>CM077792.1:13336512-16064012 GCA_039737535.1 Lagodon rhomboides | reverse complement strand
AGATTACAGTGTCTGTCAACAAGGTGTAAATCAATGACTTGATGACTGGGACAGATATTGAATTTCAAAACAAAATGTGACGGGCATTTATCCATCCAATCCATAATCAGCTACTAGGTCAAGTTGTTTCAGTTTGGGTTTGTGCTGAAGTTGAGGAGTTTAAGGTCACTTTCGATATTTCTTCTTTTTAAATAGCAAGTTTGTTTTTAAAAAACAGAGTAATTTCACGCCAACTCACACAGAACTTTTCCCATTTCATGTCCTGGATTTCCTTGAGTTAATTCATGTTAAAACTTTTATTAAATTATTGGGACTTTGCAAAATCCTACAGTTGAACTCCAGATACTTTTAAAAATTATGATTTTTGACTTCTGATTCATCATAATGATGATGATGATAATGATAATAATAATAATATGTTTATTTGTATAGCACTTATCAATACCACTGTTACAAAGTGCTTCACAACAAACACAATAATGAAATTCAAACTAATTAAAGACAAATAAAGCTAAGAACAATGGATGATTAACTCAAAAGGTTAGAAAAGCAATGGGTACATTCAAATAGAACAAGACTTAAGTGCCATATCAAGAATCAAGTGCAGTGTAATAAAAAAGTAAAAAATGAACCTCAAAACTTAAACACACTTATAAGAAGACCTTTGCATAAAAAAATAAGAAAAGCGATCCAAGGGTACCTGGCAGGACTTGGCATGGATCGACCCAATTTAGTTGTGGGAGGTTGAGAAATCCTATGAAACAGCACTTACACTTAGCACAATGTGAATTTATTGCTGATGATGATAAATACTAAAGATAATTGTTACAGTCAAGATTGTGTCCAATTGAATTCTATTTTGTTTGATTGTTTTCTGTAGAAACATTCTGGTGAGGACTCATGGGACCATCACAGTAGCAGTTCACAAGATAGCATCCTGAAGACAACAAGACACACTGAGGAGTTTTACTGTAAAAGAAATGTACATGTAAACACACACACGAGTTTTAACCACACGGCCTGATGAACTCTGTGAAAGACTGTCAGTTTTCTGCTGGTGTCTGTTGTGTTTCTGTGTATTTAGATCTCATATTTAAACCAGAACATGATTGCTTTACTATGTTGAGTGCGATTTCTTTCTTTTATTTTATCGCTGTCATGTGATGTGTGCGTGTGTCTTTTTGTTCCAAACACTTGCATCCAAGGCAGTCATGCACAGAATAACAAGCTTTAATAAACTTTAACTTGACTTTGTGCTGCCCTCTTCCGCGTTAAGTATTCATTATTTTCTCCTTTGCTCAGTGTTTCGTGGTTAACCAATTAACTTTCTTTGGCTGCTGTGTGAGAATCTTCACAGAAATACAGGTGACAGACAAAAACTTGTTTCAGGCTAAACAATCATTAATTAAGGCTGCTGTGAAGCCACTCAAGTCATATTTCTGAGATCTGACCAGTGTTGGGGTGAGACAGCAGTTCTAGTTAGCGGATATTCTGGAGATATGCTGATCCCTGATGTGTTTTGAGTATGAATTTGAAAGGTGGTTGATTATTACTTATTTCACCTCTTTGGCTCTAATGCAGCATGTAACCTGCAGAAGAACTAAGGTTGTAAAATATATGTAGCGGAGTAAAAGAAAATGCAACATTTGCCTCCAAAACGTAGTGAAGTGTAAGTATAAAGTAGACTATTGGAAAATTGAAATACTCAAGTAAAATACAAGTACCTCAGAATTGTATTGAAGCACAGTACTCGAGTAAATCTACCGAGTTACATTCCATCACTGGTTACTGGAAGGCAGGCGTCTGATGGACATCACTGAAATTCCTTTCATTCTCTCTCTCTTTTTTTTTTTTTTTTTCCACTTTGTGGCTTACTGGGCAGTTTTTGCTGCCATGTGACATTTCAGTTTAATATTTTCATACAGTTTCCTCTCGTCATAATAATAATTAGAATAAAAACATCCCAAACTTGCATGGTTCGTGCACGCTCCAGGACAGGAAGGCTCTACGGCGGGCGATTAAAACCACCTAGAACATCATGGTACCCATCAACAGAGCGTCAGTGACATCGGTGAAGGAAGATGTCTCCACAGTCTTCTCACCCTGCTGCCTTCTGGCAAAAGATACAGAAGTATCTGCTGCCGTACCACCGGACCACAGAGCAGCTTCTTCCTCCAGGCCGTGAGACTCAATTCATCATCAAGACTCCATTTTCGTAATAAAATGAATCAGGACTCAAACATTGTTTAATTTTTTTAAAAAAACCATTCTGATTAAAGAATAAATAAATAACAATAAATGTACTTCACCTTATCATCAGTACACTGTCAATTTTATCTTTCAAGTAGTTTAAACCCATTTGAATGTGCTTTACAACTTCACTTAACCAAAGTAGATGTCTCCCTTGAGTGGCTTTGCTGTGGTTCTGCCAGTGAGGTGTGTCTGGAGGAGGGTGACAGTGGGGTGGACCAGGTGTCTCATGCACCTACAGCATCTCTGGATCATCTCACCTAACAACGGGAGTGAACCCCTCCTGTCACAGCACACGGTGTCCTCTCTGCTGCAGACTGACAGTGCAGTGCGTCTTGGTGGCGCACTGCCTCACTCACACTCAGGACCAGAGGAAAGTCTGCGGTGGCTCTGATGTTTTGACCGCAGAGCTTTTTTTCCTCCCCTCCCTCCCTCTCTCCCTCTCTCCCTCCCTGTGAGCCCTCAGATGAGGTTCACTGCCGCTACGTCTCTGTCACGTGTCTCTCCTCAGTGAAGGCTTTGCTCTCTGCGGCTCCTCAGCACACAGCCAGAGATGTCGGGGCTGAAACGTGAGATGCAACTCAGAGGGACCCGCGCATAGAGGCAAAGTTATGGCACGGTCACCATCGGAGAAAAAGGTCCCGCAGCACATCGTCTCAGCCCAAAAGTCGCTCACCGCTGACACGCACTGCTTTCTCGGACGCACAACTCCGGAGCGGGAAACCTCCAAATTACGCGTCAAATCGAACTAACTGACAATTGGGACCGGAGCGCAGAAGATTCCAGGTATGTATTTATTCATTATTATTATTATTATTATTATTATTATTATTATTATTATTATTATTATTATTATTATTATTATTATTATTTTACCTCATTTACTTAAAAATGACACATTCATCATGTTCGATATTAGAATATCAATATTCTTTGGTGATTCATTTGTCAAAACAAACTTTTCCCCTGAGAAATCAACACAACTCATCCTCCAAACTGCTCTCTGACGCTCAAAATGTGCGTGTAGTTTGTTTTTTTAAACTTTTTTTCTTGCGTCAGTGCGAGTTTGAGCCTCTTTGTTGACAGATGTCAGATGCCAGGTGACGTCTTCTCGACGCGTAAAGTGCGTCTGACTGACCGACTCTGTTCTTGTCTTCCCCAGCAGCACTGAGTTGAGTTGAGTGAGGGTCACGATGCAACAGGCCTGTCGGGTGAAGATAACAACTCGTCCACAGCTGCACACGGTAAGACCACCCTGTTCTCTCCTCACGATAATGCGGGTTTTGCGTGTGCGTCCCTGTGCCAAACGCTCTCAGCTCAACACTGCGCTGCGTTTACTACATAATCTCACAATTCCTTCAGGACTGATGACTGGCTGCCCTCAGAGCTCAGTGCTGTGGTCAGGGGTGGAGGCTCCAGGTTCTACCTTGATGGATGAAATAGAAAAAAATAACAATAATGATAATACAATACACAAAAGAGAAAATTACTTGTACAAGAGTAACACAGTAATCTCTCCAGCTACCAATTCATAAGCTGCAATAAAAAGTGGGTTACTGGCAGGATTGGAACGAGGCCAAAATCCTGATATTTTGACTTGGTGAGTAAATGAGTGTCTTTCTGGTGAGCGTTTAAACATCACAATAAAACACGGTTGCTGCACTGAATGTGCATTTACTCACTTCTGACCCCCCGGAGGACCCGAGCAGGACATTTCACCACCGGTGTGAGGAGACTTCAGAGAGTTTAAACAAGGTTCACATGCTGCATTTGTGGGACAGTAATGTTGCAGAGGGAGACGTATCATTGTACCAAGTTTTGCTCTGTGTATGACGGATCTGTTACAGGGGTGCCAGCAGATGTGATGCAGACGTTTTTCACACACTGCAGACCTGAATGCTTTTTTGCAGAGCTGGCGTGAAGTTTGTAACTATTTTGGAAGCGGGATCCTTCTTTGACCCACTTTTTGTACGTTTGCCTCGAAGCTGATTTGCCTCTTAGCGCTATAGGCTCCTATAGACGGCCCATTTAAAGTGTCAGAATTTGATTTGTCTGCTGTTTTGGCTGTGGCTATTTATCTCAAGACGAGTCCATGCAGATTGGAGAATCCTCCTCTGGGCAAAAATATGTTTTTTTCTCTCTCCCTTTCCTCCAGTTTAATGTTTCCTTCACATTTATTGCTGAAAGTGAACATTTTTCTACTCATTGAAGCAATGTTTTTTCAAGAGGTGTGATTTGTGAAATCACAAATAGTTTGGAAGCCAATAGTGGTCTGTACACGAGTGTGATGTGGAAACTTGAAGCCTCCAGTGCACACACACTGAGAATGGACTTTACGGTGATCTTGTGTCTAGCAGTTAGAATAGTTGCATATTGAGGGATAAGGAGTACGTGCTATTTGAATATTGTGATATGGTATTTATACTCATTTGTCTGACAAATCCATGTCCGAATTCCCCGAGGGGAAATTAGGCCATCATAGCAGCAGGTACATTCAGTACAAATACAATAAAAAGGATAATGGTAAGTGTAAATATAGAGCAATAAGAAACAATAAAGTACTATATACAATATGCAACAAAAACAATAGAAAACTATATACAATACAATGCTTAAGTAGTTATGAAATAAAATAAAAATATTGAGGTAGATAAAATAAAATGCTGAGGTAAGTGAAACATAAGGTGCAAGAGGAAAAGGTGCAGGTTTATGTACAGATATTAATATAAAGCGCAAAAGTTATTTGTATGTTTTGTGTTTTGTTATGTGAGCGTTGTAAAGTCTGATGGCACCAGGTAGGAATGATCTCCTGTGCCGTTCCTTTAGGCAGCAGGGTTGGATCAGTCTGTTGCTGAAGCTGCTCTTAAGCTTGTCCAGAGTTTTGTGGAGGGGGTGAGAGACATTGTCCATGATTGCCAGCAGTTTTGCCAGCATCCTGTCCTCCACCACCTCCTCCAGGGTGACAAGCTTAGAGCCAACAACAGACCCTGCCTTCTTAATGAGTTTATTCAGTCTGTTTGCGTCCTTTGCTTTGATGCCTGCACCGAAGGCCACCACAGCGAAGAAGATGGTGCTCGCAACAACAGACTGATAAAACATCTGGAGCATCCGGTTGCAGACATTGAAGGGCCTGAGCCTCCTCAGGAAGTAAAGCCGGCTCAGGCCCTTCTTGTAGACTGCCAGCTGATGCAGACTAGAGAGGGCGGGGACTTGTTCCTCCTGAAGTCCACCACCATCTCTTTTGTCTTTGCCATGTTCAGCTGCAGGTGGTTCTCCCCACACCACTTAACAAAATTGCCGACCAGGTCCCTGTACTCATCCTCCCTCCCACCCTCTACACGCCCCACAATGGCCGTGTCATCAGAAAATGTCTGCAGATGACACGACTCACTGTACTTAAAGTCTGCAGTGTAGGTGGTGAAGAGGAAGGGAGACAGCACAGTTCCCTGGGGGGCGCCGATGTTTTGTGAAGTATCCTGAAGTGGTTGCTCAGAGGAGCAGCAGGCAGGCAGCTTGGGGTGGAGGAGCTGGAGTCAAACCTGTTGAAAAACAGGTTGAACTCTGTCGGCATTTGCTCATTGCCCTCTGCTGTTCCTCCACCTTTCCTTTGGAGGCCAGTAATCTCTCTCATCCCACTCCATACGTCCCTGGTGTCGTTGTTCTCCAGTTTGTACTCCAGTTATCTCCTGTAGTTGTCCTTACTCTCCCTGATGCTATGTTTTAGTTCTCTCTGAACACGCTTGAGCGCTGCTCAGTCCCCGGACCTAAAGGCCCTCTTTTCAGGGTCAGACATTTGCATACAGCAGATGTATTGTTTTATTTTCCCTTGTTGTGCATTTAACAAACTGGCGAAACGTTGGGAGTGTGGATGAGAGAGAGACGTGGTTGAAGTCACCTGTAATGATGAGGAAGGCTCCGGAGTGTTTCGCCTGAAGTGCCGCGGTCACAGCGTGGATGACGTCACACGCGGCTTCTGCGTTCCCAGATGGCGGACTATAAACAATAATGGCGATGACACTTGTAAACTCCTGTGGCAAATAATATGTTGCCAGCTCCTCAGTAAGGAAAGTCGCTATTGGCTGTCCTAAAAGTCGCTAGAAATCACTAAATGACGTCATCGCCCAATTTGCATAATTGGCCATCTGCATTTAATTGTAATGCGCTGTTGGAGAGAGGAATGACGTCGTGGGAGAGACACAAAGGGAGTAAAAACACCCCTATTATGTTAAGAGCTACAAATAAACTTATTAGTGCAGTGATTTATTTTAGACAAAAGCGGCGGCTTCGCGCATGCGCGATTTCGCAGTCTGCACGTGGAGGTGAACATCTCCAGCTCTGGAGGGACTGCTGCGCAAGGAATAGGCCGCCTGTGAGTGCTTTGGGACGGGGGAGGAGCACCTGCTGCTAATTGACAAGCGCAAGAATGATACGTGCTTTCACGTCAGAGTTTCCAAAAGTCTCCAATAACACCAGAAAAAGTTGCTAGATTCGTCGCTAGTCGCTTTTTTGAAAAAGAGTCGCTAGAGGGGTCTGAAAACTCGCTAAATGTAGCGACAACGTTGCTAAATTGGCAACACTGCCTATCTGTGCGCAGCCGCTTAACGACGTAACTTTCAAGTGATGCATTTAAGGATCATTCGTAACTCTGTAAACTGCATATTCCCGCCTAATATCCACATTGTTGTTTGGAGAGTGCTACTTATGTCTTTGCTTTCAGCTTTCACAGATGTGCATATGTATGTAGGAGTTTAATCTTTCTATTCTATTTCTTACCTTTAAATTATTTTGTTTACTTTTCACTATAGTTATTGTTTTTTAAACCACTACTGTCCTGTTGCTGCTGTGGCAAAGAAATTTCCCCGTTTGTGGGACAATAAAGGTATTCTGATTCTGATGTTTTGTTTTTTTCTCATGTTCTTGTTCAATGCCCATTTTCTCATCACCCTCCTTATCCTCTCCTTGTCGCAGGTGTACCGCTAATCTTGATGCAGCCATAGTTACAAGTGCCCTTCAGCCAACCTGAGGATGACACTCAGAGAATAGGACTGCTGAGTTTATCCGTCATCTCGAGACAGAGCCTTCAGGCACCGACCAAATCAGCATCAGAGGTAATTTAACAGTTTGGTTTGACCAGAATATCTCTCACAGTGAGCTGCTGATGCCGTCGAGGCTTCACTGATCGACTAACCCGAATTCTTACGTGTGAATACGATGAGATTCATTCAACTTTATTGTCATTGCAATGCAATTCAGTCTAACCAGAGTGCAAAAAACAGTAAAGTGCAGTGAAATTGATACACATATACACATATATACATATACATATAGCCTATGAATGATATGGGAAAGCTAAGGTATGGAGTATTAACAGTATTACACTTTAACTGCACTTTAACACTGATGTAAACTTTAACAAACATAAACTGTGACACAATAAACCAAAGGCTTACAACGACCCTATTACTTATAAATGGGATGGAAAACTAATAGCATTTTAACTGACATACGAGCAGGAGAACACAGCCAACAGGTTAAAATAACACCTGAACAGGCCTAACGTTAACTTTCCTTTCTTTCTGCGCAGAAAAGCAGACTTCAGTCCAGCTGAAGTTAATGTCAGGCTCCAGCAGTCTGAATTAGTCAAATCAAGTTGGTATCTTCTGACTTTAAAGTCTTGTTGGTGTTTCATTTCTGGAATTTGTTGAGTTGCAGTAGAGGAATTGTAGAAAGTGAAACTTTGGAAGATCGCCACTTGATTTTTCTGAGTCACGCTACTGAGTTTTGTCCCCTGTCTTTTACACTGGAATCACATCAGTATGGAAACAATCACAGCATCAAAAACCTGTCTGCATGACCTGTCAGTCCCTCTGCCTTACAATTGTAGGTAAAGTGTAAATGAGAAAGCATGCATTTTTCATGAAAGTGCAGAGATGTGAACTTGATTTATCAAGTTGAAATTGAATTAGCAAACAAGACAAACAAGATGTAGCGTGTTGATTGATGACCTTTCAAGGGGCTGTAGGTGGATTTTTATTGCCTTCGTACAGCTTTTATGCAGCTGCTCACTGCAGCTTTACATTGAATGGACAGTTATGAGAGCGGTATCAATCTTCTCATGTAAGTCGCTGGTAGAAAGCTGATACATGTATAGGCTCCCCTTCAAGAGGTTCCTGTCAAGTTCTCTTTTTTTCTTTTTTTTCTTCTTTTTTATCTCTAGTCATGTTATGGCTCTATTTTTCTTTCTTTCTTTTCTCCCCCTTTTGTTTTGAGGTGGATGCTTCTATACACATGATTTTACACTTATTCACTGATCAACAGTTGGCCGTTACAAGCAAAATATGCTGCACTGTGCAAGCAGAAGCAAGGAGGCGGAAGACTGTGAGCTAGCAAACACTGAGGTAAACAATGCTGTATTTGAAATACTTTTAAATAATTTGGCTTTAGACATTTTTATGGGGTAGGAAGAGCACTCAACACGTGTTCAATGTCAACGATGAATAACACAAATATAGACATGAACTGTTGTTTGTTTACAAGTAAACTCCACAAGGCCCCTTTAAGACTTCTGTTTCCAGTGTGCCCAGTCCAGACTCTGACTCATAAACTGTCAGAAGATGGTGAAAAGATCTGTTAAATGTATCTCATTGGCTTCTTTCCACAGGAAATGTTTTTTTGGATTTCACAGTGTAAAAGTCTAAGAGAGGAATCTCCTGGTGGAAGTCTGCAGGAACACGTTGTTAATACCACACTACAAAGCTCTGATCTCCAATCCCCCATCGCTCCAAACCCTCAGACCCCCAGCACATTCACAAACATGCACTCAAGCACACTCTGAGGACAACTTGTGAACAGCACATGGGGGGAAATACTTTCCTCACAGTACACTGGCCCAATTCATTCCCCTTTTAATCCGCTCTGCGCTCTCTGCCTAATTTGGTCCTGGCTTCTAATACGTGTCTAAGTCAGCCTGAGTGAGTGATGCAGGCTACAGAAGACTGGCGATAACCACAGGTTTACTACACTACGTCCTCTCGTGCTCTCTGCGTGTTGCCAATGTAAGACAGGCGAGTTTTGATAAGCATGTAACCAAAGTCGTTTTATTTGACGTTTAAGTTATTTCAAGCATCCGATGGGGCACCTGATCCTGAGATCTGGTTACAGATGTGCTGATTCGCTCGGTACATATTTCACATACACATGTAAAGTTACAAAGATCTGTGGTTTATCAGGCAAGCATCAGCATTGTAAAAATTACCTAAAGTCATGCTTGAGTAAAAGTAAAGATATCATGTTAAAATATTACTGTGGTAACAGTACAAATAGCAATTGAGTAAAAGCCTTAAAGTATCCTATGATTATCAGTATCAGTTTTGCAGAGAGAATAAATTAATTTAAAAATGTGCTAAATATGCTTCGATGCAGTATGAAATCTGCAAAGTAACTTGTAACTAATGTTATCAAATAGATGTAATGGAGTGAAAAGTACAAAAGTATACTTTAAAATGACGGGGAGTGGAAGTAAAAAGAAACACTTATATATTTATAAGTGCACCAGACCAGTGGTATATCATCAACTCTCCATTCTTTATAAAAGTTGTTTTTTTACAGTGGTTATTTTTTAAATTGAAACAGCCCATAAGACTGAGGGTTTTGTAACCCTGAGTTTTTTTTGTAATCCTTTTGTGCGTAAAAGTAAAGTATAATGACATCTCCTCTTACTGATTCCAAATGTGTATCACCTGGTTGGGGCAGTTGAGTTTCTATATTCTCCATTTTAGCTGTGTGGGTTTTCTCACACTGTACATAGTGAAAACGTTTTGGCAACGGGCCTGAATGTTGAGTACGATCGCCTGACAGGTTGGAACTTGCTTTCCCGCCAAGTTCGTCAAGCCAACAGACACAATGATGCACAATGTTTTGATTTACGGCATAATTATTGTCATCACAAGCATAGTATGACTAACAAGTGTCCAACGTTACCAAGCTTAATGGAGACACAATAGAGTGGATGACAAAGGATGAGAACGGATTATTTCATTTTAACCATGCAGGTTTTTAGCAAACATTTGATATAGCAGCTAATTTCTGTACGTGACACGTCATTCTCATAGAAACACATGCTCCATCTGTTTCTGGTCAGTATTTGAACTGAGCTACTTTAACTGCATGACTTTATCTGACAGGTACAGCAGAATGATAATAATGGCTATTCTGAAAAAGGTTGATTTTTCAGACTCAGGCCTCTGAAGCCTCATTTGTGACTTTGTATTTACTGTAAAGTTTGCGTGTCACAAATAAGAGTTTCATCTGACTGTCAACCCTCCTGTGGCTCAAAAGATAGGGCTGGGTTCGTGAGATCAGAAGATCATGTAAGAAAACATCTGGCCAGTCTAGTTATGCCAGTGTGGTGTGTCGTCTGGAGACAAGCCCGAAGCACATAAAAATAATAACGACAGCTCTTAAATAGGTTAGTGTAGCTGCTGTTCTATAATCAATTATATCAGAATGTCAGTGAAAAAAAATTAGATAACAACACTGAAGGCTTTTCTTGGCTGAAAAGATTTTTCTACTCATAAAATATCTGCTCACACGAGTCAAAACAGGAGGTTTTTCCAAGAAGGGCTCAAAGTGATTCAAGGTCACACGTTGCGCGTTGGGGTGCCGAGTCAAACTGCAGTACAGTTTGCTCATAACACAGGCATGAACCGTCACAGCAGGAGCGCAGGTTCATTTCACAAAGCTGCAGTCTTAACGGCTTAAGTCTTAACTTCGTAGGATACACATATACCATATAGCATAAACACACGTGTGGACACACATGCACTGCAGAACAGTGTGCATGCCAAACACGACATTAAGCTGAGAAACACTGAATTATCAATGCAGTTGGTGATCCATTATCATCCTCTGCTGTATTATTTAATAAACTGTGTTCACTTGCACTCAAAACACCTGCTTAATCTGAATTCTACAGTAACATACCTTTGTTTTCATTGAAGGTACACTGTGGAGTTTTTTCTTTTCTATTTGCTATGTTTACTCTTACTGTTCCCTACCAGAACAAGCTCTGTGTGTTTTAGACATAAAATGGGTATGGAAACTGTTTCCTTCCTCATTAATTCATTTTCAAACCTGATTTTGAAATCAGCGTTGTATACATCCCTGTTCAAGGTTATGTTTTCACCTGTGTCCATTTCTTGGTTGGTTTGTCAGCAGGATTAAACAAAAAATGCTGATTTCCATGAAATTTCCAAGATCCAGGAATTTCTCTCACTTTCTTCAACACTGAGAGATGGGACATTTTCCAATTTTCTTTGTAATTTCTCAATTAATAATGCATGGATCTTAAGGAAAAGATCTGGCATATTTAGTGGCTGGTATCTATGAGTGAGTGGAAAATTGGACCGTTGGACCTTGGTGGAGGTATGCGCTCTACTGAGTGCCATTCTGATAACAAATAGTTTGAAACCAAAGATACAAACAAAACAGGGACCCACTCTTTAAACCATTGCTCTGTTTTGCAAAAAGTAGTCAGACTCCACAAGGTAACGAGGATGAAAGCTTGGAGCACAGCGGTAGCTGAATCCTTGAAGTGCGTGTCACGTGTGGTCACAACCGTCACCACGTCACTTCCTTCATGCACTTCTCTCTCCAAACCTGATTGACACAGTGTTATGACTTCGCCATGAATAAGTTGGTTTCTAACACAAGTTTTGACAAGATTGCACCAGTTATATCCATATATGAATGGAACAGTCATCACTGTAACTTCCATTCATTGCATGAGAATAAATTAATCTCCAAATTTGACTAAAACATCAGCAGGTCAGTCATGTTTTTCAGGCGCCATTAGTTTCAGGTTGTCATTTCATGTCAGTCCATTCAAAAGTCAGTTCCTAGGAGAAGTTTTACTGAGTATGTGGATAACTTCCACAGCAATGAACCAGAACAGACCTCTCACCAAGTTAAAACATCATCATCTAAGCGAACTTTAGCCATCATGCAGGTGGCATGCTGACATAGTACATGCTGTCAGAGAGCTTGGAGGTACACATGATTGAATATTTATCCTTGCTGTGACTCAGACATTCAGTCGCAGTAGAAGTTGTAATCAGAGCAAAAGAGGTGGAAAAGTAACCAGGGTTAGCTGTTCTGTAACTGGCCTGTTTCACAGCTCAGTGACTCAACAAGTTAATACATTATTACTGTCTACTGTCAGTTATCCCTACAGGATCATTGTATGACATAAAGATAACAGATCTTCATTTGTCTCCTTGAATGGCTCAAAAGATTAGATTTTTTTGGTCAACAGATTTCTGCAAAGTTGCTTGAAGCAAAAGCTCTGCAGAAGAAATCTATATCGCAGTTTATTTAGAAAGTGATCTTTTCTTTGTTCATCTTTCTCCTCAAACTCTCTAATATGCTACACACTGTTGTGCTGCTGCAGTTGTTACATCGAAACCAAGCGACTAACAAACATAAAAATGAACTGAATGTGTATTAACACTCTACAGCACATATGTTACTGTGTTACTGTGCAACAACCACAACTGTGTATGTATCAACATCACCTACATTTAAAACGTGCCATGCATGTTTGTAGAAATTTGATCTGTAATTCGATGAATGCTTCTGAGATATGTTATCGATGATTTCTCTTTGTTTCCTTAGTGAAACCAAGGCAGCCATGAACCTGTTCAGGAAGGATGCCATGACCACCAAGAAGGAGAAGGAGAAAGAGATCCAGTACGAGGATCCTCCAGATGGAGGATGGGGCTGGATGGTGGTGCTGCACTGCTTCCTGGTATGTCCACCTCAAATGTTTCATCCTTCATCCTCAAACAGGCAAATATTTAACCCAACAGTTTCTAACAGTGCAGGAGTTCTTCAACTATTACCGGTAGTTTTTTCAACCACTGTGATCAAATGCAGATATATTGTGTGCAATGAAGTAGTTTCTGCTGTTTCTGTGTGTGTGCAGGTAAATGTCCTCGTGATGGGAACCCTGAAAAGCTTTGGGATCTTCTTCGTGGCATTTCAAGACGAGTTTGGAGGCTCGTCAGAGAGCATCAGCTGGATCGGTTCCATCATGTCGAGTCTACGTCTGTCCGGAGGTCTGTATCGAGAACAGCAAACTCTATCTGCATCTCTGACTCAGCTCTGCGCTGAATCCATAGGCTGGACATAAAGATAATTTTATCTCAGAGATGTTTCTTGTACCATTGTGTCTCTCCCTCATGACCTAAATGAATTTCTAAGAAAAAGATTGCAAAGTTTCAACATTTTCGAGCCATATTTCCTCTATGTGTTTATACTTAGATGCTGAAAACAGAAAAGTTTGAGATTTTTCTCTTCTGTATCGTCTGTAGCACCCCTTGCCTCTGTGGCCTGTGCTAAGCTGGGAACCAGGGTGACCTCCATCGCTGGGGCCGTGCTGGTTAGTGGAGGCTTCCTCATGAGTATCTTTGCCAGTAGTGTGGTGTTCCTCTACATCAGCATGGGAATCATAGTTGGTGAGTAATAATCTGTGTTAGCCAAAATACCTCAATGAGACTCACACCCTCCTGATGACTCTGAAACCACAAAGCAAAGCCAAGCATAAAGAAAGCTATTTGCGGTCAGTGGGTGTGAAAGACTTTTTGTCTATGTCTTGTCTGTCCACATTCCCGTAAAAGATATTTAATAACCTGGTAATCTTCTTTTTCTCCTCTTAGGAATGGGTTTTGCACTACTATACCAATCCTTCTCAGTGGTCACAGCACAGTACTTCAGAAAGAGGCTAGCGACAGCGTATGCGATCGGGCGTTCTGGCATGGGTTTGACCTTTGCCCTCGCTCCGTTCACTCAGCTGCTCCTGGACCAATATGCTTGGCAAGGTAGGCAAAACTGTTCATGAGCAGGCAGTGTCAGGTCCTAAAGCATTTCTCTGATTGGTGCACATTATATAATTCAAGTCAAGTTTAATTTCTAGAGCACATTTCAACACAGCTTAAGACTGACCAAGTGCTGTACAAAAGAACATTAAAATATAAAGTTAAGAATAAAAGACACAACAATGAACAACAAGGGAGAAAATACAGAGATCTGTGATTTAAGAACATTTCTGACCAATATTAGATGCTTTGGAAGTAATCAGCAAGGTCTTAAATTGAATTGTAAAATGAACAGGGAGCCAATGAACAGAAGCGAAGATGTGCTCATGCTTTCTTATTTCCAGTTATCATTTTGCAGCTGCATTTTGGACCAACTGCAAGCGAGTTAATGACACCTGGTGAAGGCCTAGATATAGAGAATTTTAAGGCATGAATTATCTTTTCCATGGAAAGACGGCATTGGCTTGGGTTTGGAAATGGTTCTTAGCTGATTTTTTTAAACAACTAAGGGAAATTCTCCTTGTTGAAATTTGAGAGTTGCTAATTCTCTGAAAATTCACAGACTAGGTGTGTGAATCAGATCTCTTTAATACATGCAGCATGAAGAGAAGACCCAAGCAGAATGTTCACTCCAGACTTTCAGATTGGCTTTACTTATATACTGTCTGGGTAACAACAGGACAACAGATGCAGACCTCATCACCATAGGTGTTAATCATGCCTTCCTCAGGGCAATGGCCCTTTGATGTTTTGCATTTGACAATGACTGTAACAATGACAATAATAATATTGAATGTTAGCTAATCTGACTTCCTGACAACACTTTAGGTAAAGAGAATCACCCCCTCACCTGACAACTCCCTCAGGCAAAGGGAATTGCCCCTCATCTAATTCCTGACATATTATAATCAATATATTGATTTCTGAATCTAAAACATGTTTAATTCCCTCTTTCCCCCCTTTTGACACGAAGTGTCAACGCTACATATTTGGGATTGACATTTGGGAAACTCCAAAATGTTATCACCTAATGTTTAAAATAGCTCAACAGCACTTGTTTTCTTTATTAAGACAGAGCTCAGAATAAAAGATAACACAAGGCTGACATGGCCTAGCAATACTGGTGAGATGGTTTCTGGGACAAAAGATAATTACTTCAGTTTAACTGCTCTTTAGCGGAAGGAAATAATTTGCCACACAGCTTTTAATGTCCTATAACCCATCCATCCAACTGGTAGGTCCAGGTGAGAGTCATCAGCGTAGAAGTGACAAGAGATGTTACACTGTCTAACTGGAATGGCACTCAGTAGCGCGCATACCTCCGCCAAGGCCCAACAGTCCTCTTTTGAACTTACTCATAGATACCAGCCACCTAAATATGAATTTCCTGAGAAATCAACAAAAGAATTGCGAAAAATGTTCCGCATCAAAAGTTAATGCGGTCTATTCTAGGCTGAGATCAATCCTCCATCCAAGTTTTGTAGAAATCTGTTCAGAACATTTTGTGTAATTTTGCTGACAAAACCGACCAACAAACAAACAAACAAGTGGACACTGGTGAAAACATGACCTCCTTGTTTGAAGTAATAATGTTTCCAACAGGGAGCATGTGGAGGGAAAAAAGAACAGGCCCCAGGATAGAACCGTTAGGGACCCCCAAGTAACAGGGACATAGGAAGAGGAAAACTGACCTAGCTCACTGTTTAATATAGAATATAATAGAGAGTATAGAAGAAATACAGCAAATATAAGATGACATTGTTGGTCCTGAGCTCTCTTTGTCCTCCACAGGGGCAATGCTGATTCTTGGAGGTCTCATGCTGAATCTGGTGGCCACTGGGATGCTGCTGCGACCCATCAATGTGAAGCCTCCTGTGGCAAACCCTACCTCTTCTCCCATCCAAAAGAGCCCTGCTGTCTCCATCAAGAGCTCCTCAGAGAAGGAATACACTAAGAGCAGCTCTAATGGCTCCTCTCACTTATCCAATGGCATCTCCAAATCAGACTCATTCCCCTCCCCTCCTCCTGCTCCTCACGGGGACACTGAGATCCTGGGGGGCCAATGTACTCAGGGACTCCAGGACCAGTCAGTGAACCCTGAACTGACCAGACTGGTCCTCAATGGAGTGAATGGCCATGAGCCCCACCACGACTTGGGTCAGTGTAAACCCACAACTCCAGACAGCCCCGCGGAGGTTAACGGCAGCATGAATGGCTCTACAATTGTTGGATTTCCCTCACATGCCAGCACGCCGACTGAGGTACCTGTCATAAAAACCAAAGTACTGGATTTCTCCCTGCTCAAGAACCCCTTCTTTTGCATCTACACTTGGTCCTTGGTCTTCAGCCAGCTGGCCTACTTCATCCCTTACTTCCACCTGTCTGCCCGTGCCAGAACCCTGGGTATCGATGCCATGGATGCTTCCTTTATCATCTCTGTGGCAGGTAAGACACTCATTGCCCAATAGCCAATCCTACTGTGTTTTTATGATCCACCTTAAAGGAACAGTCTGACCTTTTGGAAAGTGCAGTGCCTTCACTTTTATAATCAGTATAGTGAAAATGAAGCTACAGCCAGTGGCCAGTTAGCTTAGCCTAGCATAAAGATGGGAAACAGGTGAAAACAGCTAGTCTGCTCAGTCCTAAGGTAACAAAACTCCTAGCAACACCTTTAAAGCTCACTAATTTAAAATGTCAGATAGTGTTTGTTTGATCCATATAAAAGCCAAAGTGTCATAACAACACATTCTTGAAACCTTGGTGCATGTGTCATCAATGGAGGACGTCGCACAAAGAACAGTGACCTGTTCCAGCTGGGAACCATTTTTTTGGATTCTGAGCCAATTTATTTTTTGGTCAAAATGGTCAGGACGGCTTAAAATTAGTTGTGCAACCCAGAATGCAACTGATTCCATGTTGGTGGAAAAGAGACAAAAAATGTTCCTTATATCATACGATGTCAATGTGGTAAGATACGCACTGATGAAACATATCATTAAGGCAAGTCATAGGACATGGGCATGTAAATGAATGGAGGCATTTAATACATTTGAATATATGTAATATGTTTCTAATATTTCACATTTGTTTGGGACAATTTTAAAAGGCTTCCTCTTCTGGGTGCCTCTGTAAGGTGCAGTATTTCTCCTGACTGTAGAGCAAATATGGTGTCCTCTCCATTCAACACCAGCACCAAATCTCACCTGCTCTCATCTTCTACATTAGACACCAGGAGCATCACACAATTGACTGTGCCTGACTTATTTGCAGCATAAAGTCAAATGATAAACTTGACACTTTATAAATAACAGACAGTACAGTACACAGTCGCTTCCTGCTGTCTGTCTTTGAAAGCAGCTTCCAGCAAGGACTCCACAGTGACTGCGGGGGGAGGTCCAGGTTACTTTAAGGCTGGGTTTAAGAAGCAATGCAAAAAAAAAAAAAAAAAGTCCTCAGTCAACTTCTAGGCATTAATTATTTGTGAGCTGCTCAGACTCTGCAGTCTTATGTAATGAATGTGCTTACATAAAAGCTGAACTTTGGTCCACTGGCCAGGGCAGGTGGGTTCAGCAGTATGCAACTGATGAGGCCACTCCATATGAACAGAAAACAGCATTAACATCTTGACCAGCGAACACATGTGCATGTGATTCCCTGAAAGTGCTCGGTCAGGCTTTGTGAATAATTAAAACGCTCCAGATGGGGTTGTATGTTTATGAGTTACATGCTTCTGTTTTTCTGTTTTGTAATCCATCGATCGGTAATCAGTCGCCAGAGGACAGATATGCCATCACCTTTGATGAAAGGTGTCTTGTAGATATGAGTAATGACAGTTAAATGGTCTGAAACACATCTGTTATCATTTACTGTAGGATGTAATAAAAAGAGAAGGTGTGAGAGAAGCTGCAGACATACACACATGACTGACTTTTAATACATTTTTAACCTCACATCTCTTAAATGCGATGTGATTGTTTGAATTATGCATCCATGCTTTTGAGGAAATGGTCTCCGGGTGCCTTAAGGACTGTCATTTTAAATTACTGTATGTAGACGGTCTGGAAAATTCAGTGTTTGTTTTGTCAGTATTGCTGTGCAACAACAAGGGAAAATGTGTAAGAATTAAAGAAAGAAGTCTCAAGAAAAACGTATGTGCACCTAAGATACATAGCTGGGATGAAACATTTATGGATTTATGTACAACTGAGACTGAGGTCAAATTACACCGCTGGATAAAATGACAAAGTTTCCATGGAAGTGTAACAAAAACCAGAGGATATAGGCGTCTGAATTTTCCCTGGTGGTCTGCAGGGTTCCTCACGAGCATCTAGCCAGTGAGCGTGAAGAATGACAGATTATTTTGCTTCACACACGTTTGTTCTGTCCCATTCGCTGGTCACGTGCACTGCAATGAGCGAGAAAGGGAGACAGAGATGGAGAGATGTGGTGCCACCCACACCACAAAGCCACCATGCCAGCGTCCTGCTGTCCCTCTTTCCCCTGACCCTGCGCTTGTCATAGAGGCCCATTGACTCAGCTGAGGGAGGGAGGCAGCTATCGTCCGGGTCAGTCTGTTCGTCAACCCTCAGCCGCCAACACTGGAGCTAACCAAAGTCGCTAAGCAACGGCTAACTGAGTAAATTTGCTGGCGTGGTGACAAGAGGGGCTCCCAATTTTGTTCGAGTCCAGCTCTAAAGTGGCTGATACTTTGCAGAGGAGCAGTGAGCAGTGCGTACAAAAGAGGAGGCAAGAAACCAGCCAACTGCAGATCAGAGAAGCTGGGAAAACCAACATGCCTTTTATAACCTTCTGCTTTATTTTAGTGACAAACTGTCCCTCTGCCCAGAGGCATGCACATACACCTTTTATATCTGTCAGCTCTGCAGAGAGAAAGGGACATAACCAATAATGTTCCTGGTGCAGTTGGCTTAAGATGCTACTTGGCAAAGCCAAATTTAAACTGCATTGAGCTGAGTTTGAACAGGAACAGCTGCAGGCCTGGACCAACCTGCTGAGGCTAAAACACACAAACAAACTCACAACTTGTCTGTGTGCAAGCAGGGGACACCCCAGGATGCTGTCTTGGGTCGCTAGAGGAGGACACATAAACACTGCACAGCTGCCTCATGTCATCTCAGTAACCTTGCAGGAAAGAAACGCTCTGGAGTCGGTTATGTAAGGAAGACAGAGGTGTTCACTAACGAGGCATTTCAATGTTCATCAGCCTTTATTACAGGGATATGTTAATCTATGTAGATAAACGTGAGTTTTAGTCACAATAAAAGTTTACATGGTGATACATACTGTATGCAAACTCATCCATATTCAGCAGTTCCTCTGTTTGGAGTTCAAGCTGAGTGTCTCCGTGGCTGCAGCCTGTGTGGTTGTGGTGCAGAGGCTGAGCGGAGGGTGGGTAACTCTGATCTGCATAGAACCAGTTTGTTTCATTGATCAATGGCTCAGGGCTGCCTGTGTGTAGCTATTCCTGCGACGGTCAATACACCACTGCAGCTTCCGCACCGCCTATCGCGTTCCAGTTGACCTCAGCAGAGAGGAGGATATATCTGCCCAGTCATCATACCCCACTGGAGCAAACAATCAATCAGATGGGGTGGGGCGTGATGAGGAGTTTGCTTGGTGTCATACAGATGTTGTAAATAAATGTACATGTTGCCACTCACTGTTCCTACCAGCATTCTCGTTTCAGAGAGCTGGAGCAACAGGAAGTAGACTCGTCTAGACATCATGTTTATATTAATGCAGATTGGTGTAGTTTTGCTGCAGAGCATCAGCCTTCCCTCACATGCCCTCTTTGCTCCAGCTTCAGGTATCGGTGCACACTACCTCTCCCTCAAGGCTTTTTATTGAACTGCATTATTTCAGAGGAACAAGAAGTGGAATGTGCACAGGTCCCTGCTACCCGATGGCAGTGGCCCCCCAGCAGGACAATGTGCCCTGACACACCACAAACACTGCTCAGGAACAGCTCGAGGAACACAATAAAGGGCCTAAGGTGTTGACCGGGCCTCCAAATTCCCCAGATCCCAATCTGATCGAGCATCTGTAAGACGTGCTGAGCAGGTCTGATCCATGGAGGCCCCACCCCCCAACATACAGGACCTAGAGGGTCCACTATAAAACGCCCTGGTGCCAGACACCACAGGACACCCTCAGAGGTCTTAAGTCCATGTCTTGACAGGTCAGACCTATTTTGGCTGCACAAGGGGAACCTTCACAATATTAGGCACTTGGTCATAATGTTATGCCTGATCGGTGTATGTACAGAAGTGAAGCAAACAATTAACCTTTTTTAATCTTAGAGGAAGGTTTGATTCTCTTGAATTTCCTCTGCTATAACAGCCTGGGTTTAAACATTTTAAAAGGAAATAAGAGTATTTCCGCGCTTAGCAAAAGACACAACTAATGAATGGTACAATTAGCATGTTGAGTGGTAAAAAAGGGCTGCTAGTTGAATAGGTCTAAACTACGTGATGGTTGAATGTTGATGTGGAACTGGAAGGGTAAATAACAATAAGACTGAGGGTCTGTATCAGCGGGGGTGCTTTAAGCTAAATGCTAAATATCTGCATGCTAATATGCTACTAGTGATGATGCTAACAGGCTGACGTTTAGCAGGTATAATGTTCACAATCTTAGTAAAGTGCATAAGCATGCTAACATGTTCTAATAAGCATTGTCTTTTGTTTTGTAGGTGTTTCGTCATAAACACAAGTAGTGGACAAAGTAGATGAAATATTAAGGGATTGTAAAAGTATTACAGTTCATCTTGATCATTTGTGTACCAGATTTAGTCCATCCAGTTGTTGTCAAAACATCTGAAGTAAAAACTGAACTGTCAGCTTCATGGTGGAGCGAGAAGAAAAGTCAGGGGATCATTGAAGTTAGTAGGACTCAAGTTTTTAGAGAATTACAGTTGGGATACTTAGGTCTGGACCACAGTGATAAACAAACTGATGTCCTAATGTTCACGTAGAGCCATGCCGTAGCATGGCTACAAATGTAATTTTCAGTTACCTCAAGTGGTATTTAGTCATGCAGATAGTTCTGCCCTATGGAGCCGATGGTAGTAACGTTTAAAAAAAAAAAAAAGAAAAGCTAAATGTGAAGCTTCTTGAATTTTTGAGACATTTTTATGTAAAGGTGAAAAGAGCAGCGATGCTCTTGTTGTCTTTTGGATTCCATCAAAAACTCCATTACCAAAGAGCATCTTCCTGTTACTACCTGAATATTTCATTGTCTGCCTTCCACAGCCTGCCCCTCTTCTCTTATTCCTCCCTCTAAGAAACAGGAATATCTTGCTTCACTTTATTTAACTCTAACTATAGATATCTTTTTCCGAGGAGCTCTGGGTGCATACATATAAAAATAATTAAAGGATAAAAAACTGTAGTATCACAAACCGTCTGATCCGTCCACTGATTGTTTGTCTTGAACACTCATATGAAATCATTGAACTGTAGAAGCTGAATGTTTTCTCTCACTTGCGAGACATCACGAGCCTCACCTGTCTGCCTCTGTCTGTCGCAGGTATCACAGAGACCATCGCCCAGCTGGCCTCAGGCTGGGTGACAGACAGGAACCTGTTCCATAAATACCACTACCACAAGGCCTACCTGATCCTCTGTGGCCTCGTCAACCTGCTCTCCCCACTGGCGACCTCCTACATCCTGCTGATGGTTTACGCCATCTTCTTCGCCATCTTTTGTGGTGGATACATGGCCCTGCTGCTTCCTGTTCTAGTAAGAAGACCTCTTGATCTTAACATGCCTATTCATTTGAACTATTACAAGTAAGGACATAATTATCAGTATTGCTTCACCTTACAGATCTCATAGTTTTGTAGAATTGCTGATATGTAACTTCAAATTCACAGGAGTGGGCTAATTTGGTTCTTACTGTAGGGGAGCAGAGACAGTGTTGAATTGGTTCATCCGAAAAATGAATTCCAATAAATTAATTCTGGGAAGTGCAGAGAGGCTGCCTGAAATGTGATTTAGACCAGAGGGTGTGGTAATAAATGCACTCTCAGGCAGTCACATCACTGGTGTCGCGGCTCTGAAACAGCTGTGCCAATCGTACTGACACGAGACAACAATGGCTCAACAAAGGGAAAGAGTCTTCTCCAGGAAATCATGTTGCTGTTTGGCTGGCGCAGAGCAGCAGGACGTGTTTCCTGATGCATTTCAGAAATAAAACATAAATTGTAGACGCACAGGATGATTGAGCTCTGATGCCAACAGGCACATGTCTTCCACATACTGTAAACAAGCTGTCTTCACATGTCTGCAGGGATTTACTAAAGTGAGGGAGAAGCTTTTTGAACATTTTAACATTGAAATTTGTCAAAATGAGCTTTCAGTTTCTACAATCAAAATCAAATGCAGTCTCCACAAAACTCTGCTCCGCATCTCTGTTGTGTTTTGGTGACGTTGAACTCCGCAGATTGGCCTCTGCTTCTCTCTGCTGCTGTCTGTCTGTCTGTGTCCGAGTTTGACACTCTCAGAGGGACTTAATGGTGCATTCAGGTGCACATCTGAAACTCTGCAATCTACATCACTCTGTAAGGTGAAGGATAAGCAGGCACGACATGGTGCTTTCAAGTGCATCTCATAAAAAATGGAAATGGCAGTAGTCAGCGGATAAAAGTCTAAATCTTACATACAACATATATATTATTTATTTTTGTGAAAACTGAATTGACTCGTGACGACCCTACAACAGATACTGTAAGAGTCACTCATCAAAGAAAAGCAGCAAATCGGGAACCAATGAATAACGAATGAATAATCGATTATCAAAATAGTTGGCAACTAATTTTTCTTTGGATCGAATAATGAATTAATCAACTAATTATTGCAGCTGTAGTTCTAAGTTGTGAATCTAAAGGCCCTGAAACACAACACTGACATCAGGGACCTAGCTGCGCTGACGGTCGACTGTTGTCGCCACACACCTCCTGCGTCTCAACCGAAAAGCTGAACTTGAACACACTGGAAAGACCATAGCTGGTGGCCGACAAGCTCGTACATTGTTAAAGGAACTACCTTTCTGCCGATATACAAACTGTTTGTTATGATTTTGCAGCATTTTTTGACACAACTTGCTAATATAGCCACTTCTCTAATTGAGAATATGTCTGATAAAAAGTTGCAAACGGTGCTGGCGGTAGTGAAACTTCAGGAGAAACTGCACTATATGGGTGAAGTCATTTAGTGCTTTCCCGTCCCTTTTCCGTCTCTCTTTCCATGCACTGATCCGCTTACCTGAACAGCCAATCAGAGTGGTTTCTCTCAACAACGAGCCGCCACCTACTCATCTTAGTCGGTCCCCCGACAATGGCTGACGGTCTGATGTGTCAGGTCCTTAAGACACATTACCTACCAAAATACTAAAAACTCAATTAAACTGCAATTAAACGATTAGGAAATGTTAAACCTATGAAATGAACAGTTGGCTAACTTTAGCTGTAGCTTCAAAGGTCTGACACAAAGACATGTCTCAGCTTTGAATAAAAATGTTTTCCAGAACAAATTATGGTCATTGTTCCTTTACCACTGTACAGAGTGGTACACAGAGGAAAAGGAATTCTGAGCAAGTGAAAGATGTCTTTTAGAAAATTAAAACAATCCATTGTTGAAGAGTCTGCAGTACCCACAGATAGAGCCACAGTGTTTTCTCTTAACATCATTTGACTTCGGTCGCACTATATTATCAGTCTGTAGTTCATTTACCATGCACCTCGACAGTATCAGACTGAGAATTGTGAATTCACAATAATTGTGTCTGCGTGTGGGGACTTCTACATTATCTAAAAGTGACTTCATAACATCATCGTGTCACGCACTGAGATGGAAAAGTATCCTAGAAGCAGATCATTGGAGATGTTTCCCAACTGCCTTTTATGGGTGGAACGACATATTAAGTCAGAGAGTATCCAGTATCGTCAGGTCATATCACACCTGAAAACAAAAACGTGAGGACGTTAATCATGCGGTGTGATTTCACCTGGTGATGATGTGGTCTCAAAGGCCAGGACATGCCTCTGGGCCTAAATATAGACACGTGTGATCAGTTTTTTTTTCTTTGAATGTTAACGGAAGAAACAGTCAAACCAGTTTTCTTCCTCAAACGTTTCTAGAGCTTGTCGCTGCCTGCTGATGTTGATGAGCTGACACTGTTTTAAAAAGGGTTTGAAAAGGAGGGCATGTACTTGTTTACCTCTCCCATACCTTGACCTAGTTTAAACTGGCAAGCAACGGCTGTCATTTTTTCATGAGCTTGTGTTGTCAGACATGTGCATTGAAAGTACAATGGAAACAAAACAAACATTCAAAACACAAGTCTGGAACCTGTAGTCACTCCTAAATTGATTGACAGGTCTTTCAGCACAGCAGCTCACAGTACAGAACAACTCAATCTGAGTTATTAATGTTTTCTGACTCAGGAAACTAAGCGCCAAGTATTGTATTGAGTCTGCGTCCCATTTCACTTGGTATTTTTGTTCCCCACTTGCATCCTATTTATATTCTGATCCTGAGGGGAGCTATCGGCTTACATTAATTGCCTTGAGAGTCACCTCAGCCCTTAGAATGTTATTTTACATTTCTAGAACTGCTGGTAGGTGTAGTGAGTGTGAAACTGGTCTCTCTTAAAAGGGTAATTCAGCCAATTTTATACATTGACGTGTGTTTACAGATTTTGCGTCCGTGGCTTCCAAACACCATGTCCCAACTCTGAACCAGAACCAGAAAGTCAGTCCATTAGGATCTAAATTTACTTAGAATCATAAATTAGCTTCTTTTACCAGGTAATCCATAAAGTTGAACCATATTCAGACAGTGGCCATTTTGCTCTCGTCACTCTCTGGACGGGAAGTCGAATGAACAGGTAATGTTATGCTGCTGTTGTTAAGTCATCTAAGCGTAATGTATCTGACAAATCAATGTCATTTCACCACTTCCCTATTGCAATTGAATAGAAGATGGATAGTGATAGTCTGAAGGGACATCGGGCCACATTTAAAGGTAACCAACATATTTGGTCACCTGTTCGCTAACATTAGCATACAACCACTGCCTAGCTAAGATTATGTCTTAATTACATCCAGTTTGTTTCACTTTCGAGCTTAAATAAAAGTGTCAAAGACGTGTGTTGATATTTTAGAATCAGTTTGCGCCTTTCCTTTCCTGTCATCTCACACTATCTAACAGTTTTTTAAGCTAGAAAGCGGTTGAATGCTAACGTTAGCAGTTGTCTAGCCCGATGTTCCTCTGGATTTTAATTATCTATTGTATTTTCAGTTGTTGATCAATCAGATCAATTACAACAAGTTTTCAGACCCTACCCTTGTAAGACTTGCAACCTGGAAGACAGCCGCACGCTATGTGAGCTTCCCACCCCGAGCGTGATATCAGAGGAAAATGGCCGCTGTGTGAATATGGTCTATTGTTGAATGTTTGCAGCCACCTGGTAGCTTTTTATTTAAAATTGTATCATTGAAAAATGTTAGGGTTAGATATAATATGGTTGTAATGTGAAGTATATGTGACTTGTACAGTGCTGGCATTTTTTGAAATTTAAATAAGAAAGAAGAGCTTCAGGTTGAATATGATGTTTTTTGTTTTGCAGGTCGATCTCGTTGGCGCGGACAAACTCAACAACTCCATGGGCTTCTCCATGTTCTTCGTGGGCCTTGGTTGCCTCACGGGGCCTCCTTTGGCAGGTGAGTGGATCACGTCATGGAATACCGTCAGGAGTTAAATGTGTGCTAACCAACTTTTCCACACGTATACAGAAACAAGTGCACACATATGCACTGCATATGCATGGGATTGTGGTTGTGATGTTACTGTCAGATAGTGATTTGGTACACAGAGGGCAAGGTGAAGTTTGTATGGGTTTCTGCTTGTTCTCGTGTGTGTGTGTGTATGTGTGTGTGTGTGTGTGTGTGTGTGTGTGTGTGTGTGTGTGTGTGTGTGTGTGTGTGTGTGTGTGTGTGTGTGTGTGTGTGTGTGTGAGAGTGGATGGGGGAATCCGTGAAGGGGTTGATAAGCCTTTCCTATGAACATACATTTTTTGGGGGGTGTTGTGGCACATATTTTCATGGGGCCCTGAATTCCTTGCAGCGCCTCCAAGTGTGTGTTTGCCTGTCCATGTGCTTGCACTCACTGAAACACACAGGAGAAAAACAACCTATAGTTGGTTATGGAGCCGCCCTCAATGCAGGCTGGGATTTTGGGGTTGCCTTGACGAAAAAGCTCACACAGGGGTTACTGGGTCAAGTTTCACCCTGCCTGCACCTAAGCCAGTCCTAACTCTAAGTAAAACAGCGTTGTGTTCATGCCTGGGTTTGACTCACTTTGTTTAAGTGATGGCAGATTGCCTTTATTTGTCTTTGAAAGCTGTTTCTGATCTAGGAAACGTTTTTTTACTGAAGTGTTTTTGTGTTACGTCAAGTTGAACTATGCCTTTTCTAGGTCAGATATCAATCATCAAGAACTCGTGCATGAACCAAACCAGTTTTTGAATCTTCATTAAATGGGACACTCAGACTTCTTTGAACTTAATAGAGCATGTCATTTTCTGTGAATGTGTGTGTGTGTGTATTTCTAGGAAAAGTAACTCTTCCTGCCCTCAGAGGTAACATTTGGCCCCAGAGAAAACAGGGGGGTTCCCTTGAACCCATTGACATGTTAGGCAATCCCCTCAGAGGAGCTTATGGATTTCAGGTTTGAAATGTGACTAATGACCCCCTCAGGGTGGAATGGAAATAGCGTGTGGCTCTGTTTACCATCCATGCGGTTCGAGTCAGAAACTGACGTTAGGCTTTCATGCCACAGGTCGTGATAACATTCCTGTTGTCTTGTCCGTCTCTTCAGGGTAGCCAGCTGGCCGCTGATGTCCGCAGCGGCAGCTTTTACTGTTGTCGAACCTGGCTTTTATCTGGCTCGGGGGCTCTTGTCTCACACCAGTTCACTTGTCTGAAGTGAAATGTCAACATGGATCGTGCAGAGAAAACAATCACGGGAACACCGGACGTTATGAGTCACCTGCAGTATAGTTTACACTGAGATCATTCATGCTTAACATGTGATCCCTCGCTGTGCTGTAATGTGAATATGTCAAATGAGAAATGTGTCTAATTTTAGTACCACCTTCTTTAAAGGAAACCTTTACAAAGGCTTTAATCCTTTGAAAGGCAGTTATAAGATATTATTAAGAACATTTGGGTTGCCAGCTTGTGAAAAACCTTCGTAGATGGTGTTCATCCTGAAGTTTTTGGTAGAAATGTTATTAAGGTTCATAGTGCATAAGGAAACCCTTGGGGTTTTCCCTTTCCAACAAGCCAACCCTGCACTTATACAAAATAATAGGTCCTTAATAAGAGTTAATGAGTTAAAGGATAAATCAAATCTGTAGCTATAAATGTCTATAATTTTTTTTAATCATCAGATATTGGTCGAGATGTTCTGTAGCACTTTTCCATGAAGTCAGATCTAAGTTAAAAGAACTGTTTTGCTAAAAAACTTCAAACATTAACCATGGGGATTTTTCACAACCTGGCAACCGCTGATTCTTGAGTTTCGCTGAGTTTCATGGTGTGATAACCACCTCAGAGAATATTAGTTATATCAGTTGGTTTCCTCAACTTGTGAATGAACCAGACTTTTAAAGTGCTCCTGTGTTTTGTGTTTGTATTTCAGGCTTCCTGTACGACTACACTCAGACTTACGACTGTTCTTTCTACCTGGCTGGGCTCTGCTATCTGCTCTCCTCCCTCTCCCTCTTCCTGGAGCCGCTGGCTCAGCGGTGGAGGGCCCGGAACAAACTGACCTGGGACAAGAGGGCAGAAAGCAGCTGTAAGACCAACGGCTGCTTCACCCCCGACCGCCTACAGAACGGCGCTGTGTAGGAATGAAACCCAGGGAAGGCCTTGGATCTTGAGCCAGCATGCTCATAACTTGACATAGGCCTGCATACCTTAGACTCCAGCTTAAAGTCGGGACCCGAGTGACCCTTAATTTCAGCAGGAACGTAACACAGGCCGAGGAGAGGAAAATGATGTCCTGCCTAAGATGTCTGAGAACATACAGTAGACCGGACGATGATTAAGTTGAACTTTTAAAAAGCCAAAATTTTAGAGTTCTGCAAAATATTTTATCCCCTCTTATTGTTCTTATCAGAGATACATGCATCCGAACTGAAGTTAATCCCCTACAAATATGTTCAAGCACATTTTTTAATATTAGCAGCTGTGCAACCATAACTTATTAAAACATATTATAGATTTTTCCGAAACGAAAACTGCACTCACTCTGCAGAAACTTCTCAATGCACACACTCAATATTGCTGGGAACTAAGCTATGTGGTTGAGCTCAGCTGGTTCTCTCTGTTAATGAAAGCACACATCCATGAAGAAATACTCATCACCTGAATCCTTTGGGAAGCCTTTACCTGTATCTGTAAACCTGTACTCACTGATATGCACTTTGGGCCAATATGTGATTATGCTGCATGTAATTTCCTCTGACCTTTAACTGCCAGATAGTTAAGATACTGAGCAAACCACTTAACTGCAGCCTGCTTGTATGACACGATGTGTAATCTGCTCCTTAAAGCCAAAAAAGTAGCAGCTGCTTCAGTAGAACAGGTATCTCTTGTCCCTACAAGGTAATTATAGATTGTATGGCATGCATTATATAGCATTTCGAGGTATGACTTGCTCGCTTTCACTAATGCACACTCATACTCTCGTATTTATATCTTTATTAATAATATTCTGGACGTTTTTTGCCCGTCAACTACTTAGGCCTTCTTTCACATACACTCACCAATCTTTTATTCCCATTGAAGTGAATGGGCAGAATGTTCAAAAGTTTAACATTTTCAAAGTCCTTTACAATTTCGTAATTCATACTTATATCTATATACAGTTTAACCCTTTGGTTACGTCTTTTCATATCTCATACTTTTTCTGGAATCGCAGACGAAGCTTTAAACTTTTTTCAGAGCTGTTCAGGAGTTTTAATGTGTGTATATTGTGCTGGTGACACCGACCTCTTACAGCAGAGCATTCAGAAGTTTAACAACATTCTCAGCTGTGCTCAGTACTTGCACAAAAACTGACCCGTCACCTTCTTTTACTGACTTCACCTAAAGTAACCCTTGAAGGGGCACTATGTAGTTTTGGAAAAGAGAAAATCAAACTCAGATTTTTTATATTTACAATATTAATGATGTAATAATACAAACTCAGAAATATATTTATTTTCCATAACTGAATAAACAAGCTGTTCTCAGAGGAAAATAAGGTCCCTGTTTGAAGCTAGAAAGATGGCAGGGTCCGCTAAATATAAACAAGTTAAAAGGCATGAAACTGTGTTGTCAGTTTGTTTATTCAGTCATGAAAATTAAGATTTTGTCTATTCAGTTTGTTTAAGCATAAAAAAAATCAGTCAGTGAAGATCTTTCTCTAATGATTAGAATTCCGTCCCCAAAACTCCATAATGCACCTTTAAAACTCTTCACATGTCACTGATTTCACCTGCTTTCTTCTCTCTCCAGCATTTCCACTTCAACTGAAATTTCAGCGACTTTAAAGCAACATTATGTAACTTTTTTAACCTAAAATAACAGCTTCATACCCATTTTGATGGAACAGTGTCTTGTAACAGGGTGAAAGGTGTCGCTGTCTCAGCCGCTCCGCCCTCCTATCACTGGTTTCTGCACTGGGTAACTTCAGTGAGGGGGTAGGATCACAGCGCTACACACGTTTACTTCAACATACAAGCTTTCAACACATATTGTCATGAATAGTGAGTTTTATTTGTAGTTAGTGCACTCAGAAACTGTGCACACAATGCCAATTTCCACATAATGTTGCTTTAATTGCTTCAATTCCAACTGCTTATACAGGGTAGACCCTTAACTTTCTCTTGTACTTGTAGTACCCAACCAGGGATCAGTTTTAAATATCACATGATTTCAGTCATTACACTTCAATTGATTTCAGCCGCCTTCAGCTCTTGCAGTTCAACTCACACCTCAGCTTTTTTCAATACTTACACTTCAAATGACAAATCGAACTCACACCATCACTGACGTTTCAACTTTAAGCACATTTTAACCTGTTTACAGTGTTTGTACAGTTTTCAGTGCAAGCGAGCACGTTTAATTTTCTCTTTACTTTCTTTTTAATCGAAACCTCAGTTGTGACCTTTTAAATGCTACAACAAATCTACAAACCGCCTTTCTCTGTTTGTGGGTCAGTAACGATAATGAGCATTTTAATAACTCCAGTTACTTGGCATACAGTCACGCCTTGCTCATCGTTTGTGAGCTGTTCTATGCAAGTGCACACAGAGAGGGTTTTTCCTGTCATTAACAGCTCACTCGGACAACATTTTAACTGTAGCTTCTGAAGCCGAGATTTAAGTATGCTTCCTCAATATTTTGATCACAGTTAGACTGAGGGCCGACGGAGCCGATGAGGGCAATAAAAGTGTCATTTTGTTGACCATGTATGTCTGTAAATCATCTGACCAACTGTGTAACAAAGATATTTCGCTGATGTTGCTCTTGTAGATGTGTGTAGATGCACGTCGCCCTACTGGACTGGTAGGAAACTGTTGCCAAGCCTTAACAGTGCCTGCAGGCAGCCAATTAATGGCAATGCAACTTGTAGTTATGTTTTGTTTTTATATGGGAGTCTGTTGGTTGTTGAATCTTTTTTTTTTATGTAATAGAGGTTTTTGTGTTTTCACCAGTTTGCCTTACAAGGTACTGTACGGTATCTTCACTAACCTTCCTGTGATGTCAGCCAAAGACACATTAGAAACCTACCTACAACTTGAAGTTTATCATTAGTTTAAAAATAAATAGTTTGGAGAGTTTAAATAATTGAAACCACTATGATCATTATCCAGTCATCTCCAAGTCTTGAGGACAGCCCAGACTGCAACGATGGACATGTGTGTTGTTACGCTGCCCTCTTGTGGCAGAGGAGCACTCTTACTCAAAGAATGCTGTCTCAATTAGTACCAAATTATTCCCCCTCAACTCACTTTCACAATACTGAGCAAGGCTCTTTGTATTGTTTCAATAACGACAGTCACGCACAAAAGCTCTTTTGGCTCACGAGTTGCATTCAGCACCAGTATGCTTTTGTGATTGAGGACCACTGAATATTTTGTACCATAATAAATCTTTTATGAAAAGTATTTGATGCTTTAAAAGTAGATTTTGGTTTTGGGATTATTTTACTTGTTAGGTTTAGGGAACCGTATGTTTGAGAAATATCTTGAAAGGATTTTTTTGTCCCTTTGGTATGTCTTAAACTCTGCCAATAAGGAACTGAGTTCTGCTTGGTGGCGTTTGATTTTGTGTTTTTGTTGCAGTGAATGCATTTATGGGTAAAGCACTGTTTTGTCACTACTCTGCTCCTACATTTGTTAACTGATAGATTAGAAAACATGCTTAACCAATCATAGATATCTTGTTCCCAGCCCTTAGAGTTAATTTTTAAGCCTTGTAACAGTGCGCGGTCAGCTGTAATAAACTGACATGTGACTCAAGTCTGTTCCTGTGTGATTCGGCAATAAATGCACTGATGCCAGACCAACTTCCATCTTTTTCGAAGAAACAAAAACAGAAACATTCACAACTTTTTACATCTTCAACATGTTTTTATTGAAACATTATTTAGACACACTTGACTTGACTTGAATAAACAAATGATTCATTTATATATTACATTCATTTTCATCTGTTTTTCAAAAGTAGACCCAACAAATGTTTCCAATTATTTCACTTGTTGTTTCATATTGTGAAAATACTGGTAATCAAAGCCAACAGGTACTTACAGTAGACGTGACCTGATGTTGTGTTTAGTGCCAGGAAACAAACTGATGCACCTGTCCAGGAAACTCTGTAAAGGAAACAAACATGAATGTTTACTATGACAGTGTAAATGAATGTTATGGCAAGTTAACACTTGTTTTTACAAGATTTAAATGCTTATCAATAACTTTATATCCAACTAGGGGCTTTACACTAAGATGAACTACATTGCGATCAGCATGGATAACATAAATCAAGTGTGAAATTGATTATTTGTTGCTTTTCTAAATTATTAGGGATGCACAATAATATTGGACTGATACATTTGTCAGCGTGATACTGGGAAATTAATATTATTTATCTGCTACTTATCAATATCAGTGAACTTTTAGCCAACTAATAAAATAAATAATATGAATCCAGATTGCTTTCACTGTCTACACACTCACACTCAGTGGTTTGATCCTTCAAGTTGGTCTGTGATCTGCCAGAAGGGGAATAAGAGGTTCACATAAAATACAGGTTATTAACTTAAAATACAACAATATGAAATTAGCAGTTATCTCATTGTTATCGGCCATAAAGGAGCTAATCATCGGCTATTGTATTGGCTGAAAAAAAAATCCATGTCAGCATCCCGGGGAAATACTGTTTGGCTCCGAGTAAAACAGATGACCTTTCTGGCCGTACGGATCAGCAAATACTATGACATGAGAGGTGTTGAGCTGAGGTGATTGTACATTACCAAATCTTACTACAGCTTGCATTTGCAAAATGTTGAGATATCATAATACGACTGGCATAAAATGATAATATTTACCACATTTTGCTTTAGATTATAGGTAACAACACTTACTTGGAAAACTGGTGACACTAATACCAGAGTCAGTATATTAAAATGATGAACTTACTGTACTGTTTTAATTTCTCCAGATGTTGGTACATTGTTTCATAAAGTCATTATGTATCTTTTTTTTTCTGACCTTAATTTGTGAATATCTTTTTTTTTTTTTTTTTTGCACAGAATGCTAAGCCACACATCACATCACTGATAGATCTATGATGAGTGAATATTTAGCTGGCTGTGAATTATTTGACAGATAGCATGTAGCCACTCAAACAGCCTTCTAGATTCAACACCTATTGACCAGAGATTGATTTTATTTTCACAAGCTATATTCTGATTGCCGGCTGGTGGCATATGATGTACGATGACCTCCTTTAAAAATCACATTAATATTCTCCATTTAATTAACTGGAGGTTATCGTTTGTGGCCCATCTCCTAATGCGAAACATGATTCTGTAGCAGAAGCAATTTCTTAATGTTATTATAATTCCTTAAATAACATTTGCCCAGCTGGTGACTGATAATAATGATCAGTCTTGCACAAGAAATTATCTAATGGAGGTTCCTTTTAGCAGGATCAATAACATCATCTATCAGGAGTTGCATACTGACAGTGTTCGACATGAATGTATTCGAGCGGTTTTAAGCTGTTCTTTTGTTCTGTGAGAAACAATGAGGCCTACGTCACCCTTTTCTCAGAGACCACATCATATTAATCCTACCATACTTCTTTTTCATCAGATATAAAAACTCTTTACATGAATGATACTTCTGTTCTTACATCAGTTTTGCAATTAATGTAAACATAAGCCTCTGTGTGAGTGTATTATTAAAAAAAATTTGGGTATTGAAGTGTTCACCATTTAAGACAATTCATCATCATGTTCTATTGACTCTTAAGCTGCTGATCAAATTAGCACTATGTGATGGGTCATTGTATTATCTTACACAACTGGACTAATGCCAGCTGCCATTAGTAGAAATTATGTCAGTAATGACATTGGCTAAAAAAAACAAGTGTGCCACTTTGCATTTGCTATTATAAAACATGTGGTGTTGACACTTCATACTTACCACTGCTGCCTTAGCCACCGATACAGACCTGGCAGACAGCACTTTTCCTCTGTACTCACCCTCATGCCGTTTCTACACAGCAGTCGGACACTGATACCAGCTCTGTCCTGGCTGTCTGATGTGCATGAGTGTGATTTGTCAGGTAGACTGTGAGGGGAAGGCAGGAGCATCACGGTCCTCAAGATGGCAATGTTTCTCTAGTGTAGTGCGGCGCTCCTTCTCAGCACAGGGCACAGCTTTTGTTTTCACACTAATATGACTAAAATGGATGGCAGGAGGAAATGGAAAACCTTCTCTCCTGTGTAAAGTGGCCTTAAACTTAAACAAACAGGTCTCCTAGAAGAATTTGGGGGAGGGGTGGCATCCGCAGCGTGGATTCCTTCCAGCGATGTCGAAAAGGGTAAACAATCTGCCCTGTTCATGCTTCATTTCCATGCTGCAGCCGACCTCAGATGATGATGGAGTACAGCCTCAGCACGGCAAAACACTTCTTCACTCGTCTCCTCGGAGAGGGTTCAATCAGAGGAGAACACAAAGATGGGAGCAAACAATATTCCTAGCTGAGGTTTGGGCCAATCCTCTTCCCTGCGCCAAACATTTAGTCAAATCAAATCATAACTGGGCAAAGTTTAATAAAGACAAATCAGCCCAGTGGTTCAGCTTGGCCTCTGCAGTGAGACAGCCTGAACTGTATGGAAATTTCAGAGCAGTGTCACCCCCATTCTCCCGAGTGGAGTGTGTGACAGGCGGTGATGGGGTTTCCTCAGCTCCTATTCAGAACCAGGAACAACGCACATGAAACCTTTTGAGTAATGAGCAGGGAAGACAACAGGATACTGGCACGTGCTGCTGTTTGCTCCAGCCCTCGACTCCAGGACTGCACAGCTGTCTGCCACCTTTTCACACTGCAAACTGGCTGTAAACAAGGGGCAGTGCAGGCTCCTCCATCCTGATCAGGTGTTCACATGCCAACAGGAACAGATGTGGGTGTAACGGGAGTAATTTAAGATGGGCAACTTAGGAGCTCAGAACAAGCCTGTAAGTGATCCTGGGTCTCTCTCCTGGTGCTAAACAAACTGTTAATTGTCTCCCTTTTTCGTGTGCAGGAAAACACAATTTCAAGTGACAAACTCCTTCGAAACACAATAAGGCATGGCAGCTCTTTTCTTCAATTCACTTCCATCGAAGAAACATGTTTCCCTTCAAATGAACAATTTATTGACAATCGGTCACATTAAGTGCCCAAACGCACTCGCAGGTATGTGAACAGCTTCGCATGGGCTCTACGGATTTTCCTTTCCCATGACATCAAAGTGTACATTGCTCAAATTTTCCATTTAAAAACAGGAGTCATCACAGGTGCAGACGGGGACACACAACTTAAAAGCTGCCTCATTAGCGAGGACTCACAAACACTTCTCTGCAGAGGTGTTCAGCTCTGCACTCGGTTCCTCACGAGTCCAACGTTGAAGTGGGTGTGATGCGTTCACACATGTAACAGTTTTCCGACATATTAATGTTTTCAATACACATTAAACCAAACTCAGCAAATTATAATTCAGGATGGGTAACTATTGCATGACGAACATACAATGTCAAAACAAAATACGGTAAGTAGGCCTTGGGAACATGTTGGCAAGCATGGGTAAAATACTGTCCAATTGAGCTCTTTAGACTTTAAATTCAAACATTAACTGTTAAATTGTTTTTAAAACTTTAAAATTACACTGAACAAATAGCAGGTTACTTTGTACCAACATTTTACTGATACTGACTATTATTATTCTTGGAGGACCAACTGGTTTCAGAGCAATAAATGAAACAACACAAACCTCTCTAAGCTTTTTTTTTTTTATCCATTACTACTGTAGATTTTCATAGAGATGCACGAAATAAAATATGGAGTAAAAAAAAAAAAAATTATGAAAAACATGTTAGTATTTGATTTACTACGCTATACGTGTTGTGTTATGGGCTGTTCCCTGGGCAAAAAAAACCTCACATCTGTTAGTATTGCGCATTCCACATTGAGTTGACATAACAACGTAGCCTGACCAGTGGACACGCACTGAGTTCATTGTCTATCTTGCAATTTGGTGTTCCGACATTGCGGCACACGTTAAAAATAGATACACTCAAATCCAAACCATGAACCTGAACATAATCTGTCACTTTTCAAACATTATTCACAACATATGTAACTGAAATGGTGACTTGTATCTAGAGACCTTTAAAATTAAAAACAGTGTACAACTCTTCTTCAGTACACCAAACTCCATTCAGCAGAGCTATCTTTTTATCATCAAGTATGTTACTTGTGGAAGGCAAGAAGAACGCGTCTGGCGAGTGTGTTGTGCTGAAGAAGACTTGTCCAACATGTTCTGACCTTCAAAATGTAACCAGGATTCCTTCTCCAAAGAGATTAGCTTTGTAACTGCAATACCAAATCATTCACTACACCATTACTGAAAACCTTCAATTCAAAAATGTCATGCACTCCTTTGTCTCCATCCATCAAACAAAGTGATTATAGTAGAAATATTATTGCACTGTAATTCAAAGCTTTGAAAAAGGATGTTTTCTAATTCCCCTCCCCTCATAAATACCAGTGCAGGAGATAGACACAATAACACCTATACAATCTCAGGCAGTACAGTATCAGTTAACTTTGTTAAGCTTGTCATTTTAAGATTTTGCTAATACTGTGTCTGATAGATGTGGCTTCAACACTACCGTAGCTTCTGAGGGAGTCTGAGGTGTTACTGTGTCCATTCATTGCATTTCTACATTTGCTTTTCTTGTTATGGAACTGGGGGTGGGTACGATTTTAAACGTGTGAATGAACCAAATATTTGTTTTCTATTTGACGTATCTCTTCTTAAATAAAATGTATTCAGCAAATTCTCCTCATATTTTCCTGTTTCACTGTACTGGGCTACTGCAGGTTTATGACCTTGAGAGCAATGTATACACTCTTTAAAATTAATTTCAAAAACACACATCCTTTTAGTTTTGTTGGAGGGCACTGTCTGTCCTTTTAGTGGATTACATGGCAACATACAAACACTCAAGAACCATACTAGTGTACCCCATAATGCAGAACACACAGCATGCAATAGTTACTGACATACAGCAGATTTTTTTTTTTTTTTTTTTTTTTTACACCACTCGAACTTAGTGTGTTCTGATGTTTTTCAAGATGCTCCACGAACAACAATCATGACCAGATAGTCCTCTTCACTTTTAGCCAGAGCTTTGGCAGAGGAATCCAGGAACTGCTGGGAGAAATCACAGGGAGGGAAAGCATGAAGAACCCCTGTGTTGTCTTTATCTCTGCTCCCCCCCACAGGCAGGCTGATGACTCCAGCTGCTTGTTTTTGGTTGAGGTAGGACACCAGGTTGCGAAGTGGCCGCTGAGTTGAAGCTGCAGGGTCAGACGAAGATATATCCTCCGTGGCGCCAGGAACTGCCAGCAGGATGGCGTAGCCGCCGGGACCCGCCACCTTGATGCGCCGGGACACCTCGTCAAGCTTGGGCTGGTCCAGACGGAGACGTTGGGTAATCTTTAGCTCGCTCACCTGCCTCCCTGTTGTGCCGTCAACAAGCAGGTCGCTGGCTACGTTGTGATCGCCCTCCAGCAGGTGCATATTGGCTGGAAAGTTGCTGTTTTTGAGCAGCAGCATGCCATGCCAGGCCAAACCAAGTCTGGTGCCGTCAGGTTTGGATGACTGACCGCCCTTGGTGCTGCTCTCAGAACGTTCTCTCTTGGCTGGCCCCTTACCGCCATCGCCAGCTTTGCGCTTACGCTCTCCAACTGCTAAAACGTTGCTGCTTGAAGGTCCTTTTTCAGAAAGACTCTGGCTTTTGAGTCTCCTTTCAGCCCCAACTCTTTCTAGTGCACTGTGATGTTCTCGTGTGGGGGAGGGCCTTTCACCCCGCAAGGGGCGCTCTGAGTCACTGAAGCGCCCTCCGTCTCTGCTGCTACCTCCAGGACTACCATCTGGAGAAGCACGCCTGCGTCTTACTGTCCTATCAGTGCTGTCAGGGGAGTGGTCTATGTGGCGTCCATCCTCCAGTACACGACGCTTTCGTGCAGGTTCTCGTCCTTGCAACTCTCGTTCCAAGGACCAGGGCTCCCGCGCCCGCCGCTCACGTTCCAGATGCTCTAGAGGCTCAAAGGGTGAGGCACGTACCCGATCACGAATAGCTGGGTTGGGCCACTCAGTTCCAGGAAAGAGCTCTCTCTCCCTGAAGTGAAGCTGCGGTGGAGTCCGTTCCCTGACCCTCAGAGGTTCAGGAGTGGCACGATGGACAAACGACTCAGCCACCATGTCAAACGGTGGTATTGGTAGAGGCTGCAGGAACTGCTGCTGGTAACGATGCTCAGCATCAGCAAAGTCCACTCTGAGTCTCCTCTCTGGGCCTCCCAGTGGGAAGCCCCTCATGTGTGTGCATGCCGCTTGTGCAGCATCCAAGCTTTCATACTGAATGTAGGCCCATGTGTCCCCCTTTCTGTAGTCAATGGTCCTTATCGTGCCAAAACGATCAAACTCTCTCGCCAGTGCAGCTAGAGGGACCCAAGGTCCGAGTCCACCCACCCACAGGCGTGTGGTAGGAGTTGCTTTCCCATAACCAATCTTTATGGGGTTGCGGCCTACTACTTTGCCAGACATACTAAGCTTAGCACGGTGGGCCATGTCAAGGTTCTCAAATTTCAGAAACCCATACGTGCTGATTTGTCCCCGTGTGGGTCTTTTGATGTCCACTTCTGTTATGACCCCAAACCTGTCAAAAGCTCTCCTCAGGTCCGCTTCTGTAACAGTTATGTCCAGGTTACCTAAAAACAACGTCCTATTGGCTCTTTGGTCATCTTCTGGCGATATAAAATCCTCCTCACGAAAAGCTGCTCGTTCTGCAATGAAAGCTGGACGTGCCCTGGCTTCGAACAGGGCGAACTCCCTGTCCCGCTCCAGCTCTCTGGGCAGAGGGGGCGGCGGAGGAGGGGGGAGCCGTCCCAGGGCCAGCTGCTGCAGCCGGTAGTCTCTATATCCAAGCCCGGTGGGCGAGAGGGGTCTCTGCAAATGTCTATGGCTTTGAGCTGCACCATACAAGTCTCTCTCCACGGGGGACCGGCTTCTCCTCCTGTTGATGTACACCGCCTCAATTTTTAGCGGCCGGTCGTACAGTACCAGCCGGCCCCTGGCGTGCTTAGCAGCTCTGGCGTCGTCGGGCTTCCTGAAATTCACGAATGCTATCCGTTCATCGTTGCTGCGGCTTATCTTTACACTCACATCGCCGAATTTTTTAAATTCATGAAATAGTCCATCCTCTATGTCCTCGTCGCTCAGCTGGGTGCCGAGGTCGCTTATTTTGAGAGTCTTGTACTCACTCTCGGCGCTGGGCGGCTGGACCCGCTGCTCCCCCCGGGAAGTTGTCCTCGGTGAGGCTAAATCCAGCGTCAGGCTCAGGTTGTGGTTTTTGCCGACGGAGCTAGCGGCAGCAGACAAACTGTGGTTATTCCCAGTCCGACTATGTCCGTCGAAGTCTCTGTCTCTTTTTTCGCCGAGCAGACTCCGTCTCGTCGAGCCGCCGTCGCTTTTGGTCGAGCTGTTTCCATTATTACTCCCACTGGAAACGGACAGAGCCCCCATTTTCTTGCTGGTCGGGTGGCATCCTCCCCTGTCTCGAATATCGTCCAAGGCCCGGGAGCGTTTTTTAATCGGCGACCGCTCTTTACCTTTCATTTCAGTCCACACGGAGCCGACCGTCGGGACGCCTGGGCTGGTTTTTTTGCGCTGTTTATGCAATTTAGTGCAGAAAATTATTGCAACGAAAAACGGATTTATTCAGTGACCCTGCGGCAAAACAACAACAGCCGCCATTTTGTAAGGATTAGTGCGAAGTCCCGCCTCTTCACTTTGATTGGTTGAAAAAGTGGGTGGAAATCTTGAATGCGCCTGTCAATCATCTCCTGGTGAAAATGTTTAATTATATGTTTTTTCGTCATCGAGTGGAAAAATCGCTCACGGTCTCACAATGTTAAATAATTTGAGCACAGAGAGGTAGGATTCATTTAATATCTGAGGCCCCTTAAATGATTGTTGTGTCCCTCCTCAGTCACGTGATTCGACTACACTACACATCTGAACTGGGCAGATTTTGTGACGATAAAAAAAATATTTATTTCACAGGAGGTGAATGGAATGATCATTACGTTGGGAGAGATGGGAAACTTTTTACCCAAGCAAACCACAAGATGGCAGTATTTGAACAGCAGCTCAAAAGGTACAGTAGCCCATAAGCCCTTAACTAATCCGTAAAAATGACCCTGGAAAGGCACGTGGCCTTTCTCTGTGTGGAAAAAGCTAGCTACTGATAAGCCAGCTATGATCTATATGCTCATAAGTAAACAGTAGCAAAGTTCAAGACATAATTTAAGGATTTTTGTAAAGATGAAAATGTTAAAATGTGCCTTCAGAGTTAAAAAAAAAAAAAAAAAAAAAAGTAGTAGGGCTGCACAGTTGGGATAATCAAAACTGCAGTATGGCTAAGTGCAGTAATCAAATCCCAAGAGGGTGCAATTTTTGATTGAGCTCAAAGGTGGGAGGAAACAGCATTATGTAGTGCTGCAAACATGTCAAATCTTGTTCTCCAGATGTTAGAAAGACATCAAATGTCACATCTTCATGATTCTAATAGTTTTTTTCACTGATAAGTATTCCCACCTATTGTCAATCATGTCACAATCGCAATATTTATCAAATATAATCACAATATGATGTTTTTTTTATTTATATTGTAGAGGCACAATTTGTTATTAATGAATGTAATAAGCAAGTGTGTGCTAATAAGATGACACTAGGCCTCTATAGTTGTTAGTGCGCTTTACTTGTGAATACTTTTTTACTTTTAAATACGAGTAATAATAATAAGAGTAATAAGAGTTTTGGAGGGAAGCAAAATAAAAACGTTGTCATTTGGCATCTTCTTGTCCCTTTATCAGAGTTGTTTTCTCTTTATTTCCGAGAATATTTTTACTTTTGTAAGAATAAGGCTAAAGGCTACATTTTCCAAAATGGACGCTCTTGTCCCTATCACTTTTTAAAAGCATAATTAGCTCAAATGTGCTAGAAAAAAAAGATAATTCTTAAAGATTATATGTAATTTTGATGCGTCATTTTGAAAATTGTTCCCCCTACAGTAATAATCTACTCAGACCTCACATGATCCCCTCATTTCATTGCCTAAAATTGTATATCCTGAAGACCGTTTAAAGTTTTTCATCTGTGCCCTTATGTCCCCACCACGTTTCAGCACAAAGTGCCCTTCCTATCAGCTCCCTTTTACACTCCCAGATATGTGTGGTAACATTTTGTGAACGCTGTACAATTGATTGCAAAAAGTGGACTCGAGTGTGGAATTTATGAATATAAAGGGTTTCTGTCATGAATTTCTACCGACAAATGTCTGAAAACAGCCAAATACTTCATGACAGACCTTGCTCAACTTGCCTCAATCCACCATCCGCCATATTTTTTAGCTTGGTTGGAACGTGTTAACGCTGTTCTACTACTTCAAGGATCTGTTGTGTCACAATAGCTACACTTCAAGGCCAAGATAAATCTTGTTAAGATCAAAGCTCAGAACAGTGGCCAGCAGGCAGCTCTGCAGATTTTTAATGAGCATTAAATCATATTTTTTTTGTCCATTAATGAGGTTAAGGGTATAGTAATTTCCAGACTCTAGTGACAGTCTTCACCCAATGACCCTGACACAGGATGGAGTGATGCTTGGTGAATAACTGCCCCCAGCATTGTGCAGTCTTAACTCAACATTTTTCATTTCTGACAAATCTTATAAGGCTTTTGGAGGCTGATATATTGAGTCAATACAGATCAAAGCGTGTCCCAAATCACTCTAATGGAAACTTAATCAAAACTTTAAGATCGGGGTAACTGTGCATTTAAAGTGGAATAAACCAGACTGTATTTATAATATTGTGAAAATTCTATTACAGCTGTCCTGACTCTTCGAGAGTTAACAAATCAAACTGACTAAGCCACTGAGTTTCCTCTTTTGCTCATGGACAGATACATTTCATTAACCTGCTCTCTATCTCTACAAATAAATATTAAAATTGATCCACCATCTGCTATTTCTTCTACTTTCTGAAAGATGACCATCGCCTCAATCCCTTATCCCTACTGACAGCTTTTCTTATCTTCTCCACTTAATCTGGGATTTAATCAGGGGGGCTATGTAACTGCAGTAAGAGTCTCCCAGGGCCTGGCTGGAATTTGAAGCTGTGGGTGTGGAAAGTGTTTCTGATGGGTTTGTGCATTCTTCTATTGGAACCACATGTTAGTGGCTCACACAAAACCCCGGCACAGACTGCGGGAATGGCAGCTAATCTGCCCCAGCGTGGCTGTCATGGGGAAGCAAGCAATGGGAGAGGAGAGCCAATATATTCCGCCGTAAGCCATGCACGGTCCTGGGGAGTATGTGGAGCTTGGGAGGGCTTTGTCTACCAGTGGAGCTCTGTTTTTTCTCTGTTCAAGTTGCATTTTCCATCTTGCACAGATTGAAATGTTTGCACATCTGACATGAATATGTTGGTATTTAGTAATTTACACCAGATGGGATGGTACCCTGCAATTCAGTGTTTCCTTGACAATAAAGTAAATTGTTTGGGGTAATGCACAACAAGGAGATTTCCTGAAAACAATTATTAGGAATGCATTCAGAATACACGTATGCCATAACATATTCATATTCTTCTTTTAAAAGACAATACATGAAAACACACGTATTAATAACTAAAAGCAGAAAGCAGTTGTACTGGCTTCAATGAATAACGTAAGTAAACATTTACGCTATGAGCCATGGTAACCCCAATTTCTCAGATTAAACTGTAACTCATTAGCCTTTTGGTCAGGTTTACCCCTGATGCCAGATGTGAATGAGCAATGCCTGCCTCAACATAAAGCCAACCGTCCGTGGGAGGCTCTCCACTTTATCATCAATAGTGAAGTGTGGTTGCTCGGTTAGCTTTTCATTAATGAACCTGCCACCCGCTCCTGATACATGAGGTGCCACCTGAAGGCCTCTTGGAGTGAGGCCAAGTAGGCTGCACATGTACAGTCTCTCTGTGCGCTTCCCAAACACAGAGAAGCTCACTTCCCGCACAGCGGAAATCTTTGTGTTTATGGCAACCACAGCCTATGAAGCATTTTTGCCCCATGACCACATTCCCAGTTAAATTGTGACACAGACTTTTGGTCAACTTTCTTGGTTAAAAAACGTTTAACCAAACGTTATTTTAAAAGAGTCATGTCAAGGCTAAAATAATTCCGTTTGAGACTGTTTTTGTTACATTTTTTGATAGTCTTTCCCCAGAAATTGTTTCTTACTGAATAAGACAGATGCTTTAGATGGAGGCCTTTATTACTGGTCACACTATAGAGAACAACAGACAAAAAAAACAAAACAATGATTAATATGATAATTACAATTTTTACATGCTTAAATAATTTTTCCTCTTTGGTTTCAGCATCATGATATCAAACTAAGATTGAAAGTTCCCATTAATGCACTGGATTTTCATGCAAGAGGCTCAAGTAGCACTCAATGTTCATGAAACTCCTATTCCAAGATCTTCTGAAGTGTGACAAGTCTCCAAGTTGGCTTATATAAATGTTAAGAGGAAATATCTGAGTCATATGCTGAGGTGGGTGTGTACACCAGGCTCTGTCCATGGGTCGGGAATGTAATATGCTTTGGCTCAGTCAGTGCATAATGGGGGAGCTGGCACTGTTGTGGTCATGTAGGCCAGGAGAGGATGCTGCCTGGCTCTTTGGCTTTCATCCGCAGCGCCACCAGGCCCGTCGGCTTGTATTCGGCATCAGGTCCCTCAATGGAAGGGGACCCGAGGCCTCCTGGGAAGCCGTGGAGCGAGTAGAGGCCATTGATGCCAGGATGGTGAGGCGGGTGGTGGTGGTGGGGATGGCCAGGGGATGGGGGCATGCCCATGAAGCCCTGCAGATTGCTGTGGGGGTGAGGGTACGGACTCATGCAGGACGACGGGATGGAGTCAGCTCCTAGGACACAGCCGGCACCTGAACCACCACCTCCTCCTGAAGCTGCCCCCGGCCACAGGTTGCCCTGCATCTGGACAAGGAGAGAATTTGGAGAGGACACATGTTGAATTTAACAGAATGAACATGGAAAACCTTCACAATTTGTTATGGTGACAAACTCAACATACAATATCAGCAAAGGCTGGATTGAGCTTGAAAAACAAAACAACATGACATTACATGTCATTTAAGATCTGCAGTGGCCCACCTGGTATGTGTCATGGCGAGGGAGAAGAGAGATATCATAAGTAGCAAAGTGGTTGCGGACCTCTTGGATCTTCCCATAGCGTTCCCGTTTCCTCCACTTGGCTCTACGATTCTGGAACCAAACCTGTCAAATACAAAAATATAGGATGACACACAAAGTTCAGAAGACAATAGGTCGGATACAGGTCATTAACTAAATTCTGTGTATTGTTATAATTTTGACTGGACTTAAAATTAAAGATATTAAATCATCTTGACTTGTCGAATTTTTATTCTATCTATTACGTAATTTGATTGGTCAAAAGACAGTTAGATATATGTGTAATTCAGTCTTGACTAGTCAAAACTAAATTACAGACATCAGCAGTGATGCCACTATAAATTACACTCAACTTGTCACACATCCTAAATGGTGATTGCAGATATCGAATTCAGCCTTGACTACTCCAAATAATAGTTTTAGATATCTCAGACATCATAATGACCAATCCCAATTGATGGATATGTCATTGCTAATTTGAGGCTTCCAATTGCATAATGGCCAAGCAAAGAATTTGAACAGTGTCAGCAGAGGCAGTGGCGGTTGCTGTTGTTTATCGTGTTGTTACAGAAATTAAATCATCTACATTTCTTGCTGATGAATGAAGTCATGCACAAGCCGCAGCATTAAAAACCCTGTCAAAACTGACAGTTAAACAGCTTGATATATGGACACAGAGCCATAGCATGTTTGAATATCACGCTGCTCCCACTTGCTGAACTTCTGACATAACTGCAAGGTAATTTCACCTCATCAAAACTGTAATTCAAGACATCTGTAATTACATTTTGACTTAGCAGAATGAAAGTTAGAGATATCTCTAATCAACATCCTTTTTTAGATATCTATAACTTGATAATATAAATATATAATGAAATTATGATTATTTGAGATATCATTCACCATCATTTTAGCCCATTTAAACTTATTTTAGGTTAGCTTTAAATGACAATGCACATACCTTTAATTGAGGGGAATTGAAGAAATGTTGAACTTGAGCTATGGTGTGTCGTAAATATAGTCTACAATATATTATAGTCACAACTTAGTTGCATATATCCGCAGATCACACTGCAGATATATGCAACTTCACTTTAGATACCTGTAATAAGAAACCCCGTACACACACTTACATGGGTTTGAATTTTACTGGTCAAAATATAATTACAAATATCTTGAATTAGAATTTTGACATGGCAAAATAATGTTGCAGACATCATAATGAATATCTAGACTGGCTAATAAATGTAAAACAAGCTAAAAAAAATTTAAATAATAAAAAATGGGGAGTGGCCCTAGCACCCACCTGAACACGGGCCTCTGTGAGCTCGGTCCTCAGGGCAAGCTGCTCCCGGGCGTACACATCGGGGTAATGCGTCTTCTGAAACACTTTCTCTAGCTCCTCCAGCTGAAAGGTACTGAAGGTGGTGCGATTGCGCCGCTTCTTGTTTTTGCCCGATAGGTCGATGGAGTCGGCAATAGAGTCCCCGTGTAAACCGCTGCCTGGCTCTTTCAGCTTGCCACAACAATCTGTGCCGATACCGGGATAGCCCATGGTCTTTGGAGGTCCTTTCTCCCTGACTGAAGCATGGAGGGTACACAGAAAAAGGTAGACAATTGTATACATTTCAAAATAAATATACATTAATATGCAACATCTGGCATTTTTATTGTCAGTGCATTAGCATCAGTTCACTGTTTGATGGGGTAGAGAGATTAAAATTGTTTCTTTTAACACTGTTTAAGTCTGATCCTTTGTCAAATACATTGTGTTGAGTGACTGGAATCCCGGCTGTTTGTAGTCAGCCAGATCCCAAACAGCTTGTCATTCAGTGCCCCTTCTTGCTTTTAAAATATAGCAAAATGTGTAAAAATATATCACTTAAATTATTCAATTTAACTATGCTATACCTTATAATTTCCAGAATACCATAATGTTAAATTAGGTTTGGTGTAAAAACCTAAAATAATGTAAAAACATCAAACACTATTACTGTATGTGTATTGAACAATTTGTTGAAATATCTTTTAATAGGCAACTTGCAGGACAGCGGTGCCACAAACAGTGTTATAAAAAGAACTCAGAACAACAGGCTCAGTGTACTTGTGTCTTCATTTTACCAAGTGAGACATTCTTGCAATTTATTCTGTCTTGTAATAATTTATAAAAAAGAAAAAAAAAGAAAAGTTCTCAGATGTAAACGATACATCACCAATTGTGTAATCTATTTAACTACATTTGTATGGAGTCCACTGTTGCCGCTTACGGACACTCTTGCGAAAATCTGAATTAAATAATTTAATCCACCTGGTTAATTTCTTTTGTAGGGTTTTTAGGAGGATTGACTATGACCCCAAGAAACACCACCAGCATATCAGAAGCCTTTTCATCATTCACACCTCTAGTCAATTTAAATATTTGTTTTTTTAACTATGAGGAAATCGCACGTATGAGGGTGAGAAACACAACTTTCATACAGAAAAGATCAGTTCTATGGAAACAACAAAATGGTTTAAAGTTGCTATATTAAGCAGCACACTTTTACCTGGATATGGTTCTGACACACTCTACGCATAAAATTAAATTAAAGAGCGTGTCACATCAAACATTTTGTTTGTGAGATATATAAATTAAAAACTTTAATCTTTTGCTTTTTTTTTTTTGCCTCCCATTCTAATTCCAAAACTCAAATCTGTGAGACGCCTGAGAAAACTACACAAAACTAATTCAGCCAAACAGCCTTTTAATGTGATTATCTCAGACATCCCTTATTTCGGCAGTGGACTCTCAGGGAGTTGGCTTGAATTAAACCCACAAGGCAATAGGAAAAAGGAAAGAAAAAAAAGGAAGAAAAAAATAAGCGACATTAAGCAAAAAAACAAGGATGCAGCACTGACAAGATGATATCTGATAAAGAACATGATTGTTTAAATTAATAATATACATTCTGCCTTTTCCATTTATCAGTAAGGGGAAATCTGAAAGCATTATTTCCCTTCCTGTTAACAGACCATGCAAAGGGCTTTTTCCCTCCTGCAGTGTTTAGATGTTGTTGTCCATGTTCATTATGTTGAACCCTGAGCTCCAAAACAAAACTCACTCTGCATCTATCTGCAGGAAACTCTCTCACTGGGGGCAACCGAGACACTACTTTGCTATTCTCCTAATTCAATATGGGGCCCAACAGAGAGCACTTTTCAATGCAACATTAATTTCCTCATGTCCATTAGATCCCACCTCACGCCGCAGTCCATGCTGAAAATATTCTGCGTTCAGATTGCAAACTGGGGCCGCAGGACATTGTATAGCTTTTACCCTGTCAAACACCCACATCCGCTCTGCCTCCACTGCAGTGTAACTGGAGATGTAAATGAAATACGGGAAACGGCAAATAGAGGATAAATTCAAATTGCATAGGTAGGAGTATCACGCTGTGAGCGCGGGGATCAATTTTAAAACGCTGAAATAGTTGCGCTGGAAATTTAAGATGCTTCCTTTCCAGGCCTCCCTTGCGCTGTACGTTCAGGTTTTCAATTTCTGCAAAGCGGTGCCTCAGTTTTTAACACAAGTGTTTCATTCTGCTTCTTTAATGGATATACAGGAGTTAATGGTTTTAAATCTGTGATACTTATTACAGCAGACTGATCATAAAAACTAATGAAAGGATGAAACGATCTTAGCCTTTAATAGCAAAGTTTGAAATTAATTCTGTTTAGTTAGAGTTTTTTCTGCTGAATTCACAAAAGTATTTAAGCACTAGTAGGAAATACAAAAAATGTGAGCGGTACATTGTACCTGTGGATATGTTTTGTGTGCGATAAGTTGTGGCAGACATGTCACAGATATAAAGACAAAAAACAAATATCCTACTGAGAATGTAATACATGTACATCAGAATTTAGCAATATAACAAATATAGTATTAAACATTTTCGTAAATACTAAAAAGCCTCAAATTTCCCCGATGAGTTAAAGCAAAATAAGCAACTTTTTTCACATTCTGACTGCTTTAATTGGTAAGAACAGTGAAAAATCTTGTGGCATTTTTGCTGGAAAAATATGTTTTTATTAAAAATTAAGCAAAATTATTATGAAACTATTTTATAAAGATCATCTCACTGATTGATTAAAATTCTCCAATTCTGTATTACAATTGCACAAATGTATTGGAAAATAAACATCCTTGCAAACTAAATTAAAACTTCAAAGTGTGTTAAGGTGATCGAAGGGATATAAATGAATTGGCCAGTCCCACCATCACTAAACTTTCCTCCCACTGTAGACTAAACAGGAAGACGAGTCTGCCTTTGAAGGTGTACGAACTCAAAAACACACAAACATTAAGTAGTACGAGTGGATACAAATACACATACAGTTTCCATTCTGCACATGCAAACATGCAAAGCCCTACTTATTTTCAATAATGAAGCTAATAACTAATAAAATAAATTAAACTATCACTGAACAACTGTCAGTGCAAAAGCATGCGTGTGTGTGCCATTTGTGTGTATGCCGTGTGTGTGTGTGTGCATGCATGGAAACAGAGGAATGGTGAAAACCTACATGCCTTCCTTCGCTTATTTACACTGAATTTATAAGAAAAGTAATAAAGTCAACTTTAAGCCAGGAGAGCTGATATCATTATCATAACTAATTGTGAAAAAATTCTATCGGCTGTCTTTGGCAGGAACATGAATCAAGCGGTTGTATATTATTCTGGACGCAGATATCACAAAGACCTTATCAGCGCTCATATCCTCTGTTGCTTTGCAGAATCATCAACACCAATAAATAAAGTGGAAGACCACATGATTTCTCCAGGCTTCGGTTCAACATATACAAGCGTCACTTTTCTTCCCAAGATGGACATTTACAGGCTGATACCTCTGACAGCCTTTGAGCTGCTGGCAAAATGCAAACTCAATTCTGATTTCTAATGTTTTAAATTACCAAAAAACTTGCATAGAAAAAGAATAAGAAAGACTTGAAAGTGATAGAGAGACTCTAAGGGCTAAAATACAGAAATATAAAGCTAAATCTTGGTCTAAAGAGCGGTTTGCTGACTAGTAGGCCAATGACACACCCAACTTGCTGCCAGACTGACCTTTAACCTCTCTCACTTTACATCAAGGACTGTCAAGTGAAAGAAAACTTGCTGACATTTTTATCACAACCATCACCTGCAAAAATCAAGTAAAACTGGCTTTGGCATGCAGACAAAACCGGCAAACTGCAAAAAGAACTGGCTCACTGACAAAGATTTTAAAAACTAATCAACTGAAGGATCTGTGTCATTTAATTTCTTGCATTCTTTGCAAAGGATAAGATCATTCTAATTTGATTCCTCCATTCTTCCATTTATTTATATTTACACTCTGCAGGAAGGCCATTTTTAATGTCAAAATTGGAACAAATATGCTCATGCAAGGATTGGCTTCAAAACTAGAAAAAAATGTTTTATTTTTGCCTTTCAAGTATGAATGTCTTATTAACTTTTTAAAAAGTTCATTGGAAAAAGAAATGGTCATCATACAAATATACTTTAGACAAATGTAATACCAAGCAAAAGTGTCACCCTTATTATTATTATTATTATTATTATTATTATTATTATTATTATTATTATTATAAGTATCCTACTCGTTGTTCCTATCTCTACTAATTTTTTCCATTTCTTATCCGTGTGAAACACACAGCTTCTCTCCAACTTACCTTCCGAGTTGTTCTCATAAAACGCCGGCTTGCCGCTTATCGCTGTGCCCTTCTGCTCCTGGTTTATACTGTCCAAGAACTTGCTGTGTTTGGACGGTGAGGCGGGCGGGTTCGCCGGGGATGCGCCGTGCGTAAAGTCTGCCGCCGCAACATCACCAAATCTCCCCATGGCGGTGGCGTACAGATCCCCGCGCAGGCTGAGTCGGTGAGGAAGAGGTGGAGGAGGAAGGTGCGAGGGTTTCTGCAGCTCATCGCAGGGGAGAAAGGAGCCGGAGCCGCCGTGCTCCAGTCGCGGGGAGTTCTCCGGCGTCCTCCTGCTGCTCTGCGAAGAGAAGGGCAAACAACTGTCCGTGTCCATCTTACGGTTCCAGCAGCAGAGACAACAGCAGCGACTGGGCGCTGATAGTGTGGGCGCCTGAGTGAGAGGTTTTTTTTCTTCTTCTGTGTTCATGTCAAGTGGGTGGGATTTAACAGATCAGAAACAAAGACCCGTGAAACCGGGATTGGACTCTCTGAGTGTGTATGTGTGTGAGTGATAGAGAGCGAGAGAGAGAGAGAGGAGAGAGAGAGAGAGAGAGAGAGAGGAAGGGCTGTGTGTGCGCGCGCGTGTTTATGTGTGTGTGTGTGTGTGTGTATGTGTGGCTCTGTTACAGCATCCAGCAGTCTGATATAATCCGCCAAAAATTCAATCACGTGTGGTTTCTGTCCCTCCAATTAACCATTTAATTCCTATTTCATATATTGTTATGGCTCTAATCACCAAATGAAGCAGGACAGGAGAAGCAGATACACAGTGACACACACTCTTTCTCTCTCTCTCTCTCTCTCACACACACACACACACACACACACACACACACACACACACACACACACACACACCTTTTACGCACAGAAAACTGACAGAATAAAAAAGGCACAATTCTTACTTTAGTCCACTACGACAACGTATGTCATTGTGTTTGTTTGACTTAAATACTTTCTAAAACTTTATTCGAATAGCTATTCTTTTTTTTTTTTTACTTACTGTACTATTTCATACAAGGCGCGCGACGAGTAGGCCTAAATCTTTTCTTTTCATATAGGCTGGCCTTAGAGACTTTTTCCTTTTCCTTTATTAAATAAAATCTGCGTGCACAATAAAGCGCTCAGCATACTGAATATCTAGCTCTATTATATTTGTTTTTCACGTTGGATGTAGATGCATTATTCTAACGCCAATAAATGTGTCCTTCCGCTGAAGGCACTGATAGTCTACGTCACATAAAGAAATAGGCCTACATAATTCACTGTAGTGTCACACAAATGTATGACCATTAAAAAGGGCTCATCTTGAAAAAAATGTAAAAAGACTACAATTACAAAGCATGTACAAATCAGTTTAAAAGAGCACTGCCGAGGTCAAACTAAATAAATTAGATTCAACAACAATGCTATGCAAACATTAAATGTAAATTCATTAAAACTAAATGTAAAAGGTTTATTTAGATAATGTATTTAACTGTACACTCATTGCGATTGACGATTGTTTTTTTTTGTTTTTTGTTTTTTTCTTTGAATAGCCCCCCGAAAAAGAGAGAGACAAAAAAAAAACACTCTAACTTTCGTTTAAAATGCGTCGGCGATCAACAAAGAAAATATAAGTGTATTTATATCTTATTTAACTATATTTAAATATACAGATAGCTTTACAGTATGACGATAGTGGAGGCTGTTATTTAAATAATATTAATTTAAAACTGAGAACTGCAACACTGTCGCGTCAGTTCACCTATTATTTAAAACAGGAGGATTAGTTATTCGATCGGCACTTTTGAGAATAATGTAGCATACCGGAACAACAATGGCGGGCCGTATTATATTATCATTAACGTACTGATCGCACAGATTAAACACAAAACACTCATTTACTGTACAGTGCCGATGCGGGCTCCCGATATACACACTAACTCAGCTCGACGTTTCCTTGTCGCTGATTTCCTGTGGCTGTACTGAATAACACTGACTGTCCCTTAGAAATGATGGAAACAGCTAAACAATAGTTATGGTGGTCATAACATGTCCCAGCTAGCAGTGAAATATAGTTTTTAATTACTGCAATATAATTCTTAAATCTTTGTGGGATTTTTCTACTTGATCTCACTTGACAAATGTTTTGATAGGAGTCAATATAAAAATGATAATAACTAAAGTAAAAGCAGAAAAAGAGGCTTTGTCCATGGCACGGAGCACAAAATGTGTTATTAATTTCTCTTTACCATGCAGCTCATAACTGACTGAATATCCTCCGAAAGAGTCAGACTCAGCAGTGAGATAAAAGGCTTTGGGATACTGACATGTTATCTCCGATCTAGACGAACCCCGTCTAAACACAGTGCACTTACCAGGTTCAGACACGGTACCGCTGATCTTGGGGACATCTCACCATCTCTCTGGATACCTGAGGCCGCACGCTGCTCAGCTGATGGACAAGTGTGTAAACATGAGGTCCATTTGGGCTGAGAGGCCTCATAAGCCCCATTTGAATCCATTCTGAGCTCTGAAATATCAAAAGTGTCCACGTTACAGATCCAAGTGTAGGGGGGAAGAAATATGGAGTTGTGAAAAGTGGCTCCAACGGAGATCGGATTCTTACTTGGATCGCTTTTTGTACAAAGTCCAACTTTCAATCAGAATTTCACTTACAAATAGAGGATAACAAGTAGTTTAGGACAGGAAAGCATTTATAATTCTACTGACCAATCTTATTCAGAAAATACTCTTAAACTACATTTCTATCTCTACTAATAAAGCGTGCATATGAGCAAAATGAAAATTCCAGTCTTCATCTGGACACAAATTGCAAAGACATGGCTGCTTGCATGGAAAAGGAAGAGCTCCTTTAAGTTTAAAATGATTAGTGACCTTAGATATAAGGCCTAATGACATTTATGAGTAACATGACTTAGATTAACATGTTTGGGTCAGTAGAGCATACGGGCTAAAAAACACCGCGCTGTCATGTTAATCACAACCACAGTGCCACCTTTTACCCTCCTACACACTCTTAAATGTGTATTCATCCCCGTAAACCTCAGTCTAGGTGTAGTTGCCAACATTTGTCAAACTGTCTGGCTGACCACCATTAAAAACCTCATAATTCTGTTAGAGGGGAGTATGAGTTTTAAGATGTACACACAGAAAGGGGGTGGGGTGAGGGGGGACACGGATATGTTTTTCTCAAATCTCGTGACAAGCATGTCCTCTGTAGCCCGAGGCAGCAGAGTACTCTTGAATTCACGAACCCAGCTGAGTAAATGCATTCCAGAGATGTGGGCAAGAGGAAGAAAGTCTGCGCTATGATCTCAGAGCCGCCGCAGGTAACACTGTTTATATGAATACTGCATCAAGAGAGCAGAAGATGTAGAGGATTATGGGGACGGTATTTGCTGAGGAATCAAAGTCTCCTATGTGGATGTCTGTGGCTTCCTTGAGGAGATGGAGTCCATTCATTTATGCACTGAGAAGTCCATCTTTTCGGGTAAAATAGACACTGACTTCTCTGCCACATCAAACAAAACAGAGCAGGGTTCTTTATGAAATAAGCACATCGTTTTATCCTCACCCATTTGCAGGGAAATAAGTGGTGGTTAACAGCAGGGAAATTGCAGAAAATAGCAACAACTCACCGTCCATACCATGACCAGCTCCGCTCAGTGCTCCCCGCGGTCCTTAGCCCTTGTCCCCCAAGCCTGTCCTGGGCATGACCCTGCACAGGAAATCAGTTCAGCCTGTTGGGAGTCCCAGGTCTCCCCCCACCGCCTCCCGGCTCTGGGCACAGACAGCGTGGATAAAGGTGACCCTGCACTTTCACCGCGCACCCTGCGGCCCTCAGGCTAGAGAGCCACTTCCACCCCTCCCTCCACTACATCCTCTCGGCCTGAATGGCTGTCAGTCTGCAGGGCTTTAGCACAACCTGTTACACCTTACATCCTCTAGCTAGGATGTGTAAACACAGATACTGCTGTGTGAAAATGATGAATCAGGCACCAATCATCTTTATCATATAAAACCAGACTTTTAAAAGGTAATAGTGATGTCATGATCGAGAAAAGTGTCTGTCATGGGTGAGGAGAATGAACAAAGATCTGACCTTTTTCAGTGACAATCGGTGTTATCGTCCATGTAGATGGAGAAGTTATTAAGATCGACCTGCCAGATGAACATAGACAGCCAGCTAGAATGGAGCCCAACTCTGTACTTCATTCAAGCCGGCTGTCTTTGTCTGGCTATCGCTGCCTGGGGCCTTTCCCCTCACGTACAGGGTGGCGATTCAACCTGAGGTTTGCATTAGAATAGGAGAAGGATAGCTAATTTAATTACTCGCCATGAATGCACAGAGATGATCCCATACGCAGAGCCAGGGCTCCTCTCAGAGGCCTCCCTCACATCCTCCAGTCTATGTCCAGAAGCTGCAGAGCCAGCTGAGGACGTGATTGACAGCTGCCGACCCCGGGGTCAGCTGGTTGAAGAGGTGCATTCTGGGAAGCTTAAGCCAGTCCGCTGCAGCGATGGGGGTTGAGGTTTCGAAGGGGAATAGGAAGTGGGGTTGCTGTCCTCTGTGTGACCTCGTATGAGGCATCATGGAGCACACTGGAGCCTAGTGAGCGTCAGCAGCAAGTCAGGATCCATAGCCACAACACAAATGAGATGCGCTGGGGTACGTATCTGTCAGGAAAAGGACCAATGTTTCTCATAATGGATGGTAGACAGTATTGTTTTGCCTTGAATTTGACTGTATGAAAATATTATTTTCCACACTTCTTTGCAAGAGCATAAAACATAAGACATTTTTCCACTCATTTCACTGCTGGAAAGATCACGACATATTCAGCCACTCAATTAACCCCCTGATGATCTTCAAACCAAAGGACCATGATGCTTGACAGAGCAGAGAAACCAACTATGACAGGTCCTGCACCCCTTGTTAATTTAAATTTGGACCTCGCTCTCCTATGGTTGGTTTATAATAAAAGAGTTTCGGCTGCAACGCATGCTGTGTGTTGCTTTCTTTCTGTAGTTTGAGAAATTGGGAGCACTTAGTTCAAATCCAAGCCAGAGCTACCACAAAGGCTGAAAAGGCCTGCGTCAGATAACAAAACCTACAGTACATGAAAATTGACTGCTCACTATGATTGTTACTTAGCAAATGTTACCTTTTCCGCAAGTATGAAACTGTTCTGTAATGTCAACGTTAAAAAGCAATATAAATCTGTCACTCTTAGCAACCAACCAGCTAGCTAACTCTGCAACATTAGCAAGCTGAAGAACCCGTACAGGTGCTAGCTTACCCTCTGACTTTTTAGCAGCTTAACACGAGCACTTAACCTCTTTTATATTAGTTACAGAGAGCTGAATGAGGAGGCTGGCTCGACACAGTAGCTCGGAGAGAGAGAGAAATGCTGTGTGTGTGCGGGAACACCGGGTTATGAAAGCTCCGTCTGTCGTGATAAATGCCTCTCTGCTCTGACTGGCTCTTAATGAAGGACAGACCGGTGCAGCCTCGCTCCTTACTCACAATCTCCAGGAATCCGTAAACATGCACCTTAGCTAAAACCATCTGGGTGTATCAGCTAGCCGGGGCCTGATATACAGATACACGCCAGCCAGAGCTAAAAATAAATAATCTTAAATGTATTTTAGAGCGGACGGGGAGCCGTTGACGAAGGGGCCCCGATGCGCGGTGACGCATGCGTAAATGAGTCGACTGAAAAAAATAGCCTCCAATTTCCGTTAAAACTAATTTACTTAACTGTTAGCACGTGTGGCTAAATACCAATTTTTAAAATATATATAAATATAGCTATATAACTTGGGTCCATCAAAATCCCACTTGATCAATCATCCAATTTCGTCTGGTTTTAGGTAAACTAAGATTGAAGTCAAATATATACCAGCTATAATCATCCATTTTATTGACGTATGCAAAAATAAGATAACATTAGATTAGCAATGGTCAATGAAGGCTTTTTCCTTTAAGTGGAGGCAACCTACATTTCCTTGAGAACATTATATCCTTGCCTGTTTGTTTGTCTCGACCATTATTGAGCAGTGTTAAGGCTGAGGTAATAAATTAGCCTATTTCTGACGGATTTCTGCCGACATATTGAGGGGAGAGTAGGCTAATGTAACGATTAAATGGCGGTATCACTTTAAGCTATAATCTTGTTGATGCTGTTTTTGGTTTTTGCCCCTGACCCGGGGTCTTGGATTGAATTAGAGGTGGTCGAGCAGCGATAAACAGCACGGACTGGAGATCACAGGATTTTCATTATCCAGAGGCAGAGGACAGGAACCTCCGCAAGTCCTCCTGTCCCGCAGCCGCTGCGGGTTTCTGGTGAGTAGATGACCTGTAAGTGTCCATGCAAGACATGTGGCACCTGTGTTCACCTGTCAGTCAGTAGTGCTCTTAAAAATAGGGCTATTTAAAATCCATTTAGATAAATATCATTTAAAAGAAAGGTAAAGGACAAATAAATTAATCACAATCTAATTTAAATTAGTCTTTGTAGCTCTTATTTATTTATTTATTTATTTAGGCTATTTTAAACACATAGTAAGCTATTTGCTAATCAAATAGAATTAAACTATGTCAGTCAAATAATTATTTTTTTTCACTCACCTAAGATCCGACCGTTTAGTGTGACGTTATATTAAAAATGCTGGTCAAACTAGGCTACAGGCTAAACTGTAATAATAGTTTACTAATGTCATAATTATAATATAGTAATTGTAATGTTGCTAATAGTCTACTTTAAACCAATGTTTAAAGTGTGCATTCAACTCAGAATTATTTTCTTTTTTTAATCAATTTGGTTTAATAATGCTTAACAAGCATTACTGGCTAGTTTCTCTCTTCTCGTCGTTACTATCTCTTCAAAATAAAAGCAGAATATAGGGAAAAAAAATTTGAAATGTGTTAAATCTTAGATTGTTAAATCTTCACTGTAAATTAATTTTGGCGTTATTTTCCGAAATAAGATAGGCTACGTGTCTTTTCTCTGGTGATTGAATACAACGAGCTTTTCTAATTTCTGACTGCAGGGTCGGGATATTATTATCATATTATTTCACGATTTTCTGCCACATAGCCTGTTCCCGTTGCGTGATAGTAAATCACAGCAAGGGAACGAACAAAGGATAAATATAAAAATTTTGCATAGCTAAAAAGCATCATCTGTTACTCTGATTTTCACAGCGAAAAAAAATAAGATGTTAAGAGGAGATGCTCTGAGACGTCTTGCTTAGAAAAAACAAAATTGAATAGGCCTACAAAATAAGTGGGCTATAATTATTCTTTTCCCCTGTATTCACAAGATGGTTGAAGCCGTTACAATCTAAAACATCGCAAAAATATAACAGGCTGTAGCTTGAAATTTGAAGGGGAATAAACTATTTTTACTCACTTTATTATTTGACGGAATGTTAAAGACCAGACACAGACAACCTTTTAAAAAACATTAAAATCAGAAAATATAGGCTAGTTTAGTTAAATATACATTTAAAGCTGACTGTATAGCAATAACACTACAAACATGATGGGATTTGGCGTGAGGAAACTACTGAAAGCACAAGCGACTTATGTTAAGATCTTGTTTATCAGCTGTCTTATTCTCATTAAAGGTCTTTACATTCGTGTGTGTGTGTGTGTGTGTGTGTGTGTGTGTGTGTGTGTGTGTGTGTGTGTGTGTGTGACAGTCCGTCTGATGTCTCTGGCATGGTGACAGACAGACATACTGACAGACAGACACTCACAGGTCTGTAATCCTGAGGCTCCAGACAGGACCTGCGGCTTTGGCAGCGGTCTCCGTCTCCAGCGCATCAAATGAGAAAACTCCTGACGCACAGGAGGTCTCCGGTAGCCGACCGGCTTTCTCACATTTTTTGGGGGGAGACAAACCTGTCAGCTACATTCTGGATAAATACTTGTGAAAGTCCACGGAAGAACCACACGATTATTTTTCTTTCTTTCTTTCTTTCTTTCTTTCTTTCTTTCTTTCTTTCTTTCTTTCTTTCTTTCTTTTTTTTTGTCTTTGTCGGAGCGCCTCACAATAAATCAGCCGCTTTTTTTGCGGGTTCAGCTGAGGGAAGAGATGACAGTCGCAAAAATTATAACCAATTTAACGTGCTCACGTTTCTCTGCTGATATCAGCTGTGTCAGAGGGATTTGTTGGACTGTAACATAAAGTCAAGGTGTGAAATCTTCTTCAGAATATGCTTATCATAGATAGATAGATAGATAGATAGATAGATAGATAGATAGATAGATAGATAGATCTCTTTTTTTCTTAGAAAGTCCTCCTTAAATTGCTTAACATTGCTATTTGAGGAAAAAAGTTGTTTTTTGAGTCTCTAAAATTAATAGCTTGTAAAATGTTATAATGAGTAATAGCCTACTTTGAACATTCATTATGTCTGTCTTGCACAAACACAAAATAACACCTTTTGCATATTTAAACATGCTCCTTCTGACATTTTCCCAATAACTCAGTGTAGGATAAAGCTGATCAACACAAGGTTTTATACTAAAAAATATAGGAGTGAGTCTTCTCTGAGAGGATCTGTTCTTATATCTGCTGAATGCCAAACCCCCTGGTGCAGTGCAGTCCTTTGTTCCTGTCCAATCAGATACAGCTGTACAAGCCAAACTCCACAGGGATAGCTGGGGTCATCCTCTCAGCGGATGCTCGGGCCCATCCTGCTACTGGTGCCCCAAGGGCCTGGGCATAGAGCACGACCCTCCAAACAGCCACCCAGACACTGGCCATAATGCCCTCCTTGACTGAAGCTAGCATGGTGGCAAGTGTTTTGTCTGTGCTCTGACTCTCGCTCTCATCCTCATTTTTGAAATGTATTTTTCATCATGGAGGACACATTCAAGCGCAAACAGTACAGCTCACACAGCACATTCAACATGTATTACTTTAAGATAAGTACACTATTATAAAATCCACAGGGAACATCTTTTTCAGTCAATAAAATGAATGCTCAGCTGTTAACTGTGTAATCCATGTGAATGGCTTCATGCAGCTGAAACTGGCTTGGTTAGTTTGTTATCAGAAGATCTCGGGCAAGAGATGAGGTCTGTAAATTAAAGGAACTCAGACACATCTGAACGAAGCTGTCACAACTCTGCTGGGGAAGAACAGGCCCAGCATAACGAATTAGACCGAGTGGAGTTCCACCAAGAAAGGACATGTGAGAATTCTGCCTGTTTAGAAAGAGAAAAAGCAAATGACCTTGGGGGCTGAAGTGGCTGGATAGAAAATAAACTGTTTGGAATTACTCTGCACATTGAGGAATAGAAAGCAGCTGCAAAAATCTGAACTTACCCAGTTGATTTCTCTGTGATTTGGAAAAGCTTTCAGCAGGCACATCACACTAACCTCTAGGCTCAGAGAGCAAAAAGAACGAGTTGTAATGTTTTCAACATGTCTGCGCTTTTTAAAGGAGATAAATTGCATTGCTGGAGGTTCAAGTTGAACTGACACTTAACTTTTTTGCGTTGACTTGCAGGGTTTAAGCCCTGCAGCAGACTAAAGAGCTGATGCACAACTGAGATCATCTGAGGTATGTGACAATTAATCGGCAGAGTTTAAGGGATTTAGGTAATGATAATGAAGGCTGCAGTGGGCGAGCGGGGCTCGAGCGCTCCAGTAAACGACACACTGGAGACCCCGTCTGCACCAAGTTTCAGAAAATCTAATTTATGGCCACTTCGCAGCAGCTGGATTTGCACTTCCGACCAGGGGATACCATTACCAAACACCATGGAGAAGGCTGATGGATAGGACACTCTCGCTTTTGCTCTCTCGCCTCTCTGCGACACACAAATATACTGTATATTTATAGAGGCACGCTCACAAACGTGCACATGCTCATGCAGCAGAAAATGCTAAACCAAAGCTATAACTCATTTTGTGCAACTTTACACAGGAATAATGATATGAAATTATATGAAGATTTGTATTTTCCACTATTTTGATCTAGATGCTTTTGTTTTTAGTTTTCCTATTGCATGTGTAACTAAACTCTTAGGTCAGTGGACTGCACATGGGTGGCATTGAAAGGGAAATAGCACTCATTTTTAAGTATTTATAAATGTCATGGCTCAATGGGTATTTTGGAAAACTAAATAACCAAGTAGCTTGCAAAGCCAGACAGCTAAAACATTATTCTGTAATACCACTTAGATCCACAGTCTGGAGCTACTCTGCAGGCCATAAATTGGATACTGACTTTGAGGTTGGTAATGAACCAGAAAATACAAATATTTGATCAAAAATCCACCAACTTTTCTGTCTTTTCTGGTTCATTCTTCATGGAGCGAGGTGTCACATCACACATTATGTGCTCTTTTTGTTTTCGTCCTTGAGAAACAATAGTAAATGTCCACCACTGATTCAAACTGAATTCATCCAAAGACGTAAGAAAATCATTTTTGACATCTGAAATTCAGTGGTGTATCCCAGCAAGGACTTTAAGCCCTGCCACGGAAAGTCTTGTCAGCTGCAATCGAGATTTGTTCCCTAAGAACCACAATTCACTGACTTGGCCAAAGAGTGTAATCTTACAACAACCTAGATGGGGGAAAAAAAAGCCAAAGCTTAGCACACTCAGATGAGATCGCTCTCTACAGATAGCGTTCACTATCTTTCTCAATCATAAGATCGATCTAAGTGGCAGAATACATTTTGTCAGTGCCTTTCTGCAAACCATGGATATGTTAAAACTTAAAGTTTGATATGTATATGTATATATATTATATGTATGTATATTGTACATTTTTGTTTCTATATGTTGTAGTGCTGTGATTGTGATATGGTTAGGTTGAGGCACCAAAGCCACCTGGTTAGGGTTAGGAGGAGATCATTCTGCTTGGTTCTGTCTGTCACCTGACACATGGCCAGAAATTGTCCCGATGTCTCGTTAAAAATACTAAGTTACCTCTGCCAAGGAGGTTATGTTTTTATACTGATGCTTTGGGTCAGTATTTGGCCTGAAATCCCAACCCAAAGTGTCGGTATTTGATGACCTTGAAATGATACTCTCCACCTCTAACTCCTAAGAAAGGGACAGATCCAATAATTCTTAGAATGTAGAATTTTCTACATTTTCGTTAATTTGTCAGGGAGGTGGAAATAGATGGCTGGTATCGATCAGTACAATATGATACAGATCCAAATAAAAATCTGTACCTAGTTGAATTAAATATGTTTTTATATTGGATTACTGTTGGGCCTTGGCGGAGGTATGCGCTCTACTGAGTGACATTCTTGTCCTTTGGTGCAAATCATCCCAATGTCTCGTCAGAAATATCCAGTTTTGTTGCCACTAACTCGACTCAGTTGTCCTGTTAAAAATATCCAGCTGTTTCATGCTTACTCATGTTGAAACACTGTCTTGAGCAGTGGTCTCTGGCTTGGCAGCCTTCTCACCACCTCCTCCTCCCCCTGATGTGGAAGTCAGCTCACAAACATATAATCAATGACACATATTGTAGAAATGTTCATATCATACATATGAAATGCACAAATTTAACATGATCCATGGTTTGCAGAAATGTACAATGTGGCGACTGATCTACATGAGCTTAGGCAATCTCTCTTTCTAAACTTCTTATCCACATCACAAAAACGTTTGGTAATCAGATAGCCCTGACTAAGACAAGACACTTGACATTCCCAGCCTCAGATTTCAAATGTTTTTGCAACAACTTTATTTGAAACCCCCTCCAGCGCAAAACCAACAAAGGGATAGTTGTTGTTTATCTAAATCCCCGTAAACAGATAAATCATCAATTTCACGGACGCCCGTTTCTTCAGAGGCGTTCTTGGTCGGATGATTTGTTGGTGTTGTGTGGAAATAAACCGACTGCACCGCATGTTTGTCAAATGTTGGGATAGTGGAAGTGACCACTGTCCTCTTGGTTTGGAGACCTGACAGTGAACTCCGAAAGGCCAGCCACCTCCCAGACAGCTTCCCCTCCAGCCTCAAGTCTCCATTATCCAGCCATAGCCTAGGGACCAATCACCCCGGCTGCCCTCTCTGTCTCTCTTTTTTCCCTTTCTCCTTCTCTTTCACTATCTATCTGTCTCCTATACTCTCTCTCCCTTCCTCTTTCTCTCGTTTTCTCTCTCTCCAGGCTCTCTTTACCCGGTGCTTTCAAGAGCTCCCTGTGTCACCAGACTGATTAAAACAAACACTGACCCTATTTTGGTATCTAATCCAATTGTGCTCTTTTTCTTCTCACCGGCCCTGGAGCACGCAAAGTATTAGGTGTCCTGGGAGCCCCCCCGTGACTGATCTTAGATTTCAAACACTCGGGAACATCACATATGGTGGGCAGAGAGTAAATAAAGCCTTATTAAACTCCCTTTTAGCACTCATGTGTATACAGGATTGAGCGTACATCATCATTTTGAGCCTTATATTCCTGTTGTTGGTATGATGAACAAAATCCTGCATGTGTATGCAAGACTCTTTTTTCTAGTTGTATTTTGTAAGAGATTGAAAATGGATGTTTGAGAGAGCTGTTGGTGAGGGTGCTGACTGGGGGGTTATGGAGAGAAGACTGCTGTTTATTGTTTTATTAACAAGGGCATGTTGGCCTCACCAGGTCAGGGCTTCACTTTTGACCCCATGGAAAAAGACTAGAGTGCAGCGGCCATTGAAGTCTGTGTGTGTCCATGTGTTTTGACAAAGTAAGTGTTTTTTTTTTTCTTCTTATAAAAGTCACTCTTAATTTTATTGACTCACTTTCAAGACTTGCAGCAAAGTTTCTACTTGCTTTGTGCAGTTTCTTGCTGTTTTATTAGGAGGCTCAACTGTATTGTCTGCACACACAAGTGCTGTGACTTCTATTGCTTGAATTGATTTTATGCTATCTATAGTTACAGCCAGAATCCAGTGTTTGTTTTGTCTGGCCCGCTAACTTCAGTGCTGGAATACAAGTTATAAATATCAGTGATATCAGTTGTCAGAGCATTCAGTCTATCTCCTGCGTGATGAAACACACAATGTGTCTTTACAGTCCGGCAGAGCATTCCTTTGAGATTCAGGAAGCTGGTACATGTTTTATGTGTGTGGAAATGATGACAAGCGTTGATGCAGCTTGTGTTTCTGAGCTGTCTTCATTGAACAGACTGACATTTGTGCCTCAAACCAGTGTCACTTCCTGAAGCACAGTGACATTTATGATACCATCTAGTGGTGATCAACGGTTATATCAACCAGCATTTGCTCTCTTGCACTTGTATCGGCTGTTCTTGATTTGAATGAATATGACTATAATTCTACAAGTACTGTACTGTAGTGGGATTTTGAGGTAGTTGTACACAAGTATTTCTGCTACTTCACACTTCCACGCCACTGGATTTTTGAGGCAAATATTGAAACTTGTACTCCACAACATATATTTGATCATTTTAGTTACTAGCTACTTTGCCGATCGCATGCTGCATCAGAGCTAAAGTAGCACATTCTTTAATTAATCTATTTCATCAGCATAAAAGATCTCTGATGATATTTACTTTTACTTGTTGATACATAAATACATTTATGTTAGATATTTAGATAGTTAAAGTGGTTCTGTGTAATCATTTGTGGCAATTTATGTGTATTAATCACTTTTTTGCTGACCAAATGCGAGCAGATTGTAACATAACATGACAAATTAAGTCTTCCCCGTCTCCCTCGGTTGCCGATACAAGCCTGTGGATGATTTGTTTAAATTGTTTAAACCGGCTTTCAGCACAACACAGAAGTTCCACGGAGCCCCTTTAATATCAGTTTCTTTCAGATTAGATCCCGATCGATATATCGGATTGCAGATATTACCTGGTTCTATTGACTTTTCACAGATATATTGGTACCTGCTTATATGTTGTCCTGTATGGGCTGATTTGACATTTCTTTCTGGATTATAATGCAGAAAAACTTGAAACATATGCTGTTATCTGTCAATAATGTATGGTTTCAGTGGACTGATGTCATTATAGACGATAAAGTTTATTGCTGAACTGTAAAATATCCTGCCTCCATTACATACCTTGTCACAAATGTTTGATTTGAGAGATCATTGCAGAAAGTGTGTTTATATTGACCTGTACTCAAGGATGACTTTTGGGTACTTCTTTACAACACATCAAACAATGATTACAAATGTTTGCTTTTGCTCTATATCTTTACATGGTTATGGTTTATATGATCATGTATGAAGGGTGAAAATAGTGTTCACTACATTATTAGTAGGTATACTGATTTGGCAGTGGAAACTTTAAGTACATTTAATCATGTGCTGTGGGGTACTAAAGGATCTAAATGCTTCCTCCTGCATTCCCTTTCACTCCTATATCCTGGAAATGTGAAGATCAAGGTCTTATAATTGATAAATGTCCTGAAGCCTGACTGTGCTTTTAGATATTGTGTGAGATGCAACTTAAAATCATTTTCCTCTTAAAGTTGGCACGGAGAGCTGGGAGTGTAATAACTTCGTGCAGCCAGACAAACGGCCTGTCAAACAGGCACCTTCAGTGTATGGAAACCAGCTTTGATTACGGCCAGAAACTCTTTTGTGGGCCTTGTGAATTATGGCCAATTACCTTCACCCTCTTATAATAATCATTTGTTTTCCCTACTGTCACAAGCAAGACCTTGGAGTTGCTATTACCTAAAACTTCAGTAGGCGACTACAGGTTGAAATATATGGCGATAATCATTCCCACTAATGGCCGCAGAGCTCAGAGCAAAGGCACGTTTTTAAAGAGCCCAGAACTGTACATCAAACCCAGTGACTAGCCAGATTTTATGACCAGGTCATTTCACCCTTTACTCTGTTGTTTATGGTTTTAATGGCAGACTGTTGCCAGCTTTCATGGCTGCGGTGGCTGATTTTAACTCAGGCAACATGCTGCTGACCCCAGAGTTAAGCATCTTTACAGCAGGAATGACACTCTCGCTTCATCATTTGAAACATCCTGTCAAACCAACAGCTTGTGAAAAGGATGCTAATATATAGGTGAAGGCTCCAGCTGTTGTTGTATTTGCCCTTAGCCTGCAGGAACATTTCACTATTGCTGTATGGAGTCCACAAAAGAGACATCAAGCTCTCGCCACCCTGCTTTGGAATCGATAATGAAACTGGGTGTGAAGACAACAAGAAATTAAATGAGAATGAGGTAGAAGGGGGGTGAGGCGAGGAGCGAATGAGACAGCGAGCAGTGATAATCGATGGCGGCCACGGCGCGATGGCAGAGATGAGGTCGTTTGTCTCCAGGAGAGGGAGAGAGAGGAAGAGGAGGTGTACAGACAGAGCTGTCTGCTGACGGAGCTGGCAGCCGGCCAGACTCTGTATGAGGGCGTCTGAGCAACAGCAGAATTTATCACAGTGACTGCCGGCCTTGTTACTGATGAAGACATGAATCTGGACACGGAGTGGGAATCAGGCTGGAGAGTAGAGCAGTTATATCAGCTGAAAACCTCAGACCTGGCATCCAGTGATCATTTATTGAGTCTTACTGTACTCTGTGTGCTTTATCCATTTGTGTGCACATATATGCTCGTTAGACTCTCATCCAGCTTTTACATTCGTAAATCATGATTTTAATGGCACAAACCACTGTATTCTCTTAAGCATAATTGGTGTTGTTTATTTATTGAGCTTTCCTGAATACACTCCCACCTCACTTCTCTTCCTAAGACTCTGAACATCAGCCTTTTTCTGGAGTAAACAGAGGCCTGTTTTAAGATACAGTGCGCTGTTGTCCCAGAATAATTCACAACAGACCTTGGGGCGAGGTCGCCTGCAAAGCTCGCCGGATTTGGAGCATCGTATTGAGCATCTACTTCGCTGCAACTGTGGATGTTTTTAGTGATGCTGCTGCCTTTGATTTATATCGATACCACACTGACAGGCCTTTGTTATTTTTTTGTTTTTCTTTGTCGCCCTCATTCATGAGCTCTCCATACTTGAAAAAAAAAAGCCTCTTATTCATCTATGTGTCTTGCTGATGGTATATGAAGGCTGTGTCTGGTTCTGGTGTCTTGGTTGCCACTCCCTGCTGCAGCCCAGATGGCTGCGGAGCCCTCCCTCGGCAGCAGAGGTCTCAGCAGCCTGCCTCGACAGCCGGAGAGGAGACGGAGGGAGGAGGGAGGATTACCATCTTAATCGTTCTGAGACATGAGACCGATTGTGCAAACTGTGGAAAATGGCTAATCAATATATGTCATTTACTGATCTCATAGAACAACATTACATATTCAACACTGTTCTATAATCTAACGTCAGTGCGGGCAGGTTTTCTCTGACCACGTCCCCCCCAGGCTTATTTCACACTAAAAGCATACAGAGGAGACCAACTGTGATGAAACAATCTCGCAGCTTTTGTTGGTATTTGAATTTATTATGAAGTGCTGCTGCAACTCTCACCAGTAGAGGGTGGAATAATATCACAGTGGGTCTTCCTACATCATAACTACATCAGTGTCTTTCAGGTTAGGAGTACACTGAGGAGCAACTTTATTAGGGTTTATTATACATTTAAAATTCAATGCAAGCAAGATACAATACATAAATTCTGTATTTATAAAGATAAAACTATCCGGAGATTTATTCCTGCTTGTATCTGGTGCAGTCCATGTCTCGGTGAAAATATATTGACGTACATTATCTTTAGTGTGCGCATTACAATCACAAGTGCAATTATCCATCATGTCTCTTTATGTGAAAGGTGTACATAGTGTATATGGTCTATTATAATTAAATTTTAACTTTCAAGTTTCACTTTTTCCCTTTGCTTCTGAATATTCAACTGCTGAAACAATTGAATTTCCCCGATGCGGGATCAATAACGTTCCATCTTATCTTGTCATATAATAATGTTCAGGGGGGCTGGTCATTATAAACCTTTGTGAAGTAAGATTATGTGACAGAGCTGTTGCACTGGAGGTGTACCTAATAAAGTGGCCTAAACAGCAGCATATGCAGTTCATTGGAAGTGACAATTTGGAGATTATTTATAGTTGTTTACTTTTCTGTCATGTCACATTGAAACAGCATGAGTTTTGAATACGTTGGCTGTGTGACAACTCTGCATTAACAGACGCAAAATCACACCAAGACTTGCATAGAGTGAAGTGTGGAAAAATACACAAGACTCGAATTATAAGATATTCTTTTATCCCCTCGTCCAAAAGCTGGATAAAAAAAGCATTAATCTCTGTGCAGAATTTGACTTCCTGTCCTTCTCCCTTTCCCTTATTCCAGGCAGCTTAGTTATAGCACTGATGTCCCTACAGAGTGCTGGCCGAGGTATTAGAGGCAGGGGAACATGAGTCAGCCTGTGGTCTGTTTCTGAGCAGTGGCCTTTAAATCACCCAGGTCCATTAGATGTTCATCCATGAATAAATAAGCCTCACTGCTTAGGTTTTTCTATAGCTCGGTGAAATAACGTCACCCAAGACCGGATTCCTAATACAGATACGGCGTGTTGTGGTATTTATATTTCAGCAAAGCACAGCGGGGGTTGATTATAGAGATTTGTTTAACATGATGTGAAGTGGAACTGTTTGGGGTGTAACATGGATTTTAGAGATGTATGACAAAGAAAACCCTCATTACAACCTCTGTTCTTAATTGCACTGCAGCATCTGCTTGAGTCGAGGCTGATTAACCAAGAAACAGAGACAGTATAAACACAGGGAGTTTGGTTAAATACAGCACACACAGCCATAAATGCACACCCACAACACGTACACATGAACGTGCCCCGATCGTCCCCCGGGAGCACGGATTTCTGACAAGAACGCAGATGACAGGGTCACAACATGCAAACATTTTGTTCACAGTCTTTTATGTTGTTACATAAAAGACGGTTTGTGCTCTGTCTCTTTAAGCGCTGTAGTGCCCTCCTGGCACTGGTCGCAGCGGATTAGTCACCGTGAGGTGGCAGAGAAGTGTCCACAGTCTGAGGTAGACTTTTCACAGGCCACTGACCGGGTCAGTGGGGCTTCTGTATATCATGTCCCTGTTTAGAAACAATCATCTGGTCACAATGTCAGATATCAGTGCAGCGCTGAGGTATTAAAGGCTTTTTATTTAGCCTTACTGTGCAGGAAAAAACTAATCATAGCTATAAATGATTGACTTAACATTTACCCTTGCTTTTCCATTTTGTTCCATACAGGAACAACAGCTACATCTCAATTGTTCTGTTGTTTCCATCAGGGCAAACCAGCTCAACAACAAGGCCCAGTGAGTTTTCATTACGCATGATCAGGATGAATGCACAATGAATTAGTGGGTAGTCTTTACTGTTTGCGTATTTTACTGTACAGCGTCGAACAGCAGGTCTCTGGACAGCCATCTGGTATACTGGAGGGCAGGACAAGAAGGACTGTAGTGTTCACACAGTATCACCAAAATCTACAGGGCTGGCTTTAACCCTCTCTGAGCCTCACTTTACAGCTCGCTGCACCGTGTGGTAAAGACTAGTTAAAACATCATTTGTTTGCAAGCCAAAAACAAGAATTGTGACATTTGTTTCATTTTTACAATCTGTCAATTTTGCTGCCAGGAAATGACACGTCTGCCTTTAGAAATAAATGACACAATCAGGCCGTTTATTATACTGTAGTGCTTATTTATCTGACTGCACTGCATACAATACTTGCATCCCTTGTCCTTAAGAGAATAGAATGATAAGTGATGTGTTAATCCTGCTGACACGATAAGTTGTCTGATCTATTCCCAGCAGCCCCCTCTCCTCACACGCCCACACACACATGCTATATAGACGACAACCACAGGGCACAAGGCAGCAATAGAAGACTTTGGCATTAGTGGTTTGCAGCACAGTGTTTATTCTCCATTTGAACATATTGTGAATAATACTGATTAAAGAACATTTCTGATGAAGGATCAAAGGACAATATAAAGAGCAGCTGTAAACGTCAGTGATGTGAAGTGATGGGGAAATGACAGGTTTCTGCTGAGACGTTTGGCTGATGAAATGAGAAGTGAAGCGGCAGGATTTTATAGTAGTTCTATTTCTGCCTCCACTGTTAACAGGCCAACTGACACCTCGCTGAGCTCATAAAAGCTACCTCAGTAGTAAATCCTCTCTCCCTGTGGAGCTTTTTTTGTATCGAACAGTTTTACTGTCTATTCCTCTGGGAGAGGGCCAGGCTCCTTTGTACTCATCCAACAATATCACAGGTTCAAACTCAGGTGCCAACTCGATCACCAGAATAAATGTTGGCACCGTACTTCTCTGCAAACCGCGATTATGTTTTCTTATGTTGCAACTGTATGTTTCTTTAGGTTCAGTTTTCAATTTTATCTTTTGACAACGCTGTGGTTATGCTCTGGTTAGGTTTAGGCACAAAAACTACTTAGTCAGAATAAGTGAAAAGATTGACAACTGAAATATCTGGTTTTGATGCCACAAATCTGGTTTAAGGTATCCCGATTTCCTGTCAGAAATATCCTGTTTTTGTCGCCACCATCACTGCTGAAGATTTCCTGACATCCTGGTAAAAAATACCCAGTGTAGTAGCCACAAACACAGCCAGGGTTGTCCTGACATAAACACTGACCACACAGCCAGGGTTGTCCTGACATAAACACCGACCACATCTGGTCATAAACACCCAGTTTTGACACCACAAGAACAACCAGAGTTCCTGCCAAAAATATCTTGTTTTGTTTCCACAAAAGTTCCTGGAGATGCCCTGACTTCTCGTCAAAATTATCAGTTTTTTGTCACCGTAAACACGTTTGGAAAATTGGCCCAAGGGATACCTTAAAAATATCCAGTAGTTTCACACTTACAAATGTTAAAACGCAGATTCTAACTGTGGTCACTGGCTTGGCACCCTTCTCGACTGTAACTCTCCCAGCACCCCCTTCACCTACTGATATGAAGGTCAGACTATAAACATGTTATGGATTAATGATGTGACATTAATTAATGATTAATGATGTGTAGCAATGACACTGTGTAACATGGCACATACAAATGTTAAAATATGAGGGGTTTGCTTAAACGTTAACTGCAAACATTTTATCCTGGCGACTGGGCTGCCGTTGGACCAGCTGCTGCTGTCTATTGTCTCTTGATGGCGTCTTGCGATGGATATCACACCCATCATGCGTCATCAGCTCGATGCTGTGTTTATTACACTGTCTCATGGTCAAATCTCTGACATCGATTTCAGCGCTGCACATTCATCACAGGTGTCAATACTCCTGTTTCTCCTGTCGTGGTCGTGACTTCTTTGTATGTTTCTTTATCTTGGGAAGAGGAGTGAGGCTTCACCAGAGTGCTAATGAGCCTCTTGTCACTTGAACAGCAGGGGTGGGCGATTAAAGGGAAACAGGAGAAGGGCAGGGGAGGAATACTTAATGAGATATCTGTCCTGGAAGATTATAGTATGTATAGTAGGTTTTAGTGAACAAATGTGAGAAAAACACCTGTTTTGCAGTGCTGCTGTGTCGGCAGCATTTCTGTAATAAGCACAGGTGAGGCAGCCTTCTCTTTCTCTTTATTCATGGGCAGAAAAGCAGCAGGTAGTCAGTTAGAGGACTAGCCAAAGTATCCCTCCCTTCTCATTTGTTCATCTCTTTCTTATGATGGTGCTCTCACACCCAGGGGAGGAGTAGGAAAAAGGTGTCAGTGCATTGACAGAGTTGGGGCTGCACCATTAATAGAAGGCAAACAGGGGAGCGGAGAGGAAAGTGAGTTGCGAGCGAGGCTCAGCTGCACTGAAACACCCCCCGAGACATGGATCAGAGTTAGGCCGCCGGTGTTCGTCAGCATGTTTAATTTGTGACCTGGCAACCTGGTTCTCCTGAGGTTTAGAGATAAGGGCTGGTGCTCCACTGATGGTGAATAGGGTTCTCACAATATTATCGAATATATAAACATCACCACCATTCAAAAAATTTCCCCTCAAGCTGAAGTGAATCCTTTTGAGCGGTGTTGTGGAAACATGTTATCTCCCACCTGTTCCAGTGCCAGGTTTCACATCCAGAATCAATGTTTGATGATGTAATCTTGGATTATATTATTGCATTTGACTACACTTACTCTTGTGGAGATACACAGCAGTCTGTCTCTACTCTGTTTACCGGGTCTTTAGCAGTCCGGCTCCACCGGTCCTAAAAGGCTCGGTAAATCACAGCCCAGTCTAGCGGCTCATTACCCCTCCATTCTGGGCTCCAATTTAACAACACGTGAAGTATTGAGGCTGAATCCAAGGGCCCTCGTTGCAGCTTCTCCCTCTGCGACCCTCTCTGCCGTGTGAGACGAATAAAAATAAAACCAGCCGGCTCAAGGTCAAGATATTTCAGGTCCCAGCTGCAATGATGGAGCGCTGTGTTGATGTTGCGATTCCTCTCATGGAACCATTTATCAAATATGAAATGCGATTTTTCTCCTGTGCCATTGTTCATGAAGCTTTAAGGTGAGTAATACTGCAGCAGGATCCTGGCGCTGACCAGGAGGCAGGGCACATTGTGTCTCCTGCTGCATAATTTAAAGGTGTGATAAACTACGTGTTTATGAGTTGAGTCACACATCAGAAGCGATGAAAGACGGGCGGGAAAACCAGCCGTGTGAGAAGTTGTGTTTTCAGCGTTTTGTGGGATTATTCAGTGGCTCATTCACAGCCGTACTGCGGAACGCCAGTCGGTGCTGGAGAGGGAGGGAAGGGGAGGGGGAGAGAAAAAAAAAAAACTAGAAAAGAAAAGAAAAAATGCACACAGTGTGAGTAACCATCATATGATCGGTGGTTGCCATGGCAACTGATCCCAGTAGCCAGCCCTTGGAAAGTGAGTCACATGAGTGAATTGAAGGAGACAAGAAGCATACTGTGCATACATGTCGTGTGTGTGTGTGTGTGTGTGTGTGTGTGTGTGTGTGTGTGTGTGTCTGTGTGTGTGTGTGTGTGTGTGTGTCTCTGTGTGTGTGTGAGGAGGGCGTGTGTGTGTTCTGGGGGTGTCTTGTGATGGAAGCAGAGAGGTGCACGTATGGCAGGATTGGTTTGCCATCTAAATTTAATTTTTTGTCAAACGTTGGTCATAGGGTGGACTCAGGAGCAACCACCAAACACTGACACACAGTAAAACTCACAAGCTTTGGGCTAGCGTTCGATGCTATGATGATAGTCAAGATGATATCAGTGGAAAAGCAAGCTGACACTCCTGCGGATATCCTACTACGTCTGACACACTAGTAGCACATTCAGTCTCCAAATACTCTAAACCCTCAAACGGTGTGCTTGTTTGACTCACACAGGCTATTTTTATTATTTCAAGACAACAAAAAAACAAAACAACCCACCTCTTGTTCTAGCCTCGTTTCCACCCTCAAGGTTTGAGAGGATGTTGCCACGAGCTGACGCTTTGAATTGAAAGGTAACCTGACTATTTCAAAATTGAGTTGCCTGAATAGTGATCCACCTCCTCATTATTATGTGGGCAAACAATAACATGTAAAATATCAAAAACAAGGTCACATAGATATCACTGTCGTCTATTTGGTGGAGATAAAAAGCCACCCAGTGAGCCGTGAGAAGAAATATGGAGCGCGGGGCCGCGGCAGGCAGAGCCAAGGGCAGGATGAATTGCTGGTGTCAGAGAGAAAAATGACTCCGCCACAAATTATCTACACTTGAGGAACGTCCATTAGGAAGCACTGTCTTCTCACACCTGTTTTAGTCTACATCACTGTGGGCGCAACACAACAAGTCTGACATGTCTATTAAGGGTACTGACATCCAGCACCTCCTCTGTAATGGAGATTAAAGGAAAAGCTCACCCAAAAATGATCTTTTTTTGATGACGATGAATACAGATCCGTCATCAAATTTACCCACGGTGCTTTACATTACCCTGACACACAAGTTTACCAAAAATAAAAATTCACTCATCTTATACCCACACTAAACAAAAACAAAAAACCATATTGACACCAATGACACACATTCAAATATTTGCACCCATTTCAAGCGGGGTGTGCTTTTATCTTAGCAACTATATATATATATATATATATATATATATATATATATATATATATATATATATATATATATATATATATATATTAGCTTTAAAATAGGTGTAAATAACATCTTTTCAAACCAATTTGGGATTTGGGATCTTTAAGCTCCTGAGAAATGGATTATGTCAGATATGGCGCCAGTTTATGTTTGTTTTTTTGTGTTATTAGCTGCAGACAATGCTTTTGATGCTCCTGCTCAGTCTATCTGTGTGACATCCTGTGAACACTGCAGATGTTGTGTTTCTTTTTTTTTTTTTGTATCTCGTGCTGACGTGCGCACGATCGAGTGACTCAAACCTGCGTCAGACTTCGTCGTGACTTTCCATAGTAACTTCTCCATCCTACAGGGAGCTGCTGATTTATCCCATAACACGAGCCGGAGCCACGTGGAAACCAGAGGCGCGAGCGGCTGATCTCTGCAGAGAGCATCGTTAAAGCGACAGGCGGCCGCAGTTAACCTTCCTCTCCATCTTCATCGTCACCTGCACGAGTTAGTGCCATTGTAGTAACCAAACTTGTGGCGAGGCGTTCAAGCTCGTGCGTCAGACTTTACGCACCATGCGTCCCTGTGTGACTGGAAGCTGTGTGATCCCGCATCTCGTTGCGCGCAGAGATGCTGCACACGGACACAGAGCCTGAATGAAGACACCGACCATCACTTCAGGATTCACACCGTCACGCGGACCCGGACGTTTGAACCACCTCTGCACGCCGCATTAAGGTAAGAACGACGCTTTTGTGCGCATTTTCTTCATTCGATCTGTTTAGATTTGCGTCTCTGTGATAAATTTACTGTGACTCGCCCGATTCGCCAGCGATACTTTCCCTCCCGATATGACTTGATAGTCAGTTTACACCTCATCACCTGACTAATGGTGATTTCGCCGCAACATTGACGGCGAGCGTCGCCTTGCTGCGCCGTATTTTTTTATTTATTTTTATTTTTTTGACGACGCCGCGCCATGTGTGGCCACATTTGGCTCGAGCGTGACACACTGCGGGGCCGCTCATCACCCGCTCACTCGTGTCGGTGTTGTTTGCATCCCCGCATTGCCGTTATTAGGTGATTCATTTGACCTTGACAAGGCGTCAGAGGTTATATCCACGCAGGGAGGGTTACACACGGGCCTGCGTGTGATGTTGGTGAAAGATGCGGGAACATGGCCGTGCAGGTGCTGCTGGGTACCTGTCAGAGTCACTGTGATGACCAGGACCAAATCCAACTGGGCTGCAAAAGTAATTCATCATTACAGAGTGACGTCTATCGAAACCTTATCTTCTCGGATGACACCATTTTCTGTCTGTGATGGCTGCCCGATTGACACTATAATAGATCCCACAACAACGCACCAGCACCCCCAGTTAAGCCACCGTCCATCGCCCCCTCCTCAGTCCTGTCACAGCAGCTCCATGTCATTTGCAGCCGACCCTTGGGGGGATTTCATGTCTGTCCTTTTGAGATGCTGAGCGGAGAGATAGGCGACCACTGAAGCTGCGGGGATGGGATTTCAATTTTGCAGGAAGAGCCATTGCTTAGCAACCGGACTTGATAAAAGTGAGAGCGAGAAACAGGGAACCTGGGCTGTTACATCATCACGCCAAACTGTGTACGGAGACTTGGGAACACGTAGGACTCACACATGTTGGCGTCTGTCAGCACAGTAAATGCATACTTGACCCTCTGCTGACCTTCTCCATCAGGCGTGTTTCTCTCTTCAGTCCACTTTTTCACAGCATCGTGGAAGTCAAGACCTCTTCTTGCCTCTCGCCTTGTTTCCCTCACATGGGGACCGAATTTCTGAGTCATAATCTGTGTTTCTGAGTATCTTGCACTGTGTGTGAAGTCCTGCTGTGTCTGTACAGTGCCATCTGTGTCAGCACATACTGTGAAACTCTGAAAGTTGCTGGTGATTTTTTCCATCGAAAACTTTCCCTGCACAGAGAGAGTGAGAATCTCAGCTTTGAAGGGCCACCGTCACCCAGACCCAGCAGTAGAAATTGGGACAGTTTGTTACTGACTATACCAACATTTCCATTCATAGGAAAAGTAGAGCAAAACACCGCGTCAGAGCTCCACAAACTCTGCAGCTCGGCCAGAAATTAGTTTTTGTTTGCAAACATGCACAACTTCACACCTCATTCGGCGAGCGTTTGTCGATGACTCAGCATTGTGGAGTTGTAGACTGCTGTGGGAAAGGTCGATGCTGTTCCAGGATCTGTGTGGCGCTCTCAGCATCGGAGCCGCTGCGTGTCGTGACTGCAGGGGCTTACAGCCACTGTTGAGGAATGCGATGTGCGTGCTGCTGGTGCGGCCTCTGGGTGGGCTTAGAGTCAAGCAGGCTGGCAACCGTTCTTGAGAAGTCACTGTGAATAAAAGACCGTCTTTGATTTCAGTCGGCTGCATCTGTTTTTAAATCAGAGGTCTTGTCTGCAGATCAAACACTTCCGGCTTCCATTCTCTGCCCTTGAGTGAAAAGCTGGATCTCATCCATCCCACACAGCAAACTCCCAAAGTCTGTCTGCAAAGTCTGGTTTCTGTCGTTTTCTGATCCTGTAGCTCTTTTATTTTTAATTTAATCCAGCATCGTTCATGGTTAGGCTTCAGCTAATTAGTTTATATACAGTAAATGCTAACTTTCTTTCAGTGTTTTCATGCAATTTTCAAACACCAGCCTTTAAAGGTCAGGGTTCTTGTCGCTTTGAGTGTTTCATGCTTGCAGCCACTAATTTCCATTTTAATTAAAACAGATTAAATCTCAGTGTTTACAGGGTTTCCCAGTGTTTTATAGAGGATGTGGAAATAAAGACCAGCTCCACTAACGTCATTGAAGAGCAGAGGTGCTGTTACACTCAGGAAATAGATTTATAGGTGTATTACACAAGAACTTTCAAAAGTTGACTGAAATTATCAGCAGAACGCGAAGAAATAACAGTTTTGACATTGTGACATCTTTGTATTGCTTTACAGAGATATTAAAGTTAGAATGCTAACCAGCTAGCCTCGGCCCGTCTCGTGTAAACACCAACACTCCCCCGGTGCTCCAAGCTCCCATTCTGGGCTGCTAGCTGCACAGCTAACTGAGCTAACCAGCTAATGGTAGCAGCAGTTACTGGTTATTCTGATGTGAAAGTGATGTGCTTCCCCCTATTTGTATGAATTCAACAAGACGCCGAGTATTACTACATATGTGGAAAACATGTTACTTGAGTCAGCATTGGTTGGAAGATGAAAAAAGTCCTAAGGAGCCAAGTTAGCACGAAGTGAGCTTTGCTTGAGGCCATTTTAGCTCTATTTGGATAAAATAAATACCCAGCCAAACTGTTCATTCAAGTTGCACTGTGGGTAATTTAGGCACCACAAGGAAGAACAATGTGTAGAATAAAAAAAAACAATGATTTTTCTGTTTTATTCATCTACCAATTTTGATACCTTTTTTATAATACTATAGTGTCCATCATGAGTCTGACAGTGATATAGGAGAGCAATATTGAATTGGTTCTTGATTAATCAGTGTGTCTATTGCTCAGCTTGTTATCTACAAACTAAAGATAACATAAGATGAGATTTGTCAGGATCTGGTTGCCGCCACTAAAACAATAACTGTAAAACCCTCATTTATGCAGAAGAATCAGCCCTTGTATAAAATCTGAAACAATAACTCTAATACTGTGTTGTTATCCATGCCAGCTCCCCTTCAGGGAGGCACCACGCACAGGATTGTAGGATTATCAGCGGGCCAGGCTCTGAAAAGCTAACACATGCCAGAGAACTTTAAGAAATTAACTTTCCCGGCAACAAAGGAAGCCATGTGGACTACCGGATTCTTTCATCACAGCCACTGAAATCTTAAAACAAGCTGTGGACAAGATTTGGAACTAGCGTGATGAGAAACAAATACAGACACCAATAACTGATAAAATCTGTGCTAAGAGGCTTTAGTTTTATTATTCTGCATTCTCCTGAGAGCAGCAGTAACACACACAGACACATCACTGTTCACATGACTCAATTTTAGTATAATGGGCTCTGCTGTTAAATGGATTGTAATTGAATTTTTGGATCTCTTTCAGTGTAATGAAGTGGATTAGTGAAATACCTCACTTATGGCTCTAAAGTGCTGCAGTTTTACTACCGTTCTAAAGTACTAGATAGAAAAGGAGAGGCAGGCCCCGTGATTCTGCTTCTAAATGGTTAAAGTAACTTGTCACATGTCTGGCTCCTAAACTGTCGTACTGTGACGTTGTGAAGGGCCACAGTGATTAATTTCATTATCACTTAATCTCATTATTTTCTCAAAGAATTAATTAATGTCCAACCAGCAGTTCACAACCCAAAAAACATCATAGAAGTGTTAGAAAATCAGCAAATACTCACATTTGAGAAGCTGGAACCAGAGAATATTTTGTAGTTTCCTTAGAAACCTTTCGTGGCTTCAGAGGATGCTGCATGTAATCTGATAAATTGCCTCGAGGGATGTCACTTGGTGGCAAAGTTGCATTCTGGGTAATATAGGCATCTGATTTTCAAAAGGAAGATGACTGAGTGGCGATATCGCTAGTTCTGTATCGATTTTGATCATTGTTTTTTAACTTTTCTTAATGACTCCAACAGTTCAAAACCCTACATTACCCACAATGCAACTTAGCTACTGAATGCAGTTTATCAGATTAGAGGCAGCTTCATCTGCAGACACAAAACACTTCATACTACTTTGAGTTTTTCACATATGCAATAGTTCTCGCCAAGCCCTGTAAACACACTTTAATGTGTACAATTGGTGGAGTTACCCTTTGATATACAGTTGTTAATGGCACAAGCTCACCAAATTCATATGACGAGAAAGGAAAATTTCATATGAAAAATGGTGTTATAATAACATTTATGGTTTAGGCAGAAAAAGTACTTTGGTCTTTCCTAAACTCCGACATTTCCTGTCCGTCTCTTTTCTTCACAGATTTCAGAAACAAGCACAACTTTCTTTTCCCTACTTCCTCCTGGTCTCCCTCCGGTCAGTCTCCTCAGGCTCCCCTCTTTGACTTCACCACACTCGACCTGAAGGAGCTCCTTCGTTGCAGTCATGCCAAAGAACACCAAGGTGACCCAGCGGGAGCACAGCAATGAGCCGGTCACTGAGTCGGTGGCTGACCTGCTGTCCCTGGAGCACCCCATGGACTATAAGAGCAGCCAGATGAGTATGGGTCTGAGTCCTGGCTCGACTGCTCCAGTAAAGGCCCTGCTACCCTCCCCTGACCCAGACGCTGAGGACGGCCGACCAGCCTGGAACAACAAGATGGAGTACATCTTGGCCCAGGTGGGCTTTTCTGTGGGCCTGGGTAACGTCTGGAGGTTCCCATACCTGTGTCAGAAGAACGGTGGAGGTAGGTGGATAATAGTTTACTGTCCATTGAATCCAAAGGTGTGTTGCTAAGCAAAGTAACACTTCCCAGGTTTGGAAGTCGGCTCCTAATTGGGTCACCCATCGAGAACATGTGTCCCCTCAGGGTGCTGAGTAATTGTGAACAGCGAGAAATGTTGTGCTGAGTCAACGCTGTTAATGCAAATTTTTTTTATTAGTTGTTTGAAATCCTCACTGAAATAGGCTGCCAGATGGGAGTACTTAATTTAATAGCATGTTCAAATTTCAATTTTCTGCTTTTGTTTGAGCATGGGATTTGCGCGTCTGTCTTGTCCAGGGTAGCGTTACTGTGTCTGGCGACTATTTTCTAAAACCTAAATTGATTGAGAATGGGTCTCTGGGATTGGCGCTATCTCATAAAACCTTTATTTGCATCGTATTACAGAAAGAAATATTTACGCGATTTCATCTAATTTAGCTCATATTTCCTCCACCAGATAGTCAGTAAGTACTGTTGTGTATTTTATGTCTGTTGTTGTTCTTGACTCACACACACAGCACTAACCCAATTACTTTGCCCGGCATGTCGCCCAGGGACAGACCAGTGTGGTGACAGTTCCAACCACCTAAAATGTTGCACTTGTCAGAAGTGCCTCAACATCTTAGCGCTGCACATTAGTCTGAGTCATTAACCATCTGCTTTGTAGACAGTCTGAGGAGTTAGCGACGTGAAAAGAAAATGCTTATATACTGCAAAGTGATCATAAAATAATCCAGGATGTGATAAAGAAGTTAAATACTGAAGTTAATTATTGTTTGCTCTTGCTACAGCATTATTTGATTTATAACAAGCTGTGTACACATAGCATCTGTTCTTTGCCTCCATCTTCCTTCATTTTGAATGAATCAAAATGTGTTGATCAAACTTCTAACTAGGAACCCTGTTCACTCACAGTAGCTTAATTTCTGTCATGGTGGGTTCTTTCAGTAACTCAGATGACCACTGAGAGTACATTTTATGGCTTTTATTGAACAGCACTCAACAGCATTGTAGCAGTAGGCTATCTTAACCAACTCTGCGGGCCTTGTTACAGTGAAAGTAGCGCAATGTAGATGTTTGACATGATATTGCGACACAGAACACATATCTTGATATTTTGAAATATCTCCAAAAGCACTTTGTAAACGCTAGGACTGACCGACAAAATCAAATCACAATATTTTTGACCAACCAGCTGCCAGTTAGTTAGAAAACAGCTACTGTAGCCTGGTACCATTGAACAATAAAGATGTAACATATTAATTAGTGAGCTTTAGTTGAGTTGGTGGGTGGATTTTGTAAGCTAGAGCCACGCTAGCTTTTCCCCTGTTTCTGGTCTTTTGCGCTAAGCAAAGAAGAAGCTAAGCTAACCAGCTGCTTGTGGTAGCTTCATAGCCTAATTACAGAACTGACATGTAAATATTCCCTTACAGAGAATGAATTGATATTATATGTCAGCTTTCGGTGGAATTGTAAGGTGATTTTACGATGTTATCATCTGTCGTCATATAAGTGATTCCAAGGAGATTGCAATTAAAAACAAAATGTGTGTGTAGAGGTACAAGGAAGAACAGTTAATTACATTAAACATCAAGTTGATAATTTCACACGTAATTTTGCATACATTTCAGTATATACCAATTTTCTGTACATATGGCCGGTGCTGCGCCTCTGTCCCTCCTCCCATACTTCAGTGCTGCTCAGTTTGCCTGCTGACGAAGCTGCAGCCTCCTCCTCCTTCTTGATGAATTGCGTCCTGTCACTCAATTAGCCAACTAATAGTGCAAGTCAGAGGGGCAGTCTCTTCAACATTTCTCAGACTTTGTGAAGCTGTGCCTGTCAGCAGAGTGGACAAGATAACGTCTCCTCAACAGGATGAGGGAACATTGAGGGATGTAGTTATTTGGTGAGTTTTAGTCTGTATTTGCTTTCCATGCAGGTTTCTCAGCCTTATATCTTTGCTATTGGGATTTACTGGTATTGTGTAGAGATGAGAGGGTGGTGATGACTAAGATGGAGGAAGTGGAAGAGTAAACGCTGATTTCCTGGGCTTTCAGACATTGTCGATCCTACCTTGTGTGGGAGGTGTGTGTGTAAAGAGGTTATTTGAAATGCATGATATAACAACGCTGGGTAATTTTAATCAGTGTGTGTATGTGTGTGTACATTGTGTGTGTCCTCTGCTGAATGTATCTCAGTAGGCGGTGCTGCATTGTCTTGTCTGGGCTTGTCTCACAGAACAGGACAAACTATCTCCAGTCCATCTAGAAAACCGGTAACAGTCAAAAAACAAGACAATGTTGTATAGTTCACAAGAAAATATGGAAACAAGGCAAAAATAAGTTGACAGGCTTACTTACCTCACCTATCTAGCCGAGCCTGCCTCAGTGAAGCAGTAGAAGCCAAAGATAAATTACTCTAAATTATCCTGTCTAACAAATAAATAATTCAAGTAATTAAATCGTATTATCTTGTTTGTGTCCTGGTGGAGCCTGGATACTGATGAGAACATTTGTCTTCACTGTAGGTCACAGTGGTTCAGACCAGACAAAAGGACCATGTTAACCTTATTTCAGGAAAAATGAACTGGCTGCTTCTAGCATTTTTAATCTTCTTTCTGAAGCTGTGAAGTCAAAGTGATGACAGAACACACAGGAGGACATGTGTTTATCGTCTGAGGGGCCTGGATGTGCACAGGACTGTCAAGAAATCACTCAAAACATGAGGATTCAGCCTCTGCAGATCATCAATATCTGAGGCAGAATAATTGAAATCTGGCTGTTATGGTTGGGCCACATTAAAAATATTCAGACTGGCTAGATACAAGTCCTTCGACAGGAACAGATCGGTAATACCAAATATCACTACTAGATATTGTACGAGACTGCTCCCAAGAAGAACATAATGAGACCCGATGAATTAGAGTGTAGCAGCACTACAGTCCATCAGGGCAACTGCAACACGTTGTGTTTTCATTTCTCACAACAACATTTCAACTTGTCTTCTTCTAAAGTTTAACATCAAAATGATAACAACTGAAATGAGCCTACAGCTGTGCGAATCAGGGGAACAGATGGCAGCACCGACATTAAGAAATGAACGCTTTTCTTTTCACCAGAACGCTAGTGGACTTTTAATTTGAAACAGATGCAGGAAGTGTTGAGATTGTATTAGCATGCAGTAACTTCAACAGGGTAAACAGGAGTAGCAGAGCAAAACAAGGCTTCATACTGCAGGCTACAAAAACAGTGTGTAAGGCTAATAAGCTGCAGGCTGGCTACACCAACTGGCTACTGATGAATTTTCTCTTGTGGAAGTCAGTCCGACCAGCATAGTGGCACTGTGTGCACAACTCTCACTTTTAGTACATCATAACAAGACATGAGCATTGTACCACCTGTGAAGCTGAGCAAATTGGCTATCCTTGCTAACTAGTCACATGCCGCTAGTTATCTCCACCTAACATAACGTAACGTAATGTGACGAATGTCGATTCAGTCGATTGGCACAATATCAAACCAGTTGAAGCTTGTATTGCAGAACAAGCTTAGTGATATTAGTTGTGTTCTTAATTATAGTTTTTTTTGTTTAACAATGCTTGAATTATAGTATCATTTAAAGGTGCACAAGGTAGTTTTGGGGAAGAAATGCCAAGTTGTTCAAATTGACATCTCAGCCAGTGTGGCTAAAGCACAATATCTGTGAGGAAAATCAATAAAATAGGCAGTTACTCACTAACACGTTTTGTTTTCTTCTGTTCTGTGTGCTCAGAATAGACATCAAAGATCAGTGAAAGTAGGCAGCCACACAGAAGTCACTTCTAACAGTCCAGATAATAATACCACTGTGTAACATGACTCTGTGTCCCTGCCTTTGTTTCCTTTGTCTGCTGCTAGCTCTAATAGCCACTCACGACGTGATGAGTGTTTTGTTTTTTTTGATCAAGTCAGACGTCACAGTCGTTTGTTTTTAGTCTTGAAACAGGCTGCTCTCTTTCAGCCGTCCGTCACTATGAGCCCGTCCTCTCTGGCTGTCGATGGCTTTGTCACCATGGTGCCTCTTCATGTCTTGACGTAAGCAGGAGTGGACGTGACCTGTTGTCTCTGAGTGCCCGCTGTTCTCTCTCTGTTGTCCCTTATGCAAAAAAAAGACAGTCCTCTCTGCCAAATTGGTGAATGGAGGCTGATAATGACAAGGGGAAAGATAAAGAAAGAGGAAGTTCGAGAGGGAAAAGAGGAAGAGAAGTGAAATTAGAGTGATAGAGGATAAAAATAGATGCTTAAACAGTGAATTTAGTAATGTCCCTTCTGCTGTTTTACAATAAGCCTTCATCCTTTGCTATAAATGGACTTAAAATACAGCAAAGAAACTCAGACAGAAAACATTTTTTATAATTTTGTGTTGCCCTGTTCCTCTGTCGTTCTCAGGTGCGTACCTGGTGCCCTACTTTATTCTCCTCCTCCTCATTGGCATCCCCTTGTTCTTCCTGGAGCTGGCGGTGGGTCAGAGGATCAGACGTGGCAGCATCGGGGTGTGGAACTACGTCTACCCACAGCTGGGAGGTATCGGGGTCTCCAGTCTGATGGTAAGTGCACACGTGACCTCATTAACAATTAGCACATCACACTGGTGGCTTTTTATCGTAGGGTATAATCGAGCCGTGAAATGGGAGGGGCATCTGATTCTGGAGCTGATTTCTCCAATCTGGATTTAATTTTAGTTTCTTATTTCGACAATATGATACATTACTAATACAAAGCAAGGGCTATCCCTGATGATGTAACAATCAAATTTATGACAGGACCAGTTACAATTAGTTCAACTGCTCTAAATGCTTAAATTCCCATAAGCCTTATCCAGCGATGTCATGAAGAACAAAATAGTGGGAGACTTGAATCAGAACTACAGCCAGTTCAAAGGGCTTTGGTTCTGCAGTTATTAACAATACGTGGAGCGACAGCAGCTGAATTCGACCAAAGTTGACCCCAAAATTAAAACAGTTTTCTCAACAGCATAATCTTTACTTTATGAGTAGGTGCTCACGACAGGATTTAAAGCTCTTGGGAGCTGTCTCTTGGGATTCAAAGATAAACTTCCCTCCTGACATTTTTATGTTCACAAGCTTGTACGTTCAAACTCACTTTCCCCCCAAGAACTACATATTATCTCACGCAGCTGTGAGACATTGTCTATGGGGTCAATGGAAATTAACTTTTACCGCCAGAACCAGTGGCTCCTAAAATAGCTCCCCCAGCTTCACAACTCTATCACCAGGTTATCACTTATGTCTTGATTGATGGATGTCACTCTTTGTCTACAGCCATGTTAGCAAATCCGTGAGGCTATACATCGGCTCAGTGATGCTTCAAGTTAAAATATATTAATGCTAATGGTCCTCACAATTGAAATGCTAATAGGCTAATGTTCACCATGCTTGCTATCTTAGATATTGTGTTAGTATGCTAATATTTGATAATTAGCATTAAGCACAAGTTGTTAGAGAGCGTGCCCCATGTACAGAGGCTGTGGCTCCTTCGTTGCTAGATGAAAAGCTAAAGGATCCCAAAATGTATTGCACTTTAACTTCTGGGGAGCATGAATGTCTGTGAAAAAGTTCATGGCTATCCATCCAATAGTTGTTGAGATATTAAACTCCAAAACAGAAATATTCACCTGGTGGTGGCGCTAGAGGAAAGGCGAAAGGGGGGTCACTAAAGTCATTTGGATTCTTCCTCTGGGGAACATGAATGTCTGGCTTAGTAGTGGACATCAGTGGACAGACCAAACCAACATTACCATCCATACAAAGTCCTAAATATTATTTATTTTTATGCACAGGTCAAAAATAAGATGTTATAATTCATAATTAAACCGAATCAGCTCTTTTAAGAGTTTTTAATGATATTTTTTTAGCTACTGACTCTGGTGACTGTGTTGTCCTTGTGCTTTTAGATTTGACTGCTGCTTTTGACACAGTGGATCATGAAATACTGATCTCACGTTTGAAGCAGTGGGTGGGCATCAGGGGCATAGCACTGGAGTGGTTGACTTAATTTGTTATTTTGAAACCCTTTTATTACATGGCTATTATTTTTATTCATGTTTTATGCCTTCTAACTTATTGTTGTTTTTTATATGTAATTTTGCACCTATGTGAGCTGTTATGTCTTATATTTATGATGTCTTATTTATTTTTTCTGTACAGCACTTTGGTCAACTTTGGTTGTTTTAAAGTGCTTAACAAATAAAGTTGGATTGGATTGGATTGGATAATTAAAACATTTTCATGGCCACACACGCAAAATGTGCCTTTGAAATATCAAACACTTAAACCTCTGTAGGCTGAAGTTTGATTCACAGTTTATTTCAGTGGCTTTCACAGTGGAAAATGTCCAGTGAAGTGGATTGTACTGCAGGAGTGGTTCTAGATGTTTCTTTATTTGGGTTATTTTGATATCTTGAAAACCTCTCATTGGAATCTATTCAAGGTGAGATGAATTCAAGTTGACCACAACCTCTTTCTCCACTCACCTGTCTCTTTAATGTGTTTATAAAAGGAACTTGTTCCATTAAACTTTTTGAGTGCTGCAGGAAGGCTGATTTATTAACCACCTGATAATATTTGATGCTTTATCATTAATGGAAAAACCCATGACATATTTAGTCTACTTTACAATGAGCCATTGAGGCTGTAAAGCAATAAACAAAGCTGCAATTACAAAAGATACACACCAACCGATGGGGGCTTTTGTGACCTCTCAAACAAACTAACAACCAAAAAGGTCTTTTGATTAATTTTTAAAGGCGTATTACTGATCTGTTGAGCATTACTGAATAATTAATTTACCATTATCAAACACATTATTGACAGTTTATGATCCTTTTTTAAAAAATGCCATACACAGTGATATAGTAACATATTTATTTCATAAAATATTACAGCAGGCTTTGAAGAAATGCAGTGTGTATTTGGGACCAAAAACCTGAAACAACAACTCCAGCTGTTGTTGTATCTAAGATGGTAATTTTTCATTATTCGCTTTCACTTGTCGACTCAGAGAACATGTCATGTGCAGAGACAACAAACGGGCCATACAGCTCATTCTTCCTGACTCCCTCTGCCAGCTGACATTACTTCCTCCTGGTTTTTCAGAGCAAGCGGCATGCAAAGACCAGCGCTGATCACTGTCATAATCTGTCTCCTCCATTATCAGGAGGAGTAGTGACCCATCATGTCCCCATCCCATCAGCGTCATCAGCCTAAAACAAATTCAGTCAGAGGCTGAGTCAGACAGTCAGTGATCCACTGCGTCAGTCAGTCCCTCTGATAGTGATTTCATCAATCTGGTGCAAAAGAGCGGAGGGAGAGGCCTGGCCTGGGGCAGTGAGGCGTGTGGCAGCCCGGATGTGGCAGCGGGAGATTCAGCGGCTATAAATACTTTCTCATAGAGGACCCAGCCTTGGCTGCTGAGAGCAAACAGCTCAATAATTCATACAAACTCTGACTTAAGCTGTATGCTCAGGGCTGTGCCCAGACTCAAGAAGAGGTGTTCACCTCAACAAACTACACACTGTTTGTATGTTGTTTGCCCCCTGTGCTGCATGTGTTTGTATATTTGTGTGGTGAGAGAGTGATTGTTTTAAGAAATGATAAGTATCCCTGTTTGCTCTCATTTCCCCTCAGGTTTGCGGTTTTGTTGGCCTCTACTATAACGTGATTATCGGCTGGAGCATCTTCTACTTCTTCCAGTCTTTCCAGTATCCACTGCCGTGGGCTGAATGCCCCATCCAGAGAAATGGAACACAAGCCAGTGAGTGCACAACACAGCTAAATCTGTAATATAGATGTACAGGAACAGACAAGCACCCATACAAAAGAGCTTTTTTCTATTGTACATCCCTCCCCCCACCAGCACATGGAGGGAAAATGTATGCTGCGGAGTCCTGCAAGACAATTCGATATTCAGCAAAGTATCTCAGCAGATGCAGACTCTGCCCAGTGCTACGCAGGGCGGTGCTTAAAGCTGCAGAACGTGTCTTTGGATTGAAGCAGCTTGCCTCGCTGTGGCTCTGCGGTCGAGCAGCAGTGTCTCTGCAGGCCAGCAGAAAAGTGCTCATGCTCTCTCTAAAGCAGCGATGGTCCTGCACTTCGTCCTATTGGGCAGCTCTGTTGGCACGGCCCGTCAGATGGTATGACCTGGCCGACAGCGTCAGCTGGTAGCCTGTGGTGGAGGCACATGCAGGTTCTGGCAGAGTAAAGGGCATCAGCTTTCATTAACATTCGAGGGCAGGATGTCGACTCTGCTTATGATTATGATTATGACTGCAGCCGGGATGCTGCGAAGCGTCCAACAGGATTTAGTTCAGCTATGTGCAGTGGTGGGATTATGCAATTACGAAGTACTTTTACTTTACTTGAGTATTTTTTTTCACTCTACTCTGTACTAATGTATGTAATATTCCATTACATGTATCTAATAGAAAACTGCTACTTAATTTTTAAAGGTTAAAGGTGCCGTGTACAGTTGTTATCTTGTAGCGCTGTTGAGTGATAATGATTTAGTTTGTCTGGTGAATGAAGACACACATGCACAGGCACTTGGGTGACTGCTAATGATTTAATGCTATTTCACTGAATTAAATGTGGCGGAAACACCCCAAGACACATAGAAATGCACCAGAGGACTGCTCATGGGGGAATGTTGGGTCTCCGTTAATTAATTAAAAGAGTAGTCTAGACCTGCTCCAATTAAAATGTGTCATGAGACAACTTTTGTTGTGAATTGGCTCTATATAAATGAAATTGACTTGACCTGATCAGCAAATGCAGGGAAAAAGACGATTCCGTGCTAGCAGTAAGTTGGCTGTACGGCTGTATGAGAAAGGAAGTGCACTCAATACTGGATGTAAACAGAAACTTTGTTTATAAGAAACCTCCACAGAGCACCTTTGAGATTTTACATCCAAAACATACGCTGAAAATTCTCCAAATTAGGGAGTTATTTTTGTCAAATTAGATGATTTCAACTCCTCTCCAATACCAATTCACTTATTTTAAGGATTTTTCTTTGAAATGAACGAATAGTAGGTAATCATTTAAACCTGGACTACCTGCAATTGCCTTTACATGAATGCATGAGTAGTATTAAAACTGTGACTCCAACATTTTAAAAGAAAACTCTTTGTAGAATGTGTAGCTTACTTTTAAAAGTACATTTTGCTGCTTATACATTTGTACCTTTAGTCAAATATTAAAAGCAAGGATCCTATATTTTGACTGTTGGGGAACTCTTTAGTCCATTTCCTTCTCTTTCCTTGTTGCCGTTGTAGTCGTGGTGCCGGAGTGTGAAAAGAGCTCGGCCACCACTTACTTCTGGTACCGCCAGACTCTCAACATCACCAGCTCCATCGACGACACGGGTGGCCTAAACTGGAAGATGACGCTGTCCCTGCTGGTGGCTTGGATCTTGGTCTGCCTGGCTGTCATCAAGGGCATCCAGTCCTCTGGGAAGGTATGGGATCTCTGTGGCTTCACAGCAGGGGCCGAACCTGCAAACTATAGAGATTAACACACCACAGACGCTTCGTGAAGATGCACACAATAAATCATTTCAACAAGAGCTTTAAAATTGTTTTTTAATCAATGAGTCATCCATATCAGTGAGTGTTTTTTCACTCTGCTGATGCTTTCAGTCAAAGGTAAGCCCGTCATCAGCATTAGTCTATTTTTGGATCTCATCTATATTATGGAAGGGGGATACATGCAACATTAATAAGCTTAAACTGAACCAAGCAAAGAGCGGGCTACAATACAGATGGAAAATGCTCCGTTTGGCAACAACTGCAACAACATCCTGTAATCTGGATCCAGAGAGTGAGTCACATACCACAGAGAAACATCCAGCCCACATGTTCAATAGGAAAATACACAGATCGCCAAGGTTTGACATGGTTTTTAGACTGAGTGATCCAATTATCATAGTCAGTACTGAATTGATTCCCTGAAACGCTGTAGGGAGGATCTTTGACTCATCTCTCCAAACCTCAAAGAGTTCCTCTCCCCATTTGGTTAGATTTCACAGTTTTCTGTGCCAAGCAAACACAAAGCAGTTTTGGGATTTATTCATGTGTCCGTGTGTGTGCATGGCTGCAGTTTGGTCCTCCATGTGTGAGGCCTCCGAAAAAGCGTGGCCATGGCAACACTGTGTGATATCCTTGACTCTCTCTCTTTCTTAGGTGATGTACTTCAGCTCTCTCTTCCCGTACGTCGTGCTTTTCTGCTTCCTGGTGCGAGTCTTGCTGATGAAGGGAGCGGTGGACGGCATCGCTCACATGTTCACCCCAAAGGTGAGAGAAAAACAGAGGTGATTTCGGCTCAAAAAAAGAAGCAACTATAAAAGAGGATGCCTCAGCAGAATTTTCACAATAAAAATAATACAACACGTTGTAGTTTGCCGCCCTGCTGGAGGGAGAAATGTAATCTTTAAACTCATGACTGTCTTGGTCCTGATCCTTAATAATAATAATAATAATAATAATATATCGGTTTTATATAGCGCTTTTCTAGACACTCAAAGACGCTTTTACAAAAGAACATAAAGACACAAACACATACAGATACTCAAAAACAACAAACAAGAAAAAACAAAAAAAGAACGAGAAAGAGAGAGGGTGGAAAATGATTTGTCAGGTGTTGTAAGTGATGTTGAAGAGATGGGTTTTGAGATGACTTTTGAAGGACGGCAGTGAATCAGAGTTACGGATGGCCAGGGGGATGGAGTTCCAGAGGGTAGGGGCAGCAATGGCAAAGGCTCTGTCCCCTATGGTGCGGTATTTGGTCCTGGTGATGGGGGTGAGGGTGTTGGCATTAGCGGAGCGTGTTCGGTGGGGGTGAATGGGGCGATGGAGGAGATCTGTCAGGTATGAAGGGGCAAGGTTGTTAAGGGCTTTGTAGGTGGTGAGGAGGATCTTGAAATGTATGCGTTGTGTTATGGGAAGCCAGTGAAGTTGACGGAGGATGGGCGTGATGTATTCTCTGGAGGGGGTGTGGGTGAGCAGTCGGGCAGCGGAGTTTTGAACATATTGCAGTTTTTGAAGAACAGTGGAGGGGAGACCATACAGGATGCTATTGCAGTAGTCGAGTCTGGAGGTGATGAAGGCATGAATTAGTGTTTCAGCGGCAGCTTCATTCGCAGACTGTACAACCGAACAAACATGTAACATTAGTGATACTCTGCCTCTGCGAGCTGTTCAGCCATGAGCTTGTTGATGGTTAGCTGCTTCACCATCGAGGCCATTCAGCCCCACTTATATGAAAATATCATCAATATCCACAATGTCTCATGTGTTGGGTTGATGTTTCCCTCTAGTGGTGAAGGTTTATAAATACATACATTACAGCGAATCTGTGTATGATCAGACATTATGAAATATTTTGCAGTCTGCCGACATCAAATGTGAAAGCAGAAATCATAAATAATGCTAAGAGTCACTCAGGTCATCATCAGTGCTGTGATGAAGGTTTGTTTGTAGAAGTTACAATTTCTCTTAAATATTTCCTGGTCCACAGTTTCACATGTGGGGATGTTGAATGGTCAACTATTGTTGACATCCACAGAACTTTTTTTCAGTTCTGTTTCTTATCCTAAACGATACCAAATATGTTGAATTACAGGAGGATGATGGATTGAGATGCACTGATCACAAATTTCCCTGGCGGATTCCAATTTCCATTTTTTTTTTAAATTCTGACCTGCCAATTCCAATTTTCTTTCAAATAACTGTACCTGACAGCATACACAAACATTAGTATGTTTACAATAATAACATTTCCTCCAAAACTGCACCAGGCTACAGGACTTTCTCTCACTGGACAAGGCTTTTTTTGTACAAATGACATCCAGCAGGAACCCTTACGTTGAAAGGTACAAACAGAAGGAATCCCTGGTTACAACAACAAGGATTCCATGTTTTTTTACTTTCCTTATTAACCCTCGACTACAATGTTTCACTTATATAACAACGCAACTTGTCGTCAACAAGAGTGACGTCCATTTCTCTGCTCCGTGTCTGTGTGGACCTGCAGTTTCAAAAACACACACAGGATGGCAGCAGAGGAGAAGAGAACAGAGTTAGAAAACGGCGACCGAAAATGACAGCAAAATGCATTCACGAGGTCTCTGGCCGATCGATCTGTGCATCTTTAATGACGTACAGTACAGGGTTATATGTATAAACTAACTAACGTGGTGTCACAGTTGGGTATAGCGTATGAATATAGTCATGAAGCTACTTGTGGCAAGAACATCAATGTTCAAGTGTTTTCTAAGAGGATAAGTGACAGAAAATATGACCTAATCGGTCACTCATCTTTGGCATTTTTTCCCTTTCCTCTCCAGCTTGAAAAGATGTTGGAGCCGCAGGTGTGGAGAGAAGCAGCCACGCAGGTCTTCTTCGCCCTCGGTCTGGGCTTCGGAGGCGTCATCGCTTTCTCCAGCTACAACAAGCGCGACAACAACTGCCACTTTGATGCAGCGCTGGTCTCCATCATTAACTTCGTTACCTCCATCCTGGCCACTTTAGTTGTGTTTGCCGTCCTGGGGTTCAAGGCCAACGTCATGAACGAGAAGTGTGTTGTCGAGTGAGTGTGTCACACGCTGCCTGACTGTCTCGCTCTCTCTGACAGCCATTTTAACTATAACCTTCACTCACTGACACATCCCTCTTCTCCACATCCTTATTTTTTTTGTGTGTGCAGCAATGCCGAGAAGATCCTGGGCTACTTAAACACCGGTGTGCTGAGCAAAGAGCTCATCCCCCCTCACATCAACTTTTCCCATCTGTCCACCGAGGACTACGCAGAGATGTACGGAGTCATTAAGACTGTGAAAGAGGACACCTTCGGCCAGCTGGGCCTGGATGCCTGCATGCTGGAGGACGAACTCAACAAGGTCAGAGTGGGAGGGAGTTCATAAACTGAAATGAGAATGGGATTGTTTACTGAATAAAGTGTGTATCGAGTGCTTACGTTTAAATGATGATTAACGACAAGTTATCCAAAAATATTAAATTGATAGAAGAAAAGGGAGGTTAAAAAAAACCATGATGCTGAGCAGAGTAGTGTTTAGTGTAGAGCTGCAACCATTTGTTCATTATCAGTCAATCAATTTAACAATAGATTTGAATTATTTTCATGCAAAAAATCCCCCCAAAAGTTCCAGTTGCACAAATCTTCAAGATTCAAGAATATGATGCCACAGAAGGTAATTCACTCGCAAAAGAATGCAAATTCTGCCCTTTTTTCTGTATTTATGGAGAATAAAAATGAGGCTCCTTTTATGAATACAAGAGAAACCTCAAAAGAGAAGCTCTCACCTGCATGGAGTCATTGCTGCTGTTTGTGGATGAGTAACCACCCATAAAGGGGACTCTGAGAAGTAAAGTGAACACGCCAGTAACGAGGCAGGGATCATATCATTGGTCATCACTATTTTGACACTGTTGTTGCACGAAAAAATCTGAGAACATAGCACCAATCCATCGTTTCACAAATGCACAGAAGCAGCCCGAGTGCGAGGAGAAGGGTTGAAGCTGGAGCACAATAAATCTGAGTGCAGGCTGAGCAGGAGCACAGCAGATCTAAGCGCAGGCAGAGGCTATTTAGAGTGCGAGTGCAGGCTTTTGAGGGAAAGCATTACAAAATCTGAACATGAATTCAGTGAGTCATGCTCTCATATTGAAAGACCAGGCAGGCTCTCGAATAAAAGAAAAGGAAAAAAGCCCCACAGATGAGCAGAATCAACCACTTCATGTAGGTGAGAGCTTCTCACCGAGTTTTGAGCACTCTCGTTTATTCAGACAAAAACAGACAAACATTTTATCCTCAGGCGAAGGCAGTAAGCCTCTCTACATTTTATTTGTCATATATGATGGTAAATTAAATGCCTGGTGTTGAACCATTAGTCCGATAAAACCACGAAAAATCACTCGACATAAGGAAACTATGACCATGTGTCACTATTTTTAGAAACTCATATAATTAACTTTTAATCGATTATTTGATAAACAAAATAGCACACAAATAGACAACGAAAATAATCGTTGGTGGCAGCTTACTCTACCATGTCCATTATTTTCTAAAGGACATCTCTTAGTGTATCGCTGCACCTGTACAACGACCACCTCCTACAGGCAAAACGCAATAATTTGAGTCGTAAACTTTACAGGTGATGTGCTCAAGCTTGCGATTATCATTCCTTCTTTTGTGTTGGAATTTTAAGCATAATCCACCGTCCACATTCAACCCACTCACCTTTAAAGGCTGCGCTATAATTAATGAGTCTGGAAATAGAACTAAGTGGGTGATTTTTCCACACAGGATCACTCATTTCCTTTGACCGCTGTAACCCTCCTTCTCTCCGTCCTCCAGGCGGTTCAGGGCACTGGTCTGGCGTTCATCGCCTTCACAGAGGCCATGACACATTTCCCTGCCAGCCCCTTCTGGTCAGTCATGTTCTTCTTCATGCTCATCAACTTGGGTCTGGGAAGCATGATCGGCACCATGACCGGCATCACCACGCCCATACTGGATGCTTTCAAGATCCGCAAAGAGATCCTGTGTGGTGAGCTAACTCTCTTGATCCAATTAAAAAAGAAATCATATCTCTTGTATTTGATTCTCGTTGTGCTCACTGGATGTTTCTTGCTCTCTTCCTTAGTGGCTTGCTGTGTCATAGCCTTCCTGTTAGGCCTGCTGTTTGTGCAGCGGTCAGGGAACTACTTTGTCACCATGTTTGACGACTACTCAGCCGGTTTGCCTCTCACTGTGGTGGTGATCCTGGAGAACATCTCTGTGGCCTGGATCTACGGCACTAAGAGGTAACTCAGACTCGGAGCCATACTTGGAAATAACTCATTTTCAGGCAGGGTGTTTGGTGCAAGTAGACATTAGTAGTGGATCATTTTTTAAACTAGCTGTACTTCACAAGAGATCTGAATAATTTTAGTCACTCTAGCAGCGTCAGTCTACAACTTTGGTTCCGACTTAAATATCTCTGTATTGAATGGTTTGCCATGACATTTTGTACGGACATGAAGGTTTCCCAGAGGATGGATTCTACTCGCTTTGATTACAGAGTTTATGAGTTTTCCTCTAGCGCCACCTTGGGGTTGACATTTGTGGGGAAATATCTAAACAGACATGTATCTTCCTCTGAGGATCAATGGTAATAACTTTATTGATCCAATCTCTTTTCATAATCAGGTTGCATTTCTAATTTGTCCAACACTTTATGACCAAAATAGTAATGACATTCCCAACAGCCTCGCCTGTACTTGGAGTCAAGTGCCAATTAGAAAATTGTTAGCTTCACTCAGCAATACAGAGCAGCTAACACGCCAGAGTAAGATTGTAAACAGACATAATTTTTCTGCATGTTAGCATTCTTCTTGTTTAACAATGAAGACAGCAACTCCCATGATCCCTCGCTACATTCGTCTTTTGTTCTGTTCAGATTGAGTGGCAGAAATGACAAACTGTTCATTTAAATGTGATTCCTTTTTCTTTCTGTCTGTCTTTCTTCCCTTCCCTTCAGGTTCATGCAGGACCTAGAGGACATGCTTGGTTTCAGGCCGTACTCCTTCTATTACTACATGTGGAGGTACGTGTCACCGGCTGTCCTGGTGGTGCTCATCATCGCCACTGTCATCGAGATGGCTGTCAGTCCCGCAGGATACAACGCCTGGGTGGAGGCTGAGGTCAGTCTCTCTTGTTCATGTGTGTTTACAGAGAGAGAGCAACTGAGTGGCAAAGGAGATGAACCTCCTCTTTCCCTTCTTTTTTGTCGTTGTCTTCATCCTGTTCTCTCTGCGCTCTTTCTTTCCCAGGGCGCAGAGCATTTCCAGAGCTACCCTCCCTGGGCTTTAGCCATGGCCTACGCCCTCATTGTGGTGGCCATGCTGCCCTTGCCCGTCGTCTACATCATCCGCCACTTCAACCTGATGTCAGACGGCTCCAACAAGCTGTCTGTCTCCTACCGCAAAGGCATGATGAAGGACATCTCCAACCTTGAGGAGCAGGACGAGCAGCGCTTCATCCTCAGCAAGAACCCCAGCGAGGCACCTTCCCCAATGCCCGCCCACCGCGCTTACCTAGGACCCGGCGGCACCCAGGAGATGACCAACACCAACTACGGCACCAGCACCAAGACTGGCTACCAGAACATCGGCTCGCCCGAGTCTGAGCTATGATCCAGTGAACTTACAGATCCTCCCATCCAGTAAACCCCGGCCCTGCTTGGAGAGAGGGAGACAGAGGAAGAAAGAGAGGAATGGAGGACGTCAAGTGGGAGAGAAAATCCACTGCCGGTTGTTGCAGCGTTCATCACACTTTAACCCCCAGAGCTGAATCCCTCTGTCCCCCCTTTTTCTGCTCCATCGCTCCTTCTTCCCCGGCGTAGGATCTGTGCTGCTAACGTCCTGTCAAACCCAGCTGTAATGGCGGGATCATGGGAGTGAAGCTTTTTCCATCTGTCAGGGGCAGAGAGAGAGGGACAGAGGCAGGAGGTAGGCTTACTGAGGGCTCAGATGCAGGCTTTGTTTTGTGATCAATTCTGGCCGAGGGTTAAGGTGTGTGCAACGCTTGAATGCTTTACGTTGTACTGAACCGTAATCCCGTATGTCTACCCGTTTTGGAGAAGGTTATTTTTGAGACGGTTGGATGTCCTTAGATGGAGGAGGTCATTGTAGGTTGTAGAAGATTGTTATTCGTGGGGATAGGATGGAAGGAGACTCACCATGTTGTCGTCTAGAAAACAAAATGATTACACCCACAACAGTTAAGAAATGATTCTGATAGTGTAAACAGTGTTACGAGCACATCACATCTTTAAGTTTATCGTGCCTATCATCCATCAGCAATAATAACAAAGTAAGGTCCTCGTAAAACTGTGGATCTCCTTCTATCCCCGCGTCCCCCACTGATGTAGAATACTGTACATATGTGTTGTGCAATAGTCTGAGATGTCACCGTAAATCGTGTATATACACAACAGTAGTGCGAGATGAGGGGAGACGTTTCTCCTCTTCATTCCTTTCAACGCAGAAGCACAGACGCCCGCTATCGTTAGAGCATCTCTGAGCCTTAACACGGAGCAGCACTTTTCTTTTAAACAACCTTCCTCCTCGACAAACAAGGCTCTGGAGTCGTCGCTGCACACGGCACCTCTGTGCAGCTTCAGTCGCGGCTGGCCCAGACAAAGCTTTTTCCATTTTTAATCAATCATTTCAATCAAGCATTTTAATCAATGCCTTAGAAGGGCAGAGGTGGCAGCGCACGAGCAGAGATAAGCAGAGCGGCCTGTGTTTCGGCGAGCTTCACGCTCGCAGACCCAAGAAGGAAATGTGCTCGCGCGTGCAGGCGTGCAAGAGAGCGTGCGCGACAGTGTGTTGTCTGCCGCTGAATGAGAGCTCCCTGTGACCCTGCCTCTTTAAAAATAGCAGCGTTACCCAGGGGAAGCCGTGGCAACGTGCCATAGATACGGATCCTCTTCTGATGTGGAGGAGGAAGAGCAGAGCGGACACCTCGCTTTGTCTGCTCCACCTGCACCGGCTGTTTGTGCCGCGGTACACAGTACATTGAGTAAGAGGTTCACTGCCATGCGGATTTATCATGCTTCACCCCAGAGAGGGTGATGTTTGGGTTTTATTGTACATTCCTCAAATTGTGACCACTACGGACATCATTTCATAAGCACTACAATCTCCACTTTGATGTCTTTTTGTGAGGTGTGAAAATTGAAGATTTCTTTTTATTTCTTGTGTATAATCTTGTGTGGCGATGTGTGTTTAGGGGTAAAATGTGGAAAATATACTGTGATGTAAATGTTTGGACTAAGTGGTAATACACAGGTTCCACCACTGGGTGTCTCTGCTGGCCAGCAGAGGAGCCAATAACACCTCTCTCCTGTCTGGTGGCCCCTCCCTGAGACAACACTCAATACTTGAGACTAAACAGATGTAGTGTGAAGCACAGTCAGTCACATTGTTTGGTGCCTGAACAGCGTCTCTGTCGTCTGTTTGCCTTATGCTTTCGTCGGTTCATTTTCTTGATTATGTAGTGTGTAGAGTTTTGACCTCGTCTCATTCACTTGAGCACTTTAATTAGGTAGAGACCCTGGAGTTGATTGTTAAGCTTCGTCACGCTAATCACAAGAATGCTGTCACAGAATATGTATTGGTTAGCAATAGTTATATATATGGAGAGGGAGCGAGACAAAGCGGGCTGAATGTCCACGTAAAGCATCTGGTTTCTTTGTGTGTTGTTTCACTCGATCTTTATGTCTTTACACACTCAATTTAAACCATTTTACAGGTTATAATCTGGCGTCCTGTGATGTTAAAAGCATGTTGATAACGTGCCAATGTTGACTGATGCTTCCATGCCATTAGCTGTCTCTACTATATCCTCCTTATTTTACATAATGCAAGTGCTGACCATGCCTACTCTGTTGTGGTCATCCAGCCTCTTGCATCCGCTCAGGTTTCAGGCTACAGTACCTCGTACTTAGTAGTGCCTACAGTAGCTGTGATGTATTGTGTGGTATATACTTATGTGTATACTGATGGGACGAGTACTGTTCTACCATAAAGCCCCTTTATTTAATCTATTCTCTCCCATCTTCCATAGATTTGTATGTTCGTTTACATTCTGTCTTACTTTGTAATGATGATAACAATAATAATAATAATAAGAGGAGGATTTAAAGACACTGTATGTAGTTTCTGCTGCTAGGGGTCTCTCAACCAAAAAAAGACAGGTAGCTTGGGATCATGGGAGTTGTTGTCTTCATTGTTAACCTGCGACCATTGCTGATGAAAATCTGGCTACGTGACTCAGGCAGAAATGTTAACGGACGATGTTTTAAAGTTTTAGTCACGTTTTGTTTCGTCACTTTTGCCGACTTCCTTCCCTCACTCCCTCGCATATCATCTGATAATAATTTTTAGATATTTTAATGAAGAAATGTTGCATATCATACCTTTAAATAGACAAAGTCTGTATTAAAGGGAGTGCGGAGGAGCATTACAGCACTGTGAACCCCTGTAAAAACAATATGAAAGGAGCTGTATGTAAGAATTTCCATTTAAAATGCTAGCGTATTTTAAACTAGCTATGGTTTCTTACCCCAGTAAGAAACCATGTTCACCAGCTAAGAAAGAAGTGACAATAACAAAGCAAAAACAATTAAACTTACATATAGCACCTTTAAGGGATCTTTCCACACTCCGCTCCACCTAAATCACAAGGAAGCTCTCCTTGTTGAATGTGTTTATGTTACAAATGAGGATGTAAACACGCTTTCCACGTCTTTAAGACACCAGATTATTACCTGTTTGGTTGCTAAAAATTGGTTGCAAAAACATACAAGAAACCAGATGTTTTCGGCCAAGTGGCTTGAGACACGGATGGCACATAACCTCACCTGCAGCTTCGGCATGGAGTGAAAGCACATTTAGGGAAGCACAGAATAGTGAGCACAAAGGAGTTTCATGTCTTAGTGAGCAATCAATCTCAGCAGTCAATGAGCTAAAAATACCGTGTGACTGTGTGGGTGAAGTGGATGATGAAACTTGTAGATCGCGTTAGTTACGTCTGATTCCTGCGTCCTCTGAGGGGTCACTGGAGGATAGAGGCCGCACACTGAAATGCACTGCCATCTTTACAAGAAGCTAAACTGGACCATTTGTTTGTTCTGCGCCTGCACTGTAGATACAGACTGATCTGCACAGTAAATACAAGAGGTAACGAACCTGAGCTGATATGGATGTGAGGGATACTCTACATAGAGAGCACAATCAAAACACATGAGTTTACACAGCCTTTTGGAAACAGCAACTTCACGTTTAAAGTCAACACATGTTGCACATTTTGCCAAGGACCTCCCACCTCTTTATTCCAGGCACAGCAGGTCTTGCCTCTAACATTTAAGAAAACACTAGAGCACTAAATACTCTGCACAGTAGAAAAAATGTCTTCTCATATTGGTTAAAATTTGCTGAATAATAAGGTATAAATATTTGATATTTATTATTGAAAACAAAGGCTCCAACTCCAGGGTCTGTTTGTCGTGTCCATGTGATGGCTGTGTTGCATTATGTACTACAAAGCGACTTCTAGAGGTTAACTCGGTTCAATTACTGAGATGAACTCAATAAAAGTAGAGTAATAGTGTATTTATTTAACAGTGCAAATAGTCTTTATGTGACCAAACCCATAGTTATATTTATAGTATTTAAGGCCGTGTATTTAATCTGTATATATTGATGTACATTCTGATAAAATCACACTGAGTATCTATAGTAAGAGTGTATACTGCTCTGTAAATAATAATTGTATATTTTGAGATATTTTTTGATTTTGTACTGTCGGTAATGTTACTTTGGTGTCTGTGTGTTTCTGGTGTTCGTGTGTGGTTGTCAAAATATCAAAATAACTGAGCGACTGTGACTCTGTGTGTGTGTGTGCGTGTGTGTGTGAGGTTATGTGTATGGGTGTGTGCGTGTGTAAAGTAAACACATGTGTAGGTTTTTTGGTGTTTAAGTGTATGTTTCTTTCCTCCTCTCTCAGTGTTGTGTGCTGCCGATCTAATCCAGTAGGTTAAATCCTGTTGTTACAGTGAACTGGGACCACTAATAATGTAAGCAATCTCTTCTCTGTGTTTCTCACTGGAACTGCGAGCGGCTTCCAGCACAAAACGGGCAGCGCAGTCAAAAGGAAATGTTTGACTAGCAGAAACTTATGCTGTTTTTTGGGGGGGGGGGGTTATGGACAGTGATGGACTGAACAAACATGATGGCGCGAACAGGAAATTAAAATAACCACTTTTATTAAACAGACCGGGTCGTGTGTGTCATTTTGTTCTCATTTATGTGAAAGTTCAAATGCAAACGTTTGTTCAGACTGATGTGACTTTACATGTTCATGAAGTTTGTGATCACTGCATTGTTGCATCATGTGTGACAAAAAAGACAAAATAACATGTTTGAACCTCAGATCGTGATAATGTCAAGGAAAATGATATCAGTCCGAACATATAATCCCTCATCATGGGGTATTGTTTTTTGACTAATCCAAATATCAGTGTGGTTTAATCAGGTATAAAACAAAGGTCATTTGGTACAATCATTACATTTTGGTATAGTTAATGTAATTACTGACTGAATGTGTTTCATGCCTACCAGTGTACAGTAAAGAGGAGGAATGTGACAATATAATTATGTGTGAAAGGCAACAAATTATGCCTGCAACACATTTTAACACAAGTATTGGTGCTTGTGATAAACGGTCAGGGAAGAAGTGCTTTGTTAATATACTTATATCAAATTAGCAATAACACAATTTAAAACACTGACACAAGTTCTGCATTCGGACATTTAACTTAATTTTATAAAATCAAAAATACACCCTTAAAGAATAAAAAATATACGATATGAAAAAAACAAAGTGAAAACAATGTAACATATTTTTTTTAATTAGTAAAAGTCCGCATATATGAAAATACAGACCATTATATGTTGTTATGCAAAAATATATTACAAAATATGATAAATGTACATTTTGATACTACATTGGTAAATATATTTATGTATGTGGAAACCTGAAAATATAAAATATTTTTATATGCTATGAAAACTGTAATAATTGGTATATTTATCAACAAAGCATTTAGAATACATCATTTGATATATTCAATGTTACACTGCAAGTATATTATCGAATATATATCTTGTGCAATCCAATTGTCTGTGCAATTATATTCATATTCATATATTTTTTTTGTATCTTGCACACCTTACGTGTATCACAAATATGGGTGCCATCGTCCTCCTTCATAACTGTAAGTGAACGGTGAATAGAGTGTAAATAGGCTTATTATCATTACTTCCTACTTTCTTTTTAATTTTCTTGCTTTGTCTTCTTTTCATTTTTATCCATCGTTCAACCACTGTTTAGCTCTTGAGTTGTTGAAGATGAAGATGGCACTACAAACATAAATCTTAAAAACTCTGGAATATATTAAAAACATGTCATCAAGCGACAGTAAAACAGGGAAAACAAGACTTTAACCTGACGACAGTTTATCTTGTCCTGAACCTGTAGTACCTACAGTTATATGATTGTGTAGTTCTTATCTGTTTATTGGCCCACTCTTAATGATAAAGTGCTAATCAATTACTGTAACGAAATTCAGTGACCAAACATGACATTTTGTTAAGTGCCCTTTCAGCTCCCACAGCTCCTCTTTACTTTGGACATGTTACTCGTGTGGCTTCTGTTTAAAATCTTCCCACATCTAAATGGACTAAATTGTTCATCTCATGTCCCACTCTGACAGACATTTGGTCGGAAATGGACGCAACAATTTGGTCTGGTAGCCCGCAGTGGTTTGCACCACGCGCAGTTTAGCCTACCAAACCACCATGAGCTCAGCTGGAGCTGTGCAGAGCTGCGCAGCCAGCTCTAACACAGCAGCACTGACACAACATTGGCCTATTGCCAGAGCAAAAGGCTGCACATGCTCATACACCCATCACATCGCAGACTTATTACGTGCTGTCGACAGGGACACATCATCTTCCCCTTTGAGCTGCAAGGTCCATCACCTGCTGGCTCTTTACAGCTGCTCGCGGTGGCTCATTGTTCATACAAGTGCAGATGGTACAGAATGGTACAGATTCTCATCAGGGTCACACAGGAGACACTTAGCAGAACATCAGCGGCCTGTTTCTCAGCACGTGGCTCCTGTTGTTTTCATTTATATCCATTTCCCCTACACTCACTATTCACACAACTTGAGAATAAAAACAGCTACATCAGAATGCCGTTTGTTGATTTCAGCTCAACACACCCATGAAGCTGATGGGAAGACTAAACACTCTGGATACTGGACTTCCTCACAAACAGACTTCAGACAGTCGCACTTCCTCTACTTTACTGCTCAGCCCCCTCCTGTTACCACTGTACACCCACGACTGCTCTCCCAGGCATCAAGAGAACACTTGTTTGAAGACGTCACCACCATCACTGCCGCATCACAAACAACGCTGAGAGTTCACATCAGGAGGAAGTCAACAGTCTCGCAGAGTGCTGCACAGAGAACAATCTACTGCTCAACGTCAGCAAAACCAAGGAGCTGATTGTTGATTTTAGAAAGAAGGAGGCAAAGAAACACACCCCTGTCTTCTTAAGTGGAGCTGAGGTGGAGCAGGTGGTAAGTTTTAGGTCATCATAGAGACCCTGTCATGACTCCACTTCTTCTTAGTGAAAACTGGAGGAAGGTTAAATTCCGGTGCCAAGTTCTCGCCACCTTTTGCAGAGGAGCAAAAGAAAACATCCTGACTGGAAACATCACAAACTGGCATTGGTGGTGCACGGCCCCGGACACTCCAACATCATTTTTTATTTTGTTTGCTTTTTGCCATGATGCATACAGGGACAACAACTTGCATTTCCTTGTACAACCCTGTGTTGTTGAATGACGATTAAATAAACCTTGAACCTTGAATTCCCGTCTAATTGTAGCTTCTCCTCTGCTGAGTGGTGAATCTAATAAAATGCTGCTCCACTCCAAAAGGCCACCTTGGAGTCTACAGCGTGATTTCACTTTAATTGATATTAGAGTGCGAGCACTCAGAGTTCCAATAAAGCCAGGACTGATGCTGCCGCTCCTGCTGCTGCTGTGTTGGTTTTGGCGACACAGTCTGTGTGCGTAAATGTCAAGCTATTTGTCTCCCAGGCTGCGTCACACTTCCTCTCGGCTGTCCGGTGCACTTTGAAGAACATCTCACTATTCTGTATCCTGTAAACAAATCATTTCCCACCGCAGTGTTACACATGACATACAGAAATAGGCCGAGGTGACTTTATAATACAAACAGAGTGTATATGCACACGCTTTAATGGGAATCCCACCTGCAGGTTCCCTTACAGATGTTTATCTCAGAACAGCACATGAAGCCAACAGGCCGCTTCCCATTTTCCCACTGCCCCGCCACCTGATCCAGGAAAAGACTGTGTCGGAGGACATTTTTCGCACTTTGAGCTGCATTTTCCTGGCAGATCGGGATTGCGTGGGCTGTGGTCCATCACTCATATTCTCACATGGCTCTTTCAGCTGCTGTCAGCTGTCATAGCAGAGGCCAGATGGTCCTCTGTGAGGCCCGCTCAGAGGACTAACCCGACAGCCACAACAGCTCATTACTGTTTGACCAGCTCGTCTCACTGTAAACAAGGCTGAGCTTTAACAGCATCTCCAGTGAAGAAGGCCACATGTTGCTCACTAGAAAAAAAGACAGTGATTTCATGCTTGAAGATGTTTGTTTGTTTGTTTGTTTTTTTTCCTTTAAAGACAAACGCAGATCTCAGCTAAATATGTTTGTTTTTAACATCTCAAGGTTGGAGAGGTATGCGCAGAAACAGTTCTTTGTTTGATTCCTTGTTTGAAACTGCAAAAGGCTCCAAAATGTTTTGCTTTCCAAAACCTGCCTAAAATTAAATGAGTTGAGCCGTTTTTTAACCTTGCGAGCAGCACAGGCTCCAGGGATGGTAGGGACAGTGTGTCTGTCCACCACTTCGGTCCAGACTAAAAGATATCAACAACTATTGGATAGATTGTTTTGAAATTTCTTGTAGACGTTCGCCTCAGGGTGAATTTTAATAACTTTGTTAATCATTTGACATTCAATTTTCCACCGTCGTCTCAAAATTTAAATTTGTTCAGCACTTTGGATTACAACCAAATACCTGCAAATCTGACGACACACTTATCTTGCTAGGCAGCTGGATTCGAATATCACCTGGTCATTTCACAAATCCATCTGGCCTGGATTCAAACTATGTGACCGAACATATCACCGCCTTTTGAGGAGCTACTGGTAGCTTCCGGCGTGGTTTATGACGTGAAGACCGGCGAGTTTGAAAACAACAATGGCGGTTCAGAAAGAGTTCAGTGTAGATGCTGCTTTAGCATCAGCTACATCAGAACCACTGAGGGTTTTTCTCAGTGGAAATTGTTATTTCTCTCTTCTACTGAACGACTTTGGCAAGAGTTTGATTTACCAACTGACTTCACCGGTGCCAGCAGTCTTCTTCTGTTGCTCTGATTGGTTGAAGTTAGACCGTCATTGACAGATGATTCACCCAATCAGCTGCCTTGAGTAGAGAGCGTTGCATCATCTGTTTCCTCCAATGACAGATCGTGCCTCTCGACTCTTCCCGTAGTTAGATGCAAATATTAGCGGCCCAGCAGAGTTGCAACTCACCTAGTTTCTACTTCTCTATTCTTGGGCTCTGTGTAACAAACCATTTAAAAATTCCAACTCGGTCTTTCAAAACTAGTGAAAGACGTTTTTCACTCTTGTTTGACATTTTATAGATGAAACTATTAACTAATCAAAAGAAGTATTGCTGAGTAGCTGTTGTTCAATGTTAGCTCCAGTCCTCGTGCTAATTAGCAAATGTTAGCGTGCACAAATTAAAGCCTTTAGCTTCTTTGAGAACGTAAAGCCTGGCCAGGTAGCCTTTACTTAGCACTTCTAGATGTACAGTAGAATTACCTGCATGACTAAAAATCACCACAGACATTAGCAAGCTAACATGCTTGGCAAACGTTATACAAAGCATCAGCATGTTAGCATTGTCATTCAGCGTTAGCATGCTGTAATTAGCATTCAGCTCAAAGTATAGCCTCACAGACGGGCTTTCAATGGATGTAATTTACGTCTTGTTGAGTAACGTCTCAGTCAACAGAGCTCTCCTGCAAAGTTACTGATCAATGCTAAACACATAAGGAAAAGCCACTCTTGAATTGTTTTTAGCTAGTGGCTTTTCATTCGTGGTATTTTCAGTTTAGCTCCAACTGGCAAGCACAGCTCAGGACTAAAGAAACACTGAGCACGTTAAGGGATTTCTGTCACCATGACAGAAACTGCTCAGGAACAACTGATATGAAACACAGACAGAGATGTTGTTCCTGAGTGTACTCTGGAAAACCCATTCAGGACTGAGACAAGTTAGAACTGTTAATCTAAAAAACTCATGATTAAATACATAGCCTATACCTTACAGCCATTTCATAATATTGGTTTAATTTCATTACGTGGAATAGTGGGATAGAAATAGCCGTCACAATCAGCTGGGAGTCAGAGGAACAGGTGAAGCAGGTCACGAGAGGCGGCTGTTTCCGCTCCGTTTGTTTTTTCCTGTTGGATGAGCAACAAGTTGTGTGCGAGGCTTCACGCACCGCTGTGGGAGCTAGAAAGGTTGATTATCTGACACGGAGTGAAGGGAAGCAGGAAGCAATGAAACAATTTTAAGAAACACCCAAATGTATCTTGGAACATTTGTTTGTTTTTTAAAATAGGATCAGATATATGGGGACATAGTTACTTAAAAACATTTATCTTTACATTAGAATATACACTAATGGTAAATATAAAGATCATTGAAAATAAGTGGAACATTGCAATTATCTCCACACTCGAGCCCTCCTGGACCACAATGCAGCTTGTCTTCCGAGATTCCAATTAGATGGTTGAGGTGACCGTGGCCTCAGACACCCACTGACAACCAGCTACCTTTAATAACTGCAGCATTGCCATGAACTGTAAAGAGGTGAACCTTTCATGTTTCACTTGTGGTGTATTCAAGGAGAGCCAAGAATATCTCTGGACGGACGATAAAGACGAAGGGTTGTGTTTCCAGTTGGCCTGTGAAAGCAGCTGTTGATGGACAGAAAACCTTCTTATCAGACAGATTGTGATCTTAGGAAATTAAAATAAAACAACGCTCTGTTACAGAGAAAATATTGTGTTTGTTTTGAAAGCAGAGCGGCTCTATTTATCTTCACATAACTCTCTGTTTCTGCGAGGTTGAGAGGTCACAGGTAAACAGGAAGACGTTTAAAGTGCACCAGGAAAAGAGAGAGGAGGCAGCGCAGAGGTCACGGGATCCGTCAGACTAATACAGAATGAACAAACAAGCCCACAGACGTTTGACTGCATCAATCATCCTGGAAGTCAGTGCTGAAAATATTTGTTTTGAAACAGAAAAATAGTTTAACCGTGGTTTGTTTTTATATGTTGTTTCTTTGTTTTGTTTTTTAACATTTCCACCAGCATCCTTTAAAATAAACTTTTTCTTTTTCATTAAGTGCATGTGACCATTCTTTTATTTTCATTTAGTCATTTTTATTATCATTTTTATTATCATTTTTATTCATCCACTTTTAAGCGTCTGTGTTTACATACATATGTTTTTGATTCCTTGACATTGAGGTTCCTCTTTAAAGTAGCGCTCAGGTTGGTGGCTCCATATTTAACTTTTTTATGTATTTTAGAACATTGACTTTTATGTCAACCTGTCTGTATACTTCAATATAGCCTTGAACCATTTTACAGAGATTACGTTTTGTCAATGTCTATGTAGCTAGTTCTTTGTTGTTCTACAAAATTGTTATCTATGATATTCTATATTGCATGTTTTGTTATTTAACATTTGTATGTAATGTTTCAGAGATACAAGCACATAGCTTCACTGTCTTACCAGCTGATGATTATCTAGCGTGCTGTGTTGACATTAGCTAGGCTACTTAGTTATATATTTTATAAAAATATGAAAAATTGAATACTGAAGCATTTTTTTTCTTTGAATTATGGTCGGCCTATAGACCCTGGAGTCTATTGAGCTTTTATTGTGACAGATTTCTTTCTGTTTTCTCTTCATTGCTTCAAGCTATATGATATTTATACTGAGTAAACAAATCAAGCCCAAGAATCTTGGGAATCCGTAAACATAAGAAAACTACCTTTGTGCAATGCGTTCTGGCTGCACAGCACGAATTTGTGGTGTGTAATTTACGGTTAACATCTTTGACAGAAAAACATTTATTAAACCTAATACTGGAAACTATTGGTGGTGCAATCTCAAAGATTTTCAATTGAAGGTTTGTGACACTCAATGTGGAAAATAAATCCACAATAAAACAAAACATTACTCAAGAAAAGCAAAGACCAGACCCACGAGCAGATGGAAATATTGACGTGGTTTCCTGTGATGAGTGCAGGGAGATGTCTGGCAGCAGGATCTCTGGAAATATTTGGAGCCAGTTCATTCCTTCAGATTCTTCTCCAGCAGCGCCTGGCAGGAATCTTGTAAGTCAATAGTGTGGTATTGATCTCACTTAATCAAGCATCGTAAGTGAAAATACAACATCTTTCACACGGTTCAGTGACAGTGATGGCTCACACCAATTTTAAAGGCAGGCATGCTGTATTTCCCACGTGATTTTTTACCTTTGATTTCCTGGAGGGCCTCTTCAAAAAAATGTAGCTCTAATATAATATACACACACGGATGAGAACTGTAGCTGAACAACGACATGTGCTTCAGGTATGTTGAAGATGAACCCTGCGTGTCGGTTGTGTTTCCTCCATTTCTCAGCTGCAGACTGTCGTCCCACAGCGGGGGGAGCTGAGGTGTGGTTTCTCTTTTGTGAGTCTTCAGATGGTTGATGAGGCTGATTTGTAACATTGATCGCTGCGTTGACTGAAGAGATACTCTCTGGTTGCTATGGTTTCAGGTCTACGCTAAATCTGTCAGTTGATGCCGCCTTGCACCAGGCTGGATTGTGTGAATGAGGAGAGGAAAACACCACCAGTGAATAAATAACCCAGATGGTGAAGCCTTATGTACAGACGTGATGCTGCTGGTGCGACTTGCATGTCTAGTTTTTTTGTTTAGAAGTGGAATTTGCAGCCAGATTTTAGTTAAAGTGAATATACACATTAAAATACACTCCTTTCATGATCTGTTATGACCAGTAGCTCACAGTATATATTGTTTAATCTGGTGAGATGTGAAGAGATGCCTCTCAGAGCACTACTTTCTGAAAAAAGAAAAGATCCCTACATACAGTGTCAAACTGTTGACAGTGAGGTCTGTGGATCATCCAGAGAAAACACAACCCCTTTGTGATGTGAATTAAAGAGCAATTTAATTTCCATTCACTTGTATTGTGGTCGCAGCCGCAATCTTAGATGAATACCTCGAAATCTGCTCAAACAACAGAAGGCAAGGCAAGGCAAGGCAAGTTTATTTGTATAGCACAATTCATACACAAGGCAACTCAAAGTGCTTTACAGGATCATAAGAAGCATATAAAGAAAAAAACATTTAAAAACAAGTAAGAATACATCAAGAAACAAAACATTAAAACAAGTTAAGAGAAGGGGAAGTAGGCTAAAATAGAAAAGGTTTAAAAGAAACAAGACTAGAAAATAAAAATCACAGTGCAGTTAAAAGCTTTAAAATGGCTTCAGTGAAAAGCAGCGGCAAACAGAAAGGTCTTCAGTCTTGATTTAAAAGAGGTGAGAGTTGGAGCAGACCTGCAGTTTTCAGGGAGTTTATTCCAGATACGTGGCGCATAATAACTGAACGCTGCTTCTCCATGTTTAGTTCTGACTTTAGGGACTAAAAGCAGACCTGTACCTGAAGACCTCAGAGGTCTGGGTGGTTCATAACTTGGCAGCAGATTAGAAATATAACTGAGCACTTACTGAATGTGGCAAACAGCAGAAGTGTGACTGCTGCACACACCTCTCTCAGAGTTGGACAGTAAAGTTGACAGCGCTTCCACAATTCTTGGCTGTTTAGCTGGGCTCACTGTTTTCTTTCACACGCTAGCTTTAGCTGAAAAACAGCTAACGTGATCTGTAATTGTTGGTAAACATGGTGAACTTTATGTACAGCGTACATAAGTTCAGCATGTTAGACTTGTCATCAGCAGCACAGCCTAAATCATGAAGAACAGACTCTTTTTATGTTAGAATGTCTTCAGTCCGAGTTTCAAGCCTGCAGCATTATTTTTTCTCTTTGCCATATCTCCCTGGAGTTTCCTGAAACTCAGCATGAAGCCAGATGATCGACCAACATGCAATCAGAGCTTACTTGACAAGCCGGCTGCCATCACTAAATAGCCAGCAATATCAAATATTTAACAACTTCACGTTCAATACCAAGGAGTTGAAGACAATACAGTAAGTCTTTGATGATAACAGTGGCGCCTCAATGATTCCCCACCTACCTGGTGATAGCCTCATCACTAATGCATTAGCCATTTAGTGTTTGCTGGCCCAGTCAGAGGGCTGATTGCACCATTCGACCATTTTGTTGGAGTGCGGCTCTGAAACGCCCCGTCCGTAATGACAGCTGAAGAGCGGTGGGCACTGATTAGACCTCTGCTGAGAAAGAACGTATGTTCTCATTTTCTAACTAAAAGACTTTGTTATGCATAAGTAATGACACGCTGTCGGATGGAGAGTTTGCATGTGGCCTTGCTATAAAGAGAAGATACAGAATGTTGTATTTTGACGGAGGCCTTCACAGCCCATGAAGGAGGAAGACAGGAGAGATAAATATTCATGAGCTCCTACTTTTCACTTCTGTGGTCCATTTTTTAATTTTTCCCTTTCAATGTGTCAGGAAGTGACTGCATGGGTATGTCTAAATGGGCCCGGTATTGCAGAGACTTCAGAGGGTATAGTGAGGAGGGAAATGCACATACTAATGGCCGAGCTATTTCCCGCCTGCCTTTAGGCATAATGGCCCAGCTCTTACTGTACTGAAGAAACCCCTCCCATCCGAGAGGAATATCATCCCCCAGTAACATGACTTTACTAAATGGGAATAAAGAGCTTTAGGAGAGGCTGTCCGGAGAACGCTGGCATCAAAGTCTCATACTACTTTCCTGCTGCTTAGCTGACTCCAGATTCAAAGCAAAGATAAAGCAGCCAGAGTGGAAATGTCACTGTCACTCTGATTGATGGTATTGTTTGTACGTTTGTTCAGAAAATATAAATGTTTCTTGGAAAGGCACTTGATGATTGTTCAGCTGTTTACTACAGAATCCAGCTGGGAGATATCTGTGTATGAGGGCCTGACTTCTCAGAAAAGCAAGGAGAAGCAGCAGATTTTGTTTGTTTCACCAGCTGGCACAAATCCAATCAGCCGGGTCACTTGGTGAAAGTTGATTGTTGAGTCACACAGAGCTCAAACAGGAATAAAATGTCCAACAATCAGGACACCTGAGAGGTGAAAGATGGGTTTAGATTGTGTATAGCTCGTACTTTTCTGTTAAGTAGATTATTAATGTAAGTTATTTTTATTTAATATCTTTTCACATAACCAAATGAAATGTGTAAAACATGTTTTATCTGATATGAAATGTTAAAATCTATGTTCCTTCATAACAAATAAATATAAGCCAAGTGCTTGAGAATTTTTTTTCAAATCAAATGATTGTATATATTTGATTATATGTATAAGATATGTGAAAAATGGTTAGAATTATGTTAAAGAAACATTTCTTTCTGCTTTCTTTCCAAGAGTTAGATTAGAGGATCAGTGCCACTCTCATGTCTGTACAGTACAGCCAGCAGCCAGTTAGCTTAGCTTAGCACAAAGACTGGAAATGGGGGGAAACAGCTAGCCTGCTCTATCCAAAGATAATGGCGTCCAATTTTCAGCACCTCTAAAGCTCACTATTAAACCTCTTTTATATCATTTATTTCATCTGCAGATAAAACAAAGAGTACTGGGACTGTTTCTTGAGCAGACTTAGTCACTTCCTGGCATCGCTTGGCAACTTCATGGTGACAACGAGAAGGAGACATACTGTGTTCATTTTCAGGTTCATAATTTTAGTCTGGGTTACTACTAGAATAGGTTTTTATCATACTGTCCTCCCCTATGAAGCTCTCTATTTTAGCTCCTGTCACTCTTGTGGCATTTTTGGTCAAAACTTGAACTGAAGAGGGGAGTTGCCACAGCAACTATGTAGCGCTTATGGCAGAGAAACCTCTGTGATGTCACGAAGTCACGGAAATAAACGCGGGACTTCTGACAAGGCGATTGAGGAGCAGCGTTCTCTGTGGGAGAGAGGGGCTTCTGTTGGTGTGGACCTCTCTTACATCCACAAGAACCTACAGGATGTAAAACACTGAAGGAAAGGAAATATACTGAACTGAGAAAGCATAATTTGTCTCCTTTAAATATGATAAAGTTTTGAGGAGACGATCCTTACAAAAGTGCTTTGAGAGCACAGCTGTATGAGCTAGATTCCTTATCACAAAACCAGATACCACTTTGTCATATTTTCCTCCCTCAGTCGAGAACAAATGAGCCTGTAATGAAGCGGCTCTGCTGCCTGGCCTTTCCATTGGCTTGCAAGCTGCTCCTCCGCCATCCATTGAAATGGATGCACAACATCTAATTCTTCTGGACAGCTGATGGGAACAGAAAACCGATTATTCACATTTACACTCAGTCCTTCAGACAGCAGCAACACATGAAACCATTTACTTGTCTTCATGCACATGACATCATGCATCAGCGACAATACCTCACTGATCAAACCTTCATTGTACGATTTCAGACACACACGCTCCTTTGTGTGACTGACTGTTTTCCACATGTCTCTTGGCCTCCCGTTGGCGCTACATTTACAAGTCTTCATCACTACTTCTTAGTGTCAGTAGCAGCCAGTGTTCACACATTATATCCAGTTAACCAGCAGCCAGAATACAAGTGCTGCTTCAAATAAAATGCAGTGTGTTTCAGCTGGTGGTCTGATCAGGATGTGGAGGTGGCTTCGGGAGAGAGTGGTGGCAGGATTGGGGGAACTGGTGTGATGCATAGTCCACCAGGGTCAATGCTGATGGAGCACCACACACACAGACTCACACTACGCACACACTGGGGCAGAGAAGAACAGGGAGTGCTGTCCATTAGTGGCCCACAGGAGACTGGCCTGCTGAACACATAATGCTTCTGTGGCGGAGGGAAGCTCCCTTTAGGATAGTTGACTGAGAAATAATTCTCCTGCTCTCCACAGATCATTACGTCTCCATCCACGCTCGCAGGGTTGGATTGGTTCCACTTATAAGTTTGGGTTTTGCTGTTATGGTCGGTGGGCTTTCCCCTTGAGGACGGTCATCATCATAAGGCACTCGGGCAGAACGGTCGAGAAAAATGTTGATCTCTGGCGCCCTGATGACACTGAAGCTGCAAACGGACATTTTGTAAAGGACAATTGTGATTTATTACAGCTCTTATTTTAATCATTTAGACCATCATTTCAAATGGTTATGATAACCGTTCTCAGTAGCTGCCCAGATTTGGAATGAATATCGTCACAACAGGCCAAGAAACACAAGCATTATGATGTATATTGTATAATTAATTACAATTAATTACCTTCAACTCTTCATGAGGGTAGCAATAAAGATCACTGAAACATCCACATACAGCGATAGAAATGTCCTCCTCTGAAGTGAGCTAGACAGCTAGCAGGGTATTATAGATAGAAAATACTAGATTGATTGATTCACAGCATTTAAGTATTATGACATGTATGTTACATTTCTTCATTAAATGTCTAAAACAACTAGAACTGTGTTATGTATGTTATGTATAATTTCCTTGAGAGTCATGAGAAAGGAAGTCAGCAGTTGGAAGTAAACTTGAGTAAAACTTGGTTTGTCTGTGAACATTTGTGCTTGAGTCATGTCAGATAGATCTTCATCAAAAATGTAGGTTGTTTGACAATGAAGACAACAACTCCCGTGATCCCGCCCTGCTTATGTCTTTTGTTTTGATTGAAAACCGCTCCTAAGGGAAATTATATCACAAGTAGGGATGAATACAAGAATAAGTAACCGATTCTTTCTCCATGTAGTCTTTCCCCTATGGTGTTTGCCTGACGTTGTGCCTTTTTTTGGAAATTAGCTGAATGATATTCATCAGACGCAAACTCTGCCCGCCTCCACAAAAGTCATGCAGACTATCCACTTTGCCAGATCATTATCCTAATATTCTGATAATTGAGCATTTTTATGCTATGTCATCTAAAGACCTACCTTTCCTGATTTTTTTTCTCCAGAAAACTTCTCATGAACCCACCCAAACAGTCTTACTAGTCAGAATATCACCTTCCATTCAGATGAGGTCAAATACACAAATTATTAACAAACAGCGTACATATAGAGTACGGGCTGAGACGGGCACAGAGCCTGCACTGTCCATCTGGGTGAAATATCACGTTTTTAGGGAGTCCCTGACGGATAAGAATTGTTTTACAACATCTGATATTGTTTTGGAAGAGTTCCTCCAACAGACAGTGCTACATTATTGATCTGTATCCTGTTGCTAGATTCGGCATTAAGTATGTTTAGGAGGCCAAGTTCCAACTCCAGAAGTTTCTGTTCGCTTGTGTAACATGTTTTACTGCTACAGAGGAAATAAACCAGTTGCCTGGTGAAAATAAGTTAAAAGCATCTCCCAGGGTCAACTGCAGAAACACGCCGGTGGCTGATTCATCCGTCGAGCAGGAAAGATTTGCCGCTGTCACATATTAGGAGCTCAAAAAAGACTGAAAAATGTCAAAGAAAATTGTTTTGACCGCTTCCGGGAAAGAGACAGGAGAGAGAGTTAGTACGTGACTGTGATTTAGGTTTTTCATGTTTTACTTAAACATCTTTGAATCAAGATTGTCAAATATTCAGGACAATACAAAGACGTATTCCCTGTTGGACTACATGACTGCACAATCTGTGAAAAACACGAGAATCATAATGAGTTGTGAGCGCGGTGGAGAAGCAGCACGACACCAGATCTTCTGCTCCCTGTAATGGCGACAGTGAAGCGCTCCTGTGGCTCCACATCCACTCAAGCCCGGAAGGCTAATAGAGGTTAGCTCTCCACATCGGGATGACCCTTGAACTCAGTGAAGAGCCCCCAAAGCTGCATCTGCATAGCAACCACACTGTGCTTCAGTCTTCTCCCTTCTTCCGTCTGTCCCTCAAAGGCTGGTGGATCTGGACTTAGAAGCGCCTGTAAGCCATCGTTGTGGCTTCACTCAAAAGCATTACAACAGCTTTCTACTTGAAATCTTAGATTGGATTGGAAGAGACGTAAGAGCCATAGTTTTTATCCCTCTTCAGATTCAAATGATAAAAGCCGTGTGTTGCAGGTAGATTAATGGGCAGCCTTTTATTCTGAAAGGAACAACTTACACAAAGTGAGTTCAATACATTGATCCAAATCTTACTTTGCACATATATTCATCGCCAGTGCGCTCTTATTATTTGCAGGCCATATCAATGCATTAATGGTGTATTATTTATACATTAAATGAATAGTGGAGAGTCCACTCTGCCTGTTACAAGCTGATAACATCCTCATCAAGACATAAATAAGTGAAAGTTATTCCATCAGCCAGGATTAGAAGTCATGATGGCCCCTTTTCCACACGGATGAATGAAATGGTGAAATGGCTTGGGCTCAGCCATTCTCCATGGAAACTGTGTTCAATATCGTCATGACAACCTCCAGCGGAGGAGAAAAAAAAATGAAACAAGGAAAGGGGGGAAACAATGAAAGGGGAGTAATCAAGGATGACAGGACAAGCCCTGACAGATTCTGTCTCTCAACTTCCAGCTCCGGCTCTTTCTCCTCTGCCCGAGCTCATCTCGTTTCATGAATCACAGACTCGCAGATCTGTCAATCACCTGTCCTCCAGGCCCCCTGAGCGGGAGATGCTGCTCCGCTAATGGAGTTATTGAGGTGTGGAAAACTATCAGCTACTAGCATGATGGCTGCTTTGTGTTGATGGAGTCATCAAAATATGGCATTCAACCAGATCAAAGGATCCAGCTGGGCAATTATCACCTCTGAGCAAAGAGAGGAACAGAGGTTTCAAGAGGACTGTTAAGGTGGTATGTCCCTCTGGGGTTAGAGACATGTACAGTATGTTATCTATATATGGCTCCTGCAGTGGTGAGACGTTATAACCAAATGATTATGATGATACTAAAATTAAATCATTACAATTCATCTACTGTACAGGAAGCTGCGAAATCCATGTCACTCAAACTTTTAGTGTATTAAAGGGTCAGTTCATCGAAATTTAATAAAGAGAAAAAACACATTTTCTCACACTTACCACTAGAGCAGTGTTTTTAATGGTGTGTTCATTCACATGAACATATGAACACAACTGCAATAACTCATCAATTACAGCAATATTTCTCTGTCCATGTTTGTGTCTCTCCGCAGGTTAATAGCTGATGTCAGTGCAGCCACTTTACTTTGAGAGACAGAGGAAGAGCATCTTGTCATGTTGTCGCCCTGCTTCTCCCTGAACAATCAGTCTGTGTTTAGCTGTGGTTAAAAACTGCGCCTGCTTTTGTATGAACACACGCTTTTATGTTCATGCAGCCTTGAAGGCCAAGACTCACCTGTGACATCTTGACCCCCCTCCTTCCTCTCCCTTCATCCCCACGATGCACTGCACTATACATCCCTAAACATCAAAACATTCATCACGGGCTACAACGGTAATGACGATCACGCTGAGCTGAGGTGTGTGTGAGGCTACAGAGAGAGAGAGTGGTGTTTCTTTGCGTGTGAAAGACGGAGGGAGGGGGAGACGGAGGCAGCTGAGCAGTAATTAGTGTCGCCTGTCATCCCAAATCTCCATGGAGATCTGTTCTGTATGCCATCTACACCGTCGCTACATAATCATGGAGGCACAGGAGAGCAGGAGGCACGGCTGTGACTGCCATTACACCGCTTTGAGCAAGCACAGGATCAACCACCAGACTCCACTTTTGTCACCTCTATAAATAGCCATACAGTAGATGACACAGCAGCGGCAGCGGCGGCGGTGGCAGCGGTGGCACCAAATGGCCGCAAACTGTGCAGTTTGTGAAAAAAATGCAGATTCTGTAATGCAACAAAAAATGTACAGAAACAAGAATATTCTATCTTCAACACCAGGAGGGGGAATGAATTTTATTTCTATTTCTGCATAGAAACACATGCCTACATAATACAACATCACACACACACACACACACACGCACACACGCACACACACACGCACGCACACACACGACATCTGACAGTTTAAATCCATCACAGTCACCTATACAATCCATAATGGCGAGATATGAAACTGTGTGCTTCTCCGTCACATTCGAGTATATACAAGAAGGGGAAACAGGAAATGAGGCTTAAAAGGTGAATTATCAAAATAATAATCTTTCATTATTGTTTAACAGCTATTTCATGATGCATGTCATATACAGAGGAGAACGGATCCAGAATAATGCACTGTGCTACATACAGTACATCCAGCTGTGCTTATACATACTTACAGACCAGCATAGAAACAAAGCTGGAGTCTAATGAAGATGAAACCAACTTTCCCTTTGTTTATTAAACATAAGGCCACTATGGTAGACCATGAGGAATATATCATAAGTCACAAGTGAAGAAAACCACACTCCTCCTCCTCCTTTCTCTCAGTGGAAACATGGAACAGGGTTTCTACAGATCTAATTACATTACTGCACACATTTTAGCTCCATTACTCAACATGAGGCACAAGTGGAACTGATGGCGTTGCACTGTATGTATGATGGTACTGAAAATCTACCATGTAATCTAAGCGTCTACATTTGGTCCGGACTCAACCAGTAGTATGTGTTCATCAATACTGCTCCATTGATAGTTTCTTCTTTTGTTAAACTCTCTTACTGTACAAGGATTTACAAACAGTGAGTTGCCTGAGCAGCATTCAGGCCACGCTGTGTCTCCACAAAGTGTCTGCACGTTGTCCCTGTGGTCAGTGTTAAAAAGCAGTGGCATGACAGAAGGCGGAGACCGGGCGATCGACGGAGAACTCTGGGTCTGTTTTGATGACGTCCAAACGACAATTTCAGGTTCGCATCTAATCCTAGTTCACAGTTACAGTATCGCTGTACAAACCCACATGTGTTTGAGTGTTCTTACACAACAGTTAACATTTATGGATATAAGTCGGTGGCTTTTTTTTTTTTAGTTTTTTTTTTTTTTTAGTTTAATGACAGTTTCTGTACAGATCTATCCAAATGAAAATAAGAATCTCGTTAACAAATGCAAAGAAAAAGTGTTTTCAGACGCACAGACTCACTCCAGATTAAAGCCCCTGAAAACTCAAATCAAATTTTTCTTTATCACATTATTCATTAATATAAATATTCATGACTAAATAAGCAAAGTCAAAGTTGGGCAACAATTTAGTAAGTTAGTTATTATTTACTGAGAGTTTACAAGCTTTAAGAACTTTATCAGGACGGTGTATAGTGGTGCTTTAAACCTGCACTCCTGCTAATGGCCAGCAGTGGGGCGACTCCACTGGTTGCAGATAGAAGTCAGTCTGTATGTAAGCTTATGAGACACAATGACTTTCTACTTGCTTTATTACCTCAGTAAACCGTTTCCCAGTGAGTTTATGGTCTCGATCGCTAGTTTAAAGTCTTCCTCAGCACAGCACAATGTCTGCTTTGTAAATGATGGTGCCTTTTCAAGTATAATAGATACCAAAGCAGGGTATGCTTTATGGCGTGGCTATCTTGTGATTGATAAGTCGCTACCACAGCGTGTCCTCGAGTTCTCAGTCAGATCCAATCAGGATGTCCTCCCCAGCTCAACCCTCTCGTCCAAATATGGTCATAATAAAAAATTAAGAATGCGATGGCCAAAAAGGCCAGACTACACAACGGTAGTCCACAAACCAACAGGTGAACGTTGGTTTTACACTTGGGTTTGATCAGAAACTGTCAACAGATTCTGGTTCAAATGTTGCTCAATCCTGATTGGACCTCATAAACACATGATATTACCTTTTAACAATGAGAATAGTACGAAAAGAAGAAAAAAGAAAAACAGTCATCTGTATTGTGAAATTAACTGTTTCAATATTTGCAGAAATGTGTTCATATAGGATCCCATTACAAGAAGCTGACTGAGAACATTTTCATTTTCAGGGTCTTTAAGACAAACGATGACGTGTCCACTGAATGACAACCATACAAATGGCAGCCAGTCCTTAAAGCACGTCATACAATGCTAGATCATGCAACACATGCAAGATGTCTGTAACATGTAAAATGAGAGTAAATACGATAAATCTGCTATGCAACTGATTTTGTACCACAGGGTTTTTGGATGCATGACAGAAACAAAAACTAAACTAAATTCTTGACTTGAAGAAAAAGAATCCGCCTGCAGTTCATTCAGGAAAGGAAACAAAGCAGGGACCGGAGCTGCAGCTCTGCACAGCATGTACTCCACAGACAACTCATGCTCTCTCGTCTTTTCATAGCCAATCAGCGTCAGGTCAGAGTGGTGACCTCCGGCTGAGCGTAGTTTCCAGTGGCAGCGAGGATGTCTTTACAGCTCTCTGTGAGGAAACACAAAAGACAGAAATACAATCAAACACTGTGACTTATGATATGAGCATGAAAGACTGAGAAAATGGAGCTTGAGTGCTACTTTTTCTTTTTTTATACATGAAGCAAAGAAACATCTCTGCTGAATAAAGACTGAGCCTCTTCAGGCCGTGAACCTCTCACACAAGGGCTGCAGCTCATAATACGCTATTCATAAGCCAATCCTTTGTTTCTTAATGATCTTTTCATCATAAAATGTCAAAAAAAAAAAATGCAGGCAGCATCTTCTAACTAACCGCTGTGTGGTCTGTTGTGGTACATTGTTGAAAACATTTGTGATAATGCAATTACACAACTCAACAAAATATATAACAAAGGCTGAGTCGTTTTTAGACATTTTAATGCAGAAATGTTATATATTAAATCTTTAAAGCCAAATTTATTCAATTTAGAATCACATAAAAAAAAAAACTAAAACGTCAGGAGCATAAACCAGTATCGTAACTACTGTTTATAATTTCCTGTTTAACGTGTAATTGACTGATTTTAGCTCTTCTTCACGGACAAAGAAATCCTACAGATCTGAACTTAAGCAGGGGCCGTTTGCCTCGACCACCCATGTTGTTAATGGAAACCTATTAGTGGGGATCATCCTAAATGGGAGTCACTTGGGAAAATGGCGGCTCATCACATCTCTCTGTTTGCCCATAGATCCGCCTGCTGCTTCCTCTCAGGAGCACTTCAACGGTCTGCCACAACCATGAAGCAGGAAGTGAGCTGCAGCGAGACAATGCGCCTTCGACCAGGACAGTGGTCGCCTTTGTACGTACAAATTGTGACAGGGAGTGCAAACACTGTCGCAGACCCCCTGCGACGACCATAATCACTTCAAATCCACCAGCGTTTTGTTCCCACTGCAGGGCGGGCGACCATTTCCTGTCCCTGATAACCATCTGAACATCTTCAGACCTGCTGCATCCATCTGTCAGTTTCTCTGTTTGCTGCCATACCGCTCTGGTGAAATATGATCCATACCTTATATCCTGTAACACCACCATCCCCTATGGGCATAGCTCTGAGGAGATGAGCCACTGTGCCATAATCTCTCTCCATCTCATCAAAATGGCTGCAATCACAAAGAAAGCCTTCTGCATGTTTGACTAACAACAACACAACAAGGATTTTTTTGGTCGTCAATCTCTGCCCCAACAGTTTTTACCACTGTTAGAAAACAGTGGAAGTCTGCGTGAACCCTTTTTGCAGGTAATGTGGACTAAAATGTGTTGTGTATGTGTTATATTCCCCTGTAATAGACCGGGATGTCATTATCCACATACACACCAGACACAGGGCTCGGGATTGAATTACTACCCCCCTTCTCTCTCTCTGTCTCTGTCTCTCTCTCTCCCTCCGTCTCTCAAAGATTGGTTTTGAGGTGTTCTGGCTTTGCTCAGCTTCCCATTGTTTTGTCTCCTCGATCAGGAGACAGCACGCTTGGCAATTTCACGAGCTGACCAGATAATTCAGCCTATTATTAGAGAAATCAGTGTGAAACAGGATGGTTAAGATTTGTGTTTCTATGTTGGCTTCTTTCCCAAGCTGGATGATATAGCTTTATGGAAATATGACGTCAGTATACAGGATGTATTACTCTCTATTATGACCTTTTGTAGCATATTACAACCTTTTGTCCTGTGAAGTAAACTGCATTATTTATGACAGATCTTTTATTGATCTCGTTTTGGTTATGACATTTAGAGCCTACTGATACTGATATATAATCTAGTCAAGTTTAAGAATTTATAGATTTCTAGAACTCATTCTTCAAAACAGATGACTTCTCATGATTTCTGTGCCACAAATTTGATGAAATATAACTTTGGGAGATCTGATATGGAGACGTCAGTCATTTCAGACACACACACAGGACATGTCCGTCTGCACCGTCTTTCTCCTCCTCACCCAAACAGCGGACTCTCTGCTGACAGAGTCGCAACTTTTAACTGTCCTGACGGTTAAACACAGAGAGGCTGGAGGAGTGAACAGCAGCAGAGCTCCGACCTGACACAGTGAGGAAACTTTGTTGTCAGAATGTGCTTTATTTGTACAGTCACCGACCCAGTTAAGTTAAACCTGTCAACTGTTTTTAATTCTGAAGTGTGCCATTATGGCGAGCCCAGTTAACGCTAGCTTACCTGCAGCCTGTTCATACTCACGTTAGCTCTGTTTGTAGCAGATTTTCCATTTGGGAAAATTAATGCTATTTAACGTATGCCGAATAAGCTACTGACAGTTCATGTTTCCAATAGTGAATGTTCACATCTATCAATGGATTATTTTGATACTGAACAAAACTAAAATAAAAAAAAGAAAAGAGAGTTTTCTCAGGCAAGTTCTGAAGAGTAATTGTTCTCTGATTTTAAGTGGCTTTATGGATGTAAATGTGCGATTTAAAAATTCAGAAATGTCATCCTCGGGTTATATCTGTACATCATCCTGACAGATTCTGGCAGTATAAAAGTGGACCCATACAGGGAGCTGAGACTCTCATGATCGGAGAGTATCTCTATGGACATCATCATATGTTGATCATATCTTGGAACACTCTTGGTTCTTGGGTTTTTTGCACATTTTCTCTGCTTCCCTTCTTCTCATTCATCTGACTTGATATAACTGAGGCTGTGACTTTTTTTTAAAATGTCCATCTGCATGCAATAACATGCCATTAACCTACATCAATCTAACACACTCCACACACTACAGCGATTGACAAGGCTTTCAGGAAACACGTCCAAATACAATTTCTTGTAATGGGGTGTCGAAAAAAAGAAAAGCGAGGGTATATATACTCTCATAGGAGCCAAGCTACAGTAAGTGCCCCATTTATGTGTTGTTTTTTTTCCTCCACATTGACACGCTAATTAGCCTTGGTAGAAAAATGCGTGTCGGTAAAGTGCAGTTTTGCAGGAAAACACCTTCAGTGTTGTGGGGCTGTTTGCAGATGAGAGTCAGGATGTTGACTGGGTGGGATGTGCGTGCTCAGGATGTCAGGAATGAAGCCATGGCTGCCAAATATAGAGCCTCTTCTCACAGGGGGCTTTTGGATACTTTGGGAAGCTCAGATGTGAGATCCAGCCGCCATCCATGCAGAGAGAGATGGCAGGCTGACACTGAATATCAACGGAGAGAATTAAAGGAGCCTCTTTGTAATCATGTTGCCTTATTCAGACAGTTCTTGAGGCAAAATGAACAATATTGGTGGTGCATGTTAAAATTCGTAACCCTAACCTATCAGCGATCCGTGAAGATGATTATTCAAGATGAGCTCCTTCACTGAGTGCTCACAAACAGATAGATGATGCAATTAGTGCAACAAAGCTCCTCCATTGATTTCCTTTTGATCTGTCTGGTGAGTTACGACTTAAATCTGCGTAAGTCATTTGGAGGTTTTAGGAGAGGTGATTGAAGTTCAGGAGGGGAAGTGGGAACGTGGTGTTACTGATATCACCATGTTGGTGTTGTTCCTGCTGAAAATGGTAGACGAAAATAAACATTGAGTTGACGCTTTTACCAGAGTCACAGTCATTGTATCATTTACTTTTCTGGAAAATACTGGAAACAGCTGTCAACGTGTTGTTTAAACGCTCTGAGCAATAAAATGCAAAACAACTTCCTTTTAGCGTCGATGTTGCTTCCACATTCTGACATGATGCACATGAGCACACCAAAGTCGGACGAACGACCACCTCCCAACTCGGGAAGTGCGACAGTCGGAGCAGCACGTGAATGCAGCTTTAAACCTAGTCTTAAGTGTCGGGATTTTTCTTGAATACATTGTTCAATTCCTAGAGAGCACCAGTGGTGGAAACATAAAATAGCTGATGACATAATTACAGAGCCAAATTTGGATTTTGTCAAAGAGTTAATTAAAACTACAAGACAGTTTAAATGCAGAAATCTTGCAGTACAGTGTGCAACTGTACAAACGGTAAATTGTGAACTGTATGTGAGTTACCAGTATGGACGTTGGGGTCTCCGGAGGTCAGGAGGAAGCAAGTGGACTCTTTCTTACTCTTGTCTCGCCCCCGGGAGCACCGCAGGGACCACTTTTCGCTGGGGGACAGCGGCTGGGTCAAGCTGCAGCCTTCCTCCTCTGAAAGGGCCACATTTGCATCCCCGTTCTGTTTCGAGTCTGACAGAAAGACAAAAACACACGGCGACATAAATGCCAAAGCTTTTACTGAGACTACCCTGAGGGCCCAGACAAAGGCAGAGGTATAATGCATAAAAACTGTATTTTTCTGTGATGAAATTCAATTTGACTGAGATGTTATAAGGAATAATTTGATCCCGGTGTGTTACTGTCTGCATGAGTGTGTGCGGCTCGTCTGTCAAAGTCCGAAAAGCCCCAGGAACTATAAGACTGGACATACACTGGCTGTTTATCTTACTTTGAAGCTCAAGATCACTCAAATATTTATCATCAATAAAATGAACAGGTTAAACAAAATATGTTTTCTGAATTAAAAACCTACTGAATAAACACAATAAACAGTAGCATTAGCATTAAGGGGCAGTTCACCCAAATTATAAAAGATGGAGGTGAATGGAAATTTGTTTGTTAAATATCTTTCCAGGAACAATTTCCCCATCACCCTGGATAATCTACAGAAAACATAGGTAACAAATTAAAAGGGAATATTAATTTGGTAAAAGTATATCCGATAAAAACTGCCCAGAGTGACGTCTGCAGATTATTCAGTCACTAGGACACTATTTCCAGAAGAGAGACATCAGTCATCATTTTTCATGATGAGGTCATGTGAGCACCATTATTCTTTTTTAAGAATTAAAATACTTAATAAAACCTTCATCAAATAAAACCAGACCTATTTGCAGGGGTAGCTGTCACAAAAGGTAAGAGAGAGAATCTTTAATTCGGGTGAACTGACCCTTTAATATTGCATTGCAGCCTGACCTGAGCGGTTCCTGCTGACGCTCTCCTCAGCAGCCAGTGGACACGTGTCGCTCTGCGTGCTGTCTCTGCGTGAGTTGGTTTCTGACTTCCCAAACGAGGCCGAGTCGGTCGGAGCGTCTGGGTTCGGGTTGTGCTTCTTCTTCTTTTTTGGCAGCTTCTGTTTGGCCATCGCCAGCGAGTAATACATCCCAAAGTTATTGACGATGACGGGGACCGGCATAGCGATGGTCAGCACCCCGGCCAGCGCGCACAGAGCCCCCACCATCATACCAAGCCAGGTCTGAGGGAACATGTCCCCGTAGCCCAGTGTTGTCATGGTGACAACCGCCCACCAGAAGCTGATGGGGATGTTCTTGAAGTGTGTGTGCTTCGTGCCTCTGGGGTCGTCGGGCTTGGCTCCGATGCGTTCAGCGTAGTAAATCATGGTGGCGAAGATGAGAACGCCCAGTGCCAAGAAGATGATGAGAAGGAGGAACTCGTTGACGCTGGCTCTCAGCGTGTGGCCCAGCACTCGCAGACCCACAAAGTGCCGCGTCAGCTTGAAGATCCGGAGTATCCTAACAAACCGCACCACACGGAGGAAGCCGAGCACATCGCTGGCAGCTTTGGATGACAGACTGCTCAGGCCCATCTCCAGGTAGAATGGCAGAATGGCCACAAAGTCTATGATGTTGAGCGTGTTCTTGATGAAGACCAGCTTGTTTGGGCAGCAGATGATTCGCACCAGGAACTCAAATGTGAACCAGACCACACAGATGCCCTCCACCAAGGTGAGGATGGGCTTGGTCACTATCTCTATCCTCTGCTCTTCGTGTGTTTCGTTGCCCACGACAACCAGCTCCGTCCGGTTCTGCAGTTCATTGAAGGCTTCATGAGTCTCCAGGCAGAAGGTGGTGATGGACACCAGGATGAAGAACAGAGAGGCGAGCGCAACTCCCTGCATGAGACACATGACAAAATTAATCAACACCATTTCATGTCTTCCCACAAACAAATACGAAATCAATACTGTGTTTATTATATGACATAGGCTTTGCCTGCATATCGTCTGCCTCAGAAACACTATTCCAATCCATGCCACTGTAATTACCCGACTAACTGTACAGTATCGCCAATAAAAAGATAAAGACGTGCCAATCAAGTTTGTAAAGCAGCTTGCTTAGAAGGATTATTTTCTGGTGGAGGCATCAAGTGTCAGCTGATTGACAGTAAGCAAAGACTAAAATAATGAACACACTGATATGAGACCACTTAAGTCATGCACAAAGACATCCGATAAAACACAGAGTTTGACAACATCAAAGAAAGGATGTCATTTTGTTGTGATGGATCACTGGGAAGTTAGTTTGGCATGTACAAGAATGATGTGCTGCAAAAAGATGAGCCCTCCAATTATCGACTGTGTGCAGAAACTGATTTTCATGTGCTGAGATTTATGAAGTCAATCCAAAAAATGCGAATTAACTTTCAGTGAGTTATCGTTCAACTTGCAGGGCTTTGTGGACTGCCAGGCAGAGCAGCAAGGCATATCTGCTGCAGCTGCTCAGAGCCCGTCAGCTCTAGAAGAAAGAGTCGGGTGCAGAGCTAGACCTACTGGAGGAATAAACACCTGCAGTCGCATTGGATTCTTCTCAGATCACGAGCAGTTTACCAGCGGGCGGAGAGCTCAGAGATTACTCTTTACCATCTGGGATCCATCTTCACTCCCGTTTATCAGCCTGACTGCAGCAGTAATCTGGGAGGTGACCTCCATTGTTGGGTGTTTATGTGATCTGTTAACTGGGGCAGCAGGATAATGCACTTTATTTTATCCAACATACAGAGGAGAGGGCAAAAAGAACTGAAGTCTTAGGTGAGTTCTGATTTCAGTCAGAAGGATCAACGGAATTCAAGCACACAGATGCACGCCCACACACACACACCTTGGTGTGTGCTGTATATTGCCCTCTAGCTCACGGCTAATGTACAGTAAAGTATTCGGCCTGTTTGAATAAACACTTGTGTGAATAACGGGAAGAAACACAAATGGTTGGACAATAAAACTCACACCAGTAAGGCGAAAATTTGCTTTGTGTTTGGTGTGAACACACAGTGGTGCTTTAAGGTAAATGCTAACGTCAGCATGCTAACATGTGCACAATGACTATGATAACACTGAAACTGATGTTAGGCAGGTATAATAATGATGATGTTCAGTTTGTTAGCATGTAAACATGTTGCTAATTGGCACTAAACACAAAGTACAGCTGAGGCTGGTCTTTGTAAGCCAAAGTAATGAACGGATTGAATGTTTGACCTGATGGTGGCGCTAGATGAAACATCAGAGGATCAACAAAGTTACAACACTTCACCCTGAAGTGAAATGACAACTGAACCAAATTTTACAGCAACAACAATAATAGTTGTTCAGACCAAAGTGAGGTCCGAACCCTTGACTGACACTCCTATCTCCGTTCCAAATATATGATATATTATTATTTTATACCAATCATGCAGTCCAAGTGGATCCCACCAGGAAACCCATAAATCCATCAAACATAATCTTTTTTTCTCCCTCTGCGTCCCCTCTGGCTCCTCATGACAGCCTATAACCTGAATTTTCTGAGAGGAAATAATTCATCGTCATGATGTCCACTGCCTAGTTTGAGAATGAGTGAGTGAAGGTATATTTTGTATTATTATTATCATTATTCTAAAAAGCACTTTGAGAGCAGTCCTCTGAATCTCCTGTAGACAGAGAAAGCAGACCAATTTCAAACCAATTACTCCCATGAACACAGAGACTGGGTCATGCTGAGAGAAGACGTGCTTGTATTAACATGAGGTCTCTCAGTCACAGACTACAGGGGGCGCTCACATCTAGTGCCTCAGAACTGACTTACTAAAGGAACCATGGGGCTACCGTGTGAGCTGTGTTTTGAATATATCATGAGGGCAAGACGTGTCATCTCAAACCAATATCCAACCACAAAGGCAGGAGAGTGAAAAGACGAGCGGAGCCAAAGCGGGGATAGATTCAGAAGAAGGAGAGACTCTGGACGCTGACCTGAGTCATGACAGGCTTACAGTCACCTGTCCTGTCGTCAGGTTTATTAGACATGTTTCAGTGCTCCAAAACAAATCCAAAACAATATAATGCAAATGATGTGTCTTATAAATACAAACTCAACCAAAATGGCCAGCGAGTCAAACCACTTTTACAATTCAAATGGGAGGTAAATTGAAAGATGTGGCTGCCTGGTTTTCACCTGACCCGGCACAATGGCCATGCCTGTCTGTGTTTGTGTTAACATTGTGTGCTAACTCATACCCGCGCTGTCTTTATTGTTTACTAAAGCCAGGATAAATTATCATGCCTCTGCAACCTTTCTAATCTTCCAGCTGGATAAATATGTACCTGTGCCTTCTATGCACTTAGCTATTTTCTCCCTGCAGGCCATCTCATATATCATTCAATTTTATAATGTTTGGGACTGTGATTAGAAAAAAGCAAACTAAGCCTGTAACGTCCAATGGGAGCACTAATACATTGAGGAAGATACAAAATAAGGAAGAAGCGGACAGTTTATGGAGTTTAGCGAGCCGGTAGAACAGAAGCCTATATTCAAAGCAACAAAAACCCGCTCATACCCTGCATACGTGTCTGTTTATATAATGCGTGGACCCGGATAATGTGCAGCTTTCTCCCGTGACAGCCTTCTTCAGCTTTGTCCCTGCAGAGGTCTGAGGCGCTCACAGCTCGGATCCCCTGAGAAGATGAACAGCAGGACAAGAAGCCTCAACTCGTCCCAGGAGTTCCCCCTGTTGGACACGGTTTCCCTGCACATCACCAAGGCGTGTGAGTGAGTGTGTGTGTGTGTGTGTGTGTGTGTGTGTGTGTGTGTGTGTGTGTGTGTGTGTGTGTGTCCCACAGTCAAGGGGTATATCACAACAAGCCAAACAGTATAGAAACTGTATAGAAACTAACAATAAGTTAAGCAGACGGGTGGGTTAGTTATTAATTTAGATCATTACAGTGGCTGTAATGAATGTAATTCTGCAATTCACTACCTAAATGATGTGTTTACTGTCCTCTGTTCGGCTCTTCAGTCAACATTTGAGAAGGATAAAATAAACAGATACCCAAAAGGTGCAATATGTAAGAGTCAGACACCTGTCAAATTCATATTCATAACAAATAGGAGGCATATCAACTGCTGCAAACTGTAGCTGTCGTTAGCTAGTTAGCTCAGTTAGCTCTGCAGCTAGCAGTACAGACATGCATAGACGTCATAACATTGTGACTGTTATTCCTTCACATTCTGTTGATAATTTTAGTTCTTTTTCGAATGATTTCAACAAAAAGTCTTACATATTGCACCTTTAAGTAGAAGAACAGTTACTGAAATGTACAATTAAGAGTTCTGCATATTATTGGATTATTATTGCATAATCATTGACATGTAAACAACATTTTATTGTTGTAGTTTGTTGCAGATGAGTTACTGTTGGCTAGTTTAATTAATAAATCATATCTTGTACATTCACATGTTTTTCATCGCTTGGCCTGTTTGGTAGTATAAGCCGTCAACAGGAGCGCTGGACAGTAGCTTTTCCTGTTCTGCCATTGACGGTAGGTACCAGGTAGCCTACTTTCCGCCTGTTCACAGGCCCGCCTCTTTATGGCATTCTCTGTCCTGATTGGGTTAAATGGAAAGGGATACCAGAACATTTCTTTTCTCTTTTACTGCATGAGCGGGGCGAGGAGAGACATGTGTTACTGACCAAACACTCTATAACAGTGATAACTGTTGGAGCACAGGCTATTTTTAATAACAAAACAACACTAAGCACTTATTTACATGCACTCACAGTTTCTCTAACGCACACCAGGTTGCAAAATATGTTTTCACCGTGTCCGCTCAGCTATGATTTCCTCCTGGAGAGCTATCCAGACAAAAGAGCCCCATACACAGTCAGCGCCAGGTAATTAAGGTGTTCTCCATCAAACAAGAGAGTTCAGCCTCTGTTGAAGCACCTGGGCAAGTCTATTTCCAAAGTCAATTAATAAAAAATGACCCCCGTTTTTCATCAATCATCTCTGGACTTCTCCACTCCTTCACTTCATAGACCTGAATAATAATAGCGGAGCCCAGTGTGCACATCCGAGGAAGACTTGTAAAAGAAGGAGCTTACAGGAACACGTTAGTGGCCAGAAATAAACCGATCATTAATTCATGCAAGTGTATGAATAACAAGGGCATAAAAGTTCTGTCGAAAACAGCTAAATTATCTGGATACATCCAGTAGAACAATAAGTAAACAACACTTATCAGGGCGTTCACACCAGAAGTGCAAGTTTGCAATTATTACCTCGGCCAATCCAGGAATTATTTCTCACTTTCTTCAACATTGCAACAAGACAAGGCGCATTCTTCTGCATTTTTTTTTTAATTATCGGGGAATAATGCATGGATCTTAATGGAAAAGATCTGAGGTATTTAGCTGGCTGGTATTTATGAGTGAGTACAAAAAGGGACTGTTGGGTCTTGGCGGAGGTACGCACTCTACTCCAATGTGGAGAGAGGCAGAGCTCTCTCAGGAAGGTTGCCATTGTGGTGTCGATCTGTGCAATCTGTGGCAAAAACTGACAGCTGTATGAATCTGATGAGCTTCAGATTCTAGTTTTTGATCAGCTCTAAAAACACAATTAGATTGGTATTTAAAGAGTTATAGGGTTCAGTAGCCCGACCTTTTGATTCAGCACTAAATGACATGATGATCAGATGACATTACAGCTGTGTGTCTCCATGTTGTTTAGTTTGGCTGTGGAAAGAATTAAAGTCATCGCTCTGGTTCCATTTCAGAGAATTGTGTTTCTCTTAATCAAGACACAACCTGGAACTACCCGTTGTGTGTTACCGTGAGCGTGAATGTGTGCTTCTATAAGCATGTCACTACAACAATAGGGACAAAAGCCTTTATTTTTGATAATATGAAGCCAAATTGTTTTTCATTGCCAAGTATTTACTCCAACACACCTTAACAACAACAATTAGCACTGTGGAATAGGCGCATCATGATAAACTGAATACTGATATCATATAATAAAATACACATAAGATAATATTGTGTAAATAATCCAGCAACTTCATTCTCGCATTATCATAGCAGGTGGCGGTAACGCCCCTTTAGCGCTGGTCGCCACCCGCCATGAAACATTTAAAGGAAGAAGACGATGCTAGCTAGCTGCCCCTAACCTCACTACCACTGTGTGGCTGCTACCGCCGCACAAAATCCTGTCAGAGGGGATAATAGACAAGAGCATGGCACTCTTCTTCAGGTAGATATCGCGATCATATCATTATTGTGAATTCTTCTGTAGTGAAAATCTCATTTTATGACAGCCCTGAGGGATATTAAATCATCCACCTCTGCTCGCTCCCTGTGAGGCTTTCTTACCCTCAGTTGTGAACAAATACAGATTAGGAACTAAATAACAGAAATGTGAAACAATCCTTTCTTTATTTTTGATACAAGTCCTTGCTGGCTACAGGGGTTTAACATCCACGTGTTTGATCATCAGATCTCTGTATTAGTCTCATGCACTTATTCATAGTGATCAGTCCCAGTGTATAATATAAGTATATATAAACATATCCCTGCAGTCGAGCACATTATCACAGGCTTTTGGTTTTCACACACACACACACACACACATAAGAAGTGGCTCCTGCACCGAGCTTCAGCACGAGTATTCAGACAAACCAGCAGCCACCAGAGATCATCACATGCTCACCATGAGCCCAACTGGCTCTGACAGCATTCGGTTTACTCGAATGCCAAACGTTTATCCCAGAACTAAACAGAGCTGGGTATCTGCGGCCCGGGGGCACCTCTGCGGGGAAGGTGCTGGAGGTCCTGGCACACTCGAGGACAATTTGCTCTGCTTATAAAAGGCTCAAATTCTAACAATAACATGGCACAGCTTGACCTCACACCTTTGTGTATGCATCTGGAGGTGGCCGCACGCCTGCTCAAAGGTTTTCCTGGGTTTGTAGTGAAGTGTTTGTCTCTGTGGCTGTTTGTATCTTTGATATGTGCGTGCCTCCGCATCCCCGAGTCACGTCCAATCAATCTTGTGTCATTTAAATGTGTCTGTAGAGTTTATTTAATGCCTGACACAAAAGCAGACCACGATATCGTGTTTACAGCACAGTAGTGGAAACTTAAACACAGCCACAGTGTTGGACTGATTGCTATAATGTCTCTTTGCCACCACAGAGTGTTTCCATGCTGGTCTGCTGAGCCTGCTGATGGTTCACACACAGGAATCATTACGAGGCCAGATGATTGTTAACACGGAGCTTTTTATTCTTCGTTTCCTGGGAATGTTAATGTACTGTATCCTCTTCAGTCTTGCTGTGTGTGAAATATGACATTATTTATGTTGTATACTGTTCATCTTTTCTTCCTATATTGTCGGGTTACTTCCTTTAAGTGTCAGTTTCTTGTGCTGCTGCTGTAATGGTAAATTCCTCTAATAGGGATCAACAAAGTTCTTTTATAAATGAGCTACTTTTGTACAGTTTTGAGGTACATTCACTTTCCTTCAGCATTTCTATTCTACGACTTTTTCTGCTACAACGATTCACTTCATCCTGCCATGGTTTCGATACTGTTTTATTTTGTAGTTCTCTCTTTCTGTGTCATGTTTCGAAACCATGGCAGGATTCACTTCATCCTGCCATGGTTTCGATACTGTTTTATTTTGTAGTTCTCTCTTTCTGTGTCATGTTTCACTTTTCACCTCTTCCTTTTGTCTGTTGTTCTGCCATCTTCTCTGTACACCTGTGTCTCATTAGTTAATCACCCCCCCGAGTACTGAAGCCAGTGTTTTCCCCTCACTCGTCGTTGGTTCGTCTGTTTTGCTCCCATGTTTCCAAGTCCTGTCTTCCTGTGATCCCTCGTGTTACTTTTGTTTGTATTTTGTTTTGTTTTTTTTGCTTTTGGATCACTCCTGTTTTATTGTTTATCTTTTTTTCTTTTTTTTTTGCTCATATTTCTGATTTTGGATTTGGATTTTTGGACTTGAGTTTTCATTAAAGCTTTCTTTTAGTTTTCTCCTGCCTGCCTTAGAGTCTGCATTTCGGTCCCTTTGTGTTAAACCCAACACATTTTTTCTATCCAAATAGTCAAACCAGAGGTGTGAGTGGCAATGACTGTCTACATATGCTGATGAAGACCCTGAGAACGAATTAAGAGCTCATGGAAATGAAATGTACACTTCAAGTACATTTTTCTAATAACACGTCTATACTTATTGAGTATTTGTAGACTATGGTATTACTACCTTTAGTCATACCTAGGGTAACTGAAATTTTTGGGGGTCAGCAGAAATGAGCTATAAACAAATCTAACAAATCATCAGCTTATAAAGCTCTCAAATCAACCTGTTAGAATACAGCTGTCTATTCACACATCCAGCAGAGAGAGAGAGTAAAGTCAGCATTGATTTGGTATCGATGGACAACTCCTCGGGGAAATATCTGGCTCTTTAGCTGCTGAATACTCTACGTTCACAAACTAGTTCCTAACTTTGTCTGTCGGCCGTTTGGTGCTCAGCAGGTGAATTGTTTGCTTTACGACTGAAAATGGCACGATGGGAGGGATGACAGGTGATCCGAAAACAGTGAAGTTGTGTCAGAATAGTTGAGATCCATTTACTCCTGTCAGAGAGAAATACCAGCATGTACAGCCACACACAGAGACAATTGCAGAAATGTCTCAAACACCCCTGCCAAATACAAATACAACTACAAAGAAAGGGACGTCATACCTAGTCCTGCAATGATTTTTTATAACAATTGTATCCAAGCTCTGCTGCTACATTATGTTTGCCATGATTATAGTAAAAATATGTGTGATCCAAGATTAAACTTTACAACTAATATAATGTAGGAAGAATAAGGAAGAGAGTGAAAAAGGCCAAAGAGCAGGAATTCACCACTGGGCGGTGGAAAAGGGGAAGTGAGAGTTACACTCAAACAGGAGAAAGAGGAGTGAGGGTAGAAAGGAGGAACTGACTGAAGGAGTGCATATGGGATAAAGGTTAACTCATTATATTAAGATTGTGCTGGAAGTTAAGTATTTGATTTGAAAAATGTGTAATGCATAACCATGATGAAAAGAAATATATGCAATAATGAATGAGAAATCAGTATATTGAGGTTGTGTTGGAGGAGAAAGTACAGAAGAAAGTGGCAGTGTGGTTTGGTTGGAAAGGAGAAGTGAGCCTTGGTGAGAGCTGCCATAACGGGCGTGGCTGGTGACCGTATCTGACTCAAGGGCTATTCATGTCAGGTGCCACACCAGAGGAAGCAGGGTAGACGTTCGAATTCAGGCAGTGAGAAGCTAGGCGAATCTCCTCACTACCAGCTTATAGTTTCCCTATTTAAAACTCCCAATTTTAAAAGCTACCTATAATAGGTTTAGGGATTTAACCCTTTATAACGGAGAGCTGGCCCAGTACCTCCTGGACAGGGGCAAAACTCGGGATCTAACAGTTGCGAGTTAAACAAAGTTATAAAGATCTGTAGAGCTGATGGGACTGGTGACATAGTATCATGGCAGTTTGAGAAAATGGCACAAAATTTATTCTGCAGGATTATCATGTACATACACACGACTTTCAAATTGTTTTATGACTATAACAAAGATTGTCTTCTGTTCGTGCACCACATTTCTTTGACTGAATGAAACACTACATTGATGAAATGAGTTGGAGTTGCAGCGAGGTGCTTCGGGTCAGTTGTAGACATATAAGGTCAAAGACTGTCGCACCAGAATCCAGGGCTTACATCCACATTATGGTTCTGTTCAAGCTGCTGGTTAACGTCGTAACGATTTTGGTTACATGTCTGTCATCCTATATCTTAAATTTCTTCAATATGTCACCGGGTTGAAATTGATATTAATGATCTGTGAGTTTCTGTGAGTTTCTCACTATGAATGGCAAATTGAACATTACACAATTTCATTTGATCCCTTGTTAATAAAAGAATATTGGTGCTTTGATTAAAGGACTTCCTAAAGAAGAAGAGTATGGTAAAGCCTTTAAGGATAAGTGATGCCAAACACTGGTGCCAAAAAGACATCGATCCAAGGTCATCAGGTGTCAGAGTCCAGACAGAGCAGAGCAGAGGTCCCCCGAGGGGACAGCCGCTCGGTCCCAGCTGGGAAAATCAGAGTTGGAGGGAGCGAGGCAGGACGGGCGACAGGCAGCAGGCGGTGAATCAGTGAGCAGCAGCTGGGGAGTCCCATCACAGCCATCACCTCCAGCTGTTCAGCATCACGCTCTGTTACTAACAGACACGCTATACGCAAGAGCCACAACAACGATCCCACTGAGCAGTCAACAGCTGCAAAGCCCAGGAGAGCAGCCACTTGTTAGGTTTTCCTGGAATTCATGTCACCCTGGTTTATGTCTGAGAGTCGGCACAAGTGAGGACGGAGGACAATTAATGTCCACCTATCGGCTCTATTCATGGAACCAGAAACAAAAAACTGGTGGTAGGGATGATCTATATTGTGATCAATAATATGACAACATAATGTAAGACGCAGTTGTACCTCAGAGTCCCTGCTATTGAAGGGCATTTAGTTATTTTCAGCTTTAATCAACCTTCATCATCGATCAGTGAACTGCAGCACGGACAGGACGCAAATCCATAAGCCACCACTTATAACATAAAAGATCAGCAGTGAACCCTCCTTCTCCTCTTCCTCCTCATCAGTGAGCAGGGAAATAGAAAGAAAGGGGATCTCCAGACCAACAGGTATGAGATACACATCTGACACCAGAGATGGATTACAGTCTCCCTCTATTTGTTATGATGTGACCAAAGCTCCATTCTTGAGATGACAATAAAGCAACCTGCAGGACAACTCAGCAAACTCTGTCCTGATGAAGTCAAATGTCAGTATGTAGATATAGTTGGGACCAATCTGTCACTGGTCCATGTACCGGTACAGAGTCCATAGGCTGTTAGATTTTCCAAACTGCTTAAAAGAGTTGTCACTGCAATTTCTCCAACATGTGTTTCGTACGTGACACTTATTAAACCCAGAGTACAGCCAGTCCTGCTCGGTTCCCTTCATCCTCATGTAACCTTACTAACGCACACACGATAATATTCAAGAAACTAGACTTACTGCCTTGTGGTTGTACGTGAAGTTGCTGCTCCGAAGCTTTGGTGTCAACATTTTTTGCAGTGCAGCGTGACATCATAGTGAAGCTGACCTTTGACCTTATGTATATAAAACATCATCAATTCATCGCTTTATCCTTTTAGATATTTGAGTAAAAATTTTGTCATAAGTATCCTGAGAATTGTTGAGTATTGGCCAGAAATGTGTTTTGTGAGGTCACAGTGATCTTTGAGCTTTGACCACCAAGATCTAATCAGCTCATCCTGGAGCAGAGGTGGACATCTGTGCCAAAAGAAATTTCCTCAGGGCGTTTCTGAAATATATCAAAATTCAAACAAGAGGAACAGCTTTTCTTTTGTCTTTCTCCCCTGCTGAGGTTTCAAGCTGATAATAAACACCATTCAATCCTTTTTCCTGATAAATAAACTGAGCAATTAAATCAGATGAATGCTCTTGAATTATGAATTATTCATTTCAACCTTCTTACCAAATTGGCTTTTAAAAAGGGAGAATCACACTGACGACTGACGGTTAAATTGCAGCTCAAACACCAACAGTCCACCTCACTCATAATTGCACTCTGGTTTATGTTGAAAGAGGATGACGTTTTTCAGCAATGTGTAATTATTGTTTTTTTTTTCAGTCGACAAGAAAAGTCTGCAAAGTCTGTGTGCAGCGTCCATGATGCGTTCGCTGATCTCACAGCGACGCAGCCAATCTATTTTCAGCAAACAGCTTAGAAACTGAGCAGAACAAACAACCGGCATAATCACACAGGCTTACACCCCTCTTTCCCTGAGAATACAGTGTTATAAGAGTCTCCTTAACGAGGCTGCGGAGCTTTGATGGGGTGTGAAATATCAAATCGTGTGTTTCATTCAAAGAGCAGCAGAGAAAGGTGTCGCGCCCAGAGGAGAGCTCCTTTATTATTTATCAGCAGGGCGTCGTCACACTGAGACGAAGTGTGACATGTGAGAATAAGTTTCATGATCAGCAACGTGACGAGGAACGTATCGGCGGATATTGACTAACATTTTATTGTATTCAGGGTTAGATCTTCCATCAATATTAATATCAATATCTTGGGTGTCTGATCCATAGCCAATAATTTAAACAAACATCTCTAACTTGACAATAAATGGACAAAAGCATGCTATGGATTCCAATCCAGGTAATATGTCTAAATGTTTAAATGTCAATCAATTAAAATCAATTAATCAATAAAAAATAACAGCATTGGTTTATATTGCCAAATAGGTTATTGGAAATTTAGACTCAGGCATCAAGAATCCCACGTCAGTTAGTCTCACAACAAAGACAAATTGATTTCTTTCTCTATGTGGGATAAAATACGTCGCTCCTTTCTGTGGGAAAGGCGGTTTTAATTGCTCACCGCTGATAACGAGTTGCAGCCCCATTACCACAGCGGTGATTAATTACAGGCAGCAGGGCGGTAGAATTAATGAAATATCGCATCGGGGAAGATTGAACAAAGTTATCAGGTCTGAGCTTCACGTTAATGTCGAGTCAAATTGTCACATGTAACGAGACTGAGACTGCACAGCCTGAGACATCGGTCCATGGGAGCATGTATGTCACTTTGTTAAGACGGTAAGGTAAGGTAAGAAGCCCCTGAGCAAGAAACATATGAAAATGGCTGCAGCACAGGTCTGCTGATGTCTCGGAGTCAAAGCTTCAGACAGTCGTTAACTATATAGAATTTACAGCCAAGTATTAAATGTGATGACTCAACATTAAGGCTATTCTGAACTTGCAATAGACGACTGTTTTGCTTTAATTTATCATTCTGACCAAACAGTTTAATGGCTGTGGGAGAATGACATCATCAGCGTATAGATCGGTTCTGTATCAGCTTTACTGTCACTGTGATATTTGATCCGCCGCTTGCAGACGAAGGATGAATATTGGCACAAAGGAAGCGCGTCTGCCGTTGCGCCACCAAAACAGGGAAAAGGCATTGTTTTCCCCGGTCACTATCCCCAGGTAACTATGGAACAACTGGAATAACTGGAAACTCTGCACTGCAAAAGAAGAAGAACTGTGCTGATGGAGGAGGCGAAGAGGGAGAGTGTTGGAAACGGTGAATGGACGAGCATCCACTCAATGGAGAGCGCTGCTGTTGTGTCAAAGTCTGTTCCCCCGCTGATATGTGTTTCTTGTTGCTGCCAGGACTACAAAAATCGGCATTCTTTCAATTAGATGAGTAATTAACACAACCTGCCTTCTGACAAATACAACCGGGTGTTTCACAATCTCCTTTCACAGCACTGACATCAGGGTTTCTGGGTCAAATTGGAATTCTTACGGATGTTCTTTGCTTTGGACAGTAGCCAGGCTGCTAGCGGTAGCAATGATGCTAATGCTGTCTATGCAACAGCTGCGCCAACAGTAATACCACAGGGAAACACAAGGAGGGAGGAATTTGCAAGTTGTCTTTTTCCATTGTACCAAAAGTATAAGTAGAATTAAATGACACGTATGTTTACATGTATGTATATACTTATCAGAGTAAGTGTAAGTGTAAGTGTTACTGTTAAATTACAAGAAGCACCATGGCACTGTGTGGTTTTGGAGAACAAATTCAAACTCTTTGAACTGAACAAACAAGCTGTTCTCAGGTGAAAATAAGGTCCCCAGAACACTGTTTGATGCTAGAAAGGTGGCAGGGTCCGCCACATATACACAAAGTGAAAGAGTATGAATTGTGTTTTCCTTTAGGGTCAGTTTGTTTATTCAGTTTATCCAGTCATGAAAACAAAGAGAGTTTGTTTATTTAGTTTGTTTAGGGATCTCACTCTTCTGATTAAAATTTCTTCTCCAAAACTACATAATGCACCTTTAATTCAAAATGTGGTACTTTGGCTACAATCTTCATTGTTACTAGTAACTAAAGCTATCAAAATAGATGTAGTGAATCAAAAGTATAATATTTGCATCCGAAATGTAGTGGAGTAGAAGTATAAAATAGGAGAAAATCAAAATACACAAGTACTAATACCTGAAAATGTAACTTAAGTACAGTATTCTATGAGTAAATGTACTTAGTTACATTCTATCATTGCAAATGTCAATTAAAGTCAGTCGGATACATAATCTGAGAACCATGAATGAAAAAATGTAATGGCAATCCATCTCATAGATGTTGAGATGTTTCAGTCTGGACCAAAGGGCCAACAAGGAAATTCACATAAAGTTCTTCAGCTGTGACGGTAAAATCAAAGCTGAGAGTCAAAACTTAGATCTCACAGTCACTGTTTCATTTCAGATCTAACGTACTGGAGTAGAGAGCCGTCTGCCTGCGCTGTACGTTACAGCTGCATGTGATCCTCTCATGTCTTCATGTGCTGTCTCTCACAGCGCTGCACCTCCAGTCTCGGTTGATAGCAAGACGGAGGATGTGGCTCAAAATGATAGACAGATTAACTTCCCTCCGGCTTTCAGGAATCACATTACCTGAGATGAGCTCGGAGGCGCTTTGGAAATAAAAAGGCCATAAAGGTAACGTGAGTCCCCCGAAAATGCACTCTAGTCTGCATGCTTTCAGAGCAGAGCACACAGGGAACATGCATACATGTCCCGGCTGCAGAGGAAATGGACAAAGAGGTCAATATTTATCCGCCCTCACTCTTTTTTATAACATACTTTTCCAGAGAGATCCACATATGATTAATTTACAAACAATCCGCAGTGAGAGACTTGATAAACTGGCAGGCACAAGCGCGGTCATCTTCAGATGGCAGCTGTGACTCAGAGACAGTGACAGCCTGCAAATGCCACCTGGACGAGAAGCTAAAATAAACACTGTTTGTAGAGTGACGGGCGTGCAATAAGAGCACCATACTTCTGCAGCACAGCGAGAGTCTCTGAATAGACCATTCAATTCCACAAACAGGCAAACAGAAATTAAAGCGAGCATCCGCCTCTCTCTATCTGGACTAAATGTATTTTTCTTTCTGATGAAAGCCCCTGGCCCTCTGCCTGACAACTCCTGCTGTAATGACACTCGATACTTTACTTTCACGTTTACTTCACTAAGCACTCTGCTGCTGTTGTTGCTAAGCCATTAGACAAGGCATACTTTTAAATGCCTACAGCTGGCTCATATCCCCTGCGGATGAAATGAGAGCAAATTGATTTTAATTTACAACGCAGCAACATTTATTTTATCAACGAGCCAAAGAGAAGTGTATCGTGTTCATCAGGAGAAAACGAGATATATAGATTCCAAGCGTTGATTTGAACGGATGATTATTTTCTCCCTTGCCTCCGCGTGTACGTAGAGCCTGTTCTTCTGTCTAATATACCGTATGATTTCCTGTATATGGACGTACACTCCAGCCTTTCAAACACTCATGTTTGGAGGACCTGTGAGTGCAAACCTTGAACAGGATGTGTGGGAACACTTCAGCGTCACTGTATTTTCGCCATGAAACAGCATTTTCCTCTATTTTCAGCATTTTCGGTACAATTTCATAACATAAATTGAAGTGAGAAGTGAAAAAAAATGCTTATTCACAGGACTGCTAAAGATTCATCAAGGTGTCTGGAGCGAGCACAGGCCTTCAATTGCATCAACATTAACGTCAACAGCTCTTGATGCATCATGACATGTCCCAATTCTGTGAGAGCTGCTCATAAACATCATTTAGAACCGGTTGCATATTTTGGAACTTTGCTCAAGAAACATGCTTAAAGATGTTTCTGCTACCTCTCCACAAATATCGCATATCTATTTGGATTTCTGTTGGAGTTTTTAGACCAAGTGGAGAGAGAGCTCACTCAGTTTAAAGGGACAGTTCCTAGCTAAGTTAGCTCGCATTTCATCCATGAGCAGATGCACACTTTCTAAACTGCTCACAACGAGGTCTGCGGATTATCTTGAGTAACTGGGTCATGATTTCTGCGCAGAGAAATTGTCGCTGACTTTTTTTTAACTATCTACTTTTTGGCTTCAAGCATCACAAGCCGAGCACCGTTATGTTCAAGAGAAAGTCGACATCTCTGCAGTCGATGTCTCCGAATCTGAGCAACTCACACCAAAACAATTTAAACGGATAAATAAAGAGACAGGTAAGAGGGAAAATATGCATATTGCATTTTGGGGTGAACTGTTCCTTTAACTGACCCCAAACACAGTGACTGTAGGAAACTATACTGTAGATTTCTGTCTGTAAACAAGTTTTTGAGAAGAAATAAGAAAAAATATATTCTAAGAAAAAGAAAATTGGTTGATTTCCAAATGATGGTCATGTTTTTACACACACAGCTGTGGGTTCTGTGCACAGCTGCTGCAACGATTAGTTGATGAAAGGAAAATTAATCGCCAACTATTTGAACAATCGATAAATCATTTTTCATGCAAATATGTCAAATATTGCTGCTTCCAGCTTCTTAAACGTCAGGATTTTCTGCTTCCCTTTATCATTTATGATAGTTAATAAAGAGTGTTTGGGTTTGGGACTACTGGTCGGACAAAAGAAGCAACCTGAAGGCGTCATTTTATTGTAATGAGCATTTTTTTCACAATGTTTTGACATTTTATAGACTGAAACGATTAATCAATTAACTGTGAAAATAATCAGCAGATGAATCAATAATGAAAATAATCTTCAGTTCCAGTACTTGTTCTGTGAAACTCCAACCAATGCTAGTGGGACACCTGAACAATCCACCCAGATGTGACTATTGAACATCTTGGGGGCATTAATACGATGCTGTAACATTCTCCACTGTTCTGAGAAGGTTTTCCTGCTGCTCCCATTCAGCATCACTGAGGGCGAACCTGGCTCACAGTCGGTGTTCCAGGTCGTCCCGCAGGTCTTAGATGAGGTTGAGATCACGGATATGCAAACAAGTTCTTTATAGAAGTGGCTTACAGGGCTGGAACTGATGCTTATTTTCATTATCGATTAATGTGCCGATTATTTCCCACGATAAATCAGTTGACGTTTGAATCTATAAAATGTCAATAAGCTCGTCACAATGTCCTACAGCGACATCTTCAAGATGCTACTTTTGTCCTACACACAGTCCAGAACACAAAGACTCTTCATTTACTATTACAAATAACAAACAAAATGAGCAAATCATCTCATTTAAGAGGCTGGAACCAGTACATGGTAAATGATTAGCTTCCAATAGACTGATTGATTAATTGACTTATCGTTGCAGTAAAAATAAACTGTCATGTTGTGAAGACCTTCCACAAACACAGTTTGACTTTTCTCATGTACTTCTCTCACTCTTCATATCTTAGAAATTATGTTTTAACAGAATGAAAATAGCCACGTGATTGCAAGTTGGCTCATTTTCTAGGTTGGACACACTGTTTGGTTAAAGAATCTATCGTCATATTCCTCACTCATTTGTGTTTTTAGTGGCAGAAAGCTCCTGACTACTTTCTTTTACGACAGTAACCAACTCAAACAAAAGTGCACGTTTGGTTTTTTGTGAGATTTTCCTCTGAAGTGTTGTTTAAAACACAACCAAAGTGATGTACAATGTAGAGGACGTTCACTGCGCCTGTCTTTTTAGGATGTTCATGCTTGATGTGTGGGCGAGTTTATGTCTGGAAACACAGTCAATGAAACAGACAGGAGCATATGAACTGGGGCCAGAAAGCAGACATATCCTAAAAATAAAAGAAAAAAACTCACCGAGACTCAACTGAAGCTGCCAAAAACTTCTGAGAATAGTTTCAAACTTGAAGAAATCCATGTGTGTACTTGACCTTAACAGTCATGTGACAGTCACATGGATGGTGTTGACAGCAGGATATTGCAACACTGACTGAAATAAGTTTCCTACAGCTTATTTTACTGCCAAACAATAAAACAGGAACATTCAAAGCCACCGAGGACAAAACTGAAATCTGAACACTTGACTGGCAGATTATTGGCCTGATTAAAGGTGCACTTCGTACTTTTGGTGAAAACATTTGAATCAGAAGCGAAAGATCTTCATTGACTGATTTTTTTTTTATGCTTAAACAATCTAAATCATTTCTTTATTTTCATGACTGAATAAATAAACTGACCTTGAAGGACAACATAATTTCATACTGTTTCACTTTGTTTATATGTGGCGGACCCCACCACCTTTCTAGCTTCAAACAGTGTTCTGGGGACCTTATCTTCCTCTGAGAACAGCTTGTTTATTCAGTTATGGTAAATGGAGTTTGAATTATTACCTCAATAATATTGTAAATATTGAAATTCTGAGTTTGACTTTCTTCTCCAAAACTACACAGTGGCCCTTTAAATTGTGTTTTTGTGCCCTGTGTTTTTTTTTTGTTTTTTTGTAAGGCATACAGGAGAATCTGACCCCTCAGACAATGACAGACACAAACTAAAACTGATGACAACTGGTTGATTTCCAACTGATCTTCATTCTTTTTTACACATACAGCTGTGGGCTCTGTGCAGAGCTGCAATGATCGGTAGATTAATCGATTGAAAGAAAATTAATTGCCAACTATCTTAATAATCGATTAATCATTTTAATCATTTTGCCATGCAAAAATGTCAAACATTGCTGCTTCCAGCTTCTTAAATTTAAGGATTTTTCTGCTTCTCTTAGTCATTTATGAGAGTAAATGAAGAGTCTTTGGGTTTTTGGGGACTTTTAGAAGCAATTTGAAGACGTCACTTTGTTGTACTGAGCATTCTCTTGACGATGTTGTGACATTATATGGAGGTAAATAATAACAACCTGGCTGTAAATACAAGTCTAGATATTTCACATCCACTCGATTCATCTCTGCTGCAGCCTGATTGGCTGAACCTCGAGGGGACACCTGTTGATTAGGACAACATGGACGGAAAATGCCTCGCGGGCTTCATGGTGTCACCCTGACGGATGGAAGAGAGGAGACACGTGGTGGACTCACCCTGGCCGCTCTGGACGAGTACGGGTCGTCGAACAGGGCCCAGACCTTCGGCTGCCAAACTTCGCAGCAGCCCCTCGACCTGTCCGGACAGTCCTCGATGCCGAACCGTCTCGGTATCTCCCTCTCGTCGTCGGTGTCGTCCGGGTCGGGCGGTTCAAATATATCCAGAGCCTCCTCCGCGTCCCGGTGCTGCCGGTAGGTCATCCAGCAGCACGGCTCCACGTCGGTCTCGTCGATCCCCCAAAACGCCAGCTCCTCCTCGAAGAGGGGCCCGCACACGTCGGCCGGGCAGTGCAGCTTGCCGGTCCGGTAGTAGTTGAGCACGTAGGCGAAGATGCCCGGGTGTCTGTCGAAGAAGAACTCGGAGACGCTCGGCGGCGCCGCGTCCGAGTCCGAGCTGACCTGCGAGTCCGCCGGGTCGGCCAGCCAGGCCAGGCGCGTCCCCGGCAGGGTCCTCAGGGTGCTCTTGTAGGTCTCATGTCGAGTGCCTCCCACGTTGATGATGATTTTGTCCGAGTCTTCCCCTCTGGACATCTCCTCCTTCAGACATGATTTAGACGGCGGTTTGTTGCCCGACTTGCGCCCTCGGTACGACGAAACACACACCGAGCTTATCATTGAAAGGCAGGGTCCTTTCTTCCTTACAAACTGGTGTCCGCTCGCAAAGAGACAATCAGAAAATCAACGCAAAGTGCGCCCTCATTTCAGACCTCGAGTCTCAGAAAGACCCGTGTGTCTCATTTATCCAGAAATATGAGGCAAAGTGAGAAACCACCTGTTACTGAACTCAGGCTGGTTCCGTGGCAAAACGCAGGTGTGAACAGAAAGCACAATATATACCTTCAAATGATGCTTCCAGATGTTGCACTCATTTACAAGCAGTAAACACAAGGTTGGAGCTGATTTAAAATAAACAATAACACATAAATGGCTAATTACGCGCGGTGGTACGGAGCGACAGGATGAGACACCTTTCCACAAATCTAATCCAAATTCTGCAACAAAGAAAATCCACAACTATCTCTGACAACTTTTCCCTTTCTCCACACGAGACGAGGCAGCCTGACAACGGTCCAGGTGTCCCTCCTCAGCTCCTCGGCCAGATGTGCGGTTGTTTTCCAGCTGAGGGAGATCTGTTGCTTCTCCTCAAGTCTCCTTCCCTTAGCGACACAGCCCGGTTGGATGGTGCGCTCAACAACAGGCTCGGCAGATTTAACTCTTTAGCTGCCGGCGGAGGTTGGCGCATTATTGAACCACTCCCTCTAATCAGACTGAATGGACGGGCTGATGAAGTGCGCGCGTGTGTGTGTGCGTGAGGGAGACGTTTTCATCATCCCTCAGATAAAGATTGACATTTTTTTTCCGCGGGCTGAAATGTTTTTACGCGTTCAGGTCCGGGTCGCCATGCTGACCTGCACACATAGTCTGAGTCATGTAGGGGATCAGCAGCGGCTCCTTTCGCAGCTCCCATGGGTGTTGCGTGAGATTGCGCCAGGTTGTACAGGTGTTCATTATATGTCCGCTCCTGCATGTGAAAATGTGGAGGATGCTACTGTGCCTGCTCACACAGAAACAGCTAGCCTATATTACATGATAATACAGCTGTGCAACATCTTAAATGAGGTCATTTCATCACCCTCTACATCAGGATTAATGCTGGTCTGCACTTCAGTGGTTCAACTGAAAGGTCCAGATGTGATTTCACTGTCATTTCCGAGAGAAGCCCAAGATTATTATTGTTGCACAAAGTGCGATCCAACAGGTAGCTCTGAGTCCTCCAGAGTGTTTACAAACCTCATGTGTTGCTTTCAAAAACTAAGATTGCCACCTAGTGGATCTTTGAGTGAACAACATGTTTAACCTCCTGAACCCTGAATTTTCTCTTTAACCCCCTCGCCCCCCAACAGATTTAGAGGTAATAATAATAATAATAATAATAATGATATTGTATTGTATCATCATAGATATTCTAGCTATGATGATGCATTTAACAGAGGATGGCCCCTTATTTTAAAGGCTGCATCACAACAAAATGAAATAAAAAATGTATGCAAAAGTCCCCAAAATTCTGTTTCAGAAACACTGAGATTTTGACAGGAATTTAGAAAAAAAAATTCTGTGCAAAAACAAAACATTGAGTGTTAGGTCGAAGTTAAAAAAGTTTAAAGGGTAATTCCACCAATTGTACACATTACAGTGTGTTTACAAGTCTTGGGGAGTGCTACTGCACATGAGGAAAAGTAGTATAAAGCCTTTTGTGGCTCCAGAGGAAGCTGCATGTAATCTGATAAATTTCCTCTAGTGATGTCACTCAATTGGCTAAATGGCTAAATTGCATTATGGGTAATGTAGGCGCCAGGTTTTCTAAAAGCAGTCCACTGGGCTAACATTGCACTCCTATGACACTGATGGATTCACTGTGGACAGTTTTTAAAAAATGATCAAAATCAATACAGAACAGAGATAAAACCATTTTACTTCACATGTTATTCTTCCTGTCAAAGGCTGGTGCCTACATTCCCCATAATGCAACATAGCCACTGAGTGACATCACTGGAGGCAATTTATCTGATTACACTCAACTTCAAAAGACGTAGTTTTGTTACTGCTTTATTCACACACGCATGCAGTCGAACACCCTTAGACCCGCAAGCACACTTTAATGTGTAAAATTGGTGGAGTTACCCTTTAACTACACCTAAAAGTCTGTTCGGTTTTGGGCAGCAAAGCCTTTTATGGCTCCAGAGGGAACTGCAAGAAAAGTATATGTTGAGTTGACTTCAAATGTACAAGTTTGAAAGTGAAATAAATCTGGGGGTATGAAGTTAAAATGAAGCTGCCCCTCATTTCTGCTTGAGGCTTCAGGCTACAGTAGCTGCTACCAGCATAACATCACCGAACAAGCATCATTACTAAAAACATGTATTGGTTCCCTTCACGTATTTTCTGCCCATCAGTCACAAGAGTGTCAAGCATTAAAATCTGGTGTAAATTATTTCCTGAGGCTGGAGGAACATATCTTAAAGCTAATTTTGTGGAACCAGTAGATGAAATAATTCTGCAGAGTGAATGTGTAATATATATTTGGTCCTTGTAAGAATAAAAAAATGAATAATATGGTCTAATTAGTAAACAGAGAAAAGGCTGGCCTCTACTTGAAGATGCAAACAAACACTGCCCAGATAAAACTGCAAGTTTCAGATTGAAGAAATCCAGGTCAACAAATGATGTTAGAAGTGTTGTCTTTAATGTTTTATTTATTTTATGTAACTTTTATCACTTATTATTAAAAATCAATGGTAAATTCTGCGTTGCAAGAACAACTCAAAAAGAGTTTTTGTTTTTTAAGTATTTTATTAAGACATGTCAAAAGGAAATGGTTTAATTACATCATTGTTGGTACCAAACAACAGTGATAAAGTGTTCCTGTAAACAAAATGCTGACGCTCGTAGTTTTAGTCCACTTCCTCAATAGTGGGGCCCTTAGAGCTGCCTCCTGCCTGGCTGCCGCAGCTTCCTGCAGCTCCCTGGTACAACTTTGTCACAATCGGCTTGCACACTTTCTCCAGTTCGTTCTGCTGATGCTCGTACTCGTCTTTCTCTGCCAGCTGGTTGTTCTCCAGCCAGGAGATCGTCTGCTTGCACTTGTCAACAACCATCTTTTTGTCCTCCTCGCTGATCTTTCCTTTCATGTTCTCGTCCTCGACGCTGCTCTTCATTTGGTAAGCGTACGACTCCAGTGAGTTCTTCGCTGCAACCTTCTCCCTCTGCATGTCATCCTCAGCCTTGTACTTTTCAGAGTCCTGCACCATCCGCTCTATCTCTTCTTTGCTCAGTCTGCCCTTGTCATTGGTGATGGTGATTTTGTTTTCTTTGCCGGTGCTTTTGTCGATGGCAGACACATTCAGGATGCCGTTGGCGTCGATGTCGAAAGTCACCTCCACCTGTGGTACACCTCTGGGAGCAGGAGGGATACCTGTGAGCTCAAACTTGCCCAGGAGGTTGTTGTCCTTGGTCATGGCCCTCTCCCCCTCATACACCTGAATCAGCACACCTGGCTGGTTGTCTGAATACGTGGAGAAGATCTGGGTCTGCTTGCTGGGGATGGTGGTGTTTCTTTTGATTAGAGGTGTCATGACTCCTCCTGCAGTCTCGATGCCCAGAGACAGGGGAGCCACGTCCAGCAGCAGCAGATCTTGGACGTTCTCTGAAGTGTCACCCATGAGGATAGCAGCCTGGACCGCTGCACCATAGGCCACCGCCTCATCTGGGTTGATGCTCTTGTTCAGTTCTCTGCCATTAAAAAAGTCCTGCAAGAGCTTCTGGATTTTGGGAATTCTCGTGGAGCCACCAACCAGGACGACTTCATGGATCTTGGACTTATCCAGCTTGGCGTCTTGCAGGGCCTTCTCAACCGGTTCCAGCGTTCCCCTGAAGAGCTCAGAGTTGAGCTCCTCAAAGCGTGCCCTTGTGATGGAGGTGTAGAAGTCGATGCCCTCAAACAGAGAGTCGATCTCAATGCTAGCCTGGGTGCTTGATGACAGGGTCCTCTTCGCTCGCTCACAAGCTGTGCGCAGCCTCCTCACTGCTCTCTTGTTTTGGCTGATGTCCTTCTTGTGTTTTCTTTTAAACTCCTCTACAAAGTGGTTGACCATCCGGTTGTCAAAGTCCTCCCCACCAAGGTGTGTGTCTCCTGCCGTGGCTTTCACCTCAAAGATGCCGTCCTCGATGGTCAGGATAGACACGTCAAAGGTGCCTCCACCCAGATCAAAGATGAGCACGTTACGTTCTCCTCTTTTGCCTTTGTCCAGGCCGTAGGCGATGGCTGCTGCTGTGGGCTCGTTGATGATCCTCAGCACATTCAGTCCAGCGATCACTCCGGCGTCTTTGGTGGCCTGCCTCTGTGAGTCATTGAAATAAGCTGGAACTGTGATGACTGCATTTGACAACGTCTGTCCCAGATAGGCCTCAGCGATCTCTCTCATTTTTACCAGAACCATGGAGGAGATTTCCTCAGGGTAGAAGGCCTTGTTCTCCCCTTTATACTCCACCTGGACTTTGGGCTTTCCGTTATCATTGATCACCTTGAAAGGCCAGAGTTTCATGTCGGACTGGACAGTGGAGTCGTTGAACTTTCTCCCGATGAGTCGTTTAGCGTCAAAGATTGTGTTGGTGGGGTTCATGGCAACTTGGTTCTTGGCAGCATCTCCAATGAGCCTCTCTGTGTCGGTAAAGGCCACGTAGCTGGGAGTGGTCCTGTTGCCCTGATCATTGGCGATGATCTCCACTTTGCCATGCTGGAAGACACCGACACAAGAATATGTGGTGCCCAGATCAATGCCAATAGATACTCCCTTGGCTGAAGACATCTTGATTGTTGCTGTAGAGTTCCTAGAAAAAAAGAGAGAAACATCAGGTTTTAATATTCTACTGATAAACATGACAACAGTCACTGCAACTGAAAGCATTCAAAATGACCAGATCACTGAAACCCACACTACTGATCAAATGTTTGGGCCATCCGTCACTTTTGCATCAGACAAAGACATATGTTAGAGGTTCAGTTCTGTACCAAATTAAGGAAACGCTGACAGCAAGCCACACTGTGAAAATAATCCCTTCCAAGTAGATGTCCTGCATTCAAAACTTAACTTAAGGTAAAGTATGTAAGTAGGCTGTTAGCAGAAAAAATTACTTTAGGTATAAAAAGTAAAAGTAATCGTAATGCAGTCAACTTGTCCCTGTCAGTGTTTTACAATACAGAATTATGTTTTTGAATAAATATTACTACATTCATGTGTATGTTGCATTTTACTGCTGGGGAACTACTTTATATACTTTCTGATGGTTTGATCTACAGTAAAGCATCACATTTTATTGATTCTTTGAGGTACTTGTACATTTTCTGCGACTTTATTCTTCTACTCCTTTACATTTTGGAGGTAAATATTGTACTTTTTCCTTCACTACATTTATTTGATGAATCTTCTGTACGTACCGGTTACTTCATAGATTCCATTTTTAAAATTAATCTATTTTATCAATTGACAAAAAAATAAATAAACTAATTGTGAAACTCAGAATAATGCTGAATATCAGCCAGGTCAATTATCAGTCCGCCCACCATACACAGAATATACACAGGCCTATAGATTTGTAATACTTAACTGCATTTATTGCCAAAACATTACTTTTGATACTTTAGTACATTTCATATCAGATACTTTAAGACTTTTACTCAATTTATATTTGTATGGGTGACTTTCACTACACAACATATTTTAGTATGACTTTTGAGTACTTTTTACAAGACTGTTTGAGGCACAGCTGTCCTGCGAGAAACATGTAGTATCTATAAAAAGTCAACGCTTTATGAGCTCAACAGTCTGTTCAGTTTTGTGACAATGCATTTTCAAGATAATCAAAGATCTTTTTTTTTTATCTTAAGGTGTAGGAGAATTTTCTCAGCACTTAATCTTAATTATCAGAAACATTCACAATCAGAATCAGCACATTTTAGAGAGAGACTCTAACATTGTTTTTTCACTTGACAACAAGGAAAGAAATTTGTAATCAGCAAACTAGTAACTAAAGCTGACAAATAAATAGGAGTAAAAAAGTCTAATATTTGCCTCTGAGATTAAGTAGAGTAGAAGTATAAGGAAATATAAAATATAAAGTACCTCAAATTTGTATTTAGGCACAGAACTTTAGTAGACTGTTTAATGACATATCAAAACTAATTGCTCCACTACTGAAATAAATTATAATGCTAATAAATGGTTAAATGTATTCCTCCGATTTAAATATTTTCTAAGCTCAATGTAATTTTAAAACCTTTTCTATTATAAAGTACTCAAATACAGCAGTTTCCATGATCTCCCATTCCATTCCATTATCTTTTAGTGGATTAAGATGATGCCAGAGGATGCTCCAACACCATCATAAATATGTAAAAACAGAAATTCATTCATTCACCACAATCAGATAATAAATAACTTACTTTCAGTGAAAATCTCTGTTCAAAGATGTTGAAGGATCTCAGCAGAGTCTCCTGGAGTAGTTCCCTTGAGTCTTGATCTTTTGCCTCCTTGTGGTTCTTCTTGTAGTAATGCCTGGACTGACTCGGGCCCATTGCTTATATAGTTACAACCATGTTTCCAGAACACTCCCAGTACTACCTCCCCCCACCCCTCCTCCAGGCTCAGTGACTCAACTGTTAATATTAGCAAGTAATGCAGCTGGCCCAGTCCGAGAGAGCTGGTGAATATTCCAGAGCAGTACAGCAGTTTGACGCTCGGCCAGCAGGGCTGACTGAAGGGAACACAATGTAGCAGGAAGGCACACTGAGGGAGGTATGTGGAGGAGAAAGCAATCTTTTATCCTCTGAGCTAAAGAGGCCTCTCTCTTTCATCCCCTGGCTCCATTTCTTTTGGTATAAACACATCATATTCAAGTTAAAGAACTCGCTTTATTGCTGATTCTTTTACATACATAGTATACACTTATGCATTTTGATCACATGAAATATTACTTTAGGTGACCCCGTTGGATCAAATTAAGACAGCGACAATCATATGGCAAACATAAAGTCTAATATTTCTCCTCAACATATAGCTCATCGTACATTTACAATTAATACCAGAAGCAGTGGAAGGAAGACATCAAATGTGCCTCTAATAGACATGGTTTTACAAAATAGGAATGCTCATTTAATTAAGGTCAGTGCTGATCTTTACATGTTGAAAATGACTTCAAAGGCACATTCATACCATGGCCTTAAAGGTATTATCCAGTCGAAACAGACAGATCTCAGCTGGACAGTGAATGAGCAAAAGGAAATTTGGTATTAAATGAACAAAGTTACAGCAGTTTGAAAATGTTACAACATAAGTATAGCCTGTTATCTTTAACATAACATCTTAATCTGCTGTTAGCACATTAAACATCCCTTTGGTTTGCATTGGTGCAGGAGAAGTGTTTTTAGGGTGAGTGTTAAATGCCAACAGCAAGAGTCAGGAATTCAAAAGGCACTGAGCCTTTCACAGGCTATTATAAACTCTTAAAATAAACAACATTGGGTTGTACTGTTTAGTGAACAAGTCCAATATTTCATCAGTGTACTGTAATGAAAAGGATGACTGGATGTTACCTTTTAGGGCATGTATGCAGATACCATTCAATGAGATTATTTAAAGGGGTGATTTGTAAGGAATGGCCAGAAATCAAAGGTAGTTCCAAAAAATATAAGGGGCAGCATAAGTGTTCACTGCTGCTCATTATACTCTTTGACTGTAGTGATTAGCTCATAGCTTTGAAGCTAAGTGGCCCTATTAGCTGACGGAAGTCTGCCCATACTGAAATCTTGGATCATGGCGGGAACATGGCTGAACACCAGACTGAGATTGAAGGTCAGTAAGTGGTTGAGTGATAAAGTAAGGAGGCGATTTACAGTGTCTCCAGTCAGGACTATGACTCCGGGAACGAAAAGACATTGCGGACAGTGACGGGAGAGGCAGAGAGCTGTAGAGCTGGAATATTTTTACATCTTACTGAGGATTTATTTCGACCAAATCAGAGATGATCGTGGAAAGGCAAACAGAAACTGTTTTGGTGAGTTTTAAGTCATTCATTTCAAGTTTGAATGAAGTGTGTTTTAGGATAAACAAGGCCATTAAGCTTGTCTTAGTATTGTCAGATGCTGAATATTGGTATTTTCTGTTTAATAAGCGAGTACAATGCTTTTTTTTTTTTTCCATTTTGTAAGTTTCTTTTGGTGACTTATTAGACTAAGTAGGGAACTTGCAGCTAACATACATCTTCCAGCTGAAACTACAGTAGTCCTCTTGAGGTACAAAGTGGTATTACGAGACGGGACGACCCCAGGCTTGCTGATTAGCATGCAACTTCAATATACAATTTTGCAACGCAGTACATAGACGTCTTTGACATAACGTCAACACTGTTGTTTATTCACAGTCTGTTGATAATGTTTTAATTCTGGCCATATCTTACATAGTGCCCCTTTAATGCATGTTCAACAAACATTTCTAAAATCAAGTACATTATGATAATGAGTTTGTTTTGGCTCATGGAATGTATAATAAAATCTTAATGTCATTAACAGAGAAAACATAATTCAGTTCCATTCTTCCAGCCATCTTTTGGCACTGTGCGTAGGGTAAACAAACAAATCAACAACTCTGTGATCTAGTAACAGAAGCCTTAGCAACTAAATGAGTACATACACATGAAAGCATGCAAGCAGGCTTTTCTCTTTAAAACACGTGACAAGACAAGTAAAATGTTAGTTGGTTATACGTTATATGTTCCCTACATGTCTTACTCTTATTTTCCATATGTAACACCATGTCTGAAGTGCTATTAATAAGTTACATTCAGCATAAGTAAAATAATTCCTTCGTTTTGTAGCAATTTAGAAAATAAAATAGATATCTCTGTTTATCCCAGGACAACTGTGTGTTGAGGATCACACCATCAGTCAGACAGTCTCATTAATACCTGTGAACAAGATTTATGTTATTGTAAGCATGTGAATTTGACCATTCATTATCATTGTAAAAACATAGGAAATGATCAGAGTTGTACACAGTTGGAAGTGAAACATACCTGTAGTAATTCGGTTTGAAGGGGCCGTTTTTATTGAGGCCCATGTACTTGGCCTGCTCGTCAGAGAGCTCTGTCAGGTGGGCATCAAAGTTTGGTAGGTGCAAACTGGCCACATACTCATCTGGAAGAGCGACACACATTTTAATCTACACTGTCTCATGAAATGTTCACTGGGTGGTGTAATTTCTTGGTCGAGCAACAAGGTGGCAACAATGAGCAGCAGAAATAAAGTAAGGCACTGCAAAAATGTTAACCAACACAAATCACCATGAAACCTCCCCAGTCGATTATTATCAAGACAAGTATTTTCATAAAATAAATGTTCTGAACTGCAAATTAATTTGCAAATGAGACATTATCTGATTAATTTGCATCAATTTTCGAGACAGAAATCTAAACATTGGATAAAACTAGGTTCAAAATTTGATTGTTTTATTTTGTTGACATATTAGAGTCAAAGGTTTTATCAATCCATAAATAGGAAAACAGCCAATAAAAAAATCCTTTTTCATTCTGTTTTTAGGAAAATACAAAATAAATAAGGACTAATTTGCAGACATTTTCAGAACAGAAATCTGAATAAAAAGTGAACATAAACAAATGTTTTGGACGTTGTCTTTCCAGAAGTCTGATAGAAGACATGTTATGGAAGCAGAATAGCCCAAAATCTCAAATGTTTTCACCTGTAATGTCTCCTCCCTTTAAAATTGGTTACAACATGCATTTAAATGATCTTTCTTAAACTAAATCTATAATCAAAGAAATGTATAAACTGAGTCTGTTTTTCTTACCCATCTTCTTGGGCAGGAGGTACACATCCTGTTTGTAACGTCCCTCTGGAGCATTGAACAACTCAATCAGGGCCAGAGCCTACAGACAGCAGACAAACACAATGTTTGTAAGGAATGCCAGGACACTACATGTTCGTTCAGAACAGCGATGGTGTTGTGAGGGGGAAAAGTGTCCTCCAGCACCCCTGAAAGTATCAGCGAAGACAGACAGAAGACAGACTACTAACCTGAGTTGTAGCAGTGATGGACAACACAAACGTAGGTACTGTGGAGCAGCTCAGATTTAAGAGGCGACCCTGAGGAATAACAGAGGACACTTATGAACTAAACTGATTCCAGTAGTTACCAAAGCAACCTGAATTAACAGTATTAAAAAGTTATAATGTGACACAATAAGAATAACATATAATATATGCAGCTGATGTAAGAACCACAGAGTGAGACACCTGCAGGACTTTTTATATTCGAGGTTAAACTGACCCAGGTGATTCACTTAGCAGAATTTTACCCAGCCTGCTACATAACCCGCAGTTATTTTGACACTTTGCATATTAATACACACCACCATATTTCAGAAGATAAATGCTTCTTAGCCTACAGCTAATGCAAGATGTAGTCAGAGTTGATTGCTAAAAAGTTATATAAAAAGTATCTTTTTTTCTAATTTCAAGGGACACAGTTTAGATTATAGAGTGAATTTACCTCTGCAAGCAGAACAACCCTCTTTCCGTCTGGCCAGATGATGTGGTCGACCTGAGAGCGCACCCTCTCCCAGGTCAGCTCGGGGCTGCGCAGACTCGCCTGAGGACGTAAAAGATGGATCAAACTACAACTGCATGACGAATAGAAACATATTACAGGTGGAAGAATAAGTCATACAGCATGGACGAAAAACATCAAGAGTATTCAAACAAAGAAAAGCAGAACATAAAAGTTCTGGATTTATTCAGTCGAGATGTTGCTCCTGAAGAAGGAGGCATTCTGGATTTCTGTAAGTAAGTGTGGGAATATTGCGCTCATTTTACTTTGGGTGCCTGCTAGAAAATGTTTGCATGCTTTAAAAAGCACATGCTTGGAGCACCTTTATTCACAATCTGTCTAAAAGCTCCATTTTAGTGCCTGTCTCTTTAAGTCCCCCTTCCTGAAAAGTCCAGTTGGCCCTGATCTATGGATGACAAGACTGATCAATACTATATGAAAGGAAGCCAGAAACAGCCTCTGACACTGTCCTGAAGATCACAGAAAAGCCAAAAAATGTGTGGTGAGTTGTAAAACATGTTCTACTGGAGAAAAGCTGTGCGACTTGTTTTAGTTTTGTCAGACTCACACTGGTCTGTAAAAAGAAATTCCCTGACAGACACATCAACAGAACACTCATTCTATTACATATGCACACATTACCACATCGATCTCAGTATTGGAGTGTCCCATATTGCAGACAATGCAGCCATTCTTCATTCGGTCGAGCTGTTCTCTGGTGACAACGTTCTTGTTGCCTATGAATAAAAAGAATGAAGAATAGTAATTTGATGCGTGAACAGAGTCAAAACAGACAAACAAATAGAAATATGTATTTCTCCCACTAGAATGGATTTAAAACTACATGTAAACTAATGTTGTGATTAAACGTTTAAGCATTCAGGTGAAAAGTGTGTTTTTCAGACGTGGATATTTAAATGTGGCGTGCATTTGTTAGCTGGAAACACTGTGATTATCAATGCAGAAGTAATAGATGTCACTGCATGGGGCACAGTACCAGTGCAAGTTATCACCACGTCCATCTGGCGGATGACCTCACTCAGCTTGACCACTCGGAAGCCGTCCATGCTGCATGGATACACACAGAGATATTTCTTTTAGATTAGGCAAACTTACGACAAAATGGTGTTTATAAACTGTCTTTTTTAAAAATCAAGGTTAAGTTTGACAAATGCACAGCTAGGAGAACACATTTAGTGAGAGCGCAGCGCTGAATGCTAATAGTTAGTGACTCACCAGGCCTGCAGGGCACAGATGGGGTCAATCTCTGTGATGCACACAATGGCTCCGAGGGCCTTTAAAGCAGTGCAGCAGCCTTTCCCCACCTACACACCACAGCACAGTGTAACAGTTGTAAACAGAATTATACAATACATGCAAACAGGTCTGCTGCACCTGTGAACATTCATACATCAAAGTGAGATTTCTTTGTTGTTTAAATCAAAGAACGATTCACCTCTCCATAGCCGCACACGACAACTTGTTTCCCTCCGAACATGATATCTGTGGTCCTCTTCAAGCTGGCAGAGACAAACACAATGACACACACTTTTATCCATCTGCTCCACGATTTAAAAAAAAGGCTGCAGTTGCATGTTTGCAAACAACAGACCACATTCACACTGCGGCCATTTGTTTCTGACGTCACGCTCCAGGTGGGAAGCTCAAGTGCTGGAATAATATCATGCTAGGTTGCAAATCGTGTAAACATAAGGCATCTGACAACTTGTTAACTTTTCACAGCTTCCCAGTTGATCTGCAACTGATAAGATGATGGATATCAAAAATCTGGAGGACATATTTCAAGATGAAAGATATTTGATCATCCATTAGCTTCTTTTAGACAACAGCTAACGTTAGCATTCAACCACTTCCTAGCTAACACTACGGTTTGACAGCGTTACACAATATGACAGGAGAGGTCTAAAATATCAACACTCATCTTGGATAATGTTAGCGATGAAGTAGTTAAATGCTAATGTTAGCTAATAGGTTATCAATTATGCTGTTTTACCTTGAAATATAGCCCGACGTCCCTCTAAATTTTCACTATCCATCATCTTTACAGTCGATGATCGGTCAGGAAGTGGTAAAATGATAATGATTTCTCAGATTTTCAATGTTTATACAACCCATTAGCTAACATTAGCATTCAACCACTTCATAGCTCACATTATTGTTTGATTACATTAGTGTGATTCACTTCCAGGCTTTAATACATCTGTCCAAGATGTGAGTGTTGATATTTTAGAATTAATTTACACCATATCTGTTATAAGTTATATATAACGCTTTCAAACAGTAACGTTAGCGAGGAAGTGGCTGAATGCTAATGTTAGCAGTTGTCTAACAGAAGCTTATACAATAGCAAATATGTTGTTTTATTTTGAAACATGGCCTGATCTCCCTCTAGATCTTTACTATCCATTGTCTTGACAGTTGCTAATCAATCAAGAAGCAGTGATGATAACTATCTGTCAGGTTCAGTACGTTTATATGACTTGCCACCAGGGAGACAGCTTTACAACATTAGAGCTCCCCACCCTGAGCGTGATGTCAAAGGAAAATGGCCGCTGCGTGAGTATATGGTCTATGGCGAGCTCTCTGGATGACTGATTCTCCTCACCCATCCAGGATAGATTCACGGCAGCAGTAAAGGTTGTCAAACTTCTGCTTGGTGACCGAGTCATTCACATTCATGGCAGGGACACACAGTTTGCCAGCCTTCGACAACTGGTACAATCTGAGAAGACACAAGAGGGGAACGTGTTCAGGCAGATACACACATGTACCCATCCACACACAAACTGAGCTGCAGTCCTGTGTGACCTTCTACTTTCCGGAGTGTCTGGCTAATTGATTCCAGTGAGAGTTGTACATGCACAGCTGCTGTGACCTGTGGCCGAGCTCTGTCATGTTTCTCACCCGGGCTCCAGTCGAATCAGGCCGGTGACCTTTTCAATCTACAGCGTCAGGGTGTATTCATACTGCTATGACTTATATAACTGCTTTGGATACTGCCTGGGCTGACACAGTATACTGTATATCATTTATCAGGAGGCTTGGTTTGCCTCCAGCTCAGCTCCATCTAGAGGACAAAATAATGTAAACACCTCACGGAAAAGGATTGTAGAAACAGCTTAAAGGGACAGTTAACCACAGATTCAAAAGTACATATTATTCTTCTTCTACTTCTTCATATTTATCCATCTAGATTGTTTTTTGAGATATCAGTGTAGAGATGTCTGCCTTCTCTGTAATATAATGGAACTAGATGCTACTCGGCTTGTAATGCTCAAAGTTCCCAAAAGAAAATACATTTGACTTTATCAAGATAATCCACAGACTTAATTGTGAGCAGTTTCATGCAGGAACTATTGTCTTGCTACTGAACAACAAGCCAATTATATGAAAGGGCAGAAGGAAACATACAACTACTCATGGGTGAGAGGTTAGCTGACTAAGATAGTTAGTGTTAGAGCTCAGCTTAGGAGGACGCCATTAATGTTTACATCCTGGGCTGTTATTTCAGTGTTAATGGGACAGTGAGCAATATTTTACCACCCCATGGCACAAAAGGACCACAAAACAACTCCCAGGGGTTTGATCAATATTAATAACTCAAAAAATGTAGCCACTGTCTTTATTACTCATCGTCCATTATGGGCTGTCATAGCTTTGGCCATCATCCATCTTTACTCTTTCACATTAAAAAGAAATATCTATCACCTATCTCACCTGTGCACTCCAGTGACACTCTCCTCCACGATGCCCCGGACCTTTTTGAAGACACTGGGATACTTCTTGTACACCCAGTGGGTTAAGTCTCCGCCATCATCCAAGATCTGGGACAAATACAGCAAAGTTAATGGAAAGATAACACAACCTACGACAGCACAGTAGAGCCCAGATTGATGTTAAACGTATTGGGATTGTCAGGTTGATACCATATTGGCCTGCCATCCCTCCGTGTTGACACAGCGATCGATGCACCACCAGAAGTCGTCCTCTGACTCACCCTTCCATGCAAACACAGGTACCCCTGCAGGAAGCAACACACACACACACACACACACACACACACACACACACACACACTTAATGGTGAAGAAAGACATCACAGGAGAAGAGGACTGGCCAGCTGCATGAGCAACAGGTCCATTAGAGCAACATTACACAGTGAGAGCACATGCACAGACTGTTGCTTTAAAGTTGCATTAGCGCTCATCCAATTTGACTTTAACACAAGATTTTTCAAACAGTTCAAAAAATACATGCAACAACACTTTTCAATTCACTATATACATCAATTACGGTTCATCTATAGACCTGCAATTACATTATCTTTATCTAACAGAAACCTACATTGATCACCAATCATCTCACATTTAACTTACCTGTTTCAGCAAGTGCAGCAGCCACCTCATTCTGGGTGGAGTAGATGTTACAAGCAGTCCAGCGACACTGGGCCCCGAGGGCCACCAGAGTCTCGATCAGGACCTAAGAGGGAATGATGCAATAAACGGACACATGAATAAGGAGCAGAGATGACGAAGAATCAGAGAGATCTGCAGTGAAGACGGTGAGAGGACGTACGGCTGTCTGAGCAGTGATGTGAGTACAGCCTACTATCTTCGCTCCAGCCAGTGGCTTCTCCCCCTGGGCTCTCTTCCTCAAGGAGATCAGGGCAGACATATCTGCAGAGGAACATATTGAGCCAAAGGACATGCATATCAGGTTTTGTTTTGTGAGAGGAGAAGAATGGCCAACTATTTTGAATACAGAATTAAGCCCTTTTTATACAAGGTGGATGTGCAGTTAATGGCTGTAAAATGGAGACAGATTAAACAACATCATCAGCAACAGCTGTTGCTGCTTAGGCTTGGTGTCTTAGGAAGACTTGTCAAGCACTCACGCCTGCGCGTCACTCACATGGGCAATGTAAACAGCCAGAGAGACAGGACGGACAGAGACGGGAGGTATCAAAAGAGGAAAATTAGTAACAAGTGATGAATAGAGCTGGGAGAAAGAACTGCGATCATGTTTCCAGAATCATATTGACACTGCCCCAGCCTTGGGTCAGAAACTATTTTGAAATCAGGAGGAGACAATCTCTATCAAACAGTGTCTCAGCAGCAAAACCAATGCCATGTGATACGTATCCGGGTACAGAGTCACAACAGGTAGCACAAAGCTCTTTTTGTAGAAATGGTAATGATATCACAGTATCTCAGTAAGATCACAGAAAAATGATTGATGATACACTCTCATTTACTCTTTGTGCAGGAAAAATGAATCCAAACGAGACCAGGCCCCACAAATCCAATCTCAACTCAAACTACTTTACTGCTAAAAATGCTGCATTTTTGAGTAATTAATCCAAATAGACTCTATTCATTTATCATTCATGTCGTGGTGTTTATATTCACAAATGGCGGGGGGGTCAATAATCTTTAAAAAGCCTGTGTGCCTGTGAGGTCAGACATACCTTGCTCTGCAATTTCGATTTCACGTCGGCCAAATTCGGCCTGCTTGATGTTCTTCACACAGAAGTCACTGCTGCCATGGGTGTTGACCTGGGCCTTGTCTCGAGGGGAGGTCTCATCATCAGAGCTGTCGGTGTAGGACGCAGCTGAGGAACGGAGACACAAAAGGTCACTATTGTGGAAAAGGATACAAAAGAGCCAATTATGAAATATAAACTTCAAATCCATTGTGTGAGGGGCGGAGCTGGTGTGTGTGTTTCCCTGTGTGTGTGTACTGTACGTTCATGTGTTTATTACTTGTGTGTATAGCCTGACTGATAATGGCTAGAATTTAATCCGACGTTGATTTTTGGGAGTTTTAAAAACCAATTCTGGCTGATATGAACAATAATCTGAATACGGATCCTTCAAATTTTTTTCAAACAATTGTGAACAAGATACAAGCAGGATGTTTTACAAAATCAACACTGTTTCGAAATTACTTTGAACCCAGTTTGGCATTTCTGCGCTGCATTATCTTGTAAATTACTGGCCCATTAATTGTTACAGCATAACTTTTATTTTGTATTTGGGTATGTGCTATTAAGCAAATAAATGTGTTCATACAGTATATGTTGCTTTTGTTCATGGGTGTACATCATTTATTTCTTAAAATGATTGATAAACTTAATCTCTCATAAGAAGCATCATGGTTTCAATTCTAAATCAAAAGATGATTGAAATGAGCATTACGTGTCAGTTATCAAAATCAAAAGCAGGATCTGCAAATCTCCTAGTATTGTTTTTTTGTGTGTCGGCCGTGTGTCCGCTGCTTGTCCAAAGAAAAAAAATCACAACGAATACTTGTAGGGTTTGTGTAGCTACACACACGGCAAAACATGTGGCTTTTACAGATAAGGAAACTCAAGCGGCTGTTGTAAAGCGACCCTCTGCCACTGAGTGACTCTTCTTTTTGATTTTGTGCGTAACAGTTTGTTCCCTATTCATTGGTAAATTATATCTATTTCATTTAAATTATTTCACGAACAAGAATTTGAAAATGTGAAGCTGTCAGGGCATAAAACCAATGATCTCTTTACGGTATCAGTATTAATCAAGACTTGCTAGTCGAACAATGGCATCAGTGCAGGAAAAAAAATATTTAAGTCTAAAAATTGGATGAAATCGTGCCTTATAATAAATTTGCTGATTTGGAGATTCATGACACCCTTACAGTGGTCAGTGCTTCAAATTTACAAAACAAAGCACTTCTGCAAACATTTGTAAGACAAGGTCTTACACTGACCTGCAATCTCAGCAGAAATCATTTATAATTACTTTTAGTAGACAAAAAAAAGTTTATATTTCAACATCTCTTGGAAACTTTCAGGTGTGCCTTACCTGAGCTGTAGCTGTCTGTGGAGGACTGCGAGATGGACCGAGAGAGGGAGCGGCGTCCTGCCTTGGTCGGGTACTTGCTGAATTCTTGTTTGTCCTCCGTGTTAGCGAACTGGATCTAAGAACCAGAACAAAACGGTGCACAATGTCAACACAAAAGGCGAACACAATCCAGATATTACTGTTGAGACTTTGTTCTGTCTGTATGCGCTGATTAAGCATCAACAATGAAATCGGGGGAGCGAAAGAAGAGCGAGGAACAGAGAGCGTGCCATAATCATCACACATTAACAGCGATGAAAAACACTCTCAGTTACATGTTCAGGGTAATTTGTTAACAGTCTTTTAATTCATATTTGAACTCATTTCACTGTTTCAGCCACTAAAACGCTAATTTTTCAAGGTAAATCAGTAAATCCCGGGTGAGTCAGGAAGGAGGGAGCTGAGGCCTATTTTTAGATGTTTCATCCTGCTCTCTGATTTATGCTTTGTTCAGATACACAGGCTTCAGTTGTTGCTGTGTTTCACCGTGTCAGCCCAACCCCTTCAAAGAACCCAAGATCAAAGACCTGGAAACACATAAAGTGGATCAGCAGCACACAGCTAGCTCGGCTGTTTTCTAGCCTTTAACAGAAGATTAAAGTCTCACCTGTCCGGTCTTTGGGGTCACTGTACCAAAACACAGTTCATCCAATATTTTACAATCATTTCGCTCAGCTACTAAATAACAGCCAGAGCCTGGTGTGAATCTGGCTTTATTTAAGGCTTGGCAGGCTACAATTAGACTAGGATCTGACAAATCCACTGAGTGTCACTTTAACACCCTGAAACTACAACAGTAAGGCTGTGACAGCAGAAGCCAGCAGTCAGTTGTAAATATTAGAAACAGTAGAGAAGCTGCACACTGAGAAGCTTTAGTAAACCGGGTCAGTGAGGACAGTGAGGAGTTACTAGTTACAGTCCAGCAGAGTAATCCAAATACAGAGAGTGCAACAATGAGTCTTAAAGGAGACATATTATGGTTGTTCTTGTGCATGTTAAAAAATCTCAAAAGTTGCAACGCTTCGCTAGTAGTCCTGCCTTTAATTCTGTGACTTTGTGACATCACACTACACACGCAGAGTCACACATAACGGCTTGTTTGACACGTATGTATTGATTTACCACAGCTGCTCTGTTGTTGTGCGCAGTGCTGGGTCAGGCATGTGTGAGCTGACCAATCAGAGCAGACTGGGTATTCAGGAGGAGTGGGCCTTAAAGAGACAGGAGCTAAAACAGTGTGAGTGTTTCAGTAACCCAAAATAAAATTGTGAACCGGAAAATCCCAGAAATGAGTTAGCATGTGTGCACTTCCAGTACCCTCGTCGCAGGTTTTTTTTTGAATTGGTTTTTGGGTAGATACCTGAAATAAGGTCTGTGGTTAACACAAGCTTTAGAGATTTTCAAGTTCATGCTACATATGTGTCTTAAAAAAGGCAGTTGGTAACAAGTGGCTAAATGAGGCTACAGAGATTGTTGGAGACATGAAACATCAAGCTGAACACGGAAAATCATCTCACAAATCAACAACTTTAGAGATGTGTTTAGACCTTCAGTGTAGTAGGAAGCTTTGCGGTGGTGATGTTAAAGTCATGCAACTGTGGTGTAGCACGTTTATAGCTGTTAGCTTTGTACTTCTGGCAACTGCATTTACTTTTAAAAAATCGTAAAAGTGTTCACTTGTGAAGATTATTTTGCAAAACAAAACGTGAGTATCATAACTGTGTTGTGTCGAGGGAACCAGGGCGCTACTAATTTATGGGTTTGCATACATCATATGTCAGTCTTTTGGTGCTACCATTAATTTCACATGTAGAGAAGGCATGAAAAATCCCAACCTAAAGGCAGATATACTGCAGCTGTGGCTTCTATTTTGCTTACAAGAGATTGTTTCAGGTAGATGAGTTACTCAGCATTTTACTTAAATAGGACGTTTGCAGGTGGGTTTCAGGTATGAGCCTAATAATGTCATTTGTTGCTGTGCTTTCATTGATATGCTCCCATGTCCGACTCAATATCACATCACATAAACACTGATGATTATTATTTCAATACATTGGTTTTAAAAGAGGGTGAAGAATTAACATTATCTTGCATAAAAGACCCATTTAAACCTTTCCAAGAAATCCCTCAAGTGTCTTAGAGGTTTAGTGGCAAGTTGGCTCCAATCCCAGCTCAAACTCTGATGTCGTGTCTCTTGTCTCTCTCACAACTCTATTTAATTTCACAACATTTTACACTGTCGCGCAATCAGGAGGGGCGGACTTTCAGCATGAACTTTCAAACATTCATTTTGAATAATTTCCTCCTTTGTTTGTGTCTATATTATTTTGTTTTCATGGCAGTTGAGTGAAAATGTTCCGGAGCAAGGTTTTATAATACTAATGTTTTTGTTACTTAGATTCTGTAATTCTTCATCATTTGACAAAATCCAAAATGTTTTATTCAATAATGGTGTTAGAACACAAGGCTATAGTCATTTCTCAGCAGTGAGTGACATACCCTCAAATTTCTACACGTCTTTGTGTCACGTCTCACCCTTTACCTCCGTGATAAATCCCTTCAAATGTCTTCATTCATTGTGACAGCGCCACAGGATTTACTTTGTTCTCTTATTTTAGATGTACATAGTGTGTGTTTGCACTAAACACTAACGTGCAGGCCAGCTGAGTTGACACAACACACAGATGATAATTCCGGGAACACATGAACGCCAGACTGACAACATTGAGTCCGGTCGCATTTGAGTGTGATGTGCATTGCACACACAGACATCAGCCTGCTACAGGTCTCACAGGTGAAGCTGAGGAGCAATGACACAACATTAACACAATACACAATTCTTTGCACTGTCTAACATAATGCTGACATTTTTCTAAGAGTAAGCTCACAACTGGATGAAACAAGCACCCGTGACTCAGGTGAGATTATTTTCATTAATGAATCTGTAGATTATGTTCCTGAGTCTTCAAATTGCTCTTTTTGTCAAACCAAAACAGTCCAAAACCAAAAGACTCTTGATTTACTGTCATAAATTTTAGTTTTTTATAAAATTAAACTTTTAATTTTCTCACAGCTCTTCCTTGTAGTCACCAGACAAACATTAGCAGGAGCTGACTGAATGGGGCTTCATATGGACAACACTAACATAATTGATGATAATTGATAACTAACATAATATAATAACGCAACTGCAGTCGTTCTGCTGAACTGAAGTGAAATGGCTAAAACAGTAGTAACATGATTCACTTAATGTTTATATCTCACAATCCCATTTTCTGTGTGCAGTGACACCTCAACAATCTACTGTGTCAGTATAAGGAAACTCAAGAAGCTTGTGAGACAGTGTGAGCTGAGCACATCTCTGCATGTCGGCTTTCACAATTGAGAGTGTGCTCCGTCTCATACACTTGCAAAATACTTTTATGTTTGCTTTGCATCAGTTTGGACTCTTGAGGATCCAGCAGGGCTTTTGCACAGTCTCTTGCATTGTTCTTCCCTCAATTCACAGGCATCAAAATCAGAGACAGCTTCTCTTTAGGTCACAGCTTTAAGGAAAACAAGAGGGTAATCGGATTAATGATGAATTACTCAGTGTTATTTAAGATAGCATTCTGTCTCTACTACTCGTACACAGTGAGTGAACTATCCCAGAGGTGAGCTCTGAGAGTTACCTTGGCCTCTTGAGGAGATGACTGAACTTTCAGCTGAACAATTTTGTTGCAAGTCAAAGATAAACGCGTCTGTGTGGTCCGCATTGTTGCATAAGATATAAAATCATTCTGCATAAGTGCAACAAGAATACAGGAAAAACTTGTCACATGTCAGAAGTAACTCCGGCACATCTGTGTGTGGGATATGCAGTATCTTTACGAATAAGTGTGCTGGATGAGTTCCCGGTGATGCATTAGTAGCGACTCACCCTTTCCCTCCCGTGCACATGTTTGTGTGCCATGGCTGCCAGTCACTGCCTGGTCTCTCCAGTTTTCCAGCCAACTTCCCAGTGCCTGTGTGTCCTCTGTGTGTGATGGTACTAGGTGTCCCTGATGCTATTATCCCAGAACACTCCCAGGCAGAGCCAGGGGGAGGTTCCCACCTATTATCGTGATTTCTAATGGCCAACCTGGAGGGAGAGAGAGGCCTAGAGAGAAAGGGGGAGGTTGATTCCAACTGAGTCTCTCTCTCTCTCTCTCTCTCTCTCTCTCTCTCTCTCTCTCTCTCTCTCTCTCTCTCTCTCTCTCTCTCTCTCTCTCTCTCTCTCTCTCCTCTTTCTGTTTCACTCTCGGGTTCTGCCCTTGACAACAGGCTGCTGAAGTCAGAAGGTTGTGTTTTATGCTTGATTTTTTAAGTGCTGGGTGAGCAAATGCAGGGTATGTACGTATGCACAAACAAGAAACAGGAAAAAACATCCCATACGCACACTAAGATAAAAAGCACATTTGCTTGCAGCTTTTACTTTCAGGCTCCTGGTTTGGACTACTAAATAAAAGGGGATTGACAGGAGGAATTAAACCCTGTTCCCATTAGCCTTCTGCTGCATCAATAAGCGGCCCATCCAGTCCCATCCTACAGCTAAAAATACCCTTTCTCTCTTAGATAGCAGGCCAGGTCACAGACTTAAGCTGTGGTGTGGCTGTCAGCCGGCAGTGTAAAGGGTTCAATGGAGGTCTGGCATAAGGCGACATTAACTACTTAGCCAGAGTCCACTCGTGCTCCACAGCGACATCTACCTGAGAAGACACGCAGTCTAATCCACCTTAGATATCAGTGGTCACACTAAACAAGCCAATGACAGAAGTATTTGATTTGAAGATTTGATCGAGCTCGAATGGTGGCCAGACACTGAGGCGATGCTCAAGTCAAAGAAGCGGTTCCACAGACAATAATCACTGTACTGTACTTCCTTTGGTCTGTAAGGCGCCTGTTGAGATCAACGCATGCATAACGGATTACTGTGTTGTGAAGAAAACATACAGTGTGTTAATCCTTCCGCCAGGACAGCGTGACCTTAAGACAAAACTATAACTTGTATTTACCATATACTTCAATCTTCAGGTATTTCATATGATAAATGGGAAGGGTATGCAACCCCACCATTTGTGATTTTATTTTGTTCCAAACATGAGAAGGCAAATGGGCCACAATGCTTAGTACACATCCTGAAGTTAAACCAGAGAAACAGAGGTACGAACCAAAGGTACGACTGAGAACAGCTTTAAAATGATGAAACATGTCAGTATGGATGTGTTATATTTCTCAGCCTATGGTGACTTTTCCCTCTATGTTAATATTGGTCACACTGTGGAACAACCCTGTGTGGATATGGCACACTGAGTTTCAATGAACACTATCATGAAACTGTTGTCAGTGTTATTTTTCTAAATATAGCTTGATGCACCTACTAAATGATTTGTTTTGTTATGTGTGTGTGTTTGCAGGAAAATGTAACAGTCCTTATCGTGCCCTGGAAAAGATAATCTCCAAAGACACTGCCGGCATATTATTGGAAGGGTTAGAGGGGGCCTTTGGACTCTTTTGGGCCCTTTCATGACACCGGGCTCAGGACAACTGACCCGTCTGAGGTGCTGGTCCTAAAGAAATCTGTTTCAGTTTATGTTATTCAGCTCATTCAGATTTAGTCGCTCAAGTTCTGATCCTTCCACTTGAGGTCACCAAAGTCAAACATTTTCTAATCCTACACTGAAGGGACTTTAAAGGTTAATAAAACAACGTTCACTGCCACTAGATATCATACTAAAGCAAAACCCGACACAAGGTTTGAGATTGTGTATCAGTGTTTGTAGTGTGAAACCAAATCTAAATATTTTGAGGAGACCTCTAGACAGTTTCCGGCAGAGCTTGTAAAAGTATTCTTTACTCAAGCAGAAGTACAGATACTTGTGTAAAAGTAGTATAAGTATTGATTAAACCTCTTTACTCAAGTAAAAGTAGAAAGTACAAGCTCTGAAATGTACTCAAAGTATGACAGTAAAAAGTATCCCTCTGAAGAATATTTCTACCGGTCATGTCTGTTCAAAGTTGGCTGAACCTGAGCCTTTTGTCACTACACATGTTCTGTCTCCTTCTCTGTCTGTTTCCCTCTTGTTACGTCTTTTAAGTCGTTTTGTGTCGCTACATCTGCCGTGCGAGATATGCACTGACAGGCTGAAATCAGTTTTGTGATGTTGGGAAGGCGACGTGCAATGACGCAAAATAAAAAGAATCAATAATTTGCTTCGAATGGATTAAAACTGAAGTATGGAGCCTGTTTTGAAATAGTAAGGAGTGGAAAGTACAGATAATTGTGTTCAAATGTAGGGAGTAGAAGTTGTCAGAAAAATAAATGCTCGAGTGACGCACAGATACCTGAAGAATCTACTGAAGTACAATAACAAATTATTTGTACTTCATTACTTCCCTCCTCTGGTTTTCAGCTGTGTTTATGGCGACCAAAACAGGTATTTTAAGCCAAAACATGATATTTTCCTAACCCTAACCCTAGGGTTGTTTTTATCTTAATCTAACCAGACCATAAGCACAGTGTTAAAACATAATTGAAAACTGAACATAAAGCTCCAACATAAAGACATGTGAAGTCTCAACATACCCATGGTCTGCAGAAACATACAATGTTTATTCTGGCGACTGGGTTGGAGCGCACCGAAAATGTCAAACTAGATAGTGCCGATCAAATATGAATCAAGATTCTGTCACTGCATGGCCTATTTGTCTAAAAATGTTATGAGAAACATCTTATTTTATGGTTTAGCTGGGATATAAGTAAGTTTCATTCCAGGCCACCTTGTTGAAAACCAATGTAGGACAAAGAAGGACTCTCATGCACTCTCATGCACTAACATGCCTGCTAACCGGACCAGCTACCAAAACTAAGACCAGAGAAGCTCCTATCTCAACACAGGATGCCAGTACTCCACTATATTTTTACATAACAAGCAGTTGTTTATTGCCGTATTAATGTTCAAAATATCACATTTAAAATTAGTTTTGAAACACAGAGGTCTGGAGCTGCGTTGAGTAGAGAATTCTATCTATATAACTGACTAAACTGCCTGTTTTAACGCCTTCATTTAAACCTGCCTGTCAAGGGGAAACAATCAGCACTTGACCTTCATGAGACCGTGCCACAATGTTAGCAGACAAACAAGACGACATGGTGGAAATAAGAACACTTTTGAGAATCTCTGTAAAACTGCCCACAGGGACGAGATAGAAATGATGATGCATGAACAAATTCACAGTGAGCGAGTCCCATTCCCAGGGGGGCGTATTGTGTAACTGCTGGATGGATTCAGAGAGTGGAGGCAGAGTAGTGGTGTTCTTTGACTCACCCACCCACACGCTCTCTCTCGCACACACAAACACAAAGTCATTTCGTTTTTAATTTGTAACATTGATTGTTTTTGTTCATGGCACCTTTCTGTTGATTATGTGACAATGCGCCAGCCTCAGTTGAGCAGACATCCACCTTTACACGCTCAGCCGTGAGCTGGGATTTTAATTAGTTTTATCTTTTTTACTTTTCATTTGCAGTTTTTGTTTAATTCATTCATTTTTTCCATGTAAACAGGTGGCTCAGTTTGACACGGGGCTCTCACATTTATTCTCAACACGCTGCTTTGTTTTCACGAACATTCCTTCCATCCAATATGTTTTCAATCTGGCTCCCTGAGGCGACTCACGGTCCACACATTATTGCCTCGTCAGACAGGGGGTCTGAGCCAGTAGTTTGAAGTCTGTGAGCCCCGCTGCTGGGAAAAATGTTATTTTTATTATTCGGATTGTTTTGTCCACCTCTTACACTAAAGATCACTAGTTTCGGTGCAATGAAATCACAAAGGCGAGACATATCATTCAGAATAAACACTACTGGCACTTTACATTACATTACAAAGCATTAACTTAGGAGTAAAGGCCAGTTTATTGAAGTAGTTTTTGTTTAGACTGTCAGAGATGTTTATTCCCATTTGTGATGATTTATAAGGCTGTATTTATTTATTTGCTTGTTAGTTTGTTTAACAGGGACAACACAGATAAACACTGTTACATAAGGACAAGCAATGACAGAAATATAAAGGACTGGTCAGCATGTGACTAGCTGTCTGCCTCTGCCTCTGCAGTTCCTGTGCTGGGTACAAGTCATCGTGACTTCTGCTTCTGCAAATGTTTGTCACAGATTCCTACGTGAATGAATGATGTCAATGACTCATGTCAATCTGAACATTAAGCATTTTTAAGGCAACATATGGAAGTAAAATGAAGACAAAAACAAGCCGATTGAGTGATAAAGTAAAGGAATCATGATTAACATAAAACATCCACAGCATCAGATTTATGAGGAGTTATGAGTCTTTCACATTTTTTGATCTTTTAGTGGCCTACGTGTAGTGAAGGCGAGGGGTATTTAGCTGGTTGTAATCTGCATCCTCAACACTAGATGCCAGTAAGTCCTACACACTTGACTTTTAAGAGGTGTCAGATTTAAATATTACATGAAGTTCAGCAGTCAGTGCCAGACCAGAATGTCATGTCAGTCACAAGCATTGCATTATTATTTAATGTGTCACGTAGGCACCGACTGAAATGAATACTGAATTTGTGAGGCTGGTATCAGGATAAAATTACATTTTGCACAGCCTCACTGGATTTAGAATAATTCTAAATATTTACGAATAGAAAACACAAGTACAATACATTAAAATAAATTCTAAATTATAAGGATACCAGGTCTTATTGCTGGACTTACCAATATATGTACATATCAGGACACACACTGCTGCATCAAGCTCTAGCTCTTCATGTCACTTCAATCATGTGCACAAGTAATGACAGTTATCATAACTTAAAGGTCACCTTGAGGGACAGACCGGTGCTTCACAGTCGAGCTGACAAACTGGACAATATGGTGTCATAACATCCCAGAGAATTATATGATCAACTCTGTGAAACAGTCTGGGCTAAAAGTGTTCACCGAAACTAGTTCAATTTAAACACCTGAGCAAGTTAGTTCTGAGACACAAAGAAGCGAATCCCTGTCTGTCCCATGTTTGTCCACCGCCTGCTGCCAGCTGTTCTGTACAGCTGGATCTGTAATGAAATGAGCAGCCACCTCAAGGGAGTCTTTCACTCTGATGATCGCTATGTGGCGTTGTGTAACAGCCAAGAAATCCAAGGCCTCTTCTCACAGGTGCACCTTGTGCTGCAGAGACACGCTCATCATGCTGTTCTTGTTACTAACAATGATGGTGCCCACACATGCACGCACACTCCTGAACAAATTCAAGACTGATACACGAACACAAGGACGAGCTCACTAAAGGGAAAATTCTCTGACTGCAGATCTGCAGGATGGATTGAAATTCTTCAGAAGGCAAAGCCTACATCATGCTTAGTGTGCAGACCCCCTGTGAGGTCCTGCATTTCTCCACTCGCAGAGCTCTCGAATCAGAGGTTTAGGAGCTCAACTTGGCTTTTAGTTGTTTTCCTGCCTACAGACTGTTGGCATGATGTAGACATTGTGATTTAAAGAAAACAGGAAGACAGATATTACAATGATCCAGACTTGGTGAGAGCTGAAATTATATGTTGTTACCTCAGTAATAACAGAGCAAAAAGCTATGATTAGACCCGTGAAGCAAAAAGCTTTTCTTTGTGGCCTAACTTCCCCTAGATTCTTTAGTTGGATGTGACTATTTCAAATATAATTTTTACATGGAGTGGGATGGCTGCAACGTACAGTAACTGTGTGAATGTGTGACGCTGCAGCATCACATCCATCAGTGCATCAGTTGTCCCTGAATCTCTGTGCTGCTGTCACGGCTGAAAAAATGCAGAAACACACCGCACACAGCCTGCCCTTGCTGTGCGGTAGCTCTCCGCTGCAGCACAATGCGTACGTCCTGCTCTCAGCCGCCTGCCGACAGCACACACGGTCTGTGTGCCCGGCGGCTGTGACTGATGGCGTGCATCACGTTCTCTTACCTTCTTGACGGATTTCAGAGTGGGGACTGCGGTGAACGCTGCGGAAGGCATTTCCCCGACATTCATATTCACATCACTGCTGTTTTTGCTGACAGTCAACGCGGAGTATTTCTCCGCGACGTTTTCGGTCTCTTTGACATATTTCGTTGCTTGTTTCACCTCCGCCTTGCTGTCCACAACCGAGTCGGTCATCGCATCCAGGTGGCAGTGACACTGTAGCAGGAGAAAGAGGAGAAGCCGGTGCTGGCCGGAGTTCACACGAACGTTAGCTTCTTGCTCTCGTCGTTAAGCTAAGTGGATTAAAATGACCGAAGCACGCTGAAGCACTTCGACAAGACCTCGGCGATTAGTAGACTGATTCAGGGGAGATTAACCTGTTATCTAGCTTCAGTACTTTGTAAAAGAGCGGGTCCTCCAGGTCTGCTGTCATCCACAGACAGCAACATCTCCGGCAGGAGGGGGCGGTTTGTTGAGGGTGTCACCTGAGCCAGTGGGCAGTGTGTAGGCGGTGATAGTCCGGGCAGCGCCGCTGAGGCAACGGCACATTCAAAATGGCGTCAGCTCAGGTTAATTAACTTAGCAGACTATATTAGTTTGATTTGTTATCTTACTACTTATCAGTCAGTTCTGATTTTTCCATAGCTGCATAACTGTGAAGCCCTGAGTTAAGCCTCCCAGGAGGATGGGTGCAAGTCCCGCCTCCTTCGCTATGATTGGCTGACCGTGGTACCAACGCTTACAATCTGCAGCGTCTGATTGGTAGTCCGTGCTTGGGACAGTTTTTTACCTGGGAGGTCGAACTCAGGGCAAAAACTATACTAGATTGTCCCATAGCCTCCAAGAATTTTAATTAACTGTGCTCCTTTGTTATGTAACATCTGACAAATTATTTAAATGATGACTACGTACCTGATTTAAATGGCCTTTGCTCAGAATCATTGATTTAAATAATATATCGCTATAAAACAGTAACATACACCTACTCAAAGGTCGTATGTACCCCTGAACAATTTTGAAATACATTTCCATTTCAAGCCACTTCATACTTATATTCCACTATATGTTAAGAGTACATATTGTACTTTTGATTTCAAATTTTTTTGACATCTATATAGTTACTAGATACTCTAGATTTTGAGATTTTAAGCACAAAATATACACCACTTTCTTTTATATAAACATATATGCTGCATTGTTATTGATTAAACAACCTAAAAGCATATTAATGGGTACATATTATGCTCATCTTTTGTTTCATGGTTTCATTTTGGGTTACTACTAGAACAGGTTAACAATATGGGCTTGATGTTAAATAAACACATCTGTTTTCTCATACTGTCCAGTGCTGTATTCCCACTCTGTTTCGGATGCTGTTTTAGCTCCTGGCTCTTTAAGGCCCCACCACACGAACACCCAGTCTGCTCTTATTGGTCAGCTCACACATGCCTGACCCAGCACTAATGACAACTGAGCAGCTGTGCTAAATCAATTCTTACTCACCAAACTAGCTGCTAGACAATGGCTGCGTTCGTGATCGCATGCATTTGCGCATATGCATGCACGAGACTTGAGAGCATCCGCCGGAACTCGTCATAAACACGTCAAGTTCCCACCACCTCAAGTCGGACACAGGTGCACTTCACGGACTTTGCACAAAGAATATGGCCAACCCACTACACTGACGTCAGAGACATTACCGAATGGTGTGTAGATAGATAAGTAATCACAATGGAAGTCAACCAAGGGATTTAGTTTGCCAACTGTAGTTTCATTGAAAACAGTCTGAAGCCCCTTTCCCTCATAACAAATTGGGTGACGAAGTGAAAGTTCACAAAGTCGTGTAATTTTATTAAGCATAGTTTGGGAGAGGGCACGCCTCTTTGGAAGGAGTTATTTCATTTCTCACGTGGGAAATTCCACGTGGTAATTCTAACCAACTAGGGCAACGTTGAGGGGAGTGTCTTATGTCCGCACTTATTTGAGACCATCTGCACAGAAAAGCAAACGGAGGGAGGTACCCTGGAGATCCCGCAAGTTTTTAAAGCCATGTGACATGTCGCAAAGGGAAGTTGTCACCAGCATTTCTGACGTTTTTAATCCCAGAATGCACGGTGATGCGAGGCAAATGCATGCACATGCTTGATCAGAAACGCGCCTAATATTATACAAAAATGTGACATGGTGACGTAGTGTGTTGTCACAACGTCACAGAATTAAAGGTGAGACTACTGGCAAGGCGTTTCATGGCCAGTGTTTTCTGTGGGAGAGAGGGGCTTCTGTTGGTGCGGATTTTGACCTTCTTAACTTTCAAGACCTTTTACATGCACAAGAACATATATATACACTAAAGGAAAGGAAAAAAGCATACTAAACAACAGCTTACATTACATTTTCATAGGATACCAATGGATACCCTTCATGGGATATCCTAAATTAATGATCGAAAGATGATGAGTTTAAATTGACAAAAAAATGCAAATGAAGAAAGCACAAATAACCTTGAGTCACATAATAAAATTTAATAGACATAGATTTGATGAATATGATGTCCAACCTTTTTTTTTATTAGCAAAATAATAATATCATTGCAGAATTGCATCTGATAGGTAAAAAAAATCTATCTACATTGAAAAACAACCAAAACACTTTAGGCGGACTCACCAATGAAGAAGTAACTACATGGATAGAATATGAAATATGTTGCAACACCAAGTCATTTTTTCTTACAAACACTATTTCTAACCACAAAAATTGTATAAAATGCATCCACAGAATTGGGTAAATTAGTAAGCACATCCGAATAACACTGGGGATGAAAAGAATTTCTGTACAATATTTTCACATTTGTATCACATTTCAGTTTTTGCTCAGTGGACACAGATTGAATGTGTGATGCTCCATGAGTCCACCCCCCCACAGTACAGGGGTTGAAATAAACCAAATGTCAAAAATACAGGCCAACACAAAAAAGATAAAGGACACAAGTGTAGCATCAACGCTCGAGTGTCTCTGAAAAAAAATCTGTACCATTTACAAAAAATATTTAAAGCAACAAGGAACCACAAGCGACAAATTCTCATCTTTTTAACAGCCCAGGGTGAACCAGAGTATGACCTTACTGCTGTCATTTCCTCTGTTAGACTAGCCCTGGCAATCCATAACTTCATGTCTCATTATTGTCCAAATCCTTACGAAAAAATAAAAAGCTGGTCCTAAGTGCCTGACCAGTTAAGATGAACGTGGAAGCATCCTCCATTTTAAAAGAAGACAGGAGCAGTCCACATGGCCAGCTCCCTGGAAGACCCCTGAAGGAGTGGAGAGATAACAGCGGCAGTGCTGTGGTCTGGGGTGTGTGACGGTGGGACAGGAGAGAATGAGAGGAGAAGGTGCCGCAGATAGGTTAACTAGGATGAAGAGTCTCAGGCAGGGTAGAGTTCACGGGCAGAAGTGATGATCACTGGCAACAGTGCTACGAAACTCGGATCATCTGAGCCACCGTCTCATCTGCTGCTGCCTGAGCTGCCTCCTGCTGTTGCTGCAACAGAGGAAAAGAAAGGACCATTATTAGAGATGCAACAATTACTGAATTAATCGTTAAGTCGATCAATCATTTTGGTAATTTTCAAGCAAAATTTTCAAGTAAAAATTACATTTAATTTAGTAAATAAGTCTTTTGATTTTGGGCTCTGTAAAAGCATGGCAAGTGTGACATTTCATAGACTAAGGGATAATTTGATTAATCCTAAAAAAGTAAATATAAGAATAAATAATGAAAATAATCTTTTGTTGTAGCCCTTATTATTCTTATAAATTAGGCGACCTTTTGGAATTAGAGTGAAACTCAAATTACAAATTAAATCTTTCAAGGGACATTGGGAAGTTTGAAGTGCTTTGTTGGCAGTTTATAACATATTTACAGGCTTGAGTCAGTATGTACATCTTAATGACTAAATGACAGGGCTGGGCGATATGAACTTAAGGTAGTATTGGGCCATTTTTAGGCTATATGGCATTACATAATATATATTTCTATATTTTGACATCTCATCAAAGCACTTCATAAACCCTAGGACTGGGCAACAAAACCAAATATGACACAAAAAAATACCATAATATTGATATTTTTGATATATTGTAGGACTGACAACATTTTTTTTATTGAGATTTTTGAAAATAATCAGCAGTAATGTGCATATAAAATTGCATCACTTTCCTGTACTGCAGCCATTAAAACCAGGAAAAGACCAGACTTATACCCAATACATCGATCCAAAATCTAAGATGATAAATAGTCTCATATCATGATAACAATAAAATATTAATACCTTGCCCAGCCCTACTGAGTGATGATGAAGGTGATGCTTACTACACACAGCTTCTTACCTGTGCCAGGGCCAAGGCCATTTCCTCCTTGTCCTTGGGTGAAAAGAAACGTCCTCCGTCTCCTCGCTTACGCTGCATAGCGTGACGGTGGCGAGACTCGTGTAGGTATTTCTGCCAGAGAGAGAGTGGATGTGTTGGATGATTGCCAGTTTAACACTTTAAATACACTGTGCCACCTCTGTGCCAGTACTGGTTGAAAGGTAATCTCCTTCTGAGATCACATGGGTAGATAGCATGACAGCACTAAACTGTGCAGTTTGTAAAACATTTATGAGGGATATTTTTGATGTTGCCCTTAAATGAAATACTCTTTATAATATAGAAGGGTTGGAAACAAGGGCTTACCCTCCTTTCTTTGGGGATCTTGCCCTCAGCCTCCAGCTTGGCCCGGGCTTGTCTTCGCTTCAGGATGCGATGATACTGTTTTGCATTGACGTACAGAGGTTCCTCCTCAAGCATCTCGGCCCCTGGCAGGGGGATACGCTGCATGGCTGGAACTGCACCCCCTCCAGGCACCATCTGATAGAGGGAGAGACACAGAGAGGGACAAGGTGCTTAGAATCTCAGGCAAGGAAAGTATCAACATACTGACGCAAACAAGCAGTAACTGTGCAAATAGTTAAGTCATTATCGCATCTACCTTTGGGCCTTTATTCAAAACTGATATACAATACTGCATCACAATACAGCTTTCACCTTTATAGACTCATGTTAGCACACCCACACAGGTGTTTTCAGTCATTCAAGCCGAATAGACTTTTCTACCTGCTGAAACTGGGTGGAGTAATGCTGGGAAGGAGCCTGAATTAATACGGATCATAAAGGTTCAAGTTTTCCCATCCTAACAAGCACAGTAGAGGTGAAGGAGATGTCAAACAGTCTGTAAACACCCATACAGTCTTGAGAAAAGGTCTACTCAGGCGAAATTAGTGAAAACACCAGTGTGGGTGGACAATGGGTGTAAAATAAATACAGTTATGTTCACGTCATGGTTCAGCAAACTGAACTGAAACTCGACCAAAGCAAAAATGTTCTAATAATGTTGCTTGAGAAGTTTCATGGCTATTTTTCTCAGCTTTTTGATAAAATCATCCAATTCAGACAAGACATCTGGGTATAACCAGATTCATTGCTCATGTCATCACAGTACGATTCTACTAAAAGAAAATAAACACATTAATAAACCAGATTCTACAGTCTCACAATGGCAATTGTAATTAGCACAAAATTATAAAGTGGTTAACTACATTTGTTGCTCTTAAATGCTCCTCAACCACAACACAAACCCTTGTGTGAGTCTAGATTTTCTTTTATAAAAAGGGTAAAAAGACGCTGGGTACCTCTGCACAGGGTCTTACCATGACCATTCCACCTGCATTGACCATGTTACCAGAGACGGGCAGGGTGACGGTCACAGTGCCTTGGCCGCTGTTGGTAGTGTTGGTGTTGGCACCCCCTGCCTGTACGATCTGGGCACCTGCCAAGCTGGCAGCTGGAATTGTGATCATTCCTGCAAACACATCATCATCACAGTTCTTACTCCAAAAGACAACTCCACAGTGCTCTCGTTTAGAAAGTCAACAAAGCAGAAGGCAAACACAAGAGATAGGAGAAAATTGAGTTTACCCTGCTGCAGGACAGTGCCATCTGCATTGACAGGCTGGTAGACGATGGTTTGGCCGTCAGCTGTCTGTGCCACCTGCTGGCCCTGCACGCTGATCTGCTGTCCCTGTGTGAAAGGAGAGAAGACACTCAGTAATCACATTAGTGATAAACTGGTCAAATGGCCACTCAATTGGTCAGAATTAAACACCTGGTTCTGTCCAGCTGTGATGGCTGTCTGTGGCTGCTGGATGATGATCTGCTGGGGCTGACCCTGCTGACCCTGGAGCTGCAGAGTCTGACCGCCCTGCAGCTGGATCTGACCTGGCTGCACCAGCTGGATCTACACATGGACACAGGACACAGATTGGCGTCAGTCCACTCTTCAATTAAATGGTAAGTTCAGAACATCACAGAATGGTTTCATTTACATTTCTCTGCACTGACCTCATCTACACATATATACTCAAAAGAAAACATCTTTTGGCCACTTCAAATAAGAGAAACTTGCAAAAAACAGTTCCACCTGCACTGCAAATTCTAAATCAATTCAATGTTACAGAAACACATATGTAAGAGGCATTTGTTAATAGACATAGTTAATTGCTTAGCACCCAAAGTGAAGTCTCCAGATACCTTATGACTGTCTCACAGTCCAAAATCCAAACACTCTCAATTTACTATCATAAATGACAAAGAAGCAGCAAATCTTTATACTTTAGAAGCTGGAACCTGCAGATGTTGCAATCTCATTTTTGCTTGAAAAATGACAAAGGATTAATCAATTATCAAAATAGTCTGCAATTAATTTTGTTTCCCCAGTCACAATGTGCTTCTCATACTAAATTGCACGAACCCTTATTGTCTATCAATACTATTCCACAGAGAACACTGTGTCCTGGCACAGGATAATGTGGTGTAATTTGAATACAGATATTAATCTAGTAACTGATCCTCATCCCTTACCTGCTGTAGTCCCTGGGCTCCAGATACAGGCACCTGCATTATGGTTTGACCCTGACCCCCCGACATGGCCTGCACCATTATGGGTTGCCCTGATGATGTGATGAGCTGCCCACCGCTCACCTGGACCATCAGAGGCTGTCCTTGGACCTACAGAGAGATACAGAACGTTATAAGTGCACTGCCAGTGTATGTTACCTCAGTACCCCTCATGTGTGACACACAGGACCGCAAGCAAATGATATCAAACCAGGAACATCCAGGGTACCACATTATGGATAGAAGTGTTTGATGATTTGCCGTCATTCTTTCTCTTCTGGGATGTACAATAATGAAACTATCCAGTTCCATTGTGAATCCAAACTGTGGCCCATTTACAGTATATCCTCAAATATACAAAACCTCTGCACTCAGTGGTTTTGTATGTAATGGAATACTGCTTCAAGTTTAGTTTATTTCAACTTGAACTTCTTAAAAGAGCAAGCGGCTATCAAATTAATCTGGTCCAACTTGCGTCCATAAAAGAATCAGAGACCACAATGGACTACTGATAGTATGTGGCAGCAGTTGTACCATAGGAAAAAATGCATCAGGATGACAATAATAGCTAGATGATGAGAAGTGACAGCAACCAATGACTATGGATTCATGCTGTTCAAAGTTGGTTCTTTCTGCTAACTAATGGCTTTCATCTTCATCAGGAAGAACACTGTCTGACTTACAAGACTTGCTTTTGAAAGCAGGAGAAGAACGCAACTCAAACAGTAGTCTGTTGACAGTCATATGAGAGCATAAGCGAGAACCTGAGGTGGACACACAACACACTGTGCTGAGGAACATGCAGTTCAGGCAGCTGTAGGACATGCTGGGGGGGAGAGAGGATGAACCAAACAGCACTGAGATGAGTCATGGAAAACAGCCCTACAGCAGAGTTGGAGCATGCAAACTCGCAGGCTGTAACACTGTCATGACACTGACGCAGGCCGGCGGTGACACCACTACCTGGAGTGTCTGAACCTGCTGGCCTGAGGCCGTCACCACTGGCGCCTCTGTTTGCAGCTGCACAGCCGTCACTGTGCCCTGCGTCTGCAGGCAAGGCAGGACAATAGAGTCTCAGGCAGCTTATTATCAGGGAAATGGATTGGATGTGGAATCCACTGGGAGGCTTAAATGCTGGGTACCTGTTATCTTACAGCTGACGGTATAGCAAACATTTTAATTAAAACCAAATGTACCTGGGTGAATTCTGAGCTCACCTGCTGTTGGATCTGTCCATTGGTCGTCTGCACAACTATCTGCTCCCCGGTCGTAGTGGTGGCAGTGGTGTACTGCTCCATAGCTGGTTATTATCACGGCCCTCTCTTGAGACAAAAGACACATATACAATATTAGCTCATGTATATTTATATCTATTAGCCCCTATTTTAGATGAGACCCGCAACCTACGTGTCCACCCAGAAAGACAAACAAGGCTGTAGTCCTGTCCGAACCTCACCCACTGTTAACGTTAGCTCGACATTATTTAAATATGGAAACATTAGCGGCCTTTTTCGCTTCAACTCATCACGCTTACATATTTGTACATGTGAAATGTTATGTCTGAAATTAAGAGGCGATACATGTATCCCACACTTGGTAAAATAACGTTAGGGCAGCTGCTGAGTTGCTTTAACAGGCTGTTTTGGTGAGAGCTAACAGGGCTACCGTCAGTTTTAGCTAACTGTTAGCTAGCGTAAAAAGCGTGGTAAATGCCAGAACGCATACACGGAGGCTAGTTAACATGTAAAATGCTTAGGTCAGTCTTTAGGTAGGTTGTTGTTTATCATAATTGGTGATGATTTGCTGGGCGGCGTTTACAGACAGACTGGACCTTGCCATTATGAACCCTCCCTTTGTTTGAGATTCGACATTTGAGCTAACTAGCTAGAGTTAGCTCGGGCTTGTCGCCCACCATAGATCATGTTTCCACACAGGAGCCAACATAGCGAACAAGAAGTTATTTGCAGCCTAACCAGCCCGGGACGCAGCGGTCGGAATCAAACTGCCATTCGATTTTTTTGCATTTAGCAGGGTTAGTAATTTGGTTGGTCCATAGCAAACCAATCCGTGCTGACAACTACCAATGCCTTCAATCGGGTCTCCCTTACCGTATCTCCGCTGTCCGGTTTCCCTCTGATTGGCTCCAGTACAGCTCGCTAAAGCCCAATCAACAAAGTGAGCGGACAAAATGGCGCAAATGAGACAACGGAGCCTGGGAGGAGGTGCGCAGCTGCGTGACACATGAATACACGGGGACAGGGGTGTGTAGTTCCCGTGGCGACCGGCAGATGTCGCCATTTAGCTACACGTTCTGTCCCCTTTGGCAGATCCTTCGGGAAATATTAGTACTTTTATTTGCCTATCCGTCGCATTATTTAGAGGCGAGACATAAAATAGATGTTTAATCATGCAGTGAATGTGCTTCGTGTTACAAGTGAGCTTATTTGTTCAGTTCAGGTTAATTTAATAACCGCACCTCCGAGCCGGCAGGTGGCAGCACCGCGCCCTCTCTATGTGCCGTGAAGGGGATGTTTGCGGAAGTACGTCCATCCACGAGTTTCAAGCTTTTAAGGGGTTTCAGGCAACTGTCGAGGTAACCGGTGAAAGTTGCTTCTTTGTTGTGAGTTTGACGACTAAACGTGTCCGTGAACTTTGTGTCTGACTTCCTCTTTGGCGAAACAAGCTAATGCTATCCGCTCAAAAAGGGAGGACACACCGTCTGCGAGCATGGCTCGACCTCTCCAGCTCTTCTCCCTCCTCTGCAGGCTCGGTGCTCGGTCAGTGCTCCCCTCAGCTTCTATTAGCAGCTGTCGATTTGCAAGCAAAGGTGCCAGCAAGGTATGGGCGGGACACAGCCATGAACACAGGGGCAGAGTATCAGACAGAGATGACATGTCTGATGAGGAACTGGATGATGTAGAAGACAAACTCGAGGCCTTGGTTGAGTAAGTGTCAGCAGGAGTAATCACATTATTATAGTCTAAAAGAAAGGTGTGTAAGATTTCTTTACAATCCCTCACTGTTGTGTTTTTCAGTGAAGAGAGAAAGAAGCAGAGGACTGTGAAGTATCATATACTGAGAAGGCAGATGACTCCAACAGGAGCCCCACAGAGGAAGCTAACCTGGGATGCTATTGAGCAGATCAGGTGAGGAGCTCTCCCAAGAAATATCTTTTCTGTCTGCTATGTAACGGCACAGTTGGGGACTTGATATGAAATGTTACTTTCAGATATCTGAAGCAAGAGCAACCAGATGAGTGGACGGTGGGGCGTCTGGCCGAGGGCTTCTCTGTCACCCCTGATGTCATCCGGAGAGTCCTCAGGAGCAAGTTCACCCCCCCTCTTGAGAAAAAAGCCAAGCAGGATTCTAAAGTAATGGCCGGACTCCGTCAGCAGGTGCTGCCTTCAGGTGCTGGGAGAGGGCTGAAGCTGCCTGGACACCGCACACTAGCTGCACTCCCACCTGGAGGCAGAGAAGGAGCATTGGTGCCTGTGGCTGAGCAGACTCTGATGCTACGAGGTGAAGGCTCAGCATCCCCGGCTCAGAGTCCTTCCCCACTTACTGTTCTGCCCACCCAGCTCAGAGCCGGTTTGAGGAAAGATGTCCCAGTGACAGGACACACAGAAGAGGACAGCAGCACTAACACAAACCCCACAGAGGAGGACAGAGAGGATGAGGAGAGATGGGATGGACAGGTGATTACCGAAGAAGAACTGGAGGAGTTTATGGAAATGGAGAAGTCGTCTCCTGTTGTGCAAGTCGGAAAAGACTTCTTTGATGCAGAGGGCAACTTTTTGTACAGAATCTGAGGACTTACCATGTAAAGAGCTTATGAATAATATATGATGCCTTGTTATAAATTAAACTTCTCAACAGTGTATACAAGTACAGAGTTTTACATTATTGGTTGGACAAAACAACCATAGTGAAGCTGTTCCTTTAGGCTCTGGGTAATTGTGACAGCATTTCTTACTATGTGTAGATTGATTTATTTTTTTACTAAACAGTGAATGAATGGAGAGATTTATTAGCACTAAATCTGTAATGACAATAATCATTAGTTGCAGTCCTATTGAAAATTAGCTCAACATCAACAGACTACAACATTAAAATCCTACATACACTACTGCATGAGTAATAATATTATAATAATATAATGAGTGTAACAGTCACAGGGCACATTTTTATGCAATGACTACTTTTAATACTAAAGTAGACCTCAAAACAATTAATTGAATAGTTGTCAGTTATTAAATTATTCTCCAACTACTTTGGTAATCTATTAATCAGTTTGAGTAATTAACAAAATAAATAAATTAAAAATTCTCCGATTCCAGCTTCTTAAATGTGAATATATTCTGGTTTCTTTACTCCTGTATGACGGTACATTGAATATCTTTGGGTTGTGAACAAAACAAGACATTTGAGGACGTCATCTTGTGCTTTTCATTAAAATAAGAATATAAAATATGACGAGGACTAAAATCCAATAAAAAGAGGCATGCCTCATTCAAGAAAGTAATCAAATTAATCAACAGCAAAAAATAACAGTCATTGGTTGTAGCCCTAAGGTTACGTAACATTTTCAATGCAGTATTTTTAGTCGTAACACTGTTATTCCAGTGTGGTATTAGTACTTTTGTTTGAGTAAAGGATCTAAATTCTTTCTCCACCGCTAATGTATTTCAACATCTGCTCTCCATGTATTTATTTGCCGATCTCTCTATGTATTCACTTCATTTAAACAGATGAAACTCAGGTTGTACCAGCAGCCATCCTGCAACCAGAATGTGGTTTGGTATCTAATCCATGTGAAAATGTCATCAACTGATGACTGATAGGCTGTGACAGGAAGCACTAAACTATGTCAGTCAGCCACTGCAAGGTATTTTGCAATTCTGGTTTTGTTTTTGTCTCAGGGCTCCACTGTCTCAGTATTTTTATTTATTTTTACTTTGCTGTTTGTAAGAAATAAGAATCAGGTGACAGAAATAAGAGGAACATATGAATTTATTGGCAAACCCAAAGAAAATTGCCTCAAATATACAGAAGAGAGAAACATAGCAGATACAAAGATGTAACCTTGTATATTTACAGAACCATCACAATGACTTATTAATTTATACAGCAGTTTTCAACTGTAAGAAAAATGTGTAACCTTCACTTAATGCATAAACCATCATTAAATAAGAACTCAACAAGTGTCTCCCAGTGTAAAGCAGCTACATAATAACCTTGTATTCAATCTGTGTTTTGTTTTTTTCTTGTTTCGGCTTACTCTCTTCAAAGTTTTAATCTCATGCCAGGACATAAAGTAGTGATAACCAGGTTATTTCCTTCACAAAGCTCTGTGGATCTAAATATGACTCAAAGTTAACATGCAGTTCAATGGGAGCTCCTATAAAACAGACACTTCCTTCACTGCTCGAAGACTCATCCTGCCCAAAAAGTGCAACATACTGGATGAAGCTGGCTGCACTTGATATAAATAATCAGTAAATAGACGCTGGCCACACACTGGGAGGGCCTCACATCATATCGTCACACCAGGCACTTGTATAACCACATCCAATTTACTGCACTCTGAACCTGCTAGTCACAAATAAATTAAACTTGTATGAAAGCAATATGTTTAACACGAGACAGACAATAAATGTGCAAAAAAATTAAGAAAAACCCTGTAAGTAAGATGCATTGTGATGTGGAGAGTCATAAAATCAGTAGTATGAGAATGATTACAAAGAAAAAACAGCAGTTCCTAATAAAATACCTGTTATTACAGAGAGTCTGCTCCACCTCAGATGCACATACCAGAAAAATAAAAGAAACAGTCTCACACAGTGTTGCAGCTTAAACAACCACGTCTGTTAACTCCTCTACCAGGCTACAGTGTAGTTTTTGCTATACAACATTTACACAACTGAATTGTTTTTTTCCACATTGCTCCTGTGCTTCTGTTGCCAAATCATATCATGGATGTAAAAAATATCTTTAGATATTTACTATCAAACTATAATTATTTCTGTCATTTCTGAACATATTTGAACCGCAATTTGTCATCAAAGATTTTTTTAAGTACAAAAACGGCTCAAATGATTATAAACACGACTTGACTACAGTGATGATTAAAGTCTTCTCACGTTAACCGTTAGGTCACAGTTAGGAAAAATGTTCAACCACAAACTCTAAGCATACAAAGGACTTTGTGCTTTAGGCAGTTTGATCTGCACACATTAATTTCTGAGCAAATCCTGTCTTGAAACAGACACAATTTGCTGTCCTATACATCGATGACATCTTCATTCATCAAACGGAGTTACTGGATACATCAGAGACATCGTGCCAGTTGGATTATTTCACATGCAAGGACAAGATACTGAATCTTAACATGTTATTGCTATGAACCTAATACAAATGGAGTTTTCCACTTGCGTCTTATTACTTTGGAGTATCAAAAGTATGCAGGCTTGTATTCCAAATACAGACTACAACAGGGGATTTCACAAATAAAAAATATCTATAATTTACATACTCTTGGCCGTCCGTTGGGACACTTATTGACCGACAAATACTTTATTAAAAGTAGGGATAGAGACTCGTGTGGCTTGGAAGAGTTATCACCAACAGCAACCTTTTAGACACCGACCGAATTGATACCACATGGAAAAAAAGACAAAATAAAACAGGTTTATGTACAAGTGCATGAGAAAACAGACACAGAGCTTCAACAGAAGCTCCCAGGACGACAGGAGAGATGGGACCCGTAAAGCAACGGTGGTGGATTTATACAACAAGCTTTGCTTCCATTACTCTGTCAGCAGTTCAAATGACTGCATCAGTTCTTCGTCTCAACAATAAATTAGATTCAAACTCAATCAATAGAATCAATAACTGGAGCACAACACTAACAGACCTCCTACACATAGCTCTCCTCAGCAGTGACATCAGTCCCAGGACGCCCCCGTACATTCATTATAGATGACAGCAGATTAGCACAGACTCTCCGTCTGGTAGCTGAGGCCAGAGTTCATATGAGAAGGTGACAGGAAGATTTAGCTGGAGACAAAAGAGTGACAGGAAGAGCGGCCGGCCATCGGGCAGGCTGGAAACCTGTTGTGCCTGCTATTCAAGAAGGTCCTGTGTAAAGACAAGACGAGAAGAAACAGTGAAGCTAGAGGCGACACAGGTGAGCAAACAAAGACACTGTGGTGATGTTTACACACACCTAACTCGATAACTCAAGTGACCTAGTAGAAGGGGAATTCATGTTAACGTCCTAATTTTGTAGTAATGATATAAAGAAAAAACAAAAAGAAAATAGCTGCAAAACCCAAATTATCTTAATAAGGTTGTCAGAAGCATCACTACCTCACTTTTTGTTTTTAATCTGGTTCCAATCCCTTATATGTAATTATTACTTTTATATTTATTACCCATTTTTTACTGAATTACTATTACAGTATTTTTTAATCACTTGACTGTCACGTAACTATTATGATATTCTAATAATAATGACATAATGCTTATTGAGTTGCAGGTCTTTTTAATACACTTGTGTTCTCAGGTCTCTCCGTCCCAAAAGGGACTTACCTGATAAAATAGAGTTAATAATAGTTATTTTTTGATACCACATGTTTAAAGCTACACAATTGAAGTATCGAACCTATTAAAAAACAGATCTACACTACAGATTTTGATCCCATGGCTGCACAGATATTAACATGAATGTTTTGGTGGTTCAGTGACCTTTTCTGTACCAGCACTGTGCAGTTTGTTCATAATTTATGGTTTTCAATTATTCTATTTAAGGACTATTGGATTGAATTTATCGTGACAACCCTACGTCTTAAATTTGACTGATTAGTGTTGGACATTCCTTCATTCCTTCACTTTTGAGAACATATATGATCAACAGCACGAGGACAAAACATTGGATTACAAAGCTGTTGAACAACAGTGTCTCTTGATTCTGACTGGAAAAAATTGCTTATCAAAAAAATGTTTCGTATCGCTGTATATGTCGGCTCAGCTGACAAGTAACAAGACACTGTAGCAGAGAAGGACAAAGACTTGTCTCAGGTAATTTAGAAACCATTTCATTACATAGTTTTTCCACCAGGGAGCGCTGAAAAGCTGTAACCAGTTGTCACAATTATTTTTAAAAAGCACACTTTTAAGGGATTCTTATAAAAAGTGTTTATTAAGACACTGAATGTCAGCTAATATCTCTCTTTTATTGTTGGCTTTATTATCTTCTGTTTCCTTTTTATCCTTGTGTATGGGCCTGTGCAGTGGGTGTACACAGTGGGACAGTGTGGCTTAATCACATAGGGCCCTTAATATTTCACAAGTTAATAAATGGCATTTGTGTTGACTGTAATGTGTAATGCATGTTTTCAAATCTGTTGACTTGAGTGGACATCAGCTTCTGATGCTTTTTTTTATATGTCTGTGTTTTTAAACAACAACAAATAAGGCCCATGACATGAATATGTGCTGATGTTTGCTGCTGACAGCATCTGAAAGTTACAGGATTTGATTTAACAGGAACTATCATCTGCTGTTCTTAACAACAATGATTCAGCGAAATTTCTTTTCAGCAACAAGGTGTGTTGCAGATCATTTATCGGTCCGTCCTTTCTTTTCCATGTCACACCGTAACTTGACCTACATAAGAGCTTGTCGAAGGTGTGGCCACTTGAATTTCTACATGACACCATACTCTACTCCACAAGGAACCAGTCTTAGTAGAAAAAGCTGGTACCCATTTGTTTTCTATCTTAGCCTGTGCAAGAGGGAGGAAAAGTAATCCACTGTACCTCATCTGAGTCATCGTGAAACTCGATCTTGCCATTCTGAGTGTGGTTGGTCTCCAGCGGGTCGTCCACCCCCTCCGCAGCATTGTCCTCAACATGCTGCTGCAGCACAGAGTACCTGTGAACCAAGAACCTGTAGGGCACATTCAAACGTCTGTCAGGTCACTAAATATCATGTGAAACAAACACAGAAAACACAATGGAGGACAGTGAAAGAAGAAATCAGGTTTTGGTTATGAACTGTACGTGTGTGTGTGTAGAGATACACTAACCTGCCACCGCAGACATATTTCTTGACGAAGATGACTCCCGCTGCGACGCTCAGCAGCATGACGACAATGACTGTTATCACAATGGGAACAGATTTTGAGGAGCGATTGTCGATCTGTAAAAATAACAGCAGACCAAATATTTAAGACACAAGAATAGAAACAGATATACAGCATAAATAATGAGTGTTAGTATTCAGGGGTACTGACCAGAAGTGACGGGCCCACCAGGTCGCTCACACACCTCTTACTGAGGTCGATCTCTTTACGCTCAGGCATCTCTCCTCCCTCACATTTATCTCCAGGGATTTTCCTGTAGCTGTAGACCAAGGACACAATCAACAATGTATGATGGTTAGCCGGATGTTTGCACAGTGCTCATTGATAATCAGATTAGATTCATTTTGCTTAAACTGAAAAATAAATGAAATAATGTAATTTGGGACAAGTGGGCTTTTCTTTTTTAATCTCAAATTCAAATCTTAAGAAGAAAATATATTTTTTTTGGCTCTGACAAATGGTAAAATCATTGGCTCGTTTAACTTATTCCAAAATAGTTCATAGTTATAATTCGAAGTGTTAATTTATCATCAAAAAGGGAGGGTGATTATTGCACCCAGTTTCTGAGCCAATACTGAGTTTAAAAATAACATTTTGGCCGAGAGCCGTTGTCAACTTTCATTTTTTCTTATTTATTCCCCTTGTTGTGTCGGGGAAACAAAGAAATCTTCATTAATAAAAAAAATAACTTAATTGTTTAGTTGTCATTGTAAGAAGCCGTCCATCCCTTCATTAAACAATCTTTGGAAGAGCACAAATTCAATCATACATAATTATAAAGACAACCTTTAATATAACCTACTATCACATTAAAAGTATATGTGTTTTAAGGGTTAGGGTTAGTAAATGTTGGTGACTCTTTAAGAAGCCTTTTTAGCTCGCTCTACAACAACCTACTCAATGAGAAGAGTTTTTCAGAAGCTTTTACAAACTGATGTCAGGAGCCAGTCGCTGATGAATGTGCCGGCAAAATTGTTTTGACCCGTCGGATAAGCATGCCACCACTGTCAGTGAATGTCATCTTATGTTACCGATTGCAGTCAACGAAGCAGATATAGGCCGATACATCGTTGAATCCCTATTAACTACAAAAGATTCATCTGAGAGCCGACCCTACCTACTGCACAGAGTTGTTTAACTGGATTCACACAACCGTCTGTGTAATAATTATTCATTTTCTATTAAGAATCAGAATGTGTGCAGAGACACAGGCATGATGAACCATTTTTGGTCAGCATTCACTCTTCCTCATTGGAAACATGAGACTCACTCTCACCCTCATCTGCTTCCTCTGCATGACAAGTACTTCCTCATTCACATCACTTCTCTCCTCCAACGAAAACTGAAGGCCCTGTCACTATCACCAAATGGTGATGGAGCAAAATGTCTTTCACACTTTTATATACATAGAATCCATTTTAATATTGGAAATAAAGAAATTATGATCTCTACTCAGGCCAGAGTCTGAAACATGACGCAATAAATTAGGACGGTTGTCAAGCAGAATGAATCTCTAGCAAAAGTTTAGTCAGGCAGACTTTTCTCTGCATGCTTTGGCCTGTAGTTTATTTCTCATAGCCATTCACTCCTCTCATTAATGCTTACTCACAACTTCCTGCTGTCATTATCTGAGCTGAACGAGACATCAGATGTTCTAATGCTGATCATGTCTGTCCAATAGCACAGCAACGCACCTAAATTGTTCACCTATCAACTTGCTCTTTTCTTTTCTTTATTTTCTTTCTCCGCCCTCCACCACCATATCAGCGCTCAGCTTCATCATTTCATCAGCCAATCAACAGCAATAGAGTCGATAACAAAATCTTGTTAAGTCTAAGCAGCAGAGACCTTCTGACAAGACTTAATCATCACATATCATCTGTTATAATAAACAATTATCTTGACTTAATTTACTTTTCTCTGCTACCTCTTACATCTTGTGAAAGAACACTGCCTGTTAATGGGATATCACATTAATGAAGTTGTTGTTGAATGATAAACCAGTATTGAACCAACAGTAGTTACACAAAGTGTCCAATAGTGTTGGACTACCAGACTTACCCACTGGTCTGCAGTTGCTCCTCTTTGCCGTGCAGACAGAACTCCAGCACCTGGCCTTTCAGGTCCGGCTGCTCCACACACTCTGAGCTGTTCTCCTGACGGTAGTAGCCAAAGTCGCTGCAAAGAGCCAGAAGATGCCGGGAAGGTTAGTGAGGAAGGAAGAAGTAACCTACGTTTAGTCTGATATACTTTTACCCTTTTATTCAATACCAGTTTGGCATATTTAATGTTGGCTCCTTGTTAAGGTATTTCATTTTGTTTTCAAGTGCATCCATTTAGTTCGAGCTACACTGGAAGAGAAGTTAATCACATTTAAATGAGCAACCTTTATGCCTCTACTTAAGTAGATCAATACATCAGTAATTCACTTTCAATGAAAGCCACGTACAGACAAGCACAGACAAATACATAATCACCAAAAGTATGTTTAAATCTAAATCTACATGACACTTGACAATGACAATGTGTACTAAATCTAAGGTGGTTTTTAGTGTACAGTGTGTCCACTCTGGAAGAAGTGAGATAACTTAACCCAGACAGATTGCAGACTAAACATGCTCGATTTTTGAGTGTTCTGTTGATGAAAAATATTCTCCCACAAAGAAATGCACAAAGGCAATAAAAGAGCTGCTTAAAGATCTACTTCGGTTGTTTATCAGAATGCTGCAACCTTCCTGTTACCATTGTGTTTTTTGTATACTAATCGCAAACAGATTAAACTATGACAATACATATGTAGTACATATGGTATAGAACTACTATGTGGTATGGATTTGGTGCACAGCAAATATCTTACCACAGGAAGTCATCCAGGGTGCAGGGACACGGGGTTGGCTGGGTGTTGACCACATAATCTCTCCCATTCCAGCAAACAGAGTCTTTCCTGAGACGGAGGAACTTCTCTTTGTAGCCTAGCATGCACCCATCATTGGGGTCACTGATGTCATCAGAGTGGGCCAACCACTGCACATAGTCCTTGTCATCACCTGTATACATCCATATATTGGACTATTTTACATACAATCTCTAACAAAAGGCAAAATATGGAAAGATTGACATATCGTGTCACTCACAGTCTCTGGTGAGGAGTTCCCTGAAGTCGATGGTGATGGAGATCCAGTACTGGCTGAGGAGGGAGTCTCTGTAGCCCCAGATGCTGACATTCATGGAGCGAGCTCCCGGCTCTGATGCCAGCCCAGTGAAGTAGATTGGGTCTTGAGTGAAGTTGTACACACCCCAGCACTGTCCTTCATCAGTAGAAAATCTGTCGAGACATTGAAGTATACAAACCTTAGCATTAAACATTTAAAATCCCACTGAGGCAGTGTGATTTTGGGCTATAAAAATAAAACTGATTTGATTTGATTAAAATAAAGAAACAACATATGAGAGGAAGTTTTATAGCCGCACTATTAGCACTGCTGTGATGTAAAGAAGGCACAAGGCTGACCTCAGTTATACAATATTTAACATTTCTTGCAATGACATGTCAAAAGTGCCTGTGGTACGTAAACACAATTACAGTGGGGTTGGGCTAATTTTCAAACTGGTTTGATGGTAAGCCAAATACAGGACTAGACTGGTTATGCCAAGTTTTACCACAAATTGTCTCATCCTTTTTCGAGTGGAACACAATATGAGCGAAAGACAACTGTGACAGTTTTCAAGATATATCTCAAGATAGCAGTATAGTTTAAGTTTATAATATAAGTATAGGAAGCCTACAAATATCTCACAATAAAAGCCTTGTCAGGAAATGGAGGGTCCAATGGGTTTTTAATTTGTAAAGGACTAGAGGAAGTGTCCAGTTTACAGTGTGATACAGTGATTTTAATTGGGCATATTGGAGTCGACCAAAATAAGGCTTCGTACTAAAGTATTGTAGCGTTTAGACAAGATATCCTGCACCAACTTGTTACTGATGAGAGTTGTTTCTTGTGGACATCGGTTGGAGTCGTATAGCAGCACTGTGTACAACTCTCAACTCCAGCACATCACAAGTAAAAGGGCAGCACCACCCTGCTCTCAGCTCATCAACTATCCTGGCACTTCTGCTAACTAGTTCCTCTCCACCTGCAGCTGACAAATGCTGGTTCACATAAAATCAAACCGGTTTGTGCACATACGTCGGAACAGACAGGGAAACTTACCCAACCCTAAATAACAGTGAGCTTATATTTAATTCAGAGTATAAGTAGACAGATTTCTTCAAGCATCAGCAAGTACAGGTCCAACCCAAACTCCTTTGTATGCTTTAAGTGTAACTCACTTGATCTGGTTGATAGGTTGAGTGGGGCTGTGCTCCACAGCCACCAGCAGCCCTCCAGAGTCCAGGATAGCGTAGTGATGGGGCCCATCGAGGGCCTTTATCCAGGTGTACCCTCCATCATCAGACACATACACATCAGGCCTCATCACTGAGATGGCATCCCCAACACTCCCTGAGGAGAAACACAGAAAGGTTTATCACTAGTTTACCCAATTAAATAACGTGTGTTTATCTAAACATTGAAAAGTATTGGTATGAAAGCTCTGACGTGTGCCTCACCATGAGCTAAGATGAGACCCACAGCATTTGGTTCAGTCATAGGCAGCATGGGGACGTTCAGCCTCATGGCAGTACTGTAGGCTGCGTGGATGTGGAGACTGCACTGTGGACACAAACAAGCAGTGGAGTTGCAACGATTAGTCAATTAATTGTCAAGACGATCGAAAGAAAATAAAACGGCAACTATTTTGATGATTGATTATCATTTCAGTCATTTTTCAAGCAAAAATATTGAACATCTGCAGGTTCCAGCCTCTTAAATGTGAGAATTTGCTGCTTTTCTTTGTCGTTTATGATAATAAATCAAGAGTCTCTGGCAAACTGTGATAAGCATATTTTATTATTTTTATAGACTAAATGATGAATCGATAAACAAACAATGGGCAGATTTATTGATAATGGAAATAATTGTTAGTTGCAGCTCAGACAAGCAGCATGTGGTATCTGACTGTTTGTAGTACCAACAAAAAGCCACATGAAAAATAACAAATAGCATCTATTGACTTTTTTGGCACTGAAATCTAAATGAGCAAAACTCAATTCATCATACATCTTACAGTAGAATACAAGCTGCACCCTTTAACCTACAGAAGTACACAGTTTTCTTTACGACTGATCAAATTTCTCTCTTTGATTTTTCTCCATATACACCAGTTCCCTCTCTTTACCTTGTCTGGGTCTTTGGCTGTAGCATCACACTTGCTGTCGGCAGGTTTCCTCAAGGGAACCCATTCCCCTCCCTGATCGAAGGACACCACAGTCTGCACTGAGCTATCTGGAAGACCAGGACACAACATTTACATGTAGTCTTGAGTGTTTTGCTGACACTCCTATCGACAAACAATGTGTGCAAATGAAGCTTTAATTCAGGTAACCCACAGTTAAGAGTAAGCAATGTAAGCGTCAGACAGGTAAGAAAGACAAGATAAAAATAAAAAGGAGAAAGACGGCAGCAGACATGATGGAATTCAGATTTAGCTGGTGAGGTATTTCTGGTGAAGTGTCAGCCAGCCATGTCAGACACACAGCACATCTAACACTGAACAGCTAATTAAATATTTACTCAAAGCGCTCCCTGCGGTATGTAATGGAGAAGTCATACATGCGGGTGTTTGAGGGAAATTTGAGTACAGGCATGTGTTGCTGTTCCTTTATCAAAGCACAGGCACATGAATAGAGCTACCTTCAGCCAGGATGCTGGTGATGAAAACTCCTCGCAGGGAGGTGACGTTAGTGAAGTCTGTCTCGCCTCCTGTGGTGGTGTAAAGGTGGCGCTCCAACGACTTGGAGTACACAGTGCCGCGGTCATCTGATACATAAATGGTACCAAATCCTGAATCTGTGGGACAAAAAACACAAACTGGTTCACACATATTGAAGAGAAAATTACACAAGGGGTTGCATTTGTGGAGTTCACCACATGACCACTGTTTATTTTGCATTGCACTCTGTAATTGTTACTGCTCCTCTTAACAATATGAAGGATAAACAGGTTTCAGTGTGGACTGACCTCCAGGCTCGTCCACATGCATGAAGACCATTTCATCGTTAGCTGCCAGGATGGAGTAAAACTGCTCGTGGCCGACAGGGGGCAGCTGGGCCATGTTCCACGTCTCACCCTGGTCAACTGACACATGGATCATCCTCAGAGTGCCCTGCAGAGAAAGAGAAGGACAGGAAGACACACAGGGAATAATGAGAAAACTAAGATGTGCAAATTATAGAACTGACCCCAAGGCCTGATTATGGAGTCAGATTACAGATATACATCGAAAGCTAGCACATGAGCAAATAATGTTAATTAACAGTAGCAGATATGGAGGGCGTACATGCTCTCAAATGTAACTCTGCTATCAAACCTGAGTTGGGGAGAGGCACTGATTCGTCACTTGTTACATGATCAAACACAAAGCTTGAGAAAAACAGAAAATATGGCCCAGTTTCACCAAGATTAGCAAATTAAGTTATAAAATTTTGTTTCTGTATGCTGAGGCCCGACCTCTGGAAACACTCAGCGTTTGTTGCTTTCCCAACATAATTCTTCTCTAACCTGATGTCTGATAGACAGTAAATTTATAAAAAATTCAGTGCCCTATATTGCTATTTTCCTGGTTTTTCTAAAGTAGGTTGGAAAAATGACTCAGTTATTTGAATAAAAAGCGTCTGGCCAAACTGTCTGTTGTTCAGTTAACAGAAGATATCATTCAAGGTTTAAGAAGGGTGTGATCCCGTTTATAGTGACTAATCATAAAAGTGCCAGTGCCTTGATTTTCAACCCTTAATTGTCAGAAATCGAGTGGATTCACTTGATTTTTTTTTTGACAACTTAACTTAACTGCGACAGATTTTTTTTTTTTTTTTTTTTAAATCAAACAGACTTTGAAGTGTAAATCAGGTGGAGTTGTTTTTTAAAGCAGCAGTACTTGTGGGTGAAACTTATGTCTTCCCTTTAAAACAACACATGGATAATACTAACACTACATTCTAAATAAACAAATATTACAAAGAATATTTTCATCACGACTCATAACAGCATATTGCCTTTAAATTTGACTGGACTGATAATTGTTCTTACAAATCCAAAAGGTCTAAACAATCAATATTTTGCATCAGGTTGATTTGCACAAACTGTATACTGACCTTGCCTGTCATTACAGAGGCAAAGAGGAAGCGTCCACCCAGGCCGAAGGAGTATATCTTACTAGCGACTGTCTTGATGGTTTTACCATAGTCTGTCGTCCTCCTCAGTTCCAGCATTCCCCGATCACCTGGGGGAAGAAACATGGGGAAAGCTTAAAAAATAGAAGTGCAATAATATCTATGTAAGCTACATACAAGTGTCTAGATATAAATACTTTGCTTCATTTGGCGAGGATCATGTTATTGTCATGGTCTGTTCATGGTCTCAGTTATCAAAGTCCATGCATTGAATTGATAAGGTAGATCTGGGTTTGAGCTGATTATGCTAACTTTAAATTTTCAGGTTCTGATTAAAGTGGTATCACTTACTGCAGGATCCATTGAGGCTGGCTGTGAAAAAGACGCCATTTTTCCTTCCCCTAAAATCAGAATTGGAAAGTACGAATAATTTCAGAGAAGCTGACACACATATTTGAACACAGAGAAGCAAAATAGATGCAGACTGCTTTTGTTAATGTGAGATGTGGCAGCTCTTGCTGCGCTTACATCTCAAGGAAGAAATTAGGTCTCATACAGGATTCTTTGTGCATTCTCAGTCTTTTCTCATAATAGGTTTTACTTTGTTGCGTAAGTAAGCATCACATGGCATGCTTATCAAATACAACCAGCATACAGCCATGCCCTTCTTAAATATGTACTTTCATTGGAGTGTTTTGACTTCACAAAGCTCCTGCTCCAGTTGCAAATGACCCATTTTCCTGGAGCCTGTTTGGATCAGCGTCTTTGGGATAATAATAATACAAGGTTTTGTTTTAGGAAGACTGTTATGTACTTAGAGTTCTCTCACACACACAGTGACCTTGAAAACACAGCCTGAAAATCGAAACTAAAAAGATATTCAAAGCTGCATAGGTTACTAGGTGATTCATACCAGGAAGTGCCTCTAAAAACAACAAACACTGCTGTGAGGGTTTGGCTGCAACAGGAAGGTTGAACAGTCACTGGCTTGAAAGCAGTTTTACTGCCTATTTTAAAAGATACAGCACCAATAAAAGTCAGAAGACAAAAGCTATGATCATGTTCTGGTTAATCAACCTTAGTACAAATCTTACAAGTTTGAGGAAGTCAAAACATGGTTTTAACACTCCAGTTAAGTTAAAAAACTCCACTGTCATCCATCACTTGTAATGTTTTTTGTTGGAGGAACAAAAACTTGAGAAAATACTGCACAACTGACTAACAGATATCATATCACTTTTTAAAATCTTTGCTACATGCCAAACCAATAAGAATGGGGTTCTTAAACTCCTCCCCATCTCACTGGACAGAAATAGTTCCTATGAGATGCAGACACTTGGGTGTATTGAATAACATTACTGTTTGTTCACTGAGAACCTGACAAAGGGTGCTGTTGATATCATCACTTTGTCTCGTATCTTACCATTTCACCAGGCACACCATGTCATGGAGCTTTTTCCAGTTGCTGCCAAAATCTTCAGACAGCCACAGTTCATTCTGAGGAGAGAAAAAAATAGTTTATTAAATGATGAATTCAGAGTTCAACAGCTGTGACACCACAGTTTTTACCAGAGCCGTGTTAATGAATGTACACTGTGCAAACATAAAAAAAAAGAAGAGGTGTCGTCCTGGCATGAGGAGGTGAGGTGGTGAACTTTGCTTCAGGGTTTTACAACAGGCCATTAAAAGGTTGTGCATACCAATGAATGACAGACACACACACACACACACACACACACACACACACAGAACTGGAGCTTTCAAGTTCATATAGACTGGCTGACCTACATCCAAACAAAACATATCTCTTTAAGATTAACCACTTACGTTGTTGCTGAGGACCAGCAGCACATTGGAGTTTTCAGGGTTGTACATAATCTGCATTAGGGGGATGAAGGGCAGGTCCTGGTGGGAGAAACTCTTTCCAAAGTCATCAGAGACAAAGATACGAGACCCATGACCTCCAGACACTTCTCCTGTCAGGATCACCTATAACAGTTTTAAAAAATTAGACTGATGAAACCACACAAGATAAGATCTTGGATTAGGCACATGGCACTGTAGCGCCACAGGACAACATCAAGTAAATGCGATTAATTTACAGCTAGAAGAGTCAATGAGGAAGCGACTTACTTTGCCAGAGTTCTCAGGGCCGATAGCGATGCCAAACTCTGATCTGATAAAGGTGTTGTTGATGAGGCTGGTCACATCCTGAAATGACTTCCCGTAGTTCTCACTGGCAGACAAACGGATGCAGCGAAAATTTAAAACATATCTACGAAAAACAAAATGTTGAGATCAAACAGATGAGATCATAAGACATACCTTCGGTAGAGTTTGGACTGCCCGAGTCTTATCATGAAGAAGGGCACCTGAAAAGTCGTCAAAGCCAGGATGACCTGCCAAGAAAGAAGGTTCAGCTTGAGGAAAGTGGAGCACAGATCATTTATTGATGCGCATGAGACCATGATGTGAGGGAACCTGCATACTCTACAAGGCTCTTTGCAGGCTGCCCAGTCTTTCAGTTTCATACAGTTCACTGAATAATCCAGCCATGTTTGTCCCACTCATGTCACAGCAGAACAACACAGCATCAAAGACATGTTAGGCAAAAATGGAGAATATTCGACTCACCCCTGTGCCATCTCCAACCCAGGCCAGCGACACCGACCCACTCAGGTCGTTGAAGGTGAACTGAGAAAAAGAACAAAATCAAACATGGACATATTAAAAATCATTGTGAACAATTGATACTGAGTTTTTAGAAGAACAGCCATTTGAGTCTGGCAAACAAATCTTAATGAACTGAACCGACTTTAAATTATAAATTGCTGTCAAAACTTCTATGTGCACTTTAGCCTCCTGACTTGACCCAGAGCTCCAGACTAGCTTTTTACACTGGCTGCTGCACCTAACTTCTTTCATTTTAGGAGCACTGGTGCACAATTTAAGTGCACCCAATAACACTTTACATTTTAACTTAACGTTTTAGCAAATTATGTAAATTATTGCAAACAGGAATTAAGGTTGCAAATAAATGCTTTTCTTCATTTAAATCAAAGCACAAAGCAAGACACTGCAATCTCAGAAATATTTTTATGCATTTTTTAAACTGACCAGCAGGACTAATGAAAATGTTTAGTTGCACTTGACAGATTTTTGTGAGCTTGTGCGACTAAAATAGTTGACCTTAGACTGAATTTTTGCTTTGACTGGAACTGTGCTTCCCTCTCACTGTGTGACAAAGCATAAAAGTGAAGCACCACTTATCAGGGCAGACAAGCATTTCAGGAAGCACCAGACTCAAAGCCAAGCGCTCTCAGCACAGACTTCTGAATACAACTGCTGAGTAACACATTAAAACTGAGGTCAAGACTCAGCTTTTCACTCTTGTGAATTGTGTGCAAGTTAAAAGGGCACTTTGTAGTTTTGGAGAAGAAATTCAGAGTAAGAATTTTATTATTTACCATATGAATGAGGTAACATAAACTCAGATATATTTGTATTTTCCATAGCTGAATAAACAAGCTGTTCTGAGAGGAAAATAAGGTCCCCAGAACACTGTTTGAGGCTAGAAAGGTGGCAGGGTCCGCCACATAAACAAAGTAAAACAGTATGAAATTGTGTTGTCCTTTAAGGTCAGTTTGTTTATTCAGTCGTGGCTGAGTGGCTCTTACAAAAATACTTTCTTCGTTGTTAATAGAGAGAATATATTGAATCTTATATCTTGAAGTGTTTGAGGCTCCTGCTGTAGGCAGCTTCAATACCAGTGGGACCTGCAGTGTAAACCTCGAGGGGAGAGATGTAGCTGAGCCTCCAAGAATTCTGCCGACTTTAGATTACTGAGGCCAAGTATTCAAATACTGCAATGCAAAGTTGATCACATGTCGATAAGGAGCTAGAAAAACAAGCTCCGCAGGGCTGTGCTGAGGTCAGCCTCCTGTTTGTTTAGAGGAGACAACACCATGGTTGCACAGACTGCATTCATTTGTCTGTAAAATCCATGACACATCTGGTGAGGCCAAATTTAGCCTTTCTGTCCTCTCCAGGATTTAAACGTGTGTAAGAACAAAATACTGTAGCCTCTCCCTGCCGCACAAACACAGCTTTTAATTACAAAATAACTACCACACAGTCAGTCACATGGATTCCCCCTGGGCCAATTTCCCTGTCAACATTCAGGCGGGCTGACTGGCTGTGAGGCTGAAGTGGGATCCTCAAACACAGAATAGAGCTGCATCCTTGAGAAGAATCAGATATAGGTCAGGGCCAATAGTGGAGCATTTGAGAGGTAAAACGCTGTGCATCAGGGGAGCCTACGTAGGTCTAAAAGCATGAGGGAAATAGGCGTTGTGGCTGTTTCACTACACTGGATTTCACTGCAGCAGATACAAAAGAGAAAAATGAAGGCACAGATAAGGAAAGGAGGTGCCTTTAATGGCTTTCCTGAGGTGCAGGAAAAACCAGAACTTGGACTCAGAAGGTGATTTTTAATGATGAGACATGCTTTTTATAGAAGAGTAAAAATAAATCTACAAAGCAAAATCCTCTGTTTAACTGTAACCTCGGGCTTTAAGGCTTAACGTGACAGTTGAGTGGAAAACAAGCCCATCAGGAGCTCGGTTCGTCAGTACACTGAATAGCTGATTAGGCCTCTCCGTGCACCTGCTTAGCACCTGCGCATCATCCTCTCTCGGCTCATTTAACCGTCAGACGTGTGAAGAAGAAGAGGAGGAAGAAGACGAGTAACAGGAGCTCAGTTGGTTAACTTACACGGTGGGTGTTGTCTGCTAACTTGGTGTCATATCCTTGCAGGGCTTTGCAGGAGTCGCCCTCCGGTACGCTCCTTCGTTGTATCTTGTGGCCGGCTGATGGAGACAGCCATGCGGGCAGAGACCTCTTGACGATTTTCGCAGCTTTCTCTTTAACGTACGACTGCCTCACGAACACCGACTGTCCGGAGGCTTTGGATCCCAGCTGGAAATCTAAACCGGCTGAGAAAGTGGAGACACATAACAGCAGGATCCAGGGCAGCAGCAGTCCCATCCTCGTCGCTGGTGTCACTGGCACAGAAAGCAAAACAAAACACCCAGGAACGAGTCTTTGTTTATCCCGTGCTTGCCTAGAAATTGAAGGTCGCTAGAGCTCTCTCTGCCGCGGATGACATCAACAAAACAGTAGTCCTGACAGCGACTATTTCGGGCTTTCAAAACACGGAGCGCCCCTCAGTGCTGCCACTATTTCCCCGAACAGCAGCGAAAATACGACAAATACAGCAAATAACGCAAATTTTTCAAAGTAACCTTCGTATTTAGCAGCAGTTATTCGCGCTGCAACTCCTTATCCAACATGATACATAGTAACGATGGGGAGAATTGTGCCTGCTGGTCGTAATGCTCTGTGCAGAGAGGAGACGCTGTGATTGGCTACTGTTCTATTCCGGTCTGCCTCTGCTGTTGTGATTGGTTCAAATTCGGAAAAAGGCGGTGCCAAACAGAGGAGCTGCATAATTAGATGTCAAAGCCTGTTTAGATAGGTTGAGCAATACTATCATGTAACATCAGCCAGCCGGAACTTCATTTAAAGATAGATATGTGCATTATTATGCCACTATTGGCTGAATTTCAATTTGAATTGACTTAAAGTAAACTTAGTAAATAAAATATATATATTTCTTCATTCTTTTTTTAAATAAACCTTTATTCAGGAAAGAACAATCTACAAGAAGTTCAGGCAAATTGAACAGTAGCACATACAATCAAGTATTTAAATGAAAATAAGGTTATATAGAGAACTTCATATAAGGACAAATAAGACAGATAAATATGTGTACGAAACATAAAATAAGATTTAAAACAATTAAAGGAGAGAGAAAATAAAATAAGGGGAACGACGGACTGGTACATATATAGATATCATTAGTCAGAGGTTTCGGAATAAAAGGTTTTGAAATAACTCATGAATTGACTTTAAATACATAAAGAGAACATATAAGGTTGATAATGATGTTACAAATGACAATAACAGTGGAGTTACACAGTAATAAGTCTAATAGGTGAATTTTAAAAATAACACAAAGATAAGATAAAATGTGGATTATGGGTAATTTGTGTGAACTGTCAAAGAAGACGAAAAGCCTCTCACGCCCTCACATTAACTTATTTTAAACCTTTCCACCTGCCTAATGATAATATTAGTTTATTTAGAGTTCATGGTTTGTTTTACATGTAAGCACACAATTCACAGGTGGAATAAGCCAGTGGGAAATATTCCACGTCCACAGACAGCAATATAATACAACATATTTATAATATCTAATTCAAGGACATTTCAGTTTTTTCCTTGAAGGCACACAAAGTTAAAAATGTATGATTTGGACATTTCGTTCACACTTACATCATTTATTCACACTTGTACTATGGTTAACTTGTAAGGGATTAAACATCTGGATCTGGCGTGATGTTTGGAGGCTCACATGTGAGATTAAATCACACTGAATCTGAGTAATCTCTACTAGTGTAACAGTCTTGACAAACGCTATGCCCTTAGATATGGTCTATTTATGTGAGTATACATTAACACTGGGAGGGGGGGGACAATTGTTGTTACTAATCAAATTTGTCGTAACAAATTACCAGTAGCCCCTTTTAATGGAAGATATTCTTAGAGAACACAATTTCTTGAATACAGTGTAATTCATGTCTCTGCACTTCAGTTTCAGCTCTGAATCAAACAATTTCTGGGTAGCCGAAGGCATGAGCTGAGTGAAAAGAAGAACATGACCAGAAAGAAAAACGAACCTTTCCGTCATACAAGCTTAACTTCAGCAAATTGATTAGAGAGGTTGTTTCTGTAGGCGGCTGCATTCCTAAATCATATTGATTCATTTTGTTGGTTGCAACGAGTCAAACTGTGTCCTTGATTAAATTTGCGCATGTGACGGGACGGTGGGTCATTACGAACACATGACTACTGGTCATGTGTTGCAGGAAAAAAAAACCTCCCTGTATCCATAGCTGCCATGACTGAACACATTCAATCTACAGACCACAAACTGTAATTAACAATATGCAGTTTCAGGTTTCCCCAGTGTTGTATGCAAGGTCATCTCTCCTGTAGATCTCCATGGGCAGGGTAAAGTGTTGTTGTCTAAGCTTTAGTTGCCCTCACCACCAGGACAACTCTGTAACTCTTTTGGTAGGAGATGGGAGAAACCTGATCAGAGAACCAGACTCACTATTTAATTATTCTCATTATACCTTTGGTGTTCTACAACCTGTGAGACAAGTTTGCAAGCCTGCAACAATGAAATGAGGTGTCATCCCAGCACAGGCCAATGCGGTTTAACGAGTTTCAGTGCTTTCCCTGAAACCTTGAACTTCAATCCACATCTTAGCCACTCTCAAATGTGCATCGTAGCATCGGGAATATCCTTTTTGTGCATTAAATCTCGCTATTCTTGATTCCCTGATTCCCTCAGAAAGCTAAACAATATGAACTGTAGTGCAGCATTCCTCCACAGAGCGACTGTACAATGGAGGTGCAGCCCCTCCCCCATGGCAGCCCAGTCAACTATTAGAAGGTGGAGAACAAAGCCACTGTTATTCCTTCGAGATGTTCTCTGTTAGGATGAGAACTGTGCCTTTCAACAGGGGCCTCGATTTAACTTTTTTGGCTGCACAGTGTGTTGAGAGAAAGGAGGCAAATTAAAGGATGGAGCCAAGTGTACTGACATTTCCCTGCTTACCAAATTCAAGAACACGCGTTTCCACGAACCCAAACTGAGGTAATTACATGGACAGCCTGTGTGTGAATGAATTCAGCCTTCACTGGTCGGAGTCATGGGAAACACATGTCTTTCGCTTTACATGAAGAGTGTTTGTTCAATAATGCTCATGTCGTGTCTGTGGAGGTGGCGACCTCTAGTGAAAAGTAACCATTATTGTGCATTCCCTCCCAGCAAACTCAAGTGTTTATATTTTCAAACTTGAAATAACATTTTTGCACTTTTTGGGGAGTTTTTCAGTTGTTTCCAGCATCATGTCTTGAGCAAATATACAAGTAGTACCATGGCAAGATGAATCTGTTAAGGGGCCCCAGAGAACCAAAAGATTGTTGTTCGGGCCCCAATAGACCCCCCACTTACATCTCCTGCCCTCTGTGCTTTGTTTGTGTACCCTGTCACCTCAAAGTTCCATACAGTCTACACAAAAGACAACACATGGTTTCATTTTAGGCCTCCACTCAGGCAGCCAGAAACCAGCAGCACTGCTGGGTTTAAATGAAGAGTGAATATAATATAAACTAAAACTAGAACGGCCCTCAGTAGAGCGCATATCTCCACCAAGGCCCAACAGTCCACTCTAATTCAAACAAGCCTAATACTACATCTAAATTTTGAACCACCCATAATTGCTTAACCAAAATTTAAGCATACCAGCCAGCTATTTTAAACTTCAACTACACTACATTTTAAGGGGTAAATATTGTACTTTTTATTCACTATTTTTATCTGATCCCTTTAGTTACTAGTTACTTTGCATAGTTACATTCGACCCATAAAACTATACAAAAGGCATACTTGAGTAAAAGCACTTTTCTGGCAACAAATATAATCAAGTATTAAAGTACATATAAAAGTAGAATTCAACATATATTCACACAAGTATATACTGTACTGTATACTATGGGCCAACTGATCAGCATTGATTTATTCAGCATTTTTCTGACTATCGGAATCAGAGCTTCTTCTTCTTCTTTTTTTGGAGTGGAAGTATAAAGTAACGGAAAATGTTAAGTAAAGTATTACAAGAATTTACAGTATAGTACAGTACTTGAGTATATGTACTTATTTACATTCCATCATTGCGTACATGTGTAGCCTATATGTATAATTTACTTGTACTTTTGACAAGGTGCTAAAGTACATGTATTGCTAAAAAAAATACTGTGATACTGGAGTACACTTGATACTTGCTTAAATTCAATCTGAATGGGAGACTTTCCCTTTCACCAGAGAAATATTTTAACATATCTTTACTTTACTCAAGTGTGATTTGGAGTACTTCTGGGCAATAATAGAATGACGTACATTTACCCAAGTACTGTACATAAGTATGAATTTACGGTACTTGTACTTTACTTTAGTATTTATATTTTCTGCTTCTTTATAATTCCACTTTCCGTAGCGCAATTTTAAAGGGGCACTATGTAATTTTTGAGAAGAAATTCAAGCTCCAAATTTTCATATTTACAATATTAATTAGGTAATAATACAAACTAAGAAATATTTATTGTCCCACAACTAAATATAAGCAAGCTGTTCTCAGAGGAAAATAAGGTCCCCAGAACACTGCTTGAAGCAACAAAGGTGGCAGGGTCCGCCACACATAAACGTATATCCTTTAAGGCCAGTTTGTTTATTCAGTCATGAAAACAAAGAATTTGTTTATTTAGTTTGTTTTGGCATAAAAAAAAAAAAAATCAGTCAATGAAGATCTTTCTCTTCTGACCAACACTACATAGTGCACCTTTAAAATAATTTATTTTATTGGCAATCACATTTGAAAAAGAAAAGAGGAAAAATAACTTATTTCGAAAACTGAATATTATATCCAATAATCGTCCAGCCTGATAATCAGTCGACCCATAGTATAAAGTGTGTGTATGTAATTTACTTTTACTTGTATTTTTGATACATTTATAGCCAGTAAATCACTTCTGATACTTAAATGCAAGTTTTTGCTCATGTACTATTCCTATGGGTGACTTTCACTTTTACCAAAGTAATATTTCAACACGATATATCTGCTTGTCCTCAAGAATCACTGTCGGGTACCTCTCTGGGTACATGCGCAGTGTGCAGCGCTGCTCCCTTCTCATCCACATTCTCCACTTCCACCACTGCGCCCCGGCAGCGCCCCTGCCGCCTACGCGTCAGGGATCACGTGTCATCTACTACGATTCGCTGAATTTGGAAAAAAGTTTGACAAGCCCGAGGAGCCCCTAAAGATCAGCCGCAGACGCAGGAAAGGAACCACATTATCGATACTAACTCCGTTTTACTGCGGACCAACGATGCAATCCGTCGCCCAGGTAACGGCGATGACAGGAAGCGTGACAACGCTTTAGAGCGGAAAATGATCGGGCACTTCTACTTTCAGCAAACACACCTATTTGTGTTGCGTGACTCCTCTCAAAGTTTAACTGCTTCTTCCTCACATCGCATTGTTTGTTTCTCATCAGAAAGTGATGACTTCGGGGTTCAGTCTTGACCTGGGCCCTCTGAAAGAGCCGTTGGCATTCATCCGTTTGCTAGAATGGGTACGTTTCTTCTCCTTCTTCTTCTTCTTCTTCTTGTTTTTTACCATATGGCCTATGGCGGGGTGCCTTCTACATTAGCTCTCCATCCCTGGTAGCAAAAATCCCTTACAAATTGATTATGTTGTTGGTCTTGTGACTCTGTGAACGCCTAGAGAAGCTATGCAGCTCATCCTTTGAGCCGTGACAACTTTTTAAATATGGAATGCAAGGAGCAGCATGAGAACTCAAGATGTCAGCCTGTGAACTGACAACATGTATGAACTGATGGCTAGCTTAATGCGTGTTAGCCATACTTGAAGCTAGTAATGACGTATGTTATAATGTGGACAAATACTTTATTTTCTTACTGTAAGGTTGATTTTCAGCTTGACGTGAATTCTATCCATATAATAAAATATTTTAGCTTTTACTTGCAGATGGGCGTTGTAACGTGTGCTTCCACTTCCTGATAAAACATTTCCAGTACATATGTTTGCTAAAATTTTTTCTTCTGCTGTGTACTCTGCACACCATTCACAGTTCTGGCATCCTGTGATTAATATGAGGATTTCCTGTCAAAAGTGTGTTGCACAAAATAAAGGGAAGTTTGTCTGTGTGTGGCGGTTGGATCACCACCCTGCCCTGAGTATCCTCACATAACATGCCAGCGCTTCTCCTCTTATCTGGTGTCTGTGGCTGCAGGTGTTCTCCATATTTGCCTTCGCGACGACGGGCGGTTACAGTGGCACCACCAGTGTCAACGTCCAGTGCCATGGGTTGCTCAATGAAGAAATTAAGGCAGACTTTAACTACCCATTCAGGTGTGAGCAAACACAAACACTCTCACACCCCTTTACAATGAGTAATCAGCTCAGGTATCAGAATAACCTTTTTGTGTTTGAGCAGGTTGATGCAGCATCCCTACCAAGTTCCTGAATGCATAGTCAATAAAACGTCCACCACTACCCTCTACCTGACTGGAGACCATGCATCCTCGGCACAGTTTTTCGTCTGTATTGGAGTGTTCGCCTTCCTCTACTGCACTGCCACACTAGTCCTCTACCTGGGCTACCAGCACGTATACAGAGAATCTAGTCGTGCTCCCATTGTGGTACGTTCGTCTTGATTCTCCATGTTTCTCAGTTCTGGTGAAATGCTTGTGCTTAGCCAGGCCCTCCTCTGCACCTATAAATAGCCTAGCAATGGAGCGAGATGAAATTACACGGTGTGGACTTCAAGAGATTGTATTTGAATCAGACAAGTGTTGAATCTGTTGACTTGGTGCTTCTGTGTAAATTCAGACGTGAAACCCCTGATCCGAATGAATGAATGTATGCCATTTTATCTACGCAAGCTACGTTTATAATTCATGTTCTGTGTGTAAAACTTTGCATTTGACACCAGCTGTTGATTTTCAAGCAGTCCACCTTTTGCTGGAATCCAACTGGAGGTCAGAGAAAGTGCATTTAGCAGAGTTGTGTAAATGAAACAGTAGGGAGGGTGTGGTTCCCATGCAACTAAGCAACAAGCGCACTAGGTAGTTTCCTTCCAAGAAGTTTTTTTTGTTTTTACTGATCATTTTTCCTCTTCTTAGGACCTATTGGTGACTGGAGCCTTTGCCTTCTTGTGGTTGGCATCATCCTCTGCCTGGGCTAAAGGCTTGACAGATGTGAAGTCGGCCACCAGTCCTGAACTCATCGTAAAACTTCTTGATGTTTGCAAAAATGTCAGTAACAAGTGCACCCCGGGTGCTGTGCCTCACATGGGCCGACTTAACGCCTCCGTGGTAGGTTGAATGAAAATGAGGGTTGAACGCGTACCTGGCTGATACTAGATAATGTGCTTTTTATGAGTATGAGTATCATCTGAGTAAAATGTCAATATCTGTACTCTATACTAATTGATGATTCCAAGTATGGATACAGAATAGATCATAGATTTAGAGAATTGCTCGCCTAGTGCTTATGGCAAAATGTCCAGATTTACTTCCTGGTTATGTGGCCCACTGTATAAGTGCATTAGTTTCCCCCACTTGCAGGTTTCTGCTCTTTTTTAAATCACTTTTCTTGGCTCGAGGAAAGTTTGAGCAATATAAAACCTCCTGGGATCCAAAATTCATAACAGAAAGAGTCATAATTGACCCTGTCTGCAGGTCAAGGTTTTTATAATGGACGTCTATGGGGATAATGCTTTCTGGGGTACAGGCTTTTTTTCCCGCTAAATATTGTCAGTGGCCACTGGGGAAAATTGGGAGCAAAGGCTGAGCGGCGTCCTCATATACCAGGCCTATAATATGTTTATGCTACAGATGATGTAGTTGGTTGGACATATACAGATGATGGTGTACTGGCACATCCCTACAAGTCAGTCTTTTCCACACATGCTTAAACTTGTACATACAGCCTGGGGTATTTGACTTACGTCTTATTCTTTGGCAGATTTTTGGATTTCTGAACCTCATTCTGTGGGGAGGCAACTGCTGGTTCATCTACAAGGAAACACCTTTCCACAAAACACCCAACCAGCCTGCAGATGCGGAGGGGGCAGTTGGGCCATCGTAACTGCAGAGCTTCCTAATTTCTCAAAGTGTCTAACATGTAGTCTTATCGATTGAGTCATTTTGGTATTAATTGTTCGAAGAAAAAATACTGTAGATTACAAGGCATACATTTCTAAAATTGACTGCTCCTCTTTTGCATTAATTTTATATTTAGGGTCTCAGATACATTTCAGAGCTAGAATTAGATTTTTTTTTTTCCATAGCGAAATCAATAAATTGTATGAGAAATTTTCTATTTTTCTATGAGAAAAGTTATTCTCGTTGATGCTCAGTTTGTATTTTTTAACATAATTATACCCACAACTAAGTGTCCGTTATCTCAAATGGAACTGCAGGTGTGGACTTGTTGATGAGAAATCTTAATGAAGCATCGCTCTGTCAGCCTGTGACCTACCAGCAGTATTCTGCACCAAACAGTATGTCATTTCTGCCAACAGCATTTAAAAAAAAAAAAAAAAACTCAGGGCTATTCAGTTTGCAAAATGATTATAGAATACCTAATAGATATTAGACACTTGAAGTGCATTAATTATTAACACAAGTCTAGACTAGACAAAACCAAATTTGAGTCCATTCCTAAACAATAAAAAGTTTAGTAGTAACATTGATTTCATGTTAAATTGTTGTTCATTGGAAAGAAAATCAGTTGCCAATATGAGATTATTTATGATGTGTGAAAGCAATTTTATTGAATCTGTTTTGTGTTCACTTGCTCTTCGTCATCTCTGTATTAGGCTAAATTCTAGCAGCTAAATATTAAGTTGAATGTAGTTGATATATCCGTTTAGAGCGTTTAAAAACTGTCATTACGCAGAATTTGTGCTTTTTTTACATAATTTTTTTTCTCTTTGTCCTGAATGTTTACAATTTCTAATAAAACACCCCAGAAAGGTCTTATAGCATTACAAAGCCAATGTACTTATGAGTTGAATAACCTTAGCAAGTTGTGCAAAACAACTGAGTGATCTCTAACCTCTTACTAATTTACAACACACTGTTCTTGCTTATGTCTAGCTTCTACCTCCAGTTTGTTTCAAGGGAAGCTGTTTTTTTCAATATTACTGCCATCTTAATGATTTTCTACTTTGATATAGCTTTGCTTGATTCACAGTTTCTGGCTTGATCCACTGCTGTGTTGATAAAAGTGACATATAGATGAGTCTGGAGTTCATGTTCCAGTCCAGGAAGATACTGCTTTGACAAGAAATGCTGTGCATCATTAAAAGAAAAGAATTGGATTAAGTGTTGTGTGTCTCATTATTTCACTGGTGGAAGTGCAAAGCACAATACTGTACATATTGTTTTCATGAAACATAGGCAAAAATATGCAATACAGTTTGAGACTCACTAGGTGGCAGACATGCTGCTTCTAACAGGCATTATCAGCTGACATGAAAAACAATCACACCCACACGCAAGCTTTCAAATGAACCTCCTGACCCTCATCACTCTGGTCAGGTTTTTAGGATACACTGACAACACTGTGGTCTCTCAGTGAATCACATGTTAAAGCACCAGTGCCTGATGCATCAGTGAAATTCACTCATGTTTTAACATTTAATTCATAAAAATCATTATAATGAAGACAATCATTTGTTCTAGCCCTACAGATGATCTCAAAAACAAATAAATCCAAAGTGCTATTTAACTGAGGGCACATACGACATATAGCACAGCTTTATGATGCAAGAAGAGTTTACCTTAAATAAAAAGGAAGAAGGAGGCTACTGTTGAGTTTTTGTCTGCTGCGTAAACAAGGAAATGTGTAACACCAAAAACTGGCCCCTGACATCTGAATCACACTGACAGTTAATAACACTGTATGTATTAAATATGCTAGTTATAAAACAGAGATAGCTGGTAACATTTGAAGGGGACCTTCACTATAAAATTTGTAGGCATACTGAAAAAAGACTTTATATTCTAACAGCCAAAGTGCTTCGGGGGATGACTGGACCACAGAACATCTTCCTGGTGTGCACAAGGATCCAGGAGCCGTTTAACCATTTTATGAGTTTGGACGGTTGGATGATAGGATGGATGACTTCCTATACAATTCAAACATAAATCAGTATATTGCCATATGTGTCTTAATTAGATAGATGTATTTGTATATTTGTATCCCTTGCAGACGGATGGACAGACTGTGCTACAGTGGCGGTTCTGGGGGGGCAGCAACAGGGGCCAGTGCCCTCGTAACTCTGAGTCCGGACCCCCCTGTGGCCCCCCGAACGAAGAGTCTGCATCAATAATACAATGACAGATTTCTTGTGATGATTTTGTACTAAGGGAAACGTGGAAATAAATTGTCTCAGCAGTTTACTACCATTTACTAGAGTTTACTTCTACATTAAAAATGTTGAAATTGTAAACACTATTTTAAGTCTTATTCCCTTGTCTGAATGAGGCATTCGTCTTCTTTTCCCAAGTTGTATGTGCCCCTCTAACAAAAATGCCGGCCCCAACCTGCCCCCCTGTTAAAACTGGTCTAGAACCGCCACTGTGCTATGACACTGCTGCAGGTTTATAAGGGACAGCTAAGGACAGATATCTGTCCCCTCAGTAATAAACATGGCGTCATCTGTACGCGGCCACACGGTTCAGCTCGGGAGCGAGCTCTGTGACGCGGATGTGATGCGCGTGACTGACGGTGTCACCTCGTGAACGCGCAAGAGCAGCAATGGCCGCTTTGGATCGGCGAAATCCTAATCTGGACGATTTTGTCGGATTAAACTGGAGTTGTTGGGTAGATAGGGTGAATATTTCCCCATCAGACGGTGAGTCGTGCTCCCTGTCCCACACCTGGTCCTCATCACGTCACAGTGTCCGCGTCCTGTGCTTCATTTTCTTTACATACACATACAGCGGCATCAGGAGCGACCCAAACAAAAGACCCGCTGGGTCCTAGTGCGGGGGGAGTTCGCTAAGGATGTAAACTGACAACAAACAAACACATTTAAATCATTATTCATGAGGTTTTTTAGTAATGTGGTGATAAAACACTAGGTAGTGAACATAACACGGAGGGTGTACCTGTGGACAGGTAGACGCACCGTTAGCTTTAGCCTGGCAGCTACTGTCACACCAAACACAACACCAACGTTACTTAAGAAGGATTTGTCCTGTTTGCTAACAGCAATACAGACTAGCTAACAGCTGCGACTGGAGCACACAACAACTGCGCTGCTAGCTGTCTTTATATGATCGAAGCAGTTTCCTGAAGCAAGTTTTTTATCTGGACAACTTTTAAATTGATGAGTAAAACCCGGCGAAATGATCAAATCTGGAGCGAGGACTGATGTGACCGAGCTGTTCCGGGTTTTACTCAGCAAAGCTAACCAGATATCTCAGAACACCTGCCTGCATGTCCCATCCCCATGTATCCATGCTCACTGTTTTCTTTTTCACTGTCTTTTGTGCAGCTGAAGACAGCAGCAAGTATGAGAGGGACGGCCCTGAGACCATGACCCTCAGGAGAGAAGGTAAAACTCAATGAGTGCATTCAGTGTCACCAAGAAATCCACACTATTAAAAATTATATTGGGATATGGGTGCATATATTTCGACTTGCAGTATATTTGTTGATCCACTGGAGAGTCATGAGTATCTGAGTTATGAAAAAAATGGTTTCTTTGTTTGTGGAGCCGCTTCAGCTCAGTTGTGGGGCTATAACTCGAATGAGGGGTCAAACTCAAATATAATGGAAGCTGTTATTGAGCAAAAATGTTTGTTTGGGGCCTAAAAAAGTCACTGGATAACAAGTGAGCGTCTATTGTAGCCATTTGAAATAGTCATGGTCAAAAATATTCACTACAGAAATGATAAATAGTAATTATTAAATAAAATGTATACAATGTTAATAATAATAATAATAATGATAATAACTACAATAAGAAAGAAAGAAAAACAAAAACAATATGCAGAATAAAAACATGGAGAGCACGGATAAGGTGCATGTGTTTATACTATCTATACATGTATGTACATGAGACACAATTATAAATACAGAATGTAAGGCAACAAGGGTGTATTATATATACCTTGCTGTGCAAAGAGAATAATAGTGTGTAAGAGTATGTTAATGAGTGTAAAATAAAGCAAAACGTTATAAAACAGCAATAAAAGTGATTTACTGATTGATCAATTGAAGGTGGAGTTATAAAGATTCACCAATCGAGTGAAACACTAAAATATCCCAATATCCCTAATTAACTTTGAGCACTGTATTTCACTTCACCTCTATTTTCTATTCTCCTCTCCAGATATGCACATATATGGCGACTGCCCAGCACATGATGAGATCTATCTGGTGGTGTGCAGCCACTGTGGGCAGGTGGTGAAGCCTCAAGCCTTTGAGAAGCACTGTGAGAGGCGGCACGGTCCTCTCACCAAGATGTGCAGCCAATCATCTACCTTGGCTCCACAGCAGCGTCCGCGCCCCGGCCGCCCTCTTTCAAACCTTTCCCCGGCTAGAGAGAGGCAGAAGGATGGCAGATGTCATGAAGCCAGCGCCCCCTCCTCAGCTGTGTTACCAGTCCACCAGCACAGGCCTAACAAGGCCCAGAGGGAGGCAGTGAGGTACCGTTTAAGATTGTTTACATCATAACAACGCAAGAAAATATGTGATAGAGAGATGCTGAGCTCAGTCCTGTTTGAGTCCTTTATTTATTGCTTTGTTTGAAACTGTAACTAGAGCTGTAAGAAGACATGTGGGTGGTGCAGTGTAGTTTGCTAGTATAGTGGAGGGGGAAAAAAACAAGTAAATGTGTTTAAAGCTACCACAAACATTACAATAAGTTTATGTTTTCCCAGACAAAGTTACAGTGAATAGTACATTAGCCCATTAGAAAGAAGCAGGAGGAGATTTTTCTTTAAATCATTTTATTCCAACATATTTTGTGGTTTGGACTGTGGAAACATGACCACTTTTGTCCACAGGGGCCTCCAAAATCAATAAATTAGCATATCCTAAATATAAGGTCTTGAAAGTAAATAAATATTTGTAAATTTGAATTTGTAATGTCTTAATTCCCACAAACTATAAATCTAAATGTATTTGTTAATTATTGAATTCCTCTTGAGTCAACCTCTTCTGTGGGAAGTCCACATTTCTAACCTCTGCATGTGACCTCATACACAGTATTCAACATACCTTTATAATTTCTTGCAATGCTTGAATAAGAAAAAATCATGAATAAATCTGGTTAAAAATGACTATGAAAAGGTCTTTACAAGCATTAAATTTAATGTCTGATATCTGTAAACAGTCTGGGAACCCATTTACACAAAGAACATAGAAAACGCTGTACGATCTGATCCCATTTATGTCATTTGGGACTTGCACAAACCAGAATTCAGTCACTAATTGTGAGCGTTTTAATTTAGTTTCCTTCTCTTACTTCCTCTGCAGTCTTCCTTCGGTGGAGAAGTTCCCTCAGGAGAACCCTCCCCTCCCACAACCGTCCTCCTCCATGCCGCGACCCAGGGTTCCTCCGTGGCACTCTGGACCACTGCCCCCTGGCCACTGTTCTTCCTCCACTTCTCCATCAGAGAGACCCTCTGTGCAGAAGCCCACAGCTGGCCAGTCCAGTGAGTCTCACAGTCCTCTGCGGGGGACGAGAACCTACAGCCGGATCTCCAAAACACTCGACAGTAAGCCTGCTGCTGTTCTGCCACATGTCTCTGAACTGTCGAGGACCCTTAAACATTTACTATTTTATTACAATATTAGCCTTTTATTGTATGTTGTGCTGTTTATAGTTTTTGCATTATTTATTTTGTTTGGGGAAAATGACCATATGGTGGGTTATAATCTCTCCATCAGCATAGATCATGTTGACTGTCAGTGTCCTGCTGTTGCTCACTGAATACTGTGTTTGTTTTCTTTTCCATAGAGAAAGAATGTGACCTGAACAAACACTGCCGAGTTCTGGATCCAGAAAGGAAGAAGCTGTGCAGCCGGGAGCTTATATGCAATGTAAACTCTCAGTGTTACCAGTGTTTTTATTGTTGTTCTCTACTGACAAAGAGATGAGTCTTTTTGTCTTTCGAGGTTGCATTTGTTATTTGTGGAAAATTTTTATCAGTTCTTTTGGACGTGATGTAATGCCTTTTTTTCTCTCCACTGTGTTGTTCTCTCTGCACAGACTGACTCCATCCACCAGCAGCAGAAAGTGATGGGGAAGACTAAGAGCTTTGATCAGTTGGCAGCGGAGCAGAGAACAGCCTCAGCAGGTCGAGATATGGAGCAGCTTCTCGTCAAATCAAAAGACAAAGAGCAACATTTGGAAGCTTTTGAAGAGAAGACAACTCAGGGCAGCAAATATAACTCCAGCAAAAACTGTCACATTCTCAAGTATGATGATTTTATAACTGTTTTACTTTGTTTATATTTACAAATATAAACCATAGGAAATTGTGATGTCCTTTGAGGACAGTTTGTTTATTCAGTTTATTAAGTCATGAAGTCAATGAATGAATGAAGGTTTTTCTCTTCTGATTAAAATGTTTCCCCCAAAACTACATAGAGCACATTTTAATTAAGAAGTTCTGTATTTTGCATCATAATGTCTTAGCACAACAGATAGTGAAAGAAGCAAACATGACAGGCTTACAAAATGAATTATAATTTTGTCGATTAAACACAATTCAACATTCAGCTCAGTTCACTTAATGCAAAACATACATATTCTGAATGGTAAAGTTGGAGATGTCAGTGTGTTTTATCTGAGTAATTCTTTTCCACATAGAACCTGCTGCCGCTCTTCCATAATGCATCCCTTTTTTTGTTTTCGGTTGCTTTCAAAACAGGTCCGGAGATCCATCGAAAAGCTTTCCAGAAGAGGAGGTCAACAGCATTGTGGAAGTGGAGGTACAGCCTCCCTATCCCTTCAACCACACACTGGTGTCGAGCGAGGACAGTGAAAACGACGAGCAGGAGGAAGCTTCAGACCTGCCTGCTGCACCCTGGCACCCCAAACCTCTCGGGGTGAGTGCAGAAACATACAGAAGCAGAGCAGCAGCCAGCAGATTGAGATTTCTGTCATAGGCCTACATCAGACAGGTTCAAAAATATTGTTGCATGATTGTTTTAAGAGGAAGAATATTAATTTAAATCAGTTGTGATATATGAATTTAGAGAGTAAAGCGTTGGTGTCACTGGATTTGACCATGAATACATCACTGTTGTTTATGAGTGTAAATTACACCTCACACAAACACACGTGTTTGTATTTATAAAACTTTCTGTTCTGTAGCTATGCACTTTTGGATGTCGCACATTGGGCTGCAGCATCTTCACCTTTGACCGCCGTTGGCACCACCTGCGGTTTGCCCTAAGTGCCATGTTGGAGCAGCATGTCAGCACACACTTGTGGAAGTGAGTGTCACTTCTCTATACTTAGCAGAAATGTCACCTATTTGAGCACCACAAGGTGAAGAAAGAAGTTACATAGTGAGTTGGGAGACGTCCAAGACAAGATGTCTGTCCCCGAACTTGACATTGTACACACTTGGGCCGGGCTTCTTCTTCAACTCAACGTGGTTTCTTTTCTGCAAGTTATTATATATCAATGCTTTGTTTTCTTTTTTTTTTACGCGCGGTGTAATGATCTCTGTCTGTAATGATGAGAAAAGGTTAGACATTGATTTGATACTTAAAAAATGATAAAAGCATCCCAGAAATAATCCATCTGAAGAGAATGGTAGGATTGATTGCATTACCAAGCATTCTGGTTTTCATGTTTTTCCTTTCAACTCACAGGAAAATGCCTCAAGTCTCATCAGGTCTCAGGTCCCATCATGTCACACCTCCACCTGTAGGATCACCTGTCAGGAGTAGAGCCAAACCCTCCAAATCCACTGCCCCCCTCAGCCTTGAGTCTACCTCACTGGGACAAATGGAAACCAAAAGCAGTCAGCACAGTGCTCACAGTACCAAACCGCCTTCTTCCACTGTGTCTGCAAACTTGGGGCCTGGTCGACGGCGCAACCCTAGCAAGGCTCGGCAGACCAATGCAAGCGCTGCGCAGAAAGCTGACAAGCTGTCACACAGCGCTGAGGACAAATCCCCCAAATACATCAGGGAACCCCCACTCCATGAGAAGTGCCAGCCACACGTGCCCTCCTCTCAAGGACCAGTAAACGGTACATTCTCACACGGAAAGAAGCCATGTCCTCCTCTCCAGCGCTCCCCCCGCAGCAGAGGGAAGCCCCCAGGGGTCCAGCAGCAGCTGGTGGGTTATGACCATGGGGGTCATGCCCAAAAACGCAAAGGCACCAATGAGTCAGTGCCCCTCGGCTCTAAGTGTCAACGTTTGTCCTCCACTTCCCGTTCCAGCCTCCTTACCTGGAAAGGAGAGAATATTGAGAAAGTGTTTGGCTGGGGCCTGGAGAGAAGACCAGACTCCTAAAGAGTGAGTAGACTAGCAAGCTCAGGTGTGCTATAGGGTGTATACCTTAGTGTTATTTAATGATGTGGATCCATCCCTTTAATGAATATTTATATTTGTGTCTGCTTTCTTAACAACATTAAATCATTTGTAGGTGACGGTTGTTGTGTATGTCTTGTCTTCGCAGCCAATAATGAAGCCCGCCTTAAAATGAGCACTTGAAGAAGAGGGTTGCTGCAGCTGCCACCGCCAACATAGCATGCCTGTGTGAATGTGTGTTTGTGTATATACTGTATGTTTCTGACCACATTTGTTTATGTCCTCACGTTTTTATGCACAGACATCAGGAATAAATATTTGTCTGAATATTATTGCATGTGTGTATTTTTGCAAGATGTCTATTTTTCTACTTGATCCAACGTCTCAGTTTGTTATCTGTGTAACGTAAAAAAATAAATAAATACCTCAGTCTACTTGTCATGCTGCTAAAATTAAAAGTCATTTCATAGCAAAACAATAAAAACATTCTTGAACCTATCCACCCTGCGTCTTCTGTTATTTTACTGTGGTTCTGTACTAATGGAGCAATAAAAAAGCTAGTCTGTTTAATTTAGTCATTACGCATTTACTCAAATTATGGAAATTATGGGGATTTTTCTCTAATTGTCCCCAACTGGCTGCTTCAATCGCTTTTGATTTTCTAACACCAGATGGAGCTGTCTGGAGTTTAGAAAAATCAGTCAAATGGTCTAACAGAAAGCATTGAATAGTCCCTGATTAACCAGGTCGACACTGTTACACTTACCGTTTTTACAAAAGTGAAAAAATTCTTGCACACGTTCTGGCCTACTGCTGTTTCAGTGTGTAGACGAGCGCCACAACAGATCCATCTAGATACAGAGATGATGGACAAGTCATTCAATCAGAATACCACAGAAATTAATTGAATTTGTAAAACCAAGTGGTACATTTTCACCTGGGTTTATACATGGAGCCGTTGTTATGCTTGTCCATGTCCCTGATGAATGTTGCACAGACTGAAGCATCATAAAGAACGAGCAGCAGCGATTAAGACGTTTAATTTTTCAACTTTAATGCAACTTGTGCTGCCCACTGATGCCCCTGTCATATAGGCTGTTTCGGGTGTTTAAAAACAAATCTAAATATTCATTATGCTCATGTTTCTAGTTTATATTTCTACATCCAAAGTAGCTTCATGGATATTTTGAAAAATATTCTTTACCCTTGTTTATTTTCTTCCCCTCATATAGCTTAAGTAAACAGTCAAAATAAATAGATTTTGTTTTAACTCCTCTACTGATAATTAATGCTAAAATGCTTTGTAATAGAAGTGACCAATAAATATCAATGTTTACGTTCAGCCATACACTAACTCATTTCACCACTAGATGGTGTTAAACCATCAATGTTGCTCCTCAGAAAAAGCAGCAAGATGAATATTTAACCATTTCCACCAAGTTACATAAGCGCAAACTGTATGTAAGCCTATCTAGTCTGTTATATCGTGGTCAGGAAACAGTTAATAAACATCACAAGGTGCCATAAATCTTTTCTACAATTATATCTTGCAGGGAACTTATACTCGACACCTCCATATGTGTAAATCAGTCGTTCCACACAGCTCTCTGACAACACGCAGCTCAGATTCAGTCGGTTACTAATCGAGGAAACACATTTTGTTGTGTCTAAAGTCTCCCAAAATGTCAACTCTATATTTACTTTGTCAGCAGTCCCAAACGTTAGTCATAGTAATTTGGCAAAACATCACAGCTTTGTCCTTAAAATACTCCACGAGCCTCAAAGATTTGGAGGCAAATCACTACAGAAACAAGTTCCTGTTGAGGGAGATTTCTGGAAATAGCAAAAGAAACGGCAGTAAAAATGGAGGCAGAACAAAGTGTAAATCTTGATCTTTTATTAAGTCAAATGATATATCAGTTTTCTTCATCTTTTTTGCCTACTAGGTTGCACCTATCCTGCAGTCAGAGAAACTCTTAAGCGTACCATGCAAAGCCATTCCACTTTAGCTAAGAGACCTTTCAGATTTTATGGCGGTGACCGATCAGCTTGTCTCTGGAGCTGTGGTCGATAATCTCAGGGCTTTCAGTGCTGTTAAAAGCTCCATTCTTGTAGTGGCAAACCATATAAGTGGCAAGCGTTTAGCCCCACAGCCTCAAAGAAGTTTGTTTTGTATTGTAATTGCTACCTCATGGTCAGATGAATGGAAACCACTTCCTTTCCCAATCTGTAGATAATCATTTAGGAAACTGTTTATGTGCTGTTAATGCAGAGCAAAGATTTAGTTGTATTGATGCCGCAAATCTAAAAACCTAGAAAAATGCAATGATGTATTCACATTGCATTATATTAGAACTTAAAACTGACACAGTCCTGAGAAGATTTATTTAGCCTCTGTCTTCAAAAACCCCCATTGTGTTTCAGGAGTTCATTGATCGGAGTGGAGAGATCTCGTGATTTTCACACATTCCCGGCTTTTGTAGAAAATATTCTTTGAAAAGTTGTTGCTTTAAAAAGGTGCAATATGTAAGAATTAGTCAGCTGTCAATGTCATACTCAGAGTAACTGCTTACTGCTGCTGGCTGTAGCTGCACTTTGCTAGTTAGCTCAGTTAGCAGTGCAGCTAGCAGTTATGACTGGGGGCTTGGGGGCAAAGAATCAAAGAAATTGACTGATTTTTTTTTTTTATGCCTAAACAAACTAAATAAACACACCCTCTTTGTTTTCATGACTGAATAAACAAAATGACTTTAAAGGACAACACAGCTTCATCCTGTTTTACTTTGTTTATATGTGGCGGACCCTGCCACCCTTGTAGCTTCAAACAGTGTTCTGTGAACCTATTTTCCTCTGAAAACAGTTTGTTTATTCAGTGATGGTAACAATCAATATTTCTGAGTTTGTATTATTACCTCATTAATACTAAAAATTCGGATTTTAAATTTTCTCCCCAAAACTACCTAGTACCCCTTTCATTTTTTAACGTTTTCAACTAAAATGCTTACATATTGTCCCTTGCATTGTCGTAAAGCATCTGTTGTAGGATTCACCTACAGCTCCCTACATCCTGACACAGCCACCAATCTGATAAAGCACCGTCCTCTCTCCTTGAATTCCTTATGGCTTTATGAGCAAAGTCAAATACTGACTGGAAATGACTGGCGGCTACATACTCACTGCCCATTAGGATGTATCATGTTCAGTTGCACTCTTCCTATGCAGTTTTAACACATGTTCAATATATATTTTGTCATTTAACCGGAGTGTAAAATACATCCTATTTCAATAAAAAACTAAACCCCACCCCGCTTAAAAAAATTAACATTTAAGTCAAGACTTGAATGTCGAAACAGCTAACAGTAGCACAGCGGCGGACGAAATGCAAAATGATCAACAACATCAGATTATACAAGAATACAGTCAGTACACTGGTAGAACATAGCAGTACACAACTAATCAATACTGAACACAGAAAAGTGAGTCTTAATACATATATATACTGTATATATAGATATATATAGGAAGGCAGATTTGCTTTGGAGAGAACAAAGCCACTCTTCTCCTCCATGCTCGGACCTTCGCAATAGCACTTAGTTTTTCTCTGTACAGATCAGACTGGCCCATTAGCCACAGCATGTTTTACTGGGTTGCTGCAGGACAGATACACGCTATTCATTATTGTTCCGGCAGTTCAATGTGTGCTATTCAACAGCCAAAAAATCCGAGGTTTTAGCCATTTCACATTGTGGCGTTCATGCTGCCTTGAAATCTGAGGGGTTTCAGTTTGATCCCACAATGAGAACGGAGTAATGTATTTTAATTCTAAGGGGGCCTGAATCCTCAAAAATGGGCCAGATTCTGCAGCAGTGCTAAATGTGGCTGCATTTAAGTGCGTCTTGTGGTATTTTTGCAGCTCTCTATTTCTCCACCTGGTATTCCTATGTGTGAGAAATGAGATGATTCACGCACCACCTCTCTGATAAGTGTGACTTCCTTTTCTCACCCACACATGAGATGCTGTGGTGCACACTGCAACTGTGAATATAACATAGATTTTTGCGTAAAAAAAAAAAAACCCATTGCCCAGAAATGTGCACATCTTAACATCTGAGAGCCACGCTGACATTTGATTGCGAGATGTGTGTGTGATTTTACATAAATGTCCTTTCTTATGTATTTGCTGCGCTGGAAGAAACTAAAAAGCATTCAGCATTAATCTAAAAGTTATACTCATATAAGTTATACTTTTCTAACCACATGACTCATTGGGAGAGCAAATGTTCAATAAAAGCTCCAGGCGGTTCCCTCATAAACAAATTACAGACTACTTAAAGGGCATCACATTCATCGCCTGGTTGAATGATTGCTTTTGAACTGGGAAGGGCAGCCTCGTAATGATGGCGGTACACAAACAAAGCAAACACATCTGGGCTGTCAGCGTCGAGCGAGCCACAGAGAATGGCTTTGTGGATCTGTGACTCACGATAACACCTATTCCCCTCCTGCTCCGAGAGACAATGACACGGAAAGCAGAGGGAATCCGCGTCCCACCGAAAAGAGGCAATTAGCATTTATGACGGGCTAGCCTTGTTGTATTATGATACAAACGCAGCACAGCTTCGCGAAATCACCCTTTCTTGTTTGAGTCTCCTGTTTTAAACCTTGTGAATGAAATCCGCACATCACACAAGGCGTCTTGAATGGTAAAGTGAAATCACAAAAGATCCAATTATAATTGTAGAAGAGAAATCTGAAGGTTGAAAGAGGTTTTCTGTTTCTGAAATCAGCTCTCTCATGCCGAAAAATGTACACCCTCATCATATTCATTATTCATAAGCTTCATCGTCTGAAGCCGCCCTTCAGGTTTAATTACGTGGCAGACTTTAATGTTTACCTGCTGATATGACATTCAGCTTTTTGTACCTGCCACATTTTTAAATCAGCACGACGCTGCTAATATTCTGTCTGAGCAAAATGCTTAAAGATCAAATACTTAAATCTACAACATCATATTCCAGGATTTTGTTCAGGCTGCACATTTTACATACAGGAAACAACACAATTGCCTGAAACTGGCAGCCTTTAGCATTGGCTTGGTGTTCAACTTTCTGATAGTGTGACTGAGAAAAAACAAATGCTATGACTTGGCCAAGAGGAGGAGTCAAACTCTGCAGTAAGTGGCACCTCAGTGGACAACAAACAGAAGCCTATTCGTCCTTGTAAGGACTCTGGTAGCTGTCAGTATACAGAATTGAGACAAAACACGTCCCTGCACCTACAGGAGCCGTTCTTTGTTTTTAATTGAGTAAGGCTTCAAACATTTCTTTTGGATTAACGGTGCAATATGTAAGAATGGCCACCTGTTGAATTTATACTCCCGACAAAAAAAAGGGGAAGCATATCACCAGAGTAACTGCTAACTACTGCTAAATGCATTTTTTTTAACAGTCCATGACTGTAGCTACTCTTAGCTTGTTAGCTCAGTTAGCTGTGCAGCTAGCCGGACTACCATGGGAGTGTTGGTGTTTACATCACTAGCCCAGGAGCTTTGGGCCGCTGGGGGGAAATGAGGCTTTCGGGCCCAGGGCTAGCTGGTTAGCATGCTAACAAGGACACTACGTAGGCATCTTGGACATAACACCAGGACTGTTATTTCCTCACACTCAATTGATCATTTTAGCTAGATTTTGACTGTTTTAAACTAAAATTCTTACATAATGCACCTAAACTACTATGGCTATTTTAATTAATTTATTAACAATGATCTGCCTCGAGCTGTTCGACTATTTTATAATATACCTCTGTGTATATTGATCACTTAACATAGCGAAGAAAAAATACATATCGCTACACATATGACTATGAATACGAAGAATGATCAGTCTGATGAACTACATCTGAGTGCACATGAGTAACAGCAAAGAATGACCTTAATATAATGTTTGTGTGGTTTCTAAATGTCGGGCAAATCCACATTTCCTCTGGATCACACAGATCAGTCTGGGTTCTCATGTGATGTGGGTTTGTGGCATGCTGCTGCTCCATAGATGACTCAAGGCTAATGACAGATGTATTCATAGCCGGGTGATGGCGGACTGTATATCTAAGTCTCCCTGTGTTGATAGAAGAGGGGTTAATGTATCTAAGATCTAATTTAAGATGCAGTCTATTCTAGTGCTTATAATGGATTTAAATTATGAGCCAGCCATGTTTTAAATATATTATGTGTTTCTCCTAAATCTCATTTCTACCTGTGCATTGTATCGTATGTATTCCTCACCCTATAAATGTTCACTTCCTGAGTGCTGATATCAACAATATATCATCTACTTTTTACTCTCCTAAGACTGTTCGTGTACACTGCCATTCCTTCACAGTATGAATATTAAGTGCTACAGATTAAAATGCTGGAAAAGTCCTGTTAGTTGTCCCTATCGACAACAAGACAGTTTTTTTTTTTAAATCCCTTTGAGATCCTTATTTCAACTTGCCAGCAACTACAGATCCTTACTCCGTTTCCTCCCACAAGGTCACAGTCACAGTTTACAGGAACTAAAAGATGGCTCACGTTGTACCATATACATCCAGTCATGTGCCATCCATCATCTTTGCCAGTTCCATCTCAGACCACCATGGGAGTGTCTGAGAAGACGGAGCTGATGGACTCTGCTACTGACTTCTTCCTCTTCCCCTTCATAAGTGAGCCAGTCTCTGCATCCATCTCGTCATCATCCTCATCCCCGTTGGGGTTCAGCTTGCCGTTCTGGCCTTGCAAGTCCTTCGAGTCTATGAACGCCACGTGCCTGTTCAGCTCTGCCTTGAGCGTTGGATCCTCGTGGGTGGGTGTCACGCTGAGCATGGACGAGTGGATGCTGTCCTCACCCCGACCCTTACCCTTAGAGGGGCAGCAGAAGCATCGACACGGTGTCAGGTAAAGGTACATGAGAACCAGCACCACACTGGCCAGACAGCCCACCAAGGTGGTGTATGCTGTGTTCAGGGTCTCGCCGTTCCCGTGCATGGTGAAGTTGTGAACCTTCAGCACTATATAGATGGTCTCATTGAAGACCTCGCTCATCGCAATGCAAGTGTAGGTCCCAGCGTCCTCAGACCTCACCGGACTTATCTGCAGACTCCCGTCTCTCAGGACTTTGGCTGTCTGGTTGCTTCCAGGTGTCACCATCACATTACCAGGCATCAACCAGGTCTTTGACATGCCCCTGTGTTTGGTGTCGCAGCCAAGGGTCAGCGTTTGCTCCAGAAAAGCCTCTTCATCTGCCTCCATGAAGGTGCTGCAGTTCATATAGTCACCGCTGAGTTCAAAAACTCTAACTTGGGTTTTTTGCGAACCAGGCAGAAGACATGTGTAGTCATCTTTGAAGTCCACCGCGGAGTTCAGCTTTCGAATGTACCAGTGGGCCAGGAGTGTGTAGAGATCACAGTGACACAGCAGAGGATTATTGTGGAAGTAGAGGCCATTTTTGATCCAGGCAGGCAGCACCTGGAGCTCATCAATGGGTAACGTCTTGATCCTGTTGGAGGAGACATCCAGGAGTGTAAGTTTCTCCAGGCGCGACTTTTCTTTGACCAGCTCCACGGGGAAGCGGGAGATTTGGTTCTGGCTAAGGTAGAGCTTCTGAAGGTTGAGCATGCCGATAAAGGCTGCGCGGTCAATCTGGGAAATTTGGTTATTGTAGAGCAAGAGGACCTCCAGGTTGACCAAAGGCTCAAAGATGAACTCATCCAGCTGCCGCAACGAGTTGGAGGACAGGTCCAAGTAGCGCAGGTGCTTCACATATATGAACGCCTCTGAAGACAGGAAATGGAGACCATTATGGCTGAGGAGGAGGTTATTGAGCTTCAGGAGCTTGACAGGGGTCCACTCGGACCGCAGCCGCGTTATCTCATTATAGCTGAGATCCAGCACGGCCGTGTAGAGCGGCAGACCCGTCGGGACGATGGTCAGATTCATCTTGGAGCAGCTCACTATGTTCGAGGCGCAGATGCAAGTCTTGTGGCAGTTCAAGGTTGAGCCCGCTGCGCCCGGGAGCCAGAGGAGAGCCACGCAGAGGGCGAGGGAGAGGGCCCATCTCGGACGCTTACTCCAGTGAGGTAATGTTTCCAACAGGCTGTCACCTGTTCTGGTGGAGGGCTGCAACATGCTAGCAGTTGATCTAAATCCCAGAGAGGTTTACTACGATCCTATTCTCAGAGAACAGCACGGGAGAGCAGCTGGAGGATTCCCAGGCATTGTTGACTGTAGGCTGAAAAAAAAAAGAAGAAACAAGAGTGATAAAGGGTTATTATTAGATAGATAGATAGATAGATAGATAGATAGATAGATAGATAGATAGATAGATAGATAGATAGATAGATAGATAGATAGATAGATAGATTTCATTTTGGACAATACAGTTCATTGTTAAACTGTAAAATATCCTGCTTCATTCACAACTTTGTCACTCGTCACAAGTGTCTGATGAAGTGTCTGACCACATTTTGTTGGCAAATCCAATGCAACAGAGAATGAAGAAACTTGAAACAAGCTTTAGTCCAAGAATGGGGATTAAAACTTAATTCAAAATATAATATATATATATATATATATATATATATATAAAAAAGGGAAAGACAGGGTTCCCTGTGGCTTTAACATTAAGCCCAGTGTATTCAATATTCATCCAGCAAGCCCAAAAATAATGAATAAAGGGATCAGTGCAAAAATGTGTGTATAGATAGATAGATGGACAGACAGACAGACCGATAGATCGATAGAGATTTAGGTTTAGGGATCAGTAGAAAAAAATTGCATATTTTGGATATATACCGAAATCATAATGTGTTATTCCCTTTTATCAGCATTGGCCCCAGAAAGCAAGTATTGGGTGGGCTCAGACAGACAGACAGACAGACAGATAGACAGATAGATAGATAGATAGATAGATAGATAGATAGATAGATAGATAGATAGAAAGTGAATATCATGCTTTATGAAAAACAAACATACTGTAAATAAAGACACGCCGCACGGAGGGAAAGTATCCAAAACAACACCAGAATAAAAAATCCTGCATTTAAAATGTTACTTCATGGACACAATCTGCGCTGCAAATGTAAACAAAGGGGCTGCCACACCTCCACAACTCAAAACACATGAACTTGCTGTCACTCCCACTGAACAAGTCTGTTAATGTGGGACAAACGCAGGATTAACTGCTGCTGCTGCTGCTGTTTCACATGCTGTCACCATCTGTAATACAACATTATGATCCCCTGACACAAACATATAGTAAATGCTTATTTTTCAACTACAGATATCGTTCTTAACATTTCTGCTCAATCACGAACGAACACCAAGTGTTGGCTTCTGTTTGCTGAAGTGACTGTATTCATTTGGGTCGATGCGTTTTATTGCTGTGTCTCTTGGTGAAACTTGTTTATAGATGCGTTGAGGGCTTAAAACTCTGGAAGTACATATTTAATGAGATTATCCTCTGCCAGTAAAAGGATAATATGCAAACACAGAAGCTGCAGTGGTGGATTTACTGCAATGTTTCCCTCTAAGATGCAGAGTCACCCTTTTCAAGTGATGTGAAGTATTTGTATTGGGCACGCAGCACTTGAGTAAATGTCCTCAGTTACTTCCCACCTCTGCACCCATGTGAACATGCAGTGTGACATGTACAGTAGCTCTGTGTCTGTGTTGCCCACAGCTCCCTCACACATATATATATCCTGCAGCCTACACTGTATAAACTTTCTTGCCCTGCACAATGCGTAAAAACAAACACACACCCGGTACTCACGCTCACCCATGTGCATTCACACTCCTCCTGGAAGACACGCATTGATTTTCTTCTTCGTCCCTTTTCCCTCCCTTTTCTCTCACACAAAGATAAATACTGTGTTACACTAAAACATGGAGAATGAAACGTAAATAATAAAAAGGCACCACAGAGTGAAATCGTGCAGTTGTTTACGTTATGTCATGTTCTGAGGTGTCCCTCCTCGTCCGTGTGTGGAGGAGCCGTGCAAACGTTGCATTGCACCATTCTGATGGAAAACAAACGAGCACAACATGGGAACGTGTGCCGAGAGATGGAGAACGAAGCCGAGGAGAGCCGCCTACCTTCAAACCGGGATGCAGCGATGTTGGATCTGATTAAAACACAGCTCCTCGTCTGTTTACGGCGCTGCTGCACACGGATAGTCCCCGTCTGGATGAGTCTGTGTCTGCAGTTGAGGACAACGGCGGATGCAGGGGAGGAGGAGGGAGAGCACTACAGATATCCTCGCCAAAATAATCCCGCTCCACGCGCCATCCAGCAGCACCCGGTGCAAAATTACGCAGACACGATTACGTAAAGAGCAGACAACGCGCGTCCTTTTAACGACTGGCAATCAACCGATTAAGCGACTTTTGTCTCAATCAGCTGTCTTTGCTCTCAACGCAGCAAACTGCTCCGTGTACACACCGCCGCGCGTCCGCCTTCCGCAGGTAATTGGCGCAGTTTGAGCGCCTCCGGCTCCCGTCGGCTCTCATCAACCGCCTTGGACATAATTAAGAAAGAGCCGTCTGTGGCTGAAGAGCCTCCCTGTAGCTCCTTGTGGGCCGTCTGCGGACTGCGTGCAGTACTGCCGCTGCTGCTGCTGCTGCTGCAGTGGTTGACGTGTTTTCTCGGCAGCAGCGCGTTCAGAACCAGAAGGCGCTGTTTACCGAAAAGACGCACCAAAGACGCACAACTGACAAACCCTGTGGAGAAGTGAAGGGGGGGCGAGCGGGTCAAGAAAATGTAATACCGCCATACAGAAGCACATTTAAAGGTTGATATTAGTATATGGCTGTAGGATAAGAGATAGTCGAGTTTATCATTTACATCATCACCATTAATTAGTCTATTGTGGTAACCGAACTCTGCTTAGAAGGATGAGGGTAAGTCATTGATTTAATCCAACAACCTAATGGTCAGACTGACACATATTCTGCTGCCAGGAAGGGAAAAGAAAAACAACTTGACCCTGTCACCTTTCACTCAGCACCTAGTTCTTCAACAGGAGGTCCAGGACCCTGAGGAGGTCCTCGGAGTTACAGCAGGGGGGCCAAAAAATTATTGTTAAATGATATCAAGTTTCATTTTTAAAAACAATTTAAAGGGTATGTCCTCCGATCTTGCACCTTTAGATGTATATATAGATATATGTTTTTACTGAATATTTCTTTTCTAGGAATACGTTATATTCATGTTAATCTGTATTTTCAGACACATTTAAAGGGTTACTCCACCAGTTTTACATATTAAGGTGTTTACAGGTGTTGGGTAGTACTGTTTATGTGGAAAAAGTAGTATAAAACCTTTTTTTGTTGCTCCAGAGGAAGCTGCAATTAATCTGAATAATCGCCTCCAGTGATGTCACTGAGAGGCCAAGTTGCATTGTGGGTAGAGTAGGCAAGTAAGTAATTATCATCGCCTTTTTTACGCCCACATTGCCCAAAATGCATTTTAGCTACTGAGTGACATCACTGGAGGCAATTAATCAGATTACATAGAGATATTTTGGTGGAGTTACCCTTTAAATGTGTCTGAAAATACACATGAACATAAATCCAACATATTCTATAGCAAAGATGAATTCAGTAAAAAATATACATATATTTAAAGGTACAATATGTAAGGAATCGGCCACCTGTCAGATTCATATGAAAAACAAATAATTGGCAGCATATCACCAGAGTAACCGCTAACTGCTGCCAACTGTAGCTGTTGTTAGCTAGTTAGCTAGTTAGCTAGTTAGCTCAGTTAGCGGTGCAGCGAGAAGTATTAACTGGGAGATAGGAGCACGGAGGAGTGTTGGCGTTTACATTGCTAACACAGGAGCTCTGGACCAGGACGAGTCGTGACGTGTGTTATTACAGTCCCAGCTCCTTCTCTCTATCAGCTAAGAGGTCCTTAGCCTAAAAACCTGACTCAGCACCTTCATAACTTTAGATAGTCAAACTATATATTCATTTATATCTTAACGCCTTTAAATATATGCACCCAATATAGATCTTGATCCTTGTATCACTCTCCTTACATTCTTATAAATAGACATATTGCTTTCTCATGGTCTCCCAAAGGTGATGCAGCTAAAACGATGTTTCCTGAATATCTGTGAATGTATCATCTTTAAATAATTGGCATGAGGAGGTGAGACAAACACCCAGGCGGTTGGATGTTCTTTTACGCTTCCTGTAAAATTCACTTACATGTAGCTGAATGTGGCCATACTAGGCTGTGACACATTTTCATCTTCGCAGTGCAATCTGACAGCTGAATATGTTAACACTCACTACATGTTCTGACTCCTGCCACTATTTGTATCCCCTCGTCATACACATAGTAGGTCCGTGTTCATAAACTGGGCTATCTCTGGCTGATTAATTATCCGAGAGTGAGTTATACATGTCGTATCTGTTGTCAGTATGTCTGTGATTGATAGGTTGGTGATTCAGCAGCAATTAAGCCGTTTTATACTCAGGCCTTGTGAGTGAAACGTGCACAGCAAGCAGCCAACTTCAGCAGAGATTGAATTGTTTCACTGGCAGCTCAGTTTAAAGCCTTGAAAGCTGCAGAGACAGCCTTAATTTATATTGTTTCTGTGGGTATTTACCTGCTGATTAGCCGAGGTAGCATAATCTGCCTTTAATATTAACACCAGCACATTATTCTGTGGACGAGTGCTTCAGGTAGGCGTGCGGCCACCAACCTGTCCAGCCTTTCCAACAATGATTTCCTCACACAGCTCGTTCCTCGCTCAGTCTGCAGACTCTGTTTATGTGTTTGATTAGGTCTGTTTATGAGCGCCGACTGAGCGGGGAAAACCTTGTCATTTTTTACTCAAGTGAATCCACCCACATGCTGCTTTTAGAGCATTTTTTTTTTCGGGTTTTCCTCAATTCACAGATCTGCTGCGGCGAACGAGCAAGCCTGGCTTTGGCAAAGCTGTGAGAACCCTGCGCATTGCCAATAAGCTGCTACACCAGCGTAGCCTCCTACTCAGAATGCCACCAGAAATCATTTAATAAATGAAGATTATAGCAACAGGGGATCATTTTAATGTCATATGAATTATTGTCTCATTATAGAAAGATATATGAATGAGTGCAACCCTCTCCAGGGTTGTCAGGTTCACTGGAATCATTTCATGTGTTCAACAAGAGCAGAGTGATCCACGGAGAAAGAGCCGACCTGTGACCTTTTGTGCCTCACCGTTCTTTGAATGTCACTTGGTTTTAGCAATCATGAGATTCAAGCTCTTCTCTGTCTGGGTGCCGCCCGTGGGAGACAGACAACCCTGGTGGAATATACATAATTGCAGAAACTCTGTCGGAATTGGGTTTGCCTTAAAAAAAATATGTGCTTTGGCAGGTGAAGCAAACAGATTTGAAGCAGGCTCGAGTGCAGGCAGACATCCCTCGTGATTTGTTTTTAAAGGGAAATTCAGTGCCAGATAAATGCTCCCAGCACAGGCATAAAAAATCCTTTGAAACAGGTTTCCCTCGGTAAACAAACAGTGCTTTTAGACAGTAAACTTCCTCCTTTTTCAAACTCAGACTCAGGTTGAGAAATAAAGTGGGACAAAAATGGGACTAATATGATATTAATTCTCAGAAATGTATTCCATTAATTATGTAAGAACACCTGAAGACATCTCTTTCTCGCCAGGCCTTGAGTGTAATACCAGGAAATGTGAAGCAGAATGACTTGTGAAACCTCTGTCTGACCGGCAGCATTGTAGCACAGTGACTCTTGTGAGATGGAGCTGAGAGTGATTAATGTTCTGTTAGACTCCGCTTCCTGCTGTGATAGGGATAGTGTTGCCTGGCAACTGCCTGCGGCCTTTCGTTGACTGTTTTGGCTCCGTGGCAGATCTGAGGTGGCCTTGCCGCCTCTTGTTTATCTCTGCGTACCTGCTCAGACGAGGCTTCGAGCACAGATCGATGTCTCAATAAACTAATTCAATGACTCTCCATGGACACAGGCTCCGACAGTGAGACATCACTCACCAAATTTAGTTCCCTGCTCCATAATTCTTAAAAATGTGACCAAACTTCTGTCTTTCTCTTCAAAGCTGTCAGTCATGGTAGGCAGAAATCCCTGACTCCTCCACTTGTTAATCACTAAAGTGGTGGCAGCGTTGTTAAGTGACTCTTATGACCGGCACATTATCAACCAGGAAGTAATTTCTTCGCCTGAAATGACCCGATCATATTTCATAACACAAAGGTTACAACACAGATGTTAACCTCATTCTCCACCTGAGAGGATTACCAGCGTTATCATTTCAGTTTTAAAGCCCGTCACACTGATGTAAATGATGTTTACATTGAACGAGCAGGCTCTCTGTCTGTGCTCCACCTGGCCTCTCTGCTGACACGGTAAACACACACACACACACTCTTGTCTCCGAGCTGAATGGTTTACACAACATTCACAATTAGATGCAACTCAACTACATGCTGGCTGCACGCATCAGACCTGCAGCTGGGTCCACAACATGACACAAATACAGAAGTTTATTTTTGCACATGCCTGTGATCGCTCAAATTGTCGAATTGCATTTGTGAACATGTCGCATTTTGTAATTTCTTTGGCCACTTGAGGGCAGGGGAAACATAATGTGAACACAGTGCTGACATATCCTCAACCTTGAAGTTGATATGATGACCTTGTTCGCAAACATTTACAATATACAGATCAACATTAGCATTTATTTGGAGTCTCTTATCTCAGTCTGTGGTCTCTACCAACTGCTGACGAAAATCTCCGGCTCCTCAGAAGCTTTTTTATATTGGATCAGGCTCGATTTATTTAAAGGGTAATGTTAGGCCTTAGCAGAGGTATGCGCTCTCCTGAGTGCCATTCTTGTGTGCATTTGTAATCTTAGCCACTCACATTTTTAGACTATACTTCCTGTGCCACCAAACCTCAGGTTTTTTTTAGCAAATCATCACAGAGTTTCACCCTAATTCAGATTATACATATCAAAGCTGCTGTAAGTGATGTGTTTTTACTAAAATGAGTGTTAAATAGCTCTATATTTCAACAGTAATCACTGTTATAGTGTTTGGTCACTATCCCTGTCCACTTTATCCAATCAGGACAGAGAAATCCATAAAGAGGCGGTCCTGTCACACAGAGAGCAGGATCCTCCTGACGATAACCCCTACAGTATCTTTAGTTTTTCAGTACGTTGGTCAGTATTGCGTTGCCTGGAATCTCACAATGTCTTGCAGATCCAGTTGCTTGCGCCTCGGAGCAAATGAATAGGGGCAAACTTTATGGTAAAGACTGACCCGCTGCATTCGGTGGTTCTTTAGGTTCATCACTGATACACAGTCACCTGATACATTGTTATATAAAAATGTTGGCAATAGCCACTTTAATTTAATTCAAATGTAAAATCCTGAATGGTTTGTAAGCACACGCGATGAGGAATCACCGTTTGTTTACACATTAAAAACTGCTTCCAGATGAATTCATGGTTCATTTTCTCACTTAAAGGTGTTAATAGGCTGAAGTGTAATTGTTTTACATCTGCTGTTGGTCATGCAAGTAAACACTGGGAGAGCTTGCACCAGAGACATTATTAATGATGTATTAGTTCTAAATAAATCAGTCAAACTGTAGTGTGTCTGACGCAGGTAACTGTAGCGAAGTGAGCTCTTTGGCTCATCAGGGGTCAAGTTGCTCTTCTTGTGGTCTCATTTCTTTCTGGCTCGACAGAAATCGGAGGCATGCAGATTGCAGGAATGGTCTCGAGAGGAGAGAGAAAAAATATATATATAGCCGTTATCTTTGTTTAGACTGGACTGGACTGCTCTTGGTTTCCATGGCAACACTTTCAGTTTTGTGTTTGATCAGAAGTGCAGAGATGAAACAAGGTCACTCGACAATCATATCTTAGAGAAAAAGCCCACATGGATGGCACATGCTTCACTAAAAGCAAAGCTGTTTGTAATCTTGGCACGTCTTCTTCTCCCATTGCTTAGCAACAGGCCGTGCTTTAGCCATGTGAGCATTCGACGGCGGAGACCACTACTCTAAATCAGGAGAGGAGAAAGTGCTGCAGGTGTCAGCCTGTGCCGAGGCTCCCTGAGCATCAACAATGGATGTTATCAGGAGGCAGGGCACACATTGTTTTCACTCACTAATTAAAGCTGTCACTAATGCAGTTACAAGCTGGGCTGTAATAACTGGCCATAATTACCTCTGTCAGGTGAAACTGTCAGGACAAGGACCCATTAAAGATCTATTTAAAGCTGCATCTGGGAAATATCAAATCTGCGATCAGGTGCACCATAAAGACAGACAAAACAAAGGATCTCATTTTGTTGATATTCTGAAGAGAGAGCGAATGAAAGAGAGATTTATTGGACAACAAGGCATTTCCCAGGATGGGCATCTAATACCTGTTAATTCCTTCCTCAGGGCAACGATAAAGGAGTTGATGCATGCAGGCTGTTCCCAAAGGAAACAGATGATTCTCTCCTAATTAACTATGTGGGAAAACAACGATAATCCTCTGTCTTTGCAACAAGAGTCGTGCCCCTGCACCCGGCCAATAAGATGAGCTGCCCTGGAGAGAGAAGGCAGGAAAAGACTCTAAATAGTCAATGACTCACTGCCTTGAAAACGTTTGGCTTCCTGTGTCAGAATTCAAATACGGCTTGTGATAAGGACATATGTGCTGCTGCTTTAGCCTACAGTACATCCTGTATTCAGCCCTCATGCCACATGTACGTCTCTGTCTTCTCCTCATGTTCAGTTCCTGTCTCAGCGTCTCTTTCCATCTCCTCGCTCCAGAGCCATTTTGGGAGCGTGTCAGAGAGGTGCAGCAGGCGAGGCAGCAGCAGTCAACACAGAGCCCATTATTTGGCAGAGAGGACTCACAGTCTCTGGCAAATGACTGATACTGTGCACATCCCGGAGTTCCTCTCATTATTTTTACTAAGAGCCCATCAAACCAGAGTGGACAGGTTAAAACGCTGACCTGCAGGGCTTGTTTGCTGAGCACTTGGCTCCGTTTTTTTTTCTCTCCTCACTTTTCAGTTGTCAGTGCCTGTGTCTGTGGCCACTAGTGGCACGTCAAGCCGCGATGAAGAGGTCTTCTCTACAGCTCTCCAGTCAAACGGCAATGATTGTGCTCCAGGGGAGACAGAAAATTGCATCTGCGTTTTGGAGTGGAGTGCAGTAATGAGGCTGAGAGGAAAGCATGCGTGGAAGCAAACGGGTGCAGTCCTGAATATCTTTTTATACCGATGGTGCCATGTGGAGACTGATTTTTAGAAAAAAATTTAAAACAAGAAGCAGGGCGTTTATCATTGCAAAATAAAGCCCAGTAATACAGTTTGAAATGTGAATTAAATGCTGCAATAACAGAATGGAACCAGGAAGGCTCTCCAAGTGCATCTGAATAAAATCGCACTTAGGTTTCCAAAATCTCAGTGTGCTAAATATGGAAACATTACATTATAATGGGGTGAGTGCTATGATACAGGAAGAGGATGTAATTGAGAAGCTATACCTCTGAAGTCATTACCCAGGAGAGAGTAGTGTGGAAACACCAAGCATTAAATGCTGACGTAGCACCCTCCAAACCGGAAAGCAGTCAGTTGGATCACGAGCCGGAGCAGAGGACGACACGCTGAAAGGGGATACCGTGGGTGAAGGAGAAGGGAGGAGGGTGGCAGAAGGAGAAAGAGTTGAACGCAGTGTCCCTTTGGTTTCTCTGATTCAAGTGTCCCGTTGCATCACTGGATCAGGGCTGTTTACTGTGTGCCTTTTATTTATTCAACTCTAGGCCGTGAATAATGGATCGCACACTCAGGAGCTTGCTCGTCAAGCTGGAGATGAAGACACAACCAGCCGTCCTCCAGTCGTGGAAGAAGTAATTCTCACTTCCATTTTTTGTCCTTTTTTGGAGTGGCTAATAGAAAATGTTTACATGCTTTAATGTTCAAGACACACATCTGTTTTCTCACACTGTCCATTGCCACCTTATGGACGTCCTAAAAGCTGGTTTGAAGACACAGTTTCTGAGTTCCGGCTGTGAATTTCTCTGTGAACTGAGTATTCTGACACTTTAAAGGTCCGATCCAGGACAGATGATTACTGAGTCTCATTCCCAACTCGTCAAATAGTGACACTTTGGGTTGGTTGGTCGGGTGAAAGAATTATTTCAACTCATAAAGGAAAACTTAATCCTTCAGTGTATCAGAAACTGCTTTTCACTGGATAGGAAGGAAATGGAAACTAAATGTACTTTGTTGCATTCCAATTCTGCAATTCTCTTTCTTTGCTCCTGTCTGTCTGTCTGTGTGTGTATCCACTTGTCAGACAACTCTGCTGATGTAATGGAGCGACCAACTCTTCGATTGATGGCCACATCAATGCTTTCTGCAGTGTCTAAATTTAACACTCAGGCACACCTTCTCGGATCCCATCGTTAGCGACAGCAGTTGACTATCCGATACTGGGATGACGTCACTGCCTCTTCTCAACCCCCACCCCCAAACACTGGTCAGCAAAAAAACACAGTGCCAGCCAAAACAAAACCTCACTGCCCCGATTGCATAAGACAGACAGGCCTCACACATGAATGCACTGCAGTGACTCCAATATGAGTAAGAGGATTTGATGAACAGGTTTCAGACTTTCCTCCTGTCTAATCAACTGTCACTCTGTGCGCTTTGTTCAATGCTACGATGCACCAGTAGGAAGTCAGCACAAAAAGCCAACTCAGCAGCAGCAGCAGCAGCAGCCGCAGACAGACAGACAGACTGCCCCCTGTTAAGCTGGACGTGGCCTTTGCAGTTGTTATGTAATGGCTGATGATGCCGGTGGCAGTGTATGATGAGGGAGTGAACACGTCAGTGACTTTGGTACCGGAGGACGTATCTATTATTCAGGTGTCAGTTCACCCTCAGGTGCTCTCCCATGTGCCCATCCCTCAGCCAGGACTGGACATTCAGAGGCGTCGTCGGCTTCAGAGGTGAAAGAGCTCACTGTGGCAGTGCAGCACTCCTCCAGTGGTGCACGGGTCAGTTTCAAGAAGCTGGACGTTGCTTTTACAGACAGAAAACTCAGGTGATTTTAAAGTTTAAGATGCCGAACGTACCAGGAAATATACTCTTATCAGTCTTTTTCACTGCAGACATTTTTACATCCTAGTACGAAACATACAGGTGTTACTATTAACAGCATGGCTGCATTGTGTTCAAGCTTCCTGTTGTCTACACCTGTGCTTTTCCTACTGTGACGTGTCAAAAGACAAGCAGACCCACCTACTTTTATCCTTTAGTCTTATGTAAAAAAAAATCAAACATTTCTCCAGTATATTCTCAGCTGACCTTTAACACTTCTGTATATAGTAATTCAAGAAAATAGACACACACTCCTAACCTTGCCTGTTTATTTGGCTCTCAAAGACAGATTAGTATTACATTAGCTCCATTTCAAGCAACTGCGACATTTAAATACTGCTCATATGTTAATGCGCTGATAATAATGATAATAATTATATTTACCTTTACTTAAAGCTGCATTTAATTATTTCTGTCCACTTGGGAGTAGAAACATGCTGTAAACAAAGCAGTGACGTATTTTCACGGGGAGGGCGCAGAGTCAATTTGTCTTCACTCTCCTTTCCCAAGCTGTCTGCAGCTACGAGTCACGATGGTGCCGGAATCCAATGCAACGTACTATAATTCTTCATTTGACCGTAAATGCAGTTTACTTTTATGAACGTCCAGACAGGAGATGAGGAAAAGAAAAGACACCGCAGGATAACAGAAACAAACAAAGTATCTGGTGGTTGGTAAGCGCTACTTTGGTCGGAGACAATACTGAACACGGACACGCACACCCTATCTTGAGGCGAACATGCTATGAGGTATCCTGGCTGTCTGGGGCAAAAAACCTGCGGCCAAACTCGCACAAGTAACTTGAATGAACAAACGGTCCCATGATCAACCACACGCCTAATGTGAGGCGAAATGTTCTTCTCTTTCGGTGTAAACACAGATAGCTTTCAGCGAACTAACTAGGCTCGCTGCAGCTCCATCCACGCTCCACCTCTTGCCCATTTTCGATAAGCCGGGAGTTATCGGGACTCACGTGCTGCTGAGATGGCGACAGCCTGCTTTGAGCTTCATTTTGGGCTCTTCAGAAACCTACGGGTGACATCAAGATGGCTCTGTCCACTATTTTCTTTTTTTTTACAGTAAATGGGATGGTGTCATTTACTAATACTGTGCAATCAGTATTTACTTCAAAATAAGTAACAGCAAAGAAGTCGTCTATTGCCAGTTTAAGAGTATACTTTGAATACTTTGCTCACCCTGCCTGTACCTTTAATCCCACTCATTTTTTTCCCTCATTAATTTCCCTGAGATGAAATTGAGGTTAATTTGGCCTTAAGATGCATTGGGTAACTCATGTGCAAATCCACAATGCCTCCGCAACCATACCATCAGCTTTAGTACCTGGCATCCGTGTCATGATAATGGTTATCCAGGGTCCAAGGGCTTCGTTCTGCAACCATAACAACTACCATCAAGGGAAGAAGCCCGTCGCTGCGGTGATCACGAGAGGGAGAGCTCTGCTGTAAATTAAACAGATTTGTTTCATGCCAGCGTCAGTCTGTAATAATCTTCTGCTGTAGGAACAGCCTTGTGGCGAGCTTTTAGGGATTTAAAAGACTTCTCTTGCTGCTGCTGCCTCTATTAATCACAGCTCTCTGCTCTCTGCAGTGTGTGGACGTTCTCTGGGGAAGAGGTTTAATGCAGGGTCATTATTACGATTCCTTCCTGTTTCAGCTGTCATTGTCACGGAGCTGTGCGCTCGTTGATGGGCACAAATGAAACGCTTCCCCTTACACAAACACGCACAAAAAAAATCACGATTCTAAGAAAATACTCCCTACTAAGCACTTAACTGTCCCTCTTTTAACCTTTTTAATGGATTTCCTGAGTTTATTTTTACATCTAATTGAGCTGTAAACACAGGGAAAAAAACACCTCTTAGTTGGCTTATGTTGTCAGAAATAAAAATCCGGTGGTTTAAAGCATTTCCCCTGTTGACTAATCTGCCTTCCTCCTAATGAGCACAAAAAACTACACAAGCACAATATTTATTCTCCAGTCCCTGAATACTGCACTACAGTGTTATTATTTTGTAATCTCTGCTCAGGCTTGATCACATTTGAAATGCTTTGGCTTTGGTTTAAGCTCCTTATTTTGTGTTATTTTTAAAAATATTGAGGATAATAAAATGCTGTCCCTGAGGGATGTAACTGGCTAATTGCAGCGCTGATTCCAAAAAGTTGGGGCACCGTGTAAAACTAATAAAAGAGGATGTGATACTTTGCTTTCCTTTTTGACTTATACTCAATTGAATTAATAGATTTTTAGCATTGATGATCACATATCAACATATTGTCATACTGTGAGGAAAGGGGAAAGCAGACATCTTTCCTCAGGTGACATTTCCTGTTCTGGGTATATTTGAAGAAAGACCATAGAGAAGGACAAGTGATCCTCAATGCTTCTCTTTGATTTATACATGATAGTGTTTTGTTGTTGTTTCCTTTGCATTGAGTTAGTTTTAGGGAATATATGACCATTGGCTTTGTGGCAGAGAGATGCAACTTAAACATCTGTTTGGAAAACAGAAGACTACAGCTAGCAGGTGGTGAGCTTAGCTTAGCACAAAAATTGGAAGTAGGGGGAGAATTGAATTTCCTCGCAGAGGGATTAAAAAAGTCTTATCTTATCTAACAGGGGGGGGGGAGACTTAGCTAGGCTCTGGCTCTGTTTAACTAAAATACTGAACAGTTACATGTACATATCTCATATAATTGGTACAAAAACTGAAGTGTCAAAAGACAATTAGGCGGAAAATTGCAGCACTGATACCTCTTTCTCTGTTCACAGTCTTTGTGCTAAACTGAGTTTACCGCCTGCTGGCTGGCATTGTTCGAACAGACAGGTTGGTTTAGATCGTCTCATGTCTGTTCGTAAAATATAAAGCTACAGCTAGCAGGTGGTTAGCTAAGCGTTGCAGAAAAACAGTGAATGAGAAACCAATGGTAACAAAGTTCACTTTCCAGTTAAGTTACCTGTTATCTCTAGAAAAAAAACCTACCAGTCAAATACAATGTGTTTAATCTGTTTAAAAACCAAAGTGTAAAAACGTCAGTTAGCTGGAAAACTGCACCACTGTTAGCTAGCTGTTTTGCCCCACTTCCAGTCTTTGGAACCAACCACCTGGTGGCTATAATTCAAACACATATGTGAGTGGAGTCAATCTTCTCTTGTCTGTTCGTAGAATTTGAGGCTACAGCTAGCAAGTGGTGAACTTAGCTTAGCATATAAATGTGAAAAGGGGGGAAACTAGCCAGCTAACTTGACTCTGTCCAATGGTTAGAAAGTATGACTGCCAGATAAATCTCATTGCTTTCTCTGCAAAACCAGTGTGCACAAATGACAACCGGAAATCGCAATGCCTTGAGCTAGCTCTTTCACCATTTCCAGCCCTTGTGCTAAATTAAACTAAGCTTACCACCAGCTTGCTGTAGCTAGCGTTTGCCAAATATAAGGTTGCAGCTAGCAGATAGTTAGCTTAGCTAAGCACAAAACAGAAATGGGGGGGGACTAGCCCATTTAGCCAGTTAGTCTGATTCTGTCCAATAGTAACAGAATCCATCTACCACACATTTCATATGATAATCTTTAAAAACAAGAAACAAAGTGTTAAAAAGACAATTAGCCGGAAAATCGCAGCACTGACAGCTAGCTCTTTGCCTGTTTTCAGTCATGCTACGCTAACTGGCTGCTGGCTGTATAGCCTTTTATTTAACAAATAGATACACAGTGGTATTGTGCTAATCTTCTTATCTAACTCTTGGCAACAAAGCGGATTTGCCTAATTTTCAAAATGTGGAATTGCTTTTTGTATTTTGCCGTCAGCAATTAAAAAATGTTTGTCCTGCTCTGTGTGTTCGAGTTAATGTCCGGCGATGTAAATGTGTGCATGTGCTGTGGCAGAAGTCAAAATACGTTTGGTTGTTGTGCCACTGAAGGCTGCTTGGCTGATTTCCAGTTTCTCACCCTGCTGACAGCTGGCTTGCATTATTACCGGTAGCATCTGTCTGGATACAGTTCATGTTTTCACAACAACCCTCCTCCTCCTCCTGACTACCCCTGCAGGACTGAGCTCTCTGTGGCTTTAATGAGGTCAGAAGACATGAGCAAGACTGCACTGGAGAGAAAAGACTAGACTCCTTAGATGATCTGCACAGTGGTGTGACAGTCCTTACTGATGGTTTTCATTCCACTTGTCTCATGCTTTATAAAGGAGCCGCCACCAGCAGCAATTTGTGCCTCGAATCACCGACAGAGCTACATTTCATTTGACTTGAAGTGAAAATCTCACAAACTGTACCAAAGACATGGCAAGTTGTTGCGTCAGTGTTCCGCTTTTGCGGACCTCTGGCATTTGTAATGTTCTCATAAATATGTATGTCATGACTATTTCTGTTACCTAATGTTCATTTGGACGGTTAGAGTGAGTAATGCTGTCTCGTCAGCTGTCAATCCACAGAGAATAGGTTGTGCAATGTGAGCCAGCGTGATAATAACACGCCACAACTTTGATTTCACTCATCACTCCATGGCCTTTACTGAAAAGTTGTCATCGAACAGCCTTGAATAAAGAGAGAGAAGTTCAAGTTAAACATGTGATTAAGTCACATTTACACATTTACTTCATAACAAATGAAATGTGCCACTGAGAGGCACTGACAAAAATATAAATATCACATTTGTGGCCTTTGACTTTTAGTTTTAGTCATGGAGGCAGTGTTGCTCTGTGTTAGTTGGTCTGTTGATCCAACACTGTGGTGCAGATTGAAATTTAAGACAAGACAGTCATGATCCCCAGAAGATGTGTCTTCATGACTTTGGTGATTCCAGGACTTTTTGTCTGGCAACACCACGAGGTTTTGTGGTCGTGAGTAAAATGTCTCAGCAGCTACGGGCTGCCATGAACATATCGACCTTCATTTTCCCCTCAGGATGAATTGCAATCACTTTGGTGATCCCGTCTCTTTTCGTGTGGCACCACCATCAGGTTGATTTCTTAAGTATTATTTGGATTAGGGCTATGAGAAATCATTTTTGCCCTTTCTCCTGATTGTCGGCTGCCTCCAGTGCCAATTCACAATGGAGACATTTAACAAGTATCTTCACACAAATACCTGGAAGTCATGTCAGATGCCACGTCAGATCATGGACTCAGGGTTACAGCGCTACATTTACTTTCTCTGCAGACTCAGATCTTCTGAAGCGATTAGCCAGATCATCTCTCTGTTTTTCCAATCAGTGATTCATGCTGTGCTGCAGTACAGCCTGGCTCAGCAACCTATCTGTGAAACTTGAACTTGAAGCTAAACTTTATCATCAGATCCAACTTGTGCAAAGATTATTGGCCAACCTATGGCACACTCACTTTCAAGCAACCCACGACAAGAGCGCGCTCACACTTGCCAACAGTATCTCTGGTGTCCTGAACAGTGAGGACCGACTTCTGCCCTCCACTGGGCGATTTAGAGTCCCTCCATTTAAACTCGACAGGCTGAAGAATACATCCGTGTATCCTGTTTCTAAACCAGTTTCAAACATCCAAGCTAAATGCTAATGCGTGACATTCAGCGTTGAGTAGAGTTACTTTTGAAGGTTACTTGTGACATTGTTACAAGATTACTACCGATAAGAAGTAACTTGTTACGTGTTGATACTACACAGCCGCACGTACACATCCGAGGGGTGACTGCGCGCTGCCTGCTAAGTATGAGAGTAACTTTGCTAATGCATCAGGGATTTTCTTTTTGTGTGTTTTTTGTGGCAACAAAAGGAGCAGGGACACACGGTAATATTCTTACAGTAACTGATTACTTATTTGAATACATGACCAAACAAAAGATTACTTGGATTGCAAAACTATAATCCCATGTATTCCATCTGTTTCCATTGTTACAATAATTTTTCTCAGTAATATTCTGTATTTTCTTATGTTTCTGGAATTAAATAAACCTCTAAAGAAATGTGTAATACATGACCTGTGGATGCTGCTGGACTGATCATCTCTTAATACCTCCACCCTGCATCCGTCTGTTGGCTCTGAGTCGTAATGTTTGTCGCACCTGTCTCTGTAGGCTGAGCACTGATGTTTGCCTGCATAAACTCTGTAAATATTCTTTATTTACATCATAAATTGTTCCATGAGTTAGCTGAACATCTGAAGTGGAATTAATCTTTAATCTCTCTGTTGGACAACCCCTGTTTTCAATAATCTTGGATTTCCACGTTACTATTTACAGTATCATAAAATAATCTAATAACAACCAGGAGGGAAGAATGATGTCATGTGTTATGTAACGACATGTTTTCTCTGAAGAGAGCAACAGAATAATCCTCTTCTGAAAACAAAAAAAGTTTACAGATTACACCCACTCCAAAGACATCAACATGGATAAAACAAAAAAAAACTGAGGGGTGAAGGCACATCTGCCTTCAGCTGAGCTGTCATTTAGAGCAGATGCTCACTGAGCGAAAAATGCACTTCCCTCACGTTGAGTGCTCATATTTATGGTGGATATTGATGTTACATCTAAAACTGCTGAGCTCAGGCCTCCTGATGTGAGCGAGGATGGGATAGAGGGGCCAAATATAAATGCAAATTTACCGTCCTCATCAGTGCAGAGGAGTGATGTATGATGGGTAACCTACAGAAGGGAGGGGGTGTGGCGGCCTCGTCCTTGGCTCTGCTTGATTATACGGCCATTAATCACCTGACTGACTGACCTTATTGGTTTCTCGGAAAATTACACTGCAGCTGTGGGACGTCCTTTGAGTTTACTGTTCATTAGGTTCCAGGTTCATTCAGATGTCCTGCAGGATCAACAGTAAAATGATAAATTAATGTTATAGTGAGGAAGAAGAAGAATGTGATGCACAGCGTGTCATCTCTAAAGTAAGAGCTCAACATTTTTGGGAAAAAATTATTCACTTTCACACCAAGAATGAGATGAAAGGAATGACAGCTGGTGGAGTGATACTTGTTTGTTAAATCTGTGCACGGATTCAAGTGTAAACTGTGATTTTATGGGGGTTATATGCTGAACTGTTTCTTAGAATCACTGTGCCTTCCAGAAAAAAGTCCAGCACGGGTCTTTTGCTCCCAGTCTGCTCTTCATTTCGTCGCCCCACTGGCTTTTACAAGTCAAATTTACAGCGTCTCACCCTGTGACGGGTGTGCATCCACATAAATCACTTAACTTATCCAATGTAATTAGACTTTAACATTTCCAGAATGCTACAGTTCTACATTATCTTTTGGTATAAAAAACATAAACAACATATTTACATTATTGAGGAGGTAATAAAACAAACTCAGAAATATTAATTAACATAAGTGAATAAACAAGCTGTTCTCAGAGGAAAATAAGGTCCCAGAACACTCATTGAAGCTGTAAAGGTGGCAGGGTCTGCCACACATAAACAAAGTAACACAGTAGGAAACTGTGTTGTCCTTTAAGGTCAGTTTGTTTATTCTCTTTATTCAGTTATGAAAACAAAGAGAGATTGTTTATGCATAAAAAAATCAGTTAATGACGAACTCTTGAACTATTTTTTGTATGTTGGCAACTGATGCAACATTTAAAAGTCTCACCAAGCTGAGTCTTAATTTTGCCAAAGTAAGACATTGGAAATTAAATCTTGTTTTATTTATTTATTTATTTATTTATTCATTAATTCATTTTTACGGCTCTCAGACAGGAGCCAGTTCCCGTCATTCAAATCTGCTGCACAGTATTCTCATTTAACATTCCGCAATAAATTGAATGAGAATAATTCCAAAAGGTGTGAAACTATTCTTTCAAACTATACAGATGCTATACAATTAATTTGACTTTTATTGCATAGCCATGCACATGCGTATATGCACCCATACCCCAATATCCCCAACATAGTAGTGGACATCCTCACAACACTTTATGTAATGAGGAATCAAACCTCTCTGATGCAGTTTGAATAAGGACAGAGGGGATGTTGCTAGGTCTCATGTGTTGGAGTGATTATACTGTGAAGGTGTCCTCCTGCTGTGTTTCTGGTCCGCCAGGTCTGTTTTGCGTGATTCCGAGCCGTTCGTCCTTCTGACAGATAAAGGTTGTGTTGTGTCGTGGTGTAAAGCACCGAACCTCCCTCAGGCCATTTGTGACTCAACCGAGGACATCTCACCTCACTGCACCACCAGCCAGACGATACATACAGTATGCAGCTGAATGTCCTCAGTCGTCTCAGGATCTCTGGGGAGTCTGAGTCCCAGAAGGCTTCGAAAGAGTTTCACCTTCATGCAAATCTGTGTCATTCAGCTCAGAGTTTCATGAACAAGACATTTTTTTTGTTTGCAATAATCAGAAATTAATAAATGAATCAGTCCAATGACATGAAGTTACTCACAGTCGGTGAGTGAATTTAAAGGCGTGACTTGGAGGAGAGTCGTGATGTTCTCACGATAAAAAGTGTGACACTAAAAGAGTCATGGAGCATCTGCGGGCTTGTGCGTTGTGTTTTTCCTGTCAGAAATGACGTGATTAAAAGTTATGTTTCACCTGAATCACAATAAATCTGAAGCTTTGCTATAAAAATGACAAAAACAAATGAGGCAGCAGAATCAGCAGCAAGAACTTCGACTCAGATGCCTGTCAGAGGCTCTGTTATGCTCAGTTATCTATTTTCATGGCAGTCTTGGCTCCTTTTTTTCAGGTTGAGTGTTGTTATGCGTCCCCAGGCAGACAGCGGCCCGGCACTCATCAGTGACTCAGTGTGTGCAGAGGATGACTGTGCCAACCTGGAGCCGATGGAGAGTGCTAATTGTGTCTGTTTGGACTCCAAAGCATGACTCCGGGAAAGCAAACCAGTTACCGTCCCTGGTTAGTGTATTCTCTGTCAGAGTGCAGGTTGTCCCAGGGCTCCCAGCAAGCTATTCCAAATTAAACTCTTTTATTGTTGAAGTCAGCTCTAAAAAAAGTGGATTTCAGTCAAACTCAAACCTTTGCTTTATAATGAAATACATGTTTCTTGTTGCTGGTTACCTAATGTGCCTGCAATAGTCAGGTGTTTTTTCCTCAGTGCTGCGGGGCCAAAGCAGGATAAAACATGTTACGATCTACATGCTCTAATAACTCTAAACGAGTAAGTGGAGCACGTAGATCAACATTTGGCAACTTCTTTCTCTGCGCCTCTGTAGATTCAAACAGACTCAGCAAACCCAAAGAAATCTATTTTGGTTCACTGCTCTTTCGTCCTTGCAGCTACACTTATCAAAATAAAGGTCATCATAATTTGGGACAGTGCAGCTCAAACACATGTTGCTCCAAGGGCTTTTATCAGCTCGGAAATGTGCGCCCGCCATCCTCCGTCTGGTGAGGTGCATGATGGGGTGTTGTGAGTCTGATGTGACCTTCCAGGTGGATGTTGTTCTCAGGAGTAGCGTGGGAGGATAAAACCAGAGTAAAGCTAATTTAACTCTGGTCAGATACAGGCTGCCTCTATGTTGTAGGAACGTACTGAATAATAAGCATCACAGAGGACGATGTGGAAGTCTAAATACCAATATATTACAAAAAAAGATCATAAAAAATACGAGACGGGCATTTTCTGCTTTTGAAATCATGTGCACACTCTGTCAGTCGCTAGTGTGATATGAATATACATCAGTCACAGGGGCAACAGAGCGCTGAGTGAAACAATTCAAATTTTTGCACGGAGGAGAAAAGGATTTTTGCAGATCAAGTCAGGCCTGCGGGTTTGACGTCAGCCCAAACATGATCTCTTCCTGCTGGAGGAGTGTGTGTGTGTGTGTGTGTGTGTGTGCGCGTGCGCCTGCAGGAGAGTGTGCTCGACTGCATCCTACATCGAAACTGCTGAACTGAATTGCACTGACAGACGGATAAATAGATCCCAATATTTTTCTTTTCTCAGCCTCATATTGCTTTTCTACGTTTCGGCTCAAACACAATCCTGTTGAAAAACGCAGGGGTTTGCCTTGAAGGTTGATGAGCTCATTTCTTGTGTCCGAAAACCTTTTGAGTGTGAACATTTCAGCGTGAAACATAAAATTAGAAGACAGAAACAAAAGATCTCCATTGACTGTTTTTTACGCATATACAAATTCTTCATTTTCATGACTGAATAAACAAACTGACCTTAAAGGATAACACAATTTCATACTGTTGTATTTTGTCTATATTTGGCGGACCCTGACACCTTTCTAGCTTTAAACTTATTTTCCTCTGAGAACAGATTCTTTATTAATTTATGGAAAAAAAATAAGTATATTTCTGCATTTGTATTGTTACCTCATTAATATTGTAAATATCAAAATTCTGAGTTTGAATTTCCTCTCAGAAAACAACATAGTGGCCCTTTAATGTTGTGAAAGGTCCTGCTCTGTGAGCATGAGTCAGTGTTGATGTGCTGAATAAGGAGGATATATTCTGGGATATTCAGGTGCTGCGGTTACTTGTTAAATGTGAGAGCTCCCCCTACTGATGATGTCCGAGATCACAATGGAAAACAATATCAGATCAGCAGCTGTAATTGAGCATGAATCAGACCACCTGTGTTCAGTTAAATAGGGAGAAAGGAAAATGAGAATAATCTCCGTCAAACATGGACACCAGACACAACTCACCATGTATGGTAATGTGTGTGTGTGTGTGTGTGTGTGTGTGATTGAGCCCTGGGGAAGATTTTCTTATCTGCTGCGGGTGGATAGGATGGGTAGTGGTGGTGGGGCGACAGTGGGGTGCAGGTGGAGAGGGTGGGGGGGATGTTGCCATGGAAACCATTGTATTTCCCTCCCCTGTGATTGGTGCTGCTGGCGTGAGCAAGTATCTGCTATTTCTGTCATTATTCAACACCTCAGACATGAGCGCAGTCACAAGACACACACACACATCACGCACGCACACACACACACACACATCTCGCACACACACACACACACACACACACACAGGATACATATTAGGAACAAACACAAACAAAGACTCCTTCTGTACTCCATTTCCATCTTAAAACCATCTTCTATCATCACATCCTGGATTATTATATATAAAAATGATTTATCAGTCGTTACAGTCCATTCTCTGATTTCAGGACAGAATAAATATCTGATACAGGGTTTTTCTCCCTACAGATTATATGAGCGACCGCAGCGCACGCACACACGCACACACACACACACACAATCCATCCACAAACAACAAATGCATGTCAGGTAACCTTTTGTTTATCTGAACAGTAACGCGGCACCGGGATCAATAAATGTGTTCGGTTTACAGATTGATTTATCAGTAAAAAGAAGCAGTGACTCATGAACTAATCAGGGTTTGTGAGGCTGCACGTCCACTGATGAATGAATTCCTGCAGGAAACACGCTGCATGAAAGAGAGATGTCACAGACTGATGTGTGGCCCATTCATGCAGATCCTGAGGGAGGAATGAGCAATTTTCAGAGCAATCAGCAGAGACGAGAAAACCTAAAAATAAAGCCTTTACACTGTACGTTGGATAACAAAGGGGGTATACACTGTAAAACATGAAACAAAATGAGTAGTATTGACAGATACAACAGCCACCTCCATTCATCAAAAGGTTACTTCTTGTGTCCAAAGCACATTGTAATTAAATCACCTCATTTGGCACCATTATGTTAAGAATGGCTGAATGTGGATGTGGATGGACGTGAGCCAGCTGCAGGAGCAGTGAGCCAAACTGTTAACACAGGTTTAGTCATAAGATAATGAGATGTGGCAAAATTCACAAAAAACAAAACAACAGAAAACAAAACAAAGCATCTCACACACTGCAGGGCTCCAGCGTCCATTTAATGCACCGAGGAAGTAACATTTCAAGAATACACATAACCCATTTTCACCTCAGCACCTGCTCTTTTAGGTTATCCCTGTGCAAAATAAAGAAGAAAAACAAAACATCTCTGTAATCATAGTCATGATATTCCTACATTTCTGCTGCAAATGCTCTGAATTAAACTCACATCTTTTCTCTTTTTCAGATGACAGGGGTTGGGACGTATCCAAACATGACTTAATACGAGATAATTATGTCTAATATCTATATCTTTTAATGCCAAATAGTTTGTGTATTGTAAGAAGAGGAGGCGTGATGCCGTGATAAGCTGCACAGCTTCAGCCTACACATTTTTAGGTCCAAAGAAAAATCTTGTGTAATGGGTTTGTGGTGGTTTCTGGTGTGGTGTTTTGTTAGAAGCAGCTGCATGTTTTCTTGCTTTTATTTTGTAAGAAATTGGTTGTGTAATTATAGATTGAAAAATATGTCTCCAACCTCTAGACACTGCATCTGTATAATGTTACAACAAAGGATGCAACTGAAAGGGAGACCACACAAAGGCAAACGAATTCAACAACCGAACTAAAACCCTGCTGTTTGGTAGCACGGGAGATGGAGGGAGTGCGAGAGGGAGATTTCCAGCTGTTCTTCAGCCGGTGCAGCAATCAGAGGGAGTTACTTCAGACGAGGCTTGTTCTCCTGACACCCCGGCCTCAATACAGGAATCGGCAAAAATACAAGTAATCACAAACACAGTGGGGCGTGACATTAAATCATAGGCGACCTCAGGTATACATGCCACCTCTAGCACACTAGCAATAAGTCTGCAAGAGGGTTTTCTGGAAGTGTTGAAGTGCCTCCTCACATCTTTCACAGCTGCTGGCAGTTGCACGACCTGTTACCGACTCTGTTTGGCTGGAACTTGTTGCCTTTTACGCAAAATGCAGGTGGGAAAATAACGTAAGTGTGGAAAACACTTTGTTCACGAGAGAAAGAACCGACAGCAGTGCGCTTACATGGAAACTGTGCTTATGATTTGTAACCACAGAGATTAAAATACAACTATTCTGTGAAATTTACTGCCGATGAGCAGGTTTGGTGGAAGGTGGAAGGAGTTAATAATAATAATAATAATAATAAGTTGACACCTGGTACAGATGAATGGATTGAGGTATAATGCAGCTTTTAATTAAACAAACTGCAAATATTTCTGGGTAATATATTGATATTCCGACATGAGACTATATATCATCTTACATTTTGGACATTGTTATATCAGGATATGGCTTAAGTGTTGTCTTTTCCTGGTTTTAAAGGCTGCATTATAGTAAAGTGATGTGATTTTCTGAACTTACCAGACTGTTCTACTCGCTCTCACACTTGCCTTTACTCACTTAGCCATTACATCCACGTTACTGATGATTAATTGTCAAAGATGTAATCAGGTTAATGTTTTGTAAAAGTAATAGTCATCCCTACAATATTGTTATATCATCCATATTGAGGTATTTGGTCAAAAACATCCTGGCATTTAATTTTCTCACCTAGTCCTGGCATTTACGAAGCGCTTTAGAAGAGATTTAAGAATATAAATATATATAAAATGTATATCTCACCTTAATTTTAAAGCCATATCACCTACCTCTAGCTTTATTCTTTCAGTCATGTTGAATATTTCAAAGGTTTATCATGCGGTGTTTTTATGAGTCTTGTCAGGGGGGTGAATGGTAAATGGAGCGTATTTTTGTAGCACATTTGTAGTCTTGGCGACCGCTCAGTGTGCTTTACAACACAAGTCAGCATTTACCCAGTCTCTCACACACTCACACACTGGTGGACCGCTCCACCTCCTGAGCCACAGCCACCCATCGTGATTTCAATTATAAAAATAATATGTTGATTATTTTTCAATGAATTGTTTAGTTTATAAAATATCCTGAACACAAATTCTTCAAAGCGAGAAACACGCAGTCTTGATTTGTCCAACGATCAGACAGCAGATTTATTTTATAAACATGATTAAAGCAATGTTACGTAACTTTTTTTATCTAACCACACAAAATGCCAATTTGCTCCCTTGTCGTTCCCTTAATTCTTATCTGTTAGTTATCTGACATCGCGTTTGTTGTCTGTTTTGCCCTGGTTGTTTGACCATAAATGTTTTCTGTTCTCACGTCTCTTGATCTCTATCTGGTTGAATAACAACAAACCGAATGCTAATATTTATACTACTATTTCACAAATACCCTGAAAATGGTAGTCAGGACATCAGTGTCAACAGATCAGCATCTTGAACGGGCTCCTTCTCCTCACGCTCTGGCCGTAAACAAGCTCATTCCTCAGGGCTGGAAATAGTTCCATGACATGTATGTTGTTTGGCTTTTGCAAATGTTAATCTCAGCTCATTAACATTAACCACTGGGATTCTTTTCCTCTCTGCGGATCAATAATCCAGCCTCGTGAGACGGCTTTTGCCGGATTGTGCATCGAGGGAGATCTTGAGCGTGAGGAGACAGAGGGTTACAGAAATTCTGATCCCGAGGATAAAGGTGATTTTCTTTCCTAACTGTTGTTGCTTCCGCGACCTGGTGTGACCTGACGTCAGATTAGCTGGCCGGCTGAAGAGCAGAGCCATCCCTCCACGAGGAAGCCCAGAGGCAGCGAGAAGGCACTAAGACCCAGTGGAGAGCAGCGGAGGCTGGGTGCTGCCTTCCCACCCGCCGCCTGCCTGTCTGCTCTGCACGGCTCTGCAGTTGCCCTAGGCGCGTGCCGGAGACAGTGCATGTGTGTGTGAAAGTGTGTGAGCTGGAAGTGTATGTGTGTGTGTGTGTGTGTGTGTGTGTGTGTGTGTGTGTGTGTGTGTGTGTGTGTGTGTGTGTGTGTGTGTGTGTGTGTCATCACAGGCTTGAAGACCAGAGCCCTCTCCACATTTTTTCCCCCATCCCTCTCTTCTGCTCCTGCACTGCTCTCCCACCTGAATCGGAGACCTGGTGGGAAGAGAGCTGAGGGGCGGAGGAGGAAGAGGAGGAGGAGGAGGAGGAGGAGGAGGAGGAGGAGGAGGAGGAGGAGTGTGTGTGTGTTTGGATGGGAAGAGGGGGCGGTCAGTGATGACGAGATGAAAGGGGGCCAGGTGAGGAGGAGACACAGGCTTGCCCCTCTCCCCTCACTCTCTCTCTCTGTGACGTGGTGTGTGTGTATGTGTGAGCGTGTGTGTGTGTGAGAGAGAGAGAGAGAGAGAGAGAGAGAGAGAGAGAGAAACAGGTCGTCTCTCCCTCAGTAGACTGTGAACCTGCACAGGAGGAGGAAGCAGCCCTCTCCAGACTGAGGTATGTCATCGACTCATCACCGCATACATCTCCACACACACCTGCCCTGGAGATGTGTGTGTTTTACGGGGTAGAAGTTGGGATGCCGGAAAGCTGGGACGTGGGGTAAAAATCAGACTGACAGACTGTTTTCTTTCAACATCCATGTTAAAAGGACAACATTTGTGAAAAGAGATGCCTCATTTCATGTGATTTAAACAGGCTGGTTTCTCAGGCAGTGTTTTGTCAAGAAAGGGACAATTGAACAACAGGCTGGTTTTCTCCTCGCAGTAAACACTGTGTCATGTGCATATTAAAGGGTCATATGGTTTCCAGTCGGTAGCCGGAGACATTCTGCCGCAGCCTTACAGTATATTGTGGCTTTGTGTAAATTTGTTTGGATCTTCTGAGGCAGAGTTTGACTTCACATTGTAAGATCTGAGGACATTAAATTGGCGGCTGTGCTGCATGTGATCTATTAAGTGCCTGTGTTTCCCTTTTATTGTTTAAATACTTCTGTTTGTGTGGTTTTGACTTGATAAAACTGACACGTTTTCCCACTTTAGCTGCTTTCCAATGGGCCTTTTTGTCCTTTAAGGGACTAGAATTTCAATTGTGGTGGTCCTCAGAGCTCTGAAGTGACCCTGGACACCAGAGGGCTGTTGCTCCATCCACCTAAGATGTCGTTGATTAGTTGTTTTATTGGGCTGAAGGTGACTGTAACCCTTTGACCTAATCAGCCAAGGCCACACACTTATATCTGTCAGGTGATTGTTGTGCTTGATTTGTGTATGTGGGCAGGAAAAAAAGCGGAGGCGCCTTGCAGGGACAGAGCCTGTCACACTTGTGAAATGGAAAACTTGCACATGCAGGTGTGCGGCGCATGGAAATGTACCAAAGGCTGAGTGCTCGTTCCACGGAATTTGCAGTGTGCGGGGTTGTGTCCAGGTGAGGTTGTGACAGTAAACACAGCGCAGGGCCTCTTGAATACGCCACCGGTGTCACTTCTACATATGTTTTATTCAAAACAGTGTTGATAACAATGTCCGTGTTGACCTATGGATGAGAAAATCATAGTGAGCTTTACATTTTATATGTTTCACGTCATGATGTAATAATCTGAGGAGTGTTTTATTGATCCCTTCCTTCAGACAGCAGGCTGCTCTGTAACGCTGAGTTTCGCAGTTTATTCACTCATCCAGTGTCTTGACTCTGTTAAAGGGAACATATGGTCCACTCGGCGCTTTTAGCTTCTCCCTGGGGCACCGGCTGCCCTGAAAACACACATCTGAGGATGCAGATGTCAAATATGTAGTAAATTATGACCCCGGCTACAAGTGAGTGCAGACTGCATCGAGACTGATGGCAGCACAAGAGCAAAGAAATAATGTTTTACAAAGTAGAGTCCAAGCTTGCTTCGATGTGGATAAAGTAAAAACAAGAGGATTATAGTGTCTGTGTGCATTTAGAGTTGATAAGATTTACTTTTTTTAGGGATTTTCTCTCCAGCATTTTCTGTTGTCTGAGCAAAAAATGATTTAGGTTGTTTTAGGGATGTCAAATCTATCCAGCTGTCCTTTTTCCATGTTACCATGTTTTTCATCTTTCTTATTATAATATCCTTTAAAAAATCCCAGAATGATCTTTATATGTAGGTTTTTCATCATTTAGCGCAGTGGTTCTCAAACTGGAGGTGGTAGAAACTACTTTGAATGAATATGGTTTAACCCCTTAAAGCGACAATATGTAACTTTCTAGTGTTCTAGTTAGAACTAGTGTTATTACTTAACTTGCCTACTTTTAAACTGGTCGATCTCTTCTGTTTCAGATCCTTCCAACTGGAGCTCATATTGGAGAGAGAAGGAAGTCTTGCCCAAAAGTTACAAGGACCCTCCTGTGATCTTCTGCTCAGTTCCAGGCTTGAGTCTGCCAGGTTCAGGGCCTGTACCGCCCCAGCTGCCATGAATCACACCACCGCCTGAGCTTCTCAGTGACACCCTATGACAGGGGAGGATGGGTGATGGGCCTGTGAAGTTCAGCGGACTCTCTCCTCATTATCCCATCCTCTCATGGAGCGTCCTGTCGCGCCAACCCCCTCCTGGAACACTTCTCTCCCCACCTTTCAATCCTCACTGCAGCCGAATACCTCCAACGTGACCCTGCCCATCCAAGGCGGTCTAGACCTGAACCAGTCCTTGGCGCTGTGTGCGATGCTCATCATGGATGTGCTGGCGGTGGTGGGGAACTTGGCCGTGATGATCGTCATCACCAAAACGCCACAGCTGCGCAAGTTTGCCTTCGTGTTTCACCTGTGTCTGGTGGACCTGCTGGCAGCGCTGGTGTTGATGCCTCTGGGGATGCTGTCAGACCGGATCCTGACTGACGAGGCGCTATGTCGAAGCTACCTCTGCTTGAGTGTCTGTCTAGTGAGTGCCTCCATCCTCACCATATGTGCCATCAACGTGGAGCGCTACTACTACATCGTCCACCCCATGCGTCATGAGGTGAAGATGACGGTTGGGGTGGTGGTGATGGTACTTGTGGGAATCTGGATTAAAGCTGTTGTCATGTCAGTGCTGCCCCTCCTGGGATGGCTCCTCCAGGGGAACCAGGGTCTGGGGACTCCTTCAGTCCTCGTTCAAGGTCAGAGACACTGCTCCCTCCACTGGACGGAAGGCAGGACCACACGGCTGGTTTTCATGGTGTTCTTTACATTTATCTATTTCCTTTGCCCCATGCTGATCATCCTTGTGGTCTACTGCAACATGTTTAAGGTGGCGCGAGTGGCAGCCATGCAGCACGGCCGCCTCCCCACTTGGATGGACTCGTCGCGACGACAGTCTGAGTCCATCAGCAGCCACTCCACCATGGCTGCCAGCCTTGGGGGAACTGGCGCCCGCTCCACCCCTCAGAGGACCTTCAGCGGTGGGAAGGCCGCGGTGGTCCTGGTGGCAGTGGGAGGCCAGTTCCTCTGCTGCTGGCTGCCATATTTCTCCTTCCATCTCTACTCGGTTGTGGTGTCTACTCCTCCCACCTCACTGGCACCGGTCGAGGACATGGTCACATGGATCGGCTATTTCTGTTTCACCTCCAACCCTTTCTTCTACGGCTGCCTGAACCGGCAGATTCGCGAGGAGCTGGGCCGCCACCTGGCCTGCCTCTTCAAGCGGGCCGGGCCCGGCGAAGGGGAGCAGCTGCCCAGCCGAGAGGCCTCTATCGAGGAGAACTTTCTGCAGTTTCTCCAGGGCACTGGATGCAATCTGGAGCCCTGCAACTCTCACAGCAGAGCCAGCCCAGAGGATCCAGAGACTGAGGGTCTTCAGGAATCAGCTGTTCAGCAGAACACGCCAGCTGACTTTCACATCCCAGGGCAGATCCTCGAGGAAACCTCAGAGTTCATACAGCGGCAACAGCTGAACAATGAGCTCCATGTTTCAGAGAACTGCTGCAAAACTGTACCAGAGCTGTAGCTGCCTCTCCTGTACTGTCTCTACCATCTATAAGCCAATAAATACACTTAGTTTTATTCATATTTTCTAAAAAACTAAGAAACATCTCTTGTTCATGCTACAACAGCTTTTAAGCTAAAGATCCAGTGAACTGCTAACATGGTATCTTCTTTGAAGAATTCAACTTACGCAGCTTTCATATTCCCAACAGTCCCCCGCAGTCATGACGCTGCAGCAGCATTACATGTTTTGAGAGCCATACAGTGTCAGGCTGTCTTCTGTGTGATGTTAGCAGATAGACACTAAACCCTTGTTGTGTTATTCACGGGTCAGGAGAGTGACAAACGTCACAGAAACATAAAGCAGTGCTGAAAAAACTCTTCAGGGAGAACACAGTTTATGAACTATAAGAGCCATTAAAAGAGGAAAATGCATAGTTTTGATAAGGATTCATTTAGATTAATTATTTTGCTGTCATTAAAAGTTATTAGAATATATTGTACAGTGTAAAATTGTATTGCGATTACATCAAAAATACTGTATGTCCGTCTGCACTTTCCTTTCATGTGTCATTCAGTTCAACTAGAGGGTAAAGTACTCCCTCGTTTTTGTGTTTTAAGCCCCGTGACAATCAGCTCAGTGACTCAGCCATTCAGCAGGTTTTTATTGACCAAATTAATGTTTTATAATTGATTCAAGAAATTATCTAACCATAAAAACCACCCAGCTGCCCCTCCCATGACACAAGTTCCTCTCAGACTTATTTTGTAGAACTAATAAAAAAGTAAAGGCCTTCGGGTTGTTTGGCGAGTTGAGATAAGGATCTGATTCCACGTGTATTCATCCCATGTCCAGAGCCGATTTTCAAAAACAAACGCTCTTTCCGTTTAAAATATTCATTGTGATGAAAAGGATCATTTCACAGCTGGTGCTGCTGCTGCTGCTGCTGCTGCTGCTGCTGATACTTATAACAAACAGGCTGACACACCAGTGTATTTTTAACCCTTTTCCAGGAACATTATTATCATGTTTATCTGTTCTTAGTCTTGTGATTATCACCTCCTCACCAAAATCATCTCACATTGGCCGACTCGTGATTTCACCCCCTTCCTCTCAAAGAAAAACATTGTGACTGGTTTAATTTGTATGATAGTGTCGGTGTTAAGGATTTCAGCTGCATGGAAGCTGTTGAAATACAGCCCGATGTGGGCACATTCAGACATCACGACCAGTAACCCGCCCCACACACCGAGACGTCTGTGCTGTTTACAGGTAAACACAGGAGCAAGTGTGAGTGCCCCTCTGTTTGTGCTTTAAACAACCAGGCTTGTTGTGGCTACACACAGCACACAGGTGAGACAATGCTTACACGTTGCGAGCTTCGCCTTTGGCCTCATTTAGCAACAAATGGAAGACGCTGGTGACACTTTTTCTCTGATCTCAGGTGTGATACAAACAGTTTGCACAAGTCACACGAGCAGTGACAAACGTTCCAAAGACAATTACAAGGCACAAATCTCTCCCAATATCTTTCTCTTTTGATACTTGCTCTCTCTCTCCCTTGCTGCCTTCATCTATTTTGGACTGACTCATACCCAACCGTTGGCGGCGTGATCATAAGACACTCGACACAAGGCGTACAGGGTCCTATTTTGCTGGGAGTCAGAACAAAAAAAGGTCCCTTTGTCAGGGGGGAGACATAATGTTCTTAATTCCCTCATGATATAAGTTTGTTACTGACTGTTTTTTCAGATCGGGTCGTCATGATATCTTGTTCTAAATCTTTCTCTTGGGTCAGATGGTGCAGTAATGTTAGGTAGAGCAAATTAAAACAGCGAGCACAAGACAATATCACTGCCATAATGTTCCGTGTTTTAATTTAGGTAACACTTTATTATAACCATCTTTAATAAAAGGTACATTAAAAGTTAATTAAACTTTATTTCACTGTTAACAAACAATTCAATACGTAAGAAACCATTTCTTAAGCAGTCATTAATTGCAAAGTTGCAACTGATGTTCATGATAATTTGTAAATGGTTAATAAATACTGTGTAGATCTTCTATAAGCATTATTTGGCTGGCCATGAAAAATTTGCAGCTGATGTTTAGTAACAGCTTAATAACCGGTTTTTGAAACATTTCATTGTTTGTTAACAGTCAGGTAAATATGAATTAAAATGTAATTAACTATTTTTTTTTAAAGGGGCAATATGTAATAATTTTAGTTGATGATGTCCGTGTATTGTGCTGCAGAGGTATCCACTGACGTTAGCATGCTAACTAGCTCGCCCCGTCCCGTCCTGCCCCTGTTCTAGCGACATGCCCACGAGCTCCCAGTCTTAACTGCTAGCTGCACAGCTAACAGAGCTAACTAGCAAAGGGCAGCTACAGTCAGCAGCAGTTAGCGGTTACTCTGGTGATATGTTGCTCCCTATTGGTTTGGAGAATGAATTTGACTTATCGCACCTTTAAATTATGGTAATTGTACTGTTGCCGTAATGTATTTTTCATAATATTAAGACTAATATACACATTATTATTATTATTATTAGTAGTAGTAGTAGTAGTACATAATTTTATGTGACAAAATAACATGAAATTACCTAAATTGATTACACCAGCGTACAGGAACAAGGGTTGAATCTCTTTAGTCTATTTTCTCTCCTCTTTTGGTGCAAACAAAATTCAGTGATATTTCACAAAGTCCATAGTCTTTACAAAGCCCCTTATGTTAAGTGTACATAAATCCACCATTCAATCAGCTGGATTTCCGTTACCGTGGCAGCAAAATTGCCCCGGCCAATCTGATTAAATGCTTTAAGCTGTATTTCTGCCGCCATCTGTTGATCACAAGGACTAAGAAATAAGCTGTCCTGAAGGTGAACGCCAGATAATATTCACAACTTGACAGTCACAGTTTTGTTCGTTTTCCACTCTGTATCTACTTTTTTTTTTTCTTTTTTCCTTTTTTGTACATAAACTGAAAAGACTGTTTGGATTCTTCATTATGTTTAGGGCTTGTTTTTCCCTTGTTAATATTTCCTTGTGTATTGGTTACCCATCAGTTGAAATGATTAAAGACACAGCAGGAAGATTAACTTGAGTGTCGTGGTTGTTTTCAGACATTTTCAGATCAATAACAGCATCTGTCACATTATCAATTCCATCAGTCACCTCTTTGTCCCCCAGCCCTCTAGTTGTTTGTGTGTGTGTGTGTGTGTGTGTGTGTGTGTGTGTGTGTGTGTGTGTGTGTGTGTGTGTGTGTGTGTGTGTGTGTGTGGTGCAGGCAGGGGGTGCAGCGTCACAGAGGTGAAATGAAGCACCGGGAACAGGATGAAAGAGGACTGACATTTAGAGGAAGGCAGGATGCTGAAGCTCAGTCAGTGGGGGGACGTTGTGAATGCAACCCAGTCGCAGAATGAATGTTGGCATTGTACGTTTCAACACACCATCGATATGTTTCAAATTTACATTTCTTAAATTTCAGTTTTCTATTTTATGTCGTGACAACACTGGTTGTCCTCTGGTTAGGTTTAGGGACAAAACTAGAAAAACCTAGGGTTACGAAAACATCATGTATTGGGTTTAAAAATACCTGCAAACACAGCAGGAGATGTCCTGAATTCTTATCTAAAGGATTCGGTTTTTGTCTCCACAAACTTGGCTAGAAGTCTTCCCAAGAGCTCCTTTAAAAAAAAAAAAAAAACAGTGGAGTCACACAACTGTTGAAATGCAGTCACAAACAGTTATTGGCTTGCTGTTCCTTCCACCTGCTGATATGAAAGTCAAGTCATACACACGTAATGTGAACTTGACATGACGTGGATTATATAAATATTGATATGGCACGTAGCCTGTGACATGTGCAGATGTGAACGTATCAGTGGTTGTGAAGAAATGTCAACTGCAAACATTTTATTTGTGACTGGTTTGTGTAAACGACACCGTACGTTCACTCACCTGACTCCCCCTCTGACCTTCGACCAGCTTCTACATGATGTTAAAACACCCCAACTTAATGCGCCAAAAGCAGAAAACACTGTGGACATTTACTCTTTACAGTAGGTGCAGTAATGAGTGAAATCCAAGCCGTTATCCTCTTGTGATTTTAAACAGAAATCTTAAATCTAATGATGAAAAAAGCAGAAATATAAATATGGAGGTAAAAGAAGGAACAAATCAACAATCAACATGGATTGTGCAAATCAAAGCCAAAAAGATCTTCTAATTTCTAGGTTATGTTGCACATCTGAAGGGTTTTTGAATGAAAATTGTCAGTTTTGGTCGCTTTTTTACACCTAAAATATCCAAACACAGATTCCATCTCCTCCTTTATTTCCTAGTTATCCTAATTTAATCTTCTCCTGTGCTGCTCCCCATCGGACACAGTGACTCATAACTTTCATGTCGAGCTGTGGAGGGCGCCTCCCGTGGCGCACTGAAACAGTTCAAACAGCCTGACCTTTGTGACAGGCCACAGCACGGCAAGTGAAAGCGCTCAAGTGACAGACGCCATCGTCGTGTCACTCCAGAGGGCCGCCGGGTACACAAGCAGTCATTCAGAGGATGAGCTGGGTGAGTTTCTTTTAAAACCAAACATCCAAACGGAGAGCTGGGAAGGTTTGAGATGCCACAAACAGGCCTGCAGGTCTCAAAACAGCCTCTGAGGCGAGACATTGTGTCTGTCTGTGAGTGTGTCACAGACAGACACGATGTCTTATAAAGGTCCAGTAAGGTCTGTGGACCTTCAAGAGGATTTCACTAGTGTCTTGATTAATGAGCGAGTCACTAATAGCAATTCACCACGTCTTGGAATTAGATTTCTAAATTTAAACCTCATATTTGTTTTCATGTAGTATTCTCTGTGTGATATGATGGTGCCCCTTTTTAATAAGCCTCTTCTAATAAAGGGTTTATAAGTTGAATAATGGCTTTGATAAAATCCCTTTTGTTGTTGTTAATCCTTTCTACCCTAAGATAATGTGATCTCTTAAAGTTAATGCTGGTAATCCATTGAAAGATGATTTAAAAGTAGTTAATACATAGATTTTGGTGGTGGCCATGCGATCCAATCAGTCAAAAGGACTTTTGAATAACTTTTCAAGCCCCAAATCAAGCCCTTTATCTTTCCTTAAAATAATCTATTAAGCGTCATATCAGTATGACTTATACTATCTTTGGTTGCAAATGTCATGTGGCTGTATCAACTGTGAAAAGAAGACTACAGTGTGCCTGTTTGTATCACGTTCAGCCTGCATATTATCAATATGTGTTGTGTAGAATTGATTTAGAATGAAGATTTAAATAAACAATGCATGAAAAAAGACAATGACAGTAAAGCCAATGTGAAGGGACAGAAAACAGATAACTCCTCATTATGAAAAGGATCCTCACAACAGAGACATGATGTTAAATTAATGTAAGCCACATTTTAACTTTCAGATGTTTCCACAGCCTGACATAAACACTGATGAAATTCAATAATGGCTGACAAGCCTTTTTTTTTTTTGTTCATAATGCTACATGTTTGCATGAAGACGATAGATCCAATAGGGGGCGCCCTCACACCACACACAGCTGCCGCCTCACTCTCCTGACTGGACAGCAACAACTTGCTCATGTGTCTTCAGCTTGTTTCAAACTTCACAACACCTCAGCTGACGGAAGGCTTGTGAGGAACGTCTCCATTCGTGCCCAACTCTGAGCAACATTTAGGCTGCCAGGACTGAATTCACATATCTGGTAGTTTAGAAGCGACTACATTTCCCATCATCCCTGCGGGGCGCATCACTTTCCTCTTGTCAGTGGCCGTCTTCTTGGCTTGCAGCTGGAGCAGCTGGATGAGCGCGCGGCTGTGCTGCAGCTTTTCGTCTCATGGGGAAGATCCGGTGATTTTTTTTTTTACTATTATTATTTTTTATCGCGATTTTGTCTTTAAAACCTCTGGATTATGTTTGTGTTTCATTTAAGTTTCTACACAAAGTTTTCTTCTTTTCTAGTGTTTTAATGATTTTCTTCGAGTCTTAACGACGGATACGTTGGATACACTTGTTTTAATTCATCTATTGGGGACTTGTTCTTGTTTTTTTTTTGTTTTTTCTTTTCATTTCACATTTAAATCGCACGGACAGACAGCAGTGTGTGGACTGAAGCTGACTGAGCCGTGCACCAGACTCCGGCTTCACAGTTGGACTGACGAGCCTGCGGTGCCAACGCCTTTCCCCCTTCTCTCTCTCCGCTTCTCTCTGGGAAACTTCAGCTCACACCGCCCCGAGGATCGTCTGACGGCGTCTCCCGTCAACCCATGAGCTGCTGAAGCCACAGTCCGACCCGAAGAAGTTGTTCCAGAGTGAAAATGGGCTGCACGATCAGCGCCGAGGACAAAGCTGCGGTGGAGAGGAGTAAAATGATTGATAAAAACCTGCGGGAGGACAGAGAGAAGTCCTCCAGAGAGGTGAAGCTGCTCCTGCTCGGTATGAACTCTTAAATTCATGCATGAAATCACTTTAAATCGCCTGTAATCTTCTCTTCGTGTACACTTTTTTTGTTCACTGCAGCCTTTAGTTCATCCAAACACTCCTCCTCCTCCTGCTGTTGGTTTAATGCAGCTGTGGCTCTTCACTCTGCACCGACACAACTGGTAAAGTAAACCAGATGTTGGCGGTGAGGGGGCTCATGCTGCTGCCTCAGTGCTTTTCTTTTCTATCTTGCTTTGAGTTGTCTGGAGGCAGGGAGGACGTGCTCAGAGGAGGCCGTTTGTTGACATGTGTTGACACTTGTCACAAAACACGTTGTAACTTCATGCAGGCCTGTTTAACCTCAGTGCCTACAAACACAACTGTGCAGCTGCGACCCAGCTCTGACTTTTCTGGGTCAACGATTTCAGGGATACAAACACTGAGACAGTAGAGGTAAAAGTGTTTTATACCTATCTCTACACACTGCACATCTTCATACAGATGTTTAGGGCTGCAGTGTCTGAGTGAGTCTGACCATTTTTTGGATCAATATCGATATGTCGCGCTGAAACAGTAAACTTTGCTGGGAAGTTAAAGGAGACATATTATGTTTGTCCTGTCCGTCAGTGTTTTAAATGTTCCTGTGCATGTAAAAGGTCTTGAAAGCTCCTCTCTCCCACAGAAAACACTGCTCCTGTAATGCCTCGCCATAAGTCCCGCCTTTAATTCTGTGACTTTGTGACATCACACTAGGTCACCATGTCACACATTTACATAATTTCTGCTTAGCGGCTGGTTTGGCGCGTAAGAATTCATTCAGTACAGCTGCTCTGTTGTTGTCAGCGTTGCTGCCTCAGGCGTGTGTGAACTGACCAATCAGAGGGGACTGTTGGAAGAAACAAGTGCTAAAACAGAGCGTTTCAGACAGAGGGGAAATACAGAGCTGCAGCACTGGACAGTATGAGAGAACTGAGGTGTTTGTTGAGCACTAAAGCATGTGAACCTATTCTAGTATTAACCCAGAACATGAAGCATAACGCCTCCTTTAATATTTAAACAACAAACGACCCGGACCATCTTTTTCCACATTATCTCTTGAAATAAAAAGTTTACAACATATGAATCAGGGCTGTCACAGTATCAGATCTTCACTACACGATTATCGTGGCTTAAAGAATTCTCGATAACAATTTTATCGCCATATCTGCAGAACAGTTGAATGAAAGGAAAAGCTATCCGTCAAATTCATCTTTAGCTTTGTTTGTTGTGTGTTTTGTGTCTTTTTTGGCACACGAATGTCCCAGAATACAAGTGTAGGGAGGTGGAGAGAGAGTTTGTAACCATAAGGGACAAAGATGGAAAAAAGAACACAAAAGAAAGAATTATTAACATGATATAGATATTTATTTGTTTTAATCATTGCACCTCTAATAGGTTTTTCACATATACACCAATACGATATGGCCAGTATCGGCCGATAAAATCGACAGAATTCAGTTTATCATCATGTAAGACGAATAAAAGCATCAAATCCTCTCACGCGAGAAGCTAAAACCAGGTAATGTTTGGAACTTTTGCTCTAAAAATGACTTAAATGATTAATTGGAATACAAAAGTCACTGCCGATGCAATTTCTGCAGATCACCTAATGGATTTATCAACTTATATCTTCAGCTCCACTGCCTCTGAATGAGCTCTCTCTCTGTACTAATTTAATTGAACTTATTGTAGAATTTGTTTGTCGTTAGATAAAACTGTCACAAGTCATTTCAGGTGCTTCAGTCTCACTGGAACAACAACAAAACGATCTTGGTGACTTCCAGGTTCAGTGTCACGGCCACTCCTACGCTGTCTGTATTTAAACTTGCTCTAACACACTGGTTGTGTGTAACGGCTCTTGCTGCTGGTATAAATTACTGGCGCACACACACACTCAGTGGTCTGACACTGTGGGTGTGGACTGCTCAGTCGTGCCAGGGGGATTAAATGCCCTCAGACCAGCAGCACTCAACAGTTTTATGCTCTGCTCCCTTTGGCAGGAACGTCTGTCTGTGACAGTTTTCAAAAAGTAATTTAGCTCTACACCCCGTTTTATAGCTGTGAATGTGTTTGCACTATATATCTTCTGGAACAGTGGTCCCAAGTGTTTTTAATTTGAGACCCTGAAAATGAAGCAGTGTCTACCTTTGACCCGTCATCACAGCTTACGTCCCTGGAGGGGTCGCAGTTTGTGAGCGGTGATTTTTACTTGGTGGATTTGTCTCTTAACTTTCAGAGGCCTGGGGAAGTGAAAGCATATTTCACAATATAAAAAAACTGACAAACAGCTTTTGTCTCTGTCACTTAATCATGTGATGTCCCTTCAAATGTATCTTGAGACTCTCTACAGAGCCCAGACCTCCAGGTTGAACCAGTGCTAACAATGTCATTTTAGAGAGACCTGTGTACTCTTTGTGTGACTGTTCTGTTACACTTTTATGCCATCACATGAGTTTATAATTAGACAATAATGAAAAAGTAATTAAAGCTCATAAAACCGTCTATTTTGTCTGATTAACTGATCAGAATTGTCACTATTTGACTTTGTACTAATCAGTTAACCCCCCATGTGTAGGATTTTGCTTCCTGCCACACTTGAACACAAAATTGTAACACACCATCGGCATGTTGACAGTTTACTTGTCTAACTCTAACCTACTCACAAGTTATTTTGAAGAACCTACCAAAGAGACAACAGCCTGCCGCTTCCTGTAGTGTAAAGAGGTCAGCATTAAGTCACAGACTTAATGCTGATCGGGAAAAAAATACATTACGCAAGACCTAACTTCCTTTAAATGGTTTCAGATGAAACATTTCATGAGATTGAACTATCTAATGTTTTCCTTTGCAAATGTTCTTTGTTTGCGTTTATTGTTATTAACCATCAAATCTACTGACCGTCAGATACTGTACACGTCGTCACCCTGTGAATTCATGAACACATATTTGTTTAGTACTGAACAAGTTCCTTGATTGTAAGTATTAGTCGACTCTTTGGACCACCTCCTTTCTTCATCTCAGATTTTTTTCTTTTTTGGCAGCTTAGGGGGCAAACCTAAGCATAGTGTTCACTGTTTTTAGCTTGTTTTGTCTTGCTCATTGGACAGTGGGTGCACTGAGAGTAAACCTGTGGGCCGTAAAACCCAAAACAGAGCTGAAAGAAGCTAAAGCGCTCTGCGAAGCTGAGAGGGACTGTAGAGACACGGTCCATGCGAGCGACACAAGATTGTTTCATCATCTCACCCACCTCATGCGGCGTCAAGTTTTGGGACGTTGCACCTGAAAACCACAGCACAAGTGCAGGGCTGCTGCATGCAGGCTTAGCCTGCGGGCCAGGTGTTGTAGCATGAAATAACTAGAATTGCGGTCATTAAAGTGCATACCTCCGCCAAGACCCAACAAGAGAAAGCTGTAACAAGAGGTGACAAGAGAAAGCTGACTCCTTGTTATTGGGTTCCCTTTGAGGGCTGATGTTTGTGACTTCCACCCACCGCTGTAAGAGCAGACGTTGAGTATGTTCACTGGGGGACATTTGTGCCAACTGGGCCAGGTGCTGTCTTTAGGGCTCGAGTATTTGCGTGGACCACGTTTCAGGCCTAATTCTCTGTGGGGTTTCCAAAGTGTCCAAACAGCTTGTGCATCATCAGCTCTGTGTTGCCTCGGGCTGATTGTACTGATGCAACGCTGTAACGCAACGCTCTTGACATTTTGGTTGAGACACAGCCTTTTTCACATGAAATGTTATGCAACAGACACTTCACTGTATTGAAACGCTGATGTTTGAAGAGGAGTGTCGTGTGACTGACCAGAGGCAGTCCTCACTGTGGTGTTTTCATTGGCCCTGTAATGTGATCTCATATAATCTGATTAAACATGGCCTGAAACATGTTACCAGAGCAAACGAGAGCATCGAGTGATTGATTAAATGGGTGATTCAGATGCAGCTATTAAATTAGTCATTGAAATGAAACGCAGCACGACTTCCGGAAGACATTGCCACATAATGCACTGATGGTATACGATAGACTGAGGGCTGTGTCTCAATAAGGTGCATCATCACATGACAGGACTCATGTCCTCGCAGCGAAAAGTGTTTATTTCCCCCTGAGCTCATGTTATTAAAAGAATCAGTCATAGTGTCAAGCGGACAAATTAATGTGCTGATTATGATCAGCGGTGGGCAGAGAGAGTGTCTGTGGCTTGTTGTGGAGGGACAGAGTACAGTGTTGGTGTTGGGCAGGCTGCTTCAGATCAGAGAAACATGTGCCATGTTATAAATTAGAGAGATAAATAGAGAGATAAAATGTTATACTTCCTGAAAAAACGCTCTCAAATGATATCCTGTGAATGTGTGACCTCAGCATTACTCACCATAGCAGGAAGTACAGTATATGTGAACGTGTATGCAAACCCTGTTTGTGTTCTGGATCACGTTCCCGTCAGTGACATTATTCTCACAGTGAAGGGCAGCTTTCCCATCAGCAGGCTGATGTTTATGTTTGCACTGATTTTCCTCATTCCTTCACCAAGATCAGGGTTGACCAAACTTTTTCCATGGAGATCCAAAAGTGAAACTTAATGTAGGGCCATGGGCCAAAAGGCAAACATCGTCGTATTGGATTGGATTGTTCAGATGCAAAACTGCATTTAGGATTAGGGTTGACCGATATGGCTTCTACAGGGCCGATACCGATTATTAGAAATCAAGGAGACTGAAAACCGATAATCTACCAGTAGTAGAATGAACCTTCAATTTACGAAGTACTGTTCTTAAGTGTAGGTACTTCACTTGAGTACTTTTCTGCTGCTTCATACAGATTCAGAATATTAATAATAATGTTTACAGACTATTGTGATCAGATCAGATGGTGCTGCGGGAGGGACATCGTGTGAGAGGACGTTGCATCAGAGCCAAAGAAGCACATTTTTAAAGTAGTTTATTTTATCAGCAATCTGACAAAAAAAAACAAAAAAACATTCCGATAATTGGAAATACTGTTGCTTTGGGATTGTAGGACGGGTCGACCGCGATGCCAGTGCGTCAGTAGTTAGTTAGTAGTTAATAGTAGTTAATAGTAGTTCTTTTTATTTAGTTACTTCTGAGAGTAACTAAATAGTCGCCGTTGGGTGCAGTAGATGTCAAAGATGCTATCAAAGCAACACAATAGGCTACATAAAATAAGCCAACAAGTCCTCATACCTAAACAACTAAATAAGTAGTTTGTCAGCGTCTCCTAAAACGGCATATGTCACTGTTTCATGAAACTATATCAGCGATGCAGCGTAACACCGAAACATGTACCGGACCTCAATAGTACGGTTGGAGTTTGGTTAGGTTATGGCAATCTAAATAATTGGTTAGGTTTAGGAAAACATCGCAGATGGGTTACAATCACTACGTTACTTCTGCAACAAGCTTAAGTGACGTTATGTACGTGACATGACAAAGTTAAAAGAACTAACTGTTGTCTTCTGGTCTCACAATGGGTACGAACAAATCCTGTGCTTGTTAAAAACCCTCCACCATTCCCAACCTCACCCCTGCACAAACTTTTCTTTCTTTATACTACTTCTCCTCTCTCCCTCCTCTGCGGCTTCCTACAGCCGCGAGAACTCTCCGGCTAACAGTAAATATCAATATGGGTTGTAATGACCCGCTTGAATTTTCGACCTACATGGTCTTTTTTCTGACGAAGACTCATTTCCCATGAGTGCCACATCGTACTGATGGGCACTGTGAGACGATATTTGAGTTTTTCCACTGCTGATAGATTACAGCCCGATTGCATCTGTTTGTTGTGTAGAAGTCGTGCTATTTTAGGCTGCTGGGCCCCCGAGTGTTATGACAGAAGTAAAACTTGAAATAGATTTCACATGAAGTCACATCGATGTGGTCTCTGGATCAGCTCAGCGGGCGCTACAGACCAGCAGCGATCTCATCTGTGAGGATTAACGTCAGGCTGTGGCGGAGCAGCATTACAATGCAGCGCGAGAATCTCATTGTATGGAAACATTCATTTTCAAGTTCTGACCACAGAGTTGAGGGGGGAAGTGATTTTTTCCAGGCAGTGCCCTCCACTCCCTGCCCGTGCTGGAACAGCAGAGTTATGGGGGGAAAACAAAGAGGAGATCGGCTGCTCTTTGTACAAAACCACAGAGCTCGAGTGCCAACGCACCCCTCCAATGAAAACGGTCTCCTGTGTGACCACGAACAGTGATTCATAAAAAATCTGCACTTGAGATTCTTGTTAAATGAGGCTCGGTTTGGACTCTGCCACGCTTGATTATCAGCCAAAAAATGCCACGAATGAGAGAATTGGTGTCTGACAGAACCGAGGAACGGGATCAACGCAATTCATCCTGCCTTTGCCTGTCTGTGTGAGCGGGCGTAAATCTCTTTTGCTGGTGACAGCTTAACCAAAGAATTCATGGATTTATCTCTTGTTGGCCAGCCATATGAACATATTAACATACTGTAAGCCTCCTTGACAAAATTCATCAGCTAAGGATTCCTCCCTGGCGGTGGGATTATGTCTCGCCACCTTTAAGGGCAACAACAATATTAAGACAGGGAGTGTATATCCTTTTTTAAAAAGTGTTCTTACGTTTAGACTAGTTCCTGGCTGCTTTAAAAAGAGAAGTAGATCCATATTTTAAATTCCAGCGTCTTCATTCTGCGGTTTTTGTTAATTAATGCAGTTATATTAAGCAAACGGAGGCTCTCCTGCCAGTGTAAACCCAGCCAAGATGTTTATGGAAATAATCTCTCACTGGTTGGATGAGTTTGACATCTAATGTTTCATGTGCCCGCATGTTTTCATGCCTGTTTAATTAGACTACGGCTATGAAATATTGCTCAGTTTGGAGTGAGGCAACAGATGGCACACAGGCACACGGCACTTCCACAGAAGCCTGCCTTCATTTCCCAGCACGGGCTCGGTCATGCATCCATCGGTCAGTTCGGAAAGTAAATACAGCACGACGGATGAATCGTGCTGCCCGTTTGTCCCATTGGCTAACTGTGGTACTACAGCATGTCCGTCTCCAAACGCATCATTAGTCTGTAACTGTAAGTGACTTTACTTTAAAGGAAAATGAAGAAACAGTTCATCTTAAAATAACCAAGTGAGGTGGACTAACGATTTTAAGTTGTTAACTTTTTAGCTCATACAACTTTAATTCAATAGTCTAGTTTAAATGAAATCCACTTAATTGCTTCTTTTTTGCAGAGAGTTACAAAAGGCACAAAGATCAGTACTTTATCTATACGGTTAATTTGGAACAGGAACTAGAGGACAGTTAGCTTAGCTTAGCATAAAGCCTGGAAACAAGGGGAAACAACTAGCCTGGCTCTGTATGAAGGTAGCACACTCTGCCTATGTTGGTGCTTCACAGGGAGCTTATGTGCTAGCTTGGCAAGATACTGTGACTTCCTCCTGACTGTAGTTCATTTATTGAGCTTTAGAGGTACTAAGTCAGACTTTGTTATGTTTGGACCGAGCCAGGAAGCTGTTTCCCGCTATTTCCAGTCTCTAAACTAAAATAATCTAAGCTAAACTAAGAGGCTGCTGAGTCCAGCTTCAAATTTTCTTGCCAAGAAAGTTAAAAAGAGTATTTCCCTACATGTCAAACTACTCAACCGTCAGTATTTGTAGTACTTCCCCAGAACCAGAGAAAGTTATTCTTCTCCCCATCTCGGTGTGAAGTCAGTGGTACAGTGTACAAACAGGCCACTCAATGTGGAAAGCAGCCGGAAAAGAGAAAACCTTTCTGACGTTTCCACCCACTTAGCAACAGGTTAGCGTAAATCGGAGCACATTATCCAGTTCTTGTAGTACATCCATATAGAGCTGAAACACAAATGCTAAATTTGTTCCAGCTTCTTAGGATTTTCAGGAGCTTCAGTTGGGATTATCTGTCATGGTGTTTGGTTTTTAGTTTAGTTTCCTGTTTTATTTTGTAGTTCTCTCCTCTCGTGTCATGTTTTACTTGTCACTTCCTCTCTTTGGCCTTTCCCCGCCTCTTTTCCTGCTCACCTGTGTTTCATTTGTTGATTACTGCCTGTTTGTTTAAGCTTGTGTTTTTTCCCCCCTGACTTTTTGCCAGTACGTCTGTCTTCAGCTGTGTTCCTCGTTTCTTCCCTGTGTTCTGCCTTTTTTTTTTTGTCTTTCTGTTCCTTGCATTTTGGATTTTGGGATTTTGTATTATTGGACCTTCAGTTTTTCACCTTTGCTCAGTCCAGCTCTCCTGTTGTTCTGTTACCTGAGTGTTTGAATGTTGGCTCCAATAATTGCTACACATAAGACCTCCTGTGCTTTTACAGGCTCTTCCCAATTTTCTTACCTTTTTCCAAATGTATTTGTAAATTGCAGCCTTCCTTACAAAAGGACCATCCCTGTGGCACTCCCCGATGTCTGGCTGCCAACATCATGATGAGGGATTGATTTGATCTGGTCCATTAAGATGTTCCAGTCTCTTTGATTCTGTTCAAGGAAAATATTGATCATGAAAAGAAGAGATCTTATCAATAGAGAGACAGTCTTGCTTCCATCCCTCATATCAAAAATAGAAAGTCGCAGACTCTCTTCTTCTGTACAGCCGGGTTTGGTTCAGAGAACAGTTGGTGTTTGTTTTTGTGGGGCTTCAGATCGCACATAGAATCATATGTGGTGTGTTTATGGCCCCTTCATGCTCTCTAACGCCCAGAGCAGCATGATATCTGGGACTGTCTCTCCAGTGGAAAAACACTGGCTCAGCCAGAAGCGTGACAACTGTTTCCTGTTTGGATAATTGGTGTAGAAATACTGTGAAGGTTCCCCATGTTCATCTGCTCATCATTATTACAGAGACCGTTACTGTTACAGATGCTTAGGGAGGCTGTGATATCATCTGTGCCGGTCGTCGGTTCGTCATTTGTCACAGATTGACATGATTGTGAAAAGCCCACACTTTCCTAAAGAGACTCCCAGCTCTTCAGAGTGCTCACTATTTCCCATGATCCATATTTTTCCTCTCACTTGTAGTGCTTTTTATCTATCTCCTTTCTTTTTTGGAGTGTGTTAACGAGTTTTGGAGATATCCACCGTCTCTCCAATATAAGGAACTGGATGCACTCGGCTTGTGTTGCTCAAAGATGCAAAAAGTACAGTTGAAAGACTCAACATCAGTTGATCGGGTTACTCAAGAGAAACCACAGAGCTTTTTGTGAGCACTTTCATGTATGAACCATTTTCCTTTGAGATACATCCGCTAACTGTATCACTGTGCAGAAGGAAACATGCATCAGCTAATGGACGAGAGGATCGTGCTCGTGACAGTGCAGGATTTAAACATTAATGGTGCCCTCCTTGGCTGAGCTGTGACGTTCAGTGTTGTTCAGTGTTATGTTACGCTACAAAAGCAAAAACGTTACAGTAATGTATTACTTTAAGAGGTAATCCAGTAATAGTAACATGTTTCTAATAGGATTTTGGTAACATCTGATAATAATATATTATGTCCATAAAAGCGTTTCTGCCCAGAATGAAATGTTTAAGCCACACTACGAGAGAAATACTGAGTTACCTGGTCATCATTTCTGGAAAGAAACATCGGTGTTGAGTTTTTAAAATGAATTTTTCCGGCACTTCACAAGCCGAGTGTCGTCTAGTTCCATTATACTCAAGAGAAGGCAGACATCCCTTCATCTAAATGAGGAAAGATATGTAATTTTGATTGTCCCCTAAAATCCAGGCAGTAGTAAAGCAAAATTTAGTATTTGCAGATTTGAGTAGCCTGGTTCTTGAGGCAGAATCAGTGAACTGAACTCAGATAGCACGTAGATATCTGCCAGTAAAATTAATGACAAGGCTGCTTCTTTCTGGGTGTTTTGACACAAACAAACTGCACACCGTACGATGCGTGATTAAATGAGATCAGATTAACTTTAGCCGGCATTAAAATCTGGCTTGATCTGTCCTCAGCGGGAGAGGCGTCTGTGAGATGTTACGTCGAGGTGTTTTTGTGGCTGCTGTCATTCACAATATGTCTCTCTCATGAAACTGCTCTCCATCTTTTTCAGGTGCCGGGGAATCTGGGAAAAGCACGATAGTAAAGCAGATGAAGTAAGTAACCGTTGTTCTGTTAGCTCGCTCATGACATATTAAACTCCTACATCCCGTAATAAACGTCAGCGCTATTTTTGTATCACGCTGATGAAAGACAGTCCCACTCCCTCACTCCTCCTCTCAGCTTGTTGTCGGAGGTTAACAGTGTGGAGCGCGTTGTGATAACAAACAGGTTTCATCTTTTTGGAAATACTGTGGAAGCAAAAGCCGGAGGCTCATTTCACTGAGGCAGGGGAGGAAGCTCCCTTTTGCATAACGTGTTAACAATGGGCTCAGAGGCCAGTCGTAGCCTGGCAGGACCTGAATAGACTCCCCCAGTTCCCACATTAGGCATGCTGCATGCTCACTGGAGCTCAAATTCCGGCACTAATGACAGTGTTGCGTGGCATTTTTCAAATCTGCAATTTGTCCCACATTTGTTAAAGCCATTGTTCACAATGTCACACATTTTATCTCTAAAAGCCTGTTTGGATATTGTCTCTGTTTCAGAATCATTCATGAAGACGGCTATTCAGAAGAGGAGTGCAAGCAGTACAAAGTGGTGGTGTACAGCAACACCATCCAGTCCATCATGGCCATCATCAGGGCAATGGGCCGGTTAAAGATAGATTTTGGGGATGCTGCACGGGCGGTGAGTTAACTGCATTCAGTCTGCATCATTAGCGTGTGATCACACCCAAGGTACACAGAACTTTAAGTCCAAGGAACAACTTTTCAAGGCTCCTTCAACGCTGTCGTCGTCTGCATTTCCACCGTGGTGTGAAGAGCCACAGAGATTAGGCAAATTTATCCAGTGATGTTTGCTAAAAACCTTTTTGCACCTATTTTACTTATGAAACCGTATAATACAACCTCTGTAACTTCTAAATCCAAGTACCGACAAGCTTAACTGCCTTGTTAACTCATCGTGAAACCCATTTTATTCAAAGTCAACAGAAGTAAACCCGTCCTGGTTAGTTTATGGTTTCTGGCTGGAGATTTTAAATGGAGGCTGAAATAAAATGCTGTGAGCTTTCATTCAGAAATATTTAGCACTGCAAGCCCAATCCCAAAGTTCCTAAACTTTGAGGACATGCTACCCCCCCAGGCAGGGGAGATTTAGAGGGGAGATTTAGAGGGTAAAATAATGTCATCAACTTAATTTAGACTCTTGTCTCTGTGATGGAAACTCACTGAGTTCCTCCAAAGGTTCCTGGTTCCTGGGGGAAATTGCTGTGGTGGAGATGCAGATAATCATGATTTTCAAAGAGCCACATCAATCTTGAACTAAATCACCACAGCAACAAGTTTACAATGACAGCGATTATTGTCTTTATTACCAGGACGATGCCCGCCAGCTGTTTACCCTGGCGAGCTCAGCAGAGGAGGGAGTGATGTCGGCAGAGCTGACCACCGTGATGCGGAGGCTGTGGAGCGACGGCGGAGTTCAGACATGCTTCGATCGATCGCGGGAGTATCAGCTAAACGACTCTGCTGCATAGTGAGGACTGATCATGTCTACGCTCAGACAGACCCACACAGACAGACACCGTCAATATACAAGTTTTCTAAAGATTAATCAATAGTGAAAATAATCTCAAGTTTGATTCTGATTCCAAATAGTTTTTACTTCCAGTGAGTCCTGTGACTTGTTCTTGATAACACTCAATTTCTTATTACACATTAGCAAAATTCCCAGAGGAAGTGAAACTGCTCTGTCGATTCATTGTGAAGTTTGAAATTGCATCATCCATCTTCGAGGTCTGGCTCTTAAATAGGACATTTCCTGTAATCTTCTTTTTTTCTCATGAATAGGAACTGTTGACTGAGAGCCATTACCCTCCTTCATTTCTGTCACATTTCCACTGGAACAAAGACGGAGGCATGATGTGTCTTGTTCTTCACGGCCTTGTGTCGACTTGTTGATTGCATTCCTGGAAAAGGAGACACGTGAAGGAGAAACAGACAACTGGGAAATGTTTCTGTCTGTGAACATATCACAATGGTTTTTTAAGTTTATTGTGATGGTCCACGCCTAATTATGAAAATGCCATCAAGGCAGTTTGAGCTAAATATAGCCGAATCTTGCGTTACTAATCAGACATGGATAAAGCTCAAGGTTTTCTGTGTCCGCGGCGTTTAGATCACACCTGACGGAGAGTAGCTCAGTGTGAAGGACACATTCTTTGTTTTGAAAACAGCCGAGCTGTCATGGCTCTCGCTGCACTTTATCCGCATTACGAGACAGGAGGAACCAGTGGAGTTAGTCTGTTTTAACTCAACCGAGAAGGAGCCAGTGTTTATCATGCACCAAAATATGAGCCCATATTTAGTATCATTCTGTCCTCGGTTGTCTGTCTGCAGAGCACTTCAGCAGACACAACTGTCTGTATCATGTTGTCTTTATTTTTGAATAAATATCAGCATGAAAGCTGTTAGATAACCTACATTTTCCACAAGGTGTAAAAAAAGGGGTTTTATGGGCACATCTGTTTCTGTGAGAGATGCCTCTTCTGTAAATTGTGCCGTCATGTGTGCATCGACTCTCCTCATGCACTCTTGTGTATCCTCTCTTCTGCCTCTCAGCTACCTGAACGACCTGGACAGGATCTGTCAGCCAAACTACGTCCCGACTCAGCAGGACGTGCTGCGTACACGTGTGAAGACCACCGGCATTGTGGAAACCCACTTCACCTTCAAAGACCTCTACTTCAAGTTAGTACAGCTGTGATGTATCCGCTAACGAAGGCCTCAGGTGGGCTGTTCGTGCCTTTTGTGCTTCAACAGTCACAGCCTGAGCTGGTTTACTGTATCGGTGAAGCTTTTAGTTTTGGCCTTTTGCACACACATAAACGGCATTTTAGGCCACTGAAAATGAACCTTGTGGAAACCTCCTCCCAGGGTGATGATATTCAGAAACTCCGTTGTGAGTGTTTACGTCTGCATGGGCAGAAACAGAGATTTTTGGTTATGATGATGCAGACGACCCTGTTCCCTTCCTCATTGGGTCTTATCAGTGTCCGTAGCATCGGAGTATGTGTTATGATATTGTCGATCATTTGAGAGAAACAAACACACATTGAAAATATAATAATGGGATGGAGAGACAAAAACAACTGTTAAAACTGACACACCAAAGATTAAGACATCAGCTGATATCTGTAACATATCAGCCTCTAATAACATTAAAAGTAAAAGTAAAAGTAAATGTTTTCTCAGCAACTAAGCAACCAACCAAAAGAGTAGACAATCGGTTTCCTGTGTACACCAAAGGAACCTAAAAAAGAAAGGTCATGAGGTCACTGAATCTCGCTCCGGTGACAGACTGTGGTGTCAGCTGTATTGAAGTCATAAGAGACAATAAAAACCCAACATATCTGCATCATATGACTTCTGATGAAGAAGTGCCTCCAGAAAATGAAAGAACACACTTCAGAGAGCGGGGTAACCACTGATAATATCAGACAGGGCGGGTCTGACTGATATCCAAGCCTTTCCAAAATGAAATCAAGGAATCAAACGTGTCAATAAAAGAAGTGTGTTATTTCATCTTCTGTAGTAGGACTATGTTAATGGTCACGTCAGAAGTGTTTTCAGGTGTGTTATTGTGGATACTATTTCTGAAATAGTGCAAAAACACTCGTCTGGACGGAGACCATTTTTGCTTTTAAACCCTGTCTTCACAATTGCCGTGTACGTGTGGACGAGATTGTACTAGTGTAGAAACACCGAACAACTACAGAAGGGTGATAAATTAAAGAAATACTCTGAATAAATGAGTGAACAAACGGTGACTCTGTTATGCTGTTGGGGGCATTTTGCTGGCGTGGTTTGGGTCTAGTTGTCCCCTTAGACTGAACGGTCACTGAAATCAATACAATACAGCACAATTGTTCTGAGTGATCAATTTTTTCCAATGATGAAACATTTCTCTGCTGACGGGAATAGTCTCTTCTGTGCTCCCATCCACACAGTACACGAGGGGTCACCGTATGGTTTGATGAGTATGATAATGATGTGACTCATCAGCACATATGTGAGATCCTGGACCCACGTCAAGACACCAAATGGTGTCAAACCTCCGGTAGAGTTTCAGAGACACCGTGCTATGACGCTTTATCTCAGTTATTTCGTGTAATTAGTCACCTAACTGTCTGTATGTGTTTTTTGGACTTCTCTCTAGTCTTTGGTGGTTGTTTTTTTTTTTCTCCTTGTGAAATACTGGGGAGTTTTACGTCGTCATACAGGCCAGACACTCCCACTCGAGCACCACCGCCTCCCAGCCACCCTTACGTAGCTCTGATGCAGACACAAGCAATTTCAGATAAACTGTTGTCGTGACAGATGGAGTCTTCTATCGACCGTTTCCAAATTCAGTGTGATAAACACAAATAGGTCGTGCTCTGATTTGCATGCGTACACTCAATGTGATCATAAAGGAACACAAGGAGAAGTCTGTCTGAAAACACAGACATCGAGTGTCCTTCAGATTAGACCTGTGGCAGTTGTTCCTTCCTTTTGACATAAAGCAAGGAGAGAAAAAAAAGCATCAAATAAAGGTCGAACAAATAAATACTTGATCCCACTTCAGGGTCAACCATATAGCTGTTCATGGGCCCCTCTGGGGTCATCTGTACCGTCTGACCCGTCCTGACAGCAGCTCTGTCGCCATGCGTAAAATGTGATGAGAGGCTGCGAGACGACAAGAGCTCCTTTATATTATCACCTCAAGGGGCTTTCCGATAAGTAACTTGATATATATCATGAGGAAAAAAGGCTGTGAGTCTGGGACATAACACAAACATTTTACAGTATGAATGTTGAGGTTTTGTCCTTTGATTTTTCAGTTATCATCTAACAGCTGATGATCATCACTGCAAAATAATAAAAACACTTCATACAGAATCGCTTTCAAGTAACTTAACATTGACTGACAAGATGCTTACAGAGCCCGGTCGTATTTGAGCTCTCTTTGAGCAGTGCTGATTTTCAAACCTCTTTCATAACTCACAAATGCTGCTGACTGGCATGCAGCCTAATGTGACCCGGCTTTGTAGAAGCAAATGTAATTACATGGCTTCGGTCCTTTTACATTATTTTATCGCGCTCTTGTACTTATAAATATTGGTGAAACAATAACTGTAATAGCCTCCGTGGCCTGCCTCTGTAACCCCATGAAAAAAAAAACACACTCTGGAAATGTGTAATCACTGAATTGCTGTTGGAGCACACGGCGTTCTTTCATTTCTGTGTCATTTAAACAGCTCAGTGTGGAGACGGTTTGTCTCCGAGGGCCTCAGGTGGAGCGCGCAGGAACACATGTGTTTTTTGTCCTCCTGCTTTGGTTTTACGGGGATGCTCATTGTCGTAAAACAATAAAATTCAAATGAAATCAAAGATTGAAAAGAGAGCATTCACTGCTCATTTGTTTATTCCGTTACTGCGTGTACGTGTGTGTCTGCAGGATGTTTGATGTCGGGGGTCAGCGGTCAGAGAGGAAGAAGTGGATCCACTGCTTTGAGGGAGTCACAAGTATCATTTTCTGTGTGGCGCTCAGTGACTACGACCTCGTCCTGGCTGAGGATGAGGAGATGGTGAGTGATGGATACACTGTGGTTTAGATTTGCTGTTCTGTTTGGATCTTAAAGGGACAGTTCACCCCCGGAATGAAAACAACATATTCATCTTTCCTACTGGTAGTTCTATTTATCCATCTAGATTATTTTGGTGAGACTAGAGCCCAACCAATATATCGGCTGATATTGGCCTGTTATAGATTTGTGAGTATCGGTGTATACACCGATCAGCCACAACATTAAAACCACTGACAGGTGAAGTCAATAACATTGATCATCTCATCCCAATGTGATGTTCTGCTGGGAAACCTTGGGTGCTGGCATTCATGTGAATGCCACTTGACACGCACCACCCATCCAAACACTGTTGTGGACCAAGTACTCCCCTCATCACAACAACACTACCCGATGGCAGTGGCCCCCCAGCAGGACAATGTGCCCTGACACACCGCGAACACTGCTCAGGAACAGCTCGACGATCACAATAAAGGGCCCAAGGTGTCGACCAGGCCTCCAAATTCCACAGATCGGTGTATATTGTCCAATATGTGCAGATATGCAGATAGAGAGATTATAATGGAGATGAAAATTCTTTAGGTAATTTATAATTATTTAATTCCCACTGAAGTTTACAAACAGACATTTTTTGCAGAAGATGTGTGTATATCAGACTATATATTGATATTGTTGTCTTTCACTCCATCATTTCGGAATTGGCATCAATTGCTAAAGTCGCGTATCGTCACCTGCCAACCCTATTGGATCTTTCAGACACAACATGACTTGGGCTGTGTTCACCCCTGGGTTCAGCCTGGTTCAAATCTGGGCACAAGCGCAACTCACACCAAAATAATCTAGATGAATGAATATGAGAGAGGGTAAAACAGTACTTTTCACTCTTTGTGGTGAACTGTCCCTTTCATGTATAGTTGATACTGGAGTTTGTGTTCTCTATCAAAAAATATTGAGATTTTTCACAGCAGACATTTTGACTTGTCAGAGCAGGGAAAGCACCTTATAATATTAAAGATGAACCTGTTCAGTTCAGATGTCACAGGGTGACGTGACAGTGTGACAGAAGGACAGTTTTTATAGCTTGTAAGTTCTGGCAGAGACTCAACGGCACCTTGTCCATTTGGACATTTCAGCCGCTCCCATTTGTGTAAAATATGATTTTATTAGTCTGTGCTGTTTACGAGGCTGTAGTGGTGTCTGATTCAAGTGCCGCGCAGAGCAGCAAGTGCAGTTTTGTGTCACAAATTCAAATGGCCTAGACACCGCAGCCAACCAGCACTCAGCTGCACTGTGCAGGTTACATTTTGGAGCAAAGCAGGACAATTAAATTCACCCTAATTGTTTTTGTTCACACCGCTGTGATGTGTGAAACCGTCTTCTGTTTAATTTCAAATCTCTCCTCTCTCCTCAGAACCGGATGCACGAGAGCATGAAGCTTTTCGACTCCATCTGCAACAACAAGTGGTTCACGCTCACCTCCATAATCCTCTTCCTCAACAAGAAGGACCTGTTTGAAGAGAAGATCAGCAGGAGCCCGCTCACTATCTGCTACCCCGAATACGCTGGTGAGATGAACCTGCCATTGCAATTAGGTTTGATGCTGGACTTCATGTTTTCTGTTGAAAAATAGTGAGATTTTTCACGGCAGACATTTTGACTTGTCATAACAGGAAACTGTGAGTCGCCCCCTCAGTGTTTCTATCAAAGGAAATGTTTATTTATCTATCTGCTGTATCTGAACATTGACTTCCTGGAAATGTGTGATCATGTTATTAAAGTTAAGGAGGATAGTGTCGGTTTAGTAGATAAGCTTTGAATATGAAAATATCTCTTTATTATGTGCAGGCTTTAATTACTGACATTTTTATAGATCAGGAGAGGCTCTGTGTTTTACTGTTGAGCTGCTTTATCACATGTGAACTGAAGCCTGTTTATAATTTCATATATTTTCTGCACAGCAGCCTGAGATATCAGCATTTTAAGTTATCTGCAGCCCATTTTTTGGGCTAAACAATGAATTTTGACAGTTTTATTTATAGATCTGCAACACACAGGTTTGTGTCACAGTTGCTAATTTTTGCGTTCCCAGTCGTGAGCATCACCTCAGGTGTTTCTACTCAAATTTAACAACCACATGCAGAAAAAAATGGCCTTGGAAGATCAATAATGAGGACAGCCAGTGTTTGCATTTCAAATGTTTTGCTCAGCATTTTTTCCACTTATTAATCAAAACGAGCTCAAAGCGTCATGAATCCCAAAACCTGCAAAAACATAACAAATTTTATTGAAAAGTGAAAAAACAGACAGCAGACAGAGAGAAAACGTCTTCTCTTGTAAGACCTATTGTTGTTAATTTGAAGCAGCAGCAGCAGCAGGAAATGAGACCCAACTGGTCACAGATTAAAAAACAAATCTGTTTGACAGTGTGTTCCAGAGATCACACAGGTCGCTTCACGTAAATCATAACCCACTTCACGACTGACCCTTTTCTTTGTACTGTAGGTGGCCATTCATACGAGGAGGCAGCAGCTTATATCCAATGCCAGTTTGAAGATTTAAATAAACGAAAGGACACCAAGGAGATCTACACCCACTTCACTTGTGCCACAGACACCAAGAATGTGCAGTTTGTGTTTGATGCTGTTACCGACGTCATTATCAAGATCAACCTGAGGGAGATCGGGCTCTACTGAGGCTTCAGGCCCTGCAGGTCAGCTTACTGAAGTTTAACCTGCACTGCAGTTCAGATGTGGCAACAAATGACATAATGACAAATGACTGATGCACCACTCCAGGGACAACATTCAAGCCTCTTATGTGATCGTGCTCATGTGATGACAGTTCACTGGGTCCACTTGGATGAATTGCAATGAAATTTGTCTATGACACTCATTGCACCCAGTGGATCAATCCTAATTACTTGTGTTTTCACTAACACGCAGGAGCAGAGATAGGTATTTGTGTGTTGATGTAAAGATAGTACACTAAACGTTACGCTAACAGGCTAACACAGATAAACAAACAAGGCAGATATAGGTATTTGTGTGGATGTAAACATGTTAACACACTAAACATGTCGCTAACAAGCTAACATAACTAAACAAGGCACAGTTAGGTAGTATTTGTGTGTTAATGTAAAGATGCTAACACACTTAATATTACGCTAACAAGCTAACATAATTGAACAAGGAAGAGAAATAGGTATTTTGTTAGAATGTAAAGATGCTAGCACGCTAAACGCAGTGTTAACAAGTGAACATGCGTAACTTCACAAGCCTAAACATTTACATGGTAACAATAGCATGCTAACATGCTAAATGCTACAGTAAGAAAAATCTGTATGCGTTTTCAGCATGCTAAGATTAGCACTGAGCTCAGAGAAGAGAGGCTGAAAGGTACAGCTTGTGTTTTGCTTTTGTTGTTGTTTGTTTGTCTTGGCATGTAAACAGCAAAAAAGCATGTCTATAAAAATGGGGAAAATTATAAATATATATAATATATAAAATATAATATAAACATTTTATTATTACTAAGCAGCTTTATAATTAAAATTTCAGTTATTTCGGGGGCAATGTTTTTATAGTGATGCCTTGAATGTACTGATTATTTCCTGTATCCGTGGTATTAATGATTATTGTCTCCTTGCAGGAGGAGAATCAGGACTTCTGGGCTGGTATGATTTGTCTGCAGAGGGCGAATTGGAAAGTAGGTTTTATAAGGACTGAGCTGTGACCATGCTGCATGCAGGACCCAAGTTCCACGATTTAGGGACTTGATACTATGATCACTTTTGTCTTAATAGATTTTATGAAGCAGAGCATACTGGGAGGAAGTGATAAGTGGGGGGAGGGGAGGCCTGTGAAATGATCACTGTGAGTTCTGTGGAGTCCTGTCATATTAAAGACTTTTCCATCAGTCAGGGGCTGGCGGGTAAAGCCCCTGCGATGTCTCTGACACATTCATAGTTTGTCTGTCATGTGTTCAAGGACCAAAACAGACGGCCTGTTTCAGATCCATTACTGCATTTCACAGTTTCACAGCTGACATGTAAATTCTGTTCACTCTCTTTGTGTTGCATCCTCTCTTTGCTTAAGTTTATATCACGTTGCTTTTATTGAACATTTGCATTTGTTATATTTTATTTTAAATTTTGAGTTGCAATTATGTAGTATTTTCACTTTTTGGATGTGTGAATGCCATAACTTATGTATGGAGATATATTTTGTGTGAGCAATTTTGGTGTATATAGCGTATCTTTTTTGGTCTGGGATTAGTAGGCAAGAGTCTAATGAGCTCCGTAGCACCACCCTGTCCACATAACTATTAATTCAACAACATCGTATTCGACAATATTTTTATAAAGACACTCGTCACTGCAAAGAGATCTTGATTTCCCTGTTTCGGGAGTAGAGTAAGATTCACTCAACTGAGGTCAAGATAGAATATCCTGGGTTTTTCTTCTAGGTATTTTTTAAATCCTATGGATATCAGTGAATATATACAAACACATCAAACATAAAAAGTGGGATAGTTTGATATAGCCAGTGGCTGTATTTGTGTTTTTTCTTCTTTTTTTTTTTTTTGGCTGTAGCCATCACATAATACTGAGAAAATCTGATGCTGTTAAATATGGTAGTGGAGCACAGTTTGGGTTAAATCAGTCATTTCCTGCACAGAAAAGTAGAAAACATTAACAATTTCCATGTATAGCTCTCTCTTTACATTTTCTGCAGTTGTATTGGTTAATTTTAATATCATTAAATGATGGCACAAAGTTGTCTTCCGTTTTCTTTCTTTCCACCATGAAGGTTGATTGAGGCCCAGTCTCACCTACACTATGCGGGGAAGGAGGTCAAGCACATTGGAAACAGTATTTTTAGACTTTAGGGACACATCTGCTCATTGTGTTCCAGCTGCTGCACGCACCGCTGCTCACCAATATGTCCTCGTTATTCTACCTTGTATGTTACCTCTGTTGTTCATGGTGTAAGGTGCAACATGAATTCAACTATAATCGATCTTCAAGTCAACATGAGGGCGTCACAGAATATTTGTAGGGCCAAAATTTTAAGATTTTGCATGATCAGTTTTAAAACATAAGGCTGGCTATATTCTATTTTTTTTTTTTTTTTTTTCCAAAGACCAAAAACAAATTCTTAATGACAACCGTGGCCTGTCCGGGTTAATTGAAAAAGAAAAGGCTATGAATTACCTGACACAGCTGGGTACTGCAGTTTTTAGCAAATGTCACTCAAACAGGATTAAAAAGTACATATTGATGGGGAATAATTTCAGGTGCAGATTAATACTGTTCATATTTGTTTCACGAATGATAGTTGCAGGATAATGAACTGAATCAGAATAAACTACATCTTTAGAAGTTCATTTAAATGGAGGAACATGACACCCAATGATGTGTTTTTAATGGACAATGGAGGAATAATTAATGTTTTTGGTCTTTTCGTGGGATTTGCTGACAGAAATCAAGACTATCAAATCAAGACTCCTTTAAGAAACATTATGCAACTATTTTCCCGTAGAATAACAGCTTCAAAATGATTTTGATGGTACAGTGCCTTGTAGTACGGTGAATGATGTCTCTATTTCTGCCACTCTGCCCCCTATTGCTTGTTTTGCACTGTGTACTTTCGGTGAGCGGGTAGCTTCACAGTGATTAACACTAATTTTGGTGAAACTGGATCATATTTTATGGTGAAAATGTTTTCTGGTTTTCCCTCTGATGTCCTAGAGCTGCTCTGCCTCGACTCTGTGATTTTCCTGAAAGCAACATGTAACTGCTGCGTTCTGCAGCTAAAAGTTAACTCTATCTCAGGGGATTTGGACCCCAGGGAGGAGGAGGTTGTCAGGTCTGGGGCCAGAACGGGCATCAGAACTGGGGCAGGCAACGGAACCTGACTAAGCAGGGAGCAAGCTCAGAAATTAAAAAGTGACCAAGTGGGAGGTAGGAGACAAGAATAAATCTCTGATTAGCATTTAGTCGTTGGCGGTCACCAGCTGTTGCTAAATAAACGGCTGCACAACAAGTTGGACTCTTGCTGTTGGGCTAACATGTAATGTTAGCCGGCTTGCTAATTTATACAGTATGTTGGTGCACTTACTTGATGTTTGGCTGTTAGCCAAGTTCCCAACGTGCTAGTTTTTGATCATACGCTAAGTCATTTTGACAGAGGTGTAGCATTCAATATCCATTCAATACAAATTATACAAATATATAGTTAAAAAACAGCTTTAAAGAAGAAGCTTCAGTGCTCATTCAAATCCAGCGGTACGGTTCCTCTATGTCAGCTCCACACAGTGGCGTGTGATCCATTCATGAATCTGTCCGTTCACACTCGTACAGTAAATCTCAACCTGCCGATTAATTACATGGTCAATTTGTTTTGCTCTCTCAATAGATTTATTGCCAGTGGACTTCCATACGCTGACATTTCCCCTCTCTTGCTAGAACAGGGAACTTATATAACAGCAGCTTTGTCCCCGACAAGTAACAGCCCGAGGTTATCGCTCAGTGCCGACGGCCCTGTTTCTCCGAGTGGATACATTATTCAGTGAGTGATGGTGTGATTCTGCAGCAAAGAAACAGACACGCAAGTGAAGTTAATGCATCTTTATTTCATGCCGCTACATTTCATAAGAAAGGACATACTCAGTAGATTTTCATTCCCTTTTCATAATAAAGCATTATCCCTCTAATGTTTCCCTCTCTCTCATATATTTCCATACAGATTTATCTTTCAAAATATGTTGAATTAACTACTTTTATGTACAAAGTTCCTCTACCATGTTCATCACATTAAAATGTTAAGTGAATTGAATACATTAACACTATTTAGATTAGATACATGTACAATTGGGTTTGTAATCTGGACACACTGCAAGCACTGGGAATATCTGAGATATTTGCACAGCAACTTTTTGCAGTTTAAATATCAAGACCACAGCGACTACTGTACTCAAAAACAAAAACAAGGTTTCGATGTTGCTATTCAAAATATATTGATATTTTCCCCCAGATTTAATTGTTTTATTTATTTTACAGAGCTTGGTTTTAATAATAAATATAACTCACAACACAGTAGTCAAAAGGAAGCAACGAGGATCGAAAGAGCAACTATTTCATCTTCAAACCTTCAAACCAGCAGCTTCTGGTGTGAGACAAATACTGTACTTAAGAAAAACTGAAGAATCTTGGTAGAAAGCTGTATGTCCACGACAACAATACGGTGGCTTGATGGTTGTTTCAGCCCAGCTGGACGTGCACTGTGTTGCAGGGATGTACTGTTAGAGATGATGATCAAGGACCAGGACTTGGCATGGAAGCGATGGCATGAACACGTCAAACTGAGGATCCTCTTGGCTCCATCAGTACACTTCTCAGTTAATGCCAAGATGTGAGGGGTTAAGGTAGGAAAGGAGGTTCTGCGGAGAAGAGAACAACAAAATCAATCTCAAACATGTTGAAGTCACCTTAAAGCTCCCATTTTATGCTCATTTTCAGGCCAATACTTTTGACATTGATTCTCTATCTGAACGCTCTGTTTACTGCCTGTCTCTTTCAGGCCATCCTCCAGAAAAACCCAGTCTGCTCTGATTGGTAAGTGCTCATATAGGCCTGAGCAAGCGCCGCTCACTGTGATTTGAGGGTGGTGACTGTATAGTTGTGACATCAAGGAAAACCTGACAGCTGGTTTTCTACAATATGAGACCTTTAGGCAAGACTCTACATGTGAACAAGCTTCAGCTGTTACAACTGAACCTCCCCTGTTAATTACATATTTTTTGACTACAACTACTCAACTACATATGTGAAAAAAGTAGTGTAAAGCCCTTAGTGGCTCCAGAGGAAGCTGCATGTAATCTGATAAACTGCTTCCAGGGATGTCAGAGGCTAAATTGCATTGTGGGTAATGTAGGCACCAGGTTTTGAAAAGCAGCCCAGAACACTGTCGGACTCCTTATGGACAATTTAAAAACAAATGATCAACATTTTTATTTCACACTTTTTTCTACCTTTTCAAAACCTGCTGACTACAGTACCCACAATGCAACTGAGCCAGTGAATGACATCACTAGAGGCAATTTATCAGATTAATTGCATCTTCCTCTGGAGCCTCAATAAGCTTTATACTACTTTTTTTTTTTTTTACAGATGCAGTAGTATTCCCCAAGACCTGTAAACACACTTAAATGTGTACAGTTCAAGTCTTTAAAGGTGAACATTTTACTACATTAATCACTTCAGAGTTGGTTTCATAATCTGTCTGCTATCAAATACAAAAAGTTACGTTGTTCTGCCACTTTGGGAGGGGGCTGCATTTTGTTTCGTATTATCTTCCTCATCTTCAGCAGTCCCAAGAGGTCACAATTGTCCTTGTGAGCTAATGTTATGGTCAGAAGATGTTTTGTGGCAACGCAAAATGACCAAATATGATTCCCTGTCTGGGGGTTAAGTTGAATTGTCAGGGGTTCTGCCTCATCTGGACCCTATTACTCTGTATCAGCAAAATCCCCGGGTAGTGATGTGATGTGATGTGATGTGGTCACCTCTTTTTTCACTCTGGATCTGCTTAGAAAAGACCGCAATCTTTAAGATTTTCTTTGATGATGATGTCCGTCACAGCGTTGAACACAATCTCGACGTTCTTTGTGTCCGTGGCACAGGTCAGATGGGAGTAGATTTCTTTCACGCCCTTCTTCATGTTCAGCTCCAAGAACTGTGACTTGATGTAGTTGCTGGCATCTTCGTATGAGTTTGGGCCTAGAGGAAATCAAGACGGGAGTGGATTCAGAACAATGTTATTGAGCTTTGTTTCAAGAAAAGGTCCTTACATCCTTACATTAATCGTTCTACATTTGCATCACTGTCAGTCAGCTGAAATGCAGTTTTACTTGATTTTTTCTTACTTGATCAATCAACTTCCATTATCATATGTCTCTATCTCTATATCTCATCGATGAATGTAGCCCGATCATCTCACTTCCCCAATAAACTCAGCCCCATCATAACACAGGGTGCAGCAGGTAAAAGTCATGAGCGACTGAAGCAGCATCAGTCCTTCTTACCATCATAATCTGGGAAGCAGATACTCAGATGGACTTTCTTGATCTTCTCTTCGAAGAGATCCTTCTTGTTGAGGAAAAGCACGATGGAGGTCAGTGCAAAGAATCTGTGGTTGCAGATACTGTTGAATAGATGGAGGGACTCGTGCATGCGGTTCTGAAAAGGTCAGAGAAGAACAGGGTGAGTTACTGTCAGAGCTGACGTGTCCGTCTCACACTTCACAATCAGGTAGCCGAGTCTCTACTCACCACTTCGTCATCCTCTACCAGCACCATGTCGTACGCGCTGAGGGCTCCGCAGAAGATGATGCAGGTCACACCTTCGAAACAATGGATCCACTTCTTTCTCTCTGACCTCTGGCCACCCACATCAAACATCCTGTTCACCACAGAGGAAGACAGAGTCAGTCTTGTGGTCCTCACCAGGGTTGTGGTAAGTACTCAAAGGTTGTACTTGAGTAAAAGTAAATATATCGTTTTGAAATATTACTTTGGTAAAAGTGAAAGTTCCCTTTAAGAATAGTCTAAGTTTTAAAGTATCTGATATTTAATGTTCTTGAAAATATTTCAATAAATATACTTAAGTATCAAAAGTACAAGTAAAAGTCAGTTATACATTTATTTACATGTATCGACTGATTATCAGATCTGATATTCAAAATTGTTCTGATTATCAGAATCAGTAAGGAAACATTGTACTTTTGATGGAAATACTCAGGTAAAGTACAAGTTCCCCAAAGTTGTACTTGAGCAGATTTACCTAATTACATTCCATCACTGAAAACAGCTAATAGAAAACTCAAACATGCTCTCTGAGTAGCTGAGATTAAAAACCCTTCCTCTGTGTTTTATTTTTTATCATGTCTCCTTTATCGATGTTTTAAACCTGGAAAGTAACTAAGTACATTTACTCAAGTAATGTAGCTTAGTTACTAGTAACTATTCAGATTACCTTCCTGTCTAGTCTCCAGATCTCCAGATGTGTATGATGTTGAATGTTCCATCACTAGGGCACCCTGTGTGACTCACCTGAAGTGCAACTCTTTGCAGGAGAACTGTTCTTCGATGATACCAGTTGTTTTGACTCGAGATCGCAGCACATCCTGCTCAGTGGGGAGGTAGTCTGGCTTGCAGATTCTCTCCATTTCATTGAGGTAGCTGATGACGGCAGAACAAACAGCAATCAGGCCCCAGATATGAAACCGCTCAGATCTATACATGACAAACTAGCAGCCTCCTTAGTTCTGAATGTAACCCCCCACTCCTCCATTAAGCCCAGTGGTAGATGTGGACTCACTAGCCAGCAGAGTCGTTCAGCTGGAACTCAGCAGCTCTGTCAAAGCTGGCCTGCACACCGGAGTCACCCCACAGCTTCTTGATGACATCAGCCAGCTCAGAGGGCATTGTGCCTTCTTCAATGGAGTCTGACAAGTTCTGCAGCTTCTGTGCATCCTCCTGCGGTTTCATATCAAACAGAACAAAGATCCATCAGCACTCTTTATAACTGTTTATAGTTTGATTTTATGTCAGTGACAATGAACTCTACAAGTTAATCATGTGTCATATGAGACCTGTCCACTGGACGAGCCAAAATCGATGCCCAGCATCTCCATGCCTCTGATGATAGCCAGAGCAGACTGCAGGATGTTGCCGTAGATGACCGCTCTAAACTCCAACTGTTCCTCTTTTGTGTAACCACCTTGATGCAGAATCCTGTACACAGGCAACAAAATATATATATTTGAGTTCAGGGAAGAGCTTTGTAAAAATTAATACATTCATCAAATTAAAAATGTCATATTGATAGTCATATATGTAACTCAACTTTCATTAAAACAAAATATAAATACCATGCAAGTATTTGGTTTGACTCCCATTCATGTTAAAAGTCATACAATTTGAAAACAAACTGGATATCTACTGGAGCTACGCCCCACAGCGCCACCCTGTGGTGTGTTTCTGCCCTCGCTCGGCTCTCGTTGCCAACTAACTGTACAAAACAAGTGCTGACAAATCAGAGTAAGCGGATGTTTGCCCTGTTGACCTTTTGTAAAAGGCTTCAGAGCAAGAGAAACAGACAGAGATGAGGGAGCTTTGGCCTGCTGGCTGTGTGCCTGGCTGATGAGATTAGACAAAAAAGTTCAGCTGCACTGTGACTGCTTTCTACTGACACGGTGTGGATGACGCAGAAAAGTCATTTTATTAATACTTACTTCATTTGTTTTACAATGGTGCTCTTCCCTGACTCACCAGCGCCTGCAAGAGAACAAAAAGGTTAGCAACGACGCCCAAACTGCTGCGTTTCTCTTTGGCATGACACAGTTGAAGCCATAAACAGCCAAAGAATGTGCTCAGATTTAAAGGAGCAGTCCAGCAAAAATAGACCCAAAGTTTAGCTATGTGGATAGTTTCAAAATGATGTCCGCCGTTTGTACGAAACGGGAAAGGACTGACAGGAAATCATGCCAAGGCTTGTCAAGAAAATCACGATAATCAGTTTGTGTCCTAAATTTCCCATGTATGTTTCCATGCAAACAGATGTGGGCCAGCTGGCAATCAACAGTCAGTCTGAGTTTGAATTTAAAGCTTTTTTTTTTTTTTAACTACCTGGTCTGCCAAATAGAAACAGATTGTGAAATACTACCTTTGACAAAGAACCACCAAACTCACAGACAGGCACAGAGCAAACTGCTGCTGTAAAGAATAGTGCAGGTGAGGTGAATAAAAAACAAGGCCAGATAGTGCCGTCTGAGGACAGATTTTAATATGCGCATTCATTACTGGCTGTTTCAGCTGTTCTGTTAAATTATGCCGATGATAAAGTTCTGGCTCTCGGCTCTGTGTGAACTCTTGTGATGGTGTAATCGGGGACACTGAACTTGCTAACAGGAACAACGTAATCTCCTCGCAACACAACAACAACAAGTTCTTGGCTTCTTATATGTTATCCCGCTGACATAATACAGTTTTTCTAATTTCCATATGCAGAGAATTTAGTCAGAATTTGGCGTTAACATGCTGCAACAAAAGCCACTAACATCTCCAAGCTGCTCACAACGAGTGGATGCAGTCTAGACCGTGTGAGGGTTTAATTCCAGGGGAGCACAACTTTGTACACAAATGCATAATGTAGACCGTGCATACATGTACAATTTAGGTGTCACAATTGGATTGGAGGGCTTGCAGGCAGCTCAGGATGTCTCCACCACTGTAAGAAGGAATTTATCACATCACAGAGCCACCAAAGCCGTCTATCCTGCTCTCACTGGAGCCACATTAAGCTCCGGCCACAGACTTACTGCTGAGCGGTTAATGACATCACGCCGTCACCCACAGGGCCTCATCAACCCCTCTCAGAGTGAAGCTATTGGTTTTCCTCAGCTAGAAGTCATTAGTGAGTCAATAACAAGGTTGTTGTTTGGTTGTTTTTGCCCATTTGTGATGTGCAGTAAGGGAAGGTGGTTCTGTAAGAGTATCATCAGCTGTAAAGAGCGCCGTCATCCTCTCTTTAAGTCATTCTTTCAGCTCGTGCTCACAAGCGAATGTGCCTTTAGGCTCTGCATTAAATCTGGACTTTGCTCTGTCTGTGTTTATGCTGCAGAAGAAACCAACGACAAATGTTTTTTTTTTACAGAAGTCACAACAGATGTTTGTTCTGTTTTTTCATTCGTAACATGCAGACTTTAGGAGAAATATTCTCCGAACCGTCTGAGTGAATGAAGTTTGAGAAGAATCTGGCTAATTGGACTCAGATTTTATTGGGATTTGAAGGGGGAAAACTTGCAACTTTTGGAAGTTCTCTGCAACTAAGCACATTTAGGTTTGTTTGGTGTGTCTTCCTGATGGACGTCTTTGCAAAAAGCTATTTGTATGTCGTCTGAGTCTTCAAGCATTTAGTTCACACCGCTTTCACAGTGTCCATCAGGGCCCACAAGATGGCACTCTCCTTATCTTTGACTGGCTGATCTCTGATGCTGCACTGCTATAGAATCAACTCCTCTGTAAATCCAGTGGAAGGAGAATAGTGTTTATTTTATATATTGTGAGTATAATTTTAAGGTGCAACAATTAGCAGGGTTTTATAGTAAAGGAAATACATTAAATACTTGTTTTTTTAACATGCATCGTCAGTGCAACAGCACAGAGCTCCACGCTCTGCAAAGATTATTGACATTATGAAACAAACTATTGAATTTTTGGTCATTTTTTGTCTTTGTCATTTAGCAATTCATGCCTGCTTTTGGTTTTGTATTTGTTACAGTATCTCACAAAGGTATGACACATAAAATCAGCAGTAATCTTAATGTTTATTCTGTCTTCAACACTGTCTCCTTCATCGACATCTTAAATGCTCCCCTGCATTTTGACACCGCGAATGTTAAAACGTAGCTCCATGTAGCATACTCTCTGAGTGAGTCGAGGGATCAACAGAGACCTCAGCAAGTTGATCTGAACTAAACCTGTTAGCTAATCGGATTGACGTATCGCTGCTGCGCTGTGATTCATTTAGACCAAAGGCTATGATTATTTTTAAGCACCAAGCACCTGTTGGTTCCATCAGAACTGAAAAGTCATTCATTGATTTTAGCTGAGATAAATAAACAATTTGATCACAACCGTTACATTTAATATATAAGTAAAATATTTTACTATATTTCAAGTGCTTTCATGGCCGAAGTCCTGCAAATTATTTAAGATACTTCACCATATGTGTAAAAACACAACTCAAAACAGCTGCACAGGCTGATGTCTGTGAAAATCTATTACTAATGCTCAGTTTTTATTGTGCTTTCAAATGAAGCGAACTATAATTTCACTGTTCTATTCTGCAAATCTCTTCTCTAACTTCTTATAAATGACTCCTCTTTTTTGTAGAGCTTCCTTTTAAATGCTCAACCTGGACTCTTTCTCTCTCTTATCTCCATCTGCTGCACGTACTTTACTCTCACTAATGCTCTCTCGGTTTTGCACAAGCTTAAAGAGCCCCCCATCTTTCTAATAGACTAATGTGGGGTTTTATCCAGAAACAAATCATCTGCACAGCCTGCAAATCCTCTGAGCGTACCATATCTTACATCTAACTTAGCAGAGAACAGATGTCTCAGCAGTTTAACACAAATGGCTAAATCAAGATTTGAAGACATTTGTGAGTCATGAGTCAATAAATTCAAAGCACACGATTTAGTTACAGGGTTATCAATTAAATTATCTGTAACATAAATTAAGATTTCTCCTTTTAGAGGTCAAAAAAAGCTGACTAAAACATTTTCCCAAAACCTGTTACGTTTTTTCTTTTTTCCTGCACATTTTAACAGTCCTGATGCATCAGTTGCACCTGTTGCCTACAAGGCTTCAGTTCTTCTCTGCAGACCTGATGCTTAACACAAAGTTTTCTCCATTCAGACGTGTAAAATGTGTAAAAACTAAAAGTTACAGTTGCTAAAGTACTGAATCCTTTTTTTCCAATCTAAGCACCTTGCATTTCCTGCAGCCTGGGACCAAAAACAGACTATTCAGGAGTCCACTTACCAAGCAGTAATAGCTTGACTGTTTTAGAGTCCTTATCAGCATCCTCTTGGAGCTGCTTTTCCAACTCCTTCGACTTTTTGTCCTCCGCGCTTGCTCCCGCACCCATGCTTTCTTCCTCCGCTAACTCAAGATCCTCAAGGAAAGAAATTTTGACGGTTGTCTGTGAGAAGCTGCAGAGACTGGGTGCAACACTAATCGTGCTGAAAGGCGATTTCCAGGCGGAAGGGGATTGGGAGGGAGGTGCTTGAGCCTTCCTGGCTTCTTCAACCTCTTTCAATTAGATGATCAGATGGGACCCTTTCAAGGTTCAAATCAATTCAGCAGCCAAGCCCAACAGAGAAACCGCCTGCTAATTCCCTCTCCTTAAAGCCTTGACTTAGGAGTGTGCCTTCTTCCTGATTGGCCAACCAATCCTATTAGTCTAATGAGGGCAATAGTGAATGATGTAAGGAAAAAGGAGAAAATAAACACACTCAGATACCTGGGCTCAGTCAGTGATCTCATCAGTTTTTTTCAGCTGGAATGATCTGGTTTGATTTGTCCATATGCATATACACAACATCTGATGGCATGTATGTACTACAGATGCATTTCCTACAACCAGAGAGCCTGTTGGTTTGTGTATATACAGTAAATTATTGTTGCTGGGACCTGAAAGATATAAATGTGTGGTTTGGAGTCATTGTGCGGGGTGTTGCGCTCTTCATCCACACTGTTCTTCCTGCCGCGACTCTTGACTTCAGTGTCAGTCACATGGACGAAGCAGGGAGGGAGGCATTAACCTCTCATAAACTTCTTACAGTTAAGTCTTTAAATCCCAGGTGGTGTGGTTCCTGCTAAATAAAGCAACTGTCACTGCACTCTGCTGTTCGATGGGTCTTCAGCAATAACATGACCTACATTTTTTCTGTATCAGGTGGAAAATATTTAGGAAGAAAAAATATTCATCTTGTTCCTCAGCAGGAGCAGAAGTTTTGAGACAGTAATGTTGAGGACAGGAAGGTTCAGGATTGGATCAGTTGATCTCTGAACAGGTCGAACAGGCCTGTGGGGTGATGGGTGGAGGTCAGTGGGCCTTGTCTTGAGGACTCTGATGTTCCCGCCCTGCGTGATGGAGGACTTATTCTGAGATACTGTAGCTGCGGTCACTAATTCAGTCAGATGGCAGGTCGCTAACTGCATATTTTGGCTAACAAAGTGCGTCAGACGCCAGCGGAGTGTTTGGAAAGTTTAGTAATTTTAGAGTCCCAAAAAGAGATGGCGGCAGATTTTTATATTCTTCTGTTCACGAGCTGTTCTCAGAGGAAAATAAGGTCCCCAGAACACTGTTTAAAGCTAGAAGGTGGCAGGGTCCGCCACATATAAACACAGTTAAACAGTATGAAATTGTCCTGTCCTTTAAGATTCAGTTTGTTTATTCAGTTTGTTTAGGCATAGAAAAAATCTGACAATGAAGATTTTTCTCTTCTGATTAAAATGTCTTCCCAAAAACTACATAATGCACCTTTAAGTTACAACAAGTCTTAAAGACTTAAACATATGATATTAATGCAATGTGTGTTTTGTGTTACTATACAAGCATGTTGAGACAGAAATATTGGTAATACTATAATTAGTGCTGGTTAATATGTAATGAAGCCCATTAAGTCCTAATAAGATGCTCATTAGCATCATGATGTGTTGATAAAACTATATGAGTGTTAATAATAGCATCATAAACCTGTTTATTGTTAATTAATAGCCTAATGAGTTTCTTATAATTGTTTATAATAGCATCATATGCACATTAATTGAGCTTAACTAACAATTTTGTAGCTAATTGCTGATTGTTAGCCTATACTAAGCATTTTTGTTGCGTTATTAAGATTAATACATACTTTATTTTGCATTTATAAGTAGTTAACTATGCACTTAACAGTTAACCAGCAGTCGGATCTAAAGTGAGAGCTATGTATAAGGTTAATAAATCCTTTATAATGCACTAATTGGGCATTGCCTACTTCGGATAATACAGTTCAGGGGATGACGTCCTGCAAAGGGCTGCAGGCCCGACTGACTGCAGCAGCCTGGATTTGATTTCCTCTCTCCTCCCTCCTGTCTATCTTTAGCTGTGCTATCCAGCAAAGGCAAAGGTCCAAAAGGTAATCTTCAAAAATGATAATAAGTCCATACTAAAAGATTTGTTAACCTTAATAAGGCATTGCTCTTGTTTTAGATCTGGTGGATGCAAAAGCAAAGTTAACCATAAATAATATATTTAACTGCTAATAAATGCATAAAAAAGTCATATTAATCTTAATAAAGCAACAGATAGCTTTTATAATAGTTTAACAGTTACATAATAGGTGAGTTCGTTAAACTCGATGTGATTGTAGTCTTATTTAAAACACTTCGGGTGTCATTATTAGATTCAACAGAGCTTGATGACGAGCAGGTCGTTTGAATCAGGTGTGCTGAGTCAGGGAAACATCTACAACATGCAGGGCCGGGACCACCGAAAGATTTAAACTTGTTTATCAAGCTATTATTAACACTTACATCGTCTTATTTCCTCCACCAAGAAGATTATGTTTTCATCCACGTCTGTTGGTTAGTTTGTCAGCAGGATTACACAAAAACTACCTTTTGAATGGATTGTCCATGATGGAGGAGGGATCCCAGCCCAGAATAGACCCCATTAACTTTTGGTGTTGATCCAGATAAAGGGACGGATCCAGGAATGTTTTCTCATATTTCTTTTTAATTTTAAGGCATTTTTTTTCTTGACGGAAGAACATGGATGCTATCTATGAGTGAGTACAAGCTGATGTGGATCTTAGGTCTGGTGATCTTTAAAATTATGGTTAAGGAGATATGCGTGGTTTAAAGTGATACGGGGCCATCAAGTTTGATATTGGATTAGTGTTGATTGAATTAAAGGGGGATCTTATAAGGACTTGTATTAACTATGGCTTATTACAAGGACCTAAACATAAAGCTTTACTGAAATATCTGTTAATCAATACACAAATAAGTTTAATTGACGATTCATGTCCAAATGGAGCCAATGCAGATGTGTTTATTTTGTTTGTGTTCAGCAGTACGTGGTGCGGTAAAGTTGTCTACATCACACAATGAAAGCTGTTTAATCAATGTCTAACAAAGGCAGGCTGTTTACCCAACACTAGATGGGAATTAATTGATATTTAAAAAGCTTTTGTCCCATATGTTTGTTACCAGGAGCAGGTTTAATAGAACTTGGGTTTGTCCTTCAGCCAGAGAGACAGACCTAGATGCAGTTTAGTGACGTCAGGGTCAAATAGGCTCAGCGGGCAGCTAAAGGATTGACAGATGGAAACCTCTGAAAAAGAAAAAGTGAGACACGTGTGTGACGGTGAAAACAGAGGAGAAAAAATGTTCACACCTCTAAATAATGTCAAATCCTCCTCATAAAATCTTCGTTAACTGTTTTAATATGATCTGACTACAGAGTGAGATCAACCTCACAAGCATTACAGCCCATCTAGGAGGGAAAAAATGATTTAAACACACAACTCCAGTCAAAAGCCATGTTGATAAAGTGCACACACTGCACCCACAATCAATGCATCAAGTAACCAAACGGCACTTTCCCTTTCATACCCCTCAGCATCATGTCAGTTCTGTCTTGAGATACGGGGCATTATTCTCTACGTCACTCTTCCTAAGCATGTAGTGCTAATTGCCCGGAGCACGGTGCTTGAGACATAAATCCCTGGACTCTTCCAAGCAGGCTAATCGCAGTAGCACATCTAGCGATGGCAGCCAATCCCATTAGGGGGAGGAAGGCGTAGCCCCGCTTTGTGCTCAGTCCCTGCGTCTCTGATCTGTTGACAAGATTACCCTCAGAGCCCCAGATCAACCCAGGGGGCTTAACACATCATCTTTTTGGTCAGTGGACGCAACGGAGAGCAAGAAACATTATGTTTTTTTTTTTTATTAAGTAATACTACACACCATGGTACAGAGAGGGTGAATGAGGATGGAGCTTTATCTGACATTTATTTTCTTAAGCAGATTAAGCTTGAGTCTCTTCTTCATCTTCAGTATCAGTATCAGTGAACTAACTCTTGTATCACAGCGAGCATTTACTCATTCATGAATCTCAAACTCCTCAAATTACAGTCATAAAGAAGCTGATTCTGCTGCTTAAATATGAGACAAACCAACCACTTGGGCAGATAACCAGAGATATCAATTAAATCAGTCATATTCCACAAAAACCTCTGTGAGCTCCATTCATCGCTCTGAAAGGGAGCCGACTAATATGAATTCGACAGGTTCAGATGAATCCTCTTTCCTTCCTGAGTGTGATGTGTGGTGATGTTACTCTCTAAATCCTCTGCAGGCTCCGTTACAGGAGGTTCCCACCCGCTGATGAGCTCATGTGGTTTAATCTACAAGCTTTTCTACATCTGCAAAATAAAGAAGTGAACTCTCACTGGTGACGCATGTGGGACCTGTCGTGACGCATCATTGTCACATTTACTTGGATGTTCGGAGCCCCGATGAAGACCTAATGGTCAAGAAATGTTGCCTTTTTTACTGACTGGCTCTTCAATGATGTAGCCACTATAATAAAGCTTTTTTTAATGTTTCCTTCCCTTTTTGTTTTGAGTGCCTGGATGGCCTCTGGTTATCAATGTTCATTATTTCTTCATTTCCCAAATATATATCCACCAACATGATCACTTCGACAACAAAAATCAGAACAGAACAGCACCCATTTTGTTATTTTTTGACACACAAAAAGACTGAACAAAACCAAGGTTTGTTTTATTCTATCGATATCATGTTATAATTTTTTTCAGAACTTCTGAACTAACATGTTACCTAAGATAAAGATTAGATGAAAAGAAAAAAATATACAGAAATATATAGACATATTAAGTAGTAAATTACTTTTAAGTGTGCATTTTTTGATCAATGGACACTTCTTTACCTCATTTATGCTTGCAGATTTATTCTGAGTGAAGTTCATCAGTATTTTTAGGGAGATTTTTTTTTTTATTTCAGCTTTCTGGCGCAGTACAAACCAAAAAATAAACAGTCAAATTCTATAGCCTCCATCTTGGTACTAAATGAGGTTATGACTCTACATATACATATGTGCTCTATTGGCCTTCCATCCAGATGCCTATTCACTTCATATTATTGCAGTAGTCATTAAAGAACTTGTTATCAAAGCACTTGTAATAGGTCATGTTATTATTATTAGAAATCCTAGTAATAGTCGTACGAACCATGTTATCAAAGTATCCATTACAGAGCACATAGTCAAAGTAGTCATTACAGAAGTGCAGCAACTGTTAATTGATTGGTGGAAACTATCAAATCAACAGCGATCACCGTCATTATCGTCAGTACCTCTGAGTTAAAATCTGGACAAAGACGATGGGAAAGTAGACAAATTGCAAATAAAAAACAGAGATTAGGTGCCATGGCTTTATTTTTCTGTCACCCTGTGCAAAATGCAGATCAAAAGAACAACAGAGTTATGACGACTCAGTTCACCACAATCTTTCTTTCCTTCTTCTGTTTCGTGCACACTGGGATACTCCAAGGTCAACATATATTTTCCTGCAGCTGAAGAGGGATTAACCACAGACAGATTAACTTCAGAGGCAACTAGTGAAAAGGACTGCGAGTCTCCATTCATCTGCTCACTCAGCAGCGTCTTCCTTCGTCCTCCATCGCTGAGAGGCATGAAACCACAGTGAACTTCAGATCAGTCGTTCCGTTCCCCCACAATTCCATCGCATCTGCTCTGAAAATGTCCTCAGGAGACAATGTCGCCACATTACAAATCTCCTTCATCTCCAAGGAGAACAAGAACAGTATTCTGAGAGAAGACCAAGTCCTCAAACATGTCGGGAACAAATGTTGTTGAATGATTTATAATATATTTATTGTACTAACAGGGAATTGTTTAGAGGCAGGCTTTAAGCTGGATAAACATTTTTCCATTTTCCATTAAAACCTTGGAACGTGTTGACTTTCAATTTTATATGAATCCATTTTCTTTTGTCATTCTGGTTTTGACCATGCGGGGAACACAGAGACCTTTTCACAGAATCCCTTGCATTGTTTCAATTATAACAACATTAAAATATACAACATAACACCACGCCACCACTTTAATATGATGTCACAGAGCCCAAGTCTTAATGCAAGCACTAACTTGATTAAATAAATGGCTGTGTAATCTTTTTTTCAACATAAGAGGCAAATCATTAGTTGTCCTTCTTTAATCATATTAGAGGTAAATCAATAACGTCACGTATTTAGTGTGTCATGCTTATAAAGGTTCTGCCCCCAAAAAAGAATAACTTTTAAACTTCAAATTGGCCCAAGCTCACTGCCATAAAAGGTGCCCTTCCCAAAACATGGATCATGTTTTTCTTTTACTATAAAATTCTTACTGAATGTGTTAATAAAAAGTGACCATGAAAACTTGTTTGTGCACCTTTACCCCATTTACACCTGACATTAAAATGCAAACTGGAGTTTTCCCGGTGAAAATGTCCTGTGATGTTAATTTAGTTTTAAAAAGTTTACTATTCACCCAGAATTAATCCTTAAAACGGCAATGCTTTGTGCCTTAGATCAAACTAATCCTCTTTGTGAAACAAGGCCCTCAAAGTGACCTATTCAACAGTCTAACTGAAGCACAGAGTGATCAGAAATGGAGATTTTACTAAAAAGTGTAGCCATTAAATCATCATATAAACAATAAAACATGACATAGACTCATGTAAACGAACGTCTTTTCTCTTCGGAGCGTCCGGTAAATTTGCCTGTTTCTATGGCTAATGGTTCTTCCCCATAATCTAAAGACACACAGACTTCATATACAGTGCGCCACTACAGTGTTGTTGTTGTTTTACTATGAGACATCTTATTTATAATTTAATTCAAATGAAACATAGGCATGAGCATCATTCCATACATAAGATTGCTCTGAGCATCATGAATATTACACTATGACCTATTTTGGATCAAATACAAATTATTTATTCACACTGTATTACTTCCTGTGTTTATGTGTGAAATTAAGCATAAGTCTGATTCAAAAGATATTTCACTTTTACATTTCTGTGTTGTAAACATGTGCTTATGTTAACGCTGTGGTGCCGTTTTAATGATGTCACTGAGCAGCTTATCACATGCTTCAGTAAATGTATAGACTGCAGTGTCGAGCTCTGCTGCAGTGTGTTTCAGTGCTTCCCCTTAAATACCACAAGAGGGTGCTGGCTGCACAGGGATCACTGCTGCAGTGCTCTTATCAGGACTCATTATTTAAGTTCATTGTCATTTATCCATTTGTCACCAGTTTCTCTTTTTACATTTCTAAACTAGGAGTATTAAATGCCTTCATTGTTTAGCGTATGATGTGTTTTTTGACCAGGACGTTGCCTGGCCAAAAAAGCAGGCTGCACAAATGATAACATCAAGACTGAAGACATGTGGTTTCCATCATCTTGAGCTCCCAGCCTGTATTCAGAGAGGCATTGTCATGTAAAACCCATAAGTCCTGTCAGGGATTTGCATTTATAGTCTCTCTGGAATGATAAAGGAATTTCTACACATCCTGCATTGAATCACTCTTGACAGTACTTAGGTCTTTTAATTGCGCAGTAAATTCTCTAGCTTGTTTCGGCAGCATATAAGAATCAACTGTGGAGTTCGGTTCACTGAATGTCTTCCCTGATTAGATTAAAATAATTTAAATTCCAGTCTCTCTTCTACCCTTTTAGTCTGCTTTCCCCCCTCTGAGGTTTTGCAGCCCAGTGTGTTGTTTTTTAAGAATAATTTACACCGCAGGCTGCACAGTCACTACTGTTCTCTGTCATCACACTGTCTCTCCTCTCTTCTGACAAGTGGAAGTCACAATAATCAAATAGTAAAGATAAATGTGATGATAAAGATTCTGCATTCTGCAAGAGTCATCAATCAGGGTTAGACCCACAGAAAGGGATGGAACAACACAGTTATCATCAAGAGTATTTTATTATAACCAACATTCTGCAGTTCAACTATGAGCATTTACAGCTCTTCTTTAAACTATAAAATCATTATTTGCAAAAATTTGAAGACATCGCCTTGTGTTTTGGGAAATGTTGGTTGTGAAAACAACATATTATAGACCAATTGATAGTTGCAGCCCTAAATATATAAGCTTCATGATCGATAAAACAAACATTAGAGAGCATTTTAAAAATATATATATATATATATATATATATATATATATATATATATATATATATATATATATATATATATATTTATCAAGTAATTTGATAATTCCGAATGACTTTAATGATCCTTGGGCATTCATCAGTATGGCCTTGATCAATTAAATATCTAGGACATGTCATATCCGATGACTGGACGGATGACAAAGACCTCTACCGACAGCGCCGTAAAATTTATTCTCAAGCTAACATGCTAATAAGGAAGTTTTCTATGTGCTCTGACTCTGTGAAGTGCTCCCTGTTCAGAACCTACATTACACCATTGTATACTGCTCAATTGTGGTCTAACTATAAGAAAAAGAGTATGCAGAGGCTTAAGGTAGCATACAATGATGCAATGAGGCTGCTGCTTCATGTCCCTAGGTGGCATAGTGCCAGTCAATTATTTGTGTCCACTAGAGTGCCAACCTGTGAGGCACTCTTAAGACACCTCATGTTTAGTTTTATGTGCCGACTGGACAAGTCAGAGAACCACATAATTGAAGCCCTAGTCAGCCCTCTGAAAAGCTGCTATAGATTCACTTCTAGGTTAAGATGGCATTGGTGCAATAGCCTGTATATTCTATAGGCTAATAGGCATTTTTTATGTCTTTTTTGTATCTCTTATTTATTCTATTTATACTGTATGATGTGTTTTTTATGGACCTGTGTCTGCAATAAAGCTTTATATTATAGAGCGCCATCATCAGGTCAAAATGTATATATAATGTAATACTTTGACTAATTACCAAAAGCAAAACTAATGACACGCCCAAATGCCTCAGCTGCACTTCTTCTTTGGCGCTAGTTAGCACATTGGCATGCTAACACACTCTACTAAGAACATGAGCATGATAAACATTATACCTGCTAAACATCAGCATGTTAGCATGTTATTGTAAAGTAAGCTAGCATGCTGATGTTAGCATTTAGCTCAGAGTTTAGCTAAAGTACAGCCTCACAGAGCCGTTAGCATGGCTGTAACGACTTTTAAATGATCTGATAAAAGACTACATCACTTTAATTATTCTTCTTTATTTTAATATCATGTGGGAACAGATAAGTAACGTTTGGATAAATAACTGTTTTAACTAACAAAGCTGAGTAAGGACATCATAGCAGCGCCAACAACAACAGCCACTTCCGGGTAGACAACTAGGCCAGCTGTTTTGTATAGCAAAGATATGCGAAATTGGCAAGCTTGTTTACTTCTGTCGTCATTTGCAGACGGCATTGTAACATTTAAAGATACATGTTGAAACACGGTGGTCCTGACGTAGTATCTGGTGTTTCTGCTGTACTTAATTGATGTTCTGTGTTGTTTTGCTAGCGTCTTCGATATCTCGTCGTTAGCCTAACTGCTAGCTAGTTTTGGGTAAATTCAAGCTGTCATTTTATTTTATTTGTGGTCCAACAGGTATACATTTTTGCGAGTAAGTACAAATTAAGCTAGTTCTTGATGCAGGGGTTTTGTACCCAGACGAAATGTAAACGGCGTAATGTTTATAGCATATTTGCTCACAATCATTTGTTTGTAGTGTAGTGTCATGGATCTAACAATTAAAATGTCTAGTAGTGTAGTCATTTCTCCGTAAACTACTGTAAACACAACTTTCCTCCCCGTTGGTATGCCTACTCATTTGTGGTTGTCATGGCAACAGCAGAACTGCCCGCCGCTACTGTGTGTTTTTGTACCCTGCTCAGTGTGTGTGCGTGTGTGTGTGTGTGTGTGTGTGTGTGTGTGTGTGTGTGTGTCATTGCAGCACCTCGGGCACGAGACTCTGTCTGTTTCGCTGCAGAGGGATGCTCCGCAGCCCCACGCTGGACCAACCGGACTGGAAATCCCTGCTCACAGGCACGTAGCACACACGCACGTACACACACACACACACACACACAAACGTACGCTGACTGCAGCCCCCTCAAGCTCCCAGCATCTGTGCTTACATCTCTCCTCTCCTCCTCCTCCTCCTCCTTCTTCTCCTCCTCTCTCACTCTGTAGCTCTCCGACGCTCCGTCCTCCGCAGCTCTGACTCACTCAGCTCTCCTCGCCGAGCTGAACCGCACTCAACCTGGGAACATGTCCTCCAACCTGCCCGCCGGGACCGCAGCCGCGGCCAAAAGCAAGCCGCTGTCCCCGTTCAGGAAGCGTGGCAGCCTGCAGTACACAGCCAGCACAGGTGAGTGGAGATGGAGAGGGGGAGGACGTGGAGAGCGTGACGGTCCTGTAAACAGAGCGAGGACACTGACATGTATTGCGCCTGAGGTCATACTGGAGCTCCAGACTGTACATTGTCGCGAATTTCTTTTAGACTTTTAGAATTAAATGTCGGTTTTTGGTTATTTTTGAGCATCAGTAACAAGAGGAAGACAAATGGTGCAGTACTTTTTCTTTTCGACTAGTTTGGGGAAATGCAAACCTGTTGATTAGGGAGGTGTGGGTGAGGATGCTCTCCGCATCTCGAGGATTTCTGCAGTCATACCCTGCAGTTTCATGTCAGTGTTCTAGCCAATCCCTTCCGTCTTTATATCCAGGCTTATTGGTTATAAATTACACAGTATGAATGCATGCATTCATTCTCCAAGTTAATTTATGGCAGGATCGGAAACAACCGCTGAGATGTTGCATAACTTGTTGTTGTCAGGTGAAATATGATGCTTTGTTAATTTTGATTGTCCCTCAGGGGTTGGCTTGTGACACCCTCTCAATACATGTTGCAGGAGGTGAAAAGATATAAGCTCAACCCTAAAAGCATGTCTTCTGTTACTCGTATGTTGCTTACATGAGTGTGATGACCATGTTTCTCATTCAGCATGTGGCCTCGATAGAATATGTAGGTTTTGGTTTTGGTTTGGTACCTCAGGACATGATCCCCTGCTGAATGAGAGGATTAGCCACCACTCGCATGTATGCACACGCTGATCAGCCTTTCATCCGAGCTACAAAGAGTGTAGAATGACCAAAATACCATCCATTTAAACTCCCCTCCCTCTGTTCATGCATTGTCAATATGAGCACACTTTCTCCGAAATTCGGTTGATATTAATAATGCGTGTCCTCATGCCATGTTATTGGTTAGAAATTAGAACTTAGTGTCCTTTTTTGCTTAAAAATGGTAACCTTTAATTAAGCAAATACAGATATGCAATTGTGAGTATTATGATTCTTTCTTGATATCTTGAAGTTTATTTGTATGGAGGCAGATGATATCATCTCCCTCCATTGGCAGATTTCTTACATTTACATAATACATTGAAAACGTACTGTATCTTTAAAAATCTCCCACACCCAGGTCATGTTTTGACTTATGACACAACGGCCGATGGTGACACGCTGTGATGTTACAATGATTGCTAAGATGGTCAGAGATAGATTTGTAACCCTGGCGACAAATACAACAGCTCCTCCCTGCTCCAACTAGGATGCCCTCTGTGATTACCCTCATTTACAGCTCTGTCTGTTGCTAAAAGTGCTCTTGAGTGTCGGACTGGGAGTAATAATTAGATGCTGGAATGATGAGGGGCAGTCTTGGCCTCTATATTTGACAGAGAAAGATTTTTGTCTGGCCGACTGTGCATCTGCAGTGTGATTCTGCTCTGAAACCTCTGAAATCTGATCTAGGAAGTCTCTGCAGAAGCACATCATGATAACATTCATATTTTATGCTGTTAAAGCATTCAGGGAAGCATCTGAGTAAGCAAAGATGACATTTAGGTGACTCATCTTCTTTTGTTTTTTATTTCAAAAGGGCATTAATCTAGTTTATGGCAGAGACTGGCTGCAGATACATGATCTTGTGATCATATTAGATGGACTATTTGAATAATTGCCGGTGTCAATGAATCTTTAATAAAGTGATTGCTATTCTTACATGATCATCAATTATATATCGTCCTCTCACAGTTTGATTTCACTCTGCTTGATGATTGTCTAAATTGACACATGGCATGCTCGAGGAGCTTCAGCTTATTAGATAGTTTTGATAAGAATACTGAACTTTCGATCCAATCTAATGAGCTCTGTACTGATCAATCAGCACAGCAGAGGGGAATAGATGTGGACAGCTGCAGCTGTAATCGGCACTAAATGAGTTTCAATCACTCACAGCTTGACTTTCTTTAAAGGTTATAGACCCCACCTTACACATACTATACTGTCTTATAAGAGTCTAACAGCCTTTTTCTCTCTTGTGCAGTTACGGTGTGAAGAGCTGAGGCATGGCGTTGTCCATATTTAGCACATTATTGCAGGGTTTGTAGAGTGAACTCAGCTGTGGTTGAATCACTCCTCTGTCTGTGAAAAAGGTAGATCTGAGATTAGAGCACCACCCACTCAGCAGTTAGCCTACTCTGCACCTCATGCTGGTTTGCGCTTGTGAACCATTTAAATCAAATGCAAAGAAGAACTTTATGGAGCAGTAGACATTTGCTTGCTGATGGAAGCTTTGTACTGTGTGTGACCTAAGCAGCCATTATTATATAAAGTTGAAGAAAAAAAAACAGTCTCTTAAACCTCTTAATCACACAAAGATAGTGATTAATATCTACTCACAAGAGCAAACAAAATACATGATTAATATGTAGTTTAGACAAGTAAAATATGAATATGTATATTCAGGGTAAATTGGAAGATATGGCCAGAATTTTTGTTTAAAACATAAAAATAGGTTTGAGTATGAAGGAACAGTGAAGACGTTATGTCAAAGATGTGTATGTTGCAGAGATGTCTTTTGAAGTTAGCATGCTAATGTGCTAGCCCCGGCCCTGTCTCGTAATACAACTTTGTACCTCAAGAGGCAATCGTCTAATATTCCCCTGTGGTCTCAGCTGGGAGATATAAAGGCGGCAAGTTAGCTACTGGTCTAACAAGTAAGTAGGAATCATAGTCCTGGTCAGAGCTGTCACCTTTTTACTGCATACCTGGTCCTAACACTGGCATCTGTCCATCTCAGAGGCTGTGGTCAGTCCCATTCTGGTGTCCAGCCATGTTCACTGCGAGACCGGTCGAGATGAGCCCTGTTGCTGGCAGACTCTCATCAGCTAATAGGACCATGTAGCGTCATAGCTAACTGAGCTACTTGCTAACAGCAGCTACTGCAAAGAGTAACAAGTCCAGTATAGTGAGCAGCCTTAAGCAGTTATACTACCTCCTATAGTTTTGGAGCTACCATTGAAATCTGGCCATTTCTTACAAATTACACATTGTTACACATGTTACACATGTTTTGTTGATTCCGGCGGCCCCTTTAGACAAAAGTGGTATAAGCACCTCCACCTTCCGTGGTAAAGATCTTGATCTGGCTAGCATGTGCATTTGTTTTGGAAGCAGGTCAAGGACAAACCTAAAACTTTCATTCTGCCTTTCACACACCTAAGTTAGCCAACATGTAGCCTACAGGTAACAGATTTGGTTGCTCCGTAGTAGTAATTTTGTTGAGAAAGCTAAAGTTATCAATATTCTCCTGTAATATTGTGATTTTGCGGGGATCTGACCCAGTGGCAGGAGTTAATCTTCTCAGAGGGTCGCTTTTGCTTATGTTGGTCATATAGGAATTAATATTAAATTAAATTTTATTTCATAACCAGTTAAAAGGTCCTTATAGTACGTTTAACACACAGAAATATATATGTTGTCTTTATGGTACTCAATATTTGTAAAATATGGTTTCTCCCACATCTAGGACAGCGGTGGCAAATTATTTAGATCTGTTACTGAAGTAGCTAAGGAGCTAATTTAGCTACTTTATAAACTTTATAGACTGATACTCAGTTAAACCTTTCCCTTAAAGTAACAAGTAACCACGGCTGTCAGATAAATTTTGTTAATTTGGTAAAAAAACACATTATTTGCCATTGAAATTTCCCGACTCTGCAAGAAAGAAATACGACAACATGAAATAACTGTAATTTGCTCTAATCATTTAAACATTAGGCGGATGATGGACCTTTGAGCACAGTGTACTTAGCCCCCACATCCTGTTCACACCTCCTCTGATTGTGTCACACCTTGTCATCGTTACGTGCCCACACATGTCGGGGTCTGTGTCATGAGCAGATACAGTAATTACAGGAGAGAGGGACCCTTTAGGTTAAATGATAAGCCCTGTCACTCTCAACGCTGACGCAGTCGGTACAAGTAACAGCTCAAATTGCAATTAATGATTGACCTGGGAGCTTAGGGACTCCCACCCAAACACACCCTCATTTGATGACCTTCAGTCCCTCTGGATTGTCACTGTAATGAAAGAACAGTGTTTTTGTCGTGTTTCCGACACTCATATGAGCCAACATCTGGCCTGTTCGAGGTCTCATGGACTTGTGCCCTGTGAGTGGGACTACCTCTTTGCTGCATTGTTTTCAATACTTTATGGTTTGGTGATGCAGTAGATAAAAAAATACCGGATGCCATCTGTTGTTGGCAGCACGTCGACCTGTGGAGAGCTAGAGTCTTGTTTGAAAGGTACAGTGCATGGTACTAAAGACAGAACCTTAAATTTAAGCAAATATGGCTGAAATATTTATTCTATTGGGTACTTCAACTCAGTAGTGGTCAAAGGGCTGGACAATATCAATATTACATTGTCGTTATATCAGACTGTATATCGTCTTAGATTTTAGAACTTTATACTGTGATGTGGCATAAGTGTTGTCTTTTCATGCGTTTAAAGGCTGCGTTACAGTTAAATGATGTGATGTTCTTACTCTAACTTACGAACTGTTCAACCTTGATCTAATACTTGTCTTTACCCACTTAGTCATTATACTGTAGCCACATTACTGAGGATATTTATCAGAAATCAGTTATAGTCATCCCTACAATACTTTCACAATAATGTTATCAGGGTATTTGGTCAAAAATATTGTGATATTTAATTTTGTCATCCAGTCCGAGCATTTATGAAATGCTTTTGAGGGGATTTCAAAACATCAAGATGTATATTGTGTGTCACGATATAGCCTAAAAATATCTAATAACTAATGCCCTGTCCTAATTAGTGAGAAGTAACTAATTAAGTTCTGTACTTGTACTGAGTAAAGTGTGTTCATTTGATGCTACTTTAAACTTCAGTTCCACTACATTTCAAAATATTTAATTTTTGAATGCAATACATTTATCTGACAGCTATAGTTAGTAGTGAAATTACAGATACATATTTTACAGCTACAATGATTAGTTGGTCATTTAATAACTGTTTGAGACATTTTTCACCGTTCTTCTTCCGTTTTGCTTCTTTTGCTTCTTAAAAGTTTTTGTTCTTTTTACTTAAATTAGCCAAAAAAAACAAGCAAATTGAAGTTATCACCATGAACTCTAAGGAATTAAGAATGCCATTTCTGGGGTGCTGTTTAGCTCACTTGGTAGAGCGGGCATCCCATGTACAGAGGCTAAGCCCTCACTGCAGCGGCCCCGGGTTCGAACTCCCGGCCTGGGACCCTTTGCTGCATGTCACTCCCCCTCTCTCTCCTCCCATTTCCTGTCATATCTTCAGCTTGTCCTATCAATAAAGCCATATAAAGGCCAAAACAATACTTAAAAAAAAAAAAATGCCATTTCTGTTATTTTTTAAAACATTCCACCTACTAAATGTATCAAGCGCTAAAATGATCGTCAGTCATCAAATCAAGCACTAAAATGATCGTCAGTCATCACATGTCATCGTGTTATGAAATATAAAGCACAGCTATAAATGAAATTGCCCAGAAGCATTAATTAGTTCAAATGAGCTCCTTCTCAACCTGCTACAAAATTAAAAATGCTGTTCACGTGTTATCTATCAATAATAATAATAGTCCAGTAAAATAATATTTGTATTCAGTAATATACAGTAAACGTCTGAAAGGGACCATTCTGCATACTGTTGCCTGAGTTTAACTTGTTCTTTGATTGAACATTTTCCACCATGATGAGCTCGTGTTGATGTGTCTGTGATGCATCATCCGGCCATCAGAGGGAGCCTGGTCTGAATAAATGCAGCGACACTGATGGATCAATGAAGAGCAATCTTGTGTGTTGTGCTCTTTCACAACAATTTGATTAGTCCTCTTGAGAGCAATATTGGCTTTGAGTGCCTTGAAAAAAAACACAAACAATACTTTAACCTTGAGAGGACGAGTGGTCATTTGAATGTAGTCGAGTTGCATTTGACTCCTTTGGATGGAGGTTATATCCGTCCAGTTTGTCAGCTGTGCTTTCCAAACTGGATTGCTCCAGTTTAAGAGCAGCTCTCTCTCCATAAGCTTGACAAGAGGAGAAACGTGTGTGTGTTTTTGTGGTGTTTGATGTTCTGACTCTCAGGATGTTTATAGCCAATGTTATATTGTTGACATTGTACTTGTTTGTTTAGGTATCTATGTGGTTGTGTGCAAATTCAGATTGGATGCTTGGTGTGCAAAAAATGATAAAATGCACATTGTTAATTTTTTCTAATAACAAATGATGCAACACCTCAGAGATGATTGTGTAATTGATAAGCCTGATCTTATTGTCATCAGATACTGTGAGAAGACCAAAACTAACATGAATGATGATCAAGTATCATTTGTGTAGCCAAATCCTGATTTAGCTTTTTCCTCTTACTCATAAAGCTCCATTGTTTTCCAAAAGCACATCAAAGAGCCCCACTGTTGCACTGACATGCTCCATTACAATCAACATGGCAGCTCTAGTTTATTTTGAATAGCAGTCCTGCTGCTGTAAATATTCACGAGTGGGCCAGATTCGCAGCTGGGAATAGAAACCAACAAACCAACCAACCAATTCACTGTTTCCTCCTGTTAAAGTAACACTTGCTAGAAACTACAGTACACAACTGTTTTAGGAAAATATTCAGTGTTTTTTAAAATGAAAAAAATATATTGGTATCACGTCCACAATTGAGATCTTTAGTCGGAACCATTGAGAGACACATTGTTGGTTGCATATTTAAATGAGAAGAAAAGTGTTTGAAAACAGCACAAATGCTCAAATAAGATTGTACGTTAGGGTCTTAAAGGTAAAGATTTCTCATTCAGCTTTGAGTTTAACTTACGTTGAACTCTAGACGGTGTTGAGCAAGAGAAGATTAGATTGGCAGCATAAACACTTGATTGATCAAACTGATGATTGATAAAAAGGCCTTTTTTTCCTCACTGGCAAAGTTTTATCTACAAGGCTTGTTACACTTTCAAAAGCTCAATTAGCCACATTGTTTGTTTGTTTTTTTTCAAATCTTTCTTGACTTAATTAAAGTTAGGAAACTTATGTGATTCACTGCAAAGACAATTTTCCCTCACTCCATTGGCAGACTTTTTTATGATAATCATAATAATACATTTTATTTCTATTGTGCCCCTCTAACCCAAGAAACACTGTGCTTTACAAAATACAATACTATACCCTATAGGAGCAGTTAAAAGCTAGTTAATCATTAAGAAATAATACAAAAAATTCAGTCAAATCAGGGAATTCAATAGCAACCAAACCAGAAGTAGAATCCATGAACGTAGCAGGAAATAGCTTGTATTCATATTTTTTTTACTTCATTTTGAAGTCAATGCTGCAAAAAAGATCTTGATAGTATTTTTTTTATTTAAATATTTCTGACACAAAAGAAGAAAAAGTACAGTGCAGTAAGAACATTCACATTTCTTTTGGGACATTTATTTGCAGTTCAAGCATTCAGCTGTTCTCCAGAGCAAATATACGTTCAGTGCAACAGTATGATAAGAAGAGAGATATGACTGTGTGCACTCTATTGTTCTGTGTCATGAAATTGCATCAGTTCACTCAATCATTAATGTGTTATTTCATCGTTTTTCGCACACACAGACGTCTGTGTTTATAGCATGGGAAAAACATGTTCCAGAAATTACTGCTGCAGCCGTAATGGGGACAACGTGCTGGCCCTTTAATTTCATTCATGTGAGAGGAGATGGAGTCAAAGTCTCATTTATTAGACCTTCTTCTCCCTCAGACTGCCGCTATTCAGCTGGCTGCGAAAAAAAAAGGCACAGACCATGACAACTCAAACCTTACCGCTGAGGCAGCACCATTTTATTCTCACGACACAAACATCCTGAACACATGGTCTCCTCAGCAAAACACAGCACGATGGATAACGTAGACGCGAGCAGGGGTGCTGTGAGAGAAACTTGCAGCAGGAGTACCCACATCCGTCTGTGATGAACGTCGTCTCCCCCCCGCCTCCTCTCCCTCCCGTGGTACGTCCCAGATAGATGTCAGAGGCATTTAAATGAGGAGGATCAGCTCCAGAGGCTGCGAGTGCAGCGACAGCTGGCCTGAACCAGGAGGCACACACAGCAGAGGGGGGTCACTCACTGGGATGTGAGGGGGAGTTCATGGATCTGCTGGACCAGCTCTTTGTATGTATGACAGGGACAGATTAAGGCGTAGAGGAGATGACTATTTGACTCTGCGAGTGTGTTTATATGGCAGTGTTTGTGTGTGTTGTTGCCAGTTTTGTCATTAGACTGAGTGTTTGAAGTATTTCTTCTCTTGTTTCTCTCCATCCCTCGCTCCCATCATGCTTTACCCATGAGAAAGGACAGCAGACGCCAATCCCGGGCCATTTGCTGTTTGGCATGCTCCATCACCCTGCCAGGACAGCCTCTCTCTCCCTCTCTGTCTGTCTCTCTGTCCTCTCTCGGCCCTGCTAGCTGCTGGTTAACGTAGGCTCTGAGGAGACAGGTACGCTCCACTTCCCTCATCCTGTGCAAAAGCACAAACAACCTCTCTTCCCCTCCAACCCTCCCCCCTTTTCCCTTCCCTCTATCACACTCACTGCCACTCTCCTCTGCCTGTCCCTTGATGGCTTTGTGTAATAGCCCTGAGCAGTGCTGTCTTCAGTGTGCTGAGGAGATTGTGTGTCGATTGATTGTCCCACAAACGAGCTTTCGCTTGTCTTTTGGGGATGGTGCAAAGGTGCAACTGGTTACAAAGAAGCAGAGTTGATCGATAAATTGGGTTGACTACACATGCAACTTGATCGAAAGGGTTGTTTTCAAGGCTAGTGGGCATCCTGCTTTTATGTTTGTAGCATTTTTCTCCTTTATGGTTCAAGTAAAGGCTGTCAGCAGTAAAGGAAACACAGGACAGAGCACTAGAATACCACCATCAGCCTGCAGACATCAGACTGTACCCTCTCTGGCCATAGAAAGAGTTTCAATGCAGACCTTGAGTATCTGCTTTATGCAGAGTGAGTGAGCGAAGCATCCTTTCTTTCTATTCCTTGCATTCTCCTTGCAGTGAATGTATGAGTCCCTCTATGTTGTTGTTACACTAAACTGTGTGTCTGTCATATTTTCCCATGAGTGTAAAATATCTGGAATTTTCAGGGTCTTTGCTTATGTTGAGTTTTTAGATTTTATAAATATGTTTTTATTGATGTGTGTGTTGTGGAAGCTAAATTGCTTTTATCAAAATATTCTGGCACAAAAATGGTAATAAAAAAATGTCGACAATTGACTCATTTTGTCCACAACCCAGAGATAATCAGTTTTGGAGCCCTGATGAAATTGTCGAAACATATTAGCTTTTAAAAGGAGATATATTAGGCTTACTTTCAGGTTCATCATTTTATTTTATAGGTTTACATGCTTTAATGCTCAAAAACATATCAGTTTTGTCATACTGTCCAGTGCTGCAACACTGTATTTCCCCTCTGTCTGAAACGCTCTGTTTTAGCTCCTGTCTCTTTAAGAACCACCCCCCACCCCCCCGTCGGTGTGGACTTTGACCTTTTTAACTTTCAAAATCTTACCTGCACAATAACATCTACAGAACACTGAAGGAAAGGAAAACATTAAAAAAAAGCGTAACAGGTCTCCTTTCAACAAACACTGAAAACACTCAATATTGAAATCTGGCTTCAAAAGCCTTTTAAGATATCTATTTATTCCTGGATTAAATCAAAATGTGGCCAGTTGGACTATTTCACATGTTACTATATGTGACATTTGCCTTTTTTGTTCAATTAAAACGGAGGTTGGGCAGAAAAGATTCATATTCAAGTTTATACATTTATATCTTTCTTTTAAAAAAAATATGACATTGGTATTTGCACTGAGATGCTGTATCAACGCTAGTGTTGAAAAAATTCAAATGACACCAGGTATGACTAAAGACTTATCAGACTGAACCTCCAGCTCGACATTGTTTATATTCGTCGTTTCCCTGAAATTCCTGCTTTCTCAGCAGCACTGACACATGTGAGCTATGAGTGTGTTTGGTTTTCACTGTGAGACATCTGCCACAGAGGCTGTGAGTCACCGGCGTTTCTTGTGGGCTGAATACCAAATCTGCATAGTCAATGGGAGCAGGTAGACAGAGGCTGATGATGCATGACCTGCCTGGTGGTAGAAAACAGAGAGAGCTGGTAAATGAAGGGAATCTCTTGGTATTTACGTGATATCATTCACAATTGTTCTATAGCTCATTCTGATTCAGACCGATTTCTATCTGTTTCAGAGAACTTATGACCCGTTTTCTTACAAAGGTGAGAAAACAAATAAGCACTACTGTAGATAAAGTTCCACAGGAAGTCTCTTGACCTCTGACCTCTTGCACCCCTCTGGCCTGTTTGACTTCAGATGGCTTTCCGCTTGTGATCTCATCCCTGAGGAGCTTTTCATCCGGTTTGAGTTAGACTGGAGTCAGGACTCTTTATTGCTGTTGAAATATGCATGCAGTGGAAGTCCCTCAGCAAGATGATACTATTTGACCTTGTTTTGAGGCTCAGTGGAACGATCCTCTTTGATTGTTTTTATATTAGACTCCTGAAGAACCTTATGTCGTCTTAAGACCTCCGGCACCCATTAGATCAATAAAAGCTTCAGCCGACCAGATTATGTAGTATATGTTCAAGTGAAGTTTAAAATCTGAGTGGTTTGCTCTCTAACAGTGCAATGGGGGATGAGTTGTTACGTAACCATAGATGCTACCGTTCCAAATATAGCAGCCATTAGGGGATTAGCTCCCGGCCCGGCAGGCTTGGCTAGGCTCGGCTTTGCTGTGGCCCAGCATGGATGTCTTTGCCGCTGGTCGCCTCCTGCCCTCCACACCAGCGTCCACTCCTATCACGACGAACTGATATGCCCCGAACCGACAGCAGAGATGACATCTTAGCCGGCCGCTATGTTACACAGACGTGCTCCTTCCTATCAGCAGAGGAGCATCTGTCTGTGGCCCCACTTTGTTTGGCATCAGAGCAATTTTCTTTTTGTTGATTCAAGCATGAACCAGCATAAAGGGGAGTTACTTACAATGATCTTATTTCTTATTTATATGGACAAATGTGCCCAGCGGAGATTCTTTCATTATATTGTGCAGATAACACAATATTTGTTTGCATTAAAATTTTTAATAGACTTGCATATAACGATTTTTTTCCTTGTAGATTAGTCTGCTGTGGTATTTCACACTAAATTGATTTTTTAAAAATGTCTTGTTTTGTCTCACCAGCAGTACAAATCCCCAAAATATTACATTTTCAATGATACTATAAGGAAAAGCTGCAAATCCTGACAATTAAGTAGCTGAAAATAACTTGGAGTTGTCCGAGTCAGGACTAAAGCACTAAATTTGACTCTTTTATTGAAGAAGTTGTTTTAATCTAGTTTATGTGCTCCTGCAAAATGGTTCAAACTAAACCAAATTGGGGGACTCAATCAATAAATGTATGATAACAATAATGATAACAATAAATAATGTATGATAACAACTTAATCTATGTTTACTTTATACTGTAACCAGCGTGATGTGTCCAGACTTCTTGACAGGGGAGGCCCCAGTGTGGCACTGGCTTAAGCAAGGGGGGCATTAAGTATTACACACACAAGGCAGAATAGGAATTGCATTCATTTAGCTGTTTTTGGTGGAATGATCATGTAGAATTGGCGGCGGAGCCTGTCAGTGAGAGAAATCACTCTGACTGACATCACTGCACGAGAAAATACGCAGAGAAAGAAAGGGAAAGCCCTTTGAGCCTGTAGCTGTAATATCCATGATTTCACCTATTTAGTGGGTTTTCTCTATATTTTTCACTTCCACCTCTATGTCAGTACCATTTGCAACTTTTTATGAGACATATACTCAATTTGAAGTGCCTATATTAGTGACAATGACACTTTGAATATCTGCATTTCCAAGTATTCTTGTTTCCTTTTTCGAGTATAGACAGGTGGTATGGAGACCTCTCCATACCACCTGTCTTACTCTCAGGCACAGAATGTACAAGCCAATTGGCCATCAGCTCCAGTCTTTTTGGTGGGTTCAAATGCAGCTCTTTGGCCGAGAAACAGCTAACGTTAGGCAACGCAACAGTCGACCTACATTGCCATTAGTTCTTTGATGTTGATTTGGTGTGGCAGGTACATTTTCTGCAACAATTAATAAAGCGTTCGTTTTCCTACATTTTTTTTGTTATAATAGCAATCGTTTTTTTTCCACATCAGATTCTTTTATTTTATTGTTTAATGACTTTTTCATATATAGTTTTGAAATATGAACTTTTATAGCACATACACAAGTCAGATAGGGAGCTATTCTAGGTGATTTCAAACTAATTATCACATATACTAATTTAGTCTTCTAAACAGGGTCCTAACTTACCTATGTACCTAACTAACTCCTTGCATGTTAAATCCCATTGTTATTTATTTATACTCAAACTATAAACTTTAATACTAATGCCATATTATATTTATACTCAGAGCTCATTGATGGAGCTCAACTCTTTAGCCTGTTCGTAGGTCCAAGCCCAATTGAATATTTACACACTGGAGAAGTTTCGCGCTGTATCTCACTCCCTGATACTAGTGTATGTTTTTGATGTTGGTGCAGACAAACTTGCTCAGCGTGTTGAGTGGGATGTGTTGATTGGACGGTGTTAAGCTGAAGGCGTTTAACACGTGGTTGTAAGTTGTGGTCTGGGCAATGATTATACCGTCTTTTCTCTTCATAGCTACAGTTCTGTCTGCCTGAGCAAGTGTTTTCATGCCATTAATGAAGCTTTTTGTCAAGTCCTAATTGACCCAGTTAATTGGCCTCTCTGGTCTCGTTTACTGTCCCCATAGAGCCGACAGACTCAGACACGCTGTGTTAAATAAGTCAGTCTTAATTTAGATGGGACGTAGTGGTACAAAGACAACACAGAGTGCAGGTATCACACAGTAAGGCCTCTGTGACCTTCCTCTTGTGTGTATGGTTTATAAATACTGACAGACAACAGGGCTGCTGACACTCTAGCACACACAGGATGAAATATTCAACAGGATGATGAATATTTCAGTGGCAGGTGCGTAGTTTCGAGGGGCAAGATTAATATCATTGCAGACAGAGTGCTAAATATACACCCTGGGGAGGAGGCAACATAGCAGTGAAGACATTGTCACAGTCTCTGCATCCACTCCCAGCCACTCTCTCCCCCAAGTCTTTTTTCATTGACCATCCCCCTTCGTTCTTCCCTTCTCGCCTTTCCATGACAACTGGGTTTGTATAAAACTTGAGTCTTGTGCAATGGCAACAATGGAGGGTATTAGCCGGTGTATGTGCTGATGGGCTCTCCACCTGAATGGTCCATTGTGTCTTGAGGCACAAACAGCCGCTGAGCTCAGACCTCCACTGTTGTGTGAAGGCCCGCTGACAGAGGAACAACAAGCTTCTGCAGACGGTTTCAAACACTCTGAATTCATTATATCTCAAAGGAACGAAGAATCATAAAAAATCATTTAGCTGATTCATATTTATGTCTAGCCCAGTTTTTTCCATGATGAGTAAAATGAGAAGCTATTTTCAGCTGATTGACAGCTCGGATACAGCTGGTAAAAGAAAAACTGATAATTAGTTGCTGTGGTGTGTCAAAATAAGCCTTTCTATAGTACTTCTAAAGATGCACAGTTTTCTCCTTCATTTTAAGATTTCTCTCCCTCCTTATCTCTAGTTGATCTCCGTGGACCCCGCCACCTCCTCACTTCCCAGCATTCCTTGCCTGGCATCCCAGTGGCCTTGAAACAGTCCATTGACCTGCGTACATCCATGGACGGGAAGTACAAGGAGATCGCTGAGGTTAGTGCTCAGTGATTGCATCTTCTTATTAACAATATAGATAAAAATGTATTTAACTTTAACTGTGTCTGCGTGAAGGAGCTGTTCTCCCGCACTCTGGCGGAGAGTGAGATGCGCAGCGCCCCCTATGAATTTCCAGAGGACAGCCCCATCGAACAGCTGGAGGAGAGACGTCAGCGCCTCGAGCGACAGATCAGCCAGGATGTCAAGTAAGTGCAGAGAGTAAGGTTGGTATACAAACACATGTGACTGATCATGAACCCAAAGTAAGCTCAGCCTCTCTGTGCTCAGGTACGAACCCGACATCCTCTTGCGCGCCAAACAGGAGTTCATGAAGACTGACAGTGCAACAGATCTCGAGTGAGTGCTTCTCCTGCCTATAGGCAACTGTTATCTCTCTATTCATTCAGTGTGTATCTTAACCTATATGATGGAAGGGTAACACATACCAAGGGTTGTACTGAGGTACTGATCACTGGATGTTGACTTGAAAGTAGGAATAAAGTGTCTCTTTCATTCAGATGACACTACAGCTCTCAGACCTTCTTTAAGATCAACACACGTGTATATTTCAATCTACCAGAATACTAAATAATTGTCAATCTATCAATAGATACATGAAGGAGCAGAGCCAAGCTCCCGACCTGCAGGAGAGAGAGGTGATTCCAGAGAGAGAGTACCAGAGAGTCAGTATTTCTGGAGAGGAGAAATGTGGGGTAAGTCACAGGATTAGAAAAGAAAGTTTATCTTAGGAAAAGTTCCTCACACATAAGTTTTTTTTTCTCATTTTTTTTCACAATGAAATAACACCTCATCCCTCTTTTTTCGTACCTCCTAATCTTTATTCCTTTTTATTCTATTGTTCTTCTGTCCAGGTTCCCTTCACCGATCTGCTGGATGCCGCCAAGTGTGTGGTGAAAGCTCTGTTCATCAGACAGAAGTACATGGGCCTGTCGCTGCAGAGCTTCTGCAGGACCACCGCTCGGTACCTGCAGGAGCTGAGTGAGAGACCTCTCGACCTGGATATCTATGAGGAGGAGATCCCAGAGACCACAGCCACAGCAGGTAAACACTGTACACATGAACACACTTACATGTCCCCCATTTCTGCTGATTTCTTTTGGCTGGATGATTCTGAAAAACTTGAGATGAGGTGTTTTTGTAGCAGATTTTCTCTGTCAAGCTTGGATGAGAGGGCAGAACAACTTGCTTATGACCACCCTGAAAAACAACCTGATGTTTTGTAATAAAATCTAATGTAATGAAGTTTGACTGCTGCACGTGTACCTTTGGTGCTTTGGCGGTTGGGCACTTGGTGTAAGAAACAGGGCTCCAGATTCATTTTCACACTGGCTGGCTGCACAGAATTTCAGTGCATTTTAAATTAATTTCAAAAATTAAAACACATTATGTAAATGATTGTAAACAGGAATGAAGGTGCAAATAAATGTTTTTCTTCATTTCAATTACAAGCAACAAGGCATTGCGATAACCTCAATTGTTCAAAGCTGCTAAATTTCAGGCACACCAGAAAAAAATATAAAAAAAAAAAAAACGGGGAAAAAAGAACTTTATGATTCTGACATGTAATGGATATTGTATGATTGGGGTTAAAAAACAGCAATAAAATGTCTAAATCGAAAAGTCATCAACATCAAATGAATAAAAAGGACGGTATTTTGCAGCTTATTCTATTCCACCTCAGCTCACTCAGAAAGAATCAGTAATCTTATGTTAACATGGTAATATAAGTCATGTCCAGTGTCATGTCTCACATTAAGACATCCACAGACTTCTCCATCCATCTGTCCCACTCCCCTGAACCAGCTGTCACAACGTTCAGGCTGTTCAGATCAGATGTTAGCTGCATGTGTGTTCCCACCTCGCTCAGAGCCGTGACACAGTGTGACGTTCTGTCTCCTCTCAGATGCCACAGTGCACCCACCTGTTTCTGAAACGCACCCGTATGAGAACCTGGACCCTGCCAGCATGCCCCCTGACATGGGTTATGGCTGCAAGATGGTGGATGGTGTCATGCATGTGTACACGACGAGGAACACTATGGAAAAGTGAGATGTGTATGATGGATCACTAAGTGCACGCATGTAGTCCTCAGTGTGGAAGGATTCCTGTCTGTTTTTAAACATTTTGTCGGCAGCAGAGTTTTCTATTGAAGTTTTGATGTTGCTAACAGGAGCACAGAGCTGGATCTGCCGTATCCAGACCTGCAGGAGTACATCGCTGATATGAACGTCATGATGGCCCTCATAATCAACGGTCCAGTGTAAGTTCTGAGTACAGAAAAGTGTGTATATTGATTGATTTGATTGACCTTTTTTTTGCCAACATGTAAAAACAAAAGAGAGCAAACAATATAAAAAAAGCTTTCCAAAAAGACAAGTTTAGAATAACAAAATGGAAACAGAAAAAAATGAAAAAAATAAATTATCAAAAAAAAGGTTTACACACACATGCTCTTAAATGTTTACACTTGTTTAATCCTAACCCTCTGCTACCTCATTTACTAACTACCACATTGTGAACAGCCAAACAAAAAAATCTGATCTGAGCACTCAGGCTTGCAGTGTGAACGAAGCCTTTGTTTCCCTTTGCCACAGAAAGTCCTTCTGCTACCGTCGTCTGCAGTATCTTAGCTCCAAGTTTCAGATGCACATCCTGCTGAATGAGATGAAAGAGCTGGCAGCACAAAAAAAAGTCCCACATCGAGACTTTTACAATATCCGTAAGGTGAACTTGAGAGCTGTTCCTCCTGAGCCCTTTCACAATTATTTGTTACGATCCAGAGCAAAAATCCTATATTTTATTTTCTGTCCTTTTTCACTGAATGTTTTTTACAGGTTGACACACACATTCATGCTTCGTCCTGCATGAACCAGAAGCACCTCCTGCGTTTCATCAAAAGGGCCATGAAGAAGTATCCTAAGGAGATTGTGCATGTGGAAAGAGGCAAAGGTCAGACACTGATGGAAGTGTTTGAGAGCATGAACCTGACCGCCTTTGACCTGAGTGTGGACACCCTGGACATGCACGCAGTGAGTAACGCCCATGAAGGATAGCGAACAAGCCTGGTTAATGATGTTGTAATGACAAATAGTGATTCAGCACCAGTTAATTAGCGACTGTTTGAATCACAGTGACAGTGTTTCAACTCTCTTTGCAGGACCGCAACACTTTTCATCGCTTTGACAAGTTCAACGCCAAATACAATCCCATCGGCGAGTCCATCCTGAGAGAGATCTTCATCAAAACAGACAACTACATCGAGGGAAAATACTTCGGTCACATTATTAAGGTGCTCACTTGCACCTTTAACACTGTCATTACCTGTATAATGACCGTGTGAGGCGCAGGCGCCCTCTGCTGACTGCTTGTGTCACTGCTTCTCAGGAGGTGATGGCCGACCTGGAGGAGAGCAAGTACCAGAACGTGGAGCTCAGGCTGTCGATCTATGGCCGCTCCAGAGACGAGTGGGACAAGCTGGCCAAGTGGGCCGTCAAACATGGCGTGTACTCGAATAATGTGCGCTGGCTCGTGCAAGTGCCTCGACTATTGTGAGTAAGCCCAGTGGAGGGAAGATTGACACTACATCTACTAATGTATTATACTGAAAGAAGGGATGTGCACTAGAAAGATAACATTACCATAATCACACAACTGACATTTCTTATTTTCCTCTCAGTGACGTCTACCACACAAAGAAGCAGCTGTGTAACTTTGAAGAAATGTTGGCGAACATCTTCATGCCTCTGTTCGAGGTTACAGTCGACCCCGCCAGCCACCCAGAGTTGCACCTCTTCCTTCAGCACGTACGTTCTCTTTACTTTAGAGTCATGTTCATATATTTTTCACATTTAGCCAGACTTCAGAGGGTTTCATCTATTTCGTGTCGCTCTCTCACACAGGTGTTGGGTTTCGACAGTGTGGATGACGAGTCAAAACCAGAGCAACATATCTTCAACCTGGACAGTCCGCTGCCAGTCAACTGGACGGAGGAAGACAACCCGCCCTATTCCTACTACCTCTACTACATGTATGCAAACATGACGGTGCTGAATCACCTGCGCAGGTACGAGACAACACCTCAGTCTAAGTGGATACAATTATCTGCTTTTTGTGGATGCAATCAGTCCCTGATTATATGTTTTTTACATGTTTACAAGAAATACTAGCAGTACATTTATATTTCAAGATCATTAGAAGTATGCATCTATTACACTTTCACATTTATGCAAAAAGACAAGTCATGACACAAGGACGTAACCTACAAAATAAAACGAAAATGACTAAACCCAAAATGTAAACCATGAGACAAGTAGTTTGTCATTGCATGTACCTGCATTTTTTCAATTTCTGCATTCATATTAGCTTCATATTACTTTAGTACAAAGGACAACAAAACCAGAATATACCCTCTTATCCTCAGGGAATCATCCTTTAGTCTTTCTCTGTCGTCTCTTTTATATATGATTCACTGTTTGTTTACGTAACATCCCAAACAAAGTTTGAAATTGAGTGTAACCTCCCTTTAATCTGTTGAAGTCACCTACCTGGCATCTGTGTCTTTTTTTATTCCAGGCAGCGGGGGTTTCACACGCTTGTCCTTCGTCCTCATTGTGGGGAGGCCGGGCCGATCCATCACCTGGTGTCTGGTTTCATGCTGTCAGAGAACATCTCCCACGGGCTGCTGCTCAGGAAGGTGTGACCTCAATATCATAAACACCCTCCTCTGTGTGTAACATGAAGCAGCTGGTCAGACCAAGAGTTTGTGAGGACATTATGAATTTAATAGAAAAGGGCAAAAGGCCTCGGCTCATCCGACTTTTGTTTGTCCAGCTGAGTCATACTTCAGTTAATAATGGAAAATCAGGTCTGCAGTATTATTCTACTCTGATTGATTGATATCATGCCTTGTGTCCCTCCAGGCTCCAGTGCTGCAGTATCTGTACTACTTGGCCCAGATAGGCATCGCCATGTCTCCTCTCAGTAATAACAGCCTGTTCCTCAGCTACCATCGCAACCCTCTGCCAGAGTACCTGTCCAGGGGCCTCATGGTCTCTCTGTCCACGGACGACCCTCTGCAGTTTCACTTCACCAAGGTCAGTGTACATTAGATTTTCTGACAGTCTGACAAATGCAGTAATAATTGCACTAAGGGATAGAATGTTTCACTTTTGACATTTACCCCTCACACATGCTGCATGATTACATTGTCATTAATGTCAGTACAGTCTACAGATTTAACTCTGAGTCTGGGGGTTTAATTGGCTGACTTCTGCACACCTGTCTTGAATAAAGCACTGATTACCATTATGTGACTAAAATCTCCTACATATAATCATACAGTGGAGCTGACTGACTCATGTTTATTGTGTCATAAAACAGTAAAAACCAAGTACAAAGAAAAAAAAATAAAGCATTGATTAGACACTTGATATGTCCTTGACACAAAGGATCAGAAGACTTAGTTTCAGGGACAAAGAGGAGGCACGTTTGTAACACTGAATTTCAATAGATAGACAATTAAAATGTCTTATTAAAGTTAGAATCCTCAACATCGAACCCCATTTTGCTACCATTTATTGTTGGCATTTATTTATCATTGCTTATCTAGATGGTTATATTCATTTACAGGAAATGATGCATGTATGCACTGGACAAAAGTACATTTCTAAGACAACATTTGATCAAAGGTTAGGCTTTATTGCCTGGACGACATTGTTGACCATCTCCTTAATAACACATTGTGTGATTATAAATCCTCTCAGCCCAGTAAAGTTGGTGTGCAGTAAAGATACGCGGGTTTGCCTTCTGTTTTCTGACAAAGTAGCCATTCAAAGGGTGTCTGTTGCCGGGATACGCTTCTTATTTTAACAACTCTTACTCTCTTACTCTTAACAACTTACTTTAACTCTGGGACCTGTGTCAATAAAAAGCACCTGCTGTCTCCTGCTGCCAAATCAGCCACTTTAAACTACAAAAAGTTAATCATTAAACATTTGGCAGAGCCATAGTACATGTTATAATAACTTTATTCATATAACACCTTTCATAAACAAAGTTACAAAAAGCTTTACAAAAAAAACATAATTAAAGCAAATAAGACCCATGGCAAATTCAAGTTTGGAGCCTTTAGTAGGGCCCTGTTAGAGGATCTCAGAACATTCAAGCTTTTAAAAACAAGCAATAAAATGTTTAAATCAGTTCTAAACCTCTCCTGTGACCAGTGAAGGGCAACAAGGATTAGTGTAATGTGGTGGCTTCTCTCTGAGGTAAAAGCCTGGCAGCAATGTTTTAGATCAGCTGCACCCTCTGGACGTTTCACATGCTGATACCAGAATTAAGTGCATCAATATTCAAGTCTCGACAAAATAAAAGCATGGATGACCTTTTTTAGTGAGCAGAGGAGAGGAACAACCTGTTAGTTGAGAAAAGCAGGACTGCAACACTTCAGTCACCTGAGCATCAAAGATTTTTCCTGAGTCAAAATTAACATCTAGCTTGCAGCCATGTTTTCAAAAACATTACTAGATAAGGCTAGAGAAGAGATTATTATGCTGCTCATACTGCTAATACCCAAAGGGGGTGATTATAATTAAATCAGATTTTGAGTCATTCAAATCACATTTATAATTCAAAAATGATATAAATGTAGATTTATGATGTGTAAAACAACAGTTCAAATTCACTTCTTAATCAACCGAGTTGCTTTAGATATAGCAAAGAATGCTACATCATATTACAAAACTCTCCTGCATGATCTTGATATATGTTGTTTGCTCTGTGTAGGAGCCGTTGATGGAGGAGTACAGCATCGCTGCTCAGGTGTGGAAGTTGAGCTCCTGTGACATGTGTGAGCTGGCCAGAAACAGTGTGATTATGAGCGGGTTCTCTCATAAGGTATCAATAATCTTTATTGCATAATACACATTATCCAATTTTACAGTCTACAACTCCACCACTCCCTCCTCAGTCTATTGTTCTGCAGACAGTTTAATTTTCTTCTTCTGGATCAGGTGAAGAGCTCCTGGCTCGGCTCTAAGTACCTCAAGGAGGGGCAGGAGGGGAACGATATCAGGCGCACCAACGTTCCTGACATCCGTGTGGCGTACCGGTATGAGACCATGTGTGAGGAGCTGAATTTAATCACACAGGCCATTCGCACAGATGAGCTGGAGACCATCGAGGAGGAGGGCAGTCTGTGTATGGGAGCTGTGCAGGGAGAGAAGTGAAACATGAGGCACAACACAAACTGATTTCACTACATTCCCTGTTTTCATATCAGGACTTTGTACAGATTTGCATATCAACATATCACATGTATGAAAAGAGAAAAGATTTGTTTCAAGAAAATTATGAAGGTTGCTACGGCAACCGTATGAGAGAGGACCTGCAATCTATGTACCCAACATGTTCCCTTCCTTTAGAGTCATTCTTTGTGTAAATTTGTCATGGTGATTTCACGATGTCTCTTGATCTATTTATTTTGAAATTATTATATTTTCATGGTTTCCGACTACATTTTGTCAGAGTTTCTGTACAAAGTCTGTATTTCCTGTACCAAGCATTGAATAATACTGACGTTCAAGATTCATCCCATTAATAAAACGTATTAACTGGATGCTACACTGATCGATTTAAATGAGAGACAATCTGGACAATTTTGCAAGTTAAAGAACCTTTTGATTATGTGCGGGGCTGTAGCTACCATTGAGGACACTGAGGTCATGTTTATTATATCTTTTATGGCAATTTGAGGGTTTTAGTGGCCTTGAGGGAGTTTACATTCTACAGTTAAAAACATAGACGTGAATATTTTATTTGGTTGATTACAGTATTTGTAATCTGCATACTTTAAATACATTTGTTGACTTTAAGTGCAAAAAATGAACAAATGTGCAGTGTGGAGAAAACTTTGAAACCACTTAATTTTGGGGGATGTAACAGTAAGACTTTATTTTATAGGTCTGTAATATTTCTAATATTTACCTCACAGGTTTCTTGGAATTAAATATATAATCTGGTAAAAATTAAGGGAAAGTAGATGCAATGTTCTGAGATATTTTAATAAGTTTTCCAGAGTTAAAACTTATTTAAGTTAAGTTTCAAATATTGTTGGGCCTCCCTAAACTGCCATTTTAGGAAGTTATATTATGGCTCGTGATGCAACAGTCACTTCCTGTTTATGGACAGTAGTTGATTGATTTTGTTTGGCCAATACTAGATGGTAACCATAGGTTTGTGAAACTTGTTATGTGTTGTTTCTTTGTTTGACTTAACGTCAATACGGACATGTCCTAGCAACTGGTTTTCACATAACAAGTAGCTGAAACATTTCTTAATTTTTACGTAATAATGCAAGCTGAATTAATAATCACAGAAACTATCTAGTAGTTACTGAGCGAAGACTTCAGGAACAGCTTTACACACACTTAGTATTGATGTGTAGCTGGTGCAACCCAATCCTGAGGAATTTCCTTGAAATCATCATCATCATCATCATCATTTAAATAAAACTTACAAATACAGTTGACTGAATAAATAAAGTGTGAAAAATCCCAACTATAAAATAACTTTCTGGGGGTTTGAGGGGGGTGATGACCTCAGTATGTCTGAAATCCTGGCTACGGTCCTGACAACTTACCAAATACAACATTTTGCCGCAAAATGTGTTTAACATGTGATGCAAGACTATTCACTGTCAAATTAGAAACACTGCATGAATATTTGGCTTTTTGGTTGACATTTTCCTCGTCATCGCCCACAGAACAATACCTCATTGCACATACCTCATCGACTGCCAGAAAAATCTGTATTCCTGTAACTGGTGATGATATTAACAGCATATTTCCCACAGCTGCTCCCTGTCATGTTCTTGCTATCTTTACAGTCTTTACAGTGATTCAGTAGGGTTGCATGAAGGCATAGCAATATGTGTTTCTGGTGTGCGGTAATGCTTCTCGGTTGTCATCTTATTACAACTTATTTTGTGACATTGTTTCTGCTGACAGTCTGATACCATCTGTCCGTTATCAGGTATTTAAAATACGTACATTTCTGATTCATAGTACAGTGAGTGATGCATGATCTGTTCCCTCAGTTTCCACTCCACACACAAGTTCAACCAGTGCCAAATTCATGATGACCTCAACATATTTTTAAAGAAATGAAAGTTGATGAACTTGACAAACCCTTTTCAAAGTCCTGCCTTCAGCTTGGGTCCTGATGTTATCTGTGGAGCTGCATGTTGCTATTCAGAAGCACTGCGTGTTCCTCCCAGAGAATTACATGTGCTGTTTGTGAAATATTATTTAATGACTTTTGTGTCCCAGAAAAATAAATGTTGTTCACACTGGCGTGCTGGACTTGCTGCAGTTTGTACATCACAGACGGGAGATACATGCCTCTGAAAATGAAAACAGCAGCTGACAAAAACAACAAAAATCTAAATATTTATAACGTGTTTAGACAAATAAGGTTTGGATGAGATTTAGCTGTTCACAATCAGGGGTTGTGTGGAAATGTGTGCGAGTGAGTAAAAGAAGTGAAACAAAGAGTCCATTGTGTGTGTGTGTGTGTGTGTGTGTGTGTGTGTGTGTGTGTGTGTGTGTGTGTTTGTGTCCACATTCGAGTCATTACTCTCCAATACTGGTCAAAGTGAGCAGAAAGTTCACACAGAATTCAGCTTGATAACAGACATGTATCTATTCAAAAATAAAATAATTGAGGTTTGGCTGCAAAGACGAAAACCCTAGCTCACACATATTGTATAGCAAACAGTATAATATGATTGGGTTTTTTTGTGCAGTGATTTATGTGTCTGGTAGTGCTAAAATGATTAGTCTACGAGTTGATTAGATGACCTATTAAAAAATAATGAGTGAAAATGACATGTATAAAAAATTTTTTTTAACTATAAATAAGACTAAATAGCCAATCAATCACTACCTTAAGTTCAACTGTTATTATTTTATTCAAATCAACAATCAAGACCTGATGCCACAATTAATGGCTGACAAAATTAGCCCTTATTAATGATATTGTAGTGGGACAAAATAATCCTAACTCAAGGGCCACTCACCTGTCCTTTGCAGAGCTTTCAACCGTGTCACTCTTAAAGGTGCAACATGTAAGAAATTTAGTTGAAAAGAAAATGCATTTTAAAAAAGTACTAATATGATCTACAGAATTGAACATGTAGACTGGTACTGTGTTGCAGAGATATCTACTGATGTTAGCATGCCTTAGAAAAAGGCAGCCACCAGATCTTGAGATGATCTTTTTTTCCATTACAAAGGTCAAACTGAACTATTTATTTTGGTGTGGAAATGAATCGTTGGACAGACTCCTCCTTTACATCTACAACCCTTTTGTATACAGGTTAGCATTAGAATGGGTGAAGCCCCGCATTAATGCTTCTAGTACAGTCAGACTGTAGCTTCCATTGTGGTTTATGGAAAAGACTTGCATGACTCAGGCTTTTCATATACAATACATGTCATGTCTTAAGGCAGCTGTACATGATGCATCGCTACCCAGCGGATTAGTGTATTCGTGCTCACTCATCACACAGCAGAAGGTTACATAAGAGCAGACAAAAGAACCGGTTCAGAATTCAGATCCACGGGGTGTGACGGACCGCCGGGCTGACCCCGCCCCCTTCCCCACCACACCAGTCCTCGTCCTCCTCCTCACCTTCCCTCCCTCCATCTTCACTCACCGACGATCTGCTGCAGCTGCTGAAGTCTCTGACCGCCGTCTGGAATCGGGAAAGTGTTTCAAAATGACGATGACACTTGCTTACTGGGATATCCGCGGGGTGAGTTCAGCTGTCGTCTCTGCTGTAGCTAACACAACTTCTTTTGTTGGCGGCGCTGTGGCGGGTGACGGCTGCCGGTGGAGCTCCACTAGCGCCCGGTGCAACACACACACACACAGCGCCGCTGTCGTTCGAACTCTTCGTATCTCCTGCAAATCTCTTAAACTTTTTACTGCATGATATCGGAGTTTTATATGCGTGTTGACGTGTTAACAGATCCGCGCTCGGTAAAGTGTTGTGTAACTGCGAAACGCCCGGGTGCACGTGCTCAAAATGATTTCATTGTGAGTAACGGCAGCGATGACCTCCAAAACTGAATCAAACATTCTGTGGCTAATGTTAGCTAACATGTTAGCTTACACACCCGACTTTTACATGAGTTGGAGCTATGATCATCATGCGCCCCGAATAATTGAATCCCTGTTATCCAAGAGCGATGTTTTATAGTGGATTTAAAGGGCTGTAAGGTGAGTGGGACGTGCATTTTCCCCCACTTAAACTGTTTATAAATTCTAGCTAAATTCTTAGCTAAATTCCCTTCAAATGGCAGAAAGACGTCAGAAAATAGAGCAACATGATGAGAATACCGAGGCTGAAACGAAGGCACCTGTGCGCACGGAGCTCAGTTGTTAACATAATGGGGGTTAAAGATCAAGTCTCTAAATGGTTAACTATAATCCCACAAGTCAGGCTGCAGCTAACAACTGCTTTCAAATACTTCAATAGGCGACATTTACAATGAATCAGCTAAGACTTAGCTGATTCATTCTTAGCTGCTAAGTCATCGAGAGGAATGTCAATATAGTGTGAACTTCCCCCTAAAGGTAACCAGAGCCCTGATGTAGTAAAGGCTTATTTTGTTCGATCAAGGTTAAAATTGTATTAAACTAAGCAAACTAAACATGAGCACATATACAAAAGGCCTGCACGATATGAGCAAGATGTGCGATGACACCCTTCAATATTGCGATGACGATATGACTTGCGATAAATAAGAAAATATTCAAGTTTGCATACAGTTCCTGTGTCTTTCAGATTTTTCTGCATTAATAGATTCCCTGCTTTGAGGTACTCTTAAACACTTAACAATTAAATAAAAAAAAATATATATATATAATATTTTCTATATATATTTTTTTTTTTTTTTGAGCATGCTTTTATTGAACAAAACCATTATAACATTAATTTACATATGTTACTGTTGCTGCAGTGATGGTCGCGTTACTTGACTTCTGCTCGACGTTTGCGCTCTAGACTGACTGGCCTTAAATTGCTCGTGCAGCTCTTTATACTGCGGTCAAGCCAGCCGTGGTTCGCGTTTGCTTGGTCAAATCAGCCACACATTTTTTTTCAAGAGCGCAAATCTACTAACATTTACTGTATTCGTGATGAAACCGCTCTGAAGAGCTGCTGGTAGTGACTATGGGGCAGACTGCAGTCTCTCAGTCAGACCCATGAAACATACGATACTTTTACAGTAATTATTCCCGGGAGTGAGCTGAAGGTATCACGATGGTATCCTTCCGGATTTCAAAGTAAAGGACGACGTGAGAATTTTTTTATTTTTTTTTCCATAAGTAGTTTTGGATTCATACACTGCTGAACTAAGTACTTCCTAGACTCCTTGCATGCATAATATGAAGTACTTTTACTGTGTACTTTTAGAGTAATCCTTTGTCAAAATCCTGACCAGATCACAAGAATAAGGATATTTCGGCCAACTTTGATGTGCAATAAAAAAACTTGTTTACCATAAATAGTCCAAGATTCATATACTGCTGAACTTAGTACTTCATAGACTACTTGCATGCATAATATGAAGTACTCTCACTGTGTACTTTTAGAGTAATCCTGGGTCAAAATCCTTAACAGAGAACAAGAATAAGGATATTTCAGCCAACTTTGAGGTGGAATAAAAAACTTGTTTTCCATAGATAGTCCAAGATTCATATACTGCTGAACTTACTTCTTACTTGTATAACTAGTATAGAGTACTTTTACTGTGTACTTTTTAAGTAATCCTCTGTCAAAATCCTTAACAGGATTAAGTCTTTTCTCCCAAATTTTATGTAGAAATTTACTTTGTAACAGAGTATTATTAATGGTATTATGTTAAGTAAGAGATCAAAATGTTAAGTAAGATCAGAGTATGTTCCTCCAACACTGTGCAAATCTGAAACTTGGATTCATGACTAGGTCTTTTTTCAGTCATAACACCCCATGCATATAAGGCCATGGATACAACTTGAGAAGTGAGCTGACCATCAGCCAGCAAACGTTGACTGTGGTTGACTAGGAGCAGAAGAGAAGAGTTGAAATAGATATGCCAATCCTAGCTGACAGTAACATCAAGAAAACGGAGCTCAAAAAGATCGAGAAGTACCAGGACTTGAAGGAACAACTTGAACAGATGTAGAAGGTGAAGACCAAAAAGGTCCCAGTGGTAATAGGAGCATTCGGAGCTGTGCCACCCAAACTGGGAGAGTAGCTCTAGCATTTTCCAGGTGCAACATCAAGGGTTTGTGCAGAACCCTCAAATTCAAGGTCTGCTTTCAAATTCAATGCAGGTAAAGCAGGGGAATGAGGACACAGTTTGTTTTGTTTCCTTTCCCGATTGCCTCTATGTATGATTTATTTAACATCATCTACCACAACAGTCACATAAGCACAATGCATATCTTTTTACCTCATCTCAGCTTTAGTAGTCAGCAAGTAGTCTATGAAGTACTTAGTTCAGTAGCACATGAATCTTGGACTGCTTATGGAAAATACGTTTTTTATTCAACCTCAAAGTTGGGCAAAATATCCTTATTCTTGTGATCTGGTCAGGAGGTCACTAGAACAGAATGTGCGGCTGGTTTGACCAAGCAAACGCGAACCACTGGCTTGACCGCAGTCTCTTAATGGTGGTGCAGCAGGTGGTGATGGAGGTTGGTGGTGTTACCTCTGGACGTTGCTACAACTGTTCTGCAGGTCCTACACAGTACCTGAGTCTGTAAATTGTCTTATGGCTTGAGTGCAAAGTATCTCCAAACCGCGGAGCTGCTGTTTCTTTTTGCCACAAGCGTTTCGTTGACATTTTCAGAGCTGGGCGTCATCTGATTGGCTAAACGGTGTGCATGCATTGCCCATGTGTTCAGGGCCGCATCTGATTGGCCAAATGTCACAAGCTGACTGTGAAAGCATGGCGGATGTAAACAAAACTTATCGCACTTCAGACCAGCTTTTGCGATGGGTTTATCGCGCACGTTCACATCGCGATGACGATGAAAATACGATTAATCATGCAGGCCTAATATTCAGTATTGTTTTGTATGACTATGAGTTAATTAAGTCATAAGTAGGGATTGACCAATATTGGATGTTCAATGGCTGATTGAATTTATTCTGTATTTTGGATACATCTGCAGCTCGCCCAGCCCGTCCGCCTGCTGCTGGAGTACACCGGCACCAAGTATGAGAACAAGTTTTTCTCATGTGGTGAAGGTAACTTACCTGTTTAAGTAACTATAATTTTAACCAGATAAGTGGCCCAAGGCCCATACAACATAAAAGTTTACTCATTTAACCCACACTTTTCTCACACCAGCTCCAGACTATGACAAGAGCTGCTGGTTTGATATAAAACCGAAACTTGGAATGAACTTTCCCAATGTAAGTGAGTTTAACCTTTTTGAAAGAAATTGTGTGAATATTAATTTAAATTGTAATGCAGGTGAGTTTTAAAACATCAACAAATAATTTCTCAATAACATCCCACCATAGCTGCCCTACTTGGAGGATGGAGACAGGAAGATTGTGCAGAGCAATGCTATCATGAGATACATCGCTCGTAAGCACAATATGTGTAAGTATTGTGTTTTTATTCCACATCTGAATATTTTGTCTTGGATATAATGTATCCGCCTTGGATGTCTTATTTCAAAACTCTTCTCGGCCATTATTTCTTGAGTGTCTTGAGAATAATCTGATGTGATCACAGGCGGAGAGACGGAGGATGAGAAGGTCCGCGTGGACATCATGGAAAACCAGTCGATGGACTTCAGGAACGGGTTTGTGAGGCTGTGCTACACTGATTTTGTGAGTATTAAATTTAAGGTTTAATAACATAGAACTTGTCATTTTACATATTAAACAATGCCAACATCACCTCTCTGACATCAGGACAAGATGAAGCCAGGTTACCTTGAGGCGCTGCCAGGCACACTGAAGCAGTTCTCAGATTTCTTGGGAGACAGGAAGTGGTTTGCTGGTGACAAGGTATGTAACTCCTTAAACATGGGAGGCTTCATATGTCAGTCCTTTTTTTAAAGCTGAATCACTCAGGTTTTGACATAGTATATGGGCTTATGGAGTTGAAACAGTGACTTTAATATACAATTACCTGTTTACACACCCAGGAGACACAAAGCCACATTAGCATTCACATTTGGAGTTGTTTTGAGAAATCAAAGCAGCGTAGGCAGCATAAATAGATTAATTCAAGCTTTTTTGATTAAAAACAGCTGCCTGCTGTTGCTGGAAAATAAACAATACATTTGTGGGTTGAAAAACCAAAACATGAGCTGAAACAAATCACGAAGTTTGATAGAGCTGTAACAGAACGGCAGAGTTTTTTGCTGAATCTGAGTTTTACATTAGAAGTCCTTTTTAATATTACATGCAAGTGATTTGACAGATTGTTTTATATGAACAATTGATTTACTGCAGCTTTGAAGTCTAGTTTAAGCCTTTAATTTGCTTTCAGCTTGTTTGTTTATAACTTTCTTTACAATAGATCACCTTTGTGGACTTCATTATGTACGAGCTGTTGGATCAACACAGGATGTTTCATCCTACCTGCCTGGACGACTTCAAGACACTCAAAGATCTTTTAAACCGATTTGAGGTGAGAACCCTCAACTTTTTGTTGAACGGATACAAACAGCACATTCGTACTCTTAGCACTGAAAGTTAAAGAAGTATGTCTTGCACTATTTTTTTTCTTCCTGTGTCACAGTGTGATTGCTGTAGGTAAACAATGTATATGCAGAATTGCTTCTGTGCAGGTCTTGCCATGAATATTATGTAACTCACAATGGCTTGGTATAATATGTCAACACAGGCTCTGGAGAAGATCGCTGCCTACATGAAGTCAGACAGGTTCATTAAGACTCCTGTCAACAACAAGATGGCCAAGTGGGGAAACAAGAAAGAGTAAAGAAAAATGCATTTACGCCTTATAGAAGGAATTAAGAGTTCCCAAGTGCAACTAACTCAATAACCCGTAAATCAGGAATAGAGAAAAGTTGTTCTGTGCTTTGTCTTTTTATAAGCCGTTAACTAGCCGATTGTGTAGATTTCATATCCTTTGATCACATGCTACAAAATTTACAATTCTGAAATCATTTTTAGTTGAATTGTGAAAAAAGAAGTCCAAGTTTGTACTGGAAATTTGAATGTAAGTAGAAACTTTATTTTGATTTAAAGCACTTAATTTCTTACATCTGAAACAGATTGTTTTTAACAATAAATCTTGTATGAACTTTGTTTGGGACTCAATCAGTCATACATACATAACACATGCCACCTACAAATCAACTGAAAGAAATATAATATAGAGTATAAGTTAATGCAGCAGAAGAGACTGAACTGTTATCAAATCAATCCAACTGTAGTATAGTTACATACATATTTAGTTTAATTGCAATTGCAAAAACTATACAGTTTGCTTGAAAGTATAAACAGAAAAATTACTTAATGATTAAGTTTAAATTATTTAGTAACTTACAAATCATGAAATCATAATTTTTTTCGCTTTGACTACGGCCTAGTACACACGTACTTTTGGAAACAGGGTTTTAAAAACATTCTGTCCATTTCAGGAATTATCTCCATCCAGTCTAACACATCTGAAAATGCACACCTCATGGCCATTTACATACACTGGGCATGTGCATACCGTTGTTAACGAAAAGCAGATTGTATACTCTGGTCGGTCTGGTTGTAAGCAGCCGTTTTCGTCTCTTTTCCATTAATGTATTATCAATGTCTGTCTGTGTCTTTCTTAACAAAACGTTAAATATAACATCCATTCCGTCAACATACAAACTCAAATACAATATCACAACACTGCCAATAATGCTACAAACACAGACAACCTTGTTTTTTCTAAGAATTTCAGTTTCTGCCTGTCCAGATGTAAACACCAAAAATGGAGGAAGGAGTTTTCCATAACATCCGCTACCAGTTGCCTTAATCACTGTTCACTTGTGTATGAAAGGCTTAAATGCATAGAAAAAGCTTTGGTTTTGAGATATATATGTGGACAAGACCTTATCTGATAAATGCTGAGCGTAGCCATCCGCGCAAAATGATCGATAACATTCAGAATTAATCAGACATCAGTAATTCCAGATGTTGATCTGTGGAAATCCAGCAGGCCGTTAGTAGCGACCGTTGTACAGACCTGAAGGTTCACTGGCGAGCTGTAGGAAATGGGATGAAATATTACTGATGTGCAAAAGTTTTATATGTGTGTGTGTCCCGTGGCACATTACTTACTGCAATGGCTGACTTAATGGCCTGAAGCTGGAAGAAGACCCTTCCTCCCTCTTCTGGACACACAGTCCTTATCTCTTCCTTGGTCATCCCCAGAAGCAGTTTCCCAGTCAGCACCCCGAGGGAGTTCACAGTGCTGCAACATGAGACGGCACAGAACAAATTCAACATGCATTACAGGTCTTATTTGCATCGTAGAGTTCCCACGTCCTCTGTGTGTATTGTCACTCACATTCTGGAGAAACCTTTGAACTCCAGCCAGGCTTTGACTTGTGCAGACGTGGAGTTCATGTCCAGACTAATTGAACCCCGACCGTCCCGCTGTGAAGGAGAGCGAAGGGAATCAAATGTCACATGTTAAATCTGTTAAATGCTCACACAGCAGAGCTTTCTGTCTCTTTTCTCACCGGTGCGTCTCCCATGGGCCCGTTGCTACTCATTGGCTCCAGAACATTCTGAGGAACATTACCCTCCTGGCCCCCGGTGTTGCGAACAAGCCACCATTGTTTGGATTTTTGAATCACCTGTGGAAAGGCCAAAGAACCGAACACCTCAAACACCTGAATGCAAATACTGACAGTAATGACAGTGATTGATAAATATACAGCTTTATGAAAATTTAAATTGTATAAAGCCTCCATGTAGAGCACTTTAGTGTATTAGTACAGTATGTCCAGTTGATTTTTTTTTTTGACGGACTACACTGCTATCGGCTAGATTTGTAGTTTCTTCTAATTTTCCTACCTGTCATTGGACTGAAATTCTCTCATCAGGTGAAAACGTATCGTACACAACAATAATTAAACCCTAAATAAGAAAGCATCATCATTAACACCTTGTTATTAGCTCTAAAAGTGACAATTATATCCACAGAGAAAAAAAAATCATACATATTTTATTGCTTGGTGAAGGACTTTGGCCTTTATTTGTTCATCTAGTAGACGTACTGACACATTGGTCCGAGAGGCTGGAAAGATATGTAGCTTATTCTAGTGAGTTTTTTCTTACTTCTGGAGCCAAAATGCCTCTTTTGCATCTTTGTAATTTGATAGTTAAGGTTCATGCTGCCTTGAAACATGCAAACAAAGAGTTTTAAACAAAAATGGCCTGTTTGATTAACAACCTATGACAGATTCTCCAGTGGAGGTGGGCATAAGAAACCAAATCCTACTACAGTGCCAGTAACCTTAACTCATTTGCCTGGTACATGAATTTTCAGGTACATGAATTTCTCCAAACATGCTTGATTAATTTATATGTGTTTGTGAGCTGATAAGATTTTTTTTTGTTGCAGATTATAATGCAGAAAAAAGATGCTTGGGATCATTTCTAATTGTTAATTTCCAAGGAAAATTTGTTAGTTCAGTGCACTGTTGATAATCTGTAGAATATCCTGCCTCTGTTCCATATCTTTGTCACAAGTGTTTGATTACCACATTTGAGGGATCATAGCCAAAAATGTGTGTAAATCCACCAACATATTGATAAAAACATTTTTTCCGTTCCAGTATCAGTCTCGGCCCCAACAGACAAGTACCAGTCGGGCTCTAAATAGATAACTGCACTGTAGTTTGGGGTCAGATCAGGGCGTGCTGTCAGTTTGTCCTCTCACCTGAACCACTTCACCCTTCATAATGCTCAGCTCTCGGTTGTTTCTGGCCATGAAGTCGTACATGACGCGCATGTACAGAGGTGGCTCTCTGGGCCTGAAATGGCAGCAGACACACTTTGTAACAGGATTGCATTTTACAAGTGGGCACATAAAGCCATATTTCCTGCGGTGTAGGAACACCTACTGCATTGGTGGTGGTGATGAACCCCATGGACCGTTGTTCATAGGCTATAAAAGGTGTTAAACGCAACATGATTAAGTGGATACAAGATTGATGAGGATTTCACTGGTTAGTTGTATCATGTGGCTTCTAAAACTTGCATATCAAAATGTACTGATTGCCAGATAGGAGCAGTTTACCTTTTTTAACATGTTATTTAAAATACTCCTAACTTCTCATGCAGTCTCAACATACTTCAGCGAACACTCAGCTTTATGAATGACACTAAACTAGTAGTGTAAATTAATTTAGTAACGGCTAAATGTGTAGCCGCGGCAGGTATCTATTGTCTCTGCTAGACCAGCATCAACACAGTCCCAAACATATTATGAAAACTAGGTTTAGAAACAAAAACCAGAGTTAAATGTGAGTTTGTCAGTGTGGTTCTACCTCTTCAGGTTGGTGTTGGCCAGGTGGGAAGCGCTGACTGTTGCTCCTGCTCAGTGGACCATTCTCAAAAGGAAGCGGGGAAGGCATGGGTGCGAAGGCAGGCGGCTGCCAGCCATCGTAAAAAGTTGGGATGTAAAGTGGGACTTCATCCGGCCATCTAGACCTGTGAGGTGGCAGGAGCACAGAAAACTGTGAGCGAGATTTTTAAAAAAAAGTAGCGCAAAAGTACAAAACAAACAAAAACACACAGTGAGAAGCCAGGCTTTGATCACAACCCTAGATTAAGAGTTTAAGGAGTAGCTCAACATTTTTGTAATGATGCTTCTTCGCTCTTAAGCTTTGATGACATTGATAGCACCCATGTCTGTATGTTAAATATGAAGCTGGACGGTTAGGTTAGCTTAGCATACACACTGGAAGTAGGAGTAAACAGCTGGCCTGTACAAAGGTTGATGAAAAAAGTTAACATTTTTAATTCTCACTCACTAATTAACACATTACATCTTGTTGTGCTTAAAGTGTCCTTCTGGAGGATTTTTCACATCCTGGCAACCCTAAAATTGCTCCTTTTAATGCTGATCAGTAACACACCCTAAAAAGAATTTTCCTTGTTGACAATTTCCAAACTTTAAAGGTTCCATATTGTACAATGTGAGATTTCTTTCTTGATTACACAGCAGGTCTATATGCTAAATAAATACTGCTAAAAACTCAAACTGAAAATTCTGTAACGTTGTGATGTCACCACTCTAAGCCACGCCTCCTGCACGACTGTGGTTGCAAAAACACCAACAGAGCTGATGTGGAAACACAGTTGGCCGTGCCTGCTCTGGCCTGTGAGAGCTGACCCATCAGAGCAGACTGGGCTTTTTGGGAGGGGGGCCTTAAAGAACTGTGAACTAAAACAAGAGCATTCAGACGGAGGGGGAATGGAGGTGCTGCAGCAATGGACTGTATGAGCAAAATATTGCAATTCTTGAAAAACAACAAACATTTTCTCGTATACACTAATAAAAGTATGACCCTGGGAATGAGGGGAGCAGTGTCAAGTAAAATGTACCATCTTAAAACTGAAATGACAGCAGATCCCAAATACAGCTCTTGTTTATCAAGTTTTCCATAGGACATAAAGGCAGCATTATCTCTGACTTGTTTAGGTGTCAGCCATCACACACACACTCTGCCCCCAGTTAGGGCGTGCCAGGGCAGGTATTGGAGCACTTACAATCAGGCAACAAGCTATTTAAAAAGAGTTATGTAAGGGTGTGGGTGGTTGTAAAAGCTGCCCTACCTGGGGACATTCCAGCTTTCTCCTAGAGACCGCCACAGGTTATCCTCATCTGGGTCGACAACCCGGCTGAGCAGCCGCAAGGCTGCCACTGTCAGCAGGGGAGAGACCACAGTGGGAGGCAGATCTGCAGGATACTGAGGCATTAACTGTGGAAGTAAGAAAATGGAGAAAGTAAGTGTTAACTGTTCACAGTGAAGTTAAGAAAAATGAGTCAAGGAGAAGTTTAGAAGAGCTCACCATCCCCAAACTAGAGAAGAAGATGTGGATATAGTCAGGAGCAGTGGGGCTGTTCAGTACCCCCTCCAGCTCGCCCTGAAATATAAAGAGGTTTCTGTTACACTCCACTGCTTTCTGCTGCAATCACACGTTAAAAGCAACACAGCATAGTGTTTTGTTAGGCCTGTAATCACGTAGAGTGGAGGTATCTTTTTTAAACCCAAGAGAAATTTGGCCTTGGTAAGAACTGAATATAATTGGTGAAGCTACTGTATTCTACCCCCTCAGTGAAGACTAATAATACCCAGTCATCATACTTTCCTCTTTATCACTCCACACAGGGTTGTCGCCTGAGGGCCCTCTTATTTGCTTTAGCCATCAAGCCCCTCGCCAACTGCACTTCACAGTCAGCCTTACATCAGGGTTATTTTCAGGAATGAAGAAGACCAAAGAGTTCCTCTTTATGCAGATGATCCTCTCCTTTATACGTCCAATTTCTCAATATCTCTCCCCACCGCTCTAATTATCTTTTTTTATATCTCATTTGGTGTTATATCCAGCTAGGAATTGAACGTAAATACATATACTTTAATTATTTAAGAAGTCACATTGACATCAAGATCTCAATTACAAGTGAGACCTGAGTACAGAATAAAATAAGACCAAACTTTAACTGAGCTAAACTTTAGCCATTTAGCTCAGTTGGTAGAGCAGGCGTCCCATGTGCAGAGGCCTTACCTGCGTGTCATTCCCCCTCTCTCTCATCCTGTTTCTTGTCGTATCTTGAGCCTGTTCTATCAATAAAGCCATATAAAGGCCAAAAAATACTTAAGAAAAAAGAAAAAAAGATTAAACTGATTCCCCACTTGACACATTCCTAAATCCAGACCTGCTCTCAGAGGAATGATTAATTAATCTTCAGATTCATTCCCTTCGTTTAGACCCCTTAAATTCCATTAAATCAGTTTTGGAGCTTAAGTTTCCAAGGAACTTTGGGAGGATGCCCTTGATAAGTACACAAGTCATCTATCTGTGCAAAACTTGGATTGATACAGTGTAATGTTGTACACCGCACCCACATGACAGACATTAGGCCCTCTAGAATTTACATAGATGTGGACCCAATGTGTAACACGTAGCACCAAGCACCGGCGAGTCATGTACACATGCTCTGGTCTTGTCCTGCTTTTATTTATTCATTTTAAAATGTTATTTTATTATAATTTTTATTTTACTTTTCATTTCAAAAACGGTTCAGAGTTTTGTTTTGGTTGGTAGCATCTGTCCTGTCCTGGTCTTGTCTTGGTTTTGTATTCTTCCTACTTTGCTGACTACTTGCACTTTTTCTTTACCATTATTGTATTGACCAAACTGTATTGTCCATTTGTTCATTTTCTTTTGAAAAATATTAATTAACAGATTGTTAAAAAAACAAAACACAAATTGCAAACAAATTTGCAATCTATGGAAAAGATTTAAGAGAAGTATTTACCAGCAGATTGAATCCATATTTGATTTTCTGAAGATAGGAGACATATTCCTCAGAGGGTGGCAGTCTGTTAGCTGGTGCCACAGGAGAACATGTTAATGAGACACAAACATATATGTTAGCTGTCTATATATATGTCTATACCTACTCCATTGATTAATTGTGCATTTGGACAGATAAACTGTTGATGAGGATATTACCATTTTTCTTGGACTTTTTCTTCATGAACCCTTTTTTCTTGCTGCTCTTGTCCCCTTGCAGAGAAGGTGCATTAAGCGCTAAAGAAACTTTGCCCATGAAGATCTCCATATCGCTTAGAACATGGTTTAAAATGTCCTGTGAAAAGGAGCACAAGCACAAATCAAAACACATTCAGCTGCCCGTAGGAGCTTTCATGTTTGACTTTTTTTTCCTTGAGATGATTAGATCTATGATGATTTATAGCTGATATAATTCACTATCTATAACTAACAGTTTAATGCAGTACTGACCGTGTTCCTCTCTGCCTCTACTCGTTCAGATAAAGGAGGGATCTCTGGGCTGCTCTGGAATTCACGGGGATCAGGATGGAGCATCATCAGTTCAGGGGTGTAGGCCCGTGGAGGCGCCACATTTTCTACAACAAAATGAATCGTAAACATCAGCTTGCCGTCATTTCAGGAGAATGTAGACACAGTATAAAGCACACTGGATAGGTTTTATGTCTGGGCCCGTCTCATTTGCACAAAACACATCCAAAAGCTGTTGAGATTTTTGGGCAAATTAAAAATGTACTTCGTATCAAGCTGTACCTGGTTCTCTCCACTGTGGGGGCGGGTGGTCTGGCAATGCTGGGGGTCTCTCTTGCTGTACAGGTTGAGGTGCAGGCTGCCGGAAACTTCCCAGAGGTCTTAGCCCGACAATGTTCTCAAGATTAATCCTGAGAACAATCAACGACAGACAGAATCAGATCAAAGTCAGAGTTAGCTTTATTGACCAAGTGTGTGTACACTGCAAGGAATGCTGCTCTCAGTATGGTTAGACAGGGATAGACATAATAGGTACAAAGAGGGACAACAAAGAATGGACAGGACTATTATGGCCACAAGTATGTGAAAAAAATAGGTGTGTATCTTTATATATAAATGCACCAATGACCAACAGCATAAACAAAATGTCTTATTTAAAGTTAAGTTTTCTGTAAGTTGTAAACAATGACACAAATATTGAATAATGAACCCGACAGCAGTGAATGCATCATCCTGCTCAAATGTTGCTCTTGTGCTTTCTCGTTAATGTGGTTTAATCTCTGTTTGGATCGAGTCCATGAGATACAACCTTGTACCTCATGTCAGACTGCTCTCTGCGTGGTTCCACCGCCCCACCTCCTTTTTGGATCACCTTATCCAGATCAGCCTTGATGAGCTCCGCCTGGTAAAACAGACCTGCTTTAAATCAAACTCCTACGTGACAGCAGCAAAAACAGCTTGTTATGGAATAGAGATAATGGTCTCAGAGATATCACACCCCGACATGACTTTCAAAAGTCAAAGTTCTGGCAACATGTGACTCACCCCGGACTCCTCACACTGGAAGATGAAGACCTGAGGAAAGCGTTTGTTGCGTTCCTGCACAGATATGGTCAGCAGAGAGTCGTAGGCGCAGCTATCGAGCACAGCTGAGGTTTTAAGGATGCCACTCACAGGCAGCACCTCCAGCTCTGCCTGTTAGAGAAAGAGATAATTATTAAGAGATAGAGATAGATAGAGATAATTATTTCGAAATACTAAGTTTCTCAACATTCTGAGAAACACTGTCTCAAGTTTCTCAGACTAAGTCATTGTGAGGACAACTTGTCATTATTTCGAGAGACTAAGTCAATATTTTGAGAACGTTTCTCATGATGAGAAACAGGATTTTGGCTGAAAAGTTCTTCCAATATTTGTTTTTGTTTTTTTTATTCAAGGCTGCTCTTCTTGATATGGGCTCAGCCCCTTCATTCCAATTAAAAGAGAAATCTCAGTGAAACAGTTTGAAATCATATTTTAGACAATAATGTTTTCACAACTCTTTTCGCAAAATTTGGTAAACAGGAAGAAATCCCTCCAGCCAGGTCCGACAGTCTATTGGGAAGCTTCCCCTTGAGAGTGGAATCTGTCAGCTACTGACCTTTGTCTCAATGTCACTGAGGATAACATATCCTCTCTGAACCTCCATGACCATGTCCTGGGGCCACAGACGACCTTTGACATCAAGCCTCTTGAGCTTGGCCACGCAGTTGTCCACCGTCTTCAGCTCCTGGCCATCCAGCTCACAGGTGAACAGGTGCTGTGTGGAGTCAAAGTGGAGGGTCATGGGTGAGGACAGCTAAATGGTTGTGCTACTGGTCATGTGTAAGTCTCGATGCTGGTGCAGATTTTGTTTACCTCCACTCTGACATTAATGTTTTCTGTTTTGTTCAGCGTTTCAGAGTACTCCTTTCTCTGCACTGATGAAAAACATGTAGGTGTTTAAAAAAAACAAAAAGACACTCGACAAAAATGAAATTAGATGAGAGGTGATTTTACGTCTGAACATACTGTATATTGATTTCCCGTTGGGTCTGAACATGCTGTTCTTCTGCAGCGGCGCTCCCTTGAGGTCATCTTGTGGGTAAGGCCGTCTCTGCAGATGGACGTCCTCCTGTGAGAAACCCCTGAAACGAGGAAAAGGAAACTTATTATCAGAGAGGAGAAGTGGACCGTCACCAGCCAGACAACCTCCCAAGTCAATAAAACCATCGTCGTCACTGGTGAAGTGATTTCAAGATAAACCGTTTACAGCTGCGCTGTTGCCAAAGCACAGTTATGTTTTATCAGAAGAAGGTGTGAACGGATGTGATGAGATCTGAAATTAGTGCTCCAAAATTTAAAGGCGCAGTACGAGAAAAGGGTAGTTGATTGTTGAGTCTAATTCCAAAGGTTGTCAAATACCGACGCTGGTATTTGACAACATGGGAGTGAGACTCAACTATCCAACATCTGCAGATTTTATGTGAACAAGCTTCAAAATAAAGTACAGAGAAGCTCAGATTGCAAAATTACCCACAAAAGGAGCTACTTCTTTCTCTGTTTAAGACACCATCACTCCAGTGCATCTGTACATGGTAACAGTCGTTTGCTGCTATATTGATGTTAAAAATCTCTTATATTTAAAGCTACAACTATGAGTTTTTAACTGGTTATGAAACAGTCTCAATTTAATACTGATGCCTCTGTATGACCTAAATAACAAAACGAGGCCTTCAGCGAGAAAATCAACTATTTTCTATTTAATTTTTCTCGACGCCTGCCATGCAGACTGGAATAGCCTGTGTTTACATTTTTCCTGTGAGATTTCTTTGAATCATTTTATATTTGACAATATATTTTGCGGTTTTGATGGTGGAAACACAACCAATTTTTGTCCACAGGGGCCTCCAAAATCAACAAAATATCAAAGTTATCAGTAGTGGCTTTAACCTTTAACTCAAATCAATGAAAGTGACAGGTAAAGTGAAAACAAAAACACAAATGTTTACTGACCCTGGAGAATAAGAGAAAGGTCTCGACTGTCCGAACATTTTCAAACGATGTCTGTCACCGAGTTAAAGATCCAAAAGCTGAGATGAGCAGGAATCACTCTAGTCCAACCTGAAAGAAAAGTTTTTTTATGACGACAATCAACATCAGGAGTCGACAAAATTACATCAGTTTTATATTAAACCAGGACAAGTGGCTGGTAACACTTTTCCTCCACCTTTCTCATCCAGGATATTTAAAGATTTTGAGAGTTTAAAGTAAGACTGTTCAACTGTTTAAGGATGAAAAAACACACTCCTTTTACAAGCTTTGAACTGAATGAACAAACCAAAAACACACTTTCACAGTTCCACACACTCAAGGGTTTTACTGCGGCAGCCCCACCTGCACCTGGTGTGCCCAGTGCTTTAGGGTGGCTTATCTTAGTGTTGGAAAACTTAAGATTAGATATTGTTTTGAATTTTAAATGGTTCGATCGCCACTATTTTGTGATTGCTACTTGTAGCTAGTTGTTATTCGGCAAAAGTTACATAGATTTGCCTTAAAACTACACTTTAACGTGAGAGGAAGCCATAATAAAAAGGGAAATACCCAGTCAGTTACAGAAACAGTTACAAGTTAAAGTAATTAAGTTTCAGTAATTATTAATCTGTGTCTTGAAGAGTTAACGTAGGCACTGGACTTAGGTAACAATGAACAGGTCAGCATAAAGGTGTGTTTATACCCAGACACAAATTCTACAAACAACGGCTCTGATTCAACGACATGTAACACATCACAAGTACATAAGATTGATTTTCAGCTATTTTAAACTACGATGTCACATACCTCCTGGACTGAATGTAGGCTGTAAAATGAGCCTTCCAGGAAACAACCCACTTTCTACAAGAGCAAACACATTTCCCTTTCTAAACAGGACGCGACGCTAACACCAGTCAACATTTATTCAACCTTCCTCACATGTTTGTGTAAATCTTATATTACCCGTCAGTGTCAGCTCTGCTCCGCTGTCATCGCTCCCTTCTTTAAAACTAGATTTTCTTAGCAGTAGGCACTTGTTCCTCGCACAGCCAACCGAGAAATATTCCTTGCCTTCCTGCGTGAAGGCACCAGGATCAAAGTGCAACGACTTGACGGTAATGACGGATTAGGAGGGTTGGCCTGATTTGTCATATTGGAGGTATGGAGGAAGGCAGTGGCTCATTATGAGTCCAAAGGTTTACAAAAACCTTGCAGTATCTGTTTCAGAGAGCTCGTATGTCTAAAGTCCCCCTGAAAAAAGGCCCTTATGCAATTATCAAGCTCAAGTGTAATCTTTCGGAGCCATAAAACTGTGACACTATGGTCCAAATATTCACACTAAATGTCAAGTGGAAAATGTACAAGAGGTTAAACAAAATGTTGAAAGAGAGAAAAGAACATTGTTTTAGGTGGACAAACACAAACAAGGCAGTTTAAGTTGAATAAGAGAATCATTTATTTAACCATGAGCTGACGTGTAAATACTGTACACACCCATCATATTGACAGAGACAATGAAGAGGAAATAGTTTATTCTGTAAAGAAAAAAGTGAACGTCTCGTCTTGGGACAATGAGTTGAGGGTTAGAGTCGCCTTCTCTGAAGACTTGACAGTTTAGGCTGTAGCTTGAGCCTGGGTGGCTTTGGCCAAAGCTTTCAGGTCTGTGATGCACTTGGCGATGCTCTCTTTCTCCTGGAAAACAAAAACACACACACAGATATTTAGTGACACCTTGTTCAAACTGTCAAACTTTATCAACTAGTTAAACAGTTCATTTTTTTTTTTTTTTTAAATGGTGGTTCTTTTGTATTGGCAGTAAATCAACAGTGAAACAAAACTGATTATTTTATTCAACAATTTCTTTCTTTTGTTATTCCATTTGCCAAAGGTCTAAAATGTTACAGAAGAACTTTTCCTATGTAAAATGTGATCTAAATTTAAATCAGGAACTATCTGATCAAAGAAAACCATACTAGCCCAAATGTAAGAATTTGTTTAGGGATGTGATGTTTTGTGGGGGTCGTCTTGTAAGGACTAGATGTTTTACATTGTTCATGTTTTCAGGAATATTACATGGAGAGTGTACTGGTGTTGATTTATGGGTGGTTTGTAGCCGTAATGTGTCTCTTAGAGTTAGTCATTCCTAAAAGTGTTTTACTAGAACAGTTTAACCAAAAAACCCAAAGTAATTTTGACAACTTCCGCTAGCCTGACAGGAGAGTGTGAGTGTGTGAGCTACACAAATGTATTATTTCATGTTGCCCTTTTACAAGACAGAAGGCAGCAAAAGGATGGGAACTCTTCTTCTTTGATTAACATGATCTCTGGGAAACTCTTCAAACTGGACTCAGGATTCTAAGTGGTTGTAAATTTAAACTGCAACTCTAACATAACACCCAGACAGAGGAACAGCTGAAGGCTTTCAGTTTGACAAAAAACTGACCTGCTGAGGAGTGATGCTGCCGACGACGCTCTTCTCCACCCATTTAATCATGTGCTCCTGCTCCATCCTGCGGTGGAGGTCCTGCAGGGCGATCTGGTAATCCAAGCGCCTCTTCACCTCATTGGTCACCATGTGTAGTCTCTCTCTGTAGTTGGTCTCCAGCAGCATGGCCACATTGTTCTGAGAGAAAAAGAGGAGAGCTTATAGTCCTTGTAAACACTATAGAAAATCCTTGACTACTCTTGTACAATTGTAGGCAATTGTAAGTATTTTAAACAGACTAAACTCCTTCTTGACATCTTTCTAACACTGTGTTGCATCTTAAGTGACACAATTAATAGTTTGAAATTCAAAACTATACAAAAAAAATGCTAAATACTAACACAGCCAGAATTCAGGTATATTGTGTATATTCTATACATCCTGAAAAGAAGCACATGTATTACTGCAGTGAGAAATTTAGCTGGTGTGTTGCATGGATCAGTGACAACTATCTTTTTATAGACCACGACATTAATTCATTCATCATAATCATGGCAAGGTTTTTTTTGGCCACTCTGTGATGTTATTGCAATTTGTACTTGCCGCCAGCAGAGGTTGATAATGTCCACGTGTACATAATGATCCTTCTTTAACTCCTTGAGCTCAAGGTAAAAGGAGTGCTGGGCAACTACCAGCATTCAATATAGACTGTTGTTTAAATATTGAAGAAGGGCATTATGAACAGTGAAGATATTGATATTAAAAATGCTGCTTACCCTCTTAGCATCAAAGATCATTGATCGTCCCTCTGCTCTCCACTGTTCCTTCTTCTCATCCTCAATAGCCTGAGCCAGGCTGGCCATAGCGACATCCTTCACCTCCTGAGCCTTGGCGACTTTATCCTGCAAACACACGCACAAGCAAACGCAGATACAACAGGGTCAAAGATGTGCTCACAAAGGTTATGCAAAAAAGAGAAGACCACCAACCTTTGACTGAAAGCCTGCAGCTTGTACACAAATCATCTGTCTTACTTTAAACAGGACAATACAATCGGGTGAATAAATTCTTAAACAAGATTATAATAGTAATAAGCATCCACACACTGCAATATGAATTTATTTTTTTTAGTATCCTATGATTAACCACAAAAAAGATAAACACATATCCATTTGGTTGCCAGCTTACCTCGTTCAGTTTGTCAGCAAAAGCTGCAACACCTGGACCAAATTTCTTGGCACCATAGATGATGATGGCGCCCATAGAGAGAGCAGCAAAGGTCTCGTGGTTGATGATGTAGATTTCCTTGGAAAGCATGTAGAGGAGGAGGCCAGTGCCCAGCATGTAGGGTCCTAGTGAGAACAGGAAAAAAAAATGTAGACGTTTTTCTTCATTAATGACATTATGGGTTCACTTCGAATCGCACACTTTCTTTTTAATTTCAGTACATACTGTCTGCAGTATTCATAAAATTGGGATAAACTACATCCCCATTATGGTGTCTTGAATTTTGACCCTCTTGCTCCTAGATCTGGTGCAGCCTTACCTCAAAACTTTGGGAGTGCAAAGAACACAGTACTTAAATGTGCTTTCATCTGTCATTGACGTGTCTGTCATTCTGTCAAATGAGCTGTCAGATGTTTGTGCTCTCTCGGCTTTGTTTATACTCTCATGACACACCGTGACTTATGTGACGAATCTTCTGCTGCGCACAGGATTGTGTGTCAGAATAGCTAGAAAAGCATGCTGGCATACACTAAAATACGACCGGATGTAGTAGAACATCCTGGGATTTTTGGCACACTGCATTTCACATACTTCCTATTGGGACATACAAAATCTTTTTCTGGCCAAAATACTAAATAGTATGGTAGTATAGGTATTAGAACACAGGGGATGTCTCTGTGCTCTTAAATACATTTAGCATGCACAATAAGACTGCAAATACAATGTGTTACTCCTGACAAAAGCTGTTTATTTTAACTTTTAAAATCCTTTCGTGTCTCTTTCCTACCTGGTGTTTTATCTATCATGCCTTAAAGCCATTTCTGTTTTTTGTGAAACACTTGCTGTTAAAAAAGTTGGCTATACAAATAAACTTCTATAACTTTAAGTTGACACAATCTCAATTCCAGGTATGATGCTGCATTATTAGACTAAGGACAGAAGTCTGACCGTAAGTTGCATGTAAAGATAAAATTGCTGCTCACCATTTCATGAGAGTGAATGGATAAAGTTGTACTGAGGAGATTGTCTTTTTGCGACAAAATTAAATGACCACATTTTAAGTCTTGCATCTGGTCACTGACCTGTGACTCCAGTTTTGGGGTAAAGGAGCTGGAAAATCTCCTCTGGGAAGAGGCCATGACGGACTTTTCCTCCCTTCTCTGGCAGAGGGGGCACTGGGGCCAGACTCTGGGATGTTGTGTGCAGGGAGCGAGAAGCCTGGACCAGCCTGAGGGAGACAACATTTTTAAAAGCTTTTCGAGGGCCAATCGTCATAGGATTTATAGTTGTTGTTGTTGCTAAAACATATCATGTCAATAGCAAATACATCTAACAAAATAACTTTAAGAGACACATACCCAGCTCCAAGGGGGCCGCTGCCTTTCAGGGCGCTGGCTGCAAACACGACAAACAATGACATTAAATCAGGGCTGCAACTAATGCTTGTTTTAATTCATTCAAGTATGTTGGTAGCTTTCTTGATTAATCACACCTCTCTCAAACTGCTATAGCATATGCTGACCATTATAACCTTCATGAAGGTAGGATTTACTGCACAACAGTTGTGGTAGCTCAAGTTTTACTAATAAACAAACAAACAATATATACAATGTAAATAACTTAGCTAAACAATGCCAAAAGTCAACAAAAACCCAGGTACAGTATGTCCTGATGACATGAGCATGATATCAACTAAATGTCTGGTAGCAATTAGACTGGCTTCAAATGAGCAACTTGTGAAACCATAAAAATAAAAACACACTGTTGGTTTACTTGCATTGTAATGTTTTAACTTATTTGAAGCGTAAAGGGCACAAAACGTACCAGAGCTAGCTGTCAAAAGGTGACACTTGCAGGCGTGTAGAGGTAACGCTAGCTAAGTAGCTATGGTCTGCCACCGTTAGCTATTGTCATGTTACCTTATCTGTAACGTACTGAAAGTTATGTCTGCTAGAAATACAGGAAATGCAACACAGGCAATGACTGTTAAAACAAATCTATAAGAGATAAACTAGCTACAGCTTTAAAGATTATACTTTGCTTGTAGCTATCTATAGCTAGCATTAGCCTGTCTCTCATTCAATCCGCGGCCTTCACTTTACCCTTCAGCTTCACATTCACTTTAAACTTCTGTTTCTCATGCTTGACAGCTGGTTTACACCAGACGTGAGTTTAAATAATCATGTCAAAAGTAAGATAAGTGCATACCTGAGACAAAGACGATTCTGGACAGCATGTTTGTAGGATGAAGTGCCAAGTTCTTGCTACACCGGGCACCCTTGCTTCGGCCTGTTCGTGCCCTTCTGCAAAGAGCCGTAAGTATGGCGGAAACACGAGATATCCTGCTGAAACATCGCGAGAGTAGCATAGCCCCGATTTTTAGAGTTATTTATAGAAGTGACCACTAGATGATGCTGTTCGCTCATGCAATTTCTTTAAAAATGTTGGATTAATTGGGGTAGTTAAGGTATGAAGAGAACTTGAGGTTAAACATGATATTCAAATGCAGTTTTAATTAAAAAAAATACAACAACATTTTTTTGAGGGATTAACTGATTGATTTTAATGGAATCTGACAGCAAGTAAAAAATTAAAAAATTAACCTATACAGGCATACACACCACCAGAAACAAATGAGGCTGTCGATTGCATTTGTGTAGTCATGTACAACTGCATCAGATCAGACATTAACCTATTTTTAATGAAATTGGGTCTGCTGTTATGAAAACATTAAAATTTCCAAGAGGCAGCCACACACCAGCACAACTCTCTCTCCAGACTGGTGTGCTTTATCCCAGACTGCAGGGGGAATTGGCTCTGTCTGTGTGTAATCTTGGGGCCCACCCGTGTATGGCATCAGTTTGGTACGAGTGGCTGCTGAGATAGAGGAACATATGACGCGGCCGCTCTCTTCACTTCCTGTTAAAATTTGTGCTCAACAGAAACAGCTACATGTGAAACACAGACAAAACCCCCGGAACACTACCTCAGAGGGGTGAGAAAACAGATAACCTCTCAAACTCCTCATGAAGACTTTTCCCAAATGAATGAGATGGCGTTGTAGGTAAGCTCTCTTGTGACTTTCTGCTTGTTAGGCAACATTTTGTCTTTGCATTATCTTGTGCATTTTCCCTCCAAGGCCGACGCTGTCTTCGATAACTACTCAGTACACATGGTACTCAGTGTTAAAAGAGTTTTTTATTTTATTTTTTTAAATATAACAACAATGCAACCACTGCAACATCTACTTCTGCATTTAATATTAGCACTTCTAAAAAAAAACACTATACTAGTGTTAAAAGAGCTGCTATTACTGTAGCTGCTTCTACTACAATTCACCAGCATGGTTCACAGAGAAAATGCATGTCTCTACAACACAAAGCATCTTAAATGTAAAAGATGCCACTGAGGGTTTGTGTTTTGCTTTTTTGTGTGTATCAGGCTCACTTACTTTTGCACAATCACTAACTTTAACTGCTTATTGTCCTTTGTTGAAGCAGGTAACGATCTCTTGAGAATAAAATATCGGACAAGTGTTTGGGAATGAAACATTTATACCACACAAGTATGAGAGCATATTTCAGTCACTTGCAATGCTTTACATGAAAATTAAAAAGAAAACTGAGCTGAACTGAAATCATTCATCACTTTGCATCTGCAAAACTTACCTATAACATCCAATACACTCAGTGAATGGCAAAGTCTGCATACTGTAAATTTAATCAATACAAGTATATAGTTGTGATTTCCTGATACATTGTCGTTGTAGGCTCAATCCACCTCCTGATCATTCACTCCTGTGTCTGCTCTGTTTTTCTTCTCTCCCGTCATTTCAGATCCAGCTACTCCTCTACCACCATTCCCATCAAATGACCTTCCCCCGCCCACCTGCTAACCTTCACACTTTGCCTCTTTTTGGCTACGAATAAACTTTTCTCTAACCTTCCTGACCTTCAGCCGTGCATCAGGCTTTAAACCTGGTCACCTGCTGGGCCTTCAGACTGTCATGGCTGCCCTGGCCGCCAGCGGAATACAGCTCTACCCAGTGAATGACTTTGACCAAATAGTGGCAATCAGAGCAGAGAGACATGAAGACCTGCGAGGACGTAACAATGTAACTTCATGTCGCAGCCCTACGCGGGGGTTAAATACAAGACTGATAAAGGATGAGCTGAAGAAGAAGAGGCAGCAGGAGTTTCTGAAGAGGAGATCAGTGAGCCCAGAGCGGAGTGGTTCGAAGTCAACAAACCGTTTTGCGAAGATAACGCCATTTTCAATGAAACATCACAGCTCAATCAGCAAGTCAGAGACATTTCATACAAATATTCAAAATACCCCCACAGCTAATGGACATCCAGTGATGATTCTAACGCCACACAGCAGCGTAACTGATGGCCCGAGCACCAGCAACTGGGTAAACGCACAGCCTTTGATATTAATAAGGGTGTTATTCCACCAAATCCATGTTCCATCTTTTCACATCCTGCATTTTCTTCTCTTTCCTCCTTTCGTCAGGCTTCGTTATGGTCAGAACAGGTAACACTGACAGGGCAAGAGAAAGGCCAGGCAAGGACGCAAGCATCTACCTCCTCGAACCAGCACATGAAAAGCACAGATAAAAGAGAGAATAGAGGTAATGGTAAATTTATTTTCAGTTGCATGGCACTTTGACACATCATTTTTGCTATTTTATCCTAAAAATGGTGTTTGTTTGTTTGTTTGTTTGTTTGTTTTGCTGCCTCTCAAAGCTCAAAGGACAAGCATCAAGACATTCTTCCAAACAGAAAAGATTCACCAAAAAGTCTCCGTCCAAACAGAAAATGTTGTCCAAAAAAGGAGAGTGCGTGAGACCAGTGTGCAGACAGAGTGAGTTTACTTAAAATCTCCTTGAAACCCTAATCAAAACATCAAATCTCAGATGTTTCACCAGAGACAGCTGGGATCAGTATTTCATATTTCTATAATGAGATATTTTCTTCTGCGCAGGGCTGGACTTGTCACTATCAAGGAGTCAGTAAGTCTGCTTTATTCACTGGAGTATTATATCCAATTTGCATGTTTAAAGAAAAGATTTACCAAATTAAACTGATTCTTTTTGTCTTGTAGGATGTTCAGCTGTTGGCCGACTGCTTGCAGGTAAACCAACTAATTCTCCCTTTCACAAATGGAAAGTTGAACTCGTTAAAAATGTATAATACAGCCCAAGATTTCAGAGTGAATGAATCAAAATGTGAATAAGCTCTTTCTGGTACTTGAATGTACATAAAGTGGAAGAAAGTCAGGCTAGTGAACAAAGAAGTAACAGACAGATTTGATTTCTCCTTCCATCTAAAATGGGCTATTTTTATTATTTATAATCTTCTTCTCTTTCATTGTACCCATGTTAAAGTAGCCTACCAGTAAGACCAGCTAATAATTTCATTTGTAGGGTTCCTGTAAATTGTGGACTGTTTTATAAAGTGCTATCGTCAATTCATAAGTACGCAAAACTCACATTTTCCCAGTTAAACACACTGCTGATACTGATAATACCTTACTTGGTCCATTAGCTTAAGGTGGCTAGCAAATGTTAGCTACATTTTGTTGTGGAGCAGACATACTGTTATGTTACAATTAACAATTATCATTATCCCAAATGGTCATCGGTGGCTATTATTAAGAAAAAGTTGGATAGTTTTCCTTTGTTTGTCTGAGGCTAGTTGGTTCAGTATGACAAGTATGGTGGCTAATTAGACTCTTTTGTCTAAAATGCTACTGTTACACTACAACTAACCATATATCATTATCCCATAATTGCCATATTTTGTCTGTTAGTTGGATAGTTTTGCTTTGTTTGTCTGAGACTACTTGGTTTGGTAACTTAGCAATATGGCTAATGTTTGCCACCTTTAGCTATCTTTTGTTTAGCAGTCAAACTGACATCATTGAAGTAGGTTTATGACTCTTCTCCAGTGTGGAAAATGCTACACTGCAATTTACCATTTATCCTGAAATCACAATCGTCAATTTTGGCTAATAATGAGCAAAATTGGGTAGTTTTGCTTTGTTTGTCGGCATATGATAAGAAGCTAGCAGATACCTCAGCTCAGTGTGACCTGTAGCTTATGTTAGCTCATGTTAGTGTAGTTTAGCTGACTTTATGAAACTTTCCTTCCTAGTGTTTATGTTCTGAACTATTATAAACACCAAACTGTGTGAAATCAATGTACTTCCCTTCTATGTTTGATCCACAAATAATAACTGTTTCATTTCCACCCTGTGCATGAGGTGTTGGCTGATTTTAGCATAATTTATTTTATCTGTGAGTATAAAACCACAACAGAAGTCTAACTTTGTTCACACTCAACTAACTTTCTCCTTCTTTCTGTTCTCTGTCAGGAGGCCCTGTGGAGAGAGGAGACCGTGAAGAAGAAGCTGGCGGCCCTCCAGGAGAGCGTGTCGAACCTGATGAACTCCTCTGACAAAATATGGACAGTAGGTATCTCCGTCTGAGCGCAGAGGCAGTTTACTTAAATCAGACACACCCCGAGTGTTTTGCAGTACAATTTCCAAATACCAAATGCATTATTTCTCGTTTTAAAAGGTTGTGTCGGCGCTGTTCATTTTGCTTTGGTGCCCTGGTTGATATAACAGAAAATGTCTCCTGTCACAGTCTTGAACACAGCAGTGTGTGGCAGCTGCTGTGTCAGGAAGGCCTGTGGTTTGAAGCTTCCTGCTTCCGCTCAAGCCTTTACTGCATAGGACGAGTGCAAGCTGCCATTCTTATACAGGAAGGGAGTGGTAGTCAGTAGCAGTTAAAGGTGCTAAGCATCCTCATTAGCTGTCTTTTTTGCTCCTCTGGCTGTAATGAATGAAAGGGAAATATTAGTGTTTCCCTTTTTTTTTTTTTTTTGTTTTTAGTGTGTTTTTTTTTATTTGGGTTTGAACAGCTGAAGATCTAGAAGTTTAAATTCTTTCCCACTCAGGTATGTTATCATCAGGCAGCTTGTGTTTTATTTTCCACACTCGCACAATTGTGCAGTACATTGTGATCTTTCTTGTAGCTCACACATGCTGCAAGTTCCCTCTGTGCACCAGTGAGCACAGGCAGTGAAAGAGCACTCTGTCACAGATTTTGGTACATGATGCATTAATTTTCCATCTGCAGGTTACAGCGTGACAGTCAGTCATTTCCTCTCTAACCCACACAGGCTCGGTGCAGTGAAGACCTGCTGAGAAACAAGATAAAGGCTCTGGAGGCGCAGCTGCAAGTCTGTCAGCAGGTAAGAAGAGCAGCTGCTGCTCAATAAGTATCGATTCTATTTTTTATTTCTTTGCAACAGCTCAAACATTTTTTTCCTTCTAAAAACAACCTGCTCTACATTTTCACTCAGTCTGGCCGTGAGCGCACTGTGGTTTTGGTTTAACATCTCACCCGGTAAGTGTTCGTAGGTTTTAACTCAGCAGTGTTTTGTCCTTCATAGAAGTTTCCCAAGGATGGAGTGAAGAAGCTGGTGATACAGATGGAGAAGCAGCAGCTGGCATATGAGGAGAAGGCTCTGATCGCCCTGCAGAAGGTTACACAGGAAAAATCCGAGGCGCTTACCAAGGCTGAGACAATGAAGGTGAAACATCTAGCTTTTGAACAAACTCGGAATTATTTGGGTTTTTTGGTGGCAGATTTTTTTCTGATGATTTACCAAAAAGCTAATGTCACCATGACTTTATATTTTTGCCTTCAGGAAGCGCTAGCTAAAGCAAAGGAAGAGGCACTGAGATGGCAGATACTTTATGAGGAGCTGAAGCTGAGCTCTGGACAACTCAAGGAGAACCATCTCCTCAATAATGAACAGCTGCAGCAGCTTCACAACCAAGTGGAGGTACAGTACAGCCTGTGACCGTGTTGGATGGTCAGAAGTTTTAATGAAAATGTTTGTAACATCTGTGTCCTGTGTAGCTGTCCCGAGCAGGAGAGGCTGAGCTGAGGGAGGAGGTGGTGTCATTAACACAAGAGAGGAGGGAGCTACAGTACAACATTTGCCTGCTGGAGGAGGACAACCAGATGTTAAGAGAGGAAATCCAGCACCTCAGAGGCAAGAAACTCGGACCTGAGAGTCACGGTTTGCTTACCTGAATCTGTAAACGTTCAATGTGAAGTAATTGTCGGATTGCTTCCTGTTTCCTAGATGGGAGCAATGAGAGCGAGGACTTCATCCTGCAGGCTCGCCTGGTGTCAGAGGAGGCAGAGCCACAGCTGACGGTGAGGAGGGACTCTCAGGTGGAGGAGCAGCTCCGTCACACTCAGGAGAAACTCCGACTCAAAGAGAGAGAGGTAGAGTGGGGGTTTATCACAGCACACTGCAGCACTGCAGCACGTTCACATCTTCATGTTTAATCGTTACAATAACGTGTTTCGCAAATTAATATAAACATGAATCCACACTAGATAAGTCAAAGGTGAGTAGAGCTGCAGTGATTAACCAATCAATTGTCAGCTATTAAATTAATTACCAACTATTTTCCTTTAGTCCTTCATCCAAGAAAAACAAAAAAATCAGTATTCTTTTCTCGGATGTGAATATCTTCTGGTTTCATTCCAGTAAACTGAATATCTATAAGATGTTGTGGACAAAACAAGACATTTGAGGACGTGACCTTGGGATTCTGAAATACTGTTTGATATTTTTCACAATTTTCTGACATTTTATAGACCAAACGACTAATGTACAGAAATAGTTAAAGATGCATTAAAAACATGAACAAAAGGCCACATTATATTTTAGTATCTCAGGCATATTTTTTAACTTCAACTTTCTTCCTTAGCAAATGGATTTTAATTGAGTATCAAATACTTTTAGACATATTCTTAGTGATGCTTTTAATATTACCTGCCGTTATTTCTGGAGATCATTTTAGTCATAAAGGGACATTTTGTCACATCTGACTTTACACACACCTTAAAAAAATGCATTTCTCAAGGTATACATCAGTGGAAATGGATTTTTAATGGGTTGCGGTAAAATAGGGTTTCATACAGTTTGTGTTCTTAACATATGGTGTGGGCGTTTGTGTGTGTGTGCGTAGTGCGAGGAGTTGCAGACGGAGCTGCATGCCATGGAGCAGGAGTGTCAGTCCAGCCAGGCCCGGCTGTCGCAGTGCAGGGACGAGCTCCGGCAACTCGGCCATCGCCAGCGAAGACCGGTGAGCTGTGTGTGTGTGTGTGTGTGTGTGTGTCTGCACGGGGAATTTGAATCTAAATGACCTTCCACTGCTGAAATGCTCTGAGGTGCCCTTATGTTGTTATGAATTGTTTTGTACTGTTTGTACCTTTATGTTTTTAGCCTTTATGACGTCTGCAGTGATCATCAGCTCAGGACATCATGAATAAAGACTCTGACTCGCTGCTCATACTGTGCGGACATCACTGCAGCAGCTACATAATGAGACATTTCTCCCCCTCTTTGTTCAGACACCATGTTGCTCCTGGTGGAAGGTGTGGATGTTCTTCCTTCTCCTCCTCGTCGTGGCGCAGGTTGCCATGTTGTGGATGTGGTATCCTCCTTTCAGGGAGCAAGCTGAAGACCTGTACTCAGACATAGAGACACGCATCAAAGACTATCTCATGGAAATGGCCTCTCCTCTACATTCAGGCTGTTTTAGACCAATATGACAATCAGGAATCTTATTTATGTTGTGTTAGATTTGCATTTCATACAGTTTTAGAAATTGGAACTCTGGAAGTGTGTGTGTGATGTAAGTTAATGTTGTGTTCAAGTGTGGGATGTTTGCAGAAAGTTTAAGTGAACTTCAAGTGTAAAGAAATACTATTTAAAACATGTTTAAAGCTCTATCAGCTCACACGTTGGCTGATGTTAATGAGATTTGATAATAATAATAACAGTCAGAAGTAGAAAAGAAAGGAATTCTCCTTTGTACTGTAAACAGCATTTTTAGTCAAAAGCACCACCTCAAATTATTAAGACTTTAAAATAAAGACAAAATCTTGCAGTAATATTTCAAGCTGTTGTAAAAAGGGATTAGTATCAGTGCTATGAGCTATGTGGGAGTTGTTTACTGTTAGCAGTTAAACACTCGGTAAAAGAGCCATTAGTGTTTTATATTATAATAAATAAAGACATATTGTTATTTTAACACATGATACTGTTTGTCGAGTTTTCTTGAAAAACATTTGAATTCCTGGTAAGACAGTTTAAATTAAAGTGTCACTGGTTTTAGTCTTGGATCTCCATAGTGAGTCAGTTTCTCTGATGTATCTCTGATGTATGGGACTCTAATGACATTATTTGCTGCCTGAACTTTATAATGTTATCACTGATTAGAGAGGAACTAATCATGATCCACTGGCCAACACGTGTTCTCCTTTGGGTAAGATGTCATCCTGCTTGTTGACTTAAACTTCCTGTGTGCCTCTGGACTCGTCCACATGATCCTCTAAACTGTTTGACCCCTGCACTGTCTTATAAAATCCCAGTGTTCCAGCTTTTACTATTTAATATCAGTAAACAAGCAATAATCAATTAAGGATCCAGTGTAAGGGGAATCTGTGGGCAGGAACGGAATAAATACGATCATTACCGATTGATAAATCTACATACGTTCATCCACAAGCAGCATTTTAATATTATATCTGGTTGAGCTGGAACACATTTTAACTACTACAACTGTTCAATCTTAAACAACGCAACATAATGAACGATTTCATCCTATGTTTCAGTTTTTTTAAAATGCTGTCAAATAAATGTACTGAATTTTGTACTGATTTTATATGAGTGGAAAAAAGTAGCAGGAAATAGAAATATTCAAGAAAAGTGCTTAAATCAATAAATGCACTTCATTACATTCTAACAAAGCATAACATCGTTTCTGTTATTGCACTATAACAGGATACGCTTTTGTAAAGTGTATCAATGTAAAGTGATATCTGAATCAATAGTGAACTGGTGAGGAGAACTGTGCAGTTTTAAATAAAGAAGTTTGACATATCCTTTATTTCAGTTTCTGTTCGCTTATATCAGGCTTTGTCTCAGAAAAGCGTTCGTGTCCTCTGAGAGACAGACACATTTAAAAACACATAAAACAGTAGCCTAAGATAATCTGGCAGTCAAGGCAGACTTTTACAGTGCGTGTCAACATTTATCAGATGACAAACGACTCAGACAAACTGCTGCTGGCTTGTTTTCAGTATGACTTTATGACTTTTTTCAGCTTGTTTTGTACTCGATTATGAAGCTCGTGACAGAAAACTGTCATTTACGGGTCATTACATGAACAAAAAAAAAAACAATAATATGGTTTTGTAGTCTGAGTTATAAATAAAAGTGATAAAGGAACTGCGTCTCAGTTAACACCAGCTCTCAGCGCTGATTCTCTCAGCGATGTGATGGCACTCTGTGGTAACTACCAGCTGCTCGCGTCGATGCTCGAATGGCAGAATGATACACAAATGTTCATGAAACTGACAGACATGACCCATGGCACCATCTATTGTCTGATTTCACTCAAACTTAGAGACAAAACCCCCACTCAGAGCTGCGCTGAGTGGGGATGCTATTGTTCATTGTATTCAGAGGTTATTTTAACTGTTCCAGATAAAGCTCCATTCTCAACATGCACTGACGCAGCACATCCAGCACACACATCTGCAGCTCCTGTCTTTCACCCACGTTTACCTGCATGTTCCCCAAATACACGGCAGGTCATTGAAGAGATGGATCTTTGCTGGGCCGGGGTCAGTCTCCTGGTGAAACTGGCGCTCAAGGTAAGAGCCTGCGGAGGTGTTGTCTCTTTGTCACGTCTTTCCCAATGTGACGAAGAGGATCTTGCCAAACTCTCCTTTTCCTTCCAGGGTGGTAATCCTTTGCAAAGATGAGGACTGCAGTTCTGCTGTTTGTTGTCGGGTTGTGTGTCTTGAATGTCACAGCTGCCCTGAAGATCTGCGCTTTCAACGTTCAGAGCTTTGGTGAATCAAAGGCGAACAACAAGAAGGTCATGGGAATTCTACTGAAGGTACTTTTCTGTCCGTGAGCACATCAAGTAGAGCAACGTCCACATGATACCGCAAGGCTGATGGATCTTTTTGCTTCTTCTGTTGCTCCCAAGATCCTCTCTCGGTGCGACTTGTGTCTGATTCAGGAGGTCCGAGACTCTAAAGGAGAGGCAATACAAGCTTTGGTGAAGGATCTGAACAGGTACAGGCTTTCATGGGTTCAAATTTAAAGGATCTGGTGAATCTCCAGTGGAATATAACAACATTTAAACGTATATCCTTTGTCAGCAGATATGACCAATCCAACTCATACTCCTACGTGGAGAGTGAAAGGCTCGGGAAGAAAACCTACAAGGAGCAATACGTCTACATTTACAGGTAGCTTAAACAAAAGTGACCCCTTTGCCGTTAAGAAAAGATTCACACAACATCCTTAGATTAATGTCGTCTTTTTCCTCTCTCGTCCTCTCCAGGAACAATATGCTGAGGGTCAAAGAGCACTATCAGTATCCTAAACAAAAGATTGAAGGGGACAATGATACAGATGTTTTCTCCAGAGAGCCTTTCATCATTCGCTTTCACTCGCCCACGACATGTACGGTGAAACATCATGAGGCATTAAACAGGAGGAGAAATTAAACATCAGTACACACACAGTTTAGATCCGACCAATAGAATTCAGATAGACAGCGAAACTCATTTATTGTGTTTCTTCCCATGAATTATATGGTAAATAAGGACTTTCTCCAAACATGATGATCAGATGAAAAAGCTAAACCAAGCAGAATGGTAAACACAGCAGAGGTCAGACAGCCAGAAACAAAGCTGGGTTCATCACACGTAAGAGAGACACTGAATGGATCTGAAGGGAGAAAAGAGACAGATCAGCACAGACAATCAGAAACCTTGATATCACTATACAGTAGATATGCATAGATTCGAATAATCAGGTTTCTCCATCATCCAACCACAGGAAAAAACACTTTTCTTTCGGATGTGTCATACATTCTTGTTTTTCGTTGTAGTGGTGAAGGATTTTGTCCTGATCGGGCAGCACACCTGTCCCAGAAATGCCATGAAGGAGATCGACCAGCTGTACGCCGTCTTCAAAGGGATTCACAAGAAGTGGAAGACTGACGTAGGTTCAACCATTTTTACTCATTCTGGTCATTTAGCTCATGTTGGTTTCACATTATGATGGAAACCGTGAGCAGTTTTGATTCATCAAACTTCCCTTTTTGCTTCCTTTCGGTTCACCCAGAATGTGATGATCTTGGGCGACCTGAACGCCGCCTGCAGCTACGTCACCATCAAGGGCTGGAGGGCTGTGCGTCTGAGGAGCGACCCCAAGTTTCAGTGGCTGATTGGAGATGAGCAGGACACCACTGTCCGTGAGAAGACACACTGTGCCTATGACAGGTCAGTGCTCTCAACTATCACTCCATTTACACTCTCTATAATAACATGATATGATTATTATAAGCGCTTTCTTACATTTTCAAACAGGATCATTGTCCATGGACGTGAGATTATCTCCTGCATAGTGCCAGGTTCAGCTCAACCGTTCAACTTCAAAGAGAACTTCCATCTCACAGAGGAGGAGGTGAACATGACAGAAACAAACCTTTCTTCAGCTCAGTGATATGTTTCAAGGGCGACAGGCGACTAGGGAATTTTTCACTCTTAGATGTTTACATATGCAAACAAGACATTGTCTCATTAAAATGTGTGCTGATTTGCATACATTTCATGAGCATACATCTGAACAATGGATAGAACCAGGTTCAGAATTGTTGTTTGATTTTGTTGACATATTAAACTCAAAAGATTCAACAGAGGGAATTTCAGGTATCTCTTTTTATCACTCTATAAATACATAAAATCCTAAACAACTGAAGTAGATGGGGTCTCGTTTTAAAATGAAGATAAACAGCTAAAAAAAAAACAACATAAGATGGAAGCTCTATACACTCGTCCGATTGTAATACAGGTCTCCATAAGATCCAAGAGCCCAAATCGATTTCGAAAAGATGTTGTTTACATACTTTTTGAAGCAGAAATCTTCACTGTAGCTGCTAGGCTAAAAACGTTAGCACACACTGGGTCTGAAGTGGTTGCTCGAACTCGGCCGCACGTCAAGGGCGTAGATGAAATTTTCTTCTAATCAGTACTGTTGTCTGAGCTTCCAGAGACTTGGATTACGCCGGATGAGCTGTATGGAGCTGGGGGGTTTTTTTACGTTCTTGTAAAATTGTTTCATAACAAGTCCCCATCTAGTTCAGTTGTTTAGGAGAATGCTGCAACACTGTTCTACTGTGAAGCTCGAGAAACGTTTTGTGGACATTGAGACTTCACCGGACTTTCCATCTGCATAGTAGATAATGACTGTGTTTTCATTTCTGGGTGAACTGTTCCTTTAAAGGCCACATATATTTTTTTTATATAACAGAAAATGGTGATTAGGGTAAAAATGACTAAAATATATAAAACTTCCCCAGTTGATTATTTGTATTCAAACATTTTGGACGTTTTTTCTCACTAATCTGAAAGAAGACATCTCAAAATTCACCAGTGCATGAAAAAAAAGCTTTTTTTCATCTGTATTTTCTCCCTTTCAACTGAACATTAATCTCGTTCTTTTGCTGGCTCTTTAGGCTCTCGAGGTGAGCGATCACTTTCCTGTAGAAGTTGACCTGAAGCCCAACCACCGCTACCTCCTCCGCAATGAGCTGTAAAACCACTCAGGACCACCATCAACAAACAAGGGCGTCTTGATTTTAAGTGTAGTTTTATTTGATTTTAGCTGTTAAAATAAATCAAATTACCCAACAGGACATTATCTGATAGCAAGTGTTCTTTTATACTGGCGCCACTGCACTCAAGCACCAATAAACATGAGTTGTTTCAGCGCGAAAGGAACTGCGTGTTCGACTGCGGGAGTTTTTTCATTGTGCATCTGAAACCAAAACCACATCAAAGTTGACATAATTTCATGAGCTCATGAAGGTAAGTTCCTGCAGCAACACGAAACAAGACTTTTGTGATTTCTGCTTTTAGAGACACATTTTAAACACCGCTACTTGATTATCTTCAGTTTTACGGTCAGCTTGCATAATGCAGACATCTTTAGTCACTTATCTAATGAAATGTTTTTAGTTTTAATGCGTAATTTATGCACCGTCTGTCTGACAGGAAGCCACTCGCAGCGACAACAGATGAGAGGTAGCCTACTCTGTGCTCTCTTCCTTTCTGAACCGAGACATCTTCTGTGGCAATGCATTCAAGGCTGTCTTGATATAGCTCCAACTTTATGAGCTGTTGTTTGAATTGTTTGCAAAGATGGAACAAACTTTGGCTGATCTACTTACTGATGCATTTTCAGGTAAGAACTATGTCTTTGTTTTGTGGATTGTTTTTTTTTTACTTTTTTAAAAACTATTTACAAAAGTATTTAAATTTCAAATGCTGATGTTGTAACAGAAACAACTGTTCCGTCATTCCCAGATGGAGATTTGGATTTTGAGAATTTAAATTTTGATGGAAACCTCGAGGAGGACAAATTAGGCCTCTCTCTTAAAAATGTACCAACAAAGGAAGACGAGGCTCTGCTCCAGGAAGCAAGTGCTCAAACTGCAGTTTTGTCTAGCATGGAAACTAAAGACACATACATGTCTAAAAATGTAGATGACGAGAAGTCTGGTGAGGAGGACTTTCAAGGCGGTGAGTTCAAAATACCAGAGGAGGATTACACAAGCTCAGACGGAGATTCTGAACAGGAAGGTTCTGTCTCTGGAGAGGATGAGGAGGATAAGGGAACAGGAGAGAAACCAGGGGAATTGTTGGAGTCAGTCCACTGCGGCGCCGAGTTCTGCAATGGTAATAAAGAGGACAGGATCTTTGCTGAGGGACAACCTCTGGCCCCAGAGGGTGCTGAACACACTCAAGTTAGAAACGAGGAGCAAGGTGAGAGCGAGAGTGATGAGGAGGTGTCCTATTTTGAGCGAGTCCCTGAACGTGGCGGTGAGATGATGACAAAAGGTGACGGGATTGAAGAGGACGAGCGAGTGAGGGAAGAAGAAAAGGAAGAGGACTTGTCTAACTCTGAGCGTGAGGGCATGAAAATCGAACAAGAAGAAAATGTTCTCGAGCAGCAGGTTGAAAATCCTTACGGGGACGCTCCAACGAAAGCCAGTCTGGAGTTTCCAGAAATTTCAGACCAAAACCTGCAGGATCTCATCGCTGAAGTTGACAGCGAGGAGTTTGTAGAGAAAACGAAGGATTTCTCAGGGGAGGAGCACCAAGAGGCCGGTGAGAGCTTTGCAGACTACCCCTCAGACTTTTCTTCATGTGAGTATGTGGAGGATGGAGGAAAGAATCAAGAAAGTGATCACCTGTCAATTCCAAAGCAGGAGGACACCGATGAAGAGGTGGGAGATGAGTATCTGTACAGCATAGATTTAGAGGTGGATGCTGATAGGTTCCGAGGGAAAACAGAGATTGTCGAGCACACGTTGAGATTTGATGATGCAGGTGAGAGTGATTCCTACAGCTCGAGTGAGGAGGATGAGGTCCAAGTAAAGACGAGTGATGAAGAACCCTTAGAGAATATGTGTCCGCAAGATCTAGAAAACAACAGGCAACTGGAGGACGGTGAGATCAGTGATGTGTTCGCCAGGTGGAGCACAGCTGAGGACAGCGCAGACTTCAATATAAACTGGAACATCGACATGTCAACAACTGATACCCTTCTGTCTGAAGAGCTGTTAACCACAGAGGATCCAGACAAAGCGGAAACACTGCTTTCACATGTGACTCAGCGTCCTGCAGAAGAAAACACCTACGCATCGGTACAGAGAGGGGACGCAATAGCCACAAGCCCCTCCAACCAGGGATCCCTGGATGATGACTTCTTCTTCAACACTGAACTGGAAGCCTCTGGGATCTCCGAGCTGGGACAGCTGGGAGACGACGAGTACGAAGATGAGAGGAACTGGGAGCAAGAGCAGGAGAGAATCAAGGCTTTCTACAAGTTTTATGACGACAGCGACGGAGAGAACGGAAGAGAGGGTGAGTGACTGAGAAGGTTATCATCTTTAATAGTGTTGTATGCAACCACAATTAATCTCCATTTCTGTTTCTTTATAGTAAGGCAGATAAAAGTTCAGTTTTCTCCAGATCCATTGTCTCAGGTCATTCGCTATGAAACTGACAGGTAAGCAGAATGTGTATCAAATGTTTTGTTTTTCTTGAACAGCGGCTATAACCTGAGCTGTGATAGATCCAAACATAACAACTATGTCTGCTTCCTCCTTTTCTCAGCAGTGACAGAGATTCACTGAGCAGCTCCACGGACGGGGAGGAGGACCCGAGCTCTGCAGAAACATCTGAGGTTTGCATGCAGACACATAAGTGTAAATGTTGGCACTGTATGTTTCTGCAAACCATGGATATGTTGAAATCTTACATTTCCTTATGTTGCAGCTTTACAATCCTTTAAGTTCATTTTTCAATTTTATGTTTTTTATGTGACAACACTGTGCTTAAGGGCTGGTTAGGGTTGGGCACATAAAAAGACTAGGTTAGTGTTGGGAAAAGATCATGTTTTGCTGTAAAATACCTGGTTTTGTCGCCACAAAAGCAGCTTGAGGTGTCTTGTAAACAAATCATCCAGAGATTTCATGCTCACACATGTTGTAATCGCACCATTTCAAGATAAAAGTCAGTTATTTTTATTTATTGCACAAATGTAAAATGGTAACATTTTAATCTGGCAACTGGGCTGGGGAACACACATGCATCCTAATGAACACATACACTAAATTAATTGTTTTTCCTTTGTGCAGGAATTGAGGGAGCCTGATGCCACCACACAAATGAATCCTGTTTGTGATCCCCCAGATCTTCAGCTACCAGAGAATGTGCCAGATCTCAGTGACACACACAGCATTACCAGGAAACACAAAGTGTGTACTCACTGGTCTCTACTCAACATTCACTTTGTTCATTTGTTCCCTTACTCATTTGGTTAATTTTACTTCACTGTCCTGTCCTTTGTTCCAGCAGTGTCTCAACATGCTGAAGCTGACACTGAAGATGTGTGTGGTGGTGGTGATGGGACTGCTGATGTTCTGGTTGGCCACAGACCAAGCAGGCTGGCTCAGCCAAGCCTCATTCTTTTAGGACAAAACCTTATTTTGGTCCTTAAAAACTTGTTCTCTTGCTTACTTATAATAAAAGACAAATTCAAAATGACGGTATTGTAGTGTAAAAATGCAGTGTAAAGTGCTGGACATTCAACAGTGTGTATTGTTAACTGTAATATGCAATTTTGTGCTTAATAAATATATATCTTTGTTTACAATGATGCTGACATATTTGTTTCAACCATAGATAAGTCATGGGGAAAAAAAACACAGATTAAAAAAGAAAAGAAAAAGATGAAATAGGTCTAAAATGTTGTGGACATAACTGAGTACATTTACTCAAGTACTGTACTCAAGTGCAATTTTGGGGTACTACTTTCTACTTCACTACACTACACTACAGAGCAAATATTGAGCTTTATAATCCACTAAATTTGTTTTGTATCACTTTAGTTACTTTATAGATTATATAGATTGTAGACTTCATCGGCAATCACACACACACACAAAAAAACTTGGATACTATGATTAGCCAGGCCAATAAACAACAAACATGTAAATAGTGTATAATTTACTTTTACTTGTGTTTTTGATGCTAAAGTACATTTAATGTCAGATACTTTAACACTTTCAATATTGTTACTATTCCTGTGGGTGACTTTCACTCTTACCAAAGTAACATTTGAACACAATATCTTTACTTTTACTCAAGTCAGACTTTTTTTTACAACACTGGTTACTGATTAAACTGTGAAGTGGTTAAAATGTGTTGTACATAGACCAGGTACAACACTGGCCTCAATTTTGCTACATGTTCATACATCAGTAATAATACTCTAAAAAAGGAAAAAACAATATGACACTCATAATGTGGGCATAGTGAGTTTGTACTTACTCAATTGCTATTGTGATGGTAGTCTGGTCTACTTGTAGTTGAGTATTTCTCCATAGACACTCTACTTCTGAAACAAAAGTCCAGTTGCTTACGATATAGCAGTTAAAATAGATACTCTACTGTTACTTACTACTCTTACTAAAGTAAAAGATCAGCCATTAACCATTAATATATTTTTCCTGCTGATGGCGCTGCTATATTTCTAGAAATACAAAATAAAAGGAAGGCTCTGGCAGGCGGAAGCGGAAGTGATGTACCGTTTCACTGAAGGTTCGAATGTTTCAACACCTAGTCAAAGGCCCGAGGGCGGGGTTTAACCTCTCAATGCTTCTCAGCTGCTGGTCGACTCCGCAGCGGGACGTCCCTTGAAAAAACGAACCCCACTCTCGGTGGGCGGAGTTACGGTTGTTGTTTCTTTTTTGGCAACCGAACCGAGACCGCACCAACACTAAACAGAAAGCTAAAGGATTAAATCAAGAGAAAAACAATGTCTTCACTAAGCAGCATGTCCACGGAGGAAATTAGCGAGCTGCTCGATGAGTACGGGATAAAGCACGGGCCTGTGGTCGGTGAGTGGTCACACTGAACGGTCACTTTGCGCCCGTTTTTGAATCATCGCTCATGGCAGCTAACTTCACAGGCCTCCCCCGCCTGTGTGGAGTTCACAAGTTTACTGGTGGCAGTGGTTGAATTTCTGTGTTCGTTTGTGTTCATTGTTTCTCAAATGTACGTTGTGTGTGACTGTTTTTGTACCGAGGCTCCACCAGAAGTCTGTATGAGAGGAAGCTGAAAGAGGCCATGGCCAAATGTAAGAAGGAGAGAAGAGCGAAACCATCGCCTGACAAAACTTACTACAGAGAAGAGGGTGACTTTCATTTCTACTTCTGTCATTGATCCACACTCTGATCAGCAGTGAATACTAAAACTTGACTTGCATGCACAGTCCCTGTGTTCAAGAGGTTGAACGAAACCCACAAGTGTGCCAGAGCTTTAATTATACATCTTATAATCTCACAGCACTAATAGTTTACAGTTAAAAGTGGTTCACTTAAAAAAGTAAACCACTTTTAAAAAACAGAAAAATAATATTATACAATTTGTTTCCACAGGGTGGTTAATACTCCTCATTTCAAGGAAAAGCATCTTAATATAGGAAACCTGTTCAGTGTCCTTTTAAAGGCATAGATGACATTTACACTGGGGACGCTGGGTATGTCTGCCACTATTTGAAATGACCCCATCATCCTTTATAAGTATAATCAGTTTGAAATCTGCAAAAAAAAAAGGATGCACTCATTAAATGTCCTAAAATCACATGTTAAAAACCATTTTAAATGTTTTGTTCTCATCTGAGCCCTTGTGTTCCCAACGCTTTTGGTCACAGGGTGACGCCCTTGAGGTAAAGTCTTAAAAATCTATGTTTATAACTGCAATATTTAGCCAGTAGTCTCAGAGTATTTTGTAGTTTGAGTAGTTTGAGTTCAGCGGGTAAGGAATTCCACGTTTATCGCCCGAACAGAAACAACTGTTTGTCCAAATGAGGATTTACGTGAAGGCACCATACAATTCCCATTGGATGCTTCACGTGTGACTGAGTCTGAAACTCTTGAGTGGAAGCACACAGTCACTGAGCACCTGAGGAGCCTGATTATGTTGGCATTTATAGATGAGTTTAAAATGAGAAGATTTAATCAATCAAAACATCTGTGCTGCTTTCATGTTTAAATTAACAAGAGTCAATGTTGATAGTGTGATTGACTTTCCTTTTACTGGGTGACCGCGTGCCCGGTGGCAGACAAAATTGTACAGTGACAGCGAGGTTTTATGGAACCAATGTAACTGTTGATGGTTTAATTACTCTGTCCAACACATTGTGCAATCAACATTTACTTAATAATGATACGTTGAAACTTGTCTATTGCCAGTTTAAGAATGAATTAGAGAAACACTAAAAGTAATGTTCACTTAACTTGACATCTAGCGTTTTGTTTGTGTTTTCATTTCAGAGGATGAGGTCACATATGTCTACAGAACACCTGTAAGTATTGTTCATACTGTTTTCTTTGTTGTCTTTTGTGCTTTTTTATTTTATTTATTTGATTAGTTTCTATGAGCGAGATGCATGTCAGTCCTGACATGGGTTTCCATAAATATTTGATGACGACTGTTGGTAAAAATTGCATTTTGTATGAAATACTAATAATATGATGAATGAAATGCAATTTAATTATTTTGTTCTCTAATCTGAGTGTAAATGTAAATGAAATGCAGCCGCAGTAAAAGCTGCCCGGCATCATAGGTATGAATGGTTCATATCAGCAGTGTTTTAAGTTACTGTTTATCATCACTGCTTCAAATTTTGCAGGTGACGAGTGAAGGTGCTGGAGACAGGTCAGTTCTCTTATAATACCTCATCAACTCCAGTCATTGCCTTTCTTGTATTTCAGTAGATTAAATAACCAAGCATAAATATAGTATTGACTTTTTTCTTGTCTATCTAGTGGGACTTACATGAGGTCAAGACCAGACTGGTCTCAGAGGGAATATGATCAACAGTAAGTCGTAATTTTGCGAGTCTTTGCACTATTTGTTGTTGGGGAGTAAACCAGAACTGTCTCATGTGAACTCCTTCATCTCTTTCTCTACAGGACGTCCTACTCAAGCTACTCGAGCTCAAAGCCTGAATACAGAGGAAGAGATTTGGTTGATGAGTAAGTGTATTTATACAAGGTCGTGTAGTGTCACTTTGATGTTACTTTCTGTTTTTTAAGACTCTGTTATTGCACAAACGAGAAGACCACCAATAAAACAAGTGTTTAACTACATAAAATATTTACAATCAGAGAAACTATTCTGCAATAAATTAAGTGGTGGAATGTAACCAAGAACATTTGCTCAAGTTCTTTCCTCAGAGGATAAATTCACCTAAAAATGAACATTTTAAACCAGATTTACATAGAAGAACTAGACAGTAGACTCAAAGATGGCACCTGTTTAATCCAATGAGAATGACTCACCTAGCACATATGACAAAAATGTTAAGTCATACTTATTTTCTTATTCTTCTTCTTTTCTGTTTTGTTTGATAACCTGTTTATTAATGCACTGATATGCCTATATGTTATGGTATTGACAGCAGTTGGGTCACAAAGAATACTGGTCAAAACAAGTAGTTTTGAGATTTCAAATCATGCACTGTAACATAATTCCTCTTACCTCCTTTCCAGGCCCTACATGTACGACACGCCCACCACTTACAAAAACTCTCTGAGATCAGCTCCCATGAAGTCCGGTCAAGATGCCCCGAAAACACCCAAGTCGTCTCGCCTCGTCCCGCTGTGGGTTCAGTTTGTGTTCTTCCTGGCTGTGGCCGCCTTACTCTACATTGTTTTTACCAGTATGGAGACAAATGAACCCTTCAAAGGAATCAATTGATCCTTTTAATTCTGTGCTCAGTTTATATGGGTTTACACTATCCTTTGTTATGCATTTTAATTCAAGGAATGTATTTTGGTTAATGCCTTTATTTAAGACATTGCTAAAATTGTGGTTGATGCAATATGTGTGTGGTTTATAATTGTGGTTATTTGCTTGCTTTTGCTTATATGTAAAATACACAAATATCAAAGTTTTAGTACTGCTAGGATAGATGATGCCACTTTAAAAGGAAGACTCACTCAGAATGAAATACAGAGAATTTCACATTGACACAAATTTTTTGTTGAGACATAACAGAACAAAAATCTTAATTTGACAAACCACTAAGAATTTATTTTTTCACCAGATTTTAAGGAACTTTTAGTTATTTTCTAAAAATTGTCTCTAGAAAGAAGAAACAGTCAGGCTTATGGCACAGTGTGTATTGATCGATCTGTACCAAAGGTACTGCAACAGATATATTTAGCTTCCCAAAGTTTTCATTTGTCAGTGTTAAAGTACCTGGTAAAAAGCTTATCTATTGTCGGTCTGTGAGTTCATCTGTTTTGTTAATATGAAGATCACCAAATATTTGAAGTTTGTATAATCTTGAGAACAACAATGCTTCCTTTTTTTTTTCAGTTATCAGAAATAATTTAAAAGTACAGTTGGGACTGTTTTCAGACCAGCTGTAATACAAGTGCCTCAGTGTTTTTTAGGCATAATTTGGATAAAACTGTTCAGTGTTTTCAGTGTTTAGTAAGCGGTTGGGGGAAAGTTTTATCTGGGTGTAAAAATCTAAAATTGCATCGTTTCTACAAACTGTAATTCCATGTTTATGCCTTGTTTCACTCCAGTCAAATCAGAGGCATCACTTTTTTTACAACATTAATCCAACATTTACATCCTGTAAAGTTTGTTTTGTATTGATGTTTCAAGAATCAGATTATAAAAGAATTTGGAAAATGTTAACATTTGAAGCTTTGTGTAATTTATTCAAGAGCAAGCTTTGAAATGCTTCAATAATTGAGGGTATAAAAACATATGAACCACGTTATGCATTTTCTTAACAGCTTTTTCCCTTTATGTAGTTTGATCTGATGCTATACATCAACCTCAGTACATGCAGTAATATTTGTCAAACAAAACTGACTGAGCCCAGGAGCTCCAACAACAGCAGCATTTTAATCAACTACAGCTTATATTTACACATGTTTAAGTGCAATAATGTAAATATTGTTAATGCCATAAGATGCATAGTAGTGTTAGACTTAAAATACAAAAAAAAAAACATCTAATCCTTTAAGGATCATTGATCTGTTGAAGCAAGTACATAATAAGCTAGAGGAGCCTGTGGTAATAAATACAAAAACAATACATTTGAACTGCATGTATGTACACAGAGACCTGAAGAACTCATGTCACAGTTTCCCCAGTTTAGATTCGTTTTCACTCCATACGCGTGGACTCATGGCAGGAGCCGAGAAATCTGAAGTCTAGCTTGAACCAGTACTTTGAACTGGAAGCTTTTCAGTGTCTGTCAGTCTTCTGTGGCCGTTATCTTACATCTCACCATAATACAAGACTTAAAAGCCAAACTGTAAAACTGCCTTAACCAGACTGGACTGAACTGGGTCCAGGCGGAGCCTTCTCCGACCGAGCCATTTGGTTCTGTGTCCTCTGCAGAGTGATGCCATGATGGACACAGCGAGAGCCCTCTATATGTTTATGGAAGAAGAAAAAAAAAATGCTTCACTTCAGTTGCACAATTGAAGAATAAATACATAATATTTTAAAGTGCCCATCATGTTTTATTCTTTCACAGCATTAAATCCAAGTAGATTTAATGTGGCTTTTTTGACCAAGCTTAACAGAAAAAATACTCTTTAGTCTACAAAATAATATAGTAATCTCTAATACATGCTTGGGTACATATTCACCCCCTGTAGGACAAATTAGTTAAGTTGACATCAACTATGCGTAGTCAAGGAGGTTATGTTGGTTGTGGTATAAATACAACTGCACCTAGAAGGTCCACCAGAAAAAGTTCCAAGGAAGTCAGCACAAAGGCTGAGAGGCCCAAAGAAAGCACAAGAAAATATAAAATAAAATGATAGGCCTTAAAATGATTAAGTAGCCTTATATGTGAATGTCTGAGGTCTTTATCTAATTATGCACTTAGCTGTTGGCAAAATGCAGATGGACTTAACTCACTCTAGTCTTGCAGAGCCAGACCTCTCCATCTCCACAGTACTGTGTCAGGCTAAGGAAAGGTCTGGCTGCTCCAATCCTAATTTTGGTACAAGGGAGAAAAAGACTCTCTGGCTTGTTTGCATGCCTATAAACAAATCACAGTCATTTCGAGTGGCACTTAAGTCAGGATACAGCGACGGCGCCAATGCAAAATAGTGTCAGGCGATACTTGGTTTGCATGTGGGGAGGTGAGCCATGGGATTAAAATGGCTCAGTCCTCGCTAAAGAAAAAGTAACAACTGCTAGCTTGTTTACATTCGTGCAGTTTGCAAACAGGTTATTTTAACTTGCCTCGCTAGCTAGGAGGTTGTTTCTGTATGTATCGAAGGGAATTATGAAAACAATACATGCAGATAGCAGAAGGAGGAGGGGAAATAGGAGCCCAATGAAAGGCTTCATACCAAGGCTACGTAAAAATAAAATATCTTGAAACATTGCATTTTAGTTTCTGATACCTGTAGACATCCTGTTATAGCTGCTGTATTTGTAAGAATAATGACCTTCATTACCTTTAGTTATCCGTTTCCATCAGACCCAGTCATAGCTTGTTAATTGATAAGGCAACATAAGTGTTGTCCACACCTGTAGACAGAAACACAACTATTACTCTGGGTACACATACAGGTATGTTTCTCAAAACACTTCTGGTAGAAACAAAAAACGTACAGGTTCTGGTCTCTCGCTCCAGTTCAGTAGGCTTCTTCTCCTTGTTACACAGTACCTTGGCTACAATAATTATAACGATGACAGCTATGACAAATGTCAGGCCAGACACAAGCCAGCTGATCACCATTGGACTCAGTAATGGATCTGGGTCTGAGGGGGAGAGGAGTTATTAGTTAGTTACATACAGGATGGCTGTTCATAGATGGAAAATGTATCTATTGTATGTCTCTATAATGTTGTTTCACCTCTGATGGCTATAGGCAGGGGCTGGCTTTCTCTGGAGACAAAAGTGCGTCCACCCAGCTGGACCCGATACAGGCAGTAGTAGTAGCCCTCATTGGAGCTCTGGGCGTTGGGGAAGGTGAAAGTGACGGAAGGGGCGAGGGCGGGCAGGGACTGACGCACTGTGCCGTTGGAGCGGATCAGACGCAGCTGGAAGGAGCCCCCAGGGTACTGCTGCGGGGTGGAGCAGGTGATGTTAAAACTGTGGCCTTTAAGGACGGAACCAGCCGGAGCCTCAGTGGACGTGTTGTACCAGTGCTGGGGAGTCAGGAGCTCCACTGTGATCAAAGAGGAATTACAAAGGTTATTTTACATTAATACAGAGTTTTGAATAATCTTTTGAAAAGATGTGGTTAAGTGTGCACGAGCCACTAACTACAGTTTTCCCTCTAACCATAATAATTGTTTTATGTAAGTATTCTACAATAAAATGGGCTTTTTGGTTGGGCTTGTTGTGGAATTTGAGCTCGCTTGACCATTCAGGAGAGGTGAAGAAAACTCAGAGACACCGATGACTTAAGCTGAAGCAGTGTATACAAACTTCAGCAAGAAGGAACATCATAACAACACATCGGTGTGCACAGTGTAAAGCCAAGTCAATTCCTCTCAAACCTTCTCTAGTGTTCAGGTTATATCCACAGCTCAGGAAGCACCCCTCCCTGTTTAACAACAAATAAGTGGAAAGTTACTGCAGAGCTTCTCACCTGACTTAGTGGGGAATAAAAGGCAAATGCGTAGAAGACAGTCAGTCTGCCACACGCAGATAGATCGAAGGCCATCCTATGAGTTTACATAAACAGCAGCCTTGGTTTGTCAGAGATCCGTTTGTAAGCATAACTGCAGCTGCTTCAAACTGCTAAGTGTGCAATGACCATGAGCGATATAAACTCATAGATCCAGAGGTCGCTGTGTTCTCATCCATACATTATTGGGCCTGGTCTCTTAACCTTTATACAGGGCTCATACGAAATCTCATCCTGTGGGGCCTCGTAGATATTTCTCCTACAGGGCTGACTAGATTTTTATTTATTACAGTTTTTTACAACCGCTATGACCCGTTTGTCAGAACCTTGTTAACACACATCACACCTGAAACACACAATTCCCCAAACAGTTAATTTCATGCTCAAAATCCCGCAGTGTAACTAAACACAGACACACACTTCCAAAATACAATAATACACTAACACAGTTCACCAAATCTACCAAAGCACTGACACACGTTGTCTTCCAACAGAAACATTTAGTCAGTCACAGCACAGTGTCATAAAAAACACTGACAACTGATGGAATAACACAAACTGAATCACTTTGCATGTGTCAAATCTACTTTTTTCCTTTTTCTTTTACAATCAACAGATTATTGTATTGATCATACATGTAAATCAATGTTTGTGATGATGTTCTTCATTTTTCTTTTGTTAGGCATGAATTTTGTTCCTTTTTTTTGGACAACACTCAGTACAAAAAGTGAACGACCCATATCAGAGCAGCTTTGCAGAATGTTTATGAAAGAAGAAGACAGTAAATGACAGGATTTGCAGTAAACACTTTTCTGTATTGCAAATGAAAATGACTTACAGTAGAGTAAAGAGGAAAAAAAATCAGCATTTAGCTGTCATTCATTACTGTATTGTCAAATACACAAAAAGAAAAAGGAGCAGAAGAAATCACTGTGAAAGTGGAAGAAAAAAAAGCTAATCTGCTCGGTCGTCAGCATTGGGCCACATATTTTCATCGACATGACACCTGATGTCTTCTCTGGCCAGGCATCTTGGGAAGTATCTTTTTGCATGCCTTATTCAGCCCTGGCAGTTGTCAGCTGTGATCAATGTAATCTTCAATCCATTAGTTTTGAACATGAGGTTTTCTGTTTTGACAAACCATGTGAAAGCAATTGAAAATTCACCAGTTAACATCTACTGTTTTGGTCTTGATTGAGCTTGTGTGTAAAAGGAGTTAAAACTAATTTTAAACGTGTAAAATGTGTGTATTTTGTGTCAAAAGAAGAAGAATTGTGTTAATTGTATAGCCCACACAGGCTGATGTTGTGGTAACTGTGTGAAGAGTTTTGAAAAAGCGTTAAAAGTATTGAACAACGGGTCATAGCAGTTGTAAAAAACTGTAATAACCACTGAGAGTCGTGTAGTTGAATTAAATTTAAAAAATAAAAAGAACATCAGATGAAATGAAAACAATGAAATAAAGAATGACTATATACAGTAGCAATGAAAATACATGGGGAAAAGAACATTAGCTCAAAAGGAGCTTTCAACTGCATCTCAAAGTCTTCTGGAGCAAATACAGCTGACAAAATATCAACAGAGGAAGCCTTTCAGTCATGTTTTCAGCCTTCTGTGTCACACCCGTTTGGCGCAACAGATTTGTTTCTATTTTTATCAATCCAGATGTCTACAGATTGTAACGGCTCACTCGTCACTCCCACTTCACACAGGCAAACATGACCCAGGTGCATTTGTATGTTTTGTATTTTGTCGTCCATTTAACGTGCATAACTACAGTGATGGTGTTACTGTGATCTTTGTCCACCATTTTGTACTGTGATGAAGACCTTCAAGGTCAAAACTGGTCGGTGTTTAATTTTTGTGCAAGTAGCCATGTTTTGAATGAATGTGTTTGAACCCAATTCAAGTATTTTTCTTCCTGTTCCACGCATGGGTGCCCAGAGTTTGTTCTTTACTCTCACGTGCCGACTCTCTTCTTCAAGAACACCTGCGTTTTTCTTGAGTTTGATAATATAAAGACAGTCCTCGAGCACCACTTCCCTTTTTCTTTCTTTCTTTTTTTATACAGTGATAGCGTGTTGAGCCTTGACTGCTGCTAAAGCACAGGTGACATTCGCACAATCAATTGCTCCTGTGTAGAGATAAAGTTCCCATGAGGTGCACTGGCCTTTGAAGCCAATTTGGCAAAGCGTGTAATTGCGATATCTTTTGACGCACCCCGGCTCAAAGACTTTTCCCCATAAACTTATATTGAGGAATAAGTGGCTGCAACTGTGACCATCACAACACCCACCAAATGACTCATTTTACAATCAATTTTTGATCCATTCGTACTAATAACATTTGGAAAGGCTAGAAAAGCTGCACAATTAAACCATTATATCCCCATTCTTGTTATCACAGGGCTAAACTGTAGTCAGCCGGCCTGGCCAGCTGAAGTCTCTGGCGTGCATGCTCTATGGGCCCTACCATATGGAAGTTATGTAGAAAATTGGGTTAATGTCAAATTGTTTTGGCTCTATGCTCCAATGAGCAACTTTCATGTGAATGAATGGGGATTGTCACTGATGCTGTATACAATTTCTTCTTAATACATCCATGATAGAGAGAGACAGTGTAAGGTGTCCTCTTAGGTGTAACTGCGACAGTTCAGACAAACTAGTAAATGGACTAATAAATAAAAGAATAATGCAATAAACTTCCATACCAAAAACCAAAATGTTTGGTGTGCTGTTACTTGTGAGTAAAGAAATGTAGTAAAATAAAACTGAATCAAGACGAAAATCATCAGAGAAATTAAAATTGGTGCAACCCACAAGTTTCAGGCAGATGTTAAATCTAGATTGCACAACAAAACATTACAAACAATGTTCAACAGTAAGCATCATCATTACAACAGAGTTAAGTAGGGGTTAGACAGTGCAGTTATGACTCACCAACGGTAATGTTGATGGAGTTGCTGGGTGGAGAGCTGAGCAGCTCAGCAGGGAAACCGCCCTTGATCCTGTACCGACAACTATAGCTGCCCTGGTGGGACGCCTCAATGTCAGTTAGCGTCAGCTCCACTCTGGTCTGGGTCTGGTCCGCCCTCTGTGTAACCAGCGGCGTGGACACTCCGTGCTTGTACAGGTGGAAGTCACTGAGGTGGTGACCCAGCAGGACGCTGCAGCTAAAGCGAACAGCCTCGCCAGGAGTGAACACAGTGTGAGGCGACAGTAGGGTGAGGGTGGGCGTTAAAAGGGTACCTGTGAGTAAAGAAAGGATAATCAGGAAATGTGAATGATCCAATGAACCATATACTTGTGTCCGCATTATCCAAATGAACTCAGCGTATACTTGAGTATCCTGAAAATAAAAAACAGCATGTCTTACTAATCCATAACAAGAATAGCCTCTATGAAACAACTCAGCAGAAGTCCTTTGTAGATGAAATGCCTCACCAGTGATTAGTCTCACCTGAGCATTTCACCCCTGCATCATTCCCATGGGTGCAGTGGTAGTTACTGTGAAGGACAACAGCACAGCGTGTCAAACTGGACTCGTGTCCAGAACATTGGACATGGCGCAACAAGATCTCTCCTTTGCCTTCACCGAATACTGCACCATGAAGGGCAGATTCGGCTAAGCCGCAGCCCAGCTCAAGACACACCACGTCAGCCTCCCGGAGGTCCCAGCCATGGTCGCAAACAGTTTCCCACTGGTCGTGGCGGAGCACCTCAACTCTGCCAGAGCACTTATTCTCCCCATTCACTAGTCTGACTCCACCTGTGGATCAGAGACAAAATCACTCAGAGACAGAAAGTGCAGGAACTGAGGTTGCAATACGTTTGTTTCAATGCCAGGCTTACCAAAAGCAGCAACTCCATCCCACAGAACACCTGAAAGGCCTGTGAGGAAATAACAAACACTGAATTATTATAGTTTCAGATTCAAATCCAGCAAAATGAACAGTCCTGCAATGGCAGTTTTGGTTAAAAACTAGGGATGAATGTTATGGATCTCAGACAATACTATAATTAATGATTTCCTGCCTCTCATGGCCGATACCTATAACAGATAAGTTTACATTTTTGTATTTTAAATACATTTTGTATTTTTTTGTTGTAAGCCAAGATGTAGTGAACAAAGATGGATAATTTGTGTTAAAACTCAGACTCCCTCCTCTCTGAACTTTTGTGGAGCATGTGTTGAAGATTACAATTGATAGTTTTCCTCTGCAATTGTAAATCCACATCTGGAATGACATGTTCGTCTCTCTAGTCTTCTCTGTTTATTGGTGGACAACTTTCAAGCTGCATATCACCACTGCATTGGAGTGTGTAGATGCTGCGCTTGTTAAGTCAACAGTCCAATATATAGCCAATACTAACAATTTCCTAATATCGGAATATTCCATAACTGAATAAACAAGCTGTTATCAGAGAGGAAAATAAGGTCCCCAGACCACTGAAGCTAAAAAGGTGGCATGGTCCGCCAAATATAAACAAAGTAAAACATCATGAAATGTTTTCAGTTTATTCAATCATAACAACAAAGAGAGTTTGTATATTTAGTTTGTTTAGGCATAACAAAAAAAAATATGTCAATGAAGATCTTTCTCTGCTGATTCTTCACCAAAACTACAGTGCACCTTTAAAATATCAAATACGTTTTAATCAATGGCTCTCTAAAACAAACACAGAACATTACAACCTTTATGAAAGCAGTATTACAGGGCTGTTGTATTAGACTGTTGTACTTTAGCTAGGTGAACCCAGGACAGTGGCAGCTGAGTGGTATTGTTATGTATATTACAAAAGGTAATTTACAAGTTATTGCATTATTAACTTTACAAGCGAACATCCTACAAACGCAGCAGCTAACCAATGCAGCAGTGCCAGTGAAGCTTCAATCATTTCTGGTTAAGTTATCCCCGTTGCATAATAACATGAACCATAAGCTACTTCGCTGCTCCTGCTCCAAAAGCTAGTTAGCGGGCAAACGAGCTTAGCTCCCCGTAAATAGCAGCCTGGACTTACCTGTTAAAAGGATATGGAGGAATCTCAGCATCGTTCCCCCTCACCTTCCATCAGACGGCCGGCTGCGAAGGACTCTCGTTGTCGTGGTGATGACGCTGACAGCCGATAAAGCTAATGACAGCACAAGACATTAGCTAGCTTGTGTGCTACAAAGGCTCGGCTTACTAAAGTAACAGCTAGCGGCTAGGCTACGCAACTTTGGTAGACTGAAACTTACAGCGCAGGTGTGACGTTACGTCGGTTAAAGGCATTTTCCAGAATTGAGCAGTGCTAACGTTAATGCATGGACGAACTAGAGACAAAGTGAGGCTGTAACCGAGTCCTGGTGTCTGTCACAATGTCCATGAGGCTGGTCGGGACAGCGTTTGGGAATACCGTCAGGCCGCCATACTCACGTCAGTAGTCAGGAGTGTACGCCGGCACTGAGCCGTTCTCCCTGCGGCAGGCAGAGGTCAGCACCAGCCGCAGAGCTGCCTTTAAGCCCATTATGGAGGGTCACCGCTCCCCGAGCAGGGTCGTAGCTACAGTCCCCGGGTCCTACAGACCCTGGATAAGTTACACTTTAAAATGATACACTTGAATTATCCCACAAATCAACTTGTTGGTTGAATTAAAGGGACAGTCTTTGCCTTCATACATTAGGGCGTCATTGGTCCTGCTCCTCTTGCTGTATTCCTTTTCAAATGAATGTAGAATTTGCTGATTAGTGATGATGATGTGATTTAGTCTTCAACATATGTGATTTTAGGAAATGTAGTGGGCCACAGTAGATAATTATGAAAGGAATGTTTAGAACTGCCTCGTTGTTTCAAAGCTTCATACATTAAAGGGGCACTATGTAGTTTTTGGAGAAGAAATTCAAACTCAGAATTTTAACATTTACAATATTGATGCAATAATACAAACTTGGAAATATTTATTTTGTCCATTACTGATTAAACAAGCTGTTCTTAGAGGAAAATAAGGTCCCCAGAACAGTGTTTTGAGCTAGAAAGGTGGCAGGGTCCGCCACATGTAAACAAGTAAAACAGTATGACATTGGGTTGTCCTCTAAGGTTTGTTTTGTTTGTTTAGGCATAGAAAACAGTCAGTGGAGATGTTTCTCTTCTGATTTAAATTTCTTCCTTAAAACTTCATAGTGAACCTTCAAAGTTAGAGAACAGAGCTGAAAAGAGTTCATGAGTTGGTAAACCAATCATGACTTATTCTAAGTGCAAATATCTATATGTGAAAACATGAATTACAGTGGAGCATATTGATTTTAAAACAAATCATTGATTTGATTTTTGATTTGTTTTATTGGCTGTTGTTTTTTTGTCCACGGGAACACCCATATCTCTGTCATACAGATCCTCTTGTGTAATATTTGAACAGTTTAATAATAAGTTTGTAAAAATAATTGTATAAAAATAATTTTATTCTGTGTGCAATATTTGAGTGTGTATTTTTGATTATTTGTATTTTTATATTATTCATAGTGTGTACTTTATTTACATGTGTATATTTTTCTATTTGTGTGTGTGCGCGCCTCTAATTGTCTTTCCTTGACTTTCTTGTCACAAACTGATTCTGAGAGAAACACACAATAATTCAAATGTACCTGTGTACTAACCTGTATATGTGAAAAAGAGAATAAAACATCCAATCTAGTCTAATCTAATCATTTAAATTCCACGCAATTAATTCACACATTTCATGAAATTAAACTTAAACACCACCCATGTCAATTCCCTCCACTAGGGGCCACCACAGGATATTGTAGCAAGCTCGTTAGTCCTTTCATCTAATGTATTACACTTTGATTTCCAGTATATGCTGACCATAACTGTTATTTAATTAACAGTAACAGTTTTCCTGCACAAGTTGTAAGCTGTTGCTTAGCTTTAGTTTATAGTGTATGGTACATATCAGGTCTTTGGTTTCTGGACTTTGGATTCTGTCATCAGTTTGTCTCAGATTAAATAGCAGCCAGTTTCAGCAGGTCCCTGTAAAGAGCAATGCGTTGTTATCGGTGGGGACATGTCCAAATGACACCTATGATACCATTTATAAAGGCTCCTGGTTGATTGTGAACTCAGACAGGCGATACCCCGTCTCTATTTTATTTCATCGCCCCGATCAAGGCATGAAAGAGTGCCTTGGATTTTTTTTTTCTTTTATGCTCCTTTAAGGTGTTTGATAATTTACCACACACTAAATATGGAGCCAGTTAATGTTCAACCACAACAATAACTTTATAGAGCACCACTTGTTTTACCAATGGATAATAAATCATTCACTAATGCTTAAAGATCAATAATACTTTCAAGTCTATCTTAAAACAATATCATATTTCATATGAACATTAGAAGCATAATTTGTCACTTCCTCGTGTACAAACCAGCAACAAAGTCATCATTAATTATGCAGCAAAATAATTCTGTTTACATATATTTATATTATACTTTGGGTCATAAAGGCCTGAATACATAGTTACAGCTTTATTGGTACCAAAACCCCACTTTGTTACTATCCCTGTCCTGTGGTTAATGAAGGAAATACTGTCTGTAGAAGCACACACAGGGAATTTCCTACTAAAGACAGACAGATTGCTGTAATAACATTTTATCAATGCCTTTATCAACATTTGTAGCTGCAGAATGATGACATATTAAAACATTTAGGCCAAACATTAGGAAACAGCAGTCATTCTTTATTAAATGCTTATAGCGTGTCTATAAAGCATTAGTAAACTATTTTATAAGTCCCAATAAAACAAGTTATTACTATTTTTATAGAGGATGACATATTACATCCTGTTGTACGCTTTACATTTTGCAGTGAGTGGGAAGAATAAGCATCAGTAAGGGACCAGCAGCGCCGTCACTATTGTGGACACAAATGCCCTCACCATTCACAGACTTACCACCCACACAATTCTCCCGCTGCACTCCTCCCACTTGGAACCATTTCGTCATGTTCTTGGAAGCTGGAGAGGGAAATGTGGATGAGTCAACTAAAAACCTCAAAAGAAAGAACACATTTTTGCTGATTCAGTTCTGAGTTATCAAATAGCTTCACACGCCAAGTGACCACTTCCTGGTGCTATTATTTTCCTGTCATAGATGACTAGGCTTTCCTGTGATCCAGCGTGTTCTTCCTGAATTGAAAGGAAATGTGGTTGCATTTAAAGTTCCTCATTTATGTCCATGATGACTCGTGGTTCATCATGGACATAAATGAGTAACTTTTAGAAAATAGTCTGTGACTTTTGGTGGAGACCGTACTGTTCTGTTAGTTCTAGTTAAAGAGAACTTCACGTGTACTGCTATTGCCTGTAATTGTGTCTTGTGTGTCTAATTGCTTTTATCTTACACACATCTGATTACTTGTACACTCCGAGTTTCTATATTTATCTATCTGTACTTGTTTCATCTCTTTTCTTAAAATGAATTCAGCAAAATACAGATATAGCCTGAAAACCTGCTTCAAAAACTGAGAAGATTGGTTTTTCCATGGAAGCTAGAGGCTTGAAAATAGCCAAATTGTAGTCTAAACCTCAATCCAATCCGTAATTCGTCATAAGACTGGAAAAACTGTCGACTCGCAGTCCACATGACTGCGGTCAGTTTTACAAGAACAGGCACAAATTTCAGTGTCTAGATGTGAAACTGATACAAACCCATTATACACCCAAAGACTGTCTTGCTAACAAATGTGCCTTTACATTTAAAAACTTTATAAGTTATAGTTTATATTTGTACTTACTTTAAGCTAATATGTACCCATTTCATTTCAGTTTATGGTGATCATGGCTGAGTACTTCTGTGATTCCATGTTGAAAAAGTCAAAACAGTTAAATGTGTTTTATAGGCATCTGTGGAGACAAATGTGGAAGACCCATTTCCAGATTTGTGTGACAGGTATCACTGAAAAAGCAACTTCTCAGCAGCTTAAAGCACCAGGAAGAAAACAATGAGAAAACACAGCCTGATGTTCAGTCATGCCTTCAATTTCATGTCAGGAGCAAAGGAGAGTCTTCATTGTACATTCTAGGGATTGTTTGGACATTTGCATCTGGAGAAATTTTATTAGTGCCAAAGGTAAGAGTGATTTTAAACTCTTAACAGAAACAGAGTTGCTCCCAAATGTGTTTTCAGCCAAATCTTGATGTCATCACCAAATACAAAGTCATTACAAAGTAAATTATTAAATATTTGCCAGGTAATCCCTCACGTCCTTTGATTTGTCAGTTATTGAGCCATCTTTCCAGTACAACGACCTTGTGCTTACACACCAGTAAAGGTCAGTTCTTCTTTTAGTAGAGTAATCTTTTAGTGCTCACGTCCACCACCAACTGATGTCATTTCTTGATGCATTTTATTGAGCCACTGGTCAAATAAGCATCAGAGTTCTCATTATATTGTAAAAGGTGACAGTCTTTTTCACAAGGAAACATACAGATAAGCCTGTAATCATATATATATATATATATATATATATATATATATATATATATATATATATATATATATATATATATATATATATATATATATATATATATATATATATATATATATATATATATATATATATATATTAATGAAAATATGATAAATCTCTCTGTAATTCAAATCTTCAAAACCAGCACATGGTGAAACAGAAATCTCAAAATGATCTGTGTGGTCATTACATGGCAAGGAACAGCACTAACCCATCATTATCTAAATGAGTCAACCTGCACAGTCATCTGTGTGTGTCAGTACATTTACCACTGATAAAAGAAAACAAACACTGTCATAAAATAACAAAACAGAAAATAAATTATAACACAAATCCTCCAAGAAGATGACCTTTTTCACAGATTTTGGAGTTTAATAAAAGTACCACTGCTTCTTGAGTTATTGTGATAAACTCCTAACGACAACCTTTAAATAATGCGTTTAGCTCTTTGGATAACAGTAAAACCTGCTTCAGTTCCACGATACAGTCTTTGTTGCACCACATTAAGTGAATGTGTGTGCTACATTTTCAAAAGTCTTTTGCCCAGTGTGTCTTGGGTTTTCTGTGGTGTCCATTGTTTGTCAGGAAAATCCTGACTTTGAAGCGTTTCTTTACTTGGAGTCTCCCAGCAGATGGACAATGAGTTCATATGTGGAGAGGACGATGGCTGTGTTAGGGATTTGTCTAATTAGCTGTGGAATGAGTCCTCTATAAAAAGCTGCATAGCCTTCTTCCACTGCTATTAACCTCCCTGTCTGGAAGAAATACTTGTACTTGCTGCCCTCCTCACGCAGCCTCGTCCGAATGACCTCTGTGGAAAAAGACAAGAAGAAAATAAGGATTACTCATTTAAATAAATACATCTCCCTGACAGAAGGTTGTTTTGTTGCAAGAGACAAACAAATGGGCAAGTGTTTACCGTGTGGGTAGGCTATGCAGGACGCACAGCCCTTTGAAACAGCAGCTGCCAACATCAGACTCAGGAAGTCCGAAGCTCTTTTCTCATTTTCACCATTCAGGGAGTTGAACTGGTTCTTGGCGAGGTTTTTCTTCAGTGTCTCGTAGATGAGGAAGCAGATCATGGTCTCCGAGATCCCAGCATAAGATGCAGTCAGGCCTCTGTAGAAGCCTCGAACCCCTTCCATTCTGTAAACATAGCGAGCACACTGCAGGGCATTCATCTTCTTCTCTCCTCGGGCTCTGAAAGGTCGAAGAAATTGGGCTCATTAGTCACAAAATCCTATTTGATTTAATATACACTTTAAGAAAAGCTGCAGTTTTCCCCAGGTGTCTAGCATTGCTTCCTTTATAAGTGATCAAAACTGAAACCTGTTAATTTTCTGTTTATTGTCTAAGCGATAGTGAACAGTCATTCCTGTAAGGAACCACATAAAATCCTACAATTTCCTGATTGGTTTGAATGAATAACTAGTATCTTTTTCCTGCTAATGTTTAAAGCCACCATTTTGTGCTGCTGCAGGATGTGTTCTTCCAACACAGAGGTGGAAAGACTTGTTTCTGTGACCTCACATGATACTACTGCCCTGTACTCGCTAATGTAAATATAGACTCTCCCTCCGCGCGCAGGACACTGCGTCAGCACTGCGTATTTATGGCGCCAGGTCACATGCTCAGTCTCACGGACAGCATAACCCAAGGACAGTGCCGTAAAGGGGGCCTCAGTTAAAAGGTCACAGTATGCGGCGTACATACTCACCCGCCAAGTCCCTAAAATAAGTCAGATTGTTTTACACAGATCTTAAAGGCAGAATGAGTAGGATGAGCAGACATTTCTGAGCATCAACCTTTTGGCAGTGGGTGTGTAGCTCTGAGCCAATAACAGGGTGCACGTATCAGTGCTGAGGGCAGGAGGAGGGGCCAGTTTTGACTTAACAAATCCCATTCATTCTGCCTTTACAACCGAACTCTACGGTCAGTCCTGCGCTAAAAATCTAAGTACACAGAAGGCAGGTGAAATTAAGAGTGGACTTACTTTCTCTCTAGCTGCATCCTGGTCTTCACCATCCAGATGGGGTTCATCAAAGAGTTGGTAACGAAAGCTGAGGAGGCACATTCAGTTTTACACTTTAGAGTGACATAAGATCCATTTCATCCCCTCAATGTAACCCATACTGAATTTGGATTCATTTTATAGACTTCAAAAAAGGTTCATGTTGGCATTGTGTTATTTCATCCACAGGTTAGACAGAACACCATGAGAAATCATATTTTTTCAGGGTACTCGATTGTTTGCTCACCTGCAACACCAGCAGAGGACATGTGCACCGGTCCACTATTAGGGACAAACAGCCCATTGAACATCTCTTTGGATTTCGAGTATGCAGCAAAGTAAATGGCTCTGAAACACAGAGAACAGACTGGTGAGAACTCTACAGAGGCAGGTGTAAAGATTTTGACACAAAGTGCATAGATGGGACTGTGGTTTTATAACAGCTGGGCAATTATGTAAATGATTCCAGTTGGACTGGTTGCTGCCCTTTGACAGTGTATCCAGAGCAGTCTGTTTCCCCGCTGCCTGCTCTCTCCACTCGGCTTCTGGAACAAACTGCCACTGCATCAGAATGGGCTGAATAAGCACCATAGATGCCCACAGAGCTGCTCTGAATGTGAGCCGGTCAAAGTTGGCCAGTGAAACGGAGGGGCAACGGAATTACTGAGCAGAGGATCATGCTCCAGCTACTCATTGACCATGGGGAATTATATGCAACCGGTGACCTTTTTCAGTCTCAACGTCTACTCAACAGTTGGTGGGAAAAGCATTAGTACTGTTCATTTTACAGTTACACAGAAGAGTTAACGTCCAAGATTATAAACCCTGAGGGAACAGGGCAAAGTACCGATCATTTATTGATTACCAAGAATGGAACAAGATGACATCGACATAAAATCCAGATAAAACTGAATGTTCATGATGACTTGGGAGGTTCAGATCAATCATTACCCAGCTGTTGAAACTCAAACTTCATGAATACAGTTCCTTATTTGTCTGGTGTTAAGAAAATGATCAATCAAATACAAATACAGGGGTCTGCTCACATTGACAGATGTTGTGGTCTAAACAAACATTACAGTTGACTCTGTAAGGCTAGGGAGGTCCGCTCGGAAGTTGTTGCAATGACAACGGCTTCCTGTTTATACAGCGAGTTAATTCCCTCAACCATTACAGTGAAAAATATAAGCATAGCCTCCCCCTGTCTTCTCTTTGGTTAGTAGCCTGAGAAATCCTCAGGTGGCCTTACCTTGTGACCATCTCAGTATGGACTGATCAATTATAGGCATCAATATCTAGCATTTTCTGTGATTATCAGAATGGTTTATTTTTCGTCTAATTACCAATAAAATACACTTAAAAATGCGCTGCGTTGGTTCTGTTAGAGCAGCCAACAATACCATCTGCCTGTTTATCAACACTGAGTAATCTGAATCGGCAAAGTAACTAGTAACCAAAGTTATCCAATAAATGTAGTAGAGTAAAAAGTACAATACTAGCCTTCAAAATGTAGTGGAGTGGAAATATAAGCGGCAGAAAATTAAAATAAGTGTATTGTGTTACCATTCACATTATTTCAACCGTAACATGACTGTTTTCATTTTACTTTCAAATATTTTATTTATATAGCATTATTTTGGCATTTTACTTTGTTAGGATTTCTCCTTGTAATTGTTCTTTCTTTTCTTTGCTTTGTTTGACTCAGTGTGTTTGTAAATGAGGGCTAACGTGAATGATCTACAGTATAAATAAAGGTTGAGTGGTTCATTTTTATGGCTCGTTTATCGGCCCTTAGGAAAAAACTTATCAATCAATCCCTACTTCCTGACCTCTGCTTTGTTTATTGTTTATGGATACAAAGACACTTCTTTGTGGGTTATCACAAACCTGTACACGATCAGGCAGGTATCATTAACACAGAGATCGCAACAAAGATCCAGGACTGTGTTAAGCATAACCGCTATGGGTAAGGATAATGAGGGGATGGACAACGTAGACACAACTGAGCCACTAAAACATGTGCACACTGTTTTCACTGTACCTTGAGGGGGCGACGCCAACGAGGTTCGGCCCCAGGCCACGGAAAAGTGATCTTGGTCCCTCTTTTTCAAGGATTGATCTAAAACAAAATTTAAAACAGTCATTAATTATTTCAAAAAAAGAACACTAACAAATTTACAGCTTTATTAATCTACACCACCATTGTACATGTTGACCTCAGTCTACATATTTTACAGCAAAGGTCTTTGTAGGAGTCTCCCCAAGTCTATTAGGGTAATGAGTATGGTGTTACACCAGTCTTGTTCACTCGAGTTGGTTTTGCACAAGTTGTGTACACTGAGCCAAAGCATTGCATGACTTGTCACGTCAGCCACATCCCCACAGAGTATTTTAACCCATTCTCCAGATGACAGTCTGGTCTGCCAGGGGCAAACCAGAGGGGGGGGTGGGGGTACAACTGCATTCCGCATTGGTTTCTGTAATGCACACCTCATCTCTCAAGCAATCTTCAGGCATTGCACTTCTCTCTCCCAATGATACCCAACACCTCCTCTAATACAGTAATGAGTTTAAGAACACAAGAATGGCCTCTTTTCATGTCAAAGTAGCATCCAATCTCAACCTTTAAGGTCCAGAAAAAAATGTATTTTAGTTTAAAAGCTGTAAATGCAAAGACAGCTCTCAAGAATCTGTATCAGACAAAGTAAGTTGCAATACAGACGTGAGACCTTAATTAACAAGGAAACACTGTTCTTCAATGTCACAACAGTCTCTGCAGGCAGTGCAACTGTTTTTCTTTAAAGACACAGCAGACACTAGCCCAGACCAGTCTTTGTCCCCAGTCAGTGTTGCATAACACGTTCTTATTGGCACACTGAGCCTGCCTGTAGTCTTCCCTAACCTAACCAAAGTCATACAAGCTCTGTTTTTACAAACACCAAAACATGTTATGTATATCTTAAAGCCTGAAAGAAAAACATGTTATATGTCATCACAAACAGCTGGTAAAAGTCACTAAATACCACCAGGATACTGTGCGCTTAATCCTCGCTTTTATGTAAGGCAGGATTAGAGGCATTCATTTCAAGACTATCAAGACAAAACGCAAATGAAAGGCTCACTAAGGTACTTTAAAGGACCAAAGCACAAGAACTGCGCAGGACTTTATTCAACTATTCCTAGCAAAATGTGATGTTTTGACAAATTCGTTTTTCATCAACACTTCAGTATAAAACCTTTAGGCTGTCATTATGTAAGAACAAAAGCCACAAACTGACAGACAGTCATGCTCTTCCCAACAGGGTAGTCTGATAAACTGCGTACCATCTGTGAGGAACATTTTGTTCTTTTATTTTGCATTAGAAAAATACAGATGCCCTGAGGGACAGCCCACATAAACAAATATCTCACCGTAGGACCTGCAGCAGCCCAGGTGTAACAGTCCCTGGTCGGATAACCCCTGTGCCACTGAGGGTGCCAAGTTGGACCTGGAAGACGGGTCTTAGCGTGACACCAGAGGACTGCAACCGTGTCTTCAACACCTCCAGGGGGCAGGTCACGATGGCGCCCACCGTACCACTACATCTGCAAATTGATCACAATGAAATTAGGATTGTGTGCAAACAGAAAAGGCAATGTCCCACCAAATACACTCACTTCCTTAAAATACTGTTGTTCTATTTCTTGCAAGGTTACTAATGTCAGCTTTGACTATGGAGAGGGATTTTTCCATCATAACACAGCTGAGGAGCTACTGGCCGAAGGCTATGAACAATTATGGTCAAAGACCGGTCTCTCGTGCTGCAGTAAAAATACTCATGAGTTAACCCAACACATCTGCTGCACAGTTCTGTTCCAGACGCTATAATTGCACGTGCAGAGGTTGGAGATGAAAAAAAAAAAAGGATGCACTTTTTCCAATTTTAGCAAATGCAATTCATTACTATAGTTCTCACTGGTACATCCTTTATTGGCTGCATCCACTACCCTGTCCACTATGAGCTTAAAAGTCTGGAACACTGATTATACTAAGCCCTGTCTAGAGGACAGAGTCAAATATCTTAGCTGATTAAGCACCCAACCTAATTGTCAGTTCACTGATCATCAGTCACCTACCTCACCTGTTTGTCTGTGAAAGAATAAAACACACTTCGATTGAAGTTTTCCAAATAACATAACCTAGCCTGACTGACAATGATGTAATAATGTGCTTTTGAGTTGTGTGACCATAACCACTGATTACTGACACCAGAAAGAAGAAATCCAGGGCAATGAGTGCAAGATAGTTGCCACCTGAAAATCACAGGTGTTTTGTTAAAGTATTTGTCTGAGGTTGACATACAAGCTCAGCTGGTTTTCTGAGTAACTGGGGAGGTAAACATATGCCTTCCTCTGCAGGGTCATGGTGCATGTTTTGACTGCCTGTATGTCGCGACTCAGAAAGCTGGAGTTAAACTAAAAACGAAGTGAACAACCTGCTCATAATATCCTTATGCATCTGACTTAGTTAGCGTTTTTTAAAAAAATAATCTGAATTTAGAGCTGAATTGAAAGTGGAGACCCATTATGACACTTCAAGGGTAAAATGGCGTCATTTTTAACAAGCAAGTGTTGTTTAGATGTGACCTTTACATCAGTTGGGGGTGTTGGGGCATCCAGCTCGTTATATCACACTACCGCATATTTAAAGATGTAATTTTGTACCAGGTAGTTATCGAGCGGTTGGCACCGCTAGCATGAAGCCATCATTGCTGGCAAGTTACATCGATAGCTTCAGTGTTACGTAACACTGGGGACTGCGCCACGGGACATAGCTAACCGCTAACGGTCTCGAGTTCGGTGACACGATACAGGTTAAATTTAAAGAGTATCATCTAAAACAAAGCGTTGTCACTGGCAGTATGAATATGGCCTTTCAAATTAAAACAATTAGCAGTGATAATTTACTAGCTAACGATAGCTTTGGGGTATAAATTGGCGAACTTCCGCACGGATGTAACGCTACGCTCAGTGCACATAAAAGATGTTGCCGGGTGGCTCATTGTCCACGACAACGTTAGCTGGGTATTTTTTAATTCAAGACGGAAAATGTTACTACACGTGTTAGCCACACCGTTCACGTTGTCATTTCACATCACAACAAATTAACTGGTGGAGAAACAGTGAAAGAAACAGATGTCTAGCTAGCTGACAATATTCGATAAGAAAGTACTGTGCTAGCACGAGCTAGCTTGCGTTTAGATATCCGTTAGCATGCGGGCTAGCGGCTCTCAGTGCTAAAGACGCGTACGAGTAAATTATTTTCGGTTTCACACGGGCGCTTCGAAAGTACAAACCCAATGTCACCCTCCTCGTGTTAAATGAGCCTTTAGGCTATTAATAACATTAGTCCAGCGGGCATTAAAATGACTTACCCCCCAGCGAACAGATGCAGCAGGGTGTCCTTCTGTGGCATCCTTCTTTTTTTTTTTCAAACAGCCACCATATTCGTGTTGTATCTCTGTTAAAACGGAAAGAAAGAGCAGAGCGCCGGTTTTATGATCCCAGTGTGCTGTCGTGCATCTGCGTCTCTACCAGCTTGGCGGAGCTGTCAGCAGTGGAGTGGGCCGTGCTGCAGGGTGACCTGAAGAGCCGCTCGCGCTGACGTCAGTGGGCCGGCCGAGGGTGTTGTCTGTGACGTAGGAACATGTGTTCGCCACCTTGCGTCTTGCCCTTTTTGGTGCTGTTGCACAATTATTACAAGCAACAAAGCTCCAAAAACAACCGGGCAACAACACTCTGAACCTCTGAGTTGCACCTGACCTTCGCCAGTTTCAGTATGAGATCGAAGCTTGGCTTGTAAACCCTGCAGCGCACATACATGATAACATAAAGGCGTGAAAGCAATAAAAACCAAACACATGGCTCGAGCCACACATGTTGTTTAGAAGGATTATGTAACAAAACAAATCAAAAAATGCCTGCAAGAAAAACAAAATCAAACCACACACAATATTATTTTTTAAACATTGTGAGGTTGATATTGATGACTAACAACCACCCACTTTATATAATAATAATAATAATAATAATAATAATAATAATAATAATAGTAGTAATAATAATAATAATAATAATTAATAATTAAATAAATGGGCTCCTTTGGCTCTGATGCAGCATGCAATCTGCAAAGTTATTCGTAACGACAGTCATCAAATAAATGTAGTGAGTAAAATAGAAAAACATTTCTTATTTTTATTAAAATATAAATATAAAATATATGTAGTGGAGTAAACGCACATTTTTTAAAAGTATTTATTTCTTATTTTGATGTCTGATTGGTCAATAATCCCTCTGACCAGCTTGTTTTTCAAATGTTGTTGTAAAAACCCTCCTGCAAAAGTCATCACTTCCCACAGTGGTACATTTTGATGCCTATCTCAGACCAATTATGTTATATTCATTACCTTTCGCTGTGATTGCGGCTTCTAGGATTACTTCCTCGCTGATAAGAAATGGACATTGTGAGATAAAAGCAGCAAAGTACTTCCTATTTTTCAACAGTAAGATCACATAACAAAAAAGACCTCAGTTAGAACAGGAGACCAAATATCACTCCATGACCTATTAACTGAGCCACAGAGGACATGTGATGTTACACCATGTTCTGTCCAATGGGACTGACCAATGAGCCGTGTCATAAAAGTTGGTATGTAACTCCTGCTGTCCCCCTGCGAATATCCAGACTTTGAACCTGCTGAAAGTTTCTCAACAACCTTCACAGCACCTTGTTTGTCTATATGTCTGAATAATACCGTACGTGCCATTGTGTCAAAACATCCTCTCTAACAGCGGAACCTGTTTTTCATCCTGTTTGAAGCCATTTTCTTGTTGACAGTGTACATGTCAACAAAATATGCTGGGGAACATCTTGTTTTGTTCTTTCACGAAGAGTTTTAATTCGTTCCAGTTGGTTTAAAACTTTGTTTTTTACTTTGAAGAGGCAGAGTGCTTGTCACTTATTATGCAACGCCGTTTGGATCTCCTCTGTGTGACTCTTTTTGCTCACATGAATGGTCTAATTAAAGCTTTTGCAGCTGCACTGACCTCTGAGATGGGTTCAACAAAACAACTGCAAACATTTCTACTATTGTCAGCTGTGGTTAAAAATAACAAGTGAATTTACTCGAGTACTGTGCAATTTTAAGTGAGCATATATTACATTTCAGCAGGAAATATTCTACTTTTTACTCCACTACATTCATTTACACTATAGCTCTGATCTCAGATTAAGCTTTTCCATAAAAACATATGAAAGTTTACAAATTATACTATATTGATAAAAGACAAAACCGGTGAAAACAGTGTCTGGTTGGAGTTCTTTGTCACAGTTCAGGTGTTTAATCAGGGAAATATTTCCCCTCTAAGTGTTTCAAATGATTTTGTTTAAATAGCTTAAGTGAGGCTCAAAGACCTTGAATTAAATATGTTTTTAACTAAATAAGAAACGTCTTTAAAAATGAATACAATTATATGTAGCAAAACTTTGTTGTTTCTTCTTCTTTCCTGGCCCTTTAATCAACTCATGACACTCGCTACCTCCACCTCGACCAGCTACAACAGGAAATAGCTGCTCACACATTGATGCATCAGTGTGAACCAATGTCATACATATTTAACTAAAACTCGTACTTGACTAAAAGTAAGGACATTGTGTTTAAATATTACTTTGGTAAAAGTGAAAGTCACCCATAAAAATATTACTCAAGTAAAAATCTCTGAGTAGTATCTGATATTAAATGTACTGAAGTACCAAAAGTATATATATTTTGGCAATAAATGTACTTGAAGATCAAAAGTAAAGTAAAAGTCAAATTATACATGTATTTTAATTATTGGATCAAGTGAAGTAGAAGTACCTTAAACTTGTACTTAAGTACAGTACTTAAGTAAATGTACTAACATTACATCCCTACAATCTAATGTCACATACAATTACAAATAAATTAGTCACAAGGTCACAACTTTTCTTCAGAACTTTGATACTTTAGCTTTTTCTAGAGTTTTAAGTGTTGGATTTATAATAGAGTATTTCTGCATTGTTGTATTGGTATTTTTTTTTTTACTGAAGTAAAGGATCTATATACTCCTTCTACTCAGTTAGTCAGCTGGGCTTCATTTTGTGCTCAACCATGAGCCTGGATGACCTTCACTGGTCTTAATGTAGGCGTTGGAAATGCTGACACCAAGTGACCAAACATGAAATTCACAGCTGCAGGACGGTTTCTTACACGTCTGCATCTGTGGACGAGAAATTCCCACATCCTGGCATGTTTTTGTCTTTCTCTCCATCAGCTGTATTTAGTCTGACTTCTCGTCCCTCTGTTTCACATCTTTTTATTCAGTCATTATGGGGTTGTTTTTGTTTCCACACTGATGGCCTTGTTGGGTTGCAGGTGCAGTTTAGATCCCAGCGGGGTTGTTTGGTCGGAAGTCTCTCTGGGGTTCTTTGAATCAGCTGCTGAACATAGCATATGTGTGTGTGTGTGTGTGTGTGTGTGTGTGTGTGTGTGTGTGTATGTGTGTGTCCGTGTGTGCTTATATGTGTATATACATCAACATAACTAAAACTAATCCTGTGCCTTATGTAAAAAGATAAACTGATGCAAGGATTAAAGGGTCTCTGTATCAGTGAAACTGTCACAGTAGTTGGAGACTGATGCAAACAGGCTGAAACCCTCCCTGTTCCACTCCCTGCCCCCCTCAGGACTGGCTTCCCTCAGTGTTTGGTTCATGTACACATAAACTCATTTCATCTCAGAAGCATAAAACTTGTTTGCTTTTCCTACAACAGTATTTCAGCATTAACCTGCTTGTATAATATTCACCCTGCATCCAAATCCTGTATTTATTTCTGCAAGATACAGGCTTTAAAATACTACAGTGTTGATTAAACTGTGTTTCAGTATATTCTTCAAATATTTGTTTTATATTTATGACTTATATCCTTTTTTCCCTTTGTGCACAATATAACTATATTATAATTGTATTATTGCATTTAAAAAATCACTATAAAGACTAAAAAAAAAAAAAAAATAGAGGCAGCAAGCAAAAGGACAACATATGGTGTGACAGAGGGTGTTTGTGTTCAGCCAAGTGCTAAATGAGCCACATTTACACATTTTAGAAGACTATAAACAAGTCTTAAAATACAATGATTGCATGCTTTACTCACTTTTGTAGTCTCCTCCTGATTTATGACACAGAACTTCCCAGCAGTGTTAAACTGACTTTAAAAAAAGAGAAGTAGTTCTTGAACAACATTAAGAGAGAGTTGTGTGCTACTGATGGACAGAGAGTTAGGGGTCATTGAGTTTCTGTTAACTAATGTTCTCCATTGACTCTGAATGTTCTGATTAGTCTCATTCAGGTCACATTCACTGCCGCCCCTAATCCTTTGTCTCAGTTTCTGTATGAAACTGTAGTTGGAGACTCATGGCTGGTTTACCATGGTTTGTTTCACTCCTCTCTGCAAAACATCCTTCAGGCAGCTCTTAATTCTACACTACTTCTAATCTCTTGCTTTGTTATGAACCATACAGACCTCTCACAGGTACAAGGCGGATTTCTCTCCCCAGAGTCCAAACAGCATTCAGTATTTATGCTCCACTAACATGGAAACATGAGATCCGCTCCAACTCTCAGTTCTCTCTGATCAAGGCTCAAGGCTTGGCCCTGCCTTTGATTAATTCAGTTACATTTATATTTTGTACTCTTCCTGATTATTTTATCCTATTATGACACATGATCATCTTTCATTTCATTTGTATCTATTAACATGTCTTACATTGTCTTAATCCCTTTTATTCCTTATGTAAAGTACTTTAAATCACCATTCGATGAGAAGTTAAAAGACTCTAAACATCCACGCAGGTGTTATCATTTTAGCTAATCTGACCGCTGATCAGGTTGAGTGAGATCACCAGTCTCCATGTGCTGTTTGAACTGAATGTACTGAACTGGCCCTTTTCTCAGCAGACATGTTGACATGTCACGGTGGGAAATGCACAGGTGTTATGTCAATAACAACGGCCCCGTTACACTCGACAAAAATACAAAAGCAACATTTTCGTTTTTGCTCCCACTTATCACACGCTAAAGTAAAAGATTTGAATTATTTCATGCACAAAAATAATTTTTCAGATTTCAAGTAAAAATGTTAAAAATCCATGTTATTGAGCGCTTCCAGAAAGTAGCTAGTTAGCTAAATCTGATACAAAGCATCTCCTCTCATTTCGAGACTAATGTTATTTTGTATGTTGTCCCTGATACAAATAAACTTACTAAACTAAACCAATTTAGTTTTTTTTTTAATACACTTGTGCTTTTCCTACTGTGGAATGTCAAAATGTCTTCAGCGTGAAGACTTACAGTAGGGTGAGATGTCACTGAAGCACTACTGTCCACACACCCACACCGTCCTAAGAAAAGCTCCAATTAAACAAAATAAGTGAAAATACCTGTAAGTCACCAGTGTACAGAGCAGACTTGTCATCTAACATCATATATATTTAACTATAAACCTGTTGTTTCACATGTTCCCCTTGCAGGTACATAAGTAAACATTTAGCTACTTTAACTGACTCAACCTTAAGTGGTATTTTAACACTTCTCAGTTTTCACAGTAGATTATGGTACAATGCACAGTACACAAAATATACTTTGAAATAAACTTTAATAGATACTTACAAACAAATCTACAACAAGGAATACAAATAAAATGGAAGCCACAAGCAAGGAAAAGTAAGGTGTGGCACAGAGCGTCCTGCTGACTAAGGACCACGTCTGCACATTTAAAAATACTAGAGTTGACATGTCTATGATATGGCATTTGACAATACGTTGGCAATCTGACCTTCTTTTATTACATTTGTGCAGCACTTTGTGGATTGTCTTTTTCGGTCATTATGGTGCCATTAATCTGAAGTTTGCGGATTCAGGCACAACGCTGAAACTCCTTTTTTCCCCCCTTACATGTTATAAAACACAAACACTACATCAGTGGTTCTCAGCTATGTGCCAGTGAGACCCATGAGTAGCAGGTTTTCTTTCACTTCAGTGGCTGTTTCATTGGTTAGTGTCCATTCTCTGGCTGAATATGTGCAAACCAGTGAAATCAGCTGATGGAGAAACTGGTTGAATTAAAAACAAACAACAAAAAAGACAGCACTCTTGGGCCCTGACAGCATGTGGTTGAAAACTACTGCACTACAAAAAGCAGGAGTGACAGCAAAGATAAAAAAAACAAAAAACAAAAACAAAAAGAAGATGTTGTGATTGTATTGAGAAAGATTTCCTGCAGATGCATGCTACAAATAATCACAGTGACATTAACTTTCCATTAAAATTTCTGCTGATAATGTTCCTGCCGGATGCCTTGATGGTAAGTAATGGGGTGCATTTCCACACATGCAGAGAAACCTGATAGTGCAGTGAGTGATCAGAGCTGCTCTTCAGCTGCCTCACAGTGCATTCACCCTCACTGCACTACAGGCTCACTGTGGAGTGGTCAGCATCTCCTGTCTGTGCTGTGTATTTATTATCCATTTAAAAACCTCATTTCTAAAAGCTACTAGGATATCGTGTTATAATTCTCAGTTTGACATGTGTATGCTGCCACCTGGTGGTCGCATACTAACAGTGCACTTCTGCACCAATGCTCAAAGTTGAATTTCGAACACAAACTTTTGTTTTAGCGCAACCAATTTTTCAAATTAAAATGCTACGATAGAAATTCATGATTCACAGAGCCTGGAGGTCACAGCAGAGATACCGACCGCACATGCCACCACATTAACTTACAAACTGGAGGAGGTACACCGACATGGTGACTGTCGGGGCATCGTCTGGATCAGCATGTGCATAGTGCTCAGTGATTCCTGATTTTATAAAGTTAGAGAGTACAATTTGCAAAGAGTCATAAAAACAGGATAAGAAACTCAATAGGAGTCCAGCCACTGACACAGAAGCATACTTGTTGAAGGCTGACTCAGTCCTGGAGGCTTGAGTAATGTTGTCAGACGGGTTCAACCCAAGAAAGATCCCAGAGAAACATGAGAGAGAGAGACAAAGAGAGAGACAGGCAGAGAGAGAGAGAGAGAAAGGAGGGTGTGCTGAGTGTGTGTTGTGACTGTCAGCGGCGTCATTGGTAGAGCAGGTAGTTCTTGAGAGATGCCGGCAGGGGCAGTCTATGGATTTCACTCAGACGTTCTCTTCCTAGCGCCACCCTCACCGAACGCCTACACAGGTCCATCAGAGAGAGGGGTTCAGCTAGAGGGGAAGACAGGAGGGAGGAGAGGGGTGAGCAATGGCTGAATCTCTTCACAGGACTGTGTAAATATCAAGCTTTAACTCAAGTCTGAGAGGCCTTAAATGAACAGACACGAGTGTAAAATACAGAGCACATAGAGGGGAGTGACCTGCTGTAAAGATGGAAATAGGTTTATAATCTTTATCCTCTATTGTCATGGAGAACATAATGTTTGTGGGCCATAAAGTCATTTTCTGTCTCTGACAACAACTGACCAAAACATTCTCAAATCAGTTTTGGCACCATCCTGTTATAAAACATGTTTTTTGAGACCTTGTATTTAGCATCAAGCTTATTATTTATCTATTGTGGCCATTTTTCATATATCTTGTCAGACTTTGGGAATTTAAACATCCACTTAATATGGATTTACCTTTTTATGTGTACATTTATGCTTGATACGGTGTATATATTGTTGCTTCTCTGCCTCCATGTCATATATGGGATGATCACTTTCACAGAGGTTATCTATCTTTTTATATTTCATGTCAGGAGTGTAACTGGTTGCAGGCTTTCAGCAACTCTCTATTTAAGAAAAAAATAAAATTAAATAAAAATTGCCTGATGAGGGTTTAGCACCAAAACATTGCAAATAAATGTATTTTTTCAGTGAGACAGTGAGTAGGAGTTTGCAACTTTTGGCTCCATTCATGATGCCATTAGTTGATTTAATACTCCAAATTTGGGCCAATTTGTGCTTTGAAGTATAGGAAAGAACTGTGAAAATCTTAGATCAAGATATTGGCCTCAGTGTATGCAGGCTTCATCAGAGGAGGGATATTCAAGGAGGAGTTCCACAATGATGTGAAATCCACTCTGAAGTAATGAAATGGCAAACATTATCAAAAGAGCCTGAGATTACAATGCAGAATATGATACTTGGGGTAATTCATATTAATTTAATTTCCAGTGAAGTTTACCGTTTCAGTACACCGGTGTCATTTGAGACCATTAGGTTTGAAGTTAAACTGTAAAAGATCCTGCCACTGTTATTTTTGTCACAAGAGTTTTTAAACCAGAAAATATCTGATCAAAGAATAAACAAGACTAAGAAGTGTTCTACAGGCAGATTTTGTTCAGCCTGGGTTCTTAACAATAGTTGACTTTATGTCGATATAAAAACTGGGTCAGAAAAAGCAGGAAAAAAAATACTAATTAATTTTACTTGTAGCCATATCCTTCAGTTTCAGTGCCAACACTGCATACTGGATCCAAACAGCCATAAGATTAACTACATACGAGACAAACTGGCATTAACATCAGTGTATAGGATCGGGGATTTCCCCTCTACATCCAGCTGTAACTGGCTTTTATGCATATCACTGCATCTGCAGCTTGCTTCTTTTGCACAGGCCTAAACTAGGTCGAGGGATCTGAACTGAGCATAAAAATCTAATGAGCACAGAGCACTTGGGACATGTGGGGAGTACAGCATGTTTTGATAAGCACCTATGTTCCCTTGATTTATAGCTCATGACCCTGTCAACATGGATTAATTGGCATTAATTCAATTGGAATCCGTTTTACATTCATCTGGGGGGAAAACACTCAGCTTGTTTGGATGTTTTCAAAGTGATAAACATTAATGTCTATAATGAAGCCTAGTTTAAAAACAAAGCCACAGTGAGATCTTCTCAGGTTATTTAGTGATAGTTAAATATTAATGTACATCTTATCCGAACTGCAAGGCAAGAATTCAAATACTGTCATGCCATCACATATTACTGCTTTACATAACAACCAGCCACGTAGCCACTCTGATGTAAGTCAGACATAGTAAAGATGCCCTACAGTAACCCTGTCTGAACTAACTATGACAGCATGACAAACCCTGAACTGTCACACCTATTTACTGCATCAATAAATGCTTCTGGTTTTGTACGAGCTGTACGAAAGATATCACAAAAACGCTGTCACTCATGACAAGAAAAATGACAGAAGTATTAAAAGTTTGCACTTACGATCAAGTCCATTTATGTACCGGATTCGTATTTCACAGTGTCCCCACACGGCGCTCACCACTGGGTACAGCTTTCTGCCCTTAAGTCCTCTGAACGCCACCCCTAGATAATGTCCATCCACTATGTAACCCAGAGTCCCCTCATCCATGTCCAAGACAACTAAGAGGGAGTCTGGTATTATGAAGGTGTCGTCTGGCTCGAGGAAGGCCGGGTAGCTCTTTCCTGGGTGATTCTTGCCGTCGTGGTAGAGTTTACTCCTGCACAGGTCCCAGCCCCAGGACTCAGCGTTGCTTCCTACCAAAGCTGTGTAGCCCACCGAGTGTAGCGGGGCATCAATCGTAGCCACCCCAACCACAGCATGGGTGCCCCTCTGACGCATAGCCCAGCTGATCTCCCATACATGCAGTCCCCTTGTGTAGCCAACACGCCCCCGGATGGCGTCCGTGCTCTGCGCCACGGGGTGCCTGTGAAACACCAGCTTGTTGTCGTCCTTGACAAAGATGTTTAGGGAGCGGTCGTCGTTGTTCCACGAGTGTTGGACCTGGACGTCCATGCTGGCAGGTGGCATGTCCAGCAGCAGATCCAGTCGAGACGGCTTGGTGTGACTCAGGGCCTGTAGCTCCAGCTTCAGGGGGCTGAACGCCGGATCCCGCATATCAATGGTTTTTATGCCCCCCGGGACTTTTTGCCCCATGCTCTGGGTGGTTATGGCAGCTCCTTCTTCCTCCTCCCCCCTCCTCAAAGACAAATGGGGGGAGTGATCAGTCTGAGACCCTCTCCTCCACTGTGCTCCTGCAACCAAAGAGGCTGGTTTGTGCTCCTGTGTCACTGGATGTAGACAGCAAAGGTCAGACCAGGTGTTGCTTGAGGCCTGCCTGGAGAGAGCAGAGGAGATGAAAGAAGATCAGACAAACAAGTTCATTATTAACTAATCCAATTAGCCATCTTTCTGTTTGGACCAGGAAATGTGAACATCAGATCCAACAAAGTTAAACATAAGGCCCATTGTAAGACCATCCTTATCATAGCACAGTGCCCTTTGATGGTGACAAAAGGTACATCAGCTGTAATTGCATCATACAGCATTTGTTGGAAATGTTAGTTTACATTTAATGTGAAACTGACTCAGTGTTTTAACTTTATTGATCTGGTGATCATTGGACAACCACTAATATAAACTGCGGTGCTGATAAGCGACCTCAAAAGTGGCTTTGTTCTCATGTGATGCTTAGTGTATAAAACATAAAGAGGGCAGTGTCTCATGACCTGAGATATCCGAGATGTAAACCTAAATACCAATTGACACTGATAACATTATCATTGCACAACAGCAGGAAAACATGCATCTGCTGACCATGGCCTGATTTCCTTGAGCCATTATCATGTTAAGTTCATCTAAAGTCTAAAGCAGTCAGTCAGTAAACAGGACTGTATGGCCTTGTCACTCCCAGCAAGTTCACTATAACATCGCGTCAACCAAGAAAGACAAGACCAACAAGTTTCTGCCACCCAACAATCAAAGACCTATTTACTAGATTGACAGGAGATTCTATAATATTTTTGCATTCAACGTACTTTGATATGAACTGCCTTTGCTGGATTAGCCAAAAACAGACATTCCTGTGCAGTGTACCTTATATTACTATGTTGCTTCTATAACATCATGGTTAATGTTCTTCAAGGACCATCATTTAAACTGGCTTATCACGCTTTTCTGATGACGGAGCGCTGTGACTCGTGTTGGTGTTTATCCTGGAACATCATTTCAGTTTACGAAACTGTGACTAAAGCCATATCTGAAGCAATTTGTCATGGTTGAGTCGATTACATATGAGACTCACTTTACAGGTTTCTGTTGCCGTTTAGTTCGGTTAAAGGAACAAAAATAATAGGTTTTGGCAACAAAGCTACTTTGTTAGTTTTGGGAAATCATGGATTGAGTTAAGATAGACCTTTTAAAAAGTTTCACATGTGTTTGTATGGATAACATCCCCATTTGTGTATTTTTCTGTTACCAAGCTATGCCATTACAAAAACATGATAACTCGGTTTCAGTGACGGCCCTAGAGCAACATTCATAATGATGTTCCAGGAACAGCACCAACACTGCGATATCAGATCATGCTTCCCGTCTGATATTTCATCTTTAAACATTTCCTCAATCTACCTCCCTGAAAATGTATTAGATCTCAATACTGCAACATCAAATCACATACAGTGATTTATCACGGGGTGGGTGCAATATTTATGTGCAATTTATTGTTGTGACTGACACACCTGGTGCTGTTTTGTTTCATGCACTTCATTTTACTTTAACTTGGAGGCATTTATGTGCACAGCATTTGAGTCCAAGTCAAATTTCCCTATGGGGATAATAAAGTATAAAGTATATCGTATCATACAGTGGGTCAATGAGGTCCAAATGTCTGAGACCAATAGTCAAGATAATTTGCACATGTTTTAAATATATTTTTTTAAATGACAAATGATAATATCAGCTTAACAAAGTTTGAGTTAAAAAGCTGAATCTTTGAAAAATGTCCATGAATTTCCAAATCTTAGAATTTGGTATGTCGCCCTTTTGCTGTAATGACAGCATGCACTCGAGCTGGCTTGGACTCCACAAGTTTGTGTAAAACCTGATGACTCATGTTGATGACTAAAGCTTCTTAAGTGCCTCCATAAATGTTCAATGGAGTTTAGGTCAGGTGACTGGAGGAAAGACCATGTCAGTCTCCTTGGTCTTCAGGTAGTTGTGTCAAAGCTTTGAGGTGTGTTTGGGGTGATTATCCTGCTTTAGTACGAATCCTTCTCCCTAAAGAAACAAGCCAGAGGTCATAGCATGTCTCTGAAGAATGGAGTGGTACTTCTCCCTTGTCAGGATGGAGTCCATTCTGTGTAGGTGTCCAACTCCAGAGTCGGCAACACAGCCCCAAACTTGAGTATTTGCACCACCATGTTTCTGTGTGGGTTTGAAATATAGTTTTATGATTCGCTCTCCTGTTCGTCTCTGTGCATATAGTCTTTGGTTACTGCCATAACTCTCAAACTTGGATTCATCAGTAAAAGGACTTTTTTCAGTTATGCACTGTGTATTTCTGCTGTTTCACCTTGAGTGTTTGGTCTTGTTTCCCCTACTGAGAAGTGGGTTGAAAACTGCTACTCATCCTCTGAGATACACGACTTCCTTCTTTTGACAGGACTTTTACCGACTGGAGTCTAACATATGTGTGATGACGTAACTTTTTGATCTCTCAAGCAACTAAGCTCAATGGATTGATTTTCTGATGGTGCAGTCACTTTGGATCTGTGTGATTGTACTTTTGATACAACCGATTGAGTTTCTGTAAATACAATATTTAGATTTACATGCATGCACACTTAGAAACCTTTAGTCTAGTCATGATTTGACACTGAGAAAGCTTTATTTACAACACTTTCATTTACCTTCTGAATCCTCAAAACTTTAGGATTATTTCAAGGTTCATGCGACAATATTAAAGATTTTCAATATGGTCTCAGACTTTTGGACCCCACTGTAAACCTTGATAGGAGCATTTTATCAATACACCGTTGCTCATTCATATGCCTAATGATGTTAGCAAGCACACAAGTGCCTGCTTAAATCTTTAAATTTAACAAATGAGGGGCAAACATTTTTTGAACTGTGCCTTTATGATGATTTTACCAACAATAAAAATAACAGACAGACATTATCCAAAAGTGGACACATTTTGTCATGAAGCTCTTTGGTTGTGCTTTAAAGCATTGCATTTGGATTAATTCTGTTTTCCTGAGTAATCCAACTCTGTGCACTTAGAGTAAAAACACATGATCCGTCTGTGCTTAGCTTTAATTAACCAGGCCAAATTACATTTGCATGATTATAATTTCACAGGTGTGGACTCCCAGACAATGGCCCTCATTTATCAAACGAGCGTACGACAGAAAACTGGGCGTACGGTCATTTCCACGCAAAGTTCGGCATTTATCAATTTGGACGTGAGCGGAGGCTACGATCAAATCTCACGTCAGGTCTCAGCTCGTGTACGCAAGTTTTCAAGTCGTGTTGATTTGCGGTGCAGCATAGTAAATCTGGCGGAGTCCGAGAATTGTTATTAGACCATATATCCCTGACATTAAAGGTAGCCTACTAGTTTCAAATAGTTTGCAATTAACGGGGTTAACCGTTTGTTGCTGTAACATTAATTTCTCTTTCATTTTGAGAAAGATTTTGAGGCAGGACATAATTACAAGCAATACATGCAATGATTCATGTGCTCGGTGACAAAGGTTATCCCCTCAAGGAATAACAGGTAACTCCACCGGCAAACCCTGCAACAGAGCAGGAGCGCAGATTCAACCATGCGCATTTACGCACACGGGCCACGTTGGAGCGCTGCATCGGGTTGCTTAAGGGCAGATGACTCTGTCCAGGATCCACGGGGGGAACCCTATTGTACACGCCAGAGAAAGTTTGCAACATCATTTTAGCCTGTGGGGTTCTGCACATTACTGCGCAAAACAGGGAGCCGTTTGATGTCCCGGTGCATCCAGATGAACCTCTGCCCAGAGAGCCTGGTCAGCAGAGCCCCAACTGGAGGCTGCATGAGGGAGACAGGACCTCATTCATCGCTTCTAAAATGTTAAGTGTTAAATACTTATGTTTGGCAACTATTCAATACAGGGAAACAGACAATGCACAATTTTTAGTCAAACATTTTATTCATGTGATGCGCGTTTCGGGTTTTCGTTTCTCTTTTAAAGTGTCGTTTATTGCTATAGGCCTAAGTGAGCGATTTCTCTCCGCCATTGACCGACACATTTCGGTTTGTTTTTCCAAGACCTCTGTTGTCAGGATCCAGGGTTGTGGTGGTGTACCTACACGGGCAGCGGAGGACATGCGCCCGCACGCACAGCTCGCATTTGACTGGTTCTGTGGGACTGACTCCAGCCTGAACAACGCCACTCGTGCCAGGCTCCGAATGATCTGGAACATCATTTAAATAAAGAAATAAACGAGCGCACGACAGAAACTTGACTGCAACCGTAAAATAACCCTTATTTATTTAAATATAGGCTAAACAGCCAAAATGCTTCAAGCATTCAGGTCGGAGAAGTTCCTCTTCTTGGACGTATTACGCATCTCCATGTCGTAAACTCTAGGGGCGAGGCCTCTAAACTGAGAATATTTAAGGGCGTGGTATTTAAATGACGATTGTTTTCAGCCGCCGCATTTATCAACGCCCGATCATTCTTACGCTGTGATCGGCGAGATACGAACGTTTCATGAATCACACGTGAACCCTGTCGTAAGATGATTTCTGCGCTCGGATCTGCGCTGGTTTCTGCGTTGGATTGATAAATGAGGGCCAATGGACCTACCGAGTAATCAACTAAAAAAAGTTAAGACTTGTGTTACCCTGTAGACCTACAAGAGGGCGTAAAACATGTCAGTGATACCTTTTCAATTTAATTCTAACGTACCTGATCCATGGATACAGAAATCAAAATTAGACATAAGACGCAGTTTATAAAAGACTAATTTCCGTACAGTGTTTAGAGCTCTACATGTGTAACTGGTAAACACTCATGTTATGTCCTCCTTTAGATAAGTGACTCATTTAGGACAAGGGTGCACAAACATGCAGGACATTAAAATCTTATTTGATTAGCTGTCCTCGATTTTGAGGATTTCTTCCTCTCCTGCTTTTCTTGTTAAAGCGAACACAGTCCTTGAATTCGTGATAACATTATCTTGCCAATTTATACTTGGCATCCTGGCAGCGGAGAGAACTGTTTTTCTGGTGTGTGTACACAATTATAATTAATCATGTATGGCAAAGTCGTAAAAATAAAATGGTGAAATAAATCCTGAAGGAGGATATTATAATTATAAGTGATTTCCTTCTATGGCTTTCATTAAATGGTGCTGGTTTCTTTAAAGCTAATGAACATGAAAAGCAGGGTTAAGCAGCACAAAAGTAGATCCCATGGGCTGACACGTTTACTCAGCTACTATTCCCACAATCGCCAAAAATAGTAGAAGAAAAGAGGGGGGGGAAAAACTCCAGCCATTTCTTATTATATGGTTGTCTAGTCAGAGGGCAACAGGAAAAGCAGTAATAAAACGTCTGGCTTAAAGAAATAAAAAACGTTCTGTCGTGTTTCAGGCAAACACTGCTGGACCGCAGCTCCTCTAAGGCAGAAACTGTTTCAGGAACGCAGAGACTTGACAATAAAAGCCTGATGAATACCTGCTGTGCTTTACCTCACTTAGTCTTTACAACAGACCACAGCTAAAGCACAATCTAAATCTAACTAACATCTTATAGGTAAGGTTTACATTCAGTAGGACTACTTTAGGTCCATACTCAGGCCTTTCTTTTATAGTGAAACTCCCATTTGGTTTGATACCCCACAATCCAAATGAAGACATATAATGTGACTTCTTGTGGCCTCAGGTGTTACCACTGTTGCTCTTTGGTCTTCGTACTTCTGCCTGTGTCGCAGCTAGGCTGAAGAGAGCATTGTGTAATGTGGAAAAACTGTGCTGCTGGGAAGGCCACTCTAATTGAATTGTAGACAAGAGTTCATTGAGAAGTGCTTTGGCTCTTCTTCTAATGCAAGTAAACAACCATTTAAATGGGTCATGTCTCTTCAGTGATCGCAAAACAGGAGGGAAGAAAAAGCTAGCAGCGGGTGGCCAGCATCTGAATGTAAACAATCTCTTTTTCAATGCCTGTCCAGCATTCAGGGAGAGTGAAACATGTTAATTTGCACACACTTCGAGCCAGGAATTTACCATTCGCTCTCGCCGTGGCAACGGGCCACCTTGCAATGCACACATCATGCACATCTGAATCAAAACGATCAGAACAATAAAAAGGTCTTCCCACAAATACCTTGGACTTCAAAACAAACATAGCCATTAGTAGTATAAAAGGTGGCTTGTTGAGGGATATATTTGGGCTGGATCCTGGCCTGGCCTGGTTGGGGTTCCTGGGCCCCTGGATTGGTTTGGAGCTTATTAAAATGCAAGAGGAAGGGCTCGCTGGATTTGCTGAGCCAAGGAAACACTTGTCTCTATTGTAAGGCCCAATTTAGACCGGGCCCACCTGAACTTAAGCCCTAGCCTGTTTGTTGACCTGCTGAGTACATAAAGCTCAAGGTTTACCAAAGACAAAGTCATCCATTGTATGGACACAAAGCTTGCATGTGTTATGTAGAAAAGTGCCGGTGTTCGACTTCTCTATGACCTACGATTAAATTAAAACAGAAGTGTTTTAAATGAGGTTTAGTGTGATTTTCTTTGTAGTTTGCTCTTTTCTTTTCATTGACGCAATTCGGTACTCTACACCCAGTTGCCAGTTTATTAGGAGCACCTAACTGAATCGTATGCAGTCTAAACAACAGCTTTGCAATAAATCCAGCTTACACAAAGGCTTTATGATCAGTTTTTGTTGATTCAGTTTTGTTGAAGGGTGTAGTTTATAGTGATACTGAACTGTGATCTATCTTTTAAAAAGGGGCATTTCGTAGATTGGGGGAAGCTAGAAAGGTGGCAGGGTCCGCCAAATATAAACAAAGTAAAACAGTGTGAAATGGTGTTATACTTTAAGGTCAGTTTGTTTACTCAATTTATTCAGTCATGAAAACGAAGAGGTTGATTATTTAGTTTGCTAAAGTATAGTCAAAAAAAAAAAAATCTGCCGATGAAGTGCTCTCTCGTGGTTAAAATGTCTTCCCCAAGACTACATAGCGCACCTTTAATATATAAACCTGGATGGACAGAAATATTAAAATGACTTCTGGGTACACCCCATTTACACCTCAGTGTAGGCTACAAGTTGATAGTAGCCTTCATTTTACACTCCAGAATGACCAGAAAGTTAAATCAACACCACACTAAAACAATTTGAACAAAAAAAAGTCACTTATCGGGACCTACATGGAAGTAAGATGGACTTCCTGTTCTATTAGAGTTTAGCAGTTTAAGAGGAGCGACACCTAAGTGTGTACGAGGGCCTTCTGGTCAGTTAACCCATGATAGCTTGTCATGCTAGCTGATGCAAAGGCAGCCTGATCTTCTCAGGAGCTCTCGTGGGCCAGACCGCCGCGAGCTCCCGGCCCATGGAACGTCCACGCGCGACCCCAGACGGCGGCAGCGCGTGAATGGACCGTTGGTAACCGTTGGTTCGGACCGCTGTTGGCGTTTACCTGAAGCTCCGCCGCGTCCCGAACGTTTGTTACACAACAAGCAGCTCGAACCGTGTTAGCTTAAACAGCACCAAAACATGGCTAATGTTAATGAGCGGCGGAGACAACAGCCAAGCAACTCGTGTCGCTTTCTAAACTGGACGTTTGGGAAGCGACACCTTGTCACGGGTGTTGTTTTCTGTTTTTTGGTATCAAATACGTAAATGTGATGTAGAGACCAACACAGAAAGCGAAACAAGCACTTCGGCAGGCACCATATGAGCAGAAAACAGGGGAGAAGGGGATGAACAGACCTGGGTGAGTTGTGAGGCGGTGAAACAGAAGATGAGACCCGGAGAGGATTCAGGCTTCACCTACTCCATCGTAGTTTTTCAGTTTCCTTGTCGTCTTACCTTTTACCATTTCGGGCTGCTCATGAATTAGGTGAAATGATGATGGCTGCTCTCTAACATCTCTCGCGTCACGTGGTAAAATGCTCCCAGCTGCTATGCTAGATTAGGACCTCCCTACTGACGGGCTGCAGCCGAGCGAAGTTGGCTTCATGTTGGTAATGCAGTTTATGCGGATGTTGCGTTTTTTTTTCTCCTCCTGATTGTAAAGTCATATATTTATTATTCAAACTTGTGAGATAAACTTAAGAGAAAAACCCGTTGTAAAAATTACGACTCTTCCTCCATCCTTACTAAAACATTTACATTTTACAATTCACTTGCAGCTTTAACCACAATTCTGAAAATATTTTTTTATTTTCTTTTATATGACTGAAACACTTCATATGCCAAAGGCCTAACAATATGATTAATATATTGTATATGTTAAAAAGCTACTTCTGATTAGAATTTTTTTTTACTTAGTACATTTCTTTATCCTAAAAGCACTTGATGCAGCTAATTGGACAATACCACTACCACCACTACTACTACTACTACTACTACTACTACTAATAATAATAATAATAATAATAATGATGATGATGATGATGATGATAATGATAATAAAAATAATAACAACAACAACAAAAACAATAATAATAGAAATAGTGTGAATATACCAATATAACACTGACTTCAGTTCAGTGGATCACCACCTCAGTATCATTTTAATGTGAACTCTAAACTGCAGACTACACTTGGCTCACATGCTGAACAAGTCAGGTAGGAAATTACACTGCTACTGTTCACTCCCGGTCTCTTTTGGTTTTAAAAGAAGTTTTACATTCATTTATAATGGAACTATAAAAAGCTGCTTTGAGCTTATAGATTGTGACTTTACATTCACAGTGGGTGCATGGTATCTTTATAATGTCTATGCCAAAAAAAAAGATAGGATATGTTCTGTTTTGTTGTATCCTTCTAAAATTAATTAAAGGACAGTAATATGTTGTTATGTTCTGTCCAAAGGGCATGCATGTGATGTGTGACAGTGAAAAGGAGCCATAATTGATCATTCATACTCCAGTCTGTCAAGTACACACACATCCCATATGACCCAACTTCAGCAGGAGCGTGACGTTATCGACAGCCCCAGCGACCCACGAATGCTCACAAGACTGAAACACTGGAGCACTTTGTTATTCAACTTGACCTTCAGGCCATTCAGTCCCTCGCTGACATGGTTTAAAACAGCAGAGAATGATGTTAAGACGACTTGTGATCCTGTCACTGACTGACACACTGACCCCAGGCGAATGTCAAGTATTGTGACTGACAAGCATAATGCACCATGCACTGGACCTTCATGTGCCACAAAACTGATGCAGTCACTTCTAATCTCCTGAACGAATATCTTCGGTAACAGGAGCTCCTTGACAACAGCAAGATTCATTCATAAGGGAGTGGAAACAAGCAGCACAGTAATTTTTTCCATAAACACTGACCCCAGTAAATGATTATCACCTCCTATTTAGTGTTATTTTGTGCCCCAGACACTAGCAACTATAAAACCCTGCTCAGAATTTCCTCTGAATCTGCAGCCCGGTATGAGTCACTGCATACATGTGCACCAAATTTCACCTGAGTGTTGGGAAAGACTCATACACTGGTGCCATCTAGTGGTTTCTCTGGAAAAGGCACCTTTGGCTTGAGGTCTAGAGGCTCACATTATCTTGTGAACTCTGTCTACATAAAACTATACTTGATTTGTTTGTCTCTAATTCAGAATAATTGCAGAATAGCACAATAAATGTGAGACATGAAGGCTCATGAACAAGTGCTAAAAGCTGCAAAGGTTGAATAATGTATGAACATCCTCCTTAACTTCAGCAATCATGCACATTTTCTCACTTGGCATCTTCTCTGTGACAAAGACTGGAATTAATAGGACATTTAAAATGACCTTATTTGTCCACTGTGTGAGGCTTCTGAAGGTAATATGGCTCATTTTACATCCTCAGTGAGGAACATAGCTTGGCGACTTGAATTACCTTCCCCTCAGCTCGTCTCCCGCTGAAAATCCCATTTTCCCATACGGTGATGGTGCAATGTGCTGAGCTTGGTGATATCTCAGGGCCTCTCCACAGTGGAGGAGGGGAGTGCAGACATGCTTACTGCCTCCCTTTTAGAAACCATCATTTCAGCAGGATCGATAGTACGTCCCACTTCCACGGCTGGCAGAGTGCACTGCCTCTATAGGGGGTTAGGGGGTGGGGGTTTGTGCGGACAGCTGCACCAAGGCAAGTCTGAGCAGCAGCACACGCAGCCAAGGTGAATGATCGCATGCTGCGTCAGACACTCCGCTCCTCACTCGTACTGAGATGCAGTTTCTGAGGAGGACCAGTGGGTGGATGCTGTCCTCAAGTGGAGGTTGCAGTTGCAGGCACCATACTGATGAAGAACTAGTTCAGCCGTCAGGTACTTTGTGTTCTGACTCACAAACCCGCCTTGAGATGAGCAAAGATCTGCAGCTGATGCAGCTTGCATAAAATCCTCCTAAAGCCTTTTTTTTTTTTTTTTTCCAAATCGTCCTACACCACTTTGACTGTATTGGAGGTTGAACACTCAAATAGATTCATGCTGTAGGTGAGAAGACGACTCATGTTTCAGTGGATGGCTTGCAATATAAGACCTGTGCAGTCCAGCGTTGTAAGGCAGAAATGTTTGGACAGCAATAAAAATAATCTTTACCAGTTATTAGAGGAGTGTGCACGGACAGTGAGGTTTAGAAAATCAATCAGTCTGGGAAAACTGACCTCTGGTTGGTTAATTATAATCACATAGTATTGATCAAAAGGCCCAGAAAGCATTTTACACTCTTCTTTTAATTTAATGTCAGCAGTCCTCTTTCGTTTCTAGATTTATTACACTGGGTTTGGCTCTCTGTTTGACAATCATGTTCATTTGACAATCATCAAAAACTGTTAATCACATTTGAATGTTTGACAGATATCAACACACTATATTTACAAGCGAGGCTGCGTGTAATGATAACTTCTATTATAGATCCATCTCCTATTTTTTTAAATTAATTGATAAGTCTATAAAACGTTATAAAATAATGAAAAATTATATGACAGGGAACTTCATTATATTTCTTGTTTAGTTAAACTAACAGTTCAAAAGCAAAAAAAAAAACAATTTACTATTACATAAAAACAGAAAAGCAGCAACTCACAAACTGACAGCTGAAAAATGTTTTGCTTTAATAGCCAATCAACTGTTTAAATATAATATCTTTTGGTGTCCCCTTTGCAACATAATGTTTTCATTATTTTATGACATTTTATAAACTAATTCTTTCAGCTCTATTTACTACTTATTATGGACATGCAGACATGATCTTTTAAAATATTCCAAAATGGAACGTAAAACACTCACTCATTATTCTAAGTATCAAAAGGATAAAGTATGGTAATTTGTGCAGCTATACATTTACAATGCAGAAGCAGCTACTGGAATGTACAGCTTTGTGTCACTTACTCACCCGTTTAACCGCATCTGTGTACGTACACGCGTCAGCAAACATGTATTTAGCGTGTACTGTTACTCGTTTGACTTTGAGAGGAGCGCTTGCTGGTTTAGAGTAAGGAAAGGGCGTCAGTGAGGAGAGGTGCACCACTGCGGGACAGGGGGATGTGGATGGGACAGGATGTGTGGTGCAGTACGAGCATCCCCTCTGCTCAGATCGCTGCTCATTTGTCAAGTTTGCCTGCAGACTTGAATGGTGCATTGCTGCTAAAACACAGAGAGGCAATCAGCAGTGAAACAGCACACCTCCGGGGAAGGGTCCCAGGTGGAGGAGAGCCTCCTTGGGTGATCTGCAAATTAAGAGTTATTTTCCTCAAGAAAAGCCGCTCAGCACACGCCGGAGGGTCAGACTGAAGACAGATTTGTGTTGTTCTCAGAGAATTGTTTCATATTGAGGGACATTCGTAAATAGAAAGGAGGAGCGTGGCTGGCATATTCATTAAATCCACCCTAAGGCCACAAAATTTTTTATTTTGGAGTTTGTTCTACTTGGAGTTTGCTGTCAGAAATGGACTAAACTGTCTAAAGCGCAGCATCCTCCGAGTGCTGCAGGGAAAACAAAATTCAAAGAACAAGAAAAGTAATTGTTAAATGTTCCACTTTTACAATAAAACATTATTTTTCCAGTGTGGTTTCAATCATCCAACAGACCGTATTGTCATTAGTTTGCCTTACTGTCTGTCTTTGCATATTAGCTGCACTGACATGTTCTCCATACCGGGACGGGCAGCATAGCCGAGTGAGGTCACAGCGTTAATAGCGGCCTGGTTCTGCTGGTGGACGTGGCAGTAGACAGGCAGACACACGGAGCTCATCCTGCCAATCAGAGTCAGAGACAGAGCCAGGAAGTGACCGGCCCGTCTGTACTCTGGTAGGGTGTAGGCCATCCTCAGCTCACACAGCTCATCAGACAGCATCCAGGACACAGGCCGGCCTGTCTCATCTGTCACACAGTGGTTTGGCAGATGGCGGATGCAGGCTCTCACGTGGTTGAGGCTCTCCTGGCTGCCTCCTTAACGCAAGTGAGCATCCATGAGCTCAGCGTGGGACTCGTTGAGAATGGAAATTGGCAGCGGCAACACTTTCCTGCACCGCAGAGAAAAATGTGAACAAATGAATCAAGGAAATGTATATCATGATTTACTATCTCACTCAGTTGTGAAAAAATAATGGAGCTGCCTTGAACTGAGGTGATGAATACATTTCTAAAACTCACTCTTGGCAGCTCTTTTTCTCCGGGATGTGGTGGATGAAAGTGTGATAACCCCAATATTCTGTGATAGAGTCCACTGAGGGAGTCCAGTTCTTTGATGAGCTTGCTATACCCTTTCAGAGACACAAAAGCAATGTGTATTATTTTTTAAAAGTTACCTTCTTCATCATACTGAGGGATGCATTGATCCAGATTTTTGTCTCCAAACACCCTTTCCAATGCCAGAGTCTCTTCTTCCTAAGTTTGACATCTGTATATCACACTGCATAGAATTCAATGGAATATTGTTTATATGAAGAAACGTGAGGCCAGGGATTGCTGTGGCTCACAGTCAATGAAAGAATGTAACTGATAGCAGTGACTCGAAAAATTTTACAGAGACATTGACAGAGTAAATCAATTGTGTCATGGCCGATACCTGATCTGCTTAATAAGGTCAGTATCTGCGTCAATATCATTTCAGCAAATCAGACTGGTGCATCCCTAATCATGTTGTAGGACTACCTGATTAATAAAAATATATTATTTTTCTCTGATATTAAAACTGCACGGTGTGTTGCACAATACTGAATTATACAATAAGTTACAACATTAAAAGAGCAATTTGTAAGATATGGCCAGAATGTGAAGAAACAACAGTGTTGATTTCAACTATTTCTAGTGTGTTGCAGAGATATCTACCGAAGTTAGCCCTGGCTCTCCTGGCTCCTGATACCACTTTATACCGATAGTACGATACGGTGTCAGCTAGGTGAAGTGAAGGCAGTGAGTTCACTACTTAGGCTAACAACTGTAGAAAATAAACTCACAAAATGTAGTGAATAAACAGACAAATACAACTTCAGCCAATGAGAAAGGAGCTACCTTTGAAATTTTGGCCATTTTTTACAAGATACCGTAAGCATTCAATGGCCCAACTCGCAGACAGAAATGTCTGAATTTTGTTAGATGTGACAACATCTGTGTGTACCATTTTCAAGCTCAAACACAGATATAACTGGAAAAAATAAGTCTAGTGATTTTCTATGTTCTCACTGTCAAAAAATCTCACTGAAGACCAAAATCAACAATGACTTGATACAACTTTCTATCCATGGCCGGATATATCTTATTCTTCTGTGCCAAAGACCTCTATTCTTATCCAAAAACTATTAAAAACACATCAGTAAGCCACAATGTTGCACTGAGTGACATGTTACCTTCATTACAATGGACATGGCCACGGCATTTTTTTTAATGTAACCCCTGTAGTTGAAAATAGTCCCTAGTGCACTATTTTCTCATGTTTGAGTAACACTGGATGAAAATTACAATGCCCAGTCGTTTCAGGAAATTACTGTGTCAATTTTGATTCAAATTCAATATATACTTGTGATCCATTTATAAAGATTTACGTCTTTACCGGCAACTAATGGGCTTGGGGCACAATGCTACAGACGGGGAGGGTGAGTGGAAAGGTACTGAGAAACTCACTCACAACTAATGCATTGTCTTTTAATGACTAATATAACAATATCAAAAAACAAGAATATCTACATTGTCATCTCATGTCTTCTGTAAATGAAGAGGTGAACCTTAAAATCATTTAGCAGTAAAAGAAAGGATTGTTTGCTGGCTGTATCTGCACCATGCATCACAGTTTACTTATAGGAATACTGTATATTGCTACAGGTGCTAATCAAAATGAAGTGTATACGTACACAAAAATATAACATTTAATATACTCTAATACAATAGTTAAGTGAATGTTATGCCAGTTTTTCACACTACCTCTGAACATAGGTCCACTCCTCCAGTTTACGACTCTCTCATTAAGCAGCAGACGTTTCAGTGTTGCTGGATTCTTGCTGAAGACGGAACATATGTCAGGAATCACCCCGAAGCTGCTGCTGCTGCTGCTGCTGCTGAAATGCTTCACAGGCAGATACAGACATCAACAGGCCACTCTGGAGGAGCATATAAGTTATCTTTGTCCCTGTGTGCTATACCTGTTTTTGACGATAACAAATGGCAGTAGTGAATGTAGGCCAGGAGTCAACACACATCTCCAGCTGACACGAGTTGTTGTGGGGGGATATGCAACACTCCTCCAAGAACCTGGAACGCAGGACACAATGCAGTGGGGAAAAAGACAAAAATAACAAGCTGCCCGACATCTCTGCAGATGAAAATGGCACAGGAAAAACACCGGAGACTCCAGTATATTCAGTAGATTAGATTTCATCATGCAGTATTCATATTTTATATTAAACATAAAGTTGTTTTCTGCTTTTTCTATCACACAGATATTAATGTTTCATTAAAGGAAGAGCAGCATTACACTGACAGAGTGTGGCAGTTCTCTGTGAAGGATATTTTGCATCAACGTGAGGTCCTCAAGTGTTTTCAAGATGATCATTTTGGTTGTTTTTTTCACTGTAAACTGGCTGTGAAAAGAAGCCATTTATGTTGGTTTACTGCTTAATGAGAATTTCCATTCTACTGTTACAGATACGATGAACAAAGTCCAAAGTCTTTATACTCGAAACCAAGAAATATTTACATTACCTGCTCTACAATGTAGATATTTAACTGCAGGCATCTCAATGTGAAAAACAGAAATACAAATTCACCCACCTACAACGCTGTCCTGTGATCCCTCCCCAGACAGCTTAGCATCCACTGACACCTGGACTCACCTAGCCCTTACGACCCACATGAAGGCCGGTTGGGTCAACGACTCTCAAGTGGCCCTAACGACTCTGTAAAGACAAACCCCCTCCAGTTAGTTAGATGAGAGGTGAAACATCTTCAAGGAACTGAAACAAGTCCAGTTGCCAACAATACAGCACGTAGTATTACCCATAGCCTTCGTCAACATGACACAATATAACATATGGGACATAAAAAATATTACAACGCGATGCTTGAAATGTATAGTTCAGTTCTGTGAAAGCCTGATCAAGGCAGTCTCACTCAGTTAAGGCTGATCTGTGCATTATGCGTATGTGCAAAGAACAAGCCGGCTGCTGCTGACACTGACAGAACCGCTGCTCATTCTCCACAACCGAGCAGCCAGCTGTCAGAAGTTCAGCCACTCACCATAATGTCAATCCATCACGCACCTCTTATTACTATCTGTCTCATACTGAGGGAGAAACCGATGACTCTTTGCACTTCGTATGTTTGACATATCGAGCTCTGCCTTTAATAACACAGTGAGTAATGTCGTAAGTGCTTCTTTGATAAAACAGAGAGGAGGATTTCCTTGTCGGCAAAATGAAGGATATCTGTTGTGATTTCACAAGTCTAAGCGTTGAACAGTTTGCACTTCTGTGTGCACATTTCTGCACAACCACATTTGGCCTCTTTTGTCGTTGACAGTGTGTGTCTTTTTAACTCCACTTGGCCTTGGGAGGAATCTGCTCGGTTTTACAAAATGAGGTCAACAAAGAAGCATTGGCGCAGTGAAACACCTTCTACTACAATCTCCCATCATTCAGTCTATCTCTACGCCAGGCAGACTGAGCCCAGCAGAGAGAGAAATATGTTTGTGAAGTTAATTTATTGCTAGCTAGCTTCAATTACCTCCTCTCTGACTCCATTTTTCATCACCAATGTCAGATTTCCCCTAAGGATAGCCTCTAAAACCACCTAATCACTTACACTCACTGAAGCCCTTTTTTTTTTATTTCACATCTTGTCAAGGTTTTCAGAGCTAAATTCTGCCATGTGCACCCAAAAAGTTTCACAGACCCAGGAGTCAGCTGTCAGTCAAGGCAATTCGCACCCTCAACTGAGGACTATTGAGAATTTGTCTGAATTGATGAGTAAACCAAGCAAGCTGCTGAGCTTGTAAATCAATATGTCTATTATCTCTTCCGGACAGATCAATGGAGCCGAGGAATGGACTGTGAATGGTAAAAGAAAAAAACACACGCAAACTCACCAGCTCGACTCCATTATCTGCATGCGTCAAGAATGTCTATTCGTGACAGATATCCCTTTTTTTCCCCTCAGATGAGCAGTACGTGACCGGTTGTGTCTGATAAGTCAGGCAATCAGGCATTGACGATGACCTGCTATGATACAGGGTGCAAAAAAACAATCACCTACTTAGGAAAACAGTTCCTATCAACAACAAAAACCCCTAATAGTCAGGCAGTTTTCCCAGGTCTTAATGCGAATCATAAACATGAGTGAGAGTCTTGTGTGTACACATTCAATGAGCTGCATAGATGACTCAACTCTGAATCTCGGCACTCGTATGATCTATGAGCCTTAACACACATTTACACATTCTGCCCTTGGCTGGGCTAACAAGAGAGAATATTAAGAAGAGTGGAAAGCCAGAGGCGATGAGGTGACAGTATCCAGGTAAAGCATAGCGAGGTAATCTAATAGGACATGTAAAAGGGCCCCTCCTCATGGCTTATTCATCACAGGGGATGCCATTACTGAAAATGGCGTGGGCCATGTGAGGGATATGCTGGCGGGGGCATTTTCCCTGGTGTCAAAGAGTACAGAGGAGAGGACAGATGCTGCAAGGCTCTGCAGGCTGCTGCAGTAGCAGCGCTGCATGCAGATCGCACATGCAGGGGATGATGCTCCGCTCTCAGTCGACGGCATGATGCACACCTATGATTCACGCTGACAGCGATTGATATGGACATGCAGCAGATCGTCAACAATCAGAGATGATCCATTATGTGAGTTTTACTGACTCAGCAATCTTTTCAGGATTCATAAGGGCAGAGATACAAGCTAATCAGGTAGAAATGCCTTGATGTATTACACAAACACTAATGTTCTTATAACAGGTAAGGATACACCTTGACTTGATGGATTCAAGGTTAATATGAGATGCATGTACCAGAGGACAAAAGATCGCAGGGTTCACCGGGGGTCCGAGGCAGAACAAAGTCATGCAAGAAGAAAAAAGGGGGAAAAAAGGCCTGGCTCCTGCAGTGAGGAGCAGAGAGCGCTGCACTGCTGCAGAGAACAGCCAAGGCGCTGATGCCTGAAACGCACAGAATTTATAATGGAGCCACCATTGTCCATACAAAAACCCATGCAGCGCACTGCAAACGTCGTCACCGAAAGAAAGACAGAAAGCTGAGAGAGTGAACCACCGTGTGCATTTTTGTGTAGTAAAGAACATTGCAGAAAGAGAAGTTCAACCTTATTGGCTGACTAAATGATGGATGATCTCACTCTCACAGAGTTGTGCAACGTGCAAAAGACAAATTTGGTTGGTCAAAGATATTTCTACATTTCAGCGCACTGCAGAATAGCACCAGTAGTGCAGTGCACCACGGGTAATGAAAGGCAGGTATAAGGGATTGCAGATTAAGGACATTTTACTTTTAGTGAAGGTTATTTTGTTCCTGTGAGAATTGTGAACTTCTGAGCGAGTTCTGAGATAGCAGCGATATTCACTTACTGATTGCATTATTATTGCTCATTTGACAAAATGTTTGGTGATCTGTGCGCAGTTATCCTGCGGTGTGCCTTGTGTTTTGTTGATGTACATGGTCTAAACAATTTATTTAGAGTATAATAATAACCACATTTCTTTTACTATATCACAGGGTGTGAAAGGATCATTTTGATTAAAAACTGGTGACCAAGTCTGTGATTTTCTTAATTCAGCCTTAAACTGTCCTCCATGTACATTTTTTAATAGTTCAACATCTTTTTTTCAAAACATAGCAGGAGAAATCCTTCCAGGCATTTTCTGAGGAAATTAGATTTTAGAAATAATCTGACAAGTTCTAAATCACACCAGAGGAGATGGCCTCTCTGTGGAGCAAACTGTTCCTCACTGAGGTTTGAGCACACTCATATCTCAAAGCAGCTTTTGCTGTTGTGTGAAAATGAATTAAAGGGGGATGGAGAGTTATGCGTGCGTGGAGGGGGTCTCTCTTGTGAGGAGTCCTTTACACTGATGATTCTCAGGGGTGTTTTTGGAGTGGGGGGGGGGCAGGGAGGAGAGGAGGAGGATGGACTGAGGATGTGCACACACACTGACCCTGGAGGTTGCATTCCCCTTTAAAAGTCCCATCCCACTCAGATACGCAGAGCTCATGCAGGATCTGCTGCGGCAGTGGGGGAACACTGCTGAGCTGTGCAGTTTATGCTGCCAGCAAGCGTGCAAAGAAGAGGAGGGGGAGCGAGCGCGTACAGGAGGAGGAGGAGGAGGAGGAGTGAGGGAGAGACAGAGGGAGAGGGAGAGAGAGAGTGCAAACAATGTCATTCTGTTCAGGAGGCAATGCTGCAGTCAACTTTGCCGCGCCATGAAGGCACATCACAAGCGACCATGAGGCTCAGAGTGAGTGCAGAGAAGTTTTCCTCCTCGCCGCCCCGTGAGCGATGCAGTCGGAGACTCGTCTGTAGGTATACATTTTATTTCCTCTCTAGTCTTATTTACCTTGCATGTTGTCTCCTAATGTCTGTCTCTCCTTTTGCATCGGACGGCACACTTCCTAAATCAGCCTTACAGGAGTTGATATGTCGGTGTGCATGCCTGCAGTGTGGAGGCTCCCGGCTGCTTCTGTCTCATCAGTGTCAGCCTCCTCTGCACCAGCAATAACCAGGCAGCAGCCAGCCAGCCAGTCAGTTAGCAGTCAGGCTCTGCTGCTCCCTCATCCATGTTTAACGCATGGTACGGGCTGGAAATAGCAGCCGGCGTGTCAGATAGCGACTGACTCGCCATTTGACACAAGGACAAAAAAAAAAAAAAAAAAAACGCAAAAAAAGACTAGCCAGGATGGAAGACTTCGTTTCAGTACAGGAGACTTTTATCTTTGCTGACTTAGCTTTCAGGAAAGAACAGACAGTCCCGGGCTCTCCACTTTTCTCTGCTAGTTGTGGCTTTATATTTAGCAGCATGTGTTAGTTGTGAATATGATGCTGAAAACTGGTAGGAAGGATCTATTGTGTCAGTGGTCCTGTGCCGTCAGTGTCTGAGTGCTGAAATGCGGAAATGAGGACGAGGCTACAGTGGCCTGCATGGGACAGGGGAGCTGTGCTGCAGTCATGAAGTTGTGCACTAGCTACTGGGACTTTTCTGCTGTCCTAAAAGTGGATTTCAGGGCAGAGTGCGGCTCTTTAAGATTCTTTTTGGGGAGTTTAGCACATACTGTGAGAGAAAGTACTGAGGTGGTTGTGTATGCATTTAATTTTAGTTTTATTTGTCTCTTGGATAAAAACAGACATGAAAAGGTCTCTCAGAGAACATCCACTCCAGTAATATCAATGCAGCAGAATCTCAGCAACTCTTTTGCTCTAAAAGTCGATGTTGCTACTTTTGTCTTTTATGCCATATTGCTCTGTCTACGCTCGACTGCGAGCCCTTTCATAGGCCATGTAAAAATAGTCGGTGGGCGAAAAGCTTCATATAAAAGTGAGTCAGTGTTGAAAATTGTGCTGTGAAACCTGTCTGGGAGGTCTCGATGATGGATCCAGCCAGGTCACTTCGCTTGGCTCTCGCCTGGCTCTGAGTTCACCTCAGGTAACTGTGCTAAGACCTTGAAAAGCGGGCCCTGCGTCGTCATCGGGCTCTTTGTGAGGCTGAAGTCCAGAGCATCTCTCTGGCCTTTGGATTTCTCCCCACTGCAGGCGGGTGAGTGCGGGGGAACAGGGCGATAGCTAAATGTACATGAGGTCCGCGCCACAGCCGGAGCCTGACATCATCTTGGAACATCTGCAGTTCTATGGCTCGCACTTTCACTGAGGGTGGGTGCTGCACTGCCAGCAAAGGAAATTGCCGCACTCACCTGATGTTCCTTGCGCCTCACTTCTGCCCTCCCCCCACCCCCCACCCTCTCTCCTCTTCTTCCCTCCTCCTCCTGCCTCGTCTCCAATTTCTCTACTGTAGTCTCTCTCAGAGGTACAGTTGCCCAGCACAGCGCCTCACCGGCATGCTTTGCACCTCTGTGATTCTGCCACCCCCCCATCCTCTCTCCTACACTCACCCTCCCCCCTCCCCTCCCCTGATGAAAAAGTATGCAGCACATGCTCCCACCATCCTCCTTGAGCAATTTGCCTGAGTGAAGAGAGAGAGAGAGAGAGAGAGAGAGAGAGAGAGAGAGAGAGAGAGAGGAGAAAGAAAAAAACCAAGAGCCAGTGAGCCAGCAGCAGAACAGCAATCCTGCAGTGTCCTGCAGCAGCTGAGTTCCTGCAGTGCCGGCCGCGAATAGCACACATGCACACACACACACACACAGACGTTACTGCACACACACTCACAGGGCTGCTCATCGAGACTCTCAGACACAGACAGCCCCTCAGTCATGTGACACACTGGTGGTAAATGTGAAGGAAAGCAGGCCGTCTCACCCTGGACTGGACTGAGCTGAGTTTAGAGACAGAAGACACACACACACACACACACACACACACACACACACACACACACACTCTCACACTCACACACACACTGCTCATGGAGCTCCACGGGGAGGCAATGGTGAGATTAGCCGGTTGCCCCCCTCCTCTCGATGGTGCATTGTCCCGTTCCAGCACTCCAGTTCCGATGATGTAATCAATGCAGCAAGCTTTGAACTTGCTGGGCTAGGGGTTCCTGCCACCCCCCCTCCACCCCCCACACCTCCCACCCCGCCCCCCTCAGGTGTGTGAGGCCTCAGCTGCAGATCGGTCCTAGGTAGGAAGATGAATTAATTCCAGTTTTATGTGATAATTTAGCTATTAAAGTGCAGGCTGTCCACATTTCACTCTTGTGCAAGCAGCAGATAGTGTCATGCTGCCATAAATTAAAGAACCAACTCAATTGGTGAAACTACTGCTGGCACTTTGTCAAAGCGCTGCTGTGCAGTGCAGTGCCGCATCACCACTTCTAATAAATTAAAGCAACTGTCTGCAGGCGAATACGCCTTTGCTGCTTGTCTTTTCTACAAAGTTGCTCTAGTTGCTGTCAGCGGAGGGGGGGGGGACGACCCTCTGAGTTCTTTCTGGGCGTAACATCATGGTGACTTTGCTCTCTCATTGATAAGGTCATCAGTCTGTTGATGGGCTGCAGTGGAGAGGAGAGCCGGACCAGTGATGTACAGTACGCTGCTTTAAAAGATGCTCAGGCAACCAGATTGAGACCATATTGTAGCAGGTGAGATTTGCTGAGCTGGTTCCTGCCACTGCACCCAGAATCTGCCTAGTGATCAACTTCCACTACAGCAGTGATGAACTGGCATCTCCTCTCCTCGAGTAAAGAAAAAAAAAAAAAAAAACCTCAGCTAGCATCAGAGCGGTTCTGCATAATTAGCACTCGTGGATGGTGATGATTCTGCACATTTGACACAGTTTAATGTGTCAGTAGCTAAGCTGTACATATATGTACATTTGTATTTATAGCGCTCTGATCCATCAGATAGAAGATTTTTTTCTCCGCTGCATTAATACATTGCTTTTAAATTCAGATTTGACATGATTAAACATCACAAATCCGGGAAAATATTAATATTTCACAAGTTTTTGCGCATGCATTCCTCAAGATTTTCCCAGTCGTTTAATTCATGCTGATGGGCTTCATCTGTAATTGATGTGACCTACAGTGGGTTACTGTGTAACATGAATTGATGAATCAGCAGCTTTCATTAGTATGCTGTGCTGGTGCCCAGTTACAGCTTCTATAAACTATTCATTCTGCTGTGTAAAGGATAAAACAGCACTACTTGCTAATAAGACTATGAATGAAGCGCAATACTGTAGCTAAGATATTAATTTCACTTGTATCCGTTCATCTTACAGCATTAAAGATGGAGTTTTTTAGCTTTAGCCAGGAAAGACAGAGAACATGGTGCTGCTGCTGCTTCCACCGGCTGGACAGGGAGGCTGAGAAGAGAAAGAAGTCACTCCCTGCACGCAAACTGTTCTTTATGATCCGTGACATAACAAAGATGATTTGACATGTCAGACCAATTCAAAAATACTCTTCTCTTTTACACTTTTTCAGGTGGTTGGCATTGTCACCTCACATCAGCTAAAGAAATCTGCCTCACCGTGTCCACCAGCTTAATTTATGTTCAAACAATAACCCCTTCATGTGTTCAGCGTGGAAAGTAAAAGCTGTGTATGCTAACCGACTGAAGCAGGCTGAGTCATGCTGGGTCTTTTTCCTGGGTTTCCCCTCTCTCTGATCCTCTGCTCCTCCCCCTCTGGTCTAGGAGCAGGCTCATACACCGGTCCGGCTGTTGGTGGCGTGTTGGAACATGCCTTGACTTGTTGTGCTGCCTGAGTGGAGCAGAGAGAGAGAGACATCCACAGAGACACAGAGGGAGAGAGAGGAAGAGTGAAGCTTGTGGTCAACACTTTGCCAGTGTGAAGTGACCCACACAATGGGAGAGCCCTGCAGCCCCGGTGGACAGACTCCTGCTGATGTCAACACCCAGAGTGCATTCGCTGGAGACGAGCCTGGATGGAGGAGCTCCACTGCTGCCTGACTGCGTGGTGAGTGTCAAAACTGTGTGTGAATAAAAGCCTCTCACATATAATATTACAACTTCACACTTGTGCAAGCGTCTTGGTTAATTGTTATTGCAGAGAGAGCACCTCTACTTTAAAACTCCAGAAAGACTAATTAGTGTGGGGAAATCAAAAGATGCTAAAACGAGGCCTTCAGATCTGCTTAATAAGGTCTGTAAGTTGATTGAAGTATAAATGAGAACATGTTAATATGAAGTGTACAGCTCTAAGTGTTGTGAAAGCGTCCACGCCGAGTCTTGATGCTAACCCGATGCCATGGTAACTATACAAAAGGTTATTGAATGCAGTGATACACCCGGACACACACTTACCAATCACACAGTGGCACAGTAACCTCCGCACAGACAGAGCACCACCGTTGACCCTTTCACAAGCCCCTGGGGACTCGGCGATCATTGTCTGACCACAGTTTGATCCTCACAGAGAAGGACAGCTGTTTTTGTTATTGTTTTCTCTTCGGGCCAGAATGAAAGCTGGTTTCCACCGGGAAACCCAGGAGGCCACGTCTCCTCTCTGAAAAAGCAGAAACCAGACAGATGAAGAGTTCAGAGTTCCTCATTTCTCACAACATGATCTGGTTAAATACAGAGAATTTAAAAAAGGGGTCATTTTCACTCAGGGGTTGTCATAAGATTACACACAATGTACATAGAAAAGCAGATAAAGACATGCTGTCAGACTGTCCACGCTGTCACACTTAATAGCGTCATGTTACTGATTAGCTCTGCAGTCAAAACTCAAATACATTAATCACTCAAGTGACTCAAAAGATAATCATTTAGTGTCTTGTGTACTATGATCTGTGTATTTTGCTTTTGTGTGGTCAAGCCTGCAGATAGTTACTGGGGCAACTCTGTTTTCAGGTAACCACAGGTAGTGTGTACTGTGGGTAGTACTCAAAACAACTGAATTATTAACTGCGCATGCAATACTAATATGTGAATGCTGATTAAATGAATTCACGCCTCTCAAAATAGTTCAAAAATGTACAGCTATAGGTACAGCTTTTTTTTTTTTTTTTTTTACTTCTAACTATATTCCATTGATTTAAAATACCTCCAGTGGTGATTTTCAATTCTCAATTTGAAATTACAGTAAAAAGCACAAATTATATACATACTTTTGCTACATAAACCTCAGGAGAGGCTTGGCTCTGGCACCAGGCACGCCATCATGTGAACCAACATTCAGAAACATGGCTGTACAGTAAATACTAGTGTCATTGTTGGCCATAAGATGATTAGGTTTGTGGAAAGGGAACTGGAGCAGAGAAGCATGACTGTTTGAGCGTTGTTAGCTGACACTGAAACAACCAAGAAATGCACAGCAGAGAGGAGCGCGGAGGGGTGGGTGCACAGGGTTTGTGATGCTGGGTAGCTGGGAGATGAGTGTGATCCAGAACGTGTAGGTGTGTCTGGAGTTGGGGTGTGTATAGCTGTGTTTCCACCCAAGTACCCAGAACTTTTGGTTCCAAGAACTCCTTTTCAAGAACAAAAAGGTTCCTTTTGCCAATAGATAGACAAAGATAAGGCAAATTAGTCTGCTGACGTATGAAAAGGCCACAAAGATTAGTTACTTCGCACTACTTATATCAGGTATATATCCTATTTAAAAACATTTATACATATTAAACATGATATACTGTATTATGTATACACATTATTATACTGTTTTTTTAATATTGTTATCATGATTTATAATCTGTATATGTATCCTTATAAACAGAATATATATATATTATATATATGTGTGTGTGTGTATATATATATACACACACATATATATACACACACACACACATACACACACACACACACACACACACACACATATATATATACATATACACATGCTATATAGAGCATATCGTCTACATTTACACCACGCAACTATCCTGTGCAATTCCTGGTTGTATTCTATGCAATCCACATCTCTGTGCAATTATATTCATGTTTTTTTAAAATACTTTCTTTAGTTAATTATTATATTTTCATCTTGCTTCACCTCGTTTAATTTTTTATCTACTATTCAATCACTTTCTCCCTCTGCTTTCGATTCTTAAATTGCTGTTTTACAAGTCAACTTCCCCAGTGAGGGTTCAACAAATCTGTATTTTATGTGATCTGTATTTCTGGAAAGTACTACCCCACTAGCAGGGACTTTTGGGGGATAAAATAATAACCCCAGATACTGATTTAAACCCTGGTCCCGCAGTGGAAATGCAAAAAAATTCATAGTCCCTAAGGGAAGTTCCTGAGGTGGAAATGCAGCTCATGTGTGTCTTTGTGTTTGGGTAATGTGATGAGAGATCTACTGCGTTGCTGAGGAGGTTTGTTGCCTGTAGGTTAAACATGTCATGAACTACAGATTTATTACGGAGAATTGCTGGTGTATGAACTGAGTCTCAGTACTTTAATGAATACAAGTCTAAATTAAAAAAAACACTATCTAAGTTTTGTTACACTTCAAACTGTTGATGTGAGACCTTTCTTACTTTAATAAATTGACCAATATTAATTCTTAAAATATATTAAAATAGATTTATCTTTTTAAAGATCTTTATCTTTGTGAAAACTTCAAAGCGTTTGGTTTCCACACATGGGTGTAATGACTCACATCTAGACTTCAAAGTTGCAAGACACATCAATTACAATTTTTTTTTTCATATTGTAATTAACTTTTAACAATTTGTCTGTCATCTAACAAAATAAACTTAGCTTAGCATAAGCTAACTTATGGTACTTTGAACTTTCAGGTGATCTTAACAAAAGGACATTGCCTTATAAAATAACATGGATGTATAAAAATGTCTTGAATAGTATTAATTAACAAGTGCTTTTTTCTGATTTAAATCACTTCTGGTATCTGAAAAATTAAACAAGGCTCATCAGCTTAAATCATTTTCTCAGTCTCTGTCAAATTCAACTTAACAGCTGTATTAGAGATGACCACGGTGTCTCTTACTGAAGTTTCTGCCATTTCTTTTGCCTGCTACAATAGGTTTTTTATTCACAGGAGTTTTTCCTCACTTGAGGCAAAGGTCAAAGGACAGAGGATCTCGTTTGCTGTACAGATTGTAGAGCCCACTGTGGTAAAGTGATTGTGATTTTGGACTGTATAAATAAACATGATTTGATTTCAGTTTACTATTTTGAAAGTTGATTAATCATTTAAGTAATTTTTCAAGTAAAGATAACCAAAATATCCTTGTTCCAGCCTTCTATTGTGATGATTTTCATATGTATTATGTGACTGTAAACTTAATATCACTGTGTTTTGGAACCTTGGTCAGACAAATCGTGACATTTGAAGAAGCAACCTTGGAATTAAGGAGAGGTAATTTATTGATTAAATGAGAAAATAATTGTCAAATGAATCGTTAATGAAATTAATCATTAGTTGCAGCTGTATCCGTGTTGTTCCATCTCTCAATCATATTTGCTCCAATATCCCTCTCTTACATCTGCATACTTTGCCTAAGTGATAACTATTTACTTTTCCTGGACCCTTAAATTCTAAATTACTGTGTATTTAACATTATTTTAAAGCAATTTTGCCTTCTAGACCATTTCAATATTTTTTTAGGTCTCCTACTAAATCAATTCACGTAAGATCAATCCATACCTCACACTAGTAACTATATTACTATACTATACTATTCACTACCTTTTTTTTGTTTGGCCGGTAATACAGAAAAAGGAAGACGAAATTCTGTCAGGAAAGCTGGAGCCAACCTGAGGCCGGAAACATGTTTGTTGACAGGTTTTGAGAGTCGAGGCTCTTTGCTGCTCCTGCTGCTGCTGTTTGCCATGTGATGCAGTGAGGCAGTTACTCATTCATTTAGCAAGCAGGGTGTTGTTTTCACTGGCATTCCTCAATCCTGTATTAGGGATTACATCAAGCCCTGTGCAGGACGGAATTCCTGTCATCATGTGCTCAGTGGAGGCAGCGTTTGGCTTGCCACAAAGAGACACAGATGCAGCTGTTTGGCCACTGAAAGGAGGCCAGGTGCTCCTGTGTTTGTCAGTGGACATCACTTGTGTTAGAGAGGAGCAGGGAAATAAATATTTAGTGTTGTTATCAGCAGGGTCTATTGTGTCAAAACGTACATCAGAGGATCACCAAAAGTATCTACATTCATTATTTGACATTAGATAAGGTCAAAATGCTCCAACCACCGATCATGCAAGGAATTTCCAGTTATACAACCAAAAATGCGTCATAGAATACACCAAAAGCAGACAAGGGGAGCTACAAATAGCCTTGCGACGAATTCTAACAGCGAAGGTACACCCAGTAGAGGACGTTCATCCATCTGTGTTTTTTCCAAACATCCCGCCGGACACCTCCCTTCCTCCTTAATAATTCCCTGTTCCTTCATTTGCTGCAGATCGCTCTCTAGTATCCATGTTGTCCTGTCAGCAAAGCAGAGTCCACAGGGAGAGGGCAGTATGGAATGGTCAGCCGGCCCAAAAATAGCACTGCAGCGAGCAAATGCAACTGATAGCGAGGGGGTTTTAGCTGTTGTCCCTTAGGTACACAAGCACACAGACACTTGCATTATATAGTGCTCATGTGAACAGATAGCCACGCCAGGTACACACACACACACACACACACACACACACACACACACACACACACACACACACACACACACACACAAATAGATGAGAGCTAAATCAAACTGAGCTTTTTGTTGCAAAATCATGAGTCATGGCAAATCTATTCTTAGTTCGGGGGTGTTTGTGTTTGCCCAAGTTGTGTGCACTTAAAGTGATGCTGCAAAAAAGGCTAGAGGAGTATCAAGAATCTGTATGGGAACAAGCTTTGGGTCACTCTGGGTAGTGGAGCATCAATGCACCGCAGTTATATAAAGTCGAGTTGGGCAGGAGAGAGTGCCTCTTTAAATCTTAATCCAAGATTTCCAAAAAGAAAGTGAATCCAACCATATGTATATTTTCATTTTACATCCAAATGTATCAGGCCAAGTCAGTCTTAATCCATGAAACAATTCTTATTCAATCATTATTTCCCCATTTCTCTTATAGAGCTTCTGGCTATTGGCATAGGACCATGCCACCCCCCAGGGGTTTTAGTGTGAGGTCGTTACCTTCCAACCACTGCACCATGAAGCTGGACATGAAAAGTGTGAGCGTCCGCAGTGCCAGACTCACAGGTGGAAGTGCCACGGCAAAGACCAGTCGGCAGGTGGAGGGAAGGACGGTTGGACGTGGCTCCTGTGGGTGTTTCTCTGGCAGTGTCTTAGCTGGTTGTTGTGAGGAGTGAGAACGAAGCAATCAGCAAGTATACTGCCGCAGAAATTCTTCGCAATAAGAGGCCTTGGGATCACAGCCGGCACAGGGACAAAAACTGCGTTATCAGCATTGTAGCAAACATGGATCCTGCTGTTACTGTAAGTTCTTTACATATGTGTGCTGACACTGTAGAAATCAACAAGAGCAGTGGACCTGATACACAATTAACTGATTACTAAGAGAGCATGGCCTTTTTGTTCACAGCCTCTACAATATTTACAATTGGATGAAAGCATCAAACATCTACACTTTGTGTTGTATTTTTATTATCCTCTGCTGCCATCTTGTGACTGAAAGCAACCACCCAGCATGCTTTTGTTCATTAAACACTGCAGCAATTTGTAAACCTCGTATTTTGTTTTCAGTCTAAAATCCCTTTCACTCAGGAAAAATGGCCTGGCTCAACATGGTTTGGGATTCCTTTTAAATTGTAGATGCATGTTGTTTTTAATTTTGCTTCATGAATTTTAAGTACTTTTTTCTGGATGCTAACACATTAATATTAAATGTGGATGATTCTTATTAATCAGTTACAGTCTAATAATGTCCTCATGTCATTAATTATTACTGTAAAATTAAAAATTAAAGTTACATAAATATTTTCACTTGCCTCATTTGTTTTCAGAGTACACACGCATTTAGTTATTATGGAAGAACTTGTGTTGTTGCACTGTGTAAAAGCACTTTGAGACCCTTGAAAAAAAATGATGTTGCCATGCAAGCACAGTACAACTAATGAGTGCAGATGAGGCAGAACGGCCTGGATGCCAGGTGCACCCTAATTTAGTTTTTCACCGAGCAAATGCAGACACAGCTGACTGTATAGTCCGCTCCTGAATTTAAGAGCCAAGAAACGCCTTTTGCCTTTTTTTGTGGTCAATTTATTGTTAACACTTGGACAGTTTTCTGCATTGTAAAACTGATGCTGATAAAAATGCAGACGTGTTTCGCAGCAGACTACAGGACAAAAAAGACAACGCGCCACTGCATTGCTGCAAACACAAAAAAAGGGGTTGCATTTTTATGGGCTGCAGCAATGCAGAAGCATTAAAAGCCTGCTCTCACACAAGTAAGCTGCTTTAGGGCTTTATATCTTTTTACATTTCTTCAACTCTTTTTGAAAACCACAATTATAAGGCCACCAAAAAATGAACAGCTGCTCACGGCATTACTCATTACTCAAAAATGTCACAAATGCTTACTTTATGATGGTGGGCCCGTGAGCCCAATGAACTCTTTGATAACGAGGGAATTTACTTTGAGGCAAAAGGTGACCACCAGCAGCACATTTTAATTAAATCTGCATTATAATTTCCTTTTCAAATTCCTTTCATTGCCCCAGAACGCTGAGACTGTTCCTGTTCACTGAGGGTTTTCCTACAATTCAACGCTTACATACTGCATGGGTAATGCGATGTGTTACTGTGGCCTGCATTTTAAAAATGAAATATGTGCATCATCTGCGTTGTTTCAATCTGAATCTTTCAGTTAGATTTCAGCCAGTTCATGCATTCATGCAGAATACCTTAATATTCATAATACAGTAATTAGTGCTGAAATGCTTAGTTAACAATAAACAAAAAAATAATTGGCACCAATTTTTATACTTGATTAACCATTCCGTTTTTTTACTGAGCAAAACTGACAATCACAGTTGCCATTTTTTTATGTTTGTTTTATTAAACTGTGAATTTAATACCTAGAGATTTTGCAGACGGTTGGACAAACCCAGCAATTTTAAGACATCACTTTTGGTTTCTTAGCAATTGTGAGAGGCATTTTTGAATATTCTCAAGAGGGTTTATTGAGCATGCAATTAATCCAGTTAAACCAAAAATGAATCAAAAGATTGATCAATAATTAAAACATTCATTAGTTGCAATCCAAATTATATTTTGGGGGACAACTACAGGTGCTTTCATAAAATATTTACACACATGAATAGACTATGGAAATGCCCTGTTTTAGATTAAAACTGGGCAAAAACTTAACTGTCTCCAGGCTTCCAATTATTTTCAGAAATTATTTTACAATTAATGAATTAATTCAAGCCACCATGAGTGCTATTAAGGAATGCTTTTACTGTCTTAGCTTAACTAACTTCACCTGATGAGGTTTTTATGTACTCTTTTATTCTCTTTGTGCTGCGATTCTTTTTTATTTGTACTATTTTAAGCTATTTCTTTTATATGACCCTTTTATAAGTTTGCACTTGTGTAAATACCTTTTAAGATAACACTTTACACTGTTAAAATGAATAAATGGTAAACTAATAGTTAATTAAACTTAAGTTAATAGTTAAAAAACAATTGTTTTTTAAAGTTGCAATTTTTAAATGGTAAATAAACAATGTGTATAATCACCTATAAACATTTTGACATTGCAACTGATGTTAAACCTTTACAAATGCTTAATACATGTTTATAAGTCATTAAATTGTTTGTTAACAGTGAAATAACTAATAACTACAGTTTAATCAACATAAGTTTACTATTTATTTATGATGGTTATTCAAAAATGGGCTGAAAGCAGCTAATTACATCCACTCAAATTACTGTAATTAAGTCATTTTGGGGGGGGTACTTTTAAGAATACTTTGTACTTTTTCTTAAGTATTATTTTAATGCCAGTAATTTTACTTGTAACTGAGTAATATATCAGTAATGTAATGGTGCTCATACTTGAGTACAGATTTTCAGTCTTTCCACCACTGTTAAAAATTGGTACCCACTTTAACTGCATTGCAAAGCCTTAATTAGGAATGGGGCAGTTATAATACTGTTTTATGGGCACCTTTTTCTTATTTATATGTGAAAATCAGATGTAATATTCTATAGTGCTTAACTGCTCTCAGTGTTAAGCATGTCTGAAATGACAAATGGCATAACAGAACAGTTTAATAAAAACCATGCCTGGGAAGGAAAAATACAGGTTGTCATCTGTTTTTATGTGATGAACTTGCTAGCTTTAGCAAGGCCACACAAGCAAAGGCCATTAGAGACTGAAATAGACTTGAGTCTATGAGTCTGCCCATGACCAGCTGACTGACTTCTGCTTTTAGTTCCGGTTGGTGCAACGAGAGAGAGAGGCGGGGAGGGAGGGGTTAAACACTGAAGGAAAGTTTGTTTGGCTCCCTTAAGTGCAATGGACGAAGTTTGTGAAGTCATATGGATCGACTCTGTTTTAAATGCCGCCTACACGAAGAGACTGTGCTAATACCCTAAATGCAAAACATGAAAGTTTAGTCTCTTTCGTCGGAGGGATGTTGTTTGACAGAGAAACTTTTATACGTGAGGTGACCGTAGTTCATATATAATCACACTGAACGATGGCAGATGGAAACCAGACAGTTGTGTACTTGTCAGAGCAGGTGATCGTTTTGTTTTCGTGCGCGCTGTCGTTTCTGGGCTCCTCGCTCATCATCCTCACCTACATTATTTGGTCAGACTTGAGGACGACTCCGAGAAAGCTCCTGGTTTACCTCTCGGTGTCTGACTGGCTCTCCGCCGTCTCCTACGCCTTCGGAGCCTGGAAAGTTTTTCGCACCAACTCGGTGGACTGCATCGTTCAGGGGGCGATATCGACTTTCGCCAACACCAGCTCCTTTTTCTGGACGGTGGCCATCGCTGTTTACCTGTATGTTTTCATCGTGAGGTCCAGCCAAAGGGTCGCTGACAGCCTGGTGTTGTTTTTCCACCTTGTCAGGTAAGTTCTAAGTTAATTTTCTTCGTGGCTGCTATGCTAACTAAAGGCTATTGTTAATTTTTGGGCTAGCAACTAGACAAGGGAAGTTTACGTAGGTAGCTTCGGTGAGACAACAACAAATTAAAGCCACATACTGCCTGCTTCATTAAAAACAAGCGAACTTGTTTCAGCTTAGTCCGTGTGTTGGACCTGCCTAATTTGTTAATGGAAAAAAAATAAAGACAAATTTTAAGGCTATAAAGTTAGCCTCGCTAGCTACTACAAACTGCAAGCTGTCGCAGCTAGAAGAACAATGTTTCCATGGCAACACGGTCATGGGGCGTTCAGTGCCGCCACGCGCGGAGTAACCTGCTTAAAGGAGCTGGCCTTTTTTCACATAAACACACTGATAGGCAAGTTATCGCATTTGTTTAAGTGAAATTAAAAGAAATACCTGTTTGTAAGTTCCTAGACCAGCTGATGCATAAACTTTCTTTAAGTCAGGTTAACTTGATCTTGTGCTGAGGTCTCCAGATAGTGTTTTTTAAGCTCCATCTCTCAGTGGGACACCAATGTTATCACAATAATCACACTTAAAGTGACTTCCCAGTTGTTTATCTGCTTTGGCAAAGTAGTATTGAGACTATATGGAGGCTGCTGTGTTTGCTAACTAAATGGCCTATTAGATCTAAATGAGTGCTGGTAAAGAAACCTTTTTTTTTATTATTATAGCTATAGGCTGTTTATTATCACTTTAAAATTACAGTCTAGTCCCATAATGATTTAATTATGTCTCACAACGACATAATTATCCTTAATGTCTTTGTAGCATTGTCTAAATCTGTTTTTTAATTAGGCAAGGCGAGTTTATCCTACAGCACCTTTCAAATACAGGGCAATTCAATGCTACGTTAAAACAGGATGTAAAACATCACATAGCAATACTGGAATGGCACCCAGTAGAGTGCATAACTCCGCCAAGGCCCAACAGTCCCCTTTAATTCAATCAAACCTAATCCAACATCGAAGTGAAAAGCCTGGTTTGGGGAGTAACAGAAAACATTTAACAGGATTATGTAATCTGGATACAAAAAAAATGTTACGTTTTTGTGAAAATCCGTTAAGTAGTTTTTGTGTAATTGTGCTGACAAACCAACAAGACACAGCTGAAAACATAACCTCATAGGTGGAGGTAATAAGACAACATACCGTAGTACATATAAAGAGTAAAATAACATGGAAAGCAAGAATAAAAGTGAATAAAACAGATTAAACAGCAGAATGAGAATGTCAGTGCAATAATCACAGTGCAAGATATGGATGAAGAATCCCAAATTTGATTTAATAAAATGTAGTGGGAAGCATGAAAGTTTAAAAAGAACAGAGAGTTGGAGCAGAGCTTGGGTTATCTATAGATATGTGGAGCATAGAAACTGAACGCTGCTTCCCCATGTGAAAGTCAAGCTGTTCTCTGCTCCCTTACGTTCTTTGTATTACACCTCTTACAGGGAGCACACATTCAGATTTAGTTTTTAATGTTGTTGAGTGACTAACACTGGACAATTCTCTGCAACTGCTTGTCTCATTTTGTGCAGGTGATGAAATTAGATGAAAAAGACATGGACTGACATCAACGGGGGAATGTCTTGACTTGGTTGACTGACATGGAATTATTGTCGCCCTCATCTACTGGTTCATGGAAATTGTTCTCACTTGGTGCAAGAGTAGACTTAAATAAAACTCTGATTCATTTGTACCTTTTTTTTCATATCTAATTTAAAGCGACGCTGTAGTCAAATGTAACTAAAGTAGATGAGTAGAAATTACGGAACTCAAATGGAAAAGGAATATAAAACATTACTTTTGCCATTTTCATTTCATCATGTTTGCTCCTGCGTTTGCTATTGCCTTTCTAAATAACAATTAGGGGAAATTGACTTCTTTTAATCATCACAAAGGTATTTTTAATTTTTTGTCCCAAAATGAAGCAATATTTCATTATTTTTAAGCATAATTGCCACCCAAACCTGAAGAGCAAGCAATAATATCATGCGTTACCAAAACAGTGAAAGGCCGCAGCCACACAACTCTTTAGGATTGGGTTTTTCAGGATTAAACCCTCATAAAACAAGCTTTCACTGTTTAACAACTATCTATATGAAGTTAAAAGGTTAAGCAAACCACTTGTTTCATTATAAGCGGCGGTCTACTTTCAGTGCTCCGAATCAGCACATACGTCCTCTGTTGTCAGCTTTCCTTCTGCACATTAATGAGCTGTCCATGTTGATTGTGAAGATGTGAGGAGGGAGTTGATTCACTGTGCTCGCTGTATAATTGATCTATTTTTGGACACAAGAACATTTTCACCCCTGGGTGCGCCTCGCAGCGGCGTCTGTGGTTGTTGTCATTCTGATTCTGTTTCTGTGAATTCTCAAATGCTCCATTGAGTTGAAGATCGCACAACAGATCCATTCATCGAGGGGTGTATGCATAACACACACACACACAAATAACAAGGCCTTAAGCACTGTGGTATTTCCAATGATTAAGCTTATACTGCCTTGAAAGTATTCTTTTAATTTGGTGTTGTAAGAGACGAGGCATTGCTTCAGGTGGAAGCGGAGCAAACATTGTCCCTCAAAGTGTTGAAATCACTTTGTGGTTTTATGATGCACAGAACAAAAACAGCACAACTGGTTTGACTCTGCACTGTGAACTATGTAACACAAACAAGCCTTAAGCACAAAATAATCTATCACATGGTGTCACATGTCTTTGCAGTTTTAATGCTGATCCCAACAAACAATTATGTAGAAACCTTGTGGAGATGTTTAAAGATAGGCTGTTTTGTCAAACTTTTGAGGAAGTCAAGTTTAATCCTCTGCCTTTTTTGTGCTCTAGCTGGGGCGTTCCACTGGCCATCACCATTGCAGCCGTGTCCCTGGGCAAGATTGGCTATGATGCATCAGAGGTGTCGGTGGGCTGGTGCTGGGTCAGTATTGACGCTTCTGACCGGATCCTGTGGATGCTGCTTACCGGAAAGATCTGGGAGTTCATGGCCTACCTCTCCCTCCCCGTCCTCTACATCCTGATCAAGAGACACATCTACATAGCGGTGAGATCCAAACCAGGATTTTACCAGCTCCAGGCTAGCTCTTTGAATCCTTTTTTTATTTCAGGGAAGGTCGATTGAGAGCAAGCCCTCTTTTCCAATGACGCCCTGATTACAAAACACATGAATAAACATACACAATATGATCACAATTTACAATTACATTCAGACTGCAGAGCATTGAACAATAGGCATTTGAAACTATCTAAAGAAATAAGATCTAGTTCAAGAGCATGCTGTAAGTCATTACACTTCTGAGGGGCATAGACCTGAAAAGCAGTCTTCCCCAATTCAGTCCTTACAGTGGGAATGTTTAAAATCAAGGTCTCTTGTCAACGAGTGTGCACGTTTCAAGTTCTAAAAGAGATTAAACTGGTAAGATAGACAGGTAAAACATGCAGCAGGGCCTTGTAGATAAAAATCATGCAGTGCTGTTCCCTCCTTACAGATAAAGATGGCCATCCAACTTTGCCATAAAGAGCACAGTGATGAGTTCTAAACCCATCACCTGTAATAAAACGGAGTTCAGAATGATACACTGCATCATGGGGCTTCAATGTTGAGAGAGCAACATGCATGTAGATGACATCCGCATAATCTAGAGCAGGTAAAAAAGTGGCCTGAACAAGTTGTAAAATGAGATCTGTTACGATAAAAGAATGATGATTTATTTAGTTAGTTTGGAGATATGAATTTTAAAAGACAGCTTATCATCTATCCAGATGCCCGGATATTTGTAATTGGAAACCCTTCTAATAGGAGTCTCATTCAATGTAGATATACTACTGTCTATAAGAAAATAAGGTGACAATCTTTTGAATAACAGCTTTCTCTGTAATGTGAAAATCAGACTGTAGGTTTTTAAGAGCTAGATCAGCAGAGGGGGCGACTGAATAGATGATAGTGTCATTGGCATTGGCATGATGAATTGTACTATTTGCAATTCCAATACTAAAATCATTAATATAAAGAGTAAATAAAATAGGGCCTAAGATGGATCCTGGAGGAACCCCTTTTAATACACTTAAAAATTGTCTTATAGTCTTACAGTGGATTCGTGTATTTTAAGGATTTTCTTTTTCTGTCACAATTTACTAAAGCCCAAAGTAACATCTTCAGATTTCTTCTTTTATCCAACCCAAAACAGCCCAAAACCCAAAGACTCTTCATTTATGATCATAAATGAAAAAGAAAAACAGCATAATACTTAAATTTAACAAGCTGGAACCAGCAAATGTTTGACATCTTGCTTGAAAAATGAATGAAACGATTGATCTACTATCAAAGTTAGATGGATTCATCCTCTGAGGACCATGAATGTCTGTACAAGCATAGTAGTTCATCAGACAGTGTCGAAAAATTTCAGTTATGACCAAAGTGGTGAATTGAACAACATGGCCATTACTAGAGTTGTGGTGCTAGTATGGCTAAAAATCTCTCTCCCTCTGTCTTATTATATTAAGACATCCTCTTAAAAAGTTATCCATCTGCCTCTTGATCCACACCAAACATTTTAGGTTTTTCTTCAGGACATAACCTTCAGATTTTATTTCAAATCTATTTACAAGTTCTTGACAACTAGAACATAAAACCAAAACCTCCTTTGCGGAGACGGTTTTTCTAACCTGCATAAACATGTCTGCCCAAATAGCTAAATGTTGAGACTACATTTTAAATGTCCTTGATGAAAACATCTCATTCTCTTTATTTATATTCTTTTTTTCTGCTTCATGTGTTACAAAACAACTGTCTGACGCAGCATGCTGCCCTGTCCGAGTACCGTCCCATCTTGGGAAACAGGCCGCAGTCACACTCCTTTTCCTCCATGGCTGATGTGAAGCTTACACTCATTCCCATTATCTTCATCGTCCTGCGCATTTGGAGCACGGTGCGCTTCATCCTGCTGCTAGCCAAATCTTTGGCCAGACAGCACCCGCTGCTGGTCACTCTACATGTGAGTTAATCTGCGGTGTACTCCTCCTGCCCAGTGCAGCTTCATCCTTTAGATTGCGTGCGTGTGTCTGTGTGCATGAGTTGTTTTGGGTGTGTGACAGCATATATGTGTGGGTGTATACGTGTGTGTGTGCTATCTTTGGTTTGTGCTGTTAAACTTATGATGGTGTGACTGCATGCTGTCCAGCCTGTGAATCATCACGCCATCATTGTGAAGTAGTTTCCTGTGTTAATCATGTTGTCGCTAAAAGTGTGTGTGAAATATGTTTATTTGATATAGTGATAAAATATTTTATAAAAAATATTGTATTAGTCAATAAAATAACGTTTTAGTAAATAAAGAAATTGAATGTCCACTTGTTACTGTCATTAGCTGCAATTACAATATGATATTTTCTTTGCCAGATAGTGATAATACGATTTTTTTCCCCATTTTTAAACCATTAAAGGACATTTTGTTCCAATGTGATTATTTATTATTTATTTATTTATTGCTGCCATACTCCCCTTAAATGCTTTATTTTTGGACCCTACAGGGAATTGGAAACACCTCCCAGGGAGCAGCCAACTGCATCATGTTCGTACTGTGCACTCAGCCAATCCGCACGCGGCTCTGCACCGCGCTCTGCTGCTGCAACAAGTGTCGGGCGGAGGTGCAGTACTCACATGACGCTCCTCCGAGGCTGCTGCCGGAACAGGACACCTCCGCACACACAGACGAAGACAGCACCAGCCGAGTCCGGACTGATAGATGATACTAGACTCTGGAGGTCTCTGCTTCATATTGAGCCTCATTACAGGGCGTGCCTGCAGTGAGGGTTGGCGGTTCTGCAGGTGCTTCCACATGTGCATGTGTCACAGGAAAACTTCAACATGCCTGCACTGATGAGGCTGATGCTTCCTGACTATATGAATGTGTTGCACACAATTATTGTAGTTTGATTGATGGGTGTTACATCAAACTCCGAAGTGCAGTTTTAGTTCTCTTTACCTGTGTTTTGGTGGCATTTTGAGCACTCGTGCCATCTGTGAAAGACCATTAGCAGCTTTATTTATCCTGTACTGTGTGAATTCACTTACATAAAGGTTACTTACATTTTGAGGTATCACTGTGAGATGAATATTCAGTTTTCACCTTGTTTACTGAGTATTCAAGTATTGTAATAATGGTCAAATGTGTGTGAGTTCTTACTTGAGGTGAAGTTATTTTGATTGTTATTGTTACTGAAGTTTCACAGAAAGCTTGAAGTGATAACTTATGACAATTAAAGTCTATTGGCTGTGAAAAGTTAGCTGTTGCCCAAAACAGACTTAATGTGACTTAATGTGTTAAGCTAAAGTTCACATCAGTTAGAGCGTATTTGCAGCAGTTGAAAAAGGACTTTATCAATATAATCATTCCAGTCCTGTATTCTTAATCTCCCCCGTACTGTACTCTGTTGTCGATCTGTGTGCTCAGTCATTGTTTTGCTAAAATATGGCATTTCACATTGCGGATTTCATGTTACGGAGCTTTATAGCTATGAGAAAGGAAATCTTTACTGAGTGGAGGATGCGGAACAAAGTGCCTCCATCACAAATGTCCACATGGACTCAAGAACGAACTCATGAGTTTTTGGTGGTCAAAGGTCCCGTGACCTCATGGCCTCCCATTCTTTTGAAGGCGATATCTCCGAAACGTATCAAAGGGATTTCTTCAAATTGGGCACAGACGTCGTTTAGCTTCATATCCAAAAGGTCAAAGGTCATCTTCACTGTGTCATCATAATGTGCTGCTGAAAATGTTGGGGCCAGAGCAACTTGTGACTGGTGCACAGAGGCAAACAACTGCGGTATTTCTAGTTTATGAATGTTTTGACATTTATTATCTAAAGTGGAAACCTGTCACTGGTATCCATCGTAAGTGGAAGGAGCTCAAGCTGACCATAGCTGCTGTTCCGATTCTTCTTTTGTTCTCGGAAACTGCTAACCTTTTACAGCCATCGTTGAAGCGAGATATTGATTTCTTTTTCTTTTTTTTTTAGTTTGGGTATATTATCACTCTAAATGTTCAGTGTGTAGGCTTTAGGGGGAGCTATTGGTAGAAATGGAATATGATATTGATAATCATGTTTTCTACTAGTTTATACACCAAGAATACCTTAGAATGAGCCTTTTATATTTACAATGTGAAGGGGTCCTCCTTCCTGGAGTCCGCTGTGTTGCACCGCCGTGTTTCTAAAGTAGCCCAGAACATACGAACCAAACACTGTCTTGCCTTTTTTCCCAGTTTTTTGTCCACTTTAGAAGGGGTAAAACAAAGGGTATTTTATTGGTGCCAATCTTCTGCCACACTGCGAGATGCCACTAAATCTTACACACTGGACGTTAAACATATTCTACAGCGTAACCTTGTAAAAAAAGTAATTTCCAGCGTACTGTATAACATGACTACTGGTGTGTTCAGAAGGTTTGTATATTGGACTTGGCCATCTTTTTAAAATTCAATAAATGAAAATAAGATATGGAGTCACATTCTCTGACGCCGCTCATATCAGACCTTGATGTCTTTGTCCTCTCCAAACTTGTCATTCTTGCATCACTTCACAGTTGCAACATTTTTCAGACAGCGGTTGCAAAAGCCAATCACTTTTCAACATGTCACCAAAATTCACTCATCATCATCACAGACATTGCGGTTAGGATGCATGACCTATCATCATCACATGCCATCCTTCCTCCTTGAAACCAGCGCCTCACTTCTCCTTTGACCCCGGCTGTTGTCGGCTCCTGTTTGTCCGACTAAGCTGCAGGCCGAACGCATACCAACGAGAAGTATGAACTCACTGAACCTCACGGGACTGACCCGGTTTACAACCACGACAATACCTCCTCAAGCTCTTTCAGCTCTTTAAAATATTGTCTAAGATCCATTGAGTCTTAACAGGGCTGCATTCAAATAAGATTCATTACTGTGTTGATGTTTGGGGAAGGTGAGGAAGGAGAAACTGCACCATGTTGACAGCCAATTTCCTCTTATCCTCAAGTTTGACTCTCATAAAGGGCAAATGTTTATTTTGGGAGGTATTGTTTGGTCTGTTTGATGAATTAGGCAATGCAGAGGTGCATGATATTGCAGTAATAAGCCTTTATATCAGGTCACACACACTTTTCATTACACAGCAACAGCACGGTGCTCTTATGAGGGCAGTTAGTTCTCATACATTTAATCCTGAACATGGAGACTTTCACTGTTTATACTGAAAATATTAAAAACATAAATACACCGTTTTTATGAGATCAACAGTTTCCATACAATCTAATTTTATCGGTGGTCTAAATTCATGCGACACAGTGCAGAGTTCGCTCCCTCAGGACCATCAGTAACACTGACATAGCACTGGACACCATGTCTGGGAAAATGGAGGCAGCTGTTTATGCTGATGACATCCAAAACGGCCAGTGCACAGTCTTCTGTCCTTGAGGACGGCAGAGGCCACACAGAGGACTGACACTTACTGTATTTCCTGCAGGAATTAATCCATTGTGTGCATTCAGAGATTTGGCTGACATTGAGCTAACTGGAGCCTTCAGAAACACTTAAGGATGAGGGTTCTGCTCTCTCCTCTGCTGGCTCTCTGCCCACCTAATTCATTAAGTTAAAGAGTACCAGAGGGCCGTACTACGCTGCGCAGGGTGACCATTCACCAGTCAAGTTTATGGAAGTCTTTTTTTTTTTGCCACAACGCTGGCTGTTCATTTGGCTGTGTCAGTCGTTCTCAGAGCCAATTGTCAAACACATTGTCCACCAAAGGTAATGGGCGGTAGGTCAGAGCTGCGACAGCACGTTTTAATTAGATCCGACAGAACAGTTTTTACGCATGTAATGAAAAAACATTGTCTGTCTGCCTCGATGTGTTCCTTGTTCTTCCTTTGAGGCCAGAAGGTCACAGTTTCCATTTGTTTCCTTTGATAAAACATTATCATATCATCATCTCAGTGTGACCTCATGGGTGCATTCTCCTAATGAGGGTTCCGGCAAATGGCTCCATCATGTTTTAAGGTTTCACTCCTCAAAATACATGTAGCTGCTGTCACACATCTGAGTGGTACAAGGCAGCAAGGCAAGGAGCCAAATGAAGACGGGCTCTGTGATTTTTCTGACAAACTACTCTCTGTGGGGGCCATAGTAAGAGCCAAAAACCGGTCTCTATACTCAGTAGCAATCTATAACAAAATGATGCGTTTTCCCAAGACAAAAACCAAAGTCACTGAACTGTAAAATCCAAATTATCGTACAATATATACCTAATTGTTTGTGTGTGACTAGCGTACACTAGGGCCCATCATAATAACAAGCACTGGGCCTTGTTTTAACTACCTTACGCTGCCGCAGCGTTTTCAAAGGTAAAGCTCAGTCGATACACGATTTGTGGGGCTGACACTGATATGATATTAGGTAAGTAAAAATGTCCACTGTCGATATATCGGCTGAAACACACACACACATTTTTTTGTAATGATCCCTCAAATGTGGTTATGTAACGCTTATGACAAAGACATACAATGGAGGCAGGATATTTTACATATTTACAATAAACTTTACTGTCTAAAATGACATCAGTGGGACGAGAGTACACTGCACACTGAGATATTAATGACTATAAAATACCCAAAGCATCTTTTTCTGCATTATAATATACAATTTTTCATATCGCCGCATATCGGACAACATAGAGCTGACTCTGATATAAATACATCTGTGATGGGTTAATATCAGATGATGATATTAGCCAACTGATATTCAACTCTATTCATGGGTCCTTGAAACCCTTGAAGGTTTGTATATTAGGGGGATCAAGGCCTTGAAAGTTGAAAACTGAAAATTGAAACATTGAAAGTGCTTGACTTTCTAAATTTGATATTTAGGACGGTGTGGGAACCCTGATAAATACAGCTGATTTCCACAGAAAGTGGAAACAGGCGAGTGAGACAGAGAGAATCTGGTGGACAGGTAGAGGATGACAATGAAGGTGTCCGGGGAAGTGAAAGTGTGGCCGGAGGAGGGAGAGAGGCAGAATCTTTATTTTCATGTGCACCCTACTAAATCAAGTAAGAACAACCTAAGTAAGAAACTCTGTATTCAGCCGGAGTAAAAAAAAACACTTTTTCTGCATCTTTTAAACACTGAGCTTTTGATGAAACATTTTGTTGGATCGAAACTATTTTATTTTTAATGCTGATGGAAAGATTTCCTGATAACAAGCTGTCGTAGCAGTCTATATAAGTCTGCAGGGTCTTCCTTATTCCTTAAGAAGATTACACCCCTCCATTGATTTTGCCTAACTGTATTAAAATATATAAGTGGTCTCCTAAGAAAATACTGACTACTTTATTTAACAGTACATCTTCTGTGATATTTTGCTCTGAGCAAATCTGACTTCTGACTCTATTTCCTTCCAGCATGATCCATTCACAGTCATGCATGTAAGGCATGTTTTTACAGTGAGGTGTCCCTGAAGCAAACAACATCTGATTCTTTAGAGGAAACCGCCTCAAGGCCATCGTATTGTATCTAGCTTTAGAGATAAGAGGCAATGCAGCACGTGACAAAGTAAAGACGGAGCACACATAAAAAGAGCTTTGCAGCTGTTGTGTTTCTGCAGAAAATTAGCCTAGTCGCTAATCAGAGTGTGAGATGAACTGTCTTCAGCGTGGGAACTGATAAATCCTTCAGATTATACAAGGATCCACACAGAAGTCTCTCCGACTGTGTGTGATTTCAGCATCGTGTCGTCACTTAGTGATAACACCTCGCCTGTTATCCAGCCTCAAGTTGGATAAGCAATAAAGACACCGTGTGGTGTAATCATTATGATGATAACACAATGCCAGCCTTTAATGACAGCTGTAGCTTCCATCCATTGAACCAATTTAGTTGAAGCTGCAATAAAAGTCTCAGATAGCAACAATCAGCCCATGGCATTATTTAATATACCTCGTGATTTTTGCATACAAAATATCCTGAAGCCGAGAGCACAGTCAGCAACATGAAAACCATAGCTGGAGCCAAGCTGTAAACCACCGCTACGCTCTCTGATCTCGAGTCCAAGGGGCAGGCAGAAACCAGTGGTGCAGGAATGACAAAGTGAGCTGTTGTTATTACACAAAGTGAGTCCAAACACTGCCATGGGGAAGGAAAATGAGGATTGGGGGAAGCCAGTGGAGAGGAGAGGGGTGAGTTAAATGCCAAGTCTGATCACCACATCTATGTTTGTTTTGTCTGTAAATAGTGTAAGCATGATGTTGTGTTGTAAAGAGAGATTTCGCATGATGTCCCCCGACAGAGATTAACTGTGGTCCTGGCACTGGCGACGCTCATATCTGCGTTTGGTTCATCGTTCCAGTATGGATATAATGTTGCTGTGGTCAACTCTCCATCAGCGGTAACCAAACCAAAAATATGTCATGTAACTTTGCAGTGATTTAAAGGTTGTTGTCACTTATAAGATGATGTGTTTCCCTCTCTTTAGTTCATGAAGCAGTTCTATAATACCACCTACATGGAGCGTTACGGCAGACCGATGGAGGACACCTTCCTCACTCTGCTGTGGTCTCTCTCTGTGTCCATGTACCCGCTCGGAGGCTTCTTCGGCTCTCTGATGGTGGCCCCCCTGGTCAACAAACTAGGGAGGTAATGTTACACATTAAGCCCCATCTAAGAGTGGATCGATCACATTAAAAAAGCGTAGACTTGTTTGACTGATATGACTCTGCTACAGGAAGGGCACCCTCCTCTTCAACAACATCTTCTCCATCGTCCCCGCGGTGATGATGGGAGTCAGTGAGATTGCAGAGTCCTACGAGATTATCATCGTGGCGAGGTTCATAGTGGGAATCTGTGCAGGTCAGATATGTACAATCGGTCATGTTATCGAGGTTGTGTGCATGAACATATCATGTCAAGATTATATATTAAATAAAACTCTTAAAGGGGAATTCTGGTATTTTTAAACCTTGGCCCTTTATTCACGTGTTTTGGTGTGTAAATACTTCAAAAGTACCAAAAGATTTGGATTTGTTGCAGTTGATCACCTCAGCGTTATCCTTTAGGGCACCTTTGAACTTCAAAGTTACGTCTACAAATGTTTACCTGATTTTGACAATCTAAATGACGCACCGACTGTAATGGCTCACCTTGCAAGACACCAGAGCGAGACTCCGCCTTGAATGACACTTGTGTTCCTTGTTACAAAAAGGATCTTACTCATTAACAAAAAGCTCCATCTCCATCTAGGAATTGTCTCCTAAGATAATCTCGGGCTGTTGGGGCCAAAATCTAGCAATTTTATTGCAAGGGCAAGGACTTCAAAAACGTTGTGATGTCACAACTATACAGTCTCCGTCCTCAGCCACGCCCCAAGTACGGCTGTGGTGGCAAAAACGCCATCAGAGGTGATACAGAGTGGGCTGAGAGCTGACAAATCAGAGCACACTGGGCATCTCGGGAGGAGGGCCTTTAAGACACAGGCACTAAAACAGACGGAGGTTGAATAGAGGCGCTGCAGCAATGGACAGCATGTGTTTTTCGAACATTAAAGCATGTAAACAGTTTGTGGAAGACACCCGAGTATGAACCTGAAAATGAGCATAATATGGGGCCTTCAAGACACTTGTGAGGATATTCATTATCGATTATCATGATAAAGGAAATCCACTGTGATTAACTTATCATGAGTGTTTTATTTCCTTGTCTGCAGGTCTTTCATCAAACGTGGTGCCCATGTATCTGGGAGAGCTCTCTCCAAAAAACCTGAGGGGAGCCCTCGGCATCGTACCACAGCTCTTCATCACCATTGGCATCCTCTGTGCACAAGTGCTGGGCATCAGAAACATCCTGGGCAACACCACAGGTAAAATACCCATTGATTAGATGATGGAGCAAATAATGGCAGCTGATTATTTGTATAAAGTCTGTGTTCGCTCTGTGTCCAGGTTGGCCCCTCATGCTGGGTCTGACTGGGATTCCTGCCGTGATACAGCTCCTGCTGCTGCCCTTCTTCCCAGAGAGCCCCAGGTACATGCTCATCCAGAAAGGAGATGAAGAGACAGCGAAGAAAGGTGAGAAAACACTGGAACTGCCTCAAAAAACTAGCAACAGACGCTGTAAATGATGGTTGTCTGTATGCTCTGTCGCCCTCAGCGCTTCAGCGTCTGCGTGGCTGGGAGGACGTGGATGAAGAGCTGTCAGAGATGCGTCTGGAGGAACAGTCGGAGAGGGCCGAGGGCCGTCTGTCTGTGCTCAGCCTGCTGTCCCTGCGCTCCCTTCGCTGGCAGCTGATCTCCATCATCATCATGAACATGGGCCAGCAGCTGTCGGGGGTCAACGCGGTGAGCCATGCCGTTGTCCTTGTCCTTGTCCCTGACCCACTGATGCCCACACTGACTCTGTCTCAGATATAATACAGATCAATGTGCATCAACAACAACTTCATTCTGTCATTTATAACTACAATATACATTCTCGGCTAATTATTTTACCAGAAGGCATTTCTCTCTCCCTCCTCAGATCTACTACTATGCAGACAGCATCTATGCCACTGCAGGAGTGAAGGAGAATGATATCCAGTACGTCACTGTGGGAACAGGTGCAGTGAACGTCTTCATGACCATAGCTGCTGTAGGTATCCTGTTAACAAGAGAACCTTCGAGGGGAGGAGCTGAAATCTACCGTCTGGTGTTTGATCACATCAGCAGGAGGCAACTGTTCTGAACAGCGAATTTGTTTTCAACAGGTCTTCATCGTGGAGGCCTCGGGACGACGGCTGCTCCTCCTCTGCGGTTTTGGGATCTGCTGTGCAGCCTGTGTGCTGCTCACTGTCGCTCTCAACTTCCAGGTACCATGTGAAAGCGTCATTGTGGCTCACACCCTCAGCACGTTACTCTGCTGCCCTCGAGTGGCTCAGCTTCTATGCTCAGCTATTTCAGATTTTCTCAACCTTGAGGTCAGGAGATTTATTGTGGAGACTGAGTCATACAGGGTTTCAGGACGGATTTACTATATGTTTGTTTATTTTCAAGAACAGATTTCTAACAGATAGATTGCGCCTGCTCTGTGGTCCAGCATATTATGCTTGGAATGAAACAATGAACAATTGAAGTGTTGACATTCACCTGCAATTTAAAGAGGATTACATCCACACCAGGTGAACTGTGTTGGTAGCACAGAAACACACAGGAGACCTCAGGAAAACCCTGAAATTTAAGGCTGGGCGCAGTCAAGGAACCTAAAAAAGGAGGAAAGGTCATAACGTCACTGAATCTTGCTTTGGTGCCAGACTGTTGTGACAGCTGTGATAAAGTCTGTGGGAGGTCCGTGGAGAAACACACACACTTCTACGACTTCTGATGAAGAAATGCCTCCAGAAAGTAAAAGAACACACTTCAGAGAGTAGCTTAATGACTGATTTTGGGACAGACCGCCGCTGTTTGGTCACAACATCATCAGCCCTGAAAAGATATCAGTTGTTAACCTCCTCTCTGTAGTGTCTTCTTTCAGTTTCTTGAGGCATTTCTTCACTAGAAGTCACACGACGTACATATGTTGTGTTCGAGTGTGTTTCGCCACGCTTCTCCCATTCACTTCAATACAGCTGACACTACATTCTGGTGCCAAAGCTCTTTTTGAGGTTACATGGTTGCAGTCAGGAACTAAAAACTAAGACCTTTAAACAGAAGGTGAGCCAAGACAAAAGCTCTGATGGCTGATGAACTGACTGAACAGGGATAGTGTTGATTGCAGGCAGCTGCAAAGACCTAGCTGCAGGCAATGGAAGGCTGGTAGGGACCTCTGGTGGCTCTGGAGGATAGCACAGGAGTTAGTACCAGAAGCATGATTAAAAACTACCAGTGTGACGTAAAAAGAAAAAAATCGAATCGCATGTACATTTTTCTGTGCTTTGATCACGTCTTTTTTTAAATGGGTGTGCTTTTATGGCTCAGTAACACAGGGTGTGGACTCCAAAACAGGACTCACAGGAAGAACCTGTCAAGTAAATCCCCAGTTTACAAGGTAGGAGGTCAGTAACATACAATGAAGGAGGGGGAAAACCAAATCCAAGAAGGCAGAAGAAAGTAATTGAGAGCCCAAAAGGCAGGCACCATAACAGGACATGAAACGTATGGAGACAACCGCAGAGCACCAGTGTGACATCAGATGGATGGTAAAGACAGGAGAGAGTTTCATGTTTACGTCATCCAGGCGGTCTTATAATTACAGAGTTGGTCGTATGAGGGTTAAAGAAATACTGTCTAGTGACAAAACAACACTATGAAAGGTCATTATAATTGCCTGTTTACATCAGAGTTATAACATGAACGCAGCATAAAAGGCAGGTATATATCGGGGAGCTGATGAAGGAGCTGGGATTGGGTATGCAGGTGGTGGTGACACGTGGGAACACACTGAGGACTAGGAGGAGAGTGGCTCCGGTCGAAATAGTCAAATTAAACTTGAGACCATCTTGCAATGGGATAGCAAAATCAGTCCACAGACAGACAGACACTTGGTAAAGAACTCAAAACTGCTTCTGTGGTAGTTCCCGCTACAAAAAGTGTCACTAGGAAAACATTTTACCACTCGGAAGGTGAAAACATTAGCAGTCCATGCTGTTGCATGAACACTCTTCCTTGACCTTTGATGGAAAGCATCATACGGTCAAGGAAAGATGTGAAGGGGAATTCATAATGACTTAGGAAAAGATGACCGCAGTGCTAAGAGAATCTAGCGGCACTTACACTGGTGCTGCAAGAAATTGTAGGAGGCATTATCTCTTTTTCCTTTCTAGTTTGGGATATTTCACTCAGACTTTATGTTCCTTAGTAATACAGACTATTCAACTGCAGCCGAGGGGGATTGGCAGGATCTGAGATGACAGAAGAGGCAAAAAAAAGATTAGAAATGAGCTGTCACCATGGCAGAGAGAACCATCCATTTATATCTGAGAGTCAGCACTTTAACCTCATGGTCACTGTTTCGTTAAATTCCAGTGTGATGGAGTATGAAGTCAAAGCAGCAGCAATACAATTTACTACTGTAATGTTTATATAGCATACATTTAGAGCTTGGTCTGGAAAAATAAAATGCTGACTTGACATGTCTGTTCGCCAGGGTCATGAGAACTTTGAGACATAAACACAGACTCACAAACGTATGAGAAACACCGGCCATTAGACGGAACCACAAAGACAGTGCTGCCCCCATTTAACCCTGTAATCTCACCTGCATCCAGCGCCGCCAGACAGGCATCAGGTTCCAGGCAAAGGCACGATTTAAAGGGAAAAAAAGTGAAGAAAAGCATTAGTGTGACTGGTTAATAATAACAACAGCTTCTGGTTTGTGTTGACAGGAGACCGTGACATGGATGCCTTACGTCAGCATCGCCTGTGTCATCATCTACGTCATAGGGCATGCCATAGGACCCAGTGAGTCTGCCCCCGCCAGTGGTTATTTACACACACACTGATTACAACAGGGTGCTCCATTAGCTGAAGTGTTGTTTGGATGTGAGCAGACATGTAATGATATCTGTTGTAAATCTGAGACATGAGCATCCTGACTGTGACCCTCAAGACTGATGATGTGTCTCCAGTGTTTTGGTTGTGGTTGACCACATCTGTGGGATCTCTCTAGGTCCCATTCCTTGTGTGGTGACCACTGAGATGTTCAGGCAGTCGGCCAGGCCCGCCGCCTTTATGGTCGCAGGCTCCGTCCACTGGCTCTCCAACTTCACTGTTGGCCTCGTCTTCCCCTTCCTAGAGGTCAGTTACACAAGAACTCTTACATTTGGGGGAAACGAAAGTTTGTTATTTTGAACTGTAATTAGTTACAGATGTTTTGAAGAGTAAACATCAACTTCAAGTCCCATCCTGAGTCCGATCTGATAATTTTATATTTTGAATCACTTTACTTCAGTTTTCAATTTAACAGACAAATATTTAATTCAAGGCAAGGCAAGGGGATTTCTCATCTCTGGCAGCACTAAGCTGATGCAACATTTTGGACACTGACCTTCATCAGGCATTAAACTCTCGACATGATACAACATCATTACCACAAAGACAAAATAGGTACCACAAAGAGACAGAAATGTTGCATCTCTTTGAGTTACTTTTGTCTCTTTGTGTTACTTTTGTGTCTCTGAAGCAATTTTGTGTCTCGTTTGCCTCATTCCAAGTCTGTATGCTAAACCGAGCCAAACGGCTACCGACTGTAGCTTCATATTTGATCGACAGACATGAGAGTGGTATCAATCCTTCCCTCTAATTCTGAGCACATTTTCCAAAATGGCTGATTACTTCTGAAGGGTCAGATGACAAGAAGTAAAAAGAAAATACTGAATGGTCATTGAAAAATAAGTAATTTTCATTACCAAACTAGAAACACTTTTCATAGCTTTCAGACAAACTAATCATACTTAGACAGCACATGATCTGAATTTAAACTCAGCAAGCAATTTTAAAATCTATAAATTACAAAGATCAAGAGTTATTTTCAAGTGCTCAGTTCCCACTGCACTCAAAAATGTGTTTTGCTTATTGATGCTGCACTTCACCGTTTGACTTTCAATGAGCAGAATGATATATGTGCAGACTGTTTACACTAAAGGCCGCTTTCACAGCCATCCGCCGAAGGAGGAGAAAGCAACAGAGAATTTAATCGTGATTTTTGAGTTAAAATAATTACACCTTTTAAACCACGTCAGACATAAAGTCTTACTTCCAGTAGAGCATTTTCATGTCTTCAAAGATTCTTGGAGGGGATCTTTAACAATCGTTTATTCCCAATTCATCTTTCTTCCATCAGAGGAGGCATTGCTCAGGACTCGGTGTTGTAATCCTAAATATAAACATTATGCTTGACTCATGTTTACTTCCTCGTAAGTCATAATCTACAAACCAGAAAAGCAAACAAGGGAGGAATTTGTTTGAGTAACAGGAACTAAAAGAAGAGCTTTCCAACAAGGGTAGCATGCAAGTCACACTTCCCCTCACCCTCTCTGCTGTTTAAATCCAACCGACCGTTTCTGACATGTTTACAACATTTCATCTTGAGGACACACTGATCACATTTCCTCTCCCTCATCTCCCTCCAGAAGGGTCTGGGCTCCTACAGCTTCCTCATCTTTTCTGTCATCTGCCTGGTCACGCTGGTCTACATCTGGCTGGTGGTCCCAGAGACCAAGTGCAAGACCTTCCTGGAGATCTGCCAGATGTTCGCCAAGAGGAACAAAGTGGAGATCAAACTGGGTGATGGAGATCTGCCATTGAAAGAGACCAAAGAGAGCCTGGAGGATGCACCGAGGGTCACGTCCTTCTGAGGACAAATGGGAGCATTCAGAGGAGAGGAAGTCTCCGCTCTGGGGGATATTGAAATGGACTGGAAAGGTTTTAATTTATCCTGCTTTTATTATTACACAAGGAATTCCTACACAATCTCTTCTTGTATTGTTTGTTTGTGGCTATTGATCTTTGTGTAATTTATTGCTGCTTAAATATTGTGTGGAACTTGATCTGTGTAGCCTGTGAGGTGCTTGAATCACGAAACAAACCAACAAGTCCCTTGTAAACCTTTATTAATGATGCAAATATATGAATACAATACATGTTGAAGCTTTAAGATGCAGTTTGCATTAAACATTGACTCACAGGTGCCCTGAAAGACATTTTATTCTTCATTACACATGCCAAACACATTTAAAACCCATTTCCCCTCCATCATCAGTGACATTTTAAAGCTTGCGCTAACAGAAGCAGCTGAGCCTCTTCAGGAGCATCTGTACTGACTGTCCAGCTGCACGCCTCCATACAGACTCAGTTTGGTGGTCCCCCAGCTGAACACATTTCCCACCGTGGTGCTGTTCCTCTCACATGACATCTGGTCGCGGATGTCTGCTGTGGTCAGGGGATAGTCCCACAGGTTGAGATCAGTCATCTTCCCCACAAAGGCGTTCTCGTTAGTGATCCCCAGATATCCATCCTGGTCTCGGCCCACGATGAACACTCCCCCAGGGCTGATGGTGTAACCGCTCTTCAGGTATCGCTGCTCCCCCACCATGCCATTGATCCACAGCTCAGTGGCCCCGGTGCTGGAGGACCAGGTGATGCAGTAGTTGGCCCAGTCGTGGGACCTGAAGTTGTGCGGCAGGTTGACGAACTCGTTGCCGATCCAGAGGTCCACCTCTCTTGCATCTCTCCTGATGGAGATCATCAGCTCATTGTCGTTGCCATTGCTCGAGTAGGAGATGACGGTGCCGGCATCATCCATTTGAGGCAGGACGTGCATGCAGACGGTGAAGGAGATCAGGTCCATGGGATGGTCGAGGTGGGCCACGGAATAACTACCGGAATTTTTGTTGTGGAAGTCAAGCACCAGCGGAAACAGGCCACGAGGTTCTAGGAGGACAAAGAAAATAGAATCAGACTATCTAGACTGTCCATCTAGCAATCACATGTCATAGCTGTAAACAGGACTCACCATATTTGGTCGGCCTTGAGTTGCGTTGTCCACCTTAAAGGCAATAATTAAGAAAGAGAGTAATTATGGGCACTTTAATTTCACATCCAGCCATTTCTAACAGAGTCTATGATTACGAGCTCACTCACCTGAATGAATGTGCTTTCCAAGAGACGTTATGAGACCCTCAATCTTCAGGAGCCTGGACTCGATTTCATCCTGCCGACAAAATGCTGAAAAGACAAAAGGTGAATATGAAAAAAAAGAAGGATTAGACTCAGGGCTGATCATGCCCAGGCCCAGCTCAGTTCTGAGGAATAAATGATATTGCTCTGTTGTGTAATCACAATGACACAACAAGTTACACACTTCCTTTCCCAAGGCGTGGCAGGAAAGAAGACTCCACCACCCGGTCGTTGAGAGGCTGGGCAATGCGGTAGTCGTTCCACAGGGTCTTGTTGTCAATGTCCATCAGAGTGCTCTCCAGCTTCCTGATCTAAGCACAACAGACAAGAAGAGAAGCCACATAATACTCAAAATAAGCTGGTTTCCTTAAAATGGTGACAGTCACATTCCATAAATGACAGCTATAACATGACATGTCTGCTGTACCTGGTTGTGTGAGAGAGTGATGGGGGTATCGAACACAGTCCAGAGGATGCTCTCGTAGCAGGGCGGAGTGGTGAGGGAGCCCTGGTATCTGAAGAAATGGTTGAGGTTCTCGGGGAGCATGGAGCGCACATGGATGTTCGATATGTTCATGGTCTGACCTGTGAGGATCAAAGACAAATCAATCGTGTTTGGCTCAAACACAAAACTCAAGGACGGCTCATCTTTTTGTGCAGCCACTCACCGGCATACTTGATTTTGTCCAGGTTGGAGATAAAATCGCTGTAGTAGGTGTTCTCAAAATGTCCATCCTGAAAGTAAACCAAAGCTGTGTCAAAATTAAAGCTCGAAGGTTCAGTCAAAACAGAAGAAATGAATGATGGCCACGAATACAAAATTAAGACCCAAATGTAATGTGTGAGTGAATACGAGAAAATCTGCTCTGCTCTGTGTGTGGGTGTGTGTATCTATAGCTCAGCCCCTCTCTCAGTCACACAGACCTGCAGCTCTTATGCCAGACCGAGACCAGAGGAGAGAGACAGCAATGTAGCCTGGCCATGTTTTATAGAGTCATGACTGCTACTGGCATAGTTTACCTTGAAACCACTACAGCAACAAATCAGTTGCTGCCTAATCAGTTTGTCTACCAACTCTCAGCCACTATGTACTGAGTGTACTGCTGTTGCGGTGAATGCCAGCAGTGGCGTTGCTGCAGCAATGACCCCTCCCAGCCAAGAGCCAGACTGACTGCCTGAGATCCAGAGCATTACTCTGGAAACAAGCACTCATTCATTATGTCTTGATTTAAATGAGCTCTCAATGGAGCCTTTCAACTCAACAGGATGACCAAGGAACAAAATATCAAACACTTCAAAGGGGCATTGGGTAATTTTACAACAAAGACTTTTTTTGGTTAACTTCCTATTGCAACACTGATGTCATGTATCAGAAATGGTGTTTGCAACCTGTGTCGATCTTGGACAACCTGGTGGCTAGAAAAAGGAGACCATAGAGGACAGTGAACAAAAGTGTGTGTGGCCTTACGTACGTCGTAGAAAAAGGCGAGCACTGCCAGCCCGTCTGGTTTATCTCTGGCTTCAGTGAAGCTCTTGTACTTGTCAGAGTTGTAATGGACAACATGGAGCTGGAAGACAAGGTGGAAATGCAGAACAGGTTAGGTGTCAAATTCGAATGGAAAAGAGGCAGATCATAAGACATTATAGAACACATTAAATCCAGTTCAAATCTTGAGTTCAAAACAAGCAATGTAAGATTATCAGGGAAATATTCAGAAGAAAAGAAGGGCCTCTGTCAAATACATTTACAAGTGGTTATGAAATTGAAGAAAGAAGAAGGGCGAGGACCACTTTTCAAATCAAAAGCTGCTTCTGGTTTCCATACTGATGCAATCCGAGCCCGACATACTTTGGAGATCTGTTATGGTAATTCATTGTTCTACACTGTGGGAGTGAACCGAGGCAGTGTAATCTACAAAAGCAGAAACGCTGAAACTTATGTTTGCCAAAGCATCTAACGGCTGCAAAGGCTTTCGTCTAAAGAGGATGTTTGTGTGCCACAGTTGGTTTTCCACCCTGTCTTGTTTTCTCAAGGCTAACGTCAATGTTAAATTTGTTAAAGTCGGTCTTGTTCGAGCCAACCTCTGCCATGTAGCGGATGCCGTCTATGGTGTGCTCTGCTCCGCTGGCCTCCAGGTCCCAGCCGCCCCAGTGCAGGTGCATCTGGACAGCTGTGTATTTTCCTGGGAGGCCCTGGGTGATCTCCATAGTGGGGGGCAGGTCAATTTGAACTGGTGGAAACATAAACATAGATATTAAAGTTTTATTTATTAAAAACAAATAGCTGCAGGTTCCTCTTTTGCCATTGGTTTCTAGTTTATTTCTATATGCAAAATAACAAATAACAGACTATTGAGACTCGTTTTAGGTCGTGAGCATGTGAAATAAGTATCAATGATGAGAAGCAAATGCAGTGCAGACTTTTCATATCAAATCAATACCATGCAACAACATCGCTCTGGGGAAATTGTGCAGACTTGATGTTGTAATGGATTTCACAACTCTGGAAAGTTTCAAGCATGCAGTGATTGAGTTGTGAACCATAAAAGAATCGATTAAGAATTACATCATTTGAAAAAAAAAGTGAAATATTTCACATTCAAATGGTCAGCAGTCACACAAAATGTGGTTTATGCTTCAGCGGTGAGTTTATCAGCCTGCCGTCATTTACACACTCTCTCCCAGCTGGCTTCTCTTACCGGAGTGCCCGTTGTTGGACATGAGGAAATTCCCTCTCTGAGCATCATAACCAGTCAGCTCCAGCTGCAACATGTCTGGGTTGTGCCTCACGTTGCGCCGCTGGATGTCAATCGGGGACTGCTTCTTGCCGCCACATGCGGGGTATTTGGTCGGCCAGTGCATCTGGTCCAAAGCTCCCTCTGTGGGAAGAAGATCAAGGACTGAAAACTACTGACACATTATAAAAAGCACCCACTTGTCCCGTTTGTTTGTGGAGTATTAAAACCAGGCACGCGTTGTTGGCTTTACTGGCACGCACAGGACTTGCTCAACTGGATAGTGTGGCAGCTGATATGTGTTTACCTATAGTACTAATCACTCCCATATTATGATCCATTACGCGCATTAGTTCCTCCGTCTGTCCTGGCCAGCTCCAGGTGGAACCACAGTCAGGTCACCCGAGGTATTTGGCCAACGCAGCGCGCGTCACCAAGGACAAACTAGCTGCCAAATTCCTCGGGTGAATGTCGAATAACTTTATTAATAGCGCGATTATACTGACTCAACTTGAGGAAAAAGCTTTCAGTATGCAGCTTTTTTGTCTTACACCAAAACAAATTTGCGCTGGTAAGACCGTGACGCACGTTTTACGCACGAAAAAAAAGCACAAATTACGCATAAAGTTGGTTGTTTTTCCTCAGTTTATTTAATTAACAACAACAAAAAAAAAGCCTACCTGTGTATGTCCAGTGGATTCCATCATGAGGAATCCCAGCACTGACAACACAGACCAAAACAGCGGACACAAACGCAGAGAAAAACTCCATCGCTGCGTCTCTCTCTCTCTCTCTCCGTTCCTTCACGCAGGACACCTCACAGAGATTCTCTCTCTACATATAAACTCCGAGAGTGAAGGGAGGTGTTGAAACCTCTGATGAAAACGCCCAGAGCTTCCCAGCAGCCCCACAGAGAGCAGCTCTTACCGACTATCTGACTCTCCACTGTGATATTTAAACAGGCTGCAGCCAATCACTTCAGGTGATTACCAAAAATAAATCTAAAAAAAAAATTATATTTACAGTTTCATATTTGACTTTGGGAAAACATAAAGTATGACGAGGAGATAAAGAACCTAAAAAAAACTTTTAAATTGTTGGCTTTCTGTGCAGGATCACAGTCATGACTCAGTATCTAACATTAATTCAACCTCACTTGCTTAGAGCAAACAGCTGCTGAGCTATTTTTCATTTGTGAAGTTGAACAGGTCTGTCTATCATTCTTCACAGGAAACCTTAGTACAAGCACACTCATGCCACTGTTACTTTGTTGGTAAAGCTGCAAAGTCACTCTGAAAAACCCCAGATGGCATCTGATAAAAACACACACCAGTGAATAACTAGACATGAGAGCGGATGATTGTAAATACTCGGATACCATGACATGTATCACCTGTTCATGCACGCCAGTCGAAACATGTCCACCTGAGCCTTAAATGCCAACTGTTCAGCTCTGGGGTGTTTGAAGTGAGTGTGCAGATCAACTCCAAGGAAACGCATGCGAAGGGAAGGGAAAGTGAATTAAGTGCTTTATGGGAAGAACTACATCTTGATAGGGATTTTAAAGGATTAGTTCAACACTCTGGGAAATATGTTGAGTCACCTGCTCAATCTTCCTGCCGAGATTTGGATGAGATACCACTTTCATTTCTGTCTGGTTACCTCAGCTTAGCGTAAAGGCCGTAAGGTGTTCACTGAGTGTGAGACTTAAAGGTATAATATGAAACTTTTCTTCACTAAAAATGTCCATGAAAGTCTAGATCTTTAAGTCATGTCCTTAAATCAACCCAAGAGTTTCAAGGTTTCCTAGTTTCACTAAGGTAACGGTGCGTTTCAGGGACTGAATCATCCGTTACGCCGGCAAAAATGACTAAACCTCCCACGAATAAAACTTTATCACATTACCTCGCCCATCAACATTTCTGCCTGAGACATGTAGATAGATTATCATCTGCAGTTGTGCAATATGTACGTGTTTTAGATTTAACGTTTTAATGTGATTGACAGTTCTGACATTATGATATCTATGTGTTGTTTTGCAAAGATGTATACTTAAGTTAGCATACAAACCAGCTAGCCCCAACCGTCTGAAGCTCCTGTGTTTGCAGCGTCAACACCAACACTTCCCTGCTTTCTCCAAACTTCCAGCCCAGACTGCTAGCTGCGCGGCTAACTGAGCCAACTAGCTGACAGCAGCTAAAGTTTGTAGCAGTTAGCGGTTACTCTAGCAATCTGCTGCCCCCCATTTCTTTTGTGTATGATCTCAACAGGTGGTCAATTCTTACACATTGCAACTTTAACAATCACAACAACTCTCATGATCCAGGCGCCACTTCTTGACGTCATCTAATGCTGCATTCCACTGCACTCAAAAAGTGACCTATGGCACTTAAAAGTGCAGTGTACCGGCCATCCAAAACGGAATTTTCTGAACCGGAAGAGCCACTAAGCCCAACTTCACAGACACAGTTGAAATCCCAGCTGTATGGCAAAAACATAGTAAACAATTACCTTTTACCTTTTCATCACTTTTTACTTTGTGTAGTGATCGTGTCGTTTCATTTCCATTCAGTTAATTAATGCTTGATAGAAGTCTTTGAGAACAAGTCTACTCCTCCTGATAGTGCCCTGATCTGGGGAATCAGCTGCTGTTGTTGCTTGTGAAGTTCACAGACTTACCGTATGAACTTCCGTTTGTTGGGGGCGTCCATGTTTTCCTGAGCAAATGCATTGGGACGCATTTAGATCGGAGGTCGGGAATACCGACCTGGAAATATCGACTTTGGACTTGCAATGGACTGCAGCAAAACGATGTCTTTTGTTTTCATTGTTTTGATTGAGATTAAGAATGAAAATAATTATACATTTTATTTCTATTGTACTTAAAGACACTTTTCAAAAGTTAAAAAGAAAACAGCACATTCATAAAAATAGATATAGAAAACAACATTAGAGCTGCTTTGAGGCAGAAAGTACAAAGTATTGATTGTTGAGCTTGACAGGTACCGATAAGATGATTACACCTTTTAACAGAGCTAGGCTAGCTGTTTCCCCCTTTATGCTAAGCTAAGCTAATTGGCTTCCGCACTGTTGGTACACATTTAACCCACAGACATGAGAGTAGTATCGTTCTTCTCGTCTAACACTCTGCGGAGAAATAAAATACGTTTATTTTCCAACATTATTTTTTTAATATCGTGTTAATATCGAAGGTTTTAGGATTAAAATGTGGCCTGTGCACTAATGGTGCAATTTAAATCCTCCATGGGAAAATACATTAGGAATGAAGGACTCAGTTTAGTCCAAGAGAGTCCTCTCATGGGAGTGTGTGCGTGTGCGTGTGTGTGATTGTGCGTTAGAACTGATTGAATCAGGAGGTGATCAAAGGACTCACCTTGATTTAAGAGTCTCATTGTTCCCCTCACATCCTTCCTCTCCCGACTTGAATTACATCCTCTCTGAAGCCTGCGCTTGATTGATACCAGTTGTTTTTGTGTTTGGCTATCAACACCTAAAGGCTGATAAAAAAAAAAAAAAAAGCTGCTTTAAACAATCCCAGGTGGAGAAAACAGAACTGACCTTTTACGGTTGAAGTGACAGAAGAGTGTTTTCTACAAGCCTTAAGTCTGAGATCATTAAGAAGCCACAGATTCGAGGCCCCTCGGCGCTCAGCTTGCACACACCAGCACTTATAAATGGAGCGGAGCTGTCTTCTTCCACAGTAAATCACCAGGTTTATCTTTGCCTTGAGGACAATCATAGTTTTTAAGGGTTTTGGGGGACTTTAATGATGCAATTGTACCAGCCAAGGACAAGCCTAGCAATTTAAAGGCTACATATGGAGAGCGTGACATATATGATTCAGCTGCAGACTGTATACAGACGCCTGTTAAACTGTCTAACAAATAGGCAAAACAAACCACTGTCATTACAGAGTTAGTTAAACAAGGTTGTTTCTTTGCTCCAAGTGCTCAAGTATGGGACACAACCTGACCCCTACAGTGTCTTCTTGAATTTATGATCCCGAAGAGAATTTATTTTCCAATTTCTTCCTGCTCTATGTTGGGAAAAAGCCCCACAACCTACTTAATAAGCTAGTTTCAATGATTTGTGATGGTAATATAGTTAACAGGCTGATTCAAACCATATGTCTCCCTGTGCCTAGACTTTTGATGTACAGTAGCTTCCGACAAACATGAGGATAAGTGACTGTTTACAGTTTGATCTGCTCAACAGGGAATTGGGATGAAATGTTGGGATTGACGGACTGTTGGATGTGATGATAAAATCAGCACAAGTGTTCAAGAGTAGATCATTATGGCAGAAAACATCAAGCTTAACCAGCGATAAAGTGTATTTGCATTTATACACACATGCACACCACATGTCACACTGTATGGCAACACATTTATACACACATGAGTGATGGTGAAGAGATACATTATTTCCACGATGTGTTTGCTTCCAACTTCACGGTTCGTGCACCACTTCTTTCGTCTGCAATGCCTCAGTATCTCTCGCCATCAGCTGTGAGTTCTGTTTTTATTTTGTGGTCTGCACACTTTACACCCATGACCCCTGACTATCTTCAAGTGCAACATCTGTTTGGGTTTTTTTTACATTATAGTAGGTTTGTTTTATTGTTATTATCTTTTTAAGTTCACATCATGTGTCATTATTTCTGACATTGCACCACATTTTCTGTATTTACAGCCTGTACGTTTTACGTTCTACCTCTGTTTTCAGTTCAGGTTGAATATAGTGTTTTGTTAAATGTACTGTTTAATATTTTTTTTCTTTTTTGTCTCCTCCTAATTCTCTGGTGCTTTGACACAGATTAACCACATTGGTAGTAATTCCATCTGAAGCCTACCTCTTTATCCCGCCTTTGTGTTTCTTTAATCCTCCCTACATCTTGGTATAATTTGTTTATGTGAATGTAGCATAAAATGACTAGTTTTGTTCTTTCAAAACCCTAGTACTGTCAAAATAAATTAACCTTCTGCCTTGAAGATACTTTTGTAGGTCTATGCAAATTAAAGGAATCTCTGTACTGGATGTAACAGCAGATAACACCTTTGCAACTCATTTGTATTTTGCAATCTTGAATTAGTTTTTCATTTCTGTCTGTAGAATCCACTCGTAACAGACACTCATGGAAAGAGAGGAGAACTGTAGTTTTGCATTGCTTGATTAAAATGCCTTGTACTGGACATTGTCTCACCGCATTCTTACCAGAAATGCTGTAGTGGTTGCCAGTCAACACTTGAGGACATGAGGTATTAATGGACTGGAGTATCTGTTCAGCTTTTAAAAATAACAGATGATGTATTGTGTGTATGCATCTGGGTTTCTCATGTTTCTTTCTCTGCACTGGCATCAGAAGGTTCCTTGAGTTAGGAGGATGCAAAGAAATGCATTTGAATAAAACAAAAACAAGTGTTGTTTTTGTGCACGACAGTCACATGGCTTTCATGGTGCAACCGAAACTGTGTGTGATATATCTCTATTGATGGTGCTGTGATAAAGTTAAGTGATAAACAATTAACAATGCAATTTGTCTTCTCTCTGTGGTGATGATAAGAAGTGACCCTTCCGAGAATTAACCAACCACGCAAGACAAGCAAACTCATCTCACTGGGGAAGTTGTGTTACTTGGAACCAAACAGCTGTGTGAAAAATAAATGAAGACGAATTGAAGGGTCTTACGTCTTCATTTACTTGTACTTTAAACAGGGTCTGTTGGGGACAAAGACTCTTTCCAGGAACAACTTGCACAGCTGCACAGTACACAGCTGGAAGCCTCCCAGTGCAACCACAGTCTGAGTCACTGAAGCTCCATACTCTGACGTTGGGAGCTGCCCGTCAGCGGCAGTGACATTTTCTTAAGACCAAACTGTATGAATTCTCTGTAGAATAAGGCTGCAGGCTGACGTGAATGATCTTAAAGCAGCCATATATTTGACTTTCACATAGGTTTTTCTGGGTATGTGTTGGAGCCAGAGGGCACAGATGGAGATTTAGCTACTTCCTCAAAAATATGCAGCAGATATTCGCTCTGGTTTGGCGTCTCACCAGCTCCACGCAGACTGCCTGACATTTTAATGTAACATCGAAGACGGCTGGTGCTTCGGTTATGGGAAAATAGTTTAAATGGACTGACAGCAACATGCAGGTTACTAACTTTCTTAGAATGCTTCCTCACATCCTGGTGCAGCTTTCTAATGGTGACCTACATATTTGCAGAGCACAGATCATTTAGGTGGTAGAAACGCAAGCTGCCACCAGGTGACTGGCTGGAGGCACATTTAGTAAAAGTAAATGTGTGACTTAAAGGAGGAGGTTGACATTTTGGTGAAATATATGTTGGAAATATGCATTTTAGGAAATATCTTTGGCCCCGGGCACCCAACAGGCAAGAAGCACAAACGAGGGGAAGTTGCTGTGCCTGGTCACATAACCTCCTGTGAAATTTTCATCATGTCATTTTTACACTTGGTTTTTGTCCTGATTAAACAAACTGAAATAATAATGTGTGAATTAATGAGCTTTAGAGGTGCTGATAGGTGAATTCTGTTATCTTTGGACAGAGCCAGGTTACTGTTTCACACGTTTCCAGTCTTTTTTGCTAAGCTGTGCTAAGCTAAGCCAAGTTAACGAGCTGCTGGCGAACGCTCAGCGAGAAAGCAAAGCGTATTATCGTATTAGTGTAGAAAGTGTATTTCCAGAGGAATGTCAAACTTTATCTTTAAAATCTAATTTAAATTACCTAACTGAAATGGTGAACAAAGCTGACTGATGGCTTTAATAATGGTTAATAAATCATTCTTTATAGATGTTGATAAGTTATGAGACATTATAGGGAACACATTTTGATGTAACATTTTATACACCATCAATTCTGCCATAACAAATCCAAACAAAGTCGTTAATAATACGTTTCATGAATTTTTCACTTTCTAATAAGTTATCAACCTATCCATGTTATGTCGGTGATAATCACTTTTTTGTGGCATACTGGGCATCTTCTTTGGCAGCCAGTAGACGGAGACAGGAAACATGAGAAGAGAACAGGGGGACATCATGCAACAACTGTTCCCCGGCGAGGAATTGAACCTTTGACATTGAGATTTTAACCATTGGCCCAGCGAAGGGCACCTGTTGGGCTGTCTTACGAATAAACCAGCAATCCTGCTGCTTCAAATGTAAACAAGTCAGTGATGACTATGATCCATCAAGCCTGCAGCTGTAGATAAGTTGTTAATAATTTTATTTTGTTCCAGATGTTCTGCAGCTGTCTTCCTGAAGGTCGAGTGGAGTAATCTCTCTGATGAAGATCATGCTGAGGGAGTTTAAACACCAGCATGAGTAATTCTTCACAATCTTGCAATCCAGACATCGTTCCTATGAAGGCGTGTAATGATTTATAAGGGATTTCTGAATTACTTATGAACTTCTGCAACCATTATTAGAAAGTGGTACCCAGTAATCTTCTCTTTGACGAGTGCTAGATTAAAGATTTCCATCCAATTGAGCTTTTTTTCATATTCCTCAGCACTGCCTCTTCTACTGAATATACTGTAGGTATATACTGTAGGTGGTTTCCTTCTCAAACAAGCTGTGAGGCAGGGGAAAATAATGTGCAGCTACGTGAGATTCAAACTGTGGTCTCCTTCACTGCAAAGCTGCTGGATAAGAGCGCAGATTTCCACAAAAGCCTCTCTCCATAGATGGCCTGTACAGAGCAGGACGCACCAGGGGTAAATACATTTTGACATGCTCGAGGAGGAAATGCGCAAAAGAAAGTAATGACAGCTGAATTCCTTTTAACTGTTTCAGGTTCCTGGTACTGGTGATGCAGGCTCACTGTCACACTGTTATGACTCACCATTGTAAAAGTTATTAGAAACACTTGCGCTTTTCCTTTTTTTAAGACAAGTCAAAATTCCTGTTGTGAAAGAGGTCTATTGTCTAGGAGTGCAACTTACCCGTAATTAAGAAGTTAATATTGCCATTGTCAAGTATTTGTTGGCCTTTTTCATGGTTTTATTGACAGGAAGGCTTTGGGCGATGATGGGAGGGTGGATGGGGGAGAGGGCCTCTGTACATGGGTCGCACGCTCTACCAACTGAGCTCCTGGGGCGCCCCATTATCAAGTATTTTATGTAACTTACATAGAACAGAGGAAACAAGCTGGATGAACCTGAAAAAAGACTCAACTCAAACTGTCATTTACAAATGTGTCTGTCTGTGAGTTAACTAATTGTTTAATTCATTATTCAGTGGTGGAGAATAAATATTTACTACAGTACTGCACATAAATACAAGTTGAGCTTCTTCTTTTTTACTTTCTGCAACTTTACATTTCAAAATTCAGGAGAAAATATTGTCCTTCTTATTGCACTGGAATTACCAGTTAACTTGCAGATTCATATTTGACATACTAAATATATTGTCAGTTAATGAAAAATGAAGCAGTTCATAATATATGAAGTAATAGCAGCAAAATTAACTCTACCTCTACCAATTTACTGCTCACATATTAATAATATTAGGATCCAGTGTAATAATATTGACTAACACTGACAGGTAGACCTCTGCATGCACACTTTTACTTTTGATACTTAGCTACATTTAGTTGAAAATGCTTCTGTGCTTCAGTTAACTAAGGATTTTGAATGCAGGACATCTTTTGTGAATAATTAGGCTATTTTGCCAAGTTCGATGTCGCTACTTTTACTTAGTTTATTTCAAAAGTCCTTCCAACACCGTCTTTACACCATAGTTTCATCACAACAATGCTGAGCACACGAATAAAGTAGGCCACATGAAGTTTATTTTTTTACATTTTCACATTGCTCCTAATTTATAACTCACCAGCTTATTCAGAAAATACATGCACTGTTAAAAACGACATTCTTGATCATAGGCGTAAACACTACAACATACTACAGAAGGTTGTTTTTTGTAGCTGGTCATGACTGAGTCAATAAATTCCTCTGTCCTTAAGTTGATGATTACCTCCTTCCAAACTTGGACATGTCTGCAGGAGGCACTTGTTGTAGTGAGTTTACTGAGAGCATCTGTCCAGCAGATGGCGCAGTTGGATTTAACAAGGGGCAGAGTCTCAAGGTCACTGCAGCAGCAGGCTGTCATCACACTGAAGCTCCAGCAGCAGCAGCGGTGACATCAACAGCAGCTCTGATCTGCTCTGCTGTCTGTGGATGCTGCACTCACTGCACTGCGCAGCTGCGTGAGATCAATACGTCTTGAGAGACGATGAGACGTCAGATGTGCGGGGGGGAAACCCACTGTTCACTCATGCTGTGATCCAACACTGCAATCTCCACGTGAATGAGTGCAGCCATTCTTTAAAGAACATAATTGTGCAATTTCGAACAGTTCTACGTTTTCAGTCTGTAAAAGGGAAGGGTGCACATAAAACATTGATAATTAATTCATTATTAATAAGAATAATTTATATTAAGGACAAAACAGTTTAAATATTCCTACTTTACATCATATTTAACCTTTCCATTGGTTCTACGTGCTGAACAAAATACCCCCTTTGATATGCTGGTGAAACAACGGTGCAATTCATCTTTCTGGGCATATTTCAGCCCACAGGACTACAACGATGCTTTGTGGTCTCGTAATAAACCCACACACCTCTTCGTGCCATACATCTTGTAAAATTCGTGATGGGAAAAGAAGAGTCCGAGCCAGGAAACGTGACCACAAGTGTCATGTGACCAACAACGAACCACTGCATCGGAGATTCCTGCCTGCTACTCTGCACGTACTCACACTGCGTCATCTTTCCGCATACTGCCTCTTTCATCCTCACGCGAAGAAAATCACTACGTTTCACATAATTCACCTCAATTAAACATAATTTCTCTCTCTCTCTGTTTATTTGTAATAAAAGTAATGTTTATCTCGGGTCAAAGAAAACTCCGCATCCTCCTCGCCTATTCATTAACGATGTGAGGTCTGACTCCTGATGGCGAACGTGCGTCTCTCCTCGCACTCTGCCTCGTGAGTCAGCCCCAGCCAATGAGCTTCCTCGTTGCCGCGTTACTTCCTGGTTCCGTCCGCTTATCATCCAACCCGAAGCGTCACGAGCGCCTTCTCCGCCTGCCTGCCCGCACGAGAGAGAGACAGCACCGTCCTTGCACACAGTTAGGCCGTAAAGGTAACTTTTACTACGTTATTTCTGCTCTTAAAATGAAATGTTTAGCGACGACAACAGCTTTAAAGATTAAAAGAGGCTGGTCAAAGTCAGCGTGTGTTAATATAAACTGAGCTACTCTTTTAAAAATGTGTACATGATGTTCCACATCCTCGACGGTAACCTCAGAGTCCTGTCCTTGTGTTAGCTCTTTCCAAATTGTTTATTCCTGCTTTCTATAAACGCCTTATCCTTCTTGAGTTGATGTTTTAGAGGCTTGCAGGATGGAGTAGTTTGTAGCCCACCGTCTATTTTTAAACCAGGCCGTCAGCTGGCGAGATGTCACTCCATTTAGAGCTGCAGGGTCTGTGGGAAAAGGGGCGTCAGGTTGCAAGTCCAACTCCCAGCAGCAGTCCTCTCCATTTGATGAAGAACCACTATATGTGTCTCTTTTGTTTAGAGATTTGGAGGATGTGATGGTGTGTGAGCTTTTGTCACAGGCGGTACATGTTGGCACATGCAGTGAGTGCTACCAGTTGCTTGCAGCAGACATGGGGGTGTGTCCATCGGCTGTAGGAAAATTACTGTATGGAGCAAGATTACTCATTGTCATTTCTTATGATGCTCACTCATTTCTCTACTTATCATACCTCCAGGAGACACTTTTAGTTTGACAGAGCCACTCAGTTAGTGGATTATGAGTGAATTACTGCAGTTTTAAAGGTGTTGTTTTCATGAATTATTATTAAATATGTGTGTTAACACAAATATGGCTCACTGCCAGACACTAATGTAGTGTAACTGAGGGCTCAGCCAAACTAGCATGAATGCACACATATCTGGTTTCAATCCTAGATTATTTATTTATCTGTGGGTTCCATTTTGTGCTGCCAGCTTACCTCCTTGATCTCGTCGTCTACACTGGACCTGCAGCAATGACAAAAAGGAAAAGGGGGAATCCCTGTCTATATGTTAGGGCTGCGGCAGTAATTCCTTTATTTATTAATTAGTTACTTTCTCCATGAATAAATTGATCATTTAGTCAGAAGATAATGACAAACACACGTAACAATTGCCTGAGGCTGTTTTGAATAGCTCTTTTTTGTACAACCAATAGTCCAAAACCCAAAATATTTAGTATTTGATCTCAAAAGATGAGCGATTGCATGAGGATATGCATCTTCACAATTCCTGGAAGTTGGTAGTTTTGGCATTTTTGCTTGAAAAATGAATGAAATGATTAATTGATTATTGTTTTTGGTTAATGGGTGTACCACCAATTGTTTCGTCTATATTTTTGGACTTTTGTTGTTGTTTCTGTAAATGATGAAGTTTAGGGCCGTTGGTTATAAGTGGAATTTTCGGGGTTTCCGTTCCAGTACCATTTTGTACCTTCTTGGATACCTTAGTGTGAGAAATGTTAACATGTTTTTATATAAAATGCTTGTTTTCATTCTTCCAAAAGAAAACAAATTGTTGAAACAAAAGATAAATTAGCCCTCATTCTGTAAAATGTTTATTTAAATCAGGTATGATCTAATAACTATACAAGAATTGTGTAATCTCTGAAACACACAATGTCAACTTTACTAACTAGACAGTTTCAGACACTCAGTGCCAGAGACACATTTGGATATTTAGAAAAAAGTATTGGGGTTCAATACCCAGTCCCATTAAACTGTAAAATTTTCCACTTAACTAAAGATCATGGTCCATGTATTGGTGTCTTTCGGGGATTTTGCCTATTGGCTGTAGCCTGTGGCGAGTTTCCACACATACTTTTAAGGCCAGAGGATTTTCCATTGGTTCTGCTGTACTCCAGCTCAGACTGTACCCAGAGTTCACTCATGCAGTCAGAGTGGGTAGATGAGCGAGTTGGTGCAGATTCAGGACAGTTAGATAGAACAGTTGAGAATCAATAGTGCAGCAGTGGGTGTGCAGACTGTCTGACCTCAGCTGCCAGAATTTGAAGAGATAATGAAGGCTTCATGAGATTGGGCCACTTTGACCCATATATATCAGTACAATAGACAAAAAGAAGCCAAACATGCATTGTGCCAAGTCATTCACATATTGTTCCTTATAGTGAATTGTCACTGCTGTTATCAAGAGCTCTTACTCAACTGTTTGACAGCAGTGCTCTTAGCTCAGTTTTGACAGGATTTTGCAATGCTGGTGTGTAATCTGTCATATTAAGTAAACTGAACGAACTTTGAATAGATTTTTTTTTGCTGCATAAGCCACGCCCTTTCTGTGACTAATACTCCTACCACCCTGACCAGCCCACATCAGTTGGTTCAGGTGGCCTGCACAGCTAATATATATCTATGTGTCTGTAAGATGGTTTATTGCTTTGAGCTATAAATTTGATTATATTTTTTCCCTCCTGTGCCATTGAGCTGTCAGGTTTTTGCAGAGTCACTGTTTTGCCTTGAAGTAGCTTTAATCCAGTAAGTAGCAGTGCAGGGTAATGGGTGTCTGCTCAGACTGTTGAACAGCACTGATGTCATTTTTCTCTTTTGTTTCCTCTGCAGATCCAGAACCATGTCCATCCTGAAGATTCACGCTCGTGAGATTTTTGACTCCCGTGGCAACCCCACTGTGGAGGTCGATCTGTACACCAAGAAAGGTACTGTATGACTTAAACATATGATTTTATGTACTGAAACGGATACCACACCTAGCTAGCTGACAATAGAAGGTCATTACAAATCAAACTTTAGTGCTTTTTAAACATCTACACATTGTTTAACAGGTAATTTGAATGTATCCATAATTATAATAAGTAATTATAATATGATGTAATTAGTTAGTGTAATGCTGAAGTTAAAACATAATTTTTCATACATTTTTGTGTCAGGTTCCATTGGCTAGCAAGTGAAATTTAGTCAAGTTGTGGATTAGGATGGTCAAGACAGTGTGGCATCTCTGTTGCCCTGCACTGTTGCAAGCTGCAGGCTCAGAGTCAATCAGATCAGATGGTAAATGTGTGAAAATAGCTCCTGTAACATCACACTGCCTGTACAGCACTCTGTTACTGTAATGGTTCCTATTTGTGAGCACCAGTAGCTTATACAGTAGCAAACTTATGACTTGAGTGGAATCCTTGATATTGCCTGCAAGGTAGAGATATCGGGTAAATTAAATCTGCTTCCTTAATCTAACTGTATATCAGATTACATAATGAAACTGCTGAGCATAAAACATCCAAACCCTGCGATGTTTAACACGTCTGCCTAATCTTGAGTTCAGTTTACTCAATCAACTAATGGCCCGACTGTGATTGAAGTCTTTTGACAAAATGCTCTGCTCTGAGAGCCGAAACAATGGAAGAGCTCAACCCGCTGAAATGTCCTGAGAATGTTAATGAAGCAACCTGAATGACCACTGACATGGAAGTGAGTGGAACAGGCTACACTGCCTAGAATGCATTGGCCGGAGTCGACTGCTCTCTTCTGCAGCCCGGTCGTCTCTCCATTAGTTCTAGCTTACTGTAAATAGCACCCTTATTCTTTTGTGACAGGATTCCCTTTTATGTCAGCCAGGCCTGTTTTGGCATCATTAGACCAAACCGAGTGTGCTGCACCAAGAGCACATCTGTCATACAGTTACTGTAATGTGATTTGCTGTGTTACGTAACCAGTATGCCTCTCGGTCACAGGAATACTATGCTTGTAGTCAGAATGATGCCACTTCAGTCGCTCTGGTAATCTAGAGCGACATTTATACTCACTGTTACTGTTATATCCTCTGCTTACTGGTGTTATTAGCACAAAATAGAAATCTATTTAAGTAAATGTACTTGTGCATGATGCATTTACTCTGTCAAGACCTTCTCAGTAGAGTCCTTAATATTGTAATACTAATGAATATTTGGTTTGTATTTGACCAGATAGTTTGTTAATCAAGCAAAGATAGCACGACTTCTCAGTTTATATAACCAGACTGGCTGCTGGCAGCTGCATCCCCCAGCAGCAGCCAGGTGATGTCTTGATGCAGATGATTTTTTAATCCTGAACTCTGTCCTCCAGTCCTACAGTAAGCCTTAAATCCCCTCAGACTCACACCATCCCCGTCGGTCCACTGAGCAAACTCAGTAGATTTTTCCTCACCACCAAAGTTCTCCTTCCTTGAATGATTCTGAACTGGCCATCCTCTTTTATATGGGTGTGGCTTGGCATCCTTCCACAGATGCACTGCACATGCTCAGTTGGCAGCCTGTGTTCCCTTGTTACATCACAGCCGTCTGCCGCACAGCCAGTTTAACTTCCTCCACACACATGCTTTATTCCTCTCTGTGGAGGCTGGACAGAATAATGATGTATGGTACTGTGGCAGAAAATGCCTTTAGCTGATTGGATGTCGGCCCCAATGCCTTTTACTTGCTGTAGCTCCCTGAATATCAATCAACCTCGCCTGCACTTAACACTCCCAGACATGTTTGTGTTTGCAGATTCTGTGTATCACATATGAATCACATAGTTTAAAACCAGACATATTGATTGTTATGGTAACATTTTTCAGCTCAGTCCTTTGCGACATGAAACAGCAGTTTTAGGAAGTGACCAAAAGTCCTCTGTGTCTCCAAGGTCTTTTCAGAGCTGCAGTGCCCAGCGGTGCTTCCACTGGCATTTATGAGGCTCTGGAGCTCCGTGACAATGACAAAACACGCTACATGGGCAAAGGTAAGGCATTGATTCCTACTCTCAACTCACTAAACTCTATTTTGTTGCCATCTTTCATGTCATTTCAACACGTCTATACAGTCTGTGGCTTCCTTCTTCATTTCCGATTCCTCCATCTTTCTTCTTCCTCCTGTTAGGAGTCAAAAGAGCAGTTAAATATATAAATGAATTCTTGGCCCCTGCATTGTGTAACCAGGTAAATAAAGTGTGGAATAACAGGATGACTCTTTTCACATACCGGTGTGTGCCGCAGCATGAAGAAACTAATCTTGGCAGGCACTAACAGATGTTCACAGATCTTAAAAGAAAATAATAGTAAAAAGCACATTCATAAATGGCTAAATAATAGTCTCCCCATCAGAAACACTCACATGTCCCCATACATAAGATTGGATGAGGTGCTCTGTGGTCATCTGTCTCGCCTGCTCTGCATGGACTTCTCCTGTCTGGGTCAGTCATGGTCTGCTTGTCCCTTGCAGGTGTCTCAAAAGCTGTTGAGCATATCAATAAAACAATTGCACCTGCACTGGTGGCAAAGGTAGGACCACTTATTGTTTGACTAATATTACTGTGCAAAAAAACTTAATTTATGTATCAGTTCATGTATCTTGAAAATTCAATTGAAAATGGTTCCACAAAAATTAGTAACATTGGCAGCTTTACGATTTTAAAACAAAGTGATGAGACATTGCATAAACATGTTGTGTCATGTTGAGCAGTTGTTTCTTGTTCCTTATCTAATATTTTACATTGATGTCATTGTTTTTTTTTACCTTTATGTTAATATAAAAGATATATTCTGTAAACTATTGCATTAGCAGAGCTTCAGTGGTATTATTCTGAGATGCTGTGATCATTCTAACATTACTGGGGTGTGTTCTTCTAAACTAACGAGTTTTAATATATGAAAACTTAGTTCAACTTTTGTTTCCATGTGAACAGTATAAAATGTGTTGTTATGTCTAATCCAGGATCTGAGCGTTGTGGATCAGACCAAGATTGACAAGCTGATGCTGGACATGGATGGCACAGACAACAAGTGTAAGATGCTACATTATGTACTATGACTGGCTTGACAATATCTGACAGGGCTCCAGACTTTTCACACTTGTTGCACTGGAGCACGGCACTTAGTTTATGTGCACCTCGTTATTCATTATAACTTAATTTCTTAACACATTATGTAAGTAATTGTAAACGGGAAATAGGGTGGAAATACCTGACTTTCTTCATTTATATCACATGCAAAATGAAATTGCGATTATCTCCATTGTTGAAAAATAAACCTCCAAATCTCAGGCGCACCGGTGCGATCAATGAAAATGTTCAATCACATGTGACAGATTTTTGGGTGCAACCAAAAGAGTCTCACCCTGGATCCCTGTCAGAATCAATTAGGGTTCGATATGACTTTCCATTTTTAGGCTCAGGATTCAATTACATTTTCTTTTAAACATTTTTTGTCAACACTGACAGCTATGCTATTGTTAGACTATTGAATCTTGATCTTTCCTTTTCAATTTCTTCTTTCAATAACCACTCATACATTGTGTTTATGCAACAGAAGAGTCAGTTAGAACCTTATTATTTCATAATCATTCAAACATTATTGATTTTTGCTGAACTAGTCCAGAAAATACTCACCGAAGAATACAGATATCAGAAGACAAAACTGGTTCATTAATGGATTCTTCAAAGAATTACACTCAATATACACAATTTATTGAAATATTTTTTTTTTTATCTATCCCTCAGCTAAGTTTGGTGCTAATGCCATCCTGGGTGTCTCCCTGGCTGTGTGCAAGGCTGGTGCAGCAGAGAAGGGCGTGCCCCTCTACCGCCACATTGCTGACCTCGCTGGCAACCCTGAAGTCATCCTCCCTGTCCCTGTGAGAATGATAGTGCAATTACCTGAGTCATGTATCACAGGCTTCATAGAGACTCGTAATGCTCGTAGGACAGTTGTTTGATCTAAAGAGTCATTACATTCAATCGTGATTGCATTAAGCTGAAAGGGGATCTTGTCTGCTTCCTTTCAGGCTTTCAACGTCATCAACGGCGGCTCCCATGCAGGCAACAAGCTTGCCATGCAGGAGTTCATGATCCTGCCTGTGGGAGCCAGCAGCTTCAAGGAGGCCATGCGTATTGGTGCTGAGGTGTACCACAACCTGAAGAATGTCATCAAAGAGAAATACGGCAAGGACGCCACCAATGTAGGAGACGAGGGAGGCTTCGCCCCCAACATCCTGGAGAACAAGGAAGGTGAGAGAAAACACTTTACACTTCAAGTTTCAATACAAGCTGTCAGAATTAAGATCCAACTGAATAAATGACTTTTTTTTTAAGAAAAGAGCTTCATTAAAAGTTATTACTGTTACCTTTAACCAGTCATAGGGAGTCTCTTGAAAGCATAACATTCTTAGACCTCCCAGGGGAGTGACACACGGTTTCTAAATTAAGGCCTCCACTCGGTGCCGAGTGCATTAACCGCCAGCCTCAGACTCCAGTGTCAGGTCAAGGTGCTGATATGGCAAATACCCCAGTGGAGCATAGTCTTCAGTTGTGACTCATTTTTTTTTAAAAGGATTGTTTTATATTCATATCTTGTCACAAATGTATTGTATGTTGTTCATTGTCTCAGCTCTGGAGCTGCTGAAGAATGCCATCGCCAAGGCCGGCTACACTGACAAGATCGTTATTGGCATGGATGTGGCTGCCTCTGAGTTCTACAAGGCTGGCAAGTACGACCTGGACTTCAAGTCTCCTGACGACCCCAGCCGCTACATCTCCCCTGACAAGCTGGCTGACCTCTACAGGAGCTTTGTCAAAGATTACCCCGGTGAGTTTTAAACAATGACCAGATCTTCTTCATAGCCTTAAACCTCATACAACTTGCTGATCTCAAAGATCAAAAGCTTAAGATATTATAGAGATGCATTTAGTATAACAAAAAAAAAGACGAAGCATAACGAACAGTATCAAATGACTGGACTGAGTCATGTCGACCTAATTCATTTTACATACATTTTGAGATAAAAATTTAAAATTGTGGATCCTGCATCTGTGTACCTGCAGTCTATGTGATGCATGACTGTATGCATCATTTAAGGTTTAGGTTACTTTTTTTGTACACAAAGGTAGATTTGGTTTAAAGTAGAAGATGAGGCATCTGTCGTGACTCACATTTAACGAATAGCACTGTCAGGAGAGAATTAACAATAGACCAATAGATTACTAACTAAAGTAAACTACTTGAAATAAATAGATATTGACTTCTATAGCAGCTATCCAATGTAATCACATGTACAAACAACATCTTGGCCTATGCAGACATCCAACATAGTGAGAAGAAGAAAAAGAAGGACTTATGTTATTTTGGTCAAAACAAGTCACTGTTTTCTGTGTAAATCCTGTAAAACTCAGTGCACACTACAGTCTCAGTCAGGAGCCAGCTGGTGAACCCAGTGGAGCTTTTAGCAGCTTGTTTCTACTGCCCCCAAGTGGCCACAAATCAGTCATTGGGGGTTTAAGGTTTCAGTCAAAACTTACTTTTAAACACTGGATTCAAAAACAGTACTTTGATATATGACTGTAACACTGCTTACCTTGTTCCCATCTTACAGTGGTGTCCATTGAGGACCCCTTTGACCAGGATGACTGGCAGGCATGGACCAATTTCACAGCCAGCACCAGCATCCAGGTGGTGGGCGATGACCTCACAGTCACCAACCCTAAACGCATCGCCAAGGGTGTGGCCGAGAAGGCCTGCAACTGCCTGCTGCTTAAAGTCAACCAGATCGGCTCCGTCACAGAGTCCCTGCAGGCGTGAGTGTCCACAACAGAGCGCCGCCGTCACACTACGCAATTTGTTATATGTATGTATTAAGAGGGCTGTATGTCTCTTTCTTCTAGCTGCAAGATGGCCCAGAGCAACGGCTGGGGTGTGATGGTCAGCCATCGCTCTGGAGAGACCGAGGACACCTTCATCGCTGACCTGGTGGTCGGTCTCTGCACTGGACAGGTAGTTATCAGTCGTATTTTGAAGTCCATTGTCGTGTTGTCAGTAATGACTATTCAAAGCTTTTACCTCACGGATTGAGTCTTATATGTTATTTAATACTTTTCCTAGATTAAGACAGGTGCTCCTTGCCGATCTGAGCGCTTGGCAAAGTACAACCAGCTGCTCAGGTGAGTCACAGCTAAATAAAAGCTTGACATTGAACTTATTTAACATAGTAGTTGTGTGTTTACCACCACAGAACCGTCTTATTTTACAAGCTACCCTCCCTCTCTTCCAGGATTGAGGAGGAGCTCGGCGACAAGGCCCGTTTCGCTGGCCAGAACTTCAGGCACCCCATCTGAGCTGCTCTCGCTCCTTGGGCCTATGTGTGTTCATTGCTCATAATAAATAACCCCCACACATGTACGCCACGCTAGGTCGCCTGCCCGGTCCGGAGAGAAGATGGAGAGAACGAAGCTGAAATACAAGGTCCAAGCCTGTGGTCTGTGGCGTTGGAGAAGCTGCAGTACGTCCCAGTACAACCACAGCTCAGCTCACCCTCAAAATATGCTTTAGCTCCTCCTGAATAGTGTTGGTCCCTATGTTTGTGTCAGTGTAACTGTGTGAGAGATTTTTGTTCCGCTTCTCGTGAGTTGTAGTGATTCTTGGTGCTCTACTGAGTGTTTGAGCTGCTGTAACTTTAGTACAAGTCTGCCTCAAGCAGTGGTGATAGTACTGTTATGTGCAATGTGTCGCATCTGACAAGGTCTTGTGTTGCTGTAAGCGTTGGCAGAAATATGTAATAAACAATATAGTTTGAAATGTCTTGTCATTTTTTTATTCAATTGTGTGTTCTACTTTTAATCTTAAAATGTTAAAATTCCCAAATCAATTCATAGATTTATAACATAACCATTAATAGAGACGCAAGGGAGGAAACAAATAAGAAACTCTGTTTTTTAAAAATATAGTTCAGCTCATAATGATCACTATCAAATGCAACAAGGTCAAAATCACAAGTCATTTAGGATTCAAAGCTTTCCTGCAGATAATGTGAGCGGATTTGCAGTAAAGAGCCTCCTCAGTAACTGCTGTGAAGTGTTTGATGTAATCTGAGTGCCACCGAAAGGCAGAAACATGAGCTCGGTGCTCTGGGACGCCATTTCTGGCCCCCTGGGTGAAAGAATCCAGAGGCTCTATGCAAGCTCTTTTTGTACGCAGCCATGCCAAGATAAATGAAGGTCTATTCACCAGTTGTATGGTACCAGGGGGGATTGCCAGCTGGGTCCGTGCCACACCAATTCACTTTTATGTGAGCCCTGTCTGAACCTACCTCTATTGTTTAGCCGTCGCCAAGGAGATGTATAACAAATCACCGGTACAAAGAAACTGCCAAGTGTATATTACAGAATCTATAAACATCCTGCGGCTATCAGCAGCTGCAGATTGCATTTAGCGACACATCCTCACACTTAAATGGACTCACAATCATGTTTTCACAGAGAGTTCAAAACAGTAAATGCAAAGCTGGGTGACTTGTAAAGTGATACAAGAGTGTGGCTTATAGGTTAAAATACATGGCTTTCTATGAGACAGCAACGCTCAATTTCTTTTCTTTGAGACCTGCGCCATCCAGTGGTCAGAGTCAGGCAGTACACTTCCCTGACATGTTCCTGGTGGACAAGAAAAGTAGCAGCAACCCAAATGTTCTGACCCCCAGCCACAGTGACATTGAAGGAACAGCTGCGGTCGGTCAATAGATTGATAAGCCGTTCAAAAGAAAATCCATCGCTAATATTTTTGACAATCAATTAGTCGTTTTGGTCATTTTTCAAGCAAAAATGTCAAACCGTTGCTGGTTCCAGCCTCTTAAATGTGAGGATTTGCTGCTTTTCTTTTACATTCATGACAGTAAATGAAGAGTCTTTTGGTTTTGGACTGTTGGTTTGGTAAAAGAAACAATTTGAAGATGTCTTGTTGGCTCTGGGAAACTGTCATGAGGATTTTTCACACTTGTTTTTTGACATTTCATTGACTACACAATTATTCAATTAATTGTGAAAACAATAGGCAGATTAATTGTGAGTTGCAGCCCTAATCGACAGATTATTGTATTGGTCTTCATCAAAACGTGCAGGCATGTTTTGTCATTTTTCTGCAGATATAGAAATAGAAAAAGTCCATAAAAGTGACACCAGTTTGACACCTAAAATCAACATTAAATCTGATATTTACTTACTCATTTGACTAGTGTAACAGACCACACTGACGAAAACTCCCGGTGCTCAAATGAAGCCTGAACGCAGCAGATAAATAAAAGCTAAAAGCTTAAATCATTGGTGACTGCTCCATCTAACTGCAGCTCAGATTAACTGAAGCACTCATTAACGGATCAAATACATGATGTCCAGTCCCTGTGGGCCTTTCAAGTTGATACGCACTACAACTGCCACGACTTACACCATATGGCAAGAATAATTTAAACATGATCAGTTTAATACAAACAATTCAACACGTACTGGGCAGTTTTTCCACTCCACCTGCTTTCCACTGCACTTCTCACCAATCAACAGTGGTACAAAAATAATACTAATAAATAAACTATAAGGTGAAATCCAACCGCCGACCTTTGATACCCCAAGCAGTGAGAAAACAGCACCCACTACAGTTTCTCCTGCTTTTTCATAACACGTATGTTCTATTGTATTCTATTCTAGACTGTGACTGACTTTTACATTTATACTTTAGTTATAAACGATTTCATTATGGACTAATTTGTCTTATTTTTGTTTTGTTTTGATTTTAGTTTTGATTTTTGTCATATTGCTCCCCTACAATTCTGTTATCCATTTACAGTATGCCTTTTTAATATGATGTGCATTATTTACTGTATATTCACTACTGCAGCACTGCAGTTCCTTCACATCTATCAACATGAATTCTATTCTATTCTATTCTAGTCTTGTCAGATGATTATTTTCTAATCATGTTATTCTTTAACGGCATACCCCCGTGTTCTGTCCAGTTCTGCTGTTCTTTATTGTCTCCAGTGTTAATATCTATTCTATTCTATTCTATTCTATTCTATTCTATTCTATTCTACTGTCATCTTATTCTGTCCTAATTATATCAATCTGTTACAGCATAACCTTGATTACTGTTTGGTTTTGCTGTTGTTTGGTGTATATTTACAGTATAACCATACATATGTTCATTAATACACATCAATACTGCCGTTCCCTCAAATCTACCAAGATATATTCTATTCTATTGTCAGATTATTCTTTTCTTGTACAACATACCCTGTCTGTCCTGTTTTGCTGTTCTTTTTGGTGTCAGGTGTTAAAATCAACTCTATTCTATTTGTATGTATTCCAGTCTCTCTGTGATATTGTTAGGTTGTGTCATATTGCTCTCATACATTTCTGTTATTAATATTAATATGTGTATATTCAATACTGAAGTTCCCTCAAATCTATGAAGAGCATTTCTATTCTATTCTATTCTATTCTATTCTATTCTATTTCACTCCACTCTTGTGGGCTCAGTGACAGTCCGAATATAGTCTGGCAGTATCCCAGGTTTATGAGGATGAAGATGGAGCCAGTGTTGTTACAGAAGAGACAGCCAGAGGAGGACTCTCCCTCTCTCGGTGGATGTTCCCTCTTTTGGCCAGTGGGTGACGATATTTTACCGGTTGAACTTTGAGAACCCCCCAACTGTTCTCACCCCAAGATGAAGAAGGATGCTGTCATGCTGAGTGCCCCTCACACACACTAGTCTGAGCATTTCGGCAACGATTACTCCCTCTTTATTCTCAAGTCCATCATTTATGACAGCATTGTCTCAAACGTGGTGCGCTCCGTTATAGCTACATAAGAGAAGATACATACAGGTGGCACTGCAGCTGCTGTGCTACTCTGTAGTGGCGACACTTGGCTAACTAACGTTGGCTAATTGCCCCTGCCGCTGCTGCTGCTGCTGCTGCTGCTGCTATTGTTTGTTGTTGCAGTCTCTCATCAAACAAATCACAGATGTTGTAGATCAAGCTCTCTAAGGTAAGTGTTGTGAGCTTCAACCTGCCGTCTTCTTAGCCTTTGACGTTCATCAGCAAGCGAGGGGGGTAAAAAAGACAAATATGAAGGACCAGTTTGTAAACGTTGGGCTGTTAACGTACACCCTTGCTTGCTAGCTATTTGGCTAATTTGCCTATTAGCATCAGCTAGCTAGTTAGCTGATAGACTTGTTTGCCCCTTACTGTTGCTGGTAACCATGGACTAACGTTAGCGGCTAGCGCCAGTGACTAGTACTGATTGGGGAATGCCAGCCAGGAGCAGTGTAATGTCTGGATAGAAACAGCTCGTTGACACCGGTTAGCATAGAGCACATGCAACACACACAACATGGCTGCACTTTATTAAACGCTTTGTGGGTTTAACGTGCACGTAACCTTGCAGTACCTCACAGCAAGCGGTTTCTCATTTTGAATCACCCAGTGTAGTGTCTCTGTTCCGGGGAGTAGCCGGAGCCCATTCAGCTATTGTCATTAGCTCATGGAAACGTTAGCTGGCGAAGCTAACTTGCTGTCTTTGTCTGCTTGACTTTTGCTCAATTATTGTCATTTAGCGTACAGTACGTGATCATTTCCGAGCTTGGTTTGGGCTGGTTTGAACAAATGTAGCACTGGATAGCGGATACACAGTAACGGACTGGATAAAAACAAAGCAGCAGGGCTTGTAAAAGCTTGATTGGAGACATTTGTCAACAAATAGAATCAGCAGAATTGGCATTAACACTTCACTCCTGGCAGGCTGGAGTAGTTCAAAACATTTGACAAGTGTAGTAGTGATTACATAAGGTTCAAGGATAGTGCTATTTGCTGGGTTTATTCTTTTATCAGTGGAGTGGGATTTTTGAGCTCAGACTAAGTTATCTTGTTTGACATTAGTAAACAAAAGACAATTCACTGACATTATTTGGCCACAGCAACCATTCATAGTCTGTCCCCCAAGTCAGATTCCAGAGATGCTTTCTGTTCATTCTCATATCTGTATTCACAAAGGCAGAACTATTAAGAGCAAGTGAATTATTTTTATTGAGTGCTTATGACTCACTCCTGACTTATTCTCTTCCCAGGGCTACATAGCCCTGCACAATTGTGGACTTCACCATAACTAATGAAAACACACTCTGCTCAATGATCAAAGGATTGAGGGACATTTGTTTTTGCTCCATAAATGCCAAGCTATTTTCAGCCAACTGAAAGAAATGTTAATTTAATGTTGACAACAAAGCCGGCCCTTCTTTACTCGTCAAAGTGCCATAATGTCATTATGCTGGGTCTAAAGAGAAGTTTAATGAATTCTCTGATATCCCGGCAGCGCTGCATTGTGAAACATATACATGCTCAACACCACATGATGTTTGAAGACTGTAAACGACAAACAACATTAGACAGCTACACCACTACTCCTTTCAGTCATTACCTCCAGTTCAGGCCTCCTGATGATGACATGACTGTGTCGAGAGGGGTCATTGAACTGAAAAACAAAGTTCACACGCACATAATGTATGCCTGTAATGTCTGTTACACTCTACAGTTTAGTAACAGAGGGTTAGGTAAGAAAAAACACACACCCACATGCTCAGAAGTGTTTCGTAAGCAATACTAGGTTCTTTAAAAGAAACACACCTGTTAAAGGTGAACTATGTAGTCTTGGGAAATGAATTTGATTAGAAGAAAAAGATCTCAACTGACTGATTTTGTATTTTCATGCCCATCCTTAAAGGACGTCACAATTTCATACTGTTTTACTTTGTTTAAATTTGGCGGGCCCTGCCAAGTTTCTAGCTCTAAACAGTGTTCTTGTGACCAGAGCAGTTTGTTATTCAGTATTCAGTTATAATGTATTCTTACCTCTTTAATATTGTAAATATTAAAAGTCTGAGCTTGAATTTCCTCTCCAAAACTACACAGTGGCCCGTAATGAAAAAATGTTCAATAGATTTAACTGGATCAAGTCAGTGCAGTTGTGATTAAAGTGCCACCTTTATAGACACCTTTTTTTATCTCCATACATCTTACATATGCACATCTGATGTTTTTGTGGCTGCCAAGCAGCTTAAACTACCACTTAAGACTGTAAACTCGCAAGGTTAGGTTACAGAGCTCTGCTATTACAGGCTATACGTTGATTACTGCTTAACAGCAGCTCTGGCAGAAAAGCACCTTAATGTTTGCTTGTTGTGTTTTTTTCTGTTGGGAAAGCGTTCTTTAGGTTCAGCCAAGATGATAATTCAGAATAGCTGAAAACGGAGCATTTGTGGTGTTATTTCTTTTTTCCCAAGGCTGTTATTTGTTTTAGTGTGTAAAGTCATTTTTAAATCCACATCATCTCTTTAGTTCAGGGGTCAGAGGAGGTCAGGTTTTTATAGTGTTTCAATTAGAATGGGATCTCAAGAGCAGCAGTGGGTAAAATTACATATCCAATGACACACTCTGTCCATTGAGTGTTAATCTAGCTGGGTGGCTGTAGCAGCAGCAGCGGAGCAATGATAAGAGAATTGTAATAACCCCGCTATTTTCCTTTAATGACTAATGTGTGTTTGAGTAATAGTAGCTCCCTGTGAGCACTATGTGGCAAATGGAAGGCTTCGACTATGTTAACGGAAAAACCCCTTGCTCCGACTCCCTTTTTTTTTTTTTTTTTGGATGATTTGTCAATACACATGCTCGGCAATTCAATGTTTACACGCTGTGCTCCAATGGCGTCTTGCTGGTTTTCACCTAGATGCCGTCACTGCGTTTTTCCTGCGCCATGAATTGTCATGAAAGATGATTCTCCATTATAATGGCTGGCTCGAGTCTCGAGAGCTACTTCAGAGGCATTGTGTTGCAGTATGAGATGGTGCTATAACCTGTCATCGCTGTGGCTAGCCTGTATATTTAAAAAAGGAGGCATTTTACTCGCAGAAAGGCTATTGTGTTTCAAATAAAGGTGATTAGGCTGATTTATTGTTTTCTCCCAGACTGTTTTGCTCAGGGATTTCACATACAGTATAAAATTATGTTGGCAGGAGACGCAGGTAAGCAGTGAAGTGTCTGCTTGACAGAACCAACATAGGAAATGATGTGTAATCAAGCGTCTTGAGACATCAGGTTTGTAATTAAGACAGTCAGTTGCCTTATGTTTATATCCTAATGACTTTGCACAGTTGTTGCAAAGAGGATGCAGTGGACAATACGGAAACAAGTGGATAAACTGATTTAGCTTTTTCCTTTACAGCACTTGATAGCAGTTTCATTGCAAGATATCTGGCTGTTACATAGAAAATTAATGCTCTGAACAAAGGAGCAATGTTCGCTCAAAGACCTCTTGATGGGCCATTCAAGTGCTGTATATTCATTAAAAATAACAATCTGTCAGCACTTACTGACAGCACGCACAACAAGCCAAGCTCTCTTTATTGTTCTCCGAAGATGTTTTTCAGTTCCTGTGCCAAGAGCTGGGTAATTGGCTGTAGCAAAGCCTTGCATGTGTTGTTTTAAGATATTGGACTGACACGCACAGGGCACACTGGCAGAAATGAGGCAAGCACCCCCCCCCCCCCCCTTCCATCTCCTCCTCCTCCTCCTCCTCCTGGCTTATCCCAGCAAGTCAGAGGAGGCAAGACGCTGGATGTGTTTTTGTGTTCTTTGACAGCTTCCCTTCACCTCTCATAAGAGGAGATCCAAGCATGCTGCATCATATCTCATCTTTGTTTGATTCAGGCCTAGCTCCGCAGCAGCTCCACACAATTGTGCCAAGGAGATAGCATCGGCAAGCGCTATCCATGTTAACAATTGTGAGCTGTCTTGCTACATACTGCTGGTGGTATTTGATGTACTAGATGTGATCAAATCTGCTTTTTTTTTCTTTCTCTGAGCTCAGCCATGGTGAAGTCGGTTCATCCTGCAAATGGCGTCTTCATGTGTCTCATTGGTGCCCGCCTGGCATGGATTCACATCTTAAGTAATCAGACACGTTGGGTTTTGTGTTGTTGCCAGCCTCTTGGCAGGTCCTAGGTACCGTTATAAAAAAAAAGAGAAAAGAAAGTTGTCTCCCTATTTGCCTTGTTCAAAGTTGTATGTGGCTGTGAGGCTATGAGGCTGAAAAGTGTTGCAACTCGCCACATTTCAGTGTCTTCTGTGATTTATGTTCATGAGTGGTTGTACAATAGAGTGAGTGTGTGGAAACTGGAAATGGAGGCTTGGCTCTTGCATTTGTCAGAGTTGTGGATCAACAGCAAAGTGAAGGACAATGAATACATGAAATAATTGTCTAGATAGTACAGAAGACTTTTTTGTCTCTGGAGCTGTGATTAGTTGTCAAATATTAAATTATTTATTTCCTATTCTGATAACAGAAGAAAAAAAATAATTCTCTGATTCCAGCTTCTTAAATGTGAATATTTGCTGGTTTCTTTGACAGTAAACTGAATACCTTTGGGTTGTGGACCAAACAAGACATTTGAGGAGGTAATCACTGTCAATGGGAAACACTGTTCGACATTTATCAACCATTTCCTGACATTTTATAGCCCGAACAGCCAGTCAATTAATGTCGACAGATTTATCAACAATGAAAATAATCGCACTAGCCTTCCACGTTATTACATTTCTCATGCGTCTCACTAATTATTAGTTAAAACACACCATAGCACGCCAGTGATAGCCTATTTTTTAAGGATTCAGGCAAGATTGGCTAATAATAGCACTTACTCAATTACAGTGCCAAAAAGCATGAATTGAAAGTGTTCAAAAATAACAGTCAGCCATTTGCCATCTCAGTAAAAGAGGAAAATGAAATGGTGTAGGATCAGCTGGCTGGCCCCTGAGGAGAGGGAGAGAAAGGGGGAGAGAGATGAGGAGGAGTGCTTTGCTGCTGTGTGTGTGTGTGTGTGTGTCAGTGCTGATTAGGTAAGAGATTGCCTCATGTAATGACACGGCATGGCGCTAGTGGTGCAGAAACACAAACAATGCATACCAGTGTTTTACTGCACACACCCCCTGCAGCTGCCTGCCTGAAGATGTTTATATAGACATATACACTCTCCCTAGAATATTTCAACATCTTTACATGGTGCCCTTTTTAAACTGACACACACACTCACTCCATCCGGAAGCCCTTCTCGCCGTGCACTCCTTTTCTTCTGTAGCACAGATGAAAGATGGAGGTGATTAAAGGGAAGGAGCACAATGGAGTCTGTGCAGTTTTCTATCAACGCTCATTGTTACTATCGACAGCAGTGTTTTTTCAGCACGGACAGTGTGTTGTTAAATATGCTACATAACCTGCCGAACCCCTGGCTCTGTCAGCTGACCCTTAACCATAAGTGAACATGTCATACTCTATTCCTGCCTGTGACAGTTCAGGTATCCGTCGGTGTGTTGGACCCATTATACACAGGAATGTTTCCTGAGCTTTCACTCATTTGCTTGGCTAATAATACACCAGTTGTAACTGGGGCTGGAAATCCGATCTTAAAATGATATTGCTATATTTTTAGGCCATAACATGATACACAGTAAACACATCTAAATAATTTGAAATCTCCTCAGCACTTTATAAATGCTAGGACAGGGCCACAACATTCTTGATATTTTAGACCACATATCTCTATCGATCTTGAGAAAATATTGTAGGGATGACTATTAGTACTTAAAATATTAACACAATAAGATTTTTGATAAATAATCATCAGTATTGTGGATATAAAGTGGGTTAGTGCAAGTATTAGAATAAGCAGAGTTAAGCAGAATAAGTTCAGGTAATGACATCACATTACTGTACAGGAAAAGACAACATGTATGACAAAATCTTGTGTCAGCTAGAATGGGTGCATAATCTCAGTATCAAATAAACTATACTAATAATAATCAATCAATAATAATAATAATATCATATATATATATATATATATATATATATATATATATATATATATATATATATATATATATATATATATATATATATATCCCCTTGGATTCGCATCAAATTGTACTCGTAGATACCAGCCACTTTTTGTCAGGAAGATCCATGCATTATTCCCTGAGAAATTAACAAAAAACAAATCTTGCAATATTAGCAAGAGAGGAAAAAAAATTCCTGTGGTAATATATGGTTATATATATATATATATATATATATATATATATAGTAGTATCTATATATACACATATATATATATAGATATATATGATGCATATATATATATATATAGATATATATATATATATATGATATATATATCTATATAGGTATACAAATTCAAGTATAACACAAAAAAATGTCATGTTTCACAATGTGTAAACTGGCATCCTAAATAACCTGGCTGAACCAATATAAAACAATTTATCATGAAGGTAATTTAGTTACATTGTCAAGCAGTTTCAAGCACTTTATCCAAAACCTTGAAAACACCTGATTAAAATATAAGCATTTTCAAGGATTTTCAGCACCATACAAACCCTGACAAATAGGGCTGCAACTACACGAAAAATCGAAGATGATTTATAGTCTCATCGTAAGATAACAATATGCTTAAATATACTGTCCAGCCCCATTTTAGGCTGAGTTCCATAAAATTGTATGTTAACATGTTCATGAAGTATAAAGGTCCACTGTATTTCCTGACGGAGTGATTGAGGTAAATAGTCCATTTGTTAATGAGAAGCCACCTTGATTAGCAAGTCTAAATCATGCAGTTGATTTAATTGATTGTTTTATAGAGAGATGTGTCAATAACAGCTGTCTATTGTCCAGAGGACCATATGGCTCTGTCATTAATTAACGTGTCTGTAATGGCTTGTTATGCTGTGTTTTTTTCTGTACCGTATTGGGTGTGCAGGACATTGATTTTCAACACTGTGAATGAGACAGATCATACACACACCTCTTTACAATGTGCCGGTTGTGCTCTGTGGCCTCTGTGACTAATACAGGCAGTGCATTGATGTTGGGAGTGTGCACATGAGCCACAGTTTGCTCGCAGAGCTGCACAGCCCCAGACCTGTGACTGATGTTTTAATGGAGATGGCACCCAAGCTGGTGTTGAGCTCAGGATTCATGCAGCCATAAGGAAATGACCCACGGTGACATTGTGGCTCTCTCCACTCTCCTGTTCACGAGGTGCCTCCGGTAAACTGTGCCCTTGCTCGCCCTTGCAGGTCGGGCACACCTATTGAGCCCGGTGAGCCCTCAGTTTAGGTGCTGCGACTTACAGCTGGATCCGGTGTAGGTTTTAAGGATGGACATCTTGTCTCTGTACCCCAGTTCCAGCAGCGAGCACAGAGAAAATGAGTTCTGAGGATTGGGTTTAGATTTGCCACTGTAGCACTTCAACTCTGATACACTCTAGCTACCATCAGGGGAAAGGCTGTCAGAGAGAGAGAAAACAGCGAAGCACAGCAGTGCTATCTAATAGATCAATTTGTAATAAATCTGTTGCCTCAAGCTGTTGTTGTTCGCTTCTACTCAGTAAAAGGTGTCTGCGTTTCTCAGGCAAGAAAATGCTTGTCAGGCAGGGCATACAGAGCTATCAGTGAACGAGACGCGCCCAAAGCACAGTAAATCATTTTCTCTGTGCTCAGTTTACATAGGTCGAACACATTGCTCTCTTATCAGCACATTCCATTGGTCAAAAAGGGGGGGTTATAACCAATCGATAGGACTGAGCGCTGAAATGAGGAAGTAACGCTCCCCTCACATTAAATTCCCCCCATTATCCAATATGAGCCATTAATCATGATGAAGGAGCTATTGATTAGACTATCAGCCAAGGTTGGTCAATTTATTTGCCGAGAGTCATTCCGCAGTGTGAGGATCTGTTGAAGTCGAGCTGCTGCTTTACAAAAACCAAGTGGCTGAATTGAATCGGCCCCATTATTATGACAACAGTTTGATCTTTAAGGTAACAAAAGAGCGGGCCTCTATAAGGACCACATGGGACCTCTCCTGCTCCTCCTCCACTAGCAGCCATATGGACCGTACTAATTGTGTTTTACGCCAACCATTTTCACCGATCCATCGGGGACTTGTGGAAGTGCTGTAGCTATAATGTCACCAGCAGTGGGCTGGCTCATGAAAGAAACATTAGCGAGCGAGATGAGAAGACAGGAAGGCAATACACTGCAAGTCAACACAATTATTGATTTTATTCAAATGAAATCGGTGCTTCTCTGTTCCGAGTCTGCTGCCTTCAAAGGCTGATTTCTATTATTTTCTTTTCCCAATTGTAGCTTTTGTCTGAGTATTCAGTTCAGTCTCACACATGCACTTTGTCAAATGGTAAAATCAAATGCTAGGCATGATGCCAGTGTGTAAAGATAGAGCTATAAAAGAGGACTTGTTCTTGTAATCCCATATATCTCCAAAGATGTTTTTATCCCATTAATTCACATGATGATTTATCTGATTCTAGTAGTAGTACCTCGCGTCAGCCTGCTGTAATTGCTCCACAGAGAAAACGTCTCGCTCTCGTTTTGTTTTGTGACAACACAAATGCTGAGGTTCGAATGTTGAATGTAAATGTGACATTCACAGTATTTGCTCTGCCCTTCAGGCCACGGATTGGTTGTAGAGTGTTTGAAGTGCTAAGTGTGACTGAGGCAAATCAGTGTGTGTTTTAACGTGTTTATAATATGCAATCATGAAAAGGGCACATCTATGGAAATTGGATCCACTAAAGGAGGCGGAGGGGAGGGGAGAGGAGGAGCGATGGAGTGGTGATGGTGGAGAAAGAGAGAGAGTGTGTGTGTGTGTGTGTGTGTTTCATTGTGTCCCCGCTAACAGTTTTCTTGTAATTATTGAAATTGATGTTTGCTGCGGAGCTGTAAATCTGCAAGATCTCTTGTTAATAAAGCGGCAGAGGCAGCCGAGCTGTTAGGCTGGGAAATAAAAGGCAATCAAGCCTCCAACATCCCCGTCCCTCGCCCCAAAATGAAGCAGCAGAAATCCTAATTAACTGAGAGGATGAGCAGCTCTTACAGTGCTTGGCTAGTCGGTGCCAGAGCTACAGTAGCTGCTATACTCTAATGAAGACGCTCTGCTAGCCGCCCGCAACCTCTCTCTATCTCCATCTCTCTCTCTCTCTCATCCTTCCTTCCAGCCCTCTCTATCTGGCTCTGGCTCGCCCAAGGTATTTTCTCCCCCTCGGCTCCTCTCCTTCTCTTCCTCCTCCGCCCTCCCTCCTCGAGTGTGAAGTTGTGGATGTTGCACTGATGGAGTGAGAGAAGCCTTTTTTCTTGGCCCGGAGGTGTCTGGGAGTCCTGCACAGGAAATCGGTGAGCTAGATGATGGCCTCTGTGATGGTTATTGCTGCTTATGTAAAGTGCTACGAGAGAGAGAGAGAGAGAGAGAGAGAGAGAGAGAGACTGCATTGATCTCCTCCCATTGATTTCATAGATCCTCTTTAGGATGACAATAAAAGTGTCTTTCTGTGTCATCTTCAAGTGCCTCCTTTTCAAATCAGCCATGTGGCAAATTACTCCTGTCATCAGCCGCCCATATTCAAACGGCATTGTGTGATCATCTGTGGAGGTGAGAGTCAGGTTAAATCTTTGCTTTGCACACTTGATATTTGTTTGTGCAGCAGCGCCGCAAATCTTTGAGCATGACATTCAGTAATACGTTGGTTATGTACTGCTGCAACCAAAGCTCTTATAGTTTATAGGCCTGTTAAGTAGCTTTAATACAAAATAAGTTATGTAGCTCCAAGCCACGTCTTTGTTGCTGTGGAGGACTGATTGATTGTTTGAAACCCGAGCTCACCTCAGCTCCCAGCCAGCTGCTTCTCACTATTTACCTGTAAACTTGTCCTTTCCCGCTTTTTGCTTTGTCTGTGGATGGCCGCAGAGCTCTTTCTCTGTCGCCTCTCCCACCTCTTTGTTGTACCAAAGCCTCCAGGGATGAACGGACAAATAGAAGACAGCGAGAGGTGAAGCCCCCCCCCCTCCCCGTTCTCCCATCTATCTTTCTCCCTTGCGAGGCACTCTGCCAGACAAGTTTCCAGGCACTCAAAAGCAGCAAATCGACTCACTGTAGGATTCACTGTCACTTAGCCGAGCTGGGGCACAGCAGCACGCTAGGAGGCCAAATCCTCCTCCCCCTCCTCCTCTCCCCATTTCAGCGCCTTCTCAAATGAAGAAAATGCTATTTGGCATGCCATTGCCGAGGCCTGGTTCTCTGTATAGACGAGCTTATTTCACTTCAGCCCTTTTTTAAAAGCCTCTTCAGTTTTACATTAGTGGGTTGGTCCCGATGACGACTTGATTAAGAGCTTGTCACATTTCAAACAAGTCCAACTGCGAGGGGTCTAGTGAGCGGCGTTCCATCTTGATTCGCTGTGGTTAATTTTAAACAACACGATTGGCAGGCGAGATGGTGCGGCGCCATCCCACGAATCGCTCATCAAGGTTGGGGATGTTTTGTTTTGTGCACAGATTTCGTGATTGTGATTGAGCGCGAGGAGAGCGCTGTCAGAGTTGCAGGCTCTTCCTTTTATTCTTGGCACAAAGCAAACGATCCGCTCGGCACAAAGCCAGCGCTCGCTGCAAACGCCGAATGTAGTAGGCAAGAGGAAGGTGGCGCCGGGTTTTTTTCGCTCGTGCCCGTGCACTCCGATGGATGCACGCACCAGCGCGTAAACACATGCGCGCACGGTGTAATAAAAGATAAAGAATTCTCCTGACAGCAGGAGTTTAAATTTCGCTCCTCGGTGCGACAGCTTTGTCACAGGGAAGAGATTCACCACCACCTCTGGCAGCCCTCAGAGACCCCTCCTCGGAGAACTAGAAGTCCTCCCTTTCTTCTCCCTGTTTCCCTCTGTATTTAGCACTCAGCCTTTTTCTCTAATCAACGACAGGCTTGTGAAAATCTCTACATAAAACAATGCACAATGCTGCTTTATTTCCCTTTTTTCTCTTCCCCTCTGCCTGACTCTTCCCCAGAGTTAGTTTTTTTTTGTCTTGCCTGTGCAGCTGCTGCTGTGAAGAGGATGACAACAGGCATAGAAAACTAAAAGGACACGTTGTCCCCCCCCCCCCCACCCCATTTTTTTCTCTTTAGGTTTCTCTGTACGCAGCTACCTTGCTAACGTGGCTGCTTACATTACACAGGGCTCGTCCACCTTGTATTTGCTGTTTCGGGGAGATAAACACGATGAAAGTGAGAAATAGGTGTGACGTTCTCGGGGAATTTAGCTTAGTAATGTGGCTGTACGCGTGGGTGTGTAGGGAGGAGGATGGAGGTCATACGAGTGTGTTTTTCCTTTTCTAGATTCTGTTTATAAGCAAATGAGGAGCGAGGGACTGGAATCGGCGGGCATGTTTTAATTGTTTGTGACACGTGAAATGAGAAACAATAATGTGTGACTAGCGGGCCGGGGAGATTACAATCTGGTCTGGCGCTTAAAGGAGTGTCAGAGAGATGCATTACCACGTCTTTGTGTCCCTTTCTGCCCCCTCTGAGCCATAAACCACTCAGGAGCATTTAGCCGGCAGTGATTTCTCCTCCGTTCACCTCCTCGCCCTGTTTGTGATCCTGTGGAGCTGCTGGTGGAAAACCTCCCAGGCTTCTTGACTGAATCCCCTAATATGTGTGTCTGTGTGTGTGTGTGTGTGTGTGTGCGTGCAGCCCGGGTTCTCTGCAAATCTCTGCAGCACCACCTGATTTGACTTGGTAATGGGGCATTGATGAGTCTTGGGGGAAAACGGAAAAGGAGCACAAAACCGCACAGCGAAAAAAAACCCACTACTGCGCGGCGGCGGCGGTGAAGACAGCGTCAGGTTGCTCAATGGCAATTGACAAAAGAGGAAAGAAGATAGGGCGAGGTAAAAATGGAGGACTGTGGAGATATAGCTGTCATGTGTTGATGCCTGCGGCCGCCTGCTATTTCTGCAGGGGTGGGGGAAAGAAGCTTAGAGGTGGAGATGGGCTTCAGCACCCGGGCTTCAACTCGATTTGTATTTTTTACTCCGCTGTAGTGAAAGAGCCGGTTCTCTCCCCAGGACAGCAGATTATTTACATCTTTTGCAGAGCTCATTGCTCACAGAATATTGAGTTCAGTGTGGAGGACATAAAAGGTAGCCAAGCCAGGAGTAGTAGGGGAGATAAAAGCAGGATCGCTTAAGCACTCTGTGTTATTTGAAGCACATTTCTACCGCTGTTGATGTAGCCACTAGCCTAATAATTCATCTTGCCTAGTTTTTATCACTCAGCGCACGCCCACGCTCATGCACACACACACACACACGCGCGCACACACACACGCCCACACACACAGTAACTACTCACAAACACAAATTCCCCTCGCCGGCGAGGGTAGGCCCCCTCTAATATAAAACAAGCGATTCAAAGATGAAATGCTCATCATTCTGCCGTCTCACCATGGCCATCCAACAGATGAGTAGTGCTGCTAACAAAAAGCAGGGGGCTGCCTGCGCCCGGCTCTCTCACAGGGGCATCTTGTCTGTGTTATCACTCCAGCTAGTGCTGCAATTAATATTAATGTGCTTTAAAGCACGCTCCAGCAGCCCTGCTTCCCCCTCTCTCTCTCTCTCACACTCTCTCTCTCTTTGTGTGTGTATATATGTCTGTCTGTGTGTGTGTGTGTGTGTGTGTGTTTGTGACTCAGGAGGAAGAGAGCAATAAAGCCAGCGGGGGATAAGAATCTAGGCAGGATATGACAGTCCTCATGTCAGCTGTCTTAGAGCTGGAGGGATGTGTGGATAAAGACAAGGGATGAAACTGAATCCCAGCCAGCCAGACAGGCAGGTAGTACGACATGTAGGTAGAGACTTCCAGCATCCACAGCGGCCGGGGGGGGGGGGGCTGAGCTGTTTATTTAGTCATGTTGTAATAATGCTTGACCTTTTCTTTCAAGTCCACGGCCTGACCTTTAGCACCTTACTCCTCTGCAAATCGGTGAGTGTGTGTGTGTGTCTCTCTCTCACACACACACACACACACGTACCCACATGCACATGCGGCGAGGGAAACGAGCACCTCCTTTGCAGGGAGCTTCATGGTCTGCCAACTCCAGGAGTGGATTGTTCCAAATTAGTATGCATTAGGTGGTTAGTGCAAAGCATTTAATTATGCGAGATGGCACTAAACTGTCTATGTTATGATTAGCCCAACACGTTACAACCTTAATTTCTTCATTTTTTTTTTCTCCCTCTCTCTTTCTGGGGGGTGAGCGGGGGGAGGGTGATAGGCTGCTGAAGGGAGACGGCTTTAGAAATGCTCCCATATTCCCATTAGATGTTACAAGTATCCCCAGTATCTCTGCAGCCAATGTTTTCTCCCTTGAAGGATTTTGATATTTTCTTGTCTCCCCCCTTTCCTTTCACCCCCCCCATCGTTTCATGCCCCCAGATACTTTGTCAGACGATATTGAATCAAGTCACTTCCTTTTTATGTGTGTATGCGCACGTCCGTGCTCTCTGTTTTCACTGAGCCGCTTTTCATGGTAGGCGAGGCTTTTTAATCTTGGGCAGCAGGCAGCGGTGGCAGAACCAGCCTGGGCAGAGTCAGAGCGAGCGAGGGAGCCAGGCAGCCATCCAGCCATCCAGGCAGGCAGGCAGGCAGGCAGTCAGTCAGTCGCTGCAGTGGAGCCCCAGCAGCTCCCCGGAGGAGCCCATTATACAGGAGAGATATCAAACCATGAATCATTTACGCCAGTCCTCCCCTCCCCTCCCTTCTCCTACCCTCGCATGCAGCCTTGACGCCCGGCCGGCCGCCTGCTTGCCGCTGTCTGCATCTTTAATGAATGATTATTGCATTTCATAAACATGGGCTACAGTAATTAAAGTATTATTGATCCTTTCCAAAAATGTTTTTTTTTTTTTTTTTTTTTTTTTTTAGCTCTCCTCTTCACATCTTTTTTTTGTCGCTATGCCGGTTAGAAAAGTCCCTCTAGGAACAGCACACAGTGATTTATTTAGCCTGACGGTGTGATTTTATTTTTTCCCCACTGTTCAGGCATTTCAAGAAAAGGAGGAGGGTGATAATACAACAGGGTGGGGTGGTTTTTTTTAGGCTGTTGTCATTGTGCGGTGCGCGGTGGGGACTGTGTTGGTTGGTGTGTTTTTGTGTTTTGCGTAAAAAGTGTAGCGACACAGGGGTTAATATGCTGGGAAAGAGTGATTTAGGTCAGCGGTCGTGTCTGCATCTGTCACTCTGACAAGCTGGCGCTTTAGGAGGCTGCGCGGCGTTGAATAAAGGAGAGAGTGAGAGACAAGTGAGGAGCGAGCCGGCTCTTTCAAATGGAAAAAAAGGGGAAACCTGACTTGACTGTGATTTGTTCTCTCAGCGACAGGCACCGTGTTACAAGCAGCCGTTTGATATAAACCTAATCAGTTTCACCTCTTCATTGAGGATCAAGACAGTTAAAGCCTCTGCAAATAAGTGCACGTCTCCCTGCCTTCCTCCATCTGTTTTCTCCTTCCTTCTCTCCCACCCTCCTCGAGCTCTCCCTGCTGTCATATTCTCGTGGTCATTTTTCCTTCCCTCTTCTCACTTTCACTACACTTCACTTTCTTTCACACTCTCTTGACATCTATCCCGTGTTCCCTCATCCATCCACCCCCCCCCCATTTCAATCACTTTAGTTTCTGTGTAAATATCACAATCGCTGATGAGGAAAAAGTGCTGGCATCTCCACAAGGGGATTAGAGGAGCCATTTTGTGCATCACTTATTAATGTGTCTATATCTTTTTTTCGCGTCCCTCGTGAGCTGTGTGGCTTGTTTCTTGTTAGACTGAAATATGTTCAAATCCTTTCACACCGCGCAAGTTGTTACCTCCACAATTGACAATTTTCAAAGTCGAGCAGTCAGGTTTTATGTAAAGCTTCATGTTTTGATGAGATATTAGTTCAGTCTAATTATTTTTATTCACAGCTGTTGTTTTGCTTCACAATCACATCATCATAAAACCACTAGCTAAACACAACATAAAATCAGACAGTCCGAGTGATCCGGACATTAAAAGTCCGAGATAGCCTGTCTCTGCTGATTGCTAGCCTTTTCTCCCTGCCCTATGGCTCGTCCCCTTTGTTAGTGAGCCACATGGCTCTCTCTACAGGGCTTAGTCTAATCAGTGCTAAATATTCAGCGGTAGCCCATAGCCTAATCAGCCAGAGCATAATCATTGTCAACCAATTGCATTCCTCTTGACCTCCCAGACGGAGGTAAACTGCATAGCCTCTCCATAGCGCCGCCTCAATTACTGCAGCAGTAACGGTGATAAAGAAGACCACAGGCTCATATGAAAACGGCTGATTGATGTGGACACACACGGCTTATAATTGGATTATAAAGAAGGGCGTTAATGGTGTTAGGGGCTCCATGGTGGACCGGTAATCTAAACACTGACCAGGTATTTAGTGATTTCCCCCTCCTGCCTCTTCATCTAATGCACTTGTGCATCATAACTGTATCCTCGGGGGTCTCGGCACCTAAAGCACAACCCTCTTGTCCCGCCCCTGCTGCAGTGTCAAGGGTGTGTGTGAGCGAGTGTGTCTGTCTGTGTGCGTGTGTGTGTATAAGTAAAATGCTTATGTGAGCTGCCAGTGACTGGCTCTCTTATGCGCGTGACAGCTGTGGGGTCAGAACAAAAAGCTGTCTATTTCCAAAGCAGCAGCCTCCTCATCCTCCTGTCCAACACACAAACACACACACACACAGAATGAGTCAGTGTAAGAATTTGGGAGGATATGTCTGTCCAGCATTTGCACTGAACAAGGCTACGACTCAAGCTTATTTTGATTATTGATGAATCTATCAAATGTGTTTTCCTGATTGAGTCGATAGCCTTCCCTTCACAGTGATCCACAGCTCAAAGTAATGGATTTATATATAACAGCCTAAATATAATTGACTATTTTGTCAAACAAAAACAAAAGTATACATTTTTTTAGTCAAATGAATTGAATTTATGTAGACTGACAAATATTTGCAGCAAGAGTTTCCTCTACATTCATTCAGGAGTGTTGGACCACCACAGTAAGAAAATTACCAACGCAGCGAGATCAAATTAGAAACTGAATATTATAATGTACAAAAAACAAACCCTAACACACAAGCATAGGGCCCATTACATAAAAGTATGGCTTTAATCATGATCAAATGACTAGATTAAAAGAAAATCAGTGCTACAATCAAAAAACAAGAGACCAACAAAGATGGATGTGGAAACGAATACAAAAAGATGACTGTCTCTGTCACCACTGCTACAAGACGATGACAGAGGAAACGCTGCAATGGGAAGTCGATAAGTCCATCAAAAGAAAATTAAGTTGATGATCGATTATCATTTTTCAAGAAAAAGTGAAAAAACACTTGCTGGTAGCAGCTTTGTAATTGTGAGATTTTGCGGCTTTCCTTTGTCATTTATCATTTTTGGACTGTTGGTTGGACAAAAGAAGCAATTTGAAGGCATCACTCTGAAACTTTGAAACTGATGAGCATTTTTCAAATGTCTTTTTAGTTCTTATATCCAAGTAATGAAAATAATCTTAGTTTCAGCCCTATTCACTAATTGACTGATCAACCGACGGAGGAGCTGGTCAGTCATGTTGCTTTGGGGGAGGTTCAGCCCCCCCCCTTGTTGTCAGACCGCTCCTCATTTATTTCTGTTTCTCCTAATGGAAAGCGTTAAGAGAGGGATGTAATTAATTGACCCTGGCAGCTGAAAGGGGGCTGTGTTCGAGTCCTGGAGCAGGTGCTCACTGTGCTGCTCCACCTTCCTCTCCATCAGCCCCTCGCCTCAGTATGCATATCTCCGGCGAGAACCCGTGACTCCCCGCTGACCGATTGGCTTCTGTGCTAAGTGCACTGATGCTGGATGCCTGAGCCCTGCGTGAACGGCATAATACCAACTAATGCCTGAAGGAGTGCTCTCCCCATTTCTATCTCGCCTCTCCCCTCAGCCGCTGCTTAGCCAAGCCTGGCCGGCGCAGAGTAGAGCTGAGTGCCTCCTTTTTCTGCTCTCACTATGCTGCTGCTCTGCCTGGCAGTTTATTAAAGGGAATACTAGCTTTTTCCTCGCGCCCGGGCGTTTGATTTCGACAGCAGCAGAAGCTGTCATGGCAGATAAAAGGCAGCAGGGCCCCAGAATTACGGTGCACACACACAGCATCTGTATTTACTGCGTCATTCTCCCCGCCTCTGACAAGGGAGGAGGAGGAGAGGAGGAGAAAATGGAGGACAGGCTGCTGCATTCATGTGTCTTTACATTGACATGTCTCATCAGGGAGAGAGGTGGACAGACAGTCCACAGTGAAGCCATCAATCAGCCCTTTTCAATACGCCTGTCCAGCACACTGTAATACTCACACATAAAGACTGACAATGGAAGGCGTTATTGCTGCTGTTGACATATTTTTATAAACCTAGTTTTCAGCTGCCTTTTGTCAGGTCAAGTAAAATAGTAAGGTGATTGTGTTGTGCTGGCTGAATATGTCAAGGCTGACTGAGACAATCCGGATTGATATTGATATTATTATCAAGTTTATTTAAACTACAGCATCATCGAGGACAGACCGTCGTTTTTCAGTGGTGTCGAGTAACAGTTAAAAATGACATCTAGGATTCCAAATGATAACAGATATAAAATTAAAAACATTAATTTTAAAAAAGGTAACAAATACAATTTATAAAAGATAAAAATACGAAAACAATTCAATTAAAACAGAAGCTGAATGGTTTATATTCATGGATTTGAATTCACCAATAGCATTAAAATGTTAATTTAAACGGGGCATAAAAAACAGCTAAAAACTGAGATTCCAAGGTCAGTACAAACTTGACAGGCATGTAATGAGCAGTCCAGTCTCAAGCCATACCGTGTACTAGACCTTAAAGGACAGCATGTTAGGGATGGCGGTACCAGCAGGGGGTGATAAGATGGGAGCAAAGGACAAACATTCTATAGTATAAAGAGCCAGAAAGTAAGAGCAGGAAGGAGGTTGAGGTTGGAAGTATGGAGGTTTGAAAACCATGATCTTTTCCTGAACCTTACCAAGTAGTTCTGGTGCCCTTTTTATTTTGAAAGGGTAACCATTGTTTTCTTATAAGCAGGCAAAAAAACATAAAAATAAATAAGTATATATAATCATATATTTATAAAGACATACAGAGAGCAGTTCTTTGTTCTAATCGTGGGCGTAATTGATTCTTCAGATCTTTGCCACTTTTAGTTAATCAGATAATTGGTCAAAATGATTTATTTTTATTGCAGCTTCTAATAAAAAGTGTTTTCTCTCCAAGCCTCGCCTTGAAAACAACTTAACAGAGAGATCCTGGCAGTATCCCTCTCCGAGGCTGTGGGTCATGCTAATTTTGCATCTGCATCATTTCATTGAGCTTTAATTAACACAGCAAGGATTCGGTGTCCTCCAGTGTCATCCACTCAGACAGCTAATACAGACTCATTAGCCTAACTCTGAAACAAAATGTTATTACACTGTTTACTCTTTTGGTATATATTAGAATTGATTAGGTTGATGTATTCATCCACCTAAATTAAGGTTTTCACATCATATCCTGTCGGCCATTTCATCTGCTCAGTATCAGAGGTCTGATATAAGCCTTTATTTAATACAGTACTACCTTAACCTGCTTCCTCAGCAGTGTTTGAAGCAGCCAGCTGTCTGTCTTCTTCATGCATCTCGATGCTGTAGCCCGTGGTGACAGCAAGACTAATGTATTCATGGCGCTGCCACGGTGAGAGGCATTACTTTACCTTTGCTTAATTGAGGGGAAACTCCCCTGACACCTGCTTAGCACAGCGCTAGGCTAGCAGAGCGGCCAGACTCAACCCCAGGAGCCGAGGCCACTGAACCCTGACTGAGAAATAACACAAGCCAAGACCACCCAGGGACTGCGTGCCGAGGGGGGAAATGATTTAATAATGCTGATGAGATATTACGCCGACCCCTTCCTCCACTGTCTCCCTCTCTTTCTGTCATTACTTCTTACCTGAGCAGGGAGACGGCTCTGACTCGGTGCCTGAAGGTGTATTTAGATGGGGCTGCTAAATATTTCACACCCTAAAGACAGAGGAGTGAAAGAAGAAGAAGCAAAAAGGGGAGCAAAAAAATAAGTGCAGAGGGTTTTGACATGGATTGTAGAGGGAGGTTAGTGAGTGTAGTCAAGGGCAGTCGGGGCAGGCTTGTAATTGGCTGACACCAGACTATAGTGTGTGTGTGTATGTGTGTGTGTGCGTGCAGTCAAACACTCTCTGAATGCTGTAAGGCCAAATATATCACCCCAGCCAGGCTGCATTGCTTTCAGGGTGTTGATGTGCTGCCATCAGCATGCGCTACAGTGAATGTTGATCTCAAGTACAACAGACAGTGTATCATTTTCTTTGGGCTCCAATACTAAACTAAAACTCTGCAGAGATACAAGCGAGAGTCCCATCTGAGACGCGGCATGACAGCTCCACTGAGCTCCTGCCCTGTTTTTAATTGTCCCATGCCCCAGGGGCTGCTGGGAGCTAGCTGGGTGGGGCATGAACGTCTTCTCCACGGGGGGATGAGGAGGGAGAGGTGGGTGACAGAGCGCTCGCGGTGTCAGGTGCAGGTGTGGGGAGAAGAGATGGAGAGGGGGCTGACGAGGAAACCGTGGGGAGTCGAGTGGTGGGAAGCCTTCCACTCAGATGCAGAGAGGAGAGGGAGCTTTATGAAAGAGGAAGAGCACGCAGGAGACATCCATCACCACTGCACTCACTGATACATATGATCCAGCTGACAGACAGACACTCCTGCTATAGATTAATACGGAGCACAGTGTGGCCTTAGTGGTGATAGTGATAGTATCCTGTGTCTTTTTAGTTTGGACAAGGAGAATGTTTGGCTTTTATGACCTCTTTTATTTTATTTCAGAAAGTCACCAACATTTGAGCCAAAATGATGCCATAATCACTCTCCTGCCATTAAAAGACTTGGGCACAGCACCTAAGCATTGTTTGCACATTTTAGTTATTGTTTTGGTTTGTATTGTTTTATTTATTTTATTTACCGTATTTATTTATTTATTTTACCGTACCAGAGAGGTTATGTTTTCGTCCGTGTCTGTTGGTTTGTCAGCAGGATTACACAAAAACTACGGATTTTTCATGAAACTCGGATGACAGATGGGTCTCAGCCCTGATTAAATCCAGTTAACTTTTGGTGTGGATCCGGATAAAGGGACGGATTGAGGAACTTTTTCCTTTCTCTCGTTAGCATTGTGTGGTTATTTTTCTCAGGGTATAATGCATGGATCTTGATTTTCTTTTTAAAAAAGGTATATTTTTGGTGGCTGCTATCTGTGAGTGTGTACAAATTGATGTAGATCCAATTTAAAAATCTGGGTCTAGCGGATTTAAATATGCTCCGTTGGATATTGTATTCGGCTTGCTTGAAGGGTGTACTTGCATTGTAATGCCCTTATATATTTTTCATTACATCACTGGTGTAAGATGGTCTTAAATTACATCAGTCCTGTTTATCACAATTATTTCTGGGACACTACATTGTCCAAAAGTAGTTATCATGACAAGCCTATATGACCGTCTGCTCCCCACTTAGTCTCCAGTCTCTGGAGCTGATATGAGGAATCAATCAACGGAAGAATCATTTTTATGATCAGTTGATTGTCATTTTTAAGCAAAAATCATACACATTTGGTTCCAGGCTCTTAATGGTAAGATTATGCTGCTTATTCTCATCTTAACATACAAACTATGGAGTAAATAGATCTCTTTTGACTGTTGGACAAAGATGTTATTTGGAGATGTCAGCCTGGGCTCTAGAAAAAAGTGATTTAATTCAGGAATAATCAGTTTATTGAGCAAATAATCTGCAGATTGATTGATAATGAAAATAATTGCATTTATAGTGGCAGTACCAGATGTGGTAACTATAACTGTCATTACTCTAGTGATCTCACAATTGACTTATTCTGGTGAATTGACTGGTGATATGTATATTTTTTATTAGCTGTTTTGTGCTGTACAAATTCACGTTTATATGCCCCCCCCCTTCCCCCACCAGCAGAGCCCAATTAATATCTTAAGATGCCTCCTCCACGTTATAATGCTAAGACAGTTTCCCTCCAGCCTCGTGCCGTATCATCTGTCATGTTGCTGCTGTGTTATAGCCTCTGTACAGATCCTGCAATAACACTGCGCTTTGTACTATTCATCTCGCAGCTACATGAAAGCCGAGTCGGATGGCAGAGCCTGTTTTATCTAGCAGTTGGATTGTTGCGAAATACTGTCGAAACTCCGATTGTGATTCATCATTCCTTTGAGGTGTACACATATTGAAAATGCCGTTGAATAAACAGCTGGAATGCATGCCTTAATGTGATTATGCTCTCTCCGACGATGACTGTACTCAGGTTAGGGTAATTGGAAAAAGTATGTTTACAAAGCCCTTTATTATTCAGAGCATTGTCTCAACTGGGGAGAATATTGACAAATTGCAGTCGCTGTAAACAGTCACTGAGCCGATGAGTCTTTTATAGTGAAGCATCTGAACAATAGCAGAGCTGTTCAGGGCTGCAGCAGTGAAATGTTGTGCAGCCAAGAGGAAGCAGCATCGTGGTTTTTGGGTCTTGCTCTTCCTGTGTTGCTGGCACAGAGACGTCATCCAGCCAGTCATGCAGGGGTCAGGGGCTCTGAAAATAGCCCTGAAGGGATTCAGGCTGCACTGATAGCATACCTGCTGTTACCCTGAGATGTTATCCAACAGCAGAGCCGGCCCCGGCCCCCTCCCAGCTGCTGTGCTCTGCTTTGAATTCTTCTGCAATACCTCACACAAAGATGGAGTGGGGCCATTATACCTCTGGCTCTCTTAACGCTCCCTGCAGACACACACAAACATGCTTAGTTCCACCTGCACAAACATGCAGGCACGTTTCCTGCAGCCATGCACATCGTCACCGCATCTCGCGCCGCGTGCGTTTTGTCAGAGATCACGCTCGTATGCGAGCGCACACACATCAAACCAGATTGCGCCGCCGCCGCGGAGAGCTTCGCGGCGGCTCTTTGGCAAAGGGTCAGAGTTGACTGCAAATTACAGCTGGTGGCCGACCAAGGCTGGTGATAGATCTCAACGCGCTCTGTGTTTACCCACACACACCTGCACCCCCACCGACGGGAGAGACGGCAGCGCAGCCGAGAGCGCACAGCCATTTTGTAACACCTCGAGGAACTTTCCCTCCTCTCTCCCTGTATGAGGAATAGATGAGGTGGTGCCATTAAGTGAATTTGCTGTTATTTCCCCAGGCTCTTAGCTGAAGATGTCAAACCTCAGCCACCGAAGCAGCCAAGGATGACTGCCGACTCAGGCGGAGGCACACACACTGCGCTCTCTGCCATGCACATGATCAGCTTTCATGCTTCTGTGTAATTTATCAAATTGCTTGGGCATGTGATGAATGCGCCCAGATCTCAAAAGGCAAAAAAAAAACACAGACATTTATTTTGCATTAGGTTGCTGTAATGCCCATGTAACAGCTTAGAATTTAATTACAGTAAACATTCACATTTTCTGAAACAATAATTCAGTAGGCCTTAATTGCTTTGTAGTTTCACAGACTACACTTGAGCGATTACACAAGTAGAATCGGCTTGTTAACCAAAAACTGTTCAATCCCGTTACTTGTACTACGGCCTACTGTATTTCCTCGCTGTGTCGATCGGGACGAGCAAGTAGGCTTAATGCTCGCCGCGTTTTCTCACAAATGCCCCGGCGCTCACACATCCCCGCTGTAGAAGAGGCTCGTTCTTTTCCTGGTGATTTGTCACAGTTCCCCATTGTATTACCCACCACCTCTCCTTCACACTCCAAATCCCCCCCCTCTCTCTTTTCTTTCTCTCCCTCCCCTCCCTCGCTCCCCTAAATCATTTCTTTACATGTGTGTGGGTGCCCCCTCTCGCTGTGATTCTGATACTTCATAACGGCAGGAGGAAATTGAGCTGACCTTGAGGCTGCCGAGCTCCTTTATAATGCTGATGTATGGGGCTGTGGGCGCAGGCAGCCAGTAAGTGAGAGGCATGTTTTTATTTGCCGGGGAGCGGGGCCCAGTGTCAGGACACATAACAAGGTTCATTTCTCGCCCACTCGAGCTAGCTAGTATGCCGGGAAGCTTAGTGTCAAGCATTCGAGTCCACTAAGTGTTTACCTGCATTAGCCTTTGTGTGCTGGTATAAGTTGCATCACGCTGCCTGTAGGGTGATGACGGGGCAAAGCCACACACGGAGTTAACCCCGTTGACAAATTGGTGTCAGTAATATGTTATTTAGATGATGATGGTGCCGTATTGCAAAAGTGTTGCCAAGGCCCTCGTCTCAAGGTTGGAGGAGAGATGGATTCGCACGTCGTTACTGCCCAGTTTGCATTTTATCGGGTAGAGTCTCTTTGACAAACTCGTATCAACCCCGGCTGTCATTGATGTGATTATTTGTTCAGTGTAGATGGCCCACTTTCTTCTCCTCGGCAGCTCTCTACTCATCAGCGCAATCAACTTCCTCCTAACACAATCAGGCTGCTCTCAAATTACGGTCATGATTGAGACCAAGTCGGTGGCAGGAAAAAGACGAGAGGGCTCATGATTCAAGCGTGAACGCTGTTCAGGAGGTGGACACAATAAATTAATATCTGTAAAATATAATGCAATCTAACGCAATAGCCCTGCAATAAGTGCAGCAGATTTTTATCAGCGAGGTGTCATTTTCAGACCGTGTTCTCTCCTCCAGCGTGGAATTGATTTGTATTAAAATGTCGGCTGATTTTTTTTTTTGTTGCAGCAGTTCACCCCAAAATCAATAATTCATATTTTTTCCTCTTACCTGGAGTACCATTCATCCATCTAGATTGTTTTGGTACAAGTTGCAGAGTTTTGGAGATATTGGCCTTACCGATGCCTTCTGTCTAATCATATCGTGGAACTAGATGGCACAAAAAATGCAAAACTCAACTCAGACCTTCCAGAAATCATGACCCTGTTGCTCAAGATCTGTTTTTTTTTTCTACTTAACTACACCTCCCGACCATATGCCAGGTCATATGGTCGGGAGGTGTAGTAGAAGGAAGCGTGCGTTTACTCGTGGACGAAAGGCTAAGTGATTAAGCTAGCTAATGTTACGGCTCAGCTGAGGACACCGTTAATCTTTAAATGTTTCGCTGTCAGGAGCACAAGCCTCTCATCGCTGAGTAGATGCACACTTCCTTCTGAGCGGTGATACCATTCGGGGGGGAGGGGAGGGGTGCAGTTTAGTAGAAAGAAAATAGTTCCTTCATGAAACCGCTCACAACGAGGTCTGTGGATTATCTTGAGAAATGGGGTCGTGATTTCTGGGAAAAGACACTGCTGTTGAGTTTGTCATGTATTCCTTTGGTGTTGTTTATAAACATGTGAAAAACGGTTGGCAACAAATTCTCACAGCCCATCGAGACATTTTCAGATGTCTTCTACCAGCAGTCCGAAATCTAAAAATAGGATAGTTTACTATAATAGCAGAGAAAAACCAAAAAATCCTTAAAATGCCAAAATGAATGACCATTTATTAATAAATAAAGTCACACAAATGTGACTTAAAGCTTCATAAAGTTGTTTACTAGGCTTATTTATTGGATTACAGCTGGTTAAAGTGAACGTCAAACTATTGTGTCCACATTTGTACATAATAATAATAATAATCCTGAGCCAGCCTCGAGCCTTCACACGTTCATGCCTACACACAAAACAAATGAACTGATTGCATAGATCAGAACATATGATCCAAAATCAAATCTGACCACATGCTGCTAAAGAAAAGAGGAGTGTTAGAAAATGTCATGCACTGTTAGGGTGTCCCTGATACAAACCCATTCATGTGCGTCTGTATGGGCTGCAGACAGTCCACAAATGTAAAAGTGGTGCTTCAAGATTAAGACGGTTTTAAATGTTACACTGTAAATAAGCATTTACTCTGAGATGAAATTCAGATCACACGACACAATGTCCTCCAACCCCTAATGCAGTGCTGCTGGAAGAGTGTAATTTACTGTAATGATGCTTTTCCATCTTCCACACCAGGATGTTTTGTGTTCAAACGTTTAACCATGCATGTAGAACAAAACCATCTGCCTTTGCACAGTGTGCAAGTTTGAAGGCTCCCAGGCTCCAAATAAAACCACTCTGACATTGTAGTGGCGTGACATTTTTCACAATGACAAAGGCACAATAGAAATAATATACACGCGTTCATTTTTTGTTTTTACTTTGTCAGGAATGTGAAATAGCCGCTTTAGCCCTAATTTGGAGCCCTGCGTGGAACAGTAGTGGCTGTGGTTGACATTAAGATGAGCGGAGGAAGCCGATCAGCCCTGCCAATTCGGCTCACTTCTCATATGGCACGGATCCACTTGCCTAACCCCATGTCTGGATGCTGCACTCTGAAAACAGGCAAGCACCCAATTCATTCAGTGCTCATCCAACAGCACATTGACTGTGCGCAAAATATGTTTTAGCAGCTTAACAGCGGCAGACTAATCAATCGATCCAGATTTTGCCGTCCATTGATCTTGGCACACCCTGGGTCCAGACAATTACAGCACGTGTATGATAACGATATCATTAGCGGCCCGTGGCCGATCTATTAGGGCAGAGGAAACGCTAGTAGAAATCACCCCAACCATACATAAAAACATTTGCACTGCCAAATGCTGGGGAGAAACGGTCCAAATCTGCTTTGCAAATGCCTCCCTGTCACTCTCCCCTCCTCCCCGCCTCGCCACAGGAACAGTAGAGCGGCGGGCGAGCCTGCTGGTGCTGCTGACTGGCATTCTGTATGTTGATGAATGTGCCGGCCTGACGGCTCAATGTGCTTACCTAATAGGAGCTGCTCTACTGTCACGCTGAGTTTCTCCGTCTCTCTCTCTCACTCACCTCCCTCATGTCTTTTTATTTTTTTTTTCTTCTTCTGGAGGTAGTAAGGAAAGCGTTCCACTTGGCTAGACACTGCAGCCTCCACACTCTGTTTCTCAAAGGTTAATGGAGCTGCCTCACAACGCACACTAATCACCAGGTAATTGCTTTCGTTTGGCTTGATAGGTGGCTAAGGTCAGCCATGATGACCAGCGCAGCCATTTTGGATGAGGGAAGCAGGTTGCTGCCGCTTGCCAAATATGGTTGCCAAGATTATGCTGCTGGTCCATGATCTTTAAAGGCTTTACCCAGTTTTCTTTGGCCCCAAGTGCGTTTTCCCTGTAGAGGTGCAGGTCTAATTCTGTATTTTGAACTAAATTTCTTTTAGCAGTGTGTTTTCTTTTGGAATCATTTTTCGTATCTGAACTAGGGACTAATTTTCCTTTCCCATAGACCAGTCAACTAGACTAAAAGTGAGAAAACATTCAAAATACGGCCAAAAATGAGCACAATTTAATCTACAAGGTTAAACGTTGACCCAAAAAATATAACCTACTGTTATAAAAGCCATTTGAAATGTTAATCAGATTCTTCAATAGCCAAATTATATTTTAAATGCTGCTTAAATATCTGGCACACATGACAAAAACTTGACAGATACCATTTATTTCGACAATACTCAACACAGCAAAAATATTTTGGAAATGTGCCTGATTAAGCCTGATAAGTAATTTAAGGGTGCTATATGTAAAAAGTAATATGTAAAAAAACGTATCTGATTCCAGCTACTTAAATGTGAGTATCTTCTGGTTTCTTTGCTCTTCTGGCAGTTAACTGAATATATTTTGGTTGTGTAGAGAAATCTTGGTTTTAGAAAAACACTGATTTTTTTTTCACAATTTTTTGCCATTTTTTTTTAGACCAAACAACTAACAGATTAATTGAAAATGAAAATAATCGTCAGCTTCAGCCCTCTAACCGATTAGTGTTTCTCGTGTCGACGAGAGAGAGCGAGAGTAACACCCTAATCCCACACGTCCTTAATCCTAAAACTTCAACACCAGCCTCTTAGAGTATGGAAATAGTGGAGATGCTGCCTTTGTTCTCCTCATGTTGTGTTGTAGAGGTGTTTAATGTGGCCACCGTGAGCCTGGTGTTGAAGTAATGGCTTTTTCTGACATGCCGGACAGCCGGAGACACCGACAGACTGAGAGGCGGACTGAAGTCATGAAAGCGAAGCGCTTGTCTTTGATGTCAGCCGACTTCCGCAGGGCCCTGGTGGTCGGGGGGGATTGGGATTTCAGCGCAGGATTTTGGGATTGTCGTGTCAAAAAGGTCTCGTCTGGGTCAAGTAAATTTTAGCCTGTGTGTGTGTGTCTGTGTGTGCGAGTTTGCATATTGGCAAACTATAACTGAGAGCAGGCAGCTGAAGAAGGAAAGGCCAGTTTGTCTTTGTCAGCGTCCACATCAGCCCAATGCTGTTCACATATAATAACGCTCAACCTGCAGTGCATGGCAGTGATCTTTCACATGAGCACACATACTACACTATAGGAATAGACATTTCTAGGCCTGTTGAGCTTGTTGTAGTTGCTCCGTTGTGACCAGTGGGAGAGACTGGATGGATGGGCAGTTTGTGAACGGAATGATGTTGCATGCCTTGTGCTGTGTGGATACAGCCTCTAGGCCCAGATATGAGCAGATTAGAGCGGAGATAAGTTAGTCACAGACCGGTTTTTAGAAGGTTTTAAAAAAACTGGGAGACAGATGAGTCCCTGTGTGTGTGTCTGTTTGTTTGTGTTTGTGTGTTAGCTTGATGGCCACATTGTCTGTCGGCGTGGAAATCCCAGAGTTACTGAAGGGATTGGAAAATCGATGTGCGCTATTCATACACGGATCTAATCCTCAGATTTACTGCCATTTAATCTGTGGTTATGGCGCGGCTCTGATGGCTCTAATGCCGTCAAACAGATGTCCCTGCTCAGCCACCCAGGTTAGGCCGCACCTGGTGACACCATTGAGCCCTGGCACTGGGCGTCCCGCGCTGCACATTTCATCTTCTCCTCAGGTGGCGACGATTGCACAAAAACATGCATTATAGTGTCACGGTGCATCTCCACGACGAAATCAAGCCAAATGTTTACATCAAACATCTGTGGCTGACCCGCCTGAATCGTTGATCACGGTGTGAATGTGAATATTATGTGCTTATCTGGATCGTTGTTGTGTTGTATTCGAGCCGTCTATGACAGCACACCAGCCCGCTCGCTGTGCCGTTGAACAGCGCTGAGATTGCACGGACGGAAATACTTGTATTTTATTCACTGCGCACCTGGTGTTATTTCCACATTCAAAAAGGAACAGACCATTTCACTTCAAAACGCAGACTGAAATCAGGAGGCGTATTGCATCAGAAGCAGGAGATAAATGATAACAAACAGGATCATGTTGTACATCTGGTGGTAAATATGTTACCTTGGTTTGTAGCATCAACAAATAATTGGTTTAGATAAGAGCCACACCTTCCTTTTTAAAGGAAAATAGTAGACAAAATCCTACATCCTACAGTGCCCAGCATGTTTACTAGTAGTTTATCATCTTGTCTTCTATCAGTTGTTTTTCATCATATAAAACTACAAGTCGAACTACATTGTTTCTATGCAGCAACAGTAATTTTACCATAAACTCAATAAAATATCACTGGAAACAAACCTAAAATGTCAATGAAATAATTTTCATGACATCAAAATACTGAGCGAAGTTGAGGAACAGCCATCAGTGAGTGTCGATCCTGTGATTCACTGCCTGCGTGTTCTGCTGGTAGAGGCAGGAGGGGCTGCTGTGTCTCAGCCAACAGCAGTTGACAAGAATTTGCCAGATTTTACAAAGCTAGGCAGGCTGCATATAGACAGCTTCTGTTTTAGCATACTGGTACCTGTTCTGTAACAATATACTCATATACTACTGTACTGTACTTAAAGTACTGGTGAAAGAGCTGTTGATTTAGTATTACTGTACTGTCTAATAACTTAGCCCTGTGTACTGTAACATTTGATTTTGTCGCCTAGTCCTTTTTATGTTTTTGAGGAAATTTTAAAATATCAAGACATATATCTTGTTTTGCGCTTTGTGATATTGGGCTATCAATTTTAAGGCCAAATTGCCCAGCCCTTCTTATTTTGTACCGTCAATTGATAATTTGTCAATTGTCAACTGTTGATGACTCAGACAAAATCCTCCATATATCAGTCATACAGCACCGTCTGTAAAGGGTCCGTAATTTTCTCCTCATAATGTTTGAATCTTAACATAATGACATACCATAAACACATATGTTAAATTATTATTTTAAACTGTGTTGAATAACAATTCTGAATTGTCGTCATCATTCATTTTGTTTAAGCCACCAAAAAAGTGGAATTTTGAATGGAGTCGCATGAGCAGACTGAAGTTTTCGATTGATCATAATTGAGCACAATGAGCAGTTTTATGAAGAGAATGGCACGAATATGTAACGATCAATTTCTTTTCCAGATGGTTGATTTGTTAAAATCAAGATCTGAATTAACGGGAGGGTAGACAAGTCGACCCTCCCGTTAATTGGGATTCTTACGCCCCATACTTACACACATACAGGACAGAAATACAAACATATACACCACCCGTCTGTGCTGTATTATACTACAGTGAAATGGAGCAGATTGGTGTAGCTGTGTGTGTGCGTGTGTGTGTTGCGTTTCTGGGTGTTAAAGAGAGTAAATGCAGGGAATCTCTGTGTGCGGATGCCGAATGTGAAATGTCAATGTTATTGAACAGGTGCTGCGAGGCAGAGCTGTGATGTTTTTATTTCCAAGCTCTTGTCAAGCAAGGCAGAGAAGAGAGGGCTCATGGGATAATGGGGGAGGTTCAGGGGTGGGGGACTGTGCGTGTGCGTAATTCTTTGTGTATATGTGTGCGTGTTTTACAGTGTGTGTGTGTAGAAAGTACGAGTGCCTAGATCTGCGCGTATCCAGAGAGGTTTTATTGAGAAGAGGGAAATGAATACGGGCGCAGAATACCAGCTCGCAATCTCCTCATAGAAATGTTAACTGCACTGTGAATGGTATTATTTTTATATTGTGCACCTTCATGTTTTTTCAGTGCCTGTATTCACCATGTGTTAAACATGATGCCAAATATGGCAGCCGTCTTCACCCATGCATACGCCTGTACTGTCAAGCTGTTATCACCTCGTTTGTTCCATTTACACATCATTCATATTTTCTCCCCTTGTCCTCTGTGTGTGTGCGTCTGTTCTTCTTCCCCCCCCTTCGTTTTTTTTTTCTCTTGCAGACTGTCGTTGTGTCAATACTTGTTGAGAGGCAATGTGGCAGTGAGCTAGGAGGTGAATGCAGTCAAGGTTAGTCAACAATGCTTTGTGACACTGGAGTGCTGACTAACACAGCCCCTAACCCCCCTCTCCTTCCCCCAAAATGTTTTCTGTTCCTGCCCCCACCCGGTCTGGACCTTGATCATGTTCCCCACCTGCCCTTGGTGCTTTTTAGTCTCATTCCCCACCCCCTCACTGTGAGCAGAGCTGTATAATTTGTTGATGAATTAATTAATCAATCGAAAGAAGATGAGTCGTTTCAGTCATTTACAAGCAAAAATGTCAAACGTTTTGCTGGTTCCAGCTGCTTAAATGTGAGGATTTGCTGCTTTTATTTGTCATTCATGAGAGTAAATGAAGAGTCTTTAGGTTTTGGATCTTGGTTTGACAATAGAAACAATTTTAGGAGCATTTTTCAATCATTCGTTTTTTCACATTTTCTAAACTGAACAAATCCTTGATAAATTGTGATAATAATCAGCAGTTTAATCGCTTATTAAAATAATCGTCACGTGCAGCATAAATTGTCAGGGTTCATAAGAGTGCTGAAAATCCTTGAAAACACTCGAGGTTTGAAAAGTGCTCCAATATTTGATAGCTGCTAACTCATGCTAACCCACTCCTGTGTTTGTGCCTGGATGCATTATTTGCTATTTTTCACGAGTGCACTACATCTACCCATGTCTTGTCTTACCCAGTGCAGTGCTGTTTTTTTTTTTTTTTTTGGTGGCTTGAAGACGTCACGCCGGTCTTTGTCATTGCGGTTCCACTTGTGATTCTGCACTGCACTTTTAATTCCAGTGAAAGTGTGATTACCATGTTGCCATTTCCACTCCCCTATCCAGCCTTTTTTTTTTTTTTTTTTTTTGAAGAGGTGCGAGAGTGAGAGCAGCGCCTATCCGAATGTCCACAACAGCGGCAGAGAATCCAGCCACGATATTGGGGGGTGGGAGGGGGGGTGGGGCGGCAGTTCAAAGCCGACTAGCAGGTTACTTAATGAGTTTGGTAATTGGCTCGCTGTGGCCTCCGCGCATCCCTGCCCTCCTGCTGCTGATGTGTGCAGGAACAGAGAGAGCCCGACCCATCCATCTTTCCCTCCATCCATCCCCGTTCCAGGAGCTGACTGAAGGAGCTAATGCTGCGCCAAACCTCCTCTGTCTGTTCCCCTCAGCCCTTTCTATAGAGACAGTTTAGTGTGCTGCATGTTAGGTTTCCAATCTGCGCAATATCGAATATCAACAGCGTTACTCTATCTCTCTTTCCCCAGTCTCTCCCACTTGGTCGCTATCTTTTACACACACACACACACACACACACACGCACATATCTATCATATGTTGGATGCTTCATGCATTATGCAGAATATGTGCATCCAAACAAGCAATTTGCAGAATTTCCAGCTCAGCACGTTCGGAGTAGTAATTCTCTGTGTGGCCGCAGCGGCATAATGAGAAACACACTTCCATGCTCAGTTGATTCATAAGTCCAAACAATAAAGACAAAGAGCAGCACGCTTGCCATGTAATCATCAATGACACCAAACATATTATTCTCAGTTTTTTCGGCACATTATCTCCTCACCAGGGACATCAAAAGGACAGCTATTTTTCCTGTCTCAGCGCTGTTCTGATAATGTGTGGTTAGAGGGAAAGCATCACATCTGGTTTAAATCTGTTGTGAAATTATAGTGATAATAGTTGGAGGGGGAAAAAAAAAATCTTGAATGACCTTCACGGTTAAGTTGTAATTGAGAGATGTTTTTTTATTCTGTATTGTTTATTGCTTTGTTTGTTTATAATAAGCCCCTAGAACGTAGCGCCTTTGGGGATCCGCACCAGCGAGGCTAACCTAATATATATTCTAACTAATGAGCAAGCTTCCCACCTTCCTACCTATTCCCATTAATTTCCATTTTGTACCTTTAAAAAGTCATAAATAAAGCCCGCGCGCATTAGCAAATGCAGCCTGTAGTCTCTAGTTGCAAGAACCGCTGCCAAGCTTTTTATCTACTCCCATAGTGGAGCAGTTGATTCTGAACGCTGCAGGGGTTGCAAGGCCAAAGCACAGCTAAGTGGCTCCTCTTGACCTCAGCGCTGATCTCCAAACTGTCTGCTCCGACTGCACACAGACACATTTTCACCCATCGCTCCCAAAAAAAAAAAAAAACAGTCTAATCACACAAGACGGCCTCGACACTCCGGTCTGTGCGGCGTCTCTGTGAGTAACACATCCCTTTTTCTCACTGCGCCCAGCGCTGACACGCTCGACCGTACATTTGCTTTTGAGATTACTTCTCGCTGCTGTGATTCATGCCAAATTGGAAGAAAGAGGGAATGTGAGGAGGACAAATTCGAGATGTGAAGAATTAGCTTGAATGAGTCGAGAATCTCGTTCCTCTGACCTATAATGGATGCGCTTATTCTAGTTATCACTATCTATCTGTAAACTAGATGGCTGAATCATTAGGTTACACATTGAGAGCAGCCAAGTGTGACCAGAGGAGAATAATTGATTTCTGATTTTCTGAGTGCTGGTGCTGAGGGGAGAGAAAGAAACATGCAGCTTTGCGCGCCATATTGAGTATCTTAATATGCATGTCATGAACGGGAGCGTAGGGAGTTAATTCTTTTCTTATTGTCTCACACACCACCACCTCCACCTCCTCTTTTAGCACAGCAACAGCCCGAAACCTGCACCTCCCCTCCTCGTCCATAGGGTGGCAGTGTGTGGAGGTTAGACAGCCATGTGCTCTGTGTGAAATGGAGCAGTCACTGGCTATTTGAGCAGATTAGCTCAGAGACAGTAACCACACAGGAATCACACACCCCAACCGCCACTCTCCCTCTCTCTCTCTCTCTGTGTCTCTCTCTGTTTTGCTCTCACGATCATGGACCCCACTCGCTCCGCTGACTGCCGATCAAGTTTAAACACAGTCTCACCCTGCTGCAATAGGATTTTCCTAACTGGTTCCAGAGCCGAGAATCAGACACATGTACTGTTTGTTTATCTTGCTGTGTCTTTGTTCACAAAAGGATTTGCCTGAAATGTAAACTTCCTCTTTTAGCCACAGCCTGCACTCTCTCTCTCGCTCTCTCTCTCGCTCTCTCTGTGGCCCTCCTTGGAAATACAGTCTCATTCCTCAGAGCCTGTTCTCAGTGCAGCCACGGCAAAGGCTGAACTGCTCTTTTATTCAGATGAATGAGGCCCTGTTTTTGCCCGGAGAATCAGACGGACAGTCCATGTGAGAGCTTGAAGAATGTGGAAAATCAGGGCCTCAGTGAAGTAGCAATCGAAGGTATTACATGGTCTGTTTGTGGCTGTTTTCACTTCCTATGTTTGTGAGTTCATGGCCGTACGGCGCCGGCTGATTACTCTCTGGTTCATAAACATTTCACACCCTGATTCTCTTTTACCTCGGCTTCTTTCTTCGTCTTCAGTAAGCTGTCGTCTTACGGAAACTCGACTCCTCAGACGTAGCGAAGGCGTCTATTAAAAGCTGCTTGTTTCTCCTTGTGTATATATATCAATGAGCAATTAGGTTCTGCTTTGTTTTCTAAAGAGAAACTGCTGTGCTTCCTCTCGGTAGCATTTCATCGATTTGTCAGCCAGGTGGCAGCTACCTCCATCTGGAATAAGGTTTACTTACATTCTTTTTTTTTTTTTTAATGTGCAATAGTTTTACCAAATGGCTGCTGCAAGCAAGTTTCACTCTCTTGAGTAGCTTGTGTAGCTTGGCAAAGAGATTAGACATATGTAGCCTACAAGTGTCTTGGTTTTCAGAGTGTTGTGAGGCTGCCAAATGTGACTGTGAATAGCTATGTAAACAAGATAGCTATGCGAGGCTAGACCTTGCACTGATTGCCTAAAGTGAAATACCATTCCTCGGCTTCCCTCACATTTTTACAACTTTGTTAATGATCGCAAATAAAGGGCTTGCTAGGTAGCAGCCTAATTGCTAGCTGTCTGTTTGGATTGTCTCCAAAGGACATCTTGATGACGGCTGTTTGCTCGCGTAGAGAAAAGTGCAACATCCACGGTTTTTAAAGCCCCTTTTCTCCTTTGTTCATTAATGGAATTTAGCTCTTTCGAGTGCCGTTCTTTTCAGCTAAAGCAATACTCCTTGAAAAACTGTGATTCTTCAAATCCACAAGCGTGTAGTTAACCATATTTAGTTGAGTAATTTCCTTGAGTCACTTTGTTGGGAGATTGGAGAGGATTGTTTTATTGCTTCCCCTTCTCTCAGCCCCCTCCAGGCAAAGTCTGTGTTTTAATTAGTCGTGTAAGACCCTATTTTCCCTTTGGATTCCCCCAACTTGTAAAGTGCTCTCTTAAGAATCCATGAAGGCTAAAAGGGGCAATGAATGATTTGAAGTCAGCTTTTTTTTGCTTGCCTGCCAGCAGAGAAGAGAGAAGGGAGGAGGGGGGGCTATCAGCACTTGCCGTCAGCATGAGGAACAGTAACTTGAAGCAGCAGTCACACAGAGTCTTTGTTCTTTATGGATTTAGTACGTGTGGCGAAGAGAGAGTCGCTGCTTTAAAAGCCCCATCTGGAAAGGCTGTTCAAGTTGCTAATATGAGCAGAAGCGGCTCCTGTAGATAATACCTGCCCGAGAATGGTAAAACAGTCTCGAGGTGCAATCTAGCACATCCGCTTCAACCCCCCCCCCCTCCTGTATTATGTTTTGGCAGCAGGGCCGTTAGCTTGTTACACTGTCGAGATTTAGTCATGTGTTAAAGTCGAAGCTTCAGAAGTCCACCCCCACCGCCACCACCACAACAACCTAACCCTCCTCTCGGTTTACAAGTCTGTTTTCTTCTCCCAATCCCTCTTTTTTTTTCTCTCTCTTCTCCCCTTCAACTCGTCTGCTCATCCCTGGTGAATGTATTAAATGAAGTTACTAGATATGAGTGCTTAAGAGGCCAGGGCCTCTGAGGCTTGCCAAGTCTCTCACAGGCTTGGCTCAGTCATCCATGTCACTTTTTTCTGTTGTTTCAGCTACTGGCTGACTTACTCGAGCACTTTCTCTCTTTCCCGCCCGCTCTGTCTGGTGTTTGCTGCCTCCGAGAGGCTTGTTTTTCTCCAGTGTGGAGAAAAATCAGGCTAAAGCAAACAGTGTGTGTCAGCCACAGCTTTTGTTAAGTATTCATTTTTAATGAGCGTAAGTGGCTACAGAATCCTATAAACCATAAATGGAGTAGTCAGACTGAGGGGGAGGGAGGGAGCGAGGGAGGAGGGGGCATGTTGGCCTTTGATTCAGTGGCAGTCTTGCAGTCTTTTTGTTTAGTAACACTTGTACTAATTATGCTTGATGTGGATGAAGAAAACATATTTCAGAATGATAGCTTGTGTTGCTTTATTGTGCCATTTTTTTTCCTTCTTCTTCCTCCCTCACACTGGTTCTTTCTTTGAGCTCATACAAGGAATTGTTCTCCTTTTAATAATCTTTAGGAAAAAGAGCGAGTCACAGAAAAGTGTCGCGCGGCGCGCAGCTCTGTTAGATTTAATTTCCTCTGAATTCAGAAACGGGCGCCGAGTAAACCGGTATTTGTTCTGTCGGGCTGGAAGAAGGCACCGTAGCTGTAGATGGAGGGCTTGCTCGGGGAAAAAGGTATTGTGATGGGCCGTTTGAATGCTGAACAGAATTGAATAGACACAGTCAGCTTCCCAGATACATGCTTAGGCCTGTAGAATGTGGAGTGCTTTGCTTGTAACTGCACCGGTTGTCTCCTTTCATTATCGGTTAATGGTGCCCAACTTGACAGAGCCATGTGATAAACAGTGGAGCTGTGAAATCCTGGAGGTGGAGTTCTCGTCCGCCTGATAATGGGATCTCATCTGCCGGGGAGGGGAGCCTGCCCTGCCAGCCAATCCAGCTTTGCTCTTGCTCTGCCTTCAAGAGAGGATTCACTGCACACTCACCCTCTCCACCGCTCCAAGTTAAGCCTCGCTGAAGATGCTGGCGTTCGACTGGTTTTTCTTCTTGTAGAATCTTTTTTTTTTTTTTTTTTGGAGCCTGAACCACCATTGTAGTCATTTTTAGGCTGTGATTGCACATTAAACACAAAGAGACAAGCATTTCCGCCTTCTTATCAGTCGTTGGGTGTTTGTGTAACTCAGGAAAGGAGGCAGACTGTGCGTGTGTGTTTGTGAGTGTGTGTGTGTAAATATCATAAACATTGACCTTGTGAAATGTATACATACTGTGATAAGGGAGGAGCTGTTGCTTGCTGCGGTGGTGTTAGGTTACCATGCGGAGGGTGGGGTGGGGGGGGGGGTTCGACTTCTCAGGACAGTTGCCTCAGGAGGAAGGTTTTACCAGCACTTTGTTACACAGCACAAACCCCCCACCTTCCTCCTCCTCCTCCTCGTCCTCCTCCTCCTGCTCTGCTATTGAAACGAAGACGACCAACATGGCTTGTAGCACAATGAAGGACCCCCTGCACACCACCCCTCAACTCAATTGCTATTGATCCCCACTGCCTGTCTCTCCTGCTTGCCCCGGCTTTAGTGCATTAAGAAAAAAAAAATGTCCCAATGTGCAAACTATTTGCTTTTCTTAATTGGATTTTGACACTGATCCAATATCATGTTTAAGACAATGAAAATGTGTCAAGCGACCGGCTCAGTAAAATGGAAATCATCCTATTAATTTATAACTTAATGCAGTCCATCTTTTGTCACCCCCCCCACCACCACAGCCCCACCCCCCTAATGTGTGTGTGTGTGAGGGGGAAAAAAGACAAAACAAACCATAGTGTACATTATTCAACCACAAAATGAGTTCTGAGACCTTGGAGGAGGGGGGAAATACCCAGCATCACATCTCTCTCTCTTTTTTTTTTTTTTTGATGTGATGCATTAAAATCAGCCTCCCAAATATTGCTAATGGACTATTCACATTATCATCCCGGCTTGTTTCTGCCTTTTTAATGGGTGGGGTGACTAATTAATTCATTATCCAAATATGCAAATGAGCTCCACAAGCCTGAGCGGCATTCAAGCCGCTTTCTCTCTCCCAGTGCGAAATCATAATGTTTAAGGACGGATGATTTTATTTATGTCGTTAAAGAGACGCTATGTAGTCGAAAACTCAGACTTTTAATACAGTAATGAGACAAGGATACAAAGGCATGATATATTTCATTGTATCTGCAACTGAATAAACAAGCTGCTCTCAGAGGAGAATAAGGTCCAGTACACTGTTTGTTTAAAGCTCGAGAGGTGGCAGGGTCCGCCACACGTAAACAAAAACAAAAATGAAACCATTTTGAAATGGTGTCGTCCTTTAAGGTCAGTTTGTTTGCTCAGTTTATTCAGTCGTGAAAAAGGAAGAGGGTGTATTTAGGCGTTTAAAAATCAGCCAGTGTAGATTGTGCTTTCTGGTTTTTTTAAGCGTTGGATCGTGTCGTCGTGCAGACATTATTTACAAGACACTTCTACTATTACTCCCAGCTTTCATTGTCTCGCTCACTCACATTCCCATAAGCGTTTTTTTTTTTTTTTCTTTCCCTTCTTCTTCTCCCCATTGATCCTTGATGATGGTCACTTTTGGCTGCCGTGCATCTCGCACAACACACAGCACACACTGTGCGCGCAGCTTTTCCCTACGGGGGCTGCCATCAATCAACAGCCACATTGGCTCCCCCAACACCATAACCACCACCACCACCACCACCTCCTCCTCCTCCTCCTCCTCCACCCTTTTGTCCCTGGCGATTATTTGAATCCAGTCCATGTTTTTGTTTCGCTCTGATTTTTTTTCTTGCCCTCTCTCTCTCTCTCTCTCTCTCTCTCTCTCTCTCTCTCTCTTTTTTTTGTGTTGAGTGTGGTCGGGGTAATTCTCCTTCACTAGTGTCTGGATAAAGAAAGACTAGGTCAGCCATGTGGATGCGTCTGTTGAACAGCTGAAGAGGAGGGAGGAGGGGGAGGAGGAGGGAGCGATAGGGGGAGAGTGTGTGTGTGTGTGTGTGTGCATAGGAAAGAGAGAGAGGAGAGAGAGAGAGAGAGCGAGCGAGAGAGAGAGCGCGTGTGTGTGTGTGGAAAAGGAAGCGGAGCCTGTAAACGGCGAACTCACTGGTTTCCTACCCCTCGAAACAACTATCAGCGCCGCGGTACTTTTCATGTGGACACTACCATCGCCGGAGGGGAATGGGAGCCGGACTATCTCACGTTATATAGTGCCTTTTTTTCTTCTTCTTCTTCTTTTTTTTTTTTTTTTTGATTTGCTCGGCGATTTCGTGGACGTGAAGAGTCCATCAGTAAAGTGAAACCGTCTTTTGTTGAAGCAAGTGCTCGCCTGCCTGCCTGCCTTCCTGAGCCCAGTCCGTGCAGGGTTTAAAAAAAAAAAAGAAAGAAAGAAGGGAAGAAAAAACGATAGAGAGGAAAGGGGCAGGAAAAAAAAGTCTCCGCGTTCGAGTGCTTTTGGTCCCCGCGTTTCCTTGGATTTGACCCAGCTGGCTTTAAGTTCGGTGGGTCATCTCGGGCAAGGATCGCGTTTTTTTTTTTTTTTCAACTTGTTTGCAGCAGTCTCTGGGACTCCAAGAATCACCAGACTGGCGGGTGAGTAGTTGAATACAAAAAAAGATTGCAGGACGGTTGTGGCGAGGAGGAGGAGGAGGGAGGGAGGGAGGGAGCAGACAGGGGGAGCAATGTGTGTGAGATTTAAAAAAAAAAAAAAAATGTTTTCGAGCAGCAGTGTTGACTAAAAATCCTGGTGGCACTTCGACTTTGACCCTAAAAGTGACTGCAAAAATGTGTGTAGGAAGCGTGTGTGACCTCCAGTCAAATGTTTTTGAGCTCAAAAGTTTGGCTGCATTGTTGTAAAAACTTGGCTCTTCTCTCTCTGTGTGTGTCTCTCTGGACCCTCAAAGCAACCTCCATGACCCGGCCCCGGCCTGTAGCAGGGCTCCAGACAGCAGCTAATGGTTTTAAAGTGAGAATGATGAAGTAAACAAGGGGGGGGGCGCTCAAATGGCAAAACATCTTGCTGTCCAGGAAACACGCATGAAAGAGGGTTTTTTTTTCTTGAAAGTGTCTTTAAGTGTGTGTGTGTATCAACCTCGAGGAACAGGAAAAAGTTCTGACAGGGAAGAAGAAAATGTTGAAACAGGTCCTGATGAGTCAGTGGCACATACATTTGATGGGTGGGATTTCCCCAAGTTTCACATAAAGAGGGGGAGGGGGTGGGGGGGCTGTTGGATTTACAGCCTCGCTCCTGTCATAAATTGATTATTGGACTGTAATAATGGAAAGTAGTTTAGAGGTTTGAAATGAGGAAGGGTAGGGGAGGGAGGGAGGGAGGGGGCACTGTGTGGGAGAGCGGGTGAACCGGTTGCAAACTGTTGAAGGACCACCAAATTAACTTGACTTCCCCCTTTCAGCACCCCAGAGGCTATGAACTCTGGCCCCAGCACATGCAGCTCTCACTGTGGGGGGGTGAGGAGGGTGAGGAAGGGGGGGGATCTGTGCCTGTTGTTGAAAAGAGCAAGGGGGGTTCGCTGGTGGGATGTGTGTGTGTGTGTGTTGAGGAGGGGGGCAGCTTAGGATTTGAAAGCAGACTACAGTTATTTGTCTGAAAGGCAGCTTATCTAATGTTTTCCAGTTATACTACAAGAGTGGCGGGGGGGAGGAGGGCTTGTTTACTTAAATCACTGTAAAATTGGTCATAGTAAGTCATAAAGTGAGTCTTCATGTGACTCCAGTCAGAAGCTGAATCCGCTGGGTATGTGGCCACATAAGCACAAAGAGAGCTACAGGCCTGAGACAAGATTCAAATCAAGACTGGGGGGGGGGGGCAGTGATTGCCTTCAATCTCTGCCATATAAAAACAATCCCTTCCTGCAGTCCTCCCCCCGCTGCTGCGTTTCTTACATGGACTCAGATGTTGCATTGCTAATTGTGAGGAGCTAATCTCCACCATGCCCAGCTTCCTGTGGCATTTATTTATTTATTTTTCTTTTTGCCCCCTCCTGCTTGCTGAGAAGTGACCTCGAGCTTAATGATTCAGATGTGATTAATCCACTTGAGTGGGACGACACTGCGCGGGCTAATGTATGGCACAAGCGCCGCGGATAATGGATGGCCGCTGGAACATAAAGGGCATTTCTCTCCGCGGAAAAAAAAAAAAAATGTTTGAACGCTCTAAAAGTCACGGCACTGTGAAGATGGCACATTGTGTAAGTCACGAGCTGCAATTATGGTTAAAATGTTAACAATGGTTGTCTTTCTTAGTGTTACCGTGAGTCACACCGCTGAAGTGGTGGTGCTCTCTGTCTAATCTTTTGATTTAGATGTCAATAACAGATGGAGTGCGAATATTTTACAGACAACAAGCCTCACTTCCCTTTTCATCGATGAGTTTTCAGGTGATGTCACTTGACAAATGAGTTTATTTGCAGTATGGCAGCGTAAACAAGACAGGGGGTGAGCGTCCGACTCGTGTAGGTGACATTAACTGTTTACACGCTCAAAATGTTCCAGTTTTTGCATTTAGTCGGTGAAAGACAATAGTATTTCTATGCCGTTAACATGGCTTATGAAAAGGAATATTCCGCTGATATTCCTCTTCCTGTTTATCAGTGTTTACAAGGAATTAAATGCTTTATAAACCACTTATCAGGTTGCAACTTAACAATAAACAGTTGCTTAATTAATCGTTTACAAAGCATTTCACTGTTAAACGTGAAATAACTATTTCACAATTATACAAATTTACCTTATTTAAGTTATTTATGATCGTTATTGATCAATTGCTGCTGCTTTTCTTTTGGCCGTTTGTACTCAAGCCTCGCAAACTGTTGGCTAGTTGGTTTGTGTGCAGCGCACAGAGCTGACCTTAAACAGGCAGGAGGCCATGTCTCGCACACTGCATTTTCCAAATGTGCTGTGTGCATGTTCGAATTATGCTCCAAAAAGCCATATAATCTTGGCAAATTCCACATGTCTTAATTGGAAATGCTACATATGGAATGAGTCCTAATGCAGTATAGCCATGAAAGTACAGCGGTTCACATGACCCGTATCGAATTCTGAGCATTGTGATGGTTAATAGTGGAAATCTAGTGAGCATGTAAAAGCAGTCACTGAGGCTTTTCCTGTTTTTTCTTTTGAGAATGTTTTTTTGTTTAGTGGTCACTGATTCAGCCGAGGATTAGCCCTTTTGCAAGTTGCACTGAAAATGGTAAACAGTAGTGTGACAGAAATCATTTTGGTTATGTGGGTAATGTGCAATCACAGTCCCAATCTCGGCCTGCGCAGTCATGTGGGAAAACTTGCGTAGCTTGTCTTTCTGAACACATTTTGAAATGGCATGTTCCTCTCTTCCCCAGAGGATTAGGATATCCATTTAGTTTCACCACTTGTGGACTGAATGAAAGAGGAAGTGGTCAGCCCCTCTTAATGGAGTTGTACGCACGAGCCCGGGTTGTTCTGCAGTGTGGGGTTGGTTTTGTGGAAAAGCAGCACGGAGGGTTTCACGGCGAGGCTGCTATCGAATGAGAACATAGCAGGCTAAATCTTAATTATGTGCTCACTGCCATACTGCTGTCGCTATCACTTTACATCATCTCCCATTTGCAGTGCTTCATACCAGTGTTTTGTGGGAAATTAAATCTGATGTGCAATTTGATCTGGGTCTGAGTCCGCAGTCTGTGTTGTTGATTCATGTAAACCGCGGGGAAGCATAGTAGCGGTGTGAGTCACCCGCCCTTCCACAAACACAAGTCTCACCGCTGACAAGGTACAGAGAGCTAGTAAACATTCAGCTCACATACGGGCGAGTGTCACCTCTGAGGAATCTGAGGGGCGATATCCGGATCAAAGAGGCTGTTTCCGACCTTACAGAGAGAGAGAGATGCTTCATGGAGTGAGGCTGTAACGGCTGTCTAGCTGCTCAGAGGCGGCTGAATGTTTGACAGGGCATTGGAAAAACGTTATTTAATCTGCTCGCATGATGGTCCTCGCTGGGATTGCACCACGCTGCGACTCTGCCCCCTTTTTTCCTTCCCTGTGTCAAGATGATGGCAGTTTTCTGGCTGGTAGCGAAAACACTCAGCGGTTGTCTGTGTGTTTCTGTTTAAACGGTGTGATGTAATGCGTAAAGAATCGGAGAAATTGTAATTGATGCAGTGTTGGCGGGCCTCTAATTCCCTTTCTAATGAGTGAGTCTGTTGAGGTCTTGATATCCTATCCATTTGGGTAATAGTCTGAATGACTCAACTGTGCTGCATTGCAATCACAAAGAAATGACCCAATTGTTATTATAATGAGGCACGTGAATGAAAACAGATGTGATGTTTTGAGCCTTTACAAAACAAACAGTTTGTAAGGTGCTGATCAGGTAAGCGTTTGTGAATCACACAACTGCATGCGCATCAGCCACATAAAAGGTGTCGCTCCAACAATACAGAAACACTAGAGCCGCCTTGTCATAAAGCCAGGTGGAAAATCAATGAGAAGTCGTGGCCTCCATACCATTGTAGGAATCATTTCCATCCCCCTACACAGAAGCAACCTCATGGTTCTGAGGGGCGATGATAAATCTCTTCAGGTCTTGTTGATTCCTTCGACGAGACTCATTCCTAAATGGAACGAGTCAGCTCGGCACGTCCTGACCTATTGTCCTTGCGGATAGTGGTTTACCAGTGACGCATTTAGAATACATTAGCCACTGATTGACATAGTTGTACAAATGAAACACTGCTAAGGAGGCAGTACCCTCTGCTGGGTGACTACTGAAATAGAGAGTGATGAAGGACTTGAGAAGTGATTGTTCATAGAAAATTCCAATCTAATTTGTTTTGTGCGCAGAGGAAGGACCGATATCTTTAATTAACATAAACCTCAGGAGCCAACGATGAGTGAGAAATTGGGATAATTGAAAATAGGCCCCGTCTCCTTTTCCCCCCTCTCTTTGTCTGTACATCCTAAAGCAGCTGAGCCCATCGGAGGGCACTTTCACACATGTTAAGTGGGGGGACATCTGGCCTTGTTAATTCAGTGCATGGTCATAAAGTGGAATGGCGGTCCCCACAGGGCCGCCTGCTCTGAACACCGTCAGATGGAGGCTGTGTGCCCTCGCTGCCTCCTCGTCCTCCCTGTTGACTGTCCCTCTGACACCAGCTCTGACACTTGAACAAGAACGTCCTCGCAATCCCCCCATGATGCTTAAACATGAGCGATGTAGTGGTACGTTCAGTTCAGTATGTGACTTCCTCGGTTTAGTTTGTCCTGTAAACCAAATAATTGCTATGAAAATAGCATGCGCGACAGAAATTTTAGAACAAAATTTTTACCCACTGCGCCAGTTTTTGTGTGTTAGCTGTAACATGCTACCACGACTAGTCAAGCTCGTGTAGTGTCACTGCTCCGCCGTATGGTAGCGTTAAGCTTTTCAGTTAGGTAGGTGTTACTATGGATCTCACTGCTTTTCTTGGCAAGACCTGCCCTCCTCTGCTTCTGATTGGCTTTCCTTGATATTCTTAACTGAACCCTAACCAGTCTCACTCCTCATGCCTAGACCTGACCAACCCAATCAAGAAGGGCAACCAATTAGAGGCAGAGTAGGGCAGGTCTTGCCATGAAAAGCAGTAAGATCAATAAAAATGTGTTAGTTATAGTGAAAATGGCGGATTTGTCAATTAGTGCGTATTATTCAACAGAAATCTGTTACATCTGTGGAAACACTTCAAACACATCACTTAAGAAGTGAGACGCTCCATGATCTTAGCAATCAGTTACACGTAAATGGCTCTTTTCCCCACCATATATTGGAGTCTTGCATCCGTTGAGTGTTTGTGTTATGATGAGTGGGGCTGTCAGAGTCTATATCCCAGTATCCACCTTACGTCCCTGCATCCGCAGGAACGGTAGCAAATAATCGAGTGACAGCAGCGGGGAAGTGTTCATGCTGCGCATTCATTTCCTATTTTAGCAAGTAAACATTTAATGTGTTCAAATGTATCACAGCTTTATTTATGCATAGAATCTGCTGTTAAGTCTGAATTATACATTAGCCAATGAATAATGCATCAGTGCCATTCCTTAATGATTACTTGCCAGGCAGCGAATGGTAATATTTGTTGATAAATTTGCCCATTGATCTTGCTGGTGTTTAACCAGGCTTGTAGAGATGATGTTTGCTCCATTTGGTGTTAAGGGAGGGTTTTTTGTCAAGGATGTAATCAAAAGGAAGCTAATTGTCTGTTTTTTTTTCCCCCAAGAAGATGTCTTTAAAAAATGATGGGTAAGCCCTGAGGAATCAAAGCAAAATGGATACGAACTGATTCTCTGAGCACATACTACTTAGTGCCTGTAGTTGTCGGTTCTCTTACATCTCAGTAAGGTTTGTGTGTTTTACACACGGCTCTTTTTGTGGCTGCTCTTACGATGAGTTATTTATCCTTAGACCTCGACAGATCAATGTCCAATTACAGTTTTGTCTTTGTTGGCCTGTAGCCCATTACATGACAAGAGTATGTTTGTTCGAGTCTAGACGATGTCTGGCGGGTTTTTAATTTAGCCCGTACTTTGTAAAGGTTCTCTTTTGATACCGCATCTTTATTGGTGCTGGTCTTCCGAGCCACACCGAGCCAGTTTATTGACACATTATTTGTATAATGCTGCGAGTCTAGCAGCGCCTAAGCCACGAAGCGCAGCCCGTTACTGTGCAGATATATTGCTTGTCCACACAATGAGAAAATATTGACTTGTTGTCACTCACTCATTTGATTAGTTGTGCGGGTGATACTGCTTTTCATTTGTCACCCTGGCAACGTAAATGGGGAAAACACAGCAACAGCCTCTTTCTATCCAGTAATGAAGCACTGGAGCATTGCAGACTTATCACATCTGGAAAACCTCTCTCTAAGCAGGAATGTCTTTATCACTCATGGCTGTATCATTGGCACTTGTCAGCTCAGCTAGTATCCACGGAAAGCCAACATTTGACAGCTTTTCTCACTGCAGAATGTGCAGCTGCGTGGGAGTGATGTACTCCAACAATTCCACTTTGATTTTACAGCTTAGTTGTGGGAGATTTATCCGTATATTTACAGTGCTGGCGATTTACTCCATTTTCTTTTGTCTGTAAGCAGAGCGGCTTAACGCAGTCTGCTGCTTCTGCTGTGTGTAAGCCAGGTCATAACGAGAGCACCTTACATTTAACCCAACAGGATTCATCAGCGGCCTTGTTCTTCTAAAAAATAATGAGGTAGACAGTAAGGGCTGCCCCGGGCTGCATGTAGGGAGATGATCTCTCTGAACCGGCAAATCATTCCTGTTTTTAATGCTAAAAAGACAGGCTAATGACTATTCTTGATGTGTGTCAGTGCTTTAAGTTAACTAGCTTTAATTCACAGAAAGATCTAATGGGCTTGATTGTCAAGCCGAGTCGAGGCGGTCGGTGAGAGGCTTGTGCTCGGGTGGAGGCGGGGGGGAGGGTGGTGTAATTGTTTTAGCTGGCGGTGATTCTCTCTGGAAGGGATGACTGCACAATCCAGATATGTAAACCAGGAGGAACTGAGAGGCAATGTGCTGATACCTTGTCTGTTTCCTCTTGATCAACCTAGCTTTTGAAATTAGATTTCCAGGCTCTATCCAAACACTCTTTGGAGTCAGCTCAGCGGTAATGGTCGCTTTTACAAACCCCGCGCCTGCTCAACTAAGCATTTCAAACATGTAAATCATATGTGCAAAATGGAGATCTTGAGGAAATCATTAACTGCGATGCTGCGCCGTACAACAAAGAGACGGAGAATTAAAGACAACAGATGCTCAAAGCGTTTGATTGTGCTTATTGGAGCATGACACTTATTTAGTCCAGCGGAGAGAATCTCCTTGCATTCGTGGTAGACAATGATGCTGTGTCTTGCCAATGCCCTGCCAGTCATCTGCTCTCCAGAGGCATTCGCAATATCCATTTCATGTTTTTTTGCATCCGTCCAAACCTCGCATTTCTTTGTTTGCTCGAGCCCTGGTGTCATTTTCTGCACGCTCATAATCAGGTTGCTTGTTTGCCCGCACACGACAGCTTGTAATGTGTATCAGGCTGTAGCCGAGTAGACTTCCACCTCTTATGTTTCATTAATAACAAAGCTGCTCAGCCAGTGAAAAGAGGGAGGTTGCTGTGATAAAGTGAGCCGACTCGATTGGTCTGATAAAGATCAACTTAAGAACCACCAGGAAGCGGTCCAGTTTGCAAACACACGCTTTTTAGGGTTAGTGTTTGAGTCAGCGTCGGGGCAAGGCTGGACATCTGTCTCCTAGTGATCTATAACGCCCACAATCCCTCCCACAGACTGTCAGCTTTGGCACTCAAGCAGTACACCGGTTGCTGTAGTACACCCAGCAGCCTACCCACAACAGTGGCTTATCTTGCTAGCATAACAAACAGTGGGCTAACAAAGAGGATCGAAAAAGCTATGGGACACACAGTAACAGAGGACCTTAAGAGCGCTGTGCCATCGCAACTCCACTTCAAAATGGAGGCCTTTGTTCTGAGATTGTTGGAGAGGACATCATAGCAAGGTAGCAGCACATGTTTTCATCCTCAAACACACTCACTCCCACTCATTCAGTGTACCGTCGGTGAAGGAGATCCTCTGCCTGATAGGGCTTCAGAGAAAGGTATTCCTCTGGGACTGTTGTTGAGGGATTTCTGCCGTTCTGCCGTGCGCTGATTAAAGGAACACTTGTAGATAATCCTTTTAAAAAAATAGGTCTTTGTTGTGGCAGTGGTGGAGCGAGTTGCGGGGTAGAAAAAAAGCCCCCCCAGATCTGGATTTTTAAATGGTTATCACCTTGGTATGATCGGCAACTCTAGTAAGATAAATATTTAATGACACGGCGGCTGAAATAGAGCCGTTACTGACTGCTGGTGAGAAATGGAGCTTCTATTTAGAGCCCATACTATTCCATAAAGTCATGGCATTGGTAGACAGCCCAAGGTTATTAGTGCGGTATGAGAGTAGTGTGTGTTTGTGGTGTGTCTGTGGGCTGCTGAGGAGTTCTCACTCTTTTTCTTGCTGCAGTGATATAAAGGAGAGAAATGCACTCAGTCTGTTATTGAGCATTCACTCATGAATCCTTGATGGATTACGGTCGCGTATGTGTGCGAGAGAGGGAGAGCCCTGTTGTGGCAGCACTATACTTAATGCACGACAGCGATACTATTCAGCCACACTTCACTTGAACTATTTCCACAAGCTAAACAGCTGTATGTTTTGCCCTTTACTACCTTAGTTTTTGCTCCGTTTCATTTCACATGCTCCCTGCCCTCTGGGTTCTTGTTTGATGTCATTCGTGTCATGCAAAATTGATTGCGAAGGCTTGCATCAATGCCTGCTGCAATGAAGTTATCACAGTGCAAAGACAGATTTCCCTGCATTGATTCTTTTTAACCTTACACTTTAACACTCGAGTGAATGGAAGCTTTAAATTGATATCAGCTTTGCTTTTAGGTGTTTTTCAGTGAGGATTATGAGGTGAAGCCTGTATTTGGACTTGAATGTGACTGCACAGCCCATTTAAACACTGATCTAGGCTCCGCTTGAGTCATCCTGTTTGCTCATTACATGATAGCTATGGCGAAAGCAATTACTTTCAGCTTTCAAGTACCGTGCTTTTGGTCACACCGTGGCTCTCATTCATTTCACTGGAGCTACCAAGGCCCCGTGGCTTCCAATCAGTCCGGTGAGTGGCGTGCACTAACGTCTTGCCTCTTTGTGTAGGAAATAGGTGGGTAAACACAGCAGAGTCCTTGAAGCACTTCCCATCGCTGCTATTGGATTACCAGCTGCCTTTCCGGGTCTCATCTGCACAGATGAGTGCCAAGATCAATGGAGCTCTTAGTGCAAAGCTAATTCGATCAGGACTGGCTTTGCTACTGCTGATCAGAGATTATTTTTTTCTTACGTGAAACAAAAACTTAATCAAGTCAAGCCCATGTCCAATAGCCCGTATTTTCAGCCGCTCCGACTCCCATAGACATCAATTAGGAGGCATTTCATATTCATTATTGAATTGTTGGGCTGGCCTGCTGAGAAGAGGTGTGGAGATGGAAGTAGTGAACTGCTGCGTAAAGTGATCCGGCCAGTTTTTGCTGAGTGAAGCAGGAAAGCCGCCTTTTCTCCAGCAGAGCAACTGGCATCATAAATAAGCTAAGAGCATGTTTTTAGAGGGATGAGATGTCTCCCGCTCTGACGGTGAGCCGAGAGAAAGGGGTTGAAGGGCATATTGACCCTCTTGTTCTGGAAAGCGAAAAGCAGACTCCTCAGTGCCCCTTGTTCCCCCATTAATTATTGTTTGATGCTAATAAAGGAAGGGGGGGGATGGGTGCATGTTATGAAACATAATTATTCATTGCAGCATTTCCCCTCGACGAGCCTTGCCTCCCCCCTTTCCTCCCCTTGTGCTTAGCGAGGAAGCTGCCAGTGCTGTCAGTTGAGTACAGCAGGCAAAGATGTCCCCTCAGCCTTTTAAGGAGGGGACAGGAGGGAGCAGGGTGAAGGGCGCCATTTGCCCGAGTGATATATGAGGAGAGACAGCAATATATGTAAGGAGCTGCTGAAAGACAGATAGAAGGTCAAGGCACATTACACTCCAGCCATTTATTGGCTGGGCACATAGTCTGACCTGGACTGCAAATACAGTTGCTCAGCAGCAGCAGCTTTTTTTTTTTTTTGTTATATATGTATGTGCGTGCCTGCGAGTGTGCGTGTGTCAATGGCCTACACATTTTAGATTGACACGCGTGTGTACACATAGATGAATGCCGCACTGTAGTGAATATGCTCTCAGTGGCTTTTTATAAGCTTGCAGATGCAGTGGGAAGCTATTTTAACAAGACTGTAGCTCCACAAACCTGTCCTCCTAGGTTTCTTCTAAGCGACGGCACAAGCACCAGAGGCTGATTTCCTATGCATGAGCGCAGCATATGGCGCGCTTTAAACACAATGCAAGCATGGGATTAGTTAACAATTGCGTCCCATAGCATTGTGGTAATTGGGCGCAGTAGAAACGGTTACTCCAGCACTTCTTCTCCTGCTGTTTCCAAATATCAAGCAATAACTCGGGCGATGTTCCTCCGTGTTTTTTAAAGGAGTGTGTTCTTGGCACAGGCAGGGCTAAGTAGTATTTTCTTAGTCATTAATGGCCCAATGACGAGAGGAGATGTGGGTGAGACTGCCATGGTTTAAAGCCTAACATTAACATTCCAAGAATATCTGAGGCTTATTCACAGCAACTCAGCCGCACAGCCATCTGCGCTCACCTTTCCTTTTAAAAAAAGACAACAGGGGCCGTGTTGTGTCAGGCGGTGTTTTTAATGTGCCATTGTTTGGTGCACGGCGAGGGATGCAATGTGTAATCCAATATATTGCAGTTGTTAGGTGTTTGGAAAGATGAAAAATATGCAGCTTGTGTTTGCTGGAGGCGTAGCACACTATCAGTCAGGGATCAAGTCTCCATTTCACACATGAACAGGCAGAGTTAATCTGTGGATCACTACTGTACACTGCGTAATATCCAGCCTCTGCTCTCATATTTTTCCCAAAAGCGCATTGTTCTAGGCCCCTGCTGCTGCTGATGTTTTTTGGAAAATGGTTTGTAGCTGATGTGTATTTTTAGGTTAAGACATGAGCATTCGCCTGTGGTTCAGGTAGTAAACCACACAGGTCTGACTCCTTCAGACTCTTTAAAATTAATTGTGTGTATTTGTAGCCTACCTGTGTGTGTGTTAGTGTGTGTGTGTGTGTGTGTGTGTGTGGCTGGGTCCACTAAAATGCCACTGCTGTAAGAGGCCAAGTCCCAGCCACTGCATGTTTTATGAGCTGTCCTCCGAGGATATGGGAGCTCTGGGCTCAGATCCTGCTTGTTCCAGCAGCGTTTTCATCACTCCTGCCCACGTCTCCATAGATTTTTCTTTTTTTTCTTTTTGATGAGGAAGAGGAATCCAGAACATTTACAACACGGCCCTGTCTGTGGCTATAGTTTAAAAAGAAGCATGCCTAGCTGCACGGAGGCCTCACAGAGCCACGATTCACATTATTTTCCTCATGCACACTGCAGAGGGTGTTTTCCTCTCTGCATGGGATCACTGGCCTGCACGACTGAGATGGTGGATGACAAGGCTGAACGCTACGCTGAGTATTCCACTCCCCCTGTCACCTCCCCCCCCGCTGGCTGCTTTCTAAAGGCGTCCTTTTCCTCGAACAATCAGATCTTCGGCTGGAGAACGTTCACTGACGGTGTCTATTTGTGTGAGTTGTGAAAGAGTGCTGAAATAAGCGTGGAGGGTAACAAAAAAAAAGAGGGGGATGCTACGCATAGACGAGGAATCCTTTTGTTGTATGTATTTTGTAATGGCAGTCAATTGTGATGGCTGGTTTTGGTGGCAGTTGATGGTTAGACGAGAGGCAATGCATATGAAATGATAGCCCTTCCTAATTAGAGGTAATACCATCCTGCGGTATCTAGAGGTGGAGGTGTTTTTTTGGCTCCGATCATTATAAGACGTTGAATGGAGGGATCGCCCCCCCCTCCCCTCCCCTCCCCGACCATCTGCTCGAGCACGGAACGGGGTTTGCCACCACATAGCTTAATAATTTAGGCGGAAAGAATGGTCTTGTGTACTGACCTAATGGCTTTGTTTTTGGGGAGCTGTTCTTAAAGACATCCTTCAGTGCCCCCGTCGGCCGGCGCTGTCAGTCTGAAACCTCAGAGCTGTCTTATCTGTCACTCTAATCTATTTATGTTAGTTTTTTTTCCTCCGTGTTGGCACGTCGCTCTGTGTGACATAGTGATTAGAGTAGCTGGAGGATGTAGGGCAGCTGTATGAATACATTTCCTCCTCCTCCTCTCCCACACTCATTTAGACTACCAGTTGGAGTTGAACTGACGGAGAGCATCGTTAAGCTGATAGGCAGATCTGCGAGGAAGAGTGGGGATATTTGATTGCAGAATATCAGTAGAAGTGGTACATGATTGAGTGCTCAAATATTAAAATCTCAAGAGTCCTTTCATTCAACACCCACTGTTGGAGGTTTTTTTTTTCCCTCCCCCAGTAAATCTCTTTTTACTACATACATCTGATTGAGAAAATGTCATGTAACTCATATCCTCCTCCCCTCGCAAGAGCCCCGCTTATTTTATAGAGATAAATGTTTGAAGATACATATGTGATACAGATATTTTTTTAGTACAAATCAGGCTTCAATGTGTCCCCAGTGCGTATTTACACCCCTGCTGACCCTGGCTTTCCATTACAACAGCATAATTCACCAAAAAATTGAATTGTCACTGCCTCTCCAGAGGTGAAAGACACTAGAAATCCTTTGGAATCGGGCACTTTATTCGCATAGCCCATAGATTTACAGGGAAACTCAATTAAGAGCCACATTCATGATAGCGCTGCCTGCCTGCCTCCACATAGCTCAAGTTCTCCTGCCTCTCTTATCAATGACACATTGCTAAAGGTCCTTTTTTCACTTGCCCGCTCACGATTACATTTCTCAAGAGCGCCTCATTTAGAGGAAAGGCGAAGGGTGACAATGGACAACCCTGGCATTTTCCCTCAGGAGCCGTGTCTAAACACGACGCCTCGCCAGTCAGAGCCGCCGAAATGGCCTTCAGCTTGGCTCCAGCCTCACAAATGTGGCACACTGAGAGGTACCGTGTCTTGAAGTAGCTGGTATTAGGCTGTGAAATGAAGTCCTGCTCACAGGCCCTGCAGATAATGGACATCTTGGGTTGTGGAGCAGCCCCCTCAGGGCCGTTTGGAGCTCTCACGGAGAGCACACAAACAGGGACTAGAGTAGGATTTAGGCTTCTTTTAGAGATGGAGTAGAGGCTTAGACCCTGCGGAGCACACGGTCTGATCCTCTGTAGCTGTGGACTGTCGGACAGAGAATATGTTTGACTTAGTGGCTATCGGTTTATATTACAAAAAAAAAAAAGAAAGTAATGGATGCTATTGTTGGCCCGGGGTAGATTCTGTAAATTGTCTAAATGGCTTTCGACAGTGATATTACACAGTTTATTGTTACACACTGTCATTGTTCATGAGAATCTGCTGTTGTGCAGCAACGTTTTGCCTTTTTACCATGGGAGTCTCTAGGCAGGTTTAAATGTTGATGTTGGAAAGCCCCAAGCTATCTTTTCTCGAGCATGGCTTTTACCTACTAAACTAACCCCGGATGCCAGCTATAAATAGAGCCTTTGTGAGCACGGCTTGAGCAGAGGGAGAAAAAAAAGATGTGGTTACTCATCAGTGAATTGAAAAACAAGTGGAGCAGACAAGTGTCTTTGCCCTGCCAATGTGAACTAAAACAGAGCGGGCCTCGGAGAATAAAGCAAGCCATGATTGCACCAGGTAAGACAAAGCAGGCAGGGTGCAGAGACCACAGAGAATCCCTTTATGAAGTGGCCTACCCCTTGCCTCCAGCTGAGCCTTTCATTGTGCTGTTGTTTCTAGGGGGGCTTGGATGGCAGCTTAGATTAGATGGCACTGAGTAATGGATTGAAGCTGACGAAAACCTGCTGCAGCTCGACATCACCGCAGCGAGGATCCGTGCACTGCTGAGGATCTGGCTGGTTTATTCGGATCAATTTGAGTTGCCCTCATTGTTAATAACCCTGTGTATATTCATGCTAACATTGTTCTCCTCTAATCTGTATTCATGCGAGTATTTCATTCAATCCCTTTGCAAAGCCGGCCCTAAATCCTTGCCAATCACATTTTGCTACTTCATAATTCTCCAATTGAATATGCCATGAATGACTTTTCAGCCTCTCTCCCAAAACTGAGTGGATCACTGTGCTGCTTATATTGTTGTTAGATTCTGGTTTGCATTTAAATGTAGACATTCCTGGTTTTTCCTCTATTATTTCCTCCATGAGAAGCCGTGTGAATAAATGTCCAGTTTTTTGCATATTTGTAATCCAAGATAATCAATTACTTAAAAATTTGGCAGGATTAAAAAGACACCCTACAGCTATATAGGTACTGAAGCGAAGCGTGATGATTTGGGTGTTTATCCTTTGACAGGTTTTGATTAAAACTACAGAGATGAGCATGGATTTGGGTAAATGTGGGAGTGATTGGGATGAATAAAACATGGCTTTTTTAAAAGGCTGTTCTGGAGAGAGGGAGAGAGAGAGAAAGGGAGAGGACGAAAAAAAGCTGTGTTTAGTAACAAGAACCTGCTGTGTGGCCATTGTGGGGGATGATGTGTTAATCGAGCCACAAACTGTGTGGTTTTTCAGGCCAGAGGTCTCATTTAAACAGGCACGGAAAAGAGAAATGTATTTGGGCGGGGGCCCTGCTGGCCGCTAGCCCTTGACTCCATCGCAGTAATGTAAATGGTGGATTAGGTGACGTTGGCTGGGACCCCCTCAACCCCTTCTCCAGCCACTGCCCCCTCCTTCTCTTTTCCATTAAGACAGCTGGTATCTTTCAAAGGGTCCCGGCCCAGTGATTGATGTGTAATAGCTCCAAGCCTCACCTGCCCCCTCACGGCGTTATTCATCGGCCAGGCAGCCAGCGCTGCTTTCTACTAAGCACTTTGTTTCCCCAGTAGTGGGTGGAGAGCCTTTCTCTCTCACTTTCTCGCTCTCACTCTCTTCCCTGTCAGCCATCAATACATTATGGCTTTTTTTTTTCTCCCCACAGTGTTACTACTTCACTTCACTGTGACTCACTGCTTTTAACTCACTCAGTTCGTTCAACTTCACACCGCTCCTTTTATCTGCATCAACCAACGGCGACTGTCGGGCAACAACAGACTCCTGAACACATTGTTAATTGACCCAATAAAAGAACAGCTGAATATGAGCGGGAGAATTTTCTTTTGCTGTGAGGGTTAATAAACACAATTATGTTAACGTCAGCAAGGTAATTGGAGATGCAAGATGTGGAATAAGTGTATCCAGATGCGAACTAATAGCACCTAGATTGTAAAGATACTTATAGCAGCTTATAGCGGCCCACAACATCAAAGGAGAACGGGCCAGCCCTCCATTTGCAACAGTCCGGGGTCGTCGCTGGTTTCAGTGGAAGAGGCTTATGTTACTGATTAGAGGAGAGAAGAGGTGCTTAGCTCATACACAGATTCCAGCGGCTCCCGGGATTAAAGCGGTGCTATCAAATGCTACCTTCATCAATGTTTTCATGTTTCTCACACCTCCGAGACATGCTGCTGGATATGGACACGAGCGGGGGCACAGTATGTATTTTGGCACACCGATGGAGGTGTGTACCCTTCGCGCGGCGCACATGCGCGTTCATTCTCTCCCGAGCCCTTTGCCGCCCTGCGTGTGCACTAATGTGTTCCCTGTGTGTGTGTGTGTGTGTGTACGCTGGCAGCCCAGTGGTCGCCGTGGTAACTCATCATTAGGTGATTAATGGGGCTGTGACGAGGCTGCGGTTTAATCAGGCCCGGTGTTTGTGTAGAAGCCGACGACAAGAGCAGCTGCCCTGTCAGTTGGTGTCTGCTCACGAGATGACAGCACCCGCTGCTGAGGAGCGCCATTGTCAAACGCGCTTCATTGTGTATTAGTGTGTGTGTGCGTGCGCGCGCCTTTCTTCCACCTTTCTCTTTCCTTCTATTCTTATCCTCACACTCTCTCTATAAACCCGCGTCCGCTCGCAGCCACGCTGTATAATTTTACCTCAAAGCTTTACCTGGCTAAATCCATACCTCTCCCTCCTCCCGCTCCCGTTCTGCTATCACAACCATGGTAACACGGGTGCTGATTGCATGGTCTGATCCCTCTGGGGGCTGTAATAAATATTTCCAGTTAATTTGTCGTGGTGGGGGCAAACACTGGCAGTAAATGAGAAGTCTCCTTTGTAGGCGCAGTGTGTAGGGCAGTGTAGTGCAGACAGTGTGCCGCTTCAGCTTTGCCCACTTCGCTGTTTATGGAGGATTTCATTATGGCGTGAGAAAGCGGTAGCCGAGTTCCTTTTTTGAGTGAACGACGATAGCTGAAAATGGCAGTGGACTGGGCATGGCAAATGACTGGCTCAGCCTCTCTCCTCTCTCTTCTCTTACCCAGTGGATTGCTGTGTTCTTCCCTCCGGAGCTGTCACTTCACATTAACACAGCGGTGACTGTCAGCCGGGGCAGAGGGCTGGGGTGGGGTGCAGTCCACTGAACCACAGTTGACACACACACACACACACACACACACACACACGCACACACATACTAAGACACACACAGATGAGTAAGAATTGAGCCTGGTGTCATCACAGATGGTCTGCAGAGGAGTTAGCCAGTTAACTCTGTCATTGAGCTTCACGCTGTGTCTCTCCCGTGGCATTGCAAAAGACAAGCAGCGTCTTGTGCTGAAAAAGCCCCTCGACACATTATCTCTGAGGAATTCTATTGGTTCCCCAATCCTCAATGCAGCACCACCTTCTTTATGCTTATTCAGTTACGACTTCCCTTTAGCTTATTGTGTTACAATACCGTACATGCAGCACTTTTTCCCATTCTTTTACACTTTAATAACTCTGTTTTACTGCCTCTCTGAAAGCAGGGAAATGTGTTTGAGCAGGAAGCTGGAAGGTTCTGTTCTTTGATAAAGCTACACAGTGCTCTCCAGAGTATACATGGTTGTGGAGGGGAGTGCCAACAATTACTGTGATGTTTAGAAGAGTCAGCACAGCTGCCTGATCTCTAGGAACTAATCTTGTATTTCTCAACCACAAAAGATCTCTTCCAGCACAAAACAACTCTTTGTGTTTAGTAAATGTATCATCTGCACTGAAAGAATAATGCTTATTGACCTGGGTTATGCTAATTGTCCTTCTTCTCTCTCATCTGCAGCTTTTCTGAAACACTGGGGTTGTTGGTGTGGCCAAATTTTCCCTGGATTTGACTGGTAAATTCAGAAGACTGAAGCCCAGGCTCACAGTCTACCTTTCACGGAGGCCCAGCCGTGAGAGGACTGAGGAAGGCACGTGGCGGATCATGACGGCCGATAAAGAGAAGGAGAGGGAGAAAGAGCGGGACAGAGACAGAGACAGGGATCGGGACAAGAGAGAGGCCGGTAAGTCCCGGCGACAGGACGGAGGCGACCGTGAGAGCGAGAGCTCCCGGCCCCGACGCAGCTGTACGCTGGAGGGCGGGGCCAAGAACTATGCAGAGAGCGAGCACAGCGAGGATGAGGACAACGACAATGGCAGCACAGGCGGGGGCAGCGGCACGGCCGAGGAGGCTGGCAAGAAGGGCAAAAAGAAGACGCCGAAGAAGAAGTCTCGCTACGAGCGCACAGAGAACGGAGAAATCACGTCCTTCATCACGGAAGACGATGTTGTTTACAGACCCGGAGGTAGGCCCCGTTATTGTGTCTCTCTTTATCAATTTCCAAGTTAAGTGATTAGCCTGGGAACCAAACGAATCTGCCAAGCTCATGTTTTATTTGTTCTGGCAGGTGAGTTTGGCTCCGCTCCTGTTCAGACAGATTCCCACCTAACCTAGCCTGTTTTGGGCCAGTCACAACCATTGATCTAGTATGGTGCAGGTGTAGATTTGAAAAGTTACACCAGACATGTTTCGCTGCTCTGATTGGTCAGAGGTCCGTCCAATTGCGTCCAGAGGCATTTTGGTCTGCCCCCCTTGATATCTAAAAATGAACTGAGAGGGACCAAACTAATGCATGGCTAGATAATGGTAGGCGCACCTTCTTAACACCACCTCTCATTTACTTATAGCCTGAATGAGCTTGTTTGAAACATTTGAATGAATCAGTGATTGATTTCTGGGTTATTACGTCACAAACATCATCTCTGTTGCAACAAGCTGCAGAGGGATTGAATATTCTCTAAGACAGCAACTCCCAAAGAGCAAAAGTACTCCCTCAGGTGAGAGGCCCGATGCATCATACAATCAATTCCAAGTCGACCCACTCTGTGCTTTGTCTTGGCCTAAGTCAATAAAGCAAAGTGGTGCTCCAGGAGATGATGTGATAGTGACGACAGCCATGATAATGATTTCATCCCGACACCATCTGACTCACTGAAAGTATGCCATCTCCTCTCGGGCCAAAAGTCACTCCAGTTTCCTGGAGAGATGTTTGAGCTGCTGCGCAATGTCTTTATTATGTCGTTTGAATGAGGCTAAAAAGGGAACCAACCTTTTCCGCTGCTGTAAACATGGTCTCTCTTTCACCCGCTGTTTATAAATTGGTTGCATTAGAGGAGGGAATGTCAGCACTCACTGTCAGAAGGAAGCCGGACTATGCTAGCCGTGTGTGTGTGCAGTCTGCTCTCGCTCGGCTTTCTGCTCACTGCCTTGCAACTAAATCATTGCCGCCATGTCTTTTCGTTTATCTAGCAGCTAGCAAAGGTCAAGTAGTAGTGGGGGTGAGGATGGAGCGTTGGCTTGTACTGCTTGGGGGCTTAATGTGGAGACGCTGGAAATTATAGCCAGTGTGTTAGGCTATCTTCGTCTCCAACTACCTACCTGTACACACACATCCAACACACAACCCTTCTTCTTTCTTTCAACTACTAAAGAGGCGACTTCCAGTAGCTGCAGTGAAACAGCCAGACCTCCCCATCCTACGCTCTCCGTCTAGCTGCGTAATCTTGTTGGCTAAATTATCTCTGTGCTGGTATCAGTGGAGGTCCTCAAGCAAGCAGTCACACTGAACCCAGTCCTTGTTGTTGTTCACACTCTATTTCTGTCTCTCTAATGCTCTGCAGCGGACTCCATTCAAGCCTTTTTTTGCTCCGCATTTCATGTTTAATAGAGAGAGCACCAGCGCTTTGTCTCACAGTTAACCATGCGGAGAGAGGGGGGGTGGAGAGGAAGAGAGAGGGGTTAAAAAAAAAAAACGGAAGCAGTCAGTCACATCAATGAAACATTCAAAAGGCATATAAACAAAGTCGACCGTCTCAGTGGATTAGCCCCGTCGAATATTTATATTTCCACATCCGAGCGAACAGCGCAGCCAGTGTCTGGCTGATGGGGAATATTTATGTTTCCTGTCTTCTCTTTCAATTATCTTGACAGGTCTAGAACAGCCTGGGTGTCACAACCTGCCCCCTCCTCATAGACTGGAGCTGTTAGATCGGTTTAGATAAGGGATGAGCCAGGATTGGGTAGTGGTGGCTCCAGCACCGGTACACTAGTTTGTAATTTACCTCCAATTGTCAACACAGAAGATCCTCCACCTCAGCAACTGACCTCCTGCTGTCTCCTCTGCTTATTGTTCAAGTGATAAACCCCTGTGTGTGTGTGTGTGTGTGTGTAGTGCATGTTTTCCTCCTCCTGCTTGGTCATTGGTAGCAGCCTTCTTGCAATCAGATTTGATGTGTGCAGCTTAGGCAGGCACAAAGCCTGCAATGGATTATGCTTTACTAAATGTTAAATCCCTTTATAGCCGTCTAGTGACACACAATATGTAAAACTGACCACCCTCGGAGAGGGATTTGCACCGCCCCAGAGAGGGAAAAAGCCGGTGTTGGAAAGCGGGGCAGAAACCGAAAGAAATTCCCAACCAAAATACTGTTTGGATTGCTTTTGTCACAGGGCGCTTTAGAAACATACAGGCCCATGTCATCACATAAGAAATAACAGGTAAGCTAGTATTGAAACGGTCTGCACACTCCCAGTCTCCAGCCACCCTCCAATCTCTCTGCTTAGCCTTTCTATCCCTTGAAGATGGGTTCAGGCGGCTTAGTGCACATCGATTGGATGGGGAAGGGTAGGATAGGTGGGCCCGCAGCTAAATCTAGCTCTGCTGCTGTTTTAAAAAGGATGGAGGAGTGCATTTGCGGCGGTGGCCGGGGGACTGTGTCCCGGGTCATTTGTATGGTCGGCTGCTGGGGCGAACAGCCCAATGCAGTGCAAGCAGACATACCAAATCGATCTGTGCCCCGTGGCTGAGCTCTCACCACTTCCTCAGGCCTGGCCAGACACCTCCAGAGCCTGTTCTCTACACTCATCCACCCCCCCCACCACCCCAGATTATAGATCCTCTCTCTGGAGATTATACACACTGCCATGGGGGGATCAATAGGAGACACCCTAGAAGCTCGGACACACACAAAAAACATGTCGGTACACACACACATAGACAGCAAACTGATAACCAGTACTAGTGCACTCTCAGAAGAGTACTGTAACACATATACATGCACACTCTAACACTTATACAAGGCATGCTTTTAACAGCCATAGACCCAGCCTCTATCTACGACAAGCACACTCCTGCAACACACACACACAGCCTGTCCAGGTTGCTCATCCCCTCTTTCCACTGCAGCAGGACTCTGCTTGGTGCTGCAGGTGGCTGGCGACCACAGCACATCTTCTTCCTCCCCAACTGACTCGCTGTTTTCAGATGGAGAGAGCTAATGGAAACCACCCACCACCTACTCCTTTTACCCTTCTACCTTAGTTTATTAGACATGAGTCACACAACATGGGTGCCACAGCCACACAAGTGCTAATGGACTTCAATTCAATTCCATTTAGTAATTTCTTCTTAGACAGTGATGGTTTGTGTAGGGAGTATAGTGTGTAACACAGAGTTTGCAGGCTAGTCTGACAAAAAAAAAAACACCTTGTGTGTATGAGTGTTGGGGGAGTTGTTGATGTGGACAGCTGGCGCTTCTTGCCGCAGCCACCACAGAACCCCGGGGAGTGTATGTGTATGTGTGTGTGTGTGTGTGTCATGTGCACACCCAGTAAGCTATGCGGCAGGAGTATGCCTGACACACACATGTAGAGCTGGATAACCAGCCCTTCCTCCCCCTTTCTTTAAAGTCAGGACCAACTGTTGGCAGTCACACAAACTGACATGTTGCAAGGGCTTCAGTTTTTCTTTAACTGTCAACTGTAATTTTCTTCACACTGTATATAAGGTGTATTGCTATTGTTGCTAATGATGCAAAATATCTGTATCTGTGCAAATACTGACATTTCTTAACCACATTCACTGCAATTTATAGTTTTTTTTCCTATTATAAGAATACAAGACATTATTCTGCTAAGGTTGTCCTACCAGGACAGGAATTGTGGGGACCTGGCTGTTCCTTTTTAGCTGCATTGATACATCAAACCTTTAGATATTGTTAGATTATTTCATTTGACATTGTAAAATTACCTGAACTTAATTCAGTAAATTCAAAAGTGGATTATATAAATCCTATTTTTTTTTAATATTAAGAATAAAGTGGATTATAATTCATTGGACCCTCAGCTTTAGTGCCAGTTAAAATGAATATCCTACCTAAGATATTATATGTTCTCCAGTCCCTTTTTAAATCAGTGTTCCTTAAAGCAAATTCATAGCCTCATATGATCTTCAGAGCCATTTGGAATAGCAAAAAAAAATGAGAATAAAACTCAGAACACTTCAAGTGCCTGAAAGTCAGGGGGGGAATGGCTTCACCAAATCTAAACGAATAATTTATGAAGCTCAACTCCAACCCCTGGCCTGTTGGTATAAACCTGACTATGAATCTTAGATGGAAAGAAATTGAAAGAGGGGAACAGGGTTATCATTTCAGGATGGGCACTAAAAGGCATAACGGCAGTGTGTACAGTTTAAGATTTAAAGCTAAAGTATGATCTCTAACAATGATTTTTATAGATACTTGGAGTTAAGAGACTACAAAAGAGATGAGGTTTGAACCAGATGAGAATTTAAATAATGTGACCGGGGATGAATGCAAACAGAATGTGCCTCGGGTCGTTGCTGCTTTCTGCTAAGCATCGGAGGAAGGGGGGGGATCAATGCTCTACATAAAAGCAAAGATTCAAATAACAGATGAAGAATGTGCGAGACACAATGTACATCCATGAACTCACCAGTACGGAGGGAAGTCTGCTGGAAGAACACCCAAAATGCAAAGCAGGCCACTTGATGCAGACCACTGGATTTAATATCTGGAATTGCAGACGGATAAGGCTATATATGGAAATTGTTAATGCGGTTGTTAGAAATATTTTGGCATATAAAATCTAAAATACCTGCGCTGTGGTGTATTTTGGAAACATAGGTTTTATTGCTTGCAAGTATAAATAAAGTGGCTGGAAATTGTCCGAGACATTTTTGTTTTGGGTGAGTGGACACACACACCTTTTAAGAGTTAGAGAGAATAAATAGGACACGGACTAAATGAAGCCCAATTAAAATGTATTTGTCTGAATATCTCCAGACATGTATTCATTGGTATTTTTGAATTTGTTTGTGTCGATGCTGATGTGCTATTTAGTTCTTTACAAGAATAATAATTATACTTTGTAGAAGAGCAAGACGTCGGATTGTTTTCACCATGGGTCCTCTTGAGGAGCCGGTATAATGCGTGTTCAGTAAGTGTTGGATTGGTTATTCTAGAGCCAAGACACCGTAGGCTAGAGGGCGATTAGCATAGCACATCCTCTCCGCTACAAAGGCTAGCTGTCGATCAGTTAGCTGTTTCCAGTGAAGCTAACATGAGGGACAAGCCCTTGGAGTCATCTCATATTGAAACATAGCAGTGTGAATCTGTAGCTTGTCGCTTGCTGAACAGATCTATTTTTAAAAAGCCCTCTCTGCTCTCCCATCTCTCCCCACGCTGGAGACTCTGGGAAAAGGGCTTTTTAGTGAAATCCAACCACCTGCCGACTGCTAAATGAGAAAGCGTGGGCTAGCCGAGAGGGAAAGGAGAGGAGGGGGTGGGGGGGGTGTTGTCAAAGAGCCTCTGTTCTCCCCTAGGAGCTCAGTCAGCTGTAGGCCTGCCCTATTGTAGAGAGCTGATGGTATCGCTTGCCAGGTATTTCCCACTGCCTTTCCAGTGAGAAGAAGGGAGAGTTGTTGGGCTTGTGGACGAGGAGAGAGGAAGGAAAGTCGGGGCAGGATCCATGTGCCTCCCGGCCATGAAGGCCTGTTCTGCCGCCCCGCTGGGATGGCCCAGCAGGAAGTGGCACAAGGCAACCATGGTCATCAGCTGGTCTCCCTTGCAGAGGCTCTGTGGTCGGTGGTGGATCAGTAATAACACCAGTCCTCCCTCTTTCTCCCAAGCTCTGTCTTTCTTGGCCCTCGAGTCCCCTCACACCCCTGCAGTTCCATTATTGCATTCCTCGTGCTATTTAATTTTAGGATCAGTAGACTCAAGGGGGTAGCTTCGCTAAAGCAGCGAGCTGCTCTGCCGTGTGTGCGCGCCCGTGCGTTTGTGCATGCCGAGCACCATGTTTTAACAATGCAGGTGCGTCCTGACTCATGGCTAACACTCCCCACCTGCGAGCGCAGCTTAAACGAACGCTCCTCTTGATTTAATAAGCCCGCCTTGTATCTTAAAATATGCTCACATTCCTGCTTTGTTTAGCTGATCTCATTCCGCAGCACCAACCACCACTTCCCCCCATCGCTGTTTACAAAACATTGGCGTATATGCCTGTGTTCACAATGTGACTTTTCCCATTGTTGGCTGCTGGTAAAAAGAAGCTGATATTATCTAAGAACTCCCCTCCCTCCCTCCCTCCCTCCCTCCCCTCCGCTGAAATCCTGCAGCAAATTAAGCAGCATCTTATTTGCTTGATACAGAGCTCGTAGGACACGGCTCTTTTGCTGAGGCTAGGTGTGTTTTAGATTAGACATGCTTGGCAGCCGTAAGAGAATGGCTGGCTGAACAATGAGCTACAGCTCAGAAAATTGCTGTGTGTGTGTGTGTGTATGTGTGTGTCGGGAGGTTACAACAATGAATATTCCAGTGCTTGAACTCTGCAGCGACAATGTTCAGGATCAGGTTTCCGTGAAGTTGCTCGGGTCTGAGGAGCTGCCCTCCGCAGCCTCGTGATTATCTCCCCGTGTCGAAATATTGAACTTTTCTCCCGCTCCTCTGTCTGTCCGGGCGGAGTGGCGGTCGGCAGTGGGTTGTAGGGCGGAGGCGAGTGGAAGAAGCTAAACTCACGGCTGCCGAGGGAGTGAGAGCACTCTACTACAAAGGCCCTGCTGTGGTTCTCCCTCCTACAGAGAGGGCTACATCCATCCAACGAGCACACACTTCAACCCTTAAAAAAAGCTGCCCATCCCCCCCCCCACCTCCTCCATGGCCCCCCACCACAGCTAAACCCTCTCATCCCTCCCCTTTTCCACTTCTCCACTTGAGCGAGGAGACCCACTTCCAAATGCACAAAATGGCAGGAATGTTTAACAAGCCAGGCAGACCCCGGAGGAACCGTGTGGCCCGCTTCGACGAGCCCCTTCCCCGCCCCTCCTCCTCCGCAATCCCAACCAACCTCCCTGAGCTCCGTAGCCTCCTTTTTTTTCGTTCAAAAGCCAGCAGCGTTAACTCGGTTTTAACTTTCACACTCATTGAGATTCGTGTTGTAGTCGCTTTCAGAGAAATGCCCTTGAGGTAGCAGACTTTGAGTGCCCAGGATGAATTCAAAATGTGCTTTTGACGTTCGAAGAATAGACTCGCTTGCTGTCTGCGAATGATTAAACTAGATCCCTGTCTCTCTCTTTTTTTTTTTCTTTTTTTTTTTACCACCTATCTTTTTCACTCTCCCCGTCTGTTCTTTATGCCTGTTGATGTGCTCTGGGGTGTAGACACGGAGATCTGGCCTCTCTAAATGAATGTGCCGACGAGGTGAAGGGACACTAAACCCTAATTCCCCCGATTTGACTCCTCTGAAACATGTCATCTCATTCAGATTAGTCTCTTTTGTTCTCTGCCCTCCCCCCACTCCCTCCCTCCCTCCCGCTCTCTCCTCCTCCCCGTCCTCCCTCTCTACCCGCTTCTCTCCCAGCACTCACACTCACACTGTGTTGCTTGCAGATCACACAATAGCACTGATGGATATTTTCATTCATGTTATCTTGTAAATGACTTCCAGGGTTGGCGTAGAGGAGGGAGAGGGGAAAAGCGAGAAGAGGGCAGTAGTGAGAGAGATATAATGCGTCACTCAGGGCCAGCGAGGGCGATAAACTCCCCCCCTCCTCCCGCCTTCTCTCCCCTTAGAACAGCTCATTCAGCCCACAGCAGATAACAAGCCCACCCTGGGGTTACACACCACACACACACACACATATACACAGCCTCTCAAAAAACAAAGCCCATGATGTCACAGGCGCACTCGTACACACCAGCCCCTCTACAAATTGTATCTTGGGTGTCAGAGCCATTTAATATCTTTGCCACCCCTCTTTTCCTCTGCAAGCGGTAAGATAAACCACAGCCAGATCGATAACTCTGTTGACACAAACAAATAAATAACAGATGATGGCAGCGTCAGTCACTGGGAAAAAAAGAAAAGCCAGCCGCACACATCTTTTGTTTGGGGGGAAAGTGTGGCTTTTTGCAAAGGACAGCTCAGCATGGGTTTTCGGTGAAACGAGCACCAGCGGTGTGTGTTGTCAGTGGAAATCTTACCTACGGTGGCTTAAAAAAACAAAAAAAAACAAAGCTTACAAGAGCTGCAAGTTGTTGTCCGTCGTCATGGCCTTGTGAATGTGTTATTGTTAGCAAGAGCGCTACGCTCTGTTGCACCTAACGTTAGGCAACACCAGCCCTGGGAGCAGTCAGATAGCTTGTTCAGTTGCGTACATCTGACAAAAGGTCAATTTTCAGCATTTGCAATCTTTTCTTTCCCCAATCAATTAAGTGTCCGTGGCTTTTGATTGCTGTCTTTTACAGGTAATTATTTAAACAAAATAGATCTGATTTTCTTCCTCCTGGTTTTTGGTGAACGGGCAGCTATAATGTTAATTAGACGTCTGTGAATTCAAATCTCATTTTCTCTAATAATTCTAACCCTTGGCTGTTTCTGGAAAGTACTGTGCCAAGCTTAGCAGTAACCATTAGCCATGCCCCCCCCCCCCTCCCCTCCGCCTCCTCCTCCTTTTCTTCTCCACAGAAGTGGCTGTGTGTTTTTGTCCTCTGCAGCGTGAATGTTTTTGTTAAGGAGATGAGGGTTCACGACCTGGCCATACCACCAGTCACATCCAATTTACCAGCACAGCCAGGCCAGGGCCACCTCCTCACACTCGATGTGAGAGGGCTGCTTTTAACACTCGCGAGGGTTATGTAATTTGGCAACATTTTAAAATCATGAATGAGAGGACGGAGAGGGAGGAGCAGGAAGCTAACCCGGAGCTAACTGGACATGCCGAGGTGCATTGACAGCAGTTGTCATTTCACAGGAAGGAGTTGCAGTGATGTCTGGGGGGTTGGAATGGGGTTAAAGCCAGTATTGCTCACTGGTGTATAAATGGAGTGGAACAATAACATAATTCCCCTTGGGCGTAATGTTTGCTTTGGAAAGGCAACCTTGTAGCGCTCCAAAAGTCCTTAATCCTATTACTCGCATTCCAATTGAATTTGACTCAAGGAGAAAAATGTCTTTTCAGCAGAGGTAACAGCACGCAAAATAATATATTACTGAGTCTGGCTGCATAAAAACATGAAAGCCCTGAGAAGTGTGAACATCTTCTTTCCAACTCACATTCTATTTTTTTCTTTTCTCTCACTTGCAGATTGTGTGTACATTGAAAGTCGTCGGCCCAACACTCCCTACTTCATTTGTAGCATTCAGGATTTCAAGCTGGTGAGTAACTCTTTTTTTTTTTTTTTCACTTCCTGTCTGTCCTGTTTCATGCGCTCGTGTCCTCACACTGACCCCGGCGTTCACCGCTAATCCACCCACCCATCCTGTGAGTCCCAAGGCTGGAAAACAACACCACTGTTGTTCTAGTGCGCAAAAGTGCCCGGGGCAATCAGGGATACGATAGTTTGTGCGCCATAATTAGGGGATGTGGGTGCAGAGAGTTGCACATTTTTGTTGTTGTTGATGAATTTGAATACAAATCATGGTTAAAATACAATCTATAATTGGTTTGTTTGCTGAGGTTTGTTTTTAAAGGGTCACTTGGCAAAATAACAATCCCTCTGACAATCAGGTTTTAATTTTAACCACCTTTGCGATCCAGTGGCAGTGCAATAATGCTTGTAATGGAAATAAAGATGTTTGTCGATGCACTTAATTGATTTAATGAAGGAGGCCTTCACCAGTTTTCAATTGATTTTTTTTTATAACCTAATGTGGCCTAATTGCCTCTTTTGCTGAATAAAGAAAGAAATTAGTTTTTAATTTGCTGCTGAGAACAGCTGATTCATCAGGCTCGGACGGCTTAGTGAAGTGGCTTCTCTGCAACAGGACTACTAAAATGTTTCTCACACACACACACACACGATTACTTTTTCTCACAATGCTTTCCCTGTTTGCTGAAGGGGAAGTCTGATCTGAGTTTAAATGCTTTGCTGCACTGTACATGTGTTTTCTTTTGAAACATTTGCTAGTCAAAATTCACCAAATGAGATCTCATCGTTGAAGCCTGAAATCCTTTCTGCAACTGAAAGTGTCCATTTTTAATTGTGTTCCAGCTGCTGTGAACACATTTCTGTGCAGGTTTGCAGTAATGTGACTGCCATTTAATGTCCAAAGACTCCTGGAATATGTAATCTATGGGTGTGTGTTGTGGCATCGAACCCTGCTGGAGCGCGTATTGCCTGTCTTCTAACAGATTGGTTGTCTAAGCAGAGCTCAGAGGGCGGCCAGGCCCCAGGGGGCCAAAGTAATGGCTGCCAACAGCCAGGGTGATGATGGGAGGTCAGCTCAGAGGCCACACACACACCACTTTTGAAAAAGGTGGAATAGCGTGTGTATGTATATATATATATATATATATATATATATGTGGGTGTGTGTGCGTGTGCATTTGAGTGTGTTGGCACATTTGTTTCATGTGTGAATACTTCTGTGTGCGAGGGCCAGTTGTTGTGTAGACGGGGGTTTAAGGTGAGCTGCAGGCCTTGCAGCGGGGAGGACAGCCAGGCCCCACAGCAGCAGGGCTTTAATCGGATTGCTGCTGGAGAGTGCTGAGGACGGCAGGAAGCCCTCCTCGTGCACGCACATGCGCACACACACCCTGCTTGCACAAAAACCCACGCACCTGCACCTTGATTAAGAGCGCCAGAAGAGGTCTGGGGCAGACAGAGGTAATTGTCCAGGGAGAGAGAGAATACTGGCTCCATTAGCTGACCCCTCTCTCTCCCTCTCTTTCCTCTCTCTCTCTCTCTCTCGGTGTCTCTCGCTCTCTGTTGCTCCCTCCCCCCATCCATCTGTAATTAATGAACAGCCATCTGCATGCCTGTATGTGTTTGAGCAGACTGTACCCTTGTCCTCCTATGTTAAAACAACAAGCCCCGCTGGCTCTCTAAACAAGTACAGCGTTTTTCAATGAGCTCACTTTGTCGCCGGGCTACGAACCACAAAAGACTGGCACTACGCTAGCTAAATCTAAAACTGGTAATCTCTATTTACTCGACCAGGACCAAATCCTCTTTTGGGATGATAGCTGATTTAGTTTGTAATTGCACACGTTGGTTTAAACAGTCTAGCTGGCCAACCCCTCGATTCTACACGGTCGCCCTGCTCTGAAAACTGGGGCACATTATTGTGCCTTTGGGAGAAAAAACACGTTCAGACGCTCATTCTGCTCTTTGTGGACAGCGTAATCTCATTTCCTTCTCTTGCCACAATATATTGAAAAGGAGAGACAACAGGGCAACTTGAGATCCATGTAGACGTCAACCCATTCTCATCCCTCCCCTCCTCCGCCTCTCACCCCCCCCACTTTTTCTTGCCGCACAAATTATCGATCAACCCCCCTCTGAGCGGGGGAACCGGGCTTTGGAGGCGCAGCAGAGGGGGAGGAAATTTCATTGGTCCTGAACCAAACAACCTCATCAATATTGCCCCCTCACGCACCCCTTCTCCTCTTCCCTGTCGCTCTCTCCTCCCTTAGTCTTTAGGCTGTAACGGTCTCACTCATGTACTTTATCTAATGACCTGTGAATCCAATTAGTGGTGTGTAGAAATCCTGAATGCAGCCATCAATCTCTCGTGCGTGGGGAAGAACGAGGATTGAAACCCGCCTCTATGTGTCGTTTTATCTTTCTCTGCGTCATGATGAGTCTGAGACCCGTCTTGTTGCATGTGTGCATGCTTCCTTGTTGCTTGCACTAATGCACACACACACTCATTTAGCAATAACACATGCAAAAAAAATCCATTCTGCACCATAATTAGAGTCATTTTTGACTCGGAGGACAATCATTTTCCCCCGAGTTTGTTTACTCAACAGTGGCAGCAGCTGTGGGTGCCCACTATAACCTCTGTGACATATTGATCCAGCCATATAGATTTCAGACTCCTCCTGCCTTTCTCCTAAAATGTCTGCCCAGATACAGAGGTGACCAGTAGGAGGCCATTTTAACGGGGAGAGCTATGAAACACAAGCAAGACTCGAAATGGAGCCACTATTAGATATTGTAACTAAAATAGGGGAAGATATCATAACATCATTGAATAATCTGCAGATTATTTTCATGATTAATCATTTAAAAACCACTGAAAATTTGATCACCACAATTTCCCAGAGCCTGAAGTAACGTCTTCAAATCGCCTCTTTTGTCCAGCCAACAGTCCAAAACCCGAAGACTCTTTATTTACTATCATAAATACAAAGAAATGTTTAGAAATCCTAACATTCAATGAGGGTTTTTGGCTTGAAAAATGATTGAAAGGATTCATCAATTAACAAAAAAAAATGTCAATTTATTTTCTTTCACTTCGGTGGCCAACAGTCCTCCAGTTTGTTTTCCCCAAAGAGTTGGTCTCAGTTTACACCCGGTGCCATGACCTTGTAATGTGTTGACAATCTATATTTAATGAGTAATGCAGTGAGCCTGCTGACTGTAGACATATCAGTTTGTGTGTGTGTGTGTCTGTCTGTCTGTCTACAGTTTGTTAATCATCATGTTTATGTTCCTGTGATGCAACTTCTGTTATCACCATACAGTTTGTGCACATATTTATCTGGTTCAACACCACACATGCACACGCAGCCCGCTGTGAGTTTCCTGTTGTTGAGACTTGAGCACGTAAGACAATAAGCCATCTGACAGCGACTGAGCACTGAACAATCTGCAGCCGTATCTGCCCGTTGACCCTGGCTTCACCCATCCATCCTGCTTTCTTACCTCGATTGTCTCCTCTGTCTCCATTTCTCTCCCACTCACTCTCTGCACCTCATTCCCCTCCCTCAACCCCACTCCTCTTTATCTGCTGTCACTCATTTCCCTCCCTCCCTCCCTCCTCCCTCCTCCTCCCATCCCATGTTCTAGTCATTGTGTCCATGTCCTCGACGCTCATTGACCCCAACCCCCCCCCCCCGTACCTCCCTCTCTGCTTGTATCTAACCTCATTTGCTGTTATTGGCCAAGTCAGCTGTGTTACATCCTCCCTCCCTCCCTTCCTTCCCCTGATCCCTCTCTCTTACTCCCTCTGCTTTCGCCCAGCATCCCTGTCTCCCTCCCTCTTTCGCTAATGGAGTGATTGCCGCGTTTTTCCCTCCGGGAACGCGGGATTGAGGAGCCTAGTACACCAACACACACCCAACTGCAGCCTCCCTCTCACTGTTAGACACACACACACACATGCACACATGCACACACACACACACATCTCTACTCTTGGATCTCCCTGCTTATGGACATTTAATTAGATGCCATGTACAATGCAATTATCTTGCCAGGAGTCCAGCTCATATGTTGCAGCCCTGATCAGCTTAAAAGGATGAGGGATTTTCTTTGTCATAGAACCAGTGTACTGTGTGTGTATCCTTGTCTGTGTGTGTGTGTGCGCGCTGTATTGGTTTTCTTTTTGTGCCTCTTCATCTTGGCATCAGTTTATAGACACAGTGTTAGGTTATAGTCATCTCAAGGTTGAGCATGCTCGGTTTCCTCTGTGGGGATCGTTGATACGTTTATCATTCACACGTGTGTCCAGTAAAACAAACACGCTGTGACAGAGTGCGTTTATCAAAAATGTCCACATGTGTTATTGAGATTAATCGATCTAATTAATGAGATGTGTAAAAACAAAAAGGTGTGCCTGGAAAGGAAAACAAATTGACTGTAAACATTAGCTTTTATTGATTAGTGTTTGGCCTCGTATCTTACATGCTTGATTTGTGTATGCTGGGTTTGTATGACCTCTGGATACCTAATAGGTCTGCATCTTATGATTATTTTTTATTATCGATCAATCTGCCAATTATTTTCAGGGTAAATAATTTATTCTATAAAATATCAGAAATTGTGAAAAATGCTCATCACAATTTTCCAGACCCCCAAAGTGATGTCTCCAAACTGCTTCTTTTATCCAACCAACAGTCCAAAACCTAAAGACTCTTTATTTACTGTCATAAATACAAAGAAAAGCAGCAACTACTCGCATTGAATAAGCTGGAACCAGCAAATGTTTGAGATTTTCCCTTGAAAATGTGACTTATACAATTGAACAATTATCACTATAGTTAAGAATTAATTTTCTTTTAATTGAATAATTGACTCATCTTTGCAGCTCTGTTGCCTCATTATCAAGGGCACACATGGTAATTATCAAGCCCTGCCAATAATGGATTTTTGGGACCGATGCCGACCGATATTAGGAAGTAAATATCACACATCATTTGTAAATTATCTCTGAAAGGATGTGGCTATGTAATATAGGGAATTTTTTAATCAGAAATCATCCCAAGCTTCTTCTTCCGATTTATTATAATATTATCAGTGGATATTGGCCGATCGCAGTATGTATGCATGTATGTATGTGTGTATATATATGTATGTATATATATATGTATATATATGTATATATATATATATATATATATATATATATATATATATATATATATATATATAATTACACACTGCGATCAGCCAATATCCACTGATAATATTATAATAAATTATCTGGGCTGAAATCAGAAGTGTCCTCATCACTTGTATTGTTCGTGTATCCTCGCTGTGGGTTCTTACCATATATATTCTCTCTTAAATGGCAAATTAAGCATACATTTTATTAAACTGCCTTTCTAAATGCATGTCAGCTCTGCATTTATCTGTTACCTTTATTAGCTGCCATTAAAATTTCTAACACCTTCGTTTCTTTTGCTTCGTTTTTAACTACGAATAGCATGTGTGTTTTTCAGATGCTCACTCAGCCATCTGACAGGTGAACTTTTCTGGTGTTTGTATAAAATCGCCTTGTTTTTTTTTCTTTTTGCTTCATTTGATTGATGGACTTAAAAAGCCAAAACACGTAATTAGCAGGTAGCTTGAAACTGATAGAAACAACAGTTATTCTTGTGTAGTTTTCTACATTTTTCAACAAAGCACAACTATTTATATGATAGCAAACAAAGACTGTGAATGTGCTTTCATGCTTTTAATTATGCGCAAAATAACATCCAGATTGAAAACGCCACCGAAGAAAATTTCCAGGCAGTAATTTATCTAGCTTTTTGTTCTGTGGTTTAGAGTTTTTAAATACGATCCAGACCTAAAACAATTGTTGCAATAATTAAAATCCCACAAAGTTCAGATTTATATTATCAACCAGGACTAATTCACTGCCCTTGTGTGGTTACATGTGTATTCAACATGCCTGTTTGTGTTGGATAGATGCAGCGGCATAGCTTTCCCAGTTGTCATGTAAACAGCATGTGTACACCTCCACTGCACACACAAACCCACACACAGCCGCACAGAATGTTAATAGTATCTCACACAACTGTTTCCTGATGGGTTTTAGCTGGTGCTTATCTTACAGCCTTGGAAAATGCCACCTATTCAAAGCCCATAATTAAAAATGTTTGATAAAGATGCAAATATATGTGCATAAATACGCATGCTTAACATGAGCAGTTATTAGGTTTTCTGTGGAGCCTGAGTACAGTCCTAATGGAATCCAAAATGCAGAGAATTAGCTTAACAATGAGATCCACTAGCTAATTAGCTTGCGGCTAGCTTGTCTGCGCATATTCAGATCCATGCAAAAAAGAAGGGGGAGAAAAAAAAAATCACTTAATATACAATGTGGCATTGGTAAGTGGAGTTCCCTGCCATCCCTCTGATCCCTCCTCAGATTTTTATATAAAGCTACAGTGTCACAGTGACTTTAGATGCATGCAGCAGTCGATGAAAGGAAGATTGTCAAGACTGTAATGCAGAACCTGTGCGCGTTTTTTTTTTTTCTTCTCGCCAAAAAGTCTCTGATTGGTGCTGAGCCATCGAGATGGTGGTAAGAGGTTGACTAGACAGGCATCACTCGTCTCTTGTCACTGCCTGGAAGGCTGACTTCCCTCTTTTTATCTCCCCGTTTCTCCCTTCGCGAACACCCTCCACCCCACCCCCATCGAACATTTTGAAATGCAATTATGGATCAGTGAGCACCGCCATCAGTCGCACTTCTTGTTAATATTTATCGAGTGGAGCAGCAGCCGCTGCCATCTCTTGAGAGAGGGGCGCTACCCTCATTAGGGGCAATTTTGTATGTGTGCCTGCGTGTGTGTGTGTGTGTGTGTGTATGTGTGAAGCTCAGCTCTTCCTTTCATTCCACGGTCCACTCAGCTGCTGTAAGCGAACTGGTCCATTTCACAGACATGAACATGTGGAGGTGCAGCCTTTCACTGTTGTGTGTGTGTGTGTGTGTGTGTGTGTGGCTGTCTTAAGTGTCTGCTTGTCTCTGTGCTCTCTGTGAGGAAGCAGCTTTGACAAGGGCATCTCGCCGTCTATAGACATGGCCGGCCAGCCGAGCCTGCTGCAAGCTGTTTGATTGAAGCGTTCTGCCTGTAATGTTCCCCATTGAGTCGCAGCCTTAAAGCAATAGAGCCGCAGCACAACAGCTACTAAACCGCGAATGGCCATTCTTTGTCACTTACCTACAAAAGGAAAACAGACCACAAATTGCTGCTGACATTATATTTCTTAACTGCGGTAGGCTGGAGCGGGTTAACACGAAGTGGAATAATGTTTTTGATTTGAACGAAGTAATTCTGCTCACATTACCTGCTTTTATTTGACAAATAGCCCCCACCCCCCTCCTCCCTCACAGCTGGCTGCGACCAGACCCTGTGAGCAAAGGATTTTTTACTGCTGCTTTGGCAGGATCGGGTGACTTTCCCCATTGTGACCGTTTTGATTAATGCTCCTTTATGAGGAGGTACGCACCCCACCAATCCTGCCCTCCCCTCTCATTCCCTCCCTCCTCCGCTGTCTCCGCACACTTGAAATTTCACTGAGGTGAAGCTATTAATGCCGTTCTTTGGAGTAACATTAGGTCATTTAGCTGAGGTGTCGGGGTCACTAGCTGCAGCAGCTGCTGTTTCTTTGCAAGCATGTTTCTTAAGCAGACACAATCTGCGGCTCTGACAAGTGCGAGTCCTCCTCTGGTGTCAGTTTGCCAGCTCTGTGCATTTCTCAAATCAGATGGAGACAGGCACGCATCTCTCAGACAGCTACACAGCTCTGTCTCTCTTTGGGGAGGCAGGTGAGATTGATTGTCCACACGAGCGCAGCGATGAATAAATACAGCAATACAAATGGCATGGTTGAGATAACAGCACAGTTCAGACTCGGCGAGTGCAGGAGGCTGTATTCAGCTCTGCTCGTGGGTATAAAACCAAGCCTACCCAAGCCTCCCCTTGGCTCCTCGCTTCCTCTCTCCCTCATATCGCCCTCTTTTCATCTTTTTGGACAGATAACATTTTTTTTCTCTCACCCTCACTGCCCTCCCTGTGCATTAGCTAAATGCTGCTATGGAAACTAGTTGTTCAGCCAATAGGATGATCCCTTTCTCTAGGATAGAAGACAGGCGGGGAGGGAAGTAGAGACAGACTGAAATCAAAATGGGGTTTGGTGTGTGTGTGTGTGTGTGTGTGTGTGTGTGTGTGTGTTTTATGAGTGGTGATTACCTTCCCAGATGGAGAGGGTGCAGCCTCTGGACAGTGGGGGTTGGTTGGGCTGAAGGGCCAGGCCAGCGGCCACAGCATTTTCATAAGACTCTTTAAAAGCTCAATCAATAGCCACCTCTTTGACCCACCACTGCTAAATTATTCAGCAGTGAAGCCTTTTGCCCACTCTTCTCCCTTGGAGTTTCATTAGTTGAGTTTACTTTCACCGGCTTGGCTGTATCTCTCTCTCTCACTTGCACATACACACAGATGCATGCAAATTTGTCACGTCATTTTTCAGCGACAGCTGACATTAGAGCCCTGCATATATATCCAAGTGCTAATTTCACCCCTTGTTGCTGAGTTGTTGAAATATTCAGCGGCTCCTCTGACACTTTTTTTTTTCTTCCTGGCACATCACAAGTGAAAATGTCTCCTCTGATGTCTTCACTAACATCTGAAGCAAATTCACTGCGCTCCGACTCGCAGCACTACACTTTATCTTTAAAGCAGGAGAGCAAACAGACAGTGCTATCGTCTTTGGCACCGGCTTTGATGAGAAAGTGGGAAAACAAATGTAGCAAAGACGCAGAGAAAGGCAGGTAGAAATTGACACTCTCAAAAACTTGCAGGACTTTCAACCCAGCCGTTGTGTATGAAAGTAATGACGGGCCCGGTTTCATTACCTGACCAGGTCTTCCTGTTCAAATGAAAACAGCCGACTCCTCCATAGGGGGTTGACTCTTAATTAGAGGGTGATGGGTCCTTTGAAGTAGGCTAATGTTTGTAGCGTCTCACAAGCTCTGGAGCTGCATGTGAGTCCCTTCATTTTGTTTTGCTGATATTAGATATCTCAAATAGTATCTGCTAGCAGTACAGTATTTGGAGGAGATTGTCTTTGCTGGCCACCCAGCGCTGAGTGTCGTAACCAGACACTAAACACATTTGCGTGGATTGGTCAAGCTTTAATTGGATTGGCCTCTGCTCTGAAAATGGGCAGCTAATTTTAACCCACCTCCTTGTTCCTCTTTCCCGCTTTACATTTCCACTTCCCTCCTGTCCCCGATTTTTTTTTTCTTTTTCTCTCCATTCCAACCTCTACTTTTCCTCTCCGCTCTCTCTCAGCTTAAGTGGGTATTTGGCGTGCTTCACCACTGGTTCTCAGCTCAGCTCGGTGTAATTTCCAGCTTGTCCAATGTGTGACATGCCAATAAAAAAAGAATGAGAGAGAACAGGAGAGGGGGAGGAGGGGCGGCGAGAGGGGTAACGCTATGGAAGTGGAGATTTACAGTGGTATCGGGTTCACACGCTTCCACTCAGGCCCTACCTCCCCCACCCTTCCTCCTCCTCCGCTAAAGAACACATGGTGCAAATTAACTCTTGCCAGCAGAGAGAGCAAAGCGAGGAAGGAAAGAGGGGAAGAAGGGCATCGGTCAGAGTGAGGAGCAGACACGAGAGGAGGAAATTTCAGGGATTGCTGTGAGGTCTGAGGAATGTCTACACTTTGTACCTCTGGAGCCCGCTGCCTCACACAGCCCTTAAAAACAACAGCAACATCACCACAGGCTGCCATCTCCAGCGGCTCCCCTGCAGCAGCACTGCGGTCTCACACAGACCCTCTGACATTTTGTACATGTGCTACAGCTTGACTCGCTGCTGGCTTTATCTCCTCTCCGTATCTGAGCGCTTGTTGATCTAATGCAACGCAACTGGCTCGCACATGCTCGTGCTTTTGATCATGAAAGGAGAAATATCACTCTCTTTAAAGAACCCTCATATGCAATGTTTCTAGCCCAGCGCAGTCCAGTCAGTATGTGTGAACGAGAAAAACCCGTTCTCCTTCTAAAACCGAGAGGCAAGAGTTTTATCAGTCATGTCATCAAGATTTAGACACTGGAGCTGATCCATAACCGACGAATAGCAGACTTGAAGGGCTCACAACTCAAGCTTTTACACTCAAATGAGGTCTTTTTTAGTAGCTTGTAAAATCCTCTTTATTATTATATGCACTAATATCCCCAGAGATTCACTGCGCACTCAAAAAGATGAGTATCTGCGGTAGTGTATACTAGGGTTGCAGTGATGCTTTGTTTTCAAGGTATACCTTGGTATGAAAGTCACACCTCGTACATTTGCTCATTTATTTATCTATTTACACATTCTCTGTTTGAGAGAGAAGGTCGGCCGTTAGATGTGTAGAAAAACTGACTGGAGGGGGGTTTTAAGTCCTGTACCCAAGTAAATAGTTCTTAGTTCCATTCCGTCACCGCTTATTCCAAATTTTGACACAAAGGTTTTTTTCAGTTCCTTGATTACTAATAATCAGTGTCGTTGTCGACTCTAAAAAAATGTATTAAAAAAAACATATTGGTCAATCTCTAGTGTATACAGTAAAAATTATAAACTTAGGAAACCAGGATGAACAGGTTGTTCAGATTTGACAGTTTGAGACTGGTCTTTCCAGGGACACACCAGGGAGGGGAGGGTTGTGTGTTTTCCTGTTCAGTGCGTCACATTTCCGCCCGCATTGGCTGTGACTGGTGCTGCGTGTGCTTTGATGTGCAAGTCTAAATTGTGTTTACCTGTCTGTCACTGCCAATGGATCACATGGACTGCAGGAACCGCATCTGCAGGGGGGCTTGGGAGACGCTTCAGCACACATGCACACACACTTCATTTATTGTGCGCATAGGTGTTTGTGCACTTTTGGGACTTGCGTCCACACACAAAGCACTGCACACTCCATTATTCCTGCGTTGTTGTGTAAGTCGTCTGTTGTGCTTCCCAAAAAACCATCCGGTCCAGACCTCTAAATTTCCAGCCATCTCCTCGGCTCGTCTGCGGCACATACCCCCCCGTCTCCCTCCTTCCCTCCCTCCCTCCTTCCCTCCCTCCCTCTCAGCCCCATTTCTCTCCCGAACATCATCTCTGCTGAGATTTCTCGCTACTACCAGTTGATTTTTATTGTTGCCTCGATCTCAAACAGTACGCTATGAAGCAGCATAAACACTATCCGCGATGGTAAAGACATTTCCTGGCTTCAAAGGGCTGAGCTGTGCTATCCCCTCAGTAGCTGTATTCATTTCTGCTCCCGCCACGCTCAAACGCTCTTTGTTCTTCTCTTTATAGGAATGTACTTAACAGTTTGGCAGTGTTGTGTTTGTGAACAGAGCCGCCTTTGTTCCAGCAGGCAGTTAACACTTGTGTACGGAGTAGAGGGAGGAAAGTCTGCGTTATTAAGCCTACTGGTAAATTATCTTAATAAAATGATTAAGAAAATACAGACCTCCCCTAAGTCCCTTTTTTTTTTTTTTTTTAAATGCAGTTGTCAGATCCCCACGTCTTTCATCCGATGGCTTCTCCTCTGCCCCTGCACAGTTGTTAAGGCAATCTGTGTTTGGAGCCGATGTGTCGCTTAATTCCTCCTCTCACTCGCTCTGGAGCTAATTGAAATAATCAGAGCTTTTTAAATACATTTTTAATCCAGATGGTACCGGCTGAGTGTTTATGGTAGGGCTACTAATGCAGTCATCTATATAGACTTTCACAGCAGCGTCACGACAAGCTAACCTTGGGCTATTGAGCTTAACGGCCCATTTATAGATTGCCATAATGCCCTCCCCATTTGAGGGTGAATAACTCTTTATAGGCTCCCATCATTTGCTTTTTTCATATCTTACGGCATCCCTCACCTTATTCCACGTTATTTCTCTTCGACTTCTCCTTTCTTCCTCTCCTCTACTGTCTGGTCCGCGTGATGAATCTTGCGCCTCGAGGCATCGTGGGATGGGGTGGGGTGGAGGGGGCTGATTTGGGCCCATTACCGATAGAGGCCCAGCACGTGGGCATGTCCGAATCGGTTCACACACCAGAAATAAAGGACGGGGGGAGAAAAAAAAACTCTCCCACCTCTCTGTTTCCCACCTTCGCCCTCCTCTCCAGGTGAAATGGGATGATTTAATGTGCGGCCCCGTCGGAGTGGGTAATGGAGTTGGCGGATGAGTGCGAGAGGCTCTTTCCATCAGCAAGCGGAGGGTGTGTGGAGGGGGTGTTGGAGGTGATTGAGACCCCCGTCTGCAGAGGTGCGCTCCTTGTATAGACGGCGACCTCTCGTCCTCTCCTCCCCGCAGAGCCAAGATACACACATTTACACAAAACACACACCTCATTTCTTCGACGTGTGCGCCGCAGTGGCGCTCATGCTTACACTCTTCTAGCTGTAGACTTGTGACAGGACCTGTAGGGGACTGATGGTGCTTGCTGTTAACAGATGGCTGACTGTCTCTTGGAGTACATTTTGGCCCAAAACATCATCTCTTTAGGATCATTAGTATTTTTTTTTTTTTAGATGCAATTACTTTGACTTATAATGAGTCATAATGTTATTTATTTCACTGCACTGCTTTTGCTATTTTGCAGCTGCTAATCAACTCTTGATTGCAAGTGTATGTAAGACTTTTTCTTTATCGGATAACACTGAAATAAAGTGACTTTGAGCCTGTCTGGGAGGTTACATTGCGGTGCAATACAAGTACTAATTCACAACAGTGAAAGGTACAGAGGGAGAATATTGATCACTACTATTGATCAAACTCACACTGTCCTTGCTCTCCCCCTCTTGTCTTTGTTTGCACTGTTAATTTAAATTTTACATGTTATAGAGCCCTTTAAAAAAGACTCACATCCAGCCTTAAGGCAGACGTATTGGTTATCCTTGAGAGACAAGATTTAACAGTCCCGCTCTTGTTTGGATGGCTCTCTGAGTCTCCCACTTAACTCAGGACACAGCAGCAACCGGCCATAATTAGGTGCAAACAGTTTGCCGCCACGCTAAAATGCCATTTAAATGCCAAATGGCAGTGAGGGTGTGTATAATATGAGGGATCTCTGGCCTGTTGCTGTAGACTCTCGGCTGGATTGTTGCTGCTGCCAGGGAGAGGTTACACAGAGATAAGTGGCTGGTCTTGTGGCGTCAGCCCACACTGCCCCTTGTTAGCTCATCAGCTAGGACCCCCCATCCAAAACCTTAGGCCAGCTCAGCTTTTGCTGTGGAAATTCACTGAGGCAGTGGAGCTCTCCACTCAGCAAGAAGGGCATTACTTTTTTATTCCCCGCTTCAAATCTGCTACAACTGTACACAACTGATCTTGTCTCTTTGATAAAGACTTTCGCCTGTGCAGTGCTGACACTCACTCTGTGCTGTTTCATTTAACTGCTTTGACTTTAGTGGGCTCGCTGCTGGTCTGTTGCTGGTGAGTGCAGGCCCATATAAGGAGTGCGTGTGTGTGAGCTCTGTGTGGTTCTGCACAGAATCACAAGGTGTCTGGAGCCCACCTGTCAAGCCCCACCACAGCCATCTTTAGCAGCCGCCTGACAGAAACCACCAGAGCAACGGCCCAATTTGCGCCAGCCGGCCGACGTGCTATGCTAACAAGCTATAACAACGATATTTATTATGGTAATGCGTCATGCTAAGCTTGCAGTCATTGGTTGCCTTGAATGAAAAGAAGCAGTGTTTTCACAAGGCTGGTGCAGCAGCCGCCGAGCTTTATAGCCTTTAAAGTAAAGCAAGGCTACACGTCCCCGCATCCCTACCAAAGACTCTAATGTATGTGTGTGTGTGTGTGTGTGTGTGTGCTCGCATCACTGTGTGTGAGCAGCGTGTGTAATCACCCCTAGCTGGCGGGCTCAGAGGGAGAGGTGGAATCAATGCAGCGGGCTATGAAGAGAGGAGAGAGAAAGGAGGAGGAGAGGAGAGGGAGGGGGCTGATCAATATCATAGCAGCAGGGTGGGGTAATATCCACTTCATGCAGCGCCGCCACAAACGGGGAGGATTGTGGGAGTACAGGGGGGTACGCGCGGAGGAGAGGGAGCACAAATGAGAGGGAAGAGGAGAGGGAGGGGCGACGGTAAAAAGATGCAAATCTCCGTGGCGCCGGTAAACAAGAGGCTTTGTGTCAATCAGCAGATGAAGTGGCACATTTAGCATTCTCCCCTCTCCCCTCTACCCTCGACCATTCCAACACTGCTGGGGATTGTTTGCTCGGCAGCCGCCTCCCCATTGGTCCGGGCCGGCGACGGGGGTGTGGCGGCGCGGCGATAATGTATGGGCTGCCGTGGCAATGATACCCGCTGTTTAAGAGAGTCATCAATAACCCCGCCCTGTTGTATTCCACAGACTGTAAGTCAATGTCTGCTGGATCGTTCCATCATCAGCCTATCATATCAACCTCCACGCACAATCTATTACAAGCATCCACTCTGTTACAAAGAGCCAGCTGTAAGAACACCTAATCACCCTCCACCCAAGGACAGGTGGATGTCAATCACACCAGCACAATGGAAGAGGGGGGGAGAGAGAGGTGAGAATCTGCCATCAAAACGGGCTGAAAGCAGCTCACACACAAGCACCAGACTAGCATGCGGAGCTCTCTCTGTATGCCGCCAGTGCTTTGTCATTTGAGGGTTGCGTGCGCCCTACCAGATCTCATGCTGATGCTGATTGCATGGTATGGTGAACTGTGTCTCCTTTCTGCTTGATTTAACTTCAAAGCCACGACTGGGCTGAGCCGAGCAGGCTTCACATTAGAGCCGGGAGACAGGATGTGATGGCGGACAACTGAACTGTATGCTGTAAACGGACACTTCCTGTGCGGTGGGGTAGGAAGTCCCCGCCAAACCATATGGTCACACTGGGACGACTCGGTTTTCCTCTCAACGTGTTTGTGCATTTATTCCCTTTCCTCCTCCGTCCCTGTTTATAGTTGCTCGCCCTGAACACGATGTTCCAGCTAATTACATTGACCCGAAGTCTCATCTAAACACCTCACAGCTATTTCTAAAGACACAGCGCGATGTGTCACCTTTCAATGACGGTGGCAGGGGGGGCAAGCGAGGGGTAAAAGTGAAGCAGTAGGTGACTCGCAGAGAAGAAAGCGCCGTCTCAGACACTGCACTGACCTCTGTCTTTTCTTTCTTCCTCTCACTCACTGCGGGTAAACAGTCATCCCCCTCTCCTCCCTGACAGAGTGAGCTGAGGCAAGTAATTCCCCCGTCTACAGCAAAATCCTTTACCTCCCCTACCCAGCCCTGGATGCTGCTGCCGCTGCCGCTGCTGCTGCTGCTGCTGCACAAAGCTAATGCAGTTTGAGCCTGTGCACACGCACTTGTGTGTGTGTGTGTGTATGTGTGTGCGTGCATGTTCAAAGTATGCTGTTTGATTTACAGGCACACACACAGATAAATGGGCGGAGAAGGGCTTTGATGTGCCTCGGTTGCACAGAGTCGAGATGTTGGTGTGTTGTTCAACCTCTTTGTCTCGCTCTCGCTCTCTCTCTCCCTCTGCGGGCGCTCTGTTTGTGCCTGCGATTGTGTGTGAACGATAACCAGTGTGTTTGACACACTACGCTCATCATGACTCCAATGTTTTCCCCGTGTTTGGCATTTGTGAGCCCTGTTTGTTTAACCATGTGTATTTTATTGTTTCGGTTTTTTTGCAATTTTCATTTTGCAGGGCGTAAAATATGTTTTTAATCCATTCATTCTTTGGTTTCCTTGATACCAATTGATCCAGTGTTTTATCAGCTGAATGTTCTCTTGGTACATTGCCATTATAGTTTTTACAAAAATAAACAAAGAAAGTTAATCATGGATCAGTTTCACATTAGTAGCTTCACTTAGCTGCGGCTGCCTTCCTCCTGTGAAGAAGTTAATGACAAATATATTTTACATCATATCATGTTTTGGAACAGGTGTACGCAAACGTGTCTAAAAGTGTGTTTTCCCACAGCATCTTTGCTCAGCTAATGCAGAACAGGGCGTGCACGGTTTTCCAGCCCTAATGACTTCAATGATTTGTACCTTCCTTCACCATTTATCTTCTCTTACACCAGCCATTTTTAGGTATCAGAACACTAATCAGATAATTAAAAACATCAGCAGTTCGCTCGCATTGTTGCTATTTTATTTCATTTTTAATTTTTTTTTTGCCTCATTAGCTCCTTCCTGCAATACCTTACAATCGGGTGACAGTTAAAGATAAACAAAAAAAGGCAAAACATGCCTTGATTTTTATGCACTGGCACTGAGCTAATCGTGTAGGAGGAATACATAAAAAATTTAGTCAATAATACTATAACAGCGTCGTGAACAGCTCAGCCTTTCCCATCACTTTAAAAACGCCTTTGGACTTCCTAACTGATTCTTATATTTTTGGATTATATCCAATAATTGAGTAAAGGAGGCACTGAGTCTGTTTGACTGTGTGTTTAAATTAATTCTCAGGTAGAATTATGAACATGTTTTAAACGGACTGAAATGTGTCACACTCTATCTATAATCAGGTTACAATATGGTGGCTGTTATTGGCCGTCTAGACTGAGAGTCATGCAGTACAGCTCCTTCTAGCACTGGGCCTGCCTTGTTATTGCAGCTGTGTTGTCTACAATACATCTCTTGTTGCAGCACAGCAGGAGGCTGCTCAAAGCTTCTGGCGTGTTAGTGTGTGTGTGTGTGTGTGTGTGTGTGTGTGTGTTATAATCACATTCCTCCCAAGCATTCTGCAGTTACAGTTGCTGCGAGTAACCTTGTGATTTTTGAGAGTTCTTACTGTATTCGGTGACAGGCCCGCATAACTTCAGTAAATCTTTTGTTGTTAACACACACATCTGATAGCCTGCCGCATTTGCATCGACACTGATATGTCGTCACACACACGGATGGGTAATTTGCATGTGATTATTTGCATATTGTACAAAGCAAGCGTGCCTGACAGACCACCCACTGCTCGGCTTGTGCGGCATCTGGCTGATACACAGCTAACATGATGTATTACTGATACGGCCGGTGTCATCGCTAGAGACTGACGGACAGGCAAGGTCACCTTCAGAGACTCAGATAGCTGGTGAAGAGGAGGGGGGGGTGGAGAGAGGGAGAAGGAGAGATGGATATCTTCAGAAGCAGTGGCCAGATAAAACAATACGATCACAACTGGCTGAGCTCACGATGATACAAGCTCTTCTCCTGCGACGCAGTCTGTGCCGTTTCACGCGCGGCGTTAATATCTGTTTTTGCATGCTCACGCTCTTCTTCTCTGATTATTTGCGTCCGTGTGTGTGTGTGTGTGGCCACTCCTCTCTCCCCTGACCGTGTATGTGTTTGTGTTTCTTACAAAGAAACAGTCGATGTTCCCGTGTGTGAGTGTGCGCGGAAATGAGCTTTGGTGCGTGTTAGGAGGATCATAAATATTCCTATTAGCCGTGTATCGATGTGCGCTGACCATACAGAGCAGCACACACACAAGAAGCCCCTCGATTTCTCTGTATCTATGTCACTCTCGCACACACTCCCTATAGACACTGATCTGATGGCCTGACAGCTGCTCCTACATAGTGAAAAGTCCTCACACACACACACATAAACACACACTCGGCCCCCCCCCATCTTCAGTCTTTGAAGTGGTACACACAACCTGTCCACCCTTCACACACACACACACCCCAATGCTTTGTGCATTTATAACTACTGCTTTTACCTACGTGTTACGTGTGTGTGTGTGTGTGTCCGTGTGTGAATCATACCAACGGGGAGATCGATTAGCAATGGCTTAAGCGAGCGTTCTCATTTCCTGTCTTCCATTACAGCGCTCAATGAGCCCCACAGCTCCTTCTCCTGCTCATGAGGCTGCCTATACACACATATACACACACACAGGGTCCGGATTAGCTGGCTGGGCATGCGTCCAATATGACATCCACACACACACACACACACACACACACAGCCTGATATTCATATCCTTTCTGCACGGCCCTCTCCATGAGCAGTCCCCCCCTCTCTTCCTCCACAGCAGTAGTCCAGTCGGTATTAGTAAGACGTCTCATTAGCTCACCAGGCTATGCTAACAAGGCAAAGCTAACACAATGGATCACAGGCAAATAGCTTTCCAAACAAAACACCGGGGCGTTTAAACACTCCGCGCAGCACAAAGGAAGCCTGTGTCGTCCTAAGAATGCCGGCATTCCTCAGTCTTATTCTGTGTGTCTGAGTCTAACTCTGAATCCTGACTCATGGGTATTACCTTGAGACCAGACAAGTCTCTGCTCTCAGGAGAACATCCCGGGCTGTACGCAAACACACACTCGAGCACGCGCGCGCACACACAGGAAGCCAGGTATCAAAGCGAGATGGCTTTGAAGCGGCTAAATGAAAGGCTGAAGGCAGAAATGACAATGTTTTCTGGCAGGCTATGACTGTATGTCTGGCTGAGAGGGAGAGCTTGGGAAATAAAGTCAGTATTATGATCTGAACACCCAGATATGAGCTCTCCTAACCGCCTCCATCTGTCCTCGCGCAGCCCCGCGTTTGAAGTCTCACTTGGATCTGCATTCTAGTCTATACCCTGCTAGCGCTGCAAGGGTTTCTGACTGACTGTGTTTCTCCAAAAGAGAGAAAGAAAAAAGGAAAAAGAATAAGAAAAGCCCATGTGTTTGTGTGTAGCTTAAATCAGTGAACACCAGTTGTCGGGTCCCTGGTGCTCTGTGCCTGTGGTCTGCAGATAATGATCGTCATTAGTGAATGTATTCTTAATATATCCTCTTCTCCTTTCGCCTTTCACGGCGCTGCTCTCTCCCGTACCATCACTTAACTCGTCTTGAATTTCTTGGCCAAAAACCGACGCGCAGCAGAAGTGTGTTGGAGGCAAAGACAAATATTTGAGTTGGCCACAGCCGGGCTATTTTATGGAGCGAGCAGCCAAGGCGAGTGTTCTCCATTCTCCGCTGCCACTCTCTGTCAGGAAGGAGGGCAATGTGGTCAGCATCACGCATTTTTCCTCTTAATTCTGACATTAATTTACATTCCCCCGAAATAAAGGAGAAATGAAGCGTGTTAGTGTTGGACGAGCTAGGACCTCAGATGTGGCGGTCATGTGTGGTGCTTGTGACTCTCCAGTGTGTGAAGTGTGCCTGTGGTTGGCAGTATGATCCACCAATAGTAGCCCTCAAGTCTTAATTAGTGTCATCTGTGAGTTCCATGTGACTCCCCTCTCCTTTTTTTCCCTTTCTTCTTTCCATCTCTGCCACCGTCCCTTCTTCCTCTGCCCGGGTGACAGGAGGACCTGTTAACATCCTCAGATGTGTTGCTGTGTGTTGTCAATTTGCACGAGGAGTCTGTCGGGAAGCGATTTCCTGCCTGATTCCTCGAAAAGGGGCTTTTAAATTTCAGGCAGGCTAGTATTCAAAGGCGCGCACACACACACACACACAGCACACACACACACAAAGAGCAACAAGAGCAAATCTGCCCACTTTGAATCGGCTAAAGCTCATCCAATCCAATATGGAGCCGGGCTGACAGATGGGCCCAGTGTGTTCAAAGCAGAGGGCGGCGATTTAATATCCAAACAGGTCAAGCCAGAGAGAGGCAGAGAGAGAGACACCCCTGTGTAGGCACGGCGCAAAGGTCCCTGCCAGCACCGCCACCACAGCTGGGACTCACCTCTCCTCCCCCTCTGCCTCCCACACTCTCTCCGTTTGGCGGGGGGGGGGGGGAAGCAGGCTGCGCACATCTCCTCCTCTAACATTGTAATCGACATTTGTTTAGTGTTATTATATGTGCCTTAAGAAGAGGATGCTCAGAGGTACAGACTATCCTTCCTCCCCCCCGAGTGGCCAAGCGCTCACTGTGAAGCCCATAAGGCGAGAGGAGGATTGCAGAGTGGATTCCTGCTGCTGCTGCTGCCTCTGACAGCCTGATTTAGAGGTGCTTTTTCTTACCTCTGACACAGAGTCCCAGCCTGCCCCGCTCTACTGCAGGGTTGGGAGAAGAATAGTGGTGCTTATCCTGAAAGCCTGTTATTTGTGTGTGTGTGTGTGTGAGAGAGAGAGAGAGAGAGAGAGAGAGAGTGTGTGTGCATTTGCTTGTATGTGTGTGTTTGCTCACACAGCATGCTGGCATTTCTTTTTAACAACCTCCTTTGTCAGTCACTGAGATGTCGTAGATTGCGTGAGCGCAGCAGATCTCTTGTACCTCACCAGTGTACATTCACACACATACAGTTTTTGAGTGAGTGTGTGTGTGTGTGTGTGCTGTCGTCCAGATGGAAGTGCTTATTGAGTGCTGGTGTGCTGGCAGATATCTCTGTCTCTGAGAGAGCGGCAGAAAATAAGGGAGAGAAGGCAGGAAAATGAGGAAGGGAGAAAGCCGAGTGGAAAACCCTTCCAATCAGATCCATCATCTTTGTGCGTGTGTGTGTGTTTATGCGAGTGTTTGTGTGATCTTCCCAGCCAAGCTCTTCCTGCCTCCCCTCTCTAATCTTATCATGTCGGAGCAGCAGATTAGTCGTCCCAGATCCCATCTCTGCCTCCAAATGCCACAATCAGCCTTTTGTTCTTGGGCTGTGCTTACTCTCCCCTTGCGGCAGGCGAGGTGAACGCTCCCCACAATCCCGCCCTGTGTGCCATTTTGAGCCTCTGCCTGTCAATGTCACACCGCGACCAGCCCCGATCCGCCATACCCGAGTCTCCCCTTGCCCCTGGGGCGTTAGCTAACCAAGCTGTTAGCTCAGCAGACTGCTAGCCTGGCTGAACTGCTTGACATTCCTTGCTAACGCTGAGCCGCCGCTGCTGCTCTTGTCTGTTTGACCTCCACCCTCCTCCTTCCCTCCCTCCCTCCTTTTCCTCTCTGCCGTCTCCTTTATCTGTGTGTTTGGGGATCTGTCTTTCCTTCCTTACTCCTGGCTGCCACCTCCTGAAGGAAGTCATAGATCCTGCTGCTGATGTCACCAGTGAAGGGGGGAGGAGGAGGAGGAGGAGGAGGAGGGGGAGGAGGAGGGGGTCACTAACAGGGTTAGCAGAGGAAGAAGAGAGTGTTTGAAAAGCAGAGAAAATAAACAGAGGTTTCCTGTTAACGAGGTGCACTGGGGGCCTGTCGTGTGGGAGCGGGAGGGTCTGGTTTTGTTTAAAGCAAAGCTCTTGTGTTACAGTGCAGGGGGGGGAGGAGGAGGGGGAGGAATAGGGCATTAGGTTTGAGGGTTACAGGTTGCAACAACGTTCCCTTTAGTTTTGTCACAGCTCAGCTTGGCTGCAAGGCAACGGCCATATTGTAAAAAGGCCACTGCAAACAGACGTGAGAAAGGAGCTGCCGCCGCCGTGCGCTCTCCCCCGAACACCGAAAGGTATTAAAGTTGTCATTGGCTTTTGCGCTGAAAAGCACTGTATTGATTTCACACTCCTTTTACTTGTAAACCTGGAATTAATTCCACACTCGGTCCATTTTTTAAAGTGTATGTCGAACAGAGCTGGTTTCTTTTCACATTTAAAGCCTCTGCTTGTTAAAAGAAAAGTCTGCCCTCTGTATTTCCCTCTCTTCCCCCCCCCTCAGTCTTTGTAGTGGTGTAGTCGTACACAGGGGCCCCAGCTCCAGAGTTGACTGCGCACACATGCAGCCACACAAAGAAAACTGCACAGCCATTATGGATCCAAGGGGCCAGCCACCTTTAGCGAGTCAGAGGGAGAATTAACCGACTCGCACAATGCCTGGCTTGTCTAGACAGCGATGAATGCATTGATTTGTTTTTTTTTATTAATAGTGACTCGTGTTGGATTTATTCTACGAGAAATATACTTAAAAACTCTTGTAGTATTTTGCCCAGTGCGTAACCTTTTAAAGAAGAGGCCCTCCTATAATCCAACCCCTGTCTGATGAGTGTGCCCAGGAATGCCACAGGCCAGGCTGACCCACTGGAGGGAAGGAGGTGGGGGGAGGAGGTGCCATTGTGCTCAGCCCCAAAGCATGACTCTCAGATTTATATCTCCTCAATGAATAAAGGGGTAGCCTTGTACCCTGGGGGTTTCAGTAAAGCAGGAGGAGGATAGTTGTAATTTTAAGTCTGAGGAAATGAGAAGGTCCTGCTCCTCCTACCTTAATCCAACCCTTTTCTCTCCTCTCCTCACCCCCTCTTCTCTATCTCCTTTGCTCTGCTTCCTTGCACTTTCTCTTTTTCCCCCCTCTTGTTTCATTTCTTTCTCTCAGTAGTGGGTTAGTAAGTCTTTTGGCCTCTCCGCAGCGAGCGGCATTCCCAGGGTTTAGGGCCCAGGAGGAGGGAGGGCAGGGCCATGTTTAGCCTCTGGCAGGACAGACAAAGATGGCTGCCGTTGTGCGGGGCTCAGCTCTCTACAGGCAGCGTGGAATGTCTCTAATCAATTCAGCATTGTGGCTTCTCTCTTATACGTCCTCTCTCTGTTATTTTCTATGGCAGGCTTAGCAAAAACCCAGACAATACAACTAGTAGTTGGTGCGGCGAGCCTGAGCTGTCTGTCATCCCCCTTCATTTTCTCCTCGCGTTATCTACTCATTTTTCCACCCGGCGTGTTTATAGAATTGTGATAATTGAAAGCTATGCTTCACTCCCACTACGTGCTCCATATGTTGCACTCTCAGTCTTTCTCTCCGGCTCCCTCCCTCTTTTGCCTGAGAGGGCTTAACGCTGCTGTGAACAGCAATCTGCTCGGGAGAGCGGCAGCTACTCTGTAGTGACGAGGATACTGATGATAGCTGAAGTGACATTCGCTCAGTCTCCTGCTTTGGTTGGTTCGGTTGGTTTGAAATAATGCAGGCTCATGAATGAGGTGTAAAACTACGAGTGTGCGCGTCTTTTCCGCCCGCTTGTGCTTTGCTGTTTTTGCGTCAGCCTCCGTGTTCCGGCGCTTTGAAAATCCCTTTGATTTTGTGGTTTTACAGGCAGAAAATGAAATGTTCAGGTAGCACACTGGCAGCATTTACAGTCCCCTTAAAGTATTAATTATGTATAAGCACCGGATAACTACACGTTCTGCTGTGGCAGGCAGCCTGTTAGTCTAGAAGGCAACACAGTGTCTATACACTGGATAGACAAGAGGTTGGGATGGGTGGGCCAACTGCTGGGAGGGAGAGGAGGGAGAGGAGGGAGGGGCATGACGTCAGTGCACACATTTCTTTACACACAGTATGGCTACGTGCTCAGGGGGTCTGTGTCTCACTCCATCAGTATGGCTCTCTGTCGAATAACAAGCAAAAGTGTGTGTGGTTGTGTGTGACGTTGCGTGCACAATCGTCCAGGGCAGTAAATGCAGCTGACTGACTGCGTGCCAGCTGCTGTTAAACACGTCCAGGCTCACTTACTCACTCATTCCTCCTCCTCCTCCTCCTCCTCCTCCTCCTCCCTGCTCAAGGTTGGAGAAAGGGAAAGAAAATGGAGAGGTGGTGGAGTGGATGGTTGGAATGAGAAAGATGGAGGAGGGAGGGAGGAATGGGAAAACCAGAGGTGGGCTTGAGGGTTTAGGGAGGTGATGATTTGCTTGGCTGCGTGTGCTCAGCCTCCTCCCCAGTGACATAACAGAACAATGTACTCGAAAAGGCTTTAAATATCTTTACTCTGACCTCATGTTCCTGTACACACACACACACACACACACACACACACACAGATACAATTAAAGCCTGGAAGAGAGAGCGGAAGTGAAACTGTCTGTCTTCGATTACATTAGACTTTTCTTCCCTTCTTCCATTTTTTCCATATGCTCATTCCCCCTCTGCTCCACGGGTGGTGTCAGCAGTGGTGCAGGTGTCTCAGTCGGTTAGTGCAGTGCAGCGAGTCCCTAATAAAGATGGCTGGGGCCAATAGGATTGTGTCGCAGTCCAGCACCCCAGCCCGGCAGTCCCTCTAATGTTCTTTCAAACCACTGCGACGGTCAGTTGGGCTCGTGTGAAGGCACAATAAATATTTCATAACATGAAATGAAAACAGTATTTTGCCCTTTTCATCCCTCACCTCAGCGCTGGCCTCAGTTTCTACCATTTTCTTCCACCCTCCCTCCCCCCTCTTTTATTCCTCCCCTGTCTGTTTTTTCATTGACTGGTCTTGGAAAAGCTGTCTTCTCACCTCAGTGCTGCCACTTGCTGGTCATGTAAAGGATTACAAGCCTTTTGTTGGGTTGCACTTAATCAAAAGGCCAGTGGGTGGCAGCACTTAGAGAGTATAAAGTCCAAAGCAAGGTAAAGGGATACAGTCTCTGTGCATGGGTCAACTGTAAAAGCCCTAATAGTATATTAAAATCATTTGAGTATTGTTATCAAGTGAAAATAAGACAGAGGACTGAGTCGTAGGAGGCAGAGATTGAACATCACCCGCCCCCCCCCCATGGTTCCTCTCTCTCCACACTTCCTCCAGCGACGGCCATCCCACTGTTTACTTTATTAAGGCTCTAAATGCTCCTCAATCCCTTTTTAATTGACTTGGTCTCTCTGCATGCTTTTTGGCATGAGCCCGTGTGTGAGTCATAAACAGTGCGTCTGCACAGCTTCGCTGTTTGCCAAGAGGCCAGTTTGTGACGTCGTAATCAAACAAAATGATGTCTGTTTATCTTTGTGTGAGATCTTTTCTTCTTTTTTTTAATCTCCCGCTCACTCGCTCTGTGTCTCCTCTGTGTTACAGAGTAAACGGGACCATCTGCTGATGAATGTGAAATGGTACTACCGCCAGTCAGAGGTGCCCGACTCTGTCTACCAGCACCTGGTGCAGGATCGCAACAATGAGAACGGTGAGGCTGCTGCACATGTGCAATTTCACAGTACACAGACACACACAGAAAGTAAATACACTTACTTGCTCTTTAACACATCACTTCTCTGCTTCACAAATACACACACACCTGCCTCAGCTCTCCAGCCTGTTGGGGGATATATAAGAACTAGCTGTGAATTGCATTTCAAACACAAACCAGAAGACGGTGTCCCAGGCAGCCCGGCCAATCCCACGGCTCTGTGCTGTTCCCTGGGTAACGCTCCTTCAGGCCAGACAGCAGCGCTGTCAAGTGTTAATAACCCGCAGTGTCATGTGGCCCTTGAGCACACACTCTCAACACCATCAGTGCCAGTGGACTCATCACACTCTAACACATACACATCTACAGGAACATAAGCACCGTCACTGTTTTTAACAAGTGAATATTAAGTCTTGATGACGGAAAGGTCGCAGAGGAAAATCAGATTTAACATGGCGTCTAGTAGTTGGAATAATCAGTTGATGAATAAGGAGTTAGATTTTTTTTTAAATGGCCTCTGCTGAGCTACATATCACCGTACTCTATTGTGTATTAGTCATACTTAATTAAGGAAAACACAAACATATTCTTGAAAGGGCTGCATGATTTAAAAAAAGATATTTGCAATTATTTTGATGGATATTACAATTGTGATATAATTCATAAACAGTGGAAATGATCATTACAGTATCATGATTTTCATTTAAACAGAACAAACTGTTAAAATCATGATGATGTGACGTTTGTTGAGCACTACAGTACCTCATCACAATACTCTTTCTCACACATTTTACCTTTCATGAAAGAAGTTTCTGTGATTTGGATGTGGCATTTGGTCATACTGTGATATCGATAATATTATGATTTACAGCACTTTTCTTGTTTAATAAAGCCATCGCATAGTTGTACATGTAACTCTCTAAATTAAGTGAGCTTTCCAGTTTTCCCTCAACATGTAATTAATTGATTGGTTACTAAAATTCTTAATGAATATTTCCTCAATCCTTCTTTATTACATAAAATGATGTCCCAAAGTTGTTGGCTTAAAAGTGTTAGGTGTTGTATCTAGCTGACCATTCTCACCATGGCCCATTTGTTTATGTATATTTTACTTTTGTATTTAGTAGATTATTAGGTGCATTGCTCTTCAAAATGTTTTACTCAGTCTCACATTAGAGCTGCAACTAACGTTCATTACTTGCTTGTTCTTTAAAATGTCTGAAAATTTCGATCAGCCAAAGAGTCATCCTCAAATGTCTAGTAATGTCCACAGCCCAAAGATATTCAGTTTACTGTCATAGAGGAGTAAATAAAACATCAAATATTCACATTAAAGAAGCTGGAATTACACTTTTGTTCTTATAATGTTACTCAAACCCATTTATAAACAAGTTGACTATTAATTTAATAGTTGACAACGAATCAGTTATTGTTGCAGCTCTACAACACACACTCTCACCTGTTGAAACATCCTGTAAGCAGTTCTTGTCAGCCAGCAAACCTTTTTCCTCAGTTTATCACTTGTCAGTGGCAGAGGGGGGACTTTAGTTAAGTTAGTCATTGAGGCTATCAACATTTTATATGCTGTTCCCTCCAGAAGCAGCTTCAGTGCGGCGCGGTGCTCCTCTATCTGCAGCTTGTCCTTGCAGCAGGGACTCAGGATTATTAGAATTGATGTCACAGGGCCGGAGCGCAGTGGCCACAGCACGCCTCAACTCGGGTCATTTGTCAACGACGAGAGCCGGCTGTTCCTGGTGCTGCTGATGCGTCTTAACCCCCGGAAGGGTCATTTCACTTGAGAACTGAACATTATGTCCTCTCCTCAGGGGACCACACTTTATTGGCTTTATTGAATTATGTGGCATAATATTGACCTCCGCAGAGGTACTTGTTACCTGAGTGTACGCAGAACTGTGCTCATGATTTTATTAGTGAGCTCAAACAACCCAAACTACTTTATCTCTGTTTCCTCTTTGTAATAGATGAATGAATGTAGTTGTCTTTAGCATTCTACATAATGTTGATCTGTATTCAGTACAGCTGTGTTTTTCTTCCTCCTGCAGACTCTGGCCGGGAGCTGGTTATCACAGACCCGGTGGTCAGGAGTCGAGAACTCTTCATCTCCGACTATGTGGACACTTATCATGCTGCTGCTCTCAGGTAAACAAACACTAACACACAGATATATACGTGCTCACACACAAAGACTGGGAGCATTATATTCTTATCTGTGGCAGAAAATAGAAGCCGAAGTTTCCACAGGTTTCTCTTATCCGCCCCCAAAGGTCCAGGAACATCGTAGCTGCTAAGAATCCAACGCTCGCATTTATAGCACAGCACCCCGTTACACCACCCAGCTTATATTTGTGGTGGTTTTTTTGCATTCGCCTGTTGAGTTCACAGTTGTGGCCTATTTTTAAACTGTGAACAATTCCAGTTCTGCGGCTCTGAAAATTATTTCTTTAACTAGTGTTTTATTTTTATTATTGCATGGAAAATGCTGTTTTGTTTTTCTGACACCAAATACTGTTCTATAACACTCAAAACAGACTAATGAGTAACACCATCTGTGTTTTAATGGTTATACAACTTAAGTGAAATACTCACCTACTGTGATCCAGATTCAGGAGACAAAAGAATGACTCTTAACTGTAATAGGCTACATTTCTCAGGGGTATTGCGATGCAAATTTTAAATCGAAAAAATCAAATCAAAATGAACTTTCATTGATGATCATCGAAATCTAAAGCAGGATCTGTGATTCACCCAGTATTTTTTTCTCCATCCCTGCCTACTTGCTTGCGTCCAAAAGAAAAAAAAAAATACTTCAAAGATGACACAGCTAACTTACAGTTGCCTGCAGCTGCACTCCCAGACTCTTATCAAATGTGTATGAAGACGATCGCCTTAGTACCGGAACTCCGACAGCGTAGGAGATGTTTGGGTGTTTTTTTTTTCTCCGAGATCCTACATCAATTTGTTTAAGAGGAGGGTTCACTCTGGGCAGATTAGGAAAACCGAACTGAGTTTCTTTCTGTTGTTGAATCCCTGAAGGGTGGTAATTTTTGTTGAACTGTATTTTTGGTTAATATTGTTCGGACTTGCCTAACCACCTGCAAAAAAGCCAGCAGGATAAAGTCAAGGATCTTTTTAAATAAGAATTTTTAAAATGTAAATAACAACTTAATGTACATAGCAATTTTTAAAACGGTTACAACGTGCTGTACAAGCATACTACATATCAAAGAATGAAAAAGTCACAGTGGCAATTGCAAATATACATTCAGACAAAAACAAAGTGTAACACAGGGAGACAAAATAAGTAAAACCTAAATAATTACATGGATGAAATCATCTGAATCAGGTGTCAAAAAGCAGCTTTATACAAATGTGTTTTCAGTGACAGTTGTCTTTTCTAGTCTAACTAGCTGTCCATGCTGAAAAAAACAATGTTAAATGATTGTCAGCATGGTAATAGTTGTACATTACTGCTGTGTTTTAAGGAAACCACAGTGTTGCATTTATTAAACACTCACAAGTAAATTATACAACATGCTTTGCTGCTGTGAGCAGGTGCGGCAGGAATACACCATATGTGTAAAAATGCAAAGCCATACATGAGACGCATCGGTCTCACGCTGTCTTACATTAAAACACTGATTGAAATGGCTGTGCATCAACTCCCCCATACACACACCTGCCGGTGAGCCTCTGATGGTAGTCGCTCTCTCCAGGCTTAATGTCAGGAGAAAGGAATACAGGCTCAATCGTTTTCCTTCTTTCTGTGTTCCTGCTTCTGAGTCTTTCCATTCCTGTCTGACCACCCCTCCCACCTCTCCCACTTCCCCTTTTTCTTTAACCAAAACCATGTGTGAGCAGCCAAAGCCATGTCTCCCAGAAACCACTGATTTCAGGGCAAATTAGCTGCAACGTCTCCTACACAAGGCACCCTTTGATTTGACTTATTCTCCAGGCTTTAGATAAACGAGAGGGAATTCCAGTGGGATGCTGTAATGCCGCAGCTCTCCGAAGACAGCCCTCCTTAGCGCCCTTTAATCTTTTCAGGGGGAGGAAGATACAGTTTCTCTGCGAGGCAGCCCAGCTCCATATGCCTGTGATGTCTGTTATTTTGATAGAGCGGGACACCAGAGTGCTGGAAACAGGAAATGGTATCAAGATGTGGTCAGAGCCTCAGCTCACTGGGGGGTAATCGTGTTGGGAGGGGAGACGCACAGGTTGAGTTCCTGTCCAGATCTCCCGTGCCTCGGCTGCAGTAGACGGAGCCGGGCTGACATGTTCAGCTGGTGTTTACGGGTTCAGTAGCCGGAGCCTGATGTCTTACAAAGTCAGCAGGCAGTGACGGGCACGAGATACCTGCTGCTGTATTTGTCACCTCCAACAGATGAACACCCCAAGAGCTTCTAATTAGGGCAACGTGTGCTCCTGCTAGGCTATCACTTTGTCATGTGGTGGTTATTGTTGTCTAATAAAGCCTGTCTTCTCTCTTACAGGGGGAAATGCAACATTTCCCACTTCTCTGACATTTTTGCTGCCAGGGAGTTCAAAGCCCGAATCGACTCCTTTTTCTATATCCTCGGATATAACCCAGAGACCAGGTGAGGAGCTTTCTGTCCACTCAGTTCCACTGATACACCACCCTTATCTATCATCCTACTGGCCAGAAATGCTGGGCTGCAGCTGATGATTATTTTTTCGACTAATCAATTATTTTTTGTCTATAAAATGTCAGGAAATGGTTGAAAATTGCCCTCTTCAATTCACAAGGCCACGTCTTCAAATGTACATGTTTGTCCCAACAAATACAAAAAAAAGTATATATATATATATATTCGGTTTGCTATCACAAATAAAAGCAGGAAGTCCTCACAACCGAGAGGCTATAACCAGGCTAAACATCATTACATTTTACTCGAATAATGGCTCAAACGTTTAATCGATTACCACCATAGGGAAGGTTACTTTTGAAGTTTAATAGATTACAGATCACTCGTAGTTACTGTTGAAAACATAATATAGATGTAACTATTTTAATTACTCCATCAAAGTAACCCAACTTGTTACACTGACCACGTTTTGATGACTCTTCTAAAGAATTTTCTAAACTGGACAATAAAGTTTAATAAGATATAAATATGGAGCTAAATTACCCCATGAACACACACAAAGATTAATCAGATCAGTGTGTGCAGTGCGCATTGATCTTAGTGACAGATGAGAGGCGGTGCAAATCAAACCGAGAGAACCAATTAAAGACAAACTTTGAGCCCATATTATCCAATGAATGAGCCTGTCGAGACATAGAGACATCCCACCCTTGATGGCGTTGCACTTAAAGTTGTCCCAGTGGCTTTTCTGACCCGCGTTGTCAAATATTCTCTCCATGTCTGCACAGCGAAAAGATGCAAAGCAACAGAACTATTGTCATGTTCTATAATGTAATGTTCTATATTCAGATCTAAGCCCTTAGTAACCACCAACATTGTGATTTGTAACTAATTTATTTGCATAGTTTTGTCATATAATTGTTTTTAAGCAGTTACTCCCCGACACAGACAGTTACCATAACGGGACAGTCAAAGATGATTTTAAATTTCTGTCAATTAATAGGCTCATTGTTTCATTGATGAATTCAATGTTCCAGGATTGAAGTTAATTGCATTAAAAATGACAACTGTTATTTAGAGCTGAGCAGTATACTGCTTCACTGCAGCAACAATGACATGAGACAAGAGCGTGGGATTTTTACTACTAAATATCCGGATAATTACCGAATACAACCAAGGTAGAAATAAACATTGTTTGATAGCACCAAAAGGCAAATACAAACTTTCATCACATACAGATATCAGGTGATATTTGCTTTTTTTAGCCATTGAAAAAGCAGTAGCATAAATGCAAGTCTCATTATTAGGTTGTCAAAACACAACAAACCTTGACGTGACATTTCAAAACATCACCCAGGTTTGTATTGTTACAAACCCACAAGAACATGTTGTGTAAGCCAAATCCCCGCAACTTAAGAGCCACGATCACATCAACAGAACAAACAAAACAAAAACACCAACCAAACAAAAACAAACCAGAAGCATAAACAGGACTCACATGTCTGCATTTCGTTAGAGGATATGAACAACTCATTTTCAGTTTCATTGTATATGAGCTTTCGTGTTTATTTGGCTCTGGTTACACAGTCTAATGATGCTCTCTGCTCATTACTGCTGTCAATGTTATCACTGCACAAAGAATGGTCCTAATGTGGTGTAATTATGGAGACTGAGCTCGGGGGAAACCCCCACGGCTTTCTAATTGTTTGGGCGTTTGTTGATATTTGTCAAATTACATGTCAAGCTTGAATTACTGATCTTTATGTTAAAATTAAGATTAGAATGAAAAAAGTCCACTTGAAGCTCATCGGTGGTGTTTAAATTCACTTGTTTGGTTGTAATGAAGTGTGCGTGTCACATAAAGGAAGGAAACATGTGAATAATGACGACTGAATTCCATTAGGCTGGGTTGTGATGCAGGTGTTGATGCGCTCAAACATTGAGTTTTGATTGAAAACATTACATTTAATGTAGAGATCTGCAGACACCATATTTTCCTTCCTGATTCGATTCTGATACTTTGACTTTTAGTATCAGCCAATACGAGTTCCAATCCAAAACCAGTGTGTTAAAAACATATACATTATTATTTATGAACAGGCCTATACTATTCCAGCAGATACACGGTGGCATGAACAGTTATCATACCATGGTATGTTCTTTAGCTCATCTACGGTATTAAATTACTGTATTAGTGTTAACAAATATACAAACTTCAGTGCATAAGTTCTAGCTTATCTCAAGTTTTCTGTCTGTCGGGACATAATATTTTGGGAAATTATATTTAAGTGTTAGTAAGAGCTGTGAGCCGACACTTTTATGCAAAGTGGCTTGCATTAAGTGCATTCAGCCATGTGGACACAAAAAGTTATCCTTACAAAGTTATACATAGTATAACGGCAAGTACAGGAATAAAGTGACAGCACCATTGGTTGATTGAGTTCATTACATCTACACAAAGAAAAAAAATAAAGGCACAACAACACAGAAAACGAACAAAACAAGAACAAACAAAGAGGAAGACTGAGCTTGGATTACAAACAGATGATGGTTCATAGTTATACATGCGCTACATATTGTGCGTATATGTATCATGTACACGCATATGAATGTGCACATGCATATATAAACATTCATGTATTAATACAAGCATACACTACATGGATATATACATACAAAGGAAAGAGGAGAGGAGATGAAGAGTCTTTTTGATTTTTTTCCTGGGCCAAGATACAGTCTGAACAGACGAGCTTTCAGTTTTCAGCCTTTGTATTTCACTACTCAGAATTAGTAAGGGATACTTTAGTGATTCACTTGATTGTTTATTCTGTGACGTATCTGAATTTTCAGTTCGTGTTTTGTGAATATTTTCCCCCAAAATGAATGCGTTACATTTCATTTGACTTTTATTGCATATATCACGCACAGGCATATATGCACCATCTCCCAACATCCCTGACTAATTTTGAGTAGTGTTGAGTGTAGTGAGATCGTGTTGGGACAGATGGGGGAGCACCAGCAGACATTTTGTCCAGTGGATTTCAGTGTCCTAACTTGCTTTCCTACAGTAGAAAGGTAGATATGATCTATATATATATATATATGTATTAGATTTATGTGAATATCTAATCATGAAATTCTTACTTGCATGGTTTCATTTACCCCTTGCATCACTCCTGTTCTGTCTAAAGGACTTGTGGGACGTGTTGGTTGGTTATTGCACGTGACGATCAGGCTCAATTGGTGATGAACTCGCACTGTTATTGTTCATTGGTGGGGTTTGGAGATCCTCACGTGTGTGACAGCTGTCCTTGTTATTGGCACCTTGGTGTTGCCGGTTGGGAACCCCCTCCTTCAGAGCCCTGCTGCTCAGCCACCCTCCTCCTCCTCCTCCTCCTCCTCCTCCTCCGCTCCGCTCGTTTGGTATTCTGAGCGGGCTGTCTGCAGCCTTGCAATTTCACTCTTGTTTATTATGGCGCAGACATACGAGGAGAGATGAATTCCGTGTCGTGCATGCGTGTCTGCCTCCCGCCTGCCCCTCTGCGTGCGTGTGTGCGCGCCGGTGCGAGGTCGCAGCACATGCTCAGTAGTGTCTGTGGAGGAGCGAGCCGAGCTCGCGACGCTGTACGTGCAGGCTGAGGTCACAGCACAAGCTCAGTGAACACCTCTCCGGGAGCGAGTGCGTGGTTCTCCATTTTGAGCACCTAGAAATAGGTGGGAGGAAAAGGGGGAGTTCAATCCGGCGAGCGTTTTAACACAACACAGTGTCACCACCCAACCTTAGGGCTCGATGTCAGAAATGGACGATCTGTTCAGTCCCAGGAGGTAGGTGGTCTGCGCTCATGTTCCTCTCGTGCTGCTTGCTCGCTCGCCCGCCGCGACTTGTCGGCGCGTCTCGGACAAAAACAAGCGTGTGTGCGATGCGTGCGAGCTGTCTGCGTCGCCGTCGTTGTGTTGTTGTGTCTGTGTTCGTGTCGGGGACGAGGGAGAGCGAATGTGTGCACATTGTGTCAGCGGCGGGAGGACCGAGCAGACGGGCTGTCATCGCAGAGAACGGAGCGCTACGCGTTTATTGTGCTGCCACAACGGAGAGGCTGGTGTGTCACACCTTCACCAACACGCTCTCCGGTAAATGCATGCTGTTTGCGACGCATCTGTTCGGTTAATGTGCCTTTATGACGCGCGTGAGACCCGCTCATCGGCCGCCGTGGCTCCATTTTGCAGCTCCTGTTTACAACCGGGATGACATGGCGCACGGAGCTCCGCCGGGCTGCACACAAAGCTCCGCCGGCTCCTCCACCCTCGGCGATCAGCTGCCATGTGTCCACGCGGCTCGTCACGCCACCTAAACACCGCCGAGTCGGGTTTGTTTTTGCCGTGCTGCAATTATGTCAGTGTGCCACAGTCTCGCGCTGCGATTGGCTGAAATTGATGGAGGGGGGGGCGGGGCTACCCTTGATTGCACGCTCACACACACAGAAAGTTGACCAGACTGTCACGTTGTTGTTTGGGTTTAATGAGTAAGCCTGTAATCATTTGACAATATTGTGTACTAATGCTGAGTTAGATGATAACTTGTTGTGTGTGTGTGTGTGTGTGTGTGTGTGTGTTGTGAGGCAGCAAGCTTTGTGCAGCTTATTAGAGGGAAATTAACCCATTATTAACAAGAAGTCAGATAAGTTTGAGATGATCCCTTTTTAATCTTCAGCAAGAGTCAGAAAATGAAAAGACTAGCTTCCTTTCTTTTTTAAAAACACCGTCAGTATTTTTACTGGCTCTATTCCTAACATTAACGCGGCTCTACTTTTTTTTTTATCACATCCTTCCTCAAATACTGTTGCTCAAGTGTGCGTGCAGCCTGTATGGAAACTCCTGAGAGCTCCCCGCTGCGATACATCTGTATTCTGCCTCCTCTCTCAGGGACCTGCGCAGCATTCCAGCTCGAATGTCGGCTCTCAGGTATTTGCCTGAGTAAAACATGGCTGTCCTCGAGACTCCGCCGTTTGTTCTCATTCTGCTGCACCGGCACTCATTTGTCATCCTTACAGCCTCCTGCCAAAACCTGGCTCGACTGCACATCGTCAGGGAACACGTTTGTAGAACTTTCTCTCAGACGGCAACGCAGACCAGAGTCACGCTCGCACAGTTCGTTCAACATTTTTCTCAGTTAGTGGACCACATGTGGACGTTCAGCATTGTAGATGTAAAGGATAATGAATCAGAGTAGTTAGTTGTTTTTTTAGCTAGATCTGTGCTACTCACTCGTAATAATACAACTTTCAGGCAAAAAATTGGCACGGGAAACGCTGCTTAAAGTAGGCCTCAAGTGTTACGAAGTCGTTATGAAACCTTTTAAAACATAATCTGAAGGGCCAACGACGCAGGAAACGACCACATTTTATCTTTATCAGGACCATTCATCGCTCTGGTCTCTTGTGGTCGACCAAATTCTGATCGCTCTGGTTTTTATGTTGTCGTCTGCTGAGAGTGTTTGTGTTTTCGATGTGTTCTGGAGCAGCAGACGGTCCTGGCAGGCCTGGGGTCATTTACCGCAGCTGAAATTCAGTTTTTTTGTTTTTCTGGCCCGCTCTGACACGGTCCGTGCCAGTGCTTCTGTCAGCCATAGTTCACGACAGTATATGGATTACTGTCTGAGAGGAGGAGGAAGAGGAGGAGGAGTAGGAGGTGGTTTGTTAGGAAGGAGCAGAGTATGTAGCTGTTGTTGGGTTTAGCGGTTGGAGGACTGTAAAGAGACCAGGCGGGCTGTGGCCTCTCAGGTTTCCGCCAGGTCTCCGTGATGGAGTGCGAGCTTCTCCGGGTGCAAATCACGCTGACAGATTCTGGGCCGCCCCGCGCTCGCCTGTATGAAAATCGGCACTGTTACCTAGGCAACAGGGGGAATGGCTTTTCAAAAGGAACATCTTGTCATTTTCTTTAATCCACTGCAGCTGGAGATCCGAACACTATTATTAAATTGCAGTTGCTATGGCTACCAACATTTGTACCGGCAGCCGTTTCAGAGGCTCTCGCCTTGCATATCCAGAGCCAGCTCCCCCACCTCCACCTCCTCCTCCTCCTCCTCCTCCTCCTCCTCCTTTTGGGGGATTCTGTTTTATTGCTGCATCCACAATATCAGGTCTGCAAATGTGCCCCGCTCAGCTCGCTATGCAGCAGAGAATACTCTCCTGAAATCTTTATTTGCTTTTCCGAAGAAAACAATGTACTTTTTCCTCACGTGACTTGAAAATTTCCACAACAAAGAGCACAACTCGTGTCCCCCCACACTGTATTTGATCGTGTCCAGGTCGAGAATTGTTAGTTTTCTGACATTTTCTTTGAAGCCTCAGTCCCTTCTGACACCCAGTTGTGACTTTATAGTCTTTGCAATTGTTCAGCTTATTCAACAGGCGCTACGCCGACAGATTTTTCCAGCCAGCTTTGAAATGTTGCCAAGTAAATATTGTGTTTCAATCTGCTTTCTTTGTCTCTTCTCAGGCGACTAAACAGCACACAAGGGGAAATCCGAGTGGGACCCAGTCACCAAGTAAGTCGTTTTACAGCACGCCATCAGCCGGTGAACAATTCCCCTCTTAACCTCATAGATGCCATTTAGTCTGATTCATGGTACGGCTTTATCCCTCAAAATAGCTAAATCTAAACAAGATGTGTAGTGGCACAATAATGTGTTGCCGTTCAGGTATAACACAAAGTGTCCAACAAAATAACTGACACTGCTGAAAATTACAAGCTAGTTTGGTCTTTGCCGCAGTCCTGTTCTCATGTTGGATGATTATATGAAAAGCAGAACAATGTTCGACCTAGATCTGTAATAAAAGACACATCTGTAATAAGATCTGCTAATTCGTCATGGTGTGCAACTTGTTAGGGCCCAACCAATATATCTGGAGGCTGATATTATTTGCCAGTGTTGGCATATTGCAGATTCATTGGTATCGAAGTATATGTTGTCAGATATGCACCAAGATCCAAACTTTTTACTGTCTCGGTGCTCTGATGTCATTTGGGAAAATAAAGTTTATTGTTAAAATATCCTTCTTCAAATCTTCAAAAAATGTGCGTTTATCGCAGTTTTTCACTCCCTGAAGTCGGTCAGTCAGCCCCAAAACTCAAATAACAGTTGGGTTCTAGTTTGCATTAAGTTTGCATGATAATTTACGGTAACATTTGCATCTGCCAGCCTGTGAAACTGCACTGTAGCGTCGTGTAATAACTGTATATGCACACAAACTACAGCTGGACTCTTGCCAATACAAGCAAGTGGAGGCACGATATTATATTGTTTAACGATAAACTTAATCGCCCAAAACGACGTCAGTGCACTGAAACCATAAACTTCACTGGTAGTTTACGCTGTAAGATAATATACCAAGCATCTTTGTTTGTTTACGTTCTGTAAAAGGTTATCGTATCAACGCACATTGGTCATCAAACATGCTAAGGGACGACCGTTTTTTTCATGGCCAATACCGATTATTAGTAATTAAGGGGACCAATAAGCATTTGAAGTAAAATAAAAGTCTTGGTTTCAAAATAAGTACAATTTATTCATGTACTGTACTAAGGTGCAGTTTTAAGGTATTTTACTTACTTTACTGACTTAGTCACTTGGTGACTGCAGACAGAGGAAGGATCAGGCATCAGAGCCAAAGTAGCACATTTCTTAAATTAATTTATTTTATGGTCAATCTGACAAAAAAAAAAGATATTCCTATCTCCAGTATGTCTGTGATGGGCCAACATCAGATGATAATGAAAGCTGACTGATATATTGGTCGGCTCTGAAAAGTACATCAGGAAGCCATTAATGTTTCCACTGTGTTTCCATCTATAAACCAAACAAACAAAAACACTGAACGTTGAGTTCATCTGCAGTGCTTCATCATAGAAATCCATCCAAGTGCCACAGTTCTGTGTCGTGTAAAGACATCCAATCATTGCGACTGTAACTTGTCGCCCCTTCCACCACCCGGTGAAGAGTTGATGACAGGGGGTTGAAAGCTGATATTTCTTCAAGCTTGCGTCTATTTGTAGTGTGACACCATCTGTCCCTCTCCTTCCCCTTCTCCCTGGACCTAATTAGGCCAAACTCCCAGAGCTGCAGCCTTTCCCCTCTCCTGGTGGCCAGGCCGTGACCGAGAATGAGGAGCTGGTCTGGATGCCGGGGGTCAATGACTGTGATCTTCTCATGTACCTCAGAGCCGCAAGGTGAGCCCGGAGAAACACACAGTTCAGTTCAGAGGAAAACTATCACCAATTAGGTTAAAGATTACATAGAATAAACATGTAGCCCCAAAATGTCCCTATGACTCGCTGTAATTTGAGAGTATTGTTCTGCGAAAATTCAGCTCTTGATGATATACGGACATCAAAGGACAGCTGAGGCGTTCACTCTCAACCATGAACCTGTTTGAGACCAGTGATGTGATCAGTCACATCAAATGTCTGTAAATATTTGTCGTCTCAGGAGTGGTATTTTAATGCTGCTTACTAATGTTACACTTCATCAGGTGTTGTGTCATGGGATAAAATCCTTCATCAGTGCCCCCTGAGATGTTGTTACAGTGAAAGTGATGTGTTAACGGGTTTCTATGTTATGTTGATGTCAGAGGCCCTGTCACCATTAATCACCACCTGTCACGATGACAGAGTTGGAGAAATTCTGTCAAGTCTTTATTTAACCATCATATTTATTTTTGATTGCTTACCAGTATTACAGAGATTTATATTATGTTGTTTTTGTGTATATGCTGTGAATTATAATGCACTTTTGAAGGTTTTAAAAGTTGTTTTTTTCTATCTGGCACAAGCATACAGAGAGCATCACATGTGCTTTTTAATGTTGACAAAACTTTGCTCCGACCAAAGTGTAGTAAACATGTTTATTAATGTGTGTATAACATGTTTATGAGAAATAAGGTTTACTGCAGGAGAGGAGAGTTAAGAGAAAAAGGCCTCTGATGTTGCCACATCAGCTCCTGCTACCATAATTAAATCTGCCTCTTGTTTTTTCTACATATTAACAAATCATCCGATGTATAAAACATCTGGAAATGGACTCAGGAAAAATGCCAAACACAATATCCTATAGCCCAATGTGAGCGATCCAAAAACCCCAATTATTCAGCTGACTTGGAATAAGACCAATAAGACCTGGAAAAGCAGCAAATTGTCACAAGCATCAACACGTTTGGCATTTTTACTTTTAAAAATGACTTGTAACAGTGAATTGATTAATAGCATATTTGCCAATTTATTTTTTGTCAAATAACCCATCAGTGAATAGACTAATGTTGCAGCTCTGCTCCATTTGTTACCAAGTTATTTAGTTTATACATTTCTTACCAAGCTTTCCATAAACCTGCACTATACTTGCACCCTATTTGAATAATTTGCCGTCTTGTCAAAATCTGTTTGATTTCAAGAAGTCATGTCAGTAGCCATATTGCAGTGCCAGCAGTGGTTTCTTGTCTGTGTATCTTAAAGAAGTCATCTGCAAATAGTTGTCAACACTTTTACATGTTTCTAAAGAAGGTGAAATCTCTTAAGGTGACTCTAAGGATCTTTCTTCTTTTTTCCAGGCTTTTTTTAAAAATTGATATTTATGTTTAAATTTTAAGTAAATCTTTTTTTTAACAGACATTTTTAACATAAAGAATGTTAATTTAAAGGCTCATTGCGCACACATGCATACTTGCTGTGTGCAGTTTTAATTCATTTTGGCACTAGCTGGAAGACCTGAACAGCTAAATTTAGCAGTTTACCTCAAATGTATTTTATTTACCGCTTTTATGTGCAGTATGGCCATTATACTGTTGAAAACAACTCAGAAAGATTCACTTACATGTGATGTGCATTGTTTTTGGAAACAAGGTTCATGATATACTACTCTAGAAGTGTATGATTGAACTTTTCCCCATGGTTTCGAGTTAAAAAAGAAAACAAAAATCTCAATAAATCATTGTATCCAATCACAAAAGATTTTGATCAGTACCCAATCTTTACCGTACCTTTGAGACGTGATTAAGATGACATGAGACCTGATTCTGTGGCTGCTTTTGATGTTGATTTCATGTGTGTTGTGTCTGCAGGAGCATGGCTGCCTTTGCAGGGATGTGTGACGGAGGCTCAACAGAAGACGGGTGTTTAGCAGCCTCTCGAGATGACACTACATTAAATGCACTTAACACTGTAAGTGACCATGCAACAAGTTTAAACGCTTGAAATGAAGTGTGCAAGATAGAAAAAGCGGCAGTCCATCAGAGTTTCACAATAAAACGCTGCTTTTGAATTGCATAGTGTTTTTTTTTTTGTTTGTTTTTTTAGCTATGATGCAGCTCCACAGTGATGGGCAATGATAAAGCCCCCGAGCCAGTAGAATAGCCCCCTGTAGTAAACCCAGCCTCTGAGGCTCACAATACATTAGGGCATAATGAGAGATTTGTCCGTCACATTGATAATGAATACCGAGGAATCAAGCACAAGAAAAAGATTAGAATCATCATAAACAGGGCATTTATATTCCGACTCTATAAACTGGAAAATTAACATAGCGGGCAGGTCATTGTCTCTCGACCTTCTTCTCTATTTGCAATTCCAATGAGCAATGCTTGTTTATTCTCAGAGGAAGAGCTCCAGCGTTCCCTGTTTCACCCATTTGAATGTGACACACACACACAGGGCTTAAAGCTGCACGGTGATTGCCTTTGTCACAGCGTTGTTTATATCAGGCTGGTTGTCTTCCAGATCTCTGGTTAAAAAGGTTCAGTCTGAAATCGTCAGCTCAGATAAAATGTGACAGTGCAGCTGATGTCATTGCAGGGCTGACGATATGGTAAAAAAAAAAAATCATATTGTGATAAATTGGACAGATATTACAACTGCGACATGATTCGTGATGTGATTTTTTTTTTTTCCATCTCAATTTTTTATTTTATATACAAAAATGTGTGACATTCGTGAATCATTTTTTACATCTTGAGAACAATATTTGTTGACTAGGGCGTCTCTGCAGCACCACAGTACTTCATTATAACAATGTTCTGTCACACAAAAGTTGGCACCGTAAACGTATCTTTTTTTAATATATATATATATGTATATATATATATGCATTTTTTTATTATTAGAATTATAAGCTGATATTTTTTGTGATTGTCCTCAGCTTCACGAGAGCAGCTATGATGCAGGGAAAGCTCTCCAGCGTCTGGTGAAGAAGCCTGTCCCCAAGCTGATCGAGAAGTGCTGGTCTGAGGATGAAGTGGTAAGAGAGCATGCTTTTATTTTGAAAATTCATTCACAAAGGCATCATGCTCGAAGTTAGCGCGCATAAGAAATTGATTGTATTGTGATTTCAGCGTATTCTGTAGTTTTCTCGGTGTCCTTTCTCGTTTGTGTAGCTGCTGTCTGTCAGAGTTCGGTTTGCGTCTTAAGAGGGAGCTGTTGAGAGAGAGTTAAAGAACGAGCCTCTTCTTGGCCCGGTCTCACAAGACATCAGTAAAAACACTCGTCAGTTTCCAGCTCCTCCAAGGCCCGAGAGCAGCTGCATCCTGTTTATCAGCCACAGAATAAATCTTTAGCGTGGAAGTCTGGAAAGGGGGGAAAGGACTGAGGGCTGTTAATGTTAGCCTCCATTTGAATTTAGATGTGAATTTCGGCACAGCTGTTGAAGGGCTGGAGTCAGAAAATGGCAGCCTGATCAAACAGCACATCATGAAGGGGTAGCAGGGCTATGAAAGAGCTGGGGTAACACGGTGTCAAAGACGGCTGCCGGTTAAACCTTGATGCTTTATGACACATTCAAGACATGTTTGTACACCCGCTCTCCTTTAAAACAAACACTACTGACTGATCCGTCTGGTGATGTTAGAAAAAGCAAAAGTCTCCACTCCTAAAATGACTTTGTTAGTTTTTCCTGCTCCTGGGTGATTCACCCTTTTTCCACTTTGACATTGTTTGGTAATGGCAGTCTTTTGTCGAGCTCTGAAGCCAGCAGCTCAGATCCGGTGGAAGTGAATGGGTTGAATTGTCTTGTAATTGAACATGATGGGCACATTTGAATAAAGCCAGAGCCCACGGCAGGACCACAGTGAATCACAACAAATTAAGTCAGCCATCCTTTTGTGGACTGGTTACGAGTTCGCCTTTATTTATGTATGCTTGTCGGCGCCAAGCTAAACTGCTGCACGAAGATGATCAGAGCCGGGTACGGCCATGATGATGGGGAGGCTTTACTGCCACAGCCCGCCGCAGCAGGTCTACCACAGACCACTTGTGAAGGCAGAACAGTCGGCGATAAGAGCTAAATACCCCGATTCAGATAATAATGTCCTACCTTCAGTAATTCACTTTTGGCTTTTTGAACTGGAAAAAAATATTGCATTACAGTGTTATTTATCTGTAATGATAGAGCCTTATATACTCCTAGTATACAGAATATGATAGCACAATATAGTCCATCTTAAACTGGATTTTTAAGGTTGACATCAATATTTGGAAGCTAAAAAATCGAGCTAATAGTCATTTTTCAACACCTCATCTAGATGCAGATTCCTTACATTTCGTTTATTTTTATTATCATTTAATTATGACCAAGATGTGTACCGAGTACAGCATCATTCAGCGTAAGAATAAACTTGTAAAGGACATTTCTAAATCATCTCAAACCTGTTTTGGTATTTCTTATTAGTTATTAGCCGCTATATCCCCTGATATGAAAGCTAAGCTAGGCCAATATATTGGTCAGAATCTGCCTATAAGCAAATTGATATAATATAGTTTCTTATCCAATAATATTGGATATTGTTATTGATGTTTGTATATAATTATTTTTCCTACAGAAAAGGCTTATAAAAAAGATCGACCTCAGCATTTTATGAATTGATGTTTAGTCATTTAAATTAAGATGGTTTTGAACCAGAATTTTTTCATCATGTTTGAAGTGCTCACATGTCAGCACAATACGTAGATGTCATTATATCAAAATTGGTATTTCTTCACATTTGGTAATAATGTTAAGTAACACATTGAACCTTTAAACACCAGATATACTCAAACTGATGTTATATGATGTTAACTGTTACGTTTCATCAGATAAAACTCTTAACACATATAAAACAAAAACCTTTACAGCTAAATTTGTTAGTTTGTAGAAACCATTATTTTCAGTTGCTCATATTTTTACTGTAAAATTTCACTTACAAAACATCAGATTGCATTTTATTGCAGTTCTGCTCTGCCTTGAATCCTTCGTCCACTTAATCTATTCTGTCACCTCGGTCAAGGCAGCCACCGTTTCACAGCCGAGTTTCATCATGTTCAGACAGCATTATGTAAGTGAAGTGGAGAAGCTGTCAGGGAGTCTAGTTCGTAGTGTTTTGTGTCTGCGGGTGGAGGCGGCCGGTTGTGCTACACCTGCCCCGCAGTGTCCACAGCCTGCAGGGAGCAGCATCTTGACTCTGGCTGACCGAGGACACGGCTCCCACTGATCTGAGCACCAGTTGTGCCTTTTCAGCCCTGCAGCCTTGAGGGACAGGTGTAAATGTAGCTCCAACCTTGACGCACTCGGAGAAATCAGTCCTGCTGCTCTTTATTTATTTAACACCCCCTCGCTCTCTCCTTCTCCTCCCCTCCCTCTTCCATCTCATCCCCCCTCCAGGATGGGCTTCATTATTTCTGCCTGCTCTTTTTTCACCCCAGCCCTGCATTCTTTTAGAGATGTGAATAAAAGTGACAGCGGGGACCGCTGGAATGACAGAATCAGCCTGTCTGCAGGGTCACTTGTCACCCTCCCCTCCCCCCTTTGACTTCTCTTGCCTCCCTTACCCCACCTCTTGTCTCTCCTCCTGCAGCTGCTGCCACATAGTCCTGGACCTCGTCTCAACTCTGTTACTGTAGAATAATATTTATAATTTCTCCCCCCGCACGCATCACACAGAAAGATGACACTTTGATCATTTGTTAGCTGTTTCATTGCTGCACAGTTTTTGTTTCATTTTGTTCTCTACTGGCTGGCACAGAAAATCGTTTCACTTCAACAAGATTTGTTACAGTCAGCCCCTGAACAATCTTTCACTGTGAGACTATTAGCACAACTTTCGCAAACTGAAAATCCATCACCGCTCAAAGGTGATGAATACAGATTTCACCAAAGAAAAATCTCAAACGTCATAAAATAAATATAAAACTCTAAATAATTCACCAGAATCATCTCCTGTTCAGTTCCTGCTTATATACTCAGCAGGCTGTTGAGTGCTGAGGGTAAAGGAGCGGTTGATTTAACCACCAAGAAAAAGGAAAATGTAATTGCTAATATAATTACTGTTATTATTGGTGGTTGAAGCGTTTCAGACAGTCCAGAGGAGTCCTCCGCTGAGAGAGGCAATCCCACTACAAGACTTCTTTATGTGTGTTTTATCAGAAGCCAGATCAGTCCTCACTGCCCACACACACACACACACACACACACAGCTCTCTTCTCATCTTTTTTTTTATTGTGGGATAGTCTCCACAGCAAAAATAATCTCTTCTTAAACCAGGAGCAGAAAGCACTTCAAGTGAAGAACACACAGGTTGTTCTCTTCTGTTTCTCCGCTATTGTGAAACAGAAGAAGTGTTCCGGCGCTGAGTAGGTCTCCTGTATAAATAACCACTTGTTCTAAAGTGTGAAACCACAATTAGCTGACAGGATATGGTTGGCAACATCTACACTGTAGAACAGAAAACTCCTGTTACAGATCGTTACTAAAGGCACAGATATATTGACTGAATGTCGGCACTGTTGACACTTTATGGGCGAGTACGGATGTGTGTTTTTGATTAAAATGTGCACGCTCCATGTTAAGAGATAAAGTTGTGTCTTGTTAAAGTGGCAAATCCAGGTTTGGGAAATACTGTTAATATTTAGCATGTCATCATTTATTAGTCGGACAGACAGTATAAGGAAGTCATAGAAGCTAATGAGAACACGGACATTGCTTTTTGTTGTATGAAGAGTATCATGCCACCATAGACTTTATAATATTTATTTTGATAATGACTTTATTTATATAGCAGTTTTTAAAACAGAATTTAAAAAGTGCTTTGGCAAAATCAGAACATGCACGAAGACAAATGATAAGCAGTCAAGCCAAACAGAAAGAAGCCCATATTAAAGAGAAGATGAAACAATAGCACAAAAGACAAAGTGTCAGAATGAATAAATAAAAGTGAAATTAATAAAAATGTTGTTTTTTTTAAAGATAAAGAAATGTGTTATATCATACAATAAAGATGTCATTGTGTCTCATAATTCACATCCACTGTCTATCTTATCTTTAACAGAGGTTTGTTTAAACACGATTATGTGTCAGAAAGTCTTAGATATATATATTACACCCACCCAAGCTACCTCAGTTATTATTAGAATAAATCATGTAACATTTTGGTAAAAAACTAAATAAGTATACTTATATAAAGATATATGGTATCTCCCTCCTGATGCATAAAAATTAAATATTAAATTCACACCCAGCCTGAGACAAGGCACCTGTAGTGATTCATCTCAAGAGCATCAAATGAATTGATTTTATGCTAAAAGTTATTTATTCAGTAGTGTCTCAATAAATTACAAAGTAAGGTCAGAATTGCATCATCACATTGATTCCTTTGTACGCGCCCTGACTGCACACTTGGTGAAGGGCATCAGAGGATTCTTGCCCTCGACGACTGACAAAATGAAATCGTCTCCTCACATCTAGTCAACCATGATTTGTAATAATAAAAAAAAAAAAAAGGGTGCTTGCTAATAATGCATCGACCAACAGGAGGTGCCATATAAACAATCAGAGGCAGCAGCGGTGGTCGTGCTGCGTGTCGCCGTGTCAGAGACACAGAGGCTGATCTATGACTGCTGCGGGGCGGCAGGTCTATTCCTCAGCCAGCTGCGCTGTGCCGCGGCTTATCTCCGGCTGTGTCTTCAGCTGATGGATGACTGGAGTGGGCCGCCGACAGCACCAGGGTGGGAGGGGGAGGGAGGGAGGGAGGACGACGAAGGAGAGGAGAGAGCGGCGGCCCCCCAGTGGCTGAACACAAGCCTACAGACCTGAGACGCACCACCCGACCAAAAAACACCACAGGCAGATGAAACACAACATCCCCTGCTGCAGGCTGTAGATTATTTTAGAGTCAAGATGAGCTGCTTCACTTCAGCAGGGGTGGGGGTGCTCTGTTTGCTACACCCAAAGATTTAGTGTCAACAGTGCATTTATCACCATTATGGTGCAGTGCCAGCAATGCTTTTTAGGGTTGTTTAGAAACTAAATAACAGGCAGGATGGGTGTGTGCTGGAATTTCCTGTCACCTTTTGTGTCAGTGCAAGCCAAAGGAAGCAGAGGATGTTAAAAGTTGGCAGAATATGTTCATGTTATTGGGCAAATATAAAAACAGGCCTTGTGGTTTGTCAGCATAAGGCTCCTGAAAAGTATTTTTGGGGGATTTAAGAAGAGCTTTTAATCAAAGGGTGCATATCCATTAACATCTTCGACATACATTTCATTACGTCTAAACTTAGATGTTTATCTTTACGTTTGGTGTCAGTGCAGAGAGGATGTGGGTAGTCTAGTCTGTCAGTGCGGTCTCACCCTCTCTTCTTCAAGCATGTTGTGATTTCCTCTCAGCGCCCTGTAGCCAGTCTTATTACTTGCAGCTATTTCATAACAGACAGCAGTGTTTTTAGCCTTTGGTTTTCGGCGAGCCGACCGTCCTCAGCCCTCTGGGTTTATACACATCAGGCTCTGAAAGGTCAGCTTTAAACAACGAGTCAACTATAATGACTCCATATTGAGTGAAAGTGGCTTTGTTTGCTGTTGGCCGGCCTTGCGTCAGTGTTTTCAGGGAATGACATTTAGCAGGAATTATGTTGTGTGCGTGAGCCAGCGCTCTGTTTGTCACCACGATACCATCTTCCTGCATATGTCTGAATTATCTTAACCAGTTTTACAACTCCCAACAATCAACTCTCGAGCAGGAAGTGCGCACGAACAACAATGGCCCATTGAATCATTTTTTCTCGTTCTCCTCCTCCTTTTATATGACTCCTCTCCAGCCTCACAATGGCGCTCTGTTAGCCGCCGAGGGGGAAACTTGGGGCGGGTGAAAAGCGCCAGCTCTCTGGAACACACTCAGAGAGAGAAGCCTGTTGTTTCTGCACAGCGGATGGCCATTTGGTAGCGCTTCCACCCAGCTCACCCCTCCTCCTCCTCCTCCTATTGCTCTCTCGCTCGCTCTGGCTCTCTCAGCCCCTCCTCCGTCACGGTGTCGCCTAGCAACGGAGGGCTGGAGCAATCGGAGCAGGGGCAGAGCGATTCAGGGAGCAGATTGGCGGATGATTTATTAGCTGGGCTGGAGAGCAGTGAGCCCAGGCAGCTGAAATGGAGCCTTAAACTGGAGCCGACGTGCAGGGGAGGGAGGGAGGAGGGAGCCAGCGAGAGAAAGAAAACGGAAGGGAGGAGGGAGCGGAGAAGAGGGAGCATGCACACAGCTCCTCTATGGAGACGCGCGGACAGACTGTGTAAATAGTACAGTGAGGGAACATAATTAAGGTGACATAATTAGGGCAGGCTGCATGGGCAGGTCTAATTGTCGACTAGTCGCGCCGTCACAACTCTTCTCCTGTCCGCTGCCTCGTTAGTAAACGAGTAAACAAACTCAGTTCAGTCAGCAGAATCCCTCTGTCTCCAAAAATCAGTTATTCTTTTGAGAATACTCGCTCTGTAATAAGCCCTCTCTCTTGTTCCATGAATGCCTATTTTTTTTCCCCACAATATGCTCTCATTTCACTTTGTGCACCTGCGGCCATGTGTTTGTGTCAGGTGGAACTTTATCTCAGATACTTCTTGATTGACTAGAAGTTCTGGTAAAGATGCAGCGCTCTCACCTTTCTGCAAAATAGACATTAAACGCCTCCGTGAAATGTATCCCCAGGACTAACTCTGCGTCAGGATTATTCAAATATTTGTGCATCCTTTGTGAAATTCTAGATTATTTACTCAGTTTTGTCATCGTCTGTCAAACAAGCCCTCCAGTGTTGATCCTGTGAACCTCTGCAGTGGTTATATGTAGCTGTGTGGAAGTTTGACTGACTTACCATAGTCCAAATGGTAATCTGCTCTTAACCCCTCGAGTGGTAGGAGACGGCTGTCGGATGTGGGGGAGCGCTTGTGTTGGAGACGGCTCCATCTACTGGCTAATCAACCACGACACCTTCAGTCTGATTAATGCAAATGAGCTGCTGTCTCATGAGTCACTGAGGGGACACTTTTCTTTATCTTAATTTTTGCACATCTCGCCTTTGATCTGGTCTCTTGCGCTGATTATTTAGTCTGGTTTGACTTATGATTTTACATTTTGTTCCTCATGATCACACAGTTAAACTCACAAACTTTAGTCTATTAGTTTTGTTTGTGTAAAGAAGATAAAGACAGTCATTCGTGCCTTTTGTTGACACGGGTCTCTCTCTCTCGCCTGTAATTTGTCCTCCAGTTGTGTTTTGCAGCTGCCTGTGTTACTTCTGCAAATTTGGCCTTTGTTCCCCACCAAAGTTGGGTATGTAAACACTCTGTGGTTACATAATGTACTGTACATGGCATGGAAAATGAACTCATCACACTCAGGAGAAGGGACTCCATGTCTGGTTTTCCTTCTCACTTGTCTCCTTCCACCATGTCCAAGACCTTTCTCCACACAAATCAGCCTGCCTCCCCACTCCGGCTGCCAGCGAGTTGAGTTTGTGCCTCCTGTGTGCGTGATTAACCCAACCAGTTACAGGACTGCTGTAGTGTAGTTTTACTAACCAACAACAGTGGCCCGGCTCATCCCGTGTAGGTGGGGGGGGGGCAGAGACATGAAGCCTGCTCATGCAGCGTTAGAGGATCGAGAGCAGGCTGAAATGAGCGACACTCGCATGAAGCGCGGGACTCCACTCCGGGTTTTCCAGCCCGCCGCGAACCAGAGGCTCTCTTGCAGAAAGATCACATGTAAAGCCTTCCCCTTTGTAGTGGAAGAGCAGAGAGTGACAAGCTATTTCTTGCTTGTAAAAAAAAGGGGGAAAAAAGCAGTGTACCGTCGGAGACATTGTGGATTTGCCCTCTTAATTTTTCCCTTTACCTGTGGCTGGATGTAGAGATTTGTCTTGTGCTCCCGGAGGACTTTTCCCTGCTTTTTGCTGGAGTTACTTAGTGGAAACGGTTGGCTGAGATCACTGAGGAACGGGGCTCGCCTCTGGAACAAGAAAGTAAATCTGTTGGTTCTCTGCTTCGCTGGTTATGAATGTTTTCAGCCTCCGCTTTTTATGGCTCGCAGTCTGTGCCTCTTAAAGGAGAAGGAATATATTTAGGTTGTTCAGCTTTTTTTGCTTTTTGTGCTCTATCTGTTTCTTGTTGTTTTCGTGCCCACAGAGGTGAGGTGACCACATTCAGTTTTCATGTCAGATTAAAGCCGATGGTATGAAGTAGCGATTTCTGTCATCATGCCGTTCACCTCCTTTTCATGCGAGGTTGTTTTTAAATATTTTCTTAAATTTTGACATGTTTCCTGTGCTTTTTAAAATGGACGGACAAAAATAGAAACTGTCCAGCATGCACAGTGAGGCATTTTCTTGCCTCTTTAACTCTCAAGTTCAGGTTTTCACTTTAAACTTTTCTCTCGTCACATTGACGAAATGTTCAACATGAAACCCCGTTGAATATATTTTTTGTAATTTATTATATTTTTCAGTATGTATTTTCTTTCCACGTGAGAAGACGAGCCTAATCTCAGCGTCTCTCCCTGCCTCACTTGTCATTTCCTCTCTTGTTTTGCCCTGACATGGCTGTGTTTTCTCCCGAGTTTAAACGACTACAGAGGTTTTGAGATACACATCAAACCTCTGCGACCACAGACAAGCGAAATGAAAACAGTGTTTTTTTGTCGTGGTGTGAGCCAGTAACTTTGTGCGGTGGGTTTAGCTGACTTCACAGATAGTAACTGGGTCTTTTTTTTCTCTCTCTCTCTCTCTCTTCTCTCTTCCTCTGTGAAAAATTTGCAGAAGCGCTTCATTAAAGGGTTGAGACAGTTTGGCAAAAACTTCTTCAGGATCCGGAAAGAGCTGCTGCCCAACAAAGAAACGGTAAGACGATGTGTTTCTCTCTATACTGCTGAACTTTTTCACTGTGTGTGTCAATTGTTTTATTGCACAGAAACGCGTAAAATGAGGTACATGTGGTTTGCTGGAGCAGTAAAACACGTTCAGTGTGATATTTTGAGCGTGGCTGTTTTTTTTTTTAACCCAGAGGCCTTATTGATAAGAAGTAAGTGCTGCCTGCCAACAACCGCTGCAGCATCGTCAGATTCACTTCAGACAGTCTGGAAAATAAAAAAACAACTTGTTAAGCCTCAGAGGAGAAAATGGTAAATGTACTTTACAGACAGTTACACTTACAAGTGACATGCTGAACATTAATTAGCACCCTCTGTTAGCAAGTAGTAAACAAGCAGTGCAGATGTGATGTGAGCCGCTGTGTTTACAGCACATCTCACGGCTGAGGAGCACACGTCTTTATCTCATGTTTGTGCTCGAGCGTTAAAGCAGCTGTCGAGATTTTTTTTTTTGCTTTTCAGAATAGTTAAAGGTGCACTTTGTCACACTGGGAAAATTCTGGAAGGTAACATTCACAACATTAATGAGGTAATAATTCAAACTCAGAAATATTTATTTTTTCCTTAAATTAATAAATAAGCTGTAAAAAAAAAATTTGGAGCTAGAAAGGTGGCGGGGTCCGCCAAATACAAGCAAAGTAAAACAATTTCTTCCCCAAAACTACGTAGTGCACCTTTAACTGTTTGTCAGAAGTGCAGCGTGAAGGCTTCCACGAGAGTTAAAAAGCACTTTATGATGGGAGCCTTTCATGTAAACATGTGATAGTTGTGCTTTTAAAGGAAACAACATGTTATTATAACATGTTATTTAAGTTAAATTATAGATTCAACAGATACAACTTTGATTAAAGCATGTTGTACTTTCTTTTTAATTAATTTTCTCATATAAATTAGAGGATAGTTCACATACCCAAAAAAGATTTTGGGTTTAAGATGTGAACATTTTTGTGTCTTTTGTGTCGACTGATCACTGAAAATATTGGCCTCTTTTGTGTGCGAACATGACTGCTGTCAGCAAACCTTGAACAGCACCAGCATCAGAAAATATTAATTTCCATTTTGTTCCCGTCCAGTGTGAGTGGAAGTGGATCACAGATTTGTACTTTGAATGAATTGGCTTACATTAGGAACACAGATTATTGTCCCTTTAACTATTTTGAGGATTAGATTATAATTCTTCTTGTGTTCTTGTAGTTTTTAACTTTTGTCAGTCACTTGTGGGAACTGGGATCGACTGAGACAGAGTGATTTAATATCTGTCAGGCTTAAAGGAGCGCTCCTAATGGTGTTGTTCACGTACATGAGCAGGAGGTTGTTCCTCCTGTCAGAATTTACCTCCCCTCCGTGTGTGTGTGTGTGTATGTGTGTGTGTGTGCCTGCTTGCTTGCTTGCGAGTGCGCACGCGTCAATGTGTAAATCAGCACCGAGCAACTGTGTGCCTCGTTTAATGGGTCAAATCCAGGCCTAACAATGATTAACAGTTGACCTTATTAAATGTGATCATTATGTTAAACACAAAAACATGTCAGCCACACAGAGTTCACGTTGTCCCAGTTTAAGATGAGTTACAGCGCTGTACTGTGATCTTTGTCTCGTATTTCTGCGCAAGGAAAACTCTTTAAGGGCATGACAGGCCGTAATCGGCAATGAAGAGAACATGTTGTACGTGTACGCGCAGCTTCAAAGTGTGTGTTAGCTGTTAGATTATTCCTAGATATGCAATTTGATTCACAAAGCAGTGCAGGCCTTGCTGTTTTTTGTTTTGTTTTTTTTGCGAGGCTGCTCCTGCTGGAAGTGTGCCGTTGCAGTGCTGACACAGACATCAAAGGAAAATCAAAGGTGTCTGTCATACTTCTCGCCACTTCATTTCCTCGTCTGCTGTGCGGACATGTCAGCCATGCTTTCTCAAACACCCACCACCCCCCTACACACACACACATCATGTAATATTTTTACTCAAGGACTCTTTAGCGTCACCTCTTTTATGCCACATTTCTTATTCCTCCAAACCAATTTGACCCTCTTGAATAAGAGATTAAAGTGTATGAATACAGTTTCCTCACAGAGGTTTCTTCAATTATTTTTTACTGGTTTTGAAATATATGACTCGTCCAGTTGATTGGCTATAAAGGAGGTATTAATGTAATTCAACCTGGAGGGGGAGTCTACTTGGCAGGAAAGGTAATAGACCTCCTCCAGGATCTGGGCCTGCCACCACCACAGAGCAGAGACAGATTAATTTTCCCCCTGCAAATGGAAAATAAACTGCCCTTTTAAACATATGAAAAGAGGAGAAAATGACTGGGAGAGCAAGAGGAGGGTAGTAGCGACCGGAGGAGAGGGGGAAAGGTGGAGCGTAGCGTGGAACACAGACGCTGTAAAACCTGGGTTGTTGCACAGTTGCTTGTTGAACTTGCTTTTGTAAGACTGATCTGAGTACAAGTCAATACCCGGAGGAAAGTTAGTTATTTTCTACCTCCTTATTCCCACATCCTGAACCTAGAATGAGCACAATAATATCTCAGTGCACATATTTCTGGTATTGATGACAAGCTATCGAAAAATGTTGCAGAAACTAAGGCGCCCGTGCCTTGAGTGAGCAGACAACTGTCCTCGAGATGTGACTGCAGAGCATGAAGCTCTTGAGCTGATATCCAGAGGTCCAGCGCAGTGCCTCTGCTCCCTCGCTGCTCCTCCCGCTAGCCCCTATTAGCCGCGCTGCCCCTGAAGCGCCAGCGCGGCTCGAACAGCCAGTGCCAAGGGTAAGCACCCAGCGCTGTGTAAACACACCAGGCCTGACTAACACTCAGGAATGCTTTATATAAAGTCACATAAAGGCCCAGAGGGGGGAAGTGGGTGTGTCGTCTGACCGTCTGCAACTGGCTTCGCTGCCACCATTTCCTTCACTCCGCTGAGAGGATGTCATGGAACACGAGCTCGCTGCTGCTTCCAGTGTTTAAACAGCTAAATATGCTGAAACAGCAGATCACAGATAACTCCGCGCCTCATATTTGCACTGGAGGGGTTTTTCATAAAACCGTGGTTTTAGCGGATATCAACAGACAGTATTTGCCGAACAGATTTGTATCAGCTACAGCTCTGTTTGCTGTACAGCCAAACAGACAAAACTGACAGTTGAAAATTAGATCAAATTAGGAGGCTCAAGTTTTGGTTTATTTCCATCCATAACTCAGGCCTGAACCGTTTCTCTGGTGCGGCAAGATAATAATGTGCAAAGATGTACTACAACATAACACGTCTTTCCACTGTAATGAAGAAACAAAGTAAAACATGCCGTGTCCTCCGAAAGAGACCCTAAGAAAATGCAAGTAATTTATTTACTTTATACTGAGTGTGCTGTGTATTTATAGATCATAAAAAATGTTTCACAATAGAACTCAGGACAACCATAATCTAATAAACCCAATGAAGCGCTTTAAAACAATTTACAAGCGTAGAACAAAAGCTTTGTTTATGTGTGCATGTTTATCAGTTCAGGTTTCCCTCGAGGCTGCATCCTGTTGTTTATTCTCTCGTGACTGCTCGCCTCGACTCCACGTTTTAATATTGGAGTTCAAACAGTGTATCTGCGCCCGGATTACCGTTGGCATCAACACAGCTCACTGTTTCTGTTTATGTGATGCTTTTGTTAAAAAATCATGTTCATCAAATCATTATTCCTATTAGTTTACACGGTAATGTAATGCACTTTTAGTGATACAGTCAGCTGGGCCCGGCGCGGCAAAACATCAGCTTGTAAACCATGTAAAGCTTCATGACAGGGGGGGAAAACGAATAAAAACGTACAACTGATTCACGGAGACGTTTTTGTGCTCCTGGTTCCTGCTTTGTTTTGGCACGGAGGTGGAAAAGACAGAAAGGTGCAGTGGCAGTGTGTTAGAACGGCTAACAGCCACAACAGCAGGGCAAGAAGCAGCAATCATTTTTTAACAATATAGCTCTAACTTTCAGTACTACGTGTGCCCTCGTTTAGCTTTTGATTGTGAAGGAACAGTAAAGGGCGCAAAAGTCACCGCGACTGCAGAGGATGTTGTAATTATCAGGGCATATGTGCGACCTGCATCTGATTTTCAGAACCCTGCCTCGTTTGTGTCGCTGTGATGTGCTGAGCAGCTCTGGCAGCATCCTTTTTTTTTTTTCTCTGAGAAAAGAGAGAGCACTCAGCCCCCCCCTCCTCCCCTCCCCTCCCCTCCCTCGCTTCAGGCCCTGTCATTTACAGGATGGCCAACAGGAGAACAGAGCTCTCAACACAACCTCACAGCAGATGTTTGCCCTGGTACAATCTGTACAAACGTCAAATTGAATTCATTGCCATGTCCTTAGCTCAGCAGCCAGAACCTTGGGGATGACTGTGATTATAAATACTTCGGTTGAAACACTAATTAAACCAGCTCCAAACTGCAGGGGCCAGGTCCAGTTGGCAGCAGCTGTCAGTCGTGTGACAGAACCGCTTTGGTGTTTGGTAAATGATATAACTTGTTTAGGCAGTGAAATCACTGTCAGGCTGACGGAAGCTCAACCAGCATGTATTGATGTTCTTTCAGCGGACCACAGCGCTTCTGAGTGCAGGCAAAATCTTTTTTTCAGCCTAATAGATGGCGCACGGAGCGCCGGAGCTCCCTGTGTAATTGAGTTCTTTGGTTAGGCTTCATGTTGTGGTTTTTGGGGGACTAGCTTATCAGCAGAACGCGCAGGATCGACCCTCCAGCAGAAAAGGCACTGTTGCCGTCCAATCTGCTTTCATTGGCAAAAGCGCTTACAGCAGGAAAAACACGAGTGCTGATTCTTCAGCATGTGCATCCCTGACCTGTGAAAGCAGAGCTTATTCAGTCATTCTCCGGCAGAAAGGCTCAGCGCAGCAGGGAATGGCTGTCTATTTAACTGCCTTTCGCATACACTCTGCTCCACCAGCCAAGGTCCTTTTACTATTCAGTCTCCGCCGTCTGCCAATGGGCTCCGAGGCATCGCTGCACTGGAGGTCTATTTTTGAATCCACTACATTGCATGTGGCTGAGAGCTTGAGTGTTTGAACCCTGGATTTTATTTCACTCAAACACGCAGGTGAATTGTGCAGCTTTGATATCAGTAGGATTAAAACGGGAATTAAAAAGTTATGTTTTCATTTATTTTTCTAATTTCAGAAACAACAAATTGGGGAGATCAAAAACAACTTTCTTCTAAACTTCAAGCGATTTCATTGCAACTGTATTTTAAATTCAACACGACAATTTTTATTTCACCTTGTTGGAGCAACTCTTCATATATTGTGGCTGCAACTAACGCTTATCTAGATTGTTATTCGGCCAGTTATTTTTTAGATCAATCAATTAATCTGTAAAATGCCAGAAAATAATAATTAAAATTCCATTTATGTTTCTTTTGTCAGTCCAAAACCCAAAGACACAGCTTAATGATATAAAACAAAGAAAAGCAGAAAACTGATAACAGCATTTTCTGCCCTTTTTTTACATAAAGAAATTGTCATATTTTAGTGTTGGTTATTTTATTAACATTAACTTATTGAAAATTGAAATGGCAAATCCCAGATCAACTTCTAGCATGGAGCTAACTTACTGTATATCATGTGACAAGTTCATGGTGAAGTTTTACAGCATCATATTTATGGCATATGTATCGTGTAAAGTTTACACATACTAGAATAGGAATGCACTTAAAAGACTCAAGATAAATAAACATGCACTTTTTTCGATGTCAAACGGCCCTTTAGTCATCACAAGTACACTCCTGACCTGCTCAACCACGTGGGCGTTCACAAAGTTCCCCCCCACAGTTACAGTCAGCATGAGGATGATAGAGAAGTCAAGCACCACTCTGTGAAGCGATACACTGCACAACCTGTCACGGGCGATGAAGAATACCAAGTCCAGGGGTCGAGCACATACATAATTAAACCCCGGTTTGATTTAGCTCGGAGAAACACATCCCCCTCTTCACCTCGCTGAAATGAATCAGGAGGCAGTCCTCCCTCCTCGGGCTGCAGACTGTGGAGCGAGCAGGAGGAGCGCAGGTTCACGCTGCACTAATGGATGTTTACACAACTCACTATCAGCCACCAGAACCCAGAAGTCACATGCTCCCTGCTCACTCCACTCTCACTGCCACAGTTAAGTTTTTACCAGAGATTTTTATTTGCTGGGAGACTTTTTTTTATTTTTTTTTTTGAAGGAAGGGGTTGTGGTCGGACTGAATGCTGATTGTCCATTGTTATCCTCTGCTGGCTCTTTATTCCTCCCTCTCGGCTCTCCTCCACATTCGGCCCTCCCCCTCCTCAGCTCTCCCCTGTTCTCTCCTCCTTCCCCTGCTCTTGCCAGTAACGGCCTTAACCGTTTGGCTCCATGTCAAAGCAGGGGCCTTTTGTGGCTCTGTCACAAATCTGCCAGGAAAAACAGAAACCATCTGTTCAGGCCTGGGCCTGAGAGGGGATGAGGGTGTAAATACATGAGTTTAGCCCTCGCCCTCGGCCCTGCCTGCGCACACAGGACCACCGAGCCTCAGTGGAGGATCCTGCAGTCCCACCAGCTATTATTCTGTAATCGACAGCAGTTTCATTATTAACCTCATTCAATCTATATCCTACAAACACATTTAGACTGACTGCATACAAAACTGATATTATTTTTTATGAATTTACAACACTTGTAGAATCATTTTTATCTAGAGATGGAGGGTACCTCTAACTCTTTCACCTGCAAGCCTGCAAATAACGCTTATTTTCATTAATGGCAAAGCTGCCGATTATTTTTTATTAGTCTGTAAATTAAAAAAAACAAAAAACGTGAAAAGTGCTCTTCACAATTTCCCAGAGCCCAAAGTGACGTCTTTAGATCACTTCCTTTGCCCAACCAACAGTCCAAAAGCCAAAGACTCCTAATTTACTATCATTAAATGGCAGAGAAAAGCAACAAACCTTCCATTTAAGAAGCTGGATCCAGCAAAGGTTTGAGATCTTTTCTTGAAGAATTACTTTAACGTAAATTGATCATCTAAATAGTTGGCAACTTATTTTCTTTAGATCGATTAATTGACAAATCATTGCAGCTCTAACTACCTGTTGGGTGCAATATGTTAGAGTTTTTGTCATTTTTTCTATTTTTAATGACCTAAAATTATCACCAGAGTGAGAAGAAATAACAGTATTCAAAAACATTGACATTCATGTATGGTTTTGCAGAGATATATACTGATGTTAGCATGATAAAAAGCTAGCAACATCCCGTTCAGGTCAGAGATTCCTGTGCTGGCGGTGTAAGCACCAACAGTCTGTCTTCGCTCCAGGCTGGACCACTAGATGCACAGCTAATGGAGCTAACAAGCTAACAACAGTTAAGGTTAGCAGCAGTTAGCGGCTATGTATTTAAATATTGCACCTTTTAAGTGCACTTGCCCTTAAAGTAATCATTGTGCAGTTGCATGGCGAGGTTAAAATACGGTTAGGATTTTAAAAAAAAAATGTTTTAAGTGTATTTATATGCCAGCACAGGATTTATACAATTACTCTACAATTTTGCAGCTATAACTCTAAAGAGAGCAGATTATTTTTAAAGTGCTTTAACTCTAATTTCAACAAATTGAGGAAGAATAAAATCTTTGCTCGACGGAAGACTATCTTCATCGTGTGTCTCAGCGATGGTTGAGCGTGAAGGAAGCCTTCGCTGTACATAATCTTTGAACCCCACATCCATTTCACACATCCATACTTGTATGCAGACGACCATTTTAAGTGGCAATAACCGGAGTGGAAGCCCTGAGTGTCGTGATAGGAGGGTAAGCCCTTTCCTTGTCGGATAATCCACCGGCCAGAAAGCTCCTGCAGATGGAAGCAGTCTAAAAGGCCTTATAATACAGAGCTTATGTTGTCACTATCTCATGTTCTGTGGAGCGGCAGCAGCACACTCTGTACAGCTCTGCAGTGATTTACTGGACTGCGGGGAGAAATTATAGTACGGAGGCCAGGGCCAATCTGCATTTCTATTTCAAGTATTTCAAATGAATTTTTACTGGATACCGGTGAACCGTTTTAGAGACAGGTTCCTGGAATAGTTCCTTCTTTACTGTCGTCTTTATTTTATGAAGGATTGGCAACTTCACTCGGAAGCCTCAACATTTACACACTAAACACGCGATCGTTGAGACGAAAACACAAGGTAATGAAAGTTTAAGCATTGCCGCGGGCATACGGCGGCATGACAAAGTGACTCTTCTAGAGAAGAGTACAGATGAGACGGGAGATCAGGCGAATGTGGCTTCAAGGGAACCAAATTTGACATGCAGGAAGGCTGAGAGGTGATCTGTCAATCTCCCCTTGACACTAATTTACAGCACAAAACCTGTCTCAACCACAGGGCTGCCACGTTCATCTTCTGCAGACAGCATGTGTAACTCCACTTTGAAAAGTCTCGCCTGTGATTTCTTGCAGACATCAATCTTTCTTTCGTCAGCGAGGCAAAATATATAACAAACATTACAAAAAGTTTCTAGCTTTTTTTTGCATTATGCATGAAAGCCCAGAGCACCTTTTGTCGGGGATTTTTAATAACTTTTAAACTCAACAAGCTTACTCTGAATTTTTGCCGAGCCGCCTCTTTTGTTTTCCCCCTTTCCATTTACGGCAGGCTCATCAGTGCACCTGTTATTCCCATTCAAAAGCCCAAGTTAATGTTTTCATTAGACCCTGCCTAATGTAATGGTACTTGACACAGTGTAAGTGATGGAGAGGCAGGGTGACCTTTCTCCTTGTCTGCCAAGCTGTTGTCGAGGCCGTGCGGTTGTCAGCCTGCAGCGAGGAGGCAGAGAGGCACTGCTGAGAACAGTCATTAAGCACAGAGCCAAGCCAGCGCTCGGCACCACTCGACACTTTTGATCTGCACATTTCAATTAGATTTCACATCAGGACGCCTGCCTTCCCTCAGTTAGCACCTGCGCCCTGCCCTCTCAACTGCCCGGCCAGGCTGGGGAGGGAGGGGAGGCGCACAGGAAGCGAGCAGAAAGTTGTGTTAGCAGCCTGACATGGATGCACAAACACATGGCGACATAAACAAGCCTTTTTGGTGATATTAGCCGCGCTGTCGGGGTCATTTGAACACTGTAAACACGAGTAGAAGGTTAATCTTGACTTCTTTTTTATCCAACTGGCCCTACGGATTTGTCTACATGTAGAATCGTTCCCAGCACTCCAGGTGTGTTCGTCTGCAGCAGTCTAAAAAAAAAAGCCTAGTGTGGCTCGGGACAGCCAGAGCTTTGCCTTAACACAGCGCAGCACCTCAATTTACCCTGAAACGTGAGAAGGTTTCATTGAGCTCAGACACCCTCAGTAAATGTTCCCAGCACTGCTTCGCTTGATAAGACGGAGGGCTACAGCCGCTGTTAGATATGAATTTCCCCCAAAGAGCCACATGAAGGGAGATCTTATTAAACGGGCCTAAGCCCACTGAGTCGAGCACTTTCTGCCAATCAAAGCGGTGATTGAGAGAGACTTAACGTCAGACACTCACACGATTTGTTGAAGCGATAAAGTAGCGCACACACTGGTCAATCTCTGACCTGTGATTTCTCACAGCAAGATACCAACAAGTAGTTTCATATTTCATGAGATAACCTTTACGTTTTCCATTAACAGCAGCCTGTTCAACTTTTCTATTGCTGGCTTTGTGACAATGTTTTATTCTCTTATTGTTAAAACAGAGTTGAGTGAGAAGCTTTTTATAGCCATTTAAAACACTCCACCATTTCATCAAATCCTTTCCTGCCATTGTTTGTTTTTGATAGATGTTAAGCTGCTGCTGAAAAGCTGTTATTGCATTTCAGACAGAAATGCACTGACTAATTTATGTCAAGTTTCTCAGCTGAAGCGAAGAAGGAAAACAATCGATAGCCATTAAACTCTGGGAGCTTTGTTGAACAGCTGTTTGACAGACCTTAAACAGTAGATGGGCGCCCTCTGGGCTTTAAAGATTACAGGTGACTTACTGCTCGGCCAACAATCACACCACACCTTCATGAATTTGTTATAGAGCCAGTGGACGACCACTAACGAGTGAGAGTTCATGGTGAGGAGGAAAAGGGCAAAGCCCAACAGGAAACTACATAATTGTCCCTGACTCCTGTTGCCAGTTTTCAAGCCTTGTTTATTATGAGCGTGGCCGGAAAGCGGCGGTTAATATGCACAGGCTGCCTCAGCAAAGTGCTTTCTGATCCATGATTGCATGTGTTAATGTTTCAGTTGGGTATTGATTTCCTGGCGGCCTTTTGTACAGTGGATTTATCCGCCTCACTCGCTGGCAAGCGCGCCCCTCCGAATGTTTGATTAAAGTTCAATTGACTCTTCCAGTGAAGGGGCGAGGAGCCATTTCACTCCCTATTTGTAGCGCCAAAGCTCTGCCTGACATGTTCTTTTGTTCCTATTCAAGCTCCTGCCACCCAGGCAGCCACCAATGCACTGATCCTAATATCCCTGCATTCAGTGAGCCTCCTCGCCTAATCCTGGGACAGACAGGGCCGCAGCACAAACATGACCGGCCGGCCACAAATCCTGGCCTGGACTCACCCATTCTGTGGCCTTTCCCTGTGAAATACTGAGCTGGCTGCTAATGTGTACCTTCCACATGTTTTGTTCAACCTAACTGCTCTTATTTCACTGACTTTGGAAAATAGACCTTACTTCCTTTTAAATTCAGTCCCCTCCTTGTAGTCAAACGTGATGCCTCTTTTCCTTACGTTTGCTGTTCTGCGGCATATTTTAACAGCGTTTGTTTTTGTGTTTCATTTCAGGGAGAGCTAATCACCTTCTACTACTATTGGAAGAAGACCCCCGAGGCGGCCAGTTGTCGAGCCCACCGCAGACACCGCCGCCAGCCCGTCTTCCGCCGCATCAAGACGCGAACCGCTTCCACTCCCGTCAACACTCCCTCACGCCCCCCCTCCAGCGAGTTCTGTGAGTATATTTGACCCCTTCAGCGTCCGCCAGGGAGGAAAGGAGGAGACCTGATACTTTCTGGTGTTGGAGCGATGTATTTGAAGTGTTTTTCTCTCTTCCAGTGGACCTCAGCTCAGCCAGCGAAGATGACTTTGACAGCGAAGACAGCGAACAGGAGCTGAAGGGCTACGCCTGCCGCCACTGTTTCACCACCAGTAAGACCACGTTCCTTTTACAGACACTCTGATACGGTTTGCTTGGCTATTCCTGTCCTGATTAGGATCAGTGTGGGCCTGCACAACACAGCACTGTGTGACAGATGGGCATCAGAAGATGTCAGAACTAATTTGATCAAATCAGACATGAGCCCACAGCTCGTTCCCTCTCTCCACCTCATTATCCTTCCCCTCTTTCCACACAGCTGGCTCTCAGTGCCAGGCTCCCATCTGATCTGCCATCACAACAAGGGTGGCTAATAACTCTGGTTTTATAGTGCTAACCCATGTAGAGATTAGTACATGACTAAAAAGTAACTTAAGGACTTTCTCTCTATTCTGCAATATTACAGTGGTTCAGAAATCATTTCTGTGTTTCTCGCTGCCTGTGAGAGTGTGTTATTTCACAACTGTAAATGGCTTTCCTCAGCCTCCAAGGACTGGCACCACGGGGGCCGGGAGAACATCTTGCTGTGCACAGACTGCCGCATTCACTTCAAGAAGTACGGTGAGCTGCCCCCCATCGAGAAGCCTGTGGACCCGCCGCCATTTATGTTCAAACCTGTCAAAGAGGAAGAGGATGGACTCAGCGGGAAGCATAGCATGAGGACCCGACGGAACCGAGGCTCGGTATGCGCACACCCTGGCTCTCCATCTATCGCCCCATTTTCACCTTCAGGCACCACAGCCTTAGAGTTATCCCTGCAGAAATGTAGAGCAGACTACAAAGCAAGAAGCTAATCTTCTCAAGACAAGTAAAACAGGGGCAGACTGACATTTATTGTTCCCGAAACTTGGGTCTGATTTGCGCATGGTCTATGTCGATCTTAATTTCTCCTATCAAAATTGTATTTAGCCTTCGTGCTTAATGTTGACTCTGTTTGTTAACAGATGTCAACGCTACGTAGTGGTCGAAAGAAGCAGACAGCCAGTCCCGATGGCAGAGCCTCGCCTACCAACGAGGATTTGCGCTCCAGTGGACGTACCTCACCCAGCGCAGCAAGTACTGACAGCACTGACAGCAAGACAGACTCCATGAAGAAGCCCAGCAAGGTACACAAACACAGCATAGACACATTCAAACTTTGTCTTTCTATGCACGTATGTCTGTGAAATGTACCCTAATGGCTCTACTGCTTTGACTCCACAGAAGATAAAAGAGGAACCTCCTTCACCTATGAAGAGTGCCAAACGGCAGCGAGAGAAGGGAGCCTCAGACACAGAGGAGCCCGAGAGGGCCAGCGCCAAAAAGTCAAAGACACAAGTGAGTTTTTGGTCTTTGTTTTGCCGTTTGTTTCAATGGAACGCACTGACTTGGTGTTATGATACTCACGCCTCTCTCTTCTCTGTCCCTCAGGAGCTGAGTCGGCCAGACTCGCCCTCAGAATGCGAGGGGGAAGGGGAAGGCGAGGGCGAGAGCTCTGATGGGCGCAGCATCAACGAGGAGCTCAGTAGCGATCCTAAAGACATTGACCAGGATAACCGGAGCTCCTCCCCGAGCATCCCCAGTCCACGTGACAATGAGAGCGACTCAGACTCCTCCGCTCAGCAGCAGCAGCTCCTGCAGAGCCAGCACCCTCCGGTCATCCAGTGTCAGCCAGGCACCTCAGCCGCCTCCTCGGCACCCCCTCCGCCTACAACCTCAGCCCCCTCACTGCCTCCACAGGTCTCCCCGACAGCGGCCTCCACCTCTCTACCTCCCCAGCCTTTGCCCCAAGCAAGCCCGATGTCTCTTATTCAGTCAGGAGCGTCGCTCCACCCTCAAAGGCTTCCCTCTCCACATTCACCTATGACTCAGGCTCCCCCTCCTGGCCCACCAGTCCCACCTCAGTCATTACCCAGCTCGCATCATGGGCCCATGCCTCCCATGCCACACCCACTACAGCCTGGCCCCTCACACATGCCTCATCCTCACTCCATGCCCCCTCAGGGCTTCCCTGTGGGTCAGTCTCAGGTCCCACCCCTGCCAATCTCTGGCCAATCACAGCAGAGGCCACACACGCCCCCTTCCCAGTCCCAGTCATCTGCTCAGAGTGGAGGCCAGCCTCCCAGAGAGCAGCCCCTGCCTCCAGCCCCAATGTCCATGCCTCACATCAAGCCCCCGCCAACCACACCCATCCCTCAGATACCCAACCCACAGTCCCACAAACACCAACCACACGTGTCAGCGCCTCCATTCCCTCAGATGCCTTCAAACCTGCCTCCACCTCCTGCCCTCAAGCCCCTCAGCTCTTTATCCACCCACCATCCTCCATCGGCACACCCACCTCCCCTCCAGCTCATGCCGCAGGGGCAGCAGCTTCAGCCTCCCCCAGCTCAGCCTCCAGTTCTCACTCAGTCCCAGAGCCTCCCGCCAGCAGCCAGCCACCAACCTCCTCCAGCTCCACCTCTGCCGCCCTCCGCGGCAGCCTCACACCCAAATGGGCCACCGCAGCCGCCATTCTCGTCTCATCCTTTCAATACAGTTCTACCTCCAACCGGCCCTCCCCCATCCTCATCAAACTCTATGCCTGGCATACAGCCTCCATCTTCCTCTGCACCATCCTCCTCCATCTCTATGCCACTGCCTGCCTCGGTCACTTGTGCCGGCCCGGGCCCGGTGCTCCCACCTGTACACATCAAAGAAGAGCCTCTGGACGAGATGGAAGAGCCAGAGAGCCCTCCACCCCCACAGAGAAGCCCCTCCCCAGAGCCTACTGTCGTCAACACGCCCAGCCATGCCAGCCAGTCAGCACGGTACGTCTACAAGCACTGATCTGTGCCCAAAAAAAAGGCAGAACATACACCTGCACACGCTGTTATTCATCAGTAGTCTGTTGAGCTGCTTACTGTCTTGTCTGGGGATGCTGATTAGCTCTCAAACACATCCAACAACAAAGAGTCCCTGCCTTCAGATTTTAAGGCTTTGATGTAAGCAACAAATCGAATGTCCTCAGCAAAACAGGCATCCAAGGCCACAATTAGCCCTGAGCTCTGAGTGGCTGATGGCTCAGAATTATCGGGGATGGAGAGCAGGGAGATTAATTACAGTGAGATGCGAGTGAACTGAGGCATCTGAATATGAGTATCTGTAGTTGCCTTGTGCTTAAGTGGCTCTCAGACTGCCAATGAATAGCAATGAGGATTTTAATACATACTCAACATAGCCACAAAAGTGAATGCTGAGGGAATTTTTCGTTTCCTTTTGAATAATGGACCAGTGTGAGCTAATACAAGCTGTCTGTCCATCTAAAGGGACATTATCCTGCCATTCAGAATCCAAAATTAAACATGAACATTGTGGCTCTACCCTATTATGTATTTTTGTAACAAGTATTAATTTATGAACTAGATAATCATTCCTTTTTGTGAGTAAATGTTTTAAATGTTCTCTACCACGACTGCAGGTTCTACAAGCACCTGGACCGGGGTTACAACTCGTGTGCGAGGACAGACTTCTACTTCACTCCCCAGGCTTCATCTAAACTGGCCAAGAAGCGAGAGGAAGCTCTGGAGAAAGCCAAGAGGGAAGCAGAGCAGAAAGTGCGGGAAGAGAAGGAGAGAGAGAGGGAGAGGGAAAAAGAGCGAGAACGAGAGAGGGAACGAGAAAAGGAAGCGGAACGAGCTGCGGTGAGTGGTTTTGTTTGTCTCCCTTTTGTTGACAGTGGTTAATTTTCTTTTCTTTTAAGTCTTACTAAGCATGAAATTTGTCCCCACACAGAAAGCCTCGTGTTCCTCTCATGACGGCAGAATGGGTGAACATCAGATGGCCGGCCCCGCCCACATGCGTCCGCCCTACGACGGTCCCCCCACCACGATTGCAGCTGTGCCTCCGTACATCGGCCCCGACACTCCTGCCCTGCGAACTCTCAGCGAGTACGCACGACCCCACGTCATGTCCCCCACCAATCGAAACCACCCGTTCTTTGTGTCCCTCAATCCCGCAGACCCCCTGCTGGCCTATCACATGCCCAGCCTGTACAATGCTGACCCGGCGATGCGGGAGCGAGAGCTACGAGAGAGGGAGATGCGAGAGAGGGAGATTCGTGAGAGGGAGCTGAGGGAGAGGATGAAACCTGGTTTCGAGGTTAAGCCTCCAGAGATGGACACACTCCACCCTTCCACGAATCCCATGGAGCACTTTGCCCGGCATGGGGCCATCACGTTGCCCCCCATGGCTGGACCTCACCCTTTCGCCTCCTTGCATCCAGGCCTGAACCCATTAGAGCGTGAGCGGCTGGCCCTCGCAGGGCCCCAGCTGCGGCCAGAAATGAGCTACCCAGAGAGGTTGGCTGCAGAGAGACTCCATGCTGAGAGAATGGCCACAGTGGCCAATGACCCCATCGCTCGTCTACAGATGTTCAACGTCACGCCACACCACCACCAGCACTCACATATTCACTCCCACCTCCACCTGCACCAGCAAGATCCTCTTCACCAAGGTAAAAGAAAGCCCTACTTGTTTACATACATGTGAATGTCTCTTACACTGTTACACAATTACACAATAGATAAAAAATAATATTAATAATAATATAATACTATCTATTATTTTATTCATATATATGTTCAAATTATAGCAAATTTTAATTTGTTGTTGATTGGTCATTATTTGGCAAACACAGTTGTGTTATCCAAAATGTTTGAGAATTTGGTTACTTTGAGATGCAAATTGGCAAATAATGTTCAGATTTTTATTTTATTTTTATGATAGCAACCATTTTGTCAGAGCAGTTTTTTTAAATTTCCTTTAATGGATATTTTATTCAGAATTTTAGTACATTTTCACTGTCTGTCATCTTCACAGTCATGTAAATATTTTTAAATGGAACAAATATGTACCTTATATATGTACCTTACTTGGACATGTTTCTATAGTATATATTTATTTTTGTATTTGTGTATATATATTTAGATTTAGATTTATTCCATAACCCTTTGATGACATATTCAGCCTGTGACACATGGATCTTTTGATAGTTACTCTTATCAATTTTGTATATGGATGTATCATCTCATGTATCTATTCTATGTTTTTAAAGTTGTGTGATATTGGTGTTATTGTGTAGTATTTTGAAATGATACATTTTTGTCATGGAAAGGGAGATCTATATTATCAGAACAATTATCAGATAAATAACCATTAGAAAAGGAGTTGATGTATTTAAGAAATGTTAGAGGACCAAGAATAGACCCTTGGGGTGCTCCACAGATTAATTGTTATCAAATTAAGATGTACCAGTTTTAGGAAGTTGTTCTGTTATTTAAAATAATAGCAAGCTACTTAGGTTAAGCCATTGAAAGTATACTGAAAAGAATATTGTGTTTAACAGTATGAAATATTTTAGAAAACATTTAATGTATTGATCAGAGGAAGCAGAAATATTGCTAACTAGTTGAAACCGTGCCAATTCTACGATATAGTTAGAAATACATCTGCACTTACAGGATGTTTTCTTTAATTCAGTGAAGTTCAAGGTTATAGGAAGAGAAGTGGCTAAAATTAAAGTAGATAACAAGAGGGTCACCTGATTTATTGCAAGCAAGTAAAATAATACACAACAACGACCTACACACAGACAAATATGACCTTTTTAAGGAGGTTAAGATTTGTTAAGGATCTTTTCTAGTATAGAGTTGAGGGCATCAATGAAGAGTGAAAAAAGGGACTTATGATTGATGATAGTTCCACTAAAATCTTTTCTAGTAGTAGTCCAGTTTTACCATATGATCTGAAACTTCACTTCACATTTTGTTCCCTCTGTTTCAACGTGTAGAATTGGCATGAGATTGGATTAAAGTATGTTACATCCTCATTAAGTTACTGATAGGATGAGCAGATGTTGCAAGTGGATATATATATATATATAATAAAGTGGTCCCTGAATTCTTTTGGTCAACCTTGAGTGGAGTAACATTACATGAAGCTGCGTGTCATTAATGCCTGTAGCATGCACTGTCTGTGATGCACTGAAAATGTAAAATGAGTGTACCCTGAACCTAAGACTCTGACGGCCAGAAGGTGGTGGTGAATGTCTTGTGTGTCCTCCAGGTTCGGGGGGCCACCCCCTGGCAGTAGATCCCCTGGGAGCTGGACCTCACCTGGCCCGCTTCCCTTACCCGCCCGGCGCCATCCCCAACCCACTCCTCGGCCAGCCGCATGAACACGAGATGCTGCGCCACCCAGTCTTCGGTAAGTTCTCTGCCAGTTGCAAAACTCATTACCAGTAAAATCACATCCAATCTATCAATTGTAACCAGACCTTCCTGATCAAATCTCTTGGTTTGTGCCTCCTCCAGGTACTCCATACCCTCGGGAACTACAAGGAGGTCTGCCACCGCCCATGTCCGCAGCACACCAGCTGCAGGCCATGCATGCCCAGTCAGCTGAGCTCCAGAGGCTGGCCATGGAGCAGCAGTGGCTCCACGGCCACCATCACATGCACGGAGGACCACTGCCTGGCCAGGAGGACTACTACAGGTCAGATAAGCCACAGCAATCAGACTAAAAAACCATTATATAAACTGAGTGTGTTTGTGTGTGTGTATTAAAACTTGATGTTGTTTGTGTTTCAGCCGGCTGAAGAAGGAGAGTGACAAGCAGCTGTAACCAGCCAAGGGGAGGCAGTGACTGACAGGTGCAGGACACGGGAAGTTGTTACAGAGTCGTTACATTCAGTTTCGAAGAACAGAAAAGGCCAAGTGGATCGTCTGAGAATTCTTCTGATATTTGGTTTCTGTTCCTGTCAAGGACCTTCTTTTGTTTTTGTTTTTTTTGTTTTTTTTTTTATTATTATTTTTTCAAGACATTGACATTTCAAGACATCTTTGGTATATAGCCAGTAGTGACAACGTCCTCAAGACTCCTGCATGACAAGCTTCCCTGACGTTTTTTTGTAGGTGCTAGAAACAAGACACTGTGCTTATCAACAAAAGAGAAAAAAAAGACAAGACTGGTCAGGCCGTTTATGGAAAAATAACAAGTGCTATCTTAAATTCAACATTTATTTTAATACATTGTTGGAGGTTTTTCATAATTTTAAGAAAAGCTACAGCATGGCGTTTTTGAGTCTGTAAATAGTATATATAAACATATAATTATTATTATAATTATTATTATTACTAGGTGTGGACTCCAAACCAAGTCGTTTCAACCTCCAATATAATTGTTTTGAAGCATTATCCCTTGTTTCAGAGGGGAGCACCATGGCATTATTATATGAGCAGTTTCCGAGAGAGTTGTGGTTCAGTTGTGACGTTCCTCTGACATCACTGTGTGTTAGATTTTAGTCCCACATCATACACTATGTAAACCTGTCGCACCCACATCCATCCATCACACACCTTCGACAAGCAGCCGGTTGTCAGAATGTGTAAACTCGACGTGTTGAGTTGATGATTTTAAAACACTTGAAGAGGTGACGCAGTGAGTCACTGAGGTTTCTGTGGAGTGCACACTGAAGCCATGGATTTAAAAGATTAAAAAAGAATAAGATAAACGTTTGCACTGAGAGAGTATCGTTGAGCTCCAGCCAACTGGTTTTATCCCTTTTTTTTTTTTTGCTTAAAATCAGTATTTAAGTCTACAAAATGGAGAAATACTTCTTTACTTTTGTTTTTATAGAGAATGATTTTAATATGGATTTAAAAAATGTGGACACCAGAAACTTATTTGGCTGACCTGAAGAAAAGTTCTTCTAAATTATTGGGACCTGAATTTTAACTTCACTATAACGGGAGCCTAACAGGACTTACGGATTGTTTTAAATGTGTGAATGCTTTGTTGGTGTTTTTTTTGTCTTTTTCCTCACCTGGTCCAGTCAACGACGTTTGTCGCAGGGCTCATATCCGACCGAGTCATCCTCCAACTAGGCTGTAATAATGTTCACTGTGACACTAGAGGAGGGGGGGGCCTGCCAACACGTGACCACCAGGAGGGTAGAGGGTCCATGATTCTGTGTGTGCGTGCGTGTGAATGTGTGTGTTTTCCTCACGATGTTTTGCCTTGGTTCCTTAGGGATACACACAACCTCCTGAGCCTCAGGAGCTCTGTGTGTGTACGTGCCACTGACTGTTACAAGTCGTGTTGACCTGTCGTACCAGTGCACATGAGCCCAAAATTTATCTCTTTGTTTTTTTTATTGCTGTAGCCATGACATGAGTTCTGCTTTTGTTCCATGCACTAAGACTGTTTAACTGTCGTGGACACTTAGAAAACTGTGGCTGATTTTGTTTTTTTTTTCTTTAAACCAAATGAAGAAACTGTTCTTGCATTTAAAAGTGACCATATCTACCCATGGAGCACTATAATTTACATTTAAACACTTGTAAACATCATCAAAACTCACAGCCCCCCCTTTTTTTTTTAAAGTCCAATATAGTCCCTGACAACAACCTGTCTCTCTGTCTCGCCATCTTCCTGTGTCTTCTCTCCTGACGACGAGCTCCTCCTCATCATCATCATCACCTTTGCCTCGTTTCCTGACGATTCCCTTGCCTTTTACTCCCTCTTTTTGTGTCTCCAAAACCTTTGATGTTAAGTGTTGTCAATGGTTTAGCTTCTCGTTTCAAAGCGGCAATAGCAGAATGTAAATTCTGACTGCTAAGATTTATATATATACTGGTATCTTGAAGCTTATTGTATATATGAGTAGTCGCCATGGGATGACACAATGTAAACAAAAAGTAGAAATAATAAGAAAAATTGTGAGTCCTGTGTTCTCTCCATTTGAGTATTTTGTAATTTTTTTGAAAAATTTGTGGAATTAAAATAAACGACTAAGTTACACCACAAGATACGACTTGTTTTCTTTTGTGTGTGTCTTCTGATACATCAATGGATCCTGTTCATTCCTCTGTAATCGCAGACTGCTGAATCCCAGCAGCTGCGAGACAATAATCCTTTCAACGGTGAACAATTTTGATTACTCACTGCTCATTTGGCAACGAAAAACACTCCTAACTCCATCTGTTTTTTGGTTGTTTTCTTCACGTTTGTGAATGTGATTCTCCAGCTGAGCAGAGGGACTGTTGTGGATCTGTTTTGATAATACTCATGTCCTACATTTGCTCTTGAATAATAGAATTTTTGCTCGGTGGGAGAAACGCGTTACAGAACAGATCAAGCGTCCCCGTTTTTCCCTCAGCCTCACAAACACCGAGCTTTGAGAGATCACCTCAGCAGCAGGTAGTGAATCTCAGAGCTGAATATTGCACTGCTATGGTATAATAACATCAAAGCCTGGCTAAGCCAGAAGGAACACTTACGCAGGCTGAGATGCCTTGCTATCAGCGGGGCATGGCTGTCATCTCATCCTGTGTGTGTGTGTGGAGTGATAGACCAGCAATCTGTGATGCTGTGCCGCAGCGATGGGCTGTCATTTTGAGAGGGAGCTATTATTCTACTGCTGCTCTCTGAAATGATGCCCTGTCCTCGGGAAAATCGAGGTTCCTTGGATGCTCTATCCTGGGGCTGTCATGTGACGGCCCGCCCTGTGAGGAGGTGCTGCTTGTTGTTGCCTCACCTCCCCATAAGACACAACAAGACGTCAGAGCCGAGCGGCGCTGGCTGGTTGAATAATTCATCTCCCCTCCTCCTCCTCTTCCTCCTCCACACCGGCGATGGAGCGACTGTGACTTGTGTCAACTCAAATCCTTCTCATAATACTGTGTGTACCCCTCAGGCATGCACACAGGGATGCACAGTCTCAGAAAAAAGAAAAAAAAATCTGCTCTTTCTGTCTGAATAGCAATATGTCTTGCTGTTCTCGCAGTGCTATTGTGTCTGCTGCAGCAGGTCTCTCGGACATAGAGCCTCCTCATCTCCTCCGTCCTCCTGTCTCTTTCCTCTCGCTCCACTGGGCCGGCCTGCCTGCTGCAGAGTGTGATGCTCAGTGGCAGAGAGGAGCCTACATGCCATTAGTGCGTTCAGTCGGAAGGTAGCCGAGCTCCTTCGGCGGGTCTCTCTGCGGCTGCAGCAAAGGACCCTGTTTATCTAAAAACGAGCCGTGTTGACACAGAAAGCAAATCTTCTGCTGGTGTTATTCCTCATCCAGCGGCTGAATTAGATATACAAGAGGACATGATAGGCTACTGGATATTTCATATGTCTGGTGTTCTCCCAGAAAACTCCCACCATGTTCGACGTTCTATGTGCTTGGCACCGAAATAAAATCACTGGTTCCATGTTTTTTCTTGGCCCTCTTCTTCAAGTGTGGCTTAAAGGCTGAGTTATCATGATGGAATAATCGCGTTAAAGCGGCACTATGTCGTTTTGGAGAAGAAATCCAAACTCGGAATTTTAATATTTACAATATTACGCATCGAGGCTTTAAATGAAGTCTTTTTTTAAATCAATTTGGGATCAGAGGGCTTCCAGAGACGTGTATGAGGCCAGAAATGTTTTGTGGACTGAGAAACTTCCACCCGAGTTTCCGTCAGCATGGGGATGACTAGATAATGACTGAATTTTCATTTTGGGTGAACTTATCCTTTAATCTCACCCCACATTCTGCTTCTACTCCACCACATGTCAGAGGGACATTATTGTGTTTTTTACTCCAATTATCTGACAGCTTCAGCTACTAGTTATAAACTAAGACGTTTGCATCCCAAACACATGAAGCTGAAGTGATTATCCTGGTAACTGATTAGTTGACTGCGAGACATTTTATAGGTCCAAGCTTCTGAGACTCATGTTTAATTTTTATGCATTTTTTAAAAAAGTTTTGAGGTTTAAAAACTGTTTCTTGGACAAAACAAGCACTGTCACTTTGAGCTCTGGGTAAAAGACATTTCTCACCATTTTAATAATTTTTACAAACCAAACAGCCAACCAAACGATTAACGGAGAAAAAAAAATCGGCAGATGAATCCATAATGAAAATAATGATCAGTGTCAGTCCTGTATAAAATAGTTCAAAATGAGCTCCACTTCAACCGACTGCAACGGTAAAATCCTGGTTTACATGGATGCATGAGTAATAATCTAATGATATATAATAGTATTACAGTCATTGAGTACTTTAAAGAGTTTTTGATCGTACTTTTACTTGAATAACATATTAATGCACTTTTACTTGTAACAGAGTGTTTTTACAGTGTGGTATTAGTACATTTACTTAATAAAGGGTCTGTCTGGTTCCTCCTCCACTGCCCAGCATGCACTGGGGCAATAGATTAATCTCCGTACAGTAAGTCTCTTTTTGACACTGAGCTCCAAAATGTGTAATAACTGCTCAGCTTCAGATATTATCTGTGAAGGTGGCCGGACGACGGGTGATGTTGCTACACAACAGATCACCATGTTTACTCAATAACCTGCATCCTCTCATCAACATTCTCTCATTATAAATCTTACAAAGCCGGTTATGTGCATGTGAAATCAGGTTCATGTGTGGGACTTCTTGGTCATGATCCTGCACTTTTGCAGGTTTAGGTCTGAGGATTTGTTGGTATGACAACAGTTACAGGTGAATTTTAAACTGCAAAGAACCAAAAGATCCAGATTTGAGAAAAACAGCAACGTTTGACTGTGGATAACTCCACGTACGAAGAATGAGGTCCTCTGGATCCACATTCAGTCATTTACCAAACAAGCGACCATTGGTTATGTGAAAACGCCACTGAATAGATTGAGCACAGCTGTAGGAATTTGATGCATGCAAATAAAGGTAATTAAACACATCTAAAATGCAAATGAGCCCATCTCAAATATGCATGCATGCATTTTATTTAAAACAAGGTTGGTCCCTGCATTTCAGACATCTGAATATTTATATCAACGAGACAACCTTCATTTCCCAAGGAAAGGTCACAGCGAGGTTTTCCTGTAAAACGCTGGAATGATAACTACACCTGGAGCATAAACTTTAAAAGTCTGCTATATGGTAAAATACTTGTGGTGTTTCCATCTGATTTCAAGCACTTTCCCTGTAAGGTCAGAGTAAAGGCAGCCGGGGAAACAAACCTGCTGCTTCATGAACAGAAACATCCTTCAGGTTTACACGTAACCGACCCCAGGGTTTGTCCAGTGTCTCTGACCTCTCACCTCTCACCCTCTCCCCCGGCCGTAATCATCTCCCTCCTCACCAAACAAGTCCATATAGTGAGATGTGTGTACCGGTGTGCGGTCCACCAGGTCAAAAGTTAACTGTGGTTTTAAGGAGAAAAGGAAACAGGAGAGGATGATGGGCATTTTTTTACTTGACGCTTTGAAACAGACCTGGCAGGAAATATTTCATGGTCTAGGGATCTCGTCTGGCAAACATTTAGAATTATCATCCAATATACAACGGTGTCCAATGTCTCTCTGCTCCTGTTCGCTTCATTCTGATGCTCGAATCAGCCACAGTTTATATGCATCAGTCCCATTCTCAGGAACACAATATCTCAGGAACACCTTGAGGGAATGCTACAAATGTCTGATTGGACTTGAGGATTGAACTAATTCTATTTTGGGGGTCGAAGGTCAAAGGTCATTGTGACTTCACAAAACAGGGTTTGGGCCATGATGATAAATGTCCGATAGGATAAAATGATGAAGTGATGATGTTTTACATTTCTGCAAACCACACATATGTTGAGGCTTTACATTTCTTTATGTTCAGTTGTCATGATCTGGTTAGGTTTAGGGCCAAGACCCACTTGGTAAGGGTTTGGGAAAGGTCACGTTTTGGCTTGAAATCCCTGCTTTGGTCGCCACAAACATGCTCGGAGATGTCACAATGTCTGTTTAAAAGCAGCCATTTCTTTGTTGCCACAACCTGTAAAATATCCACTGGTGTCCTTTTTTCAAATGTTGAAAATGCTGTGGTCCTTTCTCAAAAATATCCAGTGGTTTCACACGTATAAGTGTTGAAATGCAGCCCCTGACTGCGGTCACCGGCTTGGCAGCCTCGCTGAACTGCACCGTCGTCCGCTCCACCTCTCGATATGGCAGCACGGTATGAAGCCTATAACTTGTATAAATGTGAGTGTATCGGTGATATTGGTGAAGTGAGATGTCTGCACAAAACCCAAAGGGTACCAGAAGACAACACCCACCCCAGCCACAGTCTGTTATCAACTGATATGAATTTTTCAGGGTCGATACCGATATTGATTTTTAGACATCAAGGAGACTGAAAAACGATATTTGGGACGCTATCGTTTGCAGTAAAAATCCAAACTCTTTGAGTCAAAATTTAGAACGACCAGTGATGAAATAAAAGCACAGTTTACTCAAGTACTGTTCCTATGTACAATTTTCAGGAGCTTTACTTGAGTATTTCCTTTTTCTGCCACTTCATACTTCCACTCCACTACATTTATTTGATACATTTAGTTGCTTTGCAGATTTTGATTATTCAGTGTTTATCGGCTGTTAATTGTGACGTGTTACAAATTCAGTATTTGTTGTGGGTGGGCCATTGCATCAGAGCCAAAGTAGCACATTTTTGAATTCGCTTATTTTATCGGCAATCTGACAGAAAAACAACAGATACCGATAACTGGAAGAAGGCTGAACCTCCTACTATTCACCCTGCTGCCATCTGGAAAAAGATACGGAAGAATCTGCTGCTGCGCCACCAGACTACAGAGCAGCTTCTTTCCACAGACTCCTCACTGCTAACATTTTATTCAGGCGACTGTGGTGATTACTCAGTGCCATAACTCGGGAACAGAGGAGGAGATTGTGAACATATTTCACATTGAATCAGACATTATTCTCCAGCAGCAGCGTTGAACCTGCGGCGACTGAGATCTTCTGTGACACCAGGTTGAACACGTGTGTATGTGGAGCATCCACGTTTTTACCTTTTATAGCTTCTTTGCAGCAACATCCGTATTGGAAGCATCGTCACACACACACACACACACACACACACACACACACACACACAAGGAATTTGACATAGACACACAGCAGTACTCCACCACAAGCTCACTGGTGCAGGCGCAGATTGTATAAACTAGTTGTCCATCAGTTTCAGTCTTCGCGGTGCGTTCAAGTGCAGCTTTCTGGCCAAACGCAGGCGACCTGAGGCGACACAACTGTCAGCCCTCTTCACTGCGAGCTCTTCGATGTTGGTCTGGTGTGTCAGGGCCCTTACACAACTTCCCTCACATATACAGTGGTACTCCCCATGGCCTGTAAACACATTTTGATGAGTAAAAGGGTGGGGTGTTCTACTTTGGGTAAAGGTCAAGGAGGGAGTTGAGGGTCAAGGTGGGGTTTCTCAATTTGTTTTCATCACAAGAACCTCGGAGCTCTACATCACATGATAGTTGGACACCAGCGAAAAGGAAAAGAAACACATGAAGCAGGGGAGGATACTGCAGCTCTGCATACCACAGCGTAATATTTCATGTCCAAGGAGTCGGCTGCCATTTTGATCCACCCTTAATGTTCATGTCCCTGCATGTGTGTGGGTGTGTGTGTGTGCAGTAATGACTTTCCCAGTGTGTGTGTGTGTGTCCGTATCACTTTATCGGTGTGTATCTGTTTGTGTTGCAGCCTGCTGTGTGTTTGAGGCCTGTGCTGCAGCTCCCATGCTTCTAATGATATCCTGCTCTCACATTCCTGTCATAGCCTTTCTGGATTCCCCCTTGTCTGCACCAGGCGGATCAACCCAGTGCAGCCACTGGCCCGGCCCGAGCATTCCTCACTTCCAACACACACGCCCTCGGGAGGCCTTTGCAGACGCCTACCGCAAAACCGCGCGCACACACACACACACACACACACACACACACACACACTGCCTCCTCTCGTTCTCCCACACTCGCTCTCCCTCCTGCTCCTATTGTCTTGAGTTCGATTTCAAGGGAACAGCCCGTAGCCAGAGTCGCAGGAACTCTTTGTTCAATAAAGCGTGCCAGGTTCGGTTCCTCGCTGGCAGAGGATAGACAAAGCAAGGCTCACACGCTAGACTTCCAGGCTCCTCTTTAATGTGTTGTCATAAAACATGCAGCTGGCAGAGACTTAACGTTCGGTGGGACTCCGCAGCACACTGAGCCCTGGGTATTGCCCTTCCAACTGTCCTCGTACATGTTTCTTTCCGCTGCGTCTGTGCACTGTCAGAATCACATAGGCCTGACATTTTCAGCTTCTTCACAGTGTTTCAATTCACTGTTCACCCAGTGGAAAAAAAATCAGGAGACTGCCGGGGCTTCAGTGTACAAAAATGTCCTCCGCTGTCATCTCAAAATACTGGGACAGTGGAGGGATATTGGTTCTTTTGGCAGTGCACTCCCTCAAATTTATTTTTCAGATGAAAATAAGACTTCAGGCTGTCATCTGATTTACTTCGCTGCTCGGAGGCAGACGAAACCCAGAGTGACTTCAAGAAGCAGTCTGCACACTGCCATGCGGCTTAGCCCCAGCCCCTTTAATGTGCAGTCATGAGGGTTTCATAACCTCCTGTAACGCAGAAACAGATTTGTTTCACTCTCGCGTTCACAAACAAATTCTGCCGGCCCTTAAACCAGAGAGCAGATAATAAATCCCAAACCAGGTTGCGCAGACACAAGGTTAATGATACGATTCAAGGGCCTGTTTGACATTATGGACTTGATGACAAAAAATAGTAGCGCAACCCAGCACTCATTCCCTCCTGATTCACTTCAGTTTGCTCTGATTCTTTGTGCAGTCGGTGGCATTTTATTCTGTTTTAGACTGTTTTTACATCAAGTAAACTGAAATATATATCTGTATCATAGAGCACCGTCTTTCTTACTTGTTGCATCAAGTATAAATGCTCATTTCTGAATTTGCACTTCATCTTTGACCTTTGAATTCAACATTATTCATTGTTTTACCACAAGTAGAGGCATCACTATGGTAAGGTTAGGTCCTCTGTATATTTTCCCATTTATTTGGGTTTTTTTGAGAGACATTATTCTGGAAATCTATCGAAAATAAAGAAAAAGAAAAAGGACCAAAATCCTAGTATTTAGTCATTTTTTTGGTCTAAAGATTTTAAATTCTTGTAAACAAAACACACATGTCTCAATGTGAAACAACTTTTAAAATTAAATACAGACACAGCACAATAAATAATAGATGGAGTAGATGAAAAAACTTCATCCCGTTATTCATCCCTTATTGTTCTACCCTAAAGGTCTCTATATTTTAAGGAGAAATGTTCACGGAAAAAATCTCATTCTCAGAGACAGGAAGCTGACAGTACTGTCAGACGTGGGTCACAAACAATGCCTCCCACCAGGTTTATTGACTTCAGACTCAGAGCGGACGTAGCCAAGAGAATTAAAGTCACTTAAACCGGATAAAAAGCTGATTTGTGACCCACTTTCTACGAGGAGAAAACAAACCTCACAGTCCTGTGAGCCTTTTGAAAATCACATTTATGCCCCAACACGTTAGTTCAGGCACACAACTGGAGGTGTGCTGCTACATCCACTCTCCTGGGGTTATTTAATCCATTAAAGCCGTACTCTGTCTTCTGCTCACACACTTGTTGGTACCGCTGCAGATGAAAGGCTCGCTACAGCATTTCATCATGAGGGGTTTTTCTGTTAAAACGACGAGGGTCACTGCTCCACTTCACTGAAGCTAAGCTAAGTGGTGCTGCATGTGCTAATGTGCATATTGTGCGTTTGTGTTCAAATCCCATATCCTTTAAAGGACGACTTTAGATGCAAACTATTCAAACTAAAACTTTGTAGTGTAGTAAGATGTTTAGTAGTGGGGCCATTGAAGTCATGTGAGCGCAGTGTATTTAATGTACAGCCAAAAAAAAAGTGGCGCTCTTCTGTAAGGATTATCTTACTGACAACTTTAGAGCATAAAGGTGCACTACGTAGTGGTGGTCTTCGTAGACTGATTTCTTTTTATGTCTACACACTAAACAAACAAACTCTTTGGCTCAACGACCGAATTACCAAACTGACCTACATCATCAAAATACATCATCTCAGCACTTTATTGACAATTCTTGATCAACCGCCACATATATTTATAAATATATATATATAGTTTGTTTTTCTGTTGTTTTTGTAAAGAAAATCCTGCATAGATCCTGCCATCCTGCTAAATAAGGTGTGACCTGCGTGAGTCTCGTAGTTAGAAATACATCATCATGTTCGGTAAAGTTGTCCAGCGACATTATCAGAACCAGAATAGACATAAATAGGCACAAAGTTTGAGCAGCATAGATTTAAATTCAACATTCATCAACAAACTGTGCCAGTGGTAACAACGTCATAAGAAATGGCTGTGTCTGTTGAATCTTTGGTCCTGCACACAGCCCATTCTCAAAAACTAAACAAACACCAGATCGACACGTTCACACTTCCTCTTCGCACGCGCATATTAAAAAACTTTTAATCAAAGCGCTGACTTCATGTGACTAATTACTTCATTCTTCTTCTTCAGATCATAATTACATCCAAACTTCTGAACACTGAAGGCTTCTGCTTTGCTCATTGCCAAACTTGACTGTATAAATATGTACACTGACGCTCATTTGTTGCTTCTCACTAACATCGAATGGAGGAGAGTGTTTGCTCCAAACTATGAATTCTTTAGGGTTAATTTAACATGCCTGCTGCTTCCTAGGAGGTGGATTCCTTGGTTTATTCCACTCTAATGAAGGTGTGTTTGTTGGGGATTAGACACGGCTGACGCTCACAGACAGGGCGAGCGTATTTGAGAACATTTGGCTCTCGTAGTCTGAGGTGTCCAGCAGAAGAAAAACCTGGTGAGTAGTGAGCTGTGTTTAAGTTTCTCTGGAGGAAAGTTTATTAATGTCATTACTGTCTCTTATCGTTGCCTCTGCTGTGCTGACCTTGGTGTGTGATGATCTCATGATCTATATGTCAAACATGATCTTTATCCACACTCCTCCTTAGGGCTGTAACTAACGATTATTTTTGTTATTGATTAAACATTTAGCGTTAATGTCGGGATAGTGAAAAATGGTCATTACAATTTCCCAGAGCCCGAGGTGACGTCTTCGCAGAGCTTTGTTCGTCCAAAGGTTTTCAGTTTGCGGCGCTGTAAAGAGCAAAGCAATGCATCTTCATAACTGAGCAGCTGGAACCAGCAGATATTCAGCAGTTTCTCTTGATAAATGACTTAAACGCGCAGTATGTAATTTCTGCAACAGGAAGTTCCTCAATCAGAGAGATGTAGGCAGCGTGGGATCATGGGAGTTGTTGTCTTCGTTGTTAAATTACCACCATTGCAGATGATTTTTTATCTGACGTGACTCAGGCAGAAATGTTCAAACATGAGGTATTTTGTCTTTTTGCTCGCATTATGTTTAGTCATGTTCACTAAATTCCTTCGTCACTCTCTGATGTATCAGCTGATCTTTCCCCGGCGTATTATATCTTTAAACGACTCGGCCAACAAAACTACTGTCAGTTACTATTGTGTCCACTGATAAATCAACAAATCATTTAATGGAGTACCTCCTCTCTACATCACCACTCACCTGCTCGTCTCCTTTCTGTTTTTGAGGCAGCTCTCTTCGCCTCTTTCTTTTCTGCGACAGTTTTTCTCCACTCGGCCTGTTTGGTAGTGTAAGCCATCATCGGGGCTGCTGGAATTGGTAGCTTTCCCTGTTCCCTGTCATCGCCGATGTGAGTGCAGTGACAGGAGGATCCTGCTCTCTGTGTGTTTCCGGGGGCAGACAGGACCGCCTCTCTATAGTGTTCTCTGTCCTGACTGGATAAAGTAGGCAGGGATACCGGAACATTTATTTTCTCTTTTACTGCATGAGCAGGAGGAGGAGAGACACATGTGTTACTGACCAAACTTCAACTATTAGATCCTGTTTGATGAAAACAACTGTGTTTGACTCTGATGTACACTGAGTGATATTCTCCACAATTATTATTTATAGGAAACAATATTTCACTTTCATTTCACAACAAAAGATTATTTTCACTTTTCAATTGATCAATTAGTTGTTTTACCCATAAAATGTTTGCAAATGGTTAAACATGTCAGTCAGTGTTTCCCAAAGGCCAACATGACGTCCTTAAACATATTCAGTTTACTGTCAGAGAGGAGCACTGATGCACTTTACTTGAGTGTTTTCATACAACAAAAAACACTGATTCAGATTATCAAAAAAAAAATGCAGATTATCCAATCCCTTTGTGCCAAAATAGTATTTTAACTAAACATTAGTCACACAAAGTATGAGTTTTGGGTACTTTATCAAGAGGATTAAAGCAACCAGAAAATATTTAACAAGCTGGAATCAGACAATGTTCTTAAAAAATGACCTAAACCGATTATCTGAATATTTCACGATCAAGTAAATACTTGACAACTAATCAACTGATTGTTCTAGGTCTGGTCCTGGTGAATGTTTAATCGACCAGTTTCAGTGACGAACCCAGTAGATGTGATGTCACTGCCGTTAGCTGACCGGTCTAATATGTTTTGGGTTAACAGCTCCACACAGTCTCCTGTCAGGCAGATAAACCATGTTCGACCCTGGCCTGTCATACTCGCTGTGGTGGCTTTATAAAGCCTGCCTGTCTCAGGGTAGCAACAGCAGCAATGCTAAATAAATCACAGCCAGTAAATGGCTTCTACTCCTCAGCAATTTCCTCAGCTATCATCAGTCTGTGGGACGGGACTGATAACATGCTGTCAGTCGCCTGCTACCTCGGAGTAGCCTGGTATTGGCTTCCTCTGCAGTGTGGTTCTCCTCCCCTCCTGTTGTTCTAAGAACTCAAACAGCAAAGAAAAGGTGAGTCTGAGGGCCACAGGGGGCTTAGAGGTGGGGTTGCCATGCTTGTGGCCTGGGGGGGCTCGGATACAGGTAGCACCCTGACCTTGTGTTTGTGTAATGGCCGTCCCTGTGATAGATGCTGTTGTCAGTGCATTCACCCGCTGCGTCGTGGGGCTGTCCACTTGCCCTGACGCAGATGGATTGGCCTTTGTTTTCCCCCTCACCTCCGCTATGTAATTAATCTTCAGCTCCAGTCCATGGAAGAGAGTGCACTGCGACTGTGGGCCGCCGGCCGATACACTCACCGGCGGGCAGCTTTCAAGGCCCTGAGGACAAGCACCACCCGAGGAGCTGGCAGAGGAAGATGTTTAAATGCATGCTGCTCCAGGCCTCCTCGCTCACCTTGGTTATCAAAAGAAGAGGCGGCGAGCACAATATTTGTCCCCGCTCAGGAGCACAATTTATCTTGGGGGAAAATAGCATCTGTGGGAAGATTCAGCGGTAATAGACCCTCTCCAGCAGCACCGCCGCCATGACATATTTTACACTGAGGCCTGGTTTCTCTCCACCTATTGGCTCATCACATGTCTTCTGCTCCATTTCACAGGATAATAAGGCTGTGGGCTAAAATGGCTTAAAGCAAACCAACGTGTCTGTGCTGCTATTTTTTACATCCTGTTTGAATCCATCAGTGTGAAGACTGAAAAATAGCCACATTGAAGTGATGAGGATTGGTTGAACAAAGGACGCGAGCACAGCTGCTTTTTATGCTCAATAACAAAGGAGAACATAATATTGTACAGTCCAAGTAATACATTTTGTTCTTATATTTAACATTTTAATATCGTTTTAAAAGTAAAGACTCAATTTCCTCTGTGTCCATTGTGCTCCATGTCAACAGTAGTTCAGGTCCAACAGATCTTATTCATATTCCCATTTTGGAGGCAATTATTGTACTTTTTACTCCACTACATTGATTTGATAACTGATATAGTTATAGTTACTTTGCAGTTGACATGCTGCATCAGAGCCAAAATACTGCATTTTTAAATTCAATTTTCTTTGGAAAACAAAAAATAATGAATATCAGATCCAATAATTGGCTCTGTGTCGCAATTTGTTGCAATTTACATGTATAATGCACTATTTTATTGGCTATATGAGAGACATACAAGTTTTGAAATGTAGTCTAACGCTGCTAACCTAAGCTAGCTAACGTTACTGCTGCTAACGTCGCTAATGCACGCTAACATTAACGTCACTAACACCAGCAAGCTAACATTGGGTCAGTTTTCATACAGGCTGTTTTTTCACAAACTGGCAATTACCAAGACTCTTGATGGTGACAAAACACAGATACCATGTGACACCAACGGCCTTTTTTTACTATTGGCTGACAGAGTTCTTATATAGATGTAAACAAAACAAAAAAAACAATAATTTTAGACCCAACAAATATTTTTAAAATGATTAACTCACAATCATAATAATGTTTTCAAGAAAAAATGATACTTTTATTCTGCACCTTTCTACAACCTCTGAAGATGTATTGTCTTTTTCTTTATTTATCAATATGACCTTTAATGCTGCTGGACTGTGGATTTCTTTGTTAAAGACTTGGGTCAGAGGAAAGTGACTTTATGGACGTTCTCAAGCGCCTCATCACCGCTCTGCTAACAGAGAGCGACAGCAGCTAACGTTAGTTTAGAAATGGAGTCCGCTTGCATAAACTAACTTCCAGAACAACACATAACTTCCAAAGAGCCCCTTTAATCCTTTCACTCATGAACTGGTGATATTTTAAAGTTGACTTTATTTTTACAACATTGACGGTTTTTATGACTTATTTGTGACTGGTTATGATAAAAACACACATGAATGGGTAATTTGTTCCTTTACAGGCCTGCATGTTTGAACTTACCACAGAATATTAGAGTAGCGTAAGTTCGTCAGTGGTTTTACACTGAGATCAGGAGCTTAATATTTGATCCAGCTGTATCATAAAACCGCATGTGAATATTTATTATGGAATGTAATGAAACGTTTGATATCTCTGTAATGATACAAATGAATATGTTGTATTCTGAGCTTTTTTTTTTGAGCCAGGCTTGTAGGCAGTGTTTGTGATTTGAGTCTAAAACCCTCCTTCGGCTGCAGCAGTGGGCTGCTAATCACAGGCTGTGGCTAATCCCTTGGCTGTGGAGCTCTTCACCAGCTGAGAGCAGTGAGGTTATGGACAAACTGAAGCCCCCTCGAGATGGAGGTGTGAAGCAAATCCAGGCAAATCACTGAGCCTCGAAATGAGCCAAACTGAGATGGAATAAAAGAGGTGTACACTGTGTCTTTTTTTCTTTTTTTTTTTTTATATTCAGAAAGGGAAGCCTTGTGCTGTGCAGAGGGACAGGTCAGTTTAATGAGGTGATGTGAAGCCTGGAAATGAATAGTGTTGTGATATCCTGCAGCACAGCAAATAGAAGCACTGGGAGCCATTGAGCTCCAGAGCCTGAGGCGCAGGACTGCAGAGCAAACAGGCAGTGTTAGTTCACTAAATGATGCAGAATGGATGCTGGATAATCACCACACTGCTCGTAAATTCTCCTTTAGAGGCACCTTGAAGAATAAACTGGCTGCATTTGCTTCAGACTATATCGCTTTAATAATCATCCAATCATGAGATCCAGACATATAACAGACATTACAGTGTAATAATCTGATTCAAATTGAATTTGTTGAATAGAAAATCAGTTTTCTATTATAGCAAACAGAGCAGACACATCAAGAGGGGAAGTGCATGGCTCATCCTGATTATCTATGTTCATGTTGAACATTTCTCTGGTGCAGCCCCTGGGGTTATGGTGGAACAGTACATGGTTTAGTGGGGCCCTCCTCCCTCCCTGTAAGCCCTCCACTCCGGTGGCTGGCTGCAGATTTAATGGGCTTAGCAGCTGTTGAGGAAAAGCAGTGAGGGCTTGTGGCATATGCTCTGGTTAGAACAAAGAGCAGCGAGCACACCACACGAGCTACAACTGACTGAGCCCAACACAGCGCTGCCACAGGGGCTGCAGTCAACCATTAAACCGTTTTTACAGCTTGTGTTCATTCACTTTTATTTGATTGACTTTTTGTTAATGTGCTGTTCTCAGTTGTGGGTGCTATTATTAGTGTTTCTGATCATCTCCTGCTCAGGTTAAAAAGAACAATCGTTACTTCTAGGTATATGTTTGCATGGCAGCGTTTACTTTCCCTTTACTGTGGTTGTACAGTGACTGTGTGTGTGTGTGCTGTTTAATTCATAATGAGAGCAGAGGATGATGTATTTCAAACGTTCTTTAACGGCTCTTGACAAGGCCGCCCTCTTCAGGGCGAGCTGTAACCCCTCCAACACGCCTGCTTTCAATGTGCTTCCTGATGCTGTTTGGATAGAAAGTGGTGCAGAGAGTCCTCTAGTGGAAAAAAACATAAATGGCTCTGTGGAAAAGTTTGTCTATTTATAATACAACATGCAAACATTTGCCCTGGCTGACACATGGATCAAATGAATGGTAACATGAAGTTTGACAGATTTTTAGAACCAAATGTCTATTTTTTGGGCAGTTGAACACTGAACTAATTTGAATTTTCTGCCTGCAGCATCATTATCTGAGTTGGCAAAGTGCTCCACTGTTGTCTGGCTGCAAATATGATCAGATTATTAGCTGAAAACTAATTAACTCTGGCAAATATATGTGATCCATTGGGCAGAATGAGCCGGGAAGACTCCCTACTATTATGACTCTGCTTTAAAGCTGCAATATGTAAAAATTTTAGTTCAAAACAACCAAAAATGATCAACAGAATGCAAAGAAATATAAGTTTTCATGGTATGACTTGCAAAGATATTTACTGAAGTTAGCATGCTAACCAGCTAGCTCCATCCTGTCGCAGTCCAAAGCTACTGAACTAGCGGTGTAACAACACTCCCCTGATGCTACAGATCTCAGTCCGGACCACTAGCTACATGGCCAACTGAGCTAACTAGCTAATGACACCTACAGCTAGCATTATTTAACGTTTACTCTGGTGATATGCTGCCCCCTGTTGGTTTGAAGTAGGAATTCGACATGTGGCAAGTTCTTACATATTGCACCTTTAAATACTGCCTACAGTATTTCCTGTACATTCAACAACAACCCGACAAACTGCACCGACACTTTCCCTGCACATATATCCGGCCCACGCAGTCTGGTTCCCCCCACAATTACCAGCTGTTGTGGACACACACAGGCTGATGTAAGTTTTATTGCAGTTTGCACAGTTGCTCTGTGCATATATGAGCTTCAACAGGCAGTATGTGTAAACAGTGATAATGTTGTGTTTGCGCAGTGTGTGCGTGTGTTTCCCTAACTGTCAGCAAACACGCCGTGGTGCCATGTTCTCCCACTCACTGCTGACAGAAACAGCTCAGTGACTGTGTGGGAGTCAAGTGTGGCAGGTTTGCTAACTGTCTGTGCTCGTAACAGTACAGTGTAAGCTCTCTAAATCAAGATGCTGCTCTCGGTGTGTTTGCGTGCATCTGTAGGTGCGTGGTGTGTTTGAATAAAGTAGGTAGTAAAAGCTGTCTCTTGTGCTGCCTGTGTGCCCTCATTAAAGCAAAAAAAAAAAAAATGTCCTTGCTCCTGCTGCAGGAAGGCAGAGGTGTTTAAACGAAGCGAATGGCTTTCAGCGGAACAAAAATAAAAATGGTAAACACTTGACGTTGTGTAAGAGATATGAAGGCAGCCCGTGTGTGGAGGGGAAGGAAGGGAAAGTGAGAGCAGGCGAGAGGCCACTGGGTGAACAAAGGCTTATCATGTGTAATCTCCACCAGTGTTGCTTGTCAGTCTCATCATGGCTGACCTTGTCTCGAGCGCTGCTATAAGCGTGACCCTCTGTCCCGACTTGGCTGAGCGGACCCGTCACACTCTGTTTGTCTGCGAACCTCTCGCCCCCACACCAACCGACCAACCAGGCAGCTCCACACTGCCTCTGTGTGAGCCTCACTTACTGCACAGTGTAACAAGATGGCGTGCAGCTAAAGAGAAAGAGGTTGTATCTGGGAAAAGTGTCTGAAAAGGAGATCACATTTACTGTACAATGTTCATTTATTGTACTGCACTGTTGTGTAACTGTGTGTGTGTGTGGCAGTTAAGAGGAGGCTGAATTGCTGAATAAGATGTTAAAGATTGTAAAACCTTTGTTTTATTTTTTGACCCAAAATAGTTTCAGTGCAACTTGATTTATTACACCTTAGATTAAAAAAAGTAATAAACACTAAGGGGCACAAACTAAACTTTATGAATGTTACATTATTCAGCCACTAGCCTTAAAGATAAGAGTGACAATGTTTTTTGTTATCATCTCGGAGTGAAATGCCAAAACCAACAATGCATCCACAATCAGCTGGTTCCTGCTGAAGATGAATGTGTCACAAACATATACTTTCTTTTTATCAAAGAAGCTGGGAACTGTAGTTTATAGCAAAACAGGAAGTGGACAGGAAGCGAAGTAAAGAATGCATTTCTTGTGTGTGAACCCAGCGTAACATGTTATTTTTGATATAATGGTGGAGGTCTATGGTACAGTTAGAGCAATAAGATATATTAGGCTTTGGGTACATAGACGAGAGTTATTAGTAGAATTAAGTCTTTGCTGGTGTTTCATTGGATTCGTTGACAATAATAATCAAATATGGACTGAACTGTTGATCACAAGACTGGGGGAATAGACACCAGCCAGACTCCATAGAAGAATCGATATGTTTTAGACGACTAATTCAGACACTGAGTGAAACTGGATTATACTTTACTTTACTATACTTTACTATATTATTGTTACGGACAGAGATCAAAGATTCCCTAAGGTCCTGATGCGAACAGAGATTTATCAAGATCTAGGTCACAGGTCATCAGAAGCTATCACAGGGTGCACCTGTGATGTTCTCCCTCAGCTGGCTGCAGTCAGTCAGTTGGGAGACTATATAAGGGGGGTTTCAGTTCCCCTGCTCAGCGGTCGTGTGTCTTCAGGGAGTCAACACCATCAGTTGGCTCTCTGCGGTTTCTGTTTGAGTGAAAGTCTGAGTTGAGTGTGTTGGAGATGTATTACTTCTGGCCAGTTTTCATATATTTTGCTTCTACTAATTGCACAACTGTAACTTTTTTCTTGTAAGTTTATCTTCGGGGATTTCTGGAAAAACAAAACTATGCAGCTCAAGGCTGCTCAAGCTTTGATGTGTGTTAGACTTGCAGGAGATGTGGATGAAGGTCAACCTGTTCAGATGCCGCTCTGTCATCAAAGCAGCATGTGAAATATAAAAGGATTTTAATAAAGAAATGATTCAAACATACACAAGGACAAGGTCATCTGTCTACATGGTTGATATTTTTATTTTCGTACGACTGATATCTCTTTACGCCCAACTGAGCCTGTCGTCAATGAGTTATTAGACTGGAACACTAAATCAGTGTGCTAGCCTGGTGATTTTAAAACTTTTAATTGCAGATGAATTAGGATTATGGCAGTGTTGACTGTTTGGATTTACATCCTCCACTCAACAATAACACTCGGCGCCTTTCTTTAAAGAGTTTTCCACCTAAGACAAACATGCACAGCAAATATTTTCTATTACTTCAATCTCAAATGCCAGATTGCAGAAAATCATTTCCCAAACATTGTGCGATGTTTGTTGTTTTTTCCACTGCTGTTATTGTGTGTTGTCAGTTTTGATGGTCCAGCAGAGGGTGCCGCAGCACCATCCCAAACCCCTCTGTCTTCTCCTGCTGCTTTAGTGGATGCTCATTAGTAGACAATCAATGGAAAATACAGGATTTTAGCGGGGCACCCCTTAACAAACCCCAATTTTTATTGGATGCACTGGGCAGCTCCATAGTCGCAATATAACTAACTAGAAGGAGTATTCATCATTTGGCCTGGTAGGGAAAGCAGTCGGTATCTCAGCCAATTATTTCTAAAGTTTTGAGTCATGTTTATTCCATTTTGGCAGCCTGCTATGTGCGTGATTTCACTGTAGCCTACTGTATACAGAGAAAATATTTTTCAGCATGGGGTAAATACTTTTTTTGGTACGGACTCCTCATTAAAAACAGTTGTACACTGAGCAACTGAGAAAAAAAAAATCAGCAATTCACATGAATTTTTTGGGGAAGTTTGACATTAATTTAACAAACAGGGGAGAGAAGATGATGAGCGATGTAAGTTAAGAATAATCACTTTTGATTGCAAATGTTTATGGAAAAGTTAACATTTACCATTTGATATATTTATACAGATCTTTTTAGTGTCAAATGCGTTCCAAGAGTTATTTTTTACTTTCATTTAATGTATTTTTAAGGCATTTCCCCTCAGAATGCATTTAAAAATCCTCCAGTATATTCAAGAAACTTCATTGTCTATCTCATAGTGACAGAAAATGACCTTCAGTTAGGGCTCGAACAACATGAAAAACATTCACACCCGTGAGACTCACATAAAATCACACGACAGTAAAAAGCACATAAATTGACTCTATCAACCCATCCAACAGCAGACTAGTGTGTGGAGTAGCAAATACATGAGCGTTGTGCCCAGGTTAGTTAGAGGTATTCTGCTGAATCTTAAAAATAGAAGGGTCCATTCTCCAGAAAACTTACATATTTTTCTCTAATACGACATGAGCCTACTACTTAAATGCAGGGTTTGTTTGAACTCCTTGTTATTCAATCTTTTATTTATGCAGTAGGCTATACAGTCTGGTGGTGATAGGCAGTGACGAAATGTAACTCAGTAGATTTACTCAAGTACTGCACTTCCATTCCGCTTGAGTTTGGAGGCAAGTGCTGTATTTTTACTCCACTATGTTTATTTGATTACTTTAGTTACTAGTTACTTTGCAAAGTGCATGCTGCATCAGAGCCAAAGTAGCACATTTTTAAATTAAATTTGTTTTATTGGCAATTCAATTAAAAAACAAAAAATATCAGATCTTTATAGGCAGACCCATAGCCTAGTATACATGTTAATACATGTAGCCTATGATTTACTTTCACTTGTAGGACACTTTTCATATACTGCCACAAAACTGGGCTACTTTTAATGTAATATCAGATAATTTCAGACTTTAAGTGGTATTTCAATACCATATCTTGACTTTTAGTAGCCTACATTTAACAACACTAGCGATGGGAAACACTCGCCCATCTGCTGCCTCTCTGTCAGGATGACAATGCTAATCACAACAGGTGCACAGACAGACAGACAGACAGACAGACAAACAGTCACCTGCAAAAAAAAGTCTCCTGAATGAAAAAATGAATTGCAGTTTATCAACAGTCGGTAAGTAACCACGCTAATGAGGGTCATTCACTGTAAAAGTGGTAGTCACACACATTATGCTAACATTGAGTGTCCAACGTGGAGAGATGTAGCCAGTAAGGCCAACAGCTAGGCCAACAGTTAGGCTAACAGCTAACAGTTAGGCCAACAGTTAGGCTAACAGCTAACAGTTAGGCTAACAGCTAACAGTTAGGCTAACAGTTAGGCTAACAGCCAACAGTTAGGCCAACAGTTAGAAGTAAGTTAGTTCGAGCCTTCTCATGTACAACCAGCATCATCATTAGCCAAGGTTAGCTACCTTGCTGTCATTTTCTCACAGTCGCTGCTGAAACACAGCCGTTGTGATGGGACTGGGCATCACATCACAACGTGTAGCCATGCTAATGTTGTAGTTAAATCTACAACAACATCCTAGAAAACTTAGTTAATTAGCTACATAGCTAGTTGACCATCGTAGACTCATAAGTTACTTGAGCTAGCTCGTTATCTGATCACTGGTGCAATGGAGTCAAGTTAAGTACATTCCAGGTACTTGTACATTACATGAGTATTTCCATTTCAGACCACTTTAAACTTCTGCTCCACTGCACCTCAGGAACAAATCTTGCACTTTTTCACTTTACTCTAGTAAAGTAACAATACCACAGTGTGAAAATACTCCATTAGAAGTAAAAGCTCTGCATTCAGACTTAACCAAAAACTATACTCAGATATACACTACTCAATATGAGTTAGGGACATTGGGATATGGGTGCGTATATGCATGTGCATGTATAAGAATTGAAAGTCTATTGAGATGTGTGGCATTATTTTTTGGGGGACCAGAAATATTCAGATAACACTAAATAGAAATCCAGATATGTCACAGAATAAACAAATAAGTGAAACACTAAAATATCCTTTACTAATTTTAAGTAATTTTGAAGACATTCAAAGGTAGTCCCAAAAATATAGGGGCTCACTATACTCTTTGCTGTCGCTATCCCTGGCTGTTAATACCTCCCGTTAGATTAGCTGAAGCCCACAGTTATTTCACACCAGACCACAGTTTCTTGTAAACTTCATGCCCAGTGTAATTTAATTTTTCTCTAAATTTGGCCATTAGGTACATTTGACTTGATTTGACTGAACTTTTACAGAGGAGCAGCAGAAAGCACCCTGACTGGAAACATTATAAATTGGTATGGGATGTGCATGGCCCAGGACAGAAGGCTGCTCCTGGGTGATTAAAACCACGGAGAACATGTTGATCTTAAAAGATTTGGTGTATTGCTATTCATTAAACTACCATACAACAGTATACACACCAATAAAATTGGCTGTTTGGGGCGATTTAGTTTAAAGCATTCAAAAACTAAATTAACATTATCAGTAGAATCAATGTGAAGAAACAACAGTTTTGACCTTATGTTAAAGATGTCTGTATTCTGTTGCAGAGATTGTGACAGAAGTTGGCATGCTAACAAACTGACCCCAGCCCGTCTTGTTCAATAATACAACTTTGTACCTCAAGAGGGGATGGTCTGATTGCTCCAGGAGATTCAGTTGGGAGTTGTATGCAAATTTCGGTGTCCAATACGTGGTTTAAGTGTCTAATATGTCTTGCTGTCGGCCCCGTTTAGCAGTACAATCCTCTGCTTCCCTGTTGGTGGTACGTGCTGCTTCTCCTCACAGGGGGAGAGCTGACGATCATCTACTTCAGGTAATATTCTGACTTGGGATAAGTACCTCATACAACCCCACATCAAAATACCCGAACTATCATTTTAAGTATAAAAAGTAAAAAAAATAAACCCACAGAACTCGCCCTTCTCCTGCTGCACACCTCTGCTGTTTAGAACTGTTTTGTCCTCTTGTTCCCGGAATCCTGGTCAGAGCCGCTATAAATCGTTGTCTGACTGACCTCTGTTTGTCTCGAAGGCTGTGTTCGGTACCTCTCCCACTCGGGCCCAGGATATCCTGACACTGGCTGTTTGAGGTACCCCTAAGATGGCTTTTAATCATATAAACTTGTTAAGATGTTCAGTTTGAAATAAAGATGGCTTGCGACTACGACACTTAAGTTACATGAAAGTACTATAACTTAACTTAAAAGGGTATAAGTACCCGGTGTCCTGATAGATGTACATACAGTTTGTATTATGTGCTCTAGCCGTGCTCATGAGATGGTGGTGTAGGTTTTTTTTTTTCTATTTGAGGAAAGTCAGTAATTAACAGTGTAGAGAAGTCCACTGTGGCTTGGTGAGCAGTGATCTTAAAGTCTTCTGAGACCCCTCCCCCTGAATGTGGTCATCAGAGGTTTGGGATCAATAACTCTGCCACACACATTTTAAAGGCCATCAATAACCCCGGCCCTTCAGCCATGGACAGGACCCAAACATATGACATTGGATGTGGAGACATGGCTCACTCTCCAAGCATCCTTCTGTCCAACTTTTCAGCGGCCTTCATTAGAAAGATAAAAGATTGAACCTTTTTTTTTCTTCTACAAACTTAGAAAAGGTCAGACAAGGAAATGCCAAACTCTGCTGGCAGTTTTGGGGATGACACAAAACCACTCTCCTTAAAGATGTCCTTTACACATGTCACACCTTTTCTAACCCGCAGTTTGAAAGCCAAATCAATGAGGGAGGCAGGGAACTGAATATTAACGCAAACAGGAGTCTTGACAAAGTTGTTTACAACTGTTTACAATCCTAAATTGGCTCAGAGTCTTATGAGCCCTACACACAACACTGTTTCTAATAAAACAGCACTTGCTCAGTGGCACTGATTAAAGAGCTCAGTAACACCAGGGTGTAGGAGTGTTGTTCATGTTTGGCCTTGCCAGGGGTTCTTTATCCACCTCCCTCTGGACCCCAAATACCAGCTTTTGGATTTTGGCTGCCTAATGATAACACATATAATTTGGCAGAGCCATCCTTCCGTCCTCCCTCTGTCTTTTTATAAGCTGTTCCAATTCTAGGATTTTTTTTTTCTTCCAGGTGAGCTCAAAGTATTTATTGAACTCCTTTAAAGAGTACTGTTGGCACGATCTACATTTTTAAGTTGTGTTTTGCCAGCAATAAATGAAGCGCTGATCTCCGATCCACTCAGCTTAACACAAATGGATGTTTTCACAGCTCTCATACATACTGACATATCAATATTGGCATGGTTCTCCCACCATCATTGTAATTCAGTAACAAAAACCTTTGTCCATCCTACAGTTTGTAAAACAAAGGAACGTGTTTCTACCTTGTATTGTTCAGCAAGTCTTTTCCCCATAAAATATTCAACATCAGTCCAATATCTTAGGCTTGGATAGAAATGATTAAAAAATGTTTCTCTTTTATTTTTAGTCACATCAATATTTATTATCCACCCCGAACAGTTTCAATGGATTAATTGTAGAATCCTAAACAAAGCCCTTTTAACTTTATTGCTTTCACAATATTTATCACCATTTTACCAGTATATCAGTTACATTTTCCATATAGGTCACCAAAATAAAATAATTTCAGGATTTATATTGTTTATATCATAGTCTGTTATTCTATTACTGTATACATTCCCATCTACTGTAAATGTTTGAGCCTCATAATAATAAACAACTGAGCATTTACCAATTGTATTATTAAAAATTCCCCCAGGCAGATCATTAATAACCTATTGCATATTCTCAGAGACAGCTTGGGATGAGATGTGTGTTTCTCTCCACAAGATGGAGCTGTGACCAAATAAGTTGTTTTTAATGCATTGGAGCTTGTTGTTCTTCAGCATAGATAAAACCAAGGAAACACTCAATCCTGGATTATAGTATACAGCAGGTGGTGCTAGTGATTTATTCTCTCAGAAAATACCTAATAAACAGCATGATTGGAAGCCTCAGCTTTGAATAAGCAAAACAGTTTAAATATTTTGATTGTTCCTGTTAATTAACTGTAATTTGGTGGTTTAAATTGATTTTACAATCACCTCCATCATCAGTGTGATTTATTGTAGTGGCAGGTTAATAAGTTGTATCGTTATTACTGGACATAAATCATGCTTGTGTTTTAACTGTTCATCTGACTAGCCGTTAGTTTAAGCCATCCAATCCACATTATGTAGCCTGAACGTGGTTTTAATTGATGTGATTCAATTTCAATCCATTTCCCCATTTTGGTTCTTTTCACTGAATGAAAGGCGTCTTTAAGTTCTACTATTATTATATGATGAAAGTGGCCAGTTCATAACCAAACAAATGTCACACATTTGTCTTAAACACATGGTAAAACACTTCCATTGGCTTTTAGGGGGCAATTTCAAAATGGCCACCTCACAGTAATGACTCTTTGCAGAGTCAGAAAATATCACCACCATGCACATGAGAGGATTATAGTAATTTGAGTCATTTCCACAAAGATTGGACTGTAGGAGGAGAGTGGGGTGGAGTGTGTATGTGCATGTTTATGTGTCATGGGGGATGGGGGGTCATCATTGACATTCATTATAATGGAAGTCTTCGCCTTTCACCTCTCCCACAGTTGGAATGAGCATTGTACCAACCAATCTAAACTGGTTCCAGTGGGAGGAAAGACCAAGCAGATCCACATCACCTGAAACCTCAACCAAAAGTCGTCAGAAGAAGTCTAGATGGCCGTCATAAGGTAGAGTACACCAGAGTTTGATGAATTTAAATGTTACTATGAGCTATCAACCTGATTATCTAAATAAACAAGACCTTTACTAAGAGACATCTTTGGCCTCCATTTTCCATTTTGCAGTGAGTCCCACTGAGGGTTCCACAAGAAATCTAACTGGACAGTTCAGGTTTATAATCTGTCATCATGGCCTGTTTCCCTTGATTTGGTTATATGAAGCAAGTCTGCAATGATCCATGTGAAGTCTTTGATAACATGCCTGATGTCAAGCTGGCTTAAAGTCAAATTTAACTCAACATTTACATTTTGCTTCATTAAATCTGAACTTTAAAGTTCAATTATAATTACAGACATGTAGACGTGTGTTTTATTGTGCCACGATCATATCTTCCCCCTCTGTGTCCTGTATATATTTTTTCAAAGATTCACATTTTCATTTTTGATCTTTACTCGCTACCATGTTCTACGGTGCCACTCAAGTAGACCTGGAATTAAGTCGATTGAAAAATCTGTAAATCCTGAATTTCTTTATCAGTTATAATCACAACCAGAAATTGATCCAAGCAAGTTCATGCCTCCACATTAAGCTAATACCAGGTGTATTCAACACATGATTGTGTGGCTATGAATGCTTGATTTCATTTTTCTGTATAAGAATAATCACAATCATACTAATTTAAAGGGGCTCTTTGGAACTTCTGTGTTGTGCTGGAAGCTGGTCATTAGTTTATGTTTGCAAACTCCATTTCTAGACCAACGTTAGCTACTATTGCTCTGTGTTAGTCGAGCGGAGAAAGGCTCTGAGACGAGGCACTTGAGAGGGTCACAACCTTTGGTCTGTTGCGGAAAATTCGGCCTGAGTCCTTCACAAAGAAATCAACAGTCCAGCAGCATGAAAAAACTTGAAAAATGTCATCCACAGGCTTGTACAATAATAGGTAATCTTGCCTACCTAGATCTGTCTCATCAAGGCTGCAGAGGTCTCAGTGACTGGAGTTAATTTTGTTTTTGGAGAGCTTGAAGAAGTTATCTGATTGTCTGTGAAGTAGACATTTCTGAGAAGTTGAGGCTTTTGCTTTCGTTTTCTGGTTGAGTAGAGGCAAGTTTCCGTGTGTGAGCTATAATCCATATGATTTTATTGGGTGAAGGTATGGCAGCTGACCACTGCGTCGCTGCCCTGTCCACCTATCTTTGTCTAGAGAGCCGCGCTTTCTCACTGACAGGCTAGAAAGTTTAGGAAATAACTACCCAAGCTCATAAAAAGTACAAAAGAAATGTACTCTGGTGACTTAGCTCCAGCTTCCTGCTTTCCTGGCCTGATAATGAATACTAAAATGCAGGCAATATTTGTGTTGTATATTATGTACATTGTTGTTGATGGGGCCCAGTGGTACCTTAAACCACCTCCAACAGATACGTTGCCTTGAGCCACCCAATATCTCAAACAACCCCAGTAAAATAATGTAGAACCTGCAATAATATTGATCTTCTGTATGATATCTATGTTACTGCTACAGACAGCTATTTTCTTTCACCTTAGGTTACCTGATAACTATCATTATTTTGTAGCTTTCCTCCAATTAGCTGCGTTGGGTTGAGGATAGGATGTATACTTCTGTGGATGCGGTTGTTTTTGTTTATATTTTACGTGTGTACCGCCGTGCAGATTTGGCAGATTTTTGCGTTGGTATAACCATACACTGTAGTATGTGCCTGTGTGTTAACAAGTGTGTACTTGTGTGTTGTGGGTGATGTTGGCTTCCTGAGGCTGATTACCACCCTCATCCCAGCGCCTTGTTTTTGCCCGTCTCTCCGCCTGTGTGGAAGTTGTGTGGGCACCCTCTGGATTGCCTCACCGCCGAAGCATGCCGGACCCTGTTATCCAGCTATCCATCTGTGTTATTGATTTTTTTCCCTCTTTGTAGAGTTTCATCTTTCCTCCACTTTTCTGTAGAGCGATGGAGAGGGAGGGAGCGCGAGAGAGAAAGGAGGGGCGAGCAAGGGGGCAGAGCAGAGATCTGAGAGCTGGTAGAAGAGGGGGGATGGAGGGATGGAGCATCGAAGGAGCGGCGCAGCGGTGGGGCTTCTGAGGGTAGGGGTGTAAGAGGTTGGGGGGGCACTCAGCCTGGACTATGGATGAGCAGAGAGAAAGAGAGAGAGAGGCACTCTTGAAGTGTTGGAGCTTTTTTCTCTCTCTCTCCGTTTCTCTCTATTCTCATGGGAGCACCCCCCTCGTCCTCCTTCTCCTCCTCCCTCTCTCCTTCCTCCTCCATCCTGCTCCGAGGCGCCTCTGGTACACACGCTCCACTCGCCAGCCCCCCCCTCCTCTTCCTCCTCCTCCTCTGCCTCTCGCTCCGTCCGCCTGCCTGCCGTCTCTCCTTCCCGGGGGGCTCGGGCAGTGCTGGCGGCGCAGCCGTGATTTGCAGGAGATTTGTCTAAGTGAGAAGCAATTAGTGCGCCTAAGCACCGCTAATGTATGCATGCTGGGGCCGCCGCCGCCTGCTTGGTGGTGCCAGAGCCAGGCCAGTCCTGGGCACCGTTGGCGCTCTCTCCCTGTCTCCCCGTTTTTCTTTTCATCTGCAGGCCGTCATCTTGCTCCCGCTCCCCTTCAGATGACCCAGTCTTCTCTAATTCAACCAGTGCTGCTAAAGTTTGTGTTCTCATTCATCATGTCACATTATTGCATCTGTATATATTTCTCTCTCCAGTCTAGAAGCTTCTCCAAAAGCTAGAGTGAGGTTGGGAACCCTTTGACCTTCCAAACTTCATTGAGGCTGATGGGGGGGGATTTCTGTCCCTCATCATCTCCTACATATGTTTCCATTGTCGATTTGAAGGAGGCTTCAGCAAGCCTGGAAATTTCAGTTTGTGACTGATTGTGAGTGGTAGCATAATATGTGTGCAGTAAGCCATCCACACACTACAGCATACACTCAAATGAACACACAGACACATCACAAACACACACTTGCACAACAAAGTGGAACAGTGGTGGGTGGTAGGATTCCCTTTGAAACCTGCGGTGTAGAAAGGCTTGTTTGCGAGCGCGCATGCATGAGGGACGCTCTGCATGCTGCGACTCTTGAAGATGAACTTTGCCCTTTTCTACACGCTCACTCTCTCTTACTCAGACAAAAACAAGATTAAGTCTGCTCATCTTTACGCCGCACTGACTGCCTTCCAAGTGGGAGCCTACACGGTCCGTGGGTGGTTTTGGAGCGAGGTGCTCGTTAATTAAAGATAGGCTAATTGCTGGCGCTTCTTAGCCTGGCTTTTGCGGCGCTGATAAGAGGATAATCCTTGAGAGAAAGGCGGAGATCGAACTGGTCCCCGGTAGACCGGGCCTCCCGCTCGACTGGGCTGGAAGAAAATGCACCCCCACTCCAACCGCCCATCCCGTCTCTGCTTCTTTAAAGAGCAGGACCAGAGAGTATAGAATATTCAAGCAGGCTGCACTTCAGCAGGAGGAGGCCTACATAAAAGGCTCAAAGACATTAGCCATCACTTGTTAGGCCGAGGGTTTCTGATGCTTTTTTTAAAGCTACATCCACTGGTTCAGCTGAATTTAGCCAAAAAAAGCACGATGTGTGTTGTAATGTAACAGTGAGTTATTTTTAACCCTGTATGGAAATTTTCTTGTCACTTTTTCCCTCTGTGGGCACGTCATGGGTACGACATCAGCTATAGAGCCACATGTCCGAAACGTGCTGGGGTTTAGTGCCTTGCTCACCGCACTGATTTGGATGCTTGTTTAGTCATATCATCAAATCCTACGAGCTTATCTATTGGAGCCTTCCCTCATTCCAGATCGACACGCACATGCAGACATGTAAATAATCCCATTTACAATCCACCTCACGCTCTCATGACTGAAAGGTTGCATGACCCAACTATCATTCATGTGTCTCTAACCCATATTTTGTCATGGGGAGTTAGCCATTAGCACTTGCTGGGCTGTTCCCATATGCTGGGCCTCCACAGATCTATAATTCAGGGGTGGCAGATGTCCCCGTGCATTATTCATGAGTGCCGTTCCATGCTGGGCTAGCAAGCGAGCCAGCGGCAGAACCGTCACAAGGTCCTTGCATATAGATGCCGGCTTCCATGTTGACCTGCGAGTGCACCTTCCTCACAACTCCTTCCTGCAAATGGACAACAGCGAGCTTTCCAGAGATGGTTTTCTCTCAGATAGCATCATGGGATTTGAAAGCTGTATAGATGTTGCGTGGATGGTTGTCTGTTTAGTATGTATAGTTGTGATAGTAATGAAAGATAGGAATAATTTTTTGAAAGGGGCACGTCATCAATTTTACATGTCAATTAGCTTGCCAAAGGCAGTGCTACTGTCTAATACTGTAGTTGTGTCATGTCTTCTGTGGTTCAAGTGAAGTTTGTCAACCTGTTAAAGCATTATGGGAAGTGTAGAAGCCAGTGTTGGGCGTTTGTCCCAGACGAAAGTCACCTTGGCCTTTACTAAATTGATTTTGACCATTCTTTCAGAAAATGTGGCCCTTGCGTGCCCCCCAAACTTTCTGGAAATGAAGTATGATACTACTTTACTGGAGTGATCCTTTTCAAGGGTCAGTTCACTAAACATATGAATTTACCATATCACATTTTTATTTACCTCTGTGGAATCTAGTGTCTTTCAATGAGATTTCTACTTTCATTGATTACAAAGGACGCGGGTGGACTTTATATATGGTGCTGACAGCGTTGAAAAATTGCAATGACAAAATTCAGCGGCAACATATCTTTCCAGAGAAAATGTCTCTGATAATCTACCAAACACTTGATCATTTTTCTGTAGAAAGTAGTTCCAGTGACAACCGTTGACTGCAAGGTCTGTAAATGATCAAGATTGACCCTGACATTAGTGGCGTTTCCATCATTTTATTCACATTTTATAAAAATTGCATTACAAAATGTAAATGGAACTGGCATAACTAAAAAAAAACGTCCTCAATGTCAAGCTCAAGCTTGAAGTGGTTTTTGCCTTTTTTGAAAAAAGACTCAAATAAGTTAATAAAGGGTAGGTTTAACTTTAACCATCGTTGTCTTCCGTACTCCTCGTGCCCAAACCTAGTGGGTCATGATTCACCCAAGGACAAAACTTTTTCCTCATAGATGGAAAAGACGACTGGTTTTGTTTCTTCTACTTTTGTTTCTTCTTCTTTGAGGTTTATTGATGGTTTGTAACCTCTACTCCTTCTAGTACTGCGTTTATTTCAGCAATGTGTAACGTATCCTATACCACCATCTTCTATGCATTATACGGAGTGTTTTACTTTCTCTTTTTTTTATGCAGTATAGAATATTGAAGGTACTTTGGAGCAGATGAAGAGGTCAGATTTTGCGTGTGCGTGCATGAGTGTGAAGCGTCTACACTGTAAATCACACCTACATACCTGCAGGAGACAGCAGCGTTGTGTGTCGATACCCTCGAAGAGTGGGAGATAAAACACACACGCATACACACAGGCACCCAAGATCACAAGCTGCCGCCAGCACCAAGCCTGGCCGGCGCTGAACCGGCAACCCGATACCTCCTCCGGAGCCCTGCGGAGGGGGAGAGTGGGTGTGGGAGAGAGGCTTCCATAAAGTCTGTCCCGCCGGTCGGCCGTAACCTGAGCTCTCAGCAGACAGCCGCGGTGCCTCGCAGTCAGGCACGGAGGAGTGTGTGTGTGTGTGTGTGTGTGTGTGTGTGTGTGTGTGTCTGTGTGTGTGTCTTTTCAGTGTCAGTATGGGGGGACGGTGACATGCTGCCACACGCTTGTTACCACGCTTGGGATCAGGCCTATGTGTTTATTTCAAACACACACACACACACCAAAAGTAAGACATCCCGTTGACATTCTGTCTTTTTCACAACTTCACACTTACATTCCTTACCTCACTCTAAAATTCCTCTCAGCAGTGTGTTAATACATCGATTCTTTGTCACACAGACCCTTCCTCTCACTGAAATTGATACAGATGGTGAGATGACGGGACCTTAGTCCCTGAGATTCCCTCTCCAATATCTTCTCTCTCTTTACCCTCTGTAAGCTTCCAACAGGACCGTCATCCAAAACATCTAAGAGACGTCAGCGGGCAGAAAGCTGCCGTCAGCTGCCATATTGCTTGCTGTTGCTGCCAGGGTGCTGCCCTTTACGGATGTGAGGGTGGTGTGTGTGGTTTGGGAGCTGAATTGGAGGAGGAGGAGGAGTGGTGGCAGGAGGGTTGGGAGAGATCATGCTTGTCTCTGGGCTGGCAGAGGGGACATGAGCCCCTCGTGCGGTTGCAGTGGGTGAGGAGGTTAACTGAGCCACAGCAGAGCCAAGACGCTGCCTGGGATATTGACAGGTTGGAACCTGAGGGCTCCTGCAGGATAGGAACACACTGCCAGAGGCTTGGTTACCACCACCGCCTGCCTGCCTCCGAGGGAAGGAGGGGTATAAGAGGGGAGAGAGGGATGAAGGGAGGAGTGGGAGGGAAAGATGGAAAGACTGGGTAAAGACGAGAATCTTAAATTTTGTCCTCCAAAATGGGCAGAAAAGGAGGATCATGGGGAAGGGGCAGGACATGTGACGTGGCTGGGCTATATGGTTGCTGTCAGTATCTAAATATTGGTTATGTGTTTGTTTATTGTTCTTTTACATTCAAAGCTTCTATTGAGGATTTTTAATGAATTTCAATGTCTGTCGTCATATATTACAACCTCATCAGCCATCCAAAATCCTTGAACAATATAAAAATGTAAATACATGATCAAACTAGCAATTTCTTCAACAATTTTTTACAGTCGTAGGAAAAGAGATGACGTCTTGATGGAGCGATGAGCACCACGCGAATGCGGAGACATAAAATGAGCCCTTTTTATTACAATTTAAGTAATTTACTTTGGCAATGCAAGAGTGAAAATAGCTGTTTTGTTATTGTGGTTGTATAAATGTAATTAATGGTACTTTTGTTAGATAAAAACTTGGAAATGATTATATCTATCATCTTCCAATCAACTCTGACTTTTGTACAATACTCTAGAGTTACCCTGATGAAATGATTGGCCTGATAATGGCAAATTTATATTATCGGCTGTCTGGCAATAATGAAATTAGAGCCGATAAATGGAGCTGATAATATGAGGCTAAATCGCGGACTTAACAAGCACTCTCTGTTACAGTCAGTAGCCATACGCACCTTTTAAAATAGGTCTGTGATCCGGCAATAAACACAGCGAAGAATGAGAAGACGGAAGAGGGGAACAAGTGCAGTACGCTTTTGTAGCACTCAAGATATCAAACTGCTACAACTGAGTAGAGCGACACAGTGTAGACGAAGGAGCCAAACATGTCTTTGTTAACACAACAATCTTATGAGAGCATCTTATGCTCACTGCATTTTAGCCTTACTTACCCTCAAGTGTCCATGAACTGGAGGTGAGGACATTCTTTTTAAAATACAAAAATTTGTAAACTTGGAGGCAAGTAGCGGCCATGAGAAGCAGGTAATATTGGTTATCAGTATCGGCTGAAAAAAAAACATATCTGCATCTCCCGTGTAGCTTAATCTTTACCTGCAACTGTGCAGTGATACTGGGCTTAAACAGAATGAGTAGACGTGCAGGAATAACTTTTGATTTAGAAATTGAATGTTACTGTTATAAATTAAGCTTCAAAGCTATACAACACAGCCCTGTTATGTAAATCAGAAAGTACATGTTTATACAAAATCCCTTGTAAAACGTTCCAGTTGTTTGTTGCGTGTTGTTTGTGTGTTCCACTCTGATGCTTTGTTATTTTTGAATGACAGTTTAGTTGGAATCATTCATTTGTACAGCAAAATCTTTGGGTTGGATACCCCTGAAAGTCGAGAAACAATAATGATGAATTATCCCTGAGCCCTGGAGGGTGATACTAAAACAAGACATGGCTTATACCAAGCACAACAGCATAATTAACAGCCTTTAGTTGAGGATTTGCTGTAGCTGCACCATCTTTGCGGAGCTCCACTTTGCTGCTTTCACTCAGTACGGAGCTGAGTATATGGTCTGTGTGGTTCAGGGTCATTTGCCATGGTAACGGCTGGGCCAGGTCAGAAGGTGATTGGCTTAGCTGAGGAAGGTGCTGGCGGCTGTTTGTTGATTCTCTGATAGGGCTGACCTACCCCTGACCTCCACACAAATCAATACTGCCTCCTTAAACTTTCATTTGTCCTCGTTTGCTCATGCTCACCCCCGATTGGGAGCAATTAAAGCGGGGCTTTTGGAGTCTAAAAAAACATGTTTTTAGCCTAAATTGAATTTGGATAGAGAGGTGTGTGTTATGATTTCCTGCTGGTTGAGAGATATGCTAAGGAATACACTATACATGTCTGTTAAAAGTCACTAAGAAGAGATTAGATTTATAGATTTCCTGTATGTCAATATTTCTGGTCTACATCTTACCACAAGTACATTTAGATGAGATCGAGCATGGCCTTTGTATTGAAGTAGGTGAATACGACGTTGGTAAATTTCCAGTCACACTCTGATTTCAGAGAATCCTCTTTGTACTTTGTTTACAGAGAATCTGCGTGGTGTAGGGAGTCCCTCCAACGCAGGAAAGCCTTTGAGAAGCTCCTTCCTGTATCTTCACCTCCTCTTCGTTGCACTTTTGTTTCTCTCTCTCCTCTCACCCCCTCATTCTCACTTTCACTACCCGTAATCCCCGTCGCGGCCTACGAGGTTCCTGTGTTCCTCCTAAGCAGCAGGGCTGTGTGGGCTCATGATTTCTTTTTTCAACCCCTCATGCCAATTTTCCATTCAGGGGTCACCCTTTTCCACTCCCCCACACAGGGAATCACCTCACTGAAAGGCACTGCGGTTGATTTAGTGGGTAGTTGCACTGAAACGTTGCAGTCTTCCGCAGGATGAGTGACAAGACATGCTGTGCTGTTAGTTCCTAAAACTGACAGGTCAAAATACAGTGTGTGCCTCAGAGCGTCCTTATTACTGTGCATCAGTCTCAAGCTTTCAGTACTTTATTGCCATATCAATGTAGATGGCAGGAATTTGCCTCAGTGCGGCTCGGGTACCAAAATGTAAACAGTAGCAGACATTTTCCGCAGAATGCCACACACAGCCTTTGTCACAGACAGATTCTCACAGTGGATAGTAATATGTCTTATGATCCTACTTATCCTACAATCAGTGATGGCCTGTTTTTTTATTACAGTTCTGTGACAATTTTTCAAGAAAGTTCAGATTCTAAATGATCATTTTTGCTTTGTTTTGGATAAGGTTGGACCTAATAATTCGACATCCTTTCACCTTAGTCTGTATTAGACCAGTACTGGATTTTTGGGGCCGATGTTGATACCATACCGATTTGAGGGAGTAAAAAAATTCTGATATTGTATCATGTGCCATTATACTTGTATAGACAGAATATAAAAATGTAAACACACATTTTTTGTGATGATCCCTCATATTTTTCAAACATTGATGGTTTGAGATCCTGTCTTCATATATAAGCAACTTATTGCTTCACAAGGAATCTGTTAAGAGGTATTGTTTTAAAATCTAAAAAAAAGCAGAAACAACATTAAAACAATACCTTCACATCAGTCCAGGAAGTTTTTGTTTAAACAAAACACATCCAATAGACCTGAAACTGTAAAGTCATCTGTAAAAACACCACTAACATCACCTATTAGATATACATCTAGCAAAGTGAGTTTCAGTGTGGGAACTGCCCACAGTTGTAAGGTATTCAACAGGGCTTCTTTTTTTTTTTTACAGCAGACATTTTGACATGTAACAGGAAAAGCACAGGTGTAATTAATATCATTAATAACGACTGTATTTAATTAAGGTGAACCAGTGTCAGGGACTTGATATTGAGCATGCCTGCTCATTATTATGATTACTGGGACACCATAATGGCACTGAGCTGACCATTGTTAATGTTACTAGTAACACCTGTGCTTTTTCTGCTATGACAAGTCCAAATACTGCTGGGAAAATGGTTTATGTAGACTAATAACTGACAGCAGATGTTATCAGTTTGCAAAGTTTCATCTTATCAGTCCATTTCTCTCGGTCTAAGTTTAGTTGTCACTTTCTCTGCAAGTGTTGACCCACCGTGACATCACCCATTAGTTTGTGGACTACCGTTTTGAAGCCTTGAGTTTGGCCTTGTGGTTGTTAGCATTTTGTGTTTTTCAGAGCCAGAAGTGACAGTATTTGGATGAGAGGTTGAAGCTGGGCAGGATATCCTGATTGGATCTGACTGGGAACCTGAGGACACGCTGTGGTAGCGACTTGTCAATCACATGGTAGTCATGCCTTTAAGCATACCCTGCTCTACTGTTTGTCTTACTCTAAATGGGACCATAATTTACAGAATGATTGTCATGCTTTATTGAAGAAGACTTGAAACTACTGATTGACAACATAAACTCATTAACTGTTTACTGAGGTAATAAATCAAGTGAGAACTGGGTCATTTCCAAGCTTACATACAATCAGACTTCTTTTTTAAAACCAGTGGTGTCGCCTCCCTGCTGGCCATTAGACAGAATGCATGTTGAAGGCGCTTTCGCATTGGCTTCAGTGTCTACTATTTATACTGTCTATGCTCTGTACACTAGGCTTGCTGTGAACCATCAATCTGTTTCTCTGTCCTTGTATTCCTGTTGAAGCTGCTGAAATAAAACACGTCACTTCTCTCTTCCAGAGAATTTATACATGGAAACAGTTGCTACTGTAATAGGTTTCATGAATTGAGTATCACTCTTCTGTTGTATAAATAAGTGATGGCATCAAAACAGACATTTGGAAATGTCACATATTATTAGTGTAACTCTGGTTATGATGTCAGTACTCCCACGTCTTGTACTTTTAGATCTTGTAACGTACCGTCTGGTGGCTCTGAGAAGCTTTTCAGCGACAATAAACGACAGTACGGCATGAACCTCCTCTGGCTTGTTTCAACATACAGTAGACGTGGGGTTGATTGTGTGTTTGGGTGTGTGTAAGTTCCAGTACATTATCTCCAGAGTGTTTGGCTGTCGTGGCGTTGGGAGGGCTGCGTCGTGGCCGTGGCTGCGTGGAGCAGCAGCACAGGAAACGCGTCAAAGCGCTGAGAGCTAACTGGAACCAGATGTCTGAGGCTACTGGCCGGGGGATTCTCACCGTGGAACAAGAGCGTCAGCGGGGGAAGTTCGCTTCCCCCTGACTGTCTTTCTGTCTGTATCTCTGAGTCTTTGGCTTCCTTCTCTCTGTCTAAACTACCTGATTTATCTGTAGTGAGGCTGAAAGACTGCAGCAGGAGATGAATAAGATAGCCATGAGGAAAAGAAAATTATTATTTTTCTTTTTGCACTTCCTGCATAAGAAAGAGCAAACCTTCCATACTTAAGTGGAAATTAAATGCAGAAAAGGCTTCAGAGATAAACACTTCAGCGTGCACGATTTCAAAAATATGAGATTATATTCCAAGAGTGTGAGTTGCAGTTGTTGGTCTAGTTTGAATAGAAGAGCTCATCTCACAAAACTCTACTGATAAAACCTGGCGTACTCTACCATCGCTCGTTTACTACCCCATCTCTTTGAAGCTCTCCATAGTGGGAGATGGAGTTGGCCTGCTTTCTATGCCTGGGAGCATTGCCTGCCCTCCTCCGCTTCACTGCCCCCTGACTTTCTCTCACATATACAGTACAAACACACACGCGCATTTAAGCACACATGCACACACACACACATACTCTGACAAACACTTAACTTATTCACTCATGCACAGCAATCATACATGGCACGTGCACACACACGACGACCCATGCACCAATGGCGCTGTATGTGCATGACTCCAGCTGAGCCTCCAGTCTACCCGGGGCTGCTGAAGCCTTGCTCGGGTCTTACCCCAGTCGTTTTGCCATTGGCGGATCCCCTAACACGGGCCACTAGGCGACAGCAACAACGGCACACAGCCACAACTTCCTGCAGTGACAAGTGTTCCATAATATCAACTTCCAACTGATGGAAAGACCGTCAAACAGCGGCGACTTGTGTGGCACTCTGAAACAGCGATTACAGGCGATCAGAAACACTGGCCAGAGCGTGTTGAAGTGAGCTTGTGCATGCAGATGCATGTCTATCAGTGGCAGTAAGATAAATACTCCATCACTGTTTAGTCAGAACTATTTTCTTTTCCTTTGCTGCTTCGTGGTGATTCGGCACAGCCTGAAGGTCCTGGATAGCTTCGGGTGAGAGCGGCTTTCAGCAGGCTGTTAGTCTTATCATCACACACACATATACACACGCGCACACACGCTGTCCCCTCTGACCCAGGCCGTTTCCTGCCCCTGGCTGATCTATTGGCTGCTGCCTGCCCTGTGACTGTAGAGAAAGAGAGAAAAAGAGGAGGGGAAAGAAAGTGTGTGTATGTGTGCTCGCGGCCTGTCCCAGCGAATCGATATCCGTCTCGTATCCATGAGCTGTGCCTGACCCCTGGCTGACCTTGCTCAGCATTGGTGGTTTGAGCGAGTTTTTTCGTTGGGGTCTGAAAATGTGAGAGGCACATCGAGTTTTACCCCCTCGCTAATAGAGGTCTGGGGCCACGGAAGAGCGTGAAAAGTCCTGACTTAAATGTGCCAGTCTAAGAGGCAGCATATCCTGAGAAACGGTGAAAAAATAGGAAATACTTGCCGTAGATGATTTTACAGTTGGTCAAAGAATTACCCCAAAGATAAGTCTGACGAACACAACAATAAATATCAGTAACAGATCTCTATGGAGACGTCGTTGTATCGCAGCCAGCAGTGCATCCAGGAAAAAAGTTTACAGTTTTTACTTTAAATTTTATATTGATGACCCTGTTGTGCTCATAGCTGAGATACTAAAAGTCTCTCAGATTGTGTGTATATGTGTATGTGCCTGTGAGAGTAACACAGAACTTGCCTTGACGTCAGTTTGCTAGTTGGACTCAGTCTTGCGTGTTTGTTGGTGTGCTGATAGAGGCTCCAGCTCCCGGGCTGAGCGGGGCTGCGGGTTCTAGCCGCCGCCGGCACTAATTGAACCCTGCCGCTAAGGTAAAGGGGGGAGGAGGAGGCTGTCAACGAGGGAGAGAAAGGAAAAAAAAGAGAAGGAAGAAAAAAATAGCGTGGTGAGGGCGAAGAGCCCCTGGGGGGTTGGGTCCCTGCCTGCCTGCCTGCCTGCCTGCCTGCCTTTCGTTCTCCAGCTCCTTCCCCCCCCCTCCCCGTCTAAATAGCCGTGCCGGCGCTCCAGGGCTTCCTGCGCCTTATCTGCTGATAATTGGGCACTGGAGCTCCACAGCTCGCTTATGAAATATAGATTCCTGACGGAGGGAAAGGATGGGGGGAAGGAGGTAAGGTGGTGGGGGGAGTGTGCAGGCAGAGAAAAGCCCCTGGTCGTATCAGAGAGCGTGGAGCCTTGTGGGCTCCGCGGTGTTGCTCTGGCTCGTTTAGCAAACGCAGCCCCAGTAGTTAGGGCGAAGGCCTCTGCGCTGAGCAGCCCACACTGTCACAGACAATTGAAAAACAATGCTTTGTTCTTATTGTTCGTTGCACCCACAAGGTTCAAAGAGCTATAAATTGCGGGGATGAAGACTTGTGTAGTTTGTCGCGGAGCATGTGCAATCTCCTGAGCAATTTCAAACATGTAGCCGAGAATCGCCTCACATGTATCGCTACATTCACTCTGTAGTTCCTCCTCACAGTGAGGGCGTTTGCATATTCAATAGTGAAAAAGGTGTGAATGAGTAGCCTGTGTAGTGTCATTAAAAAGTGTCCTGATGAGGGTATGTTATGAAACTCAGTATTCCTCTGTGTATGAATGGAAGAGGATGTTATTTTCCTGCAGCGAGGTTGGGATGCTATCCGCAGTCTCACGGGGGAATGATATTGGATCACAACATGGAGACCAAATCCCAGAGAGAGTAGAGCAGGGAATACTCTGCAGGGTGCTCAACACAACATGGATTCCTCTTATCCAAGACTACTTTTGCTTTTAGCTTTGAGCAAGGTTGTTCATTTAGAGTTTCATTTCAGGAGAATATATATTTTTACCTCAAAGACAAATGATTTTGTCTGTAAAAAAAAAAAGCTCTTTACCTGTTTATGTCCTATAGTGGCATAATTTGGAATGAATACTGAATACATTTACAGTTATCAGAATGTATTTTATTGCATTTGTTGCGCCTTTTTTTTGCAGGCCTGTCATACTGTCATATATCCTCAAATTCATTTTAACACGCACAAACAAACACACAGACAGGTCTGTGCATGTCCCAATTAGTCAGTGAGAGGTTGCGTTAATGAATGGGGAGCTACCTGCTCAGCTGATAGAGGTGGACTGAGGATTGAGGTTAAATAAAACAGGCCAGAAGGCTGACTCCTCGACGTTTCATGCAAGAGGTGTTGCAGCACTGTGGTCTTAGAATACAGTAGGCTACATCGAGGCTATATAGCAACCACTAAAGTTTACTTACGCTCGTAGGGCAATGTTGCACACTCTTTATTTTGAGGCAGTAGCAAAAAAAACAAAAAAAACATGGGCCGGGCTAAAGCAATCTCAGGAGTGATTCCCCTCTGTAGCCTTACCTCCGTGTGTTTCACATTATTTTTTAAACAATTCCAGCTCACATCTAAATTGTGGCCAAAAGTCAGAGAACTATACCCTGAGTAACAGCTCCATCATCACATCGACCAAAGTTAGCACAGGAGCCAGCACAATAACTCACCTGTTACATGTTTTCTCCCCCAAACCACCTTTATTTACGGGACACAAATACCAGTGCTGGGTTACGCATTGATCTTGGCACGGACACGCCGGACTCCCCCTTTCATCTCCCTTGGACCGCTTGGGCCCTATTGGTCAATAGCAATTGCAATTCCCTGCACTATGGGCCAGACAAATTCATTTCAATTACAATTAGCATGGAGGCCCAGGGGCTGATTTATGGCCTTGTTTTCCTTCCCGTTCGTTCCCCCGCGCATTAATCACCCCCACGCCGGCCTGTGTGATCCTCACTTCATCTACCTGCCAAGTCAGCCGCCCTGCCGTGCATTCCTGGATCCTATCCCCTTTTCCTTCCCGGCCCACCTCCTGTCCTCCCTCTCTCTGACCGCGGACATAGCAGTGGGTGTCCTTAACTCGCACCTGACACAGACCAGAGAGCAGGGCTGCATTTAACTCAGTGCTGGGGCGCCTGATTGGCACTCATTTATCATGAATAACAAGTAAATGCTTGTGAAAAGTTGCAGTTCCCTTAAGATTATTTTTATAAGCACACCAAAGTTAGCTCAAGACAGTATAATTTGATTTTGTTTAATTTGATCCTGAAGAATGCAGAATTTAGAATTTCTACTGGTCTTTTCAAACTCACATGCAGACTAAACACATACATAAATCAGATGCCATGTTTTCACCTAACTTTATAACTACAGGAAGAACATGTCCATTACATATGTACAGCCTCTACGGTCATGTGCTGCAGCCCGGAACGCTGGTTTGGAGGTTTTCTGTCTTGACTGGGAAATAATGTTAGAACCGACAAACACTCTCATCCTTCACTTGACATTTGGTTACCATCAGGCGGGGATTAACAGGCCTATTTTGGATAGTCTGGAAACTGTTTGGGACAGAGCAGTGTCTCTCCACTCCTACTATGCAGTGTCGGAGGCTGAGTCATCTCGGGCCAGACGTTTCCACTGGGACAATGTACCAATCCCTGGTGGCCACACTCAGACTTGTTTATACGGCTCCGTCCGCGGCCCCGTGGATCTGGCAGCAGCTCGCCTGCTTCCAGACTATGTTCCCTTCCCTGCTCCTTCAACCTTTAAGGTTCTACCTCAAAGGTTCAGCGTATGTTTGTGTGGGTCAGGTTGGGGAGGACGTATTGACCAAGGCAATGGTGCTTCTGTGGAAATCTAGTTGATTCAGAGGGCCAATAAAAACAGAGGGCAGTGCGCTGCTCAGTGCAGACTAAACATCTGTTCGGACAACATCCTGACTGGAGCTCCTCTGATGGCTGTGTGGCGTGCAAGCATGTGCCTCCACACGTACCTGTATAAAAACGGCTCCCACCATTTCCAATAAAATAAAAGGAAATCAAAGTTTTCTGGATACAGAAAGTTTGATTCTGTTCTTAGTTCAAAACTGATTCGGAAATTCTTACAACTGTTGGCTTTTAGGGCTTTTTATCACGTTATTTATTGCATTCACACCAAGTCAGCAGAGTGGGAAGAATGAGAAAACCTACCATGGTTGCGACTGGGGAACTGTGACATATTAATCCAAAAGGGTTTCCCACATTGCAAGCCTTAAATCATGCCAGGTTAAAGGAAATTAAACCTAATAATCTAGTTTTAATGTGTTACAAACTGTATTCATGGTTGTAATCACAGTACAACAGGATGTAAAAGTGGTATATTAAATTCCCCAAAAGTTTTCGCTTACCTAAAGCCTTTATTGTCATAGCTACATGAAAAAAACTTGGCACTGTCTTGTGGTAGGATCACACCTGCCGCTACACCCATCAACATTTTTACGTTCCAAACCTTGAGTACTCAGTAACCATTACTACATCAGTACATGTGATGTGAGTTGTTGGTACTCATGGGTTGGACAACACCTATCTTTGAATCAGTGTCTTTTCGAGTCCCTAACCTCTTCTGAAAGATTGCTGCAAAGGCCAAGAACCGTTCATTAATGACTCACAACTGATGCTATAGCAGATGGTGAAGTGAAAAATCATTATGCAACCCAACAAGCCTTAAGTTAGAAATGTTGATACATAACTGATAAATGATTGTTGACCCAGATGCTTTGTACTGTCTTCAGCAACAGAGACCAATGGGACCATGAAAGGGTCCCACTACTTAAAAGAAAAAATTAAGCTGTATAGATGATGAAATCTATACAGCTTATTTGATGAAATCCTGTTACACTACAGTTAAATTTGTTAATGTAATTTTTTATTAATGGTCTCTGAAAGACTTCTAACCAGAGCTTAAAAGTATATTGTGAAATGATATGTAACATTAGAAAAACCCTGACTAAATGTGTTATGGAGCTGAGAAATGGATTGCAGTGTCATTGGCACCCAAACAGAGTTTCTGAGTGGTCACGTCAAGATGTAACTTCATCCTACTCGATGTGAAGTGGATTTTCGGCTCACTCCGCCCGCTGAAGTGGTTTTGCAGCCTACGTCTGTTGGCCATGAGCAGTGAATGCAGAGGTTCCCTGACTGACAGTCTGCTGTGACAATAAGCTCAGACTGAGTGTGACAGCTCAGATAGACTGATTTTCAAACTTACCAAGAACTCTAGTTTCACGTATGAGACCCTCGACTTACCACATCCATGTCTGTATATTTACATGGATCAGCCAGAACATTAAAAGGACTAACAAGATGTGAATAACTTGGTCCTGGGATTCATGCAGATTCCACTTTACATGCACCACCCAACTAAATACTGTTGAAGGCCAAGTACACCCTGTCATGGCGACGGCCCCCCCCGATGGCAGTGGCCCAACCAGCAGGAGAAAGCCCCCCGCCTGACTGCAAAACCTGCTCAGAAATGACCCCAATGAACATGGGTCGTCGACCTAGCCTCCAAATCTCTGTCATTGAGCATTTATGAGATGTGCTGGAGCAAGTTTACATTTTTGATTTGTCTTGTGTATCTTAACACCAAGATGCTTTGCTAGAAATGCATTTCCAGCGAAACCATTGTTTTCCTGTGGTAAACAGCATACACTCTTCTCTTGTGCTGTACAACGTGTTTTTCTAGCGTTATTAATTTCCAAACAGGCTATTCTAAGGCATTTTTGAAGTGACATGCATTTAGCAAAGAGTCTGTGTAATCTGGGCCTAAGAATTAATGTAACCCCCTTTTTTTTCTCTCTCTCAAGGTCAAATAAACACCAACCAAGTCTTAATTAACAACAAATGACTTTATACAAGATGGTTTTGTATAAATTGTAATAATATTTCAGTTAATATGCACTATAAATATGTTTATTTACCTAAAACATTGCAATGTATAGACATAGTCTGGTTAGTTTCATTAACATGAGTACATAGAGACAGTGCACTGTAGCCATTCCCAGTAAAGTTCACTCTGCTTTAGACTGAAACATGTTATAAAGTCTTTGTCATGTGCCACAGAAGAATAAAACTGCCACGGTTTAAAAGGGAAAAATGTCTCACCACTCATGTTATACAGAAACACATTCTGGAAATGTTGTGAAGTTCTGGTTGCAAGTGTTTTTGTTTTTATACAGGGATGTACTGTTTGGAGGAGGTTATGAAGTAGAGGACAAACACAAGGGCTACAGGGAGACAGTGCATCAGCGAGCGGTGAGTGTTTAATCATCTTTGACTTGAAGTTAAGACCCAAACTGAAGTCCAGTTCAACAGAAGTTCATTCAGATTTGGGTCCCATTTTAATCAGGTTGTTTGAGTTTGTTTTTCTGAATCCATCTCGACTTTGGGTAAGTTTCCATTCAGACTGGTTACAATTCTCTGAACCCATGAAGAGCTCTGTCATAAACCTGCTTTTTTGTCTTTTTGTAAAATACTGCCAGTCCTCCTGAACCGTTTTCCACATGTGTTATGTTTTCGTCCCGGGAGGTGGTGTTTTCACCTGACCTCCACGTGACCTGGAGCCTCCCTTGTTTAACACCTGGGCACTGAGTGAGGAGTTTCGGTCTCTCCCTCTTCTACACAGGAAGTTAGGATTCCCTGTCTACAAACAACACAGAGATCTGTAGGATAAGCAGGGAAGAGAGACAGAAAGTTAAGACTCCCAATCCTCAAACAACACAGGAAGCTGTCGGATAAGCAGAGGAGAAATTGAGAGAGAGAAATGAATGTTGCCTCTCCTGCTTTTGAAGTATTTATAAGGATCTTCCACTAAGACTGAACTTCCCTCGCAGAGACTTGAGTGTCAGCTCAGGTAGAACTTTATTTCACCCTCTGAAGCTTTAAGGAATTCAAATTTCGATAACATTAAGGGCAGCAAAAATTGACCCCATAAAATGAGCTTGGAGGATTTTCTCCGATTTCTCTTGCGTCCTGGTCAAAATGTGCAACAGAGCAGCTCTCATCAAACAGTACTTCTCCTTCTAGCATAACAGTGCTATTTTAGCAGCTGATCATATGTCTTTTCATCACCTATCCAATCAAGCAAAGCCTTTATTTGTCTAATTCATCTAATTGATATATCACAGCATCTGACAACTCTAATGAAAACTTTGATTCTGCCTATAATACCCACGCATCCTCTTTCATGAACACATGTACATATAGACATGCATCAGTTCACACACACACACACACACACACACACACACACACACACACACACACACACACAGAATAAGCCATCCTGAGAGGGAGTGCTGTATTGGGTTTTCTTCAGGAAGTGCGGCTCCTCCAAAGCTTTGGTCAGATGAAAGGCGAAGAGCTGTATCGATCGGCCCAGAGCGCGGAGGGGGGGTGCTGGTGGAGCGGTGTTATGTGTGTGTGTGTGTGTGTGTGTGTGTTGGTGGGGGGGCAGAGCCTGTGGTGTGTCTGCCTGATGCAGGGCTGCCAGCCAGGCGAGGAGCAAAGGGCCAGAAGGGGTGAGGGGGGAGGCTGAGAGAGAGGAGGGGGGGCAGCGGGTTGTCGCTGTGGCCCCGTGGCTCCATCGTAACCCCCTGGCCCCTCAGTGGAGAATGTACAGCACGTACACACACCCAAACACGCATGCATGCACACACAACGCCAGCACCAGACTGCTGTTGTTGATGAGAGCTGTCAGAGAATGAAACAACATGGCCACGAGTGAGAGAGCGAGTGAGAGAGAGCGAGAGCAAGACAAACACACAAGACATTTTTCATCCAGTTATCTTGTGTTACTCTTCAGATTTGGAATGATTTGAAATTGTTCGATAAAAGTGCAGATATTTTTTTTTCCCACAATATCTTTCTTAAAGAAATCTATGTATACCATGTTTTTGTACCCCGAAACCTTTTTTTGTGTTACAACAGACGCTAAAGTTCTCTAATGTTGTCTAAACACAAGCAGCTGCCTGAGTAAAATAGCATAACCAGTCGTGGAAAAAAAATAAATCATTTAAACAAGATTATGAATATTCCCTGCCAGCTTTCAGTGCTTGACAATTTTCACTCTTCTGTACAGTAGACAGATTTTAGTCAGTACCAAAAAAAGCACTGAGATTAAACACCCAGTCCTGGGTACTTTACAACAGTCAGAGCATGGTCAAGTGTGTTGGATTTAGGGGGACATAACATTAATAATCATCGTTATATTTTTGTTACCTTAGAATGAGCCTTTTGTACATAGCGGCTCCTCTTCCATGGGTCTGCCATGTTGCATCGCCGTGTTTCTACAGTAGCCCAGGGCGTACAAACTAAAACACATTCGTCTGTAGAGAGGGACGTATTTACTTTTTTTGTATTGTCAACAGATACCTCTACTGAACAGCACTTTAAAGAGGCAATTAGTAAAACATGGCCAGAATTTGTTTAAAACGTTCAATTGAGAAGAAACGGCAGTGTTCACATAAAGATCTGTTGTGTTGCAGAGCTGTCGAAGTTAGCATGCTAACCAGCTAGCCCCAGCCCATCCTGTCTCGTAAGACCACTTCGTACAGCAAGAGAAGATTGTCTGTTGCTGCTTCAAATACAGCTGAGAGATGTAAGATTTGCGAATTTGCACAATAACCTCAAAAAAGTTGTTCTCTTATTTCTCTTTACCAAACTAAGAAGAGTTTAATTGCTTCGTCAACTCACCGTAAAACTGTACATGAACGATATTAGAACTCACCAAAACAGTCTTGGTTTGTCTTTCGACAATCACCTCTGGTTTGGTCAAAACAGAACATCAAGCTGTTAATAGCCACTCCTCCTCCAGGCATTAGATAGTATCGCCACGGAGACACTTTTTAGAAAACCATTTGCTGGATGGGCTGTTCAAATAAATAAAAGTTAAACAGTTGACAGACCATTATTTTACATCTCAGAATCATGTGATGTGAGCTGCCACTGGCTCATATTGCAGCAGCGGAGTCTTGTCCCACTGCTCCGCCTGCGTCTTTCCACCGGAAACATCCCAAACAGACCACACTCTTTGGAGGTCTTCAGAGGCTGAGGTCGGTTTGACCTGCGAATACATAAGTTTGTCTTTTGCACTTAATGAACAAGATTTAGAAATAGACAAATAGCTGGCTGTGGCACACATAAATCCTCCCTCTGTGTCTTATCAGATTCATTTGAGCCAACGCAGGACCATATGTGGACTTGGGCTGGGTGTGCCCGACCCTCTGTGCTCTGTGCCCCGGGGGAGAGATCGGCCAGGGCGGCTCGCTAATTGAAATGTGTTGGCGACTCATCGACGTCTCGGCTCCAGTTTCAGGGCTATTTCGAACCGCAGTGCTGATTGCTGGTTTCACATCACACAGGGAAAAAAAAAAATCAATAGTAGCTGGGAGAGCTAGAGTTTATTCTTTGCAAGCAGACGTTAATGCTTTGCAGAGGAGGGTTTGATATTTATCATTTGTCATTTTGTCTCTGCAGATCGGCCTGAACTTTAGAATATATCTAAATTACTGGGAGTGATGGCTGACCGTGCTTGTGAAGAGTTACCAAACAATGATGACGGTTTGAGTGTCCACAACCAGAACTGCGTTCACAGGGCTCGCCGGGCCAAGTCATTACGGACTTTTTCAGTTTCCCTCAAAACTTTTCCTGTGTTTCTTTTAGCATGTATTCAACAGAGAGAAACACGTTTGACCTCTGGTAAGCACCAAAGGGGCCTCGGTATGGAAAAGTGGCTTGTGTGATTTACAAGGACTTTCAGAACCGCACAATTCAGTAGGATGAATCTCTCGCCAATTTCCAAAGTCATCAGTGTGCTTATAGACTGTTTTTATCCCAGTGTAGACTGGTGGTAGCACTTTGTAGTAGGTGATTATTTAGCAGGTCAGTGGACAGAACATAGAATTTAACATTTCTCATTGAAGGAATATTTGTATGTCCAAGAACAAAGAGATGACAATACTTCTTGAAAACTCCAAGTTCGAGTCCACTTCGGTCTGCCACAAAATTTCGTAGAATCTCTCAAACATCATTTAACGTCCAAGTTCTCACCACTTCCATCCTCTATTGTGCTGCTATGCATTTAACCAAATAACCTCGCAACAATGTCTGCCTTTGTAGTGGTGGTAATGCTGGCCATTGTTTTGATCTTTTGTCGGATTCCAGGACGCTAATTTGGTCTTAAATTATGGTCATATATGGCACTGCCCAGATCAACGGGTTTTCTGTTCTTATTGCATTGTTTGAAATCATTAAGTCGGATCTCTTGAAGGCTAATGTAGCCCACTATCTGGGCTTTGGCTGCTGGTGCTGCTACCCTTCAAACACAGAGTGAGCCCTTTGAAAAATGGATTGCGGAAGAGATAAGAAATAATTTATGTTCCTATCACTGCCTCGCACAAATATGGTGGGGAATACTGTGCCAATAACTCCCACAAACTCAGAGAGGCACGCTATCTTTTACTGCACAAATTATTAACGGCGCTGGGGAGGAAGGGGAGACGCGGTGCATTTTTTTGCTAGATAGACCTGGCTCATTGCTCGTTCGAGCTTTGAGTTCACCGCTGAGCTTTATAATCAGAGATAAGGACTCCCGAAATGAAAACTGAATAAACAATCACACAGAGTTTTTAATTCTATAATTTCCAGCCCCATCTTTGTGTCAGTGAAAGTTTTATTTAGACAAAAGAAGAAGCTGTGAGATCATTATTTTCTGTGTGTGTGTGTGTGTGTGTGTGTGTGTGCGCGCGCTGTCCATGTGCTTGTGTGTGAACAGGGAATAGAAGGAGGAGGGGAGGGAGTCCAAAGGGGAGTGTTGAGGGAGGATACTCGGGGTCGGGTGTCCGCTCGCCTCTGTCGGCTGGCGTTGACAGCTACAGACGCTGGTCTAAAATGAGAATCCTCTTGGGCCGCCTGCCTGCCCATCCAGCAAGAAAATAAATCCCATGTGGAAGAGCCGCTGTGTGGGATCACAGACAGCCGCCTGACCCCCCAGATCCGCCGGGGGAGGCCAAGGGCGCCGGCACGACAGCATAAACCCCCCCCTCAGCCCTCCTCCTCCCCACCAGGGTCTAATGTTACTCCGCCTGCTTGCCAACTCTGAAATTCTGGAGTTGCAGGACTGTGTCGGTCCCACACTAGTTCAGTTTTAAACCTGATTTTTTTTAGGGGAGTTTTTGCACGAGCAGTTTGTGAAGATTTAGCTTAAGGCCTAGGTTACACCACAAAAATAGCACTGGGGTCTCTCCGCTCTTTCAGGGCCATACACTGTTAAAAATGTTTTGAAACCTGAAACGAAGGGGAAATTTAACTTAAACCTTATTGAAAAAGGGGGCTGCTGTGGTTTGCTGCTGTTGTGAGACTGCACACAGTGGCCAAAAAACACCGCCTGGTGAGCAATTAGAAACACCCAGCGAGTACAAAAAAGTTTTGAAATACGATGTCGTGTTTAGCATTACCACCAGATGGAGGGTAATGAAATGCCAAATTTAGTGCTTTCCAAAGACTCTTGACAGAAATTCAGCGCTCTGATCCACATTTTTCCCTTCTAATGTGTGATGTTTCTTCATGTCTGCTAACATAGTTCACTCAAAGCCCACAGACTGTATCCCCTGAAACATTTTCTGATATTAAATTCCACAAATTCCAACTTAACAGAGCTAAACTCCCTCCAGGACCCCAGAGAAAGTTTCAAGTCTCAATGAAATGAGAAATGGGAGCACAATTTTAAAGGGGCTTATAGACTTAACAAACATTATTGACTACAACAGAAGGTTGACCTGAAACAAGAGGTGTTGTGTTCTTACAGCACAGAAATAAGAAGCTGCATAAAGAACAGAGAAAGATGAAACGGTGAACCATGAATTATCAACGTGATGTCCACTGTAATATGTGCGTTACCAATCTTCCTCATTGCCCATATATTTGGGTTATTACTGGCTTAGACTCCTGCGCAAATATCCCTGTATTCTTAGGAGCCATCACAAGAAGTCGCGTGCCCTTTTCATAGTGATGCTAAAGTAAAGGTGTGGAGGACGCTGGTGTCGTGCGTCCAGTTAGTTCAAGACACAGCAGTTTGTGTTTCGTCACAAACCTTTCTAAGTGGTATTTTTGTTGCCACAAAAGACAAATGGATCACTTTTCGTTTTCTTCAGAGACGCAACAACCATCAACACAGGACCAAATGTGAGTTTATTCCTTCATCTAATCTATAATGGAGACGTGAAAGCAGATTGAAACGGTGCCAGGCTGCCAGCCTGACTCCATCGGCAGTCGGCCCTGGAGATTTCTCAAAATAACATTGACGGCTGAACTCGACAACTCGATCGTAATGCCGCGATTTAAAAGGCGCCCCGCAGGGAGCGCAAAAAAATGAGTGTGCTACCTTAGAGCTGTGGTTTGTTTGTTCGTTGTTTGTCACTGCTCATTGCGCTAACGTTACGTCTCCATGTCCGGTTTATTATTTTCTTACTAAACATGCCCTGTTTGGTAAACCCAAGACACTCATTGGTGGCAGTGGTGTTTCTTTTCTGCCAGACGCTGTTAGTGTTTCTTTCAGTTGTGCTGTTGTTACTTGCGTTTTTCTTAGCTTAGCTTCCTCAGTATAGCTAGCCGGCGAACTGTTTTAGGCTTCTGAGGCTTACACAGCTAAGTTACAGACCTGCTGTGGAGACGAAGAGCCTTTTTAACCCGGCACTGTGAGTGATGTCGGAGGCCAGTTTTGTCTGCTGGGTGACTTCAGTGGGTCAGAGCGACAGTGGGAAACAGCAGCGACTACAGAGGTGAGCTAATGAACAACTCTGTTCTGTGGATTATCAAGAGGGGATGCTAGTTTTGGTAAGAGATATCGTTTGACTTTCTGATGTAATATTTCAACGCTGTGAGCGCCACAGATGTAATTCCTTTCCTAACCACTATCCACTACGTCGGTGAGGTGATAGAAATCTCATATATACCACTAGTTCTTTCAGCACACGTACGAGCAGATGTCTATCAGCGAATCTTAAGTAAACTTGCCGTACTGACTCACCATTGTTACGAGTTCAACTGTAGCTTATACACATACAAAGTGGCTTTAAACGCATATATGACTGATTAGCTTAGGAAGGTTAGCTTATCAAACAACACAGTGACTACGAATCTTTGATGTGATCAGAATCAGCTAAGCGTTTTCCTGATTTTAACCTCTAGATGCATCGAGAGTAAGGTGAGAAAATGTGTTAATTTCTAATTTTAGGTGAACTGGCACCATAAGCATTAGTTTTAAATTAAGACTATGAATCACTTGTTGGTTAAATTTACAGTAATTGGGTTCAGTTTCCAAGCAAATCTTGAGTTTCTTTTTCTTTAACTTCCTCCAGTAGGTTGATCATTTCTTATATTTCTATGGGGAAATAGGAGACAAGACAATACTCTTCTTTAAATAGTTAATTACTCTCGCCATGTCTCCGGTGGTGTCTGGATGTGAAGGGAGGGAGGAGGGGGGCTCCTGTCTGTCTTCCTTTCTTTTTTCCAGTAGGGGCAGGCCTATATATTTTGCAGCTCATGTCTGAAAGGCTGGCTCCAAGCGCTTGGGGTGGGCTCTCGCTCTCTGATGGTTTTCCAGTGAGTATTTGTCAGGTCAGACTGTGCACCGCCCGGCGGTCTCCGCTCCTCTCCCCGGGTTATTTATTACCTCTCTCCCCCGCCGGCAGCGCTGCGGCTCCGGGGCCGCTGCCAACAACGGCGCAGAGGCGGGGGCCGCGTCAGGGGGGTTCCCGACGGACGATAAGGAGCGGAGGAATGGACGTGAAATGCATTTTGAGGAAGGACAGAATTTCAGCCTTATTAAGCAACCGGCCTCGACGTCTTCAGTACACAGCTTTTATAGTTCGCAGACTGAAGGCTGATCTCAGGGAGGCCAAGAGTGAAGCGGTGTCAATCCTTTTCTAAGAAGAGTGAAACAGTGTATGGCTGGATGTGTAATAACACATAATCTCATTCTATAATCGTTTGTATTGAAAGAATGAGTCAATCCATGGATTATTAGAGCAGCAGATTATTAAACTCCAATCGTTTTGATACTTGTATGATTGTTTAAGTCGCCTATAAATGAAAATGTCAATCATCGACAGGTCTGTGCTTTACAATGGAATGATAAGTGTCTTTCTTATATCACTTTAAATCAAATATATTTGGATTTTGAACACAATAAACAAGAAATTTGAGGAAGTCACATTAAAATCTAAATTATGATTGACATTTTAAATGTTTTCCTGACATTCTACAGAGGCTAAATGATTCATAGCCATATTACCATATAATAGTTAATCACCATATTTCGTCCATGATGGTGCTGATCCACGATACCGCCACACATTATTAATATATAACATTACAGTGCAAGACAGTCATCTAGATTGTTTACATGTGAGCTGGGCTATCACAATAACACAAAGTCACAATAACAATATAGTTGCGAAATTTTGGGGAAAAAATGCAAGCAGTCAAATCTATCAGATTTTGTTTATTGTGTGTTTTGTCTCTTTATTTTACCTTCAAAAACAGTGCAGGGAGGTGGCGAGAGAGTCTGTAACCATAACTTTTGAAAGTGGACAGAAAGAACAGTACACTTAATTACGAGTCAGAAGGCAACCAGATGAAGTCATGAACAAAAGATGCACATGGCTGAACATCTTCGCTGGATTATTCTGATGATATCATAATGTGTGTTATTGACACAATGTCAATATTTCATTTTTTAATACCGCGATGATCGTGAATATCACGATAATGCGACACCCCTAATGTGAGCTAATCTCCATCATACAGTATCAGTGTGCTGAAAAGGAAACACATGCATGCAGTGAAGTGGCTCGACCACTTTCAGTACACTTGCTGCAACATGAACCTCAAGTTCATCCAGATGTCACACAGACACAAACTGGCAAGAAAGAAAAGAGAGAAAGAAAGAACAACAGAGTTGAATGTCTGGAGATATAGAAGAAACACTTGATTGTGACATTGGTGACAGTGTCTGTTCGACATAACATCAGTGTAACATCATTGATAACACAAAGGACCAGGTTATGATGTATTTCATAAAAAGATCCTCCGTCCTGAAAACTTTCATCAGATTAATTTTGTCTTGTTCGTTGATAGATTAGTTTTCTTCCTGTGGATATTCAGTGCCAGACTCTGAGAATCACAGAGGCTTTGTGTTGTTGACTCACCCGACTAATCGCACTCAAAGCAGCATTTAGTAATAGAGAAACTGTAAGAGGAAGAGACACCGGTGTCTCCCTCAAGATTAGCTTGTGTTTTTGCATTTTGAGTAATGTGTTCACATTTCCTTTTAGGTTTATCAGTTTTCTCGTGAAATCTAAAACCACAGCTGTTCTATTAAAAAGACTTATCATCATTTTATAAAATATTACAGCTAGATTATCAGAATCCATGCTAGCAGTTTTATTTTTTGCTCTAGAATGTAACTTAAGTCTTGGACTAGAATTACAAATATTTCAGAGGTGTGTGGTGAGAGCACATAAAGAATGTACACAGGAGTAACTGGCTCCTGAATAAGCAAGATACTTGTTTTCTGTAATATAGTTATGTACGGGTATTGGGATTTCCTTTTTCACTGTAAAATCATGACGTACAAGAGCAGATGTGGTGGAGGCGGGATTTTCTTTCTTTTCACAAACAAAACTCTTCCACACTGTTGTGAAAGAATCAAGAAGTAAGAAAAGGTTAACCTCGGTAGAAAGGTTAAACAAGGTTTCCCAATAACACCAAACATTATTATAAAACAGGCCCAAAGGCTGATGGAAAAATCGACTCAGCTAACACCGAACTGATTTTTGAAGATGTGAAAGTTAAAGTGTCGTCACTGTACAAGTTTGGGGAACCCCTCCATGATGAGCCACTGAGAATGAGTCATGATCAGAGACCTGGAGTGGGCGTAAGAGTGGGCACGGGTGTCCCCTTTATGACTGGTTTCATCAGGGCTCTCCCGATGGTGCAACCTCCGCCACCAACGCACGCACCAGAGAGGTTTCCATCGAAACATTTCGACATGTGGTGAGGGCTGGTTTGATAAAGAAAGAATCAAAGAACTTCTCATCTGAAATGTAGTCTTCCACTTACTAGAAAAGCAAACATACAACATAAATGTCAGGAGCTCATGATTTATGTCAGAGCTACTTCTCTGGTACTCACCAACATGTGGGAAGTGACTAAAAGTGAAGTTTTGGTTGACAAATGTTGCCTTTCACTTTCATTTCTCAGACAGTGTTGGATTTAAAGCAGAGCTCCCGACTAACTGTTTTCACCGCCACCCCAGAACTGCCCTGAAAAACTATTTCAGCCGTCCTGGAGTGAATCCAAACACTTCCAAATCCAAACTGTTTTCTTTAGGCTACTTTGTTAGTATGTTGGTTGAAAGTTTTAACATTTGCACTACTTTTGCCTCCAAAATGTACTTGAGTAAATGTATTCACGGTAAACTGGTTGTGATGTCACAATAAACCGAACTGACAGAAACTCTGTCCAGTGTGTTTGACAGGCTGATAGCTCTTTAGCTCTGTTAGCTATTAGCTCCGTTAGCAGTCTTGTGTGTTTAGCAAACATGCTAGCTCTTATGGCTATTTTACTCCGTTAGCTATTAGCGCCGCTAGCAAAACACACCGCAAGACTCTGCTGCTCATCGGCTGCTAACAGCTAACAAGGAGCTAGCTTTCCTCCTGCTTTATGTAGTCAGTGCTCAGTTTGTGTCATTTGCTAAGTGGGACAATCGTCCCAGACAATGAGACGCGTTGGTCTCAAGTCCTGCTTAAAGGATAACGTTCTTAACTGTGTGTACAAAATCTGTTCCACTACATCCCCTCAGACATCACAGCTCCAAAAGGAAAGATGTCAATCTCTGATCTGTGATCATCTTTGGTGAGGTAGCTTTCATGTTTTTTTTTTGTAAACGTCTGCCGTGTGTACTGCCTGCCTGCTCCTGGCTGCAGGCGATACACCAGTTCTGGCCAGGCTGTGGTCTCTGGCCTTTTCCGTGCACCGCTTCCGCCTGCGGTGTGGCGTGCCTCCTTCCTGTGTGTGTCAGAGGCAGTTTGGCCTGATTTATAGGCCCCTGACACACAGCGCTCTGGACCCCACCTCTGCTGCTGGAATGGCTATCCCATGTGTTGGTGGTGCATCCACCTGGGTGGTTCTCCACTGATGGGGGTCAGATGTGGTCCTGCTCACGAGCTCCAGGAGCTCAGGGGAACATGCCCTGCAGACAGCGTGGAGAGAAAGTGCTCTCAGAAAACCTGCTTCCAGGCTGAGGACTTTATTTAAAGCAACAAGCTCACAGCAACTGTTGCACAGAACTACGTTTGACATTCTCTGTATGTACACCTGTTTGCAACCCAAAATTAAATAAAAAAACAAACAAGGAAGCACTCAGAAAGTTCTGTGTAGGAGTTTAACAACAAAGCACTTTGATTAAGCCAGGTCAGAAGAGTCCAACGTTTCAACGGAGAACATCTTCCTTTTTGTAACGTTTGTGCACACAACATCACACCTACTCGTGTTGTAGTTTTGTGATTAGCACCTAGAGAAGGTTAACACCTACTGAGCTTGGTCATCAGCAGGTTTCACAGCGCTCCTCTGTACTTCTAAAGAAAAGATAACTGCTGTTAAAGGTGCTGTGACATCTCGTGGACGGCTTTAACACCGACGGCTGAGCGCACACTGTTGAACAGTTTTAGCTCTGGCTCACTGAAGCGGCTGCAGCAGGTGAGTATAAGTTTGCAGCGAGAGAGGGCGAGATGGTGTCACTGTAGGTGGAGTGTGACAAATAGACGGTTGAATTTAGACACACAAGGAGAACATAAAACCGCCTGTGCGTGGACCCGCCGGTGATGTCATGGGTAGATCCGGTGGACTGTGACATCCGTGATCCTGACCACCTCCGTGTGTGTGACTCAAGGCTGCTACTGTTCGCGTCTGACTTTAAAACGATCGTGAATGATCGATATATTGTTTTTGGTTGAAGGTCCGGTATTGTTAGTATTAAAGTACTCAAAAAATGTGATTTTTAGGGGAGTTGTAGATATAAATACATTATTTGATGGTAGAAATGATTCCAGACAAGCGTTGTTGGACTTTAAAACACTGTTTTCTCATCTTTAAACCGTAACCATGAAGACACAGCCATTCAGCAGAGTTTTAGATTCAGTCTCATGCTCACTTCCTCTTGCTCGCTGATGACGGTTCCTCCATTTTACGCACCGACGCGCCGTCCCTCGCAGTCCCCCCCCTCCTGTGCGTGGCTCTCGCCGAGCCTCCGCTGTTTAAATGGGCCAAGTTGAGAAGCGGCGGAGAGTGCAAATCTTGTTTGGTCTGGGTCTGTGAACTTCAGCGTGACTTCAACGACATACACAGGGGTTAAAAACAACTCTTTCCAAAACTTTCAACTGTATTAATGTTGCGCAAATAAGCTGCTCAGGGATCTCAAGGCTGATATGATCGGCTTGTGTTTCTGATTAATGCCATATGCCACATTGGGTTCAGGAAAAAGGAGATATGTTTTATGATCAGTTTCTTTTTTTTGTCGCCTTCACAGGCTGTGAGATTGTATCTTGGACAGATTCAAGCGCCCCGTTAGCGAATCTGTTTTTAATTTTTTAATTTTTTATTTTTTTTTAAGATTTTGAGTCTAATCAGGGAATACTTGAAAAAAAAAAATCGCTCTCTAACTTCCCCAGAGGCAAAGCTATAAGAGGCACGACGCGTAATGATCACCGTAGGCTCCATAATGTCCAGGGCTCAGGGCTGCCCAGCATGTCAGGTATTAACAGAGCGAGCGTGATTAAATGTGGGAGGTAGGAGCTGTGAGGCTGGCGGAGCGCGCCGCCGCCGCCGCTGCGAGCTGGAAACTACTGAATGGGAATCTATCCGGCAACTTCACCACACCGCTGTCTGACGGCGGCGACACGGGGGCTCTGCGTAAAACCAAGCGGCGCGTCTCGGAGTCTGGGTCAGCCCAACTCACAGACGGAGAAGAGGACGCTCAAGTTAGATCGGGCGAGCAGCTTTTTACTTGTTACCGGCGCTCGGCTCCCACTAACATGCCTGCCATCAAAAAGGAGAGGCTGGATGGAGACGACATGGCACTGACTGCGTTCAACCAGTCCGAATACCTGGCCCCTTTAAATGCCACCGCGATCCCCGTGGTGACCCCGCATCAGCCGCCCTACGACCACATTTTCGCCCATCACCGCGCGTACTTGGGGCTCCACGACTCGGCGCTGCATCACCAGCAGCACCTCCACCATCACACGGACGACTTAATGCTGGAGAGGTTCTCCTCCATCCCCGACTTTCAGCCCTTCTTCGACAACGGGGAGCCGTGCATCGAGGTGGAGTGCGGGGAAAACAAGGCTTTGCTTTATATCAATAAATTGTGTCAAGGCAGTAAAGGACCCTCAATTAAATACAGGGGCGAGTGGCTCACCCCCAACGAGTTCCAGTTTGTCAGTGGACGCGAGACTGCCAAAGATTGGAAACGGAGTATCAGACACAAAGGTAAGAGCAACCTTCACCGTGGGTACAGAGGGACACCTGGTCATCAATTAAACACTTTTTAGACGCCGCTTGTTCCGGGGCACAAACTTAGTCTCGTGGTCGGGTGCTGAGTTTTGGAGCGAAAGGGTTACAGCAGTCAGTGCGCGAGGAGACAGATGAGAAAAGGCGCAGATCCTCCACATACCCTCCGAGGCTTTGACACAGAGTTTGGGCTGCGATCGCACACCGAGCCGGGGCGTCTGGAGTCAGGCTGCACCGGGACTGAGGTGAAAGTTGGACATAGATAATTAATATTTGACAGGTTAAATATGTTTTTTTTTCCTTTTTTTGTTAACCGTTCCGTTAAGTAGCGCTGCGCTTGTGCATGGGTGTTGACACTTTTACGCAGCGCACGTTGGCCGCGAGACAGATTTTTAATTACAAAATTCGCGTTTTGTTGGTTGCTTCATGTGATCGCTTCTTCAATCCAAGACCAAATTTAGAGCTGATTTTAAACATAGGTGTCAGATTTTTCAAAAAAACACGAACAGCATCAACACCTTGTTCCGGTTTAATTTTTTATGTTTGCATTCATTTTTTATACAATAATTACGCTTGATGTGCGCGCCCCCTCGCCACACACACACACACACACGCATTCACTTAGGCACACACACAAGGTTACTCAGGCAGAACTGACACGCGTTAAGATGTGTGAGCGTGTGTGTGTGTGTGTGTGTGTGGATGGGGGGGGGATGTCACCCCCAGGTCAAAGATGGTAGCCTAATAGTTTAATATACAGATTCTTACAGACAGATGACAGTTGGCTGCTGTCTCTCTGGCTCAACACGCTGGGCTGTTGGTGGAGTTCAACTTTATGGTAAAAATGTAGAGGGGTGAGCCAAGTCTGTCTGCAGGGACCGTCTCCTTCACACCTATACTGTGTTTATAGGATCGTTTTGGGCAGGATTTATGTTGAAAACTTTAAGTCTTGTACATGATGAAGGGCCCACTCGCACCTTTTCACATGCTGTGTCATGGCCAACATGTGGGATGTGACTGTATTCTCTAAAAGTGTTTCTCTTGTTTTTTTTTTTTTTTTGCTTCAGGGAAAAGTCTCAAGACTCTCATGTCCAAAGGAATCTTACAGGTGCACCCTCCAATCTGTGACTGTCCTGGTTGTCGGATTTCATCTCCAGTGGTGAGACTATTTCATCTTCTGTCATACCGGCGCTCTGTCTGTCTGCATGTGTGGGGAAGCTTCATAGAAGACTTGAGTTTGAGTTTGACTCGAGGACGTTGGCTTTGCTGTGTATATGTTGTCTATATAGAGAGTATGTAGGGTTAAAAGATGCTGGATTGTTCACTGTGGCAGTGAAGTATTCACCTCGTTGGTGAAGGTTGTAACTTTTCATGTATTTCTGTTTAAAAACCTAGATGTAGTCCGACGTTTCTTATTGTGAACGAGTCTTTTATAGTAGCTAATGTAACTGCTTTTGATGTTTTTTTGCTCAGTTATATTGATGGTGAATTCGGACTGGGCAATATAATGATATCATATCGTTATTGTGATATGAAGCTATGTATTGTCTTATATTTTGGATATCGTTATACCGGAAATGGTGTTTGTCTTTGCCTGGTTTTAAAGGCTGGATTACAATATAATGATGTAATTTTCTGAACTTACCAGACAGAACTGTCCAAACATCGATATCGAGGTGTTTGGTTAAAAAAAAAGTTGTAAAGTTTGGTTTTGTTGCCCAGTCCCTGCATTTATGAAGTGCTTTGAGGAGATTTCAATATATCGAAATATATATATATATATATCACCTATCATGATATAGTCTAAAAATGTTTCGATATTATTTTTAAGGCCATGTCCGAGTCCTATTATGAATGCTTGGCTATTATATCAAGTCAAGTCAATTGTATTTGTTTAGTATTTATATATTCCGAAAACACAATCTGTACTTTTGTTGCTAATGTTTTGTTTTTTTATTTATTTCTTCCAAACATACCTCAGGCGCACTATGTAGTTTTTGGAGAAGAAATTCAAACTCCAAATTTTAATATTTACAATATGAATGAGGAAATGATGCCTAATTACTCAGAAATCTTATTTTTTTTCCATAACTGAATGAACAAGTTGTTCTCAGGGGAAAATAAGGTCCCCAGAACACTGTTTGAAGCTGGAAGGGTGGCAGGGTCCGCCACATATAAACAAAGTAAAACAGGATGAAACCACGTTGTCCTTTAAGATCAGTTTGTTAATGTGTTGATTCAGTCATGAAAAGTACGAGAGTTTGTTTAGAAATACAAAATTAGTCAATGATTCTCTTCCAATCTTCTTCCCCAAAACTGCATAGTGCACCTTTAAAGCTTGTGTGAAAGCGGGACAAGGCACGCTTATATTTTATTGTGACAATTGTGTTGTGTCACCCAGCTCTGTAAACTCAAACCAGTGTGTGTGAGTATATGAGTGTATATTGGAGCATTGTCTGTCTCTGTAACCTTGACAGTGAAGGACCCTACAGGCACAGATGTCAACGTTGACGCTAATTTTTCTCAGCGTGAATATCAAATCCACTTTCAGCCTCTCACTGATGCAGAGTATCAAACGGCCTTTTTTTTTTTTTTTTTTCCATTCAGAGGCACTGAGCTGTCCAGTCTGGCTGCTTGACGTTAGGTGTCGTTGGTCGGTGCTCTTCTGTCCCATTGAATCAGTCTCCTCACCTGGCTGTTGAACTTTTGTTTGCCTTGTGCTTCCCTCAGGGCTCGGCCATGGGGCACCATGCCAAACCTTGAGGCCTTGCAGGTGTGTCACGATTACAGCATCACTGCTCTGTGCGTGTGTGTGTTTGTCTGTGTGTGTCAGCTTTGAGCAAGCACACTGCCGGCTCACCGTCGCCAAATCTGTTCACACAGGTGCGGCGGGTTATGTGTGTGTGTGTGTGTGTTTTTATCACCACGAAGCGCATCTGTCGTCGCTCCCAAGCACTAATCTTGAGGGAAGGGTGTAAGAGGCTTAGCGAGCTACTGAGCGTGGCTACTGCTGATTATTGTGTGCGAGGCACGCAAGGCAAAGGCGGTTTAGATAAGCCGGAGGTGTTTGAGTGATACAGGTAAACTGGTGACATTTTTCACAGCCAAGAATGAAGACCTGCACCCTAACACGCCGGGTTTAGCCAAAACGAATTACCTGTGGGAGGCAGGGGGGCCGAGGAAACAGACAGTAGAAATGCTCATGTCTTATTTATTTATTTTTTTTACACAAGGATTTAAGAATCCCTTCGCTTATGTTTAGGCTTATTACAGATATCAGAGTGATTAGCTTTTGGCTTGCTAGAGCTCGCACAGTTCCACTTCAATTATAGCCGTGACGGAGTACAACTTTGTTATTGACGTAAGCAGGGATATGGGAGCCTTAAGGTTGTTGTTGTAGCCTACTCTCCCTCTCTGTCTCTTCCTTTCCTTTCTGGTGGTGAAGCTTGAAGTCTAACCCTGCAAGTGAATACCACCGTGACACTCGCACACACACACACACACACACACACACACACACACACGCACACAAAGTATGTTGGCAGTTCCATGCGAGGCGGTGAGGGTTAGGCGGAGGAGGGAAGGCAGCGGGACTTGTATGGCCTGTACTGGCGTCTCCCTCTCTCCCCACTGACTCCCCTCAGGGCATGGCAGCCAGCACTCCCTCACTGATGAGCTCGCTCTCTCTCTCTCTCTCTCACACACACACACACACACACACACACACACACAGACACACAAGCACTATATGCCTGCCTGCCTACTGACACAAATTACCTCATGCAGTCATTTATTTTGAAAGTTTGACGGCTGAACTTTGAGTGATCTTGTTTCGCTATAGGCATGAGGCAAGCGATCATAAAAAAAAAGTGCAGCAGCTGGTGGGAAGACTTTTCACCTGCCCGCTCACAACTCGGGGAAGTTAATTTGCCGTGTCGGCTCGGGCACAAGCTGTTTATAACGGCGCGACACAAACTGAACCGTTGTTGCGGCTATGCATTTAAATGTGCCGATGATTTTGATCCGCAGCTCCTGATTGATGCGCTGCTGATAACTAGCTGTCGAGCTGTGTTAGGTGTGTTGCCCCTTTTAACTTGTTAGATGTTGCTTTTTTTGTGTGTCATTCTTTTGAGTAATACTCAATATCAGGTGTGCGTGTTGAAGTTAATTTGTAGCTCTCTGTGTTTGTATCTGTGTCTTCATGAGTGCATGTCTGTGATTATTTGTACGCCTGCGATGCCTGGCTGACTTGCCTGCTTGCTGTGTGTGCGTTTGTGTGTTCGTGTGTGTGTCTCCTCCCGGGAGAGCTGGGCTTCCTCTGCTCTGTTATTTCAGCGGAACTGGCGGAGGCCGGGAGGAAATTACACTCCCCTCCTCCGGCTCGTAAAGACCTCCTCCAATCAAGGGCTCCTCTTGCAAAGTGGAACCAAACACACACACACACACACACACACCTCCCCACAAACACAGCCGCGCACGCTTTTGCCTATAACTGGCAGTCTATCTCATTACATTTTCATAATGCCATTTCCAATAGGGTTAATGGGGAAAAGATAATTAAAATTAAAGTGCACCATATTGAGTGGAATAATAGAAGTTGAGCTGTTATGTGATGTGGCGTCGTCTTCGTAGATCAACTACCTACTGTATACTGCTTCTGTTTAATATGTTGTGTGTTTGTGCGCGTGCTTGCGTGCGTCGCTGAGGCTATGTTGCTATGGTAACACCGGAGTCGGTCATTGGCCCAGGAGTGTGCAGAACTGTGCTCGTGTCGAGTGTATTTGTGCGCTTTTGTGTGTCAGATTAAGTGTGATTCTAATGATCTGTTCATTCACCGTGGATCTTAATCTCGCCGTTAGAGACACGTGCCACACATAAAAATATTGTAACTGTCACGTACACACAAACATGCCAAAATTCTTGTTGTCTTTCTATGAATAATTCAGTTAAAATAAACACTTTCATTTAGCGCATTAGCATTTAGCTTCCACTTAAGGAAGATGCCAGAGAGCTAAATGTGTGTGCAGTGCACGTTGTATTGCGTGTGTGTGTGTGTAAGCTTATGTTGCACACTGTATAACTGGATGTATGCATGTTTGGGTGTGGACCCTGTTAGTAGGCCGCTAAAATAAGATGGAGCATCTGTCTATCAGCCAAATGTGGTTTATCACGACAAAGCCAACGGCAATATTTTTCAAAATTCTCCTCCCAACATCTGTGTGTGTGTATGTGTGTGTTGTTTTTTATGTGATTTCCTTTGATAGTTGCAGGCCTGCTCGGTCACATCAGGCCTTTGCAGACAGTTCTGTCCTTGCATAGTTTTACTTTCATACATCCATCAATACAGTCAGACAAACACACATACTCTGTTAATGTGCACAGCATCACAAGTAAAACTATCAATACTAATACACTTTTGGACTATTATTAAAGTTTGTCAGTGATGTAGTTGGAAGAAAATGGACGAGTTTTTAATCTGTTGGTCATTATCTGTGTACATGTATATTTGAACAATGGTAAACAAGAGGAATATTGTTTTATCGTTTATTTTGGTGAGCCCTTTATGTTGGTACCAACACGATATGTCGCACTGCAATCACGACGGTATCATGATACTAAAAAGGCAACAGCAGGACTTGTGTACTGTCTTTCACTGCATTGTGGTTAAGTTTCACAGAATTTGGTGAGTGAAGTGATACAATGTACAAAAAAGTGCCCAGTCTTTGCTTACCGCCGCTAACTACACACACACACACACACACACACACACACACTGATTGCAGCTTGTCCACGTGCGTCATCATTCCGATGTAAAATAGCCATAACCCGGCAAAAAGCAGAACTGCCAGGAAGCAGAACAGTTCTGGAGTTCAAATGTTTAAGGTTGGATACAACTATGCCTCACTAAAATTTGTATGAATTCAATCTGTGTGTCTACGCCACGAGAAGTCATAAAGTTGTGACTCTGGTTGGTCAAATTGTCAGGGGAATCTGTTCAGAGTGCCTGCATGTTTTAATAAAATACTGATTCGCTGCCAGTATTGATGTATCGATATTTTGTCCCATGTGCTAAAAAGTCGGTATGAGAAAGAAAGTGGATATTTTTAGGGTCATCTGGGTTTGTCTTGGTGTTCCTTCGTAATTCTTCATAACTTAACTGAGGCTCATCTTTCAAATGGTGTCGCTGCATACAAAGTTGTGCGTCACTTGTCTAGACCTCAGCGAAGCGAATGTTCACACCTTGGGTAGTTTTAATAGTGTGGCTGTGTATTTAGTTAGCTGTTGCGATGCAATTAATAGAACTACTTTGTGGTAATCTTTACATGAGTTTAGATAAAACATCAGTTCAGTCTACCAGCCACAGCCTCATGCTCGCCTCCACTTCCCCCCCCAGTGTTTGTCTGGGGAGAGAGCGGCTCGTTACCTGTCCGTAAAGCTCCCCTGCAGCAGCCTCGGTGGGCCAATCCAAACACAGAGCGAGCGTCTAAGGGAGGAGGAAGCAGAGACGGAGAGAAACTAGACGGAGAGAGGAGAGCGAGAGGCGCGCTGGCACGCTTGACTGCACCGCCACTGACCTCCCAGCGCCGCCTCAGCAGCCTCCCCTCCTCCTCCTCCTCCCCTCCACCTCGCCGCCTCTCGCCCTCTCTGCACCTCTCCCTCTCCCCCTCCCCCTCCCCCTACCGCTCCCCCCTCCCCCTCCCCTTGCCCTGTGCCGCTCCACTGGGCTGCAACTGCCCGCTCGGCTCAGCGCGTGGGGGCCGAGGGTGCAGGAGAGCATGAGTGTGTGTGTGTGTAAGAGTGTGTGTGTCTGTATGTGTCTGGGGGAGGCGGGGGACTTGGTCGCATGCCTGTCCGCCCTACAGTGCTTTCTCACTTTTTTTTCTCTTTCTCTCACACGGCCTTGAACAACCAAGTGTTGCCTAAAGTCTTTACATAAACCACACACACACACACACACACACACACTTACACACACATACAACTAGTACACAGTTATCCCGAATCAGATTTGTTTTGCCAAGTATGAAGTACATTTGCACTTATAAGGAGTTTTACTTGATTAGGTTGGTGCCTGATCTTCTGGCAAATGTATAGTTGTTTCTGAATAACGGTGCTTCAGTCCAAAAAACTTTAATCGGACCAGAATTAATGTTCAGACTTCAAAGGAACCGGCTGAAAAAGTAAAGAAAATTGTTTTTTAATAATAATATAAATATATTTATATATATATCTTCAATATATCCATCTGTATGGTTGAGTGTGGGGAAACATTTACTGCTCCCCATAAATTAAACATTTTGATTTGTCAAGGCTCACCTGTTGACATTATTATGTGTTTGTGTTCTTGTTAATTTTTGCAGTATAAAAAGTCCCTCACACATGTTAACGTACTAAACCGTTGTCTTTACCTTAATTTGAACTCGCAAAATGCAACAAATCACAGCTTTAACTTGATTAGATGTCACTGGAGACATCATTATTGATAGCGTATGCTCTGATAAAGTTGATGTTTTCCTGATACATATGAAGACATTAACATATAAATGTGGTTTTGCCCAATAATTGGAAAATGGGGTTAATAAAATGATTCTACCGTATTAGTGACTATAGAGGGCTCCAGACCAACTTTTTTCACTTAGCTCCCTGCTGAAATGTTGTGGAGCACCAGCACAAAATTTAGGAGCACCACTTAAATCGACATGCAACGCAGCACATTCATATACTTTTATTGCTTTGGCGGCAAAACGTTACCAGCAGAAACAATGTTGCTGTTTCACACGATATAACATTTGGGGCCATATTTGCAAGTTTCACTGGTGCTCCTAATTATAAGATTTAGACGCGCTGTCTCCAAAAATGCGACTACATGGTTGCAGTCTAGAGCCCTGCTGTGCCGTGTGTCAGTGCTAGTGTGTTTGTGTGCTTTTGGTGAGTGCATGTTTGTGTTTGTGGTGGAGGAATGTAAATAAAAGTGTCTATATGAACATGATGTTCACATGCCAGAATAGTTCAATGTGCTTCTAATTATAAATCTGCAGTTTATTCATATTCAGCAGCTCTTAGTCTTTGGTGTTCTTGCAGATATTGCAGCAAGTTCGTGTAAGCGCGCGCTAATAATTTGATTATAACCAGATCAGGCGAATAGAAGGCTGGTCGGTTTACGTGTGCACTGTACAGTATAGTGTGCCTTTTGTCCGATTTCTTTCACTGGTTTGATTCTGAACGTGCACCAGAACGGTCGGGGAGAACAATGGATGCAAATGGATGATTTAATACACAAACCACCCAAACTATTCTGGGATGAGAGCAAAGCAGCTTCCGTGTCACGATGAACCCAAAGTAATAGAAACTGCATTAAGGTGCTCTGTGAATTCATAAAAGCAAAAACAATAACTGGGTCTCTTTATTTTCTTCTACTAGAAATCCCCACGGACGTTATCCTGACTATCAAACACATCATATAAACTTTATTATTGGGTTACCAGGGAAATCTGGTTACCGTGGCCCATGTAAACACTTTAATCAAACTATTACTTTAATCTGATTATTCACAGTAATCTGGTTATGCCGGTCATGTTTGCATACTGAGCACTCTCAATTTGATGAAAGCTGACAAATTTGTAGCTAATCACCTTTCATAGGTGCACCTGTGAAAATGTCAGGACGGGTGAGTCAGAGGTGAGGAGAATGAGACTAAACAAAGTAAGAATTAGTCATTTTTTGGAGGATCTCGGTCTCGCACAAACACACAGCAGACAAACTGTTTGTTACAGCCTTGCTTCAGAGCTGTTATGTGAGCACGGTAATGACCGCTTCAACCCCCCCACCCTCCTCACGCTCGTTTTTTTTTTCCTCTCTCCTTCTCTGTCGTCTCCTCATTCCCCCTCCCCCTTTCCCCTAGCGCTCGCGCCAAGTCGGCCCGCCATCCCGCCTCCACACACACACACAGACACACACACACACACATGCTGCGAGGTAACGGCAGACAGGCGCGTGACTCATTAGGCATTCGTCCCCCAGGGAGATCGCTGGGGGGGCGCGTGCGAGGGAGAGAGAGCGCCGCAGCTGCAGGAATGTCACGGGCGGCTACCGCTGTGTGTTCGTGTGTGTGTGTGTGTGTGTGTGTGTGTGTGTGTGTGAGTACATGTGTGTGTGGGTGTGTGCTTGCTAATGCTTGTTGGAGCCAGCGGCAGGGCACTGCACCTTTCAGGAAATAACGCAAGGAGAAAGAAGAAAAAAAAAACACACACACACTTATTAGTCCTCTTTTCCACCAAGAGCTCATTTAAAAGTCTGAAATAAATTTAGAGAGAAAACATTAGATTGCCTTATAATTTCTGCTCGGAGTGAGACGCCTTTGCTGGCCAGCGTGTAGCTGTGATATTAGCCCATATTTTTTTTTCACTACAAGAGTGTTTTGTTGCCTTCAAACCAAACCCTTGATGTAAATGTATGAATTCAGGCCAACCAAATGACTTACAGAAGCGTATTCAGTATGGCTGCTAATGTCCGCACGTTGCTCATCATACATTCATGTTTCTCTTTGAAATATTAAAGCTTTATTACCCATCACTATCTACCTATTAACAAATGATGTATGCTGAATGATGTTTTTTTTGCCCGTAAAAGACCAAATCATAGTACTGTAGAATTCTAGCCATTTCTCAAGACCGCCCTTCAGTGTGAGCCCAGATCGCAGTGTATCAGATGCTTCACCAAATCTCAGACAACCACATGACATTCACTGCCATTCAAGACCTGACAGTTGGCTGAAATCACGATTTTATCTTCTACAGACCGTTTCAATTTGCACATTTCTACCAGATGTCCTCAACTTTCCAAATCACTTCAGACTCATAATCATTTTACTTGCTTATGTTGGAGTCTTGTTGTTACAGAATCCTAAAAACAAGCAATTTTGGAAAAGGACACATAATTATTACATTTCTAGTAAGTAAGTTGTTTCATTCATATTTAAACAGTCAAGTTTATTGTGAAACTGAAACAGCCTGCCTCCATCACAAGTTGTTGATAACCACATTGGGGCGATCACTGTAAAAAATGTGTGCATATCTGTCGATGCATTGGCTCCAAAAGTATTCAAATGGTGTATAGGGTGGGCTCTAATATTTAGAGGCACTCTTGAGAATTGACAACATCTCATGTTATCTGACCTCTAATAGAGCTAAAATATACCACTTGTACTCCTGTGTTTAAATGTACTGTTTCAAACTAAAGCTGTAATTTGTTGGAATAATTCACCATTTTAGCTCAAGTTCAACTTCGAGTGTTGCTCTGAGAGCGAACTGTATCTGTTGGAGAATTCATGTGTGACATGAATATTAGAATGTGAATGAATGTAGTGTTTATGTGATTGTGGGAAATGTTTGTGAACGTGGTCATGCATGTGCTGATATGACCATTATAATGGTCTGTCCATGTTGTGTAATAAGTTGGTCAGTGTGTCCTCATGCTTGTGCATCTCTATGTGCTTGTGTCTTTTTTTGAGTGTAAATGTGAAGCCCAGATATATTTCTTGGCTGCCTGACTGTCAGACAGAAAGCGTGGGAGGTGATATTCATAGAGGTGCTTTTAGTGGGACTTTTATGAGAGACTTTTTTCCATGGCTGAAAAGGAGGTTGACCACACACAGTAAGGTTGCCTCAGCTCTGCGCACAAATGCGCGCATGTGTCTGTGTGTCTGTGCGTGCGCATATGAGCCTGTGCGCCGAGGCGCCCTTCCTTTGAGCGCTCCTACGTGGGCTGCCAGGGGTGTGTTTTGCTTCGTGTTTTGTTTCGGAGAGCCCTCCCCCGTGCTGCGGAAGTGTTGCCGGAAGCAGTGGGAGCTCACCCCCAGTTCTGCGTCAGTGCCACTAAAGAAAGGATCGGGGCTTTCCGGGAGGAGAGAAGAGGGAGGAAGGGGGGAGGGAGTGACGGGGGCTGTCAGCCTGGGTATGTCACGGCCATGTGGGTGGTTGTCTACACGCTCATACACACACAAACACACACACACACAGCCACAGTCACGACTGGTCTTAGACGCTCTATTCCTGTACACACTCCACTGCTGGCGTGCTCCAAGTAAAATCCCCTGTTTTTAGAGGGGAATTCTAAGGAGCCAAGAACAGGTGTGTGTGTGAGAGAGTGTGCATGCGCATGTGTGTGTAGGTGGTGAGGTAGGTGTAGCGCTCATGTGATATTGTGTTTTACCCTGACGATGGGAAGACAGCAGTAAAGAGAGTCGGAGGTGGAGAATTTAACAGATGTGTGTGCCTGACAGATGTAACTGTGGGTTGCGTCCGTCGTTTCCGCCCTGTTGGAGCTCCAGCATCAACTTCCTGCAGCCGAGGCCGCGTGTGGAAGTAGCACAACTATCAGAAAGTGATCCACTGTCCTCAAACGCTAGAGCAGAACTTGTAGAAAGCTCTGACAGGAAAGAAGAAAGGAGGAAAAACCTCTTTCCTGGCAAGGCATGATACAAAAAAAGAGAGGAAAGAAATGTGCAGAACTCTGTGGCCTGCTCATCCTGGGGGATGTTTTCATCTTTCCCTGTCTCTCTTCCCCCCAACTCTTTTTAATGTCTGCCATTTGAGCGACTCCAGAGGGGCTGCACCTGTTTGCCTCTTGGCTAGGAGCCCCCAAATCCCTCCTCCTGCCCCCGCCTGCCACTCATGCTGCCGCGCCTCCTGGGATGGAGGGAGCGAGGGAAGGAGGGAGGAGTGGTGGAGAGCAGGGTTGCGTGTGGTGGAAGGGATAGCTGGAGGGCTCGAAGGCGTCCGGGAGTACGAGCAGAGATGTAGGCACAGAGAGAGGGCGGGGGGGATATAGTTTCAAATCCAAGTCCACTCCACACCGGACAGACCTTACTTCTGTGGAGTTTCTCTCTCTCATGTTTTGACTCCCCACATTCTCTTTCATTTCTGTATTTTTTTCTCACCTGTTCTCTTCTCTCTTGCGTACAAACCCACATCCGCTCTCGCTGTCTTCCCTGTTAACTTTTCTCCTCAGCCTACCCTTCCCCTGCTCTTCTCCGATTTCCTCCCCCGGCTCGGTCCTTTATATTCTCTCCATCTCTCTCTCCCTTCATATCTCTACTCTTCTCTCCCTCTCCCCATAGCTCCCCCTCCTCCCTCCTCTCTGTGATAGGACCATGTTAATCTGCAGTGACCTCTTCAGGTCACATTAAAGGTCGCCCAGCTTCACTTCCTAACGCCCCCAGGGCCACAATCTCCTCTTTATCCCTTCTTCTCTCCGCTTTCTCCTGGCATCTTTGGGGGAAAATAAACACTCATTTCACCAACCAACTTTTCTGCCCCTCACTTCCGTTTAGAGGAAAAAAATTATAGCAAATGTGACGTCTGTGTTGCATGCTGGGGAAAGAAACGGCTTGTTTTTAAAAGGTAGTTAGTCTGTTATTGGCCTTAAATAGAGTATTGGAGGATTCCAGTGTTACAATATCTGGCTGAGGGCTGAATGCTAATTTTACAGATTAGCTTGTTTTGGTTTTAGTGTAGCTCATTGGTGCCAGCTATACTGACATTTCCATCTTTGCCGTTGAGCCGGTTTGTGGTAGGGTCTGATGAGTGTTGGACAAATGTAATATGGCAGATGGCCTATGACGATTTCTTCAGTTAAACATGGAATTGGATGATCATATTGTTGTTTGGAAGGAGGAGGCTCATGGGCTACCACCATAGAGATACTATAATTTCAGTGGACCCTCGATGACGTTAAAGGTGCAATATCTAAGAATTTTAGCTGAAAATATTCAAAAATGTGGATAGTGTATATTATTTGTAACAACAGTTTTGACATTATGACATCTATGAATAGTGTTGCAATTTGTCTACTAAAATTAGCATGCTAACCAGCTAGCTTTGGCTCGTCCCAGTCCCAGTCTGTTCTGGTAGCTCCACGGCTAATTGAGCTAACTAGCTAAGAGCAGCTACAGTTAGCAACAGCTAGCGGTTACTCTGGTGATATGCTGCCCTCCATTTGTTTCGATCATGAATTTGACACGTGGCCATTTCTTACATATTGCACCTTTTAACCAGTCGTGAAACCATATGACGGCTATGCACGTACTCATTGAACTGGAGTTTCATTCAGTAGCTCTCACTAACAAGATTCTATTGATTTATAGCTGTTGGTCCAAACGTTTAGTTGTCATGTGCTCGCACATCCCTGACAGAAGGTGTCAGATACCTGTTTATTGAGACCCGCCATCCTGGTACAAATGTGTTCTTTGTAATAATTGTAGAACTGGATGTTGTGTAACACTAATTATATAAAAGTAGATATGATTACTATAGTTTTTCATCACACAATTAAATTTGTCTGAATTTTTTAGCCATTCATTCATTTTTTTTGCTACACATCTCAAAGCTTTTTCCATCACTTCAAATGAACTATTTTCTATTTCTCTGCTCTTTGCTCGCTAGTTTTCATGTTTCAGTTAATGTTTAGTGTTACATCTGACTCGATATGTGGGTTTATTTTTATATTTTTTATGGAATTGCAGTCTCTTTTTATCAAATTAGTTACGGATCTATTTGTCCACATATCTACATTTTAGAGAACTCAGTGAAAACAAAGTGATGCAGATGGATTATACACAAGCAAACTGAGAAGCTGTTCCAACAATTTGACAACCTATATATGAATCCTGTTGTTCAAGTGTCTCCTTTTTCTTTGTGCCTTGTGCAGAACCGCGGGCGCTTGGCTGAGAAACGCACCATCCCCCTGCCTCCCAACAGGGTGCCCAAGAAGGAGCTGGCCTCCATCTTCAGCAGTGACGACAGCGAAGGCAGCGAGCGGGCCAGTGGGGATCATGCCCACATCAAACAGGAGGACGAGTTGCATTACAGTATCATGAGAAAGAGGTGAGGCACCTTTGACTTCTATCGCCCTGGCATAATGTTGAACAAGCACATTTGACATTTGGGTCCCGTGTTATTCTCATACCAGATACCTGTTGAACTTTTCAGCTATTTTCTACTTCTTACATTTTCTTCTCCTTTGCTGTGCGTGTTTAGTAGACACTGACACCCATTTACGTTTATGCGTAGGCTTTAATTGTATACGACTGTTCGTGAAATCTCCACAAGAAGTAATGTCTCTGAGGTCTCACTTGTGTTAGAAATAATTAACAATAATGAATCCCCAGTTTTGTTTGCCTTTCTTCAGGAGAACTTTTTTTTTTTTTTTAAATGGCACCTCAGACGTGTGTGCAGTATTTTCATCAAAAGTGATTTCAGGATAATTTTGAGGTGTTAAAAGGCGCATTCTGAGACGAACAGACAAAGAACTGTGTTTCAAAAATACACACATGGCTTTTGCTTCGGGATGTCTAAAGGAAAGACGTGTGCTGAGCTTTGGAAGTGTTAATTGGTTTGTTGGTTTGCATTTTGTTGCTCCTGCCAAGTCTCAGTGTATCTGTCTTGACTTGATATTGAAAGACTGAGTCACCTGAGTCACCGCTGTCTGCTTCATCACATAGTGTGCGCTGCCTTGGAGCGGTTTTCATACAAAACATTAATAAGACGCCCCTTCTTGCCTTGTTATTGTTATTTTTGACTTGGTAATAAGGGAATAATACAAAGAACACTTGGACAGGCTAATTAATTGAAGATTAATAATAAGAAAAAGCATATGCTGCTTCAAAAACACTTTAAACACCCACAGTCCGGCATGTATCTAGTCATCCTCATCCTTCACACTACAGTCTTTTTGGTAGTTCTAATCAAATCAAGTGGCATGTATTAAGAATGCAGCTTAAATGTTTTTAGAAATGTCTTCAGTTTATTCATGAAATTAAATATGTCGCAGTTTCGTGTGAATCGGTCATTGGCTGTCTGACTAATTGTCAAAACTGAAATTTTCCACGATAATGGACACAGAAGGGTGCTCAGGATCTGTCAGCTTTTGTAATAAAAATGTGGACTACATTTACTAAAAGCCTGTTTGGATTCAAGTGAATTATCATTTTCACATCTCCATACATGCAAACGCACTCGCATGCACGGTGGCAGTGAGGTCACCTTATTAGGATGAAGCAAATGTGCCCTGAGGACACCGCTGCCTCGCTCTGATGTAGTTAGGCAACTATAAATTTGTGGGAAAAAAATGTCAATCAGTGTTTCCCAAAGCTCAAGATGATGATGATGTCCTTAAATGTCTTGTTTTGTCCACAACCCAGAGATGTTCAGTTTACTTTCATAGAGGAGTAAAGAAACCAGAAATATTCACATTTAAGAAGCTAAAATCTGATCATTTGGGATTTATTTTCCTTAAAAATGTGCTTAATTCATACATCAATGATCAGAATAGTTGCAGATTAATTTAATCGTTGAAAACTAATCAATTAATCTTTGCGGCTCTACTGTGATGGTGGAATTATATTTATATGTTATGTTATGTTTTTTTTCTATCACATGGATTTGATTATTCGGTATGTACATATACAGACTTGTATGATTCAGAAATCAGACAGGCTATGGACCGATATAATGCAGAAGCCGTTCATTGATTAACCTCAGAAAGTCCCCAGCTGCATTATAAGCAGCTTGTGCAACCTCATTACAGGAGGGGATGTTTTTCATGTCTTGAGACTTGCGTGTGACACGGCGGACAGCACAGCAACTGTGAAGCTTTAAATGGATCCACTAACCTCATTTAGGAGGGCTTCCCCTCCCCCTGACACTTGTGCCGCTGGCGTGTTAAGATGATAATGAATTTAAAGAACACTTATGACTAATATGTCAGGCTTTTACCCTTTGAAAGGCGACGGACTCGCTGGAGCCGCAGCTCCGGTCTGTCCCGGGCATCCGTCTCAGCCCTGCTTTATCCCCCAGCGCAGGTCTGGACGAACGGGATAATGGGATGTCCAATCACGGAAATGTGATTTCCATTGACCGCAGCTTCGTAAGTGAGTCGTAGAAGGGTCTTAACAAATTGGATTTGGCCAATGGATGTGAAAAATACAGGGCCTCTGTATACATGTGTGATGTATCTGTGCTGTCTCATCCACACATCATCAAGGCTGGCGGCAGCATGTGTCACACCCACTTGGTTGCTGCAAACTGTAACCGCACTTAAATCTACATGGACTCATCCAATCCAACCCAATCACCAGAATAAATGTTGGCAATATACGTTTCAGCAAAACACGGATATGCTGAAACTTTTATATCCTTTATGTTGCATCTTAACTTTCTTAAGGTTCAGTTTTCAATTTTCTGTCGTAACAATGCTGTAATTATTGTCTGGTTAGGTTTAGGCACAAAAAACACTAGGTAAGGCCTTAGAAAATATGTTTATTTGGCTTAAAAATACCTGGTTTTGTCACCACAAACATCGTTAACAAATGTACCGACATCTCCTAAAATATCTAGTTTTGAATTTATCAGTGTCTTGTTTTGATGCCGTAGTAAAGTAAACCGCCAACATTGAATTGTGGCATCTGTGCAATACACTGAGGAGACTCTGTTTTTCCACTCACTCCAGTTCTTCAGTGCATAGTTATATATAATATCACTTGGTATATTATTCAAAAGGAGATTGTTTGGTTCGTTCAGGTGGCCAACTGTTGTGCCTTAAGAGGATTTGTCTGTCACTGTCAACAAGTGTTGCTTCTATAGCTCATCAGTCTCATCTGGATGTCGTCTCAAGTTCATTATAAACCGATCCACCTTCTTATAATCTGATTAATGTTAACAGTCGCCGGCTTTACAGACAATTAGTTTACTTGGTGCTCCATAGATCCATGCTCGTCCTGCTGAATAAGCACAGAACATCTAGACTCTGAAGTGCAGCCAAGCCGCGGAGCCAACCAAATAATCATTATCACATAAGGCGTGCTGTACAGAGAAGCTCCTCTGGGTTCATCAGAAGTAAAGTCCTGTGTGTCTTCTGTAAACACCACATGACCTGAAAGAAGGAAGCAAAAACTAGTTGTTGTTATCACCTTGGCATTGCTTTGGTATCAGCGCTGCAGATTGTTTGGATTCGTTAACTCTGATTTATGGATTTCATTTCAGGGACTAAATATTTGATGGCGGTAACTTAGGATTTTAGTGTCTCACTCAAGGGCAAAACAAAGCCTACCTTAGTGTTTGTTTCAGTTGGCCGTAGATAACAAGGCTTTGATTGAAAAGTGCTGACTGAGAGTCTGGGTAATTACCCGGCAACCACCGTGGATTTTATAAGTTACACCCGCTGACGTCTGCCTTTCAGCTGTAGAAGAGGGAAAAGAAATCCACCATACCCATTATTAACGCTCACCTAAACAAACAAGGGCAGTTTTTCTGTTTCGCAATCTTGATCACTTACATATGCAAATGCTTCCATCTACGAAAAGTCTCAAAGGCTGTCTTAAAATCTGCAGACCTCTACCACAGTCCAACAAGAAGAAAAAAAAATAAAAAACTCCAGCTGTTACCATAGTCTGCCTGTCAGAGGCTATCACGGGGTCCTTTCATACAAGACCCATCTTGTCCTCTGCTCATCAAATCAGCAGAGAGTAAATCTGATTGAAACAAGCAACATACTGATTCAACTTAACCTACTAACATCCAAGTAACTGGTTTCAGACCAGCATTTTCATTTTCAGCAGCAAGTTTATGGTATGGCTGGGCAAAAAATGGAAAAACATTTTCTTATTAAGACTTTTAATTTTAGTTGATTTTGATTGTTATTGTTACTTTTAAGCGCTCTGTGGAACATTTGTTTGCAGACACATTTCTAAACTAACATTAGCTACTGTTACTCTCTGTCAGTGGAGCGGAGAGAAGCATTGAGACGAGGCACTCGAGAACGTGCATAAAGTCACATCCTTTGGACTGTTGCAGATAATCCTACCTGAGTTCTTAACAAAGAAATCCACAGTCCGGCAGCATTAAACAACTTAAACGAATCGTCCACAGGCTTGAATTTCAGTTAAACGAGAGACTGAGAATTGTCATTTTTCACATTATGTTACAATCCACACATAAATGGCCAATAAAAAAGTGATTAAAGAATGTAAATTGCTACAAATTGTTACATAGAGCCCCTTTAATGACCTATTTTTAATAAAGACCAGGAGAGAAAAGGTTGAATTTTTTTCTATTAAGTTCATAGTTTTATGATTTAAAAGTTTTTTGTTTTTTTTTACTATTTAATTTATGTATGTAAATTAACTTGTAATTTAGCTTTTCTAATTGACTTATTCATGTTTACCCTGCTAGTAATGCAGCCCAAGAAATTCTCAGTTTTACCGGCGGCAATGCTAACATAACTCATAAGCAGCTGATTGCAAGCAGTCACCAAAACACTGCAGCATAGTCTTATTTTTTGCACTGTTTTTTATTTTATATATTTAAAAAAAAAAATTCTGGCCATCTGCACCTATTTTCTCACCCCACGCTGTTTCCGTCATGTCGTTAACACATTAAATGATTGGCTGTTTGTGTGTGACTTGTGCTCCATTATCAAGGGATATGATTGGCTGTTTCTGAGCCAGGGCGTGTTCCTTACGTTGCTTTCATTGCGGTTTACATTAAATGTATTTGAGTGAATTATTAAACTTTCTATCTAACTAATGCTCTTATCGCTGTTGATGAAGTGTCTATCGCTGGTACGTATCACTATCTTTTTATCGCCCAGGCCCAGCGTAAAACATTATAGGTAATAATGTAATAGCCTTTTGATAATAGCCTTGAACTGCTGTCTGCTTTTTACCTCGGTGACATGTTGATGCAGCTGTGGTGCTTACAGAGAGAAAACAGCAGCTGATTAGCGACGTTAGAAGCAAACAGAGGACGCTCATGTTTCTTAACATTGAGAGGAATCTGAAGTTACAGCTTCCTAAATCTGTGTTTTCTCAGTTTCCCCTCAGAGCCCTCCTCTCTGTATGAAAACACATCTCCTCATGGCATTTGTTAATCGGTTTGCTGCCCTCAATCTACGTCATAACCTCAGAGAGAGAAAGACACTGACGCTGAGTTAGCTACTGTATGTCTATTGCATTTGACATTTTGTCCTCTGGCTTTATTGAACAACTGTGTCATTGCCTTATGCCAGTAAGAGGTCACGGACAGTGTGAAATTACTGGAAATGGCTCTCCCCTAAAGCACTAATTAGCGAGCTTGGAGGTTTTTATAGCTTTCTAGAGGAGCTTTCCACTTCAAGAATTTTTGGCCTTGTTTACACGCGTTTGCCATGGCAACAGAGTCACAGCAATTTAGTAGCTGATTGGGCGTTGGCTAGCAGCAAGACGCCCATTGTTTTTCCCGCATAGAGCAGTGTTTTGTCCGTCAACTCCGTGTCAAAACAGAGGATCAACAAAAAGATGGTCAGCAGTCTAGTCTCAGATTTGGCGTCGGCTTGAAGTGTGAGGTTCCATCATTTCCACATGTGAAGAACACAGTGTTTACTGTTCATGTGCTGTCATACAGTATGTTGAAATCAGCTGAAGATAATAAGAGCATTGCTCTTTCGTACTGTCGCTCCAGCGTGATCTTTGAAATTTCTGTCTGCTGCTGTAATTTGTGATTTCCTTTTTCAGTCAACATTTTCCATTAAAGCTGTTGACGAGTTTCTTTCCGTATCACAAAAATGAGACAGATCATAGCAGTAACAACAATAGAATTAGAAAAACAAGAAAGGTAATCGCTCAAAAAGTGTGAGCCAGAGGAGAAATTACCAGTAAAACCAGCAGCGTGTGCAGGAGAACCTAAATGCAACATGGCGGATTTACCGTATCTTCTATTTCCTTGTACTTTTCTCTCCTCCCTTGGCTGCCTTATCGACCTCATGTCAGCCTGTAGAGCAGAGGAACAACAAGGAGAAGAGAAGCCGGGCTACTCTTACTTATTTATGTATCTATTTCTGTATTTATTCATTACCCCCTCCGCTTGCAGGGATCCCAGTTGCGCGTTGCCTTTCGATCCAACTGTGAGCAGCATGACAATTGTTTTTTTTCCGTTGCTCATTGGAATCAGACAAAACATTAAATGTATACGGAACAGATCCATATCCCTGCTTTAAGCTTTGTGTGTCCTGATGTATAAGCATTTCCTTAATGAAAGACTTACAAAATATGTTTTTTTCTGGCTGAACATCAGAGAAACTTCCCATCATTCCCTCTTTTTCTCCGCACATTGCCCAAGTCCATACCTTGCTTTGCAGTGGTTGTTGAATATTACATATTGCCTGCCTGGTAGTATTTGAATGAGCTGTGGACCACCTGTGCAGGTTGGAGTGTGTTCGGGCTGTTGCCTTGAGAGCAGAGGAGGGCGCACAGTAAATCTGCGAGCACCAGATGTTACACAGCGCCTGCGACCTGTCTCTCTCTCTCTCTCCCTCTTTTTTTCTTTCTTCTCTCTCTCTCTCTCCTCCTCCACTCCTCCACCTTCACTTCCCTGCTGTCTGTCTGTCAGCACTTTCCCAGTGGTGGTGTGAGACATGGCGTCAGGGCGCCTGGGCTGCCAGCTTCTGCCAGCTCACACTGTGACCTCCAGCCCCGCCACCTCAGCTCCGCGTGCCAATGCCGCAGCAGGCCACTGCTGGGCCTTTATACCGAGTCGCTTCCCCGTGCCAGGAGGAGTCTTTTCTAGTTGTTTGGCCCATTTTAAATCGTAATGCCTTCTTTAATGGGTCGAAGGGAGCACAACCTTTCTTAACTACAGAAAGAGCACCAATAACTGATCTGTGTTAATCCATTCTTACAGGGACACTAGACATTATATGGTTTTCTTATTTCTTTTTTATGGAGATGCATTATTCAGATATACATAAAGATTTTAATCTTAAAACTGTAGAAACATCATTCAGAACATATTGTAATAATGAATATCAGGAAGTTATCCCCAGTAAGGTCCGACCATGTGACTTTATCTCAGGAAAAATGTGTGGAAGAGAATGGTGAGAGACAAAATTCTTTGACCCCAAACTGTGCCTTGAATTACACATGTCTGTCACTTTAAAAGATAATTGTTCATTGTAATAAGTCATAGTTTGTCATAAAACTAATCAAGTATAGGACGCTCACCAAAACCCAAACTGAAACGTTGTAGAGCCGGTCCAGTAGCTAGCTCACAAAAACTGACTAACTCTTCTTTCACATATCCGCAGCCGTCAATATTGCCAGACTTGTTTTGATTTTCACCTTTTTTAATATGTTTTCTGTGCCGAGGTAATGATAATGTCGGTGTTGGTGACATATATATTGAGTAAGACGGAAAACTAGATGGTCCCTCTTTACAACAAACTATGACAGAGAACTTTTTGACAAATATTCACTTAAATACAGAGTTTATGTTATCATCTCTGTGTTGGATATCAGTAATGTCCATGAGTATTAAACATATTAGTTGTACCAGTGTCTGGGTCAGTGTGTCTGTCCTGTGGCCCAGGATGACTATTGACCAGATCGGGGATGAGCTGAGGATGAGATGATTGTCTCCGGTGTGCACCTGGATGATAAGAAGGCAGCTCATGTCCTTCTTAGCTATCGGGCCCAGCAGCCAACAATATAACCCTCCCGCCCCGCCTCCATCCTCTCTGAGTCCCCCGTCCTTCCCGGCTAACCCCAAGCCTTAGGAGATCCTTAGGGAGCGCTGACTCAGGTGACTGGGTTTTAAACACTGTCCCCACCCCCCCTTCATCTTCCAGGGCTTGAGAATGACCTTGCCTCCACCCAGAGAAATAGAGGGGGGAGGGGTTCGAGGGAGGGCAGAGGCGGGTGGGGACAGGGCTAGGCCCTCATTAGCCCAAGCCGAGGCGGGGCAGCTCAGGAAAAGTGCGCTAATTACCCCACTAACAATGTCCTTGCCGTTCATGGCTTAGAGCGGCCACTTCGCCACGGGATAATAACCCCATCACCTCTCTGAGAAGTTCAGGATGGCATTATCATGATCACTTTAAATGATGGACAGAGGGTGGGGTTATAACGCAGCCTGCTGATGGATGGATTGGGCTGCAGTCTCTCACAGTGGAGCGTGTAACTGCAGTGTGTGTGTGTGTGTGTGTGTGTGTGTGTGATGAGTGTTTTGTTGCAGTCACCGGATGACGCAGATACATTATTATATGACTTAAAGCACAATTAAAAAAAACCTCCCCTGCATCTCATTTTCTTTTTGAAGAAAAGCTCGCAGACACAGATAGCTACTAATTTTAGCAAGTTGCACTCTAAAAAAGAAGTCTGTCATTAGTCTAAAAAGTTTGCATTCGCCGTCCAATCAAGCGTCTCCTCGCTTAGCAACCGGTGGCGACTGTTTTGTCTGGGACTGTTTTCTGACTCATTGGTCCTCTGTGACTGAAAGGTGACTGGTGAAGCCAGCAGTGGCCAACATTAGGCCCCTCTATGCTTTCCTTCATCTTTGCTGTTAGCGTGTGGAAAACAGCTTGGCGACCGACAGCCTGACATTACAGCGGGAGCCTGTAATCATGGGACTGTAAAAACCCAAATCCAGCAGCCGCAAACAGTGTGGCCTCGTCATAGTGGTGGCAGCTAAGAACCGTTCACCGCTTCTGTCCCATAAACTGTGCTTGCTGTGTCACACCAGACCCCCTTCATAGATGATTCTGCTTTCAATAAAGTTGCCCGTTAAGGCTATAAACAAGATTCCTGCTGACACGAGAAGATGCCGATACCGTTAAACTGACAAATGTCTAAATACTGCATCTTCTCAGGCTTGAGTGTGCACGAACCTTTGAGCACGAGCACGTATGTCACAGTCATTTAACAGTACATGATAAAATATGCAGCCCTGCACCTCTCCTACCGCACAAGCTGTTTGCCATTATACTGTGACTACGCTCGTACTGCGCGGCCGCTGTGCTCCCCTCAAACTCTAAGCGCCTATTTCCCATCATTATGCCATTTAATGCGATCAGGATGGTAATCAGATTGCACATGAAATACCTCCATGACACAGTTGTGTGGGTCCACTAGTGTGGGGAGGTTAGAAAGGCGGCTGGTGGAGCATTTGGAAGGGCAGAGTGGCTCCAACCAGATCTGAGCCTAATCTGCGAGACCTCCTCCTGCTCCTCCATTGGGTGCTGAAGGGCAGGACAGGGTGTTTGAGAAGCACAACAGAAAACAAGACAATTTCTTTCAATCGCCAGTGTCGTATACCATATATTCAATGTGTTACCCTTTGAATATTACAGTCCTAATAAGTAAGTCAGTCCTGTTCAAGGCTTAATCTTCCTTTATCTAAAATATCTGTCGTTTGTCTTTCCACATTATTCAATTGTCATCTTTCTCTAAAACAGCTGTCGGCGGCCTGAATTTAAAAAGAGCCATAATCAGGTTTTAAGCTGCTAAACGACTTATGAGTTGTGAATATGTTCGTTAATGCATCTTAGTGTGGAAGATGAGCAGGGATGAGACCCAAAAGTGCTGGATGCGGTAGTCTGTCAGAGTGTATTACACACCTCAGAGCTAAGAGCCGGTTGACAGGACAGCCACTTGTAGCTGCTGTGTCTGTGTGGAGGTATGCATTTTTAGAGAGGATGTCGCTGTCTGGATGAAGGATTTTCAGGGTGAGCAGTGTGTGAAATAGTATGAATTTATGCACCGGTTTGGATTTGCGTTGTGGAATTAAGTTTGTTTGGGGCTGCTTTTAAATGTGTTTATCCTCTCTTTCCTGTGCGTGTGTGTTACAGTCGTGACAGTGACCTCTCTACAATCATCTCCAACCTGCACCACACCAGACAGCACGGCATGCCAGAGGGCCAGTCAGCGTCTGACCACAACACCAGTACTGGACACACAGGTAGGACCCCAGTGGTGTTTGTGTGTGTGTTTAAAAGTTTGTCAGGATGTCATCCGTCTTTTCCTGCATCTTTTTCTTCCGTCACATCCAGGCTGATGATGTATCCCCTCTTTATCTCCTGTAACATATGTAAACGTTCCATTACCAACTTAATTCACCCTAATTTGTGTGATTGGGGGAACTGAACATAAGCTTATTACTCATTCCTTAACGTCGCTCTCAAGTTGATTACTTAATGTTCTTCCCACACTCTGCCACACTCCAGGATTCTTTTTTTTGTTAAACCCCCTGTTTTAAATTACCTCTGAATAAATAGCTTTGTTTGCCATTAATCCAGTTTCATGTGAGCATGTGAGGAACCATGGTGTGTGTGTGTGTGTGCGTGTGTGTGCTAAGAGCTTTTTCTTGCAGCTTACAGACAGAACACAGACAGCATTTAATCACAGCTATTTGTCAAGTGGCTTGTATGGGGATATTGTGCAGCCATCAAAGACATATGGTTGTAAAACAGCCTCTGTGGGTATCACTATTCAGCAATCAGCCTACAGGATTGGATGTCTCTGGGTTATTTGGGCCTATTTTTAGACATCATTTTCGTGTAATGTACTGTATCCTAACAAGGTATGGTTAAAGGCAAGAATGCCTCGCCAGCAGCCTGAACAAACTTTACATTATCAACACATTATCATATTATTACAGAGTATTTATTTTATATTTTCAGTACTTTTATTACCATTTTGATCTGATGTATGAGACACACTTAGGTCACGAGTTTTGTGGACAAACGTGAAATTGGTCTCAGTTCTGATTAAGGGCACTGATTTTACAAAATGTGTCAGTCTTGTTGCAGGCTCTTATATTTATTCCTCGTCAAAATATTTGTCTGGACATCTTTTATCAATGCTCTCCCTTAAGTCAGTTTACTATCATTTGTAGTCATTTATTTGTAGTCAGTTATCAACGTAGAATACAATAGTTGAGATATTTTTATCTTTAAGATCTGTGCTGACTTTTACCAACACAGGAAAAAAGTTTATCTATGATTTTGATCCTTAAAAAAACATTCAGCTGAATTAAATACAATACATTTACGCCTAATTAAAGAATAATTTGCTTATTTGTCAGTGAAGGCAGCACCTTTGCCCGGTGTTTGACCCTGTCTCTTCTTACGCCATGAGCCAGAGGCACAGCCAGTGCCATAATCAGCCCAGCCCGACACCTCCGCACCCTCTCTCTGTGTGCTCCTCTCTTCTGTCTGCCAGATTAATTGTCCATACGGTGCCTGTGATATCAGCCAGGGCGGGTGGGAGGTGGAGGGTATTAGACTGCTCAACAGCCATCCCAGCCAGTGTCTTAAAACCCCGGTTTGGGACGGATTTCCACCCAAATACCAGCCTAATCAGCCGCTAAACTTAATGGAGAAATCAGAGCCCTGAGTAGTTATCCTAATGGAGGAGGACACAAGGGGATAGAGGTGGGTGGGCGGATGGAGGGGGGGTGATGGAGAAGGAGGTGTGAGCACAGTGTGGCCTAAGCCACAGGGGGTCCAAGACCCTTAAAATCTGTCCGTTTGACCATTAAGGGGAGAATTAACAGGGCGGCTCGCTCCGTGTCTGTAAACAAGTCCAATCGGATCAGCCACCGGCTCTAATTCTGTCTGCCAGTGAAATTAGACACACACAAACACACAATTACACATAAATGACACATAGTTATACAGATGCGTGCCCACGCAAAATCAACACAGGTTCAAATTTGCGTACAAATACATAGGTGGGTGTCTGAAGCTTTAGAGCAGTGGATTATTTGACTTTGAGATGGAGGAGACGGCAAACGCAGCTCGCTGTCTTCGGTATTGTGTTTACTCTGTTCTGTCAGTCAACCCTCCTTATTTGACTTATCCTCCAAAAACGTCTATCAATGAGCTGTGGATGGAGAGAAAGAGAAAGGAAAAGAAGGAAAAGTCTGCCAGAGAGAGACGGAGAGAGAGCTGCGGTGATGGAAGAAACATTTGGAAATGGAGAGACAGAGGAAAGAGAGATGAATGAGTGCGGTGGTGGTATCAGGGGAGGGCAGGCGGCAGCTATGGCGGCGGATGGCTGTGTGTGTTTGTGTGTGTGTGGGTCAGGAGGAAAGGGAAGCAGGCTTGCCGGGTCGTCTCTGCGCCGGAGTGGGCCGTTAATTAAATCTGAGGGACAGACAGGAGGGCTGCCTCCCTCCTTCTCCTCTCCGCTCCCTCCCTCATTCGCTCTCTCTCTCCCCAGCCGCTGGCTATTCGGAGCCTCTATGAGAGGCGCAGGGGAGGGAGGAGGGAAGGAGGGAGGGAGGGAGCAGGGGCGCCGACGCTGAGAGTCTGGCTGCCTGTGGAGACTGTAAACCGTGGCTCTGCGGTCAGACCGGAGACTCAAACAGGCAGATAAGGTGTTTTTGGACCGCCACACTCCCTCTCTCCTCTGCTCCCTGCACTCAGACTCCCAGAGGCAGTTACAGCCTGTCGGTGTGTGTGTGTGTGTCTGTGCGTGTGTGTCTGTGTGTCTGTGTGTGTGGTTGGGGGGGTTGCAGCGGCGGTTTGGGGCTTGAGCACATTTTTGTGTGTGTGTTTGAGCGTGCACACCTTTCCGTGTGGGGTTTTAAATGCCTGGTTTTAGATGTTTGCTTGCGTGTGAATCTACAGCCCAGCGTGTTTGTGCAAGACCTTTTTTTCAAGCTGATTGTGAGTGAGGATTGCTTTTAAAGTATTACCAGCCGGTTATTACATGATCAGCATAGAAAGGCGATATTAAACAAAAGTAAACACTCCAGGATTCCTGGATATTAGCTCTGTCATACAGAGGCAAAATAGGAAATGTGGGCTGTAAATATTTGAAAACGTCCCACTGCTTAATAGGAATGTAATTGTGCTGCTGTAACAAAATGGTTTCTCAGGGTTGGTGTTCATTAAGGCATGCTAATGCTTCTGCCAAGAGATGAAATTCACTGATGAATAACAAGTTGCAGGTCTCTTTTGTGTGCGTTTAAGAAACAGTAACTCGTGTTTTGCGAGTACTCTGCTCAAACGAGTATCCAGTACAGATAATTGACTTTTTACATGTTTGAGTATCGTCTAAGTCGGATGAAATGTGTTAATATCTGTACCCCTGATGAAGGAAAATCCCCAGCTGACTGAAGTTTATTCATTCAAGTTCATAAAAACTTGTTTTGTTAATAGATCTCTTTGTCTTATGTTGAAAAACGTTGATCTGAATCAAATTCATACTTAAATAATGACTTCCAGTTAGTCCCACTTGCCTTTAGTTCAAGCACCACCCACTTCCGGTTCAGCTCCGCCCATTCCGATTATGGATACGGATATAGATCATGGCACACTCACTGCTTTAGTGAACTTGAATGAGAGAATGTTAATTGCCTTATAGACAGAAATTTACCAAAATAATTGAATGACGCTTTTGAAACTGTTGCCAAGCAAAATCCACTATAAGCAGAAGAAGACAGATGAGAGCTGGGATGACGGACACGGAAAGATTAGACAAAGAAAGCAGTACATTAAAAAACGGCAGCTGATACCAGGTGATTAAAACTGTAGATATATTTCAAATTTCTCATCAGAAAGACTTCATAATGACGTGTAAGTTATTTTCAGGCCAGACACACGGTTCATATAATCACTGAGAGGTTTACTTTGTGCCATGCAGCCAGTTCAACTGACACTGAGTTTTTGGAAACAAGTGTCGGCGCTGTCTGAAACATAATTTCGTGTGCAGCACCACATGTCAGGATTTCCATTTTTTAGTTGTGTTCTTCTCACTCCATGTTTCTTAAAGGATAAGTTCACCCAAAATGGCAAATTCAGTCATTATCTACTCAGCCCTTTACAGCAAAACACTGAAGTAGACAGAGACTTGTCATAAAACGTAAAAATAAGAAATGGCTCCATACAGCTTGTCCAGTATAAACTGGAAGTCTCTGGAAGCCCCACAATCAAAAACTGATTTGAGGCGATGTTATGTACATCCTCTATGTGCGGTCGAGCTAATGTACTCAACTCAGATGGGATGAGCGCTAATGCTTTTTGCCCAGCAGCTACAGAGAAGATTTCATCTTAAAAAAAGGTGTAAATAATGTCATTTCAAATGAATTTGGGATCTCTGGGCCCAAGTTACATTTTTGGGTGAACTTTTCCTTTAATGTCTCTCTCCCTGTTGAAAAGACATAAACCACGACAAACAGAGGAGCAGTGTTGTTGTGTGCGTACATGTTCACGTGACGGCAGTGGCGCATCCTCCCCACAGCGTGAGTCTCGGCACCTCTCTCCCCATCTCCATCACCCACCCTCATCCCCCTTTCCTCTCCCAGCTGCATCGGCCTGTAAGCCAATCAATGGCAGGGCTTTCAGGGCCGGCGGAGGCCCCGGCGCACGGAGGGGGGATCAATAAGTTATTAGCACCATTCTGTCAGCTGTAATGTGGAGATTGATCGGGGGGCTGCGGCTGGCGGCCCACCCCGCGTCCCCGCCTGTCACTCCCCCCCTCCTTCTCTCCGCACAGCCCCCCTCCCCCCTCCCCGGCCTGATAAAGATGACAGATTAACGGAGTAAGAGAGGAATTAAGGAGTCTGGCTGTCTGAGCTGTCACCACGCTCCATGGGATGGAGAGAGGAGAGGAAGACGACTAAAGTTTGAGGGAGGAGAGGAAATCAGAGAGTGAGAAAGAAAGAAAGAGGAATGCTCCCCCTGCCTGATGGTTCGCCCTGGCGGTGTCACATGAAAGCGAAGAGGTTTAGGTCCTGCTGTTTCCTCTGTCTCGGCCTGTCCAACGGTTTTCATCCCTCTTCTCTCTCAGCGGGAGGACCGGCAGATTGGGAGGAGGTTAACTAGCAAGGAGGAACTGAGGCTGAGGCTTGTGTGTTTAGGTCGACATCTGAGAAAAAAGTTAGCTTGTAGACCAGAAATAGCAAAGAGAGCTATATCATAGCTCCTAATGCTTTTTGCACTTAATTACCACATTCTTTTGATGCTTAAAATCACAGCCTTGGAGCTGAAATAAAACTCTTGGCTCCATAACCACTAATTCTTCAGCCATATTAACAATCAGGTGATAGGGAAATGCCCCGGGTAGCAAACTTGACTGTAAGCGGTGTTAGTGGGAGTAAAAGGGTTAGCATAGACGCTAGCAAGAGCTCAGGGTTGGGCATTAAAAGGGAGCGCCGGTGCTCTAAGAAGCCCCATTTAATTGGCTTTAAAAGCTTTCCGCCCTCAAATCTCGGGCCCTCGGGCACTCGCTCAGGAGACGCAGTGTCTTGAGTGAGGTCGGTTCAAGAGACGACTCGAGTGTGTGTGTGTGTGTGTGTGTGTGTGTGTGTGTGTGTGTGTGTGTGTGTGTGTGTGATCATGAGAGGCTCTGGGTTTGGGCGTGTTTGGGAGGAGAGGGGGTTTAACTAATGGGGGTGCTCTCTCTCTTTGTTAATATTTCACTAATAGGATAGACGGAGACCTTTTCAGTGAAAGAAATGCACTGAATATGATTTGAAAAACAAGAAGAAAAACAGAATGAGAGAAGGGACAGAAGAAGTAGATATTGTGAAAGACATTCACTATGTGTGTGTGTCCATTAGCGCTCACCTCCTCCCCTCACCATCTCTTCAGGATGGCACAGGGAGTGGATCTCCTCAGGACCTGAGAGGCAACATCAAACACCGGATCATTAGTGAACCTCCTCCCTCTCCGTCTCTCTCCCTTTCTCATTTGCTCGCTCGCCCTCTCATCAACACCAGGGCTCCGCCAGCAGCCCAACAAAATCCTCTGAGTCCCCTCTAAACCTCTTCTCTGTCTCTTCCCCCTCCCCGTCTATCTGTGTCTTGTTATAGAGAAGAAAGAACATAAGTTTGGGTGATAGGTCACGGGTTAAAGGTCAGGTTCCACTCCAGCTTCGCTCCTCCGTTGATGACTGTCCACCAGTAGCCAAGGTAACAACAATATCAGGAGTGGACATATGACAGAAATCGCCAAATGTTGTCTGCTCGGGTATTGCGATGAAATTACGGTGTGTTATTTTTTTCGTACTCCCTGTTCTGTTTACACATGCTGTGCAAATGATGAAAAATTGCTTTGTTGAAAAAGAGAGACAGAGGGAGAGAGGAACCATTCTCCTTGAGGGAAGGTAAAAAACAACGCCACCCCACCCCCCACCCCCCCCATCCCTAAAAATACGCACCGAGAAAGTGAGAGAGAGAGAGAAAGCGGGAAGAAAGAGAAAGAAAGGAAGCAGTTGCTGCTGTGGCTTGGCAGAAACGGAGCCCGAGAAAAAGCGGAGATAGAAATAGAGAAAGAAAAGAAAAGAGAGAGAGAGAGAGATAGAGCAATGACAAACAGCTTTTTCCTTCCTGCCGGCGCTGCGTGCGATGTGCTCGGCATCCCCTCCCTCTCTTGATTAGGCCCGTATTGATTTGAGGTGTGTTCGAGAGGGGGGTTGGAGGTGAGGCGATTGGGCGGGAAGGAAGAGAGGGATGAGAGGGGAGGAGAGGAGGTGGAGGCAGTAGGGGGTGCTGTAATTGTACACTAGATGCTCCTCTTTGGTGGCGGGGGGGGGAAACAGGGGAGGAAGCGGAGGGTGTTAATGGGAGGAGATACAGAGAGCTCCTGATGGGAGGAGGTTTCAGACGCAGCTAGATTAGAGGAGGAAGAGGAGGAAGCAGATGGAGACACAAGGAGATCAGAAGTGTGTTTATGAGGGGAGGACAGCAACAACAGAGAGGGGGGAGTGGCTGTTGTGGAGGTACAAAAACTAAAAATAACCATATGATATAGACATAATGTAGGCTGAGAGGCATTTCTCAAGCAGCTGAGAGGCTCTCATGCACTTAAGTTCAGTCAGAGGCTTTTGTGCAAACATCTGGAAAAAGAGAAGAAAGAAGAGAGAGAGAGAGGAAGAACAGCGATAACACTTGAGGACAGACTGTTGGAAAGAGACGTCTGAGGAGACACAGAGAGACGGAGGCCTCAAACACGCACACACACACACACACACACACACAAATACACGTGACTGAGCCGTGCAGATCTGTCATCCATGGCGGTGCAGGCCCCCTCTCATTTCTGACAGAACAGGCACATCTCCAGACGCCCGTGGCTTCCTTCACTCGCTCCGTTTCTCTCTTTCTCTCCACCTATCACTTTTTTCTCTTTGGCTCCTTTTTCTCGCTCCCTCTCTTCTAACTCTGCATTTCTGAAGCAGCCGCCATGTACACAGGTAGACGTGGAGCGGAGCGTCAATATCAGAGCTTTTACTTTGGTCTTTTTTTACCCACTGCTAACTCTCTCTCTCTCTCTCTCTATCTGTGTTTACAGATGACCTTCTAGGCAAGAGGAGAAGCTTCTCTCCCAACAGCAGCAGCGAGTGTCCCTCTGACAGCAAGAAGTCACGTAGCGTATCCCCCAAAGGTAAGAAAACGCAGGGTGCAAGTGTGTTGTGATGTGCTCGGACGTGCATTTACTGAGAGGATACGGAAGTACGAATGTCGGAAAGAAGACAGGATGAGTGAGCTGCAGATTAAAAAAAAGAGGGAAAAATGAGGCGTTAGTGGTTTAGCTGATGGTGCTCAGTGTGTTTGGGTTAGTGAGGCGATGGGAACACACACACACACTCTCACAGTCTCACTTTCTCACATACTTGAAGACACACTTCCATGCCATCTTTCTATTAACCCATTCCTCTCTCTACATATTTACAGTTGCGAACACATACACCAACTCGGGGAAGTCCGTAAAAGAATCCAGTTTCCCAAAACATCGTCATCGTCTCATTAACCCCTTATGGTACGGCACCATTAAGACAGTTTTAAGGCTCATTTATGCTTCCTTTAGGTGCGAAAATAGATACGTACGATTAAATTATATAACAATCACTGCCTAATCATTAAGCGATGCAACCACTATAATAGTAAAATCAGTCTTGCATATACCTCCATTTTTCCTTCACCACCTTCCAAACTCCTCCCAATGGTTCTCTGACCTGAAAACATTGAGAAATGATATTTAAAACACTGCAGCAACTTTTCCTTTTCCTTTTCCAAACTATCATTTTAGAGAACATGGCTGGTTGTCATCTCTGCGTTCCTCCAAATGTATACAATATAATATCTAAATTATATAATATCTTAGACAAAAAGCCCCTGTAAATAGAATAATACAATTATAAACCCTAATAGATACACTTTATTGATACCATCTGCTCTCTATATGACAGAACAGCATAAATAATGGACCTTGAGAAACGCACCTTCCTCTGTAGTGCTGCAATCCGGTCGCCATCCTCTATTATTCATATCTCCTTCGTGGGGCGTGAAACCGGGCGCCCGGCGTGGAGCCAGCTCAGCCGCCGGGCCCGTCCCTCTGGGCTCCTGAGGAAGACTTCCTGACTGATGCATTATACAGCAGGCAGAACCGCAAAAACCAAGGGCAGCTCACCGCACATCCAGCCTGAACAACATGCAGGCATACACATACAATATCAAATAGCTCATGAGTGAAACGTTCTTTTATGGTCGTTAAAGAATAGATAGGTGAGAGCGTGCAAGTGTGTTTGGACGTCAGATTGATTGTTGGGCTCAGCAGGAGCCTGCTGTTGACCTTTGCCCTCTGGGTGACCTTTGACATACAGCAGCCCCGCCTGGAGCCTCGCTCTCAGTACTCATTCCTGGCCATTAAAGTCTTACTCAGACACATCCCGGCTTCTGAAAGATGCATGGGTTTTTTCGTGAATGTGTGTGTTTATGAGTGTGTGTTTATCTGTGTCTGTTTGTGTACTCAGACTGGGCTTCCTTTTAAGGCAAATGGAGGCTCGTGTGTCTTTATTTCGATTTGTGTTCTGGTGCTCGTGCGGTTAGGTTTTTGTATTTTAAAGCAAACAACCTCCGTATACGCCTTGTTTATATTCTACCTTTGTTGTGTATTTGCATACAGGAGACGGAGAAGATAAGGTGTGTGTGTGTGTGTGTGTGAGATAGAGAGAGAGAGAGAGAGAGTGCAGCCTGCTGTTCAGAGAAGTGTATTTAAACCATTTCAACCCCCCACCCAATCCTGTGTCTTAACCTTGAGCTCTGTCCACACCCAAACCCAAACTCTGCACCTGCGTGTGTGTTTCTATATGCGTGTTACATCTTCTTGTGTCCAAGTTTGGCGACAGACGCTATGCTTTAATGACTAATGCAGGTGGGGAAGTAGATTGAGAGAGAGAGAGGGGGTAGTGTTTGGATGGAGCCAGAGAGATTGGATGCCGCTGCGTAAATGATGTCTGTTTTTCTTTCTGTGTGCAAAGTCGGCACCCCCCGCTGTGTTTAGAGAGCAGCAAAACTTTAGACAGGCACAGACTAGTTGCGTGCGCACACACACACAATCACACACACACACACACACAAACACTTGAGGACCTTGGGTGGATTAGCTGGAGCTCGGCGGTGGAGACAGAGATGCCTGCGTGCTTGCTTCCTCCCCCACCACCTCCACCTCCGCTCCTCAGCGCCACTCCTGCTCGCCTGCCCGGGGCCAGGCTCAGGTTTCAATAAGAAGGAGGGTGGTAAAAATAACCCCTGCTTTCTTCTGCGTCTCCCTCCTCCTCCTCCTCCTCATCCTCTTTCTCCCTCTTCTAACTCCCTAACCACCTCCCGTATCCCCCCACCACCCTTACCTTAGATCATGTTACTATTGACAGAGAGAGGGAGGAGGGAGGTCAGAGAGAGAGATTAAGTGTGGGGACTGACAGCTAGATAGATATCATACACCACATCATCTTCACAACAGCTTAAACACAGCACAGCAGCACTACACGCACACACACACGGTGGAAGAAGCTGAGCCTTGTTTTTAAAGTCTTTTGGGTTGTTTTCTGTATTAAAACGGTCCAAATACTGTACAGTACGACAATCCAACAGAGTCCGTACTAGTGTCAGGCTCAGACCATTAACAATGCATGCCTCATCCGGAGAGGTTTCCCGTCCATCAGCGCTGTTCTTCTTTATGAATGATCCGTGCACAACCATGTTTCCCGGCTGATATTTGAGGAAGCCTGAGTGCAGTAATCAACAGAAATGTGCAAGATGGAAGGTGTGTAAACTGAATTCAGGGTAATTCTTTGCTTACAATGACAAAAAACTGCATGAGTAATACTCCTAAAAATACACCTGTCTCATCAGCCAAAATCACAGAATGTGGCAATTTAAAAAAAAAACCTGTTGATACCTCAGATTGCACAAAATCACTCACATGAAATTCTGGTGTTTGGTATTTAGACTCTGAACTGATAACAAAAATATGCAAACTGCTTCCTGAGAAACAGCGAGTTGGACTGAAATGTGATTTTTGGATGTTTGGACTACAACTTTTCCAAATCTCTGACCTCTGGCTGCGATTTTAAGCTGTCTAGTGGAATTGATGCGACTCCGTGCTTGAGGCAAATTCCTCACAATCATGACTAACTCGGATATGAATGTGGATGAAAATGTAAAGTAATTGTTTAATCTGCTAGAAAGATAGCTGAGTGTTCGAAAGTAATGGCAAGATGAAAGCCTACTAGAGTTTTAGATTGTATCACCTGATGAGTTGGATATTGACAGTCTCTGATTGGTCGTAATATAAGTGTCTTCTCTCTTCAGAGAACTCCCAGAGCCCGGTGGTGGAGGCAGGTGGCAGCCACGGCCACATGAGCCCTGAGGAGCACTACAGGCGCATGATGTCAGCGCTCAGCGAGCAAGGGTCCTATGAGGAGCAGCAACAACGGCTCTACCAGCTGGCGAGCAGCATGGGTCTGCAGGGCCACGGTGAGTCCATCATCATCCTTGTCATCATTTTGGCTCTCAAATATCTACACTGCGCTCAGATTTATCATGTGACACCACAGTTGATTTTTACATTCAGGATAAGGTTTCCTACTTTAGCAGTAAGAATTGACTCATGAAAGATCTAGAGGCACTTTTCCTTTATTTTTCTTTCTTTGTTTTGAAGTTACTTTAGAGTTAGTTTGAAGAAACTTGAGAAAAAGTTTCTTTTGGAAGCACTTCACCAGCTTCCATATAAAAAAAAAAAAACCCTCTTCCATCACCTGTCACTAACTCGCCGAGATGCAGCGCTACTTTGTAACCCCAGAGTGTAGTGCTGTGCTCAGGGTACCATGTTAAGGTGTGCCACGCTGCTGCCATTGTAAAACCCCAGCCATGGAGACGGCTGACATTTCTATTTGCCGTGCTTGCCCACCCCGTGTCAAAGTGTCACTCAGGGTGATTTCTGACCACCATGGCTCTCCGTTGTTAACAACACCAGCAAGCCGTCGCATGCATCAACGCCACGATTGATCCGGGAGCTCTCATTGGCTGCCTGCCAGCCCTCTAAATCTCCCAACAGCCTGGAAACCTCCCACATTTTCTCAGTTTCTACAGACACATAAAATTTACTGGTTTTAGCTTAAGAGAATTGTAGTTTGATAGGGAAAAGGGAAAATGAGAAAAGTTGCCTCGTTTGGGTTTTATAAGTGGGCTTTTTATTCATTTCACTGTGCCTGCCATTAAATGTTAACCTTCTTCTCACATTTTTGTACAGAATGTAACATTAAGTCTCACCAGTCTTTATGAGCTCTTTCACAGTAGCATAAATCCGATCGATGCCCCGGCCGAATTGTAGTTTGAGCTACTTTTATTTTTATTTGATTAGTAATGATTTTTAATTGCTGGCTGCAAATCTAGGGGGCGAAGCCTATAAACGCTTTAATTGCCTTTTCCCCGTGTCTTAGCGGAGTTAGAAGCAAGAGGCAGTGCATTGTGGGGGTTTTATGGCCCTGGGTGCAGTCTGATCGCTGGCTTCCTTTCCCAGAAGCCTTGCTTGGTATGAGGCAGACGCTCTGGCGCAACACAGACGCACTCGCTTCCACATTCCAAATCGTTTGATAGTTTCCACACTATCCTTTATTCCGCACACGTGCATTCTTCTTCCAAGCCGCACTTTAAAAGCTCTCTATGTGCAGGAGAAGAAGTTGAGGAGGTAAAGAGAAACCAGGAATAGGAATAAAAAAACACCTGAGGGGAGAGGAAACAGAGACGAGGGAATAAATAACTTCTCCTGGGGCGAGAAATCAAGAAAAAAAATATACAAGTATATTAATGATGCTCAGGTCACACACACTTTAAAACATCGCTTCACGGTAAGATTTCCTTATAGTGACGTGTGTGTGTGTTCATGTCCACTGTTGGGCGCGTCGTCAGATCCTCTAAGCGGATGATGAGCTGCGGGCATCACAGGCTTTGCCAGCGCTCCCTGACAGCCAAGCCTTTGGTGTGGCTAATATTCCTTTTCTTCCGCACCTGGCAACTCCCTCCATCTCTATCCTGCCGACTGCTCACAAGTTTATGTAGAAAACTTATTTTAACACCACCTCCTCCACCACATCCTCCCAATCTCCAATTAACAGTTTGAGCTTGTGAAGAAACTGACACTTTCAGACACAAACAGTCTCTTTGGTGGGACGGTGGGGGGGCGGCTGTTTTGTCTGCCGAGAAGCTGACGTGAATCACTTCAGCGAGAGCCCCTTGACATTGACCCGGTCTCCCTTCTGTGACCCCCGCCTCCCTCCCTCCGCCACCATCTCTCCTATACATCTCCATCTCAAACACTGCTTTTATATCCCCTCCTCGTCCTCCTCCTCCTCCTCCTCCTTTTCCTTACCCCCACCTCCAACTTTCCCTTTAGCCTTGGTCCCCGCAGAGCATCCTTTCATGTGTTTGAAGTGTAGGGCACCGAAAATTAAAGTGTGTGTGCGTGAAAGAGGCAGGGGTGAGGAGGAACCCCGTGTGTGTGTATGTGTGTGTGTGTGTGTGTGTGTGTGTGTGTGTGTGTGTGAGTGTGTGTGTGTGTGAATGTGTAGGTGCGAGGTATTGTTTGAGAGGTTCTCTCTGGACCTGATGGGCAAAAGAAGAGTAGGGGGAGAGGGGGGTGGAGGTGGATGGGGTGGTGGGGTTGTCGAAATGGCCAGGAGGGCTTTCCCTCCCTCTTCATATGATGAAAGGAGAGTGAGGGAGAGAGAAAAGAAAAAGAGGGGGGGGGGGGGATCCAGATGAAAGTAAAGGGAGGGGTGTGCTTTTCCGTCTCCTGCACTTTAGTCTGATTTGAAACATGAAGCTGTAGACAACATCCCTTTATTATATTATCATCATCATCATCATCATCATCATCATCATCATCATCATCATCATCATCATCATCCCAAAGGGGCTGAAAACTCCGTGATTGGTCAAAGTAGAGACATTCAGTTTGACAAGCTCGCCACATATTTACTGCTGGCTAAGCCCATGATACTGGCTGAATACCTCTTTCCTGAAAAGATACTTAATTTTCTGGTGTACGGTGCGCTCGGGCGGATGGATGTCGGCTTTTGTGTACCTGCCAGTCCAACAAATCCATCACGAGGCCGGCCAAGCCATATCAGTGCGGCGCTCCTCTGCATTCTCACGCCGAGAAAAACCCGGCTTAACCGAGGGGATTTAGGCCCAACTCGCGGAATGATGGCGGGGAGAAAAATGGAATGGCACAAAAGAGGGATAAGCGGGATGGGTCCGAGCGGTAAACTGGGACCTCCCAAAATAACTCGTGCAAAAGGGAAGATGTGTTTGTGTGTCCTCAATTAGGACGCCCAATTTGGAGTTGGAGGGACTCTCCCCTTGTGTTCCAGCAGCTGCAACACGGAGAGTTTTCAAGGGGGAAATTCTGAGTACTTACTACACACACACACACACACACACACACACTGGAGGGTAGAGCCCCAGGTGACCCTGCTCTTCTTTAGTTCACATGAAAGAGAATTAGAGAGAGCGGGGGGGAGAGAGAACAAAATATGGAGCCAGTGTTGGAGTGAATCTTTACAAACATGGATAAAAAGAGAATGGAATAAGAGGAGAAACACTAGACAGAGAAATTATCAAAATCCATTTGAATTTTGACAGTCTTATCCAGCTTGTATTGTCTTGGTTCCAAGAGGCACTCAAGAGATGGTCAGGACACCTAACTGCCATTGAGAACACACATCTTGGATTCTTAAGCCTCATTTTTGAGTTTTTAGACTAAAATAAGCTGAATAAAATGAAAAATAGAGTCAAGAAAATAAAATTGAACAGTGAAATGAATTCATAAAATGCGAAAGTTCTTAATTTTTGAAAAATGTTCACAAAGTTTGGTTCGTGGCCGAGGTCAGTGGGGTTGAGCTTGTTGATTTTGGTTTCATAACGTCGGTACTTTTACTGGTCAAAGTGAATTTTACAGTATTATTCAGCCTTGGAAACAGTTGCAAAAACTCAAAGACAATGCTCTCAGAGGAGCTCGCTGAAAGTCGCTGTTGAGTTACACTATGGGAAGTGTAGGCTCCAGTGTCTTTAGAGCTCGACCCTCACAAAGGTCTGCAGCCTACAGTCAGCGTCTCTTCTTTGTTTCATATTTTGGCCGCGATATAGTCAGAATATCTGTGCAGCATCGATTTTGACCTTTCTTTTTAAAATCTGTTGCTTGGAAGTCGCCAAACTTTATACTAAATGCTGTAGTTCCCCTTTAACTCACACAGTCATACACAAAATAATTGGTGAGGTGGGATTGTGACCACAGGAAACTCACAGAGGTCAACTCTTCCACCCTGTCACCCCTGCACCATGCATAGCAGACTGTGTGTGTGTGTGTGCGTGTGTGCTCTGGGGCTCAAGTTCCCTCTGATCCCTCCCTTATCTTTCACAACCCCCCGTACACACACACACACACACACACACACACACACACACACCCTTGTCTGCCGCCAGCCGAGTCCCCTGCGGCCTGGCGCAGCAAACAGATCGATACACCGGAGCTGGGCCGCATTAATATCTGTCGCTTCACCCCCCCACCCCGGCGCCCGCTCAACTGCTTTAGCGCACACACACGTGCACACAACACACACACACACACACACACACACACACACACACACACACACAGTCAGGCACACACATGCAAGCACCTAAATCACACAGACTCACACAAACACACGTCACACCCGTACCGGCGGCGGAAATGGCCCCTAGCTCCCGAGGGATCTGTCTAATTAAAAAAGAGGGGGAGGGGGGTGGAGGGTGAGGGTGGGGGAAGAGCGGTGAGAGAGGATAGATAGATTGAGGCAGAGAGAGGGAGGGGAGAGAGAGAGCAGGATGGATTTTTCTCTCATTAGACGCCATGTCTCCTGGTGTGGCCTGGCCTGGCTGATAATGATGAGGCCTCTTCTCCTGCGAGGGTGAGAGACAACCGGGGTTGCTGGCGGAGGGAGAGAGAGAGGGGATGAGCGGAGAAAGAGGTGGAATGAGGCGAGCGGTAGAGGGCAGAAGGTGGAGAGAGAGGGCGGGCAGAGATAAAGGGAGAAGTCGTGATGGTGGCGGAGGTGTGGAGGGGTAAAAAACCACTCTGTGCCCAATGTGCGAATCCGCTTTTTTTGCTCGCTCGCACAGAATCACACTGGTCAGTATTTGTTGAGAAAACATCGTTACACACTGTCGTTTTTCATTTTTCCTCTTCCACTTCACATTAGTTTGAAACTGGTCAGCTCAGTCCCAAAGCGCGACAGATGGATTTTAGCGCTATGAGCTAATTTCATATACCTCGGCCAAAACGTCTCTTTTGCTTATCCTTGTTCAGTGTGTGTGTGCATGTTTATGTGCTCGTGTGTGTCTATATGGTGTAACATGGGGATTAGAAAATGCACGGCAGTCATTTTCAGTATTAATGTGGAATGAGCCGAGTGGAGCGATCTGCATACTTATGCCTCACATTCCTCACTACAGGACAATACACAACTTTTTAAAGTATGCTTCACTCGTGATTTTTGGCCAGAAAACCAGAAAAGCAATGTTCACACGTGGAGCTCATGTAAAACACACTCCAAATATGCCATCAACTGTAAGCTGGTGAGATGTATAGTCGGTGGGATTTCCTGTGTAAAATGTTCCATACAAAGCTTCTGTTAATATATTATTATAGATGTGAGCAGCTGGATACTGAATTAGTTTTTGTCCTCCCCTCTCTCCCCCCTCCTCACTGCTTTTTCCCCTTTGACTCCATCTTTTCTTTCTTCTTTGCCTCAACTATTAATCCTTCATCATCTATGTCATGTCAACTCTATCTTACCATCTCTCTCCCTCCTCTCTGCTTTCCCTGTTTTGCCCCCCCGCTCATTATTCAGACATGCTGCGTGCTCGCCAGGAGGCGTTGGCTGCGGCGGTGAGGAATCCAGCAGCCTTAGAAGCTCACCTGCCCTCTGCGGGCAGCTCCTCCTCGTCCAGCCAGAGACGCAAGCAGGGCTTGCCACAGCACCGTGACGCACATTACACCGACAGGTGAGAAACTGATGTAAAACACACACTCTCATGCAACACAGACCTCTATGTTAGCCGGGCCAAAGCTAGCTGTTGAGAGTGCAACCCTGCCCTGCTCACAATACCAGCATTATTCATCATTAAAAAGGCCCAACACCCACATCCTCACACACACACTGCATTAGGCCCCAGCTGATGTGAGCACATGTAAAATCACAAAGGTACTGTGTTGAGATTGTTCAGAAAAAGCCTGTCAGGAAGAGAGAGTCGAGTTAATCACCTGCCAGTTTGCATCACCACACCACGGCACTTTTCATTCTTCCACCGATTCCAAGCTTCCTCAGCAAGATCTGATCTCATATTTGGCTTTTGCACTGTGCCGCAGTGTACGTTTGTGTGTGTGCGTCTCCATATACATGGTTAAACTAAGGATCCAATAACCTCTTGGCTACCACTGTGGAGCTGCACGCCTGCATCGCCCGGCTCTTCCTCCCTCCTCTCCCCCCAGCGCTGGCCCCTGCGCCTCCCAAACAAAGCCGGGGGCAGCGGGAGTGGGCGGGTAATTGCTTGTCGATTATTTATGTGGCGCGGAGAGAGGCGGGGGATCGATAATGGGCCGGCGGTGCGGCAGCGGGGGGGGAGGGGGTGTATTTGTGTGTGCGTGTGAGACAGAGGAGGGGGTGGTGAGGGGTAGGGGCTGGGGATATAAGCAGGAAGCAGAGCGGCCAGGCGCTGTGTGGTGCAGCTTTGGGAGGCTGTGGGGGTGTATATATATGTGTGTGTGTGTGTGTGTGTGTGTGTGTGTGTGTGTGTGTGTGTGTGTGTGTGTGTGTGTGTGTGTGTATGTGCGTGTGTGTGTGTATTGAGGGGGCGCTGATTGTTCGCGTGTGTTTGTTTGTTCCATTTCTCAAGCTGGCGGTCTGCATGTGTGCTCATCTATGCGGATTGAATTTGGGTTTGTTTGTGTGAGTATGTCTGCTAATTTGTGTGTGTGCGTGTGTGTGTGTGTGTGTGTGCGCGCGCGTATGTGTGTGTGTAAGGGAGAGAGAGGCCAGTAGTGCAGTGTGAATGTAGTCAGTGAGCCGCGGCTGTTCTCCGACAGCACACAGAGTAATTAGCCACACAGGACCGGGGAGAGTTAACTAGGCCTCTCCCTCCCTTCCTCCATCCATCTCTACCTCACTCCGTCCCCCTCTACCTCCCCCCGCCTCCTCTTTAACCCCTTCACTCTCAATATGTTTCTTTTTGGAGTGAATACAAAACGACTTAATGAGGAAAATATGTTGAAGAGCTTCTTCCATCACTTGCACCATTGTTCAAATGAGAGAATACGAGAAGAAAAAGAATGATGCAAAACCTGTGTGATGTTCACCTGCACATACTCATGTCCACGTCCATCATAGGCCAAGAAAGTACAAATGGACACATACCTCAGGTCTGGGCCTGTTTTACTTCATATTAAAACAACACAATTTAGACATTAGCAACAGGGAAGCCCCCTCATGTTTCAAAATGATAATGGCCCCTGTGCGGGGTCAATAAAGAAATGGATTTTAAGCTCCAGGAACTTGACTGGCCTTTATAAAACCCAGACCCCATCCAGCCCCTTTGGGATGGACTCTAGGCCAGGCTCTTGTGCTCTTGAGGGATGAATGAGATCAAATCCCTGCAGCCAGGTTCCTAGCTCCTTCACAGAAGAGTGGAGGCCGTTATAGCAACATATTATTAGCCATAAGTTTGGAATGAGATGTTAAACAGTCTCACATGGGAGTAATGTCCACATACTTTTGATTAAATAGAATATACAGAACCTGTGAATAAGAGAGAGAGGCAGGAAATTAAGAGGAGACTTGAGTGGGATGAGTGCAAAGTGAGGAGAAAATTAAAATTGAGATAATTGGCGAGTAAAAGCAAAAAACAGAGGCTGAGAATGTGAGTGCTCGATGGAGGCCCCCCCCCTCTCTAACTCTCTCCGTGGCTCACCTTTCCATCGACCCCTCATCATTGATTATCTGGGGCCCATTAGGGCCCATTGTTAAAAACAAATCATTAGGGCCGCTCGATGGGCTTAGAGCCTGGCGCTCCATTTGTCTGGCCTTAAATGGCACTAAGCTCACCAAGCATCTGCAAGGCAAATAAGGGAGGGATGGAGAAAAGCAAAGAGCGAGAGAGAGGAAGTGGAAAACATGGGGGCTTAAAATGGGAATGAAGAGAAGGAAGCAGAAGAGAAGAAGAGAGGAGATGGCGGGAGGACGAAGTGACGGAGAGAGAGATATGAACCAAAATAGGGAGCGAGGAGATCGAGAGAGTGTGAGATAAAGGCGGGGGGGGGGTTGGAGTGAGGGAGCGAGATAGAGGGCGAGAGAGAGAGCGAGCGTGGAGGGAGCCTCATCCATTTTAATGAGCTTCCTGTGTAAATGTGTTCCTGCGGAGAAGGAGCCGAGGGCGGCCGCGCGGCGCTCCTAATCCCCCCACGCTCCCGTCATTAAGGGCAGCCCTGTCACACACACACACACACACACACACACACACACAGACACACACACTTCTACAGGCTCACACACACTGCCTGGGCTGCTGCGGGACGGGACCGCTGTCGCCACTCTGACAGGTCGTCACACACCAGTGAATTCCCCAGGAGCCCCTGGCCTCACTGCAGGCAGAGCGAGAGACAGAGAGAGAGAAAGACATAGAGAGAGACAGAGAGAGAGAGAGAGAGAGAGAGAGGGGATATAGTTTAGTGTGATTATGAGCCCACCTTACATTTGTGAATCTGCCTATTTTGAGTCTCGTGCAAAAACTAGGTGAGCGTTTTTGCCTCATCTTTTTATAGCATGTTGGTGGTTTTCCGACAAAAAGCACAGATAGGCCTAAAAGAAACCACACATACACACACAGACACGCACACACACACAGAGCCCCAAAGCAAAACGACTAATGTCTGCCGCTCCTCCCTTAAAATTGCCTCCTATAAAAGGAGGAAGAGAGGGAGCGATGGAGGAAGGGAGTGGAGGGGAGTGTCAGACACACTCTTTCTCTCTCTCTCTCTCTCTCTCTCTCTCTGTCTCTCTCTCTCTCCGTGTCTCTCACTCCCCGTGATTAGGCCTAATTATGGTGGCGCAGACGCCTGGCAGCCCCAGTCATGCAGCTTTAATTGACCGTTATTCATCTGCGGGCTAACGCTAGGCAAGGGTAGGCGGCGCAAGGAGAGGGAAGAAAGAGAGGGAATATCAGAAAGGGGGGTGGGGTTGTGTGTGTGTGTGTGTGTGTGTGTGTGTGTGTGTGTGTGTGTGTGTGTGTGTGTGTGTGTGTGTGTGTGTGTGTGTGTGTGTGTGTGTGTGTGTGTGGTGGTGGAGGGGTGGGGGGTGATGAGAGTTTGGCATGCGGGAGCCATGGCGGGGGTGGATGGGAGTTTTGCGGGCGCCTCTGCGTAGCCTAGTGGAACTGCGCGTCGCAAGGCTAATTGCTAGCCCCGAGGGATTAGGCCAGGTGATTACACACTGGGCGGTGTAATTACATAAGCAGCGGCTAGCGGGGCCCCGGCTCGCGGCTCCGGGGTCACGCGCCGCAGCCCTCACCCAAGATTAATTGGAGCTGCCACTGGAGTGCGAGGCACCGCCGGAGAGAGCGGTTATACGATTAGCATTAACATTTCAGCGGCGGAGGCGATCGATGAATGGTTTTCAACCCCCCCACCCACCCCCAACTCCATCTCATCTCCCTGCTCTCGTATGCGTGCCCTCCCTCCTTGCAGCTCCTCGCTCTCTCCTCCTCCTCCTCCTCCTCCTCCTCTTCCCTCACCATTTAGTGAGGCAGGAGACATGCAGGCGCTGGCTAATTTGAACGCGTTTGCAAAACAATATTTGCGGTTGCGTGCGTCCCAGTGTTGGTTTTGATTTTGTTGTTTTCCTCAGCTTGTTTCTCTTGTACACTTTTGTGTGGCGGCAGTCACACACAGCTGAGCTCCGATTGGTGTGATAGCAGCAGCTCAGGAGGAGAGGAGCGAGAGGCAGGAGAGGGAAGAGAAGTGTGGGTAGGAAGCTCAGGAAAGGCCCTGGAAACAGCTGTGGGTTGAGACAGGGAGCGGGCAGAGAGCATCATCATCCACTCCAGGCTCGAGGCCTCAAACACTCTGACACTCTCAAAGGGTCAAGGTGCAGGATGCCTCACTCTTCTGACAGCTTTTTATCCGCTTCTTCAAAACCTGTCGCTGCACCGATGAAGATGTGCAGGCAACAGAGAGAAATACAGCGAGAGAAGAGAAAGGATTATAGTGAAAAAAGAAGAGCGCGCAAAACTGAAAGAGGCAGGAAGAGACGGGATGATATGGAGTGATGAAATGGGGAGAGAAAAATACAGTGGTGAAAGAAATAGAAGTGGAGGAAAAGAAAAGAGGGAACAAGACAGGTTTTAAGAGGTCATAGAGAAGTAGAGAAGAACAGGGAAAAAAAAGATGGGTAAGACAGAACAAGAGGCGGAGGGAGAAAGGTGAGAGGCGCCTTTCCCCCTCAAGGAGGACAAAAGACGAGGCCAATAATGGAGAGGCCTTTTCAGAAGCAGAGGTTGCAGGACGCTCCATCTTTTCACCGGCTTCAATGCAGCCTAGAGAGCGAGAGGGAGAGAGGGAGGGAGACGGGGAGAAGGGCGTAAAAAAAGGGAGAGAAGAGAGGAGGGATGAGTGTTAATTAGAAGGTCCTTCAGCCCGTGGCCCCGGTCAAGACGCAGGGGCCGCCCCAGCTGTCGGAGCATGACACACTGGCATTGTGCATTCAGCCCTCATTATGTGTGTGGCTCTAGAGTTGTGTGTGTGTGTGTGTGTGTGTGTGTGTGTGTGTGTGTGTGAGGCGGCAGGGGAAGGAAAGGCTGCAGTCCAGGGTACAGCAATGGCCAGCGGCGCTTGCTGCGGCGTGACAAGACTGATGAGGCACTGGGGCGACACGGGGGCCTCTGGAGCTCCGCTGATAAAAATACACCGCATTCATTGGTGTGGCAGCACGCACACACGGACGAGTTGAGACGCACCGAGAGCAGAGAAAACACAGAATTATTCAACTATTCTTTTCATACATCCCTCCATGCTTTCGTCAGTTAAATATTCATTTTAAAGCGTCCAATGAAACTTAAATGCTGTCCTTCTTCATTTTTGTGTCCGCAGAGACATGTCCCACCCTCCGCCTCTACTGTCCCCTCCAACTGCGCCTCACATCGCCTTAGGACCTCACCTGCGGCCTCCTTTCCTGGGCATGCCCTCAGCTCTCTGCCAGGCCCCTGGTGAGTCATCAGTCATGTGAAGGCTAAATAGATAATTCATAGTACTAATGTGTATGCATATAGTATGTTTGAAAAAACCCCAACATTTACACTGAAAAAAGGAAATATTTCATGGCTCTCTACCAAACCATTTGATTAAATTACACATTTTTAAAGCTCATAAAGGTATGGTAGTTGCAGGATATTCATTACAGAATAATGTTTTGCAGTAAACAGCCGAGGCATGTACTGTAGAGCTGTTTTCTTGCCGCATACCTTTCAGTCACTTTCTTTGACCATGTTTTCACGTAGATTTGGAAGCATTCGTGTCACTTTTTAAATGTGTGTTCTCTTGCTGTTTCTCTCACAGGCTACGGTTTCCTCCAACCAGCTCAAGCTGAGATCTTTGCTCGGCAACAGGAGATGTTGAGGAAGCAGAATCTGGCCAGGTATGTTACAGTGTGCAGTAATCGCGCAATTGTGGCAGACCTATTATGCTTTTTTCATATTTCCTTTCTATCAGTGTGTTATTTATGTTCCTGTGCATGTAAAAGATCTTGACAGTTAAAAAGCGTGACATCACACTACATTGCCATGTCACACATTTGCATAATTTATGCCTAGCGGCTAGTTTGGCACTTAAGAATTGATTTAGCTCAGCTGTTCTGTTGTTGTTAGCAGTGCAGGCTCAGGCATGTGTGAGCTGACCAATCGGAGCAGACTGAGTATTCAAGAGGTGGGCCTTAAAGAGACGGGAGCTAAAATAGAGTGTGGGGATACAGTGCTAAAGTCCTGGATAGTATGAATAAACTGATGTGTTTTTTGAGCATTAAGATATGTAAACCTATTCTAGTAGTAACCCAAAAAAATTATGAGCCTGAAAATGAGCAGAATATGTCTCCTTTAAAAGGAGCTTGAAGATGGGGAATTGTTTTATAATGTACACCCTTGCAAAGCAGTGTTGTAAATTTGATAGACTCTGCCTGTAGATTAAAGTCTCGGTGTGTTTCACTGCCTCAGACTCGAGATGTCGGCAGAGCTGCTGAGACAGAAAGAGTTGGAGAGTCTCCACCAGCGACAGCAGCAGCAGCAGCGTCTCCTGGGCTCCGACCATCTGGGAGCTCTACCTCCTGGCCTTCCCCCCGATCATCCAGCCCTGCGGAGTCTCCACGACATCCCAGAAGGCCATCCGCTCCGTGAGGAACTGGTCCGCCGCTCAAACGCAATGCTGGTGCTTCGCCATGGGGCTGCCACACCCCTCCTAACCCTTAACCACCAGCACCAACCAGGGGCGTCCTCCACACCCAAAGACACCCAGGCACATAGCTCCTCTGTGGGTCACGACGCCGATTCCAGGAAGACCCCCCGCAGGGGTCCCCTGACGCAGCTCCGTGCTGGGGATCACATCGGAAGAAGAGAGGACAGAGGAAGGGAGAGAGACAGGGAGGTGCAGGATGAGGAGATGAAGGACTCTGACAGCGAGGAAGAGATGTGTGAGGAGAGGCAGGACAGCGTCAGTGCCAAGTCCAGCAGTAAACCCAGGGACAGGGAGAGAGATGGGAGCAAAGAGACTGGCAGCAAGGGAGTGTGTGAAGGTGCCAAGGAGACCGGAGAGAGCTCAGGCCGGCTGAGCGCCCCGTGTAGTTCAGCAGGTACAGAGTCGCCCAGTCGCCACCTGTTCACCCCTGGACTGGGCAAGGCTGATATCAAGTACCAGCTTCCACCTGGGTTCATGCCACCGCTGCCTGCTCTTCACGCCCAGTCGTTGCCCTTCGGATTCCCCTACGCCAACCCCTATTTTCACACGGGTGAGAGACTCAAACACACACACACAAACAAACATGAGGCTGAAAGACGACATGTGAAACCCATTAGCGTCACTCTCTGCGTGCGTGTCTCCAGTGTGGAGACCTTTCCCTGTTAGGGGCCCTGCCTCTGACCCCGGTGTGACCCTCATGCACAGCAGCAGCAGCATGGCCACGTGGGCAGAGAAGAGGGAGGAGGAGGGGGGGTTGTTCACATACTGACACACAATGTTACTGTGTTTTTGATAGTCAGTTAAGAGTTTGTAATTTATGAAGCAAAAGTCTGAAATGTTAATTTTCCCTTTTTACCAAAGTAATCATTTAACACGATATTTTTACCTTTACTCAAGTACTTTTTACAACACTGTAGATTCCTGACCCAATTCCACCCAACTATTTAATCATTTATTTTTTTTTATTAAAAAGTGTCTTCCTCGAATTCATCATGATAACCAACTAAACAGGACAAAACAAAATGTACTCTCAAATGTGTGTCTGCGGCGTCTGAAGCAGCGGCAGGATCCTCCGCCTGAACAGCGGCTCTGTACCCTGTGTTTATATTGACACATCATTTTCACCCACTGCTGCTCTTTCAGGCTCTATGGGAGGTCTTTTCATGGATGGGGAGGACTCGGCCACAGCAAACCCTGTGGAGGACATAAGCAAGTGGAGTGTGGAGGACGTGTGCGGCTTCATAAGCAGCCTGGCCGGATGTGCTGAATACACACAGGTGAGGACGTAGGGAGAGGGAGGAGGGGGAGAGAGAGAGACGGAGGGGGTGGAGGCTGACGAACAACCATAGAAGAATAGTGACCGAGACGTAGTACATACTGCAGCACTACTGTAGTACTTACCATTACATGTAGGTAGAAGCACTACACAGCCATTTTTCCATGGTTATCGTGAACGTGTGAAGGTGCATGAATGCTCTTGTTGTGCATGTACGTGTACATCCTGTAATTTGTGTGAATGAACTGTGTATGTGTGTATGTGTGTGAATCCATATATTGTTCCAAAATGTGATATCCAGAATTTGAGAAGAATGAACCAGTGTTATATTTCTTTCTATCTTTAATGAAAAAACACATAAAAAAATATATATATATAAATTGAGAGAAAATATTCACATGATGATCTACGTATTTAAAGATCTTTACGCAATCTGTGTGATGCGTTTCCTGTGGCTCCACTGTAAAAGATCCATTAATCTTGTTCCGTGCAAAAATGATTTGTAAAGTTCAGCTGAAGCTAATGAGAGGCGTCCGCTGAATCAAGTGGGTTAGAACCACTGTACAGTCTTGAGAAGAAATTTTCTCTCATTAGCTTCAGATGAACTTTCAAGATTGTTTTTGCACAAAGCAGTACTGTGAAATCTGTCCCTCTCGTCTCTTACGCTGACGTCATGCGATCAAAGATTTCAGAGGAATGATTCCAGTGAGCATTAACACTAAAGGGCAACGCCACCAATCTGTTGTCGGTAACACAGGTTACTGATCAGTAATGTTTTTGGTTCTGCTGTATCATTTTTGTATCATTAGTTTTGAAACTGTCCATAATGAGTCTAACGGTTTTATAGGAGTGCAATGCAGACCAGGGGACCACGTTTCAAAACCTGGCGCCTACATTACCCACAATGCATCTTAGCCACTGAGGGACATAAATGGTGACAATTTATCAGATTGCATGCAGCTTCTTCTGGAGCCACAAAAGGCTTTATATTATTCTTTTCACGTATGAATCAGTGCTCCCCAAGACCTGTAAACGCTTTAATGTGAAAAATTGGCAGAATTTTTCTTTCGAGCACATACAGGCATGTGGAAAGTTTGCTAAAAAACAGTTTAAAAATCTGATTTGTTCCTTGATAAGATTGAGGAACAAGATATTAGACAACTATAACTATATAACTATAACTACAATTATAAAAGTGTTGGGTTATAATCTTTAGCTTTTCCTCTCAAACTGGCTGTTTAACATTTTGGAACAGAGCCACTGTTCTGTAGGTTGTGTGAATGAACGTGTAGGTTTGTGTGTGAGTGTGTGTGTGTGTGTATATGTCGGGGCTGAAGCGGCTGTGTCTCCGCCAGGTGTTTCGGGAGCAGGCCATCGATGGAGAGACATTACCGCTGCTCACTGAGGAGCACCTGCTCAACACCATGGGACTAAAGCTGGGGCCCGCGCTCAAGATCCGCTCACAGGTACACACACCACAGACCTGCGTGTGTGTTTGTGCGTGAGCGAGTGGACTTGTCGTGTGTGTGAATGTTTCTGTCCGTAGGTGAACCGTTAGTGTAGCTTAGATTATTCCCTTGCAGTAGCCAGCCCCACAGACTGCAGCCTCTCTTCTCTCTCTCTCTCTGTGTAAAATACAGCATTAGTCCATTAGTCGTTACTCGACAGGCTGAGCTGACACTCGTATGGTTTCCTCTCGTCTCCTCAGGTGGCACGCCGGGTTGGCAGGTTTTTCTACATGACTGGATTCCCGCTGGCGTTCCCGTTTCCGCCTTCTGCCGCGCTGCGCCCCCCAGAACGGGATCGGGACCTCCTCACCACGCCGTCTGACACGCCCCTGTCCCTGCCACACAGACCCACCTCCACCAGCAGCAGCTCCTCACCGTACAGCGGCCCCAACCCAGGGTGCTCCTCTCCCAAGCAGGAAAACGGTAACGGCTCTGCGGTGGGGGGAAGATACGAAGCCAAAACTCCTTCGTAGGAGAGGGACGGGCAGGGGTGAAGAGGGCAGACCTGCCTCGAACTAACCGAAGAGGGTGTGAAGGGGAAACATGAACCAGAGAGACTGACCCCCAGATCCCCCTCACACCTTTGGACCGTTTCGCTGAAATTTATGGGAAAATATTGAACTGGAATAAAAGACAGCTGGACCGTATCCGACAAACCAATCAGCCTCTGAGTTCCTCTGCAGTGGCTGTAGCCGAGCAGAATCCAAACAAAGTGGGTTGGGGAAGGGAGACACGTGAAGCGACAGAGAAAGAGGAAAAAGGAGACAGCTGGTCACAGACAGCCTGCCAAAAAAAAAGGAGCGAAGCCCTGCCACAAATGCGACATTCTTGCAAGTCAGACAGTCAGACGCTAGCGGAAACTCTTCCTTCCTTCCTGGGCTGGAGGAAGCTCCGCTCACTCACTCACACTCCCTTTTCTCTTGTCTCTCTCTCTCTCCGACTGCTCTCACCACAAGCCCTGCAGAACCCAGGAATTAAAAAGAGACGCCTCTACTCTCGCTCTTTTTTTTTTTTTTAAATCTCCCACCCTTCCTTCCGTCTCTCCCTTCGCCGGTTTTTCCCCGAGGCCAAAAAGCAGCGTGGAGCTGTCTTTTGTTGAGTTGAAGCATATGCTGAGCAGCACCAGATCTGACCAGCTCCCTCTTATCACTGCAACTATGCATTCCACTGTCCCGATACCAAAGATGACCGGACGTGTGGAATTGGAACCGTGTTTCACAATGTCTCTGCTTCTTGTTTTTTTGCATTAATGGTCGGAGAGAAAGACTGCTCCAACAGGGAAATGCTAGGCTAGTGCCTCATGTGATGGACTGTATCTGAGGGTGACATACAAACGCTTATGAACGTTGGCGAAACGCTGAAGCCTCACTGAGAAGAGGCTCGTGTCATTGTACGCTTGTGTTGACTACTGTGGGAGGTAGGGAAAACATGCAAAATTGTACAGAATCATGCTTAAGATGAAAATATCCTGAAGGTTACATACGTGGTACTTTTACTTTTTTGTTAATTGTAGTTGCACGAATAAGGTTTTCTTTACTGAAAAATGTGACTTGCTGAACTTTGGTGGTACTTTTGTTAATACTTCTTTTTGTTCTGCCATTTTTAAAAAAAAAAAAAAAACTAATATTAAAACGACGCTCCAATCTTGATGAATGCTACTTCGGCATATAAATATGAGGAAAAAAATATTTATAGGACTTTTGATGTAGTAGATAAAGCAGATTATGATATGTATTATAATTAGCCCTTAAGATGGATTCCAAAGATACTCTTACTTTGTTTTCTCTTGGTTGCAGGGAAAAGAAAGGCACAAAGCTCTTAATGCAAATGTTTTGAATTTGTTATGGATTTTTTTTTTAAAACTACGCAAGCAATGAATTAAAAATGGTCTCTAGATTTCCCTTCAAAAGTTTTGTCTTCATCCTATTTTTCTATTCACCACACAGGTGAAATAAATCCTAAAGAAATATCTCTGCTTTCTCTTTTCTCTCTCGTGTCTGCGTCAAACGTATACTCGCCTTTTCCTCCTCAGGTGTTTGTGGTTCTTGTGTAAAAACGTGCAGGGGGGAGTGTGCAGTCTCCTGATGTGTGTGTGTGTGTGTGTGTGTGAAGGGGAGGTGACCCACAGGGGGCACAGTTCAGGTCAACACCAGCTGTCAGAGTGTGAGGTTCAGCCGCAGGCCAAGGCCTCCCTTGCCTGTGGGGATAAACCTGACCCTCCTCATCCACCCACACACACACACACACACACACAGAACCAGAACGAGGAACAGCCCCCACTCACTCGTACCTTCCTCCTTCAAAGAGTTCACACTGAAGCGGTGCGCTCGGCTCACTCCACTGGGACTTCCCCTCGCTTAAGGCTGGGCCTCTGCACCGCAAGAGTCTGCATTCACTGAAACGACTACAGAGGAACTGCGACGCCACAAAAGTGTTTCTCAAATCATACCTCCATTGTGGCGGTTAAATCCATGTCAAACACCTCACCTGCCCTGCATTGTACACCAATGAATACACACAACAAAAGGCCAGTATCACCTTTAGTTTAGTTGAGCTGGTTCAGTGAAGTCGGTGTAAGTTGGAGTAAGAAAGAGGAGTCTGTGAATACACAGACAGAAAAGACAGTGGTCTGGGCGGGGGGGTGGGTGAGGAGTTGGCACAGAAACAGACCAGCCTGTGTTGCTGCTCTACCACCTGGGCAGAGAGTCTTGGCACGGCATCAGACGCCACCCTGCCAGCCTGGCACAGCACTGCCGCCTCAGGGCTAAACACCCGCCTCTCTGTAGCCCCCTCCTCCTCTTGGCCGGCCCAGCTTGGCTCGGCCCAGCTCAGCGAGGCTCATGAGCTCGCTCCAAAATAGCCCGTCCTCACAAAGCCCGAGGGTGTCTACAGGTGTGCACATGTATGGAGGACAAATGACTTGATTCAGGTACATCAACATGTACGCACACGCTTAATTAAAAAAACAAAAAAACAAGGAAACCAATCTGGATTCTTGAACTCTGTCTTTTCTCGTACAGTTTCAATGCTTAATAAAATTACACCATTAACATGTTTGCACTGTACAGGTCAAGTGATACCAAATACAAAAGGAGAGAAAATAGAAATAGAAAGTCCAACATTATTTGTCATATAGATGGTCGGTAAAGTTGAGAGCATCTCTCAGGTGAGCGTGTGCGTCCGTGAAGCTCAGTCGTCATCATCGGACAGCTCCAGGTCCTCCACCAGATCCTCGCCTCCCTCTGCCAGCTTTATCAGAGCAGAGGAGGACAGCGGCTGAGGAGCCTTCGAGGGCCTTTCATCATCTCCCTCGTCGTCCTCATCATCATCTAGAAAACAAACAGGAAGCACTTTAACTTCACATTCAGCCAAATGGGATTATTGAAGCGTGTCAGGTATAAAGAGCTGAGAGTTTTGATACGTACGCACAGAAATTAAGCACTAATAAAAAATGGTTTATTAACCTACCATATTTAACTTTTTATCTTATTAAAACATGTGATATTATTACAATACAGATACAGTTGTTGATCAATACATTAATAAAAACTTAAGAGCTGTTTACAAGTTATATAATGCTTATTAATGCAAAATGGGGGAGGATCTCGGAAAATGACAGAATTCTTTTCTGTGTCGTCGTTTCAAATGAATATTATGTCACCACATTTTTTCTCCTACACTTTCTCATTAGGTTTTGATGCTATAGTTGATGCTGATCGGGTTTAATACACTATTATTTAGACTTTTGGACTGACCTATGTGGAGCTGCAACAATAAGTCGATTAATCGATGTGTTGGTAACTATTCAAATTATTTGATAAGTGATTAATTGGTTTGAGTTATTTTTTAAGCAAAGTCCAAATGATTTCAGTTTCTTAAGTGTCATAATTTTCTTGTTTCTTTAGTCCTCTGATATCAAACTGAACATCTTTGGCTCGTGGACAAAATAAGAATTGTGATCTTTGGCTTTGGGAAACAACACTGATTGTCAACTAATCAATTAATTGAGAAAATAATCAACAAATTAATCGACAACTGTTCGTTACAGCCCTGTATCCCTTACAGTAACCCTTACATCACTCAGAGTGATAGTTATTCTTACACTATTTAATTCTTTAATCACTTTATTTGGCAATAGTCACATTGTTATATACCTTACAGTTAGAATACGTCAGTGCAAATACTGGCGGGCTGGACTACATCTTCATTGCCGTTTTGATCCTTATATTCTTGTATTTACTCTTCATCCCTAATTTAAAGCATGACACACTTTCAGCTTGTACATGAAAAATGTATTTCTAGGAATTCAATTAAGAAATTAGAAAGTAGGAATTTCAGTGCAAAGGTTATTCATTTGATGTATGATCTTCTCATTTCGATATACAAATGCAGGGCTGCAATTAATGATTGAATCTTCTCGTCATTACCTGTAAAAGGGTCCTATTTGTAAGAAAAGTTGATTTGAGTTTCATTCTCAACTGGTCAAATAAAAAAACAGACCTTCAAGTTGGGAATGCAACTAAAAAATAAACTTTTCTTACATACATTTTTACATTCAGGATCCATAAAATATCAGAAAACAGTGAAAAATGTCCCTTACAGTTTCCCAGAGTAAAATGATCCATCCATTATTAATATATCACTGGCAATTAATCATTCATCGACTTACTGATTAATTATCTATCTCAGCAACTCGGCAACAAAAATGATCTAGAGTTTTAGCCTCTTATACCCGTCAGCCTCCGTACTAATGAGTGTGTGTATACACGCCCTGATGATATGACAGTACAGCTTCTTCTGAGTACTCAGTGATACAGTAACTTTAAAATGTGATTATTTCCCCCTGTATGCTTCTCTTTGGACACTGATGTTGCACCAACCTGAATCTCTGCCATCCATCCCCTCATCGTCACTCATGTCAGACAGAGGTTCATCATCATCATCATCATCATCATCAGAGCCACGTCTGCCTCTTTTACCTGAGGGGAAGGAAGTGAAAATCATTACACAATGCACTGCATTTTGTCTAGTGTTACTTTCTTCATTTCTGAGTTTGCGTTGGTGCATCGCTGACGTCTGAGGACTGTGGAGACACCTATATGTGGGCCAGGCATCAGAGGCGGCCTATTTCCTCCTGAGATGGAACTGAGTGTCGATTACAGACACCGCCGCCGCCGCTGCTGCTGCTGCTGCACAAACACCCATGACAGTTTACTACCGGCAATTTCAGACATCTTATGCTCACGGCCTAAATATAGCAAAATGGAGATAGCAGGCAGGTTCCAAGGCTACGATGATGATGGCAGAGTCGGCGTGTGCGCTGGCGTGTGCGCCGGAGAGAAGTTGGGAGTTTTTCTGACTTTGTGTTGTACTATACTGTGTGTGTGTGTGTGTGTGTGTGTGTGTGTGTGTGTGTGTGTTGTTTAGCCAAAGGGACAACTGGGGTCTACAGGCTTTGAAGTTGAGGTGTGATGAGAGGCTGGGGGCGTCGAGGAGAGAGAAGCAAAACAGAGCTACTTCCTGCAAGCAAACACACACAACATGTGCGCACACACATAAACAATGTCTATTAAAAAAATCAGGTACTACCCTTTCTATCTATATTTAAGACGCAGACTCTCTCACTCTCTCCCACTCTGTGTCACTCACATGGTGCTAGCAGAGGTCAGAAGTACCTAAGAGGTTGCCCCCAAATGACCTGGAAGACTTATTACCACACACACACACACACACACACACACACACACACACACACACACACACACACACACACACACACACAAATCTAAATCATCAGCCCCCCTCCACTCACACTCCCCCTCTTTCCGGGAGTGTGTGAGACCACAAAGAGCTTTGGTGAGCTGCCCGAAAGCTTTTGGCTCTTCAAGACTGGACGAGAAGGTGGTGGGTGTGCGCTTGTGCGCTTCCATCAAGATGTGTGTGTGTCTTTGTGTGTGCACGTGTTAGGAAGACATGCGGGGGCAGCTGGTTGAAACCCACGGAGCCAGAAAGAGAGAGCGAGAGAGTTAGAATGAAAGAGAGCGAAGAGGGAGAGAGAGAAAGAAAGAAGTGGGAGCGGCCACCTCTGGCTGTTCCACTGGACTGGTTTGAATTAGGATCCCCCGCTGGGATCCAAGCCTGTACTTCCTGTCGGGGGGTTTCAGTTCGTGTGTGTGCGCATGAGAGGGGAGGGAGGGAGGGGGGGACAGAGAGTGAGAGGCGGAGGCCCGCCGCTTGCCGGCAGCTGCCCATCCGTTTGTGGGGACTCTCCCTACAATGAAGTCCAGATGCATTTTTAAAAAAAAATCCCCCAGCCTGCCGCCTACTCCTCTCCTCTGTGACCTTGCGGAAGGCTTTTTTCAGCTTGGAGCGTGTCCGAGTGTGAAGTTGTAACGGCGAGGTTGCAGCTGCCTGTGACCTGTGGATGACCCCACCAGGACAAGACACACTCGGGTTAAAGGAAGAACTGGCCGACGGTTCCTCTCTGTGGTCAGAGAACCAGACTATCTGACGAGAGGGGATTTTCTCTGGAGTTTAAATTGGGATTTAAAGAGCGCTCGCTTGTCGCTACACAGACCTGCAGCTCTCGGTCATGAAGGAAAAGCATGTTAGCCAGGTTAGGAGGTCTATATGTAGCAACGCCATCATGCAGAAACCTGTTACATGGAAAAAAGTTTTCAGAAGGGCTTCGGAAAATAGCATTTTGACTCAGAAACAAAATTTGGATGTAAGTTTTGGTTAATTTTACTTTCAGAAAGGCTGACACCCATTAACCTGTAACTAACCGGTTAATTATTAAGAAAAAAAAAGCAAAATGACGTGAAACACGAGAGGCGTTTTCTCCATCTGGCACACTGTCAGACAGTGTGCCAGATGGAGAGGAGTGAGCACTCTAGTCTCGCATCACTAGACTTGTTTCGAAAGAAGCACGCTGGACTGCATCTCCCAGTCAGCACCGATGAAGTTACAGGTAGACGTGAAGTTAACTTTTATTCGTCAGAGGTAACGTTAGCCTGTCTGCCCCGGCTAGCATCGCTTTCAGCTCATCTGCTTTTTCTCACGGTGCTTTTCCATGTGTTTGGTCACAGTAGCTCTCGATGTCATAACGTACTTGTGCTGGTGTTAACGTTACCAAAATTATTTGAATCTGTTGCCCTCGACCAAACTGACTGGCGGCATGTATCTCTGGCTGTGAGTCATCCTCGGACATGGCAGCAGGGTAAGTTGTTCTTAATGTGGTACAGCATAGTGCTGAAGTATTACTAAACTGAAGAGAAGTATCACACATTTTAAATTGCACCTGACTTTGTTGCCTTTCTGGAGGAAATGTTCTCACCGAGTTTCTTTTAGCGTGCTTCATTTTTACCCCTGACTGATCTCGTGTTAGCGGACCGTGTTTGTGTATGCAAATTAACCTATAGACAGACATGCGTAACCTGTCAAAAATATTCTTAGCGCCGCCGTCCCTAATTTGAATACATGAGGAACAACTGGGAAGTAACAGAATTATATAAAAACCTCAAAAACAAAAAATAATGGACATGCCCTTTAATTTTCTGTAACTCAGAGCCTCGTGGTTACTGCTACAGTGGCTGAATGTAACTACAGGGTTCCAACAGCTTTATAAGAGTGAAACTCAAAACACTTTCAAAGTACCTAAACCAAAATTTTCAGACTCTCGACGCCTTCAGCGACAAAAGTCAACAGATACATTAATGCAGCAGCAATATTAATCCAAAAACGTCAGATATAACGGTAAAAGGGATTTCTGCATAACTACATTTACATTAATTACTTTAAATAAATGTTGCTGATAATAATAGGTGGTTTGAATGCAGGACTTTAACTTGTAATAGAGTATTTTCACAGTATGGTATTAGACCAGGCTGCAACCAAACACAGCCCCCTAGAGGCCAAGACATCATAGCCTCTTGATCCACAAGCACAATTCCAACATATAAGTGAGGAGAGGATGTGTGAGTCAGCTTGCCTTTGACTTTGAGTGTGTCATCATCATCGTCTGAATCGCTGTCGGACTGGAACAGATCCTTGAACTCCTTCTTGTCCTCCACCTTCTTGTCCTGAATCTTCCTACGTTTGATCTCAGGGAGGTCCAGATCCTCCATCTTTACAAAACACGCACAAAAAAACAGCAGCAGGGTGAATACACACAAAACTGCTTTTATTGTTCATGACCTTGATCATAAATCTATTGTCTTGCCAGTAAAAGCTAACTCTGTACGATGACTGTTTCATGATTTATGTAACAGAATTTCTTGTGGGTAACGGTGACGCTCATAAAGAAAAAGCAAGAAGTGATTCATGATGACTGAGTGGGATGAGGCGAATGTTGGTGGGTTTTCTGGTGGGATAGTTACCCTTTCTTTGCCAGAGATCTCCAGCTGGATCTCCTTCTCCCTCAGCTTCTTCCACTGGGTGTAGTACCTGCTGAGGGGAGTCCCCTCCTGCTGGATCTGCTTCTCCCAGGCCGCCTGACGGAGGACATGGATATTAAAGTTTGTTGATACAGGTGTGTGTGGGTAAAGTGTGTTAAATAACAAGCAGATCTCTCCCGGAGCGTCTTGATAAACACGAATATCCAGACTGGTGGTGATTTTTCAGGTTGTAAAATGATCTGGCTTTCCACCACAAATTCACATTGAGACAGAGCTGGACAGACGAGACAGTGATCTGTATCAGAAGATGCAGAAAACAGATTGAAGATGCCTGAAAGGGGAGACCGGCGGATCTTCTCCAGCCCCTAAAGGTCTTTGTGGATGATATTGATTAGGTGAAATCACATTATCTGACCGACAAATCCAATAGAGCGAACAGACCGCGACCTCCTGCGCCCGTTAGCTTAACACATTTACCACAATTTGCCGTGTGGCTATTAAGATGGGTGACATGCACACACACACACACACCCCGACACACAAAGAAAGAAAAATGAAACCGGATAAGCGACTCAGAAAACAAAACATTTTCTCACACAGGCAGCAGAGAAAGGCAGGAGACATGAGAGCGACCTGGATGGAGGCAGGGCATCGTTAATTAGGCTAGCTCTCAGTTTGGGTGACATGTCAGCGGGGGGCTGGTGGCCGGAGGGGTGCCGTGGCCTTTTCCACAGCAGCAGCGGCAGCAGCAGGGCTGCCCGCTCTCCTCCGCCTGCAGTGACACCACCTCCACCGCTGCCACGATGCCAGGGAGTGGATGCCATGGTGACAGCCTCCGCTGAGCAGAGAGCCGTGGCGACAGGAGCTGGCGCTGCTGAGGTGCCACGCTGTCTGTCTGTTCATGTGTGTTTGCGCACACACATTTTCTCATCAGCTAAATTACACAGAGGCCGTCCTCTTTAATTTCATCCTTAAACACTCTTAAATATTAATCAGCACTACACGTCAGGACTCTCAGCAGCAAAGCCACATAAAAGCCTGTGTGTGGACAGGTAGCACACACACACACACAGACAGACAACAAGTCAACAGAGAAAACACACTAATGGCTGCTCATTAAGGCCGAGGCGCCTCTGGTTCAAAGGCCCACAAGAGCTTCCAATAACCACAGGTCATTTTAACCAGACTTAGAGTTTATGCAGGGAAGTGTCGTCCATTATCGCTGACAGCAGGGTTCGACGGTCAGGACTGTCGGGCGGCATGCAGCCTCCGGTTCAGCTGGACAAGAGCCCAGAAGACAAGTTTACACTTTGTCATGTAGTCAGAGTTCTGTTTCAAACACGCTGCTCTGTTTCTGATGCTTCTTGAGAACAATCAGATAAGACACCACCTACAAGTTTGCGTTGAGTCAAGCAGACATGACTCATCCAAATAATAAAAACATTAACATCACGCTGTATTGTTGTGGAAACTGTTATATTTAGCAGAGAACACTGAGTCAAACTCAGACTGACTAATAGAGAATTCCAAGTCGAGCGGATTTGAGCTGGTTGTCGTCAATTATCGTGAACACCGATCACACCCACCACAGCAGCTGACACCATCAAGTCAAAAACTGACAAGAGTGACACCAGACAACTCCCCATTACCAAGTGGTGCAAACGGACAGACCTCAGCCTTATTCATTTCCAATCTGAGTTTTGCTGATTGTTTTATTCTTCCGTTAGATCAGCTTCAGATCTCACGCATGCACAAAATAAGTGAATCAATACTTTTTAGAGTGAATCTTTAGACTTGTGATTTACTTAAAGACTTAAATTCCAAATTTGATGATTCAAAGCTGAACATTAAAAGGGGCTCTGTGGAAAGTCTTTGCTGTTTGTGGAAAGTGGGGCTCTGTGGAAAGTTTATGTATGACTCCATTTATAAACTAACGTTAGCTACTGTGGCTCTCACAGTAGCGGAGCCTAACAGTGGTATGAGGGCTGATGAGGTGAACTCATAAAAAAGCTTGTATCAAGTAATAATGAAATTTGCCCTGGTATAATAAAACTGTAGCTATCAATGAGTAAAAAAAGGCAATAAAACCATCATACATGACAACAGATAATTCATAAGACAAATCGTTACATGACACAATAATTGCTACAGGGCGGCAATATATTTTTTACTGATGTAATATTTAAACTACATAATAACACACTAGGATATTATTAAATCTTGAGCTAATAATGCAGAAATAGCTTTGATGGTCATAGAACAGATGAGTCCATGCAGGTTTTATGAGTCAGTTAAAAACATTAGACTCTGCAGCCTTTGATAGATATTCCTGATGTCCATCTTCATCAATCTATTATGACAACTGCTACTATTTTTGTTACCTTTTAAAAAAAAACTTACAAAAAAGGAAATCAGTAAGCTATTAAGAATTCTATTTTATTACATTTTGATGTGTTTACATCATCTTAAGCTCACAGATAGAATTGTGTTTTGATGGAAGAGCACCTGCCTGCATTTATAAGATTAATTCCACAAAAAAAAAAACACAACATAATATTAGAAAACAGAAGCGCTGACATGAAATACTAATATAGAAGAGGTAAAATGAGGACTCGGGAATGCCAGCCTGTAAAATCAGGACAAGACAGTCTTCTCCGGTCCCCCCTCCCTCCGTCTTCCTCTCTCTCTCCCTCCCTCTCACACACACGCTCACTCACCACAGCGGTGGCATCGGCCACTCCGAAGGCGGCCTTCTGTCTCCGTCCTGTGATGTGGCTGCTGTTCTCCTGTACCTTCTCCAGCAGCTGGCGCACCGGCTTGCAGTAATTGGCCACTTTGCATTCCTTCAGGAACGCTTTCAGCTGCAGGGACATGGAGGGAGGGGGAGTATGAGAAAGAAGGAACTGGTGTAAAGGATCATCCCATCTGCACATACGGTGCATTGAGGCAGAGCAGAGGAGGGTTTGTGGTTGTGTCCCCGGAGGGGAACAGATTCAGTCTGGCAGGATCCTGGACCAGATCCTGAATCATCTTTTCAAACAGGTTCTGAACTATGGAAGGATGTTCAGTGCCATCGCTTCCTCATCAGTTCAGACTGAAAAATGTTAAAGTTCTGTAAATGTAGTGCAATAAAGTTATTTCATTTCCCAGACCTCGATCACTCCAGGATCAGTTGTGTTACCTGAATGATGGTGGGCAGGGCGAGCTCTGGGAAGCCGATGGAGCTGGCCTGAGTGTGGAAGTATTCCAGTATCAAGTCATACAGCTGGTCGATCAACCCGTCCTGAAACGCAGCAGAAAAGCAGATGTGTTAAACTTCAGTTTATCATTTGCCTCTTTGCTGTGCAGTAAATTCAGTGCAAAATCACAGAAACCACAACACATCAAGACTGATACCTGTCTTATCTAACGATAATGCAAGGAATCTGTCTGTCTGTTCAGGTTTGTTGCTGACACACAACACGTTCAATATTAATATACTGCGAATAAACAGACCACCGCTCAATACAGCAGCGGGGGCGTGGCTCACACTGAAGGACTTTTATAATCATCACCAATTTTGAAATTGCACTGGTTGCGAACACATAAGGAGAAGTTCAACAGAATTTCCTTTCTAATCTTAAACATGCACACCCTACAAGATTTTAAAATAATGGCACATCACACGCTACAGATAAGGTTATCGTACCAGAAGGAGTTATGCACCATCTCACATGATCCCTCTCACGTGACGTCAAGGGGAGGCAGATATTTACTAAATGGATATTAGCGTGGTGCAACAACTTGCTGTAGTAATGTGTTGTAGTGAGAGAAAAACAAAAGCAGAAGGAGAAAGTGGGTTGACGCAGTCAACACATGTTTCTTCAGTGGGAACTGGACGTGAGATTAGAAGTTTCCATCGAAAGCAGTATGCTAGCTAACGTTAGCCTCAAAGGCTATAATGTTTACCGTTGCTTGGCAGCACAGTCAGCTGCTCTGGGGTGCCTCATCCAGATTTAAAATCCTAAATATCAAGTATGATTGATATTATCGGGGCGGCCCTGATGAGTCTGTGGGCAGTTCAGGAGGTTTCAGACTGGATCCGTAACCCCCTCACATTACAAGAGCATTTGTACTGAACATTAGTTTTGATCGGTTACTGGTTAATTATAAATTAACCCAAGCATCTTTTTCTGAATTATGTTTTGTAAAAAAAAAAAATCTTCATATCTGCGTATATTGGACAACATACACATGGACACCATTCAATACCAATATATCTGTAACAGGCCAATATCAGTTGATAATGTCTGTTCTAGTGCCCACTGATGGTTGTTTCCACCCGTTAGGGAAGGGATCAGAGCTCAGTAGCTGGCTACCTAGCTACGTTCATTCATTAAAAACAGTAAAAGAAACAATCATGATTAGTTGTTGTTGCATGTCCACATTAAGAAAGATCATCAACAAATATCAAAAAGTTCTGTGATCCATGGAACGTGCAAAACAAAATAACTCTCCCTCCCAAACAGATATCAACTCACAGGATCTCAGACTGAAAGAATGAATGAAGTTCAAGGAAATGGTGATCTGATTACCAGGCTAAGCTTAGCTGTCATGCAAACCATCACACGACCTCTGTCACCTCTGGCTTATAAACAGAGGAGATTCCCAGGTTACTCTGCAGATCCTGCACTTAAAATGCCCCGTTAACATGCTAGACAAAGAAAAGACAACCCTGTTCAAATTATTTACAGTGTAGCATCAACAGATTATAACCAGCCAATGAAATATTGCTGAACGGCCGGTAAAAGTGGCACAAAGCTTAAAAATAAGAGAACCTTAGAATCTTCATCCTTCATTCCTCTGCAGGAATTTACCTTTAAAAGTGAGTCTATGACATCCTGTACTTGACTGATTCATGTAAGATTAAAAAACAAAAACACACTTGGCTAGTGTAAGTAAACACAAAACCTACAGTACTAGCTGCTTCCTCTCCTCTATTCGGGAATATACATAAAAACTTTTCTTCTATGAAGTGTTCAGGGTTAGACAGATCAGTGCTCGTTTAGTCAGGTCTGCTTTGAGTGCTTCGCGGCAGGGGTTCATGGCAGCTGCCCAGGTGACAGCAGTGAAAACAGTCCTAGCGAGCGGAGTGTGGGGGATAATCCCAGAGGGCCGTGCTACAATCCTCTTGGCTGCAGCGTTGAGCGTGGTGACCGAAGGCCACTTTTAGAGCCCTGACAAGGGGCTTTCAGCACTGCCCTCAATCCCCTTATGTACACACGCAGGCTAACACAGAGTCAGGGAGCGACATGAGAATAACATTCACTAAGACCTGAACCGCTCATCTGATCAGCTGCTGCTCCTTCACAGTGTGGGAAACATCAGTAGCACACACACCAAGATACTCGTCATGGTGGTGGAACACAGTCACCTTGTAGGCTTTCTCCAGTAGGTTGACCTTGCTGAGCTTCAGGATGACTGCAAAGTTGATGGGTTTCTTGCTCATTCGCCCTGGTTTCTTGTTGAACTCCACCTGTTGGAAGATCTATAAAGGAAAGACAATGGCAATGTTGAACTTGGACAAAACTGTTCATAGTCACCTAATGGATACATTTTAGAGGTGAATAATTCAATTAGCAACAATAAGGCTGCAACTAACAATTATTTTCACTATCGATAAATCTGTTGGTCATTTTCTTGTTGGTCTATAAAATAGTGAAAAGATATTCAGTTCACGGTCACAGGAGAAAAGAAACCAGAAAATATTCACATTTAAGAAGCTGGAATCAGAGAATTTACAAAATAAATTCTAATTTAAAAAATCACTTAAACAGATTAATCAAATAAAAAGTGAATGAATGGCTGACTTTATAGTTGACAACTAGGGACACAGATTTTATTCGACTATCACAAGTATCGGCAGATATGGGGGTGGCCGACCGACACCGGCTTATCAGCAAATAAGGTGGCATTCAGCGATGTCCTCAGCCGATGCTAATCTGTTACGTCTCATTCATTTTGTGCTCAGTAAATGTCTCACCTCCCCACGGACCCCATCCATATACTTGCATTACTTTTCCACAAGTTTGGCAAAGTGCCATGTGCATGAGCTCGTGGGAAAGGTTACATTAAATAGTGTTTGATACATTTGTATGGTTGACTCTCATTGGCTGCGATTTTACAGATAGTGTAATGAAGGGCTGAAGGGCTGAATGGCTTTAAAACAGCTTCTAGAAAGATGATTTCTTTGTTCCCTTAACAAAAAAGGGAGAATAAATAACAACAACAACCACCAAGAAAAGTAAAAATATTGGTATCAGTCAATTTAAACATCAGCGTCATAATGGCCCAGACTTTCCGCACTGGTTCATACCAATTGACAATTAAACTGTGACTTTGGCAGTAAGGAGGGAAATGTGTAACCTTTTCATGACTAAAGCTCTGAAAACGGACTTTAAATGGAGTCGTTGCTTATTTTCTGTTGGACAGGAGACAAAAACGCTTCCCTCCGTTTGAACAAGTCAACTTAATTAATAATTTAATTTAGCACTAAGCTGATAATTTCCAGTATCAGTTGTCTGAAGGTGAGGAAATCTCTTCAGGGAAAATTACTGCTCCTTCTAGCCTCACAACACACACACACACATTCTTATTGCTCTCTATCATTCTTTTGGCTTGCATTTCAAAAGGAAATAGGTCTTCTTTTTTGGATGACTCCCCTCATCATAAGCAATTATTATCATTTAATCAGGACACACCCCATACTGATGGAATCTAACAAAAAGTCAATCTGATGGCCTCCAAAAGGTCAAAAACAGTCAGTTTTTTTCTTCTTCTTACCCCAAAAAAGAACCCAAGAAACAACCACATTTACAGCACACAGTAATATTTCATCAGATATGTTGATAGTGTCCTTCAATTATCATCGTTACAGTTCATCTTACATACTGCAGTGTTACCGAGATGACACATTTCTATCTTTGTCTGTGAAAGTACATTCTAGCCAGCGTGTGGGCTATTTGTCTACAAGCTTTAGCTTTCACATCTGCCCACAGTGCGCAAGTGAATTTCTGCCTTGTATTTGTGTATCAAGCTATTTCTGACTCCCCGTATCTCTGTGTATTTCTGTGCGTTTCTGTGTGTGTGTGTATGTGTGTGTGTGAGTGTGTGTGGTCGTTAATGCGCTCAGTGTGCGAAGCAGAGCAACGTTCCTGGCCGGTGCTGTCTGTACAAACATAGGATGTGGTGGCGGTCTGCGGGGGAGCCAGGGGGAAGTGGGAAGGCATGGGCCAACCCTGGTGCGTGCACACACGCGCCAACGCGCACAGACACACACACACACACACACACACACAGCTACTGAAGCAGGAAGCTCCAAATCATACACCCCCCTCAGAGATGCGAGAACACACACAGGCACAGACACACAGGAGGAAGGGGCTGCTTCTGCTGCTCTAATTAAAACAGTAGCAGCGTACCTCAGCCTGCCTTTAACAAGGGGAACAGTAAAGGAGAAAAAAACAGGAAATATCGTGCGTCACAAATAAACACGCTTTGCTGTTGGGGGTTAGGGGAGGGGGCTCTCCGCGTGTGTGTGGGGAGGGAAAGAAGGTGGGGAGTGGGCCATAGGCAGAGAGGATGTGGTCTGCACAGCGTGTTAGGACCAGAGTGTAAACCACAACCGAGCTTTTATCGCTTCGGTCAAACTGCTGCACGCACGCACACTTTCAAACAAACACGCACACACACTACATGCATGCACTGACCACTCCCAGCGGGCCGAGCTAGTCGCTGTCGCCAGCACGCTGTTATCCTCCGGCGCACCACAGCGCCGCCCCCACGCCATGCATAAACACATTCGCTCACACATACACGACGCATTCCGCACAATCACGTGCTCAACATCTGACCCAGAGACAATGTTGTCAGTTGGTGACCTGTGATTGGTCTGATAACAAAAGGTGTCTCTCGCACACATACACGGAGGCCTACCCTTTCGATGTGTTTCCTCCTGAGCTTCTTCAGTTGTGGCCGTTGAGACCAAAATGCATCTCATACGCCACTGATGTTTTTCCGCAGCAAACCACCGACGGAACATTTCATCACATCTACCTTTTCATTGTTTCCACTTGTGACAAAGAGGACCAACTGACTGTTGTTTAAACTGTATTGTTTCAAACTATTTGAGCTCTTTCACTTTGGTGTAACGGTGCGGGGAAACACTGCAGGCTGCTGGAAACTCTGCACAGTGATCCTGTCAGATAAACATACATCCACTGTGACTGGTGGTTACTGGGGGTGACGGGAAGTCTTACCTCCAACAGGAAAGGCAGAACAGGTACAAATGTGTTGGTGCTGCTCGACAGCAGTGTGAGGGCTCTGCAACAGTGCATCCTCAGAGGGTAATATCTTGATGTAGGCACCAGTCTGTTCAGAGGAGAAAACGGTGGTCAATGTCTCCACCTGCTGTTGGCAAAATGTACAGTAACATGGTGGCTTCACAAATAACTGAGATTTCGGTGTCGGTGACCATCAGAGCAGAAAAGCAGAGATGGAGACAGTGGTGTCACACAGGTCATGATTACTGAAGTTTACTCGAGTTGACAGCAACAATATTTGTTACTCGAAGTGCAACAGAACCTTGCCAGTACTTAATCAATACACCTGTTCAACAAGCATCAACATGTAAACATGTAAAAAGCTCCAGCTTGGCTAATAGTGAAATGTTATTAAACAACATAGTGGTAATGCTTAAACCAAAACTGCCTGTATATAATAGCTGTTTAGCTTAGTTTGTTTGGAACCAGTGCCTTAAAATTTGTTTAACTCTTGAAAACGTTGCAACTGGCCGAGGAAAACCAGCCCGTCCTCCCTCTACCAGCTGTACGTGTTCTTTCTACACTGAGTATTATTTTATTAACATTTTAGGTTTGTTTCCACTGAGGTATTACTGAGTTTGTAGTGATTTTGCTGTTGATTTTACTGCTGCTCTAAAAACAACATAGTTATATCTAAAACATTATAGTGACAGATATTGCAATTTAAGCAAGAGAAATGTTCGATTTTTCAAAAGGGGCAACCAGTTACTTGTTCTTTTAAGAGACCTGTCTTACCTTCTCTTTTGTCTACGGTAGAACTATTGCTCTGTTTTTTGATACAGCGCATGTAATATATCATATAGCATGTAATAATCGCTAGAATAATTGCTAGGATACTCCATTACATTTTTGCCATTTCACAGACAGTTATATTGGTACAATATACAAACAATCATTAAATCAATGATGAAAATTATTGTCAGTTACAGCATTACATTTGTTTAAAAAAACAACAAAACAAAAAAAAAAGTCAAACTCATCAATCAAAAAAACAAATGCGATGCTTTCTAAACAAATCAGCATCTCGGAAATTACTTGCATTCATTTCATAACAGAACAGCAGTAATGCTTCAACAAATATCAGACCACTTCACCTGAGAAACTCTGTAATGGGATTATTCACTAAGGGCCCTATTCTCCCGTCTGCGCGTAAGTCCTGATTTACGCGGCTGGACTTAAGCGCTTTTCATTTACGCGGATTCTCCCATCCAGACTTCTGACACACCCACCGCGCGTAAGTCGGGAATCGAGGCGGCCTCATCAGAGAGGTGTGATTCATTGAAAACGGAGGCAGACCTGGCCATGTCGTCATTCATTTCGACTGTCTGGAAATCATGGAACATGGAGTTTTCCTAAGACTTGTGAATGCCATTGAAATCCGTGCAAAAGATAAACCAGACTTTAAATTTGAAAAGGCCTCACACTTTGAAGGAGAGCATGTTTTATGCTGTATGAAATACATCCAATAAAATATTTAAATCAGAACACTGTGCATATGACTGAATAGCAAACATGTTTACAAGTCATCAATGAAATCACAGAGGATGAGAGGTGTGCCTATACCGCGCTCGCAGCTTACTGAAATCACCTCCACCTGTCGCCAATTGGGGAACCCGGCAACCCCGTGAAACCCTATTTTAATTCTTCGTCTTTCAGCGGCTGTTGCTGGCATTCGGATGAACCGGTTGGTGAAGTGCAACATTGCGTCCACAAATTGTGTCAAACACCTTGACACAGAAGCTTGCGATACATGGACCACATCACCAGCCACCCTCTGAAATGAGCCAGATGCAAGCACCGACAGCGCACTGGTTACTTTAATAATTACCGGTAAGGCATGGGGATGATTGGTCTGAGTTGAGAGCTGCTCGTCCAAAAGCCGGCAGAGTTGCATTATGCCTTCACGGTCGAAACGAAACCTTTGGATGCATTCAACATCCGTGAGCCCCAGGATGTCCAAACGCGGCCGATATATGCGCCGTCGCCTCGCAATGCGCCGTTGACGCGCTCTCCTCCTCTCCCATTCACGCAGAACCACAGCCAGGTACACGATGGGCATTTTGATGTCTGATTGTGAACTCACAGCCCTCACAGTCCTTTTTATACTCATCTTAATAGATGTTTCCAGGTGTTTCCAATTTAAGTCGTCATCACGGTTGACATTATCATTACATCAATATAAATAAAAATGTTGTAGGCCTATAATATTGTGTAACAAATAAGGTGAGAAAGAAAAAAACTTTGTGACATTGATTGTTTGAATACATTTGATAGCTTTCTGGGAGTCTCTTTTACAATATTATTCCTACATGTGGCGTAAATTGTAACTGCATCCCAACTTTAAGTGCAATATTATGTTTCACCTTCCGGTGGCGCGTGACTTACTACAGCCTCTGAAGCGCGTAAGAGGAGACGCGCTTAAGTCAGTGGGAGAATACGCGCAAGGCCTGATCTGAAAGGAAACACCCACATTTTCGGGTTGCTCCACGCCAAGTGCGCATCTCGACTGAAGGCGCTTAAGCGGCAGAGATAAGTCAGTGGGAGAATCCGCGCAGCTGCGCACTTTTTCCCCTCTTACGCGCATGGGAGAATAGGGCCCTTAATGAGGTAACACAGTACCTCTGGGAAGCTTGACTCTATGAACATTATAACTGCATGTTATCCAACAGGTACCTGAAGACTAAAAGAACTTTCGGTAATACAACATGTACATATACTCACTTGATGGTGCCAAGTATGACCTGGCAGAGTGGATAGATAAGAGGCTGGAGGACATCACTGGGGTGCAGGGTGCTGAGGACCCGACACCAGAGGTACAGACAGTGGATATACTGCCAGTTATACACCGACTGGTACGTTTCCTACAGATCGGACACAACACAGTCAGTGTCTGAATACAGGTGCTTATAAAGGCTCCATCAGAACTGAACTCTGCATGTTCATTCAGTTATGTGCTATAGAAAACATGAGGTTGATGAACATGAACGTAGCAGAAAACAGATTTCTGCTCTTTTTAATTATAGTGGCCGAGTCAAAACATTAGGTGTTTAAAAATCTGAAATATATCTTTGTGTGTCTAAGGGTGTCTCTTCAAAAGCACCAAAGCAAACCATCTCCCTGAAAACACACATGTAGTCAAAAACCAACCTTTTTCTTCATTGTCATGGCGTTTCTAAGGTGGATGGCCATCTGTCGGATGTAGATGAAGGCATGCTGGTAAGTGGCTTGTGTGTCCAGGGAGTACATCTCTGTTAGAGTTCGCTGCATGAAGTTGATCATGGGCAGCGCGTTGGGAGACGTGAACTTACAGTTTTGTACGTAGGAAATGTACATTTGCTGAAACCAGGAAGAGAAACATTGTAAGGACAGGATAAATGAAATGTGGCTAGGTGTGGTTTTCAGCATCAGGAAAGACAAAAAAGAATACTTAATAATTTTTATCTCACACCAGGGAAATTCCCTTCTTACAGCAGCTCAAGATTAAAAAATAAAGGGATGTTTTTTTTCCTCTGCTTTTGATTTGATTAAGTAAAAATACAAAGAAAAATACAATAAAACAACAATAAAGACTTTAGTCTGCTGTTGACCCTTATATTTCTGTATTAATCTGCATTTCGCTCTTACCTTAACAATAGGGTTAAGATACGTTTCCTGCTTGTGTCTGCAGATTTTGTTGAGGGCCAGGAAGGCAAGAACCCGACTCGTCTCCTCCCCTGTGCTCCACTGCTTCAACAGTTGCTACAAGCAAAGACATAAGATGACTTTAAAGTTTAAAGAAGGGATGTACAACATATATTAGGCCCGATAACAAGAAATGTATGTTATCAATGAGCAATAATTACTTTATAGCCAATGAACAGAGCTGATAATCCACAAGAGGTTATAGAGAAGGGAAAAAGCTCAGTTTTCACACAACAAAACTTTTCGAGAGCTGGGATATTAAATCATCCATCTTTGCTCAGGTGTGCATAAACAACAGGTATTTCTTTTTCAAAATACAAAAATGTCAAATTATCAGTCAATTTATTCGTATCAGCCAAGAGAAAGGTAATCATTAGTTAAATTTATCAGCTGAAACAAATCCATATCATAATCCCTCAGAAAAAAGGAGGTTAAAAACTATTTTGCAGAGTTGGTCAAAACATTCCAGCTTACCTTAATCAGGTGACGACACTGTTTGGGCAGACAGAGGTAATATGGTACAAGCTGGTTGGCGTGCCGCAAGACGGCGCTGATGACTGTAGACTCTGTTAAACAGGATAAAAGCTGCAGGTGGAGAGTGAGAATCAATACAACGATGCTTTCAAAATGCAAAGGAAAGAAGAAGAAAATATCATGGCATGTACATCAGGTAATCTACTGTATGTCATTCTGTCTGCCTGACAGGAAAACATGAAGCAGAGATCAAAGTGAGAAAAACCTGAACAAACCTGAACTAGTCCACCAAGATACATCTTGATGTCGATCAGATTCTTCTGCCACTTCTGACTCGACGATGGGAGAACCAGCCTGACAAGAAAACACAAGTAACAGAGTGAGGGGTGAACCATGTTTCTACAGTTACATTAGGACTTTTCAACAGGATGTAATATCAGCAGATGTGACATTCACTTCATACTTTTTCTGGTCTTTCTCTGGCTTCAGGTTGAGCATCCTCTGCAGGGCCACATAGATATCTCTGATACAGAACAGGACCAAGGCGTTGAACACTGCACACAGAAATAGGAATGAGATTATTGTAAATTCGTGAGGTCTTAAGTTTTCTTCTTCTAATCTTTGTGTTTATTGGCAGATCGCAAAAACAAACTTCAAAAGGTGCAAACCACCACCTACAGTATCAGTCAATGAAAATCAATGAATTTAATTTGGTTTCAGATTATAAGGTCTATTTAATTTCATTATCGTCCCCTAACTGATAATAAAAATCAGTATCGGGCAGATACATGTTGTATATCCCTACTGAACTGTATTGTTTCGTACCGAGTCCAGACACACGAAGCAATGCGAAATACTGACAAGTAGTGTCCACATACAATTCAATTTAGATACCATGTCATATTCAGCCATAATAATAAAAACATTTTTCCATCAAAATGTCCATTACAGGTTGAATACACATATCAACACCTCAAATCAAACATGGTGTCCTACCTGAACTGTCAGCCACTTTGTACCGACACTGACCGCCTCCTTCACCCTTGGTTGTAGCCACGGCGGCCTTAAAGGCCTGGGTGACTTCTCTGAAGAGACGAGGTGTGGGTTCCTTCTTCATGGCCGCCTTCCACTCCTTGATCATTTTATCTGTGACTTTGATAGTCTCCACTGCCTTCTTGGATTTCTTTGAAACTTTCTGGCCCTCATCATCTTCATCTTCCTCTTCATCACCAGAGCTGGCCTCCTGCATAACAAGTACACCAGCATGAGCATCTTTGATTTCTCAAGAGAACTCATGATCATTTCACGCACAAGCAGTCAGCCTACCTCCAATGTAGATGGTAATCTGTGGTACTTTTTCTCATCTTCATCCTCAGAGCTGTCTGTGTCATCGAAGTTCAGGAGCGTTTGGTCATTCTGTTGCAGAAATTTGAAGAACTCAGGATCTTTGTTCTTTAACCTGGACAGCTGCTCCTTGTGCTCGGAGGCCTTACCCATCTTCTTTAAATCACTACAGGGAAGCACAGCATAATGAGGTTCGTATATAAGTATTGTCAATACGACAATGACACACTGGGTAAAAGTAGATGATTCCATAACAAATTACTCACGCCTCAGAGTTTGCTGATTTCAGATCTTTCTTCTTGTTCTTTTTATTGAGTCCATTCTGTTTGGGAGTCTCTTCTTCAGAGTCACCTGCAGAGTCGAACCCACCTGACAGCAGGAACTCATCCACACTGAGGTCTTCTAATTTCCTGAGATGAAAAAAACAGACAACAGTTCAATAGATGAAATAAGTTGGCCAACATGTGTGGGATAGCCTAACGTGGTCTACAGGTTTAACTTCAATACAACATTTTGATGTTTAGCAACTAGCATGTCAGTTAGCTCGTAAGCCGGACAAGTTTATTTTACCATCTGTGAACAATACGTTTTTATCAAGGAAAAAATACTAAACATGTAGCTGGTATTTGATGTAAGCTAGCTGCTCCCGAGAGCCCCCAAAACTAAGCTAGCTGTTATAGCACACATGGCTACGTATTAGCTAAAACGAGTCGTACAAACCCTACTAATTCACCGACCGGACTGACAACACTTTCACTTATACGAACAACGTGACTTTTGCTATTAAAACTCAAAATGTGCGGCACAAAATCAAGAAAGTTTCCACGCACCTTTTCTGTTTCCCTGCCATGCTGGATCCAAAGCGTGACTATCCAACCTCAATACCCACAATCCATCGGTGCAAGCTGGAAGAGTTGGTTTTATGTTTCACGGGTGTTATCTTGTATTCGACTGATTGTTAAAATGTAATAATTCAAGCATACTATTATAAAACAGGCCTACGGGAATGTTTTGGATAGTTTTTTCATAATGAATGTACAAATCCAAATGAATCACCATTAATGCTCAAAGGAAACCGAATTTTAATAAAACAGACGTCGAGCACGACAACCTGAAAATTACACTGTCAAACCTGTACAAGAACAAGGGGTGTTTTGATGCCACACGTGAGGTTTTAAATTAAATGAACAGCTGAATTCACGAGACACGGGCAGCTGAAGAGTCGCAGAGGGAGAACTTTCCTTTTTTAACTGTTAGTTAGTAAGTTAAACAGCCACAAAGCTGGGCAAGCTTACAAACAGGAAGAAATCATTGCTGCTGTCACATCGACACCGACGACGGCTGGTGGTGAGAGCTGGTTTTAATTGTTCTGTAGGTGGAGCTCATGTTAGCTTAGTTTTCTACATGCATAGACAATCATTCATGACGTTTACTTTATTTTAATAGTCGGATGTTAATGCATGGTTGCCATCAAAATGAATATTGACCACTGAATTTCTGCGAGTTGTTTGTTTCATTTATTGTCCTAGCTAAGCCGAGACGAGGGATGGTTCGGGCTCTGACCAATCATAGCCCTTCTAGCTAACACCCCGCCTTTCGCGCTGGCTGAAATGAATTTATCGAACGCACTTCCGGACTCTGACCAGACAAAGGGGGGCGCTTAAGGTCGTCCGTGTCCCGTCGAGTAATGAACGAGCATCCATTGTGAACGTTTGACATTTGCGCCACGGCCTTGACTTCCTTTGTCTCTCATGTGCGCCTCTCTCGCCCCGCGGCGTCGTATGTCAACATCATGAGCGGCATCTCCACTTTCACCTCCGACAGCTCCAGCGCCACCTTAACAAACCGATGTCAGCTTTCATGCAGTTTTTTTGCATTGACGTCAACCACATACAGCACAAAACAGAGGCTTTCTTCATGTATCGTATGCTGGAGTCAGAATGTGGACCGATAGCTAAACACAGGTACCAGTTTTAAGCCAATCTGACTGCGACAGCTGCTGCTTTATTTCTCATCACATCGAGGAAGACACCGTCTGCAAGGATAACCGCGACAAAGCCACCGGTAAAGAAATTACACATTCATCCTCTCTAGTGCTGCTGCTGCTGCTGCTGCAGCTGATAGCTGCTGTTATTCAAAATAGATGGAGTGGGGGTTGGGGGTTCTTGAGACATTAGGTGGCTGATTTATGAACAGAAACACCCGCCTGTCCAAAAGAGCTCTCAGTGCAACATCCTCAGTGTTTGTCAAGGATCATCAGAGCGTTTGTGTGGATAGCAGATAAGGGTTAGAGCCAGGGAGGCAAGAGGAGAGTTTAAGAGACAAGCATGTGATGAACAGGACAAGTGTTCTGCTCTGTTAGTTTTAATGTCACAATTATGTGATCACTGCTGCCTCAACCTCCTGTGTATCCATGTCTCTATGTGCAGCATTGTCTCGTGTTATCCCCCTGGGCACCAGAGCAGATTGTTCCCACATAGAGGGACAGGGCTGCTGTGTTTATGTGGTCTATTGTGTTTTGGAAAATAGGACTCAGAGCTAGTCGCCAGGCAGCTGTGGTGACATTTGAGATGGTCCACCATGGGACAGTGCAGAGTATTGAGTTGAAAGACCGTCTCTTAACAGATGACAACATGATTACGATGATACTCAGTGAATAGTCTATTTGACTGAGGAGACGAGCGTGCCTTAATTTGATCAGAAACTATAATAAGTTGTGCTTTCGGTCTTGAGGGTTGCATTTCCTGGACTTTGATCTGATCAAATATGTCTCTTGTTCGTCACTAGCTTGTGCTGTTGTCACAGAAACCTCTCTTCATATTTACAAACATAACTGATGAAACATAGTAAGTAAATCATCACTAAAGGGCAATATTTTTTACACATCGTGTTGCAGGAACCTCGCTCCAATGGCAGGAGATATGGAGTGAAATAGTAATTATTTAAATTTATCCAGTTAAGGATACTTTAAACACACATCATCTATGTGGATGCTGTCCATCAGAGGAGTTTGGGGCCAGTAAGCTTCTGTTCGTGAGTCTGTTTTTCTGCCCTTACCAGGTATCAGACCATCATTCGATTTCAGAGAAGTATGATTTATGACTGTGATGTCCAGTTTCCCTCATCCAGTAGTTTGCCTTAGTGCATCCTAAATATTCATCAGGCAACAACTTTCGAAGATGCCGCGTGACGGTGACTGTTATGCAACACTCTGAAGTGTGTTCTCCATCCGAGTGCAGGGTGGATGAGTGCACAAAGGAAAAGGCTAACTCAGGCTACATCCTTCTCTCCTCCCACCGGGCCTACCCGAGGCTGCAGCTGGGGTGAGGTGGGGGGCTTCACAGCAGATTCTGGTGCAATTTAACTCACCGGTCGGCAGTCATTACTATTAGATAAACCAATACAGTCCAATAAGTGAGGTGCCTGGATTGATTTCACTCCAATAACGTCAATCTTTTCTCTGTTGTCATAATGAGATTTAATGAGCCTTGACAGTGAATGTCAAGTAACCAGGCCAGCCGACCTACAACACTCAGTAATTGTACTGAGATTTCTGTCATAGCTGTCAGGATGGGTATGATAACAGTAAAAACAGGTGCAGTGATTGGTCAAGACACCTGTCATAACACCTGCATCTTTGCACATGATCTTACCCCTTGTAGGTGGAAAGTTTTTTTTTCTGATGACAAAAGACATTTTTAAAAAGTAAATGACACTGGTATTAACTGACGTGAAAATGCTTTTTCTGCATCTTTCAGTTGCCCAGAGTGCGGCCCAGGCAAGAGCCCGTGACCGCAACATCAGGCACCATGATGGAAGGGGGCATGCAGCTGCTCAACCGCGACGGCCACAGCATCTCGCACAACTCAAAGCGGCACTACCATGACTCCTTCGTATCCATGAACAGGATGCGACAGCGCGGCTTGCTGTGCGACATCGTGCTCCATGTCTCCAACAAAGAAATCAAGGCGCACAAAGTGGTGCTGGCATCCTGTAGCCCCTACTTCCACGCTATGTTTACCAGTAGGTTCAATCCACCGTTTTATTCCTATTACACGCCTGCTGTTTTTCTGTTGCTCAGAGTTTGATGGCACAACAGTGAGTGTGCACTGAACGCTACCTCATCCTTCCAGCATCATCACTTCCTTCCCCCTCTTCCTGTCTGGGGCACAGGTGGTCAGATGAGGTCTGTGAGTCTCAGATTTCCTCCCGACACTAGACCTTTGTAAGGGTACAATGTGTCTCCAGACAGTCAGCTGTCTGGCTTTTGAGACTCAGCTGCGGGGCTTCCTCTCATCTGACCCAGCCTCTAATTAGCCCATGTTAACAGACTCTGCTGGTCTTTAATGGTCATCCAAACAGCAAAATCCCAGCTCCCCTGCAGATATAGTGTTTTTTTCAGCTTCTTCTAACTAGAAGGTGTGTATATATTCAGGAATTTCAAAAGCCACACAAGAACTGATTAAATCGACAGCAACAAATGAGCTATGCTGACATTTGGCAGCAGTGCTGTATACATTCGGAGCTGCCACGTGACAGCATGATTGAACAGGGAGGCAATTATATCAGCCAGGGTTTTACTGGTTATGAAATAAAATGAAACCGCTCTCGTCCTGTGCGGTCATGCAGATGAGATGTCGGAAAGTCGGCAGACCCATGTGACCCTACATGACATCGACTCTCAGGCTTTGGAGCAGCTGGTCCAGTACGCCTACACAGCAGAAATTGTGGTCGGGGAAGGCAATGTGCAGGTAGGAAGATGGTCAAATTAGACTTTTTATCTGACCCCTATTCATCACATCTCACAGAGCACAAGTCGATACAAAAGACTCACAGTATGTATCCGTCTGAAATTGCTCTCTTCCTAGACGTTGCTCCCAGCAGCCAGCCTGCTGCAGCTCAATGGGGTGCGGGATGCCTGCTGTAAGTTCCTGCTCAGCCAGCTGGACCCTTCCAACTGCCTGGGCATCCGAGGATTCGCGGACACGCACTCCTGCAGCGACCTGCTCAAGTCGGCGCACAAGTATGTCCTGCAGCACTTTGTGGAGGTGTCCAAGACTGAGGAGTTCATGCTGCTGCCGCTGAAACAGGTAGGGGGGATGCCTCTTCTGCTAACTGGTGCTTGTTCAAGAAAGCAGTTTAAATGTTGGCATGCAGTCACGATGGAGAACTTTTTTTATTGCTGTTTTCGGTGTAGTACAAGGACAAGGGTTAGTATAGGCCCACAGCACAGAGTTTCCAATCATACAGACAGTATGCAGAGTGTGTCAACCATTGTTCCAGTATTTTATGTATTGTTTAGATTGTTGTCCTGAGGAAAAGGTCAATGTCTCCATACAGTGTGTTTTGTTGACAATTCAGCTCTAGTCATCCTTGAATGGCCGGTCTGCCTTCAGCCATTTCCATGTGATGGCTTTCTTGCTGGCAACCGCAATTACTTCATAAATATAAATGTCCTGGGCCGAGAGTTTTGCTGGGATTTGTCCCAAGTATAATGTGACAAAAGATCATCCAAGTTCCACTTTCTCTTCCAAAAATGTTCCCCATCACCTTGGCAATCTCTTGCCAAAAATGAATGCAGTAGAGGACAGCCCTGAATTTTATGACAGTGGTCTGCCATTGATTTGCGTCACCGTCTCCAGTATTTGTCCTGTCCCCAAGATCCATGCTGCATGAATTTCAAATTTTGAAGTCACGAAGTGTCGTATCATATTCTCTCAGAAAGAGTTGGTAGTCCTCGCCTGACTTTCCCAAATATTCCAGTCGTCCTCACATATCTCAAGGACATGGACTGTAGAAGAACTTCTTGAGTTTTATAGTCTGTTATAATCTGTGATGGAAGCTGTATGTCGTCTTTGGTCTTAAATGAGTCAGTGCTTCCCTAGTGATTAGATTAGGTTCACAATTGAGGATGGGACGATAAAAGATTTTCTCGTGGATTGCAGTGAATTTTCATTATTGAGATAACTGTGAATATCCTCACATAAACAACTTGAAAAAGTGGTCTAACTCACTGATAAACATTCCAATATTTGATCCCTAATTTATTTTGAATTGCCTAAGTCTGTGAGCATGGGGGAATGCATAGCTTGCACATTGTATCCCCCACCAAAACAAGTTAAATCGGATGTGTTTAAAATACTACAAATTCCAAGCTTAATCACGACAGGGAGACGAGGATACCACCATTTAAATATCCTTAATTTGTGCAGGACGACCTTACGACATTTACTTATCAGGCTTAGTCTCATTACTTTAATCATATTACTTTTAAAATGTCCTTCATTATGAATTCATGGCAAGAAATAATCAACTTTTGCGTTATCAATTTGCTGCCTACTTCAGTGGCTCTACTGGAGTTAGTCATCTACTAGCTCATAAATATACCATAGAGAACATTAATACGACCATACAGTAATATTGATAAGCTTTCAGTTTATCAGCTTCTCCTCACTATTGTAATATGTATCCAAACCGGTCATGTATTCCATCACGGAGGCTCCCCGAGGGCCGTGGCCTCAGCGTTTTGTTTTTACCGTTCATTAGGATGACCTCTCTTCTTCCTCAGCTCGCTACATCAATCACTGTCTCTTGTGGTTTTATCATCCCAGTGTGCTGCCACGGATTACTTCATCTGGCACGTCAATTTAGCCAAACTATCACTTATTCATCCGCCGGGCACAGCAGTGGCAGCGCTGTGGTTCCTGTCCTGGAAGTGGTAATTAGGCAAAGCTAGTGGCATTTTCCAAGCCGCCGTACTGTTTATATACTAACAGCATGGCTTACCTCGAGGTTTTAATGACTGTTTTCTTTTTTGGTTCCAATATTTTACTGTTACTGTTTTCAGCCAATGTTTGTGAGGGATTAAGTTTAGATTTACGCTTGCTAATTCAGCACTAGCCATCTGGTGGTGCAGTGGTGGCTGGTAGGTTGTTAATTTGATTGCCAGACTAGTAGAATAAACTGCTGAAGTGTCCTTAAGCAAGGCTTCCTGGCACTGACTGCTCCATTGGAGCTGCCCATGGACCACAGATCAGACTGGTTGTGCTGGCAACCTTTAGGTGTTTGTGTGTTGAGCAAGGGCGTAGCAAAAAAACAACAACATTGTTCTCAATGAGAATATCTTGATTAAATAAAGGTTAAACAGACAATGTTGGCACATTATCTGTTCCAAATTTAAACATAAGGGAGGTCCCACCAGGGCTGCAACTAACAATCATTTTTACTGTTGATTAATCTGTCAATTATTTTTTTGATTCATGAATTAAATGTTTGGTCTATAAAATGTCACTAAATGGTAAAAATGTGTCTCCCGAAGCTCAAGTTGACGTCCTCAAAAGTCTTGTTTTGTCCACAACCCAAAGATATTCAGTTAATGGTCATAGAGGAATAAAGAAACCAGATTCACATTTAAAAGCTGAAATCAGAGAATTTGGGATGTTAATGACGAGTCATTAATCAATTAATCACCATTTAGAATTTAACCGATTCACATCAGAAAGTATCTGGTTACAAATTACAAATACTTGCTTATCAAATATATTAAAATAAATTACAAAATACTGGTTTGATTTTTTTTTTAATTAAAGTACAAGTAATTTGTAATTTAAAAATACAAAAAGATATTTTCTTACTTTATCTGTTATTTTAAATCCTAATGTAGCCTGCTCTGATTTTGCATCAAACATATATCAAATCAGTGGTTAAAACATTTTTTAGATAGAAAAACATCCAACATATCACATATATTATTTATTATTAATTGATTGTTAAGGCACCTGACTATCAGTTCAAGAAATTGCTTAAAATTTGCATCCCTACAGAGAATTAAAAAAAAAAAGAATTCCAAAATAGTTGACAACCAATTGATAAATCTTTGTAGCTCTGGGCCCCGCCACCAATAATCCATCGCCACTCAAAGGTGGATTTACAAGTGTGATGTTAATGGAGTCATGTTTATTATTACAGGAGTTAAACAGGCCTATGATTTCAAGTATGAGCATCAACACACCACTGTGCTAATTTCTCACCTGTACCTATAACTATTTAATTATGTGAATACCGAGTGATCAAAAATGACTTGCATTGTATTTTGTTGTTCATGTTTTTGCTTTCATTTAAAAATGACCCTCACAATATTAGACTAAATCTAAAAGTCCAGCTGGTGATGCAGTAGGGTTAGGGGGATTTGTTCCTCCACGCAGGTGAAGGAGGAGGAAGACTGCATCATGGCTTGCATGTGTTGGTGTCTGTTTCAAACAAATGCCTGTTGAGCCTGGCCAGGTGACGAGGAATTAAAGTAGCAGTCGAAACAAGTAACAAACAGCTACTAGCATCACTGTCCCATTATCTCCTCTGCTCTCTAAGGAACAATCCCCACAGCACTAAAGAGATTGTGCTCAATAAGAGAACACGCTTCGCTCTCTCTGTCTGTGGCCTTCAAAGCTCTGAGGCTGAATCCGCAATAGGAGTGTGTGGGCACAGTCTATTAAAACAGTGAAAGTTAAGCTGCATAAAGGGAGATTAAAAATAGACCATTTTCCTTTCTTCGTTTCTTTTCTCCAGTCTCTCTGTTTCCTTTGGCTCAGAGCTCCATTATGTCTGCAGCTGTTCTGTGTCTGTCATAAATCTGAACCAGACCTGGCCGCTCTAAAGGACTCTGAGCTCACAGAGCTGTGAAATACGCCCCATATTTCTCTCTATGTTCTGTGAAGGAAGTGGCGGGGCATGGAGGGGTTGTGACTAGCCTGCTTCAGTGATACTTCAGTGATGTAGCATCACATGCACGGCATTATAAAGACAACAAAGGGTGGATGCAGCCTAATATGTGTGTGTGATGCAGCTGGAAACCCCTTTAATTCATACATCTATTCCTGCTGTCATACTGCAAGGACAGTCGTAAAACCAATTTTCTTTTACATCTCCTCCACACGCACACACAGACACACAATATTTGTTCTAGTTAATGTGATGCAGTGTGTGCGTGCAGAGGTAAGGGGGACTGCAGGGTGGGGCAGCAGCAGCAGCAGTATTTCTCTGTGTGACTGGATTAGTGGAGGCTGTTCCTGGGAGGCTGCTAACTGTTGCCCTGATCTGGCTGTCAAGACAGCAGCTGGCTGCTTTGGCCCCACCCAGCCCTGCCAACTTTGGGTTGATCTGGGAACAGCGCCAGCCAGCCACTGAGACTGCAGCACTCGTTGTGCCACACACAGACTTCTAGACCTTGATATAACACACACGCATTTATGTGTTAATTGTCGAATGGTGAAATTATTTTGTTTTGCTTTATTTTGAATGTTTATTCCACCTAATTTTATTTTGATGCAGACAAAACCCAGAGCATTGCCCTTCTGTTTCCAACACAGCAAATTAAGGGACAGAGAAGAGAGGCAACAGCAAGTCGGGTACAACATACAGGAACTGGCACTGCCTGTGGAGAACACTTCCTGTGTGTTGACATGTTTGGTTTTTCTTTCACTGTTTCTGCAAGAGCTCCTCTGAAGCTCACCGTTGAATTAAAGGCGCTGTGAAGGATTGTAAATGATTATATAAACTGTCTTCACCCATCTGCTTTGTTTTCTCCATCCAGGTCCTGGATTTGATCTCCAGTGACAATCTCAACGTGCCATCAGAAGAGGAAGTGTACCGGGCTGTGCTGAGCTGGGTGAAACATGATATAGATGGACGCAGGCAACACGTACCGTGGGTAAGACTTGTCTCACCTTACCGGAGAGAATTTCTATCCCACTTCATTTTTTAAATTTGACTATAATTTGTAACACGCCTTCATCACATTTCCTCAGCTGATGAAGTGCGTGCGGCTGCCGCTGCTGAGGCGAGACTTTCTGATGAGCAACGTGGACACAGAGCTGCTGGTGCGTCACCACTCGGAGTGCAAGGACCTGCTGATCGAGGCTCTCAAGTATCACCTGATGCCTGAGCAGAGGGGAGTCCTCAGCAACAGTCGGACGCGCCCGCGACGCTGTGAGGGCGCTAGCCCTGTGCTCTTCGCCGTTGGTCAGTGTGCCCCTGAAGGTACCCACTAGGGTACACTTAGACCACACATCAATTTTAGCCTCATAATGTGTGCAGATATCAGAGTTTTTACAGCTGAGATATAAACATGCTGATATAATAATATGAGACTAGACATTGTCTGGAATGTTTATAGTGTTGTCATATGTCTCAAATGTTTCCCAGGTTGTACTGGGTGCATTGCAGTAAAGTGAAGCACTTGTTTGAACAGCAGTATGAAATGTTCAATGAGTGCCACATATTGCTTTTTAAAATTGTATCCAGATCAGAAATGGTTTTATTATATTCAGAGATAATATACATCCTTTTGTTTATAATAGTTCTATAAAAACAAAAGTTTACACAGCTGAAATAATGTCACAGTATTCATATTGAGGTATTTTCTCCAAATATTGGAGAGTCTTGCATAGCTCCAAAATCTAAATTAAACCAAGTAAATACAATTAAAGAATCTTGGTTGAAAACATTCAAGACTTCCCTAAAACTATGAACAGAATGTGGGGGAATAACAGTTTTGACGTTATGATGATGTTTATGTATTGTGTTGTTAGCATGCTAACCAGCTAACCCCAAGCCCATTCGGTTTAAAGTAGTAGTAGTGTAAACAGCAACACTTCCCTGGTGCTCGGGGCTCCCAGCCCAAACTGTTAGCTGCATGGCTAACAGCAGCTACAGTTGGCAGTACGTAGCGGTTACTCTGGTGAAATGCTGCCCCTTATTTGGACTAAATTTTTTCTAGAGAACTGCATGATATATAAGTATATTTTTTTCACCATGCTGTGGTGGTGTGTATGTTTCTGCAGGTGGAGGCAGCCTGTTCGCCATCCACGGAGACTGCGAGGCGTACGACACCAGGACAGATCGCTGGCACATGGTGGCATCCATGTCCACTCGGCGGGCACGGGTGGGCGTGGCAGCCATCGGGAACAGACTTTATGCTGTCGGAGGGTGAGTGACGATAACCATAGTGTTGACCTGTGACCTGAAACTAGTTGACCATCATCACCAACTCAAACATTGTATTATGTGATGTTATCTAAATCTCATTTTTATAAAGAGGCAGGCGAACATGTGGACGATTTACATGTGACGTGATCCATTGTAGTTTGAATGCCTATTTAACTTAACTAAATTTAACTTTCTGTTTATTTTATATCCACATCTCCTCAGGTACGATGGCACTTCAGACCTCGCAACCGTGGAGTCCTATGACCCCATCACAAACTCCTGGCAACCTGAGGTTTCCATGGGAACACGGCGGAGCTGTTTGGGTGTAGCTGTCCTGCACGGCCTGCTGTACGCTGCTGGAGGTTATGATGGAGCTTCCTGCCTCAATAGGTACAGACAGACTGACATTTCAGTGATGAATGCTGAACGTTCCTGATAATTTTAAGCTAGATTTGCAACATCATTGTATCCAGTTGCAGCCTTTTTGTTTGTTCTGATGCAGTTTTCTAGGCAAAGTCTCAAACGCAGTTTATCAACAGGACAACCTTGCAGTTTCTTTATATTTAAGTCATTTTCTCCTCTTTCAGTGCAGAGCGATATGACCCTCTGACCAGTACATGGACCTCAATCGCTGCTATGAGCACCCGTAGGAGATATGTACGAGTAGCAACTCTGGGTAGGAACTTGCCACAAACATAACATTATGAACACGCTGTTCTACTGTATGTTTATGTTTCACTGTCTACATTTGAATGTCTGAAATCAAGAGGGAGTTGCCAACATGGTATTCAACTGCTAATATTTACATTCTGAGTGCTAACTCCCTTTTGCCCTCCAGATGGTAACTTGTACGCAGTGGGAGGTTACGACAGCTCCTCACATCTCGCAACAGTGGAGAAATATGACCCCCAGGTAAAGTATATGCTGTTAAATTTATCATCAAAGCAACTTGTCTGCTGCCAGGATCGACTGACTGTGGAGGCAAAATCATACACATTTAATGAATCTATGAACATGTGACCAATGCTCAGTCTCCTGATTGAATGAACAGAGCAACACATGGACAGCCATCGCCAACATGCTGAGTCGCCGCAGCAGCGCCGGGGTGGCCGTTCTGGACGGGATGCTCTATGTCGCCGGAGGCAATGACGGCACCAGCTGCCTGAACTCCGTGGAGCGCTTCAACCCCAAGACCAACACCTGGGAGGGAGTGGCTCCCATGAACATACGCAGGTTAGTCTGCACCCACAGTTCATATTACAACAGAACGGTCCTGTCTTTCAGATCAGTTACCATAACACGGGAAGAAATCAACGGTGAACAATACAGAGAATAGAAAATTTGTATCTTATGACATATGACAGAGGACCTTAGGTGGATCCAGGGAACTGGAACTAAGGAAATGAGACTTAGCTTAGCCAAGTGATCAGCCAGGATACTACTGTTCCATCTGCACAGTTCAGCTCACACTGATGAAATGCTGAAATGTATCCACCTCAATGCACATTCTGCATTTCTGATAAGGCCTCTCCAGCTTTTATCCTTATTTTCATACTTCATAAATATGGACATCTTAGTGATGGAGAGGGAGAGGACTTAGCTGGTCTGTATTTGAGAAACTCTGTGGTACCCACAGACAAAACCCCAGTTTTGCCTTTAACTTAATAGAAGATAAAATCTCCATTTTTAAAAGCAAAAGATGAAACCGTGGTGCTGTCTATAAGGAGCGTGTCAGAAGGACACCCCTGCTGCGAAGATTTTGCTCTGTGGAAAATCTTTACTCTTCAAGGCGAGGGATTTGGGGCATTTGGATGTCTTCCTTACTGACTAAATCGTCTTGCGGCATTAACATCAAATGACCTATTTTCCACAACAGCCGACTCTTTCTTATTTCTAAGAAGATGAAACCCGTCTTGAGGGTGCTTATCAAAACAGGTGTCATAGCACACCCACACTCAGCATTGTACTGATACATACAAGAGATTTAGTGAAGTAGCCGTCTTGGATTTGAGGACACACAAGCAGATTCACTTGCTCCCCAGGCCCATCTCTTCTATGTCAGTCAGTGTACTGTAGGAGCAGGGAAACCTGACAACAGTTGACTGTGCAGCTCCATGAATAACCCATGTGTTAATCAGCTGTGTGGCTTTGAGGGCTTTTCTTATGCAGTTGCTGAGAGGCTAAATTTACACGTTACAAAATATCGCACTGTGTTGACCACTAACCTATCACTCTTCTCAACCATTTTACACCATGTCAAAATATCAAAATTCAGTAATTTTTCAGACTAAATCCTAGTTGATGATAGAAAAAGATCTGTCGTCTCTTTTTTTTTTGTCTCTGCCAACAAACCATTAACTTTTCCACCGGTCCTGTGCTATGATTGATAATTAACTCAAGTATTATTGGAACTTCCTCGTGTCCTCAAACTGTTACTAGTTGCTGCGATAATAATGAAGCTTCAGTGAGTTTTAAAATAATCAGTTATTGTCCCATTGTTCATGATTAGAGCTGCAACCATTAGTCGATTAGTTTTTAAAATAACAGCTTCAAACTCATTTTGTTGGTAGTGTGTTGTAACAGGGTGAATGGTGTCTCTGTCTCAGCCACTCCGCCCCCATGAGAGGGTAGGATCACAGTGTTATGTAAATGTTTACTTCAAGAGACAAGTTTTCAACACATCACATTGTTATGATGTAATGAGTTTTGTTTGTACTTAGCACCTACATTACATTACATTACATAATTTGTATTTACGACATTGGTGTTACACTCAGAAAACTGTGTAAGACTATTATTCATGTGGGATTTATGTATTCTATTTGGATCTGTTTCTCCCTCCAGGAGCACCCATGACCTAGTGGCGATGGATGGCTGGTTGTACGCAGTTGGGGGTAATGACGGCAGCTCCAGTCTTAACTCCATTGAGAAGTACAACCCACGCAGCAACAAGTGGGTCGCCGCCTCCTGCATGTTCACGCGGCGCAGCAGTGTGGGCGTGGCTGTGCTGGAGCTTCTGAACTTCCCACCGCCTTCCTCGCCCACCCTCTCGGTTTCCTCCACCAGCCTTTGACACGGGGTCACCGCCTGGCTGACCTCAGCCTCTGCTGCTACAGCCCAGACTGGCTCTGGGAAGAGACGCAACTGCTCTGTTTGAGACGGGGAGGAGGAAGAGGAGGAAGACGGGAGTGGACAGGTAAATGGATAAAGACAGAGGGATGGTGTGGATAAGGCTCCTGGCTTGGTTATTATACAGTACTCTCTAGAAATAGTGGCACTCATGGTAAAGACTAACCATGGTTTAAAAAGATTACCACATAAGTTATGAACTTTAATTTCAAGTCAAAATCTTTCAAATCCTGGCAATTAAAAAAAAACAAAAAAACAAACAAACATGTGCCACACATAACATTTCATTTTTCATGACTAGGTCAGAGATGCCAGATACTTCCTGAAAGATTTTCAAGAATTTTTTTAATTTTATGGTCAAACCACTGTGGCTGCACTTAACCAAGTTTGCCATTATTCTGGACTGCACTGTATCTGGTCTGGATGCCTGAAGCTCCGCTGTACAGCTCCACCGTACAGATACCAGCTCCCTACTCTCTTCAGGAGATGTTCCTGGATAAAGATGTGTTAACACTGACCGATCTCTCCTCGAGCCTCACTTTCTTTCCCCACCACTCTCACAGTGTTTGACACACTCATCGTGAACCGTGGTGGACTCTTAATTCTCATTCTCAGTCATGTGTGACGTAAATGTTTTTGGTTTGATGTTGTTGTCCTCTGCAAGATTTTTTTCTTTTGATGTCAGGATTTTTTGCAATAATGTATAAAAAAAAAAGAGAGAAACTGAATGATTTTACTTTTGGAATGTAGCTTTTGACTGGTTATACCATGCATGTTTACATGTTAGCACCGACTTCTAACAGGAGGATAAAATGTTGTAGTGCTGCTATGTCACACTAGGTGGCAGTAACGGGCAATGTAGTGAATCCTTCCCCACGCTACAAGAGAGCATGGACACCAACAACACACATAAGTTAGGCCCTCAGAACTGTAAATGAGTTTGAGTCCTTTTATTGATGTATGTATGTATGTATATGTACATATATACATATATGTATATGTATATATATATATAAACAGAATAATTATGTTGAACAATAAGTATTTATAAAAATGTATAAATCCTAATATATATTCTGTTTTAAAGATGCTAAGAGAAGGAAACAGATCAGGCCTATGCCTATTTAAGAGTGTTTTTAATATATTTATTTAGGCGTGATGTGAATATCGTCAATGGAAATGACAAAGAGAATGTCTCGGTGTGAGAGAGGTAGTCGTTCGGCTTGTGTGCATTTAGAATTTCTCCTGGTTAAGAGAACTGATTGTTGCATTGTAATATGCAGCATTCCGTTTGCATTTCTTAATATTTCTTCACTGCCACAAGCATGATCTCACATGAAACTGTACCTTACGTCCACCACATTTGTGCTAAAGGCTTCAGTCGCTTGCAGACCTATTGACCAGTCAATGGAAGGACTCTATATGGCTAACACCTACTTCTGAAGCACTAGTTTACTTACAGTATACCAACACTTGACACTAATGAGTAACGCTGTTGACACTTGGTGCTGTCATATTCCCTTCCACGCTCCATCAAGTGTGGTGTCTTGTTATATTACCTCATAGTTGAATTGAATCCAACTCTATTACAAAGTTGAACTAGAAGCAACTGTATAATCAACCACAAATATACTGGCTATAGAACGTGTGGTCGGTGATTAAGGGAACATCACCACTGAACTTGCATTATCTAACATAAATGAAGTCTTTTTGACTCAGTGAATAGCCGGGTTCAGTTCAGTTTGTGTGTAACGCAGTGATGCCATTCCAAACTTCTGAGAAGTTACCTTTTATTTACTTTTTTTTTGTTGAAGGATTTAGTTAATCCGTTCTGTTTATCTGAAGCTACCTTACGTTTCATATGTTAGAGCAGGCCCAGTAGAATAGGGGCTGTGAGGGTGTTATGGAGAAGCTGCAATTCTGTTATGATTTGGAGAGAAAGACAAACAAAACCACACAAGACTTTGGCCTCCATTCTGCTGATCGAACTGTAAATAGAGAGTTCGCTTATCTGAAATCCATTTGTGCAATTTCAATGTGACTAGTTTTTTGTTTTTGTTTTTTGAGTGTTCAATGTGGTGATAATTGTTTATTTATGATATGTTTGTTATTTATGAGGAACTTTAAAACTATTGAATTTTGCACTATTGCGAAATGGAGCAATACACTGTAAAAAAATAAATAAAAGATGTTTTCAGATGTGATAACTAACTGTGTTGGAACACATTTTCACACAAGACAGGACAAATCTTAAACCTATCCTGCAACTTGGAAGCAGCGAGTTTTATCCCTGCATCTGCAATAGTTTTACACAGTGTGACAAATGATGAAACCGCTAAATGCCCCGTGCAAACACAAACAACCACAGACACACTCAAGGTTGTGTTGCTAAGTGTTCGTTGCTAGGCTCACTATACCCGCACTGATGCTTGGTATCTTTCCAACATACTCCTCTTTCATATAGTGATCTAAGCAGACAGCTGAACACTCTCACTTTACCCTTCTTGACCTCAGTCACATGGCATTCACACCTGTGGCTGCCTCTGCACACACTCAAACCTATGAGCTCCCACTCTCCCAGAACACACACAAATACAGACCAAATATACACACTGCAAAACAGCTACAGCTTTGAAAGGGAGAGAAAAAGGCTACAACTGCACGTACAGATGGTATATGCTGTGGCTTTGCTATACTTGTGGCATTAGATTGCACAATCAAACGTATCATGGTTGATACCTGGCAGGCCTGGCAGGGTGAGTTTTTACAACCAAAAAGCTAGTACACTTTACTGTGTGTGCACATATGTGTGTGAGGATTTAAAGATGTGCATGAACCGTTGTGTCTGCATGTTTCTGATTGCTGGATCACCTCCGCTGCTACAGTATGAGATGCTAATGAGTTCACAACGTGTCTACATGAATGTGCTCACTCTGGAAGAGCTGCTGCAGCTGATCCGGAGAGGGGAAGGGGAGCGGGTGAGGTCTTTCTCTCTGTAGCCTCCCAGCATTCCTGCCACTGGAGCCTCTCCTCTTTCCCCTGGTGTCGGCCGCTGCACAGCCCTTATCAGGCCATGGAGATGCAGTCACCCGCTCTGGAAGGACTGCTACACCTACCGAGAGAGGCCATACATTTTTTGACCTGCCACTTAAGTTAAGACAGGGCTTGGATTGGAAAATCTGTCAACCCCATCAGAACTATTAATGACTGTACAGCTTATTGAAGTCAGAGCAGAAATAATTGTGGAAGGCTTTGATGCTGTAGTAAACACAAAAACGGGGTGTAGCCGATAGCTGGCCTATGGTGGGTGGACAAAATGATGTGTTTGCTTTGAAAGATGTCTGACAATCCTGACAAAACCATTTTTAAAAGATTTTCAAAATAGTGTAAGACAAATTACTGGAGGCCAAAGATGCCTGACTGTATATTAGATAATTAATTACATTTGTGCAAAGACCAATCATAAAGTGGTAGAAAAGTAAAATGAGCCATGAAGGATTAAAAAAAATAAAAACCTGTATTTTGTCTGTTTTTGGGCTAGATATAAACCGGCTGCTGGAATCACAAACGCAGCAAAATTATGAAACATCATGACATGCTGAAATCAAGAAAGCGTCTCTGTTTGTTAGAATCAAACAGTGCAAGTACGCCCTAAACCGCCCTAGCTGAAAAACATTTAACAAGTTTCTGTGTGTGCTTTAACACTACAAACTAAACTCGGAAATGACATGTCACATATTCATATGTATTCCTTTTAAATATGTGCAGCTTGGATTATACTATAAAAGATAGATTAGATTCAAACATGCAAAAAGCATATTAAAAAAGTCGCCTCAATATCTACCCATATAAAGTAGATGATTGACATGGATCCAAATAGTGCCCGAGGTGTTACAGGTTGTAATTTATTCTCCTCTGTTTTTTTCAAGTTAAGACACAAACAGAGTAAGGAAATCATGGACATGGTCCAACAGGTCGTTGCAATACTTTCCATTGTATCTTGCCGACTCTCTTTATTGTTTTCCATGGAAGTGAAACTATCTGGATATAAAATATTTTTAAAAATAGATCATTATGTGGCCCAAATTCCAATTGTCTGTATTTCTATTTCATAACCTCTTAATAAGAACAGTCTTATGTTTGGTAATTTTCAAAACTTTACTATAACGACATATATTTGAGGTTACAAAAACTGGGATGTATAGAGTTTAGAAACTGAAATAGTTAATCTGACTTTGACTGATCTTGCCTTCAAAGCAGGGCTGAGGTCCAATTAAGATTCCTTTACAGTCATCCTGTGTGAGAACTTTGGCACGTCGGAGTCTCTGTTGGACACCTGATGTTGGGGGCCTCATATCCAGACTCCGTTTTTGTGGCCTGAGGTGTGACTTTAGCACCGTTGCTCTCACCCGCTGAGTCTGGATAAACACAAGCGAGTGACTTCTCGGGGAGGGCCAAAGTTTAACCTACCACACATGGAGGGAATGACATGAAAATATAATTTAGGTTTCTTCTTTTGAACAGATGTGACACATCTAATAAAATGAAACAGGAAGTTCAAACCAAGAATAAGTGTAGTTTACCTTGGTACAATTGCATATAGTCTGATTTAAGCAGATAGGGTTGAGTGAGACATACATTGTACTGGTGAGCACAGAATGAAAAACTGAAATATAACAAATAATAAAGTCATTATTTTTAATGGGAAACTATGCGGGCTGTTGTTTAGGAACAGCTTATTCAGAAATTGTGAGCCCCACCATATAAAATAGAGGGGGACAGTATGTCAGTATGTTAACAAGCTAAAGTGAATATGTTAACGAGCTGTGATCATGTGTTAACATGCTAACATTTAGCATGGGCTAACAGTTAGCCCATCATGTTAACATTCTAACATTAATATTTTAACAAGCTGTTGTCGTGTTGACATGCTAACGTTAGTATGTTAACAAGCAAATGGTTAACATGTCAAAATGTTAACATTTATTATGACAACAAACAAAGGATTGTCGTCTTAACACGCTACTACAGTATGTTGAGAAGCTGTTGTCAATAGTTGGCCTATGTTAATAAGCAGTTGTAACATTATAGGTTAGCAAACAGGCCTGACATCTTAGCATGTTAACAGATCTAAAGTTATAGTAAGTTACATGGCAATTTGCACAGTTAGTAGAACCCTAGATGCTAACATTAGCACCTAAATTACAGGTAAGTGTTTCCTGAACTGAAGTGTTGTAAGTAACCAAAGTCAAGATAAGATCCCTGTGGGGTAGTGGCTAATATCTTATCTATCTACCATCTCTTAATCTAAGCCTATTATAGCTTTCTTACGCAATGAAAGGTGGAATTCTCGGGAAAGATTTACCGTTTATCTGATGACTCCAATCTTGGTTAAGACTGGATGATGCATGTCACCTGGAACATCCAACTGAAACTGGAATGACCTCACAGTAAAAAAAATCCCTTGATGTTTTCTTTCCTGTTGACTGCCTACCCAATATTTAAGGAAAACTGCAACAGAGGGGTGAGTCACCATGCTGGCTGCATGTGCGCTCATCCACCAGGTTTTCCATTTTAATGAGATGGATTTCTCTGTTATTCATCTGATTACTAACAACTGATCTAAACAGGGCCCTAAAACAACTGCGAGAACAATAGTGAGTCAGTGAGAAGTCAAAGATACTAGCCTAGATATTCAAAAAGATGTTTTTTTTTAATGTGTCTACATAAAGTGTTATTTTCCCCATTCACTTTTCCCATTTCAATTTATTTTTCCTCCATCAAGGTGGTTATGTTTTTGCCCATGTCTGTTTGTTGGTTGGTTTGTCGGCATGATTACACAAAACGTACTGAACAGATTTACACAAAACCTGGATGGAGGATGGGTCTCTGCCCCAGAACAGACCCCTTTATCCAGGGATTGTTTTCTTTAACAGCACAATATAAAGCATTTCTTGACATTTTCATTTGTTTCTCAGGGAGGAATTATTGCTCATGATAAAAAAAACCAAAATAAAAAAAAAAAACGTTTATTTAGGTGCCTGCTATCTATGAGTGTGTACAACTTGATGCAGATCCAAATACAAATGTGGTTCTAGCTGATTTATACATGTTGCATTTGATTTTGGATTAGGTCTGATCTAAGAAAAGGGCACTGTTGGGCTTTGGCGTAGGTATCTGCTCTTCTAAGTGCCATTCCAGTCTTTCAAGGATTAATAGTTAAGACAATAGTTAACAGTTAATAGTTTCCCCTATATTTATGGTTACTATAAGAAAATTACTCAATTTTTGCTGTTGTTGAGAGACTGTGGCTTAGCAAGTGCTAACCAATTATGAAAATGTAAAGTAACGTAAAACAACAAAGTTGTTGGTATTATTGTTAATTTGTGGACAATCATACTTTGTAAACTAGGCTGTCCAAAAAAAATCCTTGTTTTTAACATTGGCTAACATGACTTCATACTTCAGGCTACATTCAGTTAAATGAGGATAATTTACAAAAAAAGGTATGGACATTTTTCTGTCCTCCTTAGATTCTTAAAATAAACCAAGCTGTGATAACTTAGGAGAAATATTTATATGAAGTCATTTGATCAAACATGTCTTTACTTGTTGGAGCTGTGTTTACCACGTTGCTTTCCGAATTCTGAGAAACAATCTCCACTCAATGTCAATCATGTGAATTGCAAAATGATAGCTCAGTGACAGCAGTTTGGCAATATAAAACCATTTAATCGGTCTTAACTTCGTCTACTGATGTGATGACATTTTCTTTGATCGCCAAGATGCAGTTAAACCAGTATTCTACGTTGATTAAATTACTTGTTATGAGCTCTGTGGCCCATCAAGAGAACAGTAATACAGCATCTGAGAGGCTGGATGGTGACAACGACTCAGCTGTGGTTTTAACGGGCTCATGACTGTTGCTGCCTCAGGTGCATCCGTTTGAACAAACTGGCTGAACTGGTTGCCATTACCTGACAGCGAGCAGCACACATGAAATCGCATGACTATAGCACAGCATATCAACACAGACGATGACCTAATTAATCAGCAAACACAAGATGATCACGATCATGAGTGTTTGACTCCTCAGTCTGATTGATAAGACCACATGTCACCATCCATTTCCAACCCTGGAAAATTACATGTTTTCTATTGTAAGTCATGAGTGTTGAAACGTAAAACCAATTATTAATAACTTGGTTCCTTCAATGTTTGAATGGCAAAGTAAAAAAGGGCCTGTTGGAGGATTATCTTCACCTCTTGATGCAGAGTAGGCTGTGCTATCTAAATGAAATGCCACATTCCATTATGCTGAACATCCCTTGAGAAGAAACTGAAAACAAGAAGGAGGAAAAGCTGATTTTATACATTTTAAAGGATTATTTTTTGTATGAATGAGTTTCTTTTTAAGTGTTGATACAGGAAGAAGCTCCTTACATGCAAAAACGAGATGTTTGCATGCACCACTTCACCTCTTGCCCTATGAAAATTAGAGCCTTTGAATACACACGCATCCTGTTTAAACTATCCCCCCTTCCTTTCTTGCTGACAGATGACTTCTCTATACGTAGGGTCGGGCCACATGTGTTTTTTGTAAAGGTAATTTCACAATCAGTGTCGGGCAAGTTACTTCCAAAATGTAATTTGTTACATGCTACCAGTTACTATCATTTGAAAGTAATACATTTTTTTTTTTACAATTTACAACAACACATGTCCAGCTACACTAGACTGCAAATAAGAAATGTGTTATTATTCATATTGGGAAATGTATTCCAAGCATCAAAATTGTTGGTTGTGGTTTGTTTCACACCATTTGTTGTTGTTGTTGTTGTTGTTGTGAAGGACAGGAGGGCAATAATGCCACATAAAGCAAAATGTTGAGGTTTCCGTTGGTGAAAGAAAAAAAAGATAGTCATAAGAGGAAAACAAAAACAAAAACTTTAATGATGTAAGTGTATGTTTCTTTATATCTAACATATTTAAAGTTTATTGACCAGAAATGACATGCTGAGGTTGAGCTGAAAATGTTGATTTGATGTGTGGTTTAAATGTGTGTTGTCATTGTATCTTATTTGTTTTTTTGTCTTCACTTTGTTTTTGTTTTGCTGATGTTATTGAGCATTGAATTCCAAATAGAAATCTTATGCAAAAAAGGACAAAACAGTAAGGGATTGCAAAATAAAACTTCCTTCAGTTTCAAAATGTCATTGTTGTGTTTAAAGTATGTGGGTCAAAAATAAACAGACTACTTAACTCTGAGGCATTTTTCATGTCTGGGCATGCCAGTGGAAGCTCCCATCTACCCCTTTGATTGACACACACCATCCACTGCGTTTAGTGACCGCTCACCGCTGTGATGACCCCAACAATGAGACCCATTTGGCTCCTGGAAGGTGTGAAATGGCACACTTCTCCCCGAACCCCACTGTCTTTGTTGCTGGGATTGATTTAACAGACAGAGGCAACTCACAGGAGGTGTGAGTCCCACTCATTATTCACCACACAGCCTGTGACACAGCACCCAAACTCCACCCCTTTTACGCAGACACACTCTCACTAAACAGCCCTCACCCTGCCCACCTCTCCCTCAGTACAAGTCAGACTTCAGCAGGGAGCACACTGCACTCTTGGATTACACTCAACCATCACAGAAGGAGTACAGTTTGTCTTCAGAGCGGCACAAAGCCCCACGGACCACAGCAGCATGGGGAGCAGCATGTCATGTGTCCCCCAGCACAACTTCAGATTCTCCAGCAAGAGTTTCATACGCAGAAACAGGTAAGAACTATACAGCTTGTTTCAGGTATTCTTACTACACTTGTGTCAGTGTGTTTGCTCTACACATGTCATGCCCTTGACTGCCGTTTGTTATTTTCGACTCTGCGTTTCAGCTGGAAGGAATTCTTGGTATTTCTAAGGGTTTGAGCAGTGGGGTGAAACAGAGGTTGTGAATTTTGCGAGGCCAGGTTCAGGATCAGATGGTAACATGGGATAGTCCCCGAGTCGTGCCTGCAGTGGTGTCCGTCTGGCCAACGGTGTCAATGATCCAGTTACCATTTGCCTCCACTTTGCATCTCTGTGAAGATGATCTGCCAGCTGTCAGTGAATCTGGTTTCCCTCCAAAATCAGGACCTGACCCCATTCATTATCAAGATCACATGTGGGCAATGTAGTTAATTACTGCTAATATCTGGTTTATGACACCTGATATATAAGTCAATAGCTTGTAGTGATCTGACCTGAAAGCTACAGTACAAAGTACAGGAACTGACTGACATCAGTGGGTCATGCTATTTATTCTCGCTGGTTTTCTTAAATCCTCCACACTTATACGCCTGGGCATGTTACATTTGGTACAGCCTGCTTTGCTGGATCACCACATCTGATTCCAATTAGCTTCTCCTCCAGTCTTCTCCCCTGTGTTGTGTGATGAGTCAGGGTCTGGTTTTGTCAAACGTGCCATGTAGCTCTTGGTTTTCAAATGAAACAACCCTCAAATAAATGTTTGGTTTCAAAAACCCAACGGCTCAAGCATGAACACTGATACACCTTCCAAGTTGGTTTGATGGCTCATCGTAGACAATACCTCCAGTGTTCTTGTTTCCCGTGTTCCCTACTTACTCTTTGTGTTGGTAAATCAGGCCAGGCTCAGGTATTCCCCACAGAGAAGAGAGGCGAGTAGCAGTTGAATGCCACAGCACTTGTGGAGAATGTGGGGTGTGCATATCCACTACCTGTCTATTATCTACATTCCTCTTTCACCTTGCAACGGTGAATTGCATCAGCATGCGTGATTATCATATTTTCTCTGTGTATTTATACACTATAAGAGCGAATATATCATTCACTATATACTAATGAATGACTGGTGCTAGACATGGACTTCCTGATTAGACAGACCTTGATTCCCACCATGCAGACAAAAGCCTGCGTTGTTGCACGAGGACACTGGCACACATATGTGCAGATAAGCAGATAAACTACAAGCTGAGAATGTAAACTCAGTCTCCAAGCCTTATCATTGCAGCGAGGGAGCTTCCTCATAAAGATGTGACACTAATGGTAACGGATGAGGGTCACGCAAAACAAAGAGGAACATTGAATGCTGATTTTCCTATGCTTATCCTCTGCTATCAGAAACACAAGACCTGATTGTTCTTATAACTTAAATGGCTGGCATTGATGGCATGAGGACAAAGGGAAGGGGGCTCTGGTTAATTTATATGACACGAGACACAAATCTGGATTCAGATACGTTAGTCTGCTGCGGAAATTGATTGATTGAAAAGATTCAGTGTGTGACTTGATTATTACGAAAGAAGGAAAACAAGGAAATAAGTCACTAACCCCGAATTTCAAATGCAAATCAGTAGCGACCAAAGATTGTGAATTTAAGTCAGCTCTCCATCTGACAACAGTAGATGACAGTGAACGCCCATAAACAGGAAATGTTCCTTGTTGACACGGCAATTTTGTAGTCAAACATAGAATAAATGGTAAACATTGGAGAGTGAGTTGTAACACGTGGTTTCTCTCTCTCCCTCTCGAGCAGCAGTCGCCTGTTTCGCAAGAAGAATCCCCAAGAGGGACAGGAGAAGTCCAACAGCATCATCAACATCCTGTGCACTGTCACCCCCAGGAAGGTAAGGACCTCAGCTCGTAGGACACGGCAATAACAGGAAACTCAATCGTCTGTATGCCAGACGAAACTGCTCTCCTGTACACGTCAGCCTGTGTGCAATTTGATTTGTATTGCTGTCTTATTTTAACAGCAAGTCTAACTGGTTTACTCATGTCATGTCTTCACTAACACCATGACTTGTTGCAGGAAATGTCCCATAAAGATCTGCAGACGATAGAGAACATAAAATGGGATCCTCCCTACGACCCGGCCAGCGGCTGGAAGAAGAGCAGCATCAATGTGAAGAACTACGGACGGATGATTCACAGCTCCAAAGTTCGTTTCCGTTTCCTTCACTGCCAGGTGAGTGGAGCAAAATAACTTTTTAATGACTCCATGTTGAAATATCAGGAAAGCAACTATATGAGAAACCAAAACTAATGCTGCACAATCCTCACTGCGGTTAATGAGGTCTTAAACAATGACCAAGCCTACAATGACACATCAGGCCAGTCAGCTCTGAGAACAAAGTGATTGTCAAAACATGAAAACAGGTGGTGGGTAACAGGATGTTCCTCTGCGGCCACCACACAGAATGAAACTTGCTGTTGGCATTGACGTGGTGGCTGCCTGTGAATAATCCAATCAGTTTTCCACAAAGCGGACCGCAGCCTGTGTTTGGACATGCTCGCTTCTGCCGCAGTTGTGAAACATCTCTGAGAGAAAACCTCAGGGGTAGAGAGAGTTCCTCTGATCCCAGGAACTGATAGAGGACACGCCGGCTCCTCACTGTGGGAACTGTAATTTGTCAGAGCTGTGACACAACAGCGCTGTCAAAAAGCACAAAGATTGATGGAGCGGATGTCGTCATGACTAAAAGAACACATTGTATTATTACAGAAAGTAATCCCAGGAAGAAAAGAAACAAGTGTTACCTAAGTGTCGACAGAAAGCCATTCATGAAGAAAGAGAGGGTTGCTATCAATATGAAGTGTGCTCAGTGAGGGAATTCCTACATTGCAGAGAATCCGTGTCCGACCCACTTAATTCGAACATTTCCTGTAGGAGCTCAATGAATCAGCAGATGATACAAGAACAAGATGTTCCAATATGACATGAATAAACATACAAAACGGCCGGCAGGGATTTAAAGAGTAATTAATCTTACAAGCCTTATTAGGCTGTCATATATGTAAATACAATTTTCTCATTGGAGACAAACCAATATAAATATACAAAATATAGAACATCATAAGCTTGCAGACATGAGCCGATGTGCATGCAAGGTTTATTTCATAAACACAAAACCCGCTGATTTACCAGATTCATTTTCTAATCACAAGTGTGACAATCTGGTAAATCAGTTGCCGCACTGCTTGATTGGAATTAAAAACTCCACACGCTATGTAAATTCTGGCAGCATTGTAAAACAGGGAGTGACTTTGTCATCTTACATACAGGGCTAACGCTGCATCTGCATCTGCAACTTTCTTTCTTTCCTTAAACCTCATTTATCATCTTTGCAGGATGTACATGACTGCTACCTGGATCTCTTCCAGACACACCTTCATTTCGTCTCCAACAACACAACCGGCTTGACATACCAGGTGAGTTTCATCACACACAATCCCTCCCATCAAATCCATGGTTCAGAGCTAATATCAGTTAATATCTCAGCATTGATTTTTATAGTTTTAAATTTCCTGTAGGGCAGAGTTTTACGTTATGACATCATACCTTCTGACATGCGTACCTTGTCAACCGACACTGTGTCTGTAAACAGAAAGTATGATTGAGCTTCTTCACCTGTCTCATAAAGCTTGAGCAGCCATTAATCATCGTTTTAGTGCGTCTGTCGAGAGTTAACCCCCCCCCATGTCAAAAAGAGACAGCTCAGCACCTGTCTGCAATATTAGTCAGTACAGTAGATGACGGCAAATGCAAGGCAGACATGAATACATCATCGACTTACAAGGCTGACCTCATGTAGTGCCATGGTGATTAATGTCTTTGTTAACATTTTGAGCTGAACAGTTGGCTCAAATAGAGCAGAACAGCGAAATGTTGCACAGAATGCTTTTTGGCAATGAAAAGAGCTTTTTGTTGTTGTTTTGTGTGCAGGGAACTCTTCCGCTGAAAGAACTCACCATCTGCAACCTGCAACAGAACTGCAACCACAGCCAACCAGAGGAATACGCCTTTCAGATAAACGGTAAGTTTCAGCTTCACCAGTAAGGACACAAGCGGTTGTTGGCATCGAGCCCTGGAATGTTTTAATCATCTCCTTTGAGTTTTATTATTGATAGCTTATCAATCATTTAGACTGGAACCAGCTAATCCAGTACGGTGTTTACAAGCCAGGGACTGACTTCAAACTTAAAAAAAAGGAAAACAGAAGATAAACTAGAATAGAGCGAGAGTCTGGGTCATTGGCTCATACTTATCTAATTTCAATACAAATATTCTGTGGCTATTCTTTATCGCCCCTGCTGGTGGTCTGTTATATTTGTCCCTCTCATCAGTTCTGGATCAAAGTAAAAATTCTCCTCGCTTAAAAAACCAGAAGGAAAGCGCACGCTATTTTCAAGCTGCAGCATTTCCTATGTTATCACATTCCAGTGATCCAAAGGTGCCGCGACCCTCTTCACCTCCACTCAACCCCAAGACTAACTAGAGCTGGGCCCCCTTCACCCTTGGTCAGGGGGCCAAACAGGCCTTAAAGACCCCTCTTGTTAGACAACAGGTGCACTTCAGTCAGCCCAGCTGTCGCGCAGAAAAGCCTGGCTACCGCTCTTAGCCTTGTCACTGCGTATAATCTATTGCACATTCCAAAAACTACTCAGGTTAATAGCTAGCTTTTGAACTCTGAGTGGACAAAAACAATATGAAACTTAATTTATTTTCAAGTGGAAATAAGCTGCTGCTGTCTCTAGATGGATCCGACCACAACAAAATCAGTTGAGAATTAATGTAAACCTACTGAATTAAATAAATCCACTGTTTGAAAAGTCAATCCCAGTCATGAAGAGTGTTAGGTTTCTGTGTTTGGACTTCTTTATCTTTTCTATCTCACTGAAATCTGAAACATCCCTGCTGTCATAACACTGACACTCTTTGGTGTTTCTTTCTCACATTTAACTTTGCAATTTCCTCGGCTCAAGCTTGTTATTTTGTGGTCTTGTATTTCGGTTGTTTTCATTGTTCCGTGTGAGCCTTTATTTACCTTCTGGGAGGCATCACTGACAGGAAACAAGCAGAGGAAGCATGAGTCAAGTGAGAGACGTGATGTAGAGATTTTTTCTCGGTGAGATCTGCGTCTTCCCCTCAGCTGAAAATATGAATCAGCTTTATCGTAAAGTGGTGTTGGTGAGTTGGAGAGTGACGCAGCAAACGCAGCAAGAGATGGTCTGTGAAGTTTCCCGGAAGCCTTCACGTGTTTTGAATTAACAAGGCTGTGAACGTGAGATAATGATAGTTAATTACTTTTAACAATAGCTAAGGAGCTCTTACTTACTCAAAGTTTGAAGGAGAGAAAATCTCATTATGTGCTTCCAGTCAAGGCTTTTCACACATCCTGCTTTAAAATCTGGAAAAACAACTGGTCAAGGTTTACAATTAAGAGTTTGTATGGAGAGAAAGTCAACAGATGAGTCCGTATGAAGTCTGCATATAAAGGAGCCGTTAGCGGGCCACAGGTTCCTGACAATTACAGTACAAAGCCACAGGGCTGGAATGAAATAGGCTATCTTGGCTGGTTATCTCTGGTATGTGTGGGACTGAAAGATAGAGGGAGATTCCAGCTCTTTTCATCCCAGGTTCTGTCCATTCCTCGTGGGTAAGCACTGTGTGGGAGGAAGAGCCTGTTATGACTTTTGAATACCAAATGGAGCAGGTCAAGAGGGATCTTCCGCAAGAGGTCTTACATGTGTCTTGAGCATGTGTTAGCGTTTACTGTATTTATTGCAAGATGTTCTAAACAGCAAGGGAAGCAGACTGTTAAGATCATTAATGATTCACCACCATGGCAGAATGTCTGAAAAAGGCTAAGAAAGAGAAAGGCTGACACTTTCCATTTTTGACCTTTTGACCTTTGCACCCTGCAGGTGTCAGCCTTAATCCCATCATTGTCTACTGTGCCAACCAAGAAGAGATGGACCTCTGGTTTGGCCTGCTCAAGGAAAATATTGAGGCCAATGGAGGAACTGCGTTTGCACCTGAAAACTACACCAGAGTGAAAGTAAGTTCAACAACACTCCAAATAGCCCATGTTATGTTACGTCAGGCTGCGTAAAAAGTGGCTCTTGTGCTGCAGCAAAAGATTAACTTCTCCTTTTTAAATCAAATTCGAGGGTCATCTTCATGACACACTTGCATGTGGTCATCTTTTAATCCACGTGGCGAATTTGCCAGGAAAAATGCTTTGGCTTCAATCACCTCTGATACCACAGGATGTGTGTGTGAGTGTAGCTTTGGTGAGTCAAGTAGGTCACTGCTGGCTCTCCCTGAGGCCTGGATGCTAGGGAGTGGCCTTGACCGCCTTCATCGAACTAACCCTCACATCTGCAAAGGGCTAAAGTGCTGACTCCACACCCACAGGTGTTGAAACACATGAACCACAATGTGTCAGGACAGAAGAAAATGACTGGACTCGTGATGCTTTAATAATCTTTAGCTTAGGCGCCTTAACAATGAACAAACAAGAGTGACATTCTGGGAAAAGAATCCAAATCAACATGTTTAAATTTGCTTAAAGGGCAGAGCTCTGTTCATATTTACTTTGTTAATGATTCCTTCCTGTGTATCCTCCTCAGCTAAACCAGAACGAGCCCCCCGAGGGTAGAGAGGAGCTAAGAAACTCCATCAACAGAGAGCACATCTACGAGTGGGAAGGCTCACAGCGGGACAGCCTGGGCGCCATCACCTACGTCACTAAAGTCCGATTGCAGCACCTGCCCTGCCAGGTAAGACATCACTGCTGCTTATCAATTAATGAATCACCGACCGGTCTCACGGAAGTAAAACACGCCATCTTTACTCATGCCTTTTTAAGGAAATGTACAGTAATGCAGACTGTAACTCATGATACATACGTGTTTTCAAACACTGGGGGTTTTTTCACACGGTGAATGCACCTAGGATCACATCAGGTCTAAATCCAGGTGACTCACATAGTTTTGAAATTGCGCAACACACTCATTACCTCAACACAATGTAAGGAGTGAGTGAACAGGGTGGAGTCCATATTTTGCTAAATGGGACCTCTGCTGCAAATATAACTCTATTATCTTTATTTTCCTGTCATGGTGCAAGACTGTGTCAGACACCTGCAACCACATGATGAAAAATTAACGACTCCTCGCTAACCAAATCAGACATGAGCACAAATAAGTAACGCTGATGCAGCATCACACAGCAGCCAGTAAAAACAGTAATCATGACACGGCTTGCATGGATATCAGTATTTAATTCTCTGTGGGAAACAGCGGCAGCCCTATTGAAGTGTGTGAGATTTAGGGCCTGGGTGTGTAAGAGGCATTTGCCCGGCTCACGCAGTGACTCGACTCACCTCACAGCTGGAATGTCAGCTGTCTGTCCAGACACACCCTCCTAAAGGGAAAGAAACATAAACTGTGTGCCGCACCTTTAAATGCCCCACTAACTGGTTTGACTGAAGATCTTACTGGGAATCAAACTGTACCTCTGGACTGTTCTAATGTTTGCACCAGGTCTCACGGTCGCATGTGTACTGGGTATTTTTCATAGTCTTATCTTCACATAGCCAGAATAACTGGGAGTTATCAGGGCTTGTTTTCTCGCCACCAGAAGTATTTGGTGCCATTCTTTCTTGTACAATATCAAAACTTAAATACTTTATGGTTATAAATATGCTTCAATTTGAATATAATCCTTGATCCTTAAATGCAAAATGCTTGATTTTTAAAAATATATTCTGGTGGTTCATCTACACGATCACACATGTCAACCAAAAATCTTTTAATATTTGAAATGAAATGATACCATCATCGTGATGTGATTCAGGATTCTGGAAATTGTTGGTTTAGGCACCTTGAAAGTACTTGAACCTTACTCTTAAAAAGCTGCAGTTAAAATGAAACTTTGATTTGAACTACTCTTAGTTTCCCTTATTGGGCCAAACTTTTTTTTCACCTTGCACACAAAGAGAGAAATTGACGTCTTTACAAAGAAATAATCTCTTATGTTGCCTTAGAAATGTTAAGACTTGACATCAAGTTTAACGTGATGATAATTACGTATAAATGTGAACAAATCATAGACGATTGTTAACTTGTGTGACTCACACATGACTCTAGTATTCTGTTAATGGTAAGAAAAATTTAACAGGGTCCAATAACTGCAATGAAACACAGTATAACTCAATATAAACCCAAATCTCATGAACAGCTATAATCTTGTCTCTACAGGAACAGAGTGACAGACTGCTGGTGATGTACCCAGCGACATTGATTATCCTATCAGAGGAGGATGACGGACTCTTCTATAAGGTACCACTGACCTCACTGACCTTTTATGCTTACATTTGATCATATCCTGAACTGTTTACTCAGAGTTTGTGTCATTATGACTTATTACAGGGAAAACTTCCACTCAACATGATCACCGTGACCACGCCCTGCCAAGACGTCAAGCCCAACACCTTTATGATTGAAGGTAAATAAAGTGAATCAGTGAGCTGCTCTGCTGCAGTCCTTTTAGCACTCCAGCATTTAAAGAGACACGTTTTTTAATGTATTTTAATGAGTGTACATTCTTATGCATGGCCTTTTCCATGAATCCGCTAGCGTCACACAGCGTAACCCTCCATGAATGAGCTGATTTTATCCCCAGAATGACAATCCGACTATAGCACATTCCACTGAGTGAGTGGACCGAATGACAGACTTTGTCCTCCCCCTCCTCTCTTCCCAGGGAAGCTGATCAACCCCATAGTGGTGTCGTGTCTGGATAGGACCGAGTTCTGCGACTGGATCCAGCATTTCAAAGCTGCTGATGTGCCCGTTCTCTCCCCTCCGCCCCCCGTGTATGACATCATCTACACCCCAACGCAGAGAGAGGTGAGGCCCGCCCTCCTTCCTTTCATAGGCCAAAAACAATTACACTATTCACAGCTACTGACAACCCATAACTATCGAGCAAGCTATCTGTGGGTGGAGTGAATTAAAGTATGAGGAAAAGTCATAAAGGATAACATGGCCCTGCCTCTTTTGTAAAGCAATGACTATAAATCAATTACAACTACTACTACTACTACTGCCATTACGTCAACGGTCCAACAGACTTAAAAAAAATACAACTCTTGTTAAAGTTTTAATTTCTAATATTTTTTTTTTTATTCTCTAGGCACCACAGTTTGACAGGTGGAGTGGAAATAGCCAAGGACGATCGGAGTCCCTGAAGTTCAGACAGTCACCCACGGGACGTGGGTCCCACAACCTTCAGTTACCCATTCATGAAAACGACCCTCTTTCGCCAGGATACTCTGAGCCCCTCTGTGTAAGTCAGCTGTGTGCTACTTTCTTACGTTACAAGTACTCTTGAGCTGATAAAGTGAACCAAACACACCAACGCTTCAATATTTGCACAGATTAAAATGTGGTAGGAGTTTGTTGAACATTTCTAAAAGAGAACGTATGTTTGTTTTGGTGGAGCTGAGCAGCGACACCTTCCTTTGAGAAAGTTAATTATTAAGCAAGGTCGAAAGACCAAACTGCTCCTGTTACAAAGGCTCAAGTGATGATTCTCAGGCCTTCCAGTTAAAAAAAAATCATAAAGTCAAGAATGTTTAACTATAAAACAAAAAACAAAAAAACATATACACTGTAAACATAAAAACAACTCTTGGATGTAGGGAAAATAAAAGGCTGATTCAGCTATAAAAAGTTTGCGTGTTTACTCAGTCTCTTTAAGTACTGAAGCACTATCAGACATTATCAGGACATTTGACCGAACTCCCCCAGAAGGGGGGCTATGTAGGCTGACTGCCCATCCAATTAGCTTAAAGTGGAGAGGGCTCAGTGCCAAGAAGACGTGTTGTTGTCCATCTTCTGACCTGAACCATTAACCTTTCAATTAAATTAATGGAGACCATTTTCACTCACACTGTCACAGTTGACTGTGTTTGCTAAAAACACTAAAGCCGCAGTGAGGAGAAACAGTTTCAAATGTTTGTTCTACTAGAACTCAGTGATGCTGCCTGTGATGCTGACTTTTGCCCTTGGTGTGTTTGTTGTCCCTACAGTATAGCTCCAGTCGTCCCTCCTCGACTGAGACCGCCCGCCTGGGCAGCAGGACCAACAGCGTGTCTTCCCACTCCAGGCTAGAGCGAGACCTACGACCTTTGTCACTGCGCTACTCCTCCCCCCAGCGCGGCTCCTACCTCCAGCCCATTGAGGCCTCAGTGCTGTCTCAGATCTACAGCACACCGTACTCCGCCACGAATCGCACCAGCCCACAGCGGCAGGAGAAAGCGCCGCTTGTCAAGGTAATTCAGTCTGGCGTCTAACGTGATAACCGAATATTCCCCCCGAGGCCGTTGACTTATTTTACATGTCATGTGCTCAGTAACTAAAATAGACTCAACAAGCAGTCAGCTGAGAGGGGTCATGATGAGAATGGTGTTAACAAATGGGGTAGTAGTGGCATTTTTGCAGAATTGGGGTTGAAAGACTAATCTTCTTGACGGGGCAAGGGATGAAAGCTCTATTATAGTCTATAAACAAAACCTAAGCCACCAATTAGAGAGCATTTCCTATACTTGGTGGTATTCCTCCATTAATGTGGCTGTTAAGAGAGTAGTTTTATACACATCATGATCTGCAGCAGACCTGCTTTAGCTGTCACTGACTGATATTAGTCCAAAACCCGTAATCTGATCCTTAAGTGTGGCTTATGTGATTTCCTTCTGTGAACCCAAAGAGCGTCAGATAGACTGAAGGAGAATTGGCAAATGTTGTTTCAAACTAACTCATGGATCTCTTTGAATCTGATCAGTCTAACAGCTGGAGCACCCCTCAGACATCCCTGAACTACTCCTTGAACCCCCCTCAGCGCCACTCGGACATGTGCGGCCCCCGACAACCGTTATCGCCCCTGTATGATGAGCCCTGCAGCCCCGAAATCTACTCCCTGAATCAGGCCAAGCCATTTGTAAGTAGGACAACGATACTGGATCCATAGGTTCAATTTACACATGAGCAGCCAGTTTGATATCAAGCAGTGCACACACACACACATGCATACACACACACACGTACGCACATGATGTCTACTAAACTGCTGAAAGCAAAATCTAAAATTTCTAAATGACTTTGCATTACATTTCACTATATGGAAGGACAGGAGTTATTTTTACCAAAATGTCAATTTTCCATTTCCATTTTTTTTCACACCTCTGTGAAATTACATTCAAACTCCTGTTTTAAGTGCTTATACCGGCTCTATTCTAAAATGCTTCCCCTATGTTCTTTAGCAGCACAGCTGGCAAGAGCCGATTCAGCTCCACCACCACCAGCGGGTTCCCGAGCTCCTTCCGTCCTCCTTCAAGCTCTGCACCCCCCCAATGGGCAGGCGCTGCAGGAGGAGCCTGGTCCTGACCAACTCCCAGGGACAAGCTCTTGGCCTGGAGATGGAGACTTCTCCGAGCCAAGCGGAGCAGAGAGCCGAGGCCGTGTCAAGGCTAAAGCTGCTGCCCACGCCCGGCCAACTGCAAGAGCAGGTGAGAATCACAGAGATACTCGTCTCCCAGGACACTCTGGTTTCTGGAATGCTGTAGTACAAAGAGCACCGATGGTGCGCTGTGTGGTAGCAAACCGTGTGTATGTACTTGTTCTGCAGGTGATATTTGAACAGGTGCCACAGATGAAACATCATTTTAGGGAACATGAGAATGTTTGTTATAGCTGATCGCAGGAAGTAACTGTCTCTTGTTTTCACATCTGTTGATAGATTCTCCTCCCGTCGTGCTCAGTGAGGAACACATCTCAGATGCCTTTTGGCTACTCACCAGGTAAGAATTGAAGGCATGCAATCATAAACCGGATTAAACTTCTGTTTATGTTTTATGTGTGGAGTTCAAGTATGTTGGACAGTTTATAGTACATTATTTTATGCCTATATGCTACGTTTGCTTAAAGATTTTTCATATTGTCAATAGAGCTGCAACTAACGATTATTTTCAGTGTCAGTTAACCTGTTGATTATTTCTCGTTAATTGATCAGATTTGGTCTTTAAAATGTCAGACAATCATGAAAACTTTTGATCACATGATCAAGATAATGTCCTCAAATCTCCAAAACCTGATGATATTCAGTTTTCTGTCAAAAAGAAAAAAAGAAACCAGAAAATTTTCACATATAAATATGAACTTTTACATCTGAGAATTCAGACTTTTTCATATAAAGTTACTTAAACAAATTATTTGATTATCAAAATTGTTGGCAATTGATTTAATAGTTGACAACTAATCAATTATTGGATTCATCGTTGCAGCTCTCTTTGTCAAACAAACAAAAAAACATTGGCTAAATAATATATATATATCTATTGAGAAACAATGGGCACTATTTCAAATCAGGGCTCTAACACTGTGGCATCATATTTCCTCCCAAGTATGAGTTATGGATGTCAACACAGTCAGCCGCCTTTGTAAATACCACCAAGGACACAGAACATTGCTCACAGTCCATTACATCTTAAATTAAACGCTGGAAGCTCACTGGATTGATTGAAGTCTTGGGTCTGTCAGCAGGTAGACAGAAGGTTAAAGGCTACAGAATTGAAAGTGCAGGAAATGCAAAAATGTGCCAATGAAATGGAGCTTAGTGCAGCTCTAAATGCCATTTGTGCAGATGTCCCATGTGGGGGAAGCACGGCGTAAGAGAACACTGTTTCACAGGCAGGATCTGCTCCTAGACTGTGATTGACATCACACAACTGGGCATGGTTACACACTTATCTACAAGCTCTGTTATCACAAATGAAAACACAACTAGAATTTACCTGAAAACTGCATTTCACGTTGATTTACACATTCATTCTAACACGTGCTACAACCAGATTATTTCATGTTGGGTGTTTCTGTGCTATGACAAACAGAATATAAATAACAAAGGAAGGTGGTGCAGTAGTAGCATGTTACACTACCGGTTATACAGTAACATTATATGTTGGTACAAGGCCAATCCCACATCGGGACTGAAGTTTATTCAGTCAATGCAAGCTTGTCTTTCATTGAATCTTCTCTCGCTCCTATAGATCACCACTCGTACCTTGAACCCACAGAGCCAGATGACCAGGAAATGGACTATGACAACATTTGGGAGTACGACTGTGATACTGGAATGATTCAGCCAACGTCTGGAATTTCGACACACCGGACAGGATTAGACTTTGGGGCCAGAGGCCTTAGTGCCATGGCAACCCAGCAGAGATGGTCATAAAACAAAACAATAGCCCGGCACTCGTCTGGACGTGTGCAAACAACAGATCTCTATCAGGGAGATAATAAAAGCCAGCTAACACAGCCTGTGTCGCTCCTGCTGCTTACAGTATGAACCAACAAATCCCATGAACTGCATTGTTACATGTTCGGTAGTCAAGCAGAGGAATGGCGGGTGCAGGAATGAAGAGGAACTGGCTGAAAACAAAACAATATGAAAGCTTCAACTGTCTGTTTAATATGTAGCATTCAAGAGAAGAGACAGAAGATTGTACATACTGTGTAGATTAATGTTATTTTATTAAATGTATTATATAATTGCACTAAATGTTCATATGTGGTGCAAGAAGTATTTTCTAACATGCTGTCCAGTTTTCTTATTGTTCTAGTTTTGGTTTGTTTCTCATTAAAGCTATAAAAGCATTCCATCAGAGCTTCTTATAGTAAAGGATGCATTTTTGTAAATTTGTATTTGTACATTTATTATTTTTTATCATGTTACATTATTGAGTCAAATAGATGTGGCTTCAACTGACTGCCTTATAGGTGCTAAGATTGCTATCACAACTACAGAGTACTGATACCTGTGTGGCTTCCTTATTCATTTTTGTTTGAGGTGTTTATTTATATTTGGAAATAAAGCTGGAAAAATTAATCAACATGTTAATCTCTGTTTTGTCTGACTCTATGATAGTTTTAGAGCAGCTGTAATCAATCATTTCATGTCAATGTATCAAGGGACAAAGTGAAAGCAAATTGTCTCCTGATGTCTCCCAGGGACTACAGATGTAAATGATCCTATAGCTAACTCTGGTACTGCCAATAAGCCGTGCACTGTCCCTGTCAAATCAACAACCTAATAAATCACCCACTTAGCTTTATGACGCCAAACAGCAAGTCTCAGCTCATTGTTTAGCTGTCAGGCCCACACCTTTACAGGTTGGGCTTACTCTCTTTGCTCTCAAAGCGTTGCTGTTCACCAAGTATGCAGCTGTACACTACAATCTCAGTGTTAAACGGCAGGATGACAAAGTTAGTAACTAGCTGGTGAAGATAGTTGAGCATCTAGCAGCTGAAGAGCCGTATATTTCCCAAAACAGGCACAAAACACGGACCTAAAAGAAAGTGAATTTTAGACTCAAATCTATCTGGTGGCCAGAATCACAACTCCAGATAAAGCATGAAGTTGTTTGGTATCTGCTGGATGTGAAAAATATGCAACTCTTTGCAAAAAGTTAAATATCATAAACTTAAAATGTGATATGTCAGTGGTATGCTCACAACTTCTTGAGTCCAAATGGCTTAAAAAGGAACACGTTATTGCTAATTTAAACCTGTGGGATAAAATTTCAGTACTATAAGAGTTTATTGGCTGTTTTAAAACAAACTACAAGAGCTGGAGGGAATGGATAAAATAACAAACTAGTAGGATTTTTGGAAAAACCAATAGCACAATCAACAGTAATCATGTTTTCGCTCACAAGTGATCTACTCCCCTGTAGGGCTTTTTCTTCTAATTCGTTCATGTCAAGCCCCCAATGGCTGACTCATTTTGAATTGCATATTCCAGCTGTGACATGCACTATTTTGCAGATTGCATCAACATCTGAACAGCTGAGTGTTGTGTTGTGAGATTACTGTAACAGCCTTATGTGTGTGCTCAGAAGCAGGACACTTTATGGTTTACAGGTCAACTTTGCACTTTGCTATTTGCTGGAGAACAATGTGTATAATTTCAAAAGAGGTGATCTCCTGTACATAGTACATAGTACATAGCAATAATGTATAATTACCATATTATCAGCATGTGTTATGCTAATAAATACCTACTTGAACTAATATTAATATCATCATGATAGTGGAAATCAGATATTGTAAATAACTAGAGCTCACTCAGCTGTGAACTCCAGGTTTTTGCATGAGCTTACATTGCCATCTAGTGTTTGAAAATAATATCTTCAAGTCTTAGAGATTTTAGAAAAAAATAAAAAATAAATACATACACAAAGCACACATCTCAGCGATGCCTTTACTGAGACATCAACACTTCACAGAGCAACGTACATGACAAAACACTGTACAGTCTACAAATCTACTAATTATCCACCATGAAAATAAAATGCCCTTCATACTTAATAAAACTGATACTGGCACTGATACAGTCCCCAAAATGAATTATACATTTGCAACAGTGTTTTGTGAAATTGCCATTTACAATATAATTTATATTATCTTTTGTTAAATATGCTCAGTTACTGTTCTTAGAAATATTAAACACATTATTTCACTTTGGATAAAAGCATCTGCTAAATGAATGTAATGTTAACAAACAGACTCAAACTCTTTCAGTGCATCATGTAAATCCTTTTATCATATTTTCATCTAAATCTCAACTCTGTACAGCTCTGAGTGAACCTGCTTCTAATCTTCCTTCAGTATATACTTAAACCTTATGTACAAATGTCTAAACGCCTTCTTTCTGAGGAACATACATGTCTTGTCTTGCCTTTGGTTGTTTTTCATGTGAATGCTTCCAGACAGTGAAATTCATTTAGCAAGAAGCTATTAAACAAAACCCTCAGTTTCAGTGTAAATACGTAAAACAAACATGTAACAGCACATCAAGCACTGGAGAAATTATAATTGCGGTCCTGCAGTGACTCTTATCAGGCGTTCGTGGAAAAATGTCTCATTTTAAGCCTGACGTATTGAGAGGCAGAGGTGTCAAGACTCAGACGGGGCGGTGAGATATAATTTCCTTTCACTGGCTGCTGCCTCGATCTTGACGTATTTACGCAGGTATCGGATGGCTGACAGAGCACTCACATTCGCCAGCAGAACTGTGTGAAATTACAAATGAAAAGTGAGTCATCAAGTTACAAGACTTTCCAACCCAACACTGAATTAATCTTTTCAATAAAAAGTCTTCTAGATTTTGCCTCAGTATTTAGTAGAAGATTTGACAGTCTTTATACAAGTTACACAGCCTGAGAAAACTGTATAAGTGTCACCTTCCTTACAATTCTTAAAAAGCTAAAATTAATTGATTTCGATATAAAATTCAAACAAATTAAATATGAATAGCTTTGAAATTTCAGTCTTTTAAAAAGCCTTAAGCTCTAAAAAGGGACATTTGCAGATTTTCTCTTATATAAAAGCACAATAATGGTACATATTAACACACATACCAGCCTTCCAGGCATCTCCAACTTGTGGGTTTGCAGTCTTCAACACCCATGAAGCGAATGCAATACAAACCAGACACATGTCTGATTGTCTGAGAGGCAGGAAAGACGCGTCCAACCCTTCAAAGAAAGTGACAGTGTATTTTAGGAAACTCCTCAGACCATTTAGTGGTCTTATACACTTGTCCATCGAGAGGTCAAGGGTATTATAATTGGCACTCACACACCAACAGCTGAGCACAAGCCCCCAATAATATGTTGAGACTTCCTGTTCTGTTACACTGTGACCCGCTCAAATCCCAGCACCTGCACAGATTACTGTTACTCAAACATACAAGGCTGATTGATTCTACTGATATTTGAAATTATGACTTGACTAGCATTAAACATAATCCTCACAGGCAACTGCTGCACTTTGGATTCTATATTAGTAGCTTGTAAGTTATTATCTTAATTACAGCTCATTGGAAATGTAAGACGAGGGATTTTCATTCACACAAACACTCCTCAAGTTGAGGTATTTTCATTTCTCTTCACAGCTCAACATACATTAGACCGCTCTACAGGCAGCTTAGAGAAGACACTCATTGACTGAAGTCAAGTTATCACGTACAACCGATGCTCTCAGCTTTCACCACTACGTGCCTGCAGTCCTGTCAGTGACAGCTGAGGTAAGAGAGTCCGTCCCAGTCAAGACTGTAACAGCTGACTGAATGGGTGACATATCCTACATTACAACTGTACACATGTGAGGAGACACACTGAGCTTAAGGGAAAGGGGTTACACACATTTTAATTAACAAGGGCTGAACAACTTACAAAAACATCATCTTAAGATGTTTTTTTAAATATTGCGTTTGTGATATGAGTCATGATTTTACAGGGAAGGGAATTTTTTGCATTTCTTTGTACTGAATTTTTTTTAAATTATGTGATTTTTGCTGACATCTGTACTAAACAAGCATGTTCCCTTACACCTGGTGAATAGGATGGAATAGGCTGTGTTATTTTTTGCACCACAATGCTACATTTATAGCATATTATTTGTGACACATTTTACCCTTATCAAAGATTAGATATTGCACTTGGCTATCGTGAAATTTTGATAATATTTTGAGTAATTGTGCAGCGCTATTATGAAAACATAATTTTCACATCCAGCTGTGAAAAAATGTACAGGTTTGATTAAAAAGTAGTTTTTCTTTTTAATGTATATGTATATACAATTAAAGAGTCGCAGTTACCTTTGTTAACTTTGCTATAGACTTTAGCCTCCCTGGTATCATAAGTACTCTTATACTTTAATGAGAGTTGCACAAAGTTATTCATTATTTCTAAGCCTAGAGTACGTGAACTAAACGAAGAGTTGTATTTCCATGGCAACACTTAACATCGCCTGTTTAATACTGAAATAAACAAATATGTAATTTGTTAACACAAACATTTACACTTTTACAATTCCTGTCAATTTGAAATAAAACATAACTAACAATTGATTAAACCAGTACTTCTGGTTAAGAAAGAAGAACTAATAAGCTTTTTGCTAATGAGGGATTTAAACATCAATCTGAGGTCTGACTATCTCTGTAAAATCTTTAGGTCTGCCTTATATTACCCCGTGCATACTATGGAAGCTTTCATAAGGGTAAGTTGGTATAAAGAATGGATTAATACACAACCAGCATTTTGTGTGTCTTTGTCTGTGTGTCTTTTTTATTCCATGGATTCTAATTCCTTGTAAATACTGCTGCCTACATTGACCACAATGCAACTCAATCTCTGACAGTTTGGTCAAAGATTCAACTGTGTTATGGTAGTTGCTAATGTAGCCTAAAGCCTCTAGCTTCAAGCATTAAAAAGCTTTAAGCTATACAACTTTTTTCAAAGATGCTGTAGTACTCTCAAAGACCTGTAAACAGACTTAAATGTGTGCAGTTTCCCCTTTAATTGATTTGAACATTAGAGAGGACGCATATCTTCTCTTTTTAATTTCAGTGATGGTGCTAATGTTTTGTTTAGGGCTTTTCCCTTTATTCCATAAAATTTCTAAAATCCTGACACAATTTTGTGTTAATGTGTGTAGACCTCAGAATCTCGAACTGTGTGTTGTATAAATACACTCACAGCCCTGCTTTATGATGGACAATAAATGTTGTCTTTATTGATTGGGATCTAAATGAAACCAAAATACTTTGTGAAGAATTTTCTATTTTAACTCTGTTAAAAGGACTTTCATACATATTTCACCACTGTATAAAAATCCACAATGATTGTAACGGCCTATGTTAAGACCTAATTCTAAATCTACAGTCATGCTTCATTGAGTGAACGAGACTTACTTGGATTTGAAACAGCTGTCTGCAAGTCCTCGTATCTGAAAGGCTGCTGTGCTAGCTGTCTGGAGATCCTCTCCTCCAGGTGGTAGAGAAGTGGATCAGGAAATACCACATCCTGATTTCCCAGAGCATTTACAGCATGACCTGTCCTTCGAAGGGATCTGCCACTTGGCCTCACAGGTACAAGAGAGTTTGAGGGAGTCTGCTTCTGACCTGTAGATCCAGTAGAACTAATATTCCTGAAGGAGAATGCGTTTCTCCAAAAGAAATTCTGACTGAGGTCGCCATCTGTGAAGAAATTATCATATACGTCTGTAGAAATCTTTGATGCACTTGACGAACGGCTGAACCTGTTTACCACCCTCACAGGACCGCAGTTATCTTCTTCATCAGACTCCACAGAAGAATCGTCTGAAGATGAAGATGCAAAGAAGTGATCATAAGCTTCAGGGTACTGTAGATTTCTACTAGCTGAGCGGGAGTACGAAAAGACGGGAACCAGCTCGTCTTTGGGCTGATCTGCTGTGATGAGAGGGTAGAAGAAGCTTTCTGTATCAAACTCTGAGAAGAAATGATCATAAGTTTCTGGAACAGAATTTCCCTCAGTGTAGCAAGTGGTTATATTATCTGTGGCTGATTGTTCAGGATTTGATTTATTTCCACCAAAGAGGTACTGAAATATATCTGTGAGAGAGATTCTGTAGCTGTTTGTCACAGATGAAGCTAAACTGTCCCCGTCTTTGTCTTGCTTAGGCACATGTCCATCAGTGATATACTCTACTTTTTCCAATTCTCCATCATCTGGGGTCTGTAAAGTTTGGCCTTTACATGTGTAGCTGAGAGTTTCCAGGGCCTCTAGGTTGTGCATGCTTACATTTTTACAAATCCTTCTGAGGCATGTTTGACCACTTCCAGGTAGGACTGGTTGAGAAATGTTACCAACAGACGTCAACATCATGTTCCCAGTATATGCATCAGCATCTGGATTTATCAAGGCAGGTTTACTTTCCCATGTAACACCTCTTGAATAGACTGAACTTGATTCTGTGGAATTAGGATAGCAGGACATGTCCTCTGTGGTGTGTTGAGGCTTGGGCTCATCCAAAAAGCCTGAGTCCGTCATAGTCAGTGTGTCAGTCTCCTCACTTTCCTGTAAAGGTGGGAGGGAGCTGGATGGAGCAGCTCTGCTGATCATTCGTAAACCAAGGATATCGTTTATTGTCAGCTTCTCCATCTCATTCCAAAAAGACGACATCGCGAATACTGACTGTTTAGAATCTGGTGCATTTTCAGGTTCTGCTTTAGATACTGTGATGGCATCCTCTGCTTCAAGAACTAAATCACATTTTGAATCTGTTGCATTGTCCGATTCAGACTGGCTTTTGAGTCCAGATGTGTCATCTCCTTCCTCGAGTTTTTCCTCCAGTATTAGTGATGTTTTATCTCTTTGAAGTTCACAGTCATTTTGTCTGAAGGATGAACAAGAGCCTCCTGACATGTCTGTGATATTGTCATTTGACAGTGACATGAGAGACTCTGTGTCCAGAGTGCAGCAGGATGATACTGGTGTCAGATCTGAGGGACTTGGAAAATCTTCAGACATGGACGATTTGGTTTCTCTCCGACTTTTGCCTGTTAGATTAATTTCACCAGATAGAAATGGATTGCCATTATGATGAGCTTCTAATTGAGTTCTCTCAGCTGTTATGTTTTTCTCTGATAAAACATCCAATGTGGTTACTGCGTGAAGCACCAGAGGACGTTCTGTTTGCTTTCCAGTAATATTTATATCTAAACTGGAGGGACTGTTAGACAGACAGTATTTAACAGGCAATGAATGGCTGGTGGTTGATGTTTCAAATTGCTTGGCTTTTGTATTAGGAGTGCTCATACCATCTGCAGATGGAGGAAAGTGAGTGTTTTCCAGTGTGGAGCTATACTGGTCTTTGTAGTGACAGTTAAGTTCCAGCTGTTGTTGGGGCTCAGTGCCTCTTTGACACGTAGTATGGCTGTCTCTGCCAGAATTTCCAGCCTCTTCAGCCAGGACTGACTTAGCAGCGGATAGTTTGTCACTTTGGCCAACTTCCACAGTGGGGTCATTTGACTTTGTGCTTTGTAAAATACTGTGAGTTTGTGATTTGACCTCTGCTGTACATGACTGTTCGTTTTCACAACAAAAGATAGAGCGATTCATTTTATAATTAGTGTCTTTTCGTCCACAATTTGCCGTTTCTCTGTCCCGGCCTGATTTAGCAGTTGCACTGTCAGTAATTGAATGTTTATTCAAACCAGTTGATTTTTCAACCTGTAATTTGCTGCATGGCCTGAAATTTGTTGCCACATTACCACTGTTGTTTAATGCTGACATTACACTGTCATCAGTTTGACTAAGTGGGGTTAACAATCTATTGTTAATCACATTGTTTGTAGCTGAGCCTTCACGTTTTCCCTGTTGGAAAACGCTCTCTAGTGAATACTGGTATTGACTGTCAAATTGACAGCTGTAGTGAGAAAAATCATTTTCTTTTATCTCCTTAGCCGATACATTCACTGGGAAATTGCTGGTGGCTGAATATGCAATTAAAGAAGACATAACATTTTGGCGTGGTTCATTTAAATGAAATACATTAACTTCCTCAGATCCTCCTCTCCATACATTCTGCTCCTCCTCGGAGTCACGCACACTCTCAGCTTGCTCAACGCTAAGTCGTCTCTTCTTCCTCCTCTTCCTTTTGACAGAGGCAGATGGAGACGATTCTTGGCTCGCCGTTTTGTTTGTGCATGTAGCGGCTGACTGTGAAACATTCAGGTCTTCCTTTGATTTAACATTTGTCAACATTTCCAGATTACTCCATGAATCAGTGCTGCAGTCTTTGCTGAGCTTCAACTGACTTGACCTTAACATGTCCTCCTGTTTAACATAATCCTGAGACGTGCGCATTTTCACCTTTATTACTTTGTCAGCGTGAGGTGTTGTTTCAACCCCGTCCAGTGAGTCATGAGACTGACTCTGACGCTGTGTTGCGTCACTGACTCTGGTTTCTGTGCAGGTTTCCTCTATGATTAATAACTTGGTTTCAGGCTGAGCTGATTTGTTAGTCTTCAGCACTGGGTTACTGGCTGCAGGTTTAGGGGAAATGTTGGAACAAGGCTCATCTTTTTTTATAGTTTTCATTATGCTGCTGATAGTGTCGACAGACTCTGTGGTCTCCTTGCCAACTGCTGTTTCACCCCTGGCAGGCAGAGAGTTTAACTTGGGGATGTTTTTTGGCAAAGCAGTGCTGCTGGCTTGCTGCCCATCACTACAGTGCTTCTCCTCTTGCATTACCTCTCTGTTTTTTCCAGCTCTCACTTGGCTTGGCTCAGTAAGCCTCTCAGCCTCTGTAACATTTTTCAGCCTTTCAAAGAATATATTGACAGACTGCAGGTGTATATCCTCCTCGCTGCCTGAGAGAACGCTCTCCATTCCACCGACGCCGTGTTTGCTGAGGTAATGCTCCACAGGAGAGCCCTCACAGTCTGGGGGCCCGTCGATGGGGCGCTCAGACTCTGAAAAGTCTGCTGTTAGGTTGACTTTCTGAGCCCTCTTAGCAAGAATGGACCCTGTATCGTCAATGTCACTCATCCCCGAGTCATCCACACCTGCTAATGAAGGAGGAAGCAGGTTACACTCCTCGCACTCCGTAAAGAAGTAATCCCAGTCACGGTCGGAGATCTCCACACTGTATTCAAAGTCTTCCATTTTGAATCAAAGGGCACAGGACAACCTGCAAAAGCAATAAAACAGAGCTAAATTTTATAAGTAAGTACTCACTGGAAAAAGAATTGTGTTGTATTTCTTTCAGATAATTTTAGCATCATAAACTTAAAGATTTTCGGAATTAAAACTGCAAGCATGAATACTTGACCCTGAGCTGCCACAAGATAAATAAATCAATTGACTAATGAAACAATTTATGTAATTAAAAAAACATTTGAATGCAACAATATTTAAAGCAATATAACATAACCATAACATAAAACTTGCCAGTAAGCAAAAACTATCATCATTTAAATAAAAGTAAAGGTTCAATTAAAGCTGTCTGCATATGTACTTGTACGTCCACGCAGGTTTCCTACCTGTTTTGCTGCAGCTGTGGTTGTGGTCTACAGGTGGAGTTGAAGGGTTAGGGAGTCTGGAGCCTCAGCAGCACCATGTTGCATGCCCTTTGGTGGGCGTTCTTTAGCACGAGCGTTCACCGCAGCAAGCCCCATGATTTGATAAATATAGAGCGGTGCTTCTGATCACGTATTACACGCAATGTTCTCAGCCATCTCTAACAGCGGCATAATGTTCCAGCACTTTAAATAGACTCTCCACTGGCAAACTGCTTAACTGCTTACACATTAGTTTAGTTTAAATCGGCACATATAGTTGAAATCTGTCATAAAACTGATATAGGTGATATTTAAGTTTGTTTTAGGCCTTTATTTAAATCAATTCTATATCAAGATATTTAACCAAATAAGAGAAGAGGTGATTCTAACTACAGTCAGTCCCTCAGCAGATATGTGGGTCATGCGATGTGTGTGTCGGTCAGCTGATACCTCTCTGGTGTGATGTCATAGGGTGACAATGGATCTGAATTTTTCCCATGATTCAATCTTTCCAGACGCGGCAGGAGAGCCAGAATGATGAGGGGTTGAGATTGGAGCTTCATCATGTGAGACTCCGATGGCTCACCTAAACCTAAATGACAATAAATACAGACAAAAATAATCATGTTAATTTAATTGAAGAAAAAACTAAACTGGTTCTACTTTCTAAAAAGATATACTTTCATAAAAGTACTGCAAATTACTTTATTTCCAGTTAAAGTTTCCATTCTCTTATTGTTCTTTCACTTCGATATTTGAGCGTCACTGTGCAGAATGATGCATGTGCAGAGTTTGTTTTAATATACACCTGCTGAAGCAGGAGAGTTTCCCTGTGCTCACTTCAAAGTGGGCCATCTGAGAAGTCTTCCTGATGAATTAAAGAGTGACAAGACAGGACATTGTAGGCTATGCCAGAGAATATATATATTAGATACTAATTACACAAACTGGCAACATCTGTAATAAATAATAAAATACAATAAAGTGTTAATACATGTATAAATATATCTTATGAGAAATCAGCAACCAGAAGACTACTGTATAAAACATATTCCGAGCTGAAAACTCCTCTTCGTTGCTTTTTGGATGCAGTAAGACATAGCTAAAAGCACCTAATAAGAAAAAGGATGTTTGAGCTTAGGTTTTTTCTTTTACATTTTTAAAAAGGTTAATTATGCACTTTATCAACAGATTTATGTTGGAGTTCCTGCAGGTTTTTGCTACACCAACAATCTCTTCCTGCTCTTCTGTGTCTGCTTTGCTTGTCATGGCTGAAATCTAAGTTGATCTGTCTTCCTGACATGTACATTTAATGTTTTATGACAATAAGTTTCAAATCTAACAAATTAACATCCTGGTGAGCATTGGGGCACCCTTAAGCTCCTGGGTAGCTGAAATTATGGCACAGATGTCAGGTTTAAACCAGGTCTTATTTTCTGCTTAAATGTGAAATCTACCATTAGGGAGTAAATCTTATCTGAGGAGAGCTTGAGCCTTTGTTTACAGCTATCAGTAAGACTTAGTAAAGACAACGTGATTACGGGACCATCCTTGCTGTCAGAATGTCACTGACACTAAGAGATACCAAGATAACCTATCAGTCCTGATCTCATTATCAACTGTTAAACTGCACTTAACAGATGTCTAATGTGCCTCAATTGTAGATGAGTGTATTGAGTAACGATGAACAGTCTCCCATTGGTAATTAAGGACAAAAAAAAAAACCTTACATGATATGTTTTACTGCTCGTTGACGGTGCTGTTTGGTGAATTAACTGTTTTAAAAGTGGGGGATTTTGTGGATTCTACAAAATAATAATAAAAGTTTTGCAGAAGCAGGTAAGCGAAGGCTATCACAGAACTTTAGCACTGCATTTAAAGATACACATTAACCAGGTTTTCTTCCACAGTGTCACTCTACATTCAGAATTTGCATCTCACACTTTCACAGGCTTTAACTACAGCCTTTATTTGCCTAATTTTCATCACTATAGATATTTATGAGAAAACAGACCCTCTAATTAGCCAAACCACAGCCTGGGCTGTGTGCCCAAGAGGGCCCTCTCAATTCATCAGCTGTGATAAAGGGAGACAAGCCAGGGCCTGTGTGACTACTGCACCTGGGGCAGCGGGCCGTTTTGACACGGGTGGGATTCTGTTTCCATCAACAGGATTAGGCTCTTATGAGTCACTTCTTGGAGTTAAGATTGGAATCTGTTTGGGCTGTTTCACACTGGCTAATGCAACCGAATTTCACCCTAATTGTTTTCCATGTCAGCCCCGGCAATTCAGCGTCAATTAAACAAAGCCCAGTAAACAGACGCATTCAGCAGCAGCTCAGTGACATGATGTTTAAACAGAGAGGAGTTTGTGTTTGGTCCCGTTACCAAGCATTCTCGCTTGGTGGCATCTTATGTGTCAAATAGGGGTGCAAAGTCGTAATTATGGCAAAGCAAAGGGTAGAAAATGAGAAAACAGTAAACAAAGATCCCTATTTTGGATCTTGGGGACTGTTTAGAAAAGCATAGTGGCTGTTAGGCAATTGACAAATACCCCACAGGTTGACGTAGACTCTTTACAGGAGGCTTAACTGCTGAGAGTTAGATGAGAGCTCAAAACAATTTGGGACAATGAGCAAAAAAGTACTTCAATTTTGCTGCATGTGCGTGTAAAAGAATGAAATAATGACTAAAAACTAGACTGGGTTTAAATATATTAGTAATCACTCTCAGCTTACTCATTGTCTGAGGAGCAGACTGAACAGGTTGTGACACAACTTCTGTAAGCGTTTTCCTCTTTTTTCAGAGGACATGCAGTGCTGCAGTAAAGCGACATAGACAGAAGAACGTGCGTTTATCAAATGAAAATATTATCTGTATAAATGATCTGGCTTTAACTTATATTTCAAGATTTTAAAATGGAAAATTCTGCTCATAAATTACCTTCTTTGACTATGATAAATAAGTTGCTGCACATTATCCTACTATATGTTAAGTAGAACTGCAATGATTAATTGATTAATTGTCAGCTATTAAATTAATTACCTCTCTTTTGGCTGATCATTTGAGGGTGTTGTCTTGTACTTTGGGAAACACTGAATATCATTTTTCACCATTTTCTGACATTTTATTCACAACTAATCAATGAATCAAGAAAATAGTTGACAGCTATCGATAATGAAAATAATCAGCTTCTTTATCTCAGCACATGACGCTCCAACAGCGGCATGGGTTTATAATGTGGATAACATCATCATTTTTCCATTTCTGTTAAATATAAACCTATACTTTTGTGCATGTTATCTTTGGATTTGCAACCAACTGATGGTCCAGAAATGATGAGGTGGGTGATCTATGACCTCAACTTGGTGATCATCACAAAACCACTTTTATAAATCAACTATTTTTTAGAGGAAGGAACCCATTTTAATCAAATGTCATGTTTAAAATGAGAGATACTGCACATGTATACGATTTTAAGTCAGCTTTAACCTTTTTTATCCATTTTCCTCTTTTTCTCCAGGGTACACTTTGCATTCACAGGCCTGATTACTTTTGCTCGAGTAAAGCTGCTCTTAAATGAGACATCACACTGTTTCAAAATACCAGTAAACTAGTGCAGTTCCAAAATGAAATCTAAATGATTGTACCTGTCGCCTTGTGGTTTACCCTGAATACAGCAGGGAGCGCCTGCAGGCACTCAGGGGGATTATGCTTCCTGACAATGGTGAGATTTGATCAGGCGAACTAACAAAACATCATTGTCCTCACCTCAAATGTCACCGACAACACACACAGCAGTATCACTGCTCGAGCCGTTTGGGGGTCATGTCAAAATCCAGCGAGTCGACTGTGCAGATTTTAGCCTGAACCTCCAGGCTACTGTCCCTGACCCACACTGAGACCTGTCTTTCTCATGAAAAGAGGCCCAGTTTGGTTCTCATGGCTGCCAGCGGCCTCGTTATTAGCTACAGCTCGGTCTCAATGGAGAGCTGGTTGAAAGGTTCAAGAAGAAGAAACTGACTCTTGTGACGACGTTTATATCACTACGTTGACTGAGAACAGTATACAAATAAAACAAAGGTATCCTTAAGGCAGAAATATCAGAATAATATTACTTACTGAGTTTTCTGTCCAGCTGTGAAGGGACCTCGATGACTCCGACACAAGACTGAAGTATTTGTCGTCAGCCACAAGATGGCGCCCACCACCGTCTGACACCAAACTGTAGCTCAGGACCGCGACAAGCTCAACTGGTGTCTAACAAGGACATTTGACATGTACTGACATTATTCAGGTCTTACACTAAAGCGAGAAGCGAAACAACGACGCAAAACACTGCAATGTCGAGTAAAATTCCTGAAATTAACATGTTATTCAATTAACGTGCAGAAATACTCAGCAAATGGACCCGTTGCACAATGTCAATGTGGAGCTAATCTTCATATAGCCTGTTGATAGGTTGTTTACTTTTTCGTAAAATTCAACATAGTTTATGAGCTTATCAAAGGTTTTTTTTTTTTTTTTTTTTTAGATAAAATCTTTATTTGACACTCCTGACTTACCTCCGAGTGCAGATGCTTGACTGAGGTCTCCCTCACTCTCCTGAGAGATATGAAACCTTTCTTTTATCAATAATAGTGCATGTACTTCGACTAGCCTGCTTCATTCTAGTCACACCCAGCTTTGGTCTTAGTGCCTGCAAAGGAAGTGCAGTGGGAAGCTCATTTCCCTCTTAAATGCCATACAGTAGAAGTAGAATACAACATAAAATGTGAATAGTCAAGTGAAAATATTGAGATATTTTAGAAAATATATTGAAGTACAGCACCTGCATGACTGTACTTGTTACATTTCACCACAGGTGTATTAGACACTGGGGACATGTCCCGTTAAATGACCAATTTGGTCCCCATGACTTTTTAAAAAGCAAATATGGTAAAAGTGTGCTTGAAATAGTGTGCACCAAGAAATGTTAACTAACAAATTAGATTGAATTAATTCTGATGCAATTCATTTTCAAGCCGTAATTATCTTCTCTGACCTCACACAGTGCCCTTATTAAGTTGCCTAAAATGTCATATGTTTTCATCTCAATCCTGATGTCCCCACTGCTTTTTGACACTATGTGACAGCCTTGAGTACTATGATGGCTTATGGAACATTCATATGAATTATTGGCTCTAAAATTTGAGTAATTTGCCCTTGTAAAGTCCTTGTATTGTATCATTTCAAAAGAGCTCTAGCCCTCCTTATATCAAAACACAACTTGTGACATGTGTTCTGTACCTGTTGTGAGTTGTCATGACATTATCTCAACTGTTATGTCCCTACCGCTAACGCAGAGTGACGCCCTTGCAATTTGCCACTGCGTTTCCTGCAGTGAGTGCAACAAATGCACCCAATAACCCATTTAAATGCATGTATTTGAAGAATATCCACTAAAATCATAAGTACTTTTTTTGTGAATTGCAGCTAAATTTAAAAAAACAACCATTTTAAGCAGGAGAATACTCAATTTGACAAATGACAGCCTAATCTGTGTTTTCCCTCTAATCCCATGTAATGTTACAGGCTTCTGTTGTCTCCACAGTATTCAAATGCAGTAACAAATGATCAGATGACCCACAATAATTTTTTTGGATCATTTCATTGTCATTTTACAGTTTTTGTGTCTGTTCCAGTTCATTGTCTGCAGAGCAGCCAACATCTTATTGACAACACGATAACCTGTACGTTTTCATGGTGGAAAGTTATTGAAAAATGTTCAGGAATGAAGGCGATGTCTGTGTATTAAATAACAGATAAAAAAACATATACATCATAATGCTGTGTGTAGGTTTCTAATCTTTTTCACTCTGCATGTTGTTTTTGATAAGAAAAATGAGGCGATTGGTTTGGAGCTGTAGGGTTCAACCTACAGCTGCACAAAAGATTCTTTCATAGTGCACAGAGTAATCTTTAGCCATAGCTTCCTTCTCCAGTACTTCCTTCCCCCCTCTCCATTGCACATACAACCACATCTTCACATATTAGCTGGTGTCAAGGTATTTTTAGACCTCCAGACAGCGGGTCAAATTCTTCTTTCAGTTTCCAGCCTTAAGGCAGTCGGACTCCCTGCACATAAAACAATTAAGCCCATTTTCACCCCTTCTTGCTTGAAGTGAAACAGCTGAAGTGATTGTAAAGCAAGCCGAGTGACACTGGCGAGGCTGAACAGTACACAGTTAAGGAGGCAGACGCGTGACATCAGCCATGTGCCTGAGGTGTGGGGTGACCCTGGCTGACTCTGGTGTGTCTCTGGTCTCTGTCTGTCCTGAACACACGCAACCCTGCAGGCCTCATCGGCTGGGTTAATTAGTGAAAGACAGCCAACACTGTTCGCTTCGTCTGCTTTGAATGGCCACTTTTGATGCTATCGCGACAATAATATCTATTTGGCTGTGTACGCATTGAATCAAAGTGAAGTCGGTATCAGCTGTGAATTCACCTTCCTCTTCCCCTGACCTTCTCATTATGAAGAAGAAGTATTGCTTGAATTATTTTGCAAAAACTATCCTAAACGTGACTATTTCCCAAAGCTCTGACATGGTGAACCTTTTGTCTAAAACGTAAGGTATTATTTCTAATATCAGTCCACTTTTCAAACAGTTTGTCTCTGTATTCATGGCTACTAATGGGCTTATTTCCAGTTTATATAAGTTAAGCTTGAATTGAATGAAAAGTTGGTTCCTTTCATCCTGCAGGTTTGTGTTCACTTTCCATGGAGACCAAATAATACCCTTCCTTCCTCGTCTCTATCTCTGCTTCTCCACAGACGGACTCCTGACAAGCTGTTTACTCTGGGTTAACCATACGGCGAGCCATGTGAGAAATCATTCTTCTCTCGGCGGACTTGGTGGGTTAATAAGTTATCTGAGGACAAAGAGCTGACAAGCCCACCACCACAAACAGAGCGATGGCCTTCCTTCCTTCGTCCCGGGTCACCAGGGTTATCAGTGACAGGGGAACAATTGGGAAGTGGTAAGACCAATCACATCGTAGCACTGTCACTCACCTCCCGCATGCCTCCACACAACTCTGCAGAATGCCGCTGCATGACAACAGAGCTGTCCGTCCACCGCTCTCATCACAGCCATGCTCCTGTGCTGTCACCACTTTAGCCAGCATGTCACATAGCATGAAACAGCCCTTTGACCTCCCATTTATTACTACTGCTCACTGTCACAGGCTGACAACAGTCATGGCCTGGTGTGGATGTCTCTTCGGAGCATCTGTGCAGAACACATGACCCACAAACGACTGAAAGTGACAGCAGATTGATGACTTGCAAATATTTCCACAGCTATTACACAAATCGAGAAGGCAATGAACTGAAGTAAATGAAAAGAATATTAAAGAATCTGCACACTTATCTTCAGGCACTTTCATGTATGACAGTCAGAATCATGAACATTAAATCTTACAGTATTTTTCCTGTATTTTTCTGCACCACGTGTAAACTTATGTATTTTTACTGAAAGCTTTGTCATCAGTATTTTACATGACAAATCAGTATTCATCAAAAATGAATTAAATGACTATGTGAGCATTTTATTTTCTTTCATCTCATTGTTTTGGCTTTACCGCTAGAATCTTTACAGCTCTCATAACATCAATTCCAGCCGCAGCAGTCAGAAGTTTTTAGCTAAAAGATCTAAAAAATCCACTGTACACAACTTACTCTGCACTAAACAGCAGACAGACAAAGTTAGCGGTTAGCATAATGGAGCATTTAGCGGCTAAAGAGCCAGATATTTCGCTCAGGAGCTGGTTGACACAAAAAACAGAGCTCTAAATGAATGCTCTATTTGCTGGATGTGTAAATAAGCAAACACTTGCTAACACATTTGTCATATTATCCTTAAAGGCCACTGTTGTGTTTGTGGCTTGTTTTCGCTGCTCCCAAGTAGCCAAGAAAATCCATAAAACACGCAATTGCAAGAATAAGCACTAGCACGAGTAACCACTAACTGCTGCTAGCTGTAGCTGCTAGTTAGCTCAGTCAGGACCACCTCTTTGTGGAATTCTATGTCCTGATTGGATAAAGTTGGCAGGGATACCAGAAAATGTATTTTCTCTTTTACTGCATGAGCAGGGGGAGGAGAGACATGGGTTACTGACCAAACACTATATAACAGAGCTATTTAACACTTATTTTAATAAGAAAATAACACTTACAGCAACAACATTCTCACATATTGCTCCTTGTGCAGCCAACTTAGCTCACCTTTTAATACTAGTTACTGAGGACAGGGTTGATATGGATGACTTTCACATGCTGTTATTTCTAAATTTAGCTGGTGTTTAATCTGAAAAGATAAATTGCGATAGCCATGTTATAAAAATTTGCCCCTGGAGATGTAGACAGTGATGAAGATATCTTGTCTAGCTGTGTTTAAAATCTCTGGGTTGATATTGTTAATGTCATTACTCATGAGCCAGTCTAGCGCCTCACCCCTTGTAAAAGTGTTATCTTTAGGGCTGTAACATGATCATGAAGGCAGTTTTCAGGCCGTCTCCTCCCCAGTAAGGAAAAGGCACACTGCACAGGTTGCAACCTTGTCAGAATCAGCCTGTAAATCACAGCGGGAGTGCACAGCCCTGCAGCGCACGCCCTCAGGACTGGAGTCTATGCACAACGAGTGTGAGTCAAATGCCTGTCTGCGTGTGCTGTGCCCTGTTGCCCTCTGGCTCTGAGTCAGCCGGCTGGTGAGAGTGGGTGTTTTGCGACTGAGGGCATGGGCCGTCCCCTGAGTAACCTCTATCTGAACCTCCACACAGCTTCATCAGAATGGCTGAGGGCACAAAATACATCCACTCTGTGACCTATTTGTGGTTTAAGAGCCACATATTTCCTCCTCCTCCAAATCTTCAGCTTGTTTGCTTCCTGTTGATTTGGATCACCCACTGTGTTAAAACGACTCTCCCCTGAAACCACTCAGTGCAGGTTATCAATGGCTGACAACAGAGCCTCGACAGTGAGGTAAACTGTAAAGCCTCCCTACCTCCCTGGTTTGTTTAACCACAGCTGGTTGTTTGTGGCCAGACATTTGTTAATGATGCGTCGCTTCGAGGCTGAATGGCACATTCTTGCGCTGACACTTCAGATGTTTTTAACTCTTTTGCCATTGAGGTCCAGAAGATTGTGGATCAAGTAGGACTGAAAGGCAGCTAAATTAACACAACCAGTCCATCAATGCTGGCCTTCGCCGCCTGAGAGTGTGGAAGAATTTGCATTGAGGCCACGCCATTCACGCTACAATACGGAAGGTCCCTGACAAGTGCTCCAGAGCTCGTCTGGATCCAGGGGAGTGCGGCTCTCCAAGGAAAGAGACTCTTCACTTGTATGATGCCAGAGGCCAAATGGAGAGCTTAGGTAACAAGAGGCAAGTTGAAGCTTATTTGCTTGCTAGTTGCCATAACAGAAAGGGTAATAAGTAGTATTGGCTGATGTGTTCCTCCTGCTTAATGAGGTGCAACAAAAGCAAACGGTCAGAGGTCAGCATTACCAATGCTGTTCGCTCCTGAGACCTCTTAGAGCCGCAACCCTTTCACACTGCAGAATAATCAACGCTGACTGTCGGGACCGTACGCTCCAGTGGTCAGAATGTGTGCAGTGTTGCATTTACATAATGTTTGCAGAATGGGAAGAACTGAAAAACATGCATTTATAAATAATTTTGAGCGTCAGTCCCTCCAGACAAACAGCCTAAATGAACTACTTTCGTTGTTGCGTATTTGCAGCAGTTTGTTAACAAATGAATCCAGATACAAACACTGTATTCCTAATCTTTTGATTACATAAATTAGAGTCAATATATTAATTTATTCAAATGCAAGTGCAGTCATGGTGACAGGGGTCTGTTGACATCAAAAATATCCTAATCCCCTGCTGATGTATTTTTTTTCACCACACAAATATGATTTGAAATATGTGATGAGAGAGCTGCTTTGCAATTAACATATTTGAAAAGATCCGAATCAGAAATACTGTATAGATCCCCAGGGCGAAAGAAGGGATTTTCATTTTAAATACATTTTGCATATATATTTGGTATATGTCTGGCCTGTAATATTTTCCATGAAATTATGTGTAATATAGAAGCGGGTTGGAAGTGGGTTATCAGTGAAGCATTGATTTGGTAGAAATTTCCACTGCGGAGGCTTGGAAGTGGAAGTCCCCCACATTTTCACACACCGGTCAGTTTACTCATAATGGAGACTGTTAATCAGCCTGTAAAACGATTGATATACATCTGGAGGAGATTTAGGGAAATGATACATTGAAGGAAGTCGGCGAACGTAACTAGACATGACGTGAATACAAAATTACCCGTCCATGAGCAGTCATATCTGCAATGGTGGTTGTTTAACAATAAAGACAACAACTCCCATGATCCCACGCTACTTTGCGACACTTTTTCTTTTGTTTAATTGTTATTGTTTAACTGTGTGACCCCCAAACTGTGTGTTCAATAAGTGCTGCCAGGTATGAGTAGCAGTGGCAGCAAAAAATACACCTTCACCCAGAAGTCAAGATCATGCTTGTGGAAACTGAAACTGCTTTGCTTCATTTCTGGCCGTGCATGAATTTGGAAAATAGTTTAGTTTAGTGAAGTTCATGTAAACATTAAGCTGAGTTTAACTTTGAAGGAGGCCACTTTTCTATGCAGCAGGGGAATAGATCATGCAAGCTATAATCTTGCCATCCATTACATTGAAACACAATAAGGTGTAATGAATTAGCTGCTGATTAGATTCTCAGTTTTTGACACAGTCAAAAAAGCAGTCACAGTTTTCACTGAAGACGTAACACATCGGTATGTTCCTTTTCTTCTTCAGTGACCCACAGTTCGGTCCACTCATGTTATTCATCACTCTGGACAGACCCTCCCTTTCCAGCCCAGAGACTATGTGGGTGAGTATAATCATGGCGTATTTGACAAAAAGCTACAGTACCAGCAGCGAGAAAAGCATCCGTCACCACTGTATCAGTACGCACAGGTGAATGCATCCACATGTTTGGCTCTTTTGTCTCCATCGCATGGATCTACCGAGGTGCAGCAGTTTAGACGTCATGAGCACAATGGGCTTCACTTCTTCTTCTTCTTCGTCAAGGTGCAAACAGTCACATGCTTCAACTGGAGTTTGTAAATGCTACGCTTCTTAAATAAATTAAAGCAATTTGGCTCTATTTACCAGCTAGAATTTCACTGTCAATTTATCATAAATAAATATCACGTATCCCTATTTCCAAGTCTTGAGGCTTCACCTGACATCAGTGATTTCGTTCGAGGCTGTAGGAGAGCCAGGAGACAGAAACACCTGCCAGCTTCTTGGCTTTGCTGGTGCTGATGTCATTACTCTCCCAGGGTTCACTGCAAGTCCTCACCTAATCTTGTATGATTGTTAAACCACAGTGGACTGTGACAGTGTTGTAATACCGGTCGACACCTATACACCCGGGCAAAACCCTCTGGTCTGCAGTTCTTCAGCAATCTCTGACCTTACATGTATGAGTTGTCGCAGTTGGATCCCGGCAAAAATACTTCAAAATAATGGCTGCTTTCACTCTGTGTGATTTCATCATGGAACCAATTACCTTTAACATACTGTCATTTCTACCATGCGGTGTAATGTTTTCACCACAAACACAGTTTTGCTTTGAATACTGTCGCCCACTCTATGGTTCTGAGAATGAGTACTGGGAAAACCCACACAGGGTTCAGGTGTCACGATGCCAGTTTTAATTTGTGGCCACTTTTGACTCAAGAAGCTGTGGGTGATGGGTAGACCATATACTTGAGCAACTCTGTGTACTGCACAATTTTAATCAAACTACACAGAAAGTGGCATGCTGGGAGACAGCCCACCCCCACTGTAGCCTGGGAAAATGCCAGCTTGTCTTGAGAACTTCCAAACAATCACTGCTTCCCCTCCTCTCCTCTCTCTGAGCTCCCACTGTGTTGTAATATAACCTTAGAAGGGGGCACCAGGGCTGTGAGAGGTTAGTGCTGTCAGTGGGTACATTATAGTCCAAGCTGCTGGGCTGCCACACGATATTACTAAATACTAGCTGTCGCTTTGAGGTTGCTGAGGTGAACCACTCGGTTCTGGCAGGTGGGGAGCCGGGTGGGGCTCGGGCTCTCACAGTAGGTTCTGGTTGATTAAAAGTGTTTCAGCACAGTGGTGACCGGTGGTACCCAACTGCTTGCCATGAGGAAACTAACAGCATCATATATTACAATAATCAGCTGTGGCTCGAGAGTGTTCCCACAACAATCAGAACATGAGAAGGAGAGCATGTGGAGACGGAGATTGAAAGGGGTGAGGTCTTTTTAATATCGTCTCACTGAAAGGATTGAGTCAGTGTCTGTCAGCTTTCAGTTGGTTTATGAGCTCAACGCTTGGTTACTGAAAATACTCAGTTTAAAGTTCAGTTAAGACGTTTACATGTTGTAATAGAATAGAATAGAATAGAATAGAAGGACATGCAATGCAACATGAAACAAATACAAAATACTGCAGGCAATATACAAACAGCATGCAAACACATCTGAACACAGCTCTTGGCACAAACCCTTGGATCATCAGCAGCGTACACTAACAACACCAACACACCCAGGTAGAAAAGAATGTATGTCACAATTAATTTCCATATCATAAACAAACTCTACAGTATATCTTGCCTGAGGATACAGATGATGGAACTCACACAATAAAGAACCAACCAGTCCTGAAAAATCACATATACATACTTTGCCTTTTATGACAAATATAAATATTTTCCTAACTGATGCCCCCAACCAGCCAGACAACATCTTTTGTCACTGCCTTCAAAACCGCCAGAAATCACTGTTTAAAACCAAATATCTTTTTCTGATCTGACACCCCAATGACTTGTCATACTGAGAACCTTCATCAGCACGACACATCTATGGTTAAGGTTTGCTTAAGTTTTAAGTACAAAAACAACTTGTTTTTGAGAAGAATGATGGTTTGGGTTTAAGTACATGGTTAAGGTTAGGGAAGTATCCAAGATCATGGGGAAAAGAAATTAACCGTGACTGGTAAAAAACTCTCTATGGGCGACTATAGCTCAGGAGTAGAGCGGGTCGTCTAGTATTCGGAAGGTCTCTGGTTTGAATCCCGGTTTCCCTTAGCTGCATGCGAAATGTCCTTGGGCAAGATACTGAACCCCAAACTGCTCCTGATGTGCTGATCGGCACCTTGCATGGCAGCCACCACCATCAGTGTATGAATCAATGACTTACTGTAAGTCGCTTTGAACAAAAGCGTCTGATAAATGCCCTTAATGTAAATGCAGTCTGCCGTGTCAACATCAAGTATTTTGTTGTCCCATTCAAACTAACTCCATATAGAGGGGCTGTGTCACGTAAATGTAAGCATATTTTGTTGGCGTTTCTTAAAACGACAGGAACATGAGCTGCATCAGAGACTATCTTCAGGCTCTGTCTTGTAAGACACTGCTCATACTGTAGAAGTGATACTTAAGGTTGTTGTTAGACAGACATTAGCACCGCTTTAAAAACACAAACGTGCTGGCTTTGCTGGATGATATTTCACCATTTCAACAGTATCTGAGCAACACACCGCTATCAACACAACTCCCTGCATATCTCTCGTTTTGAGCTGTGTTTGGTCTAAGTGCCCGTGATTGGCGAGCAATTTGAGCTCGTACTCAAAGAAGCCAGTTTAAAATGGTAGCTGTTATGATCCTTTGATTCAAACGTACTTGATTGCTTTTGTTATAGTCAGATTCATGTAGAAACAATCTACTATTGTAAACAGGGACGTGGAGGCTCAAGCCTGTTGGACAACAGCCTCTGCTTTCACTTACCCCCAGTGGTGAACTCCTTCCCGATTTCACCTGAGGCCAGATTGTTGCTTTTACTCCAGCTGTTTCACCTTCTCTTATATGACCATCCGATGTTCCCCTGCTGTGGGCCGAACTGCCTTGTAAGGAACCGTCTCCGTGGTGAGATGGACCCCACAGGTAAAAGGGGCCTGAGGACGAGCTCTCCTGCTGGGCGCGACACATGCTCACACACTGCTCTTTTTCTGGTGAAAGCAGTAATTTTACATTTACATTCCATTTGTTTTACTTTTGCCTAAAGGGACTTGCAATGAGCTTAGCCAAGCCACGCAGGAGCAGCAAGAGCCAGATGTCATCCCCAACTGGGAGTGTATCTATAACAAATAAATGACTAAAAGCATGCTCAGCGCTCCAGAATAGGTGTGTTTTTTTGCACTTGTATGAAAGCAAAATGACTAGAAGAAGAATCCTGAGAAGTAAAAACATTCACAATTCAAAGTATGGTTTACAGTAATATGTTATGTTGCTGTGTGTTCTTGTTTTTTTCTCTCCCTCTGCCCTCAGCCACGGCACGACACAGTCAGGTTGGGCGAAGGGACAGAGTGAGGACTCGGATACAGACGGCCACGCACTCGGCCGCTTCCTGCTGTGTCTTGCTTTCAGTCTGGAGCTATTTCAGAGGTTATTGATGTGTCCGCCAACTGGGAGCTTTCTAAACAACTACCCTGCTGCAACAGGTTACAAGTCCAGCTTCCCGCTCATTAGGCTCTAATTGATTGTAATCTGGCCTTTGAGAAGTACTGGCCCGCTATGGGGTTGTTCTGCACATGTGAGCGCCCCCACTGTCCCTTCTACTTGTCCACCTCACTCACCAGCAGGGTCTGGAGTACAGACACAATTGGCCCTCTCAGATGGAATCATTAAAGCGGGTGGGATTGCATGAGCTCTTTCATACATCAGGCCTCTGTGGACCAGCTTGAAACCAGGGACAGTGGCCACTCTGCCTGCCCAGTGGGAGAGCCCCATCCTGGGCAGGCTATTGTTGGCCTCACCCCTCGACTGGCTGCCTGCGGTTCTGGCTGCATTGGCTTGATTTGTATGCCAAGGTCCTGGACTAAAGACAGCCACGCAGGGGAGCTCGGTCAATATTGGTTTTGAGAGCTGGAGGAAAAATGTCAAAATGTTAAATTCTATTGACTTCCCCCTACTGTTATTTGTTTCTGTGGCCAAAGGCCTAGTGGGCCATTAGTGTAAACAGGGCTTTGTCTTAGGGCTCAGCTTCCAGCAGGACGCTCATGGAACAAAACCCAGAGATAGCGGCTCTAGTCTGGCTTAAAAATGGCTGAGCTGTGGGGCTGAGGAGAGACCTTAAATGACAAAGACAGAGATAGAGAAAACAAGCTGTTTTGATCCCCTCCGACACTGCTGAAGTACGCCTGACATCTTTGCAAATGATCGCTGGAAGTGCTTTTTTTTGGCATTTTCAAAGATTTGCAGAAGTGAGTGAAGGCTTTAGGCTCATTATTACCATTCTTGAGTTGCTTTGTCTCATAATATGACACAGTAGCTGCCTTTACATGGACCCTAATACTCCACAAATAATCAGAGTAGATGTTAGCTCAATAAACATGGGTGGGAAAAGTGTATTGACAGACACCGCAAATTAATGAATAAACTGAATATTGTCAATACAACTGGAAAAAACGTACTATGTTATATTTCCAGCAGATTAGATGCTTCACAGTGGGAACCATTTTGCGCGTGTCAAAAGTTATATTATAAAGTTGTGATTTCAATCAGACTGAATAAATATTGTCCATGTCAACGCAGCTACTGTAGGGTTCAACTCTATATTTCTAAGAGTCATTAATGTCTGTCGAATGCTTTTCAGTTTCATATGTATGTAGTGACATTTCCACAGTGTCTTTGTTCAGAGGTCCACTGGGTAAAAGTGGCAAGCAGCTGTTTTACAGCGGTACATCCCTCTTCCTTTTTTGCCCTCCAGTCTCTCCTGTCTCTTTCAGCCCTCCAGGAATATGGGATTCTTTTTTAAATCGCTCCAATTATCATGGAGCCATAAAACCGTTCTCCTAGAGTGTTTTCACACCCTCGTCCTCTTTGCTTTCTCCTCTGGTCCTCCCTGCCTCCTTTTACCTATTTCCCCCTAACTTTATTAGGTGGCAGGCTTTTGTGCCGCTGCAACAAGTCACTTCCTCCGTGGGCGGACAGGGAGGGAACATGGAAATAGTGAGGAAAGGGCACATAAAGCCTTGAGAGGGCAACTCTTTCACTGAAAACTGTAAAGTTGGTTTTTAAAAGGTTACTTCTGGCTATGACATGTAAAGAAAGCCGTGCCTCAACCTCAATTGATGTATCTTTTCGTAATGTGTTATCTATCCACACATGTATTTTGTATGTATATCTAATTCAGTCACTAATGGATTACTTAGCATATGTCGTACTGGAAACAATACATGTGTGTGAAATCACACATCACTGCAAGGTGACACATTTCTCTCATTTGGCACCAGCGAACCAGAGAGAGTGAGAAATCCCCCTACTTACCAACACTTCTTTACAAACTGTGCAGTAAAGTAGTCCAACAATGTTTGCTTTGCCCCCTACTTCTCAAGCAAACAACATTTTCATTCCACGTTGGTGTCAGATAAGAATCTTCAACCTCAACCTCAGCGATGGTCTAATGGTATTGTTGATGCACAGAAATGTCGTCACTGCAGCTAATGAAGACAGAGGAGGAAAATGCATGCATAAACAGTGTATATGTGTGTGGGTTAAAGGTTGACTTTATATTACTCCAGAATTACCAAGCATAGAAGGCAATTAAATTTAAGTTTTACAAGCAAAAAAGTTTCAGTACCTTAAAATGATTAGTCTACTTTACTTGGTAATTTTGAGGTAATCAGTTTTCTAGATTTTTTCAGTTTTTACAGTGTTTGCTCTAACCAGGTCAGTAGGTTTATACAGTCCCTGGAGACCTAGACGACCGGCTGGACAGGAGCCGCAGCAGACAATAGAACCAGTCAGACCGTCCCGTCCACTCTGTGACCCTGACAAAAAACGGCCTGGCTTGAGTTCATGCATAACACCGCTGAGTAAAGGCAGGGGTCAGGTGAACAAGAGCTCTGGCCTTATTTTCAAGCACAATAAGTGAAACATATAGTATAGTATAGTGGAGTTGTGTACTTACATTATCTGAAATGTTTCCAACAATGTTCAAATCAATCATTTTACTGAAGATAAGAAGTCATTTGGTTTCCTGTTGCCGTCACATCTGCGGAAACATCAACAGAGTGATGAAAGAAGACGCCGAGCGTAACTAAGCGTAATATTGTTTTTGTTTTTTCCCCGAGTGGTAATATTCGCACACTGTGCATTTAAGTGCTGCAAAGTATGAGCAGCAGGGGCGGTAAAAGCTATTTTCACCTGGAGGTCAAGATAGCTTATCTGTCTTGACTGATTTGCTTCATTTTTTGTAATGCATGCACGACAAACAATGAAGCTAGACTGTTAAACAAGAAGCCATTTTCTGCATTTTATTGATTAAACGTCATCCAGACAAACAAACCACAGTCATGCGGTGAAGAGGTAGAGAGATTTGAATTTGTTTTGTCTATGTTAGACAATAATTCTTTCATCCAGAGTTTTCATATCATTAATTTATTCCATTATGCTCTACTTGCTACAGTATCTATCCACTAATGTCCATCTGCATAAACTGATCAATGAAAATTAAGACCTTGCAGACCTTGTCAACATATATGTTACAAGTTCTGTTTGTGCTGCATTTTTACCTACTGGACATGTTCTCAAACTGGGGTTAACAGTTTCAGGAAACAGCAAAAATGCAAAAGATTCTCTTCACACAGAGCAGGACTTGGAAGGAAAATAATTGGGTTGAATGTGAAGTCGATGTAGACAGCAGTAAATGGAGTTTAACTTTGAAAGACGCAGAGGAAAGATGCTGAAACACAAGAAGAGTTCCTGCAATAGCTGGACAGTTTTTGACACAGTGCACTTGTTTTTACTGAAGACGTCACAGTACATCAGTGTGTTTCTTTTTCTTCTTCAGTGACCCATTGTTCAGTTCACTTATGTTCTGCAAGACGCTGGGCAGACTCTCCCTCTCCACCCAGGACAACTCAGAGACTCTGTGGGTGAGTTTGAGCAAGGTTTATTTGACTCAGGAGGACAAAAAAAAAAGCTACAGTACAGGCGGGGAGAACAGCATCTGTCGCCACTGTGAGTACGCACACGTGAAAGAAATATAACAGTTGTAAAGGTGGGGGCCCATGTGGTCACAGCACCGCCAACAAACAACCCACAATTCCCTTCAGTAGGGTCGACTTTGCATGAACATATTTGCTCATTGTGATTGTCAGCTTTCTGCCAGCCCCTTCTGGTGAGAGAGTGAGCAAACATGCCCCTCTCCCCTGCGGACTTGCTGTAAACCAAAGACTGAAAGACGCATGACAATAGGAGGGGAAAAGAGCAGTCAGAAAGGTAAAGACTAGTCGGGTTTGAAAGTTTGAAAGCATCGAAACAGAATAAATAAATAGACTGTGTTTGTCTCCACTGCTACTGATACCAGTGGTACACCTCTTGACAGCTGCAGAGGAAAAAGGAAGAAAAGTAAGTAACCGACAAAAGACCTTTTCTTTATGCGCAAGAATAACTGAGTTGTGTCCGACTAATGATGACTGTGGCTCCTCGGCTTCCTCCGTTTCCTCTCTGCAGACTCTCCACATGCAGAGTCAAAGGAGTCAAAAGGCAGCCAGCATGTGGGATGAAGCCGTGGCCCGCTGTGAGCGTTGCCCCGGGGAATTGTTGGACAAAACCCGAGTCTAACACCTGACACCTCACTGTGAACGATCCTCTAAAGAGTGCACATCCTCCTCGCTCAGGCCAAATCAACTGAGCCATTTACTAACTCAGCTCTGAGGTGATTTAATGGGTTTGTCACTACTAGATACCAGCCACCCTAAATAAGCCTTTTTTTTCATCAAGATCCGTGCATTTTTATTTGAATAACGCATTGTTAAAGAGTGTGAGAAAAAAAAAATCCTGGATCCGTCCTTTTATCTGGATCTGAACCAAAAGTCAGTAGGGTCTGTTCTGGGCTGAGAGCCGTCCTCCATCCAAGCTTCGTGGAAATCCGTCCAGTCCTGCTGACAAACCTACCAACAAACAAACGGATATGAGTGAAAACATGGCCTCCGCTGTGGGAGTTAAACTAAGAATGGAGCAAGTGCTTGATTTAGTTCCAGTACAGCAGAAGAGAGACATGAAAAAGACGGGATGACATTAGTCACCTGGAAACTCAAGTTACTTTTCTCTTCTGATAAAATGACATCATGAGAAAGCACCTGCTTGTCGGACACAAAACACACTGCGTGCCCAGGAAACAGCTGCCCATCTATTGTTGTCTGGAGGTTTTGGTTTATGGACAACATGAACCTCTCAACAAAGCCAAGTCCCTGCGGACGACAATGGCCTAAGTGAGAGGCAGAGTGAAGGGCACGCAGTGTTAAATGAAGTGCAATGTCAGCCTTTTTACTTGTTTTTATGGGGCAGCCGAGTGGATGCTGCAGCTCTGTTGGGGGCTGCAGTAAAAGAGGAGGGAGGATTCTTTCACACTTAGGTGTCTATCCTGTTATCAGGCCCATTCATGATGATGGAAGTGGCCAGAGGTGGCAGCAGCAAAGTCTCTGCTCACCGTTGTACACAAACACACACACACACGCACGTATACTGTAAATATACACAGCCTTGTATCATTGTGATGTGGTTGGCATGCAGACGGGAATCAGATTTATTTCTGGAAGCAGCTTCGTCACCCGAGAAAGTGAGGTAACACCAGAGAAGAGCTATTCATTTGGATGAGCTGATGAAGATGAAGAATGGCAACCATTGTTTTTTTGCAAGTGGTTCCCCCAGCTGTGTTTATATTCTACTATTTTGCAACACAAAGAGGAAACATTGATAATGAATGTATCTGGAAAGTCACTGAATGTTAAACCAGAATGTTTTCTGCCAATCGTTCACTGTTTTCCTTCATTATCTGCTCTTGCAATACGAAATCTGCTCAAAGCAACTAAATATTGGTGAAAGGGTTTTCATGGCTGAGGCCGGGCAGTCACAGCAGTTGATTAAAGGTTGAGGAAAGAATGAGGCCTTTGTTTGATAATGAAAAAGTCCACAGTGACTTAAAGCACAAGACGCAACATGATTATGAACACTGAACTGAAACTACCCCCTTTTATGCAACATTTTTATATTAAAACACCAAATAAAAACGAGGCCTTTGTTAGAGATTTTTGGTTGGGTTATGCACTTACATTATCCCAAATGAGTCCCACAATGTTTAAACCCAGAGGAAACTGTAATTTTTATTAAAGATTACATTGTTACATTGTGTCAGTAGACCCCAGATCCTTATTTTTTGTAATGGTTTAAACACTATACACCAGAACTAACTGCATTTGTTCCACTCTCCTCTCTAACAGCAAGTTTACACACACACACACACACACACACACACACACACACACACACACACACACACACACACCACACAGCCCTACCTCCTCCACAAGTAAATTCTTAACACGCAGTACACGCGCCCTGTTATAGTTAACTTTTAATAAATATCTAAAATGTTAATGTTTCGATTTTTTCCCTGTGGATTCTAACATGGTATTGATAATCGATACTTTTCAAGGTATTGTATTGAAGTTAGAAATGACAGTGTCTTCACAACGCAGATCATTCACCAAAGTCAAAGGCTTTATTTTTTCTTCTGGTTTTGCTTCCTCTGCCTAAAATGAAAATAACAAAGTTAAATTAGAGACAGGTTGCAATTATTTTTTTATGTATGATTTCATGTTGTGAGACTTGGCTGAGGCGCTCACATTTTTGCTCACGTCATTCTCAAATAACTTAAATGGTGCAATTATCAGGTAAAAGCACCTAAAGATCTCTATCTGAGCGAAGCCCCCAGTGTTTGAAGATCCTAACAACGCCTCTGTTTGTTGGGATTGACCATTCAGACTACGATCAGCCCAATAATCCTGCATGTGTCCCAGCCTAACCTGTGCTAGCCTGTACCTGCTACTTAGCTGCTTAACTTAATCCTGCAGGAGGAACATTTATTTACATTCAGCTGACTCAAACCCGACAGCAGAACAATGACTTCATCTCTTCAGGTGAATAATTTATGTTTTGTGTTTGATGCTAGATAAATCACATGTAATAACTTGTGTTCTTCCTGACTTTCAGCCTCTGAACTTTTTCCCCATTCAGTCACAACTAAACAGAACATGCAAAGGCCGACAGCTGGATGTTATTTCATTAAGGCATTACTCTTTTCTGTACTGAGGGAGGCACTGTTGGATTTGTTGGATCATTTTTTAAAATGGTCACTCAGCTCTGAAGAAGATTTCGGCAGCTGTTAGAAGAAAACCTGGCAGATATGTCATCTTGTCATGAAAATAAAACCGTCAGAAGCAACTCGAGACTCGCATCAGCAATTATTCACTGACTCGCTTGACGTATGGAAGCAGTTTATTAAAGTGAAACAGGAACACTTTGAAAATCTAAGCTTTTCCAGCCATTCAGCACAGGATTAAACAACGTTTTCAGTCAGAAACCTGGTATTAAATATAACTCACAGTGCTTATTTTTGCGCACAATGAAGAAGCTGATCCACTAATCCACTGCCACAGGTGCACAAATACCTGTGTAAGCAGAGTTAAGACCGATAAAAGCTCTTGGAAGAAGAAAAAAGGAAAAAGGAAAAGTTCCCACACTTTGACTGTTTTGTTTCTCTCTCTGTCTCTGTCCTTTCTTTATTTTTTCAATCCTGCCAAAATGTAAAGCAGTGTGCCAGCCATGAATGATGGGGAGGGGGAGGGGAAAATAATAGACTACAGAAAAACCAACATTGACTCGTGTAACTCACCTGTTGCTGAGAGTTTTTGTTTGGTGTTCATTCAGACAGCGGGCGGCTGGGGGCCCCTCCCTGCGGCAGCACTGGTTCCCAGGTAGAGAGAGCCGCGATGGGAGGAGAGTTCCCACCACGCTCCCTAACCGTTCTCACCGCAGCTCATTGGTTGCAAGTTGCGTCACCGCTGAAACGTGACACTCCTCCGGCAGCGCGGGCAGGTGTATGAGGCTGCAGGGCACAGGGAGCAGGTAAGTGTGTGCGCTAGACACGAGGACAAAGAGGCGTGCGAGGAAGGTGGGGGGGGGTGATGAGCGAGTTTCACTCAGCTTTGTCATACCTTCAGACTCTCACAGTATCATACGTGTGTGAGGCGTCGTTGAGCGCCTTGTGTTGAAGTGTTAGGGAGCATTCACCTCAACTCTCACCTTTGTGTGCAGCAGCTGCTCCCACCAACCCCAGGACAGGTGTACACAAACAGTGGATATTTTGCCAATACATAGGCAAATGAGCCCCTTGATGGTGGTTCCCACGAAACCTTCACAATCACTGTTGCCTCAGAAGAGAGCTGGGAAAGTTTGTTCGTATCATCACTAAGCCAGCCTTTTTATTTGAGTCTTAAGTCCCAAGCCTGTACAGATCTGCTCCCTTTGTCATCAATTCCTTTATATCTACTCTGTAAACAACAGAAAACAGTAGAAAAAAAGGGTAAAAACGGCCTTGGCAGAAGTGCCAATCGAGTGCCAGTCAGCGACTAAATGTGGCATTCCATCTCCCCTCTTCCACTGCACTCACGTCACAACACTGTTGTTGTTCGCTTCATCTGCCCCCTCAAGAGGCTGCCAGATTGTTGTAGCTACACTGCTAACGCTAGCTAGCCAACGTGAGCTAATGCTAACGTCTCAAATGCTAGCTAACGTTAATGTCGCTAATGCTCGCTAGCTTACATTAGGGCAGTGCAGTATCCTTGTCATTACCTGATGTGAGTGGCGCACGTGCAAGTACGTCTGCCATCTTGGGCAGTTATTTACGGCAACACGACTCAGACAAACCACATGTTGACCTCCGGAAATTTTGATTTAAAATTATTGTAAATCAGCCATTTTTACATTTTTCCCACTAACTGGCAACTACCAAGACGCTCTGCTGACGAAACACAGATATCACGTGATGCTAACAGTGTTACACTATTGGCCGTCAATCTTTGTTAGAGCTGGAGCTATCCCCGATAAACATTTTAAAATTATTAATTGACAATCACAGTAATGTTTTCCAGGAAGAGAGATACTTTTATTCTGCACGTCTCTACAAGCTCTGCAGATGATGTTACCAATCTGACCTTTAATGTAGATAGAACATATTTACAGATGTTTTGGAAATGCCAGCTTGGTTGGAAACCTGTATCAGATTAATGTTTTGTGTAATTTTCTGTTATAGTGTGAAAAGGGGAAACCGGTTCATGTTGGTTGAAATCCTGAGGCTGATGTCAAACGGGGAGCAGCTTGTCAAGGTTTCAGTTCTAGTAATGATCAAGATCACTTTACGGAGGCTGATTCATACAGGTGAAGCCTTTCACTCTGTGTATATCTGTATGAAACTGAGCATGACTGTGGTATTGTTTTATTTTTTTTGCCCTGCAGAAAACTATGCAAGTCCAGTACAAGGCGTGAGGTTCAACAAGTCAGCCGTGCATTATCTCAGGTGAGGCTGGTGTTTGTTTCTGAATGAGGAACAGGTATACCAAGATATGAGTGAACTTGCTCTACACCTGGGAACGTCACGAACTCCTGGGTAAGCTTCCTGCAGTCAGCTCTTATCACAGGATATCACTTCAGCAGTGCACAGTGACAGCTGACTTCCTGGTGTGGGTTTCGACACCGTGTGGTTCTCATGCTTGGCACCAGCAAGTCCGCACCTGGAGATGTGTTTACCGTCACCTCAGCCTGACTGACAAGGAGCCATAACAGGTGAATGTTTAACCACTCGGTGTTCCCTTGCAAGTTAGACATAAGACTTTTTACAAAAGGTTTTTAAAATGTTGTGTTTTTCATGGGAAAATCTCAAAGAATTCAGACTTTAATGAATTTTCAGGGCTTCCTTCGGTTGTATGAACCTGCCCGCAGTTTGTCTCAGATTGGCCCCCCAGTTATAACCTTTTTAAATTTAATGTTATTTACTGTTGTTAACTTAAAAGGGAACTGCACTGATTTTACAAAAGATTTAAAGTCAGTTTAAAGAGATACTACTGCATATGTGAAAAAAGTTGAACAAAGCACAAAACACAAAACTGTATAGAGTGTTGGGTTTTACACGTTTTACATACACGTCCAACACTGACCTCTAATAACATATATAATAACATTCACATGCACAACAGTCTCCTGCTTGGAGGCTAAGGAGCTCTGGAAGTCCACTGTTCTTCGTCTTTTTTGAATCCCTTTTTTCCCGTTGGGTCACACACGTTATCAACACATCACACCATTGTACACAGATGTAGATTCTGCGGTGTTTGTACCTCTGCTGCCGGCTAGTAAGTGCAACAAAAATGACAGCCCACTCCATCTTCATACCTTTGATAGAGGCGGAAAAATGCCACAGTCCCATCTTGAACAGGCTGAGTTAAAGCGGCTAGTGAGCATACCTCTGTTAAACTCTTCACCTCTGCTTGAGGCGAGCAGCTCAAGGCTACATTAGCCACCACGGGCATAACATATCAAAACCCTGATTATACTGTCGGCGGTTGAGCTGCATTGTGTGTACAGTTTTCGTAATGAAAAAGACGATGTCTCCGGTTCTTGTATGTCGATTTTGAATCTTTTTTTAATTTCCTGTCCATCATGGGGCAGACGGACAATGTTATAGGAGTGCAAAGCTAAATCTAAAGCAGTACTCTTTTAAGAAGACGCACACTAACATGTTGATGCAGACTCAGGCTGAGTCAGAAACACACACACACACACACACACACACACACACACACACACACACACACACGTCATGTTGTTGACCCTAGTCTCGACACTGTATGAGTCTTTGTTGTCACTATTCTCAGCTCAAGTCCACTTTCTACACTGAAATGACACTTTTTAAAAATCTTTTGTTTAATGTTGGGCTGTACAAAAGATGACTGACATCTCTATTCTCTCAGATAATTAACAGCCTTGATGCCTTGCTAGGCCTGACTGAACAATACCTGCTGTTTGGCTGCTCTTTCCTTATGATTTTCAGACTGGAAAACTAGTGGGTGATCTTGTTTGTCACGTGTTATTATATCTGAAAAAACAAGTTGTTCTCCTGAACATATTTTACTTCTGGTGAAAAAAGAAGATCACTTATACTTCCTGGATTCAGTGTAAACCTGTTGGAGGGTTTGAGCTGGTGATTTTAAACTTTACATTTATGGAGGACACACATGTGAGTATGAATAAAATACAATCTATATTTACAAAAGCTAACAACACAGTTACGAGATATTAAACTCGACTGTTTATATGTACCTGTTTGTGGCTGTGTGAATGAACAATTGAATGTGTTGTTATGTGTGTGTGTGTGTGGGAGGGCGGGTGCTTCTGGCTTCTGCCTCTGTCTGTTAATGTGTGTCAGTCTGCAAGCGAGGCAATGAGCCCGGCTGTGTGCCTGCTGTAGCTGCGCGTGTGTGTGGGTGTGTGTGTGTGTGTGTGTGTGTGTGTGTGTACGGCTGCTGACGGGACCTGTCACTATCAGGCCCACACATCTCTGGCACTGTCTGTGTTGACACTCTGCCCGAGGGGGAACGAGTCTGCAGAGGTTGAGGAGAGCAGCGGTTTCCCACGGCTGCTGCTCTCAGCCTCAGCCCTGCCTCTGCATTCCAGGGCTGCCAGCGCTCTGTAAATGTTTGGACAGCCTTGAACAAATAACACACCTTGAAAGGCACAAGCACAGGCCCTCTCTCCCTCTCTGCACACCCCTTCTCTTCATCCGCCTCCTTAAGCTCACATCGCTAACACCCCCCCGCAACCCACCCCAAACCACAAATCTACCTCCCTCGCAGCCACCCGCCCGGCTACTGCCACTCTTCAAACTTTCCCAGCTTCACTCTCATGCACAAATAAACACCAACCCGTGCTGTGTTACCATTGTACACTTGCATATATAAACATGCAGACCCTCACCTGTGTATATGTAAATACACACACATGCCTATTATTTCGTGACAGCAGGACTGTGGCTGTAGCAGGATTATCTTCACACACACACAGAGCTGTAGAAGTGAAAAAGTACATTTCTCACAAATGCCCCGTAAAATGCTTATAATGGTAGCTCCTGGTATAGCCGACAATATTCACTGGCATATTTGGGGAAAACGGGGTTCATTCTTCAGAGGCAGCCTGCAGTCTGGTTTGGCGCATCTGACAAGTGCTCATGAATGGAAGCCAGTGAAATACTCAACCCTGTATCCCAGGAATTACGTCCAACCTGGACGATTTTGCACCCCACAATTTACGTACAATGTCGTTGTTCTGTGCCATTGCAGGAAGGAGCGTATTCTTGGGTTTGGCAAACCACCAACCCCAGCTGTTGGTATTTCGCAACCTGGAAATGAGATTTAAAGCAACATTATGAAACTATTATACCTTAAAATAACAGCGCCAAAATCATTATAGGATGAATGGTGACTCTGTCTCAGACAGTCCGCTCCCCCATCACCTGTTTCTGCACGAATTGCAAGTTTGTGATCATGAGCCAAGTCAACCCATTTCTATGCAGGTTTAGTCAGTATGTTCCGGCCAGGTGTTACTGTCTCTAGTTCAGGTTACGTTAGCTTGGCATTATTGTTCTGACTTGTGTGCAGCGTTTTAAAACGCCTGATGTGCATGTCTACTTCAAGACATAGATTTTCAAGACATAACATTGTTATAATGTGCTGAGTCTTGCTTGTAGTTAGCACATGACGTTACAATACATCTGACAAGTTGTTACAGAAAACTGGGATTTGTAGTTCAACAGTTGTGTTTCTGATTTAAAACAACGCAGTCACTGAATGCAATCTTGAGTTTTGTTGAATTTTCCAAAATGGACTTCTCGTCTGGTGATGAGGTTTGACAGATCCTGTCCTTGTTACAGAATTGGTGACTCCTACCGTTTGGTCTATCTGCACAACCCAGTGGGAGTTAGCATTTAGCGCTGAGATGACTACAGGAAGAAAAAGGGAGAAACAAAGAAAGATATGCAGGGCCATCCACATTTTGGTCAGTTGAGGTACATAACTTTACTTTTGAAGGTATACATGTCAAAATCTAGTACAATATGGGCTTGTATACGGTAAAGTTTCCAAAAATAACGATCACTGCTGCAAACATGAATACTTTTACGTGATATTCATGCTCATATAGAGGCTACACTGGAGGAGAAAAGAGCACTGATGCTTGGTTGGATATGAGTATGAGCAAATGTTTGTACTTCTTAATCTGATAAGGGAGAAAGGTTTGAAGCGCAGCATGCAGATGTTTTGATGGTCACATCCACCCCCGACACACACACGCACACATACTGTATGCACGCAGTGTTTCCATGGCCCGTAAACCACAAAAGGACTTCCTGCCAAAGAGGGGGTTTGCAAGCATGATGACAGTTGTGAGGCTCCCTTTAATGAGCTCCTAATCATAAAACAATAATAAACTTTGATAATATCAGGAATGATGAAATAAAAATATTTCCTCCCAAAAGTCTTCATAATACGCGCTGGTGATTGAGACATTCGAGCTACTGTGAATCAAAACATCCATGTCATTAGGAGACATGTCGGCATAATGTAGCCAATTGTCAGCCAGGCCCTCCCTCACACAGTACAGCACATTCACTGGGCATCGGGCTTGATGAGCAATAACGTGGCATGATAATAACGAAGCTGACCCACTATGAATTCCCACACAACCACCCACACGTGCACCCTGATTTATGCCAGCAGCTGTGGAATCCGGAGTTTCTTGCTCATAGTAAATCCCACGAAACATAACGCAGGACAACTTCCACTGCACTCCTCGGGCAGCAGCCACTCAAACGCGGCTCTGTTTTCATTGTCGGGAGGCCTCGGGGTACATATTTCTGTAATTTGGCTTTTATGCTCAGCAGTTTTGCAGCTGTGATGACATTTGGGTGTCGCCCCCCTGTTTCTCACGGTCTTGCTGCCAACGCTGCTCCGGCCGCTGGTCGTCAGCCAAGACTGAGGTCTGTGTGTCAGCCCCCACTCCTTGTGTACACATGAACACTGAAAGAAGGTGCTTTGGAAAAAAAAACTGTTCCTGGCAAGAGAGTGTAACCGCAGTGGGCTTCTTTTTTTTTTTTTTTTTTTTCCAAGGGTCAGTTTTCCAAACTGAAGCTCAGTGGTTTCAGGGGGAGGAAGGCTGTCAGGACTACAGTACATTGAGGAAGTTCATGTAATTGATAATAATGATGTTTTAAATCTTTGACATTTAAGCCTGTTGTGGTTCTTTAACTACTTCTCTTTACCTTTTCCTTTCATTGACATAAAAATCAAAGGCATTCTATTGGTCATTTATATGCATTCCTGTCCTGTTATCTTCCTCAGTTCCAGGAGAGTTAAAACAGCGTTTTCAAATCTAAGAATGGAAAAATTGTTAATGAATTTGCAAACAAAATCATCACACTGATTGAAGGCTAACGTACCTCTATAAACAGGCGATCTGAAATGATTTCCTGGTTGGGAGGGACCAGCGGGCAGGGAGGGAGCAGGTTTGGCTCTCAGGGGGCCGATAATTGTGGGTGTTCCCCATGGTCGCCCCCGCTTGTTCTCAGCTGTGCTCCCGGAAACCTCGGTCCAGCTGCTGCCCATTACACCAGGAATGTATCCTTGGGTCAGATGCCGGGAGTGTGGTGGCACATTAATAACAGAGTGACCACCGGCCCGGGCCACTTGTGAGTTATTAACGTGGCACACTCAAATCCTTCCCATGCCCCTCAGCTACCCCCTCCCTCAACCACCCGCTCTGACAGCAGCTGTCGGACTCTCTGTTTCCCAGAGTAAGGGAGTGTGTCAGCATATGTGTGTGTGGGTGGGTGTGGATGTCTCAGGGTGGGGAGTTTATGGGGTCATGGTATCTGATTAATTGGTCAGATATGCATACCAATGGTTCCTGTTTTGTCTGTCACGGTTTGGGCTGATTCATCTAATCGTTCGACACAGCTGGGACTTTATGTCTGAGCAAAACATTAGCAGTTATCAACAGTCTGGGGCACAGTTTGTCTGCACAGAGTCAGTTGATCTGTCCATAATTTCATTGATTGTTTTAGAGATGCAGTCCATATAAGCTAGTCAGTTAGTTAGACTTAGTGAGTAGGGCGAAGGCAATGACCCAATCACAGGCAGAGTGGGCTGAGTTTTAGCAAGAAAAGCAGCAGGATCCATAAAGACACGTTCTGGACTACTGTAGAAAGATGGTGGTGCAACCATGGATCTAATAAGGGAAGTCCGGACACAGTGTCAGAGACAGAGTGCTGTTAACCTTTATGAAAGCTGCTCAGTAGCTACCTGGGCTTAAAAAGGACCCGAATCTCCCTCATTTCATCTGTGTTCTGTGTGCACTAGAGACTTCTGCCAGCCGAGCAGCTAAGTTCTGGTTTAGCCTTCCGCCAACTTGAATATGAATAAAACAAATGTTATCGGACTGAATGGCTCCAATTCACATTTATTGTAGGGGTTGTGACACTCAAAAAAACATTTCCAGCGTTTTCCAGCGACTTTTCTCACAAGGAAACCTACCGGAAAAGGAATTTTTGGGCTGGTGGCACAAAACCCGGCACTGTTCCTGGGGAGCTTGGGTCCAACATGGTGGATTCCATGGAGGACCCGCTCCCTCTGTATATATAAGGCTCATTCTAAGGTAACAAACACAGCATGACATCAAGTGATTATACACGGAACATAATGAAAGCATGATTATGAATGTAATATTCCATTTCCTTCAATATATCCTCCCAAATCCCCCTAAACTCTCCTACACACTGAACCTTTAAAGAGGCAGAAAGGGCAGACAGTGGAAATGTGTAGTGCGCAAACTTGTGGAAAAAAACCTTGATTGACTAGATGTGGTTTATACTTTAAGAGTAACTGCACGTTATTCACTTCCTGTCCCTGCACCATCAAAGGTAACCAAAGCTCTGAAGTGCCTTTGAAATGTCCAAGGAACCAAAATAATTGCTCTCATTTTTTTTTTTTTGGCCATCTTTTCGAGAATGCACTCAGTACGGAGTCTCACGTTGAATGTACATAACAGATGTTAGAAGTTTGTTTTCTCCGATGCTTGAATGTGAAACATGTTCGTCATTGTTTGAGCCGGCTTGATTGGCAGCATTTAAGGACTCCACTCATGTGGTTGTGTGTGAAGCACAGAGTGTGTTACATGGCCTGCAAAGCTTGTGGACAGACGTTTTTCTTTACATCATCTCTCAACATATTCAGGCAGTGAGCACCTGGGAGGATCATTTTGGCCCTAATGATATGGCCCGACAACAAAACAACCCAAAAGGTACTTGAGGAAGTTTTTTGGAGCCTGGGACTAATTACAACACGGGACAAAAAAATCAAACCGCCCCCGCACTTAATTGGCTCCTTTTCTTTCATGCTCCTATAGATGGCCATTCAATCATGAGATGGAGGCAAACAAAACCCTTGCTCTCTCCTTGACCCAAAACACTCCTCTAATTGCCACTGCATGGTCAGCTACAGCTGTAGCTGGACTATCCTGTAGACGAGCCCCCGGAAACTCCACACAGGACTATAAGATAAACATACAATGGTGCGTCAGGGAGGAAACAAATCAAAAGAATGCAATTATTTCTATACTTAACTATTATTCCCTGAAGCTTAAAATTACGACAATATTCTATCTGCCTCAGTGTCTCGTAGGCAAGCTTTGCCAACAACAAACTAGGTGCAAAATGTGTCAGGTGACAGGAAAGCGGTTGATATACCTACATGACTCAGACCACTTCCCTGTGGTGCTTGTTTTTGTAAATTCACTGCCATTCTCACGCTGAAGATCCCATCCTACAGATATCACTCATGCTGTAAAGTACACCATGGTGTCACCCTCGTCCGTCCTCTGATTTTCACGGTGCTTGCACTCAGAAATGTGTGGTTTTTCTGCACTCTCTCGCTTCATGCGCCTTACTGTCGGGGTCGCGACCTTACGCATTCACAAATGTGGCATCTGCATGGCAGCCGCATGCCAGAGCAGTGCTCCGCCAGCAAGACGACTGACGGGACATGTGCAGACAGACACGGCGAAGAAACAGCGTGACATCCGCGTATCAGGTGGCTGATTTTTGTGAACGTACCGTGTGAAAGTTTTACACTTCTATCGCGAAGAAGCTGAAAGATGTTACAGTGAAGGAAAGTAAAAAAAAAAGAGGAATTGCAACAGTTTTGTGATACTTGTATCTGTGAGGACATGTAACACTCAATCACTCATTCAGCTGAGATGAATACCATTCACAGACAGACAAGTGGAAGAGTTGTTAGTGGTGTGTGTGTGTGTGTGTGTGTGTGTGTGTGTGTGTGTGTGTGTGTCTGTGCCACATTGAGGCCACCGTGTGGGACCCTCTTTTCTCTCTCTTCCCCTCGCACGGCTGCTTCTAATCTCTGACCCCCATCAATAAGATGCATTCAGAGTCCATCAAACAGACGAGCTGCTGCACAGGCAGCCGTGCACCGCTGGGGGGAGAACCATGGGAAACACTCTTAATTGTCCCCCTGAACCTTTTTAAAGAATATTAAGCTGCCTTAGCTGACCATGAGCCTTTCTTCGTGGGGCTTTCTTCTGGAGAGGGCTACAGCGGCCCACTCAGCCAACGGGCCATTAAACGTGACAGGTCTTTGTGAAGGACAGGGAGACAAACTCCCAGGAAAGTGCGGCTAGCAAACCCCAGCTCAGATAAAGGGAAGGCTAACAGGTTAGCTTGTGTCTGGCTTGTATCAGGCTCTCTGTGCTGGCTGACTCACACTGACAGTCTCAGATCTATTAGAGGCTATTAAGCATCCCAGTGGCGTGAGTCTACATGGTTGGCCATAACTCAGTGTTGGAAGATACAAACAGACACAATTTAGCAAGATCATCTGAGGTAAGATTTTCCAGCTTGAGTGATGTCATCGCTTCACTCGTATGCATCCTTCTGTTGGCAGTGCAACATATCTTAAGTGGTGGAAAACACCTTTAGTCACAACATACTATTTCTAATGTCCCCAGTTCTATGTATTAAATGGCCATTTGGCCACTGATTTTTCTTTCCACCTCAAAATAATGGAATTGTAGTCAAATCACCGAACATTTTTAAGGCAAATAACATAGGTTATAATATCAATTGGTTTATAATGTAATTTAGGAGAACTGATCCTTATACCTGCTTATTAACTAATAGAAGTGTGCAAGAACACATTTTGAATACAATGTTATAATGTTGAGCTTTAGTAACACATTATAATACAGCCTGTGATTTATGGCATAACTGATGGGGGTTTGTACTGTTGCACTGTAAATCGTACAGGAATATAGTTGAATCTACTGTTGTTTTCTCATTAACTTAACAATTTCTTTCTAGAAATGTCTTGTTTTTATTTGTTAGAACACTTTCGAACTCTGAAGACTTTTTGATTTGAAATGAAGAATTGGTTGAACAGAGTTCAGTCAACTAATTAAATAAACATAGGCTGTGTCCGAAATCACCCACTTATTCAATACTTACTACTCAATACATAGGGAGTTCTACATAGAACTTACATAGAACTTACAGAACTGGGTTCTTCCTGTACATTCATTACGTTCTTTATTGGTAACTGATTCAATTAATATTATGCCGTAAATTGTGGGTTGTATACTAACTATTATAAAGTTTCATCACATATTCTCACATATCACATAATTTTCTTACTTTCATAGCATTTCCTTGCATTGACACACAATTTGATCCACTGTAACATGTGACCATAATTGAATGAAATCATGGAAAGTGTCAATCAGTCACAATCAAAGGCTTTGCTAATCAAAAATATGCATATAAGTATACAGGAGTTGTGTTATTCCAGGTCCCTGACCCAGTCGTTCTCCGGGGCACGGCTGTGTTGTCCGTCACATTAGCCACATTGAGAAGACTTTATGAGGAGGGATGAAGCGAGCCATGTGTTAAGGTTGGTGTTAAGCCGCTGCGCCCTTGTTGCGCTCAGGCCTGGACTTGCCTCTTAGATCTGAGGGGATTTAGAGGGAACGGCCGAGCATTCAGGAAGGTTTTGGTCTAATTTGAGGGGGTCAGGTCCTCTCTGAGGCAGAGCATTTGTATATAGCTCTTGGAAAGGGAATGACTTAATGAGAAAGTCGTTTTAATTTCAAATCTAATGATCATTTTTGGGTCAGAACAAGATCTAACAAAGAAAAAAAATATTGATTGTTTCCTCACTTAATTTGTCTCACTCCTATCTCCTCACCTTAAACACATAACCAGTGACTTAAACACATCTGCTTCCCACCAGATGCAGGATTGACTGCTCTTTAACAAATGGAAAAGCTCTGTTTCTTCATCTTCTTTTCTCTCACCCTGCTCACTCTGACCTTGCGACATCATTACTCAAAAACATCGACCAATGCGGTCCCCTTCTTGGCCCCTAAAAGTGGCATATGTTACATAGAATGGGCCCTCCATTAATCAAAAGCAGTTAGGCGCTAAATAGGCAGATCCTGGACCAGGAGCCAGGACGAGAGATCCTCCCCCCTCACCCGACGGACCACCACAGTTCATATCAGCCCACTGAAAGGGGATTCATCACCTTGTCATCCTTAAGAAAAAGGCTACGAGGCTGAATTTCAGTGTAGGCTGATGGGACTGGGATGAATGTGTGTGTTTACGATGCAGAGGGAGTGAGTGCCGATGGTCAGTGATGGGCGGGGCCTTCTTGTTGGCGACACAAAGCCGTTGCTGTGCAATCAGCTCGGTGTAAAATCGCCGCTCTGTGGACCTCACAAAGGCTGACAAAGGCAGGGGGCTGGTGGCTGGGGCGGGAGTGCGGCGACACAGCTGTGAGCAGAGCCTACACATCCCGGCTCAATATGGGCCCTCCTCATATCTGTAGCAACTTGGCCCCTGCTTCCGCCGGGTCCCCGGGACAATGGAGGCCCTCGGCAGACCCCTTTGTTGCAAACTTTTTCAGAGTTCCTTTTTAGGCTAAATCTTAAATATTTCATTAGGCCTCCTTCGCCCCGCTCCCTTTCTTTCACGACCATTTTGAAGAGCATCGCCAGGACCTCTCCTCTTAACCCCCCTTCACTTTGGTGACGCCCCGAAGACAATAAAGGGTTTATTCCAAAACTGTTTAGGACCTGCTGTTATGTGAAAACAACCACTGTTTAATTTAAACATCTGATATGTTATATCTCTGGTTAAAGCTCCACTATGTGGTTCTGGAAAACAAATTCAGAAACTCAGAAAGGACATATTTACAAATACTACATAGTGCACCTTTAATTTAGTAAAGCATTCATATAAATAGAAAAACAAAGTGCTTTCTGACGTCTTGGGTACTTTGATGCCTCCTCGCATTGAAAACACCTCAGTTACTCAACAGCTTTATCGCTCTTTGTTGTGATGTAAGTAAATAAGTACATTTACTCAAGTAGTGTACTTAAATACACTTTTGAGATATTTGTACCTTAAGTGTTTAGATTTTATGCTACTTTAAACTTTCACTCTAGGAGTAGTATTGTACTTTTTATTCCACTACATTTATCTGATAACTTTAGTTACTTTGAAGATTACATCCTCACATTTTTTTGTGAAATTTCACAATTTCATTGGCAGTTTTTTTTTTTAAAGGTTGTTCAGATAATCAGAAAATGTAGAATATCAGATCTGATAATTGACCAGGCTGATAATTGTTCGTCCTATACAGTGTTGGCAGCAATTTTGAGGTACTTGTACTTTACTTGATTATTTTCATTTTAGGCTACTTTTACTTCTACTCCACTTTATTTTAGAGGCAATTATTGTACTTTTACTCCACTCCATTTATTTGCTTACTTTAGTTACTTGTTACTTTGCAGATTACATGCTGCATCATAGCCAAAAGTAGCACATTTTAAATTAATTTGTTTTATCGACAATCAAATAAAAAAAACTTACGATAATTAGAAAACAAAAGCTGAATATCGGTGATTATCAGTCATCCCACCAAATACAGTGTGTACATATATGTATATACATAAATGATATATGTTCTGATGTTATTCAGTCTGTTGGACTCTTTCTTGTCAATGGTTTTGTGATTTATTATTAAAATTCAGGTAATTAAATGTAACATATATATATATAAACAAAATAATGGACGATTGAGACAATCCCTTAAATCAGGACTTTATAGGCACCAGTTTAAAAGTAGCAGCAGTATGTAGGTACCAGTGACGTGAATGGACATTTTTATAGAGTACTTGAGTACATTGAACCTCGTGCTAAATGCTGAATGATGGAACTTTATTGAAATTCAAATATATTCATGACATATGGTCACATTAGCGACATTGAGTGTCATTATTAAGTGTTAAGTCACAGGCTGCCCGGTGTATAGGAGGGCCACTCATAAATGCAATGTATAGAAGAGGTGACCAAACACTCCCATCTAAATATTAAACACTTGTTAATAACTTTTCCAGCCCTGCAGCAGAACTTCTGTCATGACAGATAAAAAGGGCTGAAAAGGACTTGTCTTTATGCCTTTATGCTAAGCCTTAAACTGCCGTGATTGGACCGAGTGACAAAGAGAAGCTTTTGTTAAAAAAAGACGAGGCGGAGGGGGGGTTGATTTATCCAACACTTTAAGGGACCCTAATGAATAATTCAGTGTTATCATTCAACTTGATGCTCGATTATTATGTTTTTCTTCTTTCTTCACACGTGAGGGACCCCGGCAGATAGGGGGTATCATGCAGGGGCACATAGGGGGAAGTAATGCGCGCACAAGGACAAAACAAGAAGGCTGCAGTGCAGTCACTCCGCTGTCAGCTTGATAAATATAATGTGTCACCAATTAAAAACTCATTGCCATTCTTTAATTCAGCCGAGGCCTTGTTAACCGCTGCCTGGCAGGGAGGCTGCCAGAGTGGCCACGGCCTCTGCGACCAGCACCACCATAATAGAGGCCCCTGCGTTCCCATCCTTTTAAAACCATGGCCCTTCCTTTTGGCATGTAAATAAGACATTCATTCGGCAGCACTTTTCCGATAGAAAAAGTGACCATCGATGTCTTTGATTTTCATCTTTTTTTCCCGGGGAAAACAAAGAATTCTATAGTTTCAGATTTTTATTCAAAAAAAACCTTTTTGGGCCTTTCTTTGGGAGCATTCTCATGCTAATCATGTTGACTCAACTTTGTGCAATGTGGCTATACAACGCATATGAACCCTAGCAGGAGTCCATTACAGAAATACCATTTAGCAAGCTGTTTCTGTGAGAAAGTCAAACGTTTAAGGGGCTTTTTTGTGCCGGTTGGGTACAAGGGTCCCAGAGGAGCAGCAGGAGTCCTTTGGAAAACTTGAGTGAAACTAAAGGCCTCTCAGGTCTGAGATTCTTCCCAGCTGAAGTCAGAAGTGTTGAAAATGCAGAAAAGCAGGTTTTCCTAAACAATGTCTAACTCCCTGTCAACCATGACTGCTGCGCTATTTAGGGACTTTCTTCTCTGACAGTCGATAAGTGGATGTCAATAACCTTTTCAGACATATCTACCCGGACACAAAGGATTTTCATCTTAAAATAATTCCATAAAACATGAGACAGATATTTGCTTTACAGGAATATATAACTGCAGCAAACAACAAGCCCTCCAAGTTAAATGACAGAATGTGTTGTTTGTCACCCCCTTTAGAAGATCTTTAGAAGGTCATCTGATCTGACAACCCTGTCTAAAGGAGACTTCATTTGTCTGTGCCTTATAAAACTGTTTCTATGGAAGCCTAGTTCTGCCAGTGTGATGGGGGAAAAAAAGATCCTGTGAGTCATGATAATGAGAAAGGTTTCTCAAAATAAATACCAAGTAATAAAATATTGACTTATTTATCTCAATATAATGACTTGGTATCACCAGTCATTATATTGAGAAAGATTCTCATTATTTTGAACATTGCTCATGATTTTGATACTAAGGGTCACACCGGATGAATTTTTTTTATCATCATATTGGCAGAAATGGGCTTCCATATTTTTCTGATCTTACACCACAGTGATAAAGGTTTGGTTAGGTTTGACGCAAAAACAACTTGGTTCTAAGGCCTAGACAAAGGTCATGGTTGGAGTTCAAATGACTACTTCGTTAAGGTTAGGGCTCCATCATCGACATAATTAAAATATTAAGCTCTTAGTTGAGGTTAAGGATCGATTATTGCCATGGTTAACTGTTGATTGTCAGTGGTAAAAAGGAAACTCAAAGTAGTCTTCTGATGTTTTGTTGTTGTCACTCTATACTCTATAATAAAGTCACCTGACTTCCTCCTTTGCTCCTGGCTGAGTTATAATTCCTACACCCCTGTCATATTTATGAAGACTGACGCTTGTGTTTCTCTTGGGGGGACGGCCTCGCAGCAAAACAGAGCTGTACTTGAAAATTGATCGATTTAATGTGTTAATCATAAAACACTTAAATACTTTAACAACAGTATTAACAAAGTTTAGAGATGGCCGATCCTGAAGTATGTGTCAGAACACACAAGAGCATTAACTGAACTTTGAGGTGATAAAAGGATTTAAAGACAACAAAGAGATGGTCTGTTTCTCTTTCCAGGTGTCTACACTGTGTGTTGAGTCAGTCGTTGAGTCAGATTTGCGTCTCCCACACACCCTTTGTGTGACACACTGTCCTCAGCAGTGGGAAAGAATCCAGATTTGGAAACATTTGTAAGTGCTGAATCGTAGGAATTCAGAGGTCAGCCTACTTATAATTCCCAATCCCTCAGTGTCCCTCATCAACCCCATTTGAACAGTATTGCTGGAATGCAAAATATTCCATTCGACACTAAATGAGCCGGGTCATCATGGACACATTAAAGCCCTGAGTAGAATATAAAAAGAATGAAGTATGAACATCTGAATGAGCTCCCTCTTCAGCCCCCTACACCCCACCACCGTCCGCCCTCCTCCTCCTCCCCCTCCTCTCTGCCCGCTCATTATCCCTGTCACACGGGACCAGGGCCCACTTGGCACAGCCTTGTGGACTTAATTGAATTAGACATACCCGCTTGTTTAGGCATTGTGCGGTGGCATGAGAATCTCCCGGCCATCTCCATGAAGCCAGAAGAAAAGAGAGGCATCGGCAACACTTGTCGGAAGATCTGAGAGTTGGAGATTCTCAGGGATGGAAGGGCCGCCGCGAGAACCAAGGACCACCAGTCTCCCATTGTGCCCCGGCTCTGTGCCAAGTGCAGAGTGGGACTCCTCAGAGACTCGTCCAGGGGTGGCACTTCATTTAACCCTGAGGTGTGGCAAAATCCTGGCATCTAACAAACTCTCAAACTGCACTGGGGAGGTTACTGGTGATATTTTATTCAGTGACTGGCAAATGTATTTGATACCGGTCAGTACATCCTTTAGAAGGAGTATTTATCCTGAACTGCTGCACAAATTATGTTAATTTTATGGCTTCCAGACTTATTCTACCAACTCGTCTTTTCTCTCTGTTATAATAAAGAATATTTGAAGATCATATTTGGTCTCATTAAGGATCAATGAGCACATCCAGCCCAGTTGCCAGGGGGACGTTTCTGCAAAACCACAGATACGTCCAGGGGTGTGCATGTCATGGTCTACTTATGTATTGCATTGGCATTTGCACAATTACATGTTTATTACCTGAAGTGGAGTTACAGCTGCAGAGTTACAACATCTGTAAGTGTGACATCACTGGATATTTTTAATGTGGACTTGGAACAATTTCCAGCCATGTTGGTGGCAACAAAAGCAGTATTTTAAGCCGGACCCTAACCAGTTAGTTTTGTGCCCATACCTAACCAGAGCAGAGGCACAGCATTGTGACAAGAGAAAAATAGAACAATTGAACTGAAAGGGTACATGGTTTGGTTCAGTTTCAAACAGTGAAAAATCCCATGAATAAAAGCCTGCCAATTAATAAAGATGAATTAGTGTAAATTATAGGGCCAGTGTGTAGGATTTAGTGGCATCTAGATTGCAACCAACTGAACACCCCTCAGCTCACTCTCACCTGCATTGGTTGCTAAAAACGTGAAAGGACCTCATTAGAGCCAGTCTTTGGCTACAGGGGACAGAGCTGGAGAGAGGAGTATGAAGTTAACCGATAGAACTGCCAGCAAGATATTACTGTATTTCCAAAGTCATGGTTTAATATTTCACTGATTTTGATCTAGATGAGGCAACAGCTGTAATGAGTCAACCCCCGAGATTTCAGAGGGACACCTCTCCTTGAACAAGGCTTGTGTTTCTGGTTACAGAAAGGATCTCCACAGGACTCGTTTTTGTAATGTTGTCAGACACTTAGAATAACAACCTCAGACTGTCGGTGGCAAAAGCAATCACTTATACTTGTACGACTATTATCTTTGACAGTCGGAGTTGCCCCTGAGGATTCTGTTGCAGCCATTGCAGCGTATTGAGGTGATCTACTGGACTGATTGCAAAAGTTTTGCTAAGTATAAATCATTTATACCCCAAAACATGTAAAAAAAAATATAGGGTTTAAGATACAGGAATTTACCTTTAAAGAGGAACTAATCTGGTAGTCCAAACTTTTCAGGTGACTAATACATTGCATTTACCTTGTGTTTTTATGTGGAAAATAGTCTGTGTCAGCCATCTGTCATGGCGTTTCTCCTAAAACCCTTCGACGCAGCTCTTGACACGAGTGACAGCACTCACTGTGCCAGCTTAACCCTCTGACTTCTACCTCTTCCAGCCTCGGTCTTGGAGCAGACTTTAAAAGTCAAGAGTCAGTCACTTTGTGGTTAGAGATTTTTTTCTTCTTTCTTTTTCTGCTTTAAAACGTAAAGAAACCTCTTCTAATGTGATTGCCCTTTTCCACTTATCCAGACGGGGTCTAAATGGAGGTGCTACAAGGGGATGCCGAGGCGCTGTCACTACATAACGTCACCTCCCTAACCCCGGGGGTCAGGCCCAGATTGACACCATAACCCACAGCCCTGATCCTCCTTCAGCCTCTTTAGAGGTGCACCCAGTCGGCAGTAATACAGCCCGCACTTTATTCATTTGGAGATCAGCCAAGCTGAAAAGATAAGCTCTGAATAATTGGAGCCCACAGACCACGGAGAATCTGATGGGATCTCCGAGTCTTTAACTTTTCCTCCCTCTTATAGCTGGAGGACACCCCTTGTTAGATTCAGGCAGCCAGATGGGCGAGAGAGGAGTGGGATGATCTGTGGTGCTTTAGAGAGCGGGATGAAACAGGCTGTAGGGACCTGTCACTCACGTGCAGGGGGAGTGAATGTGGAGTTTAATGAATCCTCCACAGCCACCAGTGGACAAGACGCAGCTCTGTGTGGACACCAGGCAGCCAGACAGTACACCATCCTGCCTCCTTTTCACTCTCTTTCTTTGCCTCTCTCGTGGCCTCTGAGGAGAAGAAACACCGTTTTGAGCGGCTCATCTGATTTTGATGTGATCTGATTCTAACTCCTGCTTTTACTTGATGGCTTTTATTTTGAAATGAATACCAAATATCAAGGAAAAGTCCTGAAAAACAACCAAAATTCAAATTTGATGAGAACGTCTTGAGCTGCTGAGTATATAAAAATCCCCTCAAGACACGAGATAACTCGTTAATAGAGCAGTCAACTCTCTCTGGGAGGTGGGACGCTGGAAACAATAACACATGAAAATGAGGCGGTTAGCTACTGTGGCCGCTGTAGTTAATCATCCCTCTGTCAAATTAGTATTCCCCCGGCCCTGCATGGAAGACACCACAGCAGATAGACGGGGCATCGTTAGCTGCACTGTGCGACAAAGGGCGAGCAATGGGGAGGCTGCAGCTATACTGGTAATGTCAGGTCCCAGGTCAGCTTGGTCCAGAGCCAGTGGGAGCCCACGCTGCGCTCTGCCTGTCCGGTGTTGTCATAACAGAGCAGTTTTACTGTATGAGGCCTGAGGACAGACAAGGGCGGCTGCAGCCTCCTGAAGACAACAGGACCACACACTCGTTTCTCATTAACATCAGCAGCAGTTTGGTTCTTTTCTTCTCTTTCATGTTCTGACAAGAAGTGTAATGTAGCTTAAACGACTCTGCCAGAGTAATCGGTTGTAAATTACTTGCATATGTCACTTTTCTGAATTTATCAGTCCTTCATTATTAAATTTACTGTTATAAGTTGGTATTGATAATTGCTTCTCTGTAACACAGCAACCCTGATTGCATGAAAAATGCCTATTATTGCACATAATTACTGCTGTCTACTGATATGACTTATAGTTTCTTTTTTGTTCTTGCCACATGTCCTACTATATCTTGTTGTAATTATCGCATACAGGAATCCGCCCCTCCAAATGATTGCTGATACGATAATATAAAGTAAGTAAAGCAGTCTGAATGTGTGTGTTGACAAGCTGCGCAGGACTTGTCCCTCTTTGTTGGCCTGTACTTTGACAGAGGCCAGGCATTGTGAAACATAATAATCCTGACTTTTTACAATAACATCAGACAACACACGCGAATCGAGTGGCATGACGGGCTTGGGGCAAAATCTCCAGCCATCGAGTCAAGCAAAATATTTTCTCTGCCCAATCGCGAGGGCACATTGCTTCCTTGTTTTCCATAAACCTTGTTTCCTGTGTTACAGGGAAATTCATGGAGAAAAGAAAAAATGAAACATGCTCACATGAGGCACTCACTCATGCCGTGTTTGCATTATTTAGAACAGAGGCAGCAAGACAGAGCAGGCAACCATCGGTGTGACTAAAACAGGAAATTTGATTATTGGAAATATGACATCATGACAGTTATGTTATTAAAAAGAGATCAGGATTTACTGCTTGTTCATCAAGATTGGATAGAAAACATAACTGGTCTTTTATAAATATACTGCAGATATTGGAATGGGATGAAATGTTAAATTGCTAAATTGTAAAGTAGAGTGCATACCTCCACCAAGGCCCAACAGTCCCCTTTAATTCAATCAATCTATCAAATATATATAAAACATATCTAAATCCACTAGATTAGAACTTTTTGTTTGGATCTGCACTCACTCATAGTTACCAGCCACCTAATTTTTCAGATTTTTAAAATCAGGATCCATGCATCATTCCCTGAGAAATTAACACTTTTTAAAGAAAGTGAGAAAACATTCCTGGATCCGTCCTTTCATCTAGATCTGCATTAAAGTTAATGTGTCTGAGACCCATACTCCATCGAAGTTTTGTGGATATCCGTTCAGTAGTTTTTGTGTAATCCTGCTGACAAACCATCAAACCAACAAACGGACACAAAAACATAACCTCCCTGGCAGAGGTAATGATATAAATAACTGCACTCAACGATCTAACGATTTGATTATCCTGTGTAAAGATTTTACTAGTTGAATCATCACAGATAAAACAGTTGTTCTATTGGCTCCTCTTTAATGCTTCACAAGTTTTAAAGTGTCCTTTATCTCCTTTAACCATCTGACTCTGAGTTAGCAGTGAATGGAAGCAGACAGCTGAAGTGGTCCAATATTATAAATCAATGACGGTTTGTAATTCTCTTCATTTAAACAAAGGCCAAACGAATAAAAACCCATTAAGATGACATGTGAATTGGCAAACAAACTGTTTAATTTGTGTCTGCTGTGTGAAGGGGGCTTTCCGTCCGTGGGCCCGGGGGCAGCCCAAATTTACATCTGATTGGAGTTTAATGGCCCATGGCCGCTTTTACTGCACGGTCTCTATGGCGACCAAGCTTTTCTCAAGATTCTCAACAGACTAAAATGTCCTTTTTTTGTCCATTTGAAATGTGTCATGCGAGCCAAATGGGGCTGGGGCTTGTATGTATCAATTTGTTTCTGTTGCGGGGCCCACAGTAGCCCTGCAATGAATATATGGGCCATTGAATCCCGGCACACAATGGCCACAGCTGATGCGGTTGCCACAGAGACACGCCCACACAAAGGGTCGGAATGATGACATATGGTCCAAACCTGCCCAGTCGCTGGACCCCCAATAGGCCGACTGCATTGATGGACAAAACCCCACGTTAGCCATTTATCCGTGCCTACTCATTTCATGGTAAGATAAACTTTTTATAAAGTTTCCACGGCCCGTGCACAAGAAGTAAACGGCTGGTGAAAAAGCCACCATGTAAAGTGGGGGGAATGCATCATTAAGTGATTAACAAAGGCTTCTTTACCACCTGCTTCTACATTAATACGCACATTAAAGCCCCCTCTTTTTGTTTAAAGTGAAAGAGAGGAGATGGAGGAAAAAAAAGCATTAACTTAAAGACATAATAGAATGAAGCATATGTCAGTACTTTAAACAGGCCCAAAAATCTTTTTACGTACGGGACTTTTTATTCCTGCAACTGCTAAATTTATTGCTCGACTTATTTTGATAGGAATTTGTTGTTTTTGGTTCTTTAGGTTAGGCTTATTTATAGATAGACTTATTTAAATACAATAAATAGTATTTTAAATGTCTAATACGGAATTTGTTGATTATAAATAAACATTTAGTTAGTTGACTTTTTTGTCAGCGTGATTGCGCAAAATTAGATTTCCACGAAACTTGGACAGAGGTTTGGTCTCAGCCTAGAATAGACCCCACTCAAAGGATGGAACCAGGATTTTTTTTCTCACTTTCTTTACCATTGCATCATCATCTATAAATTCTCAGGGAAAATTGTAAGGATATCAGCGGCTCTATGAATGAGTACGAGTTGATGTGGTGAGCTTAAATTATGGTTGTAAGCAGTAATGAGTGGAGTGATACAGGGCTACTGAGTGATTTTGGACCAGGCTTGATTGAATTAAAGGGGGCCATGGTGGACGTATGCGCTCTTCACAAAAATGATCTACAATTATATTCATGGTGTAAGTGTAGACTTTACAGCATTTGCCTAATTTGTCCTACATTTATATCTTTTTATCTCATTTATAATTTTTTCACTTTCTTGCAGGGGAGTAGAAGGTTTATTACCTGGGGGGGTACTTATGAGGAAGTCAGAGGGTATTAAACTGTACTGTATGTCTTGCATGACCAGATACAGACATGAAATTTAATATGATCAACGTTGTTAAATAAAATTCAGTTTAAAATATGGCAGATAGTTTCAATTAAAGAGTACTTTAGCTCATTCTGATTGGGCTGCGGGGACACAGACAAAAAACCTGGTGGGAAGAATAAAAGAAAGAATTAAATATATATAAAGCCATCATTTTGTAATTCACAGTAGATAATGTATGTTTACTATATGGGTTTCTGGGTTCCTTGCCAGCTTACTGAGATGTCACTTATGATCTAATGTGGATCTGGTGGTTCGGATATAAAAGACAAAGACAATCAGTCACATGATATCAACACAGGTCTGTGGATCGTATGAAGGGGGAAAACCCTGTGAGTGGAGGCGTGTGGATAGAGGACGCCTGATTCCATTAGGAAAGATAAGCAGTGTGTGAACAAGACATTTAAGAGTTGACCTGCTTCATTACTCACCACTGAAATATGTGATGATGTCATTACAGGCTTTGTATGGTGGGAGGGCTATACGGGGTCAGCCATTCACTTAAGGCACTGCAGATGCTCTACTTTAACTCACACTATAGAAACATGGGAGTGATTTCTCTTATTGGAAGCATTTAGGTAATTACATTTGTATAAAAGTATGAAACGGCAAAGTACTTAATAAAGAGTTAACAACGATGTAACTGAGGGCCAACAACAGTTTTAGAGCTAAAGCGATGATATCAATTACTTGATTAGACCGTCAGCAAAACACACTTTTGTTAATCAATCATTTAAGTTTTTCATCAAAAACTGAGGATTTTATGCTTTTCTCTGATATTGTAGTAAATTGACAAATATTTTGACAACTTTGAGGACACCATCCTGATCTCAGGGAAACATATTATAGACTGCCTGATAATTCACTGTGATCAAAAAGTAGTCAACAGATTGGTTGAATAGTTGCAGCCCTAAATTCAGATGTTAAAATTGTACATTTTATTTAATTCTCTTTGATAAGCTATTTGTATTAGCCACACTATGGCGTGGCTCCACTGGCAGGTTGAAGGCAGAAGTGTCTTTAACCTGCATTCTTTCTAACTGCCAGCAGGTGGAGACTCTACTGGTTTCAAAGAGAAGTCTGATTGTATGTAAGCTTATGAGAGTTCAAGGTTTCAATGTCTAGTTTCAAGTGAATACAGCATGACGTTCTCTTGGTCCCATTTAGAGTAAATAGAGGATAAAGCAGGGTAAGCTTCAGGGCGTGGCTATATTGTGATTGACAAGTCATTACCATACGTGTTCTCGGTTCCTCTGTGAGATGCAGTCAGGATGTTCTTCCCAGCTCCGCCATCTCAACCAAATACGGTCACATCTGGCTCCATGGCGAAGACATTAATGCCAAACATGAGGCTTGAAAATGGTACTCCACAAACCAATGGGTAATGTCACAGTGGGTTTACATGGCTATAAGGATGGCAATGACGGTTAACAGTCTGTTGGTCAGTATTAGACGGGTTGCCATGGAAATTGGTTAGGACATTTAAGTCCACGTCAGGATGAATTGAAATACCTTTACTTTATCTGACATTTTGTTTAGATCTAATTAGAAGATATTCCAATGCTAACATGCTAAACTAAGTTTGTGAACACAGCAGTAGCCTTACCCTGCTGAACATCCACCTGTTGTTAGCATGTTAGCATGCTGACATTAGCATTTAGCTCAAAACACCACTGTGTGTGTGTATGTGTGTGTAAAGAGCTGCTAGCATGACTGCAGACTCTTCCACAACCTAAAATCAATCTTAAGATGTTTTTCCTGATAACACACACACACACACACACACACACACACACTCACACACACATTTATATACACAAGACAGGTCAAGCCCGCGTGTCACTTGATGTCAGTTGAGGTGACGGGTTGTGAGTGAGACCCGGAAGAAGATCTCACTTGGTTTGATGCAGAGGTGACAGGTCCTTCTGGATATGACCTGTCTATTCCCTGATTTCACCCCGGCCATCCGCCCGGCTGTCCCCTGGATGGACGCCTCCATTGACCGCTGTCAAAGAGAGAGACCTGGAGGAGAACATTACCCTGGGAGGTCAGAGACCCCCAGGTGACCCGGTGAAGCCCCCTCGAAACACTTCAGCGGACAAGCAGTGTCCAGACCCAAACTGTTTTCAACTGACACTCTGTGGTTCAATCTGGAGCTGTCAAACCGGAAACAGTGGGTAAACACACCGTGAAATTTCCAATGAAATACAGGCCGAGCATCCGTCTCAATCAACCAAGCTTTCAGAGCATTTCCCTTTCCAAACCGGATCCCAGTTTTGCATGACAAGGATATGATTCTGCACAATAAAATACTGCACGGCTCACAACGCACACAGACACACATTCTCTGTAATCATATGAGCTGACACACAGATTCCCACATGTGCACGGGTGTGCAGACCGCACCCTCAGACCCCACACTGCACAGCATTATGCAGAGCTCCCTTGAATTCACACAGAGATCTAAAAATACCCACGAGGGAGGAAATCCCCACATTCCGCAGCAATGGACCTGCACTACAAAGACAACTAAACAATAAGCCTCTGCCGACTCGGAATCATCCCAGACAATATAGGAAGACTGAGGCATCACAGAGTTGTTTTTCCCGGATAGACTGTTGTGTCTAGGACTGGAAACCTCTGACCGTAGCCACTGACTCATGGCAACTGTCCATATGTGAAAGAATGGGCTGCACCATTGGATAAACACATATGTGGAAACTCACAATGGCATGGAAGTATTCAAAAAATGGTAAAAGTCTGAAAGTCAGAAGTGACCACAGATGAAATATTCAGCAGGTGGTTAATTCATGAGTCAGCCTCTGCAGATTGATTTTGGTGCATGAAACAAGGCAACAATACTCACAAGTACACCAAACGTCTGACAATAATATGATAAAGCAGAGTTTATATAAACAATATACTGTCTCATCAATATGTTGTTAAAGTTTTGTTTAGATGTGACCTTGAATGTGGCACTGTTTCTCTTCAGTACAAGTGTAGATGTCAAACACACGGTTAATAAATGTTTGAGTTTGTAGGAAACATGGAAGAAGAAGGTTAAAGGTGCAGTATGTAAGAATTGGCCACCTGTCGAATTCATTCTCATTCACAAATAGGGGGAAGCATATCACTAAAATGACCACTAACTGCTGCTAACTGTGGCTGCAGTTAGCTTGTTAGCTCAGTTAGCCATGCAGCTAGAAGTCGGGACTCGGGGCTTGGGAGTAACAGGGAAGTGTTTATACCACTAGTACAGTTTTGGATTAGGCAAGCCTAGCTTGGTTAGCATGCTAACTGTAGTACATATCTCTGCAACGCAATATATGCATGTCATAATGTCAAACGTGAATGTTTTCCACTAAAATATTACTTATCCCACCTTTAACTACCATTTTGATGAAAATGTATGAACATACATATAATCACGTGGTCTATCGTGAAGGAACTAAACAATCACAATAACGTCAATACAACGTATTTGCATCAGCAAACACTTAATGCCACACAGATTATATTTTTGGATTAACATAATGAAAAATGCAGCAGAATGCTCGCTGTCACTGAATTTAATTTGTTTTTAAACAATATTTTCTCTTGCAATGTAAAATCGACTGCAACAAAGGAACGATGGTTAGGTTTAGGCACTTGCAGCACTTGAGAAGGTGCTGTGAGCGAGGGAACGATCATGGTCTCGGTTAAATACTGAAAAATTAAGCAATAACTTCACTTAACTAACTTGTTTAGTTCAACTAAACAGGGTCACCTTATCATCATTTAAATGAAAGGATGCCAACCCTGCTCTGTGGTTTGTTGTTGTTTTTGTATACAAATACACACCAACCGCCAACCCACTGACTATTTATCAGTACTAAAGTGCAGCTTCCTACACTTTCCAGAGAACATCAGCTTTTTTCAACGGCTTTTATAGATGTTTTGAAAAGTCATACTCTACAACTTGTATGTGTTGCAAATGTAAAACTCATCAGACTGACTCATCCATGTCCTGTCATGTGTTAATACCAGCAGTGTCATCATCTGTGGGCACAGCAGGGCTCAGGCCACATTCTCAGAAACAGAGATCCCTCAACCGATAGACAATGGGGTTTAATGACTCGCAAGACTTTTATTCGCCGACAGCTTGATGGGTGTTGGCATTGTCAGGCCCACAGGATGGAGATAATAAATTTGCAGTTAGCTTTGATGGGAAAGTGTCAGTTACATCGGACTAATTAAAATGCATGTACTTTATATAATTTAGCACTATGTGGTTTTAGGGAGGACATTTTAATCAGAAGAGAAAGATAGATTTTTTTATGCCTAAACAAACTAAATAATCATCCTGTCTTTGTTTTCATGACTGAATAAACTGAGCTTAAAGGACAACACAGTTTCATACTGTTTTACTTTGTGCCATCTTTCTATTCTGTGGACCTGATTTTTCTCTGAGAACAGCTTGTTTATTCAGTTATGGTAAAAAGACATATTTCTGAATTGGTATTACTTTATCAATATTTTTGACATTACCTTTCATAGTTTCTGAATTTCTTTTCCAGAACTCCAAAGTACCCTGTAAAACACAGTTTATGTTTTATGTTTAATTCATTATAAAGATTTACTTACATGCTAAAAACAATACTGATTCTTCTGCCACAGGTCAAAGATAAAAGAAAGTCGACACATTTAGTAAAATATGTTATACTCAGTTGGAGTTAACAGTGTCAGACAACTCCTACTCTTTAGTAACGATTGTCCTCTTCCCACTTGGAATATGAGACTCTGGACTGAATGAGGATCAAATGAGGCGATACCTTCCGCTTGATTGACAGCTTAACAAAGGCGATGGGGCAGAGTGATTTGTCAATGGGTAAAAATCAACACAAAGAGCTATTGATTGGTAGGGGAGAAAGGGGCAGAGGACAATGACAGCGGCTGTGGGATCTCGCTGAAGTGATCAATACTGGAGTTCTGCATGAGGGAGCCATCCCGCTCTGTGTTTATACAGTCAGACACAGAGCAAAGATCAGCTATTGTACAGCCGCACTGGTGCTGTCAGTCAACGCAGGGCAACACTGCAGGGGGTGGCCGGGCATCTCACAGACAGACACTCTCACACACACACAAAGACGTTAACGCTCAGATTAGGCTCAGACTGTGGTTAGAGATACTACAGTTCTTAGAAACAGACTGCTTCACCCACAGGTGTTTTTTTTTTATCACACAGCAAACGACTAATCATCTCTTCTGAGAAACTTTGTGGTTGGTTCACTCACGTCAAGAACCACTTTAAAGAGTCAGTCCACCAAGAGTCCAAAGAGAAAAAGTAAAAAGCACATTTTCTTCACAGCTCTTTGGGATCCAAGCAGAGAGTTTCGTAATTATTTGCCCAGATTTTGAGATGCACTGTATGTCTTTATTGCGGGGATGCAGTAGAGGCGACAGGAATTTCAGTTTGAGGTGTTTAAAACTTTAATTTTTTCAGAATCAGTGTTGCTGTCACCAGGTTATTGTCAGAATCTGAGTCACCAATATTGATACCGATTACTGACACAGATATTTCTCATTTTTACAGGAAGTACAGCCCTTTTCAGAAAAAGTTTGGGATGCTGTGCAAAGAGAGGAGAAAAATGTGTCTTTACCATTTTTCTCAGAGTTGCAACTAACAAAAACTTAAGACAAAAAGTGAGTTTATTTAACTGACCGGATTGCTTGGCATGGATTCCATGCCTAGTGGCAGACAAAGTTGGAAGCAAGGTTCATAGGGAACCAATCTAAACGACGATGATTCATTCTATATCCATTACGTTGTGCAATCAACATTTACTTCATAACGATACACTGAAAGAGAAAACTTGTCTAATGCCATATTAGTATAGTTGTTCTAATGGAAAATTTCATATCAAGCTCTTTTTTTAATCAAGAGTAACAGGGACAGTGTTTCTGGAAAGACTCATCAGAAACTAAATATAATTCATGTCCATTGTATTGTGGGAGGAATATCAGAGGCAGATATCTCACCTTTTTATACTAGGAATCAGGGATAAGTGTTTGTTTTTTGGGTGAATCAACCCTTTGACTTTCTTTGACAAGTCAGTCGCATCAGAACCAAGATAACAAATGCAGCATCGCTCCTAAATAAGCTCCAATAAAGCAGCAGACATGAAGAGAGTCTGTCAGAGAGAGACACACGGCCAGACACTCACAGAGGGAGGGAGTGCTTCATGAATGGGCTGCGACTAAGAGTAACATGCTAGACAGTGCCCCGTGTGTGTGTTTGGCCCGTGCTAATCTTATCACGGCTCAATGTATTCATCATGAGGCCCAGTTTCTCCAGCTTTCAAGAGCAGAACGTGGCTGGAGATGAGAGGTCGTGCTTGACGGGTGATCCATCCCGGAGTGATTACGACCAGCAGACACAAAAACACAAGCAGGACCACAAGGCGGCTGCAGAGGTACTGTTTACTTTCTGTCGGTCGATTAATGACGACCCCAAAACCACTGTTATAAAGATAAGAGCGTGACGATGGGCCGACTGATGTGTGCAGGGGAGTTTGAAAGTGATGATAGATTATGTGCTTGAAGATTTCCTGTTATGTCGGCCTTAACTTTTTAAACCAACACGTGATTTCTCAACAGTATTTTCTTTGATTTGGACATGGTGGTGCATGAGTTGCATTATACAGTTAATCCTCAATAGCTGAATTATATCTGTCTACTGTCTACTGTTAATATTAAACTGCTGACAGGCAAATTCAATTAGCAGGAAAAAATCCCCCATTTCACTGAACAGTAAATGATGGAATGTAAGTATATTTATGTAAGTACTGCACTAAAGTATGAATTCAAGACACTTGTGCTTTAGTCTTTACATGTTATGCAGCTTAACACCTCCACTCCACTGCATCTCAGAGACAAAATATTGCACTTTTTACTCCACTACACTTATAAGTTTGGTTACTAATTACTTTTTGCTTTTAAGATAATTATTTTTCACTTTTTTTTCTACTTTTTTCACATATGCAGTAGTACTCCCCAGTAAACCAGTACCTGTAAACACTTTAATTTTTAAAATTAGTGGAGTTACCCTTTAAGTACTTGAATCACAATGCAAGTATGTTTGTACATGAACTACCAGCATGCTACTGCAAAATGTATTTAAACTACTAGTTTTATTATACGTAGTTCACTAACACTGAATGTTACCAACTAAAAATAGCAGCAATGGCTGAAAGTAGGACCAGACTTTTAAAACTCATACCCCTTTTCCACTAGTCAGAAATCCCACTTAAACCTGCTAAGATCAGGCTTTTGTGTGCAAAGGGAATGTGTACTCTGCATTTACACCTGGGTTTCTGTCACCTCGGCTCGGCTTGGCTTTGATCTAAACGTTATACCTGGTAGAACACGCTAAATTCTGCCGCGCAAAGTGATGACGGGTTATCAATATCCGCTGATGGTGCATAAATAAGGAAGAAATTGGGGATGCGGTCTATTGTTTTTTTCACTTCTGTTACAACTGTTTCCAGCTCATTCGTGACGTGAAACATGGCATCAGTGACGTACAAACTTACGCTTCAGATAAAAATCGAACAGGCTGCGGAAAGGGGTCACTAGGCATTTTTTAGGCAGGTTGACCCATCTCCAAAAAACCTGTGTAGACCAGCCAATTTTGGTGAAAAGCATTAGTTTAAGCAGTTGCGTAAATGTGTTACAGAGTGTTTCGTTTCTTGTCTCTGACACTGTGAGGTATCTCTGCAGCCTTAGAAGATTAAGACCATTTTCGTTTTGTTTCAAGGAAAAGATGTAAAAGCTTCACCTTGGTAGACGTTTTACTGAAGCACTATGTGCCAAACAGTTTTAAAAAATGAAAATTATAGTTACTTGAGTCGTGTTGTTACCATATTTTGTTTAAACAATGTTTGACTAGCGTCTTTAGGGAGTCGGGCATTAAGAAACTATTTGTTTTGTGTGTGTGCGTGTGTGTGCGTGTGTGTGTGTGTGTGTGTGTGTGTGTGTGTGCGTGCGTGCGTGCGTGTGTGTGTACCCAGCTGCGTTCTCGGCTCTCTATGCCCATTCTCCGGGCGCATTTGTTTGGAGTGAGCCCATCCACTTATTGACACTTGTCTCCCCTGCCTCTTGCATGACAATCCAGGCAATAAAACCACGAGTGGAGCACACACTGTTCAACAGTTACCATAAGAAAAACAGGAGCAAAGAGGATGAGTGTTTACCTTCCCAGGGCATGAAAAGAGGCAGAGAGGGGGGAAGAAAGAAAAAGGAAAAAAACGACAAGGGCTCATCTCATAACTCCCTACCACACGCAGAGTGAAAGACACGACACATACACTCATCGCTGATAGTGAAGGGGAAGGAAGGGCTCTGCATTCTACAAAGGTGATGGCACCTTTTCAAATCCTGGTCACATCTGCTTTAAGGATTTGCTCCAACGTCCACAGGCACACACAAAGAACAGCTTATCTGAGATGGGACCAGACACCAGGACATCCTGTTCACGGGGACAATGCCCTCCTCCTCTCTGCAGCGCTAACAATGCGCAAAATCCCCAAGAATCCAGCGATATTAATGCACGAATATTCCAAGATATGATCAGAACATGACGAAATCCATAGAGATACTCTCCGATCATGAGAGTCATAGATTTCGTGTTTGGAGAATATCAACTCCCTCTATGGGACCGCTTTTATACTGCTAGAATCTGGAGCTCATGGCAGATACTGAAGACAAATATGCATTATATTCGGAAAAATAACAGAAAGGACATAGAAAATCACTTGAGTGGATATGACCTGCTTTCATTCTTCTGGCAAATTGACATGTTCCCACATGTACTCTTACTTTACACAGGCAGCAGGATAGGATGACAGGCTGACCCTGAATCAGATTGGCACCACTTGTGAATGAGCTGTCAGAATAAAGAACAAAGTTTAACAATACATTTGACATTAATGTATCTTAGAATGATTTAATATTTTGAAAAAAATGGTGGACATGTACTCAAGTTAAGCCCCATTTAGATCAACTTTACAGAGAGAGGGAGAATATACTGAAGATCCATCTCCATTGTTTAACATAAATAATGCAGTTTACTTCACGGGACAAAAGGTTGTAATTTGCTACAAAAGGTCATAATAGAGAGTAATACATCCTGTATACTGACGTCGTATATTCATACGGCTATAGGGTGCAAAACTAATCAGCCGACTTGCTCGAATATTATTAACAAAACACGTGTGCTTAAAAAATTACCAGTCATGTGCATATACTTACTGACTGATAATGTAGTAGAAGCTGTTGCTGCATCATTGGGCTTGTCGGAGGCGAGGGGGACAGGAGCACTTGCTGCTGCATCTCTGGCGGGTGCTGAGGTGGAGGAGTCAGCAGGTGGCTGAGGATCTGCAGGTGTGGGAACAAAATGTTTCACAATGCATCTGAAGAGAGGAGTGTATGTGACCACTGGGTGTTGCATTATGTTTATAAATAAAGCTGCTGATGGTGAAACCCAGCCAATGATAGCGCCTCAGCCTCATCTGACTGATATATTATTATATATGACATAATAAGATTATTAATAAAGAAGCATGAATTTGTAAGCAGCATGTGATAGTTGTCGCTGCTTGAGGTGGAGCTAGTTTTAAGTATATTATATACAGTTTTATGTTCAGGGACATCAGATGAATCTGATGATCTGAGTTTTGGTGAACAATTTGTCACATTTTAAAAGCTTGTTACATTATCTTTGGTCTAAACTATTATATTTTCAGAGCAACTAACTAACTCTGCAACTAACTAATGCTGTCAAGTAAGTGTAGTGGAGCAGAAAGTACAATACTTCTCTCTGAAATGTAGTGGAGTGAAAGTATAAAGTAGCATAAAAAGGAAACTGTGACTGACGTTATCTCTGGCTGATTATCAAATTAGTTACTATCTTCCATGTAATCTAGTAACACCCTGCTCCAAGAGTGACTACATGCAGTTCATCACATTAGCTCCGTCTCTTCGTTCCTCCTCCTCTTCTCTTTCTTCTCTGGGCACCACAGCGCTTTGGTCTTTTTTGACGTGATTACTGATCAGCCGTTGTTCATGTCACGTGTCACTCACAGGTGTGTAAACGGTGCTGGGTCAGTCTAATTAGGAGGGGGGTGACGCTCCGCTTCATGCTGCAGGAAACTTAGAAAGTAGGGTCTGTTTAATAGGTTATTAAACTTGTGGGCAAGTTTGAGAAATAACTGCATCAAAATAGTATCAGTAAAAAAATTATAAAAGTTAATAATCGATGATTGATTCATCTTTTTCTTTCTTTCCTCATTTGTGGCGCCCCTATGCGCAAACCTTCCTTTCAATATAAATGTTATTAATACATATACAGCAGGCACATGAATAGAGCCAACACATTTATATAAGGCAATGCGATAAGAATATAAATAACATTAATACAGAGCCCCTGGAGTCGCAAGGGGTGTGCGCACATTTTAATATCCATATTGTGCTCATAATGTGTAGATTCTTTCTTTGCATTCGATTATTCCCAACCCCAAAAATAAACTGAAATATCAGCAATGATGAGGTCGAGATCATGAGCCGGGGCAGCAGAGCAACTGAGAGCAACGTCCCAAAATGCGGGTTGTATTTCCTCTGTGTGTGTGTGTGTGTGTGTGATCTATAGCAGTGCGGAAAAGACACATTTAACTTAACCCGGCATTAATAATGACGTGACAGCTGTGACAAGAGAATGACCAACTCTTTTAATTTGGAACATGAACATAATTACTGATCATATAAGAATGATTGATTGACTGATTGATTGATCGACTGATTGGTGCGCTCATAGATTAATCCCAAACAAATTCAGTGAGAGTGATCGTGTTACTGCTGGTTCAGTTGTGCGTGTGTGCGTTTGTTGGTGCCGTACATGTCCGTGCGCGTGATGGTTCGTGTGTGTGCGTGTTCGGCTAGCGCTTTCATGTGACGCACGCGCTTTATTCTACCTCGAACGTTCATAAAGGCTACATTTAGTCCTGGCGAGTGAAGGATCTACACACTTTCTGCAAGTTTCAAGCCAACTTAAGAGAAAGGAAAAGAGATGTCTATGGTGGAGCAGTCAGGAGCCCAGATGGATAACACCATCATTATCAATCCAGAGGCTGTTAAGCTCATTGTGAGCAAACATTTTGAGAGAATCTCTGAAGCACAGTGGAGCCTGATCGCTGCAGGGATCTGTGACTCAGATTGTTCTGAATCTACAGCACCGGTTCTGGAACAAGAAGAAATGCCGATTTCTGTTCCTTCAGTGAGATGTGAATCATCTCAGAGCATGAAATCCGAGGTCTCCAATCCCTCTGTGAGCAGTGGCATCCTTGACAAGTCCAGCGAGACACCGGAAATCAAGGAAAATGCTGACACTGCTCCTCGGCCTCCCAGCCCTTCACTGTCTCTATCTTTCTGCAGCAATCATGATAGTGATGAAGTAAAACAGAGGAAACATCTTGATAGTCCTACTGTGAGGAAAATTAGTGTCGATGAGGCTGCAGGAGTCAAATCTCCTGAGGTAACTTCTGAGAGTACACTGGTGGAAGACAGCAAGGTGTCAAGCTCTGAAAAGTCATGTAGTGGACTCTCAGAACAGACTGACACCTCATCTGGGATATCAGAGGAGACAACCACCCACCTCATCACAGCCCTTCTCACGAGGCTTATCTACATGTATGCCCGTGAGAAAACCAGAAAGTCCACTCAGATGATAGACCTCTACACCATCATCAGGCGTCTCTCTGAAAAGGCGCGGGATGACATCAAAATCGCTGACTCTGCTGTCAAGAAAATTAGAAACAACATAAGAAAAGTCAACGAGGCAGTGATTAGGGACCTTGAAAAGGAGTTTGGCTCTCCTGAACAGCTACTGGAGGCTGTAATGGCATCAAACAATTCATCTTTCGATGATGCTGTTTTGAAGTACCTGAAAATCCGTCTGGATGCCATCCACAGTCCAAAAAGGTCTGCAGTCGCGAGGTTCTTTTCAAGGTTGGGAAAAGCTCAAGCTCAGCCTCTGTGTTGCGCCACTGACAGAAGCAAAGACTAACTACCATCTCTACCTTTCCCACTGCCGCTTGCGTCTTTAAAATCTTTAAACATGATCTTGCTGTGTGGAGTTTCTTGATGGCCTGGGTTAAAACAGGTTTCCTCCGAGTTGCTTCGGTTTCCCCGAAATTAAATTCATGTAAAAAAAAAAAAAATCAAATAAAGACAGTTTTATTTATACAGCCCGAAATCACAACCAGGTTACCTCGGTGAGCTTCACAATCTGTGCACTGAACAACAGCCTCTGTTCTTAGGCAATCGATTCGAATTGGAATCTTTTAATTTTCTGCAAGAATTCGCCTTTCATAAACCGTTTATAGTTGATTCACAGTTGTGTCTTGTCATATAGATGGAAAGTTGCAAAACTGAAGGAAGTATAGATGTTTTTTGCGCTGTCTTGATGGTGTTTCATGATATCCAGTCCACTCTACTTCTCTAAAGAGCCTGGCATGGTCACTGACTCACTTTTGTTTGAGGAAGGTGATAATGCTCCTGCAACAGTGCGGCTGTCACCACCTAGTTCAGCCGGGGTCCAGAGAGGACCACAGGTCTCAGCACTGTGGGATAGCTGCTCAGGAAACACAGCTTTTCAACACCTCCCAGAGTGGAATATCCTTCTGTCAAACACGCCTGTATTTCATCTGCTAAAGAGAGTTTCCTCGATCTTCTGGGGAAATTGTGAAGGGAAAAATGTGTAGAACGCTGCCTTTGCGTTTTTGTGAAATGTAAAGAGAGAGTGACCCAAGGGAACAGAGAGCCCAAATGAACTTCCAGGTTCTGCTCCAGATGTAACAAAATCTTATCTAAAATCTATTTGACACTTCTTATAAAACAAATTATTACAAATCCAGCCCAGGATCAAAACCTTGTAGACATGGATGGTAGATTTTAGCCACACATTCCTGTAACAATGAGCAAGATGGGGAGGCTGAGTGGCACAGAAATCTTTTAGCAAGCAGAGATTATAATTGACAAGTTAGATGAAAGACAGTCTGGGTTTCTAACATGCACGAGGAAGTTCCTACGTTTACAATAACATACTGTATAAGAAAGAAGCATGCTGGTAAGTTTAACTTAAAGGGGCTCTGTGGAACTTTTGTTTTGTGCTGACGCTCGGTAGTTTAAGTTAGCTGGACTAACGTTAGCTACTGTTGCTCTCTGCTAACATCCTTTGAACTGTTGTGGAAATTCCGACCCAAGTCCTTCACCAAAAAAGGTCCAGCAGCTTTAGAGTAATTAAACAAAAAAACAACAACACAGATTTGTATAGGGAGACAATAGAGAGAGACGGGGAAGGCCTCATTTTTCAGGTTACAAATTCAAAACAAATAGAGGGAGGCATATCGCTACAGTAATCACTACACAATGCTAACTGTAGCTGCCGTTAGCTAGGCAGCTCAGTTGGCAATGCAATTAGTAATCCAGACGACGAGTTCGGACAACAGGAGGAATGTTGTTTTTTTACAACGCTAGAGCGTTGACAGGTCGGTGCTAGCTGGTTAGCATGCTGCATTGCATTCTGTAAAAAAAAAAGTTCAACTAAATTTCTCACCTATTGCGCCGCTCATCCATGTAAATTGATACAAATTGTGACTTACAGTCCCTTTATAGACCTTTTTTGTTAAATGCTGACGTGCTCTTATCGTGCATCTATTAGTATGTAATGGGCCCAGTAATAGCCTAAATTTTCTATCATAAAACATACACATAAGCTTTTCAGTATTTGTAACCGCGTGTTCCACACACAGCGACACGTTTTCAATGCAAAAACCCATTCTCTTACCAATATTCTTATTTTGTTTTTTACTTCCTTGTTTTTTTTTACTTCAAATCTGTGCACAAACAACTTGGACTGCTTGGAACACGTCACTGTCATGTCTTGCATGCTAGTCACGAAGTGAGCAAACCACAACGACTGCAAGTCACAAGACAGAAAGTCGTGTTTTTTCAACAGACCCTATTTTAATGTTACCAATGCATCCGGGCCTGCTGTGACAGTACATTTGCAGTCCAAATGTCAAACACAAAAGAGATTAATAGAGACTGGAATATTGATCATCTCAATATGCCTCTTCACCTCACAGAGGCATTACCGGCCATCAGCACTGTTATTTAGCGGCAGCATCTTGCAGGTCCCATCAGTGAAGTAGGTCAAACACTCTTTCACACAGTCACACTGCAAATGTGCAGACCTAAATGCACTACTTTGAGCAGCCATACACACACATGAACACACACACACACACACACACATTAAAGGAGAGGAAGTCACATACAAACAACAGACGGTCAGTGGCATCATGAAAAGATGTATGAGTCATATCACTCTGCATGATGTTCTCCAGTGTCAAATTGGGGACAAGTCTGGGCATGTGGTGAGACACAGGGTGAGTCACACGCACGCAGACACGCACGCACACACACACACACACACACAGAACTTGAATTCTGTCTTGGGTGGTCACTAGGTGGCGATAATAAGTTGTGTACTGTCAGACTTTGTAATTTGCTTTTTAAATTGGCTTTAATCAATTATTATTAGCCATGATTCTCCATGATGAACAAAAGTAACTACAATATTTATTTATTTAATGATAATTTGTCATATGCTGTATATTTTAGTTAAAACATTAATATTTATAGGTTTAAAATACAAAAACAGTCTAATAAATTACCTATAACAATCATTTCTTCAACGTTACACTGAGCTGTGTTAAGTTAAGACAGGCTGACTATTATAGTTTTAGGGCCAAAACTCACACATTACAAATTTCTCCTACAGGACAACATACTGTGTTGTGTTGGGAACCGTGTTGTCTCTGCTACTCATGGGAAAATAGTTTTAATGCTTTCTTACCTCAGAGGCCACAACCTCATCACCGCTCTAAGCTGTTTCATTTTCACATCTCCGACATTAGGATATTACTGGTTAAGTATTTACCTCTGAGACTAGTGCAGCTGAACTCTGAACCACAGCTAAAATAGAGCAACAGCTGCCAAAGCTTCAGGGGAAAGCCAGGGACGACCCCTCGATAGATAAATACATAAATAAAACACGTCTCCATGTGGCTCCTTCAAGGCCACCTAGGAGTCTGCAGGACGACCTCTAGCCCTGTCAAGAGGACCCTTTACTTTCCCTTGTGGAATCTGCACGGGTTGCAGAGGCTATAAGCCGCAGGCCTCACGCCTTGAAACCGGAGGAGCTGCTGAAAAGCCAAACCTGGCCTCAGCAATACGTCCTGTAGACGAGCGGTGAGGATCAACGGAGCCCACGCGGCACCAGGACCCTGTGATATCTGATCAGGCTGGACGCGTCCCCGTTGCGTCTGCCCACCCTGCCTCACCTCCTCCGTCTGCACACACCCAACACCTCACATACCCAGTCCCAGGGATAAGTGGTCCCTTGCTATAAATACAGAGACAGGATGGAAGCTCGGAGGGAGCCAAAACAGAGCTGGGAGGAGAACGGCGAGTATGGCAAAAACATTAAATGTGAACACTTGTTAATAAGGTGTCAAGGAGGCAAATGTGAGGTGACACAAGAAGATAAGTTCACAATCAGCCAAGTTAATCTCCAGCGTTGCTGCTTTCATCATTCGTCCCGACGCCCTTCCTAACAAACACCTGCACGCACTGAATCACACACTTGAGGAGTTCTTTCCTGAGTTTCAACACCTTCCTTTTATCACGTCCCCACCCCTCTCAGCCTGTCTGTCTGTCTCCTCGTCCTTAGCCGCCTCTCCCTACATCACCCTCTCTGATTCTCAACAGGTGCAAGGAGGAGTGTCCAACACACACACAGACACACAGACACACACGCAGAGGCTGACGCATATAAACACTTCAGGCGTGATTCCTCGCCCAGCCCCGCCTTTCTCTTAACAGAACCTGTGGCCAAAGCATGCAGAGCATTTCCTTCTGTCCCCGTAGCTGCAGCGTCTTCACATTGACGAGCAAATATAGCTTGTCATCCATGTGAAAGTCAGAGCAGCGGGGCTCTCAAACAACCCCAGGCACAACAGGGTGGCCATATTTCCTATAGTCATGTTCGGAATGGAGGACGACTGTCAGCGCTCCAAGCAAAAAGGCTCTATGTGCTGGAGGGGAGCTTCTGCTCTAAAGACATAGTGAATAAAGATAAATTAGTGTGCCATGTGTATAACTCCTAAGTAATCTGTAAAATAGGGAGGGCTACAGTTGTATCATTTTTCTGAACAGTAAACCTTTGGTGCTCAACTGACTGATGAATCATGGAAGCTAACAGCAGCTAGCCTCGTAAATCTGGCTCCCTATATTCTAGCATCTGCGTAAATGTTTCACTTATTTTCTTATAAAGAATTGAATACGGTAATAATAATTATATCAATTTAATCTGCTCCATTTAAGCTATCCTTGCTAGCTAAGATGCTACAATATGCAATATTTTTTTTTTAAGTAGCTGGGAGTAACTTTTTATTTTTTTAAAAACCTGTCAACAGAAGCTAACCGTTTCCCCGCCTTCCAGTCTTTCTGCTAAGCTAAGCTATAACATAATGAGCCTAGGCCTGTATCGAAAGTAAGACAGCAAGTGAGTAATTTTCTCTCTGAAAACGTGTGATTTCAGTTGGTAAAATTCACCACTGAAAGGCTCGGTAGGTAGCTCTTAAAAGTTTCTAGCTTGCATCTTTGCAACAGACGGCAGTTAGTTTAGGTGGCAGTTGTGACAGCTAACGTTAGCCTACATCATTTTAACCACAGCCAATGGAAAACATAAAAAATGTCCTTAACGTCCTTAATTCACCAAAATATAGTCCTGCTAAAATACACCATCTTTTTGTTGCTAGCATGTTGGTCATGTTTGTAATGTCAACATTACAAACGTAAAAAGAAGCTAACAGTCCTCCTAGCAACAAACACAATCTGCGTATTGTAGCCTTATTTCTGGGCTGAAAGATCTTCCAGGCCTTAACGCTGGGGTTGGAAAGACTGTGCAAACCAAAAGTAAGCTAAATTAAGCTCTTGCAGGCAAGCTGGAAGATGTATTAGCGGCTAGTCCGCTACATTAAACACACTCTCTCAGCTTTTTTGGCCATTAAATACACAACCAACAACCAACTTTGCCACAATCATGTAAACACGAGCAAAAAAGCTGTCACGGAATGCACCTTAGTCCGAAAAGGCTACCTAGCGCCACAGGTACTCCAGGTGTGGGCTTTATGCTAACGTTAGCCGCCACAGGTGTTTGTTGTTGCTGCTTCAGCAACTCTGTCATTGGGCTCAGGGGCTGTGTGTTCTTTGTGGTACGCGGCTGACGACAGTCCGTCCCTTCCACTGCTGCTCACTGGTACTTTGGGTCAGGGGTTGAATGTTTAGTGCTCCTGTGAGACCACCACTACTACTGCTTCTAGAATAACTTACCAACCCTATCTTTAACAAGTCCCCACTCAACCAGTGAGAAGGAACAAAATATTCAAATCACCTGATCATATCTTCGGTTTCATTCTTGGTACTACATGGCACACAGCTTCTAACCACAGGTTCAAAGATGAACGCAGTTTAGGACTCAAAACCAGAAAACAAGTTCTGCTTTCAAACTGGCAACTATGACCTCTAAGTTTCTTTGTGTCAATTTACTGAGCTTGAAATTCAAATTGTTTTCTGTTGTTGGTGGGTTTTTTCTTTTTTAACTATTATGAGAAATAATGCTGTAGATGTGTCTGAGAAAAAATGAGAAAACAAGCCAGTCTGACAAAACCTTTGGTTAACTCTTGCATAACTTCCTCATTTCACTTCACTTTAAATTGGCAGATGCCTGGCATGGGAAAAGAGCAGCATAGATCTATATGCATGTATCTGTTCACTGTGAGGAGGGGAGAGAAGTGGAACCTTCCTTTACACCGGGTGGAAGCTGCAGCTCTCACTCTGAACAGCCTGTGATAAGAACCTGCGCACCAAAACCATTAAAGCGCTCGCTAAACAAGGCCCAGCGCAACAATGGCAATTGTGATTTTTGGAGGGAGAAGTGATGTTAAAGGTTTGGCGGCAACGTTGTGCGCGCGTTCCTCCATTCAGTCGCTAATGAGAATGATAATTTGTGGCTCCTCTGACGACCCCTACCCCCTTCAATGGAGACTTCTCCCAGGGGACGTGACGGCGCACATCCCCGAGGGACGTCCAGCCCTCTATAGGAATCCTTTTCATCAGCGCACAGATAGCGATTCCCGCCTGTTTCCTTACATATGGTTGATAAGCCAAATTTTAGGCGCCCAAATGTCGTTTTTGACTGTTTGTTGTGTCATTGTTGGCTCCGCGCCTCCTCTGCCAGCTGGGGCACACATGTGGATGCGCCACAGACGACATCTGTATACGTCCGTGCCTCTCTCCCTGCACCACGTCCTCTCCTCTCAGCATAATGCTGCTTGATGTCTTCAGTGCAAACATGAATATTGTATTTCTTTATGTTTCCAACACGCAGAGCAGACGCGGCAGCTCCAGTCTAATTTGCTCGCAGCCTCGTTGCCAAATAAAAATAGGACGGACTCAGTCAACTTCTGCTGAGAGTGCACACTGCTGGATCCGGCTCCACCCCCCCACCACGATCCGTCGTGTTTACACCGGACCAGGCTCGCTTCTTGGCGGCCACGCGTGTGTGTGTGTTCGCCTCCTCACCTCCGCGGCTCGGCTGCACGACCCGGCCTGCCAGCGGGGATTTACTGACTGGCACTGTGCCCGACCGCAGGCAGACTAGTTCGCTCGGTTCTCACGACCTCAGCTCCACAAAGGCATCTCTGAACTATTAACTCAGACACGAAGGCAGTAGGAACGACCGCAGAACCCACACACGCTGCCAGCCGGTGTTTCACTATGCCTCCTCGCAGGAGGAAGCTGCTTGAACATCACTGGCAGCGAGGTTTCAGTATGCCAGTTAACGGCGGTGTCATCTGCAGGGCACTGGCACACTGCGGAGAGAAAGTGAGAACAAAACTGCACGATTCAACGAAACAGTCCAACTGTAAAACGGAGTTACAGTGGCCGAAAAAGGGCATCTAATGTCGCCAACAGCTTTATCTTTTAGTTTGATCAAATTCCCTCGCATGTTTCCATTCATCCTCAAATGTTCTTTTTTGAAACTCTCCCTTTGCTCATATAATCTTCCTATCAATATATGCTGCAATAGCTATTTTCTCACTCGGAGGTTGGCATACCGACACCGCAGAATTCCTGAGAAGAGCTCTTTCACTGTTCCTGACTCAAAAGAGACAAGATTTTAACACAGATCGTGAGACTTTTTGCGCATTTACGCACGAGATTCGCACATGAACCAAAGTTTGCCACCTTACATTTTCTGAGCAGAAGAAAGCAGTGAGGAAGTTTATTTGATGGTGTTGTGAGGCAGGGTTGAGAAACACTATAAAACACACGGGCCTGTGCCAGCCCTGCGCACCCACGGCGCGCCGGTGGAGTATTAAATGTTGAGGGGTTTTGACCGCCTGTAACCTAATCCCAAGTAAAGGGGCCCGCTGACTGCAAGTGGCTGACACAGGGCTAGCGCCATGCACGCCGCCCGACAGAGAAAACACAGCTCTCAGTTCCGGATCCCACTCACCGGAGGAAGATAAGTTTACACCCAGAGATAAACAGAGACAGGGTGAGGAGGCGGCGACGCACAGGAAAGTGAAAAAGCACCTGAGCAGATGTAGGCCGCAGACTTTATATGAAGACAATTCAAATGATCTCGCCTGTGAGAGGGATCCTGGAGAGTCACAATCGAGCTTCAGATGTTCTGAGCTCATCTGTCTACCCCTACTTCCCCCCTGCCATCAAACAAAAGTCGAGCCAAGTTCCCTCGTTTTCTCCTTTATGTAGGTGTAGGCCCACATGGGAGTGGAATCGAACAATTGATCCACAAAAGGAAGCGAGGATCCTTCCATATTCTTCTTTCACTGAGGCAATCTGTTAGTGACATTAACCCCTGAGCGCATTTCCCAGGCTCATGAATAGGGTTTAAGACTTCTTAAAGCTCCCGCTGCATACAGGATGAGACCCCTTTCAAACTTTTAATTACCTTTATAGCAATAGAAAAATACACCCCCATTGTCCGCCGGGCCAGATGCATGGAGCTCCCGCCAAACTGCGCGGTGACACGGTGGCCACTTAAAAGTTCGTAAATTAATTGATGAAGGAGTTCATATCGGGAGCAGAGTCGACAGGCTGCAGCTCTGCGAGTCAGTCTAAAAGTAACATCCCCTAAATTATCTTTGGCGTGACTTTTACGCATGAAAATATAACTTTTACGCACGGCCCCACAGGGACTTTCCCACTTAAACAAAGTATAAGAAAATCAGATGGACGTGATAGAAACAGGCTTTAGACAAAAAAGTCAATTTCTGAAATCTCTTTTATTCAAACAATGGGCCATCACCCAACTTCAGTTTTTTTCTTTTTTCAACACAAAACAACAAAGAATATAAAACACAGCTTTGGTATAACAATCAATAACAACTCTGTACAAAACTAAACCTTTTCATAAAAAGTACTTCATAACAAAAATCTCCTATAAATCTTCCATCTGCATGTACAGCATCTATCACCGACCTCCAAATGTTGGAATCGGGCGATAAATTGACTTAAAAACATGTTCCATAAAACGAAACAATGACGACTACCGGGGGCATTAAGTGGTTAGAGTTACCGTCCCGTAGCAGAAAAGTTCCAGGTCGTGTGTGCAGTCAGTTAAGAGTCTAAACTGGAAAAAGTAATGCAAACTGGTTTCACAATGAGTCTCTGATCCTTTGCGCTACCAAGGCCGCCACACAGGCTCGCTGCTCTCCGAGCCGGTGCTGACCCCGACCGGGCTGACCGCTTGAGGTCCCCCGGAGAAGGACGTCATGCCGTGGACCGGAGATGCTGCAGTGGGCGCCGAGCTGCCGTGCACGGGACTGGCGTTGAGCGCAACAGGCACTCCTGCGTTTGCGTAAAGGGGGATGACGGGGGCTGTGGCGGAGGCAAAGGCCGGGTTAGGGATCAAAAAAGCGAACTGTCCATCGGTTGCGGGCACCAGCTGGAAGCCGCCAAAGACCTTCGGGGAGACGGCCTCGGCCGGGCTGAGTTTGGAGCTCATCGCAGCGCCGCTGATGGGCAGAGTGGATGGCAGCTGCACGTGGAGGGGCTGCGCCAGGTGAGCCTGCTGGGACGCGGCCTGCTGCGGGTAGATGGACATCATCTGGCCCATGCAGCTGGACAGGTGGTTGAGGAGCCTGGACCTCACCTCCGTGTTCACCCCCTCTGAGGTGGACAGGAAGCGGGTGACCTCGTTCATGCACTCGTTGAATCCGGCTCTGTATTTGCTGAGGACGGTGGCGTCTGCTGAGAGCGCTGCTGGGGAGGGAGAGAAGAAAAGGTGACATTAGTGACGCGTTTGTGGCTTCGGTTGGCAGCTCGTACGTGACTTCAGGGTGTTTTTTGATGTTGGCCCGCATGCTTAAATAAACTTACCGCTCATCTGGACGCGCTGCAGGTTCCTCAAGTGCTTCACTGTCATCTCCAGGATGTCCGCTTTCTCAAGCTTGGAGTGTCTGGAGCTCTGTGGGACGAAACACGAAAAAGTTGAGTTTGCATCCAAGGCACATTTTAAAAAAGTAATAAAAAATCAACTATATATGAACATTAAATAGTTGTTACAGTGATCTCAACTTACATCTTTTTTCAGTGCGTCCAGGATGAGAGTCTTGAGCTGCCCGAGACTTTCGTTTATTCTTGCTCTCCGGCGTTTCTCCATGATCGGTTTGGATGACTGCAAAGAGGAAACAACTCTGCATAAATGACTTGTTCACCACTTTGCACGCTGCATGATGTGTCACACAATTATAACAAACTCTCAAACAAGTTTTCATAAAAAGAAAAAAAAAAAAAAAAAACTTTCTCAAGAACATTACACGTTATATTTTATATTACTTACTTTTCTATGCTCGCTTGCATTTTTGGGTTTGTCCGGTGTGTGTGATCCGTTCGCAGGGGCTCCGGCGATGGGAGAAGCCGTCTGCTTTTCCATAGTGTCAGCTGGCATCGTTGCTCAAACCCGGCGAACGCGTGAAAAGAAAGAAGTAAATCCTCTCGGGAAAAGGTTCGAGATGTTGTGGGGGAAAAGGAGAAAAAAAATGATTCAGCCGCTGCAGATGTCCTACATGTAAGACAGTCCGGTCACTCTGCTGTTGTGTTATCACTGAGCTGTCATCTGAGTGCTGCGGGGCGTGCGTTGCGCCGTGCGGGGCCGACTCTGCGCTTCTGCCGCCGACACACGCCGCGACCGTACTTATAGACGGCTCGCGTGCTCCCAGTTCGTGTGAATCCCTCTCTGCATTCTTTCCCACACTCGCCTCAGCCAATAGCAGCGAGGACTCACCCATTGGGCGCGGGGCAGGCCGCTGATTGGACAACACCCCCGCGGGCCGTCAGTCACGCGCTGCTCAATCAGCCCTGCAGGGACAAACAACAAAGCGGAGCGAGCAGCAGCAGCCCGGGCCGGCCGGGCTGTGAAGTGAAGTGATAAGGGAGGGGGAATGCGCTGGATGTTTGCTTCCAACTTTGTTCCGTGCTCGTCAAAAATGTTATACTGCCTGGTGTGTGTGTGTGTGTGTGTGTGTGTGTGTGTGTGTGTGTGTGTGTGTGTGTGTGTGTGTGTGTGTGTGTGTAAGAATGTAGTCTGTCTGCGTCTACGGTGTGTGGTGTTTAGCTGAAGAACCACCAACATCTTCATTTATTTAGGTAAATACATTGTTTTAAATTCGATTTTGTTTGTTTGTTTGTTTGTTTGTTTGAATCGATGCCTTACAAGCTCCAACGCTCAGAATGTTTATTAATTCTTCGCCCTCCTCTCAACAAACAATCTTTATTTATTTGTTTACCTACTGAATGCATGGACATCTCCTCGCCCCCCTCGCATTAAAACAAAACACCCACACATTTACGTCTATTTTTAACACTCTCCTCTTGCGCCTCCAAGGAGAAGACATCTGTAATGGCACGCGAGGCGGTTTGCAGTAGCGCGCACCAGGCCAATGGCATGCGGCCGCTTTATGCAAATGCAGCGGGGCGCGCGGCGATTGGCTGCGCGGACGGCTCCGTGTCAATCATCGCGGCGCGGGAGCCGCTCAAAGGGGAAGAGGAGGGGGAGGAGGAGGAGGAAGGGGGGCACATCTGTCCGCGTGCCATTCCCGCAAAGTCTTCCCCGGTCTACGCGGAGCACGTGCCAAAACCTGCAGATTATAGCCTGGAGATCAAGGAGCGTATAATATCAAGGCTGAGAACCAGGAAACATTACATTTACGTGGAACAGAATAGTAGGACAGAGTAGAATAGAATAGAATAGAATAGAATAGAATAGATCACTGTGTTGGATGACAGATTTCATTTCCCTTAAAAGGACAAGCTTCAGCTCGGTGATACAGTAATGACATTAAAAGCGTCAATAAGCGTTTTCAGGAAAAAGCAGCATCGTCACTGTAGGTGAAAGTACAGACTACTACAATAACAACAACAAAAATACAATCCCAACAATGTCAGTGTGCCAAATGAACGATGAGACTGTGGTGACAAACGTATCTGGTGCATGCAACCATCAAAACACTGGCTGATGCCTCACCTGACATTTAGCTGTCTGTGACAGCTCCGCTCCTTTCCACCGCGTCTCTGCGCGTGTGTTTGAAAACAAGGTGTTTGAAGGAGAAGAGCACCATCTAGCGCCTGGTGTGTAAAGGAGAGGTGAACCTCACATGATGGCACCCAGGGCATTTAAAGAAGTAAGTCAACACTGTCCTCCAAAGGTCTAAGGTTTAATAAAGTAGTTTCAGTGAAGCCTGCGTGTCTAAAACAATGTCAACATCAGCTGTGATGGAATTGATTCTGTGGGTGTTAAACAGGTCATCTTGCCTCTGCTGCAAATTATTTCTATTTCCACTTATCTCACTAATTGTTCTCACGAATCTGTAGGATTTCTTGTAAATATTATTTGCTGTGGCATTTAAACAAGGATGAAGAAGAAGAGATGAAGTCTGGAGGCAGGAAAGGACACGTTTTTATGCTCATCGTGTTGAGATGACCACAAGGGGGCGCATCTGTGCTCAAGCTGATGCTGAAAAATAGAAATAAATTATAAAATGAAGCAAAATGTATTTTGGTGTTTGGTTATATAGGCCTTTGTATATGCATATGTCTAATGAGAATGTTTTCATAGTCTAGTGAACTTATCTTTCTGCTTATAGTAGAAAATAGTGGTCACATTTCTTTTTTTTACCCCAACAGTTGAAGAATACAAAACAGAAGCTAAACAGGCGAACAAGTGATGAGAAAGAAACCACAAAAGGAAATAGTTGTACATAAAGTGTAGTCTCAAAGTGGGGTCTGGGGACCCTCAGGGGTCCCTGAAGCAGTTTCAGGGGTCCCACGTTACACCGTGACAGACTATTTTGCTCAGGAGTTGTTGTTTTTTTTGTTTTTTTTTTACACTTTCTGCAATAAAAAGTCTAGAAGCCAGATTCTAGTCAGATGGAGGACAACATCTTGTGGAGGTCAGTGGACTTGTAAGTCATTTATATAATAAAAGAAGATGTGCTGTAGAAGGAAATATATAATATACATTTGCCGGTACAATTGATGTGAATGTATGCATATTCTATTTGTGTAACAAACCATATTACAAAAACAGATACAAAGATGTTGCATGTCATTTCTACCGAAAGTCATATCTAAAATGTTCGTACAATATGTATGTGTGTTTTGTCAGTATTAAATCAGTGGATCGGTACATCTGCAGAACACAAAATAATGTCACTGTGACAGCATTAAAACCTAAACGGTGACTATGAAGTTTTGGAAAAGTTATTCAGAAACTATGAAAAGTAATATTAATACAAATTAAAAACTAAATATTTAGTTTTTCTATAACTGAATGATCAAGCTGGTCTCAGAGGAACATAAGGTCCCCAGTACACTGTCTGAAGCTACAAAGGCGGCAGGGTCCGCCACATGTAAACAAAATAGAACAGGATGAAAATGTGTACAGTTTGATTATTTAGGGATTTTAAACACGAAAAATCAATAAATGAAGATTTTTCTATTCTGTTTTAAATCTTCTTCCCAAAACTACATAGTGCACCTTTAAAGTGGGAAAGACCACTTTTTTTCCCATGGCGATTCCAAGTGGTATTATTGTTGCCGCTGCTGTTGCAAAGACAACTGGATCGTTTCCGTTGTCTTCAGAGTCACATATAACAACAACAGAGGACAAAACGTGAGTTTATTCAATTATTAACTCTATAAAAGAAACAGATCGATCCAGTTAATCTTTTTCCCCCATGTGACCGCGGGCCTGGTGGCATAAGAGACTGTACAGTGATCCGGAGGTTTATATGGAACCAATCTAAACGCTGATGGTTTCATTGTTCTGTCCACAACGTGGTGCAGTCGACATGTATTTCATGATGATATGTTGAAGCAGAGATCGTGTCTATTGCCAGGTTAGTTAAAAAGCTAAACATTTGCTCATTTTAGTTGTACTTCTAAAAACCCGGTCGAGGTAACTGTTGCCGGTCCCCCTTCGTAAATCTGCAACCGTGACACAAATGGAAACTTGATGTGAGCGAGCAGCAGATTTCCATGTTAAGTCAGTGGGTGTACTGCCACAATAGGAGCATTACAGAGTCTAAGGAGGCATAGATGTCATTGTAATCTTAAAACTGATGACAAAGTCCGTGATCCTCTTTTGCTCTGCAGTCTATTGAAACAGGCCAAATGTAATAAAATTTTGCTAAGCCCTGCTTCAGTCCAGTCTCTAGTGGAGTATCAGTCATTGTTCAGTGGCTCATGTGCCCCCATGGGTGAGCTGTGCTGAGGCATGCTGGACACTTGTTTACCCAGGATCCTGAGTCTTAAGGGCCAGCTGTGTGTGCTCGGGCTCACATCGCCTTTATTTGCTTTCGGATCGGCCCAAATGATGCAGATCTAATTCTACACAGCACCACACAGATTACACAACTGCTCCCCGCAGCAGCGGAGTTAATGTGATTTCTGCTTTATTAATTCTGTACAGGTGGAGGAGCACCTGTGGAACCGGATCTGACGTCAGACAGATCTCGGTATTTCAAACCCTATCCATCAATTATTCCCTCCTCTTCATTCCTGCATTTCTAAGATCTCCGGCTCAGACAACAAAGAGAACAGGAATTCCCCTTCAACTGAAAGAAACTTTTGGAGTGACTCCGCCATTAGAGCATCATTAAAGCTCATGCCGACGAGGAATGTAGAGAACAGAAATCGCCGCTGTTTTTAAGAGACGATCAACATTCACCAGACAAGAGGCAGAAGTACTTGCTTTTTGACTTAGCTTTATGAGGCAGGGGTCCGCAGGAGGAGATGTCGGGGGACATGAAAGGGCCCGAAAAGGAGGGAGAAGCTGTGTTTGCAGATTTAGCAGAGTTCAGTAGGCTGTTGTCCAGATCCGGGGAATGCTCAGCAGCTCCTTTTGACTGCCGCATGCTTAATTTGTTGTCGTACAATGAGCCTGTGCACTTCTCCAAATCCATGTGCAGAATGCAGAAGGAGAGTCAATTATATCTGTATTAGCCGGTGTCGGCCCAGCAATCCCTTTATACACACTCCCCAATCAAGTGCTAGTAGATGTGTTTACCACGATGAATCCCCGACACCGAGCGGTCACAATGCCTGTTTGGGTGGCTTTCGCTTTGTTTCACATACTGTGGCCATTTCGGAGGCGAAGCGGTGCCGAGCAGGACGCTACAAATCCAGCGAAAACTTTGATTTGGTGTTTAAATGACATAAAAGATTTTCAGTTTCATCTTTTGTAGTTGTGACACACAGCGGTGGAATGCAACTGTGTACATTTACTCAAGTATTGTTGTCTACTTAAAGGTGCACTATGCCGCTTTAATATTAAGCAGAAGAGAAAGATCTTCAGTGACTGATTCTTTTTTTATGCCTTGGCAAACTAAATAAACAAACTTGTTTTCACAACTGAATAAATGGAGTAAACAAACTGACCTTAAAGAACAACACAATTTCATGCTGTTTTACTCAGTTTATATGTGGCGGACCCTGCCACCTTTCTAGCTTCAAACAGTGTTCTGGGACCTTATTTTCCTCTGAGAACAACTTGTTTATTCAGTTATGGAAAATAAAAATTCTGAGTTTGTATTATTACCTCATTAATATTGTAAATATCAAAATTCTGAGTTTGAATTTCTTCTCCAAAACTACATAATGCCCCTTTAAATGTGCTACTAGGAACTGTTAACAGGTTATGAAACACTCTCCTCTGATGCCTCTGTATGACTTCTATAAAGAAACATGACCATCAGTGGGACATTTCTGTATAATCCTTATAGTTAAAGCATTTGTTGGATAAGTCTCAGCCTGAGGAAAGAAACCACTTTGTAGTCTGGTGGTGCGGCAGTCAGACAAGTTTACTTTGTTTCATCGTGGTCATATCACAGTTATTCATCCTAGGTTACATCACCTCCTCAGCATCATGCAAACAGCTGTGTTTAAGCTGCTTCTTTCTTTCTTTCTTTCTTTCTTTCTTTCTTTCTTTCTTTCTTTCTTTCTTTCTTTCTTTCTTTCTTTCTTTCTTTCTTTCTTTCACAAACTCCCAAAACAAACTCAAACACCAGCCAGATCAGGATCCTTACAACAGGAGGCGGTGATGCTCGTTCTGCTTCTGTCCACGGGGGGTACTTAGTATCTCTTAGTGCCTAGTATTTCTATTTTTATGCTACTTTATACCTCTTCTCCCCATAATCAGATGGACATATTGAACTTCTGCCTCACTGCAACATGTATTTGAGAGCTACTCATTATTTTAGGGCTTAAAATTGTAGATACAAAAATGGCTGCACCACTAAAATAATCCTTACATAATAAATAATCATTAATATCATTCCAGTCGTATAAAATTTAGTCTGTCATGTAGACATGGGCTTAAGAAAAACGAAGAAGACACTTCTTTCTGATCCACATCTGTATATCTACTAAGCTGAGTTATTATTTTGTGTTCAGTGTTCGGTATAACTCAGATTTCTAAGGTCTAAATGCTAGTTATTCCGAAGTTTAATATTCTGGAGGAGAAATGTTGAATCCTTTTTTTATTTGCACATTGATCTAAAACTACATAAAAAACAATTTAGATATCCAAAGAGTAAAAGTTCTGGGATTAGCCTGTAAAATATCCATAATGACAAATGTTTTTAATTGTAGAATGTAAAGACAATTATAGAAAGGACACAATCTCTATGAGGGTCAATTTTACTTTTAATGGATTGGAGAGTAACAATTTTGCCTGAGATACATTTTACTTGTAATGGAGTGTTATCACAATGTGGTATTACAACTATGACGCTAGTAAAGCATCTGAGTACTTCCTCTACAACACAAATCCGGAGACACGATGACGATCGGGACGCGACCATCTGACGCTCTGTTTCCAAATCAGAGACGACAGCAGGACTTCAAAGCTCCTGTTAGTGCTAGTTAGTGCTGTGGGGTTTGTGAAACACAAGTAAATCCAGAATGCCAACAGCAGCAGATCTGTAAGCCCCCGAGTGAAAGGACACCTGTGGCTGCCGCATTCAGCCCCCTTTTAAGTACAGGGATTTGCAGAATACCAAAAAACACAGGGCTGATAATTCATCATGGAATCTAATTAAACAAAATATTTAAGCAACAAATATTCGTGTGTATAAAAAAAAAAAAAGAAAAAAGTGTGCTCTTTTCCTCACAGACGGTGGCAAAAGATCTGAGGGGATTTTTCCCTGCCAGGACGAGATATTTCATGTGTATTGTTGCTAGGGCTTTCTTAAAATTTGGGAGTGGCCAGATGTATTAAAATTTTTTTTTTTTTTACACCCATCAATTGTGCTGGTATTAAAACAGCTATTTTCCTGTTCGCTTACTCCCTGTTTGATGTATTACCAAGGCGGCGGGGTGCTTTTATAAGAGGTCAGTATTTGAATAAATTAATATGAATCTGGAAATATTTCTCATGGCATTACAGGGGTGGGTGGACGCAGTCAAAGGCTTCAAAGCTGCATGTTTGCACCACAAACGTGAGCGAAAGTGGTATTTTTTTTTCATGGACTTTCACTTTATTCTTCCTTAATCTCATTACTCCCTTGGCTGTTTTCATACCTGCAGCAAAAAAAAAAAAAAAAGCCTGAGATCAATTATATTTGCCTCACTTTTCAAGCGGCTTGTTGTCATTTTGCCATCTGCAGACCAGCATGTCCAGCACAATGTGCCGCATTCACCGAGCCTCTTTGGCTTTCTGAACAGAGAGAGACCCTTTTCTCTTGCTTCTCGCCCCAATTCAGGGCTTTCTTCTCCCTTTTAAGTGGGCTGTTGATGAGGTTAGTCTAATCAGATTAAGTCAACTCACATTGGTCTCTGCAGTTTGTTTTCCTTCCAAAGGCGTCCTGACATCTCCTATACTTTTTCTTTATCCTCCTCTTTGCACTTTTCATCCAGGCTTCCACCCAAAAAAACCCTTTCAGCAGAGGTCCCAATGGACTCCTTTATAAACCACGGTTCCCCAATGATATAGGTTATTTAGAATGGGTCAGTAGACTGCTATACATGGGAAAGGCCTTTAAAGTTGTGCAGTGACGCATTTGGACATTTTCCACTGGTGTCTGTGTGAATGCCAGAGATTAGGTAAACACAAAGCTCTAAATCAAATTTTGGAAATTGCTGGAACCTTTAATTTGATTCCTAGATAACTGTTTGAGGGATGTCGTGTAAACTACAAGACTAATGCAATCTCCACTTTTATTCGATGAGAGTAGTGTTTTCACGGAGTACTTGTTAAATACGTTTTAAGTGAAATAAAAAAACGATTGTACAAGATGTGACCGTCATTCTCAGTGGATTAAAAAAATGATCCCCATTCAAATTATCATACCGAAACCCTACAAATCCTTACTATCTAATGAAAAGATACGCTGTCGTGAGCATATATTTTGTTGTTTGAAAGTTTCCTTGATGAAAATAACTGCTCGTGTAGGCAGGAAGATAGTTTAGATGATCAGAAACAGTGTGATAACAGTTAAAGGGGCACTATATCGTTTTGGGAAAAGACATTCAGAAACTCAGAAAGGTCACATTAACAATATTGATGAGGTAATGCAAATTCAAAAATATGTATTTTTTTTCCATAACTGAATAAACAAGCTGCTCCCAGACGAAAACAGAAGACTGTTTGAAGCTAGAGAGATGGCAGGGTCCGCCACATGTAAACAGAGTAAAACAGTAAGAAAATGTGTTTTTAATGTCAGTTTGTTTATTCAGTTTAATCAGTCATGAAAACAAAGACAGGAGAGTTTAACTTATTAGTTTGGTTAGGCGTGAAAATCAGTGGATGAAGACTTTTCTCTTCTGATTAAAATTTCCTCCCAAAAACTACATAGTGCACCTTTAAAGAAATATGTAATCACAAAATTGATTATAACGGCGTGAACCCCCAAATAAATCGCTCTTAAACAGATTTGGTAATCAGAAGGGAGTCATTAAAGCAGGCGAAAGTTTTGAAAGTCCTTGATCTCACAATGCAAAATCAATTCTCTTTCTTCAAATTTGATTTGATTAATACGCACAGATGCCCAGTTAAGAATATACCCCCCACCTGTAACTGTAAAATCTCTGAAGTTCTCATCAGTGGTGTGCCGTAACTTGATTCCCCCGCTAATAACAGGCTTACAAAGACAATGAGCACAATGAGTACAGAGGAGGTCTTTTCAGATGACTTCAGAGGTCCCCCCCTGAGAAAAGACATGGCAGCCCCACTGACTGAATGGGGGCTGTGGAACCATTTCAAGCTAATGGATCTGAGAGACTGTCCACATAATTACATTACAGCATTTCAGCAGCCCTTTGAGCTCCACACTTGCAGCTTGGGCACACCACAGCACTTCATTCATATCATAGCTCCACACTGGAATGTGCTATGACAGATATGGCCCTTTTGGGCACTCTGGAACAAGGTTGCGCTCCATGGGACTGGCAACCCCCTCATCCCTCTGCATACAAGCCCTTGGATTCAAAACAGAGGGTGGGCACGGCAAAGACAAAGGATCAAACGTGGAGGGCAAAGAAAATCTAGAAATCGACTTAGTGTCAAAGAAATGAAGTCTGAGTGCAAAAATATGCATATTCTCCTGTTAACCTGGATTTGTCCTGTTCATTTTTTCTTACTGGGTTGTTTTGTACATGACATATAACTGTACTGTTTACTATATGAGGTAAATATGTTGGAAATACTATCAGACAGCCAAAGAAACAGTTTTTCAATATCAGTGTTGTAAAAAGTAACCTTAAGTTTACTTGAGTAAAAGTTGGTAAGAGTCATACTATAATCTGTAACACTATAATAATAGTACTTGAGTTAAAGTGTCAAAGTATCTGAAATGTTTTTAGGTGAAAAGTATCAAAAGAAGAAGTAAATATATTTACATGTATGTATCTACTGTAGAGTAGAGAATAGTGTGCAGGTCGACTCATTATTGGAAATGATCAGATCTGATATGTTCAGCATTTTTCTGAATAAAAGAATCAGTTATTAATTATCTGATTGTCTATAAAATAAATTAATCTAAAAATAAAAAAGCACTACTTTGGCAAAAAATAAAGAAATAAAAATAGATATGACTCACTAAACAAAAGATTATACCACTAAATGCACTTACTGTAATATTTAATCATCGGCACTTCATTCCCATCATATTAATCCTTCTATATATTTGTTTTCCATTTCATTTTCTATTTGATTTATTAGTCTTGAAATATATGTATGTATTTTTTTATTTCTGCATTATTTCCTCTTTGTGGAGCAATATTTGCCTCCAAAATGTATAAAAACAGTATAAAATGGAAAATCTCAAGTAGATTAAAAGTACCCTTAAAACTGTACAGCACTTGAGTAAATGTTACATTTTATCACTGGTTTTAATAACGAGACAAACACAGGGTAAAAGTAAGTGTCATCAATCTTTCTGGGTGAGCAAATAAGTAAAGAAACTTGTGACTGTTTAAACTACAGGTTGTTTTCTTGTGCCTCATTTACACCAGATGTCAGCCTGGTTGCAAATAACCAATATACACGCAGAAAGATCAGGCAGAAAATCACCTTTTTTCCTCTTTTGCTTTAAACTGAGCTTGTGTCTAATCCATTCCGGCCGAACCGAACACATGTAAAAGGGGAACAAGATTTTTCACAGGCTGCGCTGAATGCAGCGAACACAGAGCAGAAAAAGGCACATTTGTCGCTGCATTAACATACCGACTCCCTCAGTCACTTTTGATTTATAAAGGCCCTCTCCGAGCCTTCACAGGCCGAGTTATTCAAATTTAGACTGATGTTTTCTTAATTTGTGACCAAAAAGCGTAAATTCCACACAAAAGTCACAGTCAATCTTTGCCGGCAGACCAAGTGGAAAATCCTTCAAACTAACGAACCAACAAAGCAACGATTTTGAGATTTCCCTCCTTGATAGCCATATTAAAAGATGCTGTTGATCTCATTGTTGAGATTTTTGTTGGTTGAAGAAATGCTTTGCTCTCTCGTTCTTCTGGACAAAAAATGACTCCTTTTGTGGAGCGGCAAAATCAATGCAAATTAATCCTTTATTCATTTCCCTGTGAATAATCCAAGTCTTTGCACTTTTGTTCGGGGCCCGCAAGCTAAACAAAATCATAAGAAAGGTGGAGAATGTGAACGTTTATTGGCCAGTGGAAGAGAGAGATGACCCCTCTCATGGGCCACAAAGACTCCTTTATGGCGTTGATGTGAACCCATGAAGCCGGGCTATTCCACTCTGACTGACCAGCACCGCAGGAGATCCAACACGTGCAAAAATGGTGACCCAGTAAAACCAACTCTTTTTACACTCGAAAAGGAGGTTAGAGAACCAGAAAAAAGCCTTAATCTTTGCCCATTCTGAGAGACGAGGTGACAGGCGGAGAAGGCCGGACTGCAAGCTGTGCGCCAGATTTACCATCAGCTTTTTATCAGCTGAGAAATATTTAAAGAAATGGTTAAACTCTTTTATTTACATCAGTTTATATTCTTGTATTTAGATAGTTGTAATGTGTGGTTAACCCGCTTTTAAGGGGAAGAAGTCAGCTTTCCAGACCTCTCCGTGGCCTCCTGAGGTCTTCTTGAGGCTAACATCTCGAGGCTACATTAGCCGCTACTAGAAGAGACGTAGACCACTATATTTTCTGACTCGTCACCTAGTATTTCCTGCCATCCGTTAAATAAATGAAGTCATTTCCACCACAAATTGGTGCAAAAACTTCACCAAACTGCAGGAAATAAAGTGTCCTACACCATAACACATATGAATCTCTGCGGTCAGATTTAATTGGCATTAGGTTTCCATAAGGAAGAGCAATTCATGGAATAAGGGGCGCAGCCAGAATTCTGGACCCTGTACGTATGGGAATTCTCCACGAGCCGCATCCATCGCTATTTATTCTGGTGTCTTTACGAGCCCTCCACATGGAGGCCATGTATAAACTGTCCCTTCTTTGCCTCAAGTCCCACACAGCTGACAATAAGGCCCCAACATGGACAAAATAGCTGATTTTTGAGTCTCATCCCCAGCTGCAAACCCAAGCTTCAGTATATGAAGGTCGGGGGATGAGACAAGGATCCAGCAGCAACAATCAGCTGTCTTTCTCCAGGAGGTTACATTTTGTTGCTTTAACCACTGCACAAGACACAAAGCATTTTCTCATGTCCCCCAACGCATCAGTACACCTCTTTAAGAAAACATTGTAAAAAAACTATTATTTAGATCAATAGGCTAGAGCCAGAGTATAAAACAGAACTCATTTTACTATTTCATTCACTTTAATATGTTTTTGTTGTTTTATTTCATTTTTAGTACATAACAATTTGCTTTAATTCTTTGTCACTGTTAAGAGAGCTTGAATCCAAAGCATTTCATTGTCAGGACTGACTGCCATGACTGTAATTGTTCTGTATTTGACAGATCAAACCCTAATGTCCTCAGAGGCCTCCAGCTGTTCTAGAGGTTAGGTGAAAAACAAAAGGTTGATTGAGCTTTGACTGTACCGTCTTCTGAACAGGCCTCCACTCAGAAAACAACTCTTCGTAGCTATCACAGTTTCCCTCATTAACATAAAAAAAAATGAAGAAGACCAGCTGCTGTCTAACTAAGGACAAATCACTTTCCACCACTCGCTGACTTCGCAAGACGCTGGCGGAGTACCGATCCTTGACTCGATCCTTTATGTGGCGGTTTTCTTGCCGAGGCTGAACTCAGCACATTCCTGCACAAGGCCAGAGGTAAAAACAAAGGACACAGACTCGCAGGACAAGTTTGCGGGATTCTTTTATGTCCTGAGTAAAATGGCAAAGGAAACTTTTGTGTGCGTTAGTCATCGCTGAAACCACCTCAATGCAGCAATGACCAGCGCACACAATGGCTGAACCGAGGGCCAGGGGTTTACAGCGTTTCCATGTTTGCGGTCACCTCGATCATCATCCCATCATCAAAGTCCCCTCTAAACCCCAAACACCGCCGCCCTTCCTTTGCCCCTCTGATGTGGAGATTCACACACTTCACAGCGCGTACCCTCCCTTTAACTTTTATTTTGGGCCAAACATTGCGTAGGAGACGATTTGTGTCTCTGAAAACACCATGTATCAATCACATCAAAAGCCCAGGAAACAAAAGCGGAGGCTGGCAGCATCAGACAAACACTCCCATTAGTCACTGCGCTCTCTTTCACATGGGTCTCATCGCGGCTCAAGGAGGGGTTGTTTACTCTGGAATATCTCACACTGTAAAGGCAAAGAGAACCTACCGCCTGGCCCATTCAACCAGCGCGGAAACAAGTGGACTACTGTGCAGTCAATTACAATAAGCACAGATCAAAGAGCACAGAATGGACTCCTGTTTCATAAAGCACCATGTGGCACAACCTTTTTTCCTTACACGGCCCTCGCACTCGATCTTCCCACACTCATATACAAACTCACCATTAATAAGGTCTGAAAAGTGTGATTTTCAGCTCTCCCTCTTGTGTTTCTCTTCCTTGTCCCATCCCCAGCCCCCTGCCTGGTGCTGACCCAGCCAGCAGACCCCCTCTGCCCCCTCCGTGGCCCCCCTCCAATCCTGGGAAGAAGAGGCCCACGCCGGAGCTGCGACTGGGGCTCATTAGCAGCGCCCACCTGGAGGCTGGCTGGGGGCTAACAGGGGACCACGAGGGGCCAAGGCCTTGATCTGTTGGCTGTGAGCAGCAGTGTGACACACAGCGGGGACGGCGCGGTATACAGCTCAGAGCACCATCAGATATACAGTATATGCTCCAGCAGTCCTGAGCTGATCAAGCCTAATCTGTTTAATTGTTCCCTGAGTGAGGGCACACCTCGTTCTGTTAACCCACCGGGACGCCCGCTTTCACCAGCTCCCTCTCATAAAAGTCAGACAGAGTTTATAACTGTTTGTGTTGATGCTATCAGCGCAGTAGAAACAGTCTGTAAAACAATTAAAGAAACGAGCGCCCTTTTGTGTCTTTCAAGTCGAGCCGCCTCATGCAAATTCAACATCTCCTGAGTGCTGCTTCACCCACTTCATTTTGACTAACAAATCACACCCTTGTTTGCTGTGAATCAGTGTTTACCGGCATGGGGGGTGAGGCCGAGGTATGCTGGTGTGTCTGTGTGTAATACTCCGATGGTCTGGAGCCCCTGTGGTCAGATGCCCTGGGTCTGGGGACACACAAAGGGATTCCACTGAAGGACTAGCGAGGCTCCTGAGTCATGTGGCTCCGGTCACGCAGACATCTCAACAACAACCTTTCCAATGGAATTTAGCTTTGGAGATGCGTACATATGTTCAGTGAATTTTTCAAATAGTTTCACATCATGCCGTTGGAAACAGAGAAGCGTCTCTTCTCCCAAGGTTCACGGAGGAGGGAGACAAGTCTCAAGAGGTCAAAAGTCCAGAGACACTTGTAGTTTATAGAACAACTTTGGTGTGAGACCGACATGTTTCTGCTTGTGGCCTTCATCAGACGTCACCATGAAACACAGAAAAACAACATTTCAATATGATAGGTATCAAGAAGGAACATTTCTGTTGGCATGAAGTTGGAAAAGTAAATTCTGTTGTCCTGCTGAGGATCATGTGACACAATTTATTGACTACATTTGATCCTTTAAAACAATATAATTGATTGTATCTATTAGCTGCAGCCGCAACAATGAATCAATTAATCTGCAGTGATTCTTGAGTCAAAGGCAACGATGAGCGTGCAGGGGCCCCTTTCCCCAAATTTCTTTGAAGGTCCCCAAACATTTGGCTGGTTTGCCTCTCCTGCCTCTTCTGCGATTCATCAATTAGGCCGAAAGAAATGATTTCAACTATTTTTATAATTAAGTAATCAATTAATCATTTTTCAAGTAAAAATGTCCAACATTTGCTTGTTTGAGCTTCTTAAATGTGGTGATTTGCTGCTTTTCTATGTCATTTATGATAGTAAATGTAAAGCTTTGGGATTTTTGGACTGTTGATAAGACAAATGGAGCAATTTGAAGACGTCACTTTTGAGCTTTTTTCGAAAATCTTTTGTAACGTTCAGTTAATCATGAAAATCTGCAGGTTAGCCGATAATGACAATCATCATTAGAACTAGATATTTCGTCAGCTAGCCTCTATTTCCAATTGTCCTGATTGCATTCACATAGCAGCGATGAGGTATAATCAAAGATATGGGGCACTTCTTCATAGCTGTCACGCTCTCTCTAAGAATTCCTTGCAAAACAGAAATGGCCTCATAAAAAATCATTTCGTTATGTATGTGGTTCTGTTTGAGTCTGTTGCTTCGCTCTGCGTTTCTTTCTTTTCCCTTTGGTTTGGATGCATAGTAAACGTATCCAGGTTGGTTCATCTGTAACTTCAAAATTATATTCATAGACAATACATCACTGTTTGTCTGTACCATTTTGTATGTTTACAAATGCATTAATCAAACATTTTAAAAAGCAAACTCAGACAACTAAAACAATAGTTGAGAATCAAACTCGTCCTCAGCTGTTTTTTGAGAAATACCCCCCTGCAAGAAAGAAGAATGTTGTCTTCATTATAACCATTCTGTGTAAAGGTTCTGTGTATTTAATAAGCCTGATTTGCTTTGCAAAGTGTGATTCCATTGAGTATCATGTCACAGTGGGGAGGACATCATGGTTTGATTCAGCCTGTAAAAACAGCAGCTGTGGCCCTCAGGCTCTCTCCTCCTTCAGATCATCATCCTGGGCACACTCTGTGTCAGGTGAGGAAACCCCAGAGGGGTCATCGCTGGGATCTATGCATTAAGTTATATCCAATAACAGAATCGGTAGAGGCAGGCGTCCTGGTTGCAGAGCTTGATTCTGATTTTATATCCGTTTGTTTAATTTCTAATAGCGAGCGTTTGGTTCATCGGATCAACGAGGAAGAGTCTGCGCTGCTTCTGCTGGTGAATCTGGACAATGGATTGGTCATGATGACTGGTAAATCTCAGTCACCACATCCTGGACAATTAGCATTAGCTTGACTCTCCAGGCTCACCCCTTAAGCAGGATGAAAACAGCGACCTGCTGACTAAGCACATTCCACCTGCAGCCTGCAGTTCAAAGGACTCCCATGATGGTCACCCTCTGCACCTCACTGCTCCACTTCTATCCAGCCACCACCTGCCTCGAGGCAAAGCTCACCCTCCTCCACTCCGCGGGTGACCCGGTGCTCCATCAACAACCTCCCTGCACATTCATGACAGGCAGAGCTGCTCTGACCGCTGGCTGAGGCGCTACCTGCCAGCTAAGTGCCTCAGGTGATGTTTGAAAGGGCTTCACTGAAGAATTAGCCACACCTCTCCCCCCTCCGAGCAGAGGCATGAGGGAGGCAGCATATGGCCGACCCGAATGAATTCCCCTACTGTTTCAAAGAATCTCGGAGGCCTTCAGGGTGATCGGATCTTCACGCTCCTCTTTACTAGATTAAGTCTAATAATCTCCCAGTAACGAGACTTTAAATCCAGAGCGGTAAAACACTGGGCCTCAGGGTTCACTGACACACAGTGAATGCTGTTTTCCCTTTAACACTTTATTTTATGACTGCAAGTAAGAGTTAATGCTCCTCATCAACTTTCCCCTGAGATTTTCCAATGCAAATTGGATGGATTGGATGGTGGTAACTTGAATATAGAGTTTACATTTATGAGGATGTGAGATTAAATGAAATATCTATTAAATTCCAGTTTAAGACTTACTTAGGTAGTTTTAGTTAGTAGTAATAAGATTGTACTCACCCAATTAAGCAACCTAGTACATAATCTTTCATTAACCTGAACCATAAACATTAAAACTTAGATGATGCTCTATAGGAGCACATATTGTATTACAAGATCTGACACTTTGGTAAGAATAAAAATATGTTGTCAGTGCACTTTGATACCTGAAATATCAACATTTTGTAGTCTTGACGTTTTAAAAAAGATCACTTTTTTGCTTCTACTTTTCATTCATTCTGAAGTACTGATTGCAGAGTGTAATGACTGTATAGAAAAAAATTAACCATTTGCATATAGATTGGATTGGGTCCTTATAAACCTCGCCTTCATTATGCTACTCAGCCTGCTCACAGACTGATTTTTCCCGCAAAAACTGAAGGTCGCATTACGGCACAAAGGAAGCCAGTCTGCCAGGCGCAACCAAAACAGGAAGAGGCATTGTTTGCCCCGGTCACTAACCCCTAAGTAATGGTGGAACAACTGGAATAACTGTGGAAACTGCAAAAGAAAAAGAACCTCGCTGATGGAGGAGGAAAAGAGGGAGAGTGATAGAAACCGAGGTAAAACACGAGGGAATGGGTGAGCATTCACTCAAAAAGAGAGCTACGGTGCTCTGTGACAGTCAGTTCCCCTGCTGATGTGTTCCCCCTAACCACCACGGCTCAAGACAGTTCAAAACCGGTGTTTCCTCTACTAGATCAGTAAGTGACAAAACCTGCCTACTTATCAATACAAAGGGGTGTTTCACTCTCTCTGTTCATCCACAGAGATCAGGGTTTCTAGGTCAAATTGGGATTCTTTCAGTTGTGTTTTTTGCTTTGCACAGAAGAGGGCCTGCTAGCGGTAGCAATGTTGCTAACGCTGGCTACACAGGCAAACACAAGGAAGGGGAAAGTTGAAAAGATTCACCAGGAGAGATTGTAGCTAAACAGTTTAGCCAGTGTATCTACAGCACTTTATTTGGAAAAGTAATTGAAAGTGAGTGCATCCATAATTATCCCCATAGTCAGTCTCCCGCCAGACTTGACGAGCAGTGTCACCTGTGCTCTCATGATTGTACATGCTGATATTTGTAGTTTAGAGTGAAATATCAATTATTGGATGGATTGGCGAGAAATTTGGTAGCCAAAAGTTATTCAAGATCAAGGTCAGGTAATGTGTTCAGCACTGACAATCCCATCAGTCTCAGTCGTACTTTCTTAGTGCTAATTACAGCCTGCTAGATGTTAGCATGCTAACACACTAAACAACGATGGTGATCAAAACTTATACCAAGGATGGTTATACCTGCTAAACATCAGCGTATTAACACTGCCACACTGAGCATGTTAGCGTGGTGACATTAGCATTTAGCTCACAGCACTCCTGTGCCAAATAACAGCCGCAAATAGCAGCTAGTGTGGGTTGAAGTATGTTTTTAAAAACTACTTTTTTAAAAAAACTAGCAAAGCGGTTACTACCACAGCTGAGAATGTCTTTATATGCAATGTTGAAGTAAGTTATTAATATTATATATATTATATCAGACATATGTTTTTATCCTTTAACAGTGCTGCAAAGGACAAAAGTAACATCTTTTCAGTAAAGTGGCACCATTGTTAAAGTTATCAATCCCCAACTCATATTGACATTAGGAGAAGAAAGCCCCTGGTTACCTTTCTTGAGAAATACTGTTGCGTTCATAATGACGGACTCCCACTGCAGAGTTGATTAAGCAGATGCCTTCACTGGGCTACAGGGCCGGGCGTCAGGCCCGTCTCCTGCCCTCCAGGGACTCAATTTATTAATTCGCTGTAATTCATGGCCGACCCCGACACGGCCCGGGATGCTGCACCCTCTCTCCTCTCTCCTCATTTAATTTGGAGCTGAAGCAGCGGACGCAGGAAGGAACCCCAGCGATGGAAGATATTAGACTGCGAAGAGCAGCTTTGAATAGGAAATCCGCCTTGAACTCACATCTGAGAGCCTCTGCAGCATTGAGGTCTTTCTTGGGGCTCTTGGTTGGTAGTGAACTGATGATATGCCCAAGAGTTTGTACGACCCCTTGTTAAACTTTTAGCAGTTAGCCAAAGAGTGTCGGTTAGCTTTTTTGATCTTCCACTTTATAGGTTAAATGCCTGAATGCCTGTTTATTGTTGTTTTTTTAAGAACCCATCCACACCAACATGACCATATTAACATAGGCTCTTTGTTTTTAATACAGCCGAGCCTATAAGTTCTTTGTTCAGTCTCTGTGTGACTGAAATGAGCCGTATTTCATCAGCCTAGTGATGAAGCCTAATCCTCCCAGCGCAATTTAATTTACATTCTTGAATCACATATGCCCGTGCATTCCTTGTTCTGAGGACCAAAATAAAAACACATTGTCATTACGTTATAAGTGACATTATAGAAGGTATAGGTCTATTGTGTTTCATATGACCAGGCCTACAATTAAAAGTATTTATTCCTATCTCATAAGATATCAGACTTTGCTCCTTTGTCTGCCGGCTCATCCCTGTATCCAAAATCAAGGCTATTTAGCTGTTTTTGTTGAAAGTTACTAAAACATAATATATTATTTCAAAATGAAAAGTAACTGGTAGTATGTAATATATTGAATCTTGAAAGTAACTTGGCCAACACTGATCAAAAGTGTCACAAGTGTGAGCAGCAGGTTGTGTCAGACTCGTCTTTGGTCTTCGTGGTCACATAGTTGTTACTGAAGTACTTCAGATGTTGGTTGTATCATCAGGTCAAACAGAGTCTGTTTTGGTTCTGCACTGAAAGCACGCTGAAGACAATGGCATTCTTGTCTGGAGACAACCAAGACCTGCTCACCAGGAAAAGGGACCAAAACAAGGTTTCTCGGCTTGACGGTGTCTCTTCCGACCTTATGCCAGACAGCCGACTGGAAATGCCAGGAATGCTAGACTGCTGCTCGATAGGAGACCATGTTCCACTTATTGGCTACTGGTGGGCAGAGCCACAGGGACAATGTCCGAGATGAGTTCCCACACAATAGGAACAAGACATTTATGACTCTTCGGCCGCGGAAAAAATGAAAGGTTCACACTCAGGACACTCATGGTTCTCGTCCTCCCACTGACACACCGGGAGAGATGCTGCTCCGGGCAGACACTGCTCACATTTCTGGGCCGCGTCTGAAAGGCTGAAGAAAAGGTCTCCCCTGAATCCAACCAGGCTGTCCCATTTAGGGTGATTTAAATGGCCTGTTATTACCTTTCTCAGCCATTGTCTCTCTACTGGTATCCCAGTCTGATGATGCTTTTAATTATTTAGTTTCAGCGGCACTCATTAGACAGGAGCCAGCAGAAGCCTGGCTTGGTATTTCACTGGCATGTAAACATTACTACTGATAACCCAGGCAACCAAACTGTGGCAAATTTAGACACAAACTCTGTCTATAAACTAATAATACTTGGTGTTAGCAATCAGGAGAAAAATAAAATTACACAGCACAAAAGTGTCGAGGAAAGACACAAGAACAGGGCTCGCTGATATGTAATTCATTTATAGTTTAACTCCAAAATAAGACTATTTTACTATATGATGGCTAAGAATGAGAGAGACCACACATATGAAAGTAATCCTCAACATTTTAAAGCCAATAAGCAAAGAACAATAGTTCATCAGACTTAACTTGAAAGTGGTGGAAAGCAATATTTCAGATGAAGGTGTTATACTCGCTACTTCACAACATTTATTTGATGACTGATTACATGTGAGGATTTTAAAATTCGTTTATGAAATGCAATGCTTTGCTATAAAATAAATGAAATCATCCAAAAGTATTAAAATTAATAAAATTATCATTATTAATTATTGCAGCCAGCTACAACTGAAATGCAACTTGCATGATACCGAATCAACGATAATCAATATTTGATTTATGTTATAACACCAACTAAAAAGATGATTTTGACTGTGTAGTGAGCACTTTTGTTCTTATGTTTTCAATCCATCTTGTGCTTACATGCTTACATACTCGTAACAAAGAGTTTTAAATCGTGGTATTAGTACTTTTACCAAAGTTAAAGACCATAACTTTTTCCACCACTGGTGGAGAATGATCAATGGCAGTGTGTTATAACTTGATTAATAATAAGCCGGATACATTTTATGTAATGAATCTATATTGTTGGCCCATTTAAAGTGCAGTATGTAAGAACTGGCCACCTGTCCAATTCATACTCAAAACCAAGGAGTCAGCATATCACCAGAGGAAAAAACTAATCCTGCTAACTGTAGCTGCCCTTAGAGATTTTAGCTCAGTTAGCTGTGCAGCTAGAAGTTAGGACTGGGAGCTGGGATACCAGGGGAGTGTTGGTGCTTTGGATTGGGAAGGGCCAGGTTGGCACGCTAACTTCATCGGATATCTCTACATCACAATAGCCTGACATCTTAATGTCCAAACTGCTATTTCTTCACACTCTGTAGATGATTTCATAGATTCTTTTGAACGTTTTCAACCAAACTTCTTGCATAACATAAGCTATGATATTTTTTTATTCACTCACTGAAACTTAAGCTGAAACAGGGGAGATACTGACCCCTCACAGCTAATTTGCTAATATCAGTGTATCTGTATTCCCCGCTGTGTTCCAGAGTTTTGAATATATTGAAAATGATACAACAATTATGCAAAATAATAAAGAAACAAGACAACTTTAAGCATGATTTCTATTTTCTATTCTTGAGTCTCATCACTCATCTCTGTGGGCTCCGGTGCTGTGACACTCGCTCGTGTCAGCTCATCGCCTTCAGACTTGGAGTGCCACCTACTGGTGACATATCAGAACAGCAGGGGAAACTTTGAGTTGTACAGGTTCATCATATAAAGTACCGTTTCAGGATATCAGATATTAGAACATAAGAAGGTTTCTTTGGGTTTTGGTTTGTTCTTATAAATTCTGCAGTTTACATTTCTTTGTCATGTTGATCATATCTACAGGTTCACCTTATTTTTCGGTTGAGAATTTCCGTTTCAAATGCTGCTTTTAACAACAACATAAAAAACTGGTGTAATTATTGTACCAATTAGTATAAAGGCCCCTATTTTGATGCTCATTACACCTTCACTACCAATTAGGAGCACAGACACACCGAAACCTTTTCATGAGTCTCCCATTTCCTCACTGATATCCATTGTCCTCTTCAGCTGGTCCACTGCTATTTGAACCCCGTATCCAGACCTTTCCCAATTAGACCCACCTTCCACTTTGAGGTTTACTTACTCCAAGACGAGGGAGAAAACAGACTCCTTTAACAAGAGGGCCCCTGTTCTCTTGTTCACATTGGGGAAGTTTACCCACATCTGTCTCAGCACCTAACCCCTGGAAGAGAGGGGGTCAGCTCCAAGGCCAGAGGTCAGCACTTGTCCCATTGTGAGCTAGAACCAACATGAACCCCAATCCAACACTGCGGCCAGCGGGAAACAGTGCCCGGTTGGTTTTTAGGGCCACGGATGTGTGAACTGAACAGGAGTTGTGCTTTGAGGCCGCTTGCCGCACGGAAGCGTTTGAAAGGGACTCTCTCGGTTTCCTAATTAAGTGAAGAACAAATAGTTGTCCTGCTTTGTCGCGTCTTTTCTGCATCATCAATGGCACGCACACAAATAGAAAACAAAGCTGCGGTTGGAGAATTTGCAGGTGTGCACGGATGCGTGTGAAGCTGCTGGAGGGAGGAACCACTGTGCGGGCGGGAGAAAAAAAAATCAAGTTTATGTGGCTCTCAAGAGGGAGGTCCGTGTGAGAACAGATCTAGTTAGGAGCGTCACAACAGATCTGACAAAACAGGCGGCCAGGTCAGGCCAGACTTGCTGCAGCGACCCAGCAGCATTCAACCGGATGATGAAAAAAAAAAACAGCAGTCTCGCTCCCTCTACCGCTTTCTCCTGCTCGCTTTCTTTCACTCTTATCAGCAAGCCACCATCCATAATTGACCTGATTCCCAGATTTCTGTCCCTCTGACCACCCTTGCCGTAGCATAAAAGTGGGCAGCATAGGTGGCAGAAGACTGCCCGGCTGAAGGGAAAGGGGACGTAAAAAGAAAGTATTCTTCTAAACGTCTTGAAAGAAAAAAGGGAAATCAGCATAATGACCGTGCTCCCCTACCACACATTCACTCTCTCACGCACACATACACACACTCCTCCTTCTCCCATCCGCATCCAAATCTTGATTAACCTCCTCTCCCACTCCCCCTTTCCCACCCACTCACATTCACACATACACATGGACACAAAGTGCCTCGGAGGCCCCCTGACAGATGGGGAGAGGGGTTTTCGGGGGGTTCCTCTGAACAAATGGCACCCTGGTTCAGTGTGGTGTTGTCAGGGTTTGAATTGATCCCCGGGACTACAGAGGCTTCTCTCTGCCAGCGTGTCACAATGGCAACAAGTGTGTAGAGCTGGGAGCAAGCTTGTACAGGCATGGGACCCATACCTCATGAATGATAGCTTAGCAAATGGCCCTCCTTTCACTGGCTTTCATTGTAGGGCCATCTCTCGTTCTCTTTCATACCCTACTCAAAAAACTTGCCCAGCTTTGTTAGTTTTATTGGGTTTGATTGGTTTGAGATTCTGAAACGTGTTGGTTTTTGTGCGATTTTGTGTGTGTGAACTTTGGAGGAGGGCGGGGGGGAGTGTGTGGGTGTGTGTTGGTGGTGGTGGTTCTGTTTGGGGGGGGGGGTATTTTTGTACATTTTTGCTTGTTAAATTGATGGGCGCTGTGGTCTCACGGTATGGTCCGTGGAATGATGTAAAGCTATCTGTCATTGGCCAAAGCCGGTGAATGTGATTCAGTTTTATATGAATAGCACTTCCTGGGAGGTCGTGATGTTTTTTCACTCGGTGAGATAAACACCATGTGCGCAATTTTCACAGCGTTCCATAAATTCAGCCGCATACACGGCAATGAGGCTTTCACACAGTTACAGCGGCTATATATCCTGTCTTAGGAGTAACATCCTGTTTGTTCGGAAAAGGCATAAAATCCCCTGCATTTACTTTTGTCCAAGTCGTATAGTTGTCTAATATGCTCTTGTATATCAGCATAATGAGCCCCTGTCTCATCCAGAAGATAAAGCCTGGCTGAAAGTCCACAGTGACCCCTCAGCTGACCCCGGGCAGCACTTTACAGGCTCAAGAACAATCGTCCCATTGCTAGATAACAACGGCATCATCCCTCCGGGCTCATTTCATCACTGTCACCTCTCCTCCGTCTGGTTAATGTTTCACTGGTCCTCCATTTCTTCCTGCAAGAGAGGGGGAGAAGGAAAAGGAGAAGCAGAGGAGGCTTGGTTAATCACAAAAGGAAAACAGAGGGTGATCGATTGATTGGTAAACAAACAGGTCGGACAGGCAGCGGCAGAGCAGAAGGGACCCGGGGAGCCGAGCCTCCTTATCTCCCTCATGTGACATCTCCATCCATCATAGCTCATTATCATAGTCGTATCAGGAGGTGCTGATGGAGCTGATCACCTGCTTTCAAATCTCGATTACAAGACAAGGATAGAGTTTTCAGCCTGTCGCAACCATGAAGTATGAAAAGTTTGCAGTTTGTCTAATAGTCTTAAAATAGAAACAATAGGACTTGTGTGCATTGACACAAAAAGTAAAATTTCTTTTGTGACTCTCAGCGCTACATTCATGGGCTGCGCTGGAGTTGAATGAAGTCCTGTGCAGTCACACCAGACTCCAGGACACACATCCCGTCTGTTGTTGGGTTTAAACAGAGAAAAGAATTTCGATTAAAGTCAAAAGATATTTTCAGCTTGTGACAACTGCACAATATGTAGTCAATAGGATTCACTTCAATTAAGGGAATATTTCACCCAGAAATGAAAATTGTTATTTACCTACTGAATGCCGATGGAAGGTCTTGTAAGATTTTGTAGTCCACAAAACCTTTCAGGTGCTTCAAAGCACAACAGCATGGAGCTTTTTAACCACTGATAGTTTAACCGCATTAAATGATAGGTAAGCTGTTAATTTATTGTCATTAACAACCCACATCTTGGACTCATTTATGTAACATTAGCTAACGTATGCTATCGTTAGCTTTCATCTAAATGTAGGTAAGGGGTTCCCAAATATGGGGTTTTTCCATTCAGTTTTGGTGACAGTGAAAACAACAGCTAACGCTAGCATACATTAGTTATTCTAAACTAAATGAGTCCAAAATGTGCACTGATATATATAAAAGCTGTCAAGCTCGTGGGTGATGATAAATAGCACCTATGCTCAGACGAGGGCTTGAAAGTTGTTTCTATTTTTTGTTTCTTACTTTATAGAAGGTGGTGTGGTGTTGTGGGTTCTTTCTTGTGAAAAATGTACTTATTGTAAGTCGCTTTGGACAAAATCGTCTGCTCAATGCCCTAAATGTAAATGTTAGATGTGTCTCTGGTCTGGACAACCTGTATGGAACCCATGTTCTTGTTTTTGTGGTTTTTGTTTTGCTTTTTTAAAACAGGTCCCCCTCTACTTCCGTTGTTCAGGAGAATGCTGGGATGCTGTTTTGCTGTGAAGCTAAAGAAATGTTTTTTGGACTTTCACCCCAACCCTAACCCATCAGCATGGAGGTGAGTAGATAATGACTGAATTTTCATTTTTGGGTGAACAGTTCCTTAAAGGCTAGGGAGAGATCATGACTTTGGTTATGTGGCCCATATGATTCATGAACATAGACCACAATTTTTCCAGAAAATGACAATTCAAAGCCTGAGCTTAATCGAATTCTTTAACATGGATTACATCTTGGCCCAGTTTAAAATGTAACATTCAGTTCTTCTTAATGAAATAGCTCTGAAATTGGTAGACTGCATACAGCACAGTCTCTATTCCTGTTTATCACCATCCCTTTGCAGCTAAGTGAAAAACTTAAATTTGAGCTCAGCCATTTAACTGTGTAACAAGAGGGCCACACCCCAGGCCGCGGTCCGGGTCAAAGAGCAAAGGTACACATCTCATACATACCGAGGTGTCAGGACGATGTGCTCCCTTGCTCGCTATTGTGTCGACCACTCTGCATAGCAATGGCAAGTAAATTGCAATATGTTTGAATTGTTGAGGTGGAGGGGCAAGCGCGTATTGTTGAAGGGCCAAGGTCTGCATATTAAGAAAACACGGAGGGAGAGCGGCCGACTAAAAGGGCCTATGAATGAGAATCAATTAATTTTCATTTACCTCCATTAGCACTGGGCAGTGATTTGCATCTGTGAACCCATTGCCAAACTGGCAGCAACTCTTTTAGCTGAGGGAGAGGGCCACATTAAGCTAATGATGGGGGGCAGAGGGAGAGACAAAAGGCTGTATGTGTGGTAGGGGAGGCCTGGCCGTCCTCTCCTCTCATTAGCACCACAGTGCCCTGCACTGCTGTCACACAGCGAGCTCTCACAGGCAGATCATTAACCACTAGCTGTGAGGTGAAAAATATGCAGCCCGACAATAAAAAAAAAAAAAAAGAAGTTTTCTCAGCTTATCAAGCACACATTTTTTAGTTTGAGCTACTGTGATCGGTGCCGCTGAGCAAGGCACTGGACCCCGAAAAAGAGAGAGAGAGAGAAATACACAAAGAACAGCTCATCTTAACTGTCTTGACGATAAACATCACTTTCTCCAACACCGTGTAGCGTGTACAAAACTGTCATATAGATTTATATCTACATGTGTTACTCATTTTTGTTTCTGCACACAATGAAATTTACTCCAGTTATTCACAGATAAAGTCACAATCCACATGTTTTAGGAAGCAGTTTCGAGACTGCTGTCACCACCGAAGACTTCTCGACAAGCCTGATCCCAAAAAAGCTTTTGTAAATGCAAATCCTTTTATTTGACTGAATCATACAAAGAAAGGATGTTCAACGTCAACTGATAGACCTTATCAATTTCTGCAAATATACACTCATTTGGCAACTGATACCCGCCACATACAAAGTGAGAAGAACAACAACATCTCGACTGGTTTGAAATCAGACATTTACCCAAAGGAAATCCTAAAAGAACAACCATCTTTTAGACAACTGAGTTATGGTTTAACCCAGAGAAACCTTTAAGAGGACACAGGTACCAACTCACTAACTTTTGTGGATCACATGAGTTTGTAATAAAAGTAGGGAGTCATTAAGAGCTGAAGACAGTTGACAGTGGTTGCCTACAGGTGGAAGAAATGTACTGGTCTAAAGGTCAGCAGGTTCTGCATCCGTAGGAGTAATCCAGAAAGTAGCTCACTTACACTTTCCCATCCATGATGACTATTACAGAAGCAGTTTATCTTTTTTTCTTTTACAGTTAAGTAAGACTTTCTCAAGCCAGAGCACTTACAAACAAAATGTGAAACTGGCACAGATGTATAACTAACCTGACCGTGTAGATTGATCTAAACTTCAAGGTGCCACAAACACAAAAAAGAATCACCAACATCTAAAGCAAAGAGAAGTAACCGAGCATCATCGCTTAAATTCTTGCACAAGGAAGCAAATATATAGAAATACCCATAATCTCTCAAACCTAAAAGATTTTTTACATTTCCATGAGTCTGTACTAAAAATATTTGTCTTCACTTATAACAAAATGGCCAAGAGCATGCTGATGTCAAGTGAAGATACAAAGACATGAAAAGAAGTTACAATGTGCTTTACAATAGAAATAAGTTCAGGACAAAATCAAAAGCAATGTCTTAAATGTCTGGCGTGCAGATACGACATCGCTGATAGAATAGTATAGAGTTGTTTTTCATCGGTGTGGATTATGTATCTATCTATCTGATGTTGGCTGTCATATCAGATTACTGTAAATTCAGCATGCTAAGGAGCAGGAAAGAGTTCCCGTTCTTCCAGAAAAATCCCAACTGAGCTGAATTATGTGACTGCAGAAGATAAGATGTAAAATTGTGATCCAATATTACACCTTGGAACAACAAGGACTCAAAACCTCCTAGTGCTACAGGTTTTTTCCTGTAGGTCAGTGATGTTTTAAATGTGTTTTTGTGTCTCTGGAGCTCACTTTTTCTCCACTGAGGAATTCTTGTTTTAAATCTAATTCCTCATGTTTTTATCAGTACTGCTCTGAAGATATGAGACAAAATTGCAGACCTGGTAGTTGAGTAACAAAGTTTTATCTGTGCCGACTTCAGTCTAGACTTCAGTGCAGAGATTGTGATAGACTGTGATTACATTGTCAATAGCTTTGCATGTGTGTAACTGAAGCTTCGGGATCAAAACAATGGTAAGAAAATGTCTTCCAGACAGCCTCAAACAAAACAACGTCTGAGAATTTAGTTTACAGTCGCTGTTTCTCAATGCGGGGAATAGCCGCAAGTCTGTGAAGGAGGGTCAAATTAAAACAGGATTAGGCATGAGGGTCTGGCCATCTTATTGCCGCACGACGCTGCAGAGTCTCGCCTCCACGTGTAGGGAGGAACCTAGACGGTATGAAATGGAGCGGAAGGTATGAGCAGAGAAGAGGATGAAAGACAGAACGGGAGAAGGGAGCAGACAGGGTCACAGATGTGACACTGCACTAACAATGGGAGCGGCGGGGGTAAAAGTGTGCAGACATCCCATCTTGGGCAAAGCTGTCTCCCAGCTGTTTGGTTCACCTGTCTATTAAAAGGGAACGTATTTCTTGGTGTCTACAGAAGGAGAGACAGATTTATTGGGCCTACAAGGGAGAGGCCTTAAAGTGGGCTGATTATTAGACAAGGGCCAATAAATCACTTTTGCTCTTGTTTTGGGAGGTCCGACTCGCCACAAACTTGTTGATAAATCAGGAGAGATATCTATATGAGTTGGAAGCATACGGACAGCGCAGCAGATTCATGAGCAAATGAATCATTTAATAGCGAGGAAAAATTAAGTGGTTTGGTCTCATGGCTTATCAAAGACGTGCCTCTATCTTGGAAGTAATTGAGGACCACACGGTGGGGGGCTTTACATTTAAGCCCAGACAGATATTGAAGTGACCTCCAGCCCTTTCCTGTACTCGGGCAGCCCCCTTCTAAAACAAAGCGGACATGACAAGAGGAGAGGGGAGAAATCAGATGGCTTAATTGTTCCTTGACAATTAGACCATCACTCAAGCGAACATTGAGCAACCCAGCAAAAGTAGCAAAGGGAGGAGGCAGCCGAAGAAAGGGATGAAAGAAGAGGGCACTAAAACCCCTACTGAGTGAGAGGGAAAGAGGGAGAGGGCCCTGCTATTGAGGGCCCGACAGGGCAAAAGGAGCAGAGAGCAGTTTACAATCCTGTACAGTGCTGTTCTGCACCATTAAGTGGCATGGAGGGCAGGGCCGGGACAATGGGCTTCTGTCCCCGAGGAGAAGGCCAGCAGCTCCAGAGGAGTCCTCCCTTTCAGCCCATATGGTTGCGGCCGCCTCACAGGATGCTCCTCATGCCGTGGCCGCATGCTCAGCATCTGGACACATGAGGTACACCGTCTCTCCTCAGTGACCACTGCAGGGTCTCCATGGCAACACTGCCGCGACACAAGGATTCAGGGCAGCACTCAAGAGATTAAGGAAAGGAAGTACTTCTGGATGGAGTGAAATCCCAATTTTGTTGGATTTAGAGTCACACAGCACAGCCCCATGCAGATAACAAGCATGGTTTATTCAAGAGAGGCTCACAAATACATCCAAACAAACCTTTGAAGAAAGTTTCTTTTCTCAAGAGTGCAGAGGAAAATGCTGCTTTTGCTTAAATATAATGTGAAGTTACAGAAGTTAACACTGTAATATTTAATATTAAAGGTGCACTGTGTAGTTTTGGGGAGGAAACTTTAATCAGAAGAGAGAGAGAGATCTTCATTGACTTTATTTATGCCCAATGAAACTAAATAAGCAAACTCTCTTTGTTTTCATGACTGAATAAACAAACTGACAACACAGTTTCATACTGTTTTACTTTGTTTATATGTGGCGGACCCTGCCACCTTTCTAGCTTCAAACAGTGTTCTGTGAACCTTATTTTTCCTCTGAGAACAGCTTGTTTATTCAGTTATGGAAAAAAAGGAATATTATGGAGTTTGTATTATCACCTCATTAATATTGTAAATGTCAAAAATTCTGAGTTTGAATTTCTTCTCTAAAACTACAAAGGGCCCTTTTAAAGATAATTTTCCAGCTTGAGAACAATAATGTTTCTTACTCACTAACTTTTTCATCATGGATATTTTTTTACACAAGTCCAAACTGGACAGACTGCCAAGCACATACTTATACAACAGCTTTTGCCCAAAAAGCTTCTTTTTTTCATGAAATGTCCAAATGCTTTTAAACACAAGCAGATGCATGTCCAAACCATTTACATTACTTTAGCTAGTGTATTTTCCTCTATGCTCAGAGCAACTGTGACTCCTGTCCCCTTTGGACGGCTGACAAAGAGCTGTCAGAATGATGGATTATGAAGCTGCTGCCTGAATTTCAAACAAGGGACCTGCCTCAACTCCTGTCCATCCTTAAACAGAACCACAAACCCCCCAAAAGAGAAAAAAATATAAGCCTGGCGACCGCGAGAGAAAAGAAGCTGGGGGTGAGCCCGGAGAAGAAGAATCTTAACAAGTGTTTACCCTCTTTCTGTTGCCAAGCTGTGGAGCAATAACCTACCGTAGCGAAAGGCAGTGCCTGATCCAGGAAGAATGGCCCCAGCCTGCCAGGTCAGGGGTCACTAACTCTGCCATTGTCTCTGACAGGGCAAGCACACTCCAGCTTTTCTCCAGCTTTCAAAGGCCTATGATGGGGGTGGAAAGATAGGCCTGAAAACACTGGGTCAGGACCGGGGGCTCTATGGTAGTCGGGGAATAAAGATTCGGACCCCAGAGGTTAAATGAAGAGCGAAAGGGCCCTTCTGTCCAATTACTGAGGGACAAATGCTCTCTGTGACCCACCGGGGTCAGAGTTCAGCGGAGCCATTGGTAGCGGCACACTCTGGCTTTTTGTGGATCAGATGAGATGAACCTCCGCTGTGTTTATCTAAGTGACACCCTGACCAATAGTAAAAGTATAAATAATTCGGGGGGCTTGTGTGCTGCCACTTAGCGGAATTAATTTATAGACCGGGGCTGCAGCGGGACGAGCTTTTTAACACTTACAAGGTTGAGCGTTTAATGAAAAGGCTGAGCAAGATCAGGAGTTAGGAGGTGAAATGACATATAAAGTACCGCTTTAATCAGCTAAAATGTATTCTGAGATGCACTCGAGGAAAAACCGAAGTTGTGCAAAGTTATGCACTGATGAATAAACCCGCCATCAACTCCCCTTTCAGCCGAGCCGGTCAGTAGGTCTTCTAATCATGTGCCCATCTCAGTCTCAGGCGGCACTTGTGGTGTTAATACCTGCTGATACAAAGGCCCAGTGGAGCGGCGTGGTGAGAGCGTCCCATATCCGGACAGGGCTGGATTAGACTGTTCCTGAACCACTTCCTCCTGAGCCCATGGGCCGCTGGGGATTATGTCAGCGAATTTAATCATCTGCACTTGTTAGGTTAACAAGCAAAGTACAATCATATTACAGGATTCAGGCAAAGTCCTTTCATTGTTCGGGCTCCTGCACAACAGCGAGTTCCAGACTTTGTCCCGATGTTCACAGTATTAGCTATACTTTCTGTGTACGTGTCGTTCACCTCAGAAATGTTATGTTCATCCCGATATTTTGAGGTTGTCTTGCAGGAAACTCACAATAACAACTGAGTTTCTCAAAAGAGGTTAAAATCACTGACTTTGCATTGCCTTATTCTGGGAAACGACCCAATCGCACTGTTGCAGCATTTCTTGTGTTGTGACAATGCTGTGCTTATGGTCTGGTTAGGTTTAGACACCAAAACCACTTGGTTAGGGTTAGGAAAAGATCCTGTTTTGGTTTGAAATATTGGGTTCAGTCACCACAAACAGGGTTGTAAAATGTCCCGACGTCTCTTCAAAGATTTCTAGTGGTTTCACGTTTTGCAGATATCTAAACTATCATCTGGAGTGGTTTCTCACTTACCAGCTGTCATGCCACCACCATCTTCTCAACTTTGTGACATGAAACTAAGCTTATATGTGTGCACTCTGAACGTGATATGATATGTAGTGTAGAGATGTTCATGTATGAAACGCACAAATGTAACATCCGTGGTTTTCAGAAACGTACAATGCAAACATTTTATCCTCAGGACCGCGCTGGGAGAAAAGCGGTCTTAAAAGGTCAAGACTTCAGCAAAACTCCACAACCACGAATGTGGCTATACAAATGATGTACAGGACATTCCCTCCTTAAACAAAATTGCATCCCGTGTTCATACAAATCCCGCTAAACCATGGCAGCGCTGACTCATAGCAGGGTCACCACCGCAAAATCTCTCAGAAAGTTCAGAAATGGACCTGAGAACAATCCATCAAAGCCCTGAGATGCGGTCGCCTGGAACACACTGAGCACCATGAAAGCTTTAAATCTCTTCCTCTGCAGAATCCATTTAGCATGGCTCTGCCACACTCCACCAGGGGGGTGCTGGGGCTGGATACCAGGCGTGGTACCACAGGGATAAGTTATGCAGCCGCTGTTTGTGTGTGTACATCCTTGCTTGTGTTTTCTGTGTGTGTGAATGTGAGCCTTAGAGGATTTTCCCCTTTCTGGGACTCCTCTCTGCAGGTCCTCTCCGTCCCTCATGAGCTAGCATAAGCCTGTTGGACACACATCGGAGGGGTGAAGGGGAGTCACTGGGAGTGAGCCAGGCTCCCAGGGTCTTACAGGCCCTTAGAAGGAGCAGGATGACCTTTAATCAGGGATCAGGAGCCTGGACTGCAGCTGGAGGCCCACAGGAACCCTGATTATACCAGAGCCCTCAGGTCACACTCCCAGCTGGCCATCCACCTTGAGCCAGGACACGGAGGCAGCCTTAGGCCGGATGAAGCGCTCAGTGCAGGCATGAGGTGTACATTTATGATGAAGTCTTAACATTGATCTACAAGATCTTCATCCACACGGTCTGAATAACATCCAAGGACACGAGTTTGATACCAGAGATCAGATTCAGAATCAGCCAAACCGCACTCACACATGAGGGTTTTATTGGATTTACGACACATCATACTGGACTTACTGAACTTATCACAATAGAAGATCAAAAGCAATAAATCAAATATTCTGGCTGTGATTGAGTGAAAAACTTTTGGGTGAACTTGCTTTCATTGTTACAAGGACTGAAGGTGGTGCCAAGACGGTTGGATGAATCGGAGTGATGAGAAGTTAAAATGGAAGGAATGAGATTGTGAGCGCTCCACTCCTTGGACGCCGCAATATTTGGCACTTCAGTCAGCGTTGGATTCTCAACTCTTGGGCTGAGCACTTACACATTTTGTTACACCTCCATAAAGTTGAGACACTCAGAAAATAAATATTTTTAAGAGCATTGTCAAAATGGAAGCAGCAGAGGCCAAGATATCCAGAGTTCTAGCCTTCAGCTTTAGTGAAGCTCCAACCATAATAGATCCTACATCTCTCTTGATACGACTCGCTAGCGTCTTTCATAATGTGCAATCTGCTGAACTCAGGACACTGAAAAAAAACCTCGGGACATGGAATAGATGGAATCACAGTGACAACAGCAGTAACTTCCAGGTAGAAAACTGGCCATCTATTTGTAATGCTGAGATGTGTGCAGAATTCACATATCTCTGCAAGTTCTGCGGAAGTTAAGTTTATTGTGTGTCATTTTTTTCTCAAATATTGCGATTCGGTCTTTCGTGCAACGCAGAGGTCAAGTTGAAAATCCAAGTCGGAGACCGAGGGAAGATCCATCCGGGCCGAGTCGCCGACATAAGAAACACCTGACCTCAGAGCGATACAGTTAATTGTAAGCAGAATAACTTGTTAATCATTTATTACTTTGTGTTGTGAGATGCGCTGTTGCAACTCAGTAGTCATCTTCATGTGTGATAGAAGCCTTCAGGAGCGTTTGTACGTTAAATCAGCTTCTTGTAGTGTTGAGCTGATTTCCCAAGCAGATGAACTGGGACTCATCTAGATTTGAAGGAGGGAATAATAACAACGACTTTCAACATGCAATGGACTGCAGCCTTGGAGGTACCCAAGTTTTGATTTACACATAGAAGGCAGAACACCCAGGCGGGCTGTTGCTGCTGTTAATCTAATAAAAGAAAAATGTCAGATGAAAAATTATTTGCGGGTTCTTCTTTTTTCTCAACCGGCACATTCTGGTCCTGTGGCTTGGATCCGACCCTGACGTGTCATTCCTTTCTCTCATAAAATCTCTCCTGAGCTTTGTATCTAAGAAAATTACAAGAAAATTCCCCCTTACTAGCTCTCTCCATGCCAAGCGGCATTAACCTGGCCCTGCCCACATGCACACACACACTCACAACCTTTCCCCATAGACATACACCCACTGAGACGCTACCACACACACTCCTGCCATCTAGGGGAATGCATCCCCCTCCTTCACGCCCTCTCTCCATCGCCCACCCCAAGGATTAGCCCCCTACCCCCACCTGCCTGCACACTACCATCCCCTCTTGCCCTATTATCATATTTGATCCACAACTACCCCACCGCCCCCCTCCACCCCCTCTTTTACTTATTCACCCTCCCACATGCACCACCAGCAAGGCATGCCCCCTTTTCTTTGGCCACTCTCAGGGAGAAGAAGAGGAGGATGAAGAGGCAGGGGCTTTCATGGGGAACAATCTGCCAGGGAGATGAAGAATGAGCGGGCACTCAATTAAGGGCTACCCATTGAGCCCGCGGAGTGAGCCTGAATGTGGGCCCCTCCAAAGGAATGGAGTCCCATGAATAGATTGTGGGCCTTCATGAAATATTAAAGAGCGGACGGATTTCCCACAATATTTGTACACCTCCCTTTGTGGGGATTTCTCCCTCCATTGAGCCTGAAACTGTTAACACATCCGCTCTGAAGCACGGCCCGCAGACTGTGCTAAAGAGCCCCATGGTCCGAGCATCAAACGCTCCCCACCCTCACCTCTCGCTCCCCCTGCTGCCCTTGTCTGTCTCTTTCTCTTTGTCTTTCTCTCCCTATCTCTCCATCCTTCACTCTCTCTCTCTCTCTGTTCCTGCCCACGAGCTATTCATGGAGGGGATTACAGCAGTTTTAATGACCACCTGTCTTTGCCGCACCACTGTATTGTGCCATGCCAGGCCAAGCAGCAAGCATCCCCCTGGTATTAAGGGGTCAGATCGCTAACTGGTGACCCTTGTCTCCACCAACACAGGCCCGACAGCCACCGCCACCCAGACAGGTAACGAGCACAATCGCCCCGATCATTAATCAACCCGAACTTTAACCTTAACCTTAGCAAAGCCTTACAGGGACAGTTCAACCCAATATCAAAAATGCAAATGTTGCCCTTACCTGTAGTGATATTTATCCACGTCGTTGTTTTGGTTTGAGTCATCAGGTTTTGGAGACATCGGTCGTAGAGACGTCTGACTTCTCTCAACAATAATGGAACTGGATGCACTCGGCTTGATGTGCTCAAATCACAAAAAAAACAAAACAAAAACATTTGAATAACTCAACAGCAGCAATCACAACTCAAAAAGATCCCCATACCTTGTCGGTTTTACCTTTTTCTTTCTACCAAACAACACCCTCCAACTGTATCACCACACAGGAGGAAGCATCCATCTACTCACAGACGTCAGGTCAGCTCGGCCTGAATCGGTTTGACTTGGCACATCAGCCCAGCGTGTTTCATTTAGGGACTATTTTCTCTTAACCGAACTTCACCTGCTAACCGTATCAGCACACAGAAGGATCTCCATCTGAATCTTTGTGGTTTGAAGTTTAGTTTCCTTCCAGCGTCCCTGTTCTTTCAGTTCTTTCTGTACTTTCAGACACCCGTTGCATTTCTGTTCCAGTCGCTGTTCCAGCTCTGTGGTCGCTTTTAGCTGATTTGAGAGACACATTAAGTTTTAAAATTTTCTGATTGTGCTGCTTCATAATAAAAGCTTTTAAATAACTAAGTAATGTTTGGCTTTTATTGTGAAAAATGTTAAATGTGTTTACTGAGGTGAGCTGAGCTTTGTTAGCAGCTATTCTTCGTAAGACAAGTGGGCGATCAGTTAAAGACACACCTTCAAGCAGTTAGCCGTGTTGTAATGGAAATGCGAATCCCTGCCGTGCTGGTCTGACGTGCAGAGTCAAACCAGTTCAAGCTGAGCCAGCACGTGGAAAAGCCTCAGTGGACATCCTCCTCTGCTGAGCTGTAATGTTCGCTAGTTTAGCTAGCTAGCCTGTCTTATGTGAATAGGCGTATGCGTCCTTCTGCACGCTGATACAGTTGGCGGATGTAGCTTGGTAGAAAGAAAATAGTTCCTACATGAAATGTTTCACAACAAGATCTGTGGATTACCTCGAGTAACCGGGTCATGATTTCTGTAAATGTACAGTTTTAAACTGTTTTTGTCTTTTGCATTTGAGCACCTCAAGCCGACTGCCATCTAGTTCCATTATATTAGAGAACCAGCCAACATCTCTACTGCTAATATTTTTAAAACCAGGAAACTCACACCAAAACAATCTAAATAGATTAAAAGTACTGCAGACAACAGGAAAAATCTGTATTCTTGATTTGAAGGTAAACTGTTCATTTAAGATGCTGGATGATGAACTAAAGTGGCTTTGGCTTGCCTTTAGTAAAAATGGTTATGTGCATAAAACTTATAATGCATCCTGCACTGTAGCATTGTACTGAAAAGTTAACAAATGTTTCCTCCCAGCATACTCGTTTTGTCCCTTCTCCCTTTTTATCTTTGCTCTCTCTCTCTCTCTCTCTCTCTCTCTCTCTCTCTCTCTCTCTCTCTCTCTCTCTCTCTCTCTCTCACACACACACACACACACACACACACACAGACTGGCACACAGACACACTGGGATCAGGTTGAGTGGAGCTGTATGGGGAGCGAGGGCTGTGTGGTTAAGTAGGTGGTTAAAGCTGACATTAGCATCAGAATGGCCACATATTCCTGCCATGAGTCAACATTAGTTCATGTCAGAATTGAGGGGTTGCTGTGGGGCCACAAAACTAAAGCTCTCGCTGCAACCAACAAGTGTACTCGCTTCATAGTTTGATCCGTGGGGTCAAGATGATAATTGTACAAAGTGTGTAAAGTGTGATCAAGAGGGTTACTGGAGCTCAGTTTGTTGGTCGGCCGTGGTGTTTCAGCGGTTGTATCGGTGATGGTGGCATGAAATCCATTTTCCCATGAAAGATGATATTGATCTGTATTTTTTTTTTGTGAGCAAAATGGTGGAATTAAAGTTATTATTTTCTGTGGCTGCGCTAAAACATCGTATATAAAATTTCATGCAAGAGTCCTGCAGGGCTGACACATGGATCTGCAATTTGTGAGAGGATATGCGGTCACCATTTGAACTCAAGTCAGACTTATGTCACAAAGAAGAAAGTAATTTTTGGACTTGAAAGCAACAGAACTCCAGTCTCAATTTCTGACCTGGCAAAACCTGATGCAATAAGACAGTGACAGACGGGTCTCGCACAGCCACACAGGCTGCATATTTAATCATAAGGCCCCACACACTGAAATGACTTTTGATACAGCTTTGAAGGGAAGACCGCTCAAACGCTGTGTCGTTTTAATGTTCAGCATTTAGATATCTGAAAGCCTCACTGTTGTCTTGCTTTGAGCTTTCTTCTCTATACACTTCCATCTCTGGTCATATATAATGGCTGTATGTTAGGTCAAAGTTGTCATGTACTTTAATGAGCTGGTTGTATTTGTTCAGTGGTATGGCTGTATCTGTATGACAGTACGACCATCTCTGCACTGTGGAGTGCATTGGAGCTACTAAGAATGGGAGTCATACCGTATGTGTCAGCCATAAAAGTTCATTTTAATTCTGCATTTACTGAAGATTGAAGACTTGCAGATTTGAGACTCAATACTTCACGACAGCTCTGATTAGCTACATGTCCCTGTAGTGACATCTTGACATATTTGGCATCCTTATAAACCTTTGGATCTTGGAACCAGAATCTAAAATGTGTTTGTTTTTTTTATGTTATTAGAAGCACCTGCACTTCTCCTGCTATAAGGAGTGAAAATGCTTGCTGTGAAAGGGGAATAACTGGAATAATATTGAAGGAACAGCAGTGAGCAACCAGGTCTGTAATCCATCCAGTGATCTATTATGACTGAGATTTGTGGCAGAAATCCCAAAGACTGAGATTTGTGGCAGAAATCCCAAAGACAGATCTCTTAAAACCTGTTCGAGGAGCCAAGTCAGCAGCATCTGCTTGGCTCGATATCACCAGACATAAATGAGAATCCGTGTTTTACTTCTCCTGACCTCATACTTCTGCCGATTTTCAGCCTGTCCACACCAATCAATAAGCGTAACATGTGGGTGCAGAGAGTCGGCAGAGAGCATGTGGCTGCATGAAGCCGCGCTGCCCACTCCAGCAGAGCCCCAGCTGTGGAGCACATTGGAGAGCAGGCCTCTGGGTCTGGCCTCCATATGCAGGGGTCTGGGGTCCAGGCTGTCAGCGGAGTTCCAGCGCATGGAGGGCAGTTGGGGGGCACGTGGGGGGTGGCGGGGGTGTTCTTGGGTGGTGGTGGTGGGGGGCAGCTGCTCCACCAGCATTGTACCAGGAGGACAAGAGCTGAGCAGGACCCAGCAGGAGAGTGGGGGGCCTTTTCTAAAGAGCGATCAACTGGAGCTCCTTTTCTCACACCCCGCTCACTTTACCCTGCTCTGGATCTCCTCCTCGCCCTCCCTCTCTCCTCCGTCCTCCCCTCCTTTCCTTGCCTTGGCAGATTGATACACTGGCTGAAATGTGATTTTCTTCTGTCTCCCCTTATGAAACTGCGGTCTCCCCCTCGCCTCCCCCCTCCCCACCCACTCATCCCACTAACCTATTCTCCACTGGGATTAAATCGAGCCACGCCGCTTTGTTTTTCAATCATCTTGTCCACATCAAAGTCACTCATGAGAGGATGGTTAAAAAGGAGGAAGGGGCCAGGGACGAGACAAATCTCTTTGGCTTTTCCCTCACACAATGCTTCTCATTTGAATTTGCCCATATATTGCTGATCACCACTCTGAATGGTGCCCCTGATGAAGTGTTGTTTTTGTGGTTCCTCGCATGAATTCCAAAGACCCCGGGGATACATTTTCCTCTTTTTGTCTTTGACTTCAAAGTTATCTGGAACGGGACGTGTCGGAATGACGACTCTAAAGGGTCACCAGGTCCAACATTGGATGTTGTTTACCAGCCTTCTCACAGAGTCGCAGAGCATTAAAACTATGGAGTCACCGCGGGGCGGAACACAAAACATTTTTCAAGCATTGAAGTGTTTTTTTTTAGGGGTGAAACCATGTAATGGGCAAACATTCTTCTTACTTCTGTTTGGGTTATACCAAGGCCCCTTTGTTTTGATGATCCTTTAATTTATGTGTTACACTCCACAGTGTATCAACACATAAAGGATCATCCTGACTACATCCCAAGTCACACAGAAAATACGTTTTTTGATGTCTGGGGTCACGTCACGTTATGGAGTTAAGTATTTTAAAAACTTGAAAATCTGCCTTTTTTACAGTACGTCTGTTCTTCTGCATTCACTTGTTATGACACCACAAGATACACCAAACCTGTAACAACAAAATGCATCATCGTAACGAGGCTCCTGAATGTTTTAGTCAGCATTTTACAGTTATCCTTTTTGCTTTTTGTGAGATAGTGTGCATCAGGACACAAAGTTAATGCTTTACACTACAACGGGCATTTTAGACTATTTTGATTGAGGTAACACGTGGTAGTATGCAAACATCCTCACATTCATCAACTTATCAACAGGTCCTGCAAAAACTGAGAAAAAGATTCATGAAATCATTCTGCGGCCCTGAAGAGTGTCAGTCTGCTGCCCTCTGCTGCAAGAATGCAGAACAGCACCGAGGCAGAGAATGACCTCATGTTTTGCTTGTGTATGCTCAACTCTGTTTAGCTTGTATTAACACAAAAACTATTTGAATTACATTTTATTAGACAAATAACACATTTCTGCAAGTATGCAAGAGTATTACAGTAGAACAACTGTATTAAAATGTTTAATATGTGTTCCTCTATCACAGTATACTAGTACACAGTATGGTGTTTAATGCACTATATTGTGCTTTTTTTTACTGCTACTAATCACACAACTATACTATAGACAGCACTGCTCTATTAATATAAGTTCCAGTGGGAATCCATGAGTGATCTGGTTAACAGTTATAGAGGACTACACATGATCAATAATTTGCTCAGGTATGGCACTAATTCTGAGTAGATTCAATTAAAATAATGAATAAATAGCACAAAGTCATTTTGCTGGTGTTCATCCGTGGGCCACTTTAAAGTTCCTCTTAAACTGATGTGATTATGTGCATTTTCTAGGATAATGTTGCTCCTTCCCCAGATTATATTATTTATATACATTCGTTTCAATGTAATTCATATATACATGCAGACATATGCATATTTTTTGTTATTGACTGTTATTTATACCTTGATGTTACTATTGTGTAAGGTATGTCACGTCTTGTAACTATGTTGTAATTTAAAAAACGTTGTGACTTGAATTGCTTTTGTCTTTATTTTAATTTCTATTATATGTTTTTGTTATGATTAATTAATAATATAATTTTGTTTGTTTAACTCACTAGTTCTTCCTTTTTTTCCCCAGTTTGTCGAATGGATTTAATGGGTGTTGAGACTGCGGCCTTTACTGACCTTCCGTCACCCCACGGCACAGAGATCTACCTCAGGTGAATTGTAGTTGTGTTTTCCATTCGCCTCCACAAGGTGGCACAGGAGAGAACCAAATGGACAGTTACTGACTGCATTCTGTAGGTAAAAGACAACACTGGACAAACAGAGAAGGTGGAGAGTGTCTGCATGCCACCCAAATCTGTTGCAGAAAGGATTGGAGACTATTTCTCTCTTTTCAAAAAATGTTTATTGTTAGAAGATGGAAGAATTTTCTGTATGGACAGGAGTCCTTTTCATATCATGAGTTCAGTAAATTATTTCGGGATAATTTGTGTTTTATTGTATTATGTGATCTCGTTGTAGGTGGAGCTCTCTTTTCCCTGTCTGCCTGCTTATGTTCACACATTGTTTACCTGACTGACTTATACCAGAGTTTATATCTAAGGGGGAACTGAAAAGAGTAGAAGAAATGATATCCTAGTTTCCTCCAATCTATTTTTAAATATTGCAATAAAAGTAACACAGTGTGAGGAGGAGCAGAAAAGATTAATCTGCAACATGAAAAATAAAAAAGGTATCCTCATGTGGGAACATGCATAGTATTTAAGCTGGGTTGGCATTTCCCAGTGTCGTGATTCGGCCGCAGGCATGTGAAGGGGAGAGGCTCAGTTGAGTCCCATTTGTCAGCAAGATATCGCAAACTTCCCAGGTATCTTAGATCATGCATTGGCACTTTCAGCTGTTCCGTGGAAAGAGGCAAGACTGTAACAAGACTTTGCATAACTGTTTAAAAACGAAGGGCGCAGGCGCATGTGGCACAGGCTGATCTGGATCGAGGAAACAAGTCAAACAGGAAGCTTGTTGGCTTGATGGTGTCCAGTAATTACTGTAATTATATATGATAAGAACATCATTATAGTGCTTCTAATGTAAAGTGTTTCCACAGATACACTACGTGATAAAACGCTATTTGTGTCATTGTGAGGTTTTTCACCTGCTACCATCAGCATGCAATCTGTCACTGAGGAATCCTCGCTGACTTTATCTTGGCAGAGATTGTATTTAGGTAATTGACAGGAGAGTGGAACAGTGTTATTTCTACCTTAAACCTGCGATTGAGACATTTAGTCTCCGCCGTGAAGACAAGTTTTGATTGATAACAGCTATTACAAGAGACTTATCCAGAGAAAGTCTTCTCATGAACTACATGAGTGGATGTATGTGAAACGGCAAAGAACTTTTTTTTCCTTTAAAAGCTGCAAGAACACACACTAACATTTATCATCTTCTATGACCTTTGATTTAGTGTGATAGTCTCAGTTTAGGCAGCCTGTGCGAACAAAGAGAAGAGTAGGTCGGAGTTGGGAGTGGTTTCCTGGAGATGTGGGCTGCAGGGCCAAACTGGCACAGAACTGGTTGACAAGCTGTCATGTAGAACCCTGCAAAGGGTTGCATTGTGGGAGGAGGCACGGTTCAGCGGCATCGTGAACTGAACAGGGAACTTGTATCTCATCACCTGAGCAAGAGCCGCACCTCACGTGGGAATCTGGCCAACAAGCTGTGTCGGAGGAGTGAAGGAAATGAACACATCTAACACCTGTAAAAATATCCATACATACACACCATTTTCCTGGTTGGTGAACGTGTGAGATGTGGCAGCGTTCGTGCCTCGAAACTTCTCACTCAGCCATTCGTGTTTTGGCCATCAAATCGAATCAAGTGTGTTGACTGGTCTCTAACTGACAGGGGGAAGTCAGGTTTCTTGTAATCCAGGGATTAGGGGAGGCCTGGGAGTGGTGCCTGAAATGACTACTGTAAATTAAGGAGTCGGCTGTGGTCTGCCACACGCACTTGTGTTTAGACAGAAGCCACAACACGTACTGTCATTTCCTTTTATCACTGATCACAGCTTTGCAGGTGTCCAAGAGTCAGATTTCATACCTGCTGTCACCTCTGCTGTACAACCACATGTGTAAATATGTAATCAGTTCCTGCTGAAACTTTTTAAACACCACCGGGGGGACCTGACTCAAACCGAGCTACGATTTTGAAATATAAACTATTTTTTAGGAAAAGCACGGGTGTGAATTTCAAAATCAGTGATGGCTGAATTCTCACTGTCAGGGCTCGCTGGGACACCTGAATACAGCCGAGCCACGGTTAATGTTGTAAGTAACACCTGAGCTGAGAAAATGTCTGCAGCTGGACATCACTCATCTCACTTACAAACATCAGGGTATCCTGTTGCCTCAATCTCAACAGAGCCATTTACAGCTGCACACACACACACACACACACACACACACAGATACAGACACATACACACACACCCTTCAACCTTTTGCACCCATGTCAACCTGCAGAAAGGAGAGAAGTGGAGGTGTTGAGCCACCTGATCTGTTAAGACGAGTCAGTGTTCTGGCCGAGTGCAGCTATGTAGTCACCATCTGTGCATAAAAGGTATTTGGGGTATGACTACAGGGAAGAGTGTAGCAGTTCGAAAGTCATTGTTCTCTCTCAAGTGCTCATCCTGACTGCTGGTTGCTTGCCAAAAACTTGTGCAGGCAAAAGTGCTCTGAACAAAAGCCATTCACAAGTGAAGAAAGACTCCAGTACAAGTAGAAACAGTTCAAGCACTGTGCGAATTTGTTTCGAAAAGTGCTGTACAAATAAAGTTTTGTTGATGATATAGAATTACTTATACTTATTTGACATTTTAGCAGCAAATTGAATTCCAGTTTACAAATTAAAGTATATTTTAAAAAGAATGGCCCCTGTGAGTTGTATCATATCGTATCATATTGCATTGTACTGCATCGTATCATGTTGTGCCGTATTGTTTTCTTGTTGTATCATATTATATCGTATCGTATCGTTTTGTGCCATGTTGTATCATATCACATTGTATTGTATTGTATCTTACCATGTCATATCGTATTGTATCATATATCGTATTTAACTGAATAATGATAATTGTCCTCCAACGCAATGGTTTACTGGAAAATTATTACATGAAATGTTGAATAGACTGTATGGAAGTGTTTTTACAGGGGTTTGTTTCTTTGGATTTCTAGAACACAATGACACATAAGACATTTTGCAATGAACTGCACATAAAACCACAGAGCTGCACGTCTTTATCAGCTTTGTCAAGTTCTTATTATAGCTTCTCAGTCCTTGACCAGTTATTAAGATTTACATATTTTTAAATTTAGGTGATAACACAAGCGCACATCATCAAACTATGTTTCATTGGTATTTTGATGTATTTTCCAGATCTTTCGTCCTCCCAGGTAAAAGCAACGGTGTGTGAGCTGTATCTCTCCATTAGTAAGAAATAACCAGAGAGCATCAAGGACACACAGGGACCCTTCAAACTGTTTGTCTCTCTCTGCCCCATCAATCAAAGCATGTCTCTGTGATCAGAGAGCGCTATAAAGGATCCATTAAACTACTTCTTTAAAAACTCTGTATGTTCTGATTATAATTCATAGTACACTCGAGTTAATCACTTTAAATGTGAACACTTGAAAACACAGCCTGAGCACTTGAATACAGCCCTGAAAACCTTGTTTTGTTCTCGAGGGCTGTTTGAGGATATGGCAGTTCTGGCTGCATTCTTCTTATGTTTCAGATGGATTAAAGTACACAGATTGTGTATAGCCTGGTGCCTCACCACTCATATGTCATTAGTGGGTAAATCTAGCTTTGAGAAAAAGGACAGTTCATTTAAAAAATTGAGAAATCAAAGAGGGAGGTTCACAAGTTTGAACCTTGTTTAAGAAAAATATTCAATGTAACTTCAAATAAAACCCTTACAGTGATATCAATGGTCCACTCAAAATGCCCTGTAGTTCGTGCTAAAGTTGCCTCTCCACTGGGTGCTCTCTTTTTAAGATCTGTGTTTCCCTATCAGTTGACGGGAGACAGACTGTCTGGTGAGAGCAGGTGATCATTATCTTCCATCTTCAGCGGACAGACAGACCGGCTGTTCATGCCTCGCTGTATGTGGGTGGTATGCTGGGCTATGACCTGCAAGCTTCAATACTTCTGAATAACAGACGGATACTATTCATTTTTCTATGGAAAGCAGGGCCGTCTACATTCTAGACAGCTGACTATACTGTAAACCTGGTTAAGATTTAAAATTATTCATCGTTGATATAGGACACTGATGTGGAATGCTGCTGTATTCCATTTATTGTGGTCTTATCTCCATTCTTGTGTTTTTGGCAAGATTTATTTTACATTTATTTCCCAAAACGAAGTGATACATTTTCCCTTTCCTATGAAAAAAAAAAATTTGGAGCATTTTTTTATTCACCAGATATGAATATTATATCATCAATATGATTTTCTTACCTGCAAAATCACATATTTAATTTTCTTTATATTTTAACGAAATTAAACAAGACATTTCCTAAAACAGGAAAGCTACTGAAACCTTTAATATATGTATTTTTCCATATTCTCTATATGTTTAAAATGATGTTTGTTATTTTAGATTTTAAAAAAAATCCTACTCATCTGACATGCCGGATTTTGAGTCTCTTTTAAAAATAGTTTGTCAAAATGCTATCAATAAGACCTTCAATTTAAAAGCGAGACAGACAGTGACCCAGTCCAAGTTTACTGGACCGTTGACTGTATCCGTATTTTGCATAAACATGATATGCAAATGACTCGAGAGCAAAGCACCAGCTCATGAGACTCGGATCAAACTTTCAAACTCAGCAGTGTTGATCAAATAAATCAAGATTCTTTTACTGCATTCATTGCCTGTTTCTTACTTTGAACGTTTCAGAAACACATTTTACTGGACTCTTCAGTTGCAATACAAGAAAGAGGGTTACAAGTTTTTCCTGAGGGCCACTCAAGTGTTTACAATACATCGATTGAGGAGCCAGAAAAGTTTTTGTGATGTCTTTTTTAGATGTCTTTTTAATCGTCACTATTAACATCCAGGTGACACCCTGACAGAGCTCAAAATTAATGTTTTTATGGCATCATTTCAGAAGTGAAGCTGGAGGATGCCCTGGTAGCTCACCTTGTTGAGTGACTGCCCCATGTACTGAGGTCAAGGCTGGAGGTTTGATTCTACTCTGTGACTTTTGATAAAGTGAGCCCAAGAAAGACATCATAAAAACTTTCATTTTGAGAAGCTGAAAAGATGTCTTAAATGATGAAAAGCATTCACTTTGAACCCTGCAAGAGTTTTCACTTGGACGTCAATAGAGATTACAAAGGTACAAAAGAGACATCTAAGAAACACATCACTAAAACTTTCATTCTGACTCCTCAATAGACGTCTTCTGACTGTTTGACAAAACCTTGATTTCTTTTCAATTTTTTGCTCAGTGGGCTGTTTTAGTTCACTATAGGGAAAAACATCTCATAAAAACAGCTTAAAGCAAATCTTTGTAAATGCAAACATAGCCTAAAATATAAGGCATGGTTTGTTAATTTCATATCATTTTTAAGTTTTCCCCATTTGGAAGCTTATAGGACACATGCATGATCTACTTTAAAACAGGCGTCTTGGTTAAACCGTATACAGCTGCAGCCTGAAGAGCATTAATTACTGGTCAAAAACAAAAATCAGGGGTTGTTTGTTCACTGATGATTAAATCTGTTGTTACCTGTCAGGTTTGATGTTAACATAAAAATTAGCTTTTTAAGTGTAAATAACAATATAACAATATTTTTGATTGAAAATATGAAGGAAAAAAAAGCTTTTTTGAAGTGTTTTGTTTAATTACATTTATTTCTCTGAATCTCAATGAACAAATAAAATTCATCGTTGTATTTTCTTGGATAAATTGGTCGATGACATCATTATTTGACAGGTATCTTGCCTTTTCTCTTTATAAAGATTGGAAACCGCAGGTATGCTACGACTGAGGTTTCATGTCCAAGAAAAAATGACTTGGGACTTACTTGAGACTTGGACTAATTGACTTGACTCACATGTCTGCTTGAAGATCATAAACACTTACAAACTGTCAAGAATTAAATTATCAAACCTCTAAACTTCAAATTGTCTGTTTTTATCGATTATTAAACTGCAAGTTGAACATAACTGTCATTTTAAAACCAGTAGATGTTGTTAATAAAAGACTGCATGTGACCTCCAGGGGCAAATGTTGCAATAATGTTAACAAGGCTCTGGGCCAGGCAGTCTTTGATGGCCTCACTCCAAAGTGGGAATATTTGGATTAATGTTACAACACGGTGTTTCAGCATAAACACGTTGCTCAGTAGTCTCACACAGTGGCATCAACAGTGTGAGAAATCGGCGACATGAAAGCAGGAGCTGCGTGCTGCGCTCTGCACCTGTGGGAGGAGTGTGTGCACCTGCGGACACTCACAGCGCTGCCTTGCTGAGCGGCACACTGCAGCTCAGAGTTTTTTGCCCCAGCACAAGCGGACACCTGAGCCATGGACTCAGAGGAGAACCCCCCCGCCGACCAGGGCGTGCAGCTCCTGGACATCAGCGCCAACTCGCCCCCACCTGAGCCCGAAGGTGCGCAGGACTCCGAGCAGCCGGAGAAGCCGCCGTACTCCTACGTGGCTCTCATCGCCATGGCCATCAAAGAGAGCCAGGACAAGAGGCTGACCCTGGCCGGGATTTACGATTTCATCGTCGCAAAGTTCCCATACTTTGAGAGAAATAAGAAAGGGTGGCAAAATAGCATTCGACACAACCTCTCTTTAAATGAATGTTTTTTGAAGGTGCCCAGAGAGAGCGGAGCGGACAGGAAGGGCAACTTCTGGATGCTGGACCCCGCGTTTGAGGACATGTTCGAGAAGGGGAACTACCGGCGGAGGAGGAGGGTGAGGAGGCCCTTCAGACCCGCGAGCGTGCCTTACCTGAACGGGAGCCCGGCGGAGTACCCCGAGCATCTCTACCTGCAGCCCTACGTGAGCTCCTGGGGTCTGTGCCAGCCCGGCTCGTCCCAGCGGACCGGATACCCAGCACCCCGCAGCATGTCCCCCAGCCCCCCGGTGAGCTCCTACTGCCCGCCACCCCACTACCACCACCCAGCCTACGCCGCTTACCACCGCCACCCGCCCGTGCTGGTCCCCCACAACGGGTGTCCCTACGGCGGAGTGACCCAGCCGATGAGCCCCGACGGAGGCACCGTCTCCGTGCCGTGCAACTACCAGCAGTTCACCTCCTACGCGAGGCAGGCGGAGGCGCCGCTCCCTCACCCGTTCGACCTGTGAGGTTTTGATTTATTCGAGCCACTTACAGCCATCATTGACTCAAAGTTAATCTGTTTCAACATTTCAGTTCGGCTGTCATTCATGTGTCAGGTAAAGTTAATCAATGGGTAGTTTGATGAGTTGTCACCGTCCTCACTATTAAAAAAAACTGTTAAATGAGCTGGCCATGAATTTGTTTCTGATAGGCCTATGTTACAGTTTCATATGCAGATAAATTATTGTTAAGGCTCTGCATTATGCTTCAGAAATGTCACAGATCAAGTATGAACAGGAAGCAGCTGGTTTAAGTCTGAGGCTTAGTTTATGCCCCATGTTAAACAATTACTTTACATATTATTAGTATTTTTATTTTATTTTTTTTTTTTTTTACATTTGATTGTTTTAATATTTATATAGAATTGTCAATATTTTTGACAGGCCTTTATGTTTGTATTTTTATGTTATTTATTTCTTTTCTCTGGTTTTATTCCTTTCTCCGAATTGCTCTGCAACAGTTAGTGACAGTGAAGCACTGATCAGTTTTTCCGTGTTATTTGAATGTTTACCTGATTTGAAATGATGTGTTTGTTAAAATAAAATGCTATTTTTTCATCAAATACTCTCATTGGAATTATTGTTAATGTTGTTATCGTTTTTGTTATTCAATGGAGCCCAGTACCTTAGTAATAAACAAAAGCTTCCCCTCTTTTTGAGCATAGACTTCCTGGGTAAACGATTATTCTCTTTTTATCTCTATTTTCCATTAAGCACAGTCCATTGTATTTATATTGTAACTCCAAATCATGATAAAAGTTAGCTCTTGACACTTTTAAATAGATTTATTTTACATAGCCTAGAGCAGGTCTAGCATCAAAGTTCAAGCATGTTGTCTGACCTGAGGATATCAATGTCAGTCATGTCAGTGTTTTTGTCATGACATTAGATATCATATCTCTTATTGTTGTTATCTGTTATTATCGATAGGATGCAGATAAATCTCTAACTAATGTCTCAGAAGGTAATTATAATTGAAAATGATAATTCAATTAATTTTTAAAATCCCCGATCAGGATTTTAAAGCAAGCGAGGGAAAATATGACAAGAATGGTCCCCTGCCACGTTCCAACACTATCATACTCCCCCGTCTACCACACTACGTGTTGCTTAGAAACAAACCAATGTGGTCGATATCTATTTAGAATAAAGCGATGACCCAAACACTCATATTATGGCTAAAATGTTTATTTTTACGTGATATAATTTAAAAATGAGTGGTTTGAGTGAACAGTAAAGTCGAAAAGAACGAATGAAAAAACAAGATTGGAACGCGTCCAAGCGATGACGTCTGTTCCGTTTCCGTTGCATGGGCGTTAACAAAAGGGGATCCTCTTGCCGCGTGTGCGCTCTCGCGCCGTGTTTAGCGGTACAGTTACACTACATTTCTCATGTTTTGCTAGTTTATTTACTGCTAATCGGTGGAAATGGAGGCGTTTAACCAGCTTCTGTTGGAATATCCTGAGCTAATGTACAGCGGGGTCGGAGCTACGGCGGTCGTCACCGGCGGAGCGCTGATATATAAGATTGCCACCAGGTAAGTTGAAGGTTTTGCACCGCGGCGTATGTTTTTAGCTAGATGCACGTTTACGGTCCTGCAAGTTAGCAAACAGTGTTTAGAATTAACTCCACTGGTTCATAAATGTGACAATCAAGAAATAATTTTGCAAACGGTAAACGTACGAATACATACCCTATGCTGTAAGAGTGGTCCGTTTGTATATGCTAGCACGACTGCTAACTTTGCTAGCCGTGGTGCTAACTAACTTGATGGTAGATAGTTTTGTGCCATGTTCATGCACGTATTTTAACTGTTTGCTGTGTAATGTGTACATAATTTATGACATATCACCGCATTGTGTTGTTTTGTGTCTACGCATTACCGAAATAACACCGCAAACTTTTCCCAGATATACACGATTTTAGACTGTCCACTCAACTTACTAATTATCCACCTCAGCGACACACATTGTGGGAAATATCTGCACGTCGTAAATGCATCTTCTGGTTTAATTAACAGTGTTATGTTGCATCGTGTAAGAACTCCCACATTTTTTTTTATAGGAAGAAGCCTACCCATGCAAATGTGAACTGCTGGTTCTGTAATCAGAACACAGTGGTGCCCTATGGGAACAGGAACTGCTGGGACTGTCCCAACTGTGACCAGTATAACGGCTTCCAGGAGGTGAGTTTCCAAGGTTGAAGTCTTTGCATGTCCACAAACTTTCTTCTTGATGCAAGTGCTGTAGATTTTGAGTTTTATATCAATCTTTTGTTGATTTGTCTTGTTTTCAGAATGGGGATTACAACAAACCCATCCCAGCTCAGTACATGGAGCACCTGAACCATGGAATATCTGGTGGCCTTCCCTCATCTGAGACGCCCAAGACACTGCAGTTTGTCAATTGTCAGATGCTGCTCTGCAGGAAGTGCAATACCAACCAGTCTGTAAAAATCAAGCAGTTGGCCTCATTTATCCCAAGGGACGATGTAAGTACTGTGCTCCTTTCTTCTCACTACGACACCATCTTTATTGCTACCGTGACTGACAACTCTAAACACTAAATGTATCATTGTTTGTTCTGTAGGAGAACTATGATGAGGAAATTGAGGCTTACAAGCACCACCTTGAGCAGACTTATAAGTTATGCAGGCCATGTCAGACTGCTGTGGAGTACTACATCAAATATCAAAACAGGCAACTTCGAACAGTGCTCCTAAACCATCAGCTTCGACGCAGCCGGGAATCAGACAAGGGCTTTGTAAAGGTCAGTGCACTCCAAAGTCAAATTTACATGAAGTACAGAAATTTTGTGATTCTCTTCCCCCACACCAATAGTAAGTGTAGTCTGAAATGCATACCATGTTTTGAGACAGTTTGACAGTTCAAGTGAAAATGCATATCTGCTTTACTTTCCCAATATCTATTTTTGCTTTTCTTAATATAATATGTCAACAGTAATTTTTGTGCAGCTTGTAGATTTTCATGTGTTGTAAAAATGTCAGGGGTCTCAATTAAAACACGTTCTCTCGCCCACAGAGCTCCTATTCTGCGTCGTCTCCCATGGGGGTCATCCTGTTGCGGGTCCTCGGCTTCCTGATATGTGCTTTCCTAGTTGCCACATTTTTTGGTGAATTGCCGTACCAGCTCACTTCACCCAGTGGCCCACAGACACTAAGTGGTGGGGTTGTTCCGCCAAAGCCCAAACCCTCCAACGAATCTGTCCCTGAGAAGGAAGGTAATGGAAGCATGCCTGTGTGGCAGAGTCTGCTTGAGCTGATCCCAGACAAGGCTCAAGAAAATGCCAAACTGGTGTGGCAGCTCGGGAGAGACAACCAGCTGGCTACAGTCTCTGTTGGCCTGTTGACATGTCTCACTGCTATCTTCTTTGCAGGGCCTGTGAGGTAAGCAGTCACCACCTCTGTAATTTCCTTTCCTTTGCAAGGGTCGTCAGACAAACTCTGCAGGCTCATGTGTTGCTGCATTTTCAGGTTGAGGAGAATTGATGCAGTGGCCTCTGTCCTGTGGTTCGTCATCCTGTGCCTCTACCTGGCTGACAGCTACTTTACTGATGCCTTGGACTGGATGGACACAGCAAAGCTCAGTGCCTCGTCCCTGTGCTGCCTCGTCAGCTTTGCCGCTGCTGTGGCAACTCGCAAACCGCTGGGTCCAAGAAGAGCCAGATATCGAAGGTCAGAATCTGAGCAGTAATGTTATAATTGTGTTTGAAACATGGGATGATTTTTTTTTTTATTTATACCAGATCAAAGCACATTTATCTCCAAGTGTTACCAATGTCCAAGTACAACTGTACAAGGAGCATGCTGTTTTTATTTCGCTGTCTGTTTTTACTCCCCTCTGTTACGGCTGTGTGTGAATGACTGTGAGGTTATGACATGTCAATGGCAAACTTAAAGCATAGGACTGTGTGTGTGTGTGTGTGTGTGTGTGTGTGTGTGTGTGTGTGTGTGTGTGTGTGTGTGTGTGTGGTCCATGCTACTAACAAAAGACTTTTCCAATCACATCAAAACCTCACCTTCAAGCACACACACTCATTGGCTACAGTGGCCTGGTGTATTTAATTTATGGGAGGTTTAAGTCATTTTGTAGTTGGGGGAATTATTGCACAAAAATAAGATGGAATTATATGAAGGTGTCAATGACAGATTTCCTACTTTTGGACCTGACAGGGAATCTGTCAGGAATCATGTGATCGGAAATAACCCAACAGTAATAAACTACATAGTGGGAGATAAATATTAAATCACCTAACAAGTACTAAACTCTATATTCTTTACTGTACTGGAATGTATAACAGCCTTCTGATTGTATTCATTTATTTATTATTATGCTGTCGTAGCTGTAGGTTAAAAATTATATACTACCTATTTTTACTAACTACAGCTGCATGAAATAATACCTTAAGATGTGATTTTTGAATAGTCACATCCCTCCCTCCTGCATTCCTTTACATCATCTTTAATTTCTGAACGAAGAGTGACCCTGTATATTTCATCAGTCCTCTGAAGCAACTATTTAACACTGATATCTGTAAGGAATCATTTAAGAATACAGTGTCTGTGCTGAAGCAGCTGATCGATTCCCAAAGCACAGCTGGAAAGTTTTTTTCATGTGTGACGTGATTACGTTTGTAGTGTAGTGGCTGCCATTTCATTTTCATCCAGACAGCCCACTAGGTACAGACTCTGCAAATCTTGACAAAAAGTTGTATTTTTTTTTTCTTTTAACAAAGAAACTACATGAATGTTAAAATATGGAAGTATTTGGGGACTGGTCCACGTGCTAATTGCCATTTGAAAACAAAAACACTTTGCTGCCTGGGGAAGCAGTCACTAGTTTATCAGTTTAGTTAGTTTTGTTGTTTGCAGCTCTTCTCCTGTTACCATTATAGTGGACTTGTGCCCCTGTGAGTTCTATTGGATCATGCTTAATTCTTTTCCCTCTGCCTTGAGATGATGCAGGCCTTTCACTGTAAGTCATTGATCCCTGCAAAACATTTTTACTTTTATACTGCACTTGTATTATGTGTCTGTTGCTCTCCTCTGTGCTGTAAGCTGATGCCTAAAAGTGGTACCACTAGGTGACTACCTCTGAGGTGCTTGGTGTGTCTTGACATTTGCTTGAGGTAATCATGTCTCAGTGGTAGTTCCCGGTGGCTTTATACCAGTGCTTGAATATGCAAACATTAAAAAGTGCTTAACTCTGTAACTAGATATAGTCATTGGCTGGTAGTATGTAGGTCACACAAGTGTTATTTTGAGTCTAATGGCTGTAATCCATTGTTGGATGTTGATATTTCCAAGTTGGTATTCCCAACTTTGAATCTAAATGCTGAAAAGCTGATTTAACAGATTAGACCGGAGGAGTAGGCTTGTACCGCATGCTTTCAAAGATTTCTATAAAGCATAAGTCAACTGAGTGGAAATGAAAATGGGGACGACAAAGTTTTTGTGACAGCATGTAGCACAAACGCGACATAGAGAAAAGAGTGATTAAAAAAATGTAAAAGGTAATTGATCACTATGTGCACTGCAAAACTCCTGTAACATGTGTTTCTGTTGGTGAAGTCGGGCTTTGTGGATCTTGCCCAAGTGTTTGAGGTCCATTTATTTTAGTTCAGAGTTCAGTGGATTGCAGCATGAGCATCAAAGTTGAAAGAGTCTGTTTAGTGTGATGTGTGATAGAAGTTTTTCCCCTAACATGTTGCGCTCATGCAGGATAAGCCACTACAAACGCAAACAGTGGACTTGCATGGTTAACACTGAAGTTTACATCCAGGTAGGGATGTCTTTCTTTATCAAATGTCTACAGTTTCAAGGGCCGTCATATTTTTTATATTGTATTTGAAAACAAATTTGGGCTGGTTTAAATTTGCAGCTAAAAATATTAGACTCGTCTTTTGTTGCTTACTTCCAGTTATACTGAACTTTCTTTGCCAGCAGTCTAACATGTTGATGTACTGAAAACACTAAACGTATTTGTTGCATGCCCTAACATCTTGCCAAACTATTTCTGTTAACCTCTTTTGTTTTACTTTATTAAAATGTAGTGAGTAAAGGGGCGTATTTATACAGTAATGTGAAAAGGTATTACAAACTAATGGCTGTAGAGTGTTTGTAGATTGTATATGTGGGTAGAGTACTGTAGCAGTTAAACTGCATTTCATGCTGTCCTGTAGATCGTTGTGTTCTCAAACCACCGCCTTCGGTGCAGTAGTGTCAAAGCTTTAAATTATGAATTTTTGCAACGAGAGTGTTGCCAAATGTAATATAATAAAGATGCTGTTTGTAGGTTATAACAACAACATCTAATAAAAGCATTGCAGTTTTTAACAGTCCTATTGGATCAATCAGTAATGATCTGGAATCGCCTTCTTTTTTACCTTTTTATAAACCGCATCATGTTACAAGCTGCATCTTAATCTCTTGACAAAGACGATATTTAATCAAATTTAAAACAAGCTTTACAAATGTTCTCTAGTACCCCATGCTTTATTCTCCCTTGCCTTCATCCTCCCTGATGGAGGCTAATAAAGCCTACAGTACTGGAGAAGAGTGGTGTGTATTTAAATAATGACGGACTTGGGTTGATGCTCACACTGGTCGGCACATCACTGTGTGCATGATATTTTTTGGTTTTATGTAAGGTACATTTTTTAAAAGTATTATCTTTGGCAAAGTTTGACATGCTGTGGTAATAGGTTTGTGTTTGCTATAAGCCTTCAGTGTGCATGTTTGTTATGCCTTGAAATATGCATAATATCTCGCCAGGGTACCTGTACCTATATATATGTGTGTCTTAGAGAATTCCTGTATCTACCTGATGAGCTGTCTGACTGTTGACCTTGATTTGTGTCAAGCATTTAGCTCGAGAAGCACTACATTCAAACTTGTATGTTAACCAAGACTTTAAGCTGCCATATAAAAACATATTTGTAGTGTTTTTAGCGATAGCTGTAGAACCTTTTTACTAATAGAGCTGTGAATGTTAGTGTTTTTACCGCACTGTGTTATCAATGATATCCAATATGTAGCTAACAAATATGATCGTGTCATACCTAAATGTGTTAGAAGTGTGTGTGTGTGTGTTTTAGAAATGTGTGTGTTGCAGAAACACTAAAAACTCAATACTTTGAAAGGTTACTATGCCAAATTTGAGTAGTTTTTGGACATTTTAAGCAACAATTTGCCAGTCAAAGTATAAATAAGCTAATGAAATATATCAGTTTGATCAGTAACTTGTATAAATTCTGTAGCAGCCTGGAGTTCCGTCCACGTGGAAAGGTTTCCTGCAACATACCCAATGAAACATACTGTGTGTTGGGTGCTGAGATTGAGTGTCTTGCTTTGAATGTGAGGCTTCAATTTGAACACTTTGTAGGAATGCTTGCTGTACATGTAATTTAATAAACTACCTGTGAAAGGATATGACTTCTCTGTTTGTTTTCAACACAAACACACCATCGTCTCTACCTGTGAAGGTTTCTCTTCAGTTTCAGACAGTGTTGGCTTTTCTACACCGCATCACAGTTCAAGGAAAACTCGGCTTGTTAGTAAGAGCGGCTGTAATTCTTTTTTTCCTCCTAGAATTATGAAGCTTGATCTGCACTGAATAGAAACTACTAAACCATGTCTGTGTGTTATGAAAATGTGAGAGAGTTGAGCTGTTTTGCCGGGCAGCATTTCTCCTGGAGCTTTCTGACTGCAGGCACTGTCAGCTGCTCCGTGTTGTCCCGACAGCTGCAGCAACATTTCAGCGACAGCCTTGCTGTAGCTGCTGTCGTTTAATAAGTGCTTACATTAAATGGATGTCAGAGCTGTATGGTTATGGTTCTTAGTTTGTGCATTGATTTGATTTCAGATATTGACTATTGTGTGGAGCAGATGAGCAGATTCTTTATACGTAAAATCACATATGGAAATTTGATTTCAGGTAGTAGACCGTTCCGTTGCTCTTGTGTTGCAGATACCTTGCAGGTAGCTCTGCAGCCCCCCCGTTCAGCAGCCAGTCTCCTTTCCTGTCTCCCGACCTGGCAGACTCCTTCATCCCCACCCCGCCCCCCAACCTCTCACAGCTCATCAACCGCCAACAGAGTCCTCGCGAGCGCAAGGCGTCCCCCTCCTCTCTGCCTGGGCGCCTCAACAGAGCCCTCAGCCTCGGCACGATCCCCTCCCTCAGCAGGACAGGTAACACTAGAATTGTTTTTTTTTTCAGTTGGAGTGAATGAAAAGTTAATTATTTGATGCTAGCAGATCTATGCATTCTTTCTTTTGATCTTCAGATCTTTCTATGCATTGTGATTTGTTTATTAGAACTGTATGCCATGTCATTTTGTGATCAAGTCGCTTATCACAGATGGGAATATCCAGCCCCCTTCTGCCTGTTGTTGTTGTTGCATGACTTCCCGCAGCTGCTCCGACATGTTTTATCTTGAGTTGCTTGTTCAGTGTGGTTTCTTGCATACTGACATGATTTATTATTGATAAGATTCACTAGCTTTGCTTTCATTTCTGGCTCCTCAGTGCTCATGCTGGGGTGCTTTATTTTTGTTTCTTTTTTTTCTTTTTTATTCTTCGGTAAAAAAGTGGAAGCATCATTTAGTTTCTAACTCACTGCAATTTCTTTACTTGTCTGTATGTCAGCATTCCCAAGTTTTTGAAAGTTTTTGAACGTAGAAAAATAGAAATGAAAGTGCTTGAATTTATGCATTTTATATGAGAACAGCATTTGAAGTCTCTGTAAAGCCTGACAGTTCTCATAAAAATTCTCAGTGTTCTAACGGTAATTAAACGCGACCCGTGTTTCAAACAATTGGGCCTTGAATGTCATATTCATGACATTTGAGAAGTTCGGCTTGTCTAACATAAAAGATTTACTCTATTTTGCATGTTGCATGGTGGAAAAGAAAATGCATTTAACATTTATAATGAAAATAATGTGATGTTACAGTAAAGCACCTTAAGCCATCTCTTAAAGCTGCACTTAGACCAGAAACAGTTTGTCGATAAATCAATTAGATGACTGACTGACTGACTGACTGATATTTGTTTAATGAAAGTCCTGGATTATTTTTGTGCTGAATTGTATTTCTTATTTTCAGATTCTGGCTACCTGTTTAGTGGAAGCAGACCAGCTTCACAGTACAAAGACTCCCCCTCTTCAGGTATTTAAACTTAAGATAATTTTGTGATCTCAGCTCATCCCTGTATTTTTAAACACCTCCTAACACTTTTAGAGCACTTGTTTGACATTTCACTGCTTTTCTTGGCCCAGACTACTTCTCCCTGAAGTCTGGGAGCCGCCCGTCATCCCCGGGCCCCTCTCCAACTCCTTCAGTAGCCGGGTCAGTTACATCCAGTTCAAGTTCTGCCAGACATCGACGCCCCCTCATCAGCCCTGCTCGCCTCAACATCAGCGGCCAGAGGCTCCGGCTTTTTTCAACAGAGCCAGAACCCACGCTCATGTCCCCACCCGTGTCTCCGTCACACTTCCTCGTGGAGCAGAGCTCTTCCATCTACAGCGGCTGCTTTTCACGTGACATATCACCCTTCCAAAGCCAAAATGGTACCTACAGCCGCGGTTAAACCTTTAAAAATAAAATCTTTATGATGGTTGGTTTTAATAAAATGTATTGTTGTGTCATTCATATTACCACCACCAGATGGCACAGTTAAACATTCTCAAATCCTACAGTAATGGGGAGAAAAGACTTCACATTCATTAACAACTTCATGTTTAGGTGTTTTTATCTATGACTTAATGATTTACTGGTTTCATCTCTTTGCAGATTTGAGTTCTTTGTTAAGGGACGGCACAGTGATTGAAGAGGACGAGAGGCGAGGCAGCTCCTCAGAGTCCTCAGCATGTCTGGTTGGTACTACGACACAGGGGCTGGAGAGCACCCCTCCTCCGAAAGGTAAACAGTCTGATTTTAACACGACCAGAAGACACTTTGTCAAAGATCAGTCCGAAATTGCGTTACATTTTGTCATGACTTTTGTCTAATGTAACATCATCTTGGTCCTCAGGCTTCATTTGCTTGTTTGTTTAATTAATCATCAAGAATCCAATACAAAGGTCTGTAGTGACATCTATGGTAACACTTTACAATAACAATCATTAGTAAATGGTAAATTTATAGTTAAGTAAACCTGAGTTAAAAGTAATTGAACTGTTAACACTATATGTTATTGAGCAATTCTAAAGATCAGCATCCAAATGTTGATGGATGAGCTGTGCAGTATTTAACCTTTTCCAAATTGCTAACGTCAGTTGCAACTTTAAGCCAAACAATTGCTTAACAGATGGTTTTAAAGCAATTTATTATTTGTGAACAGGAAAACAACTGACTACCCTTTAATTAACTAAGTTTAGCATTTATTAATATGGTTATTATAAAGTGTTACCAAATAAAAGTCCAACAAAACTGTTATGAAAGATGAAATGTCATTTCACTATGAGTTGAGTCTCAATAGATTATTTCTTTAATATTGAACATGCAGGATGTGGCGAATATAGCTACAGCACCATTATACGCATTAGCTTACTGCTGTAAGTGAACATAGTAGAATGAAAAGTTTACTTGATGTGGATCGGTGACATTTGTCTGATACTAGATCTGCTTTAAAACACTGGGATGAAATCAGTGCTTCCCTGTTTTGTAGGTAATCTTAATTTGCTCAAAATACACTGGTCTTAAATTACATTGTCATGGTGTCCTCAACATGAACCTAAACTTGAACTAGCTGAGACACCTGTATCAGCTCTGAAGTCAAAATGGAAACCTTCATGCCATATTCATGATAATAAGGATGATGACATTTATCAACTTTTTTGTGACATCTGCAGGTTTTGTGAGGCGTCTCGTCTGGCCGGGCCTTTTATTGATGAGCCTGACTTCCAACCTGTTGTTTGCCGGCCTCTACATGTACCATAACTGGGGATGAAAGGTTCACGAGTCTGCTGCTGCTGTTCTCTTGTGATCTGCACAGAGTGAGTCGGGCCTCTGTCGAGTCTCTTGACCTGAAGGTCATTCAGCAACGCCCGAAAACATCATCTTCCTGGCAGTTAGTTACTTCTTAGGGAAAACACAGATGTCAGCTGACAGATTTTCAGCACTGTACCTCTATTTGATTGGAGTTTCAAGAAGACAGTATGGTAAATGAATATCAAGTGATTCATGACGGTTTGAAGAAATATTTTGGCTTCTGTGGCGTGGCCTTGTTTTGCCTTGGTTTGTCACTGCTCCTCTTACGAACACAGGTACATGTGTAATTGAATTAAAAGGCTCAAGTGTTGCACTGATGCTTGATGGCATTTTAAATACCGTTCTGTGAAATGTGCAATCGTCATGTACTGTTCAGTCGATGCTGCTCAGACACAGAGGGTCATGTCTTATCTACTTACTGTGACTGTGGGGAGTACATCGATAGATTCTCTCAAGTGGAGAATATTTTTTTGTTAGCCAAAACTTTGAGAACATAGAGGAGCATGTTAAACCTGTGCTGTATTGATGCAGTTTTGAAATTTGTACAGTTTCTTTGTAGTGTCACATTTTCACAGCGCTGGTGTTTTCCATTGCCTTTTCTATGTATATTCAGCTGGGACAAAGTGGTTTGTCAAACTCTACCTTGATGTTTTGTTACATGGTTTCCAGCCAACATTTTTAATATAAAGGTCATTTATATCTCATAACAAATGACACATGTCACAGTCAATCACTACAGAAATAAACCATTCAGTGTTCTGTTATCTCATAGATATCTTGTTCACAGCTCGTTTGTTAGGGGTAGAACTCCCAAGCTTAAGTGCAATATAAAAAGTTGTTGCTTCCAATTTTTAACAAGAAATCATGTTCATATTGACATGATGTTTGCAAAAGAAAGGCTTCTGATAGATTTACTTCTAACTGGGCTGTGAACTCATTTTTCCTGTATAACTTTTAGTCAAACACCTGCATATTAAATTAAAATGATTTTGCACTTGTGTTTCCTTTGTGTTTGGTCGTGTCGTATTTTTGAATTGTTCTATTGTAGATGAAGAGCACAGCTTTTTGATTATTGTGCTTGTATGTTGAACATGTAAGTAACAAAGTTGTACATTTTGGACATGTGTAAGATATGTGTGAACAGTTTACAGTTAGCTTGTTTTGCTTTTTCGTGTAAAAGTCACATGTTAACGTTTTGGATGTTAATTTTCACATTGTTGACTGAACGTGCACTTGTGTATCTACTGGGTCATTTGGTTTTCTCACACACTAATGCAAATTTTAATTTGTGTTAATTTTGTTGAAGTTATTTTGAGCCAAAGTAATAATTAATGAAACTAATGTAAAAGAGAATTTCTGAGAAGACTGAAACTTGCTACTGAAAGAAATCTAAAAGACTGGGAATTGTCCAGTGATAGTTAAGAAAACTATCAGAAGACAAGTATGAATAATAGTTAATGAATACTATTGTGACCTTTTTAACATACTGTATACAGACTTTTTTGTACTTGATGTTTAACCTGGTGTCTTCTGATGAAGGCTCATTCGTTGAGGAATAATGTACATGTTGAATTTTCCCGAATGAGACAAACCTACCGGTAAATGTTTTTTCAGTTACAGATTAATTTAATTTATTTCTGAATTTAAATTCAAAGTGGAGTTGAAGTACATTGTCCTTTTTCCTCTGGACTTCACATCACCATTATGTCAAATTATGAGTCTCTGACTATAAGTATGAATTTATATTCTGTTCAATCTTTTCACTGATTGTTTGAAGGGTTGTTATGCCACTGTGTTCTGCAATGCAAACGTTTGTCTGCAAAAACTGCTTGGTCTGTGTGATTGTAAGAAACAACATTGCCTTGTTTCATCTGGACCCATACTTTTTTAATAAAGTATTTTTTCTCCTAAACTATTTATTTTTTTGCAATTCATTAAACTTCTCTCTGCAGATATAAACATCTGTTTTCTCGATGATGTGTTGGCCCGAAGCTTTGTTTAGTTAGCCCCCTTCTGGAGCTGATGGCACCTGCACTTTATCTCCAGCAGCTTTTCCCCCTTTAGCCCTTTCTTCAGTCTGAAGATGAGTCTTTGTTGAACCTTTCAGAAAGCTGCCTGGCTCGGCAAACTTCATCACCCAGTGTACATTGAAGCCTTGAGGGAAGTCAGACATCTGAACTGTTGCCATAGCAATGAAAGACTGAATTTGACACAGTGGATGAGGCAGCAAGTAGAAGTGCATTATTGACCAAGCAGTCAAGGACGAACAAAAGAGGCTTCTATGGATTTAGATAAATAACACAGTCGTTCTGTTTGTTGAGAAAGGTGTAGAGGGTCACTGTTTGTACCCACTAATGTGCTTTCCCACATCACTGATGCTGGCAAACTCAACACAGTCCAGCTTATTGTGCAAACTTAAAGCTGTAAAACGTTTGTATGTGGCTGCTAGAAAAGTAAGAATATTGTGGGGGGGTTTTTTTTAGTAAAGCGGTCACATGACCACTAACGGTAATTTTATCCCCTTCTCAGTTTTGTAAGTTGTGTGCACGTCCCTGCAGTCTAGTGAAGTAATACAAAATAAACACTCAGTTATAATATATGGACTGTGATTTCAATCTGGTCACATGGAGTTAGTGGAAAACACTGACCGCCTGTCAAACTCAAAACAAATGGGGGCAGCAAATTGCCAGAGTACCTGCTAACTGCTGCTAGCTGTAGCTGCCATTAGCTCGCCGGCTCAGTTAGTTCAGTGAACCGGGGGAGTGTTGGTGTTTACAACACTAGCAGCTTTGGATTGGACGGTTCAGTGCTAGCTGGTTAGCATGCTAACTTCAGTAGATATCTCTGCGACACAGTACATAGACGTTATAACTGTTCACATGCTGTTGATTTTTTAAAATGTTTTTAGTTAAAATTCTAATATATTGCACCTTTAAGAAAACATTTAGTTATTTTCGTCAAACCTTTTGCTCCTGGTCCGATATACAAATACCAGGTCTTTATCTGAATTATTCTGTTTTCTTCTTGAAAATGATGAAATGGCTTTCTACGTTTAATAACCTACATTTCTATCCGTCGCCCTAAACGGAGTTCTTTTGGCTGCTGTGCTCTTTGTTAGCTCTTCCGTTTTTAAACTTGGTGTCAGATACTGCTGCAGGTCCCCCTTTTGCTTGTTCAATTAGAGCCTCCCGTCCTCTGTGACCTTCAGATCAACTTCTCCCTCTGTACAGCCTGACCAGCATTTCCCTCTCTAAAGGAGAGAGCCCAAGCCTTACGTTCAACCTCGTCTGAATGATGCCACTAAGCCTCCACAAAGGATGGAAAGGAAATCTGCAAGAAGAATAAATGACAAATCTCGAATAAAACCATGGACATGCTAAATTTCTCACATAACTGTACTTTACATCAAGGATCTTTTTCAAATGATCATTTTGGTTGTCACGCACTTCGAACAGCTCCAGACTCTTGTCGGAAACCTATGAACTATTTTCACAATTCCTTTTTCTAAAGCTGACCTTCAAACTCGTGTCTGTCTTCAGAGCCAGTGTCTGAAACTGAAAACTTGCTTTCTGCATATGATTCCCTGTCTTGTCAACAGGTGTTGAATGAGTCAACACCTCTGTTTAAAATGAGTGATGCACAGTTGGACACAGTGGTGTCTTGAGCTCACGTGCTAATGATAATGCTAAAGGAATCAGATTAGAAGTCACGTTTCATATCTGTCTATGATTATTTTAATAATTTATTAGAAATTATATTTTAACTTTGGTAACCTCTGAGGAAAGACGTGAAGTTAAAATGTGCTCCTTGTTTTAACTGAGTTTTTACGCAGAGGAGAATCTTGCTGATTAACTGATCACGGTGTAGGCGTTTATCTGTACTGGACATTTGCTTTCCTGTTCCTAGGTAGAGTACTAAATGATTCAGATGAGTAGAGGCTACGTCAGGCTTCCTCACTGCTTGCGTGGAAGGAGTTATCTTAGCAGTCATGCTGAACTTACACAATATCTGCTGTGAGCGATAGGATGTGAAATGGTGCTGTGTGTGTGAAGGAGCACATTGTACATTTCATATGTCTTACATCAGAGGTTACACATGCAGAATGCAAAATGCAGTACAAGTTTAAATAAATCAATAGTGTAATAATAATTTCTAATGTGACATTGTAACCTTCATACCTTTCAGTATAGCTCTGTTTACAAAACCTCATGAACTGAGCTGTGCCTCACTTCCCACCTTTGTGTATTTATGTTAATATTCTTCTCACTGTTGGTGATGATGTGAGGCTGTTTGTTGTTAAAATGTGTGTATTTGACTGTAACTCTTTTCATGTTGCTGTAAAATGATTTGTTTTACAATTGGCACAGACACAAAAGGAATTGCTGGAAGGATAATTAACAAAACTAAGTGTAAAAATAACTATTCCCAGTTCTGTCATTCACCTTGATGTTTGTTTTTGTTTCATACGTCATTGTGAAGCGTTGCTTTTTTATTTTTATTTTTTAAGTTTTTACTAACTTTTCTACCCTGATGTGGATGATCTCATCTCTTTTTCTTCTAATGTTTTATAAAAATCAACACAAAAGCAAAAGCATCTGAAAAGCGGAGCGCACGCTTTATATGAACCCTTGTCTATTGTCTAAAGCAAGGCTTCTCCAGGAAGTCAAGACCCCCATGTTAGTCCCCCGGCAGAACTGCGGGTAAGAGACAGTAAACAGGTCACACGTCTGAACATCACATGATACAACCTAATAATACGTGTTCACTCATTGTCAGGGTAAATCTTGATATTTGAATATTTGGTGTTTAGCTGCACTGAAAACATCACCGCCTCTGGTGATGGCTGTGTTTCTGTGTGTTATAGAACCACTGGTTTCCAGTTGGGCTGTTCACTAAATGAGTTACTTTGTAACTGCAGTTTCATTTAAACCCCAGTTCAAGCGATCTAAACTCTGTGACCCTCACTGTTTTGGGGCTCTTGGTCGTTGGAGCTCCTATCAACGGTTCCTATCAACAGCAGATAGAGAACCAACAGACGAACGGTTCAACTGTAACCTGTTTACTGTCTCGGTTGTTTTCTGTGTAGTCGACTGGCTGTTCAGGGGCAAAGGGTGGGAAGCAGGTTCGTACTTTCAGAGTTTGCAGCTCTGGCCAAAAGTTTCTCTTCTGCACAATCACTTCCTGTTTTCACCAGCTGGTCTAGAGTGCACTCACAAACACACACTGTGTTTTTCAAAATACATGAGCTGAGCCTGCCAGATATAATGTGCTCATGACAGTGGCCTCTAAGACGGCATTCAACAGGAAACCAGAGTTTTCAGAGGTTTAGACCACCATGCTCAGAGAGCGTATGGAGGATTAACACCTGCAAACCAAACTGAAATACAAACAGCTCACAAATAAATATACGTAGTATGTTTTTGTTCACCTGTGACGTGTTTTACCAAGACATAATCAGGCAGAGATTAAGTTAAGATCAAGTCTTTATGCATGACATAGCTGAGAGTAAGCAGCTGGAATATAGTGCTGTTGTTGGTGGCCCCTCAATTTCCCCTTTTTACCGGCGCACTACTGCGGTTTGTGTTCCACTTCTAGTAGAGTGGTCTCATTGTTCAGTATTGTTTCAAACCTGAAATGATCACAAGTCTCATGGCTACCGTATGAAGATATGAGAAAGGAAGGCTGGTTCCCCACCCGAGTTTCAGCTCAAATACAGACCTGCAACTCTTTAAAATGAGCTTGAAAATAAATAATGGCTGATATTAAAAGTAAAGCTCACTGTGGGTGATGTTGAAGACTTCGATTCACACAGCATGTTGTATCTTTTAGATTTTTATTGTCTTCTGTTTTGGAAAAAGTTGACCTTTTCACAAAATTGTACCTTTATTATGTTTACATATTTATTTATCTACGTATTTACATTTTGGAATTCATAAACAAATACAATGCAACATATTCTTTAATGAAAGATTTATGAAGGGTTACATATTCTTAAATGCACATTTGCAAGATATTCATTATGCATGATTTAACTTCCTTTTAACCAAAATAGACACATTGCAGCAGGCTGGACTCTCTGAAGTGACACTACAGTACCAGGAAATGTACTTAACCTCCGTCTGACTTACAAGAACTCTGAAAACTAGGAGACACTTCTGGTCTATTTTGGGTTGGAGCGTGTTAGACATGTGAAACTTGCAATAGTGGAAGGAAGACAAGAGGAGAAAGTACCTACTGTACTCTTTACATACTAAATATTCTCAGTTAACCAATTTTACAATTTTATCACTGCGTAATTCACAAAGTGACAACGCTTTCTTGATCCAATGATGCTACGTAACATAATCAAATGGCTTGTTCTTTCCAACAGTCCAACACAGTGGAGGAACTAAACGGATTTACTCAAGTACCGTTGTCAAAATTTGATGTACGAGTACTTTACTTGCCTATTTCCATTTGATGTCACTTTATACTTCTGTTTCACCACATGTCAGAGAAATATTATACTTTTTACTACATAAATTGAATTGTCAGCGATTAGTTACTTTACAGAAAAAGGTTTTACGTACAGAATGTGTGATCTCTTTGTGATATCTATAAAATCAGTGTTTTCAAGTACCCAAGAGTCATACTATTAAAATCTTACTTTGGTAAAATTGTCAGTCTTAAAGAATCTTACATTAAATGTACCAAAGTATCTAGCAAAAAAAATTAAGTATCAAATGTACAAGTAAAAGTAAATCATACATATATTTACATGTATGCATATACTGTTTTTGTTTTTTTCTCTGATTGTCTGTAAAATACATTAAGTTCAGTTAAACATGCACACATTTGGCTCTGATGCAGCATGTAATCTGAAAGGTTACTAGTAACTAAAGTTATCAAATTAATTTAGCCTGTAAAAAGTACAATATTTGCCTTTGAAGTGTAGGTGGGAAGTGGTAGTACAGATATAAAGTATAAAGTATAAAGTACTGGAAAATAGAAGTAATCATGTAAAGTACAGGTACCTCAAAGTTCAGTTTCAAGCACAGTACTTGAGTTAATGTACTTAGTTACATTCCATCACTGTATAAAACAGGTAAAAAGTAACATCACAGAGATCAACTACAAATGTCAATTACACAGTGATATAGCAGTAATAGTAGGTTATATATAAATATGTAGGGTCCAACACTCACAGGGGTCCAAGGGTCTCCTTGTGATGGGTGCTCATAATACTTCTATACTTTTATTTAAAGCAGCACTATGTAGCTTTGAAAAGGAAATTCAAAACTCAGAAAGGTAATATTTACATTACTGACAAGGTAATAACACAAAATCAGAAAGAGAAATATAGATTTTTTCCCCCATAACTGAATAAGGTCCATGTAACATTGTTTGAAGCCAGAGAGGTGGCAGGGTCCGCCAAATATAAACAAAGTACAACAGTATAGAATTGTGTTGTTCTTTAAAGTCAGTTTGTTCAGTCGTGAAAATCAACCAGTGAAGATCTTCCCAAAAGCGACATAGTGCACTTTTAAGTATATATTTTTTAAATTGTGCTCTGGAGCCAACAGACAGTGAAAACTACTGTTGTGCTTCTTCATGTTTAATCGGTGTAATTAAGCATTTTGACACAGACCAACATCTACGATGTATTTTGTGCGACGGTGAAAAAGTCTCTAGAAATCTATCGAGATCAAGTACAATTAATTGATTGTATTTACTCACTATGATGCACCCATATACAATCAAGTGACAGGTTAAAGGTGCACTGCATAGTTTTGGGGGAGAAATCTTAATCAGGAATGAAAGATTATTTTTACTCCTTAACAAACTAAATAAACAAACTCTCTTTGTTTCCATGACGGAATAAACTGAATAAACAAATTGACCTTAAAGGACAACACCATTTGATACTGTTTTACTTTGTTTACATGTGGTGGACCCCGCCACCTTTCCAGCTTCAAACAGTGTCTTGGGGACCTTATTTTTCCTCTGAGAAGTGAGAAGAGTTTACTCAGTTATGGTAAAAAAAAATATTTCTGAGTTTTTATTATCACCTCATTATACATTGTAAACATTAAAATTCGGAGTTTGAATTTCTTCTCCAAAAACTAGAGTGCTTCTTTAACTTGTAATAATACTTATAAATCCATACACATATATTTGTTATGATTGTATGTGAAAAAAAAAAAAAAGTTTAAAAGAACAAAACCTTTAAAAAACAGCAAAGTCGCACATTTGAGTATCTGGACCTGGTTGTGACCTGACATGTTGTTTGAAAAAGTAATTGGCTATCAAGAAAGTTGCCAATTCCTTTTCAATTGACTAATCGAGTAATTGACTAGTTATTCAAATGTTAGACCGAAAAGAAAAAAGAAAAAAAGAAAGAAAACACCAAAGATTACCAACACACAAGTTTTTCGGAGGGACAGAGGGCGGAAGTTGGAGAGAGAGAGAGAGAGAGAGAGAGAGAGAGAGAGAGAGAGAGAGAGAGAGAGAGAGAGAGAGAGAGAGAGTAAACGTTACTTTCACTTCGCGCAGACTAAAGTTTTGGTGGACGGTCCCTTGGCGCGCAGGGAGCCGGAGAGGCAGCAGAGCGCAGCCGCTCAGTCAGTCCGGCTCAGTGCGACGACACCGCTGTATGAATGACGACGCAGGGGAGCCCCTCACCGCCTCACACGAGCCGAGCCGGAGCTTCTTCTGTCTGAGCTGGATTTAAAACACCCCTCACCTTCACCTCGCTTCTCCCAGCCCGCCCGAGAGAGAGAGAGAGAGAGAGAGAGACATGTCCCCCGTGATGTTCCAGCCTCCATCTTCGCAGTAATAAGGAGCATGAGGAGATGACCGGCGTGTAGAGCCCTGAGGCAAGTGTCTGTCTGCGCTAACAGGTTGGAAGAGGCTCTGATACTCTGATGTGTTAGTTTATAATCAGGCGGCTTAAATGTCACGTTTTATGAACGGAGTTTGGTTGCACATTCTTGTTCCCTTGCTGATTTGGAAAAGATGTTTCTCATTTATCCTACATAATGTGTCAGCCTGTTATCAGTATATACGCACACTTCAGGTGTTACAGAATTCACTCAGACGCATTTTTATTTATGGGATGGTAAGTCAGCCCTACATCTGGCAGACGCTGCAGCTCACACAGCACAAGTTTCCTCTTACTGAAATCAATAGTGTTGAATTACTTTATGGCAAACTACTGGAGATTGCATTCAAAATACACCGTGTTCTGTCTGCGCAGTCATTTGAATAGACTGACATGAAACAGGGCGGAAAAATGTCCCAGATTATCTGTGTTTTTTTTGTGGTGCGTGGTTATTCAGTCAATTTAAGTTTCCTTTTAGTGTGTCTTCACCTCGTTTGACCCCCGGACACTTCTTTCTGTCAGAATATTCAGTGTGTGAGGGTGGAGGTGCATGAATAACGTCTGTATACCGAACTGCAGATCATAAACTGACAGCAGCACTTGAAAAACACACGATAAAAATCGCCTCGGTTTACTATTTTATACCTTAAATTAACATTCATGCATTAAAGGGGAACTATGTGGTTTTTGGAGATGAAAGTCAAAGTCAGAATTTTGATATTTACAATATGAATGAGGTAATAACACAAACTCAGAAATAATTGTCTTTCCCATAGCTGAATAAACAAGCTGTTCTCAGAGGAAAGTAAGGTTTAAAGCGAGAAAGGTGGCGGGGTACGCCAAATATAAGCAAAGTACAACAGTGTGAAATTGTGTTGTCCTTTAAGGTCAGTTTGTTTATTCAGTTTACTCACTATGAAAACAAAGAGTATATTTATTTTGTTTGTTCAGAAGATCTTTGTCTTCTGATTACAGTGTCTTCCCCTAAACTACATAATGCCCCTTTAAACTGCATTGAGACGATGAAAGAAGGGATCAGGTGCACACAAGGCTGTTCAGCTATATGCTCCTGTTTATCAGTGTCAGTTCACATCGTACACACTCTCTCTGTGCTTAAACAGCTTCATAAAGATAAAACCCCCGGGGCTTTAGCGAGAGACGACAGTGTTACAGCACCTAACACACTGCACACGCACAGTAACACACATGTTAATAGTGGACTTATTAACCCCGACTGTGTTTCCTCTGTGTGTCTGTGTGTGTGTGTGTGTGTGTGTGTGTGTTGTGTGTGTGTGCGTGTGTGCGTGCGTGTGTTCCGGTGAGCAGCAGAGGAGCTGACGGTAAATGAGAGGCCGTCACCATGCCCCCGGGGAAGTATGGGATGCAGGAGGAATGGGAGAAGGAGGGGGACCAGGGGATCGTGATGGACTTCCTGCTGCCTACTGGGATCTTCCTCAAATTCCCTGTGTCTCGACACGACACCATCAAGAGCATCAAAAAAGTACGGCGACCTCGAATCTCAATTCAGTCATCAGTCACTGCTTTTAGAGACCAGCAAAACCTTGATAGAATCTTTTTCCCCGCTGATAGGTGATATATGGTGTTATTGCATCATGTCTGTTGCTGCGCTGCAGCTCTGACGACCTCGGTTGCGAAATGCTGTTGTTATTTACAATATTTACTCAATACGCTTTCAGGCAAATTAGTCGCCTTGATATCTCCTCCAGACATTAAACTAATTAAAATCCGAACAACGCTTTCTGCTGCTCTTGATCCATCTTGAAGTTTTGATGCAACTGTGAGAAAGAGAAGGAGCCACAGCTTTCTCTCCTCCTTGGTATACACGGCCAGCTCTCTGCTGAGGCAGATCTGCTGTTAAATGTGAATGTGCCCGTTTCTATGCCAACAGTTCTGCCACTTCAGGCTGTTTGATTTAGCTGTGTTAAGTAATGATACTCTTGGAAGCTGCTAAGATGATTAAGAGATTAAATGTCTTTCCAATCGTGCGTAATTCACAAGGAATTTCTGAAAATGTTCAAAATCTGCCGGGGTCATGTTTTTTTTAATGCACAATAACTTGTCATTGTAGCTCATTAGGTGGCAAACATGTTGTTCCACAGCAGCGTGATTTCTCTCACTTCCCAAAATAGCAAAGATGCAGCTCGAGGTGTTCGCACGACCCCCGGAGCATATGTCTGACACGCACAGAGAACACCCTGTACACAGATGAACACTGCGCCCTCAACCTCCTGCATCGCTTCTGTCTCTTGTTTCAGATGGTTTGGAAAAATGCCAGAAGCGAGGCACTGTTCAGTGCACTGGGTGATCCCGATGCGTACGTCTTCACCTGCATCAACCAGACAGCAGAGAGGGAGGAACTGGAGGAGGAATCGAGGCGCATAAGCGATGTGCGGCCCTTCATGTGCGTCCTGAGGCTGGTGGCGAGGGAGGGCGACCGAGTGGAGAAGCTCACCAACACACAAATCAGCCTGTTGATTGGAAAAGGTCGGCAGCATCCTCCTGTTTGTTGAGGTTGTTAGCGGTTGGTGGTATTGTTGTGCAGATGTTCAGTGTGAGATAAGAAGCAGACTTCTGTCACCGTCTGAAAGTCTTTGAGAGTTTTTGTGATGTAGGTCTTTTGCACCTGCCTGGTTTGAGCTGTCAGAATCACTGGACACGTTTCTTATCTCTTCAGCCAAGCGACCAGAATAATTGATCGATATATGGAATACAGTAATGAAATGAACTAAAGTGGCAATTTCAGACTGAATCGCCATTCAGCTTCAGATGCAATATGTAAGAATTTGTCACCTGTCACCTTCATACTCAAAACAAATAGGCGGCAACATATGACCGGAGTAACCTCTAACTGTAGCACAGGAGCTTTGGACCGGGACGGGCCAGTTCTAAATGGTATAAACAATATAAAGACATCATGATGCCAAAACTGCTATTTATTCTCATTCTGATGGTTATTTTTGTTAAATCTTGAATGTCTTCAACTAAGATTCCTACACATTGCCCCTTTAAGTCTGACTGTTTGCCACTGAGCCATCAGTGCTGACTCACAGTGATGGATATGTCATCATCATTTTCAGGTAACACGGAAGCTTCAGTAGTGGCTGCTCGGAGCAGTTAATGCTTTTGATGTCGACTGAAGAAATATGTTGTTCTGATAATTTTTTATTTCTGTAAATCAACATTCAACAACCTGCACAAAGGTATTTAGGGCATGATGATATGGCCTGAGGATGATATTTTAGGCTATATCGCGATACACAATATATATCACACTATTTTTAAACTCCTCAAAATCACTTCATAAATGCTCGGAACTGGGCGACAATATCTAATACATCAATTTGATTGAGCAAATACCATGATGATATTGTAGGGAATACTGGAATACAATTGTTGGGTGGCAGTGGAGGGTGAGACATCCTGCATACATTCTTAGTTTTGCTTTGATTAGTGATTAGTGAGGCTAACTAATGCTAAGTAACATTTTTCATTCCAGTTAGTACAATTTTGACAAGTATGTTAGTAGTATAGTTTCTAGTAGTATGTTCTCTTTTGTTTTCCTCACTAGGCTTCAGTTCAGCCACTCAAAAAAAGCTGTTGTTTTATGCTTTTTTGGGGTTTCATTGAGTGAAAACATGGCCAGCTCTCAGGTAGATCCAGTAAATGTTTGCATACCAAAGTCATTTTGAAAATTCTAGTTGTAAATATTCAAAAAATGAGCAAAAATTACCAACAAAATGTGAAGAAATTATACTTCTGACGTTATGTCAAACATGTGTAAGTTAGCATGCTAACCAGTTAGCAGTGAAAACACCAACCCTCCCCGGTCCTCTGAGCTCCCAGTCCAGGCAGAGTCAGCTAAGAGGGCTGTGGCTACAGGGCTAAATAGCTAACAGCAGCAACTGTTAGCAGCAGTTAGCAATAACTCTGGTGATATGCTAATTTGTTTGGAATATGAATCGGACAGGTGGCTAATTCTCACGCATTACACCTGTAATTATGATTTCTCAGGTCTGCATGAGTTCGAGGCCCAGAAGAACCACGAGGTGAACGAGTTTCGGACAAAGATGCGCACCTTTTGCGAAGTGAAGGCTCAGGAGCGGCAGGCGTTGCCGTGGAAGCAGTGGATGGAGTACAACTTCCCGTGTAACCTGGAGCCATGCTGCTCACCGCCAGCATGTGGGAGCGTCAAGTCAAAGAACGCCAAGAAGATTTTCATCAACGTCAAGTTTGAGGCTTGCGATGTGAGTCGATCTGCTGTTGTAGTTTTTATGAGTCACACAGTGTGTGTGAAAATGTTACGTTATGATGGGGCAGCGCATGTAGAGAGCTCAACGGCTTTGATTGGAAAAAATGTAGTTCCACCTTGTGTCAACAAATGGCGAGGAGGATGATTTTTAAGTAAGTGTGAGCACCTTTGGAAATCCCCCTCCCACAACACAACCTTCAAAACATCACTCGGGAACAACATCCACAGACATGAAAGCTACATCTGGTCTGATTTACTGTTAAGCTGGCACCTTTATTTTGATGAACTTGTCTGTGGCCCTCACAGGAGAGCTTCATGCTGCAGCAGGACCCTCAGGACCTCCCGGTGGCTCTGATGAAGAGCGCCCTGAAGAAGAAGGCCACCGTCTTTCGCTCTGTGAGACAGGAGCCTGAGGACTACACCTTACAGGTCAACGGGAGGTGGGAGTTCATCTATGGGAACCACCCCATGTGCCAGTTCAAAGTGAGTCTTTGAGTGGAAATACAGCTGCCCTTTTTTTTTCTTAGATTTTATTGTTTTTGTTCAAATTGTATTCTTTTTTCACATTTATTCACCTCCTTCATGTCAACCTAAAGTAGAGTTGCACCTTTGGCAGCGATTTAAAACCTCGACTCTGTGATTGATACGTCTATATCAGCTTGTGCACATTAAGCACTCCAGTTTTGCCACATTGTTCTGTGGGGAGAAAGTTGCATGAGGCAGTTAAATGCGAAGAAGGTGAAAGTGACATAAAAGTTCTGAGGATATAACTGTGTTATTTTTGTGTCATTGACCTAACTGAGGAAAATTCAGTGCCTTGGACCTTTTCTTGTGTTCTCCCTGGTGTTCACAATCCTGGAATTCCTTGAAAAATGTCGATATTAGATACTATTTTCAATATCACGGGGAAAAATGGACGAAACGCTGAGGGCATAAACATTTCTAGAGAGTGCAGCGGCTGCCGGTGGATCAAACTGTGGAGAATGAGTAATGAAACGATTTCAAACATTTCAGATCTGATATGTATTGAAAAAACACAAGTCCTTCCCCTGGAGGGTATTTATTAATAGTCCTACAGTAGATTTGTTTAAAATCACAATTTGTCATCAATAGGTTGTTTTTGCCAAGAAACTGACCAAACAGTGATTGAATCTTTTTAAAAACATTAAAGAGGCACTGTGTAGTTCTGGAGAAGACATGCAAACTCAGATTTTTTATATATTTACAATATTAATGAGGTGATAATACAAACTTAGAAATATTTATTTTCACCATAACTGAATAAACAAGCTGTTCTTAGATGGAAAATAAGGTCCCCAGGACACTGTTTCGATACATCGATACATTTCTAAAAAAATTTTTTACTTTCACATTAAATAGTCCATATATGTCAGTCTGTGTCAAAATGCCTAACGACACACGATTAAACATGAAGAGGCACAAGAGTAGCGGCCACTTTCTGTCGGCTCCAGAGCTGTTACTTTCTCACTGGATGTCTTTTTCGGTGAGTTTGTCCCCGCGTGGCGATCAGCCCTATAATGGCTGAAATGATTGCCGGATGAGGAGCGGGGGTGAGTTGAGGTTTTGGTGGCAGGAGACCCCTCTCGGTGTTGATTTTCAGACTGCAGCTACCTGCAGGGGTGACTCATATCTGTCTAGCAGCCCTGCAGAAAGGAACTGCATCCATCCACACATAATGAGATTTGGGCTGCATTAACCTACAGCAAATGAACTGCCTGCAGGAGTTAACCAGTGCTATCAGAACACTGGGAAATATCTGTGGGTGAACTGACTGATAGATGTACCAGTAAACAGCAAAATCTCTCCTTCTGTCCCCTCCCGCTGTCTTTCAGTACATTTTCTTATGTTTGAGAAATGGCCAAAACCCTCATCTCACCATGGTGCACCACTCCACCATCAGCAAGTATCAGGAGGAGCAGGGCCGAATGTGCAGCCAGGTATTCAAGAGTCGCTCCCTGTCCAGACCTCCTCCACTGCCCCTGAAGAAGGTGAGAGGTCAGCGGACGGATGTCGTCTTTCATTAACAGAGCGGCGCTCTTTCTTTCTCTCTCTTCGACGATGTTGCTCCTCAGCCGGACCGTGGACTTTGAACACATGCTGTGGAACACAGTGTTGATAATTTACACCTCTGCTTGCATTTACCGTAGCTCCTTTTGTAGTATTAACTACTTTGTTAGCTTTTATCTAACACGATTCACAGAGAAAACTATTAGCAGTACAGAACAATAAGATGTGACTGTTTTTCAGACTTAATCAAAGTAGCTTGGAGACGTTTTTGTCAGTGCCTCCCAGTTTCAGAGTTTGTTCCCTTTTTTTACTCTCTTTTGAAAGTCTGCTTTGTTGTTACTATCTTTTGCCAAACAGGAAAATGTAGCAACAGTTTCATGACTCGAGATTCAGCGAATGGCATGAATGTAGTTCAGAATACAAAGAATGGGAGGGAAAAATGAAATGTCCTCTCGTCCTACAGCAGAACACCTCCTCTCTGTGGTCCATCAATGAGCCCTTCTACATTCACCTGCTGCAGGGCAGCCGAGTCAACGCAGACGAAGGAATGAAGGTCGGTGTGGTTTTGTGTGGGTTTTCTCTGACTTTGCTGCTCAATGAAGTGTGGCGTTCACTTGTTTACCAATATCTCTATTTCAGTTGTACGAACGGCGGGAGGTTGACATGTAAATGACAGCGGGGGTCACATGGTGCAGACCACACGTTTCCCATAATTCATCAAGGCGGTTGGTTAAACTTCAAAACAGGAAGTGGGGAGGGCCTATCTGATTTTTACGTCTCACTCTGAGGCCTAGATTCTAAGAAAAAAGGCAGACTTCATGGTGTCTCTCCCTCTCTCGCTTTCAGTGCACTTCTTTTTTTGAAGCCGATGCATGCATGTTGTTACTATTGCAGACGGGCCCTGAGCTATGTCGAAATTTGTACAAAGTGTCCGTGTCGGTCAAATTCAAGACGTTTCCCTGCAAATGTCAGAGGTGGAGCAGAAAAGAGTAGCTGATCAATCAATTAGTCAATTGAAAGAAAATGTATGCAAACTAATTGCCAACTAGTTCGATGATCGTTTAAAGGAACAGTTCACCAAAGATTTTTAATTCATTATTTTACCGCATCTCCTAAACAACTTAAGTGGGCGACAAAAAAACAAAATGGCTCCACGTGTCCGGCAAAATCCCAAGATCCCAAATTAGTTTTAAAAAGACATTATTTTTTTATCCTTTTTTATGTCAAAATCTTCAGTGTCGCTGCTGAGCTAAAAGCATTAACACGCATCTCGTCTGACGCTGGTGCAAAAGCTCGATCGCACGTTAAGGATGTAGATAACATCTTTTCAAATCAATTTGGGATCTCGGGGCTTCCGGAGACTTCGATTACGCCGGACAAGTCTTATGGAGCCAGAGTTTTCATTTTTGGGTGAACTTGTCCTTTAAGTCATTTTTACAAACAGGTTCCAGCGTCTTAAATGTAGGACTTGCTGCTGCTCTTCTTTGCCATTTATGAATGAAAAGTCAGCTGGAGAAAAGAAGCAATGTGAGGACGTCATTTTGGGCTCGAGGCGACATTGTTAAACAGTTTTGTGACATTTTATTGACTGTAATTAATCGTGAAAATAAGATTCATCGATGATGACAATCGAGTTGCAGCCCTAGTTTTATAGCATTTCGCAAACAGAATTTTTGACAAAGAAGAAGACGAGAGCGAGGACACACGCAGGGCAGTCTGTTAATGTGTGTCTGTGTGTTTGTGATTCAGTTTCATAACTGTGTTACTGTTTGGATGGGTTATTAAGTGTAAGTGCACTTCCGGCTGCTGCCTCAGAGCACATCATGACTGATGGCAAATTTGTCCTGTCACATAATTATCAGTCATGTCTGCAGTTGGCAGGCGGAGGCTTGAAAACACAGCCCGGGGGAGAATAGCCACTCGTAGATTTTGTAAATATAGATTCAGAATATCTTGATTTGCCAAAAGGCAGGAGCTTAATGGTCGCAGAATATTGGATTTTGAGTCCGGCTGGTTGTTTATCGCATTCAACTGACTCTGCATGCCACCTGCTTACATTCTGAATGTGTGTAGACCCATTGACTCATAGCCCGAGCTACACAGGAAACTCTGAATCATCTGGTGAAGTCTGTCAGTCTTCCACAAACAATCTCCCTCACCAAAGTGCTTAACTGTTCAGCTCACAAACCGCACGTCTCCACCTAATCACTCCTGTGTGTGTGTGTGTGTGTGTGTGTGTGTGTGTGTGTGTGTGTGTGTGTGTGTGTGTCCATCCATCCAGCTGGTGGTGCAGGCCGGCCTGTTCCACGGCAGCGAGCTGCTCTGTAAGGTGGTGACGAGCTCGGAGGTGGCCGTGTCCTCTGAGCCGCTGTGGGATCAGAAGCTGGAGTTTGACATCAACGTGGCCGACCTGCCTCGCATGAGCCGCCTGTGTTTCGCTCTCTACGCCGTCATAGAGAAAGCCAAGAAGCCCCGAGGCACCAAAAAGAAGAATAAGAAAGCGGTGAGTCCGTCAGAGAACCGTGGCATCTTTTCGGGCCCCAGTGTACGGCTTGTGATTGAGTAGGCGAGTGTTTGGGCTGGTGGGTGTGAATTTGTTAGCAAGCACAAACAGATCTGTTTCCTCTCCAGTGTGTAGTGTGCACAGTCAGTGTGTGTGCTGTGTGGGTGTGTTTTGCTGCTGCGTCTGGTTGTGCAAGGGTGTTCAGTGGCAAAGCTGCGGTTAACATTTCATCCGCTGCAGCTCTTTTATCTGTACATCGCACCAAGGAAGGAAGGAATTGGCAAACATTTTCAAGGAATTCTGAATCCATCTGTACAGATGCACTTCATATTTTACAGCACAGACGCTCGCTGAGCATTTTACCTTTTAATTGACTTCTCATCTTTAAGGCCAAACCTGAAGTAGGGGCCTAAAAACTGTGCAAAGCAACCTACTGCTACTCAAGTTTCACAGTTATTTTCACAGTTATTGTTTGTCATCATAAGCACAACAGTGACAGCGAAGCAGCCGTTTTTGGGCTCCATCCAACAACGCTCATACAAATATAAAATATATTAAATATGTTTATATATTAAAAAGCCTCACAGCTGTGGATTTCTTTTAAAAAACGTGAAGTGAAATACATTTTTTGAACAAAAATATGCATATATGCAATATCTCTTTGAATAACAGTGGATGAAGAACGGAACCTTGTGGCACCCCAAGTTTTGTACAAGATCAGTACATAAAGTAAAGTAATTTGTTTCATAAAATTCACTGATCAACAGTATTAAAAGCATGAGAGAGCTGTAACATATACAGTACATATATGTACAGCTGTTATGTGTTTTGAGGCGATGATCTCAAAACACTTCACCTCAGTGTGCAGTTGGTTTCACTGAGTTTTGTTCTTTTGTTTTAATTTTTAAAGATTTAATTCTGCATATTTATGTGCATCTCAACATCATTACATATGAGGTAAACCTCCTTGATTTTCGAGGCTTAAAGGTTTGAATGAATGAATGTATTCAAGACACAAATGTCTAATTTGACAGAATACACTTATTACATTTAGTCCTGATTGACAGAAAACTGATGTGCACATGTTTCAGTCATAAACTTCACTTTCCAAGCAAAAATGCCAGAACAGTTGTTGGTTGACAATTTGCTGCTTTTCTCTCTTTTATTCCATTGTTCTTCGAATGTCTTTGGACTGTTGACTGGACAAATTTAAGATTTGATCTCGAAGGACACTTTTTGAATTTTTTTTAGGAACAAAATTATTAATTGAGAAAATAAGATAAATTAGTTGTAAAGTTGAAGCCCTAATGACATTAAGATTTTTTTTTTTAATAATATGCTACTTCCAGTGTTGTGAACAGTGAAAGTAAAAGTAACTGATATCAAATGTACTTACGTATAAGAAGTAACTTTCTGGCAATAAATAATAATAATGATAATAATAATTTACTTAAAAATATAAAAGTACAAGTAAAAATAAACTACACATATGCTTACATGTATGTATAAACTGATACTATAGGTTGACTGATTACTTGTCTGTTTTTTTGTTTTTGTTTGTTTATCTCATTGTTGATAAAATGAATTAATTCAAATTGAATTCAAATTGTCCAAGAGCCTCCACACTGTAGTGGAAGTATCAAGTAGTAGAAAATGGAAATACTCAAGTAGAGTATAAGCACATCAAAATTTTACTGAAGACCAGTTCATTATTACTGTAAATGTATTTAGTTACATTCCATTACTTTATACTATTCTACTATTAGTAACGTAAATAAAATTCCAGACGTGGCAGACTAAGGTTAAGTTCTTACCTCCTTCTCACCATTTATTTATTGTTTTTAGCCTGTCTTGTTCACGGACTTACATATACCAACAGTAGTACTACACTGACCGACTGCACCGGAAACAGCAAATACTGTACGCTGACATGTACAGTGAACAACAGCAAATTCCTCTTTTTTCTGCAGCTGTGGGCAACATGCTCTCTTAAACAAGTCGCCCAGGTGGGTTTCTGGGCATCGAGGCCACTTCCGCTTTTTGAGCCACTTCTCTCTTCTTTTGCCCGGAAGAGAAGTCCTGCTGTCAGGCAGACAGGCAGAAGTTGAGCGAGTGTAGCCGCTCTTATTTCTGTGCATCGTCTCTTTTTTTAACCGGGTACATTTACAGCCTGAGTGTGTTTTTTTTAATGTGTTATTGTTCAGCTGATCTCTGCCTGGAACTCATTTCCATTTTTGCTGCTTCACATTCCAACGCTTGAGACCTTATAAATATAACGTCGCTGTCAAGAACATTTTTTTTTACTTGAAACTGTAAAGTCCTTTGCTTCACATTTTATAATTTAACACAATGAATTATGAAGTAAAAGTTGCCATATAGACGTGCTTCATTAAAGGATTAATGGGTCTCTTCATGTTATTTGATTCTAAGTCACGACATCTGAAATAAAGCAGATGTTGTACAAGAGATATTTAATAATTCAATGCATTTTGGATTAATTGATGAAAAGGTTTTATTTCTAAAGAATCTTAAAAGTGTCACAAAAAATGATTTGGTTGAAAAGAGCAGATAGATGTTGAAATAGATAGAGAACATACTTTATATCCCACAAATGACTAACTTTTATATGAATTTTTACAAGAAAACATATTTTTTATTATTTTGTTTATTTTGTAACTAAATGAATGGATTTTGTCGCTGTTGATCAAACCTCAACACAACTGTGATTAAAAACGAGAGTACTCTTCGTCACTTTCGCTTTCTCTTGGCGTGACTGCTTGCAGATGGTCTCCAAAGCCAGTCAACCAGCCTAATCCTCCTTGTCCCTCTCCTCAGGACTGTCCCATAGCCTGGGTGAACACCATGGTGTTCGACTACAAGGACCAGCTGAAGACCGGGGAGTTCCTCTTGTCCACTTGGCCATCTGTTCCTGGTACTTTCAGCCTCTTCTTACATCTCCTCCTCTTCAAAAGCACCTCGCACGTTAACAGCCTCCTCCACAGCGCCTGGCAGCACACAGTGAGGGCTGAAATACCCAAAGTGACATGTGGCGCTAGCAAAACCCCGCATATTCACTCGTTATGTGTTTGCTGATGCACAAGATGGTCTTTATAAGATGTGGAAATGACTGTAAATCAGGGTTTTGTATTGTTTTTGGCACTTTTCGAGATACAAAAGTGAAAATAAAAATTCTGCTCACTAAATGGATTAAAAATCTTCCAAATAAAACATTTCATATCTGACATTTATATCACAGATGACAAAGGCGACCTGTTGAACCCGATGGGAACAGTCGAGAAGAACCCCAATGTGGACAGCGCTGCCGGGCTTCTCATTCGCTTCAGCAACATCCGGCCACATCCTCTCTATTACCCTCCACTTGACAAGGTGCTTATTCCCTAAAGGCTTTATTTCAGGCCACTGATATTTGTATATGCACTAGTCAAAGAAAATCCCCATCTGTTTTCAGATAAGTGACGTGGAGAGGAATGGTGATGCAGCTATCACCACTAAAGAAGAGGTGAGACTTTCTGAATCTCACATTTTACAATTCTCACACAGTCGAAGCTGAAGCGGCCTCCTGCTGACCACGCGTTTTGGTTTTACATGTTGTTGTCGCTCTCTCGTAGTACATGAAGCTAAAGGAAATCATGGACAACAAAAACTACACAGAGTTCTTTGAGGATGAGAAGGAGCTCCTGTGGAAGCTTCGTGCAGAGGTCCGCGACCGTTACCCTGAAAGTCTGTCCAAGCTGCTCCTCATCACCAAGTGGAACAAGCGTGAGGACGTAGTTCAGGTACAAATCGAGAGAGAATTTTCCCACTATGATCAATTTTGTTTTACTTGATCACAGAGTTTTAACTTGGGTCCTATTTTTTTTTATATATTTTGGCGTTGATAATGAGTAATTTGTACAAAAAGTTTGGTACAATGGTCCTAGGAAACAGGCTCAGACTGCTATTGTCTGACAACATTGTGGAAATGATCCCGTCAGAGATAGACCTTTTTGTAAAGAGTAGCATTCTCTTTGTTTAAGCAGAAATTATCATTAAAATCGCTCCGTTCAAAGCCACCAGACTCCATTGATAAAAAACATTTTACCTCACAGAACATTTGCACATTGTTGCTGGTCTACCGCAGCCTTGATTGTTCCGTTTGTTCCTGTTATTGTGGAACATTCTGGACTAATTATCTCTGTGTGGATCCTCTCATATGGCCCAAGTTTGAAAATACTGCAGTTACCTTTAACCCATCATTATGTGCAGAAATACTCATTTTGTCAGTAGGATTCATCCACTGAGGATGACAGAACAGAGCTAGCATGGCTGAAAACTCAAAACGCTCCTCGCTATGGAGCACTGATCCGGCCCAAATCAGAAATAAATACATGAATGGCTCAATACATAAATTAATAATCGATTAAATGCCCCCAAATTAAATTGAAAATAATACAGAAATAAATGATTACATTTAAAAATATAGTAAAGTAAACAGAAATTGGAAAGTAAAGAAGTAGTTGAAATTATACAAAGGTAAATTGATTAATCTTTGCAGCACTACCAACCAGCAAAGCTCTTGAAAATGTATTTAAAGTAGAAACACAGTACACTGAAGCACTTGGGTCTCGTGAGAAGTTAAGTCTGTCATCAAACGCATAAGAGTTTTCACTCTCCTCAGATGGTGAGTTTACTGAGGAACTGGGCGGACCTTCCTGCCATCCACGCCTTGGAGCTCTTAGACTACAGTTTCCCCGACCCAGCGGTCCGTTCCTTCACCATCAGATGCCTCAGGAAGCTCAGGTACACATTTACTTCCATGTTTTTGCTCATATTCAGAGATTGTAGAGGCTGCTGCTTGTGAGCCATCCTACCCCAGATGGTGTCGCACTCATTGTGTCACAAAATGATCACTGATGGAACATTTTCTGTGCACGCAGTGATGACGAACTGCTGCAGTACTTAATCCAGCTGGTCCAGGTCTTGAAGTACGAGTCCTATCTAGACTGTGACCTCACCACCTTCCTGTTAGAGAGGGCTCTGTCCAACAGGAGGATAGGACACTTTCTGTTTTGGCATCTCAGGTGAGACGCAGTCCAGCAGTCCAAAAATAAATCAACACTGCGTTTGTCTGCAGACCTTTGTTTGATCGGAGAATTTGTGTGTATTGCAGGTCGGAGATTCACGTGGCGTCTGTGAGTTTGCGCTTTGGCCTGATTCTGGAGGCGTACTGCAGGGGAGACATCCAACACATCAAGATCTTAACCAAACAGGTAAACTCACACACACTGACACCCTCTGACTTCAAACTTGTGTGTTTTTGTTTTGAGCCTCTCTGTCTTACCTCTCCTGCTCAGAACGAGGCTCTTGGCAAAATGAAGGCTCTGAGCGACTTCGTCAAGTCGGGCTCCCAGAAGATGACGGTGGATGACCTGAAGCTGTGTATCAGACAGGAGTCCTACCTGGAGGCCCTGTCAGACCTGCTGTCACCACTCAACCCCAGCATCGTCCTCACTGAGATCTGGTTAGTGCCACACACACACACACACACACACACACACACACACACACACACACACACACAAACACACACACATACACACACCAAACACACACTACAGACTACTGCTTAATCGGATTTCTGGGGCTGATTTGGTCCTTTTCTGGGTTTACTGAATTACCAAATAATACATTTATGTAGAATATTGACAATTGAACCCTAGACTTTATTCTAAATTATTCTAAACGCCTTCTTCAGTGTTTGAAAGGTTACTTTTGAAATGTAATATGTTACTAGATCACGAGTTCTCCTGTTAGAAATGTAATAAGTAATCTAGATTTTTTAAACTCAGCAATAAAGCTGAAAGGGCCTAAACACACACATTTAAACCAGACATTGTATCATCGGCATTTTCACTGCTGGTAAACAAGATATACATTCCACAGTAATGTTAGAGCCTTTTTTTCTCATTTCATAGGGAAAATGTTGTTGAATTTCGTGCACATTTTCACTTCAAAGGCAATAGTCGCACATCCAGCTCTCAGATGTAGGTGTGTTGGAGATTATCACTTCAGTATTGAGACGAAATAATCCTGCTCAGCAACACAATTTATTAATAAACCAAACCTTTCGGTTCCCCTAAAACCTTCATCGAGAGTGTTTCAGACAATTACTTACGATCTGACAACGATCTTGAATATAATTTGGTCAGCTGGTGGCAAGCATGACAGGCCGAGGTTGTTCAGAGCAGTGCCCCTTGACTTGACTTGCAAATCAACAGAATGATCGTTGTAATTTACATGTAAAATGAATATATGTAAACCCTTTGTTATCACCAACATTTGATTAGAAACTGTAATTTGATTAGATTTTTTCTCTGTGATTGTAAAGGATTAAAAATTACATTTATTAAGTAATTTAATGAAGTATCGCTGTTACATATACATAGCTAGTCACCCCCCAACACTCATCATACACCTACAATATTTCTCACAGCTAAAATCCTTACAGATAAAGTTGGTACTATTTGTCTCCAATCTGTTCATCTTCATCCCCTTGGGCAGTGTTTTTTTTTTTAAATATTGTTTTGTTCGTGCTGGACAAAATGTTCTATTTTCCTACAGTAGCCCACAAGCGACAAAAGTCATTAATGCATACATATTTAACAACTTTATTTGTAAAATGTCACCAGGATTAAAAACCAAAAATGCAACAGTATTTTGTAAACCAGGCATTTTCTCTACTGTCAAGTGCAGTTTGTCCTCAGTCTATGAACCCGACACAGTTATAACGATCATGTGTTCCATAACGAGTGTGTTTGCCGTTGCAGTGCAGATAAGTGCAGGTTCATGGACTCCAAGATGAAGCCGCTCTGGCTGATGTACAAGAACCCCTGTGCTCAAGGAGACATGGTGGGCATCATCTTCAAGAATGGAGACGGTGAGATACGAGAGAATCTGAGTACATGGCCACACACATTCAGCACCAGGATCTAAAGCATAAAATGTAAACACAACCTTTCGCTCATCACCTTTAGATCTTCGGCAAGACATGTTGACCCTCCAGATGATCCGGCTCATGGAGAATTTATGGAAAAAGGAAGGCCTGGATCTCAGGTAGAGTACAGTCAGAGCAGTTGTTTACAGCAGCTGTTGATGCTTTTGCGCACAAAGGACCAGCCTGATGCTGTTCTTTTCACCCCGCACGCACTCACAGGATGATCCCATATGGCTGCTTGTCCACTGGGAACAAGATGGGTCTTATCGAGGTGGTGAAGAACTCAGACACCATCGCCAATATCCAGCGTAACAGCAGTAACAGTGCCGCCACTGCAGCCTTCAACAAGGACGCCCTGCTCAACTGGCTCAAATCGAAGAATCCTGAGTGAGTTTGATGATTTCCTTTGATAATCTTATTGATGTCTCTTGGAGTGATGGAGCTCTTTAACCACAGGAATCCAGCATGGGGTCCAATAATATGTACACAGACGCTGTTCAAAGCCACAGTGTTTTATCCATCCATCAATTTTTCTAGTTGTTGGGGTCAACAACTGGCTGAGCAACTCAAGTTTGCTTTAGAAGGCCAGCATACGGAATTGTTGTTTGCTGTTATGTGTAATGTAGTGTTATACACAACAGAAAAATAGTGGTGGAATGTAGCTCCAAACAAAAGTGTGTTCACTGAGATCCATGAGTACAAATATGTGTTATTTCCTTTTCCTTTTTTGCAATAGGGTAGTATATTGATTTTATTTATAGGACAACTTCTGTGAAGATTTGTCTGAGTGCATTGCAAGATGTGTGAAAAAACAAGCCATGAAAGTGCATCAACTATAGCACTGAAAGTATTTTTTGTATGGTAGGGAATTGAAATGCAGTCTTGGTGTGAAATGTGTCACATCCGCTGGCTCTGTTTTGAACAGACATTTTTGGCATTGTTGGTCAGACTTTATTTAAAAGCACCCCTGTTTTGCTTTTCTAAGAATGCATGTAAGCAATAAATAAATGGTCTCTGACGCACAATAAGGTGTCCGTAAGCAGATACAAGGACATTTCAATCGTCAACAACTAGAGCTTTGCCTGTGCAGCACCCAATCGTAGAGGCTGGTGTGTGAATAGATTAAACAGATAATAAATGATAATGCAGTAAAACAGAATTTGATTATATAAGATATGTCTTCAAAGGAGGTGTTATAATTGTCAAAAAAATACTGTTAATTCATAAACACTTTAAATGCTTATGATATCTGCTGACATTAAGTTATAGTGTGATATTAAATTGATTAAATTTTTATAGTTTAAGTTTAACAACAAACAATCATTATAAATAATGTCCAGTGCTGCAGCTCTGTATTCACCCTCTGTCTGAAACGCTTTGTTTTAGCTCCTGTCTCTTTAACCCCCCCCCCCGAATACCCAGTCTCCTCTGATTGGTCAGCTCACACACACCTGAGCCAACATCGCTAACAACAGAGCAACTGAGCAAAATCGATTCTTACGTCGTATATTATACAAATGTGTGACATGGTGACGTAGTGTGATGTCACAAAGTCACTGAATTTAAGGCGGGACCACTGCCGAGGTGTTTCAGGAGCAGGGTTTTCTGTGGGAGAGAGGAGCTGCTGTACGTTCGGACTTTGACCTTTGTAAGGAAAAAAAGAGGAAATGCAATCGACCTCCTGTCAGGACACACAGGTGCAGAGAATGTAACTGTTCTTTGTTGACAGTATGAACAAAATTCTTTTTCCCATCTATGTTGGGAGCATTTAAGTTTAATGCTTCATGAAATGTTGTCTGGATGTCTGCGCGTGTGGTTTAAATTGTTTACTTCAAAATATTTACTATGTGCAGCGTTTCCAAACCATGACAGACCGACACAAAGTGCATAGGCAGACTACAGCTTCAGGAACATTAAACGAGAGTAGATTTTTATTTGGTGCCAGACTGTCTGAAGGTCTTGTCTTTTCTGAAAGCTCCTCGAAGAGAGAGAACCATTCAATGTAATGAATAAGCCTTTTGTACGTCACGTTGGCAAGACAGGCCCCGCTGACTGCGAGACAGAACAGAAAGGTAATTAGTTTGAAATGCTGCAGCACCCAAAATGGAGCGGAGAAAATTAGTAAAAGCTTGACAAAGTGAGCCCCCTGCACGTCTAGACTGTGAGAGGAAGTGACAGTCAATCATTAATAGAACTCAGGAACTCTTCTGTGAATATTTCAGATAGCAGTGAGGAAATTCCACCCCATGAGTATTTGTGTGTATGTGGATACATAATAGTAAATGTACAGTAAATGTAATGTAAGAACAAAACTTACTCATGCTTTGCTTCCTTCTTTTCCCCTTTTCCTTTTTCTTTCTGTCACCAGGGACAAACTTGATCAAGCAATAGAAGAGTTCACGTTGTCCTGTGCTGGCTACTGTGTAGCTACTTATGTCTTGGGCATCGGAGATCGTCACAATGACAATATCATGATCAGGGAAACTGGACAGGTACTGTGATAGTTCATTAAAACACTGAAATCTACCACAAGGGGCGATTAGACATGAGGCGGGGAGTGGGTGGTCCTTTAAGCCCATGCCGGACCTGACTTTACGTCATGATGTGCAAACTTAGTGCCCAAATCAAAAGTGTGGCATTTTCACTGTGTATAAAAAATGAAACAAATACAAATTATTCTTCTCTTTAAGATTTAATATTGATTGGTATGTCAAGGTTTAATAAGGAGTAATGATACAAAGTTGTGACTTCCAATGAGTGTTTTGTGAGAGCCAGAAGTTCATTTTCACCTTCGCTCCTCAGCTCTTCCACATTGACTTTGGGCATTTCCTGGGCAACTTCAAGCGGAAACTGGGCATCAACAGGGAGCGTGTGCCTTTCATCTTGACGTACGACTTCGTCCACGTGATCCAGCAAGGACGGACGAGCAACAGTGAGAAGTTTGAGAGGTACAATATTTTTGTACTAGTCTTTATCCTGCTCTTATATTTTAAGACCTGTACAGAGTGTAATTTTTTAACGTTTGAAACTATCAAGATTTTCGAATGAAGCTTCGAATGTCTATCTTCATAATTTATGACCTCGACACCTTGTCTTGTAAGATAACCTGATGAAGGTCTAAGTGCCGAAACGTTGTTGTCATTAAACTTAATTGCAAGTGAAGTAGACGGTGTTCGGGAGTCTTTTTCCTCATGACGTCAACACCTGAAAAAACAAAGAACATTCTTAATTTGAATAAAGTGATTCATCAGACTTAATGGAGCGGCGAGCACTAAGCGAATACAAACACATAAAATGACTCATTCTTTTAATGACTTAGATAATTAACTAAAACAGTGTTAGAGCTGAAAGAGGTTTTTTGTTAATGTGGTAATATACATGTAATTTAAGGTGGCTGCTAGACTGTCACATTAAAGGGTAACTTCACCTATTTTACACATTAATTTGTGTATAAAGGTCTTGTGGAGTTCTACTGCATATGTGAAAAAAATAGAATAAACCTTTTTGTGGCTCCAGAGGAAGCTGAATGTAATCTGATAAATGGCATCCAGTGATGTCACTCAGTAGCAAAAGTTGCATAGTGGGTAATGTAGGCGCCAGGTCTTAAAGAACATTCCACTCGTATGGCGTTGGCCTCACTGTTGGACTCATCGCGGAAAGTTTAAAACCATATGTTTTATAACCGATGGCTGATTATCACATCCATGTTGTCAGGTTCAGGGAGTACTGTGAGCGGGCCTATAAGATTCTGTGTCGGAACGGGACGCTGTTCGTCAACCTCTTTGCAATGATGAAGGCAGCAGGACTGCCAGAGCTCACCTCCTTCAAAGACATCCAGTATCTGAAGGTACACAACAGCGCTGGTGGTAATTCTAACGATGCTGATGATGATGATAATAATGATAATGATATTGACAGTGTTTCTTTATTTGTTTTCAAAAGGACTCTTTAGCTTTGGGGAAATCAGAGGAAGAGGCACTGAAGAATTTCAAAGTCAAGTTCAACGAAGCTCTGCGGGAGAGCTGGAAGACGAAGGTCAACTGGATGATGCACTCCTTGGCCAAAGATAATAGACCGTGAAGAACACTGCACCAAGGGACCGGAGGAAAGACCAAAAATTATGGATTTTAATTTATGGAGATAAAAGGGATGAAAATACAATCAAATATTTTACTTTATTAATGGCATTCAAAGACACTCAGCAACTGTTTACAACTTACTGGCCTGTCTGTGGTACATAACGACTAAGTGGAGGCATCCAAGGACAATGATACGACCATGGAACATGTTTTCAACACACCGGTATCTTCACAATGACGGAAATACATCACACTCATCCTTTACCCGTCACACAACGGAATGCCTTTGCCTTGAGGACATATCAACAAAATATGTATAAACTATGCTTTTTTGATGTGTTAGAAATTGCTACTTGAAAACCACCTGCTTATGCAGAAGCGTCATGAATCACTGGAACAGAAGCTCAGATTGAAAGTTCATCTCACCGACTGCATTACTCAGCAGGGAGCAAACTGCAAACGAACTTTATGACGGCTTTAGTCGTGGAGTACAATAACAGGGCGGTAGTTTCACCTCAAGTCTTTTGTAAGGTTTACAACCCTCGATGACTATGTAATTTCCTCTCATTTCAACTGCCGGTTTGCAATTGTGTCTTGTTCTTTTATTTTTTTTTTATTTTGTGGTATTTTATTTAATTTGGTAACTCTGCAGTACTTGTACAAAATCATGAAGGATATTTTAAAGAGATGTGTTTTACTGCTGTATCACTTATTGATGTGTAATATTGCCTTGAAGTACAGTATGTTGCCTTTGTAGTGCCGGTAGACAGGAAGCATTGTAACATCATACAGATTATTGTAAGGTGAGAAAATAACTTGACATGGGACCTTTAATTTAATAACATCCTATTGTACCAGCCTGAGTCCCAGCAGACTCTTACCAAACAGCTACTGTGCATCAAAGCAAATAGTTTGATATTTTGATAAATATGCTGAGAGTTAGATGGAGAGTTCATTATCACTCTCATGTCCGTGCGTTAGGTATGCCGTACTTTTTGGGCCCCCACTACACGCACATTTTGATATTTGGTAAACAAACAAAATGACTTAACTGCCACATGATGATTATTATACCTGTTAATTTAGTTTAGATAAATATTTCAGCTTATTTATTTATATTTCTGTAGTCATGCGCAATTGGCTTAGCTTATATTTATTGGAAAAATTTAGCTGTGTATGTTAACAAATAAGTAAATATATAAACATGGACATTTTAAATCGTAGATTCTGAAAGATTTTTATGTTTTTTTACATATTTTGAAATATATGTTATATGTTAAACATTATTTAAAGGTGCAATAATTGACCATCTGTCGAAGGTCTCGCAAACAAATGGGGTAGCATAGCACCAGAGTAACTGCTAACTTTTGCTAACTGGAGTTGCCGTTAGCCGTGCAGCTTGCAGTACAGACTGGGGGCTCAGTGGTATTACGAGACAGAGCCAGGGCTAGCTGGTTAGCATGATGACTTCAGTAAATATTTCTGCAACACAGAACATAGACATAAACTGTTATTTCTGTTTGTTGGTTTTAACATGTTTTTACACCAATTTTTTCATATTAAACCGTTATTATAGGCAGTATATGTTCTTTTCCCTTCTGCCCTCTACTGGCAAGGAGGCCCGAGGCATGTGCCTAAATCCCGCCAGGCTAGTTGGTGAACAGTGTTCACCTTTTGACTGAGCATTGCTACTGAATTCTCTCTGTTTCATTTTATTTAGCTAAGCTAAGCTAACTGTCTCCTAGCCAGTCTTCATATTTAATGGACATGAGAGTGGTTTCGCTTTCTCTCGTCTAACTCTCTGCAAGAAGACAAATAGGTGTATTTTCCAGAATGTAGGACTATTCCTTTAATCACAGCTATCATGAGCAAATTAAAACTAAATGTTCTCAAGTGCCAGGCAAAGATATTGTTTGGTCAAAGGATCAGACAAAAATAATGAATACATGAGGCATTAAGACCCAAAAATGTAAATCATCTACGGACTCATATAAGCCATATACTGGTTCTTTACACACGGACCTTCTGACAGTGTGAATCTGGACCTTGTATGCTATCTCAGATGATACTGTCTGTCTGTGTGTGTGTGTGTGTGTGTGTGTGTGTGTGTGTTACTCTCTGATATTTAAGTTATACACTGTAATTCCCATTGCATTTTAGGACTGATGAGCCAGGTGCCATGAAAGAGATATCATGCTTGTAGTGTCAAACACCTCCATGTTTTGACATATCTAATGCTGTTCAAAATGGTGTTTGTCTGTTCAAGCTGTATGATTTAACTCTATGGTGCTTTCAGATTATTTTACATGCTGTATATCTTGCCGTCAGTCCTGCAGTGAAGACGATGAGCCTTCTCACAGCCTTCTCATTTGGCATGACAGTCAATGATCTGCACCGTTTGTGTGAGTCTCTGTACGATGATGACTTCTACAGCATAGCAAGAGTTGCTGTAGATTACACAGCGAGAAGATTTAAAAGCTTCTGAAATATTCACTGTGGACTCGACTTTAAACATGGGTCATCACTGTCCCTCAGTATGGGCTCAGCTAAACACTGCTGCTTTAAGCTGCTTTAAGCCGTGAGGAGTGGGTCTATGGAGTTGAGCTACTTTTGCAAGTTGTAAAAATAAAATGTACTGCTGTTGCCTTTTGGACTGATTGTAATTCATGAATTCAGTGAAATGGTACAAATCTCCTCAGATTCAGGCCTCATTCTCATGTGTGCAGCTAAAACAGATAGATCCTCCTGACCTGTACTTTATCTGCATCCTGTTTTTATATTTGTTTCACTTGCTGTTGGGAGGGAAACGTGCACTCAATAAACACTTTGCAACAGCAGAGCTCACTGATGCTTTCAAGGATCCAATATATCTGTTAGCTTTTCTAACTGTTTGCAGCCTCCATTTCATTTCAGTGCTCTCCTGTATGAGACAGTGGGAGTGCATGCCTCACAAAGACGTGTGTTTTCCCGTTCATAGGTAAAGTTTAGAAAATCAGAAGATCCAGTTTTTAGAGCACAACAGACAGATGTGTCTGTTTACAACTGAACAGAGGAACGGTAAATTAATTATTCATTTTATGTATCAATCAATGGACAATAACCTTATCTGAACCTCTGTTATTTTTAACAAATGTTAAAAATAATGTTTAAATAATGTTTCTTCCTCATTTGGAGCTGCAGCAATTCTTTTTTCACCGTATTTATGGTACTGTGTGATAATGTTTGTCTGGTGGGTTTCCGGTTGGTTTATTGTTTTGGCAATAGTATAACAACGGTGAAATGTCTATCATGAGCGCAGGTATGTTTTATGTACTTTATGATGCTGTGATTGATGATATCTGATAATTTCAATTTAATGTGGGAAATAGAAAAATAGGAAACTCTGCCAATGCAAATCTCTGGAAGCCCATTTCAGCCAGTTAATTTAAATAAAACTAAAATAAAATGACATAAATATGAGATATGAGATAAAAAGTCAACATGTATCTTAAATTTTTGTTTTGTAACTCGCAATTTTAACTTTTTTAGCTCACAATTACGTTTTGCCATGTCAAAGTTAAGAATTTAATATAATTTGTAAAATATCATAATTTGCCTCTTTTATCTTATAAATAAAAAAAACTTTTTTTATCTCATAATTTTGACTTTCTTACCTTTTATTTTAACATTTTATCTCATAACTATGACTTGTGATAGGTAATATATATATATATATATATATATATATATATATATATATATATATATATATATATATATATATATATATATATATATATATATCATATGTCATATATTATTATTATCATTAGTCAGTAGGTAGTATGTAGTAGTTAGTAGTAGTAGTAGTAGTATTAATAGTGGTAGTATTTATTAGTATTTTCTTAATGTGGTGTACAGAGGACAGTCTAGTTCTGTACTACATGTGTGTACAGTGTATACTGGGCCGGTGGCGGCCCCAGTGGCCAGCAGCGGTACTGCACATCCACCAGGACTCCGGCTGCGTTGAGTCAGTCCGCCGTAGCTCTGCCGACTGGAGGGATGTGACCCCGGAACAGGACGCCCTCCTACAACAACACACCATTCAAACAGAGCACAGAAGAAAGAAAAGCTGGACCAGGAGGGGTAAGCTCATATGTCTCATTTTCCTGACGAGCTGCACGTTGTCAGGGGATTTTTGAAACGGTACGTGTGTTTGAATCCCGGCGTTTTTACACTTCTGGCAGAGCAGCGGCACCTGGATGGTGTTTGCACCCATAGGAACTTCATACAGGCTTTTGTCTCGGGCATGCTAGCGAGCTAGCTCGGCTGGTTAGCATTGGCTGATTAGCCAAAGGTAGCGCTGGTTTGGCGGAGACTAAATTAAATGTTTGTCGGGTGAAAATGAATGCGCCTTGCAAGTCAGCGGGAGCACTGTCCAAACATTTTACCACGACGGATATTGCTTGAAAATCATATCGAAAATGCGGTGAAGGCTTGCTGCCTGCTAGCAAGAGCGCTGCTACAGTTTGAACAGACTGCGTCCCGCAACATGATAACAGGAACCGTTCACAGTCATGTGTATCCGTCTGAGAAAACCCAACTCGTTTTCTATCTGCTGTGCTTTTTTTTTCATTATGAGTTTGTCTTTAAAGTTAAGTACGAACATCGAAAAATGACCCGGTGAAAAACTGTAAATCTCAGCTAACGTTAGTGCAGAACCTCGTTAGCGTTAACGTTACAGTTGTGTTAACGTTACTTGTAGGCGACCAGCGGTGAAGATGTTAACGTTTTTCTACTTAACGTTTCTTAATAACAACACTTGTGTCTCCTGCTGACAAGAAAAAGAGCAGACTACATGCACATGAAACAAGCCTACATGTAAATACAAATTAGAGACCTATTTACCCCACTCACAACACCTACAGTGAGCCAAGGCAGTGCTCAGACCCAGAGAACATTTAAAATGCTGCTCCTGTACATGTGTTCACTCTCTGTCAAATTGGCTTTAATGTTCAAGTTTGCTTTTCACATAACTCCATCATTGGTTTTCTATTTTTGGATCACACCACCCATGGATGCATTGTGCCACCCTGCCTTTTACAGTGTCTACTTTCCCCCACATGTCAGATAGCTGACAACCCTCTGAGTGGTGAAGCTGGCACCCTGCCGGCAGCAGGGCATTGATGACTGCTGCAGCCAGTGGGTATCAAGGCTTGGCCACAGGGCAAGTGCTCCCAATCCTCCTGGCAACTAGCAGAGTTGGTCATGTACCACGGTATGTCAAGCCTGCCTTAGTTTGCACATTCCCCTAGCTGGAACGATTTTTGGAGAGAAATCAGGACCCTCGACCTCGCCTCCCACCCCTCCTTGCCTCCTCACACTCGGGGCAGGTGCTCTTCAGTGCCTGCTCAACCCCCCTGATCCCCGAGGGGATCTCATCAGCTGCCTGCGAGCACAGTTTGGGAGGGTGGGCTGGTTCATCTCACAACCTCTTGCTCTGCGTTTGGCACAGAAACTTGTCAGCCTGTCAGCATTATTTACCAGCCCATGTAGTGGCCTGTTGTGACACGATGATAGTAGAGCTGCTCGCGGCTGTGTGTGGCTTATGCACCCAGTCCAAATAACATCACCGAGGCTTTTTAACTGTGTTAAAGAAAGGATTGCTATCTTTCTTGTCCGCAGTTCTTTGTCTGTTGTGCATGTTATCCTGCACATTTGCATTGCATTGTATTCCTCCAAGCGCACAGATCATATAACTTTCAGATTTCTATGCTCTGCCTTGACGCTGGCGCCTTTGAAATCTTGCAGCCGCAACCCCAAGGGACCAGCTTAAGGCAGCAGCTTCTGTTTCAATTCCTCTGAGGGACCCTCAGGAGAGAGCTAAGATGTTCTGAGATCATACACTAGATTTAATTATGTTAGGCCTATATAGCATGGTCTGGGAAAAACCCTGTTGTATCACAAATGGTATCTTGGAGAAATTTGCAAAATATGGTTGGCATAATCTGAAGGCAATATTTTTTTTTAACTATCTAGGAAAAGCTTTTATTTCCCAGTGAGTCAAGGTATAAATGTGTTATGCTCACTCTCTGTAGGTCCTAATATTAACTTAATGTGGCACAGGACAGTTAAAACCCAGAGAAACCCAGCAATGAACTAAGCAGTTGAGCAGGATTGTTTGAGTTCATGCCTCACGTGGTGACAACAAGACATGACCTACTTATCAATCATGTTTTCACAATTCAGTTCATCACCATTGTCCCCAAATACTGTAGCCATTGTTGTGGGCACTGTACATGTGAGGAGATGGCTTCACACAAAGGCAGCGTGCAGACATCCAGTTAAGTCCAAGCCAGAGCCTTTCTGGCCTGCGATGTCTGCTCGTCTGGCTCACGCTGTTTCAGGACCCCATGCTGCCCCGACCTGGAGGGAGTCAGTCTGCTGGGTGTGCGGCAGGTCAGATAGTTTTCATTATGTTTCCTGCAGGTTTGGATGGGCAGAAGTTAAGCAGTAACTGAAATAATCAATTGTTGCAGCTCTAAAATTGTGTAAGGACTTTTTTTTCCCTTTATAGCAATACATTTTTCAACAGTTTGATGATCATTAACTGCAGAAATCAAGCAAAAGTTATTGGTTCTAGCTTCTGAAGTGTAGAAAGTGAGTATTTAGTACTGCTCTCATTTTATTGACATCATTCTATAAGTTGAAAATCAAATTAATAATAAACTGGAGCCCAATTATTTCTGGTCTAATAAAGTCATAAGATAAACAGTAAAATTGGTGCTGAACTGCGGTGTTCAGATTATTGTTCTGTCCTAATTTCAGCATGACTACTACTAGTTTAATTAGGTTTCGTGACCAGGGTAATCATCAGTAGAGGAAAGCATGTGTGCGTGAGCGAGTGTGTACCTGCAGTGACACAGCTGCTCTACAGAACCAGGCCAGGTTGTTTGCAACCCAGCTGGCAGCCACACCAGGCTTCTAGCCTTCTTAAGTTTCTCACACATTTGCTTGAGATGTTGGAGCAGCTCATGATTGAATTCAAGTTATTTTTCCTTCTCAGTTTTTCCCGACTGTAGAGGCTGTCGACCTCTCAGGGTCTTAAAGAGTTCGGGCTGTTAGCAGCGCTGAACTCCACTCAAAGACAAATTTGTCCCTGTAAGACCTGTTTCTTGTTTTTTCTGCTTGCTGCAGGAATTTGATTTCTAAAACAATCAGACATTGTGACTCATGTGAGCAGCTGATTCTTGAGGCAATAACAAGCTCGACAAGTTAACCGGGCCCTGTGTGACTGGGCCGGTGCTCTGTGGCAGCAGCCTCTGCCCTTCATGGACCTCAGCAAATGTGAGGGCCTATCACATTGCATACTGTAATCTCTGGCAGCAGATCCTCACTGCACTGTGTGGCCCTGTCGCAGTGTTGAAATGATCATGAGAAGTCTTCTCCATGTTTTTGTTTCTTAGAAACACTAATGTACACAAGATTTCTGGAATGCAGAGAACCAGAGGAACGCAGTTCACTGCCTTTCCTCAGTCATACATTTAACTTTACAAGATGCATATCTGAAGAAAACATTCATAATAATAACGAGGGATGCATGATATGGACTCAGCCAATACAATAACTGATAATAACCTGATTCTCATGGTCAGTGACAATAAAATAACCATTGATAGAAACCAGCATTTTGTGCTTTTTTTTAATGCTCACCTGAGTGCAGGAATGGCTAAGATGTTGTGAGCAAAGATGGTTTGCTTGATATTCCATAGTTGTGATAACATTTTATAGTTAGACTTGAAGACTTTTTCACTCTTGTTCTTCTTGTAAAAAAAGTCCACACCAGTGATGACATGTGTGGCTCTACACAGGTGCAGCAGTTTGACATTTCAAGTGCAACATCAGTGTATATTGTGCATCCCTATTAATATTGTGATATGGATTCCAACTATATTCCTACTACAGCAGCAGATATTCAGTCTCCTGCTATGTGCTCAGAGGGCAGGGAAGCAGAGGCTACTTGTGATACAATACTATCTCAATTAGAGCTGCAACAATTAGTCGATTAATCAGTTAGTTGATGGAAAGAAAATGAATTCCCAGCTACTTGAATGAGCAAATAATTGTTTCAGTCATTGATTAATTTCAAGCAAAAACATCAAATGTGTCTTTAAGGAATGGAATGTCATTTTTATGCCCAACCTAGATACAAGTACATATTTACAAAGTACGCTTTAAAGCTTTATTTAAACACTTTTAATAGTGCAGATTATTCACTTGAATAGGGCTGCAACTAACCTTTTATTTTATTGTAGACCATTTTTTCGATTGACCAATTAGTTGTTTTCATAAAATATCAGAACATGGTAAGAAATACCAATCAGTGATTCCCAAAGCCAAAGATGACATGCCCAAATGTCTTCTTTTGTGCACAACCCAAAAATAATGATTTGATTGTCCATGGAGAAGTAGAGAAACCAGAAACATATTCACATTTCATAAGCAGGGAGAAAAGAATTGGATTTTTTTTTCAAACCAATTAATCTAGTATCAAAGTAGCTGCTGATTAATTGTATAATTGGCAACTAATCGATTAAACAGCTCAACAGGTCATTCTTCAATTCACAACTGATTGCAAAACAGCTGTCCATGATTCGTCATGGTAACTAACTGAGGATGAAAGAAGGACCTGAAATTGTTAAACGTTAAAGGTCAGGATTAAGTCATGTTTTTTAAGATTAAATATACTGTAATTTTATGCACAAGGGAGAAACAATATTTATCAAAGTACATATGTTCAATGTATGTTTTAATATGTTTCTAAAAACTTGATTTATGCATTCATACACTTGAATGCCATGAATTGAGACCAATTGAGACAATTCTCAACCGCTAGAAAGCAGAACTGTTAGAGTGTCTCACCACAGAGAGGATTTAAGCGGGCCGTTGTGTTGTTTTTTGTCTCTCTTAGATTTCTAAGTTCAGTGTCATTGATGCTGTGGTTTAACTGGGCTGCCTAGAGGGGCTCACAGAGCTCGATGTCTCAGCTCAACCCAACATCACAACACTGACAAGAGCCCAACATGGGCAGAGAGGGGGGATTAGGCCCAGATCAGCATTAAAGAAAGCCTTTGATTACGTCTGGAATATTAGCCGCATGCGTCTGAGGCTGGCTGAGCATCCCCCGAGGGATTAGTGTTGAGCCAGCCCACCTCTAGAACCCAACATCAAGCCCAGACAAAGAGCCTGACAGGATCCTTATTGTGGTCCTTGAAATGATGTAACACATGTTACACAGAAGAGTGTTGACATCAGTTTAATGCTGCTAGCAGACTTTACATAGGAAGGTTTCTCTTACAAAATCCTAGTGTAGGTTTTTATCTGTGTAACTATTTTATAGCTTTATTATATGAAATATAATGCTTTCCAGTTCTTTGAGAAGTCTTATTAAAAAATGATTTAGTGGATGTGTCAGAGCAGACAAATAAAGCATCTTAGTCTAAACTGTCAAAGAGCAGTCTAGATGGATTCGGTTGTTTGTGGCAGGCATGTTATTCATGACATTTCTCTCTATAAATAGAAGAGTTTGTGTTTTATGTCCCCCCAGAGGACGTTAAACAGAAGTCAGCTTGAAATGTTTAGAGACGTATGACAAATCATGCCAGCGTCTTGAAATGAATTTATGGGTCAGCCTGCATTTTGTGGAACAGAGCTTTGACGATCAGTCGTTTAATCTCAAATAATCAGCAGCATAACTGAGAATGGAAATAATTGTTCGCTTAGCAGCCCTGTTGTGTAATAAAAAGGCAGATGTTTTTAGAGACAATCTTATTAAGTCACAAAAAATGGATCAACAACATTTCTGATCGCTTAATTGTTTGTTTTATTAAATGTACCGTGTAACCTGGTAAATCGCAAACATTTACTGGCTTCAGCTTCTCAAATGTCAGGATTTGCTGATTTTCTATGTTTAAAATAATTTTAAATGTAATATTTTGGGGTTTGATAGTGTTGGTCAAATATAACAAGCAATTTTAAGAGCTAACCTTGGACACCCTAGAGTTTTTGGAGTTAGTCATTATATTGATATTGATGTTCTATTGTTACTGGGATACGAGACTATAAATTATCTTAGATTGTGGATATCATTATATTGCGATGTGGCTTAAGTATAGTCTTCTCCTGATTTTGAAGGCCGAATTACAGTAAAATGATGTACATTTCTCTTCTTACTAGGTACTAAGTACAAGCTTAGAACAATAAAAGAGCTGCAATATTCATAATGTCAAATATTGCACCTGACTATGAGGACGTTTTTGGCTTTAAAATCATCTTCCACTGAACTTTACCCTGACCCAATGTGTTCAAAATGTTGTAATCCAGCAGTGATACCCAGGAAGACATTATTTGGAGGTTAAGTCCGTGAGTGCACTGCACACCAGGCACCCGAGTACCATCTGCCGCATTGCTGGAATTATAAACATGGTTTCTGTTCAGCGGGATTGCATGGATGGAACTACTGGTTACATAATCATACGCACAGTCTTTTATACATGTTGTCATCCAGTTCACCAGAATTCTAATGATTCTAGTTTTGCAGTTATTCACCTGCCAAATTAGTCATCAACAGATACATTTTTCTGTCACTCAATCTTAAAGCAGATATTGCTGTAAAAGTTTGATGCGGTTAGCAGGTAAAATTGCAAATTGCAACCCTCAAAGCAGTCAACAGCCTGGGCAGAGATGTTTCTAAATATGGCCAGTTTTCAAACTTCAAAAGCGAACATCAGAAGATCAGAAATGCCTCAATCATGAAAGTGGTGGGCCTATTTATACACATGATGAATGTGGACTATACTGGCCTTTTGTGCTGTAGCAGACATGAAAATCGTTGAGTTGTCAAGTCTCAAAATCTGAATATTAATGACTGTGTGTATTGTCCTTGTCCAAATCTCAGGACAGAACAACACCTTTTGGCACTGAGAATAAATCCTGTCTGTCAGTCATGCTCCTAGTGCTGTAACCAATGGTTATTTACCTTATTGATGATTTTTACGATGGATCAGTTAATTGTTTAGTCTATAAATGTCAAAAAAAATGTGAAAATGCTCATTACAATTTCCTAGAAACAAAAGTAACCTCTTTTGTCAGATAGAGCTACAACTAATTAATTAGATATCATGTATTAGATAAATTGTTAACTATATTGATAACTGATTAATTGATTTTGGTAATTTTTAAAGAAAAGAAATAGGAATTCTCTGATTTCAGCTTCTTAAATGTGAAAATTTTCTGGTTTCTTACTTCCTCTATGAAACATCTTTGGGTTGTGGACAAAACAAGACATTTGAAGATGCCATCTCTGGCTTCGGGTAAACTGATCAAAGTTTTTCACTGTTTTTTTAATCACTAATCGATTAATCAAGAAAATAATAATAAGCTTAAGCTTTGGAGTATTCAATACTATAAATTGCGGATATTGTATCATTATTGACAATGAGTATTGACAAACCGTACAAAAAGTCAAAGACTCATTATTTACTGTCATAACTGATAAGGAAAAGCTGCAAATCTTGACATTTAAGAAGGTGTAACCAGCAGATGTTTGACTTTTTTGCTTGAAAATGAACTGAAGTGAATATCAAAATAGCTGCCAATTAATTTTCTTCTGATTGACATATCAACTTATCGTTGCAGCTCTATTCTCTTCATCATCTTCATCCAGTCATATGCAGTGACCGTGTCATTCCCAGTGGGGCTCGGAGGCGGGCAGACTGGTTCTCCTGAGTTGATTGATTCATTCTGTGCTTCGTCTCACTGGTGGGTCTCTCTGCCCGGAGTCTCAGCTCTTCCATTTGTTTGAAGCGAGGAGCTTGGAGACGTGATCAAACATGTCACTGCCGCTGATATGGAGACACCGTCACCCTCTCCACCAACATCCCCTCTGCATCACTACCCCCACCCAGATACATTCACACACCACCAGCCTGAAGGCTCACTGTTGAACTTACACCAGCAAGCTCTCTCCATCTTTTAATGTCTGTCTGGAGTCCTCAGTGGCTCTTGAGTTAAACTACACCTGCTGCTCAGGTGGAAGGTGGAAGTGACCAACTAATGTATTCACTTGCTTCCACTTTGTTTGGCTGAAAACAGCCAAATACACAAAGTCAAGTGCTAGCTGCTTGCAGTAAACAGCCACCAAAGGTGGCTGTAATTATGAGGACTATAGCCAGAAGCATGGTCTCCAGCTGCTCTGATCTGGATGAATCCACAAGCTCACAGTGGCACCCAAATACAAGCCAATGGCCAACGGTGCCCCATTCATCTTCCCCCCTCCTCCCCAGGGCTCTGAGAAGGGGGGACGGCGAGCCAGCTCCTCAATTAAATATAACCCCACATCAAACAGCCTGTCAACATGCATTAGTGGTCCTTTGTATAGATAAGAGGCCAAAATAAATTGCCAGAACTATCATAGTCACTGTGGCTCCCGTAGGCTTTTTATGAAAGATTCTTAGGGGAGAACAAATCCTGACTTGCATACTGATATCCTCTCCATTAAATCGTATTTTTGTGACACCAGATTTATCCCTTTTAAAGATTAATTTAGCTCTTTCTGTGAATTATTTCTTCAGCATGTTTAGCTTTTTCAATTAGCAAATTTAGTCTGGATATCAAGCTGCACAGTCTGCCTTGTCTTGTTGGTGCGTAGCAGCAGAGATCTAATGCGACAACAACCGACCTTGATGTGTGTGTGCTATCACAGCGGAACCTATCCCTTTTCTGTCATCTGCATTAGCTTTGGCAGCTCCTTTTATCGCCTTATTTTCCCTCCCCTTTTTTCTCCGCCTTTGCCTATATTTTGCATCTCTGCAGACTGACAGTGAAAATAGGTCATTAGTTAGACAGAGAATAAGAGAGGGAAGGAGCAGGCAGGGGCGAGATCTGTGTGAAAACTGCCATGCAATATTAATAACAGCCATTCACGCTGTGAAATGCCAAACCTGCTCTGTGACTACACAGAGGCAAGGCCCCAGACTTCTGATATCACCACTGTTTGGCTCATATGAATGAAGTGCTTATCACACAGTACTGTATGTCTGAGAAGTCAGGTCTGAAAACATTTGATTATTGAAATGCAGTCAGTCTTATATGATGTTTTTATAATAATGACAATAGTAAAGCTGAGTGCGAGTCTGAGCCTCATGTGCGCTGAAGCACTGAGATAACATGACTTACACAGTGGTTATAAATGTTGTGTTTAAAAGGCTTTTGACAAAGTTCTATTCAGTACAGAACTCATATAATTCCAAAGTCTTACTGAAGAACACAAATATAAAAGAAACAGGAAAAAACAAGTAAAATCACTGTTATAGCTGCCTGCTTCTATCAGCTTATGCCCACTCATATTATGTGGCTGAAACAACCCAGTGTATAAAAGTATTTTTGACTCCTAATAACACTGACTGTTTGCGTAGCTGTGACTTTTCGCAGGTCTTGTGTAATGTGGATTTGTTTGTGTGTCCAGAGCCACGGGAGCAGGGGGGATGAACCGCGAGGAGGCCCCGGGGAAGTCTCCTGAAGACATGTACATTCAACAGAAAGTGCGGGTCCTGCTCATGCTCAAGAAAATGGGATCAAATGTAAGTACATCGTCTTGACACACATCTTTAGATCAGGCCTGGACAAAGCTTAAGGTTTAATATGGTGTAATGAAAATAATCTCAGCATGTCAGGCAGAGTGACACTTTGCACTGTCAATTAAGGGAACTTAGTACCATTTTGCATCTTAGCAATGCAATGCAATACAATAGGTGTTTGCTTTTCAGTTTCAGTTTTGGCCCTACCAAGGGAAAAAAGTTTTGGTACCCCTGCTTTAGATGAGCCGATCAGCCTGAATCTCAACCTATGAAACCATGCCTACTAAGGTTAGGCGATATACTTTTAACCAGTATATCCGTGCAGCAACCAATTGCAAACTTATTTTAAGACACATTCAGTCTGTCCCGACAATCGCCAGCTCTTGTTTGGCAGAAAATAAACCCTGAATTTACCGCGCAAGATGTGAAAATATTCTGGGGGCCTTTCCAGAGAGTTGTGTATAGAGAACTGGGAAAAACGGAGGTACAGAGCGGGTGTTCACTGACAGACAGCTGCTGTGTAGGGAGGCAGGGCAGAGCTAATCCAGAGCCATTTGTTTGGCGGGAGGAGAGCTCAGTTTACTTTTTTAACTTTTAGGACTAAAAAGTAGATTTTGGGCTTCACACGTTGTTTGTCCCTGCCTCTCTCTCTACCGTTGCTTTTTTGTGTGTGCTTTTGAGTTAACTCACCGAATGGAGCTGTCATTGGCGTTAACTCTTTCTTAGAGGCACACTATTAGAATAGCAAAAATAAAATGACAAAAATAGCCCTAAAATTGCATAAAAGACAACCAGCAATGGACTCAGTCAATCGCTGATAGCAGATATATTTGTCCAATCTCCTTACCCTAATGCCAACCTGGACATCAAGACCAGAAACCATCATTACCATGTCAACATTATATTAAAATTGAATGTATAATTTGTTTTGTTGGATGCCATCTAGATCAGTAAAAGTCTCCGGGTGGCCCTGTGAAGCACTCTGCAATCCTACGGGGATACACACTTGCTATCAAATCTAAGATCACTGAGAAAATACAGCCACCCACCTGATTTTGTGTGTCTGCATAAGGCAGAGCAGATTGCAGCTCCAGAGATGTGTTTTCTGTTAAGCTCAGGTACAAAATGCCTTTTGACAGAGCGGAGGAATTTTGCAGAGATGAGCTAATTAACAGCCTCCGGAGAACACAAAACCTGACTGCGTTCTAAATGACAGCAGGTTTACAGAAGCTAGGATGTTATGCAAACCTGCCACCCTTCAAACCTTTTTTGAAAAAGATGACAAGCAGATTTAAATACTTGTATATGCAGGGTTTTTATTTTTAAACCAGTGTTGAGGACAAAACAGTCAGAGAGCCATTCCTCCTTATACTCATCACTCTGTTGGTCTTTTTGAACAACAGACAGACACAGTCCACAGTCTGCATGCAGACATTAGATACGAGTTCCATTTTGTCATTTGGGCATCTACAGTCAGCTAAAATGAGAACCCTGAAATGGGGCATGATTGCCCAGCCTGCCTGATCATAAGCTCGACAGTGTGCAGTTCTTAAGATCGCCCAACTGTTATATGGTAAATTACAGGCGAAAAAATCTCTTAAATAACTTATGATATTATTACAAATTCACATTATATGGGTAAAAGCTGCCACCATTATTAATATTCTACATGGAATAACCCAGTCTTGATTGTTTCTCTACGTCAAATATGTATCTATTCCTAACAGAAGTGTTAGGTTTGTTGCTATAATTTAGACTTTTATACAATTAGGTCTTGGTTTCCAGTCACCAAACACATGGTTCCCAAAGCTATAAACACTGAGAGATGACATAAGATGATGCTCTACTTTCAGTGACAGACTTTGTGATTGTTATTGCTGCAGTAGAATCAAGTTTTCTCTGGACAGTCTACCAACAGTTCTTTCCCTCTCTAAATGGACAGAACAGTAAAATATTCCTGTAAGCCTCAAATGATTAAAGGGAGCGATGTGTACCAAAACACAAAAGGAGGGCAGAAAAAACAAACAAATTATTTCTGTGAATAATTCATGTAAAGACTAAATATTTTGGCTCCAAAATGTCACCTGTCTACCTCTGGGAGAATTGATTTTGATTGAGATTTGATTGCACTAATCAGCATGATAATAGCGTACTTGACTACTCATGCTTGTTTACTCCACTTCAGCTTACACCGAGTGAAGAGGCTTTTCTCCGGAACTACGCAGGTGTGGTCCACAGTCAGATGAGCCAGCTACCACAGCACAATATAGACCAGGGTAAGGCTGTGACACGCACACACGCACACACACACACTCACACACCACACACAGATTACGTGCAGTTGTTATTGTTTAATTTTTTCATTTGTTTTATGGAGAGTAAAAGATTAAAAATGGAATTTCATTGTCTATTGTGAGTTAGTTGTATTTACTATGCAGGGTAATGGTGTAAGTTTGTATAGTTTTAGCTTTAATATTTGGATTCCTGAAGGTATGAGTATAAGAGGTGTTGATAATAGTGGGTTAATATATGAAACACTTTACAGTAGCTCATAAAAACACCACCTTCGCAGGTCATAGAAGTGCTGAAAACAAGGGAAAATCCCTCCATGCACACGCACTCACACACTGCTCCTCTGGAGTCATTACACCAGCACGCCCAACGGATTCCCTGACTGTGCACTGGGCCGACTCAGCAGCCCACCAGCACTGTGAGATTACTCACACAGCAAACAGTGTGGCTGACTGGAAACGAGTGACTCACCCTCAGCATGAGTGCATCGCCAGTTTCACCACTGCTTCTCACGAGCAGTTGCACAGAAAGAGTACACAGTTCAGATATTAATGTGTGTATATGGTGAAGCAAATCACCGTTCATTTCATATGTGTCATTATAAGCATGAGTTTGCTGTGTAATGTTACATATGATGGCCATGCTTCTTCAGGGCACCAGAGGGTGCTATTGAGCTTATTTTATCTCCTCTAAAGATGTTGTGTTTTTAAACCACAAGAGGGCACTACAGTTAACAAAATGCTGTATGTGCAGAGGCTCTGCAGTTACCTGAGAAAGCAGCAGCAAATTGTTCCATATTATTTTCTCTAAGTCGATTTATCAGCAGCTTTCCAGGCTCGGCCCAAACACACTGTGACATAGGAGCCCTGCTGTCCTCCTGTGGTAAACCTGCTGGGCCCCGGGTCTCCTTTAGTCCCTCATGATATTGGTCCCTCAGGGGAGCTTAAGTCGGGAAAATTGCTTGCGCCACTTACCTACAGTGGAGTGTTATGTCTCCTTGTGCGTGCCCTTCCGTTGCAAGGAAACAATCAGCGTTGTTTGAATTGATAAATCTGTGGTTTTCATTGTTGGAGAAGGATTAGATTTATTATTGTAGGGTATTAAGGAGACACGTAAAGGCACATTGACTTTGTCTTTTTGTCCTTCTCTGACGCTTATTATCATCTCTGTTTTAACCTGCGGGGAACTAAACTGCGTTGTCATATATTCTGACTCAACTGTAATATTGGATGCATCATTGAAATTTTATTTGCAGTGCTTTACTTCATCAAGCGTTGCATCAGATAGGAAAGATCACATTTTAAGAAGTGAAATCAGCACTAATTTGAAGCCATAATTTTGAAAAAGGATGTTTTTCTATCTAACTACAGCCTCATGGTCAGTTTGTGCAGCATACCCCCGTTCTCTACCTTCATTGCCCTTAAGTCGATACAGGACTCCATGTCTGTGCTGTGTCAATACCGCTAAGAAGAGCCTCGTTAATTATGGACGATATGACTGGTGAAAGGTGCTCTGACTATGCATTATACATCACAGACACATTTAGTGTCATTTGGCAGCCTGCCGCCTCCTCGGTGTGCCAATAAATAATTTGTGGTCTGCATCTTATCTGTGATTAGGCAGCTTGGAGATAGCTGAAAGTTAATCACTTTAAACGCCGCATTGAAGGACAGCAGTTTGTAGGTATCAGCACATTCAGGGATCCTTTTGAGGTGGTGTGAAGAGGTTCAGTTATGTGAAGAGGGAAGTCCACTATTTGATCTCATTTACACTTGGTAATAGGGGGGATCGTAGATGAAAGGAAACATTTTATTACCTAGCAACTTGCACACAGTCACTGTACCTTTTAAAAACATATGACAATAAATGAAGAGTTTTTTGGATTGTTGGTTGGACAAAAAAAAATTAAGATTTCAGTTCGGGCCCAGGGAAATTGATAAGAACATTTTTCACAATTTTATGATATTTTGTAGACTAAACAATTAATCCTGAAAATAATCAGCAGGTTATCGACACACAATGTCCCCCACGGGATCAATAAAGTAGTCCTGATTCTGATTGATCAGCAATGAAAATAATCGTTAGTTGCAGCTCTACTAATTAACAAAGTAGGGTTTTACTAAAAAATAAAGAATAATTTAGATGACTTTGTGAATTTTACTTTTGTAGTAGTTAAGTTGTTATCCTGTACTGTCCAAATGTTTGGACAAATTGCCGGTGGCAACATTGTTCTTATAACTTCCACGTCAATAAAGCCCCTACTGAATTGAATTGAATTGAATTGAATTGAATTGAATAAAAAAATGCTCCGTTACAACAGGAAACCACATGCCAAAATCTGAAGTAATAATTAGCAAATCTAGTCATAATGATAAACTAACTTTCTGGTTTTACTGTAGTTCTGTGTGTGCTTTTCCTTGTGGTGTTGCTGTAGCTAATATGTCGTGCTTGAACCACTCAGATGGATAGAGGACAGAGGATAGTGACAGTTGTTTGTTTGTGTCTTTATCCTTAATGTGTCTGCACGCAGCAGGTCCACCTTCAGGCCTCATGCTGGCCTGGTTGATTTCTGCAGCACACTCTGAGTTTGATTTTATTTTTTTACCTGTACAGGATAGTATTAGTATAGCATATAGATAGTATAGTAGTAATTTTTGAGAGACAGTTAAAGGAATGCTATCCAGTGGTTCACTGTGTTTCTCTGTAGTTGACCCTCACAGTGCTGCAGCCGGACAAACACTTTCTGTGACGAGCTAGCAAATGTTGTTTGTCTGTGTCTGGTATTGTTTTTTATTCTGTACAGGACAGCTTGCCCAATAGTCACCCTTTGTGAGAAAAACAACATAAAGAGTAATGTCTTCCACCTTGTACTGAGTTAAAATGTTCTTTTTAAATGCCTAGTTTGAGCTGGGGACATTAAATACACCCTTTTTTTTGGTACCATTTGACAAAACTGTGTCCTGTAGCATTGTTCAAAAAGTGAACCTCTCCTGTGCAAGCTTATGATAAAAATAGTGTAATACTGGTTTGGTAGCAGCTGCAATAAAAAGCACACTAAGAGTAATAATTTTGAGTGGATGACTCATCCCTTTCAGCTTGTCAAGTAATACCATTTAGTCTGCTATTTTAAAGGTTTATACAATCTTTTTTCACCCCTCATACCAATATGCTTTGTTTAAATATTGTTAAACTAGAAAAGAGTTTAGGCTGTTAGCAGCGGGATCACTGTGAAAAGGTCAGAGGGCTCTAACCAGAGATATTTTTCAGCTTCTATCCAGCCACATAGAGGACAGTTTAAACATGCTGATGCAGGATGCTCTGATACCAGCCTCAAGGGTCTCAGGATGGAGCGCTAGTGTCACGTGTCAGACATGGACTCATCGATCCAGTGGCTGCACGCTTAGAGGGCGCTGAGGGCACGGTGGTCGAGTGAAGATACGCTCACGTATTGATTAGTTTAAATCAAGGCTGGGCTGTATTCAGGAAATGTTAAATAGAAGTGTAGGTGTGAGAGCATCCAGAAGCTAATCTGACAATTGTTTAACATCACTGCTGCTGTCAGATTAGCATTTTTTAGTGTTGCAGTGTAACCTATCCAGAAATGTTGTTATCCTTCGTCACATCTGATCAGACTGACTGGAAACTACAAATTATTTCCCAAATCTGCTTCCTCCTTGTAGAAACAAGACAAAACCAACTCGGGGTTTGCCACTCATATTGCTTTTAAGTCTATGGGTCACTGAATTTGCATTTCAGATAGTTTTAATTGGCTGATTACCATACATGCAAATTCAGATTTTTGTTTTGCAATTTTAATCAGGCCAAAGAGGAATTCCCTGCCAAAGGCTCTGGCGCTGTGAATATATATATGAATATATACATTTTTCCCATTCAGCTTTCTATCTTGATGTAGCTAGATTTCGGCGCCGTGGAGGAGCAGAGGACAGTGGGCGAGCAGGATGCTGTATGATGTGATTAAATGTTGTTATTATGATTGGAAATGAAGCGTGAACTTATTTAGTGAAGCCTGGCTTCATGAAGCGTGTTTCACTGTAATTGGTTCTCTTTGGGTAATACTGAATAATAACTGTGTCTCTCTGTGGCACAGTAGTTACAGCATAATATGTGGAGTACAGATATTTTGTCTGTATAATCAGGCCGCTGTTCTGCCCGTCGTTTAACTTATTCACAGCTTCCTACAACTGACATCATGTCACTTTAAACAATGCAGTTTGTCAGAGCCACACATAAAGCCAGCCATCTCAGGACTTGTTATCCTGTCTGATTTGACGAGGAAAGTTTACTCCTCCCAGAAGGACGTCTGAGGGCTTCAACAAAAGAGGATAGATGAGGAGGCGTTGCTATAGCAACCTCAGTTGTCCCAGGAAAGCCAAGCTTCCCTGTGGGCTTTGGTGTTGTTGCGACGTGCTACATCGGTAGATTGGAGCAGGTGTCATTAGGGGGCCTGCAGGCAAGCTGGAGTGCTAATTACACAGGCAGAGTGTGACATTCCAGTCTCTCTCCGTCAGTTCCATCAGTTCCTACCGAAATACAGCCACTCCTGGATCAGATATTACTGCAGCCCTGAGCAATCGATACACAGTCTTGTTTCTTTTTGTCTGTGTCACAATCACGGTATCACGCAATGCTCATACCTGCCTTTTAAAGTGAACGCCACGCGGCACGGAACAAGGACCCACCTTTGTTTGTTGACTTGGCCAGGGCAGAGTGGTATCGATTCTGACTTTATCCTGTTCCTCACTGCAGCATGAATCAGAGCCAGGGACTGAGATTTGAAGTATCACATCTACCTTATGCACTGAATCACAGGCGCTCCCTTAAATACACTGTTGACTCAAATGAGTCGGTAGGTATTTGGTCGTATAGACAAATTGCTTAAGGATTGTTTCCTACTCTGATGTGCTGAATTGGCCGATTTCCTCTCTGCTCCACTGGCAACACAAACCAAGATTTTATACAAAACTGATTAAGTTATGGACTTGCTCCATGGCATGAAAATCTGCTGCCTTAAAATCAAATTTACTCCCTTGATGTGGTCACCAAAATGTCAAATTAATTAAATCCATCTATAAAGGGTACATTTAGAAGAGAAAACTGTTTGCTGCTGCTTAAACCCAAAAAAGCTCGTTAAAGCTCTGAAATATCACAGAGTGAAGTGAAACTTCTGCACAAATCTGAATCCATGGAGTATTTACATAACAGATTTTATGGAATATGCTCTCATTGCCATCTTTTTTGGTCAGTTTCATCAAATGTAATTATGACGAACATTTGGCTGCAACTCGTTAGAAAAGACAAATACACTTTAATTATTTTCTAACTTTTAATTAACCAGGAAGTCTGGAAATACATGATGTCTTTTGAAATGTCCTCCTGACCAAAATAGATGTTAAAAATACCATCAAAATAATAATCAATCAGCAGCATGAAGTGGAAATGTGTGAACTTATAATAACTGAACTTGAGAAAGTTCAGTTATTATAAAGTGAAAAGTAAAGAAAAAAAGTATGTAAAATAAAACGCATGCTTACAAAAATATGTTAAAAAGAAAGAGAAGTGAATGGAGCTATTGCGCCAATCATCAGTAATAATTTATGTGACTCTTAAATAGCAGATGATTCCTTAAATGCACTGTGTAAACGAAGATCCACTGTGTTTGTTGACATGTGTAGCTGGACCACACACACTCCCCCGTTGTGTGTTGTGCTTCTTAACCCGCCCCTGCTGTCGTTGTCGTGTGTGTGTGTGGGGTGGGGGGGTGTCTTTATCCTCTCAGCTGACCCTGCACAGATTGTGACCTCAAACGCTGCTGCTGCTCTGACTAATAACTCAGTGGTTCATCACTGCAGCACTGGAGTCATCATATGGCTGCAGCTTCTCTGCTTATTCAGACTGAAGGGACTCGAATAAAGCACAGTGCCTCCAACTTCAAACAAACTCCCTTTGGGTTCATTTCACGGCTGTCTTATCCTCACAGGTTTCAGTGGAACGTTGACTGTTCATTTGTTAATTTCAGGCTACCTTTTCTCTGCAACATATTGATTTAAAGTCCCTCAGAAGTGTGAAGAAAGACTTTGTTGGCTCGTGAATTAGTTCAGGTGAATAGATGAATGTTCCCTCTTTTGGCAGCGTTTGATGGGATGAAGCCAGGGCTGTGATTGATAATTATTTATTGGTTAATCGCTATTATTTATTTTTACAATTGATAAATTCAGACTTTCGTCTGCTAAATGTCAGTACCAAACCTGTCTTTTTAATTGGTCAGCTCACACACGCATGAACCAGCACTGCTAACAACAACAGAGCAGCTGTGCTAAGTCAATTCTGGCCAAACCAGTCACTAGACATGAATAATGCAAATGTGTGACTCTGACTCTGAAAGTCATGAAATTAAAGGCAGGACTACTAATAAGGCCTTTGACAACAATTTGAGAATGGGTTTGTTTACGTTCCTTAAGGCTGAATTAATCGGATGGCGAAATGTAACGAATGTTGACAGGTGAGTCCTGTTGACAGTCTAAGTCAGGCTACTTCTTGAGTTTTGGTGAGGGTGGCTGAGCGTGAGCACAGATAATGCAAGTACGTTTTTTTGGATCATTTAAAATACTAAATTTTTTAAATGATCCAAATAGTCACACAGAAATAAAAAGTTTTGATGAATCGAGATTGGATGATTATTGTTTTATAATCATATCGTAGCCCTCTGAATCATGTGGTGCTGAGAGATTCTCAACACTATTAAGCACATAGATGAGAATAAACTTGATCTGTTTCTTTCTGCTTTCTATTTATGACCACTGTGTATTATTTCTTCGACACAAAAACACTCTTTGACTTTTACAATGAAACAGTTTAACCTCTGTGTTTATTTCCCTAGAAAGCCCATTTCTGTAATGAAGGAGGGTGCTCTTCTTACTTTGAAAGTATTTATGGAGGACAAATCAGATGACATGGCTGTTGTTGCTGATTTTTATGTAATCCACCATCCGGAGCCGCTCTGTTTACCCCTCATCAGGCCAGGCGAGGAGGGGATCAGTGCACAGTGGAGGGAGGGGCCAGAGCGGCATCTTAACAACCTAAAAGATCTTTGCTCATAGGCAACAACATTAGATTTTTTTTCTGTCGCTAGGCAACTGCTTTGAGGGACCTGACGTTTCCATCGTGTTGGCTGGAGCTTGTGTGTGTGTGTGTGTGTGCGCGTGTGTGTGTATATGCGTGTGTGTGTGTGTATGCATGTTTGTGTGACAGGGTGAGGTCCAAACATGACTCTCAGGCAAAGTGCTCAAGTATAACAGATATAGCCCTGCCATCTCCAGCTCTGTGGATGTATTTTGAGAGCGTTTCTGCTGGTCACCGGGCTCCAGTTACACACAGTCCGACATATCCTTCCTCCGAATTGCCAGTTATACAAGGGTGAACTCCTTCACACAAAATCATTCGGACTGGCAGTTACTGTGATAAATGGGTGTTATTGCAAGTTCATGCGCCAAAACATCTCGAGCAGCCGTGCTACTCAGCTGTGGTGCCGTTTGGGTCGAGTCCCTATTGTGTTGTATTACATAATTGTCTCTTGTTCGAGCATCATTATCCGTACGTGCTGTCTCGAAGCAGATGAGATTTAGGTTATTAACTGAAGTCGAACAATGTGTCTTTGCCAATATTAATTTTTTTTTATCTCTATCATGTTTTTTTTCTCCCAGTGCTGCTTTTGCCGATTGGCTTTCTCTTTGCCATAACCTCATTTGGTGAGCCAATAAGATCCCATGGGAAGAAAAACATGAAAGTTCACATTAAAAAGCGCTCTCCCCCCCAAAAAGCCTCGATCTCTGCAAGCTCTCGACGACCTGAATAGAAACACGCTAATTATCTTCCTTCCAGAGATAGCCAAACGAAGCACAAAATTCAGTGTTTGGAGGGTCTGTGCTGTCTGATGTGAGGGTCCGCCCTTTGTGCCAAATACAGTCCCTGGCCTACTTTCATATCTCTACAATAATTAAATCTAACAAGCACTTGAGGGCTGTGATGAAGAGTTTTTTTTTTGTTTCTTTTTAAAGCTGACATGCACGAGGCGCCGTTCGGAAATCTTCTCAACCTTCTGCAAAGGCGTGGAACACGGTGTTAATGATCATTATGTGATCATAGCTTGTCAAATGTTGTAATGCAGCACATGGTCGCGCTTACCGACGGCTGTGGCACCTCGTTGTCATTTGCTCTTCTCTTCTGTAAGAGATGTGTTTTTAATTAAGGGTTTGAGGGCACTAGAAATGCTGCTGTGTGTACTCTGTGCTCTCATACATTCACAATCAGTTTCCATTACCAAGAAGCAAATGCAGTTCACCATGCTGCCAAGCATGACAGTGCAAGAGGGAATTTAATACTTCCTACTTTATCTGGCAGACACATTTTTAGCTCTCTTTCGCTTTGCTCAAATTATAAGTCCTTGGCACAAAAATTAGGTCTGTACAGAGGAACAGTTGGAAATATGAGGCCCTGAAAGAGCACTTTGTATTTTGTGTCATGTTACTCAAATAGAATCGGAAAATCTATATACGTGCAGAAAAAAAAAGCTGTCTCCGCAGGTGTTGGCAGCCCCAGATGACTTGATGAATCACAGTTGGCAAAAGACTAACGAACGATTCCTTGTTAAACAACAGCCAGCTGACGAAGTCTTATTGTGTAGCAGGCAGGATCCATTAGTTGACTCAACCCAGAGGAGGCTGTAATTATCGATTTGTCCTCATTAACTTGGTAAAAGTGAAAGAAGCGCTAAAGGAGTAGAAAGAAATCAAACCATCTATACTGGATAGCCTTGTCTCTTTTCTTTGGGCCCAAAGATTCTTTTTCCACAGCTTAGTGAGTTAATATCACCATCTGTAATCTAGCTTTGTTTACTGACAGACAATCTTGCAGCCTCACGGTGCTGAGCTGCAGCAGCAGAGGAGACTGAACGGTATTGAAGCCTCAGATCTAAGTGTTATCATGGCAGAGCAGGATGCTGCCGTCAGCAGGCCACTCAGCGTGTTACAGTACCTCCTGTCAGGGCGCTGCAATGGCAGGCGGTGGCTTCTCCACAACAGGTGAACATGCCAGTATATGAAATTACCTGAATGCACCAAAAGGATTTCCATGGCGGTGTATGCCCTCTCAGCTTTAGAGTCACAGCTGACGGGATTTACACGATACTGACAGGATCCAAAGACTTGGAGAAAACCCTGCTCGCTTCACGCTTTGAGATAAAATTCGTTTTGGGTGATCAGTGTATAATTCAGACAGGTCTGGGATCCCTGTAGACAGAAAAAGCAGGGTAGTTTAAATGCAAATACGTCCATGATCACACTGAGCAGCCTTGTTTGTACACAACAAATGTCCCACACTGTCCTCTTCTGTCTAGCAGTTGTCATACTGACAATACATATGATAAGAAAAGTAAAATCTGATCCTAGTTGATTACTTACTACACATTTCAGCACATTACATCTCTTCTGTGTGTTTCTGTCAGCGGGTGTGTGTGTGTTTCACTTGGTAGTCCCACATTCAGACAGTAGCTCTCCATTACAGGTCACACCCAGTATCGATGTGAAGCAAAGAGATGAGACATTTCCTGTTAGTCATTCAAGTAAATATAACTTCTCTGTGCTAGAAAGAAACACTTTACCTAATCTCAAACTAAACTGAACTTATCAGAAACTGAGTCAACTGGGATGAAAGTTTGCTCTCAGTGTACTACACAGGAACAGACACACAGCTAGAAATGAGGGCAATGAAAAACTGAACAAAGAAGATAAAGAATGATGATAAATATATAAAGAATAAGAATTGTGAATGTGCAGGACTTTACAATAGCGCTGAAAAGAAAGTAGAGAAGGCAACATTGTGAAACAGATTTTGGCTTCGATAATCAACTGTAACACTTCCCCTGAAATCTTTGGTGCAAGACTTGTATATACAAATGAACCAACGGAGGCCTGACCTGAATGCGTCAAAGCTTCAAAGCTTCTACCGTTGCCATGGTGATCGACGTCCCAAAACAGTATTCTAATGCTTTGTTTTTGTTTTGTTTTTTGAAGAAGGCGGTGTTGCGTCGGCTGCACCAAAAAAGAAGCGAAACACTCAATAATGAGCAAGAAATGAAGCTCTTCTATTGTGTTCAATTCTTCTCAAATCACAGAAGCTTTAAATATTCGTCAGTCCCCAAAATTGATCTTTGGGACGGCCCTATACGTCCGTTAGATTGAAGCCCTTGCTGAACAAGTTCACATAATGCTGATTAAGCTGATCACCACCAGATCAGTTTCTCTGTATTTTGATGTATACTGGAGGCTTTGTCTGTGGCGACTTTCCCACGCAAAGAAGCAAAGATGGGTTTGCCAAAGCTGAAAGGGAGACGAACCACAGTGACAGTAGGTTACAGCAAATAGGAGAAATGTGTGTTTGTGTAAAAACTCCCACTGCCAAAGGGGGCGACAAAAGTTTCACACGGCAGGTTTAAAAACCCCATTCACAACATCGACAACAATAAGAGGAAACTAGATTGTCCTTGTTTTTCAATTATTGTTTTTGTCACATTGTCTTGTTGCAGAGGAGCGTGTTGGATGAAATTCACCATCCGTGTAGTTTAAAGAGTACATGTACTTGTTTGGAGGACTTACCTGACCCTCTGCCGTCACTTCTCAGGTGCAGAGGACGTGGTGATGGCGTTCTCACGGTCAGAGACGGAGGATCGGCGCCAGTGACCCTCGGCCCCCCCTCCCTCTCATTCCACCCCACTGCATCCCGCCCCCCCCCCTTCCCGCCCCGCACGTGATCCACAACAACCCAAACTCCACAATCACATCACTGATGAGCTCAGGAGAGGAGGGGCACCCGGGAGGGACGGAAGAGGAGGGGAAGAGACACCAGGAGGTGGCTGCCTCGCTCTCCCCCAACCTTTTCCCCACCCCCCGACTCCTCCTCGTACAAGCTGGCACACCATTACCTGAGATGCACTCAAGTGCTTCACTGTGGGTTGAAGCCTTGGCAACAAGGCAGTCAGTGAAAACACTCACAGATTGTGTGGATGAATATCAAATGTAGTTTTTTTCTTTTTGATGGTTTTTGTATTATTTCGTCTGTGTTGAGACTTTAGGCAGTGTTACGTGTTATATCTGCTGTGGTCGCTGGAGGAATTGACCAGTCAGCAGCTGATTGAAGCAAAGAGAAATATAGTTTTGGTCAAGCAGCGAATGTGATGATTGTTAGGGGAGAGATTTTAATTATTTCTGCTTACCCTAATGGGGCTGAAATTGTTTTTGATTTAGCTGTTTAGTTATGAAGGCTTTTTGTATTCTGTCACACGAGGGGCCTCATTTATAAACATTTCACGTGTACAAAAAGAAGCGCACGTCTCCCACGCAGGCAAAGTAGTCAAATAAAATGTGTTAATGATTCTTCTCAGATAATTATTTTCACTTTAGATCAAATTCTGGCCTATTTATTTATCGGCTCTATGCAGCAGAGAGTCAGTTGTAGAAGCCAGACGTTCCGGTGACATCGATCTCTTTTTTCTTAATCAGTTTGCAGCTACAAGATGTTCTTTTCTGAATCAATCTTGCTATTTCATTTTAGAATCATTCGGCCTTCTGATCATCTTTTTATTAGGCACACTAGAAATATAAACAGAAGCAAAAGAGATAAGTTTAACATACTCAACATCTTTTCCTCTATTTCGCTTTCTGCATTTGCAGTGTTGTTCACAAGTACAAACACTAGAATGTCATGCTGATTGATGTGTGTATTAACACTCACAACAGGCCCGTCGTTAATCCTTCATGTTTAATTGTGGGAATTAACAGGACAGGATAATGACGCTGGTGTCGTGACTGATGTGATTTTCCAAGTTAAGATGAGCGCTCACAGTTTTTCTTCTACGCACACTTTTATAAATGAGGCCCCGCTTGTTCTTCTGCTGCTTTATTTTGAACCTGAGGCTGTTGAGAGTGCAACAGTGCTTTTCTCCTGAAGAAAGCACAAGAATTAAAAAGACACTAGCAGATATAATCACATGAAACACAGGTGTACACATTCTCCCCAAACACACACTGGTTTTGGGTTATTGTGACATGTAAAACCTTTTTTTTTTATTATTGTACAGATAGTTGGAAAAATACAATAATGAATTGATTGTGCCAATTGTACTTTTGTTGTTTTTTTATCTGTAAGATAAAATTAACATAATGATCAAGACAATTGATAAGAGACAAGCTGTAGTTGTAATTTATTGTTTACTGAATTGACTCCCAGTTCCTCCAACGCATCATTAAAGATGGAGAACCAGTAGATAGTGAAGTCCTAACATGAGTCGCTCCTTCATGTCATCAGCGGTGGCTCTTTGTTCACACTAAAACACACAAACTCTAATTTTTTTTCTACCTGTAACTAAACATAAGAACTGTGTGCTATTTCTGACTGTACTGTATCTCTTGCACTATTATCGATGGGATATTTGCAAAAAATACATTTTGATATTTAGCACAGAGATTCTATGTTTGTTTCAATGGATAAAAGAAACCTTTGTAACCCTGTTTTTATTCCCTCTGTGACTTAAAAAAAAAAAAAGAAACCTTCTCTGTGTTAATTGACTCAACTGGAATAGCTCAAATGAAATATTTGTTAACAATCGACATGTTTTTCTAGTGACATGCTCAATATTTAATGTGTTTTAAGTACAGTTTGTTAACTTGTATAACTTAAAATAATTGTAACGTAATGTTCTGAAGCCAAGCATGTCTGCCTCGTGGTTTATAATGTTCATTCAAGTGGAGGATCTTTGAAGCTTCGCCACAATGACCATTGTTTGTACATTCTTGACGTTCGTGGAAGCTACTTGCTCTTTTAAAATGTTTCAGACAAAAAAATACAAATCTTTTTTCTTTTTTTTTTCAATGGGTAAACTGTTATCCATTTTTATCTTGTTGGCAATAACTTCTATTTGAATGTCCTCAGCAATCATCGCAAATGTAAACAGCCAACAGGTGTGTCACGCTGACGAAGACGTTTGTCTTTTCATGTTTACTTTTGTTTTAAAACATTCTTTATTTGTCTATGCATTTTTTTTTTCCTCTAAAAGGCGTCTTACTGTACATTTGACCTATCAGGGTTGTTCTGCAGCCTTCGTTCAAGTTGTGGATGAATGAATGTGTCTGTGTGTGTGAGTGTGTGAGTGTGTGTGCGCGTGTGTGATCATCATTGAAAATGCTACCGGTTTTATTTTCAGCATGCTGTTGAGTTTGAGTAGGATCGATGTATCTTTTTACTGTGATGACCTGACGTTGCCTAATTGTCCTTTTTTTTTTTTTGAGTTTTTTTTTGTGTGTTGCCTTTGTATTTTTATTTTTCTCTCAGTCGACATCGACTAGTTGGTTTCGTTTTGTATGGCTGCTGACCATGTCTTGACTTAATGCTTCCAAATCCTATACCAACTGAACCATTAAAGATATTTTAAACAGTGACAAGCTGCTTTTTCTTCTTTTCTTCATAATGAACTCTTCAAACGGGCGAACTCGCAAATGAGAAGCTTACTGTTAGAGCGCAGAATAGCTGCTTGTCTTCAAACGAGGCCTCATGCTGGGCACTTGGTGGGGTGAAACAAAGTATTCAGCAAAATCATAAGGCTGAAATCATGCTTTCTTTGTTCCTCTTATCTGCATGTACAGAAGGAAATTATTCTTTTGTTCAGTCTGATAAGTGAAAAATGCAGTTTGTATGCAAAGACAAGTCTATATTCATTAATTAACTTTTATTTTAAATCGCATACATCGACATTGAGACCTTGTGTCAGTATAGCAGAGAATAAGATACTAGATAAAACATAAACAACAGGAAGGATGAACAGGAGGTTAAGATACAAATGGTGATTAAAAGTAAAAATTAAAATCCAAATTGGCACTAAAATTTAAAGCTGATGAATCAACTAAAACCATTGTATATTTTATACAAACACAGTCAAATTTTGGAAATCAGGGCTTTGTTTTTTTCTTATTCACTCAGCTCTCACCGGATCGATCCTAAAATGGGCCTTAGGGACTTGGGAAGTGTTATTATCCTGAGAGCTTATGTGGCTCATTTGTTACAAATTCTTGGACATTTTCCAGAAGCTCTAAAAAAAACAACACCTCAGAATTACAGTAAGTTTGAACCTTTCTAATTTAATTCCAACTGAGCAAAACCGCACCCGCTGATGAGGAGCATATGATCAGGCCAAAAGCTTCAGAACAAAGCGAGTAACCGGACCTCTGGGGGAAGTTGTTCCCAAACTTTTTCATGTCCCCAGAATAGATTATACAGACACATTACAACACAGACCCAGATTCCGAACGGATTTTTTCTTTAAGAATCCCCTCTGAGTTATTTTTATGTTCAAACGTTCAAATAGTCAACCATTATCAGACTATGAAAAAATGTGATTAAAGTTGAACTGTTCTATTCCTCCTTCTGCTGGGGAGCCATTACAACCCATTCAGGGACCTCAGTTGGTCCCCAGACCCCAGTTTGAAAACCGCCGTAAAGATTTAGTCGTTTAATGATCACGTTTCCACGACGTTAGCTCTCATACCTTCAAACACATCGCATTCAAAGACTTTGCATCATTATCTCAGACCGACAGTGACAGCGCTGGCTGCTCATTCTCTGGGGCTGTGACATATTAACTGCTGTAAATCTACATGTGGGTTAAAAAACGTTTACATCGTCACATAACTATGGCGGGCCACTGCCTCGCACATGCTCCTGTCAGGCGTTTAGGCAGATGTCTAGATTCGGTGCTGTCTGGTCATCAACGTGGAAACGGGACTCCGTGTTATTCTTGTGCTAATGATCAGCATCTGTTCACTGTTCCCTCGCTGTCTTTTTCACAGATGCACGACGATCCTGCGATTTAGAGGGAGCGAGCTCAGGGAATAACACGCCAGCTGCTGGCAAAGTGTTCCTGCACGACTCCTAGACCGTAGCTGTCATTTACTGACATGAAAACTTCTGTTTCTCACCAGAACAAGTTGGAGTGGTGGAACTCTAAGCACTGGCATTAGATCCTGGCGAGAGGATCACGTTTTAACATCGTCTTCCTCGTCAGAAAACAGATTTCTTTGTACCTAAACGTCCATTATTTTTTTAATTTTAAGATAAGCTCTGGAGCACATGGAGGAACAATGCTGTCCAGCCGTCACTAGACACAATCTGTGCGCCGCCGGCTGAGACGTAAACGAAGACGTGCCAGCAGCATGTGACAGCAGCACATCTCTCCTCCCGGCCACATAAGCTCCCTCTCTCACTGTACACGTGAGGCTTGACACCGTGTTTATCCCATGTCAGACAGATCAGAGCCACAGCAGCAGCGTCTGTGCACCAGCCAGCCGATAACTGCCCCCGGCACCATCACGTCACGTTATGCAACAGTGTGCGCGTGAGTGTGCCTGGACAGCACACACTGTGGCTGCTCTGTGCCCAGCGTCCACACACCGAGGACACAGCATGCTCACTTTCAATGAGTGTATAGGGAAGTCATGTTTTGACAAGCACACTTCGACGAATTAGGACCGAGAGTTGCACGCAGTAGAAACAGGAGCACATTGATCCGTCATGAGGGACTGTCCAAAGAAGTGATCTGAAATGTTGTGTTTTATGAGATGTTGCTGCATTTTGTTGAATGTTGATTTGTTTTCCAAGATATCATTGGGTTTTGCGAAATGTTGATTAGTTTCCTCTGTTGGTTGTGTGTTGCAAATGTTGTCTTGTGTAAATGTTGCGTGTTTGTGAAATGCTGAATTGCTTTCCGAAGTGCTGTCGTGTTACTGAGTTTCATGCTGTCGTGTTTTGTAATTGATGTGTTTTGTGAAATATTCATTTGTTTTCCGAGATGTTTTTGTGTTTTCTGAGTTGTGTTTTGTGAAATGTAGTTGTGTTTCCACCCTCGGGGGCCACCGTACTTTTGAGAATCAAACACTCGCTCCTTCCAGACGAGAAGACAAAGGTTCGCTCCTGCACACAGAACGGTGCCTGTGGGCTGCTTCCAGTGTTGTCGGTAACAGTGGATTCTCATGAAGGCAGAAAAAATAATCAAACCGTCCCCAAACCTCTCCTGTAGCATCATCTGCTTCTCCTCTACCCGTTCACTGTACATCAAACTGTTATTTTGTCTAAATATAGCCAAACATGCGACTTCCGACAGAGCCTTGGAGCTCAGAGGAGGGCGACAGCATCACACATTGCAGTGCCATACTTGGGCATAAATAGGACTGCACACATGGATCACCAGCAGAGAGCTGATTTGTGACTATCTTGGAGCTGGTTTGAGAAAATAAGACGGTTACTGTGATGCTATCTCCTAATATCACCAGATATCCTTTGACTATATGGTTGCATAGACATGTTAATGTGATTTCATTGTTTTTATCTCCATACAGCTTTACTAAACCATATTTACGACCCCGAACACTCTACAAACAAATAAAAGAGGAGGAGATTCAAGTCACTGTGCCTCAGAATGAGTGACGTGACATCACAAACAGTGGACGTAAGCCCGCTGGTAAGTCGTCCAAAACAATTCACACCATCATCGAACAAACATACAGTAAGTCCTCTGGTGTCTCAGTCAGGGAATAGCTAAGATAAACCAGCCAATCCCTCCACAGATGGGGTGAAGGCATGGCCGCTGTGAGCTGCCAGAACGGCTTCACTGCTGCTTTGTACAAACTCAAAGAGCCTCTTGAAGTCAAGAGGAGAAATGAGCAGCATTCATCCAAAGACAATTCCCTTTACGTGATGTGTTGATGGTGGTGGTGGAGAGTGCTGTCTCAACTGACTGACTCACATCATTTTCATATTCATTAATGAATAACTGTCTATCAAAGATGGAAATACAGCACACTTCTTAATCATTGCCAGAGTGTGACCGTTCCTTTCCAAAGCCAGTACAGAGACACTAATGCATGCTTTTATCACCTGTCGCATTGATTATTGCAACGCTCTACTTTCTGGTCTCCCAACAAAGAACATAGCTCAATTACAAGCTTGTGAATATTCTCATTCATCCAGGTCATAGTTATCTCAAGGAAATTGAATCGAATGCAACTGGATTTGGTTTTTGTCTTGAAGACGTTTCACCTCTCATCCGAGAGGCTTCATCAGTTCCTGCTCGCTTGACTAGGCTGGGACTAGTCCAAAACTCTGCAGCACGGGTGTTGACTGAGACCAGAAGGAGAGCACACACTGGCTACCTGTCTGCTTCAGGATTGATTTTAAGATCCTTTTATTAGTTCCTTTTATAAAGCTCTTAATGGCCTTTGCACAACTTATTTATCAGATTTGCTTTTATCGTATGAACCCTCTGGTCACGGCCTTTTAACTATTCCAAAAGTGAGAACAAAAACTCACAGTGAGGCCGCCTTTCAGTAGCACGGTCCACGTTTGTGGAACAGCCTCCCAGAGGACCTGAGGGCGCTGGAGACTGTTGAGACTTTTAAGAGCAACCTTAAGACCTTCCTCCTTTTAGGCTGGCTTTTAGCTGAATTCTATGTATTTATTGTTTTTTATCCTGCTTAAACCTGGTTTTATTCTATTTATCTGTTCATTTATTTATTTTAATTATCATTTATCGTTTCGTGGTCTGTATATTTACAGAGTTTCACAGCAAAACAGCGTTGCAGCGCTCTACTAAACAACTGTGGAACTTCAGCCGACTTTTAATTGTCACGAGTGGACACTGACGGAATTTTCAAATTTGGGTGAACCTACCGTTTAAGGTAAGACAGGTGACAATGTAAAACCCCTTAAAAAAGTCAAATAAATTGAACATTAAATATCACGTGAAAGAAAAAATGTGCGAGACAATGAGCAGTGAAAAAACCTCGTTATAGCACTTCGCATAAAAGCACACATAATGGAGTTTTTATTATATACAGTATTTGTGAAGCAATAAAAACGTTCAGTGAGAGCAATGTTTGCAAATTCAGAAGAGAATAACCCTAATAATGCAGTTAAACGTACAAATACAGCTATAGCAGCTCCATCAGTTCAAAGGTTAATTACACATGCAACCTGCTGGCTATATTTTATGCCTGTGAGACGGGATGTAAAGATTTCATTTTCCGGTCGTGTTGCACATTGGCAACATTCCAGGATGGTTTAGTCTCAGTGTATTTCATTTTTACTTCCTGTAAGCCAGTAAATAAAACATTTATAAATTAAAACATTCATTATTTCCCCATCAGAATTGTGTCCCTGACAGTGTGCAGAGTTGCATGTATCTCCAAATTTGGCGATTTTGAATTCTTCAGATAAAATATTCTTACTCTTCTCTTTCTCAGGCTGAATGAACTATTCAATACTCACTGGATAGTGAGGAAGAAAGCATTGTCACAAAGCTGAAAATAGGACTGTTTCTTTGCTCATGAAAAGGGTGATGTCTTGGAGATACGTGGTTTTCAAATGAAATGTTAAAACATACATATAAAACATTTCCAGACATTTTTCAGTATTCCTGGTTTCTGGCCACATTTTTCCGTGAGAATCGGCGCTCGGACTTTGGCCTCAGTATTTCTAACATCTTGACAGAGTTTAAGCTCGGCATAATTGGGAAGGAGGCCTTTATTATAGGGGGTCTGAAACCACGTGACTCTCCTGACCTCGCTCTGAAATAACTCCACTCCCATAAATCTGAGAGGAAGCCCAAAATGAATGTGATCAGCTCCACCTTTCATCTTCAAAGCTCCAGGAGCGAGGGAGGCGACTCTCCCTCCCACCTCATGACTCAACATTATCGAGCCAAGCCAGGAGGAACCCGGAGAAGAGGAGGGAGAGGCATGCAGGCGCGGGGAGGGCGCATGCTGTGGAGTAATGCAGCACTGCACAATCACTCACAGCCCCAACACAAAGCTCTGCAGATACACTCTAGTCCACGCTAAACCTCATGACTAATAGATGAGATTTGCTCTCAGTTCCCTTCATCTCGCAGCGTCTGAAGCTCGCTCCGTCGACAGAAAGCATCCCTTCATGCATCAGACGCTCAGCTTTTTCTGTTTTCCTTTGGATCCCTCCCTCGTCTGTAATCCGGCAGACACAACTATCACTGGTCGCTCGCACGAGCACAGTCTGACGGTTACATACCTGAATTTATAATTTTATAAAGGTAATGCTGGACAGACCACTGGAAGATGAGTTGTGCTGTCCGAGAGTGTGTAGTTCAGCTCAACCTCATGGCAAACGATCCCATTAGCGATGCACCACTCACAAATCAAGGACAGAGACTGGCAGCTGGCCTCAGTTTGAGGATGGCAGCATGATCCAAATATATGACATGATAAACCATTTTTCATGTAAAGCCGTTGTATTTGGGTCCCAAAAAAGGTTTTGTGTTTCAACCACGCTACTAGCATCGAGTGATATCGATGTCAGCTGTCTGTCAGCCCTCCTCAGGGTGACTTATAATAATTTTGCCGACCCTGTATCAGTTATGTTACATTAGCTTCAGTTGCTCTTTGTGTTTAGCAAGTATTAGCATGCCAACAAGCTCACTGAAGAGGTTAAATATAAAGAACATTATACCTGCTAAATATAATGAATATATAGGTGTGTTCGATTTGAACCGGGAACTTGGAAATTCCAACTTCCCATTTGGAAATTTCAACTGGAACGCCCCCTGAAGTCGAATATGTGCACCACCCCGATCTCAAATTCCAAGATCTGCACTCTGCGCATTGTCATTGTTTCAGTCTTACACACAGTACTGTTCGACTTCTATCAGCTTTGGCGTTTGTATGCACAAAATACCACATGGTGGATCACTGGATGTTGCTAACGCTGGCTAACAAAGGCGAACCTGGTGAGAACTGGTTTTCCGGCTTCTTCGGATATGATGGATATGTCATTCCCAAATCCGTCTTCCGACTTCTGAGGTAAATGCAATGCTCCGCCAGCACGTTAGCATTGTCAATGTGATGCCGTCATGCTAGCATGAAGCTCAAACCACAGCTGTACCTGAGTACAGCCTCACAGCATGGCTCTTAGTCCACATTATAACTGTTGAAAAGCACATAGTTTTTCTAATGTCGGCCATGTTGTAGTTCAACAATGAACTCCTTCATGTGCAGTTTCCTCTTTTATTTCTTAGCTTACTTATGGTCCAAAAATAATCTCTCCAGGTGTCAAACAACATCGTATTTATTCTGTAACAATTTAATTGAAGCTTTATTGTTCTCAAGACCATGTTTTATTTTTTATTTTTATTTTCATTTTTTGTTTTGTTTTTGTTGCACCATTCCATGTCTTGTATTTCCTTAACATTCATCCTGACATGTTTACCGTTTGTTTTGAATTTACACTAGAATCCCAAATAAAATCTCTGTGAGCGTGAGCAATGTTTGGCTGCACAGCATGAGCTTGTCACGGTCGACCCTGGCAGGTCAGCTGAGTTTAAGAGGTCAACAAGAAACCAATATGCTCTCACTGTATTTTTAGAGGGCTTGGATGCAGGTGACCACTCAGCAACTGTGACAGCACAAGGATGAAATGGTCACCATTAATATTTTCTCTCTGCCTCAAACACATTCACACTATGTATTTCGCACAAACTGCTCTCCAACTATGTTTTGCTGACACGACGGTTTGGTTTGAAACTTCTTCTGCTTCCTCTGAAAGCCCGTAATGCAGCATTTCATTTCGCCGCCTAAGTTTTAGTCCACCTTGCATATAAAAGGGATCCCTCTTCGTTATGAGAAGCATTTTATCAGCTCTACCGGATTCCTTCTGCACCATGTGTTTGTTTAGCTGCTGTGGGGTCTTCACTTTGCCCCTGTGGACCACCTGTGTTACAGCAATCCCAAATTTGTGATTAGAAAAACATGCATCCTATTTTAAACACATCCACCGCTGACCCTCTCCGTTGGAATGAAGATTTGCAGCTTCCACTCTGTTTCCCACCTGAGTGTTATGGCACGCTGCTCCCCTGAAGGCGTACTGACTTGAGCCATCTGCTCGAGCTCTTTAGAGCTGAGATATTGCTTTGACAGGAGCTTATTTCCACAATGCACTCAGCATACCTGCCCGCCCCCAGGATTCCCACTACTGTGCTCTCATTGTGTGAGGTTTGTTTCCTGTACATGATACAGTGTGTGGGCAAAATGTATGGAGATGTCATCTCTGGACTTTGGATATGACACATGAGAAGAGGAGAACACTGTGGGAGGGGATGGGAAAGTGTTGAGATAACAAATCATGTCCAACTTCTGACTCCTATTACCTCAAACCTACAGTGAGATTTGAAAAGATCTTGTATTTTGTAATAATGCAGATTCATTTAAATTGTGTCATTATTACATTTTCCATCTGGTAACAGGTGTTGAAAAGACCAATCTAGGTATTCTGGAAACGTTACAAATATATTCTGTGTGAAATATAAGCTCACCAAATGTTGTAAATGTAATTGCTGATTATGAATATATACACGCGTTTTCGCTCCGGTCTCAAAATATCAAGACAGGCCTGTTACTGGCTGTCACAACAAACAGATTGGAAGTAGGCATCATGTTGACTGAAATAAGCATGAGTGACGGCTGTTGCTGCAGGAACGGCTTATACTTAGACCGACGTTCAGAGAAGATCCAACTACGACAGACACAAGTGCTGCAGACAACTGCAACATGAAAGCGAGGTAGAAAAACATCATTCAGATCTTCGTCCGATGTGACTCTCGGAAAAGTTTCTCCAAAGAATTTCCCCCTTTCTCGTTTGAAATCACCCGATGCGGCAGGAATCTCAAAAAGCTGAGCCTTAAAGTGATAAAATTCCTCCCTGAGGAGGTTGGGGAGAGAGGAGAAAGATGCACAGCCAGCAGCACCCCTGGCATTGATTAATGAATCAGACTCTACGCTCTCAAGATCAAAGCTGTATTTATTGCTCTGTTTTCTTTTCAGCGGATGATGGAGTCTGGAAACCAAAAACATAAACCCGATCGCGTCGATATGTTACAAGAGGCTGACAGATCTTATCAGACCTCTATCTGATACTCTTGTTATTTAAGGGATGAACTGTTGATTCAAGTGCACATGATGAACCGCCGAGTCAGACCATTAAGTTTCAGGATGGAGCACATTGCGGGCTGAGCTATTTGTGGGACTTTGACCCCCCAGATAAAAAATTGGAGCAGTGAAGCTGGTGCAGCATCCTGCTGAATGCTGGGAATGCGTAGAATGACTCAGCGTTCTCGGCAGGAGTTGGCAGGGTGGACATCCATCACACCACTACTACGGTTTGTCGGCGGCCTATAGGAGCCTGACGCCTGCTCTGACATTGTGGCTGTTGGCGCACAGAGCAGACACTGCTGACAGGCGCTGCTGAGGAAACGTTACTGGCCTTGTTCAGCCCAGGGGTCAAACCAATCTGAGCTGAGCAGCGGAGGAAGAGGTAATTATTGGAATTGGACAAAATGTAAACCATGATTATGTCTGAAACAACACTGACTGGAAGATTAACCTGCTGCACGGCCCCTGGGGCTGACATGAGCTGTAGGCTGGGTTAATTATATTTTACCTTCAGCCCCTGAAAGGAACCAGCACACTTATACCTTAACACAGGTTTGCTGTCACTTAACTAAGAACAATTTCATATTAAAACAAAATTCCCCATGATAAAATAGTATGTATCGTTTTAGATTTTGATACATCTATAAGAGAAGGCCTTTCCTATTACGGAGGCCAATTCTATACCATAGAAAATCTGCTAAAAACTGTCCAGGGATTAAAAAAATAAACATGCTCAGGGTGATTAGATAACATGCTATAGAGGCTATTTTGCGTGGATATGAATACAGGTGTCCCTTGAGATTTCTGCTCGCCCTTTGGTGTGCCTTGGACACAAACACACCGGTCTCTACAACCCAGGTTCCCATAAAGCTGTGAGGCTGTGTAAAACACACAATGATTGTGTGCTCATCCCTCATGTCTTATACTCAGTTCAAAACGGTACAAAATATAATGCTATATAATTTAATGTTTTACCTCATCAACATCAGTGATCTTTGTAAATACATCTCTAACACAAAAAACACTTGTTCATAACATTCCACAGGTAAACAGGTTGATTGGTAACACATGATAGTATCATGAAAGGGGCGTCCCTGAAAGGCTCAGTCTTTCACAAGCGAGGATGGTGCGAGGTTCACCACTTGAAATGATACATGACTGTGTAAAGCAGGGCTGCTTCAACATTTTTTTTGGAGGGCCAAAACTGAAACTTAATGGTGGGCCATGGGTCAAAACAAACACCTGTTTTACCGTATTTTTAAGAGGTACAATGGTCCTTGGATCCCAAGTTCTCTGGGCAAAGGTGTTTACCATTCTCAGATTATGAAGAATAATAAAACGTAAGTGATGCTGCATGGTTGAAGATTCATATTGTATTTTATTTTAATTTACTGACTAATAAAATCTCACGGTGGGCCAACTTTGTCCTGCAGGCTCTTCTTTGGGCAGCCCTGGTGTAAACACTGTTATGGACTTGGGAACACTTTGTGAAACTGTTGCCAGTTAACACAGTTTGTTTTCAAATTATTACATTCTGGCTTTTTTTTTTCACACAGCGTCCCAAATTGGGGGTGAATAATGGCTGCATTGTGCTTTAGTAGCGCATATTAACAAACAAGTTTAAAATTAATCAAAAAATTACAAAAGATAATAATAACAGATGATGATCCTGGGATCTTTGGGGCCCCAGGACAGTACATAGTTGGCCAGACATGGCAAATTGTGAGCAAACAAGCTCTTATTTCTCCCAATTTACGTTGACCATGAGTAATTAAACTGAGAGACATCGACTGATGAAGAGAAAGAGAAACCAGGGTCTCCACTGACAGTAACTCATGGGGGGAAGGGGGGACTGTGGAGACTACTCTCGCTCTATCCAATTTAAAATGCAGAAGATGGACAAAAAAAATGGAAACACCTGTACAAATAAATGTAATCCAGTTACAAAGACTACAGCATCACAGCATATGGTCACTTTGTTGACCTCTTTGTCAAAGCATCAGCAACATTATGTTAGCATCATATTTCATTGCATGGACACATTTAGTTGCATCACATTTCACAGGTTGTCGTGTCGACCTCCTGTAGGTGTGTTATGATACCACACTGTTACATCTGCCTTTTCTCTATCTGGACATAACCACAGTTTTTATTTTTGAGCTCTTGCTGATATCAACATCTCTTCCTGTTTGCCCACAGAGGTCAGGGTCATCTTTACAGTAACAGCACCCTACAGATTCTTGTTTAAAGACCTTTAAACATGGCGGCTGTTTGCAGATGCAGGACTCTACACGGCAGCCTTTGGAGCTGCTCTACATCGGCATGCATGACCTCCATGTCAGAATTTGCAAATGCATATGTCGATACTAATCCCCGAAAGCTGTATTGGCGTGAATGAAACAGAACTCCGCTGCCAAAGCCTTTCAGAGCACCAGTAGGTTGACGCTGATGCACGATCAACCAACTGGATCTTATGCAACATTATAATTGATGGCTGACACAGCAGCAGCTCCAACCAGCAGCACCTGCTATCATCAGATGATGATGCACGTATTAGTGAATGATGAGTATTTACCATATGCATAAACAACCACACTAAAAAAACAAACACATGAAAACAAGTGTTTCTTTGTTCACACGCTGTTTGAGCTGTGTATCGTCCCACTTGATGATTACAACACACACCCTTCAATCATGCACTCACAGCGCAGAGGAGGCGGTTCTGAGGTGACACTACCTGTGGTTTCATCTGCCTGCAGGTGCTGTTGCCACGGCAACAATAGATCAAATTCTCAGAGTGAATCATGAGCTGACCGCTGGTTCACTCTCTGCCCTGAGATCAGATCCTGACCTCTTCAGGGCCCTTGAGAGTAGTGTGTCAGAGGAGCCAATAAAATGAGAGATTCTGCCCTGCACGTGCAACGCCCCTTATTTATTTTTTTTACTGACTCTAACATCCACTGGCTCCCAGCGCTGTCTGTGACACCCGTATCCTCGGGCCCTCCACTTAAAATTAGAGCGCAGCTGTCTCTGGATTATTTTATCCTGAGACAGATTCCTTGAATACCCTGGACAGAATTATCCTGAGGCGATGCAGAGAGTAGGAATGGAGCTGGGAGCCATTTTGGGCGGTGGATAAATGCCTATTTTGAACTGTGTGAGCAGCCTGGAAGCCTGGCGGGCATGAACACTCCTGATCAAATCTGCCAAAGTGAGGGCATTGTACTTGACCTCTTCTTTCAGTGTGTCTCTTTAAAATCAGAATACACTTAAAATCAAGGGTTAGAGGCTAGGGAATTCATGTGAACGCTTTTGTGTGTTAAAGCAGAAATATAATGCTCATTTTCAGGGTGATCATTTTATTTTGGGTTACAACAAGAATAGATTCACAATGCTTTAATGCTCAAAAAGTACATCAGTTTTCTCACTGTCCCATACTTCAGCACTGTATTCCCCCTCTGTCTGAAACACTCTATTTTAGCTCCTGTTTTAAGGCCCCCCTCCTGAAAACCCAGTCTGCTCTGGTTGGTCAGCTCACACATACCTGAGCCAGCACCACAACAACAACAGAGCAGCTGTACTAAATCAGTGATTACAGGCCAAACTAGCTGCTAGACATAAATTATACAAATGTGTGACATGGTGACCTAGCGTGATGTCACGAAGTCACAGAATTTAAGGCGTAACTACTGACGAGGCGTTTCAGGAGCAGTGTTTTCTGTGGGAGAGAGGAGCTTCTGTTGGTGTGGACTTATAACATATAACATTAATACACAAAACACTGAAAGAATGAAAAAAAACTAAAAAACATAATACATCTCCCTTAACATATGGACATTTTGTAACCGACTCCAACTCTGTTTTTAATCACAGTTCACATGCTCCTCCAGGGGTTGAAAACCAATTACATATCGGGGGTTTATATAAACATTTCCCAAAACCAATTTGGAGAATTTAAAAAAATTGCCAGCAGGCAAAAAATCAAGCTACGTTGTCTGTGGACTGGTTTGTGTGCATTTATCTGTGTGTGTCTGTGTACTTGTCTCTGAGTGTAGCTGTATTTCTCTGTCTGTGTGTGTGTGTGTGTGTGTGTGTGTGTGCTCCTAAGTTTCCTAATAGAGCCCCAGTGAGAGCTGTGACAGCCTATTTACAGAAGCACCCCACAGGGCTGGGCTTCTGCTCTATGGAAAATATACCCAAACCTCTCGTGGGTGTAAACACGTCGAGAGCTTTCCACACACTGACATCCCCGAGCAAGAGTCGCATCTCATCAAGAGGACTGTTGTATCATCTCCACAATGAAAAATGCAGCTTTGACCGAATAATGTTATTCATCCGCACCTTTAAATGCAGGGGAGACGCATGGAGAAGAGAGATATTCCATTCATCTCAATCTGAGCTCCAACTGTACAAATATGGCGGCAGGAGGAGCACGCTGTGCTTAATGAGACTGCGTGAGGCTGCCGTTAGTGCAGGGAGAGGTGCTGGATTATTGATGCCTCCGAGCTCCTCTGTTGGGCTCATTTCTGGCTGTCTCCTCAGGGAGGAGGCGTGCTCACTCACCTCCAGCCTGGGTGACAGCCGGGTATGAATTACCTTCCCCATTCCCACCCTGCTGACACTGCAGCTAGCGGCCAGCAGCTACGCATTTTAATATGGAGACAAGTCAGGGAGAAACAGAGGCGGGTGAGGCGAGTGGGAGAGAAAAGATGAGAAGAAGTGTGTGTCTGTGTGTGTGTGTGTGTGTGTGTGCGTGCGTGCGGCTGTTGGGAGTGATTTTGTGTTGAAAGAAAAAGAGCCAGAAAGATAAAAAGACAGGGAGCGGCAGTGCGATGGAGGGGAGGAAGGATGGAGATGAGAGGAGAGATGAGGCCTTGCGAGTTGAAAATCAATAATTAAAAGGTCATGTGGAAAAAGAGAACGAGAGGGAGGGAGGGAGAGAGAGAGAGAAGGCCCTTTAACCGAACCTTAATCCTCCACTAACGTGCAGCTGCCAAAGTCTCCTGCTTCCTCATCACATGAGGTCACAGGGGATCGTGGCACTAATGCATCCTGGAATTTATTCATACTAAACTTCAGTCCTGCTATATGAAAAAAACTGAATGTGTTCTGAGCTGATACGTGATGTACTGTAACTGTAATCGCTGAATAACATGTCCTGGAGTGTGCTTCAATCAGATGACACATGCTTTGTATTAAACACACACTGAGGCAGACTGTGACTGATACATACTGATGGAGGCTTAGATTATATTTATACGTATATTCCAGACAGGGTTTGTTTGATTCAACATGTTTCATCCGCGTATACTGAATCTGAACTGTTCCAATATGTCTATGTAACTAATCTTTAATGATTGAATGTCCAGTGTTTAAGATTTAGGGGGATTTCAGAAGATCCCTGGGCAGAAATTGAATACAGAAATCATTATTATAAACCCTCCGTGAAATGACTCGTTTCACTATCATGAGCTGCTCCATTCAGTTCGATAACAATTGGAGAGTCTAGAAGAGTCGCAGGATTCAAATTGGCCGGGGGCTAGACTTGAAATTAGCCGGTGACTCTGGAGAAGTGCAACGTCTTTAAGCCGGTCAATGCAGGAGATTCAGGTGTTTCTCTTTCTCTCGCGCCACTGAGCAGCAGCTCTCATAGGCATGAATGGGACTCCATCACCGTACCCAGATTTCCCTTTGTGATATCTGTGGTTGCACCGCCATGTTTCTACAGGAGCCGTATGCGAGGGGTATTTTGTTGGTGGCAATCTGAAACCACACCACGCGATGCCAGTGAATTTCACACACCTGCCAACAGATTTTAATGAATTTCTTACTTTGCAAAATGCAGACAGAGGGAGGTGACGACCACTTGAGCTTCAGTGGAAGTCCATTTTTATTTAATGGTCACACGGAGGATCAACAGAGTGGTCAGATGCATAATCACCGTATTTGGACGATGACCTTGTCCTCGGGACAATGTGCAATCAATAATGCCAAAAGTGCCATAATGTACAATAATTAATGGACCTATACTGTCTCATTTGAATTTATTTTAAGTACATGTTCTGTTAAATTACACATTTATGCATATTTGTTCTTGTGGTTGTGACCTGTGTACAATAATGCCCCTGGTACAACACTGGCAAAGTTGAGGATCCATGACTTTTATACAGCAGGAGTAAACTGGAAGCGGCCAGCACCCAGCAGGGCTCTGTGTTTTTAGCAAACATAACTCAAACATGAGTAAAAAGTGTATTTGCTGCAGACTATTTACAGTTGAGGATGACACATTTGGTGAATCACATAGCGTATTTTGCAACAACAAAAGTAGAATCAATTTCATTGTTGGTTTTGGTCTTTACAGGGGATTTGATGAAAATGAGAAATAAATATTAAACACCAGACTCATTCTTTAAGGTCACTCACAGCAATTCCACAAGAGTATTAAAACTATATTAAAAATTCATTAAATTTAAGCCAGCATGGATGAGAAATCCTAAACGTGCTATGGATGAACAGTTATGAGATTGTTGACTCCACTGAAGCTTGTAAATTGATACTGAGTTGGGACTGTTTTCATCAGATTTTATGCTTGAGTCTGATTTTTAAAGCCATGTTTCCACATTCGGCTGCAGCAAAACAAAATAATCAAGTCTAGTTGATCACATCAGAGCGAATATTCAAACTGGCCTTGAAAAGATGGGGGATGTGAGCCCAGACACTCCTTTAAATGTTTATGTCCTTATCTGATGTTACTTCTTGTGTCGTTTGTTATGCATTGTGCAGAGTTGGCGCATTTTTTAATTATCAGATAAATTCAATGAGTCAATCAAATACCCTGCGGTGCATTCAGGCACGCAGCCTAATCAGTAAGTGCATCCCTAGCTGTCTGCCTAACTTGGACAAGAGTCAGACTTTTGTTAGGAAAAGCCCGACCTCAACAAAATCTATAATGAATGAACATAATTAACCAAATGGACGCATTAGGGGGGGGGCTTTCCACCTTCCTGAGCATCGCACTGCACTGATGTGTTGATTCTGATAAGCTTAGTCAGAGGCTTTTTTTAAAAATACTCATGACAAGCCTGAGGATCGTGGTTTATCAAAGCTCTGGTTGCTTTAGACTTTGTTGCGGGGGGGATCGTGAACTGAGTGTTACCAGGGGTACTTCACTTGCTCCCACAGTCTGCGGCCGACCTAGTGAGTTAATAATCACTGATCTCGGTTAATGGCAGGCTAACAACATAATGATAGGCAGCTAGGGAGGAGGATAGAAACACTATAATGGGACCTCAGCCACGGTATAGCCAAGTCGACTGGAGAGACCCTAATAAGACCCTGTGATTTAATGTCTCAACACCAGATTTAAGTGTGTTTATGAACGTGAACACTCCCACAGGTCAAAGGTCAGTTTGCTCTCACCTGCAGCTTCGTATCACACGAGGGGATCGCATGTTGAACACATAACCATCAGTAGACAAAAGTGAACTCTCTGTGGGAAGAGAGAATACTTTTAAAGTCTCAGATTAAATTTGGGGGAAGAAGGAAATTTGTGCAAAACAGCATTTGACTTGAAAGAAAATGTGGTGAGCTTAAGTTAATCTTTAAAGTGATGTGATGTGCCTGTTTGACCTGCATTGGATTTTGCTCAGATAAGATTTATTATCACATCATTTACTAGATTTCTGTCGTCCGGGCCAGTTTCAGCATCTGGGTCACCATGCTCCCATGTGCTGCACACTCGGAGAGACGCTGGAGTACACACTGGCTCCAAGCCATTTTTAACCTCCTCCACTTTTATATCACCCACTCGCCATATGAGCCTCCTTCAAGGGTAATGAGGGAGCAGACTGCTCACTTGGCTGTCTGGACAGCAGGTTTTCCCATACGCACACACAGGGACGCAGATTTTAATCACAGACATGTCTCAACTTGGGGTTTGTTACAATGGGTGGGCGATGTGTCTCGGGTCTGCGTCAGTGTCATTAGCTTTATCCGGTGTGTGGGTGCACACATGCAAGTTTTTTATTTGCGTGTGTGTCAAGTAATATGTATGTTCATCAAAAATCAGAGGCAGATTTTCGAAGATATCTGATGTACCGCAATGGTTCCCAAGCTCTGTTGTCTGACTTTACCCCGACAGCTCTGATGAAGTTCCCCTTTATCAACATCACCCGCCATGTTCCAGATGTCTTATTTGAACTGACTATAAACTGGATGTTGTTTTAATACTATTATTTATATAAAAGCCTGCTGCCTACTTTAACATTTATCCACTCAGCCTATGTATAGCTTTTTCACAATTTTTTCTAATGGGCTACGTTTAGCTAGCTAAATGTTTACTTTTATTTCAACCATGTATGCATCAGTCTACTTCTTGCTAACTAAACTTTAGCCTATCAAATACCCTACTTGAAGCTATTTCAATAATTTAGAGTAGTAATCATTTTCTATCCATTTTAACAATTTGTCCTTTACATTAGCTACAGTATTTCAAACGATTTATCCATCACTTTTGGCTAATTAGGCTACTGCTTTTAGGTAATTGGCAACTACTACTTTTAACTATCAACTATTACTTTTAGCTAAATATCAACTATTACTTTAAGCTTACTATCAACCATTACTTCTAGCTAGCTACTTCAACAGTTTAGGCTATCCATTAGGTTACCTTTCAACCAATGTATGCATTACTTTACGCTAACTATTTAAATGATTTATCCATTACTTTCAGCTAATGTTTCTTCAACCATTTATCCATTTATTTTAAGCTAATTGTTTCAGCAGTTTTTCCTTTACTTTAGCTAACTTTCAACTTTATTTATCCATTAGCTAGGCTACGCTAACTAGGCCATATATCTCAACATCTCAACCATTTATTCATTACTTTAGCTAACTATTCCAGCTCTTTGTTCATTTTAACCAGCTATCAACCATTAGCCCATGCACTTTTCGCTAACTGTCAGCCATTTATTCTTACATTTAGCTATCTTTTTTAATTTAGGCTAATGCTACCAATTACTTTTAGCTAAGTTTTCACACAAATTAGCTATGTTATATAGGCTAGGCCTAGTGTTCAGGTGTAACAATTGAATATAAGGATCTATTTTTAAAATAAAATTGTAATTTCTAGTTTATGAAAGTAGTTGAACTACTCCATAATCTTTCAAATAAGGCTAACCCCTGGCAAACATAGGCTAGTAGGTCCGTATACCCTGGTACAAGCCCTTGCAATCACTGGATTACAGTACCGTATGTAAACACTTTTCTTGTTACTATTTAATTTACATTTCAATGCAACAACTTTACCATGTCCAACATGTTTATATTCATCAGCTGCCATCCCTAGGGCCTTAATTTTCAGGCTTCAGAACGTTGGTCTCCGGGAAGCCGAAGGACCGTGCCTGTCACAGATGACTGATTGGACCCGTTGTGACAGCCATGTCAGTGCCCCCTCCCTAAACTCTCCAAGGCAATAAAGCCAAGGAGGTGAGAGTTTGACACCAGCCTGACCCACAGTATGAACCCTCCCTGTGGCATGTCAGAGGTGACCTTCTGTGGGGGTCAAGGGTCAAGGTCTTAAAACAAGAACATCAAAAACCTGGCACCCACACTTCTCTGAGCAACCTGATGCCCATCTGGAGGAATTCGACACACACTGGTGTCAAACAGACACATTTTCATTAGTGAGTTATAATTTTAGACACAGCTTCAGATTTATATAATGAATGCAAATGGAAATCAAACATGTTTGACATCTGATAAAACTGAAATATGGCTCTCATGAATATGGATGTGGCTGAAGGTGCTGACTGAAAGCTTAATCTGCAGGGTCCTTGAGCCCTTCAGAGAGGACTGAAGTATTCTGTGAGGTTATCAAGCCTCCATCTGTCAGATTCCCACTCACTCCTGCCATGTGTTTTTAGCGCCCTGGCCTTATATCAGTAACAATGGGGACTGAGACAGCTGAAACTGATGGCTTTTGACAATCAAAAGGCGCATAGCATGTCCAGAGGCTAAATCACAACCCAAAGTGTGATAACATAATAGCAGGCCCTTAGGGGACATAGTATATGTTTCAAGAAAGGGCTTGATAAAGGTATGGAGTACAGATCACAGCTGTCAGACTGCACCAGAAAGCTTTTCTCCCAACAGCTTCTTTGTTCATAAACCAAAATAGACAAGCAGAATTCTGCATAGCATCGATGTAGAAATGAAAAACAAACAAGGGAAATAAATAGATTTCATGTCTCCACTTCAAAAACTTGCCTGTAGTACTGACAGGAATTATAATATGGCCCCTGATGAATAATGGTGAGATTAGTTCTCAAAAAAAGAAAACTGACAGTGCATCTTCAGGACATTCATAGTGAGAGTGTGTACACATGGAGGAGGAAGCCAGTTAATAAATGACTGTGAGCGACAGCCCAAGCTGTAAGATAAATGAGAGGAACTTAAGTGGAAGGGAATCAATCACAGTGAGTTTTAAATTTTCCCTGTGGAGAATTTATGAATTAAAGGCAGCTTAAAGGTGCACGGCTTCAGCTCTCGGTGTGATTTGTTGCCAGTCTGCTGCACATACAGACCCACTGGCTTTAAATTTTTACCATGAAAGAACCTGATAACATCCGGAACTTCTAAAGTGAGATTTAATTTCCCCCCAGCCGAGGATTTTAAAAATGTATTCATGAGCAAAGTCTGGGAGACATCCCTACTGAAGCAGAAAAAAAGATTGAAGTCTCGCTGTATATGAAATTAATCCTTCAACATAAATGTTCACCGAAAATTGAAGGTTATAAATTTATGAGGCGACACACATTCAGGTTTCTCGCCATATATCTTTGATTATCAGATAAAGAAATAGAGGGTGAATAAAGATGAGGGCAGACTGGCACGCAGAGCTATAATCCCCTCGATAATAACTTTTCTGAGGTCGTCCCTTCTGCAAATTAAATCCTGGGACATTTTCACAAAAGTACCCTGCTCCTTTGTGAAAAAAGACTCCACAAACATATAACTTTGTCTGTACACATCATTGATATAAAACAAATGTAAGGAAGTTATCATAAAAAGCTTTGGGCTCCCAAAACAATTAAATTGTGAGCAGTTATCTTAAGAAAAGTGGAAGAGATAATGGGACTCGTAGATCTCCTGGTGGCCTGGAAGCTAAAAGAAAACAGTAGTTAATGACACAAGTCTAGACAGGAGACAGGAAACAGAGTATTGAGAAGCTGTGGCGCTTAATGGTCACGACCACTTTGATTCGCATGATAGCAAAGTCTTTTTTCATGCTCCATCTACTGCCAACCGCCCACCATGACTGCAGCCCACGTGATTGTTGCGACCAGTGACTGAACGTGTTCAACCCCCGGTGACTGTCCGCAGTGGCACAGTGCATAACTGAAGCAGAAAGATGGAAACTGAGGTGGAAGGAGTTTGAATAATGTGAGCAGCCGCGAGGCACTCGCGACCTTCGACCATCCAAATAATGCAGTGTATCTAATCCCCAAATCCTTGTCTGGGGGCTGGAGAAGTGAGCTCAGTCTGTGAGACGGAGTGATGGCATGTCAGGTTCTTTTTTTATGCTGAGCAGCCAGGGAGGAAAACAATGCTGCAAAATAGTGTTGTCCTATCTATCTATCTATCTATCTATCTATCTATCTATCTATCTATCTATCTATCTATCTATCTATCTATCTATCTATCTATCTATCTATCTATCTATCTATCATCTGACCAAGTGAAGTCTGTGTATTGTGTTGCAGAGATATCTACTGAAATTAGCAGGCTAACCAGCTAGCCCTGTCCCATCCCAGTTTAAAGGTCCTGTGCCAGCGGTGTAAACACAGAAAACATCCCTGGGACTCCAAGCCGCAATCTGGACTGCTAGCTGCACAGCTAAATGAGCTAACTTGCTAATGGTGGAGTATGAATTCGACAGGAATCCAATCCTTACATATTGCACCTTTAAACCTTTATGTTTATCTTCTTGCAGACTAAGGAAAGAAGCTGCTCTGTAGTCTGGTGCCATGGCAGCAGCAGAACAACTGTATCACGTAACGGTTCATGCTGGCCTTTCTACTGAGCTGCATCTCGCTGTAAAGGACATAACATTACAAAATAATTACCATCAGGAAAAAAAAGAAAAATAGCTAGTATTAAAAATACATTTTCATCTTTCTTCTACTCACTTCCAAAACTAATATAGTTAAAATGTAAGTTTCAACAGTTGAGTCAATGGACTATTTAGACTAACTTTTGCACGCAGGTTCACTGTAAACGTGACTTTACTTTAAAACTACTTAAAAATCAAGGATACTGAATACTTCAAAATTACCAAGTACACTTATTATCCTAAATTGTTAAACTTTGTACAAATTAAATTTAATAGTCTAATAGCCTGCAGTAATCGGTTTCCTGACTTCTTAAAGGTAAAATCAACTTTCAAAGTTGAAAGGTGTTGGTGTTGAATTTTTAAAATGTTGAAATAAAAACTGATTCAACACATTTGCATTAGTTTGGGGGCAAAAATCTCAAAGACAGATATTTCAAAACCTGGGGAAACAAAAGCTGAAAGTTAGTTCCTCTCTAAACACTGCTTGGCCTTGTTTTTCTGGTAAATTGGAGTTAATCAGCCCTTTAATGTGTAGCATTCATAGCCTAGTAGCAGATTGTTGAGAAACACACTCTATAAAAACCTCACTACAATTTACTAAAGATTAAGTAAACTGTGAAGTCTGAATACACAGCAGACAACCATCATGGAAATCCCTCAAGAACAGCAGTCACTCACAGCAGTGGGTGAGTCGTTCCGGAGGAAGTAACACCTTTCGGATCACTCGTTGATCTCTCAATCACACCCATCCACCAAGCCGTCTTATTGCTGCCCATTGTCCCCCATAGGAATGATAATGGCCACTGTGTCTCCTCCCCATGAGTGCTGGACATCTGGGCTGTGAGGGAGGAGGGGAGGGGAGGCTTCCACTTTCTCTTGTCCACTTCATGTGTTGCCAAACGGGAAACAAACAGGCATTGTGCCTCAGCTTCGCTGCTGCCCATGGACTGTCCTTGTTTATAGACCCATCACTTAATTGTGGCCTCACACAGCTATGTCCATTCTCTGCTGTTTCTTCAGGATAATTGCTACTATTGAGGCCACGCTGAGGTCTAATTGATTGACCGTTATTCTTACAACATTTATTTAACTTTTGGGAAGGTTTTTTTTTAAGATTTTCTTTCAGACACAATGAACTTATGTTTAACTTTCTGTCTACAAACTCACAGCAGCACTCTCCATTATTGGACTGTTGACCTTTTCACGAGCGCCTCTCGCTAAATTAAATTCACACGTGTCTAAATTTGCATGAGTAGCAGCCATATCAAGGTTGCAAAGTGTGGTGCGTAAAAAGGTGATGTGGATGTTTGTGAGTATTCCTCTGATTGCGTTGCACCCTCTTCTCCTTAGGGGTGCTATCCATATCTGAGGGTGTTGATTAGATAGCAGCCCCCACCCACATTTGCAAGTCGAGGCCTTGTTATTCTCACACTGCCATGCACATGTTGTTGTGTGGCTGCTCTGCAGGGTGAGGATAGTATTTAACTCATAAATGATAAAATGCTCATTTCTATTGAACGTTGTAGCCTCTTTTGAGTCGCTCTGTGGAATAAACTCGGGGCGAAATTAAAGCATGGATGTACTTAAAATGTACAATTCACATCTCGCCTGTTTGGACTAAAGGATTAAATAACTCTTTGGCTTCAGAGGCACATAAGCATTTTCACACATTTTAGTGTGTCACATTCTGGTAGTGTCATGTTGTGGAAATATCCATTTTACCATGCCTGGATTATGCAGCCAGGGCCCGAAGGCAGCACGCTTTATGGGTCCACACTCTGTCAGTAGTACCCTCCACCGTGAGCATCTGTCCAACACTTGGAGATAACTGAGGGGCCTGATGCCTCAAAGGTCTCTTTTCTAGACTGCAAGAATTCAAAACAGCCTGTGTGACCATAATTAAACTGCAATGCCTTTGTCCTCAGACAAACTGAAACCTTGGCGGCTCCTTGTTGACCGCTGAGCTTCAGCTGTGAGTGCTGTCATGCCCTTCACATTATGATGATCACTGGGTGCCACTGGGTAGCACCAGAAGGCATTTGGCCCCTGCCCTCAGTCTCAGTTTAGCCGTCTGTGCTAAACTAGCTGCAAGCTCCCACAATAAAGGTATTGACGTCACTGGCCATCCTTGGACACATGCTGCCTTCAGGTTCTCCTCCTGAGCTCTGATTTCTGAGAACTTCCATTGAAGATCTGACTTAAAATAGCTGGAATGATAAAGGCGGAACAAAAGTGAGTATTTTTGGTTGATATTTGTTTGAGAGACAAGAAGAGACAGACGTATTTTCAGCAGAATGTAGAGGGAAAGCTGAACAAAACATAAAAGAAATGACCCCAATATCTTAATAATTCATGTATGTGCCTGGTTCTTTGTAAATAAAGACCTTTTGTTGAGGGTTAGCTTGGTTTTGAATACATCTTCATATATTTGATACAACCCATCAGACTTTGTCAGGGATGTAACAAGAAAGTCTGAGACTTATTACCATAATTGTCCACAGTATTTTCAGTCCACCAATGGGCCTATAACTATATTTTGAATCTGAAGGCTTTTGCCATGTATGGACATCATAAACAAAACTCAGCAGCACTTGTTGTGTAATAAATGTCACTGGTTCAAAACACAAAATGCAAATATGTATTAGCAATTTAAGTATGACAGAAGATTAAATGTCCTTTTCTTAAAGAATGGGTGTTGTTTTGGTCTCAAGCTGTCCAGAAGGGCTTGTGTCTGAACCATCACTTAAGAGACTGAATTTGGGTGATATTGCTGAGTTAGCATGTGTGTAGACTTTTTTTCTTAAGTTGCCTCAGAGATTTTGTTCATAAACACAGAAGTTGAACTGTTCGCTTCACGTCATCGGGCAATTCGAAAACAGATGTTCGTTTTCTCAGCTGTGTCAGCAGACACCTGCTGACAGAACGTGTCAGTTTTACTGTGTAACTCAGATTAGTTTAGTTTGAGGTGGGAAGTGGAGTACAAGTAGTTTTTAATTGCTCATAAACACCCAAAACTTTCAGTTCTACAGGTCAATAAACAGCCATCAATTTATTGGTTTGGTGATCAGTTAATTAGGCAAACATGTTAAATGTTATAAACTATGTAATCTTGTAACTGTGGGCCTATTTTTTTCTCTCTTTTTTGGCAGCAACGTTGATCTCATATTGACAACTAGCGTGTGTGAAAACAAAAGTGACCTTCCATGCATGGTGGTCTGCCACCAACCACACCCAGGTTTAGTTCCCAGGTTTGTTGTGTGGTAATTTGATGAAACACATACATTTTGAGATATGCAACATTTTAGAGGTCGAGTTCATAATAAATCTTATTACGTCCTTACGTGAATAGACTGACTTACCTTACACTAATTACAGTGTATAATTAGGTGATTGTACACTGATAAAACTGAGTATTAGATTATATTTCTGCCAACAGATTCTCCTAAAGCCCCATGAATGGGCTCTTTAAACCCAAGACTATGTTTTGAAATAGATCAAAACAGTCATTTATTCCAGCCTTGCTCCCATGCAGGAATTATATTATATTATATTATATTATATTATATTATATTATATTATATTATATTATATGCCTGTTAGAAGGCAGTTTTTTTTCTCTCTCACCACAATCACTAAGTGCTTGCTCATGGGGGAAATGTTGGTTCTCTGTATATAGATTAACTAAAGAGTCTGGTCTAGACCTGCTTCAGTTGGAAAGTGTTTGCTGTAAGCATACAAATACAGATTGATTGATTGATTGATTGGAATTTATTAGGCTAAATGATCAAAGACCGGATAAAAACCCCTCTTCCATCATGATTTTGCAGCCCAAAAGCCCCTGCCATCTGATACATTCTGCCTGTGAGCTAGCTAAATAAACTTCCACACTCGGCTTCACTTGTGTTCATATTGTGACTCGGTGGTTAGACATTACATAGAAACCTGTAATGGATGGTGGACGCAGGAATGCGTAACAAGAAGGAGTTAACTCCGCGCGCTGGGAACGTGTCTGCCCAACGTCCGACGGCCCCTGAACGCACCAAGCTGCAAAACTGCGAGAGAAGCGGTGATTGAAGGGGAGAGCAGAGCGGCGGCGGCGACGACGGCCATCTTAGAGCTACCGTGGTAACCGACACTCATCTCCTGGATTTTATTTTTCTTGTTAAGAGAAACCCTCCGGCTGACTGACCAGAGAAGAAGAAGGTTGTATTTCACTTCGCCGCGGTTGAACTCGAAGTCGGGATGCGGTTCCGAGGGAATACACAATTTGCATCCGCTGTCGGACTGGTCCTCGGACTACTATGTGCGGTGGAGGCAGCTAAAGGTAACTAAGCTGGGATTTATATCCCGTTGTGTTTTGTCTCTCCTCTCCGTGTCAGACAGCTCTCTCTACCTGAAGGGCCTGCAGTAAACGGCCGCTCTCCGGTTGTTCCCAGACGTTGAAGGTTAAAAACGAGACGTTAGCTCGGGTCCTCTGGAGGGATGCGTGTTCAGTAACCTGTTCAGGGATGGTCAGCTCCGGAGCCGCAGCGGGTGGATGTCGCGAAGTATCCCGCCGGCAGCAAGTGCATCCCCCGCGATACTGCATCCGTTTTAACCGCAAACAACCCCCAAAATGACATATTATATGCCAACTGTAGTTATTATCAGTGTCTGATATTTGATATATATTTTATCCCACCGGAGTGGGCGACTTTGGAGATAATATCAAGGCCACGAAACGACCCCCTTCTGTCATCTGCATTCAGTCTATTTTTGGGGGCACTTGTCTCTTCTTGTAGTCGCAGTCTGATTTAAAATTCAACACATTTCTCACCTTCTGCAGAGTTTGTGAGATTTTCTTTTTAAGTCACCAGTGTCTGGTACGCACTGTTCTCATCTTGTTTTGAAGCGACATCTGAGTAAATCTGAATTAACATGTGCGATGATACGTTTCTTTACTATGTTTTATTTATTTATTTATTTATTTTTTATACGTTGAGCGTTGTTAAACCACACAGGTTTATTCTGTCATTAGTGGGCCTAATGCTCGCTTTGGCATCGCCGTGCTCGCACCAGGATGGAGCTTGGGTTGGCTACGCATTGCAGATCCCCTTCACGAGCCCTTGTTTTTGTCGGTGGATTTAATGAAAATGCATGTGCTGCGATCCCTGGTTGAAAAAGAAAAAAAGCCCCTCAGTAGGAGGTCTGGGCCTCCTGTTACTACATTACATGAGCTGAAAGTGTAACTGGCCCCTCTTCATGTGCAATGTCACCGATGGACACCATCACACACGCTGAGGAGGAGAGAGACATGCCTTTATTTGCTGCAGGGCGGTCCACCTCCCTCCTCACAGAGGCAGCTCACTGCTCACACATTGATCACCCTCGTTGCATGAATTTACAGGCTGTGTTTTAGCCTCAAACCCATTCCACTGACTCCCCAGTGTGAGCTTCACGTTTCAGGGTGTGTAGAGGCAGGTGCGCCTTAGTCAGCGGCCACATCAGCGTGCCCAGGCAGCCTCCAGTGCTGGAGGCCAGTTTGTGTGTTGTTTTCTTTTTAATGCTACACCCGTCTTACGCCCCATGAACAGAATAAAGACCATGAAAGCGATATGGACGGCCATAAAAGTCTGCGCAGGGGCTTTCTGATAGAGCTATATCTTTTCCTGTTGCCATGTCAAGCAGCTGAGAATGCACAGCAGGCGGGAAGCTACCATTTGTAAAGCAGTAACTTAATTTCTTTTTGCATCAATCAAGAGGAAGTAAGTGCTGCGTATACTGTGTGAGTCTGGCTTCTCTTATGTCGCGGCCAAGTGCGTGTTTGTGAAGTGCACCTGCAGGCGTTCCTGCCCTTATCAGCGAAGGAGGCCTGTGAAATCACCATCTTGGTGAGGGCTTATCTTTTACTAACCAAAGGTCACTCGTTCATTTTGTGCACTGCCTCTTGTCACCTGCAGCCTTAAGCTTTGCGTTTTCATGGCTTGTTGTTGATTCTTTTCTTTTTTCTACTTCCAGTAGGGCTGCAACTAGGCACTGGACAATATGAAAAAGTCATGTCATGATTACCCAGTCCAACATAATTGAGATTCACAATATAATCCTGATAACCATCACTAAAACACACTGAAACCACTTTAACCTGGCAGTTTCCTTCAGTAAAAAAAAAAAAGATTTCATGTGTCACAGATAGGATACACATTATTCTGTTGTGAAAAACAAACAATCAAAGGATCTTAAATAAGTTATCATAAATCACAAGGTTACACAAGCATTTTAACTTGTTTACTGTTAAATCAGTTAGCTAGACAGCTTTTCAAAGTCATTCATGTGAGGATATCAAGATTATCCCGATAATGAAAATTCACCATGATCAACTTATTCTGTGTTTTTTATCCTCACATCCCTTGCTGCAGCTAATCTGTTGATTATTTTTCTTCATTAATCAATTAGTTGCTGGGTCTGTTAACTGTCAGAAAATAGTGAAAATGTCAATCAGTGTTTCCAAAAACCCAAGATGATGTTCTTAAGGGTCTCATTTTGTATTTTGATGTTGTAGCATAATAAAAAAAATTGAAAACATTCATACTTAAGAAGGTATTTTTTAATTATTTTCTTTAAAAAATCGATAATTCAATTATCAAAGTAGTTGGGTATTAATTTATTAGTTGACATCTAATTGATTATAATCGAGCCATGATGCAGCAGATGAGGAAGCAGATACTCCTCAGTTCTTTCCCCCAAGTCGTTCTTGTTCCAGAAATCTGGAGTTTATACATCTACAAATGATTTGTGTGAGTGAAACAGAGCTTCAGCACATTCGGCTGAACTTAGCAGCATTGGCACTGGATGTTGTGGTCCTCAGCTATTCGCCTACGCAAACATTAATCACTGATGACATGGCTACAACAAACCTTGAAAGATCTGTTGATAAAAATGTGTTTTTGATACAAAAAACACTTACCTACCTAGTCTATATGATTCATTACACTGCCAGCAAGGAAATGTCAGTGTGTGTAAAACTGGTGCAAACTCACATCGTCTGTGGCAGGAAGCTTCAAAGCATTGTAGGCCATAATAATACACACTTCTGAGTTTCTTATCTTATCCATCATGGAATTGTATCACTTGTTTTCAAGGTCTCACCCATGTAATCTGTTTCTCTTTCTGTTGCCATGAGCAGCTGCTGGGTGTCTTCATGTTCTCGAGTGAAACATTAGGTCTGCTGAGATGCATGAGCTTCCTCTGTGTGCACACAGCCAGACAAAGGAAAGGCTGGCTGCTGGGAAGTTTCTTGGCTCATTCGTCATTGAATTAAGTAATCGTAGTTGAACAAATTGGATGCCGTGCTTTGTGTGCTGCTGAGTTAACTAATGCGCTCTCCTCACACGGCTGTAAAGACGTACATATTAGAAGCTCGATGCCAGTGTTCTTGCCCAGTCTTTTTTGTCTTACAGTCATTGGAGAAGCCGAATATTGATCCACTGGAAAAAGATTGCGTGTCAGTTATGGTTAGAGCAATGTATCGGGTCAATATATTGTTTTAAATATGGTTTATTGTTCAGTGATATGGCTCACCTCTGTGGTTCCTCCCTGACCACAGCCTCATTAATGTGTTAATTATATATTTATTTGTATACATGAAGAAGACAATATTAATAAATTACATAAATATATTTGACACCTTTTCGTTATTTGTATGAAAAATTGCTCTATGACCTTGTTTGGGTTTTTACTTGAAAAAATATTTGAATGATTATGAAGTTAAAATAAAGCCATTTAATGTTTTGTTATCAACTAATTTGTTCATTTACTAATAATTTCAGCTATAGTCTAAATGCTTATTCATGTTTACTCACATGTCGTCATCATTATTGATATCAGCCTTCACAAACCATTATGGTTGAAACCTTTTGCCCTTGCTTATGAAACTCATCGCAAATAGGTTTTATTGATTACAGGATCCCAGAAACCAAACGAAGGATCACCACCATCAGTGACCTGGTTGACCCTTGGGAAATAAATATGGTTGCATTTCACTCGGTCACACAGATTGTTGGAAGCTCAAAGGTTTAAAATCCCTGTTTTTTCACACAGATTGTTGGAAGCTCAAAGGTTTAAAACAGGGGTTTTAAACCTTTGAGCTTCCAACAATCCGTGTGACGTATCGCATCTTGCTATGTTATGGCAAACAGAAACTATGTGGATGCACACAGCTGACAATGACTTCATTGTTTGCCTCTCCCATGCAGTTCTCGTAACACTTTTGTATGCCATCATTCAGCGTCAGTTCACAGACTTGTTCTGACCCTAACTTGAGAAATACCATCATTAGAAATCATCTGGGGGATGGCTAATGGCTAATTTGATGATATTGTGAAAGACATGAACCACTTCAGTTTCAGATGTTTCACTTTGAACATATCAGAGCTTTATCAGCCCGTAAATCAAAAAGAAGATGTCAGTCTTGACGTGGTTTTGATTGATAGGACCCATTTCATTTGATGTTCAGTGATCTGCTCCACATATTCCGCAGTGACTTGTCACTACAAGACACATGGCTTTAATATCATCAGTCACTGAACACAGATGCAACTAAAAATGACTCAGAGAGCATGTACCTTTGCTGAGAGTGCATAATCCTGAAAATGTGCTGTTCAAGTTTTAATTTGTCATCTGCAGCCATGAATACTTCAAGCCTGTCCAGGAATTTTAGGGCTTTGTATAATAAGGATGAATATTAATGAAGAATTTTGTGGTTCTGGTCATTAATCATCGTACTACTGTACCTGGTTTATGCAGATGTCATCAAAATTTGATTGCAGTTTCACAACAGTGCTCCAGACTAACTTTCAACACTGGTTGCACTGGTGCACCTAACTTTTTCATTTAGGTGCATCCAAATATTGCATTTTAACTTAATTTCTTAACACATTATGTACATGATTGTAAACAGGAATAACTTTTATACGATATTAATCTGACCTGCTGAATATCGGGCGCATTGGTGTGACCAGTGAAAATGATTTGGTTGCACATGCTCCCAAATTTTAAAGTGCAACTTAATAGTTGGGAGCCATGTCACTATATCAGATTTGGGGTAAGATTGCTTAAGATTGGCCGGAGGAATGGTTAAAATTACATCACAGAAAATTCTACAATAGCACATAAACTGTTCCCAGGCTCCAAACTGCGACCATTCGGTCGCATTTTGTGACCATGTTTGGAGATAGTGCGATACATTTTAAAACTAGGAGCACCAGTGTAATTTCCAAATAAGCCTCCTGTGATTTTGGTTTTTGTGATCCTATATCATGTGAAACACCAGTGCCGGTGCTCCTGAAAAGGGAGCACCAGTACTACTAGTTGAGCGAGTTTGTCTGTAGCCCTGTGTTCAGGCAGAGATAGGCAAGACCAACAATCAGATTTGTCACAATGCAGAAAATCTGGGTGAAAAAAAATGCCTCTACACCTCATGGTACAGGATTTATGATCCACAAAGTGCCTTGTGACTAGCTGTATGGTGGTGCCATCCACAGTCAAACCTAATCACTTGCTCTTTGGCTCATGGCCTACTTTTGCTCCAAATTCCCAAATTCCATTGAAGACTGTTGTGTATTTGTCAAGATACTTGATGCTGTAAAACATACAACTGAGATCAGAACTGAGATTATAAAGGAACTTTGCACTGTTATTAAAGTCATATTCAAAGCTGATTACGGCTTCTGTGGAATCGTATAAGAACAATTCCCAAACATTTTCCCCTGTATTGTTCTGAATAACTGTTTACTTGCCCTACACAGAGGCCCTGTTCCTACAAGTTAACTCTTACATTTTTTTAGTATTTATTATTCAGAGATTTCTCAGAGGAACAAAGGGCTTTTAGGCCCAGACTTCAGGGTCGGGATCTTGACTAAGCACGCCACAATGCGGTCACTGTTCGAAGGATTGCGACTCAAGCCCCTCAAGAATGTGTATATGAGATAATCCTCTGAAAAGTGCTAAGTTGTTGAAGCATTTCGATTTGGTAATTTGCCACTTACTGCTGCAAAAGATGGGCCATGAGAATACTGGACTCAATTTGGGTCGGTGGTGACTTTCCTCTCATTGGTGCCTTGGCGGGCTGAATGGAGTCAGTGATCTGTCAAGAATGGGTCATTCAGTTGTGAATATTAAGTTGTGCCGGATGACTGGGAAGTTATGTCGGCCACGAAGAAAGGACTTCAAATTCACATGAGCCCTTTGTTTTGATGTTAAAAGTAATATTCAAAAATGAAAACGGCAATCTTAGAAAGTGCCAGAATATCCAGGAATTTAATTGGTTTCTCATCATCTTGTATAATGTTACGAATAAGTTAAAAATCGGTTCAAATAAGTTGTATCAGTTACATTTTTTTACAGAAGCCTCTTGCGGGGATAATATTGCATGAAACCATCCAACTCCACAAAAAAATGTAATAGCAGAAATATCCTTTATCTGCATTAAAATGTCAGTATTGACGCAAAGTGCCTTCACTCTGAAAATTATCGCCAATGGTGCACATGTCATTGTGTTATTTTGATTTAGAGAAAGTAATAAAAACCAGTGCATATCTACAGATTATCTGTCTCTGTTTCCTCCTCCCTTGAGTCCCATTGCTTCCAGGACAATTATTGGCACTGCAGAGCTATTCACATTTGGGTGTGTCAACATTAAGATTCAGGCTGCATGGAAAACAGGTAACCAGAGAGCACATTACCTGCCGCAGGTTTGCTACACCCGAGTTCCTCACAGAGTTCTAGCCGTCTCACTCTCACTTCTGCACTCTCACTGGCTCTTTTGTGCCCCTCACACAGAGAGGTGATTGAGTTGAGGCTCTGTGGCTCCCAACCCCCTCTTCAGAGTAGCACTACGGTCGTCGAGGGTGTGTTCTTTCTGTCGGGCGGTTAAGACTGCGTAGGACAAACAAATGTTGTTGCCTGGCAGGGCAACTGAGAGGCTCTCCTGTGCAGGGTGCAGGGTGTTTGGGGAGCGAGGGGCCCTGAGGTCTGTGTTTCCTTTAAGGGTCTTTAAGGCTTCCTGGAACAGTCCCCAGTCTGTGATGGAGACGGCTTGCGTCAAAAAGCCGAGGTGTTTGTAAGGCAAGACAAACAGAGAAGTGTGTCCAATGTTTCAGACCGTGACCAGATTGTTCATTGATTGTTCCTGGTCCATGGATTTAAGAGAGCCACTCAGCAGCATAATTGAAGTCAATGTTTGAGTGAGATTTGCATTCATGTCACCTATTTGGCTACAATTTCTATTTGTTGGATATTTAGGTCTGACAGGCAATAAAGCCTGACGCTGCCTTCAAAACTGCCACAAATGGCTCCTGTGGTTGTTCAGAGTACTCCTGTCCACCAGGGAAACTTGGCCACTGGCAAGCACAGAGATTTTGAAGAGTTAGAAATGTATCCAACGCTGAAATTGCATACTGCTCACATACTTTCACACAGTCGGTATACGTGGTGCATTTGTATATTATCCTGTATTTTGTTTTCACAGTTTAAGCTTTTCATATTTTCCAAACTCATGTTTTTCTTTTAACCGTCTCCCTGGAAACACCCCAAGGTCTGACTGTCACCTGAGCACAGAAACCCCCCTCTCCTGTCTTCAGAATTCTGCTGCAGCTAATGAAACAAATGCAGATAACAACCTGGCAACAGAGAGGCTTTATTTAGTCTCTGACAGCAACAATTAGACAGCCTGCACACTCTGCTTAAAGAACAAGCTGCCATTTGTGTTGCCTGTGAGTGGCAGGTTTTGCTTCTAATTAAAATGTAGTCATAATGCTGGGTTTTCAAATACTTACACCAAAGCGTTGACTGCTAGGAACAACAGTAGTTTTAAATTCAAGTTAAACAGCCGATCACTATATTGTTTAATATATGTATAGATGCAAACATTTATGGACGCTGTTTACAGTCAATATGATAGAAAGTAGTTTGTGGGGTTTAAGTATGTATTATAATATAATATGAAATCATATTATAGGGCAGATGACCGAAATTTAGAGATATTTTTTCAAGTTTTAATTTATTTTTGATATAATTGCCAATGTGTCTCTCTGTTGTGCTGCCAAATCTATTAAGCCATCAAAGCTGCAGCATCACCTTGAGACATCCATTCCACACGAATGTAAAACAATGTAGCAATGCAGTGTTTCAACAAAACGCCAACAACAAAAAATCATAAAAGAGAAAGACCAGCTTCCTCAATACAGACACGGATGAGAGATGTGACCTGTGACCAGATTATCATAGTTTATAATAATGCAGTCTAGTGAGGATACAGCCATTTCAAATACAAGACGTATATAACGTGGACCTACAAATACACAACCCGCATTCGACCCATCCACATGAGTCAGCTGTTGACCTTCAGTTGATGGCACCCTGACTTCCGTTGTCCAATATGTGCATAAATAATGTTAGGATTTTTTTTTTCAGTACTGTAAGTCCTGGAAAACGACTTTTAAAGCAGTATTTAGAACACATTTTTCTTAGCACCGGAACATTTCCCCCACAGCAAATCTCTCATTTCACAGGGAACACAGACGAAGCATGGTTTTACATAGCCCTGTAGACCGCCCTACATGGCTCAGATTGATATGCAACATAAGTTTGATAGCGGATGCCTGCTCCTTCTCTCTATCAGCTAATGGATCCTTGGCTTGAATAACACTGAGGACCTCTGCACTAAAGCATTGCTGAGCAGTTGATCTGCCTTATAGCACGCTGTAGTAGAGCTTCACATTTGTATATTATCAAAGACGATGAAGGCTTGCAGGCTGTCGGACATCAAATGTAAAATATGAGCTAAATCAATGGCGCAGCACGTCAGGGGCCTGACAGTTGGCTGCATCATCATCATTACACAACATGGCCTCAGAGGTTCCCAGGCATTATCAGGCTACATCTGACAATTACAGACTGATCATCTGCTGCAGTGATGCTCCTACAATCTGGACAGCTGTGCTGTATTTATCTGGTTCTCCCAGGGTTACCAGTAGCCTGTGAACAGTCTAATATCATCCTGTTTGGTTTAGTCTGCAGCAGTAGTGAGGGTAATACAGTAGCTGGACACGTGCAGAGCTTTTGGCAAGCATCAGGGAGGCAGAATGATTTTATTCCCCCGTCCACGAGGACGAGACATCACAGCAGTGGCATGGAGGGAGAGAGTGAGTGTATGCATCCTATTGAATCTCAGGATTAGCAGGACCTATTGTGGCCCTAACATTCTCGCAGGAAGTATTTCATCACGGTTAATAGGTCAAACTGTAAAGGTTAGGCTCCAATAAAAGAGGGAGGCAACCATAAAGGGTTTTTGTCTTTGTGTCAGTGTGAATGGTCAGTGTGTTACCCCGTTCTTTGGAGGGGTCATGAAAGAAGTCGGTGATGACATCACACGGCTGAATATGTGCCTCCACAGAAAATTCATTAATCCTGAAAGTTTGCTTTGGCGTTTTATATTGTTGACTGTTGGTGTTGTTAATGGAACATTGTTCTCATTTAAGATGAATTGACAGAAAAACAAAATGTTTCAATGCAAAGAGAGGTCAGGCCTGTGCACACTAAATTTGGTGTAAAAATGGTATGACACTGCATTTGTTTGGCTAGATGAACTTAAAAAACTGGCATCTGATCGTGCTTTCATTTATTAACATATCAGTGCATACATTATATATTTTCCCCATCTCACCCAGGTGCTACAACTTTTCAAGGAGAAACCAGCCCTTTCCTATACGTGACATAGGAACTTGCGTCATTTCAAGAAGCAATTTCTTTTAAAGCATTAATGGTCTCTTAAAATGCCCACACTGGCTGACAGTGCAGGTGGGAGAGACATAATGCTGATGAGTAGATCGCTCGGCACAGCACAGCTTGGCACACACAGTCAAACCAAGTACTTCATCCTTGTCCACCTGCGTCAGATAGCAGCCATGTTTCAACGCTGCTCTCTCTCTCTCTCTGAAAAGTTCTTTTCCCCCCCGAGGCCTCTCTCTGTTTATCATTTTTCACATCTTCAAAGTGGATTCCAGGTGTTTGTAGGACATTGTTCTCAATTCATTGTATCATACTCATCTTTAGATACATAATAAAGACTTGGCAGCTGCTTGTTTTTGGCAGCCTTACCGGCTTTGTTTGATATGTTGCTCGTCTCTTGACCTTGTCAGTGAATGAAATGGACGCATCCCATTAAGGGATTAAATGTCATTGGCTTTATTTGTAACAGGATTGCATACCAGGTACTGTGTTGCTGGGCAGTAAGTGGGTCCAGTAGCCTGCCTTCTGTCCATATATCGTGATAGTGTGATATTTGTGTTTGTCCCCAGTTTCAGACACATCTCCATCTCTAAAAGGCTTCTTAAAGGATTTTTCTGCCAGATTGGGGCTTAATCTGTTGGGTAATGGATACTTCCGGGATCATTGTCTGTTGGATTTTTGAGATGGATATTTTAATCTTCATTGCGTGTTTATGGACTCTTTCTTTGTTGGATGTGGTTCATTCTGTCCGCATTGGATGACGCTGCATGGTTGATATCTATTATTCAGCAAGAGGCAAATATCAGCCCTTTATATCTATGTATTTATATCCCAACCCTCCATCTAAAATTTATATTGAGGCCAATGGTTTCTTTTAGCTGGAAAATAGGATGGTGGGTCACTGTAATCTTTTTCTCTCACACTCGGTGCATGGGTTGCATTGAGTGCGCATGTTTTTTTATCAAGCCCTTGTTTTTGTTTTTTTATTACTCTTTTACCACTTTGCCTTCCTCCAGTCAGTCCGCACTCTGGCATTTAAAAAGACACATTAAATGGCATTAATGATGTGCCGTCCTTATTGTCTGCGCCTCATGACATCTTGTAATGGCTAAGTGACTTGAAAATTAGAAATGTTGGAGCATTGTCTTATTTTCTTTTCAGCAGTTCTATTCAATGTACAGATATATCCAGGGGCTGTTGTAATGAAGCTTCTTCTTCTTCCTGTGTTTAATTTTGAAGTATGCAGAGAAAGTATATTTTCAATAGACGGTTTAACCTTTCTTTTTACTTGGTGTAACATTGACCCACATTGTTGTGACCGCCTTAGCTTCAACATGTGAGGATTTGGGACGATGATCTCATGACGTTCTACATTGTTGACCAACAGGAAATTATGCTCCAACAATTTTGAAAATTAGTTGTTCAAGTCATTTTCAACTTTTTAGATTTTAGGATTTACTGCTTTTCACTGTGTGATATCATTTTAAACTGATTATCTTTGAGACTTGGACTGTTGGGCAGGCGAAATAAGTAATTTGAAGACATCACCTCAGAAGCTTGAGATTAGTCTTTTTTTTTTTTTTACTGTTTTGTAATATTTTATAAATTAAAGGAGACCTATTATGTTCTTTCTTTCCTTTACTTCACTGTTTTGTATAGGTCCTTTTGCATGTAAAAGATCTTGATAGTTAAAAAGGTCAAAGTCCACACCAACAGCAGCTCCTCTCTAACACAGATAACACAAAGTCACATATTTGCATAATTTATTCCTAGCAGCTAGTTTGGCGAGGAAGAATTGATTTAGCACAGCTGCTCTGTTGTTGTTAGCTGTGCTGGCTCAGGCGTCTGTGAGCTGACCAATCATAGGAGACTGGGTATTCAGTGTTAAAGAGACAGTAGCTAAAACAGTGTTCAGTGCTTTAGTGCTTCTTCTGCAGAGGGTTCAGTTTAATGTTGATTATCTTTCTGTAGAAGGAGTCACGAGTTTCCTCTTCAGTTATCTTCCTTTATGTGATTGAAAAAGACACAAAGGTTGTAATTGGGCCAGTTGTGAGTACGCATTGCATTAGATGAATTGGTTCTTATTAAGTTAAATGAAGAAAATGGCAGTCTTCCACACTTAACATCTTCAGTGCTGCAGCAGCGAGCCGCTCTCAGACTGACTCTAACATTTTAAAGCCCCTTTCCCTAATCTCATTCCATCCTAAAGCCTCTTCTCTTGAAAAAAAAAACAAACAAACTAGTCCCTCCCTTACTATGCAGAAAGTCTCATGTCTTTATAGGTCGATTTTATAGTCTAAAATATGTTATGATTATTCAGTTTTACAAGAATAATGGTCTCTGTGTTTATGCAAATCATGTCTAAGTTGCTCTGTATCAAATATTCTCTGTCTAGCTAGCAACAGCCCCGCAAATGTTCTGCCCTTTCACTGCAGGCTTGCTGCGTGATGATGAAGCTACCTTGTCAAAAGGGCCTTGTTAGCAATTTCACACAATGTAGTGAGAATTTAACGCTGTCAGTGTAATCGTGCTTTAGATTTCATTTCATAGGAGGAACGTGTGAGTGAAAGGGGCTTTCATTTAACAGTGATGCAGCACAACTATAACACAGCTTGCTTTTGAATTTGTCAGAGGCCTCTTGGCAGTTTGTTGGGGAATGTTTGGTCATGTTTTGGTCATGTTTGCTTGACTTCACAGCACAAAGTTGATGATGGCTGTGTGATAGAGCTGTCTGACTGCCACATTTTGTTTTACCTGTGCCAGCAGGCCTTTAGCTGGTGTGCCTGTTTACAGAGGATTAAAAGCACTTTCTTAAGTAGCACTCTTTCTCAACTTGCTCATGAGTCAAAATAAAGATTCATGCTATAAAAATGGACTAAGTGCTTTTTAGATTAAAGCAGACAGTCCTCTTGCTTCATCTGTTGTTATTGGTCAGGACCAGGCTGAGATGTTTTTGCTTAAAGCTACAGGAGCTTTGAGAATGCAGCTTGATGTTGTACCATACCATGTTGGTCCTGGTTCAGTGCACCCCAGTGCTGTAGGTCATGAGTAAGTGACAAATGTGAGGTCTACATGTGACCTGGCTAACATTAACTGTGTCTCTTTGGAAGCTAAAGCAGATTATTGTAGTAGTCTGGTCTGGCAATCTGTCTAAAGACATCCATTTCACTTCAGGTCACGAGACGCTCTGCTAAGACCATGTATTAGGCTCGATCAATTCCACATTAGTGGCAAACGCAGCATGTTGTCCTTACAAAGCAGTGCATTAAGCACTGCTTGTGTAGTAATTTAACCAGAGATGTTAAGTGAATAAATCTTAATAAAGTAGAACAATCTTTATTTTAAATAAGCTCCCTGTTAAAATAGAGCTTTTTAAGATGACATTGGCTCTACGTTTTGAATAATTTATTTTTGTTCTAGTGGAGGTGTCACAATTTTTATTCTAAATCAATAATCAAAAATCAAATAAATGAGCTTTCAGTTTTTATCATCTAAAGCAATATTTTCTGTCTACTACTTGCGCGTATCTGAAGGAAGAAAAACCAGTTAGCCTGCAGCTGCACACCAAACACTTATCCTTTGTGCATGAAGACGATCAACTGACTTGTACTGGGCACCATCAGAGTTGTTGGGTTTATTTTTTCTTTTCAGAGATCCTGAATTGATTTGTTTGTGAAAGGGGTTTATTTGGGACATATATGAGAAATTCAGCTTTGTTACACACTGAATTTCCATCCATCAAGTCAAGGTTTTTTGTAAAATACCTAATCTCTAAAATAGTTTCATGCTTGTAAGGGCAAGAACCAATTATCCATCTATCTTTACAAATCAGATGCAGTAGTCCAACAATGGCATGTCCTTCAGTGTTGAATCATGGACTTGGAGAATTGTGACACCCCTTGTCTTTTGTAATGCTTAGTGATTTTTACGCAGCTAACTATAGCTGCACATGCTCTGTCATGCTGTAGTTTTGTCATTGTTAAATATCAACCCTCAATTTCTGTCATATTTCTTCTGTCAAATCTTTAATTTTTTGGAAAAAGAAACTAGAGATGGTAAAATAAAGTCATAATTTAATACTGCAGCCAGCACAATAACGTAGTTTATTAAGCCATAAGGCATATGAGAACATGTTTAATTTGTGCAAAGTAACAGGTTTGCTTCACTTTTTGTTCTTTTCTCACTGGAAAAAAAATGACTTTGATGGGTAACTCTTCATTCATTGTGGTGCCTACATCATACCAATCCCCTGCAAGTAGCTTGTAATTAATTTTCACTGATCATGTTATCACTTGGAATTATACCAAATTATGACATAAACTAAATTAGTGACTGAATTAAGACACACAACGGAAGTCATTTGATTCGCTGAAATTGGATTTGGCAGACTGACATTGAAAGTCGTCTGAAAACATCCTCATCATTTATTTATGCTTCTGTAGGTTTTCTTTTTATCTGTTTACTGTTTGAACCTCATAATATAATCGTAGCAGAGACGGCGTTATTGAACATCAGGCGTCTTCTTGTTTATCAGGCGATGAATGTGTGATGCTGAGGCTTTCTGCAGCATGACACAGCTGTGGATTAAATTTCATCATTCAAAACATATTGCAATTAGGATTTAACTGTAAAGGCTCATGGAGGAAAAAATCTTTAATTCCCTGTTAATTCTGGAAGTGCTGTGTAACTTTAGTATATGATTTTCATTTTCAGATGTTAAAATGCACAAAATGTCAGGCAAAATATGCAAAACACATTTTGTGTCTGGCAGCCTCAACAAATGGAACATTATTTGCAACAGAAACACAGTAATTAATCCACTGTCTATTTAGATAATGTTGCTTGTTGAGCTGAATGTTTTGCTCAGAATGTGTCATTGTGCAGCGGTAATTGGATGAACGTGGGCTGGAGGATGTGCTTTAGTTCGTAATGAAGCTGGCAGTAGTGAACATTGCCTTTCAAACACCTTTTTACCTGCTTTTGAATTTGTCATTAGTGCCAGTGAGCATAAACTGTCTAACCACAGCTCCTGTTTCAGAGTTTGTCAGATGAAATGATTAAAATATGATAAATACAGGCAGAGTACATATTTGAGTAACTGCCTGTTTTTCATTATGGATTAATTTACTGCCCTGTGTGACAAGACTAAAATCTGACAGTAACTGTAGTTTTTATGGGCTAGTCTTTTTTGTATTTTAATAAACTTATCAATGTTAGTAGTATCTGTGTGCATGTACTGAATAAAGTATTGTGCTCTTAGCAGCAACAAATGTAAGTGCTCCTTCTAAGTTTATACTAAAAAAGTAAATTAAATAAATTGGAAATATAATTTGCTCATGAGCGCATTATAACAAGGGGGGGAGTGCTCATCAGGCATGTTATTGATTTTAAACTTGTTCTGTCAATACTGACGTAATTCACTGATTAGATATCAGATTGATGTCACTGATCCCCCTCCCAATCCTGATTACATAGTCTGATTGAGTGGTTGTACAGTTCCTCATCGCACTGTATAGAAATCTATTTTCTAGTAGTTTAGAAAGCATTGTTTAGCACTTTATTTGTACAAGTGTTTCAGAATATTAAACAAAGCATTTAAGGATGAACCTACATAGGATGAACAGTTGCTTAGGAAAATATTTAAATATAACACATTTTTGTATATTTTTTGCCCTTATATTTAGAAGTGCTGGTGATTTACTACAGCTTTATGTAACCTTACTCATATTAACTCGCAACAACAACAAAAACAATAATAATGTTTTTCAAAAAAGAGCTCTGGTATTGATATTAGCATGGATATCGCCAGATACCCAAATTCAGGTATCTAAATCCGAACTGAAAGTAAGTGGATCATTGCTAGTGCTGCACAATATTGTTTCAGCATCGACACTGAAATAAAGTGCATGCACACTGGTCACATTGCAGCATCTGCAGCGTAAATTAAGGCAAATGAGCTCGGCATGAACGAATGTGAGAGACCGCAGCTCCTGATAAATGTACAATAAACAATGCTTCCACTTTCTTTCTGCCACTCGGTGGTTGTAACCATGGTGACTTCCTCCTACTGTGACATTACATGCACCTCTATTGAGCTATTCAAGTTATCTGGTGAAAATTCTTGTATTTTCCATATTGTAGTATTTATGAATAAGACACCTGAATATCGTAATTTTTTTTTTTCAATATCGTGCAGCCCTGACATTGGACAAGACTTAAGCTATCATTTGCTGTAGCTGCGTCATTACCTTTTATTTAATGTCATATCTCAGACAGTTGGATATTATAGAAAAGGCCCTTTTACATCCTCCATGTGTGTGTTGTTGCTGCTGACAACTTAAATCTTGCATTTGTATCAATAAATATTCCTCTATGCATCCACATGAAAGCTCCCATATAACCACTGGCAATTTCTGATGCTTTATACATTATTTAAGAGATTATTGTAAACCCCAGATGAATTATTATATAACCAGCACAGTTTCCCACATTACAGTTGGGCTACATGTGCATTATGCTGTGGTTAATGATTTGCAGCAGTGAGTCGTTAGCATGGATTAGCTTGCATGACCTGTTCACAGTGAACCTATCAGACTATTTACATTGAACGTAACCCTCTGAATAAGGACAGTGGGGTTCATGTGAGGGCAGAGAGGATTTACTTCATTAGTTAGCAGCTTCAAATAACAAAACAAGTCTATTTTTCTTTAAGAAAATAATTCCAAAATGTATAATTTTGACTGAGTAAGTAGGATATATAATGGTTGCAGAAAATGTGCCTGGTCTGGTTACCTCTCCTGTAGTTTCTGTCCCTGACAGGGCCCTGTCATCCAGAGTTAGCATCACCTTTGCAGATCAGTAGCACAGACTGCCATCCTCTCCCTCTTGCTCTGGAGCGAGCACATATTGGCTGTAAGAGAGCTTCATCTCCCTACGTCAACGCTGTTTTCTAAAGTAGCCCAAATATGTCACTCACTGCAGCTTTTTCTGCAGCCACCAGCTACAACACAGTCCTGTCTGCAGCAGCTGGGATGCTTCCCAGGCCAACTAGTACACAAAGCTGTAAAATGCCCAACTACTACTCCACAAACTGGCCTGAAAGTAATCGATAGAGCCTTTATCATCCCTGTGATATACACTCAGAAACTGTTATGGATTGTGGTTCTGGTGTAAAAAATCATAAAATCATCTTGAAAGAAAATCAAACAATATAGCACACTGTATTTAAGATGGAGAATGATGTGCAGTGGAGGATCTAGAGGACCCTAAACATTAACAACAGACCCTGCGTGTTCTGGGTCCTCCTTGGCTCGTGGTTCATGTTGTAGATGAAGCCTTCATTATGTGTAGTGCTTCTAAAAATATTTAAAGCACCCAAAACCTCATTAAAAATTTACTTAAGCTGCAGCGGGAGGAAAGATAAAAGTCAAACTGGCGATTTGAGAAAACACAGATTAAATCTGATTATTAAAAACAAAGAAAAAAAAGGCTGTGAATTGCTAATTAGTGCCGGTGAGAGAAAAACAACCTGCCTATCAAGAAATCTCACCTCAGGATAGAAATTATTTGTGTTTTTGTAGACGCTGATATTTCCTCTCTGTGTTCCTCACAGTCAATAAGCACAAACCCTGGATCGAGACAACGTACCACGGGATCGTAACGGAAAATGATGACAAAGTACTTCTGGACCCCCCTCTAATTGCTCTGGACAAGGATGCTCCTCTACGCTACGCAGGTGAGAGAGGAGATTTAATGATGCTGCTGCTATTTGTTTAATCCCTCAGCTTCACTCTGCTCTCCTCTCATTTCACACTAAATAAAAGAGAAAACATTTTTATTGCTCTCCATTAAAGCTTTGAGATTGTGTTACAGGTGTTGAATGCAGATGTTCATGTATGAATAATGTAAGTTTTTCAGACATTTCAAGGGGCATTGATTACATGTCTTTCATCGCACACACATCAGTTTGCTAATGGATTATTTATAAACGTTGCGCTCATCATCTCATGTTTAATACATGAAGTTCCTCTTTCCGCGTTGTGCTTTATTATCTACAACACTGTGATGTGGATTTTATTTGAGATTATATGTGCACTTATAGAAACCAAATGTTCACTGAATCAGTACTGAAGGAGGGAATAACTGTACTATGTGGCTCGATTGATTTTTATGACATGGCTGTCACACTGACATACAGCTGGCTACCATATCCTCCAGATGTACTTTTTTGATATTCAGATCAAAATACTCTTTCATGTTTTTTTTTTTGCCCCCTCCCTGTGGAAAGGCACAATTAGTGGGCTTTATGTACCAAGGCAACATTAGCTCTGGGGAAGTTTTTTTTTTAATCACACCAGGATTGACTTTGGCCCGGATTCAAAGCACCACCGCACTGGAAATGATTTCCCACCATTTCACATCACATGAGCTGTGTGATCTTTTGTCCGCTGCTCCCTGCACACACTCTCTCGATGCTCTCACTCCACTTGATATGGCCATTTTTATCTCAGATTACGTCTCCTGATTTAGCAAGTGAGGCTTTAACGTCCACGTGCCTGTCAGAGGGGATGCCAGATGAAATTTTCTACACAAACTTGCGTTACATTTGCTTCTTCTCAGCCTTGCAGGCAGCACACAGATTTCAAGGTTGACTACTTCAGCAAGAGGCCCATCATTTCCGAGGGGTAACATGCCCATCCTCTGCATGGCGTTTGCCTCCTTTCACAGTAAATTAGCGTTGAATGCGGAGCTCAGTGCTCCCACTTCTTTCGGCGGGGGCTCCCTTTTTTGATTTTGCGAATGGACTGCATGTCCCTGTGAACTAGCTCTCGAGAGACAGAACAGAGCAAGCAGTCTGGCTTCACGTGGCAGCAGGGGTGACCAGCTCTGTCGTGCCAGCCTCCTTCTAGCAGGCTCATCTGTGCCAACAAACAAGGTTCACTGTAAAGCTGACCCACAGGCCAAAAAGGCCCAATCGCAAGTCAGATCAGCGTGATTAGGTGAATATTTAGCATGTGAGAGGAGCCACTGTATGAGTTTGTGTGTGTGTGTGTTAGAGTGACTGGCTTTCAGTGTGTCTTTTTGTGTGTTTGCACATGTCTGTGTGAGTTCAGTCAGGCCGAATGGAGCTGATATAGTTTCAACCAAAGCCCCTTCAAACTTGAAAATGAGGACAGTGTTCATGGATGACTGTGCCGTAAAACAAATGAGGAACACAAAGCAGGAAGCATTTGCCCTCCAGATCTGGGTTGTTTGATTCATTAGATTAGACAGTGCCTTCCACCAGGGCAGTGTATCAAAAAGAAGCTGTTTTATTTTTTTTTATTAAAATGATAGTGACAAAATAGCATTATAGTAAAGTGCTCTCTTGTTCTACAAATTGATCTCCAGATGTAGGAAAACATGTTTGTTTGGTACAGACTCCAACAAATGTCACATCATCATGATTTGTAAGGTGCAATATGTAAGAATTTTAGTTGAAAATAATCAAAAATGAACAAAGTGGAGAAATAACAGTTTTGACATTATGATGTCAATGTTTTGTGTTGTATAGATATTTACTGAATTTAGCATGCTAACCAGCTAGCCCCAGCCCATCACAGTCCAAAGCTCCATAACTAGCGGTGTAAACACTAACACTCCCCCAAACTCCCAGTCCGGACCACCAGCTACATGGCTAACAGAGCTAGCTAGCTAATGGCAGTTAGCAGCCGTTAACGTTTAGTCTGGTGACATACTGCCCCCTATTGGTTTGGAGTAGGAATTTGACACCTGGCCAATTCCTACATAGTGCAACTTTTTAATAGTTTTTCCGTGAAAATGAAAACTGTGTTGTAAAAATGATAATTCTAACTAATGATATCACAATTGTATTATCAGTTAAATTAATCGCAATATGATTTTCTTTTTAACATACTGTGCGGCCCTCGCTGCAACATAGTGTATATTTACAGCATTGCATTGCCCCAGTAGCCAAGTAATATTGTCAGATTACAAATCATGGTTATTTATGTACAAGCTAAATGAGCACTGCCCATCAAGACTGTAAAATCAATATATGTTACAATCTTTGTGATGGCTGACCCGAGCCGTGCTGAGAGGCCTGCATGGTGAGTGAAAAGCTGAGGAATTCCTGGTGTGAGCTGGTCATTAGTGCTGTGGTAAACACGGAGGCCCACAACTCCCACTGCATGACTGGCTCTAAACAGCAGCTCCTAATGTGAAATCCATTTCTAATTATTTAGTAGGTGAAAACAAAATGACCAGGTCCAACCCACTGGAGGCCCTGACGGGGCTTTTAAAACAAACAGCCAAGCAGAAAAGGACTTCATCATTTCAATAATTTGTTCTCCCAAGATTTCCTTTTATCTTATCATCAGAGTGAATTAATGAATCGAGAGAATATGTGTGCCGTGTCTGGAGAAGTTAGATAAACATGTTGACTCTCCAGAAACCTTAAAAAACATGCTGACATTAAAAAGTGAGATTTCTGTTGGTTGTCATTTGATATTCTGTCATTTTCACAAGCTGTTTCTTCTAAAAGGATTTGCTGAGGCATTAATAAAACTGCAAACACTTCAACATAACCGGCTTTTCATAAATGTTTTAATCCTTCTTTTCTTTCAACTGGCAGAAGACTTTGTGCTTATGAGAAACTGAATCTGAGCTTCTCTGACGGTGACTTTGTAAGCTTATAGCGACTTATGTTTCCTTCCTGTCCTCTCTGTGTTTTCTCTGAGATTCTTAACTTTTCTTCTAACTGATCTGGGTTTATCTTTTCTCCCTTCCTTGTAGAGAGTTTTGAGGTGACCCTCACTGAAGAAGGTGATCTTGGGCTCTTTCTTCTGCCTTGTGCTTAGTTGTTTCTATTAACCTCACTAACGCAAAAAACAACATCCACACTTTGACACAGAAACTCCCGCCATGCTCTGTAATCTCCCCATTCGGTTTTCTCGACTTTATGTTCTTCTCACCCTGAATTCTTTGGAGTTCCAACAGCTGGATGAAAAGTGTGATGTGGGGCTGACTGTTCTTAGAAATATCTGTGCATGAGACATCCATTGCAGTTTGCAGACCCTAACAGTTTTTCAGCTGTCACCAGGAAAGAGAAAGCTGCTTTAAAAACAGGAGTTTTAAATCACTTGGCTGCCATTTTGCTCAATCCAAATATTTCAATTTAAAAAAAAAAGGAGAAGACAATTTTTGACAAACCAAAAAGAAACATAAGATGATTTCACAAGCTCCTCATGGAAATTGGAGCAGAAATTGACACTAGAATTGGTATTTAAAGAGGATAACATATCAAAAAATGTGACATTAAAGGCATCATCTATGTTGGTGGTGCCTCTCTGTGCAGGTACAGTGACTCCTGTGGACCTTTCTGACATTTAAGTCTCAACTGAAAGCTGCTGAGATTGTTAACTAATGCAAACTCTCTCTGCTGCAAAGTTTCTGTCGTTGCATCTTTGCCTCAGTGGATCTGTTGAGTTAATTCTCCACCACTAATCTCCACCATTAGCATGGCTGCAGTTGTCATTTGATGTGGATGTCAAGCAAGTTGATATTTCTAACCCCAGTTCTCATCCAGTACTTTGTTTTGTTTTGTTTGAATACTGTTATTGTAGCTCTCTATGATTTCATTTTGTTTGGATTCATTTTGCAGTAGTTTTGGGCGAGAGGCAAAATTACACAGGAAGACTTCCTTTAATTGATAAAAACATTATCTGAGGTGTTGAAAGGTTTTCTTTTCTTTCACTGACTTTTTCGGGTTTTGATGACTGAATTGGTGCAGGATCAACGTATCACAATGCTATAATGCTCTATTTAATTTTGCTTTAATTTCTTTAATTTCTGTTAAATATTGTTTTTTTATAAGATAGGCTGCAGTTTTTACTTATTACAGAGATAAATGACTTTAAATCCTGTTCTCTTTGTATTTATGGGCTTGGTTTCGTGACTTTGATTTATGATACTTTAAGTTCTCCTGTGAAATGCCTGTCCACATCTTTTCAGTTTCTGCCTGCATGACTGGATGCAATGTTTTCAAGTGGCTTGGAAAAGACACTCCGTCTTCTATGATACTAAATGTCCCACACCCTCTCCCAACTCCCCCCTTCCCCCAAATACTCACCCATATGACAGTGCTTTTTTTGGGCTTCCTCCACAGCCACCACCCACCCCAATCTACTACAACTCCCTGGCACCCAAAACCTGTGGCTGATCTTTATTTATTTATTTTACTTTTTTTGCGTGAATTTATGGTTTTGTTGTTAACATTTTTTTTATTTTTACAATTAAAGATGTCACGCCTGTCGTCACTTATTCTGAGCAAACTCTCTTTTGGCTCTTGACGTGTTCAGGTGAGATTTGCGGCTTCAGAATCCACGGGCAGAATGTCCCCTTCGAGGCAGTGGTCCTGGACAAGTCCACTGGTGAGGGGGTCATCCGGGCCAAGGACAAGCTGGACTGCGAGCTGCAGAAGGAGCACACCTTCACCATCCAAGCATATGACTGTGGAGAGGGTCCCGATGGTGCCAACATGAAGAAATCCCACAAGTGAGTCAGACTCTGCCAGTTCAGAAGTGTGTTTTTTGTGTTTTGACCAGATTCTGTTTAGTTTGACTGCAGGGAAAGCAATCATAGTTGAGTCTGTTTAGTTCAAAATAAAGTATTGCATCCATATATTCACATCACAGCAAATGATAATGAAATAAGTACTGCCTGTTCATTAACATAAGATTAAAGCCTGCCCTCATATTTATGTATATTTATGTAAATTAATTTAGGTTGCTTTCACACCTGTTTGCTGGTTCATATGAGCTCTGTAGCATTTTACTGACCAACCACAGTAGTCACACAACTGTGTGATGGTAGATATGTGATTTTACCAGGAATTCAAGCATTATTAAATCCTTCTGATTGTGGGAACTGTCAAGTGTGGATGTCAAAACTATGTAAACATTAATTATAATTAATTTATATTAGGACATAAAAGAAAATGAATACAAACAGAGGTGTGATGAGTTTGAGTTTTGACACTGACATAGTGGCCACACAGTTACTAATCCCTGTAGTATCACGGCATAAATTGCTACCTCTTTGTCCATTGTCATATGAGGTAAACGGCTGAAACAGTTAGCTTAACTCAAGATTGATCAGCAACTGTTGACTCACAATTGTTACTTTTTTTAAGCAAGAATGTGACACACAGGCTGTTTCTAGCCTCTCCAATGTAAGAATGTGATGCTTTTTTTTGTCAGACATGAGAGTACATCATTTGAACTTTGGAAAATGATAACAGCCATTTTTCACTATTTTCAGACACTTCATAGACAAAATGATTAATTTAGAAAATAATTGGTAGAATACTTGAAAATGAAAAGATTTGTTAGTCACAGCGCTAATGAGGTCCAGTTGTTGTCTGGACTAAGAATGCTAATAATCAATTGTTTCTTTGTGAGCAGCTTGTCAACACCAGAGGGGCAAAATAAACATGCAAGATACAGCAAAGCATCGCCAGATTTGCTTTCAGTCACCAGAATATGATTTCTTCAGGCTGGTCCATGAAGCACTGATGATGCAGGGGAAAAGTCATCAAAACTGCCAAATTAATTAGTTGCCTGTCAGTCATTATGACTTGTTTACTCCACTGTTTATTTGTAATAAGTCAGTGTGAAACGAACCAGAAATCAAAAGCTTTTGAATGTTTTTTTCCTTATTCTGGCTCAAATGAACAAAATTCTGTTCATTTCTTTTTTTTTTCTTTACATCATTATTAATAGTATATTTTGTCTCTACCAGGGCCACTGTGCACATCCAGGTGAACGACATCAATGAGTATTCACCAGTCTTCAAGGAGAAGTCCTACAAAGCCACCGTCATCGAGGGAAAGAAGTATGACAGCATCTTGAAGGTGGAGGCGGTGGACGCTGACTGCTCCTTCCAGTTCAGCCAAATCTGCAACTACGAGATCGTCACCCCTGATGTGCCCTTCACCATTGACAAAGATGGTAAGGATCGACTCCAAGCAGCCATGTCTTGATGCCTGCCGAGGGGCAAAAGCTGCAACACATGCCAAGACCCACGCATTTATTGACTCACATCACATTGTCTATTGATCTGTGTAAACAGTGGTGCAGGAAGACGACTTACTTAGAATTCACCACAGGTTGTTGCCTTGAGGGGGATGGCGGTCTCCTTGAAATGTCACCCAAGTTGGTCATTTGTGTTGGACTGTGGGGATTATTATCTTGTGTCTTGCAAAGCAAAATTAAAGATCAAGTAAAAAAGACATCAGATATCCAGGCTCAGCTGATACAACGCCTGGTTCAGGTCATAATGTGAGCGGGAACAATCAGCCTGAGGATAAATAATGGTGGTGAAGGTGCACAACTGTGAGCACTAACCATGGGATCTGATCAAACAAGCTATTACTTTCTTTTTATCATTGCATGCTAATCAAACTTTATAGACATATATATAGCTTTGTAATCAACTCGTGTAGCATCTTGAGCAAAAAGAAATCAAAATATTATGATGTGGCCCGAACAGGCATCAATCAATAAATTATGTTTTTTGTTCAGCAGAAAGTGAAGCACTTTCAGACAAAGCTTTCTATTTGGCAACTTCTTTTAATATTTCAAAATACTCAAATGTTTTTTTATTTATTTCCTAGCACATCTGCTGCTTTGAAATTGAACAAAGAGCTGCCTTGGCACCCACTTTTCTCTTTCCTTTCTTCGCTCAGGTTTCATCAAGAACACAGAGAAGCTGAGCTATGGCAAAGAGCGCATGTACAAGCTGACTGTGACTGCCTACGACTGTGGAAAGAACCGCGCCTCTGAGGACGTTCTGGTCAAGATCAGCGTTAAGCCCACCTGCAAACCCAGCTGGCAAGGTATCAAAGCTCTCCTCTACTAGCTGTAGCTCGCCAACCATCACAATACAGGTGTGCCTCTGTGTTGAACAAAAGCGGCCCACCGACGCACAGTACACACAGGCTGCCATTGTGAAATAAGGTTATTTAACTCCTTTAAGCTACAAGGCCTTTTATCATGCTTGAAAGAACTAAAGTAATTCTTAATGAGTAATTACTATTGACAGCCCATGTATTGACTGCTCACATGTTATCTCTGCTGTGCTGAAGGACATCTTTTCACTCTGTCCTCCCTCCCTCTCGCTTCGCCTTTCAGGCTTTAATAAGCGGATTGAATACGAGCCTGGCACAGGTAGCCTGGCCCTTTTCCCCAGCATGCACTTGGAGACCTGCGACGAGCCAATCACCTCCATCCGAGCCAATGTTGAGCTGGAAACCAATCATATTGGGAAGGGGTGCGACCGTGATACCTACTCGGAGAAGTCTCTGCACAAGCTGTGTGGTAAGTAACTGCTCCACTAAATGGTTATTGTCAGTAGTGCATTGTTTGGAAAGAAACTCAATTATGTGCCCATTATAATTGCCTTTATCCACTTTGATTGCTTATTCAGGAGCTAGCTCCGGCACCGTGGAGCTCCTTCCTGCACCCAGCAGCTCCGCCAACTGGACAGTTGGACTGCCCACTGACAATGGACACGACAGCGACCAGGTGTTTGAGTTCAATGGCACCCAGGCCATCAAGGTTCCTGATGGCATGGTGAGCACCAGCCTGAAAGAGCCCTTCACCATCTCTGTGTGGATGAGACATGGCCCCGGGGCCCATGAGAAGGAGACCATCCTCTGTAACTCTGACAAGACAGGTAAAGTCCCCCGAGGAGACTTTGACTTTTTGTTTGTTTTATCAGGTTAATTGGTTTGGGAGTAGTTGTGTATAAGAACATACACTAAACATACATCATTATAATCCAATCCAAACCTCCATAATATAAATTTTCTTTAGTAATAGAGACTGCTGTATCACAGCAACATTAACTAAAAGTTCTGTAGTTAATTGTCATGTTTCGGATGTTGTTTACATCAGGCCTGTACAGTTGAGTTTTATTCGTAAGTGAAAAGCTGAACTTCAGTGCGAGTATACCTGTGACTGAGCTGTTGGACATTGATGCTGGAAAACACACTGAAGCAGCACAAAAAACCCTTTTATTAACCTTGGACCAAATACACACTCAGTTATTTGAAAATTTCAGGGCCTTGTATTACATTAAAAAACAGTATCGGCCGTCCACTGAAGGAGAGAAAAACCTGCATACAACTCTTTTGCCATCTATGTGGAATAACATCATTATTACTGCACATATGGGGTCTGAAAATTTCCCTCAGGCGATGGAATCACACTTCCTGCTATATTTTCTTTCTTACCTCTGACGAGTGCCCGCTGACATTTCCCTTTTTGTCACTAGTTTTATGATTTTGCATGTGGTCACAAGCTCCTTGATCTTATTGACTGTAAAGTCTCTGCCATGGCCAGCGAGAGGCAGCTCATCAGCTTCTGTCCGACTGCTTATATAAGAAGGATTACATCAGAACGGCTGTGGCCTGGACAGGAAGCTCCCATACCCGTGATCTCAGCTCCAGTCATGACCTCCATTCAGCACAGATTCATGTCTCACATTTGGTTAATCTCTTCTACATTTTAGTCTTCTATTTTCCAAAATTATAACCAGACCAGAGTCAAGAATCCTATTTGTGTTCTTTAAAGGCCGGTCTGTTGATTTTGTGTTTAATTAAATGGGAGGAAGATGAAGTGTTAAATGTCTGTTCAAGGATTTCTTCACAGTCTATTTAAACGATCTAAACCTATAACCTGATGTCCTTTACTTATAGCACATGAAATCATGTAGATTATTGTTATATATTGTTACATAAATAGATTTTGAGAAAAACTCCTCAATATATTTCCAAGTATCCAATATCTTTCCAAGTATTAAGAGCCAGTTGGTGTTTGGTACAGAGATTACATGTGCAGACTGACTTTTTGATTACTGTTGTTTTTGACAGCTTTCTCCAAAGTAAATAAGTTACTGTTGCTTTTCCAGTTTAGAGAACAATACACGTGTTAAAAGGAATTGGTTGTGGAACTGGTTTCAAACGGTTCTTTTCTGATGGTGTGAGAACCTGTTAAGACATGTTTGTAAATAATAAGAACAAGAAATGCCATGGATGAAAAGGTCATCATATCCTGGTGGTTATATATGTTTTTTAGAGCTGTTAACATCATTAAGCACATGGCTGCAGGCTTGAACTTGAAATGTACAGTGTTTACTAGTTATTTACTGCCCTCTGTTGTGTAGTTGTCAGTTGTAAATATAATAGAGTAATAATACTATAGGCTACACAAGATTGTTTTGCTTCTCAACGGCTCCTTAGAAAATTCAGCACTATAGAATATATTTGAATAATACGAATGCTAGTAAATGTCTTCTTTTCAGTCTTGTGTCAGTAAATAACAAAATAATCGCCAAATGCAGTAACACATGTACACTGAAAATTGAGAGTTACGGTTTCATATCTTGATCTCCACTCTGTCCTCTTCTGCAGAGATGAACAGACACCACTACTCGCTCTACGTCCACAACTGCAGGCTGATCCTTCTTCTCCGCCAGGATCCATCTGAGGCAGAGAACTACAAACCAGCCGAGTTTCACTGGAAACTCGACCAGGTCAGCTGCCGGGCTTTGTGCAACTTTAGAGAATGACATTTAATCCAGAGTAAAGTTAGTTACAGTGGTAATATGTAATTTTCACAGGCCAATTTCTAGCCTTTCATCCCCTCTGTTTTGTTTTGCAGGCGTGTGACAAAGAGTGGCATCACTATGTGCTGAATGTGGAGTTCCCCACCGTGTCTCTGTTTGTCGATGGCACTACCTTCGAGCCCTTCCTGGTCACAGAGGACTACCCACTGCACTCCTCCAAGATCGAAACTCAGCTCACCATCGGCGCCTGCTGGCAAGGTAAACTCTTCAGTACATTAAAGGATCCATAATTCTCTTGTGTGACCAAATGTGTTGATTTAGTAATAAGTCTAAAGCACGGATACATTGTAAAGAAAACATCTCTTCAAATGTCTCTGCAATATCTAGCAATTTTTCTGGATAAACAATTAAAAAGATACTCTAATGCTACCTAATAATTATAAGGCGCACGCTATTTTATTAACTCTTTCGTAGATTCTGAAATGATGCACCAAGTCCTCGTATGTAGCCTCTGAATCTCTACTGCAGATCCTCAACCTTCCTCCCTGTCTCTCCCTGCTCTCTTGTTTCTGTCCTCTACAGACAACTCAGGACATGACAATGACACTGAGTCAGTCTCTGAGCCCACCTCAGGTTGCTCAAATCTTTCCCTTACTCCTCAGATATGTCCATGTGTCTACACTGTCCCACCACGCTAACTGCATCCTCATACCATTTTGACTAGAATGATTCAGATACATTCTAGATGCAGAAAGATTTATTTTTGTCATTACTGTTTGGAGCATGATGCAGTGTGGGTGAACCAGGTGTGATTTTGCATTATTTTCTGTGTTTTCTTCATTCTCCATTTATACGCTCCTCTCACTGCAGCAGCCAGGCAGTTGTTTTTCACACCAGCAGAGCAGAAATAGACATATAATGAGCACAAACTCCAGACGTGGCTGCAGCATTTTGGCCGTGGAGGCTCTTCTTTCAGACCGTGACCTTTGGGTCAGAAGCAGTAGCTCCTCCAGATCAGATAACAAAGCTATAGCAGCATACACACACACACACACTCACAGACATCACTGGATGACCATAGGACCTTGAGATGTGCAGGTCCAGGTTTGTGTCTGACTCTGCAGCAGCACAGACAAATGCTCATTATGGTTCAGCAGGAAGACACAGCACGATGTTTCCCTTCCCCTTAGGCAGAATTGATTCACCTCACAGCAATACTGAAATACTCAGTTGTATCGACATTTCAAGGCAATTTTCTAATCATTTTGAGCATCAAGATGGTTCCAGAAGTTTGAAAAAACAAGGTGACTTAAGGGGATTAATTTACATTTATCTCAGATAATCCCTTTCTTTTTTTGGATTTTATTTTCTGTAATTTTTCCACATTAAGGCAGCGGTTCACTTTGTTAATGCAGATATTGCATGTTTCTAAGGCGTCTGTAAGCTCATCCATCATCCTCCCGTCTCCCTCACTGTGCCTCAGGCCTTGTAAGGGCATACATACTAACTTGCATGAACGCCATTCTCGCCAGCTTTGCACATTGAGACGGCATGCTTTAATCTCCAGCCCAGAAAAGGTGAAGTCTGTGGAATGTGCTCCTGAGTAACTAAATGTGTGTGTGTTGTTGTTTTCTCCCCCTCATCTCCATCCTGACGCTCCCAGGCGGAAATGCTCGAATGGCTCAGTTTTTCCGGGGGAACCTTGCGGGGCTGATGATCCGCTCTGGCAAGCTGGAGAACAAGAAGGTGATCGACTGTTTGTACACCTGCAAGGAAGGCCTGGACGTGCAGCTGCCGGAGGAGGTAGCTTCAGCTGTCAAGGTGAGGAGGACAAAATGTTTGAGAAACACGAAACACACTCAAGCTGAGTCATGCTAGATCTGAGTATATTTGTGGATCAAGTACACGGTCTAACAAATTGCTTCCTAATCCTTTATGATTGTGATAAGAGGAAGCAAATTGTCCTCTCAGACTTTATGGGTCTTAAATCAGCTTCATTTGCCACAAAACACTTTATCTACTGGTGACTTTATTCATTCCAAATCTCATTTCTGATTTTACAAATCTTCAAACCTAATACTGTCTTTTTACTTCATACCTGCACTGACCTGTTGAAAAAAAGGAAGAATAACATTAGTCATTACCATAGTCATACATTAAACCTGCCTCTCCTCTGGACAACATATATTCTACTTACCTTTATACTACCTGCACTGTTTCAATATGAGAGATCTGTTGAAAATGTGGTCTTAAATTTGGTTCAAAATGTAATTAAATGTAAGTGTTTGGAGAACTGATCCTGACCTGAAGTAAATATATCTACCAAAAATGAGCCATTTCAACTAAATGAATAACATTTACACATTTCCTTGGACTCTGGGTGTAAGTGTTTTGTATGTGACCCATACAAACTTAATCTAGCTTGTCATGCATTTTATCAACAGCTTAATATCAGTCTGACAGAAACACATTTAACAGTGTCTCCTTGATTTCTTTTTCTTCAGGTGGAGTTCAACCCCAACCAGTCCTCTCTGACCGTGGAGGGCGATGACATTGATGCCTTTGACAAGGTCATGCAGCACATCTCCTACTTGAACTCCCGCCAGTTCCCAACCCCTGGCATCAGGCACCTTCGCATCTCCACCACCGTCAAGTAAGTAACAGAAGCCAAAAATACCCCTCGGTCTCTGTCCTATAACCTCATCTGTCAGTCAACCACCAAACGCTTGTGAAGCGTTAAACATTCTACGCCTATTAAACATTCAGAGAGGGTTTGTCTTTCTACGTGAAGTGTAAGGAAGGTTTGTTGAGGTCAGTAGTCGTAGCTGATTTCCATAACAAAGAGAGTAAACATGAAAGGTTTTGGGGTTTGAGAATGACAGAGGCAGAGGAGCTGTAAGGTTCTGTATTTTGTTTTTAAGTTCTCTTTGATGTAGATTTTTATATAACAGCGATGTATTCAGAGACCCAAATGTGAAGAACAAAAGAGAATTACATTTGCACATGCTGTATGAAAAGAATATATTAATACTCCAGTTTCTGCTGAGCCTTCTCTAAGATCAGTTCCAGTTAGTGTTGCAGTTTAACATTTGTACATTTATATGCATATGCACAAATCCACATAAACACAGAGTTTTTTTGGGTAGACCAAATAAATGAATTTTCCTTATACAACCGCTTTTTACATACAAAGGCAGCTTTTCTGCTTTTGGTGCCATTATAACATTTATTCCCTCAGATTAAATGTAGAAGGAAGCACTGTAATAGTATTTTATATGTGGAGCTGCAGACACAGTGAAATGAAAAAAGGCTTCTTTTTTTTTTACCTCGTAAGCTCGTCCTCCCCATCATGAAGCCAGTTTGTTTACAAATCATCATCGCAATTATTTAGGTGAATACAGAGTTACTGAACATGATTTCTGATTGACTTAGGAAATATCATGCCTTTATTGAACTTAAAATGAACTCTTTAACAATGGATTATTTAAACTTTAAATCTAATTCAACAGAAAAACATAAATTTAATACCTTTTAATAGTAATGTTAATAGTGATATAATGTATAATACAATATTTATAAAGCCATAATTAATGTACATTATGTTATTACAGTGTTGTTTTTACTTGGTATATAAAACATTAGAAAAGGTTGCTGTAATATGTTCAAACACCAGTACGGACAGACATAGAAGCGGCATCTGTTTTGACTGGGTTTCTCCCCACAGACTGAGTAAACGGTAAAGACAGCTCACTTCACCACAGGGAGCTGAACTTGACCAATTTTCAGCCTTATGGCTTTTTTGGTAAGGAGTAAAAGTGCACTGCTGTAAAGGAAAGGGGTGCACTGGATTTATAACAAGAGACAAAATGAGAGCATCAGAAGGGAATGTGGCACAATAATCATTCTATCTCAATTATCTTGTTTTCATGGTTGTTGGAAGCCAAAATCGTTCTGTAATGAACACGAAATGGAACACATCAAATTGCACAAAATTACTCCTGAATATAGTTTCAGTTGTTGAAATAGTTGAAATTGTTCCTCAGCCCTTCCTCACAGACTAGTTTTAGAGATACTCAAGTTGTAATCTTCTACAATAGTAAATATTTGGGTGTCGACCCCTTATATCCCCCGTTTTCTTTTCAATGTAACCAAACTTAAATCTCCCTCCAGATGCTTCAACGAGGAGTCCTGCGTTACGGTGCCTGATGCTGAAGGTTACGTGATGGTGCTGCAGCCGGAGGAGCCCAAGATCAGCCTGAGCGGCATCGACCACTTTGCCCGCAGTGCCGCCGAGTTCGAGAGCCAGGAAGGTGTGACGCTGTTCCCCGAGCTGCGCATCGTGAGCACCATCACCCGCGAGGTGGAGGCAGACACCGAGTCTGAAGCTGCAGAGGGAGCTGACGATGACCCCACGGGTAAGAGACATGCACATTTGACCCCGACGTTAACCCCAGATTATGTCATAGGGAATTTTGCAGATATAGCTAACCTATTTTTCAGGGGATTATTTTTGTTGTCTGCTTTACAGTCTGCTCATCCGCTGAGTAACACACACTGAATCTTTCCTTTAACACTGCCACATACTTAATCTTAGACCTGTACTTCCTGAGGCAATGTGACACAGAGTGACGCCCCATCCGTTGCCTTGGTTAAATTACCTTAGCCACTGCCTGGATCTGCAGGCACCGTGATGTACATTTAAAAGCTGTGTAGATGTACTGTAGCTGTTGATGGTGAGGATTACGCCCGGAGGCCGACAGGATTGGACAGAGAGGGAGGGAGAACAGAGATAAGTTGTTTACTACTTTATGGGAGGGGTCAGTGACCAGCCGTGCCATCTGTTAGGCTTGTATACGAGCTAAGACGACGAGAGACAATAGTCAAGCTCTGAGGTTGACACATATACAGGAAGATTCGATGTCCTGTGGTGAGCAGCCGGCCATATGGAACAAAAGGGCTTTCAGAGATCTGTTGCTATTACCTGCATTACCCTGCCCCACCTTCCACTATCAACAAATGAGATGTCAGAGCAGATTAAGACTAAGAATCACTTAATAACAGCTTCTACAGGGTCAGGAGGGGCAGCTGAGTGTGCACGAAATATTAATTTGTTTCATAAGCAAAATGGAAGACAGGCTGTCTCAGCTGGGTTATTAAAATATAGTCAATTAACATAATTAGTTAATAAAAATACATTTAGTTGTACATGAGTTCCTGAGCTGTATTCTCTTACAGTCCCTAAATGTTTTTAAATCACTTTTAAAAACCCACCTCTTCTCTCTTGCCTTCTACTAGCCAACTCTAGCAGGCATTGTCTTTCTAACCTCTGTTGTTGTTGTTTTTATTTGTTTCTTTTTACTTGTATCAATCCTGTTTTTATTGCACTTTATGTGAAGCACTTTGGTGGGGCTTAGCCGTCTGTAAATGTGCTATACAAATAAACTTGACCTTGAAACTTGACCTTATATTACAGTCCCAATATTGGCTCTTAAACTAGAAGAGATCCCTTCATCTCTTCATTCTAAATCTTTCTGTTCATTGTTCATTCAGTCCAAGAGACAGTGGTGTCAGAAGAGATCATGCACAACCTGGACACATGTGAAGTGACTGTGGTGGGCGACGAGCTGGACGGGGAGCACGAGAGTCTGGAGGTGGACATGTCCCAGCTGCAGCAGCACGGCCTGGAGATGAGCTCCTCCAACCTGGGCCTCGTCATCAGCGGTACGGCCCACAGAGATGTCTAAACTAGCACATAGCAGTGGTTTCTGGTTGGAGGCATTTGATGATGCACATGTACAACAGAGTGATTAAGTCAAGAGTTGACAAATCTAGTGTCTCTGATGTTAAAAATATATTTTTAGGAGTTCCAAGTCATCTAAAACCAAACATTTTTACAAACATTTTTTTTTACAACATTTCTGTTTTCATCTAATATGGATCATTTTTTTAACACAACCGATGATGTTCAGTTTTGACACAAGCCCCCCTCTGTATGTTCCAGGTGTGAACACCATGGCCAACTACGAGCAGGTCCTGCATCTTATCCGTTACAAGAACTGGCACACAGAGGCTCTCTTTGACAGGAAATTCAAACTGGTCTGCTCTGAACTCAACGGTCGCTACATCAGCAACGACTTCAAGGTCGAGGTATGACTGAGCACTTTACGATGACACATTCACAACGAGGAGATCATGAAGTGCCCTAAAGCTACTGGAGCATTTGTGTGTATAAAATGGGAAGGATTTTATGACTGTATACATGTGTTTCTGGTTTCATTCTCTTTAGGTGAATGTAATCCACACAGCCAATCCTGTGGAGCATGCCAACAATGCAATGGTGCAGCCAAACTTCATTAACCCCGTGCATCATGCCTCTGTGGATCTGTCTGGTCACAACCTGGTCAATGCTCACCAGGCCTCAGGTACAGCGACATGTGGTCTATCATGTGAAAGTGTTTAAAAACAGTTTCTTCTTTTGTTCTTTGAATTATGCAAAGACAAGACTGTGCAGCTCATAGAAACTTTTACTGAAAGATGTCTTCTATAATCATCAAAGTGAGTCATTTTCAATCTGGTGAAACACTGACATGTAGAGATCATTTCCAGCTTGCATAAAAATCAAAATATCAGGCATCATGATAAGTACTTTTCAATCACATGATGAATAAGCACTTACTGAAACCGCCCGTAATTGCAGCGTTTTACTCATACGTTTAGATTAATATCAGACATCATAATCAAACCAGTAATCTGCTTAATTGTTATTGCTGTAGAAAAAATACTGCAAGCAATGCTGGGGATGGATTACAGTCTATTACAGTCCAGAATCAGGCCACATATGAACCACTGGTTGTTTGCCCTTTTTTTTTTTAATGGCTCAAGTTTAGGGATTACACTTGAGTGCTGTCTGTGACATCTGTACAGGCGGTGGTCTGTGCACAACCTTTTATTTCCCAGCTTCAGTAATCCTCCGGGCTGTCAGGCTCGCTAAGCCTGCCACCGCACAAGAGAAGCCCTTCGCTGCTAATATGGGGTAAAGTAGAGCAGGTTAGCGGGAGACAGGCGAAGCTATTTAAAGAAAGACACACACCTAGAGCTGCTGTAAGCATTCATCTGCAGTTTACGAAGAGGACATTAACATCAGCGCTGGCACACCTCGAGACTAAAGTCCTTGAAATGCCCTCAGACATTGGCGGCCATGTCTCACCACATAAAGCTGTAGCAGTTTTTATGTGCCACTGGGCAAATGTGCAAAATCGAACACAGTTTACGTGTGGTCTGTCGTTTTATGTTTGTTAATTAATTTGTGTATTTGCTTCCTGGCAGTGGTTCCCAGCGCAGCCACCGTCGTCATCGTGGTGTGTGTCAGCTTCCTGGTGTTTATGATCATCCTGGGCGTGTTCCGCATTCGGGCTGCACACCAGCGCACCATGAGAGACCAGGAGAGCGGCAAGGAGAACGAGATGGACTGGGATGACTCAGCCCTCACCATCACCGTCAACCCCATGGAGGTAAAAACACACCAGAGGGAGAGGCAATATTAGTTTTTCTCATGATTAGCTGGTGAAAAGCTGAAAAAAAAAAATTGACTTCCCAACAAAATGTGGCCGAGTTGCAGCTTTGACAGATTTTCACCTGCTAATACTGTCTGATGTGACTGTGGCCTAGTTTTATCTGAGCGCTGGTGATTGACAGCCCTGTGGGGACAGAGGAGAGACTTTGTTGTAGATGAAGATGTTAGGGAGATGTGTTGCCTCCCTAATTAGAATAATATATTTAGATTATTTTTTTGCAACCAGGTGGTCTCGTGCAGATTTAAAGGGTGTTTTTGTTTTTCAGCCAACAAGCTGCACCTTTTGTCTTCCAAAACTTCCAAAGTGACATTTAATAATTAATGAGTCAGCTTGTAGGCTTATGAATATATGTACAGAGAATTTGTGCCGTTTCGAGTTATTGTGTGGGCTTGCAACTTATTATTCATTTTGACTTTACTCATAGCTGATGATCACACCAGAAACCAGCATCTTAAATTAAAGAGTAACTTATCACCCGGTTGAAAGACAGTGTTCTGCCTCCCCCTCTAGTTCAAAGTTTCAGGTCTGTTTCATCTGTCAGGTGTGGTCTGAAGTGTGCTCAGTTGCACCTGTAACCACACCCAACAGTGGTGACACAGCGTCCTGAAGTGACCTGCACACGACTGCAGCGAGGCGAGAGGTCACTAAAAAGCAGATTTTGAGGTGTTGACTTTTTAACTACCATCTTTTAATGTACAGCTTTGCTGAAAGTGCTGCTGCTGCGGTGTTTAAACTGTCTGCCTAAATCACATCATGCTTTGCAGCAGATCTGGCGTGGGGAATGTTGTTCAACCACAGTAAATAATAAGAAGTGAAATACAAAGAGCGTTCAGTGAACATCTAGAAGAGCCGAATTCAGTGTTTTGACCTTTTGTTTCTTTTGTCCTTCAGCATCACAAACCAGTCGGGGTGGTTAAAATGACTGTGATGTGTCCACTTCACTGGCATCATGTTACATGATTCTCCAGTATTGAAGTTCAAATCACACTGGGCTGAGGTCCTACCAATTAGGCTGGCCTATGCAGCTTAAACCAGTGGCACAGTATTAATAGAGATATTTTCTGATATCAGTTAATATCATGATAACTGATCAAAGATAAGGCTAGTGAGTAAGGGAGATTGTGCCTTTGCAGTGAAAGTTGAATTGAAGATAGCAGTTGATTCAATAGCATTTGATGCTCTTATTGGTTTTAGTATTTATAATATTACATTTTTATAAACCATTCTTACAAGCTTTATTTTGTTTTCTGCACATATTTTTAAAATTGGGACGCATTATTTTATTGCATTACTGTTTCTTTTCTGCCTTTTTGCTATTAACCAATTGGCACTATTTGGTCAACTCCGGTTGTTTTTAAACCTGCAATATAAATAAACTGGATTTGATTTGATTTAAAGGCAAAATGATGAAAAATCACAAATACTTATCTAAGCAGTGGATTATGTTCCATAGTTTTGCATTCAGTGAGACCAAAGATGTTTTCTTTGTTATATTTAGGGCATTTGAGTCATTATTAGACAGCTGATAGTAGAGAGATGACAGGATATGTGAAAGAAAGTGGCTCTTCACAAACAACCCCAACCTCTGTCTCTCAACACAGACTTATGAGGACCAGCACAGCAGTGAGGAGGAGGAGGAAGAGGAGGAGGAGAGCGAGGATGGAGAGGAGGAAGATGACATCACGAGCGCTGAGTCAGAGAGCAGCGAAGACGAGGAGGCCGGCGAGCCGGAGGACCAGCAGGGGGCCAGCAGACAGCAGCAGCTGGAGTGGGACGACTCCACCCTCACCTACTAGAACACAACACACACAGAGAAACACAGGCATAACAACACAAGCTCACGCACACACATCACCGACTCGCACTCACTGTTCCACACACTCCCACCCCCTTCAGTTTCATGTCCAAGGAGCCATGATGTAAAAAAGAAAAAAATACAAAAAAGAAAAATTCCCTTCAGCGTATATATGGTCAAGGTTTTCCTGTCGTTATCTTAGTGGTGGTACTCAGTGTAGTGTAGTCATCACCGGATTGCTGATTTTTACTGTTTATTTTTTTATTTATTTTAATTCCCAGGAAAACTTGGCCTACATTTTGTTTTGAATTGTGTGAGGAAGCCAACCCTGCACTTTTTGTTTTCTCTCAGACGTAAGGCTTTCAAACAGAGAATTTTGTTTCCCCTAATGTATATTCTTCTTTGCGTAACGCTTTTAGATTTGTTTGCCGCTAAACACACGTATAGCTTTGACTTGAGTTCTCTTGACTTGTAGTCCACAGTGAAACGAAACGACGCTTTTAACAAGTAGACCGCATTTTCTTCTTTTTTTTTCTCCTTCTTTTAGTGCATGAGGATATTTGAGAAGTCATATGTGTAGAGAAATAAATTGCTTTTTAAAGATTTTGTAAATATAAAGAAACCATGTAATTAGTCGATGTGTTAGTGAAGGCCTACTCAACGGGGTCCAATATCTAAAAACGACGCAGTATGTAATGTAGAATATTTGTGTCACAGAGGCTGTAGCATGTCGCTAAAATCTCAGCTGTTTCCATCATGCTTGTACAAAAATGTCTGCTTCACGAAGAGAAACCCAGGACTGTTACGCGGAGGTTTCCACAACAAAATGGTGTCCATTTTGTCTTCTTTTCTTTTCTTTTTTCGCAAAGAAGAAAATCATTTCTGTTGCTTTCTCGTAGGCAGGACTGGTCGATGGTTTCAGCTTCATACATGCTTTGCTTTGCTTGCACAGGTGGCAACGCTCTACTCCAGGCGTCAGTGTATTTCATTCCCAATAGATCTCACTGTTGTACAGAGGGGATTTTCTTTTTGTTCAGGGTAATCATACTCAGAGAAACGCTAATGTACAAATACGCGTGGAACGGTACAAACACCAGGCCAGCAGGTACTGTAGTGCTGTCGATCTGGAAATATGGGTACTAACATTTCTGCCAGTGTGTTTGGACAAGTCGAGAGATTTCCTCAGCAGCTTTAAAAGCCTTTCGTCCGTATCCCGGCCCTGCTGTGCTGACAGAGGTAGGAAGGAAAACAACCCTTCAGACTACTGTGTGAGCAGATTTATGACAGACAGAGCTTTAGCGAGGCCTGGTTGAATAGTGCAGTTTCCGGCATTGTTTTGGGGGAGGGAAGTGAAATGAAAAGTACTTTTTCAGGATTGCTTTGTTGCAAGTTTATTTACAGTGGCATGGCTATTTAACCTGAAATGAAAAGGCATATATTAGATGCATTTTTAAACTGGTTTCCTATTGCGAAATAAGCACCGTCTTTATTGTAGACTGCATAGTTTACCATAAGAAAACACTTTGAAAATGAATCTTCTTCTTGTTTGAATCTTAAAAATGAAATATTTTTTTGCAGTAGACCACTAGATTTTATTGTACATGGAACTATACTGTAGAGTTGTTCTAAGATATTTGTTTACATTTGGTAAACTTATTTTCCTTCTGGTGTTAGTATAAAGCTTATACAATTGATTGGGAAAATGTGTCCAACCTCTTATCTTCTCTCAGACACTGTTGTCCATCGCTGTTGTATATATCTTTCACAAAAACCAGACACAAAATGTACCTTCACACTTAACTATGTAGTGTTTTCTCTATCTCATGTTTTCGGGTAAACATTTCCCAAACCTGCATTAACGAAAGCAGATCAGATTCGGGGGGCTTGAACAGAATGTTTCAGGATTAGAAATGTTGGTGTTCTTGCATGCGAGTGATTTTCAGAGGCCAAAATTCAAAAAAACACATTCAAGGCTCTTTTTGGAGGCAGTTTCCAGGCTACTTTCGAGGGTTTGAGTCGCACACTTGTGTCTCTTAGGTTCGTTTAATTTATAATTTTTTAAGAGGTCTGTGGTGGAAATGTAGTGAGAGTCTCCCCTCTATGATGACTTGGACTTTTTAAAAAAGGGGGCCAGGTCTGAGCCGGCTGAGATGGGAGTGCCTTTTTCCGATCATAGCGCAGTTTAGCAGGTCTAACAAAAACACTCATCCGTGCTCTTTTTATTTGTGGCAATTGTTTTTTATTTGTATTTGTTTTATTAACGCTAGATTTTCTTACACCGCTGGGGGATTCTATTTTCTTTCAGTTCGTTGTATAAATAGTCCACCGCTAGTTTTATTAAAAGTGAAAAAAACGTTTTACATAGATGTCATGTGTCCATGTTGATGTGTAGAGGAAGTAGATCCATATTGTATCTTCTATAGATATTGTACTAAATCATTGACGGAATCCACCTTTAAAAAGATGTACAGTACATTATGAAATTGCTTTGGCAGCATACATGGGTATACTGTTAATTCACCTATTTGTGTATAGTGGAAGGTAATTTTGAACTGTGTCCTATCGCCTGAGTTGTTGAGAAATGATTTTGAGGGCAGCATGAAATTCACAAGAAGCAGTTCGAAGCCTCTCGGTTTCATTATGTCAAACACTTGATGTCCACGTTTCATCTACGATTTAAAAAGTACAGTACCATGGGTCACTGATATGTGCACACTGACTCTCTAGTCTGGTCTCCACGGTGACTCCACCATCTCCAGTTTTCTGGGTTTAACGCTTTCCGATCAGCCCCTGAGCGAAGTGTTAGTTGGTTGAATTGAATGTCACTGCCTAACAAACTGAAACGCAGCCATACTGTAATAACACTTAAGATGTAAGGGGAATTTACTTTGCATGAACCACAACTTTGTGTACGTTCCATGTGGGGTTTGTGAGAATGGAGCGAGAAAGAAGACGTGATACACTACTGATTCTCAGATTGTCATGTTTCACACGTCCGGATATTGTTTTTTTTTCTTTCTTTTTTTCGATTTGTTTTTTTGTTTTATTTTGAAAATTTGCTCAAAATCGAAGGTGACAATGTTTTCAGAACGGTCGAATGCTTCCTTTGTTCTTGTTGGAGCTGCTCTCACTTTTCTACCAATTGGAAGGCAAATTGTAGTGAAGTTGATGCTTGCTCGTAACAAAATAAAGGATGATGAGATGGGGTATAACTTCTGTCTGCTCTTGTTTTTCTTCACTTGACATTAGCATAATACTGATGCTTTCAGTGTGTATCCACAGGTGGCAAAAGTGAACACTTTCTTTGCTCAAGTTGAAGTATAGATACTTGTGTCGAAAAAAGACTGGTAAAAGAAGTAAAAATAAGAAAGTACAGGGTATGAAAAGTACTCATATAGGTGTAAAAAGAAAAAAGTATCCCTCTGAAAGACATTTCTACCCATCATTTCTGTGCAAAGCTAGTTGAACCTCACATCATATCAATACAAATCAAAGACTATTCAACTTAAAGGTAGAGTCAATAGGATTTGTCTGAGCTGCTTGTAAACACACCAGAGAGATAGTTGACTGTTGAGTCTCATTCCCAGGCATCAATTACCAACATTCTGGGTTTGTAAAGTGTAAATGATCGATTTTTCACCTCAGATGCAATAAAAATAAAGCAACAAGCATGTTTTGACGATGTAAGGAGGAGAGACTACACGTTTGTATTATAGTTAAGGCATTAAAAGTAAAAACTTCCCACCTTTGTATCACATCCCTTTTAACTCACAGAACAGTTAGATGTAATTCTGTTACAGTGCACCTTATACATGGAATAATCTACAAAAGGCCCTAAACTTTGACTTTTTTTCTGCACATTTAAAGCACTTATCTCAGATCTTGTTAATCTGATTGTAAATGCTTTTAACTATACTGTAATTTTACTTCTTTATTACTGTTGAATATATTTATTTATTTTTACTTTTAGCTGTAATACATACGTTGTTTCTGTTGTTAACTGTTTACATCTACATCTTGACACCAGTGTAAATGAGGATTAAGTCCTTGTAGGTTTTTTTTTTAGGTGAAAGAGATGTCCTGAGCAGACACAGAGCCTGTGGAACACGCCCTGGGTGGTGCTACTGAAAGGGGTTTAATCTTGAGCATTAGTGCCATCTGGTGGTAAGAATACAATAATCTTACAGGCCAAAAGGAAAGGTAACGGTCAGGTTAAAAAATGTGTACCTTAAACCTTAAAAAAGGTAAAACGCATCAAACGAATGAATAAAAGAAACACTGATTTATTTTTTCACTCACAATCAAAAGGAACATGGTTTTAAAGCTGAGTATAAATATGATTAACGCTGTAAACATTCTACTCACACAAGTTTTAACTGGTCTCACTTGCAGGTGAAATGTGTTGGGATATTGGTCTCGATTACTGAAAATGTAAACCTGCATGCACAGTTTGAAATGCTTGATTCTAATAAAGGTGTAGTTTAATGTGTTCGCTGAACATAGTTGAATCTCCATTTTCACCATGTTGCTCTAGTTTTTAGTGTTTAGTGTCTAGTGTTTAAGAGGATGAAAAACATTATTTCACATTCTGCCTTCCAGTATAAAGCAGCCCGACCAACCTCATGTCTGGTGGTTGAAGAGGAAGGTGTTTTTTTATTTCATCCAGTTCATCTGTTTGTGTTTGTGGCTCTGCAGCAAGGATGCCGTGAACAACAGCTCAGGCTGCACCTGGCGATTTAGAGTGACCTCCTGTTCTGTTCACACAGACTGTTAGTCAAACTGAATCGCTCTCATGAGACGGCTGCAGAAACCGTCACAAGACCCTCCGCAATGTTTACCAGATGGCATCTAATCCATGCAGTGGGTTTCTAATCACATTGTTGGCAAACTGGTCAAAGACTCGTCTGATCAGATTTTTCTCAGTGCAGATTAGTGCTCATTTCACCTCGTTATGCATCTTAATGCTAGATTTGCACTGGGTAAACGCAGTCAGTTTATAAATATGGGCTGCAGCTAATGAAGCGTAAATGTTTTGGAGGCAGACAGATTTGAATATGAAGTAGAAGCTGTGGGTTGTGTTCAGTATTCTGACACATTTCTATCTCTTTGTGTCAGAGCTGTGGCTTGTTACTGCTGTCACTCCCTGTCAATATCATATTTTGCCTGTGTTATCAATTCATTTGTGTAATTCAACAACTATAAACCCTTTGTGGCTGACATACCAATGATTTAGGCTGCTTTGACAACCCACATTGAAGGAAGTAATTGTCAGGTATGTTCAGTTTACAGCATGTTGCATAGTACATGCACGTATCAGCCACAATATGAAAAAAGCGTGTCGGTGCCAACGCATGGATGACAATATGGCAGATTTTCTAATATGATGTGGCCAACTGTTGTTCAAAACACACCCTGCCTATGTTGTTTTAGATATTTTCCTCACTTTGAATTAACAATGTTAAAATATTTATAAAGAAATTCATCAATGCTCAGAAAAAATAATGATGACATGATCTTCAATGGCAGCTGTGGCTGTCACAATATCGGATTTTAATTACACGATAAGTGTGGCCAAACTAATTCTCAATAATGATATTATTGCGATATCTACAAGTTTATCTTTAACTTTGTTTGCTGTGTCTTTTGTCTCTTTTTTAGAAGATAAATTACCCTCAAAATACGAGTGGACGCAAGTGGAGAGAGTCTGTAACCATAACTTTTTTTAAAAAATTTACAGAAAGGCCAATTACTATCAGAGAAAGAAATTCCAGTATCCTGACAACACCAATGCATGCGTTTGGTTAAAATAAAGTTACAGCTCGAATATTTGCAGCATTCGTACAGGAAAACAACATTTTAAAAACATTCATGTTGAATGATCAGGTTTTAAGACAGATAGATACGGCAGTCCAACAAAATCACAACAGAATATTTCTCTTGAACTGCCCCGACTATCCTTCACATTCATGTACACATCTTCATATTTAACAAATCACATGCTCGTACCTATTAACACAATTTTACACCGAACTGGACACATAAAAGACATTTACAAAAGTTGCCATGTATAAAACAATACTGTTAAAAAGTGTTGGCATCTACAGCAGCACCTATAAGTGCGTTGATTATTTACTAAATCAATTGGCACATTTCTTTCTTGATAATAACAAAGACGGAGATAAAATTAGCATTTTGTAGAATCACTATGCCTTGGTTTTCACACCAGAGCTAGCTAAGGCCAGAATTTTGTCTTCAGAGCCTGAAAGAGAAGGAAAAGCAAGATAAATACATATTTTTTTATGTTAACTTGTATGATTAAACATTTCACTGAAATTCCATCTTTATTCTCACCTAAGTTTGCAGTCACTTTTTCAAACTGGCTCAGAGTTGCTGTAGCATTTTCAGTAAGGAAAGTCTCATCCTCCGGAGTGAGCTGTCAGACCAGCCAGAAACAAAGACACTGCATTGTTAATTCAAGCTTTGATCAGACAATTTAAAATGTTAGAGCTCCTTCTGAAGTGAGATTTAAGGCCTGCTGTAGCATCTGGTCCGTCAGCCTAGTGATGGCTACGTGACTAAAATAAGTCAGAGCTGCTTCAGGAGTTCACGTGGATTCATGAGCACAAGCCTCTGAATCATCCATGAATCTGTGGAGAAAAAAAACATCACATCTCTGCAGTGAGCGTTCCTCACCTTCTCTCCAAGTTTTCTCAAGGCTGTGAGGATTTCCATTTTCTGCTGCGTGTACACATCCCGTGACAGTTTCCCCACCATGACATCTCGGTCCATCTGCGCAGAATGTCACACAGTAGTTGGATAATTTTCAGGCCAAGCAACATACAGATACCAACACTGCGGACTGACTAAGCAGCTGCATCAACTATAGACTCTACAACTGTATGTGTAGTGCAAACCTCTGCTAGTCTGGTTCTCAGCTGTCCTGGCTGCTTCTTAGCAAAAAGTCGGATCACCTCTGGGGTCTTGAACGCTTGGCTGATGGCAGCCTGGATCGCCTGAAGAAGACACACGTATTGGAATATTAGTAACATTTTGAAAATCACTGCTCATACTGGATTAATTCACATGAACTGCATTTTCCATCCAATGACTGTCCGTACCAGCTGCATTCCACTGAGTTCATCTACAAGTGTCATGTCTCCCGTCATGATCTTGTTCAGAGAGTCATTGAATTCACTCAACTGTTCCAAGGTTTCCTTTTTTGTCTCTTCGTACTCCTCCTCATCCAGCTCTTCTCTGGAATAAACAAATAAAGGATGAAAAACTGCCTGGAAAATATATAGAAATTAGGGGTAGACCGATGATCTGTCCTGGCCAATTATCAGGGCCAATATTCAGCATTTTCATGTTATCGTTATCTGTGATTTTTCTGTCAGATTACTGATAAAATAAAATAATTTAATAACACGTCACAATTAATAGCCTATAAACTCTAAAGTAATGTAACTAGACACTGAATCTATCAAATAAATGTAGTGGAGATGAAGTATAAAGTAGCAGGAAACTGAACCAAAGTACCTCAAAATTGTACTTGTGAATTGTGCTTCACTTTTGAAATCTTGACACAGTGTTTTTTTTTTGTTTTTTTTTTTTTTTTTTACTGCAAATGAATATCGGTCCCAAATATCTGTTTCCAGTCTCCTTAACTTCTAATAATCGGTATTGGCCCTGAAAAAGCCATATCAGTCGACCCCTAATAGAAATACTAACTGACATCATTAAGCTAAAGCAGTCATGTTTGCTCATTTGGTAAAGAGCCTCTACATCACATGGATTTAATGCATTTCTCTACAGTGCACCTGCATTCCTCCAGATCCTGAAGCTGCTGCATCAGTCTGTCAAGCTGCTCTTCCATGTTTTGCCTCAATTTTCCAGTCTCTGATTTCCCGCGAGAAGCCATCCTTAGTTCGAGTCGTATAAACACCCTATGAAGGACACAACGCAGAATACACAATGAGAAATATGCAGCAGTATGTTGTGTGCCACGAATAACAAACGTCAACCTAGCATGTTATTTAGACATGCGTAGGATAGGATGGCGTTGTTGGAGCTGGCATTACAACAACAGTGTTCAACAGTTAGCGAGACACCAAGTTTACTGACAAACTGTGGATTAAACTATTTACTGGAAGCTCACACAGCGTTATATGACTGAAAGTTGTTTAGTGAGCTAGCTAGCTTTCGTGCTAAAAGAAAACATCTCACCAGGTCTCACTCTGTAAACAGTTTTAAACCAGTCGTCCGATGATTCAAATATTTGCACGAGCTTGACGAATGCCTACGAGAATCTAAACTAAATCTAAGTTAAATTGTGATTCGGCAAAAAATAACCACTTTTAAATATGGTTACAAAGTCTTCAGTGTTTCTCGAGGCGTTTACTGATTTGGGTATTTGTGATTGTGAACGTAGCTGTGGACTGCGGGCGAGGCTGTCTGCTTCCTGGTCGATCATGTCCAATCAGATTCCGTCATCCTAACGCGTCAGTACCGGAAGCCGACATCTCATTCCAGAGCGCCTGACTGTCGCTGTTCCTTCTGGTAGCACAATGAATATTTACATTACTCTACGCCTCATTTGTTGCCTAACATGAACATGTTTTGTGTGCTTGAACAACTTGTACGATCATTTCGTCGGCAAACTCGCGTTACTTGGTTACAGTGAAAGCTAACGTTAGCTACTGTTTATAATGCAACGGTGGCGCTAACGTTGCATTAAGCTAACACATCTTCTAGTTTCGATTAGTAACTCTGGACAGATAGTCAGTCAGTCTGGTATAGCGGACACAGCTTCCCCTCAATGTCAGTGTTTTTTTTATATGTAAGCCACAACAACTAACTGCAGTCTTTGTTTTCCTCTCCATATTTGCTGCTGTAGTGCTAACCTAGCTCCAGTATGAGGCATGGAGGATCACAATATAACCAAAGTGGTCCTTCTGTGCTGCGGGTCCTTCAACCCCATCACCAACATGCACCTGAGGATGTTTGAACTGGCGCGAGATCATCTGGAGGAAACAGGTGGAGTGAAATGGGAATTAGAGCTGTTGCAGTGATGTTTGTATTGTTTTTAAAGTAGCATTATGTAGGAATCGTCATACGTTGAAGTAAACATGTACATTACGCGCTGTGATCCTACCCTCTCACTTAAGTGGCATAGTGCAGAAATAAGTGATATTCACCCCGTTACAAGACACTGTGCCATCAAAATGATTCAGAAGCTGTTCTTTTAAGGGGGAAAAAGTTGCATAATGTTGCTTTAAAGTGGTTGGCTCACCTTAATTAACAAAACTGGTCTTACATTTAGCTCTAGTATCTAGCCATGCACAAGAAATAGAAATAGAAAGATTCAGCAGCAACCTGTAAATCTGTAAACAGGGTCATTATTAGCAGCAACATGTAGGCCTACTTTAAAAGTAAAAGCACTAATTACGCACCGTATCCGATTATTATTGTTACTGAAACATACATGTGTTATTCTAAGGCCAGTACAGGGTGGTGAGAGGCATCATCTCTCCAGTGGGTGATGCCTACAAGAAGAAGGGATTGATTGAGGCCTGCCACCGTCTGGAGATGGCCAGATTGGCCACAGAGTACTCAGACTGGATCACAGTAGATTCCTGGGAGAGCTTCCAGTCAGAGTGGCAGGAGACAGCAAAAGTTGTTCGGTAAGTTGACAGTTCTCATTTGTTGTGAGTGGCCCTGTCTGTAGGTGCTACAGTCAAGGTTAGTGGTGTGTTATGTCTTCAGTTGCTATTATAGGTTTAAGGAAGTCTGCAAAGGAATCTAAGAGACTTCCTGCCAGTTCTGTATCAGATTTTCCTTGCTCGCTGTTTTCCTCTAATTCTTCCCCAGTGCCTACACCTCAGGCCACCCATTCATCAACTCGCTTGACATAACTGAAGAAAGAAGTAATGACTGTTAAAGTAATGATTTACAAGCAGCCCCTCCAGCAGTTTAAGATTTGACGTGATGCTTAAATGCATGTGACGATTGGTGGTGTTACATTGGAACAAATGTTAACAAATGATTGTGTCTTACAGATGCTAGCGGAACTCTTTTGTCATGTCAACTGTGCTGTTCATGCATATCGTGCATTAATACCCTTGCAGCTATAGTCAGGATCATACAGGGTATCACTTCACTCCATATATGTCACTCTTGCAGCTTTTTATTACTCTGGAGTAGAAGATTGGTATTTTACAACAATAATGGAATAATCTTGCTTTAAATCGATTATCACACATGTATTTAAAAGTTCAGACTTTATATGTGACATTACTGCCTATTATGGCAGTCAATGAGCATGTCCATGGCTTCCAGAAAAGTCTTTCGTTGCCATTTTCCTGTCACTTGATGATTTTTGAAATAGCTTTTGTTAAAAAAATATCTTCTGTCACTAAAAACAAATGCCAGAGCTAAAGAAATGTTGACCGTTTTCAGTCACAATGTAGAAAGACAGTTCCATGGGTTAAAAAAGGAACTATATTGTAAAAGAATTACACTATTTCAGACCAACAGACTGAGAGTATTGCTGGCATAGACACATGGCAGGTTTTTTTTTTTACATGCGCTGGTTAAAGTAGAGAAAACCTGTAAGAACTGTGGATTTTAATTGTTTTAATCAATATCAATCTGAATCTGTAAACTTCTGAGGAACAAAGGTTGTTACATACGGAATTTTGGCTTAATAATATCATTGAATTAGTCTCAACTAACTCTAATAGAAAATAAACCAAGGAAAATATTAAGCTAAACTTAAGGTATGATTTTGATTAAATTAATTGTACTTTGCACAAACAGCAAATACATTTTTGGCGGTAAATAAGTGACACATTTTGTGCAGAACATAATCGCACAGAAATTTAAAGCGCTTTAATTTGTTTGATTTCCTAAAGAACTAATCTACAGTATCAAAGTGTGAAGAAGTGTGTTGGCTGGATACTGACTGATATTTTCCCACTATGACTAATGTTTCCTGTATGGGAAACTGTGTGCAGTGGGGTTCTATGTAAAAAAAAAAAAATGCTGTGATAATATTGTCTTTATCCATTTAGGCATCATTATGACGACCTTCTTGCAGCAGAGCAGAACAACGATGATGTGGACACGGTCAAGTACGCAAAAAAGAGACGTATAGAAGATAATTATTCTGAGGGTTCATCTCATCACAAAAGGAGAGGTGGGTCATTAACGAATATGCACAATTGTGAAACTTAAGTATTGTTCTGTCAATCAACTCCTCCCTCTTCCAGTCCCTGATTTCAGACAGGCAGCAAGTCTCATCCTGCTCACTGTATGCATCATTTACTGTATTCAGCTTAACTCGGAACAGGTGACAATGGTTTGAAGGTGTGGTGTGATGGTGTGGTGTGTGACACACCATCACACCACTTAGATTAAAAACACGTGTCAGACAGCATTACGTAAGACTCATTGTATCAGGGACACAAACTGTGAACATAGCGGCCAAGTATCCTCCAACATTCTTCACACTGGTGACAAAAAAAGTTTATAGTGTGGGAATCTGTTAATCTTCTCTTAATATCTCATTGTCTGTCTTTTATTATTTGTTCTTTTTTGTTTCCCTTTAAAGCACTTTGTAACTTTATTAAGACAAAACACAAAAGACAAGTAGGATGTGTTATGATAAACTCTTCTCTCTCCTCACGTCCAGAACTCCCTCAGCTGATGTTGCTATGTGGGGCCGATGTGCTGGAGTCCTTTGGGATCCCCAATATGTGGAAGCAGGAAGACATTGCCGAGATCGTGGGCCGCTTTGGTTTGGTTTGCATCACCCGCAGCGGCAACGACCCTCACAAGTTCATCCACCAGTCAGACGTGCTGTGGAAGTATCGCAAGAACATCCACGTGGTCCGCGAATGGGTGACCAATGAGATCTCAGCCACTCATGTGCGGCGGGCGCTGCGCCGCGGTCGGAGCGTCAGGTACCTGCTGCCGGAGAGCGTGGTTCATTACATACAAGAGCACGGCCTCTACAGCGCTGAGAGCGAGCAGAAAAATACAGACGTGGTGTTAGCGCCCCTTCAGAGATACACGGGTGCTTCCTCGAGCTGAGGGACCTTACTGCTGCAGCAGCAAAAACAGCAGCTGTTGACACTAAGTGCTATGGGTTTACTGTGAATTTCAAACAAATTTTATTTAAGCTTCCACCAGTGCCTACTTTACAGAATAGTCTTTTTAGTCATTGGAGTGTGTGTTTTTAAGGATAAACCTGCACAGGCTTTTCTAAGTGAAGTAATTTTAGAGACAGTTTTACTAAGTGTGTGTGGGGAACATACCGTAGTCAGAAACAAAATAACAGAGCACCAGTTCAACCGGCCTGGAGGTCATCTAGATGACATAAATGTGGCAACTAGGAATTTACAGTTTTGTGTGAAGTAGCCAGAATACAGTGTGTGTGTGTGTGTGTGTGGTATTGCTTGAAATATGATCAGGAACAAATTGTTTTTCTTAGCTTTACCGCCATTTTACCCCACTTGCTTTAGTAAAATCTCATCTCATCACATATTTTGTACCTGTAGCTTTCACACACTCCCTCTGGCAATAGGCTTTTAAACATGTTTACTTAGTCTTGCAGATTTGATAATGAAGGTGTGATTTGTTTTCACTTGAAACAAAATAAACAAATCCCTTTGTTTTCAACTTTGAGAGCTTTTCATTTGCTGCGAGGAAGCTGTTGTCTCATGGAAAAGAAACTCGTGACATCTTCAGTGGAAGGAAGTGCCAAATCGACACCTTTCTCATTTGATTGAAATGCTGCTTGTCTGGGGGATGACCTCCTATCTTTTACGTTAATCATCCCTGAGAGAAGATAAGGGCTGAAATAACAAAGTGCAGATAACTAAAGACTCCTTGTGAAAGCTGTGTGTTAAAATGGAAGTGCAACTGATTACATCACAGTAGTATCAGAGTTGGTGCCTAATCATTTACTATAAAGGATAAGTTCTCCCGAAAATGGTTATCAGTCAGGAGAAGTTTCTTAGTTGACAAAACATTTCAGGAGCCTCACAGCAAAACAGTATTACAGCATTTACCTAAACAATTGACGTAGATGGGGACTTGTTAAATTTTTAAAGGACTGAGAAATTTTACCCAACTTTCCATTGGCATTGTACCGACTGGATGAAATTTTTAATTCCAAACCTTAAAGGCTCACTTAGAGGTAATTGGGTTAAGGATGCGGTTTGTTACATCACAAAGTCAGACTTGCGTATGAAACATTCATTTAATCTCTGCGTCAGGTGCCCATGACACAGGTAATGGACAGTCTTGGGTGGAAAAAACAGCCTCGATGACAAGGTTCTTCTGCAGCAGCTGACCTGCTGGCTGTGCAGGTGAAGTCACGAGGACTAAAACTACCTCAGTCTTTCGACACGCTTCATCTGTTTTGTTTTCTTTCAAACCGGAGCTGCATCAAATTCCCACGACGCTACATGCCAGTCTAAACAACAATGTCATTATTATGTTTCTCGCACAGTGACACAGGTGTGTCAGGTGTGTCATTGTAACACAGGTCATCCTCATGATAACAGCAGGCCTTCGTTTCAGTTTGCTTTGAGGTTTATTCCGCAGTTAGATGAAAAATAAGATGTTTAACAGATATTGTCAACCTCAATTAACTAAAATTGACCATAGATCACCATAGATACCAGCCACCTAAAAACGGCTGTTTTTTTTCATCAGTATTTTACATGTTTTAACCAAAATGTCGGGCGAAAAACACCCTATTCCACAATGTTAAAGCAAGTCAGCCAAAAAATCCTGGAACTGTCCCTTTATCCAGATCCAAACCCAAAAGTGAATGGGGTCTATTCTGGGCCGAGACCCATCCTCCATCCAAGTTTCATGGAAATCCATTCTGTAATTTTTGCGTAATCCAGCTGACAAACCAACCTCCTTGGCGGAATGAAGAAGACTATTTTGGAAATCACTCTCATTTCTTGAGGATAAAGTTTAAGACAGAAAGCATTTGAGTTACTATATATTAACACTGTTTATGCAAATCTAGCAAATGAGTTAACCCTAGCTTAAAAAGCATTGCTCCAAACGTAAAGGTAAGCACATTAAAGGCCAACGTATTTTTCCTTCATGTTTCGACATGCATGTGCAATTAATGTGCGACACCGGAAGAGCATTTTTGAAGGGTTTATTTATTAGTCCGTAAAGTGCAAGACCAGTCTGACCCGTCTGGCTTCCCTTCTGCACGGCAGCACTGATGAGAGCACCTCCCTCTTCAGGTGACAGTGAGTGAGGGAAAGGCACACCCACATTTATACCTCCGGATTTCTCAGAAAACAGCAGCCTCTTTTCTCAACTCCTCATCAGCCAAGCAGTTTGATGATCGCATGTTTCTCTCTCTCTCTCTCTCACACACACACACACACATTTCTCAGTAGAAAAGGGGAAAAAAAGGACACCAAAATGCCAGACAGCTTTTGTGGTACATGGGAAATGATCAGCAATGTCAACTTGGAAGGCTACATGATCAAACTGGGTGAGTCTTTATGCATGTTTTGATGTTCTCGGGCGTTAATCTCCGCTGAAGGATTGGGGATGTCTGCATTCTACTGCTCTGACTTTAATTGTGCTCTAAAATGCATTCAAATGTAACACGATACAATGTTAAATAGAGTGACAGAGTCATTGCCACACTGGAGGATTGATTTTGTGGCAGTGCTATTTATGGTATGCAAGGGACTGTGTGACGGACAGAATGTTTGTCTCCCAGTTTGTCCTCTGTAAATTCAGGTTTCATCTCCACTTTTCCAGGCGGGGTGCAAAATCGACTTTTTTGCCCACCAGTCAAATGTCTGGTGAATGTTCAGATTTGACTAGATTATTATTGTTGTCTTTGGCTGTTGAGTGAAGCAAGTCTACCAGGAACTTGCATATTTTACCAGCATTTGGCTGCTGGCAGGTGCTAATTCTGAGCCCTGTTTCCAGGTATCAGCCCTCCCTTACGAAAGATCGCACTGAAGCTGAAGCTGAAGAAGGTGATCGAGCAGCAGGGGGACCAGTACATCATCAAAACTTTCAGCACCTTCCGAAACTACACCATCTCCTTCAGAGTGGGTCAGGACTTCAAGGAGTTTACCCAGGGACTGGACAACAGACATCTCAAGGTGAAAATTAATGTTTGACAGCAGGGTATTGTTTGTTAAATGGAATAATAAGTATAATCGCACATGTTTTATAGATCATGAGATGTGTGTTACCTTTTACTCAGGCCGCTAAATCTGTTTTTTTTTTTCCCATTGTCTCTTCTTCTTTGCTATCTGTGCAGTCATTGGTGACATGGGAGGGGAATAACCTGGTGTGTGAACAGAAGGGAGAGAAGAGGAACCGGGGCTGGGCTCACTGGATTGAAGATGACAAGCTACATCTGGTAAGGATATGAATGTGTACAATCTCTTCACATTTTTGATGCACAAAACTAAATGAATTAACTGTCCTTCATTTACATGAGTGTACTTTTTAAATGACATTTTAATTGAACATGTTAGATAAATATTTCTGTGCCTTTTTACCCCTTCAGGAGCTGTTCTGTGAAGGAGAAATCTGCAAACAGATTTTTAAGAAGAAAGTGAAAGAGTGAAGAGGAATGAAAATTGTTTTTCTGGAAAAGTTACTCTGTCAATAAAGACATCATGTGATAGATCAACCACTCTAAACCCTGACGAACGAAACCACACTAGATGTTTGTGGTATTTTCCCTGTAATGCAACATCAAAAGCCTTTCCTGTCAGGGTTTGGATGAACACCACTAGATGGCATTATTGCATTACTTTTGTCAGATACTGGTCTACACTGTTTTGTGGAGCTTGATGGTGCTTGGCCTCAGACAAAATCTAGCCTTTTTTTTGGGCTCCTTTCAGCTGGCTGAAAAACATTTGCAGTGGTTTGGTGCAGACTTTTTGTTTCCTACAAATCTCTAATGTCTCTAACAAATCTCAGGTTATTTTAGTATTTTTTTTACTGCTTGTGCTGTCCATCTGACATTTGGCTATTTGTTAAAATAATAAAATGCCTTATTCGTGTAGATACATTTATACATCCGGACAAAAGAAAGTGGGGTGTAGGATGCTTGGAATTCAGTTTTATGTGGATTTTGTACAATAAAATTGGTTTTGAAAGAAATCTGAAGCGGCATAATCTGTTGTTTCATCTTTACTTTGTGTCTTTCTATCTCGATTGTATGCTCACTTATTCATCTGGACTGTGTCATCATTCATCCCAAAGGTGATGACGAGGAAGCGGTGCAATATAAAAATCTCAGATATAATACAATGAGGCTTTCACTGTGTAATTTAGCTAATCTGACATCTATATTGCCTTAACTGGCACTAACATCCCACTACTGAAGCGTACAATTAAACCTGTTTGTAGTGACCTTGTGCCCCTCTGACTGCTCATGCACACTGAGTTTAATGAATAACTCCAGGGTGTGCTGTTTATTTATTTATTTTTTAAGATTGAAAATTAACCATAAACATGTATGTGATTAAATTAGAGCAGATAGCGGGCAATGAATTAATTGGCACTGTAAACCGTTAGATTAACACATAAACATAACAGAACAGGTGAAATGATATATTTATGTGAAGCCTCTCACCTCCTCCAGTAGGCTTTAAGTCACGTGACACTGTGTAGAACCAAAATGGCCGCTGTTGTATTTTGACGTATAATAGCCAGCTACTTTTCTTTTTGTTTCAATCTTGGTAGAAAACTAGCAAACGAGAGACTTTGCGGAGGATCTTTATCTTGCCACCCTCCGTAAACCGGTGTCCTAGTTTTTATCTTGAAGACAATCAGGACTGACACGTATTTGTTGAAGGAGTTAGACTATGCATATTTAGTTCTAATACAGGCTAGCTAGCTGGCTCTGGCTGGCACACATTAAAGCAGTTGAAAGTGAAATAGCTAGCCAACTTAGCTGCGATGGAGGAGTTGAGCGCAGATGAGGTAAGGTGACAATGGAATAAAGGTCAAAATGAGTGGCGAGAATTAACGTAGCTGCATTTTGCTAAAATTTAGTCTTTCGTTTACAAATTTCTTCCTTTCCTTCGTACCTTATTTCAAATGGTCTTGCTACAAGCCGACTTGCTACTGGAGCTAACCTAGCCCAGAGGCTAGCATAGTCTAAACTGAAGAAAAGCATTCGCGATAAAATCCTACATTTAGCTCAGCACCCACGTACAGAAATGCGTGTTGTCCAACGTGACCCATTTCGTATTTATGTAACGGAGTCATTTAATGTAGCCGAGTGAACCAACTAGAAGTTGGATGTGGGTCGTATGTTTCTGTCACCGCTGTCAGGACCTTAATTTAATTTAGCCGGGGCACAATGCTAACCTGCTAACGTAATGCTAGAGGCTGTGCACAAGCTGGCCCGTGGATAACATTGTTTTCATGTAAAACAACACAATACAAATTAACACGTCGGCTTGTTTTTATCTGGCAGATGTTCTAGACACTTTATATTTTGACAGATAACGTTGAATTTTGTTTACTGAGTTGATTTGGCATATCGTTGCCGTAAGCTAGCTGTCAGCTGCTAACGTTGTTTTGCTAACACAAAAATTAGCCTGTGAGACGACTCAGCATAAAAAACACACCGGGCCACCATTGTGCAATGAACTGTGGGCCGATTATGTGGCCACTGAGCTGTCTCTCTTGAACCATACACTACATTTTATTAATAGTATTTCGTCACCATGTACCCGTATTAAGCTACTTCATAAACTCGCAACCGAGTGTGCAGATTTACTATCGTTGATGTCCTCACGTATGAGCTCCATTAGTGCTCACATCTGACTTAGTTCGTAATGTAGGTTACATTGTGTGTACTCGGCGAGGCCCGTCTTAAATTTAGAATATGTTTCTGCAAAAACGATGAATGAAAATCGACCATTTATTCAGACATGTATACTGTCTGGGGTTAATGATCCAACATAGGGACTATAAATAAACTTATCCCTGACATTTCCTACATTGTCCAGGCTGATTGTGCCAGTCACTTAACCAGAGATCAAAAACAGTGTATAGCTAATCATTTAATGGTCTATAAACATTTTAACTTGTCATTATACATGCTTACTTTTCAGTGAGATTTCATTGGACTTCTAGTGTAAATGTAAATCTGCTGGTATGTTCATTCAAGATTCGCAGAAGGCGACTGGCACGACTTGCAGGTGGACAGACATCACAGCCCAGCACCCCTCTTAGCACACCCCTGACATCCCCACAGAGAGAGACTCCCCCTGGACCGCTCCCAGGACCCTCAGGTGCCGGACCCCAGCCCCTGCCACCAGCTGCCTCTCAATCATTGGGGCTCAATGTCCACAGTGGTACCCCTGCCACATCCCCTATGGGAACCTCTGGTAAGAACCAAATGCATCTACAGGTTTCAGTATATATTTAGCCTTTTTTGTTGTTGCTGTGCCATTATTGTTATTGCAGGCAACCATTTAAGGTAAATCTTAACTTTAGGTTTGATGTTAACAGCAGGTCAGCATCCAGCCTGCTTTTTCCGACTGTCTCCATAGAGTTGTTGTTGTCAACCCCTTTTGTAATCTATATTCTGACCCCATCATCCTACTCAAATGAGTCTGTGACGTATTGTCTTTGAGACTCTGAAGATAAACAACAACCACACTGAAAGGGACCTCTTTGTATTTATGACCTTGATATTTGAGCAGGAAGAACCAATCATACACGCTGAGTGACAGCAACACAAACAGCAGCAGCTTGTTGTGATCAACAATGTCCCTGTTGGGTGACTTTGTCGTAGGCCTGCTGCACAGAGTGAGAATTGAAGCTTTCTTGTGCTGCTCTTGAAAACACACTAATAAGCCTTGTATGGACACAGTGACAATTTCCCAGGATTCTTTGTTGGTATTTGTTGATGTTGCTACAGAAAGCCACCTTGTAGGGCCTGTGCTACTTTCAAGAAATTGTTGAAATGTGTGGTTTTCTTCTTAGCAGTTACAAAGGCCTTGATTGCATGTTAATGCATTGCATATTCACTTTGATGGAGACCGTGTAAACAGTGTACTGTTGTACTGTTGGTAATCATTGTTGTGCAACCATGAAGAAGTTAATTCCAGCTCTTCATCCACACTAACATCCTGAGTGTTAATCAGCTTTCTCTCTACCCGTTTGCAGTTATCAGGGCTGTTGATCTTAAAAACAATAATCTGCTCCTTTGCTAACAATAGTTTTTTCCACAAAAAAAATAGTCTTGACATAAAATATTACACTAAAATGGCTGCTTAATCATGTCTGATCTCTCTAGCTTTCCTTGTAGGCGAATGTGAAAGTTCATTGGAAATGGACAGAAAAATAAGGGAACAAAGCATTAAGAATGGAAAATAAAAAAACAAAAACAAGAAAAGACGTGTTAGACTAAAATTTAAGACTGCACAGGCTGCAAGTTCAAAAATATAAAAGCCATGATAGAGGAGTTTTTAGAGGAAACTTGGAAGAGGTTCTTCCAAGTGTGTGGGCTTCAATTACAGAGACTCCAGCAGTCTAACCTTTTTATAAAAAAAATGAAATAAAAACTTGAAAGTAAACTTGAAAATGTGACACTTGCAATCTAACTAAAGCCAGGCCCACAATACAACAACTATTTCAGAACCAATAAGAAAAATGCTTAAATCGAAATATTTTTTATTTGTCCACTTTGCACGTTGAAGGTGCTCAGTTGTGGTGTTTTTTTTCTCTTTTGCAGGGGTGGCGTATGGAAGTCAGAGCAGCGAGGGTGTGAGCTCCCTGTCCAGCTCTCCCTCCAACAGCCTTGAGACTCAGTCCCAGAGTTTGTCCCGATCGCAGAGCATGGACATTGACACTGCCTCCTGTGAAAAGAGGTAAGAATTTTCACACTGCATATTTAACTGTCCAACTCAAAGGCCTTAATAAACTCATGGAAATATGGCTAAAACTGTACAGAAATCTATCTTACCCTATGTTTCAAATACTCCTCTACTCTGGGCTTTAAAGGAGTCTGTAAAACAAAACAAATTCAAGAGCAACTTCTTCCTTTTGATGTTACTTCAGAGAGTTAAATTCGTCTTTGTGTGTTTGTGCCAAAAATTAAAAATTATAGTCTTTAAGAGCATGGCCTCATGTTTTGATCTAACGCAACCCGCTAATGAAGTTAAAAGTGATGAGACAATACAGACACTGTGGTTCGAGTGTTGGCATGGTCTGCTTTGGGATGAAGATGCTTATTAACTGCACCTCCATCTTTTTCCAGCATGTCCCAGGTGGATGTGGACTCAGGGATAGAGAACATGGAGGTGGAGGACAGCGATCGCAGGGAGAAGAGGAACTTGACCGAAAAGGTAAACAGCAGCAGTGAATATTACCCAAAAGAGAGGGTCTTTTATCCTATATTTCTTGGCCTATGTGACTTTGATCATGCCCTTTTTGAGATCAAGCGAGTGTTTAAACAAGTGAACATGAAAACAGTCTTTGGGTGTTTACGGGAAAGTGATCTGGGACTTTCCATAGACGCTCTTGGTTTCATTTTCATTTATTGCAGTTTATTGATGCATACCTGACTTCTGACAGACCGGGGTGATCATGAGATAATGCTGACTAAAGATCATCCATTTGGCATTTACTCTGTAACAGCTTTATATTGTGATTAAACTGTCACTTTAATGTTTTATTTCTGCACCTCAGGAAACCTCTGCAAACTCAGATGTCTCAGAAGAACAGGCTCTGCAGCTCATTTGTAAGATCCTCCGCGTATCGTGGAAGGAGCAGGATAGAGATGTCATCTTTCTCCCTTCACTGGCTGCAGAGTTCCACCAGAACCCTAAAGATGGTATGTCCCTGCAAGCTGTCTTTATCTCAATCACCATAACGAGCTACATTCCATAACTTGACTGTTATTATTTTTTCCTCTCCTGTAGTATACTCTGACTTCAAAGACCTGATTGGTCAGATCCTGATGGAAGTCTTAATGATGTCCACCCAGTCACGTGTCCACAACCCCTTCGCCAGCTTAACCGCCACCTCTCAGCCAATTGCAGCAGCCAAATCCCCCGACCACCGTCTGACACTGGTGCAGCCCTCCAGTCAAGGTGGCAGCCCCATGGGCCCCAGTGCAGGGTCCTTTGGAGCCAGCTCTCTGTCCAGGCAAGTACCTTGACTCTTGAGTTCTCACTCCCAGAGACATATCAAGGCTCTAAATAGGTCACCTGCACTCGTCCTTAAAAAGTGTGCTTTATTGATATTTAATTGGTGTCATGTGATCGGAAATCGTTGCCATTTGTTATTTTCTTAATTTGGATTTGACCATTTCTATTTTGTAAGAATCTTTTGCCAGATGAGTTTTACCAATCATCGTCTCATCAATGTTGTCCACAGTCTGTATGGGTGTAGTATTCCTCACTCAATGGCTTTGGATGCAGCCAAGAGGACCTCCCCATCTCCTCTCTCTCCTACCACACCCTCTGCACCTTCCACACCCTCTACCCCACAGTTCATTGTTCCCCCTAGCCCGCCCGCTAATACTGCCACCCCAAGACATATTCTCAACCCTCCTTCTGCCCCCATGCCCATCTCCCAGCGCTACCGGCCTTACTCGGTCACCTCTCCCTGGGGGGTTCCTTCCCCGGTTAGTCCAGGTCCCAGAGGATTCAGTTTCTTTGGACCCTCTCCTAGCCCTGCTGGGCCCTCTGTTCCTCCCAACACCCCAGTTCCTGTCCCACCACCTAGCCCTGTGTCCCGCTCCTTGAGCTCACCAAGGGCACGCAACCAACCCTCCTCCACACCACCTGCGGTGGTGCCCCCTTCACCCCGAACGAATGCCCGACAGGCTGCCTTTGCTTCAAGGATCCCACCGTCTAGGTATCTCATGTGCATGTCAGTTTGTGGTGACAGCAAACATACTAAAACCATAACTTTTAAAGAGCCAGATTTGAGAGTGGACTAAATCTTTGGCCAGATCCCTTTTGTTGTATTCTTAAGTTTCATGCAGTCAGTTCTCATTTACACAAGCTTATAATTATCTCAGCTGTGTATGATTTAGACTGCTAGTCTAAAAGTTAATGAATAGACACATTTTTTTTCTTAAGAAAAATAGAGTTCTTGCTGTAATTGTAAAACAAAATATATACTCTGCCATCAGTTAGAAATGCTCCGAATGGGGATTTAGAAAAAGGAAATTACCGGACTCAAACATTTCAAGCTCCATATATTTTTAATTCATTTTGAATTGCATCACATGAGACTTAAACAAAGATGCTAATATAAGGAATGTTCAGACAATAAACAGGAATTCTAGTCTCATTAATTGACGTTTCCAGGCTGCTTACATGTATCATTTTCTGTTTGTAAAATCTGGCTCGATTTGAATTAGCAGCTGAATGGCCCTGATCTAACCCCTTTGCAAAATAACTAACACTGGATATAGTTTAACAAACATGTTTTATAGCTCCCACGCTGCTACTTCGCAATGAAATTCTCGAGCAAATAAGATGTGGCTTACGCCTCTTTGCATTGGCTTGCTCAAGACAAGTTGTGTGAGTGATTGTGACATTCAGTTCAGTTATCGGTTGAAAAAATGTTCTGACAGTGTGTTAAAGCTGCAGACAAAATGGCATTAATGAATATTTTAAAAAGAAGTTGCACAAGAAGTAGTCCTGAAGCAAGCATGCAACCCTCCAGCATCCTTTCCTTAGTGCTCCCTTCTTCCTTGTCCTTTTTTCTTGTGCCTTTTTTACCATTCCACTTTTTTCTTCCTGTTTTTTCACTTCACCTCTATTTGCACAACATCCCCTTCTCTTTCAATCTTTGCCCTCACTCCTCCTGTCTCTTCCGTGTCATGTTAGCCCCTTGTCGTTCCTGTTCTATGCCCTGTCTGACATGTCTCAGGACAGCAGTGATGAAGATTCTGAGGAGGAGGAGGATTTTTCAAGAGTTCAGTTTGGGTCCAGGTACACCGCTGCACGGTGTGTGCGTGTTAGTGTGTGCTTGCTCAGTTACTTGTCCACTGCATGTTCCAGTGGACTCAGGAGGCTTAACACTAACTGTGCACAAATACACCAGGGTAGAGTGGTGAAAAATAAACGGATGTATCTTAAGCTTAAAGAGCGCTCTAACTTTGTGCTATGCGTTTTGGTCATCAGAGGTTTTGACATAACTAACTTTTAGGATAAAATGTAGCGGTGTAGCGGTAAGTATAAAATACAGTTCCCACAGCGCAGTAAAACTCCAAATGATACATCAGCTTTCAATGTGGTTTAGGTGTGCCAGAATAAATGAAAATACTAAATAGTTTTGTAACCCTCAACCTAAAAAAAACAACACATTTTTCACAACCCTTCCAGGCCTAGTGGTCCCTTTTTTTATTGGGTAAAGTCAATTTTGAATTCCATTTTACAGTTGGGTGAGTATATGCAGTTTATTTTTATGTAATTTTAGCCATCCCAAGCAAGAATCTTCAACTGTGAAAGAGCATGTAAACTTAATGGAGAAATTTTCTATATCATTTAACCCCTATAGTACGGCATCAGACTGTTATGCCTATACTGCCCTATAAAGGCTAACCGCAGTAACTATACTGGCTATGAAACTGAGAAAAATGGTTTCAAAGTTTATTGACTCTCCAGGCAAATGAATTATAGGTAGAAGAGCAGCTATGTTCTTAAGTATGTATTCTTCCAATAATTTTCATGTCTTAATGACTAATGCAGATACTTCACTCTCTTTGTATCACCTGAAAAAACGGCATGGGTAGTGCAATGGCAGAGTGCAGCAACTACACTTACTGCTGTACTGCCCTGGTTTTTGGTTGGATTTTGTAGTTAGCAATTTTACATCGCCTTTGCTCTAAGATGGCGCAAGACTAAACTTAGAAATGTTGTCACAACATAAAACAGACATTTAAGAATTCAATTTCAGTCATATTTTGATTCTGATTCTTTTACTGTGCTTTGGCTTTGTAGGGCACTTTGATGTCTGGAACTGTATGTTACTAATTAAACGCATGTGTGAAATCGTTTAGTGAACAAAAAAAAAAGGGAGTCTGATTATTTGCTCGATAGGCATTTGTTTGCTACTGAAGTGTATAAGTGGAGTCCGTCTTCACAACGGCAAAAACAAATGTTCGAATTTAAAGTTTTTAAAAGTTCCATCTCATTTATTCAAGAAAAATCATGCAATCATTCTATCCCACAGTAGAGGTGATATTCCTGTACTGTCTGTGTTTTATCACCAAACAATAAAGATTATTACTTCATAACATTTGTCGTGCTGTGAAGCAACTCTACAAATAGGTTTTTGCGATTACAGCTGACCACTAACAGCAATTAAAAGTGTTATCACCGTATATGTCAGTTGAATCTGGCAAGCTGAATCCTAATATCAGCTTCAAAGACTTGCAGCTTTTGAATATTTAATAATGATTTTTTTTTCCTTATTTAAGAGCCCAGTACTGAGATGATGCTGCAGTGCCATTACTAATGCCCTATAGTTTGTTTCTTTCAGGACTCTTGAGAGTGGCTTTGTTAACCATACATACATGATTATGTTTGATGCCAACGGTATGTCTTTCAGTGATGGTACGGTGATGTTTTCTGTTATTTAATAAACCCCCCTCTGTCCTTGTTTTTGTGTTTCCCTTTTTGTTTTTAGTCTTGGTGCATGTGGAGGGGGGTTGTCCTGTGATTCAGCCAGCGACCGCTTCACCATTGAAACATGCAAAGAGACAGAGATGCTGAACTACCTCATTGAGCGTTTCGACAGTGTTGGCATGGAGGAGAGGAAAGCTCCCAAGGTAACTGGCTGCCTGTTAGACTAAAAAGGGAGAAATCAACCAGATTATATTCAGGTGATAAATGCAAAACAAAAAGTGTTCTCTGCCCTTTTACTGAAAAAGTCTAAGGGCCTGTTACATCGAAATTTATTATAAGATATAGATATATAAGATATATAGTGATCCTTATTATAGTAGCAACCGAAAAGTTCTTTTCAGCTTGTTCACCCTGTCTAAATTGGTTGCAAAATGTCTTGAGGACAGAAGAACAGCCTGTACTTCAGAGACTAGCTGCAGAGACTAGCTGCAGGCCAGATGGTCTGCCAATGAGTGAAGGTTTAGCTCGTCAAAGACACTGTGATTCAACAGTCTGGAGAGAGCTTCTGTGAAACTGACAGCAGACATTTTTATCGCACCTCTAACCATTTTCCCTCTTTCTTTATCCTGTCCATTTTTCTCTCAGATGTGTAGCCAACCAAATGTCAGCCAGCTTCTCAGCAACATTCGCTCTCAGTGTATTTCCAACGTTGCCCTGGTCCTGCAAGGCACCCTGACCCAGCCTCGGTACGAAAAGTCAGGCACACACTGTGACAATGTTGGGTTATTTTCTTCTTATCTGGCATTATATTTGTGTTACGTTCTGTTCCCTTTTCAGTTCAAGTCTCCATAGCAACTGCTCTTCACCTCAACTCTCGACACGTTACTTATTTATTTAATTTCAACACAATGCTCGTCTGTTTTCTACATGTAGGAGCCCTCTCCAGCCGTCTTTGCTGGTACCTTACATGCTGTGTCGGAACCTTCCGTATGGCTTTATTCAGGAGCTTGTGCGCATAACCCATCAGGAGGACGAGGTGTTCAAACAGGTGGGAAGCATATCCGTCCATCTTTAATACATCTTGAGACTTATTCACTTAGGCTGAAACCTATCCCGGCATACAGTGAGGGCAGGATGAAACGCAAGATACGCATACGCATTCCTGTGGGTTGATGGAGCTACACCGTGCTGACTTTTACTTTGATAAAAAACAAAAACTAACTCTGTCTCTACAAGTCAAAAATGAACGTATGAGTCAGCCATTCACATGAATGTAATTCAAGTGATGGCATGTTTAGGTCTCTAAAGCACCTTCACAGTTATGAAGAAAAAATTTTAATGGAATAGAATAACTTCAGTCCAGCTAAAGCAGGACAATAGTTTCAAGATAAAAATTAAATAAATAAAAAAGACCCCCATCACATTAACAAAACGAGGATCTCTCAATAGTGCATTCATACCTGTAGTTTCCATCTTATAATCTCATATTTAAGTTTACTGAGTTTGTTGACAACATGAATTGCATTTGGGATAAAAGTACCCTTGTAGATCTCGAAAATAAACAAAATAAACATACGAACGTCCCCACCTTCCACAAGTTGACATCACACTGATTAATTGAAATATTATTTAAACTGCAATTTAACTGTCATTTTTGATAAAGGTAAAATGTATAGAGAAAACATCCTTCGAGATTATTATTTTTTTATTCTTGAGAAAATGAAAAATGTAATGCAAAAGTGATAATTTCCACCAATCATGAAGCTATTGCAATAGTTGTGAAAAATAATTGCAAAATTATTAATTTTAACTGTCTACTAGCCCTAATGTTTACTACCTTGTTTTTCAGATCTTCATTCCCATCCTCCATGGACTGGCTCTTGCAGTGAAAGAATGTTCCTTTGACAGCGACAACTTTAAATTCCCCCTCATGGTAAGGAGAAGTTGTCCTGGTCTGACCTGTTCTGTAGTACAAAGGCAGGAAGTGATCTCTAACGTGGCCACAATTTCATGATGGGATGTACATTAGAGCAGCTTAAAGAGGTCCTGACAGCCTGTCAGACAACCTGTCTGCTCAGTGGATAGACAGCTCCAGATGTTCAGTGTATGAACCCTACCATGGTGATGCTTTTCTTGCTAATTTGACAATCTAGAAATCCTGAGTCAAGTGCTGTCTGCCACTTAACATTCATGCTGTCATACACATAATAAAGAGCCATAATATGATTTGAGACTCTGAATTTGAGTTAAGTAGTTGATTTACAGCAACCTTTGTCATTGGAGTGTTGTTGGTTGCTTGTTAGGAAATCTTGTTGGTTTTAATTAGCTTTTTTACCAATGTAACAAGTAAAATAATGACTTGAATAATCACTCAATTGCTAATGTAATGAAAGTTTGCTGTTTGTGCCATGTACTCCAAATGTGAGTTTAAGGAAAATCTCGATTTGAAGGATTGTTTAAGTTGTGCTTTGTTTTTGTTTTTACAGGCATTAGCTGAGCTTTGTGAAATCAAGTATGGAAAGAGTCATCCAGTGTGCAGTTTGGTGAGTATACTATTGGCTGGCCAAAGCCTCATTTTAGTACTTTAGGTGTTCATCATTATTTTGTCATGGCTCAGATTATTTAGGCCTTTTATTTCACTAAAAATATGTTATTTTATTGTCAGGTCTGGTTATTGTCTTTGTTGTTTATACCTCCATCCAGTTGACATCAGCACAGTGTTATGCGTATTTTATTCATGACACCAAGTCTTCTTCGTGCTTCACAGAAGGAGGGCAGGACAGAATTCCCCTGTGCATGAAAAAGTACTGGGCCTATATTTAACAACAAAACAATCACTCCAGTCAGAGTTCTTTGAGTTTATATTACTTGGTTGCTTGTTCTCTCTATGGTAATTAATTATATGTTAAATCTTAACCACTACTTAATTTTAAGGACACATTTAGCTTTTCTAAGCGACTTAAACTGAATGAGCTGGTAGGAGTACATTGTGCTTTGCATTGTCTTCCACAGATGTTCACAGACACATGGATACAATTTAATGGGTCATATGTTTGTTACTAGCCCCACAAAAAGTCTGTGTGGCCCTGTGTAATATGTGTCTGTCCTGGCTCTTCTCTGCAGGCGACATCACTGCCTCTATGGTGTCCCAAACCTCTGAGCCCTGGTTCTGGGAGAGAAATCCAGAGACTGTCCTACCTGGGAGCCTTCTTCAGCCTCTCTGTGTTTGCTGAGGATGATGTGAGTTGTCTAATCACTTAAATAATTACCATAACTCAGTAGCACCAGATTGTTGCCAATTTGCAATGTATTCTTGTGCCTTAACGTCCTGCCAAAAGCTGAGAAGTGTCTCAGGAAGGAGAGCAGACTGAATCCAATAATACGGCAAAAGAGAACACTGCAAGTTCTTTAATTAATCTTTAACCAAATACTTTTCTTTTCTTTAGACCAAAGTAGGAGACAAGTATTTCTCCGGCCCAGCCATCACCATGGAGAACACGCGGGTCGTCAGCCAATCATTGCAGCACTACCTGGAGTCGGCAAGGGTGAGGGTCGTCTTTATCATGCATGTATACAACATCTGTCCTATGGTGTATGGAGAAATTTGTTAAAGTGGCATGTCATGTTTTTTTTAGGGTGACCTTTTCAAAGTTCTCCATAACATCCTACTAAATGGAGAAACGCGTGAATCAGCTCTTAATTACATGGCAGCTTTAGTCAACTACAATGTGAAGAAAGCCCAGATGCAGGTAAGTTGCAAAAGTTATGCAGTTGAACATAATTGATAAAAAGTCATTTTGATTTACCAAACTGGCACAAAAAAATCAATTAATTCGTTCAGTTTGATATTTTGAATTGTCTGCACGCAATTGATTTGTTAAATTTTATTACGCTTATAATGTTGATAAGTGAAAAATGGAGTATACAAAATGATGTTCCCCTATTCTCTCATTGGAAACGTAAACAGCCAAATTAAAGGATTTTTTTTGCTTGTTCTCATATTTAGGTTGTAGGTTCAGCTTTAGACATTGATTTGCAAATGTTCTGAATTGACCCCTTTTTCTCTTTTCCTAGACTGACGACAAGCTAGTGTCTGCAGACGGCTTCATGCTCAACTTCTTATGGGTGCTGCAACAGCTGAGCATGAAGATCAAGCTGGAGACGGTGGACCCCTACTACATTTTCCATCCACGGTGTCGCCTTGTTGTCAGCCTTGAGGAGACGCGTCTGAAAGCCACCATGGAGGAGCTCAAGAGCTGGCTCACTGAACTGCGTAAGTTGACATAAATTAACATAAAGAGATTTATGATTGTGAGTAGGTGAAATCAGTCCAATGTTTAAGTCTGCTACATCATTCGTAGACTTCTGCCACTTCGAGAAATCTGTTAATTGCTCGTGGAGAAGCCATTTTGCACACTCACTTATATTCCAAGTGATTCATTAACCTGATAAATTCCAATCTGTGAGATCTGTTTTTTTTTTTCCCCCTTGGAAGTGATCCAATTAATCTGGGATGAATCATTCTTGTTACTGTCTCGATAATCCTTCTGCCTCTGCTTTATTCGTAGTCATGTCTAAAATTTATATCATATGTTATAACTTGAAATAATGAATGAAAGACCTGATATACTTGGTACTAATACGTTTTTATTGATACAGAAAAGCTGGAAAAAACTGGATAGACACTAGTGTGTTTCTATAATTGACATAATGGATTTGATGTGTTCACATGGACAGATGAAGATCCCACCAAGTTCTCAGAACCCAAGTTCCCCACCGAGTGTTTCTTCCTGACGCTGCACACCCACCATTTGTCCATCCTGCCTAGCTGCAGGCGCTATATCCGCAGGTTGCGAGCCATCCGCGAACTGAATAGGTACACACACATACAAACGCACACACAGAGGTATTCATAGCATGCTCAGTAGATGTGTTTCTAATGGTGTTTTTTTCCCCCTCATGTTAGGACTGTAGAGGAGCTGAAGAACAGTGAAAGCCAATGGAAAGATTCTCCCCTGGCAAGTCGACACAGAGAGATGCTCAAGCGATGCAAAACCCAGCTCAAGGTCAGTTTACATCCACTGTCTTCCCTTCATTGATTGATTAAACCTTGAACACTGATTTAAAGGTACAGACCTGCAAATCCTCTTCTGTCACATTACTGGACTCGCTTTAAACGCTGAACCATGCAGGATTCTATGACAAAGCATATTTAGACAGACGCGATCCTTACTGTGTGTGACTTTGTCCTGTCAGAAACTGGTGCGAGCCAAAGCTTGTGCTGACGTGGGCCTTCTGGATGAGAACCTGCTCCGCAGATGCCTGCAGTTCTACAGCACAGTAATTCAGCTCATTCTTCGCATGGTGGACCCTGCCTACCCCAAGTGAGTCGCCCTGCAACTGACGCACCATGTTACTTTTTGTTGTGATAATGATTAAAAGGAACAGAAGTGCTTATTTTTTGTCATACTGTGTTTGACCTCAGCTTGTATTATAAATTAAGATCAAAGTATCATATTTGTTTCTCCATTCCTTGTACAGCATCACCCTGCCACTGAACCCTGAGATTCCCAAAAGCTTTGCTGCTCTGCCTGAGTTCTACATTGAGGATGTGGCCGAGTTTCTGCTTTTTGTCGTGCAGTAAGTTTATAGTCTTGCAGAGTTGTCCGACTTAGCCAGCCATGTCAGCAAAATGTCTGCTTAAAAGAAAGGGAAAATATAGATTAAATTAAATGTAGGATATACATTAATCAGCACACTATTTGATAATACTTTGTGCTATAGTCACTGTAAGTCTTGACACGTACACAGAAGCTAAAGCTGAAAGTGATGTATAAGCTGTTTTCAGACCAGTTTGTTTCCTCCATCTCATCCTCCCTGCCCTTTCCCAGGTATTCTCCCCAGGTTTTATACGAGCCGTGTGTCCAGGACATCGTTACCTTCTTGGTAGTGTTCATCTGCAGCCAGAACTACATCAGGAACCCCTACCTTATCGCCAAGTTGGTGGAGGTGCTGTTTGTCACCAACCCTGCTGTGCAGCCTCGTACTCAGCGATTCTCTGAAATGATGGAGAACCACCCGCTGTCTGTCAAACAGCTGGTCCCCGCCCTTATGAAGTTCTACACAGGTGAGTTCTATTTTTCTCTTCTTGGCTGTAAGGTCTTTGTCGCCTTTTTCCCTTTTTGGCTTAACAACTGTCTCCTCTGGTCAGATGTCGAGCATACAGGCGCCACCAGCGAGTTCTATGATAAGTTCACTATACGGTACCATATCAGCACTATCTTCAAGAGTCTCTGGCAGAACCTTGCCCACCATGGCACCTTCATGGAAGAATTCAAGTGAGTTTGGTTTGGCAAACGTTTTTTGCCATATTAGGAAAAAAAGACACAATTTAAGTTTGAGTCAGTGGCTGTCTGACTTTGATCGATTCCAAGCTGACCTGCTCCTCCATCTTCTGTCATGCTTCCTCCCCTCTAGCTCTGGCAAGCAGTTTGTGCGCTACATCAACATGCTGATTAATGACACCACCTTCTTGTTAGACGAGAGCCTTGAGTCCCTGAAGCGTATCCATGAGGTTCAAGAAGAGATGAAGAATAAGGAGCAGTGGGAGCAGCTGCCTAGGGTCAGTGCTCATACAGTACTTATAGGGTCTTTTATTATTTACCAGGTATTACATACATTGCATTGTAATTACATACATTGCATTGTAATACATGCATTACTGCAGATGGTTATGATTCAAATATGGCCTAAATAAAACAGAGAATTGAAAAGACTTCCAAAAGGAAGGGATAAAAATTGAGGCAGGAGAGACAAAATTTTAACAAAGTGTTTATTGTGTGAGCAGTTGCACACACTCGTAATTGTGCTGAGCTGTAAAACTTGGCAGAAGGTAACTGTTTAAGATTAAGATTATTTCAGAATAGTATTGTTCATGTTTCCCTGCAAACTTTCAGGAGCAGCAGCAGAGCCGCCAGTCCCAGCTGACTCAGGATGAGCGGGTGTCTCGCTCCTATCTGGCCCTGGCCACAGAGACGGTTGAAATGTTCCACATCCTCACCAAGCAGGTCCAGAAGCCTTTCCTCAGGCCTGTAAGTATCGCTGCTCCACACAAAGTTGTCACATTTTAAGTTGATATATTCTATAAATTCTTCTTTATTAGTGGACATATATTCTTAATTAGGCAACATAATCTGTCTAAATTGGGCATTCTAAGCCTGACAAGCTTTTCTAAAAGCACCATCTTTCTCATACAGGAGCTGGGGCCTCGTTTAGCCGCCATGCTGAACTTTAACCTCCAGCAGCTCTGTGGGCCCAAATGTCGGGACCTGAAGGTGGAGAACCCTGAGAAGTACGGCTTTGAGCCCAAGAAGCTCTTAGACCAGCTGACCGACATCTACCTGCAGCTAGACTGTGCCCGCTTTGCTAAAGCAATTGCAGATGACCAGGTTGGCACAGTTGATCACAAATACTGTTTTGGTTTTTTTTTTAACTCAAATTTCAGGCATTTCGTTGTGTGTTAAAAATACTTCCTGACTCTAATGATAAAACACAAGAGAGAGTTTGTTGTAGTGCAAAATGGTCATGAGAAAAGGCTCCAGGCCATTGTGGTAGATCATCACAGTCCTGGTCATGTTGCCTTTAAGACACCAGCATGAATTCTCTGTTGTACTTGAATGAATGTAACAGTGTTTTTACCCAGGTTTCACCGAACCCAATACACCCTATTAATCATGAATACCCACTTATCCCCAGATGATGCAAACAGGAAGCAGTTAGGGACACTGTGGTTAGTTGATTTTAGTGTGTAAAGTGAACATTTTCAAGTGCTTGATTGCTTTCCACTTTGTTGTTCCAGAAGTAGAAGTGTCAGCGAGGTACATTACATTTTGATAGAACTAAAGTGGTGTCTCTGTGATGCTGATCTAATTGCTCAAATGTTGAAATGTCTTTCTGCATCCTATATCTCTTCAACAATGTCCAGCCAGAGTAGCGAGGTCTTTGCCCCATTTCCTTGTGAATGTCTTCTTGACTACTGCTGATAGAATTTTTAATGAGACACCAGTCCTCATCTTGGATTTTTTAGTGCTACATGTAATTAACTTAACACAAGAAAATACTTTTTTCCTTTCTATTTTAATGTTATTGGAACAGAGCATTGGCGAAGTAAGAACTAAGTATTGACTGTAAGCACTTGACCGTGTGTGGTTTGTTTATGGAGAATACCTGTAATACCAGTTCATCTACATTTCCAGCATGTTGTTCATATTTTAATTTTGTAAGCGTGTATCGGACGTTATACATGAGGGAAACCAGCTGTGGCGTATTGAATACAGTGTCACAACCTATGAAGAAGTGTGCAAATAACTATTATCAGTCATAATTATGACGACAGTAACACAGTTAATGTACTTAATGCTTGCATCATCTCAAAGCTTCTGTCACAGCTCACTGATCATTTCCCTTCTTTTTTTGTCCATGTGCAGCGGTCATACAGCCGCGAGCTCTTTGAGGAAGTGATCTCAAAGATGAGGAAGGCTGGTATCAAGTCCTCCATCGCCATTGAAAAATTCAAGCTGCTATTGGAGAAGGTGGAGGAAATAGTCGCCAAGAACTCCCAGTCTGAGATGGACTACAGCGACGCACCTGACGAGTTCAAAGGTGTGTATGTGTGTCTGCCTTTGTCTACTGTGTGTTTAGGCAGCATACATCTAACTTTTACATCTGTGTATCCAGTAGGGGTGACTGTACTTTCTTTTGCATGTGTTTTACTATCAATCTCATGTCATTGGAAGCCCCATAAGTCTGTCTAGAATACCTAAAGCCTATTTAGACTATTAGTCAAATCTCCTAAAATTAATAAGTTATTATTGGGGTCCCTAATAAACAATGTTCTATTAAGATCCACCATTATTTTCCCATGATGTTAGTTATGAATACTATCCATATTAATAAAGAAAAAGTTTCATCTTGCCCTGCTTCGAGCATTACAGTGAACATAAACATGAATTGTTGTTTTTGTGGTTACCTTACCCGCATCTAGTAAGGTCACTTGCGTAGAAAACTGGTGTGACCTCGGGTCAGTCGGTGCAGACATACAGGATCTTCAGCAGCCTCTGTTGCTGTTGAATTCCAGACATTTGCAGGGGATTTTGCAGATCATAGAGGTCATATAGACAGCTTAGAGCAAGGCTATCCTATAACCACAGACTTAATATAATCTAGAACAAGAACGTGGCCCACATACCTCCTTTGATTCCCAGTTATGCCAGCCAACCCACCACAGTTGATGGGAGTGTGCCGTACAGCAGGTTGGAGTATCAGCTTTCTATGTGGTTGAAATCTCCCATGCCAGGTTTTATTTTTGTAACTTCCAAGTCCTACAGTAACAACCCTGTGACATTTCAATATAGAGCACACTGTATTAAAAGCACTTAATGAGAATTTATTGAATATTTTCTTTACTGGTGTTTTGATAGGTTCACCAATATTGCTGTCATATATAACACATTTATTTTTTCAGGCAAAATCGTGCAAAATCCAGAGGGCGGATTTGCAAGCTAGTAGCATTGTACCCGTGTTCAGATGAATGCAAAACATTTCAGTACTAACCTTTCTTCAAACACAAGGAGCAGCCTGTTGAGCAAGCTGTGATGTTTGTTTTGCCTCCTTTTAAATAATAAGAAAATGTTCAAAAGGATATGATGACAATAGCTGTCACTGTGATGAAAGAACAGTGCCAGTGCTGCTGCGGAACTCCCTTTCTGTGCAGCTCAGAAGCATAAAATCAAGGTCATCAGTTCAAGCTTGTTGGCTGTTGTTTCGAGAGTGTTTGGGTCTGAATCTTAAAGTTAGCATGACTTTGTTACAGACCCTCTGATGGACACACTCATGACCGACCCCGTGATTCTGCCCTCGGGGAACATCATGGACCGATCCATCATCCTGCGGCATCTGCTCAACTCCCCCACTGACCCCTTCAACAGGCAGCCGCTCACAGAGAGCATGCTGGAATCAGGTAAACCCACCACGATGCTTTTTCACCAGTGATTGTGTGGGCAGGAGAAAGTACATTTCGTCCTAAGAGCATCAAAGCACTTGCTGAGTTTTAGGTTCACGGCAAGTGATTTCAGGTCACCTAAATGTCAAAATAAATTACTGCCTGTCAGTTTCTTAGCGGCTCTTCACAATCCTTGTTTTTTTTATTCTACAGTCCCAGAACTGAAGGAGAGGATCCACACCTGGATGAGAGAGAAACAGGGTGGACGGCCTGTCTAAGGACCACATGTAGACATCATCTGGCCTGCTAACCATCATCAAGGGATCTGTCCAAATCGCCTGATTTCAGTGTCACTTCTACCGATGACAACAAAAAAACAAACATTTGGAATGGAAAAAATGGAGACCTGATTTGATTTTTATTCGCATTTACCCTTTTTGTCTCAAACCATTACCATGGTTCTAAAAACGAAATATAATAAAGTTAAGACTTTTAAGTTTTTTCTCATGAGTTTGTGTATATATATATCAAAATATATACATATATTTAACAAGAGTTAGTTAATGCATTATAATGCTGCAAGAATACGTTTCCACCACCGACACGTTTACCAGCGAGGTGCATACAGTCACTTCATTGATCATTTTTCCTTTATAGTTCTCATTTTGTTTTGTAATACTCTGTACGGTGGCTTCATTAAAGACGTGATTTGAGGGAGAGGGATGGGCATTACATTTGGGAGAGTGTGGGTGGGTTCTGATAAAATGACTAGCTCTGAGTTTTCATTATCAAGACTGTGACAATGATGAACTTGAGTCCACATAATGTATGCTGGTTTCCCAGAGCTAACAGACGCACAGTTTGTGCTTGTAGACGAAGTTCAGAACTGGGAATATCCATTAAGGATGTAGCTTAACGTAAACTGATCCATAATGTCAGCTTCCTTTTTGAGTACCGTAGGAAGATAAGCAGTGGTTTACCAAAATACAGTATGTTCAGTTGTTCCTTTTTTAGTCACATTTTCCCTGCTGACTTCGATAGACTGAATTTACTTCTTGTGTGTGCATGGCCTCAAGTCCAGAACCTCCTAAGCGCCTCATGGACAAATAACCCTCTTTTAGGCGAAGTGGAAGGAAAATGAGAGAATGTAGCATGAGCACCAGAAACACCATTTTAGGGAGCACACCATTTTAAAAGTCTGCTCTTCAGAACCACTGACATCTCACCTCCAGATGGTCTCTTTCAAATGGCACTGTACCTAACTTGACCTTGCTGACCTTAACTGTACAGGAAATTATTTCCTTTAACCACATACCTGTTTTGGAAGCTAGGATTTTGAACTGAAATAAATGATGATGCACATTATGTCACAACTCGTCGCTGTTTTTTCCTCAGATTGATGCTGCAGTGGTTTTCTTTGGTCGGTTTTTGGACGAATTTTTTGTTTTTGTTTTGTAGTTTATTTGACTATTTAAAAAGAAGAAGAATGACTACAAAACAGCATCTAAAATTTAATTCTGTAAGAGTCCTTTTTGTAAAGTGAGTGAACATGCAGCACTTCAGGTGAGTAGGTGACTTTTAAATACAAATGCCCACAATATCAAATCAGTGAAATGGTGAAATAAAATAAGCATCAGTGGTTTCTTTAAGGTTTCTCATAAATCAACAGTTTCACTGTTCAAAACTAACACCATTTTTTTTTCATGTGCATAGAGGACGTATTCCACTTCTTGGCAACACAAAATCTGTGTTTAGGAATGTAGTTTGTTCCCAGATATATAAGCTTAGTCATTCTTGTACTGTAACTGTTATAAAACTAATGGATTAATCTGGGCAATTGTCCCAATTTTATTGGCGCTGTTGATCCTAAAAACCAAAGCAGTGGCTAAAATATGTGATTATCAATTAGGCTTTTCAAAATAAGTGCTCTTTTTCTTGATGACGGTAAAACTATGCCTGCATCATGACACTTATGGCATATACATATTTGAAATATAGAATAAACAATAATGTGAAGTTCATTGAGTTTAGTACGTATTTTGAGACACGAGGATGTGACATGCTTCCATCCCTCACTAGACGGCGCTCTTTGCGGTGACCCTGGGTGTTGCGGTGACAGCGGTGCGGGGAGCGGTGGGTAGAAATCCTGCAGTGTGGCGTCACGATCGAAAAAAAGAAAGAAACCCCGCCCACTTCCGACTTCGGGGGCCGCCATTGGCTCTGCGACACATTAGTCACCGATGTCTCTTCGCTCATTTGCCCGTCGAGCTGTCAGTCAGCGCCGTCGAGAGGGAGTTGACGTAATCTCTTCGGTAAATCAAGGCAATCTATCAATTCTTCTTTTCGCTTGTGTGCCGATAGACGTCCGTCTGTGTCTCTACTGGAAAATAAAGTCGTCTGGGAGGCACCGGTTGCAGCCACAGGTCCATGCGGCGGAGGATACCGCTATAATGGGTGTTTTTCACCAAAGTGGACTTAATAACAGTTTTCGTGCTCGCGGATTCAGATAAAAAAAAAAAAAAACACAACACACCTTGACGCCCGTTAGCTAACGTTAGTTCTCGCCGCTGTCCTATGGTGTTGTCCTGCTGAGAGTCTACAAACGTGAGTATAAAACGTTGAAATAATGTCTTCATTTTTATTTGAAGTGTTTGTCGTGCACAGGGTTGATATTAGTGATTTATTCCAGGCAGTTGTTGGTGGCTGGTGATGAGTTATCTGTATTAGCTAACGTTAGTAGCCTCAGACGGTGTCTCTGCACCGTTAACATAGCTCTGGTCGCGATAACAGCTTTATATTCCTGTTTAATTTACAAAACATATAATGTAACTTGTTTGTCGACCACAGTTTCTGTCTGCGGTTGGGTTGCTATGTCCGTCAGAGATACCGGAGGTTAGTTAGTTCCGTTTCGTACCATGGACTTGAAGACACAGCACTTAACGTCTCATGTCTCAACGCTAGCTTACATTAAAAATATAACACTTAGCTAGCTAGTGTTTAAAACGATGCACACATCAGGATTTATTGTTAAATCCATTAAACCTTGCCATGCAGGGTAAACCAGGAACAATGCGTCCAGGCTGTGCTGCTAAAATAAGCATGCAACTCCTCCCTGCATTACTCCTAAACACACAGCCGCCAAGGATTAGCCTACTTCCTAACATCGGCGAATTTAATTAAAAAAAATGAATGTTTAAGCTGTCTGTCTGTGTTGATGAGGCACACAGGCCCAGCTCGCAGCCCCACTGTAGCCCTCACCAAATAGGGGTAGATAGAATTTCATGGGCGTATGCTTTAGCAAGTATGGCTGACTGCAAGGACATGGAAAAACATGAGATACTTGGCATATGTAGTCAGCGGCTGCGGGGTATATAGCTTCATATTTGTGCTATACTTTGGAAAGTTGTGTTTCTGATTTAAAAAAATGTAGATAATGTTGTAAATGCAGGGCAATTACTGCATGCAATTTTTCAGATCTTGTATTCATCAAAAGTTAATTTCGCATGTACTGAAGAAAATCTATGAAAAGCATCACCTTGCATCCTTCATTTGAGTGTTTGATATCTGACTGGCTGCTGTTTACATAATATAAACAGCTTCATTGGTTTAGGTCGGCCATATTTGTTGTAGGCTGCTATGACTTGAAATTGGGAGGGGGTGCACTGTGCATTGTGTTTGAATTACATTTTCTGATCAGGGTTCTGCATTATTGCACTCTGGCATTTTATAAGGAACACAGACTCAGTCTTGCTTAATTTATTTAACACCCAATATTATTTTTTTTACAAAAATAGACACAAACATCTCTTTTTCTGTGTTTCCTTAGGAGGGATATACAAGGTATCTTAACTGGGACAGAGTCCTAAACCGCAGACATGTCTGGGGCGTCTGTAAAAGTCGCTGTTCGAGTTCGGCCCTTCAACTCCAGGGAGATGAGCAAGGACTCAAAATGTATCATTCAGATGCAAGGCAACACTACAAGTAAGTAGCGCACTGGCATGCACGCAAGGACACGCACAAAACCAAACACTGTATCTTGAAAAACACATGCACATGAATTTGTGCTGGTGTGTGTCCTAAGGGAATTTTGGTATCCCACACATTCATCCGCTTGTCTTCCTTGAGGGGTCTTAGCTGAGAACAGTAGAATGAGCAAACTGAATAGTTGACGGTTGGGGACAAACAGCCTGAAAGAGAATAAAAGGCTTACAGAATGAAATTCCTCCTCCTCCTCTGAAGGGGCCTGCATGCCTTAGGAGTCTCTGTGTGAGAAACGCTGAGTTGGATCATACTGGGAGACCCAGGGGTCACGACACAGCCTGGCCTGCTAATGCCCCCAATTCATCAAGGCTTTATCACACGCTCAGTGTTTAGGAATGGATGTGTGTGTTACTTTGTAGTGTATGATTGTGTTATCTCTTAGTGTACACAAACAGTGTGTAAAGAACTTCACATGGTAGTGTTTTTGCAAGAAGTGAATCATTTACAAGACATGGAAACTTTTTATTTTGCTGTTAATTTCTCATTCAAGTTGCAAAGGAGTGACATTGAAAATAAACTTTTCTCATATGTAACAGTGTCAGCAGATGATGGATGTTTAGATGCATTTCAAGAAGTTTTACTTTTATATGCAGGATTAGCAGCTTCATGTCTTAGTCATTTTTTGTTTTTACACATGTGTACATTATGTGTGAATTATGGGCTGCAATATTACTTTGAATTTAAGATAAGAGTCATTCTACTAATATGAATATGTGTACTTGTAAAAAGTGTTGTTTCGCACCTTGAATGCACCATTGCATAGCTTTAAATGAACATACTTAACTTGTTTTTAATCTGTGATAATGCCATGCTTCACTACTGTAATTTTAGATTCTATATGAAAGGACAGAAAATAGCAGAGCAAAAGGAGAAGACCTGAATGTGTTTGATAGTCTTGTGATTCAACCTGCTTACTTGTGACTTTGAGTCATCCAGTACTGTGAACTGCTAGCTGCCCCTTTACTCATGGCTTTGTGCTATATTGCCCATTTCAGCTTACAGACTAACACAGTCTCCCCCCTGACTTTAGCATGGAAACATTTAATGGCCTGGTAACAAGACAGCATGTGACAGCAGAAACCTGTCCTTCCAGCATGCTCTCTTATTTGCCTGGAGTTTTGTCTGTCAGTCTTATCCTGCTCATTAGACTAAGCCTTTATGAATCTTCCATAAGATCAAGTGCCCCTACTAGTTATGGCTCACTTGCCCTTTATCTCTCAGACTCTACCAAAGAGAAGCTTTGTGTCAAATCCCCAGTTCTTTTACTCCATATCCTTGGGTTTTCATTATGCCAATGTCACTCTGAGGTGCTGGAGGGTGACTCGTGGTTTGTAGCAGAACTGCAGTGGAATATGCAGTGTTTTGGGGGTAAGTGAGTGAGTGTGTGAGCGAGGGAGAGGAGGAGGCTGCAGTGCTGCCTACTCTACCTCCTATCACATGGGCAGATTGCAGAGCAGAAAGGGAGGCTGGCAGGCGGCCATACTCTCCCTTCATCAGGACTTCATTGCAGATGGTATGCTGAGAATGCTGTCTTATTTGGATGCAGAGCAGTTAAACAGTACCTAGTGGCTCAGCTACGCACAGGTTCATACTATGCAGTTGAGCTTATTTCTCATGCAGAGTGAAAGTCTGACCTCGCTGTTTCAGTCTATCACTGTCTACCAAAGTCAGCCAATTTAAATTATTAGTCTGAACAGTTTAACAATGGTTTGTGTGGGAAGCTTAGAGATGATCAAGATTTTCACAATTTTTTAATGGATGGCCGCACTTATGATTTGTTTTATTTGTATTCACTAGCAGATTCGTGTCATTCATGAATTCTATTAAAAATTCAAACAAAAATCTGTCATTTGATTATCAAATACTCACCAGTTGGCTTGAAAGGTGCCTGTTAGAGACCTGTAGTTGGTGCTTGATTTTCACCTAGCTCAAAATTCATCTTACATCCATAGAAACTTTAAAACCAGTACTGCAACATAATCTACCTTTAAGTTCAGGTGTACTGCTAGCATAATGCAGTGCAGGACTCAATAACAAAGCAAGCCCTATTGCCCGGGGCAAGTGAAATACGAAGTCAGGCTTGTAAGTTAAGAAACGCACTTGCCCGGGTTAGTTGTGAAAAAATTAGACATTGACTGAAGCTGAATTTTTGGGGCAGATGATGACATTAGGGATTTTAAAAAATTAAAGTATCTACATGTTAGCCGTTACTCTTGGATACACAGAATATATTCATTAACACACATCTTGTGCAATTAAACTTTCAGTCCACTGGAAAGGAAAACTTCACTAGGAATTTAATAATATCATATGACCCCAGGTATCTCTTTTTGCATTATGTTCTGTAAACAAAAACGATTTCATATCAACACATATTGGTCAATATTTACATCAATATCATGATATTTGTGATAGGCCAGTATTGATACATTGGCCTCTAGTAAAAAAAACAACAACAAACAAAACAATTAAAAACACTTAGGCTAGGGAATTAAGCAGTTTAGGATCTACTTCTTAAATACAGGTAAAATTATTCCACTAACAAATAAAACAATTTGTATAGGGGCAAGTAAAAATGTATTTGTGGAAAAAAATGTATGTTGAATCTTGAGACACCTGTATATTTCTATCATTTTATGTGTCTTTGCTGATGGCAGAACTCTTAAATGGGACTGAGAGCTGCCTCACAGAAGTGGGATGTTTTATGGAGTTGCTTGGTCAGCTGTAGGTGTTCAGCAGATGTGTGGATGAGGCCGTGACACTCCCCTTATTGTTGTGACTCACTCAAGGGCATATGTGTCTGTGCGTGTGTGTCAACAGTACAGAGAAAGAGAGAGCTTGGGGGCAAGGGCAGGATATGCAGTTTCCCTCTCCCTCCGTCTCTCTCATCCACTCTCACCATGCATGGAGGGTTGTCAAGGATAGTCTGCAGGCAGAGGGGCAGCAAATTGATTATCCAGTGTGCAGGAAATGTGTCCAGTGCCTCTGCAGGCAGGCTGGAAACAAGTGAAGGCCTCTTTCAGTCGAAGCTCTTAAACATACCAGAGCTAATGTAATTATAAAGGGGTGACGCCATGGGCTGTTACATTAGTTAGTGTTGGTGCTCCAAATGTTGAATAACTGCAGGACCCCAAAAGCCTGCCTTCATTAGGACCCTGATGTGTTCTCCGTCTTGTTATGTAACCCATGTGTTGTGCTCCTTCTCAGCCAGTGAGCAGCCACTCATGTATGTTTGGCCAAAGATGGTTAATACGTCTCACACAGTGATGTTCAAGGGATATCTTGACTTTAGTGGAACAAACCTGCGTTCAGATAGATAATTTCACCACACGATGATAAATCTTTGCCATTATGGGAGATGTCCAGCGTTGGGAATGGTTGTCACTTTGCTTTATGAAAAGATATCAGTGTAGAGTGCAATCAGTTGGATTGGTTGTCAACTATTGTGTTATTTGCCAACTATTGTTAAAATTGATTAATCAGTTTGACTAATTTTTTAAGGAAATGCAGTCAAAATACTTAACATTAAATGTTGCTTGCTTGATAATGTCAAATATGTTCCATTTTTTCTGGTTTCTTTACTCCTGTCTGGCAGTAAACTGAATATCTTTGGGTTGTGGACTAAACAAGACATTTGGGGACATAATCTTGTGCTATGATCGACATTTTTTTCACCATTTTCTGACATTTTAGAGACCAGACAACTGATCGATTAATTAAGAAAGTAATCGACAGATAAATCAACAATAAATAAATTGTTAGTTGCAACCCTATTATCCATGTTGTCAAGACTTGGATGGATGTTGGCTTTGGGTAAATGAATTGACAAATTGATAGAACAAATAGAAGGTCACCATGTCAATTAAACCTTCATCGCTCAGATACAATTTTGCCGAGTGTCCTCTCAGTATGAGCTAAGTGGCCGGTGACCTTACAGAAACCCTACAGGGAGGAATCGGCTCAGCTCTAGTGTCAGTTACACATGAGAGGAAATGGCAATGAAGCCATCTCATATGAATGAATGCTGGTCATTTAAGAGGCTAAGATGGGTTTGGTTGAGGGATGGTCATCTCACTGCTGAACCATATGCAGACAGGGCCGATTGACCTGATTAGGACCTGTAATCCGCAGGCTTGCCTCAGGTTGCCACGCCCTGCTGCCGTAATCCTCATGACCCTTGTAGGTGTTCACAAACCCACTCGGGGTGTTACATTCCTCGTCGCCCCATGCTGAAATTGTTTTGGAGCCACACACATTTGCCTGCATGCGCTAGTTACAGAGCGGACTCTCACATTCCAGACTGAGCTCCTAACGAGGAGGAGAGGACGGGCAGACGTCTGTGTCTGCTCATGCTGTGTCATGGGACTTTATCATGCAGCCCAGCCAGTTGCAGTACCTGTAACAGCTGTATTACAGAAAGTGACTTGAATTGTGTTGCAAATGTGCAGCTTCTTTAACGTCATTGATACTGAGAGCATGCAAAAGTTCTGTGAGACTTTTTCATAATAATAACCAGGAAGAGACAATAATCTTATGAGTCAGAGTGTGAAGAATTGCATCTCATTACTGTCATATTGTCTGTGGCCATCTTTTATGTATGCTGTGTAGTCAAGGCAACTGTGTACTTTAGCTGCAAAAACATCTTGAATGAATGAATAAAAGCTTCTCACTTCTCTTTCCTACTTTTCCTTTTCATAACATCATGTGCTGTACTTGACTCTGGCACATGACTGGCCTTGTATTTTTGCCCTTGAGGTTTTCTTTTCAGTTGTGTAAGTTGTGTGATGTTGAGTATTGGCAGTAACTGAACTAAAGTGTAGGGGTCAGCCAGCTGATGAATTTAGATCACGATCGATCTTGAAGGCATACACAATCTACTTTTTAGGTGAACGGTAGAGATTGTGGTATGTTCTCTATCTTCTGTTTCCAAACTTCACATGACCTCATTCACTAATAGATCCATGCTGTGTGAACAGACCTGTAGAATGACAAAGCCAACTAGATGGCCACGCTGATTGGATGAATAACTGAACTAAAAAAAGGAAAGAAAATAACTTTAATACCATATTGAGAAAATTGAGAGAAGAAAGATTGCAAGGGAAAATCTCAGATTGAGATTGTGGATCTTGATTGCGATTCAGTAGATCGTGATCAGAGCTGCCATAATTACTCAACAAATTAGTGTCAATCAACAGAAACTTAATCGCCAACTATTTTGATAAAAATGACTAATGGTTAAGTAATTTTTCTTTATAAAAAAAAGGTAGAAAATGCTGTTTTCAGCTTCTCAAATATTGAGATGTCCTGCTTTTCTCTGTTTGATATAATACCAAACTGAATATATTTATCATCACCTTCAACTTTGAGAAATGATTTATTGAGAAAATGATCAGCAGGTTAAACAATAATAAAAATAGTCATAAGTTGCTGCCCTAATTGTATATTTATTTCCAGTTCGCCCACCTCTACCTCTACTGGTTACTAGACAGGTGTTCATGTAGATAGTTTTAGTCAAGTTGTGTGTCAGGATGAATGCTGAGCTATTTATGTCTTAATTTTTCTTTGATGACCGGATCCTGTGGAAGAGTTTCTCCATTATTAAAATCTCTGAAAATCAGACATGTGATTAAGATTTACAGCTTGTTTTGCTGAAATTCTGTTCATGCAGTCAGTCCCTCAGTGTTGGTTTATTAAGCTTTGAAATCAAGGGCATTACTATTTACATTGCAAACTAAAATGTGGCACAGAGCCACGTTGGCCTTTCCCATTGGTACTGAAACCTTTTCTTCATTAATAATTGTTTTTCAATGAATAAGAAACCATATCATGCCATTGCATATTAAGGGATGGGCTTAATCCTGGAATGTACTTGATGTGGCAGAGTTCAGAGGGGAAAAGTGATAAATGCCTTCTCCCACTAAAATGCGGTTTAGGGTTTGTAGCTGACCACTTGTGGTTTTCACTCCACAGCTCAGAGTCTTAACATTTCTTTGCTTTAGTACTATGTTGATTTACTTAAGCAATAACCCATATCTTTAACTTGGTAAACTGCAGGAACAATTCTGCATTAGCATGCAGGATAAACTGACCTTCTGTCAGATCTGTGCCCCTATGTGTTTCTTTGAAAAGGATTAATGTGCAGTCGTATTTCAACAATCTCACCAATATGTCAGTGATATATTTTTTTTCTTCTCATTTATTCATTCATCAGCTTTGCTAAGTTTTGTTCACCTCAGCTTGTTTTAGCACCCTCTTCATTCTGGCCTGTGATCAGGCTGAGAGGGAACTGTGGAAGCCTTTTGCAGAAAATGTGGGATATTGGAGGAGAGGATGGGATCGGAGCTGACTCGGGAGGGGGAGGGGAGATGTAAACGCAGCAGCAGCAGAGACAGTGAAAGTCATGCACGAGCACTATTCACGTGTAGGACAGCGTGAGGCAGCATCACATACAGTCGCCCAGCTTGGAATGATGGGCTTTCAGTCATATTGGTAAAGGCAGAAAATGGTATTCATGCAGTTTAGCTAAAACAGAAGAAAAGGCAAAGCTTTTATTTTTGCATCATTCATTGTGTTATTATACGGCAGTTTGTGCCTACACTGCAAAAAATATCTGGCCTTTACAGTTTATTTTTTATGAAAACATCCACCAACAGCATGAGATGATTTTGTATATTTACAATGCTGTTTCTGCTGATATTTTTTGCTGAATGGGCCCCTTCTGAAAAACAACAAAATATTGATGCTCATAGGGAGTTGTTCCTAGAGGGCTCTGCTTCAATCAACTTCTGGCGTCCAGACCACACAAATCCATTAATGTTAGTAATATTAAAAGGGATAAAAGGCCGTCCTCACAACGCAGTGATGAATTAGTCTGGTGAACGCAGTTCAGCCAAATCCTAAAATGTGTCCCAGTTTTACAGCAACAACCCACCAGTTCAAGGGTTAATGAGATTGCCTGTATAACAAAGGGGTCACCAGCTGATTTTTGGGTATAAAGAATCAGGAATATGTGGGTGACTGTGCTTCTTTTTTGGTCTATGTGTACAGGATATTAAGTGAGGAAATAAAGGATGTAGTCAGGTCACAAAATGAAACGCTCTTGTTGAAAGATGCACCAGACACAAATTTGGTTGCTATATTTTGCCTGATTTCCTTTTCAGAGAAGGGCCCGATGCAGCCGCTCAGTTAAATCTGACTTGCTAACTGAGGCCCTACTCATTTGGCTATGAAAATCAGATTGTGCTCGACAGCAGCCCACATCCATCACCATTCATCCCTGACTTAGTGATGCAAACGGGTGCTAAAACACAGATAATGGTGTGTTTGTTTGAAAGTTATGGCACTCCTCCTGGCTTGCTCCTCTCTTACCTACTCTTTGGTCCATTGCCTAAGTTGGGTGAAATGGCTGGACTTTCCCACATTTAAGAAGAGAGTGAATGTGTTTTTTTAGTTTTTGTGCCCTGACCGACACAGCTCTTTCCAGACTGTATTGTCTGGTTTCCTCCCACAGTCTGAGGGCTGAATTCAGAGGCAAACTGGAGAGCTTTGCAGTCCAGGCACGGTAGCTTGGTGGTGGGCATGATGCTCATTTTGTATTATTCATGAGTAGGAAGTCGGGAGGGATTGGCAATATATTATTTTTGAAGCCTTAATTAATAAGATGGGAGAGCTGACCCTCGAGCTGGTTGGTCCTCTGCTCTCATAGCTACTCTTTGAATACTCGCAGCTAATTGAGTTCAATTTTTTACACACAGACACAAATACGTGCACACACAGTTTCACGCGTCATTTCTGTCCTCCAGAGAAATCACTGGATAAAAGGTGTTAGTCATCTGACATTAGCTTGAGGCATCAGTCAGTGCTTATTCTTAATGTTTTCTGGCTTCTTCACAAAACATGACATACAAGTTATGCAGCTTCTTTTGTAATCGTCATTTAACGATGGACCTTGAACAAAAGGATTTGAGATTCTCACAGATCCATGTGCCAGAGTTGAGTTCATGATGTCATGATGCTTACGTAAAGGCAGAAAGCATTTAAAGCGAGACTTCAGTCTCTGAGTGGAGGCTAGTTGAGAAATCCAGGTCACTGCTCTGTAAAATGGGTGCCTGTTGTGAGCAGAGAATGTAAGGGGCTCTGTATTTCCCTTGTCTGAACAGCCTGGCCCACACTGTTGTCCCCCATTCAACCGTTCTGCCTGGATCATATGATGAACTGTATGTTGTTTTGAGACAAATTTGAGATGCCCTTTAATCATGATTTTAAGATTTGAAACAGATTTTCTGCTGTTCTGAATGAACAGGTTAACGTTTTATAGTTTATTTCTCTTCATGGCTATCACTTCTCTATGAATTTACAGTTTAGCCTCCTAGGGCCAATATTTGTAAAGCATTCTGGGACGAGGCACACATTTTTTAGCCTGAGATTATGAGAGTTGAAATCAGCATCTCCCTTGTGACAGAAATGTTTTATTACTGTTCCAACTGATATTTTATGGCATCGATTTATTTTTTACTATTACTTAAAATGTTGATCACCAAAGTTGAGCTGAGAAGAAAAAGTAGGATCACATTCTAAAACCATATGTTTATACATATCCAAGATAAAAACCCAGGGATGGAATGCTTTTATCTTGAATCCTCTTCAGTTTGTGTTTCTTGCAGGACATGCAGACCCACTTACCAGTTCGTTGTGAAAAGGTGGACACATGCAAGTTTGCATTGTCAATAAATGAAGTGCTATTTTTAAACTGGAACATACCAGACATCATAAGCTGTGGGTGTATTCCTATAGTTTTCCATGACACAGGATGTGTTTGGAAAGACCTCTGACCTTTTGAGGCAGCACCTGCAAGGAGGAGAACATCCTCCTTGGACCTAGTCCATGAGAAGCATTGTATCTTTGAGCTTTGAAAACAGCTGAAAACCCTGACTTAGAATCCGTTTCACTTTGTTAATGGTAACATTGAGGTGCAAACAACAAATTTGTTCATTAGACAGGATGGCAGATGTAACTAGATTTTAATTAGACACACTTGGCATGTCATTTGGACATTTTTCAGCTTTGCTTTTTGTGCCAGTTCTGTGTGCCTTGCGGGTTTAACCCCCCATGTCATCACCTGTGAGGCTGCCTGATATCCCTCTCTCTTTGTTGTAGTTCTGTGTTTGTTTAGCTTCTGAATGGAGTCCTGCTGGCTTAGCATGTTTTATCTGTCTGGTGGCTTCTAGAAGCCTCTCTTTAGTCTCTGTTATCCTGGACTCAGTGAGTCTGCGTGAGCTGCTAATATCAAAAGGCACTCACTGCCCCAGCTAGCTATCGGTGTCTGTGGGCTGGGAGCAATGTATGGTTTGGCTATGAGTTTGGCGGAAAGGTTGGGCGGCTGAAATCTGTCCATTCCTTCCTGTCACTGACAGTCTGTCGGCATGCAACGCACTAGCTGCCATCTGCTGCTGTATAAATAGACAGAAGTCAGAGCTAGAACAGCTGGCACATAGGCCACGACTGCGCCCTTTCCTACTGCTTTCTAGCTTGCGTGGTAACCCCACCTAAAGCCAATTTAGTGTAATAGGGTTTTTTTCTGTACTTTTTGGGATGGACTTCACAAAATAATAAATAAAATAAAATACTTAACAGAGAAATTCTGAATAAAACTCAGAATTTTCTGTGTTTACATCAGGTAATTTCAGCTTCCTGATCCTTTCTGATTTCTTAAATTTCAGAAGAAAAACACTATTATTCTTCTGGAATAAGATGGGAAGAAAAATTTCAGAAGTATGATTGTTAATAGGGATTAAATCTAATTTCTGACCAGCTGCATGTACAGTGATCATGTAAACCCATACTCTGATTATTTGGCTAAACAAGATTTCTTCAAATAGCCTGGCATCTTGGGCGCATGTCAACACAGTCACTGAATTAACCTTGAATATTTTTTAAGGTATTTATTTTTCCAATAATAATAAAATTAACATATTATTTCACCGCTGCCAATTTGCTTTTTATGTGCAATTTACATTTAGCTGACATTAGTCACTTCCCAATGAAAACATTGAAAGTTTCTCTTTTCTAAATGTGGCGATCAGTTTTTCTATAAAGGACAGGGGGGTTGAGGCAGTGTGAAAAGGGTCATTGTGATAGAGGGGACTGGGCACATAAAGCCTTGTCATAACAGATTACCTAATGTGTTTTGCAGGCTGTTGTCAATTGCAATACCCTGCATTCAGTGCATTGTTCTGGTGTCTTCCTGTGCCTTTTTTTCCCCTCTCCTCTCTCCCAGTAGGAAGAGAAAAATTACGTGATCAGCCTTCTGAGTAGAAACACAGGATTCGTCCTCAGGAGCTTAGTGCCTTCCTTTACAGTTAAACTAATTACTCCGATGTAGAGACTCATCTAACAAATTGACATCTGTAATAGAAAGTTTGTTGGCGTTTGGTTGTCTGAGTCAGTGACTGTGATTCTGGTGTGAAGGGTCACGTCTCCTGGCTAGACGAACTCATCTGCCTGCCCGGAAAGTTCCAGGGTTTTTTTGGCAGGAGTGCTCAACAGAAGAGTATCAAGTTGCCCTGTGGATATTTTTTAATTAAAGGCCGTGAGGCATCTCCCTGACCAGACGTGAAAGTGCTCTGCATCCAAATGGGTAATCAAGATACCACATGTTAGTGTAGTTTCTGTTTTGGAGATGTTTGTATGTCCTATGTTGTGGCTGCGACAAGCTCAGCTGTTTGTCAAATGTGAACAGCAGTGCTCAGACACTACTTTTAGCCCTCAGCTTTGAGCTGCATCCAGTGACAACTCTGTCACCTGTGCTGCAGCCCCGGCAACCGAGCCATCACACACTCTCTTCCAAAGGCACTGGATACAACACACAGAGTGTTTCTGTGGCTACCTCACACTGTGCTCCATGCTGTCGTTATGCACCCCATTTAAGACTGAACAACCATATTAGCGTTTCTGTGGCACTGTTCAAACCATCGACTCATGTCAGCAGCTGCTTCTCTTCACCACTCATGCATAAACCGTGACACAGGTGTGCATTTATAATGTTGTATGGCGATACACAGCATTAGAGCTGTGGTGGTATTGATTTCTCTCTTGAAATGGTGATAGATACAGAGTACACATAAGGTTAGAGGGTTAGCCAACATTTAAGACCTGCATATACAGTATACATGTACACTAAATATTTCTCATTCAACACCACACATATGGAATCACTGCAGGGTAACCTCCCACGAGCAGCTGTGATCACTATCTGTGCTACTTTTCTATGCAACAGGAACCTCATGGTAAAATGTGCTGCTTGCCTTGGTGACCTGTTGGAGGTTTTCTCAATCAGATGAAAATGATATTGAGAGCAATCAATAGCTGTGGCCCTAGTTTTGTTATTCCTTTTCAGGGTAGCTGAACTAGGTGAACCCACTCAGAGCAGCCTTTTCTCGCTCCTCTGAAAAGAGTGATCAAATTATTCTGAAACTCTTCGATGGATACACATTGGTGTTTTATCACCACAGAATTTATTATGAAGGGTCACACTCATAAGTCAAGTCTTAATAAGCAGACATGAAACGCATCTATTAAGCTTTTCCAATGATTGTCATATCCACGGTGCATCACAAATTCATAAACACTCAATAAACACGCTTAAAGATGATCCAAGAAACCAACCATCCCTATGTTGCAGAACTTACTTGAGATTACTGACGTCTTTACGTTTTCTTCAACATGAATGTCAGCCATTCATATCTGTCTGTACATCCATGAATACTTTGCAAATAAGTGCTCCTGATAGCTTATTCAGCATTGTTTTATTGGTGCTAGTCTGCCAAAATGTAAACAAATATAGGTCAATAGAAAATTTACATTGAGCTCAAGTTGTAGCCCACAGATAACTCAAAAATCTCTGACTCAAAATCAGACCATTTGTGTAAATTTCCACCAAAGAATCTGTACAGAGAAGGTGTTGGGGAGGGTCAGATGTTGTTTGATAACCCCTGGCCAACATCAGTCTAAGCAGAAAACTTTTAACTTTGCTGCATTTCCTTGTTACCTCATATGTAATCAACTCAAATTGTAGAAAAGTGATAGTAAATTATACTCTATTCAGATAATGTTCTAACACTGCATATGTAATGAGTTAAGGGCACATGATTTGTTTCATGCTACTGATTTTGTGGATAATGGCATTCTGTAATCCTGTGAGTGAACTAAATGTTGTGTGGTAAAATAGTGAGATAAAATTCCTCAGAAGTGAACGGTTACATCACACTGCTGCCTATATGCACACAGACCCTGGGGATGCTATTAAAATTCCTCACTCTTGCTGAAAGAAGCCCACGTGGTAATAACAATTCTGCACAGATATTATTTCTCTGAATGCCTGAAATCCCTCAGCAGCCCATGCATTTGCTTTCCTTTTATATTTTCCGTATACATTTATCTAACAACCTTCTCCCTTACTATGATGTCAGACAGACATCGATCAGCACAAACTAATAGCCATGTCCTTAGAGGGTTACTGGAAGAGAAAGTCGGATTTGTTCAGCCATTTTAGACCCTGCTCATCTCAGGTGAATGGTGCTAGCTTTTAGTCCCCATCTGGTGCTCAGAGACCTCCTAACAACCTAATTACTGAGGGGTGTCTGTGCTTTCCTGGCCGGATTATGGGCCCCATGTTGAACACTGGAGCACAAAATGTCTGCTGGCTACAACCATCTGAGTGATGTGCTTTAGATAGCAGGATGTGGTTAGTTAACTTGTACCCACCCTGCCTTGAAATTGAGCTCTCCTGTGGAGTACCAGCATCCTATCAGTCGTTTGTTCTAAGGAACAGGAACTGAAAATGCAGAGCAGTAGCATTTTGGACAAATAAACATTTGAACTGCCAACAAAGGCCAACCACTAGCTTGTGTTGGTGCACTGCACACAGAGCTCTGACTACATTTCTCTATCTTGAGAGAATTGACGCTCCTAATAGCCTCCCACACAGATCCGAAAGCTATCTGATTATGTAATGAAAGTTGAGTATTGTTTGATGGCACAGTAATGATAAAATGGTCCTCTATGTTGCTCCTTTACCGATAATGTAATGCTCTTTAGCTTTTTGTTGCCAATCAATACTGTACCATCTGTGCCACCAAGGGTAGTGTCTCAGTGCTCAAAGGGTTCATTTAAATGATCTCATGTTTGTCTTTAGTGCTTCATTGCTATATTTCTGAAATGTTCCATTTACAAGGTATTAAACAGGTTTTTTTGTACAGTAAAAGTTGCTTTTGGTATTGCTTATAGAGTCTGACCTGATAAGTAGCTTAATGTCTTAGTTACAAATCCTAAAGCTTTTCTCACCATGCCTTCTGAATGTCTTGGGGTCCTTTTAAAGATCACAATCCTGAAATCACTGTTTGATACATTTTCACAATTGACCATAAAACTGCATTCAAAGTGATTATATGTAATTTCTGCAGAGCAGTGAAAGGGAAAGCTTGAGTGAGAGAAAACAGAACTCAATGTGCCGCATCCTCCCCTTCTGTGCCAAGTTAAGGTTGTTATGGCAACCACAATCTGGTCCTATACCTGTTGCCATGGTTGAGAAAGACGGAGTGATGACGTTTATCAGGCAGCAGAATGTGTCTGCCATTTTAAGATCAGGATGTGACTGGTGGGAATATTTACTATAAATGGAAAGCAGAGGAATTCCTCATTAACATGTTATCATGTGACTAATTCTATCTATACATCCGTGCTCACCCTGCTTGCTTGATTCTGTTGGTAAGCGTGATATGCAGGTGCAAGTGTAAAAAGTGAGCTGAGTGACAGATATTCAGCTGAGGCAAAGTAGGTGAGTCATGCTAGGGGATATGGGGCACTCCTGTCTGATGTACTTAATCTCAGATGGTGAGGATAAAATTTACCTTCGTTCTGCCCTTAGTTGCAATAGATGTAGGGCTGTGTGATCTCAGCAAAATCTGACATCCTGATATAGGTCAATTCATATCCAGTTAACAATAGATATCACCATACATTTTCTTTAAATTCAATGAATTAATAGTTTATATAAGTTTACGGTATGGAAAGGCCTCTTTATCTCTTGACAAATTAAAGATACTTACTGTTTTAAATTAGTTCTGTTTTATTTATAGCAATAGAATATTAAGTATATCTGCAGCATGAATTGTAAAGTATTAGTTTTCTGATCTTTGTCAGACCTTTTTATACCCAAACCATCCATGTTCTGGCTGGTCGGAGTACTGTTGCTCAGAATTTCCCTCTTCTGTGTCACGTTCGTCCCAACATGTTTATTTATGTTTACTTCATGCAGATTGCCTGCCTGAATCTGTTCTGTACGGAAGAACACAAAGCATTGTCTGAATGATGAAAAGTATTGTCATGAAAAGTGCCTTTTGTGAGACAATAAAATAAATGATAATGCACAATATGAAACGATAGACAATTTTATATAGACTACACACACATGTAACCACTGCCGGCCCCGTCCCTTCCCTTCCCATCCTTTCTTTGAATACTCTTTGTAGACTCTTGCGAGCATGAGAGACCCAGCCTTATGACGCACTGACAGGACCACATGGGCGATGCAGCTATCTGTTCTGAGAGCGATGGAGTGGGCAATCGAATGAGATGTTAATGCCACATCGTGAGCATGATTCACCTTTAGGATTTGAGCAGTCTCCCACTAGCTGCTGTCCTAAAATACATTTTTACACCAGCACATCCACCCTTGCCTCTGACTTAGGCCATGGCCAAAGCGGGGACAGACTTGGAGATAAGAAAGCTCACAATATTTTTTGCTAGAACACAGCTGTGATTCCCAGTAAAGGTTAGTTCGTCACCGTCAGTCCGCTGGCTCGTCATGGGAATCTTGCTGTCTGAACGTCCCACATGTGGCACTGTCTCATCATCTTTCTAACTTCTGAGTTGCCTCATTGACACTGTATTTGGCTGACACTGAATGACTCTGAATTAGCTTCTGCTTCATTAATAGCCACTGTAGATTGTTCCAGGAAAGGGGAATAGGGGCACTGGTAACGTAAATCCCCCTTCGTTTCTTCATGCCCTAGCTCCAATTTCTCTTTGGAGGCAGGTCAAAGGTGAAATTTGGTTTTATATAGCCACCTGTCTTGCTGTATCCTCTTCCAGTTCCCAATATGGAAGCTGCTACTCCGCCTGTGCACCTTAACCTGCTTGAAGATGTACGGGATATAAACAGATGCATTGTTTTCACCTGTTCTAGATGGTAGCAACCTGAGTTTCAGTGAAATTGCAGCTGCTACAATCATCACATATTTAGCATGAAGCAGTTAGTGTTCTGGTTTCTGAGGACACGCTGTGCTTTTTCTGTCAGCATGTGACCTGTGGAGGGCGATATGCAATCCCTGTCTCTCCACATCTCCTGCATTATTGATAAGTGTGCTGCAATCTCCTGAACACATGAGGCACTCTGCCTGGGACATCTTGATGCAAAAGCCTCTCAAGCACCCTCATGTCAAGGAGCCAGGCTCAGCTTTAATTTGCCCATTAGTAAAGCACAGAATTTGCATTAAACAAGGCTAATTGCTGCTTTGTGGCTCACACTGGAAATTTGCTTGGAAAGAGTGAAAATCCTTAAACACACAGGTTATATTGTGCTTACTAAGATGTACAGTTTTTCCATTCGTCCTGCCTTTGGTTTCTATTGTTTGTGTGTTTGGATTGTTGCTAGGCCCTTGAGCACAGCCGTTACTTATAGTCTCACAAATCCTCTTTTTTCGGTATCCACTTCCCTCCTCCTTACATCTTCCCTCAGTCCTAATGGTGAACGTATGCATTTCTTCTGTCTAGCCTGAGTGAACTCTCTGACACAAAGCTTTAGTCAATAAAAGTGCAGTTTGTTGAAGATGGGGATTTACAACAACAACTGGAGTCCAGATATCTACAAATATCCTACAGTAAATTCTTGGTCCACTCCTCCCTCTCCGTCACATAACCAGTGCACAGTGTGGAAAGCTTGAATACTAGTCCCAGAGGTCAGAGTAAACATGGTTGAGAGGGATGACATGCCAGGCATGGCTGCAGATTCTTGTTCATTAAGAAATGTCTCTGTGGCCACAGGGAATGCCTGGGTAGTGTGGAAATATTGTGTCATCATGCCTTTTGCAAATGCAACATGTGAAGGAGGTAAAGTTGGAGTAGGTTACAGACCTTTATTTAAATTCTGTATTCTTTATCTTTGAGTTGTTATCAATGAATAGATGCATTAAGACACTGATGAAAGATGGTGTGTTTGGAAAAACTTGACACAACAGTTCCAGTTCTCAAAAAAGCCAATGGTTCATAATCACTCACTGGCTCATGTGACTTTCAGTTCCAAATATATCACTGTAAGTGCTCCGATTGAGGAACAGGATCTTTGGAGACCCACTATCTGCCAACCAGGATAAAAATACCAGAAGAAATGCATGAATAATCTCTTTAAATGAGGGATGGGAGTTTGGCGAGATGTTAATGATGTTTAAGCAACTAGCCCACAAGTTAGATAAAGCAAACCAGATGTTTTCAACCGCATTACTAATTCTGTATTTCTTCCACAGCTATATCCAACCCCAAAGCCCCAAAGGAACCAGCAAAGACCTTCAGTTTTGATTACTCCTACTGGTCACACACTTCGGTGAGTTTAAACATTTTCCATAGTGTATCGTAATGACAAGCACAAGGGACATTTTACATTTATTGTAATACATTACAATGAATGCATTTTAAGTAATTTCTCTGTCTTTCCCACAGCCGGACGACCCCAGCTTTGCATCGCAGAACCTTGTGTACAATGATATTGGCAAGGAAATGCTGGCCCATGCTTTTGAGGGCTACAACGTGTGCATCTTTGCTTATGGCCAGACAGGTGCTGGCAAATCCTATACCATGATGGGCAAGCAGGAAGAGGGGCAAGAAGGAATCATTCCCATGGTTTGTTCTACATCTTACTGATTTACTATATCACATAGCAAACAATCAGACAAACATTTATCTCTGTCTAATGCAACCTGTTTATTTAGATAATTGAACCTCTGAATCGCGGCCTCGGTCACTTTCTATTACACAACAAAGTGTCATAATTCTAATCCATATCCTAACTTTCACTGAAACTGAAACTTTACCTTTCCTACATTTCTAGTAATGAGATAACTTAACCTCTTCAAATTTTTGCCTGCCTATCATCTTTATCCCCATGTATCTTAGTTCAATATTCCACATAATCAGCCACCTGAGTCCATCCATGCTTACCCTTGTAGCCACCACCTGGTTTAGGAACACAAAAACAAACGGTGCGATTTAATCTCAGGATGCAGTATTCACATATTACATGGGTTAGACCACCAAGACTATGCAACAATTACATTTATTCCCCTGAAATATGACTAAAAACATTGGTTTTCTGTACAAATTACTTTTTTATAACCATTCTCTAATGTCTGATAGACACTATAATGAATTAGTAGAGTGGGGCCTACATCTGGTTCCATCATCAAGGTGTCCCCCAGGGTTTCTTAGTTGATCTTCTCTTTATCCACCACATTTCCCTTGATCATGTCATCTAATGTAATGGTCTTTGGTTTAACTTCTATGCTGATGACACTAAACTATATATTTGATTCATACTGTACAAAGTAATTTGTATTTTATGTTTGTTATGTTGATAAAAACACCAGGACGATGGGGATTCCTGAAAGAATAGGGATGAACAGGGAGAATATATGCTTTACTACTAGCAATATTATCACTACACCTACTCGTTTGCAAAAACATTGACCTTGCTTCCCTGGAGCCTCCTCCATCATAGCTAAGATTCTGCACAAATGGAAACTAGAGTGCAATGCCTTGTCTGAAATATCTTGTCAGATATTTTTCACAATGTCACATCTTCTGATGCTCTGTTTTTATTTATTTTTTTTACTAAATAACTGTATATCTATGCAGATACACTGTGTTAGTATTTTATTTACCGTTTGTCTTCCTCCTCATTTTCCCTTAACCCCTCTACATGCTGTTAATTTGCACTAAACCTCTTCTTTCTCTGCCTCTCAGCTCTGTGAAGATCTATTTGAGAAAATCAATGAAGACAGCAACAAAGAGGAGCTCTCCTACTCAGTAGAGGTGAGTCTCACACCGCTTTGGCAGCTGTAATCCCTATTCACAGCCCCTGTCTCTGACTGTTGCTGTTGGCTCGTCCTCAATGAACCATTCCTGGCCGCCTTTTAACGGTACCTGGTAATAGTCAGACATCAATCACATATTGACTGAACCTTCAAAGATGATCGGTTTCCTCAACACATTAGTTCAGATAATTTAGTTGAATTGTACACTTTTGCTCAAATTGGAAAACAAATAAAAGTCTCAGAATGATAAATGTATACATTGTTTAGACCTCTGTTATAAAAGTTTACGTTCAGCTTCATTTTAATGCTTTATGCTGTCGCACTGGGGTACCTGAACTTATACTGTTACTTTTACAATGTTTCTAGGTCAGTTACATGGAGATTTACTGTGAGCGGGTGCGAGATCTGCTCAACCCTAAAAACAAAGGAAACCTACGAGTGCGAGAACACCCGCTTATGGGTCCCTATGTGGAGGACCTGTCCAAGCTAGCTGTCACCTCCTACACAGACATTGCTGACCTAATGGACGCAGGCAACAAAGCTAGGTGAGCCAAGCACTGGGTTCACGCTGAGATCATGGGAAGAACGGGGGAGTGATAGTGGTATTGATAGCAGCGATGATGTGATAGCCCACATCCTCAGTAGAATGAGATAATTTAGGCAGAAAATTGCTGGCAAGATAAAAATAATTTGGGATCAGGAAAAGTTCTTGTCACATAGATTTTCATAGCTTGATTGTCAGTGTTGATCAAGGAACAGCTGGTTATATTAAGGACACCAGAAACTTTTACTAAAACAGCAAGTATATCTTAACCTGGAACCTTTCTGAAATTGCATGCAGAGTCAGTGTTTCTCATTTAAGTCAGTTCAAGTGATGTGTGTTAGTTTTACTGCGTGAACGGGTGTGTGTGTGTCACGAGAGCTCCTGTGGGGAGGAGTGAACCCTGCCTTAATCTTCCCGTGCTGACTCAGAGGGCTTATTTTTTTAGAACATGCCGTGTACAGCCCGTATCTCCCCTGTGACTGTGCGTCTTGTGTATTTGTGTTTGGTGTCCTCACAGTATTATCCACCTCCGCCGCACAAAGTAATCCCTGAGAGTCCATTCACTGTAATAAGCATAAGAACCTAGAGATGATAGCTGCAGTAATAGCCAGGACCATGAATTTAGCATTAATAAGACAGAATAATTTGAAAGGAATGTGCTGAAAAGGATTTGTTACATCCATATTGTTTTCTGACTATGCCCATATGTGCTACCCTACAGAACTGTGGCTGCCACCAACATGAATGAGACCAGCAGCAGGTCCCACGCTGTTTTCACCATCGTCTTCACACAAAAGAAACATGACAGCGAAACAGACCTCTCCACAGAAAAGGTCAGAGGAGACAAGACAGATAGCCCACTTTTGATTCCTAAATTAGATTAGCTTTCACAATTATTATAACTTATCACTGACTCTGCCCTCATGTTGTTAGGAGTGCATTTCTTCATACTGGTTTTTACTCACTACTTATTGAGTTTGATCCTTTTCATTTTGGTCAAGATGTCTTCTAAGGTCCTCTTAGCTGGTGGCGATCGGAGAACGTAAAAGAAAGAGAGCCATTTTAGATTTGACTTTCAGCATTTCCTCTGACTGTGTAGACACAAAGGCTGCTGTGTTATTGTAAATACAATGCCCATTGTATTTCGCCACTCTATCAGACTGTACTGCCTAGCTGCATCTCACTTGACATTAATTTCTAAATTTCTAGAACGGTTTACACTTAGACATTTTTGACTTTTTAGTTTAACTTTTTGAATGTTTATTGAAGACATTATAAACTTTGTATTTGTTAGTCAGTACTGTTCTTTCAGTGATATTCTGATCTTTTCTCAGATATCCGTCAAATGTAAATTATTCATAAAATTCATGCATCTGAAATGCATTCACTCCCTCTTCAGGTCAGTAAAATTAGCCTGGTAGACTTGGCAGGGAGTGAACGTGCAGATTCCACTGGAGCTAAAGGTACCAGGCTAAAGGTAAGACTCTCTTCATCACACACACCCAGCATTAAAAAACTGTTGACTATTATTATCTTGATGGCTCTTTGATAACAATTTTTCATCTTTGGTTGCAGGAGGGAGCAAACATCAACAAATCTCTCACCACATTAGGAAAAGTTATCTCTGCCTTGGCTGAAGTGGTGAGTTTCATTTAAAAGATATTATATTTTATTTCTTTTCCTCTTGTCTCTCCTTCTCCTCTTTTTCAGCCTTTTTTCTCCTACCTTCTACAACTTGACCCTGTCTTCTCAAGGAAATAATGTTTGTAGCCTGGCATGCTGTAATGTCTGCCCTTCTGTTTTCTCTTCTCTTGTCCTTGTAATGCCTGCTTACACAGGATAACTGTACCATCAAGGTAAACCCTCTAGACAGTTAACCTAACCTCCGATTCCCTTCCATGAGGCAGATTTGACAGGCTTTTGCCATGTACAATGTTGACGTGTTCTGTCACCACCATTTTTATCACCTATGTGTTGGTGTTTTAGGCACCAGTAAAATCCACAGTCACCAGAGCAAAAGTTAATCAAATCAGGCTGCTACTCATTTGACCTGACCTCATTGTCCATTAAAAATAAGGTGTTTGTTATGGTGCATCATAATACTGTTCACTATTAACTGCCATCCCTAATCTTAAGAAAGCCCTCCATCGGTTGTGTGTTTTCTGTCAGCTAAATGAATGTTTGTTTACTGCAGAGCAAGAAGAAGAAGAAGACTGACTTCATCCCGTACAGAGACTCTGTTCTGACATGGCTGCTGAGGGAGAACCTCGGTATGAACATTGATATTAGCTGATAGACATAATTTATCGGTGGAATTCATGCTTTAAACATTTTTTTAAATTATTTTTTTTAATTGAACCGTCTGTAACTTGTAATACGAAGTGAGGGTGAAGAAATGACTGGAGCTACTGTATATTACTCTCTGCCAATTTAAGAAGAACACTGTCAGCAGACTGTATTTCAGCCTGGACAACAAGACAAGCACACCCATCTCCTTGGTGCATGTATGGAGGAGAGGGTGTACATATAATGAGATAGAAGTCTCACATTAGCGGAATTGGTTTTCAGCAGTCCAGTTCAGAAGTCCAGGGGAAATCTAATTTAAATCTGTCTTGTTTAGGCCTACATTCAGTGTGTTAGAAAGATGCCCTTTTTATTTACATTGCTACATAATTTACTTCTATACTGATCATCTGTTAACAGGTGGAAACTCAAGAACAGCCATGGTAGCTGCTCTCAGTCCTGCAGATATCAACTATGATGAAACTCTCAGTACACTCCGGTAAGCTCTCGATTCAAGGCTCAGGTAATAACACACATAATGATTCCTGCTAATTGTTTGGATTTGATCCTCAACTACTACCATTATGATTTTTAGCTACGCCGACCGAGCTAAGAACATCAAATGCAATGCTGTCATCAATGAGGATCCCAACAACAAGCTGGTGCGTGACCTGAAGGATGAAGTGTCTCGACTGAAGGAGCTGCTCCGTGCCCAGGGCCTGGGAGACATTCTGGACAGTGAGTTTACAGCCATGCAGCGTCTCCCTTCTCTCTCAGGGTCTACCACAAGCGGGCAACACCCTCTTTCTCCTTCACTGTCTCATTGCTTTCAACCATCCACCTTTGTCTTCATCAAAGTCCTTGTACCTGTGCCTAAAACAACTTTAACAGCTTCTAGAAACCTTTTTTTCTAACCAAGATACTGAAGTATTATGCCTCCTTACAGAGTGAAATGTATGTGTATTTTGTGTACTGTGTATCCATATATACTACAGAACACTAAATTTATAGTAAAATTAAGGTTGTATACCATACAATCATTTATGAAAATTGATATGGTCTCATGTGGCTGACTGTGACTGACAACACAAATGGCAGTTTAAAGCAACATTCAAATATCACACTTCATTAGCTGTACACAAGAGTAATGGCTCATAGCAGAGTCAATTAGAGACATAATACACCCATTAATAACTTCTAATATCTGAACTGATTAATAACCTGCCTATTTGCTAATGCCTGCTTAGATCATGCCTAATGACATGGCACTTATCAAGTCATTCCATGCTGTTTCTTCTCATCCTCGTTATCATTCTCATCCAGCTCACTAAGAAATGTCTGTAACCTTTTCCTCTCATTCTTACTGATGCTGACCTCTGATCCTTCTCATCTCTTCCTGCTTCCCCTCAGTTGATCCTATGGGGGATGATTGCCCAGGAAGTGGAATCAAATGTGTGTATATGTGTGGTAGTCCTGAATTGCCTTATCGCTATTTGCCTTATTAATAATAGCTTACATTGCTTATGCCCCTATAACATTTTATATTAAATCTGCTACCAGCTTTGCATGTAAATGCTGAAACAGCTAAAGCTTGATAGAAGGATACTCAGATGTGCAAGGCTTCTGCTGATCTGGCGAGGGTTAGCATGCCAATAGGTTAGCATGCTTTGCGCTTGTGTTTCTCTTATTTTTATCAGAATGATGGGGGTGATGGAGCTATTTGCAGGCTCAAATCTAACTGTATCACTAGTTACTTTTGGAATATCCCCTTCTAGAAACATTATATTTAGAATAGCTCGTCTGTCTTTCCCACCCCCAGCACACCCGCATCATTTACTTGACTCGCGTCCTCATGCTATTTCTCTTGACAGTGCTCTTTCTGCTTTTTATTTTGTTTCTGTTACTAACCAACCTCTGCAGCTGACAGTGCTCAAAGCCTTAGAATCAGCTTCAGACGGAAAGGTGCATTATTTTAAATTTCTAAGTAGTGACTACTTAGTAGAAGTCTATGTATGTAGAGTTAACTAATTGGTGTGTTATGATAGTTTGTATTGAATAGATAGTTTTTCCTTTGCTGTGTTCTTAAAAATCCTCATTACCTGTTCCCTCCTGCACTTTTGAACTAATAATCAGTTTAAATGTTGCTTTACCTGATAAGGCGGTCAAAAGCATACATTTTGCTGCTGTTACCCCGCAACAAACTAGATAAATTAATTAACTCGGTATTTCGCTTTTTGATACATTTTTTCTGGAGTTGATGTCTTAAGTAGTTTCAGAGTAAGCAATTTCACTTCTTTTTCATCACTGTTGAAAGTTACAATACCAATCAGGCTTTCATGTGAAAATGGCGGTGGGTAAAGACATTTATGAGCTGAATTGCAAGCCAACTTTTTTTATTTATCCTGGAAACAGGAGTTTAGTTGGGTTGCGTTAGAGGATGTCGGCTAAACTCCAACAAGGCATTGTGCATGAAATAGTATTTACAACTGCCTGAAAAATTGACTTTGGTTTAAGTCGATTTGTGACGCACTTGCCTGACTCGGCAAGTTGAAGAAAACATTTATGTTGAACCCTGTTGGCCATTTGTTGCTGTTTCTTTTCTAATTTGGTTCTTCGAGGGCACAGTCTACGTTACCTTTGAGGTCCTTGGGGCCATGATATTGACACAAGCTGCCTGACCTTTAGTGAGGCTGCTGTTGCTCCGTTTTGGTGAATGCGCGTGCGTGTGATTGTGTGTGTGAGTGGAATCAAACTACTCGACTGCGGGCTGAACTTTGGCAGCATGTGTCAACGACTCTCATCTGTCCTCCCTCTGGACCTTCTTGCACTCTCCGTCTTCCTCCCATCCTGTAGTTGATTCGCTGATAGCAGTTTTCACACAGTGTGTTCTCATTCATATTAAGAGTTCAAGACAAAGGCAACAAAGTGGCATCACCCTTGTTCCTCAGAATTGAACAGACTAGAAATTAAGTGCTCAGAGTTAATTGCTCTGCACTGTAATCTGGCCCACATAAAAACAGCCTTCTGGAAACTCCACCAGCTGAAATTTAATGAATTTCTCTGGGAGTTGAAGAGCTGGTGCAAGCATTAAACTACCTGGAGTGAAAACTGCTGCTCCCTGTAGCTGACCATTATGCTGTCTTAACCCTTTGATGTACAATGTGTGTCTTACATTGGTCTTCCCTCCCCTTTGTCCTTTTCTCTTCCCCCATCTCTTTCTCTCCTCTCTCTTTTTTTGATATTTGGTTCCTCCATTTTACATGGTTTATTCCCCCTATCCTGTCCTTGGCCTATCCCACCTCTCTCTGTGTTGTACTCTTTTTCTCTCTCCTTCTTTCTCTCCTGCTGTTGGCTCAGACCTCAAAGACATTCAGAACAATAAGCATAGATACTTGATAGCCTCAGAGAACCAACGCCCTGGCCATTTCTCCACAGCCCCTATTGGTTCCCTGACAGCCTCTCCGTCCTCTGGCTCGCTGTGCAGCCAGGTGGGCCTTCAGTCAGTCACCAGCATCCAGGAGCGCATCATGTCAACCCCTGGAGGAGAGGAGGCTATCGAAAGACTCAAGGTAAAGTTTGGACTGTGTAGACTGCAACAATCATCAACGTCACTCAGATATCTGCCCTCTTTGACCCTCAATACTTTTATCTCAAAATGTAAGTCCTTTTCTTTACTCAGTGGAGATGAGAACACAAAGTTATTTCTTTTTAGCCATTCAAACATCCCCTCCATGGAGTTGAAAGCTGGCCACACGTTGTGTAATATAAGCAAACTATAATTGTTAATCAAATGTATATAAATTATTGGAAAATTGTTTAATTTTAAACAGCATCAGAAAATGTCTCTTTTCTTAAATATTTGCTGGATAAAGCTGCAGTATTTAGAATTATATATCACAGTAACTACAGATGGTGCATTTTTACAAAACTGTGAGAAAAAAAACATCTTTGAAAAGATTTGTAAACCTTGGGGGGAAAATAAGATGCATGCAACATGCAGAATCTGATATTTATTCAGTAATTACAAGTTAATTTAATGTCAAGATGGCTGTTGTTTAATTTTAGCCCACACGTGGCCTTCAAACGGAACACATTCAGCTCATCAGACCTCGCATGGCCTCTGAGTTTCTATCTCTCACACTCGCAGTAGTCCTCTCACTCTGTTGATAAGGGAGCACATAGGATGGCAACAACTGACTGTGAGGAGCTGCAGTTTCCATGGTAACCATGGTGCCCAGTCTCTGTCATCCAGTGACGTCAAGTGCCAACGCAGATACAGAGTCAACTGGACTAAAATAGATTGTGTCTTATTGGCGCAGAGCTTTGATAGTGAGGCACATAATATTCACATTCTGAGTTCATTAAAGGTGTTGCAGCTATTTTAGTGATCCAGAAACAAAGATTACCGTGAAGGCTACCTTTACTTTAATTGTTATAATAGCTAACATCACTGTCAGTTTTGCCCAACATAACCATTTAGTTTGATGTCAAACTAGATGACTTTTTGCTGTATTATTAAACCTTTACAGTAACAAAGTTCACACGGAATATACAAATATCTGGAAGAACAGCTATTTATGCACATCACTGGCTTTAGAAGATGAAGAACATGTGAAGTGGCTGTACTTGGCGATTACTAGTGCTATAAGCAACATGACAGAGGGAAAAGTCATAAGTTTGTGTAGAATTTTCCATGATATACAACATTATATTACCCTGCTCCTCTTGGAAATGTTGATAACGGTAGCTTTTTCAACAAAATAACCATTACCTAGCAACCAAATCCATTATTTTTATTAGTTATTAATCTTACATGTATTACCTCATCACTGTGTCCTGTGTTTTAAAAGGAGAAGTAGTATTAGAAATATGAAACATCTTTCTTTCACTATTTCCAAAACAAATACACACGCTAGCTAGATCAAGAGTTTATCAAATTTATCGACCTTATTGCTAGTTCTTCTTATTGGTTAGCCCACTTAGCAAACACTTCAAAAGCATTTAAAGTGCTGCTGATGCATCAGTTATTGTGATACTTTGATCCTTATGCTAGCTCCACTGAGCACCAGAACTATATCCCATAATCGTTTCCCCAGTTACCTCCCCACTGACCTCCCTGGAAGACTTGTTGTTAATGCAAGGCATCGCTGCTCATACCACTTTTGTCCACAGGGACTCCCAGAATCAACAAAAATAATGTTTCTTGTAGATTGCAGGATATGAACTTGGCAAGAAGACATATTTGTTACTACAATGTAAATCTCATGTATCCATTTTGTTGTTCTGAGATAAACACTGTTACCACTGCAGTACTAATACTTAAGTTTACACTACACTGATTGTGTTTTCCTCTCTCACTCGGTGTGTAGGAATCAGAAAAGATCATTGCAGAGCTCAATGAAACCTGGGAAGAGAAACTGCGAAAGACGGAGGCAATCCGCATGGAGAGGTCCGTATTGTCTCTTTCCCATCTCTGTATGTGTGTCCTATGTGTGCCTCCACCCCTCCCCTCAGTTCTGCTGTGTCCTGTCAGTGTGATACAACCCCCTGTAGCTTTATCTCTGTTTTTTCTCCCCACTGTGCTGTCTGTCTAACTTTCTTCACCTATCTGTCTTATTTCAACTGCACTCATTCTGTCTTTTTCACCTTCTCCTCTCTGTCGTCACACTCTGCTGCACAAACACCTCTCAAACACCCTTTCTCCCCCTTTACCCACTCATCTGTGGCTGCAGTCATCAACTGTGTCACTGTCTGTCCATTGAGTCTCACTGGTGCCAATCTCTGCCTGTTGTCATAGCACAGATCACTTTCTGTAATGTTGTACACCATCACTTCCTGTCCTCTCTCTTCTTAACACAAAGGCTCTTTGCTGAGAATAAATATGCAGAGTTTAAGCATGTATTTCTTTGCAACATGCTGTGTTACATTTTATCTGTCAATTTTTTTTCCTTCACCACAGGGAGGCCTTGCTTGCAGAGATGGGTGTGGCAATCCGTGAAGATGGAGGCACTTTGGGGGTCTTCTCTCCTAAAAAGGTAAAACAGACATGAGACACAAGCACACTGTGATGGCGGTGGGAGTGTGTCGAATTTCTCATGGGTGGTGAAGCACACCCTTCCACGATCACATCCTCACTTCTGTTTCCCATGTTATCTTTTTCCATGAGAACTGTTTTCTCTCATATGTTCACTTTATCACTCTGTCCTTCTTTCCACTCTTTGTTATGTGCTTCCTTCACATACTCAGCTTAGCCATGAAATAAGATTTGACGAGCAGTTTGATTGTTTTCCCACCACAAAGGTTTGTTTAACTGAAGTAGCAGCCGTTTCCTGCACTAGATGTAGCCCCGTAACTGAGTTTAGTCAAGTCTTTAGTAGTGATTAAACATCATTAATGTGATTTTTTTCCTGCATTATATACTTCTGGTTAAATATTTACATTTAACTACCGTGTAGGGCGTATAGGACGGTTCACTTTTCTGCTCCATGTCTGATTGATAGTCTAATATACATGATCATCTTTGAAAGGATGAGATCATACTAAGATTCGACAGTGATTTTGAATTTAAGCTCCTTTGAAGTTAAAGTTATGTTTGAATGTAATACTTGGCTCTGAGTAGATTATTCAAACATTTCCTTTAGCTGCTTAGAGCTATTAGCGCTGTCATGAGGCTTATTAAATTACATGCAATAGTACATTCCCTTCACTTCACGTACCTCTCCAGCATCTTCCAGTAGAGGAAGTGCAGTGTAATAGCAGCAACATGAAGACCAGTAGATGTGCTAGTTTGATTGTGACATAGAAAGAGCTTTTTTATCTTTTAATCTGACTGTTCAGCGCCAGCTGTCACTGGATCAGTGGTGGTTTCAGATTCCCCTCTTTGAAATTAATCCTTCTTTAGGCATGTTTTGACTCCCCTCCTCTGCTGTTAATTCATGCATTTATTTTTTTTCTTCTTTTGTTCACATTCATTTGTCTTCCATTCATGTTTTCTCTCTTTTCCGCTCACTGCCACTTCATGCCTTTCGTTGAGAAGCCTTGTGATCTTTATACAGACTTTAATGGGGTGTTTTCCCCAAAAAAGGTTGGTGGTTTGGCAGAGTAGCTCCTAGCATTGTTTGTAGCTTTACTGTGATGTATCAGACTCTAGAGGTGTCAGCATTGGGTCAGTGTGACCATTTCTGTCCATGTACATGCACTGTATACTGTATCACTCACAGGTCATCAGAAGTGTTTGATTTTAGAGCTGGACCAATATATTGGTTTAGTCCATAGTATCAACCAAATTGGTCAATCACAGATATCAGTATCGCTGTATGTGCTGATATGATAAAAGATATATCTTTTTTTTATTTTTTTTATTTTGGAGATTATAATGCTAAAAAAAATGCTTGGGATAATTTCTAATTATTGAATTCCCAGTAAGTTTAATGTTTCAGTACACCGATGTCATTTCAGACAATAAAGTTTATTGCTAAACTGTACAATATCCTGTCCGAGCCAATTTTGAGGGATCATTTAAAAAAATATGTATCTCAGCCAATATATTGATATTCAAATGTTTTACTTGTTAATATTCATAGAGGCATCAGCCAGGGAAATCCAGTATTTGTTGGGCGTCTGTTTGATATGAAACTTTGTCAAAATTTTGAAACCCTAGTAATGTTTTCGTTATAATCGCTCCTTATCTCATGTTTCATCTGTAGACTCCACACCTGGTTAACCTGAATGAGGATCCTCTCATGTCAGAGTGTCTGCTCTACTACATCAAAGACGGAATTACAAGGTAACCAAAACCTGAATGATGACACTGAAATGCTGCAGTGGATTTGGAAAAGTTTCTTGCCGGCAGGGTCTCTGAGAAACTACTCCGTATTTAATTTACTTCTCTTTTGATGTGAAGCAAGAGGAACTTTCAGAGTCAGAGGAAACTGGCTTTAGAATCTGCCACTGATGGCAAAAAGTTTGACTGTCTAAAGTTACTGTCCTCCCCTCTTTGTCCTTCTGGCCCCCTCAGTGGACTACAGGATCCTGCTGAGTATTTTGTTACAATCATGCCCCAGGGGGACAATAATTGATGTTGAAATCCCAGATGAAAGGAAATATAGTGCTTTGGAAGTGCTACCTTAAAAAAATAACAGTCTAAAGGTTCCATTTAACTTATGTCGCTGACTTTTTGTCAAAATGGCTGCCCATACAAAGACAGGGCAGTGTTCATTCTCTCAAAATGGCCTTTGTGATTGTTCCAGGGTGGGTCAGGCTGACGCTGAAAGACGACAGGACATTGTTTTAAGTGGCGCTCATATCAGGGAAGAGCACTGCATCTTCCGCAGCGAGAGGAATGCCAACGGAGATGGTGAGGCAACATTATGAGTTAGTTTGCTTGTGTTTGGAATATAGAATGATGTACGCTGAATATATGGATTAATTTTAATTAAGCAGTTGATGGAGAAGAAAGGAGAGTTTTTCCTGGTCTAATTTCAAGACTGCTACTTATAACTCCTGGATATTAGCAGAAACTTGAGGCATAATTGTATAAACGCATAAACATAGACTCAGATTTTATCTTCTCTTGCTAATGGAAACATTATACCCTAAATGTCATCAATCACTATATAGACTGAATGAGATATTTGTCCTTTACCATTAAGAAATGATGATAAGCTTTTCAGAATGATACACTGATGATTGGTTGGTCTGTTTTTGGTGAAGTTATTGTCATGCTGGTGCCTTGTGAGAGATCAGAAACCTACGTCAACGGCAAACGTGTGGATGATGCAATCCAGCTACGTTCAGGTACATATCTCATTTTGGTAAATAATCAGTAAATGTGATGTTCTTATTGTCTCTGTAGGCACAGATTCCTAATGAATAGATAATTCAGTCTGTGTGATGTAGTGTTCTTGGACTTCAGAAATCATAGTTATACAACATGGTTTATAACACCTCTGTGATTTTCTGCTTTAAATGAAACAGACATGGTGAAAACAAAAGTTGGAGATGTCACATACACATTGTTCTGGAGCAATGTCTGCTAATTTCATGCTCACCATGATTACTTCTCCCACCTGTGTGCCCTGCCTTCTTTCAGGTAACCGCATCATTATGGGAAAGAACCACGTGTTCCGGTTCAACCACCCAGAACAGGCCCGAGCCGAAAGGGAGAAGACGCCGTCTGCTGAAACCCCTGTGGAGCCGGTGGATTGGACCTTTGCACAGCGAGAGCTTCTGGAGAAGCAGGGCATTGACATGAAGCAGGAGATGGAGAAACGGTGTGTAATCCATCCTATTAACTCTATGTCAACTAATTTCTCATAGCCTGTAGTGGTCTGATTTGATGAATTTCACAATATATTTTACTTGTTAATGTAGGCTCACTGAGATGGAAATCTTGTACAAAAAGGAGAAGGAAGAAGCAGACCAACTTCTGGAGCAACAGCGACTGGTAAGTTCAAATAAGATGGAATTTAATCAAACCCACTCACTGTTAGAAGATGTAGACAAGTTCGTAATAACTGCAGAGTGGGTTTAATAGAAATTAAGCTGTAACTTATTTGATGCTATTATTAAAGGCAGCTTCTGGAGTGATAAAGCTAGTTTGTGAGATTTTGAGCGAAATGTACTTAAGGATATCTGTCACAAGTGGAATTTAAAGTTAAAGCATGGTTTAATGGTCAATTCAATTGGAAAGCTAGTTTTTATTTTTTTTTAAAAATCTGACTAGTACTAATTCTCACTCTGAGCTCTGACACTTTTGAGATGTGTGTGTGTTTTGCGTGTGTGTGTGCGAGAGAATCACACTTCTTAGAGCATGTCTGTTTTTCTTGCATGGAAGTTTTTTCTGGTTTGAGACGGATGATCTTTGACTCGCCTCCCTCTTGAGTTTTAACTGATTTTTCTGTAGCTATTTGATTGAGTGAGAATTAGATTGTAAAGCTTTCCCCTATCCAAATCCCTGTTTTCACTTTTCTTGTGTCTTCTATAGTCGATCTGAATCTTGCAAAACAGCTATTTAAAGCTAAAGTTGATATTAAGATCAAAATTAATTTAAAACTGATTAAATATCGGTCAGTATTGATATTCTTTGCCTTATTTTAATAATGCAATGCTGCTTTTGCATGGTTCATGTTAATAGCATGTTTTCTTAACTCCTTCAGTACTGGTTCTGCACTAAGTTGCAGTGTTTGCTGTTGAGCTGGTCAACCTTTGAAGTGGCTGTTGATTTGCTTGGATTAGGTTTCTACTCTAGTTTTCTTGCTCTGTTTTGTCCTGAGTTTCATCTCTTCAATGCAGTTGCTGACATGTACAATGCATTGTGATAACAAAAAAAATCCTGCCGTAGTTTTTTGACAGATAGCGACAATGTGGTTTCTCATTGACTTCTTTGGCTACCTCTGTTTGCTAGCCTTACCTGGCGTCTGTGTAGCCTACTGAGGGCACGGCTCGACAACAGAGTTATCTATGCTTACAGTCGAATCAGTGAATCACAGACCTCTTCCATACTCTGGTGGTTTTATGTGCAGAGCTACAGGCATAGGGTTCAGACTCCCAACATGTCCAAATCTAGCCATAGATCATACACAAGACCTGAATTATCTGTACCAAATGGTTGTGATCTGTAATGTACTTTGTCTACAAAAAAATGAGAAACTGCATTTTTTTTTTCCGACTAACATCTTTCTTGTAGTGGATTAACACTTACCCTCACTTCTGCCTCTCTCTCTCTACTGGCTTTCTGATCAACTGCAAGAACACTCTGTCTGCTAACTCACCGCTAATACTAAAGCCACTCAAACCTTCTGGACTAAAGGGGGAAAGCTCCAAAAATCCATCTACATGCATGCCACTGTTGCATGTGTTGGGATCCGTCTTTGAAAAAAAAAAATCACAAAATTTTCAATTAAGAAGAGGAATATGACAAAACAATACAGAAGTGCTCCAATCAGCAGCTATCCTCTATTGATATTTCTTTTCTAATCATAATAGACATGCTTTACCTTTACTTTTAATATCAATATGCAACATTGGGAACAAGCTGATAACCTCATCTCTGAGATGTGAAAATCCTTGTTTTTACAACAACTGAACATTTTAATATGAGTTTAATTTAATCATATCAATATCACAATTTAGCTAGAGAAGATATGAAAATGACAAGAAAGTCAATGGAAGCCACCTTTTGTTGGATTTTCATTTGTTTTTCAGTATTTATTTTGAATATACTTCTGGGAATGTGCATAATTCTGGGAAGTGCATGTGGCCATACATCGTGTACAGTAATGATGTATGCAAAATATTTTGCTAACGTCCTTGGTAAATTTCCTAAATCTCAAAAGTCTCTAAATTGAACTGAAGTATTACATTCTGATTTAAAGTCGACTTTACTCGTGGTTGGAGTTCCCATGTTGCATATTTATACCTTTTATTCATTCCTTTTTTAAAAAGCCATCCTTTCATCCTCTCTTTGATTTCCCATTTTAATTTCTCCTTTTTTTGGGAACCATTTGGTTTGTTTCCTTTGTTGTTTTCTCAAGGATGGAGACTCTGATAGTGGGGATGACTCTGATAAGAGGTCTTGTGAAGAGAGCTGGAGGCTGATCACTTCCTTGAGGGAAAAGCTGCCACCCAGCAAGCTACAAACCATAGTAAAAAAGTGTGGATTACCCAGCAGTGGCAAGCGAAGAGAGCCAGTTAAAATGTACCAGATCCCTCAGCGGCGCCGCATCACCAAGGACTCCAAGTGGGTGACCATCTCAGACCTTAAGATCCAGGCGGTCAAAGAAATCTGTTATGAAGTGGCGCTCAATGACTTCCGCCACACACGGCAGGAAATTGAGGCCCTGGCCATCGTAAAGATGAAGGAGCTTTGTGCAAGCTACAGCAAGAAGGACCCCAACGAGCGGGACTCGTGGAGGGCGGTGGCTCGGGATGTTTGGGACACTGTTGGAGTTGGCGATGAGCGCATTGAGGATGTCATTACCAATGGGACTCGACCAGGAGGGGTTGTCATGGATGACCTAAAGGTGCACATTGATAAACTAGAGGATATCTTGCAGGAGGTGAAAAAACAGAATAACATGAAGGATGAGGAGATTCGTGCTCTCAGGAACAAAATGGTCAAAATGGAAAAGGTCCTTCCACTCATCACCCCAGAGAGCCAAGAAAAGCCTCCCAGTTTAGCCCCTTCCACGACCACTGCAGTAACTCCAAGCCCTCTAGAAGCAAAACCCCCTGTTCCCACAAAACCTGATGTAGAGGATGTGGATTCACAAACAGGCCAAAGTGCAGGAGATGACTCAACCCTAAAGCGAGGCAGCCACATGCGCTGGATGCGTCAAGAGCAGTTACGCCTCAAGAACCTTCAGCAACAAGAGATCTCCAAGCAGCTCCGCAGGAATACTGGACCACACCGCTTTATACCCCCAGAAGACCGCAAGCTACGCTTCCCCTTCAAAAGTAACCCTAAGCACCGCAACTCGTGGAGCCCTGGTACTCATATCATAATTACAGATGAGCAGGTCATTGAGTTAAAGGTGCCTAAAGAAGCTGTAGAGGAAGAAGAGGGAGAGAGCCAGGCTGAAGAGGGAGGACAGCTTCGAGAACAGATGGCTGCTTCAGTTATCCAAGTCACTCCCCCATTGCCAAGCCCATCAGTCCAGCTCAGGAGCAAAGACTTGGAGCAAGGTTTAAGCCAGGGTCACAGACATAACTATAGGAACAACCAACATCAACCGCCCCATGAACGAGGTCGCAGCAACTCTTTTAATCACCGCCAGCGGCCGTCTGGCTCCATGGAGTCACTGCAGCAGTCTGAAAGCAACAGGAGGCACACACAGTCTTTCTACCAGCCCCGCCCCCATCAGAACCAGCCAACTCATCCCCAGCCACACCACCAACAACAGCCCTGCCACTATAATAACAGCATGATGTACACGGATGGCAGATTCAATGGCTACCAGCAGTACCATCACATTGACCATGCTAACTATCCAATCAACTTTCAGGCCCCTCCACGAATGCGCAGGCAAATGTCTGCTCCCAATCTAAAAGCCAGCAGAGAGACGACAGTTTGAGAGGGACTCGTGGAACGAGGAACTAGTTTGATATACTTTTAGTAGGCAAACACATTACAGATCACAACAGCTCAGAGTCATCAGCTAAAACTGACTGGGACTTTTGCACTTGATCAGTGTGTCATTGGTTGACCCAAAAGTATTGTATGTATTTTAGAAAAGACATTTTATCATCATCATCATTATAATATATGCCGTTTTATCAGTTTTTTGCTGCATCGTGTGCACTGTCATCATTAGCATTGGGAGAGCTGTCATAAGGAATTGAAGCCAACAGATGATAAAGGGACTGTTTTTCTTCTTTTTCTCAGAAGAGACATGCCATGCCTACTCTGTTCATTTTTCAGCATGTGTGACAATTCATCAATCATGCTTTGATTTGCCAAAATTATCTTCATGGTTGAATTTGAGTTTACATCTTTGCCATTTTAGTATTGATTGAATGTTTTTAGACACTACAGTGTGAACACATTGAAGTCATTTTCATTAGGACTTTTGTTGTTGTTGTAGCCCAAATTAGGAACCTGAAAAAACACCCTATATTTATTTCTTCTAATGTACCATGTGACTGAATGTTAGAATGGAAGAATCAGTTTTGCTCTTTGCAATTTTACACTTTGTGTTGTACCTCATAAATCATTATTGGCCTAGATCTGGAATCAAAAGACCAGTATGATCGATTATGGAAAAGCGTGATGCACTAGTCGATTGTGGGACTGCCTTTTAAATAGACTGAAATAGTTCTTGGAGAAAGTGATATTCAAAAAGTGCCTTTTTATGCACTAACAACATTAATCCTGCTGTGCATTTAAACACTTTTCTTCTACCTTTTTACTGCAGTGCTCATGCACAACGGGTCGGCTAACATTTGCAATGGAAGCTTCACAACTTACCTAACCAAACTAACTTTTTGGTGATAACATACTGAGTTATTCAAATTCTTAGTAAGCCACGTTAGCGCTTAATCCCAAACTTTTAACGTTTTTCTTTTTATTAATTTCAAATATGTAACTGCCACTTACTTATATTACAGCATTTTGCACTCCTATAAGTCACATATGCTGTATGATTAATTTGTGAAAAAATTAAATAGTTAGGACAGTTAATGTTAAAGGGGCAATATGTAATAACTTTAAAATGAACTTATATTATCACCAGAATGTGAATGGATAGCAGTTTTGGTGTCATCATTTTTCCAAATTGTTGTCTCACAGAGATATCTACTGAAGTTAGCATGCTAACCAGCTATCCCCAGTCCATGTTGGTCCAAGGCTCCTATGCTAGCGGTGTAAACACTAACACTCCCCTGGTCCCAGACCTCCCAATCAGAACTGCCAGCTGCACAGCTAACTGAGCTAACTTGCTAAGGCAGCTACAGTCAGCAGCAGTTACCAGTTACTCTGGTGATGTGCTGCCCCCTATTTGTTTGTATGAATTTGACAGGCAGCCAATTCTAACATATTGCCCCGTTTTAATGATAAACAACAAGTTACCCTACACTTAAAAATTAATTTCTAAAACATCTCTCACAAGCTAGCCACATTTTATATATTGGTATATTCCTCTCCAGGATGATTGAATTAATAAATATATCTGAATCCTGGAGTTTACTTAACCCTATCGTTTATAAAATCACAATGCTGAAATGTTTGAAGATAGACCTACACAACCAGTCCAGGATGTTCAAAATACAGCCACACATCACATACTGAGCTCTGTCTCAGTCTTAAAATTAAATTTGGGGTTTGTGGTTCACTGAGTAAGCACAGAGTTCAGCGTGTTTCTGCTGAATGTCCAACAGAGTGTTGTCATGGTTCCCAAAGACTTGCCTTAAAAAATGTTGGAGGGAGGACAAAGACTTGAAGTGTTTGCATAATGTTATTCTGGGTAAGTATCCATGTCAAATGAGATTCTGAGGACTGCCTCATTTTAGCTGCATCAAACGCCACAAATTCACACAACCTGGATAGACCTATCAGAGGGATGGTCTATGAAAGTAGTTGTTAATGTCCGTTTTAAATTTTTTTTATTTAAATGTTTTGCTTCTGTGCTTTTACTGATGCTTATTTGATTTAGCCGCAAGTCTGCCCGTCAATCTGCGTTTTCCTTGCTGCATTCCTAGCTATAATATAACCCATTAGTTATTACATTTCAATACCAGATGGCCTTCAGATTATTTTAGAGGAACAGTGACAGTCTGCAGCATGGGACAGACCTTTGAGGACTATCAGAAACTGAATGATGAAATTATTTACTGTGTTTTATACCATATATCTTCTGCCTTACTATGCTGTAACAAAAAACCAAATGATATAATGACAGATGCAAGTCTAGTCTCTCCACCCTACACCTCATGTCTTTGACTATCTTTGCATGCAATACCTTACATTTCTTCATGCCTAATAAGTGCTCCATTAACAAATGTAATTTAACGTATGCACTGGTGGTGCTGATGGCGACCGGGTAAGCTAGAAAGAATACATCATCAAATGGACAATGTACAGTCTACCGTTCGTTTGAAATATTCATATATGCCAGTGTTGGGTCTCAATTCAAAGTGTCCGTTGAGTGTTGTACGTCTGCTTTTTGAATCTGCGATATCAAGTGCCTCATTGTGGCTGTGTACCAAGTTGTGTTGCTCCTTAATCAAGCACTTTGTGCAAACATAGTAAATATGTGAACAAATGTTTTCATAGGTTAGAAAAACAAAGAAGCATATACTGAATCCCTGTGTTGCTGGAGGTTTATTTTCAAAGTATGACTGAAATAAAATGACATGCTCTAAATGCAGTTATTGTTATATATGGGTGGTATTTGTTTTGTCCACTGCCAATAAGCCAGTTCAGGGACAGATCCCTACATGTCCGCACTTCACGGGAAAGAGCATATGAGATGCTGTACAACACCCCAGATCAGGCTTAAGGTAATGTAAGCAGTGTTGTAGAAGGTACTGTACCCAGTAAAGATAACTTCTTCTGCAATAATGTAAAAATGAAAGTCACTCATATCAATAGTACTTTATAAGTTTAGTAAGTCTAGTAAGTTTTAAGTATATCCAATATCAGATAATTTCAGTTTCATATACTTAAATTCTACATATTTACATGTATGTATATACTGTGTACTACTGGATCATTCTTCATTGTGCTGCTGCCAAGTATCCGTCCACACAGAAGGCCTTGTGCTGCTAGTTCGCTGAATTCAACTTAAGTCATGCGAAAAAGTTGCAGTACTGAGGTCTGTGTACAGTAGTTTCCAAGCCTCAGTGATTAAATGTTTTACTTACTGGGGCGGAATTTTGTTGCTAAGCAACAACAGTGAAGACTCAGAAGTGCTCACTTGGCTGACCTTTGTTGTCTGTCAACAACTAATTGAATATCTGCCTGGCCGATTATCAGATCAGATCAGATCTTTTTTTTCCTCATAATTATCGAATTCAGTATTTTGTTTTTTTTTATCTGATTGCCAATAAAATGAATTAATTTATACATGGGTTTCTTTGGCTCTGATGCAGTGTGCAGACTGCAAAGAAACTGAAGTTACCTATTAAATGTAGTGGACTAAAAAGTACTATATTTGCCTCCAAAACTTAGTGGAGTGGAAGTAAAGCAGAACATGGAAATGCTCAAGAACCTCAAGTACCTCAAAATTGCACTCAATTACAGTACTTGAATAAATGTACTTGGTTACATTCCATCACTGAATGTATGCTCTTAAATAGAGTACATACAGATAAAGTCATGCACATTATTATTCAAATTAACCATAGAAGTCTAACTCGTAACTTGTTACATTTGTTATACTGTAATGTAACACAACATATATTTGCAATATGGGATGGATTTGTTGGCCTTTACCTTTTTCTGCTTCAAATACTATTCACATTGTTAATTACTCATTGTGATTTAATAGAAGTTCCATGCAGATCACTACATTTAGTAAAACCTCCTTTTTTTTAAAAGGTTGTCTGACTGGAGAGCATTCAGTTTTTAGGTTGTTGGTAGGAATTCAGCAGGGAGGAGGTTAATGACAAATGAAAAGGCTGCATTGTCTTCCCAGAAGACACTGAACAAATAGGATGAGGTCATCGGGACCACAGCCCTGTCCTGCTCTGGTGATGATGATGATGATGATGGCGCCCCTCATTGGATTACAGATGACTCGGCTTCTACCAGCACCTCTCATCTTCCACTCCTGCCATTTCTCTCAGAATATACAGTGTTTCATGAAGTTTCATTTCATACTGATGTCAGAAAAAAATCACTTCAGAAGTTTAAAGTTTTTCATTCATTGCATTGGCTTCAAAATTGAGCGACCAGTTAATTATAGTTTACAGAAAGTAGTAATTATCATAAATTCTTGTTTTTTGCTTATTATTATTATTGTTATTATATTCTACCGAACAAATTAATATTTTTTTCTATGCATGTCCTATATTTTCGTTTTGTGAGCAGACATGTGATTATTGATCACTAATATTTTATTTTCACGGATTCCAGTTATCATACAATCCCGATTCTAAAAATGCTAGCACACTGTTGAAAACATGAATAAAACTGAATGCAGTGCAAATTTGCAAATGATATTCGACCTCTATTCAATACAAATACATTATGAAGACAAAACAATTAACGTTCAAACTGGTAAAACTTTATTGTTTCTGGTGGCACTCATTCTGAAACATGCAAAGTGAAAGGAACAGTGTACCAATTTTTGTGGAATCAGAGTTGCAACTTTTACTTTTTCTGATGTTTTACATACATTAAATATAATATCTAAATACACACCAACATGTTGATATTGGGGGAAATCTATGCAAAATTCTTGTGTAAATCTCATTACACAATTTTGACTTTCATGTCACTTTATTTTCATATCCAGTTGTGTGTTTCAGTGCATCATTTGTCCCAGTCATCTCTTCAGTACTTGTCTTGAATGTAGAAATAAACCTTTCTGTTGAAGGGGAATTTCAAAGTGGAGAACGTGTAGTAATCCCAACATAACCCCGTGTATGTAGTGTTGAGATGTGGTGCAGAGGGCTGGCTAAGCTCATCTTTTGGACCAGCTGATGGACAGTTGTCCATGTTCTGTCTCTTCCCTGTGTGTCGGTGTCCAGGTGTACGAGAGCAAATTGCAAGAACTTCAGAAACAGGTGGAGACTATTTCTCTGGTAGCCGAGACGCCTGATGAAGAAGAGTTGGAGGAGGAGGAAGAAGAGGAAGGTGTGTACTGTAGAAATCAGTCAGTCCTGCGGATATTTCTGTACCTCCTGTATTTAAAGATATATATATATAAATATGCACTGTGTGTTTTCTTCTACGTTTTCTGTCCAGAGCCCAGACTACTGGGACGTGCGTATTTCTTATTCTATAATATTAAGGACGTAACATCAACTTCATTCAGATTAATTAGAATAATTAATATCGCCATACTAATTACTCATTCAGGTTCAAAATACTCCATAAGTCATATGTCCTCTAACTCTTTGAAATTAAAACACATTACTTATAATAAAGACCATTTAACTTGGAAGTGATATGGACCATACTTACAGTTTTACCCGTTTTAGCCCTTCAACTTCAAATTGCCTATAAATTACTAGCAGGTATTTCCCTTCTTTCCAAATAGCGGTTTATTATAGATAAGGAATATGCTCGAATGTCTATGTAATCCTCTGAAACCAAAAGATGTTTTAGTATTTGAAATAAAAATGATTTCGTTATATTTGTCTGTCTCCTGCCATCAAGTTTAGCAAGAATTAAATGATCATCAATATTATCAGTATGAACAGCTGATAAAATTAGCAGTGACAATATAAATTGATTGCTGTGGGTATAAATACATGTTGTAAACTTCATTTTTTGCAATTGCATTTATAGTAACACTTAAGATGTGATGGTAAAGGTTTCAAAAGGCTTAAGTTACCTTGAAAGTGCTTGAATTTTACTCCTTAAGAGCTAAACACAAGTTACATTATGCATTCAGAGTCATATCATCCATTCGGGTAACATGATGTTCAGTCGAAATATAACTACTCAATGCAATAAAGCTGTTAATGTTGAGAGCATACAACAAACAAGACATTTTCCACATTTGCTCTCTGTTTGTCTTCTGAGTCCTAAAGCAGCGATTCAGTTTTCCACGGCTGATTGTAAATTGTAATGTTGGGGATCCCTGAACACATCTCAGCCGAAAGGATTATCTGCACAGTCACTGCTAAAATAGAGAAAATACACTAGATTTGAGCTTGGGCTTAAAAAAAGTAAAACTGGTATGGTCCTTTCTGGTTTCATGTGCCTTCACGTTGTGTGTGTGTGTGTACGTGTGTTAACATCATCTCCGCGTCCCGTCTCCCTGCAGTGCCGTGGACTCAGCACGAGTTTGAGTTGGCTCAGTGGGCCTTCAGGAAGTGGAGGTACCATCAGTTCACCTCTCTCCGTGACCAGCTCTGGGGAAACGCCGTCTACCTGAAGGAGGCCAATGCCATCAGTGTGGAACTTAAAAAGAAAGTAAGTAAAAAATATATATACTGTATGTCTCAGTTTACTTTATTGCAGTTAAGCATGGGTTCAAGTCTGGTTATTCAATTTTGAGAGGAAAAAATCAGAAACTTAATTTTTGCAACACAAAAAAAAGACGAGTTTCAATTCAGCCTGGTTTACTGAACGGCCTGTAAACAAAACATTTAGAGAGTGAAGGATGATATAGTATTATTCTTCCTTAAGTGTATGTAAATGTATGTATGAACCACTTAGTCCTCCAGTACATTCATAGAAGTGAATCACCCTAATAGCGCGTCAGATTCTGTGATGTTGGACGGCGAAGTGAGACGGCGGCGTGACGGCAATATGATGTCATAAAAGGCCCCTTCCCCCATGATTGATTAAGATTTCCATTCAGCCTGTGATGCTTGTGATTCATTGAAGTGGTCACGTGACTCATATGTTTTTAGATAGTGCAGAAGGCAATCCTTCAAGTCATCTGGAGCCGCATGTTGACTCACTGACACATGGAGAAATTACATTTGTTATGAATCAAAACTGCTCTGCTGCGGTCCACCTTCCCCATCAGTGTGAGTTATATTCCTGTCCAGTTCGAGGCGCTTCATGATTGATTCTTGAGATGGGTCGACTGTCACAAAGATATTTTTCAGATTTTATTTATCTTCAGGTTTCTGTCTGTATTTTATGTCCAATGTTGTTAAATGATTTAGCATTTTGCCCTCAGAGGATGTTGTGAAGAGAGAGGCCACAAAATGGAGGCTTTGCTTGACCTTTCAACCTTGGCTTATCAACCTTGATTTATCTGCAGCAAAATAGAGCCATGCTAGAGGAGCTTAAAGTCCGAACTGATTTTCATGCTTGTTTTTCTTGAATTTGTTTAATTTTTCAATCTCTCCTTCTATTCTTCCCTTTCCCATTTTCCAGGTCCAGTTCCAGTTTGTCTTGCTGACAGACACGCTTTACTCTCCGCTGCCTCCTGAACTCTTGTCACCAGAACCAGAGAAGGAGCGCGACACCAGGCCTTTCCCCCGCACCGTGGTGGCCGTCGAGGTTCAGGACCTGAAGAATGGGGCCACACACTACTGGTCCCTGGATAAACTCAAGTAATTCTCTTAAACTAGTTGTGCTTTTAGTAAGATGTGTTGTTCAGATCTCCGTTCGCTCAATTAGGCTGTTGTCAAATAGACAAAGATACAATAATAAGACATCTACATCTATCAGCATCTCTTCCTTCCAGCTGTTAAGTGTGCTGGATATTCTCTCTCTGCTTCTCATTAATGTTGAGTGCACTCTGTCGTCATTTGCAGGCAGAGGCTGGACCAGATGAGAGAGATGTATGACCGCGCTGGAGAAATGGCTTCCGCTAACCAGGAGGACGGGGAGGGCACACTGACAGGAAATGACCCCTTCTACGACCGCTTCCATTGGTTTAAACTTGTGGGGAGGTATGTATCACAACTATACAGACACTACACTGCATATATTAGTGTAAATAATCTCTAAATATCCCATTTGAATACTGTTTGGTATGCTGGTGGTTTTGTTTGCAGCTTTTGTGATCCATTTATTCAAAATGGGTTTGTTATACCGATTCAATTTGTGTCATTAAAGTCATGTGTATCAGTGATATCACATGTTTTCACACCTTCGTTTGTCATTTATATGTGGTGTTATTTTGTTTCTCATCCTAAACCTTTTATTTATTTTTGTTTATGTCACTTTCATGATTCAATGTTACATTTGTGATTTTTATTTGGTTTATTTGATTTGATCTCATGTCATTTATCAGTATTCCCTTGTTTATTTATGCATTTTATTTGACATCACATTTTGAATTGTGTTTTTTTTATTTTTTTTTTTTACCATGGATTATGTCATTTTCATTTATCCCTTGTGTCTGTTGCCATTCTCATGTCGATATTCCTCCCAGTTCATACAAAAGCTTGTCAACAACATAGTGGATTTAGATAAAGTAGAAATTTGCAGCATTTTGTATTTTATCCTCTTCCAGCCAGCAAACATTAGACGATTTATACGTTAATCCTTTAAAAGTGGCATTTCATTTTGGTGTAAGATAGGTTTCTATAAACTGCTCTGAGACTTAGCAGCTTCTTGTCATACCTGCTCTTTATGAAATGTATCCTTCTGTTGCATTCTGTTAAAGCGTCAGAAGAAAAATAATTTTCTCATTCTTTCATGTCATTAGGTAGAAAGAAGTAAGCATGTACCATATTTACCAATCAATCTACAGTTACAGTTGATTACTTTGCAGTTCAGAAGATATATCTTTATATCTTTTTTATACTGGTACATGATGTTATATATTGTAGAAATCAAAGAAAACAAAGTGAAATGTCACATTTAAGCCAACCCTAACGAGCTGCAGTGGCCTGTTTAACTCTTCTGTCACCCCCATTGTTGCCTTTCCTTGGTTCTCGCCACTGTTCCCAAACAACAAACCCTCTCAGCTCCCCCATCTTCCACGGTTGCGTCAATGAGCGCCTTGCCGATCGCACGCCCTCGCCTACCTTCTCCACCACCGACTCGGAGATCACAGAGCTGGCCGACGAGCGCCAGAGCGAGATGTCCGACTTGATCGACGATGAGGCGTTTGTGGATGACACCAGCTCGGATGCCGGCACCGAGGAGGGCTCAGACATCTTCAGCGACGGCCAGGACCCGTTCTACGACCGCTCCCCCTGGTTCATCCTGGTGGGAAGGTTGGTGGTGTTCTCCATCTCCACGTCCTCCACACACGGGCTGGGACAGGAGTTTGGGCCGGATGATGGCTGGGTTTAGAGTAGTTTATGTAAAGATGAAGAGCAAAGGGAAATAAAGGGAGGGAAGCAGATTAATGTGTACAGGTGAGAAAACACGATCAGCAGTGTACAGGATGTGAGACATAATTTATGATTTTTTTATGATTATATATTTAGATTTCTTGCAAACAGCGCCTTTTAAAATGTGAGCACATACTGTAAGCTTATTAATTATCGGTAAATCCCTCCCTGGTGAAAGAATAATTTCAGAATCAGATCATGTATTCATAGCAGCTCTGCAGAGATAAATTGGACTGGTTTAGGATTTAATGTGATTAGTCATACTTCTGTGCTCACAGGCCTGCTTTGTACGAGTTTCTTTTAATTTAGACTCAGTTCCCAAAAATTGAAAAGCCACCATCCTTTTCTCTCCACATCTTCCCAGCGTGATGCCTCATCCCCCGCCACCATCACTGTGCTGACTATTAACTCCCATCTGTGTGTGACGTACATGTATCTGCTGTGTCTAAGTCGATTAGCTGTCTTTCATTTGTTTTATTTTATTTTGTTTTTTGTTTCTTTTATTTATTTCATTACATAAAAGCATTTGTTTTATAACCTTGTTTGTTTTAACATTGCTCTTTGAATGTATTGTAGATAATATAACTCACTGGTAGTTGACAGTCACATAATCATGCTTACTTGTATTAAATTCATCGTCAAGATTAAATGATGAGCTACAGCAGCGTTTGAAATCACAGCACACGTCATCATACTAATGAACAGCCTGTGCCAAAATCAGAGCGAGGCGACAGATCGATGCAGGCTCTAAGCCAACCAGACCCGGCAACAGCCGTAGCTCAGCTACTGTCGTCACTATGACTTCAGAGATTGATCCCTCCCCTCCGACTTGGCCTTGAGTCTGCAAACGGAGGCAGAGAGCAGGAGGGGAGGGGCGTCAGAGAAAAGAGTGTGTCACCGTGGGTGCAGCAAAACAAATCAAGTCCTCCAAAACAAAATGTCAACGAGCGTGTGAGTGAGAGACTAACACCGTCACAACACGACACAATAAACCCAGTCCTCTACTGCTGCAGCCCAGGCGACCTGTCATCGCCCTGTCTGTCATGCAAGTTAAAATTAAAGTAAAATCTGCTGCTGATTTCAGATCCCTGGAGCATTTATGATTTTATTTTTAAGTTGTTTTTTTTCTTCCTTCTTTGTTTCTTTTTTTGTTTTTTTTTTCACATTTCTTAACATAATTGTCACTAATATATTACTGTATGTTATCGTTGTCATTAATATATACTAAGCGCTGTGCACATTATAAGATGTTTAGATGTTTATCTGTAGATTTTATTTCTCAATGAATGGATAACTAATTCGCTTTCAGAAGGTTTAATTAGATAGATAAAATGTCAGTTTTATAACAAAAACACACGCATGTTTTCTGGTTCTTTCCACACTGCACCAGAATCAGCTTCTTCACATCAATCTCCCTTCTTTCTTTTTTTTTTAACTCTCAGAGCCTTCGTGTACCTGAGCAACCTGCTATACCCCGTGCCGCTGGTGCACCGTGTTGCCATAGTAACAGAGAAGGGCGAGGTGCGTGGTTTCCTGCGTGTGGGGGTTCAGGCTATAGCTGGTGAGTAATTAATGAGATTCTCTAATGAGCAACACTGTCAGGATCCCCATGCAGAGATTTTAACTGCTAATCGCTCGTTTGTGTGACTGTTTATCTTATATTTGTCTGACTTTTAGTGGAGTATTGTGGTTGTTATGTGTACCTGAGCACGTATTGCCGCTTGTATTTCTGCCATATGGTGTGGCATTTTAATGTTGTATTTTATTCAAACCAAATCACTAAATAAATGCAGGTGTCTGACTTTGATATCAGCGTGAAAAAAATTTGACGAGCCCTCCGAAGAGAAATTCCCCTTTGGAGTCTCTCTGTGTTCCTTTTGAGGTGCTCTGACAGTTTTAGTCAGCTGCGATGTCTGTGATCAGTCCTGATAAGAGCCTGGTTTGTCTCTTTGTAGCTGACGAGGAGGCTCCAGACTACGGGTCAGGAGTTAGACAGTCGGGAACTGCTAAGATCTCCTTTGATGATGAGTACTTCAAAAAGGTAAGCCCTGAGTCAGATTAAAGTCATTTCAAACTTGGAAACACACTTTTCTTCAGTATGTGAGTGGGTTTGTAATATTTGGGTTAAAACGTGAAGTCAACAGAGGAAGTTATGTTCTCTTGTAGTTTCTTCTTTTCCTTTTTATCCAATATTGAACAATAAGATAGACCTGCATTCACACAGGTGGAGGTTTGTTTGTTCATTTTCTCTCCGCCAGCTTTATGCTAATGTCATCCTCCTTCTCTCCTTTTCATCCGCTCAGAATGACTTTCCCTCCACCGTTATGACCCGCTCTGGCTTGTCCATGGAAGAGCTGCGCATCGTAGAAGGTCAGGGTCAGAGTTCAGAGGTCATCACACCCTCAGAGGAGCTCAACAGAATCAATGACATGGGTACGGCTGCCAGGACTTCACCTCGCCACTCGTAAATTACGACCTCTCCTCCCAGTGGGAAGCAGACTTGGCAGATGGTCCCAGTGAATGCACTTAGAATGTATAGTTATGGAAATGAGGCTGGTGCAGGTTTTCTTAGTTTGTGAAGGAATGTGTACAAAGGCTTTGATGAACACATTTTTTCCTACAAATCACAAGCTTCTGTAATGTTCAGGAACCAGTCTAGGGATTAGAATTCAAATGCAGATTAATACAGAGCACAATCGCAGGTCACTTTGAATGAATCTCAGTGCTCCTCCTAACCCTCCCCCGTGGCTTTCTGCAGATCTCAAGCTGGGTAACATCGCAGAGACCAAGCTGAGTCTTGGTGACGACCTGGCAGGTCAGCTGGAGGTTGGCAGCATCTTTACCTTCCGTGTTACGGTGCTGCAGGCCAGTGGCATCCCGCCGGAGTATGCAGATATCTTCTGCCAGTTCAAGTGAGTCAACAGTGGAGCATGCGGTTACTCAGCTGTACAGTTGTATGTGACCCATGAGGTGTCTTTATATCGTACTGTTAAGATATCAGAGAAATGGTAATTAATATATAGTATTAAACATTTTGTGACTTAGTTGGTTTGAAGTTTTATCTTTAAATTGTAAAAGAACAACAACATTTGTACAGGGTGTACAAGTCCTAAAATGTCTTAAATTCAATATAATGAAATATAATATAAATATTAGACCTTCAATGTCACTAAACAGTCTTAAATTTGAATGTGAGGTCTGAATTGACACAAACTGTTTTTTTTATTTCATTCATCTATCTTTTGATTTCATTTTGTTAAAATGAGTCACGCTGTTCTGCGTCAAAGTCAGGGGCGGAACTATTTACAGCCACTCAAATTACTGTAATTAAGTCATTTTTTGGGTACTTGTTCCTTTAGGAGTAGTTTTTCAAGTCTTTAAACTTCCATCTGCATTTTTGTAGCCAATAAGGTCACAAACTGGCCAGTGAAAACCCTGACATGTAGAGAAAAAAAAAAAAACTGTACAGCAGGTCCAGGTTTGGAGAGTTGACAATGGCCACTGAGCTGAGCAGATCAGCAGATGGGAGTAATTTAGACTGAAGATTTTGGAGAAAGAGAAACCCCTTTGATTGCTATTGATAACCACTAGCAACCACTTGATTTCCACCACTGGTCAAAGTCCACATTTCTGATTTTACAACTCTTAAAACCTACCACTGGACTAATACCATCATTTTAATTTAGCAGATGGTATAATGCAGATTAAGCTTACTCACTTTTATTACTAGATTCCCACCGTTTACCTTTATACTTACCTTTAGGGTTAAATAAGAAAAGGATGATTTGTCCATTTGGTTAAAGATTATCTTGAAAGGGTTTAAAGGGTCTTAAAACAATTCAGTTTAGGTGTCTGATACCTAAACACACCCTGGTTCTAGCTAAATCCCAAAAGCTGATGATGACATTTGGCTGTCTGTTGTATGACGAGAGAAAATGCAGATTTTGAGTAAACACCTTCATCTTGTTTACATATAAATGTGACACTGACACTCATTTATGTTTTCTTTCTTCAGTTTCCTGCATCGTCATGATGAGGCTTTTTCCACTGAGCCTCTGAAAAACAGTGGCAAAGGATCTCCTCTGGGCTTCTACCACGTCCAGAACGTGAGCGCACACTTAAAAATATGCACACACACATACACAACTGTATTTTAATAATTTCTTGTTAATTAATTTTGGCAACCCTTTCTTTTTTCCCCTGTTGGAACAGGTTTCAGTCGAGGTCACAGAGTCCTTCATCGAGTACATCAAGAGCAAGCCCATCGTGTTTGAAGTGTTTGGCCACTACCAGCAACACCCGCTGCATCTTCACGGCCAGGAACTGATCAGGTTGGTGGAGTTAATAGAAAGATTAATCAGTGGAGATCGCTTTAAAGAACCTTTTCTAAAGCATTATTAGTTCATAATTGGTACATCAGATAGATTTTGTTAGAATTTTTCAATTTGACTTAATTATGCATTTATTTTTCGCAGTCCTCCAACACCGTCAAGGAAGTATTATCCAATCCCCATGCCTCTGTCTAAACCAGGTAAGGTTTCACCATAAGAACAATCTGTTCTGCACCTGTCACCCTCATTTCAGCATATTTCTTCTGTTCGTTCTGGTTATATCAGCATGCTTCATATTTCCTTCCACTTTTCTTTCATTTCTCGCTTCCTCTGGATTTTTATTTTTGTCTCTTATTTAATCATTCTCCCACCATCCATAATCCTCTTATCCAACTCTGTCCTCCCTCATCCACATCTCCTCCTTCACACGTCCCCTCCAATCTTTCTCACTGTTCGCACAATATCGCACACATAAAACCCCAGACCACACCCGTAAGATAGAGTTGGTCCGCTACCTGATGAGCGGCTATGTGAACGTCAAAGTGCTGGACACGCTGTCCGAGCACGCCAACGCCCTGGCCTCCTCCGCTGTGGCCAGTCTGGAGGATGAGGCTGACCAGCTTTCTCACTTCCCCTTCCTCGCGGTGCCCAGTGACCCTGTCTTTATTGTGCCCAGGCACCATGGTTGGTAGTAGCTAACAGACCCCGGCGTTAGATTCACCTTGTTGTAGTGATTATTAGTCTGGTGCTGTGCTTTGCTCCTCTGGTGCTCTGTGACTGCAGGCAGTAGCACAATAGAGCTCTGCAGTGCTTCTGTGTGCTGCACCTCGCTGCAGGTCTATTTAGGTCCAGTCAGCTCAGTCCAACTCTCCACGTGTCGCTTACAAACTGGCCTGAGCTGACACCTTCAGGTAAATCTGCTGCTTACGCTTAAGCCAAATAATGAAATGAGTATTTATCATAATCGTAGGAGATCACTGACATAGCTTTCACAGCATAAATCACAACACAGAGGCTTAAGTCTTTATAGCTTCAGCTGCAGGCCAATTACGGTAGTTTTCATGTGGAATAATGTTCATTTCAACACAAATGAACGACGCTGTGTGCCTCAGAGATTAGCCTGTTAAACAGGAACGTAATCCTGATGTGTGTCCGACAGCACAGTGCTGTCAGTTGTGGTGTAATCTTTATTTAGCTCCCCATAGAATCCCAGTACGCTGAATATGATGTGCTGTATCGCCTGTTTTCTGTGTCCAGCTTATTTCAGGAGAATTAACTTTATTATTAACATATCCATTAAGAATTGGTGTTACGGTATGTGTGTGGGCTCAGTGTCCAGGGTCAGCAGAGTTTACATCACATACACAGCCTCCATGTGTTAATCCAATTTATATTGTTGATATCTGTCCATTAGTTTCATGAATTCCTAATTAATTTAAGGAAAATTCCAACTCCTTGTCTTTGTGTGTGTGTTTTAGTTCCAGCCACCAAGTTGAACACTATCACAAAGTCCAACCTGGGTCAGTGCGTCAGCAAGTACGACCTACTGGTCTGGTTTGAGATCAGCGAGCTGGAGCCGACCGGAGAGTGAGTATCTACACTTTCACCTTATATTCACATGTAGCAGCAAATGTAAATCGTCAGCAAAACTCGCAATACTTTAACATAGAAACATAGGTTCAGTATGTTTTGGGAAAAATTGATAGGCTTCAAAACCAAAAGTTTACAATACTTAATAGCAATAGGAGAGGAATTTATAAAAAAAACTGTGAAAAGACAATGAAATATAAAGGCTTAAAACATTACAGATGTACACAGAACCCCGTTTAGTAAAAACACGGGAGTAAAATATGTCCCTTGACATCAGAACACTTCAGTAACTACTGAATATAAACCATGGCCACAAACAGAGAAAAATGAAAGAAATCTGAGCTGCATTTCTGCAGCATATGTACAATAAGAAGTAAGAAGTGCAAACTCCATGAAAAGATTTGAAATGTTTGACTTTAAACCAGTCCTTGCTTTTGTGTGCCATTTTTCAAATTGTAGATATTTGAGTGCAATTCATCAAATATTCAGTACAAATATCTTGAGATGTGTTGTCTGAGGCGTCCAGGCTGAGTGTGAACTCCGCCTCTCCACAGGTACATCCCGGCTGTAGTGGATCACAGCGGAGGTCTGCCCTGCCATGGCACCTACCTCCTGCACCAGGTACTGGAGATCTGCACAGTTCTTAGTCAAGATATATTTTCTTTCCTGTTAACCAGTAAATAATATATATTTTTTTAGAAGAAACATTTAGATGCTTAATTTTGCTTCATCCACAATGATTCTAAGCTCCTGTCATGTTTGCTGCAGGGGATCCAGCGGAGGATCACGGTGACTCTCATCCACGAGAAGGGAAGCGAGCTCCACTGGAAGGACGTTCGTGAGCTGGTCGTGGGTAAGCAGTCTCCACTCAGTCGTTCTACCTCTCTACAGGCACCGCAGACACAAAATGCAGGGTGTTGCTAGATGCTTGCTTCCTCATTCACACAGCAGAGTCAGTGGATACCCTGACAGTGTGATACAACACCTTTAATCGTCTCAAAGGAAGCTCAGTTTATGAGGCAGCACTGGTTTCTCAGTCCTGATTCCAATCTGAGTTGTCATCTGCCTCTTTATTTAAGCTGTTTATACTGTAGCTGTGGCTGATGGGCGAAATAATTACATTTCACATTTAAGAATTCCAGCTGCTGACTTTTTTTTATCCAGAGTGAGCAGACATGTGCTTAGAGTCTTGCTGCTGGACAAAGTGACCATAATGCTGTTAAACCAAACTCATATATTAGGGATTTATATTCCATCAGAAGGAGTTATTTGAGCTCTTGTGACAACAAGATGTTGATGTGCCGCTCTGTGTCCCACCAGGTCGCATCAGGAACAAGGCTGAAGTGGACGATAGCGCTGCCGATGCCGTCCTGTCCCTCAACATCATTTCTGCCAAGAACATCAAGTCATCCCACAACTCCAACAGGTATCTGAAATGGCCAAACGCTTCGAGTCTCTGAGCATTTTAAAACCAGTTCTTGATTAACAGACAGAACATTTCGAGGTGTAAATCCGTTGAGTTGTTGGTACTACATGAAGGTTTGTTGCTGACATTCTGTATCAGTTTGTTGTGATTGAATTATTGCCACATACCATACTTAATTTCTTTTTCTTAAAACCAGTTCATGAATTATATTAGGCAGGATCTGTGTTTGTGCTCTTGTCTTTATTTTTTGGTTCAGGCAAAGTGGAACCATTGCATGACCATTTCCATTTTCACTGCAGTTAATTTTCCTGTTAATTTGCTCCATTGTCTCTGTTGCCTGACTCTCTGTGCTTCTCTCTTTTTGTCTGTGCACTCTCTTCTTCCTCCTGCTGCGGCTGGACTCTTGATTGCGCTCAGGCTTTCTATTGATAAGGATATTGATAGGTACCAGTGACCAGAGAACGTAACGTTCCTTCTGTGAAAGAACTTTATGCTTCTCTTTAGTCTGATAGATTCATAGAAATAAGTTCTCCACACTTTGTTTCTTTTTGTTGCCATGTTGCATTCGGTCTGCCTTTATTTCCGACCAATTTTAAGCCTCTGAAAAAAAAAATCTTAATTATTTATGGACAAATAAAGGCAATCCTACATGCAAATGCAATCTCTTTAATTTGTATTAGTTTGTGTCATAGTATGTTGATCGTCTGTGGTACCCCGATTCCGAATGAATGCTTTCCTCACAGCTGTTATTCACTGTGTGAGTCAATAACAACCAAGGCCACTGAGGCACCAACAGGGCAGTTCTGGCTCTCAGTCTGTGGGTGAGAGCGCCCCCCTGCTGCCAAAGACAGGAACAGTGTAACACCCTGAAAGATCCTCACAAGCAGTCATTTTAGAGCACAGACGTATTCAGATATAACAAACGATCTGCTGCAAACTGAATGCATTCCTTTTATTTATGTCTTATATACAAATATAAATCGTAGATTCTGCTTGCCACCGTTTGGGCTCGTGCCAGCTGTCACACACACAGCTCGCTGCACTTGGCACGTTCCTGACACTCCTGTTAACAAGTGGTCCTCCTGATCACTTCATGTCTATTGTCGAGCTCTCACCTCGGTGTGCCTCCTAACATCTTGTCTTGATTAGGGATGAGTGTGAGGGCCACTTCAGTCACCACACAGTGTCTCTTTAAAGTTCAATCACTGCCCCTGTTTTACACGGATCCTACAAACTCTGTTGTTTGTAAAGCACTCACTTTAAAGAAGAGAAAACAGTGTGAGTCGATTAACTGAAGATTCTTTTATTTTCTCCTTCAGGACTTTCTATCGCTTCGAGGCAGTGTGGGACAGCTCCCTGCACAACTCCCTTCTGCTCAATCGAGTCACTCCATATGGAGAGAAGATCTACATGACCCTGTCTGCATACTTGGAGGTCAGTCATTGCTCCCCTATGTTGTTTCGCTCTTTCTTATGTCCCCTGGGATGTCAACACAGCTAACACACTTGCTGTCTCCTCTCCACAGCTGGACCATTGCATCCAGCCTGCTATTATTACCAAAGACATCTGCATGGTCTTCTACTCCCGAGATGCAAAGATTTCTCCTCCCCGTTCCCTCAGGAACCTCTTTGGGAGCGGCTACTCCAAAACTCCGGACTGGTGAGACTTCTAACAACCAAATTTTACGACAGTTGGATCATGTTTTATCCACAAAGTTTACATCAATTGAATGGGCTCTGCTTCATTACAGCAATCGAGTCACTGGCATCTACGAGCTGAGCTTGTGTAAGATGTCTGACACTGGAAGCCCAGGTGAGCAAATCAAAAATGGCGTTTTAAGGGATAAGTTTACCCAGAAATTAAAGTTTTGTCATTATCTAATCAACCCCACGCTAATGGAAAAGTCAGTGGGGGTTCATAGTCCACGAGACATTTCTGGAGCTTCACAGCACAACAGTGCTGCAACATTCTCCTAAAACAACTGGAGTAGATGGGGACTTGTTTTAAAACGTAAAAACAGTGTATGCGCCATACATTTCGACCAGCGTTGTCCAAGTCTCTGGAAGCCCGGAATTTGAAAAGACGTTACATCCCTTTTAAGCCAAAATCTTCACTGTAGCTGCTAAGCTATAAGCATTAGCATGCAACCTGTCAAAGTGGGTGCATGAGTTCCACCCAGCATCGAGGGTGTAAACACGTCTTTTCGAATCAGTTTGGGTTCATAGGGCTTCCACATACTTGGATTCCTTTTCATTGCCATGGGGTTGAGTAGATGATAACAACATCTGTATTTTTTGGGTGAACTTTTCCTTTAAGAGAAGCTGGCAGTTTATCGCCTCTGAGAGCATTGTCCTAATGAGGGCTTTTGTCCTGAGCAGGGATGCAGCGGAGGAGGAGGAAGGTCCTGGACACATCGGTGGCTTACGTGCGTGGAGAGGAGAACCTGGCCGGCTGGAGGCCCAGAGGAGACAGTCTCATCCTAGAGCACCAATGGGAGCTGGAGAAAATGGAGCAGCTGCATGAGGTGGGTCATCTGCAATTTGAAACTTTTCTTTTAAAAAGTTTCTTCTAATGATTAAAGCGGAACTTTTATCGAACCCTGCCCATGTCGTTCCTCCAGGTGGAGAAAACACGTCACCTGCTGCTGCTGAGGGAGAAGCTTGGTGATGCAGCTCCGGTGGGACCAGCACCCACCACCAAGTCCCTGAGTGAGTCCCTGTCCCCCAGCATGAGCTCGGACACCCTGTCCACATCCACCTCCATCTCCTCACAGATCTCCAACACCACGTTTGAGAGCGCCATCACGCCCAGCGAGAGCAGCGGCTACGACTCCGCTGACATCGAGAGCCTGGTGGATCGGGAGAAGGAGCTGGCTACTAAGGTGAGAGGGCAAATTCAGTGTTACGGGTTGCTGATGGAGATGATTAAGTGTTTGCTGCATTGTTGCTTTCTCTCCGCTTCTGCTCTGAAGAGTCTTGTGTTTGTTCTCTTGTAGTGCCTGCGCCTCCTCACACACACCTTCAACAGTGAATATAACCAAGTGGTCAACAGTATCAGTGACTGCAAGGTGAGTAACAAAACAAAAATACTGTGAACTTTGTATCTTACCTTTAGCTGTTGTCACATTCCTCATTATTAAGCCCAAACATTAATGTCAGTCCTCATAGTCTGTAAAGATGTAGTAAGAAGTGATTGTTACTTCAGTATCAGCAGGGCCATCTCTAATAATCTAGATTTGTACCCATGTTTAACAAATATTTCTTGCTCTTTTTCCTCAGCTATCTGACATCTCACCAATGGGTCGTGACCCATCTGTGACCAGCTTTAGCAGCGCTACCCTCACTCCCTCCTCCACCTGCCCTTCTCTGTCTGACTCCCGCTGTGGTTCCATGGACCAGAAGTAAAACTTCAATTCATATATTTTGTCTAAATATCTGATTTAATTCAGTTTCGGGTTGTCACCATGATGCTTACTCTGTGTACGTTGTTCCTCAGGACCCCCGAGAACAGCTCCCGTGCCTCCAGTCCCTCCTGCTCAGACTATGAGAACTTCCCGATGGTTCCCACTCTGGAGACGTCCTACCTAGCGCGGGCTGGAAAGAACGAGTTCCTCAACTTGGTGCCTGATATTGAAGAAATGCGGCCAGGGTGAGTGCTCAAAGTCGATATGAGATGCTTCTCTCAGCCGAAACACAAACAGCTAGTCTTGTTTTCTCATTCAAGCAGAAATTATTGGAATTGATCTGAACAGCCGAACCCGGGTGGTTTCAAGCGTTATAGAACTTGATTTTCATCTGTAAAATAACAAGATTTTTAACTGATTTCTCTGTTTTTTTGTTCTTTTTCAGATCGGTAGTGTCCAAGAAAGGTTTCCTAAGCTTCATGGAGCCGCGCTCCAACTCATGGGTGAAGCACTTTGTCGTCGTGCGCCGGCCCTACGTATTTATCTACAACAGCGACAAGGATCCGGTGGAGCGGGGCGTCCTCAACCTCTCCACAGCGCAGGTGGAGTACAGTGAAGACCAGCAGGCCATGCTCAAGGTAGAGTTTCAAGTTATCAAACATATTCCAGCACATCCACCAGACTCACAGCACATGTACAGTGTCATACGTCAACTCTTTGACAACAAACAACAAAACTGGCATTTCTCCTTTAGGGAACCTAAAAGCTTGTGTGTTCACTGTATCTGATAAAAAGAAACATTGACAAATAACTTGATGTTACCTTTTCAGACTCCAAACACGTTTGCCGTGTGCACAAAACATCGAGGAATCCTCCTGCAGGCAAACAACGAGAAAGACATGAACGACTGGCTGTATGCGTTTAATCCTCTGCTAGCAGGAACGATAAGGTAACACACACACACACACACACACACTTGTGCGGTGAGAGAAAGAAAAAGCTTTGAGTTGGTTCTGATTGAGGCATTGTTAACAGAGGTTTCCCTACACAGCTAACAACAAGCTCACAATGTGTGGGGTGATAAAAACACAACATTCACCGTCAACATACAGCTGCATTCACTTTTCTGTCTCTCTTATGGTAAATCTCGTGTAGGTTAAAGCTCAGGATACACAGACATGGTCAAAACAAGCTCTCTCCTTAATTTCCTTTGTTGCCAGGGAGACAGGTGACAGTTCCTGGGTTAATCTAATAAATGATTGGTTGCCTGAAAAGGAGCGACAGTAATGACGCCTGCGCCTTTCTGCAAAGATCAAATATTTCTAAATTCAGCACTTTGTCAAAACACGGCGCTTCTCAGAAACCAGAAAAATGTTATATGGACACGGGACATTACACTGACAGCAGCTTTGTGTTCTTAAGAAATGACATTCTAACCTCATCACAACATAAAACTCCTGTTCCCACAGATCTAAGCTGGCGAGGAGGCGCAGCGGTCTGATGAAGAACTGAGTGAGTCGAGCGGCACACAGGAACCCACGGCTTCCAGTCTTTGTGGAAAGCCTTTGAACATACCAAGTGTTAACACTTATTAATCATTGTGATTCTTGACAGTTTTCTCTTGTAAGTAGACTTGTGGCTTAAGTCTCCTTTCATGCGACTAAAAGTTTCAGTTCCAGAGGAATTTGCCTCCCCCCCTCCCTCCAACAACCCTATGCCAACTTCACATCTCCCTCTCTATTCCCTACTTCCTCCTCCTCCTCCTCCTCAGCTTTTTGTGTTTTTGTTTTTATGACAATGTTTGGGTCTTTTTGTTACGCTTTGTTGTCATTCCCCTAACTCCCTAACTAGTAGCATGTTGTAATAGTCTACTTGTGTGTGCACGATTCTTCAAAAACTGTTCTTTCAGGCCACTAATTTTCAGTTTGCCAATCATCTGTAAAAAATATTGTCTCTATCAGTGTTATTTGTCTCCAGAGAAGAGTTTTATTTTCTTTTTATATGCCCGCATGATAACTGCAGCAGTCCTCAGGAGAAGAACAGATTTGCTTACCGAAAAAAAAAAAGAAGAAACAAATCAGATAAGCTACAGTTGAAACCATGAAGGGAAAATAGACATCGGTTTACGTTGTGCTACACAAAGCAAGGCTACTTCAAGATCTATTGCTGCTAATGAATTCATAGGCTTTTCCTCTCTCTATGAGATTTGCATCAGGCCGCTGCCTCCAGCTCCCCCTTCAATGCCTCCTATACGGCCTTTAGGAACAAAAGTCTGAGAAATCTGTCCCAGCTCAGCCAGACAAAAGGGTTTACACTGTCATCCGTGTGATATTAAGATCCCACTCCTCAGCCCGTGTACATACACCCACTCCAACTCCCCCAATAGTGCCGTCAGTCAGTCAGTGAGTGATCATGCATTTGTGTCAACGTCAAAAACACATGTTAACTGAAGAAACATGCAAAAATAAATGATTATTTCATATCTCAGCAGCGAAAAACATGATGATGGATTGTCCCTACAGGAGTGGATAATTCTTTTGCTATTTCATCTCAAGAAATACAATGATGAGGAGGAAAACAGACGTGATTTGTACAAGGTCTGTTCTGGGATCAGTGTGGTAGTTAACTCTCATTTAAGACATTCATCTCAGCTCCTCTTGCTCTACCGCAGTTTTTTCTTAAAAGTGTTGAGCCTCAGATCTCAACGTTCGCTGATGTTTTGTTTAAAAATCACATACGTGTGATACTGAAGACAAAAAAAAAAAGATGGTGAAGAGGGAGGAAGGAGAAGGAAAGAGAATGAAGTTGCATCGCTTTAGCCTTGACGCCAGTAGTTAATGGATGACGCTGCTAGCACATAGCCTGCAGGACAGATGATAGTCTACCACATGACTCCCCCTCAGTGAAGTACTTACTGTTCAGCAGCACCGCAGGTTAACACGTGTTCATTTTCTATTTGAATTCAAACCTCTTAACTCATCTAACTCTCACTGGGTTGACTTTCTTTTTTTTATTATTAACATTGTTGATTTTTTTTTCTATTATGCTTTTAATCATTCCATAGGGAAGTTTTATACGAAATGTAACTGAGGGCATTTATTTCTTAATTTCTAACCAACGTTACTGGTGTTTAACTTTAATTTTTTGCACATTAACACATATCTATAGCAAGACGAGGGCAGATCACACAGTCCAAGAGTATTTCAGGAGCACTGAGAAGAGCACATATCAAGGCTACACTGGATAGCTGTTCCTCTAAAAGGATTTACAAGAAGGAAAGATGTGATACGAAAGGGACGACATATACTCAAAGGTTTTATTCCTGATCTTATTTATGAAAATATTTGCTCTGTGCGTCGTACTACAGCTGCTACATTTGGCTCCGGGTAAATTCTGACCTTTTATGGTGCCCCTGTCTCTACAAATGGTATGAATGTGATGAGTGCAGACAGGCATTAGAAACTCTGGCCAACCAACCAGCAGTATGCCTGTCGTATCGTATGAAAGGGACGATAGAGATAAGAGGCAGCCGGTTTCAAGCATTAGTGGCATTGTTGGTGACATGTCTTAACTGTTTGCTCATGTAAAGACAGAAAACATTTGCATCAGAAAAAGTCTGATTGAAAGTGTCACTGCCCTCAGGTCAGAAAACCTGCTGGTCAGAGAAACAAAAACCTGCTGAGCTTGTTCTGAGAAAATGTTTTGTCTTTGAAGGGGCACTATGTAGCTTTGGAGAAGAAATGTAAACCCAGAATTCAAATTATTTACAATATTAATGAGGTATTAAGACAAACTCAAAAATATTTATTTTTCCATAACTGAACAAAAAAGCTGTTCTTGGAGGAAAATAAGGTCCTCAGAACAGTTTGAAGGTAGAAAGGTGGCAGGGTCTGCCACATTTAAACAAAGTTTGTTCATGTGGTTTGTTTAGGCAAAACAAAAATCAGTTAATGAAGATCTTTCAATTTCTTCAGCCAAAACTACGTAATGTGCCTTTAAACAAACCAACACATGTTAAAAAAGATAATGATGAATCTATCTATGCACTGATCAAGGCTTTAAAGTGCAACGTACCTCACATCAACCTCAGCGTTCCCCACGTGTGTGAGCTACGTATCGACGTGTCAGAGCAAACATTTTCACTTGACTCATTTGCAGAGGTATATTATTTTGGATGGTGTATTTATTGTTTGCAATGTATATATTAGTTTGCAGCTCTTTGCACATATCAATAAAAAGGTTCAACTAACTGATCAAATAAAGTCTGTGCGGTTTAGTTGTTCTACTCAGAGTGAACCAAATGATGGTGTGGCAGCCTCTCTCTGGTCTGAACCGAGAGAGCGTTGAATGTACTATGAAGACGACGTGTGTTTTTCCATCGTTCAAAAGAGAACTGAAATGTAACCCGCTACGTCTTTTCAGGGGAGGTAGAGTTACATTAGTGCTTCCTCTTTAGTAGAAAGTGGTTTGAGTGGAAGTCTGATTTATGATTTGAAGAATATTTACTCCTCACGCTAGCGAGCCACTTGAATTCTCACGAAGTAAAGGTGGTTTTGAACTTGTTTTATTTTGTCTAATATCAGGGAATATAATACAAAGTAGCTAGTGACATCTAAAATGACAGTATACTATTGTTGTGCTGGTGTCTTTCCTCACCTCAACACTTTTTTTTTTTCCGTTGATGCCTTTCAAACAAAACTAGCCATGATATTTTCCATCTTCCCCCTCTGACAATTAATATTAGTTAACGGCGTCCCCTTTGGAATCTTACACCAAAAGAAAAAAAAAGACAGAACCATGACATTAACACTGTACATTATTTGTCAGACTGGTTTCATTTTCATACTTATTTTGTAAATATCTGTGTTGTATGGAGCTTGAATTAAAATGTAAATATGTTTACTGTATTTGTAATAATTATAATCCATTCGCTGTATAGCATAGATGTGTCATGCAGATATCCTAATTCTGTGTATGGTAATCTTGCACCATTGAACTGTTTAGTGAATGAGGCAACAATAAAAGTGCAAACTGTGCATTAGCAAAACAAGCGCCGCCTGTTTGTCCTCTCCTTTGTAGTGAATCTCAGCTTTACCTGTTTAAACATGTTTTCAACTTCCTTGTCCTTCCTGTTTGTGGCTACGGAAGCTCATCGCTGCCCGGAATAAAAAGATACTAGAAGGATAAAAATACTGACAAAGTTAAACTTGATTCAAACATAGTGAGTCCAAATTATGAGATACTTTCTCAGTATATAATATATAGACAAATATTTACTTAACAATAATGTGAACATTTTACTTAACTATGCTTTTGCATTTCTCTAAGTCAGAAAACTTGACTTGATTTTACTTTTCCTAACTTTACAGGCTCTGTCAGAAATACACTTTGAAGTACTTCTTTTCTACTTTAAAACCAAGACTAAATTTACAGGCACTTTCTAACTAAATAATAAATCAAATATTTGCCATTTAATGTTTCACAGAAAGAAAAAAAAAATGCAGGCAGTACTTTGAATTGGGATTCTATTCCTGAGCACCACCTCCCCCCTCCCTCCGCCTCTCAGGCATGTAAAGGCGTTCTGACGTTAAACTGGTTTAGGGCAGGGTAATTTACCTGTGATCTGTCACAGATTTCCAGTAATTAGTGGACGACATCAGACATGGTTTGGAAACTGTTAAATCCCATTCTGCATGGAGAGAAGACTGCGACTCCTGACCAATCCTGGGGAAGAGAATTTATGAAATATAATACACCTTATAGGGCAGAAATAAGCACAATAAATAATTTGTGTATTTCTAGCCACCAGTCTAATACTGCGCTTTAAGCTGTGTATATATTCAGAAATGCTAACAATTTAATAAAACACAAGTTGAAGCTTAACACAAATCTTGTGTCCTGTAGTCTTCTGTGGACCTGAAGCAGTTGCCTACTTCTCATAATCAAGTGTTAATTATAACGATGCACTGTGCACTAGTTTGTTTAATATACAGTCTATTTTTGCAGTTTTAGTTTGTATTGCTCTTCTTGCACTTCAGAAAGAAAGTCTTAATCAACACATTTTCTTCAATAAACCCATGGGCTGTATTGAATTCATATTACACAGGTAAATATTAATTTGTGAATTTTGTTGTTGTGGTAGAAGTACTCAGATTCTTTAAGTAACTGAAAGTACCAATACAACACTTGTCAAAAAATAACAGGTCATACTTAAGTAAAAGTAAAGATGTTAAACTGTTATCTTGGTAAACGCGAAAGTGACTGAATAGTGCTTGAGTAAAAGTCTCTGATATTAAATGTACTTTAGTATCAAAGGTAACTACAAAAAGTAAAAGTCAAATCAAATGACATATATTTACATGTACCATACAGTGGAAATAGGAACTGCTTAATGTGACGGATCACAAAACAAAAGTCACTGGTTTAATTTTTAACAATGCATTATATTGTATATGCTCACTGTGATTTTTTTAACTGTAAAATGCACATCTGAAAAGTAATTCAGAGGGTATCTGTCAAAAATGTAGTCAAGAGTAAAATATTTCTCTTATATGTAGTGAAAAATAATGTACAAAGTAGCAGGTCATGGAAACAAAAATTGTACGGTAATTGAGTAAATGTACTTTTTTAAAACAATGTGAAATGTATTAATTTATGTATCGATGCATCCTGAAAACGGCAGCCATTCACTTGGGGGGTGTGCACTTACGTATCAAGACTGACAGCCCGTGTAGCCAATAGGAGAACGCATACCTCTGCTCAGGTTTCTGGACCAATGGGCATCCGCGAACGACATCGCTTCAGCTCGCTGCACGTCATCTGATTGGCGGATACTCTCGTTGGGGGGGGGAGCGTACGTGAGCGTCTCCTCGCCCTCGTCACGCTGGGAAGGGAACAAGGAAGTGAAATAAGCGAGCGAGGAGGAAACCTGAAGTAAAGTGGACTGGTGTGAGAGCTCGACTGTCATTTCATCACTCTAACTTCACTGTTACTGAACCCGCTGAGCACCATGGCTGAGTAAGTTCTCGAATGAGATAATTTACTTATTTAGATAGTCGGCAACATGGAGGGGTGGCGGCTGATACGTTGAGTTACATTATTGCAGACTTTGTTGTCGTTTTGTCTAATTTGTTGAGTGTAATCTTCCTGAGCACTTGGTGTTAAACGGAGCTGTTAGCTTGTTAGCTAACCCGCATTATCTGTTGGTGTTTAGTAGAAGTAAATGTGACATTTACGGTGAAAATTGAACGACATAACCGACGTAGTTGCTATTGATTCTGGGTAGTGACAGTTAGCTTTGAAATTACAAATAGTGTCATGTCTGTGTCACTTTTAAACCTGCTTTAATTTCCTTTAAGTGAAACATAAACGATATAAAAAGGATCTGATGAAATGAATGGACATACCTTGTTGTTGATGTTCAGTCTGTAATCAGATCCAGAGCCCTTCAGTAAATGTAATTATCACTCTTCCTCCTCACAGAGCAGACATTGCGCTGATTGGTTTGGCTGTCATGGGCCAAAACCTCATCATGAACATGAATGACCATGGCTTCGTGGTAAGATGATCCCTCTCCTATTTCTTTCCGCAATTCTTGGCAGCAAAACTTGTTCCTCTTTCCTCTCTCATTTCACCCAGTAATCACCTAACTTCTCCAACAGGTCTGCGCCTACAACCGAACCGTGTCCAAGGTGGACGACTTCCTGCAGAATGAGGCGAAGGGCTCCAAGGTGATCGGAGCGAAGTCTCTGGAGGACATGGTGTCCAAGCTGAAGAAGCCCAGGAGGATCATCCTGCTGGTGAAGGCTGGACAGGCTGTGGATGACTTCATTGATAAACTGGTTGGTAGTTTGTGCTGAATGGAATGAAATCAATTGTGAAAAAAAGGAGTCACACCTTGTTAAATCCATTCTTCTTCTTTTTCTTCTTCAGGTTCCTCTTCTTGAAGCCGGAGATATCATCATTGACGGTGGCAACTCTGAGTACAGAGACACAACAGTAAGTGACAGAGAATCACTGCGTAGGAGTAAATCTTTGTATATAATTGAGGATGTTCTCTCAGTACTCATGTGTTTCTGTCACACAGCGGCGGTGCCAGAGTCTGAAAGCGAAGGGCTTGCTGTTTGTTGGCAGCGGAGTCAGTGGCGGAGAGGAAGGGGCACGTTATGGACCTTCTCTCATGCCAGGAGGACATAAAGAGGCCTGGTGAGTCCTCACAATCTCTAAATGTTAGATGCAGAACACAGACATGCTAAAACAAATACAGACACTACTGATAAAGTTGGACATATTTGGGACTTTGGACATCAGAAGATTTAGTGTGTAAGCAAATGTATTCAAACTTTGTGGCTTTATTTTGAAGGCCACACATAAAAGTCATCTTCCAGAGCATCGCTGCCAAGGTTGGAACAGGAGAACCTTGTTGTGACTGGGTGAGTACAATTATTTGATGTGTTGTGTACATAATGTTAACTGTGTGCACACTGAGTGGTTTATCAATAATCTGGCTTTGCTTTGCAGGTCGGAGATGAGGGTGCAGGTCATTTTGTGAAAATGGTCCATAATGGCATCGAGTATGGCGACATGCAGCTGATTTGTGAGGCCTATCATCTGATGAAAGATGTTCTGGGTATGGACCACGATGAGATGGCACAGGTGAGCTGCACATCAACTTTATTAGTATTTTTTGTGACATCAACTTGGAAAAAAACAAAACAATGTGGCTGATTACATTTCATCACAATGAAACAGGCCTTCGACAAGTGGAACAAGACAGAGCTGGACTCCTTCCTCATCGAGATCACGGCTAACATTTTCAAATACAGGGACTCTGATGGGACACACCTGCTGCCCAAGATCCGTGACAGCGCCGGACAGAAAGGGACAGGGAAGTGGACGGCCATTTCAGCCCTGGAGTACGGCACACCTGTCACTTTGATCGGTAAGAGGAAAAAGGAGGCTCCAGACAAGGAAGTATCTGGTTTCCTTCTCACTCCTTCCTTTCAGTAATCGTGTTTGCCATGATGACATGGCAAACATCATTACGTCACACATGTTAAGATTTCAACATGGCTTTAACAAATTAAAGGGCAGCAGGCCTCATAATCAGAGTTTTTGGGCTAATGTTTAGCTTTGCCTGTTAGCTGACACACAGCCTGGCCAGTGAACTTCTAGGGGGCATGATAAATATGTGACTGCCACTAAGAAGATTGAAGGCTTTTCTAGTAGCCTGCTCATCTCAAGTGACATAAGTGGGATTTGTTAAACTCTCTGCAGCTTTGAGCTTTGCTCTGACTGTTTGATAGTCTGTTTCAGAAACAGCCAGGGACAAGATAGAGGTCAGGAGGTGAGATTTAATAATCCAGGACTGAAGGTGTTATCTGGTCTGCCACCCTTTTAAGAGCGCGTGGTTTAGGTTAAAGAGACATGGGTGAAAAACTTTCAATCAAAAGTTCAATAACTGTTGTTCAGATAGTTTTTAAGAAAGTAGTTGTTTGCTCAGTCCCTGTCAGTGCTGTAGATGTTGTGATAGAGGCAGTACAAAAGGCCTCATTGTGTGAGAGCTGAGCCAGTTTGTGTGGAGCAGGCTGACAGGCCACTACAGTGTGCATGGCTGGATTTCTGCCTCGAATAGGAAGCACATTCCTCATCACGATCGTTTACTCACTGGACACATTTCTGCCCGTCTCTCTGCCCTTTGGTTGCCCCACCTAGCTGTTCTGTTTTTAGCAAGTCATGCTTACCAGACAGTTTTTTCTCTCATCTTGATACAGTGGAAAAGTAATTGTAATGTTTAATCAAGGCTTGTACTGGTCCTTTAAATTATTTTTTTTTTACTTAATGCAAGTAAATATACCACTATCTGCATCTGCCTCTTGTTGTACACACCACCTTCCTCAAGAAAGTGTGATGGTCACTCACATGCATGCATGAGTGATTGAAGTAACTAACCTCGATCTGTGTCTCAAACTACGCTGTGTTGGGTCCTTAGATTTGAGAGAAATGGGCCTGGAAAAGTCTTTGAATTTGATGTTTAAGAAGTTGTGGAAAACCCAATCCCTTTTTTTGTAATGAAATGGGGACAAGGCCTGTTGTTACAACAGTATTGTTATTACTGCTGAGTCATGCTGATGTGTGAGATTGTCTTTATGTTATCAAGGTGTTTCTGCGGCGCGGCGCTGGCTAGCATAAACAATGTAATCATTTGTTGTGAGAGGGTTCAGGATATCTAAACTACCGTTTGCAGACTCCTCTCTGTATTTGTGTGACGTGAGCAGAGAGCTAACCTTGTTGTCCTCTCTCTGTCTGCTCGACTCCCCCTCCCTCTCCGTGTCTCAGGGGAGGCTGTCTTTGCCAGATGCCTGTCCTCACTCAAGGATGAGAGAGTTGAGGCCAGCCGCAGCCTTTCAGGGCCGCAGGGGGTCAAATTCAGCGGTGACAAGGAAGCCTTCCTGGAGGACATCAGAAAGGTAGCACACACAGTATAGCACACACTCAGTTGCCAGTTTACTAGATGCATCTTGTTAAAACTCATTCTTTAAAAAAAAAAAAAAAATCTACATTCAGGAAGTTGATAATGCTCAGTTTTAAGGGAGTTCTGCTTCTGCTTATTTATTAATGTAAAATGTAACCTTTTTTCTTTTTTTTAACAGTGACTCATTTCAAATTGCGTTACTATACTAGCAACCATTGATTCCTTGTTTTTCTCTCTGTAGGCCCTCTACGCCTCCAAGATCATTTCCTACGCGCAGGGCTTCATGCTGCTGCGGCAGGCAGCCAAAGAGTTCGGCTGGTCCCTCAACTATGGCGCCATCGCTCTGATGTGGAGAGGAGGCTGCATCATCCGAAGGTACATTTAACCTCACATGTCCTCATATCGCGGGTTTGCCTCTGTGCCACATTGTGCAACTAAATGTCATCAGGCGTCTTTCACACTGATGTTGAAAACTGTGGTTAGGAGGTGTCACAGAGCTTTAGTAAAAGGTAGGAATAAAATTGAATAGTTTTTGTGTTGGTAAGATGTTTAAAAAGGCTTTTTAACAAATGTAATATAGTGACATAAAGGAAGTTATTAACTCTTGTGAAATACTGGAGTGAGAAATCTAAATGGAAGATAATATGACCCTTCCTGTAAAATCTGTGACAGTAGAATGAGGAAACAAGGGTTGTGACACAGGGTTGGCTTTGTGTAATCTGCCACAGACGTTGCATAAATCTAAATCAAATACGGCTCTCTGTATGACTAGCAGTGTGTAGCCGCCACTCAACCTGTGCATTATGGCAAGGGTGTTCTTTTATTTGACTGGAAACATAGTTGTGGTATTTTGTTAAATATATTTCACAGATAAACAATGAAATATTCAGAAGCTTCTCTGTCGGCTAACACTGCCCTCTCCCCTCCCCACCAGTGTCTTCCTGGGTAAAATCAAGGAGGCGTTCGACCGGGACGCGGAGCTGCAGAACCTGCTGCTGGACACTTTCTTCAGTAATGCTGTGCAGGACTGTCAGGTATGAGGAAGGAGGAAGGAGGAAGTGTACAAAGACCGACCTGCAATACCTGAATTGACAAAGACACACACAAACAAGTTATTTCCTCTTTCACAAGGAAAAGGAGTTTTCTACAGATAAGAGTCTGAGTATTTCCTTTTACATTGTATTGTTGAAAGAAAGGACACAGTGGGTTCATTCACTGTTTGTTTGTCATCCAAACTTTCTTCTGAGATTATTTCAAGAGCTCTCGATTGAGGTCTTCTGTCAGAGGAGATGTGGAACATCTGCCCGCATCAGTCGACCCAAATAGAGAGAAAGCATTTTCTCTACACTTTTTCCATCTTCTCAAAAAAAGCTCATAGCGAGTCCACTCAGCTTCACCTGTTATTAAAGATATAGTCCAATCGAACATGACTCTGCTCGACCTGATATAATTTGGACCAAGCTCAAATCAGGTTTTGATTTCTAGGAACTCAGTGGTCTCGTGAAGACCTCTTGTTGTTCTTGCTAACACAACCATGTTAACACCAAATTACATCAGAGGTCCATGAAGAAAACCACTTTTTAACCTGTTTAATCTCTTTGCTCAGGATTCATGGCGCAGAACAGTCAGCACTGGAGTCCAGCATGGCATCCCCATGCCCTGCTTCACCACAGCTCTGTCCTTCTATGATGGTTACAGACATGAAAAGCTGCCAGCAAACCTCCTCCAGGTGAGACTAATGATGCTGCAGAGCAGAGCCCACTGAGCATATGGCTCATGAGTGTGTACCAGATTAAAAAGGTCACGTGGAGCCGTCGTGTGTGTGTGTTTGTGTTGGGATCTAAGAGCTTTAAGACCCAGACAGGATACAGTGCGTGTTTTGTAACTCCTCTAGTCATCTGTGTTTGGACTCTGCTCAGTATATAAATATGGCAATTTCTAATCGCATTATTAAAAAGTCAAATATAACTGTCTTTAAATGTGAGGATTTGCTGCTTTATCCTCATGTCATTGTAGATTGAATATTTGTTGGTTGAAAACTATTTGAAGGTGGACAGATGGTTAAAGGAACAGTTCACCCTAAAATCAAAAATGCATATTTTTATACCCCTTACCTGTAGTCCTATTCATCCATCTAGATTGTTTTGCTGTGAGTTGCTGAGTTTTGGAGATATCGGCCATAGAGATGTCTGCCATCTCTGGAATATAATGGAAGTGGATGGCACCAAAAATTACATTTTAAAAAACTCAACAATATTGTCTCTTTTCAGAAATCATGACTGGGTTTACAAGATAATCCACAGACCTTGTCTTTCTATCAAATTACATGCATCACTAGCAGAAGGAAGCGTTTATCAAGCCTCTCATCCATGAGTAGATGCACGTTTCCTTCTGTGGCTTGATATGGTTGGTGGGTGTAGTTCGATAGAAAGAAAATAGTTCCTGCATGAAACTTCTCACAACAAGATCTGTAGATTATTTTGAGAAACCAGGTCATGATTTCTGGAAAGATACTACTGTTGAGTTTTTTAAATGTAATTTGTGATGCTTTGAGCAGCAGTGCCATATAGCTTCATTTTATTCAAGATGGGGCAGACATCTCTACAATCAATATCTCCAAAACTCAGCAAAATTACACCAAAACAATAAAGATTTTTGATTTTGGGGTGAACTGTTCCTTTTTAAACTAGTAGACAATTAGTTGCATTCTTATTTGGAGGTGAAATTTGTCTCTGTGCAGGTGTCAGAGGTTGTTAACGTTGTGTTTTGTTATTTTAGGCCCAGAGGGACTACTTTGGAGCCCACACATACGAACTGCTGTCAAACCCTGGTCATTTCATCCACACCAACTGGACAGGCCACGGAGGAAACGTCTCCTCCTCATCCTACAATGCTTAAGGATCATCTTCACATCACTGAAAACCACGAAACCAGATGAAAGGATGAGAGGAAATTATGAGACAAAACGTTACACATTCCATCTTTGCCTGAATATTTAGGAGCCACCCACCACATCGATTCCATTTATCCAACTTTTTACTCCCCTCGAAGACGTGTTCATGCAGTTTTATTTATCAAGAAGTGGAATCATAGATTACATGTGTTATAAATTCTACACCCTCTGGGTTTTGGTGTAACGACTTTTATCACAAGTGGTGGAGCAGCAAAGAGTTGACTCCACCTGGAAGCTATTGATATGATGCTGGCTATCAGGCTAACGTTCACCTGTCGTGTTGGGCCCAGGGTTCACTGTGTTAACACTGGATTAAGGTGAACAGTTACACTGTACTGTATTAGGCTAAATAAAGATTTCAATCCCTTTATAATTAGCTTGTGTGGTCGTTACTCTCTAGCTGCTGTAAACAGGATTGAGATGTGTTTGTGTGTAGTGCTAAATTAGGCAACAAGTGACATAAGTTGCCTGATATGTATACAGGATATTCAGTTCAAAATGCCTCAGACAGGGCTCAGGCTATTCAGTGTGTATTAATACATGTCTGAAGTGTTAATAAATACACTGAATATCAATATACAATATTATTATACAAGATATAAGGTGTTAAACTCCAATAAATAACATAAATTGGACATTTAATTGACAGGAAATAGTTAAAAACAAAATTAATCTGTATCCAGACTAATATCTTTATCAAAATTAAATTACTGATAGACAGTCATGAAGAACTTGCGCCAGATGTTTTATTATCTGTTAAAGTACTGTGGTTTGTCATAAAACTGAAATACTCAAATCTATCACAAAATTAGGAAATCCTGTCTTTAAAAATGAACCTCTTCTTACTCAAACTTCCCACTAAATTTAACTGAAAATTGGAAATCAAGTGTTTTGATACTTCCAGCTCACATCTAGCATGTTACATTAGGTCGGTGAGAACTGGTTCTAATCATCAAATGGATCCTGAACCTTTTCATATGTTGTCCTTTCAGTGGTTGTCCAGCAGGTGGCCCTAACACCCTGACACGTGTTTCTATAAACAGTAATTCAGTAGAATGAAACTACAAACTACAGTTCATCCAACAGCAGACCATTCAAGTCATGTTAACACAAGGTCGACACAAAAACACAAAGAAATACATTTATTTAATACAGGGGCTCTGCAATTAATACTACTTTTGTAATAATTTCTTAAAATGGTGCCAGAGACATACGTTAGTTTTGAGGACCTACAGTAAGTAGTTCTTGTTGTCCTTTGGTCTCTATTTAAAAACAGTTCAGGTCTTCCCTTCTCTTCTTTTTTATTTATTTACCAGGAAAAGTGCCCTCATCTGTCTCATGCCATGCTAATATGCTAATTATTATGGTGTATGGCCGTTATTGACTGATATTAGTTTCCCCCTTCCCTTTTTTGTGTGCATTGATATTAGATTAAATATAACATGTTGTTATATCAGCTCATGTTCAGTCTGTAATAGGTGAAGTGTTGTTGATAAAGTGTTGTTATGGTCGGTGCTCAGCTGTCGCGCCTGTTTAAAGCCACCAGGTGTCACTGTGTACTCCTCAGCTTGGTTCAGTACTAGAGTATTGAGGTGATCTGTGTGTGTATATTGTATTGAAAGAAAGGTTTTACAGTATGTAGTTGTCAGGTTCTGTGTACGTATATATGTATATATATTGACTTCACTTTGGGTATATTATCATCACAGGACAACATTGTGTTTACATTGTTTATATCCTTTTCTTATTCATATTCTTTATAGTCACTTTTAGTCAAATAAGCTGTTTTCATATTGTATTTCCTCTCTTCACCTGTTATTGATTTACTGTCATCAAACTAGATTACTGTGACATGTTATATATAATATTTCAGTTTTATACAGACACACACACGAAAAAACAATCTTCTACCTTCATTGTGATTCTTTCTGACTGTAATTCTGCAGAAATTGTTGAAATTAGAGAAAGACAAACTTGCAATTTTATCTGACATTTCTACAATCTAAGCTTTTTATTGCAAAGGAAATCGTGAATAGTTTAGAAGTCAACAATTGTTTTATTCAGATGAAACAACCGGTTTAGAGGAGGCATCAGTGTGGGTGAAATGTTCGTAAACTCACTGACACGTTCAGCCTGTGATGAGGTGTCGAAATCAGAATCTTCTGCATGGAGGTGCTCTGGTGGCAAATGGTTTGAGGTGCTGACGATGAACCTTGAAGTTCCCTGGTTCAGACCTTTGCTTCATGTCAGTCCCTACTTCTTATGTCCTGTCATGTCTTTACACTTAGCTGTCTAATAGAGGCATCATTTTGCCACCCCCAAAAAGTTCATTTTATTTAGTTACCAGTCAAAAAAAGTTAGAAGACAAAACAAACTATAATATTCTGGATGGAAAGTTGTCGGAAAAACTTCTTCACATTGATAAAAAGGTGAATTGTGCTTTAAGATACAAACTAAGAATCTAATAACAGCTTTAATTTACACCTTTCAGCACTTTGCCTCCTGCTGTGCTCTGGGGATTCTCAGCTGCAGGGTTACACAGCGCTGCTTTCACCCCCACAGCCAGAGAGGGATGTTGTATCTGACAGTAGTGTGTCACAGCTGCTGTTGCACCTGCTGTTTTACAGTAAACAAAGCCTCACCTCGGTGCACCTGTGCTGCCGTGGCTCCGGTGATTGCCGGGTTGATGTTTACGTCTTCTATTCAGGCGTCCTGGGACGCTCCACACACCTCCCCCTTTGACACCTCATGTCAAAGCTTTGATCCTGGGGGAGAAAACAGCAGAACAAACAATATAAACACATTTGACTACAATACACTTCAAATACCATAAACAGACTGCTTTATTATCCGACTGAGGTACAGCTACCAAATAATGGCCACTCTGTTATTTGGATCAATTCCACTGGTTGATGTGCAAGTGAAAGTCTGTGTTTCTATCTGTTATCCCTCCTGCTTAATTAATCCAAAGGACAGAACAGAGGCCTTGTATTCTTTATGAAGCCTGATGTCAAGCAGAGGCTGAATTAGAGCTCGGGAGGCTATTGGAGCTCAGTGGAGGCCGCGCAGGTAGACGATGAAGCTGCTGAGTCATCTGCAGACCGAGCAGGCAGCAAGCCCACACCAGACAGCACAGTGTGACGATGATGCATAATGAGGCAGGAGGAGGACGAGGAAGACTGGACGACAGATGTAAATGGATTTCATCGAGATCAAACGCTCTGAAACATTCTGATTTCTGATAGGAACATCATCCAATTAAATGACCACATGGTGAAGATCAGCAGGAATTTTTAATGAAAAGACCAAAATTGTCAATAACAGGTCATCAATACATTTACTTTTTTTAGCTAACATTTCCTAAAATAGCCATGCACTGAACATTTTGATAAACTGAAAAAGTCGCAAATATCATGCATTTGTTTGGGACTATTCAGCCACAGTATATCTGGCAGCAGGACAGTGTACGCAAGACTGATCATCTATTGATCGTCATAATGATCACCAGTGTAACAGTGTGGCTTACTGATGTGTTTTTAACTGTATGGAGGTCTACGGTAGGCCTTAGTTGCAGCTGGTTTTGCTCATTTCAAACAGATCCTACAAAAATAGTTTGAACAGCATTGCGGCAATCTCCTGCCCAACTGAAGTGGATGGGGACTTGTTTAAAAAAATGCAAAAAAAATAAGAAAATAACTGAAAATAAACATAAAATGGCTCCTTACAGTTTGTCCATTGCAATCCAAGGAGCCCTGACATTCAAAAATTGATTTGAAAAGACGTTAACTACACCCCTCTTTAAGCCGAATTCTTCGCTGTCCCGCACAAGTCCCCGTCTACTTTGTTGTTTTAGAGAATATGGCAACACTGTTTTGCTGTGAAGCTCCAGAGTTGCTTTGTGGAATATTAAACTTCAACTGATTTACATTAACATGTGGGTAAGTAGATAATGATGGCATTTTCATTTTTGGGTGAATTTGTCCTTTAATTGGGAGGATCACACGTTAGAGTAAGGCCCTTTATATCGCTGGTTACCTACCATCACAGAAAGTGTGAAAAAGAGAGAATTTGAGTGTTACAGATTTGGTCTTCAGAGTATAAACTGTCACAGATGCTGTAAAACAATCACATCAGTTGAAAGTATAATATAGTTTCTATATTTACAATTTGACCTTAACATTTAAAGACTATAAGGTTGAACCTGTTTGACTGTCACTAGAAACTGCAGAGGGAGAAGAGGAAGTCGCTGCAGATGCTCCTATGTATGACTGAGCTACAGTTTGGGTTCATGGATCCAGGCAGTACCTCAGTGAGAAGGTGGCAGAATGGACCCTCAGAAACCACATCACCTCCGGGGACAGACCACCCTGCAAGAACTTCTCCTGGAGGACCTTATCAGCGCGCTTGCAGCAGCATGACAGAGTTCACACTGCGTCTCCATGTTAACAGCAGGGAGCTTCAATTAAACTGCAGCTATAAAAGACACGTCTGTATTCTAACTGTGATCTTAATGGCTGTCACAGCCTTGTATGAGTTTCAGGATCGTTAGAGAGTTCTGATTATTTTATAGACCTGAACAACCTTTTATTTTACTTAAAATTAAATTTTCAAATAAATTAAACTGACAGAACGTGTGTCTTACACAGCTCAGACACAAAACTGAGGTTATAACTACATTTTATACAAGTTTTTTTCTAAGTTTTGTCTAATTTGGTGCAGTGTTTTTAAATCCTGTCCCTGCAGCTCCCTGCTCCAACACACCTGATTCAAATGAAAGGCTTCAGCAGCTCAATGAGCTGATCATGAATCAGGTGTGTTGGAGCAGGGAGACATCTAAAACACGGAGAGCAGAGGCCCCGGGGACAGGACTGAAAACAGAAAAATAATGTACAGGTGTTATGAAGTGATATTCCTCTTTACTTTTTCATGTTAAAAAAGGATTTTCCATTTCTGACAACTAACAAAGATAAAAATAAAATAATAAGTAAGTTCTCCATTCTGAAAACCTTGTCTGCTAGCATTTTTTTAAAAAAAAACCGTTTTTTAAATCTAAGGTTGATAACATCCAGCAGGAATGTCTAACATGTTTGTATTGTATACAATGTTCTGCAAGCATCGTTAGTCTTTGACGGGGCCTCCCGAGGGTGTTTCTGCAGGAAGACTGTTCTTAATATAAAGTGGTTTCATTTACATTCTCAGAAGTCCTCAACTGGTGTGCAAATAAATCCCCCTGAGCACCGAAGAAACAAACACTATTATTAGGTACATGTCTATAAATAAAAGACAACTTCGGGGTCTTACCCACAGGTTCCTACAAAACGGCACATTAGCGCCTCCTGCAGGCAGAACATTAAACAGCCTGCATCGACACAAAGTGTGGAGCACCTTTGAGCACATTTTACACCAAAGACCAAATCAGAGATTCCAATTAAAATATTGAAGGCGTGTAAAACTGTAGCTAATAAGAGCTCGGAGTGGAGCTCAGTAAGAAAAAATACTTGATCTACATTTTATCTACATAGAGAGACAACAGGTGATGAAAAACTCAAAACTTTTATTTTACACTGCAATACTAAAATATTTCAATACAGAAAAGTGAATTCCTGCTGGCATGTTCAGTCGTTGAAGTCCCTTTGAAAATCACTCAGCTTATACATTCCAACCACTTTACAGTCAAAGTAAACAAAATAACAAGAACACACACTGCCTTATTGATTCTAGTTGATGGATCACATTAAAAAGAAACCGACCAGTGAATACTTCCATTGACTTACGGAGGACAAAATATATAGCAGTTACTGACAGAAATGCATGTTTCAGATTTAAGGCAGGCTCTGTTTCACAAGTTTTTTTTAAAATAAGTATGATCAGTGTCTAACTGCAGGTGAGACTTTGGTCCTATTTGTGACATTTGTAGGTATGAATAAATACCTCAGCCCAATTTAGTACGGTCCGCTCTAAATTTCAATACGGGATGGTCCGAGGTTTCTTGCTAGTGAGGTGACGAAGATCCTTTTCAGGATTTAAGGCAGTCGCGCAGCAATTCCAATGTTGGTTTGTGGTTTGTGCCGGCCCACCAACAAAGTCTTCAGCTTCTCCGTAACTGACTCCAACCTGGATTCAGACGAAAACCTGGGCTGTCCGTGTCCGAAGTCCCTATACATGTAAATTAAAGTGTTGGCAGTTCAATTAATGTAAAGACAAAAATAAAGTCACTGTCAAGAGTGTATCATACCTATTCAAATTCAGTTTTATTTCAGACTTCCCTTTGATTCACAAAACATAGAAAATGCATTCATAACCACTTCAAACACAAACTTTCAACCTCTGAGCTCACTTGCAAACTTCAACACACTTTCAGTGTTTTCCCCCAGACAGACCTCAGCACAAAGTCACATTTTCACACAGAGAGGGTGATAACAAGGAGAAAAAATAAAGCACACAGTCAGACACATCAAAGCATTCACATCAAATCAGACAGCAAGAAAAAGCTACGAAAGAATACAAATACTCATAGCACTTGACATTTCACTGTGTTTTTAAAGAATTAAAGTTGATAGAAAACGATGAGTGAAAGCAGAGACCATAGGGATCTCGAGACGCTATTAAGAGTCCTTGTGATGGCCATTAGGAACACACTCGTACTTGCTTCTTCCTCTCACACTCGCACAAAAGCCAAGTTCTTCTCAACTCTTGCAGGCATTTGTCTGTTTTAAAGAAATGTGCACAGTCAGTCCTTCTCACACGTGCTTTCTTGCTCTCCCGTTCGCTCACTCTCACTCGGTCCAACATCAATCCCACTCATTGATCTCGAAAAAAACGAACAAGAGCAGACACGATTTCTATATCCATAAAAAAAGGGGAGAGGAAAAAAACAACACCCACCGTCTAACACAGTATATGAAGAGTGAAGCTGTGTTCTTTGATGACAAAGCATTTACACATGGGAAGAGGGGAATTGATACTGAGATCTGGCGAACATTGCTGCCAATGAGGCGCTTCCTCCCGGGAATTGGGGAAAGAGTTGGTGAACTGCAGAAGAGATTTTCATGAAGGCGTTTCCAAAAGACGTCAAACAAAAAACAAACAAAAAGATGCAATCAACTGCATACACATATACTATACTTATATCAAGCCCAGTTTACAGGTGGCTGAAGGGGCTCTCGACATACTCGTGCATGTTTATAAATATTTATCTTGCATGCACAGTGTAACATTTCCTCAAAAACAAAACAAGGGAGTGTGGCAGTTTCCACTTACAAACTTTTCACCCATTCAATGCATGACTACATAATCAGTCACACGCAAGTATAAATTTTCTCTTTAACAAAATAAAAGGCAGTGTATCTTTAAATAATAGGAACGTAAGATATAAGCAGTTCCTCCTGTAGGTATACTTACCAGATTAACCTAATAGCAACAAAAAAAAAAGGGTCAAACTAAAATCTACATTCCCCAACTAGAAGATTTAGTATCCATAGAGTTGCCAAAGCCAGAGCTGAAGCCGCTGCTGGAGGCGGTATTAGTGCCTGCAGCCCAGCCGAGGCTAGCTGAACTGGGGCTGCTGTAACTGGTGCTGGCAGAGCTATAGGTCTGGTCTCGGGTCGTGGTGGCTGTGCCTGCCGTCGTGGTCAGGCCCTGCTGGTTAGCCAGCATGCCCATCATTCCCCAACTGCTCTGCAGCGCTGCCTGGGCAGCAGCCACCATTGCCGGGTTAAGACCGAGAGCCCCAAAGTTAACCCCACCGCTACCACTGCCTAGCCCACCACGATTACTGCCATATCCCTGACTGAACCCACCAGCCCCAAACCGCCCTCGATCCATCATTTGCCTACTATTATTGTGTTTGGGCTCAGCATTGGAGATGTGCACGCTGACGCCCTTGATGATCAAGTCCTCTCCACACAGGGCCTGGGCAACCTGTAAAAGAAGTGGGGAGATTATCACTACAGTCATTATTACAATATCAATAATAAACTACTGATGGTGACTCTCACCTGGTCATCAGCAAATGTGACAAAGGCAAACGCCCGGAAAGGTTTTGGGATAAAGACATCAGTGACTTCGCCATACTGCATGAAGTACTGCCTCAGTTCATCAGTTGTCATGTCCTCTGTGCAGCGGCCAACAAAGATTTTACGGCTCCGCATGGGCTCATCAGGACACGCCTGAGAGGACAAAGAGGCACAGCAATAAACTAGATAATCTACATGAGGTTTCAGTAATGTTTCTGATTAATTCAGACACAGTTATCCAACTTTACATCAACATTTGTGACATACACTTAAGTTTTTTTCTTTCTTTTTCAATAAGAAATTGAGTATTAATGATTAAGACCAAGCAAAAATGTCAGCAGAACAATTCTTCATTCATAATAGTCTGCTGTGACACATTTTACCTTTATTAAAAAAAAATTGAAGCTCCTGTGATTTTGATATTTCACTTGTTGTGAATACATAAAATAAAATAAATAATATATTGTGAGTTTGACAATATTTTGATTCACTGTTCAACCCTAACCCAAAATACCTTTGAGTTGGGAAGTTTGCAGTCACACCATCGTCCATCTATCATGTGCCTCTGAGCGATCACTTTGGTTTGTGTCTCATATTCAGTGAACCGGACAAACCCAAACCCTTTTGAGTTGCCAGTCTTTGCATCTCTCTTGACCTGGAATGGACACAGATGAAATGTATGAACAATACGTTCAATCTTAACTAAACCAGACACATAAAAAATCCTTATTTACACTCTAAGCCTAACAAAGAAATATTCAGAGCCAGACAAGAGGTTACTACCTGCACCATGATGACTTCCCCAAACGTAGTGAAATAATCTTTAAGATCTTGTTCTGTTGTTTTCCAAGGCAGCCCGAGGACAATGAGATCTGATGTCTTCTGAAAGCCCCTTTTTATTTTCACAGCTGAGGCAGCATCTATTTCCTCCATCTTCCTTTTGTTATCTGTGAAGAATAAATAGAATTGAGTTACATTAGGAAAAAGAGACACACATGAACACAGACCCTCTGAACTCCTTAGGATCTGTTGGTAATGATTCAATAAATGGTCAAAAGTATGTGAACACAACATTAATTTCACATTAGGTTGTCTCCTTCCAAAATCATGTACATTAATACGTGGCTATAACTGCTTCCTACTCTGCTGTTAAAGTTTTCTATAAAGTTTTAGAGCCTGGCTGCAGGGATTTGCTCCCATCCAGCCACAAGACCATTAGAGAAGACAGCCATTGATGTTGTTGGATAAAGCCTTGCTTATACCTAAAGTGTTTGAGTCGAGGCTCTGGGCAGGCCAGTCGAGATCTTTCATAGCAAACTTAAAAGACATTTCTTTTTGCGGACCCTGACTTGTACACAGGGGCATTGTCGGATTAAAACAGCAGAGGGTCTTTAATGTCACCACAAGGAAGACAGTATGGTAACTGTAAAAGAATCACTGCATGATTGTTAGGTACATCCAGTAAAATGATGGTGTCCAATACAACAAGACGCTAGTTAAACTTTTAGGTAATTTTGGAGTAGGGCTGCAACAATTAATTGACTTATTGTTTAGTTATTCGCCAGAAAAGCAACTACTTTGATAATCAATTAATTGTTAAGTAATTTTTCCTTGATTCTTCCTGTGTTGGACTCAAAACAAAGATATTTAACCTCCATGGATTTTGAGAAACTGGGAAGGATATTTTACACAATTTTCTGATATTTGATAGACCAAATGATTAATCCTAAAAATAATCTGCAGAAAGACAATAATCACTAGTTGCGGTAGTTTGTGGTTCTAATGAATTGCATTACACCACACAGAGATGTTCTCAATAATTTGACCACACCGATAATATCCCTAACTAACTCAAAATTAGTTAGGGATATTGGGATATGGGTGCATTTCAGCATGTGCAGGGATGAAAAGTCACATGAAATGTGTTGCATTATTCTGTGACATAAATTGATTTTTATTTTGTTTTTTGTGAATATTTTTTGTCCCCCAAAATAAACAATCAAGTGAAACACTAAAATATCCCAATATTCATAACTTATTTTGAGTAGTGTACTGTTTTTTTTCTGTGTCCTGCAGGAGGAACATAATGACAGAATAACAGGCTGAATCAAAACCTAAAGACAAAACTAAGAGAAAAACCTCACATTATAACCTTGATGTAGGTCGGGTGTATTGCAGGGCTGATGTATCAGGTAGCATTAGCTTTGCATTACCACATACTTTTGATCATATAATACACAGTGAAGATGATAGGAAAATCTAAACGACACCATCACCTGCCTCACCTTTGGGGTAATTGACGACATAGACCAAGTTTCCCCAGTCGTTCTCTGGTGCATGCAGGACCCCCTCCAGAAGCCGGACCCCCCTCATGCACTGGGACTCTGGGTTCCTGTACCGCAGCCCGCACGCCCCTGGAAACTGAGCCGCTACCGATGACAGCAAAACAGTGCCGTCGTCCTCCGATGGGATCTCCATGGGCTCCTCGTTTTCATCCTCAGCTACACGAATGTACAACTCCGACATGGTGTCCGAATGGCTGAGCGCTGGCCCAAGTGGAATCAGCTGATGGAGCTCAAGTTCCCACTAAACACCTTTGTGATGCACACGGGTTTGCGGCGTCGATCTCTGCCGAAGTTTACTTCTGTTAGCTGAGTGACGCAACTGAAATGCAATAGCAGTCAAACGCAGATAGACACACTTAATGAAGGGATAACACTCACTCCACAACTCTCTAACATTTAATAGCTTGCGGTCATTAATACTCTAAGTTGAATGTTCTTCTCCGCGGGCAGCACGCGTAAACAAGTTAGCCAGCTAGCTAGCTAACAAGCTAGCAAACTCCAGACCGCTTGAAAAATGAATGACCATCCAGTTTCCCGCTGCGTTTACTGTCAACAAAAACACGAGTCTTCTTTTTGTCTACGTTCGTGTGGGCGAAAACTGCTCACAAATGACAACATCGACGAGGTATCTTATTCGATTAAATTAAAGTACGAAATGGTCAGTCCACAGTGAATACTTGCAGCGGTACGCGGCTAACCTCTGTAACCTCAGGCTAGCTAACAAAATGGCTGCGGATCTTGGAGAGATGACATCATCTGGTTGGGAGGGCACACTGTTCATTTTTGTAGGGAGGCCAAAGTTAAAAATAACAACATTCAGTGAATAGTTTGACTTCAGATCACCAGTTGTCGTTTAAATCGTTATACATTGCGTTTAAACGTTACGTGGTGAAGCTTATTGACTTTGCCGTGTTTTATAACTTGTCAGAGGCAAAGTTAAAAGCTCGTGATTCACCCTTTGAATTCGAACCATAAGGAATCACCTTAAAAGCCCAAACAAAAGGTGCGCACTGAGAAATTCTGTTGAAAAATATCATGTGTTTAACACGATGCAATCATGTGAAAAAATACGTTTTAATTTATCTTTTTGGCTTTTTCGTTCAAAAATGGTTTACATGTTCAGACAACAGACAATACGACATATGATGCAATATGATGGTGATATGTGTCATAGGTTTAAAATCATAAAACCTGGCCCACCAGTATTAACAAGCCAGTCTGTGCCCAGAACATTGTTTTGCATCTTTGACTTGTATCCCAATAAACTTTCTTGCCTTTACTAGATTAAACTGTATTATTGCTTAGAGGTGACCTGGTTTTGTTATCAAGCTTAAAACAAGACTTACAGCTCCAGCTTTGTGTCAAATTTTAGATTTTAATGGCAGTGACAGAATTTCATGCCCAAACAAAATAAATGAACAAACTCCTTAGTTATCATGACTGAATAAACAAATTGAGCTTAGGACAACTCAATTTAATACTTTTTCACTTGTTATGTGGCGGACCCAGCCACCTTTCTAACTTCAAATATTGTTCTTGGGACCTTATTTTTTTCATTCATAATACACCATCTACACAATTAGGGTTACTCTACAACTGACTTAAAACCTGTTTTTCACACATGCTTGAGACAATGACCATTCTTTGTAACTTTTTTTGTCACTGGCCTTTCATATGTCAAAGCAAACGCACCTGTTTTATTTCCCCTCCCCCGTGACATCTGCCCGCTCATCTACAAATAGGCTGGGGTTTGACTGCTCGCGGGTGATCTCGTCAGCGGAAGTGGCATGGACCGGATAAGATTTGGCATCCTGCTTAAAACTATGTGAGTACCATATGTTGTACAAAGGTTGAATCATACTTTCTTTAAAATATAAGCTCAATTCTATCTCTATTCGACAGTGTTTTACAGGGTTTAGTCTTGAGGGATGTGTTTTCCATTCAGAAACGAGAATGGATTGATACCCCAGCTGCAAAATTATCAGGTAACCCTTTATTTTCTAATGGCATGTGATTGTTAACTCTACCCAGTCACATGATTTGAGAATAAGTTTGCATTTTCAGAAGGAGATGTGGCATGTTTTACTGAATACATGGAGATGTGGATCCACAGTGCGAGGATTGAAGGGTTGGGAACCTGGCTGTCTGGGGCCTTGCAGATCCAAGGTAGTTATTCATGACTCAGAAGAGATTATATTGAGATTAAATATGTAAATATGTGTCTTCTGAATCATCTTTTGCTTTCCAAAAGCCAACATTGCATCTCTGGATCACCTAAACCTCCAGCTGACTGCCTGTGGGTTCTCTCTGCACAAAGACCCTGACGAGAACTTTATTTTTAGAGTCAGCTACACTGGATGTTTTGTTCAGCAACAGGTATGTCACTCAAGAAATATCCATACATATTGACTTTTGTAGCTGAGCTTGGTGGTGATAATCCTCTGGTGGTACATTGATTGTTCAGCATGGTTACCATGTCCTGACACTGAATCTGGTGAGGAGGATTAACCGATTTGGAGGCAGACCTCGCAGTTTAATGATGACGTGTCCCATGGTTCCTGTGGGGCTCAGCAGAGAGCAGATCCAGTGCGACCCAGACTATATCCAGGTAACAACTGACTTCATCATGTGTACTGTAGACATAATTTTTCTCTGTTTTAGCCAAGTATTTTGCTTATTCTGATAAGATTTGTGTGCGTCCGTAGGTGACCAGACCAGTTCCCTCTGACAGCTGGGATAACGAGGTACTAACTGAAAACAATCCTTAAAATCAGCCCTTCAAAATATGATTGCATTTTAAATCTAAACAAATATGTTTGTACATGTGTTTGGCCAAGACATACAAACAGACAAGATGAATCTGTCTGATGGTGCACGTTTGGTTGTGCATTACAGTTGCATTGGTCTCTGTCTCTGAGCGATCACCTCATTGTAGCTCTGGAGGATGCCAGCCTGATCCAGATGAACACTGACATGAGGGGACCAGACATCACAGTTCAAGGCCGGAGGAGGGAGGTCTTGAGCCCCGTCAAAGTAAGAGGCCTCACAGCTCACACAGCACACTGCCACCTAGTGACCAACAGAAGCATTACAGCTAATACTCAGTGTCTGGTTGACACAGGTGATGGAAACTGAAGGGGAATTCTTGGCTCTGAAGCTGGTCAGCGGTCAGTATGCCTACAGTATGGAAGCCACATGTCCAAAAGGTGGGTAGTAAAAGTGTTTCGGTAAAGGTACAGAAAAACAGATAGATTACAAATACATTCAGTAAAAAGAGGATTACTCACAGGATTACAATTTAGGAGTAATGAATGACACACTAGTCTGTAACTATGCACATGCACACACTCTGGTTTTCAGTGAAACCAAATACACACTTGTGTATTCTTATAGAACACACACTTCATCTTACTGATGTTTATTTTCTCTTGTCCTCATTTGCATATGTTTGGTATGGAGGTAATCCAAAAGTAACAGAAAATAATCAAGTTACATTACTTTAAAGGAGCACTATTTAGTTTTGAAGAAGAAATTCAAACTCAACAAAAAATAAATAAGGTTTGAAGCATTTTTTTTAAGTTTAAGCATTAAAAATTCAGTCAATGAAGACATTTCTCTTCTGATGAACAGAACATCTCTTTCCTGTTGCTTTTATTAAAATGAATACATATCTTATTATGCATTTAATAACAATGAATTATGATTTTAGCAGGTACTGGATCTAAGGACAGAACAATGCCTTGTTAGGGTCATTAGGATCCTTTATTATGCACTCAAGATGAAAATCATATTTTATAAGATGGTCATATGTTTTATGATGTAAACGCTTAACCTAATCATTTATGGTTGTGTCTATTAGTATTGTGTTGACCTGAGCAAAATTAATTTATGGGCAATACAGAACATCTATTCTAATCTGAAAAGTAGCAAATAATTTGATTTGTCAAACAAAGACCACTACATCAAAAATCATCAAAATTGTAAGTGTACTTGGTTACGTTCTGATAACCGGTAACACATTTTATCCCTGATGTGAATTTCAGTCAGCACGTCCACAGCAGAGGAGACGGTGCTGCACATTTTCAAGCGACACATGGGTCTGACCAAACGAGGCAGCCACGACAACGAAGCACTGACAGTCAGTAACGTGTCGGTGAAACAGACAGACGACCTCACTGTGCACGAGACCAGTGAGTTTGTGACACTGATCATCCCCACAGCCCAGATACTCCAGACCAAGGTTAGTGCTGAAACAACAGGTCTTACAGTTAATGTATGTACTGGCTGACTCTTCCTATAAGGAGTCATTACAGCGTTGGACGTCTAAGGCAGGTTTGTTTTACAGGCCTGCGCAGACAGCAAACAACTCCTGCAGCCGTTCTACAGGGTGGATGTTGTGCTCACCTTCAAAGAGACAAATCACAAAATGCACTGGACCATGGAGAACACACTGCCATGCACAGGTGAGTGTGCTGCTGATGAACACAGTAAAACTAAAGTGGTGATTAATTATTGGAGGATATTTTGACCACTAGCCATTGAAAGGCTTTTACTGTAGTTACGCCGGGCACTTCTGTTTGTTGCTCAGTCAACCAATCATTTAACTTTATGTGGCACCTCTCAGACAATTTAAAGTGAGATAAAAGTTCAAACAAAAGTGACTGACGGAAAGAAATAACGCTAAAATGAAATGATAACATAATCATATATATACACATCTCTTTATTTTATTTGTTAATTTTCTCTTACTTTTTGTAACATTTCCACTTTTTTGTCTTTTTTTTGTTTTCCATTTGATGTAATGTCTCATTGGTATGTATTTCTGTGTAAAATTGTTAATAAGGACAGCAACAAACTACTGTAACTACTTCATTATACAAAATATACATATAATTCATAAGTAGTGAAAGTATAAAGGACTAAAACCTAAAATAGATTAGAACAAGACTGAATCTTCATGCTATTAAGATGCTAATATATTTACTTGTATCCACATTAACTTTCCTTCTTTTACCAGATTCTGGTTCGTTACCAACCTTATAACAGTCCTTACAAAAAACTTTAATTTTACCTCTTTTTTCTTAACTTGCAATCTCACTATCAACTATATCATCAATATGCTTGCTTGCACTTACAATTCTTACAGTCACAATAATATACAAATGTTCGCATTTTTGTGTTATGGATCCCCTACAGACATCTGAAAATACTCTGAATGAAATAATTATTTGGATCTTATATGGTTTTACCATTAAAAAAGTTAAGTTAAAAATATTTTAAGATTCTTGAAATGACATCTACCCCATCCATCGTAAGTTACATACTGGATCAGGACCGGCTTCCAAGCTAGTTGTCGTGACACAAAGTCAGCTCGTATGGACACGTGTTAAAGTTAGTTAGTTAGTTAGTCATGGCACAACAATCAATCAACCATTCTCCAACAAACACAGATGTTTGTTTGGTGTGCCTTGAGTGTCTGTCCTGGTCTGGTCATGTTTTACACCTTAACAAAGTCCTTGTGAAGCGTTAGTGAAAAGGTTATAAGGCCCTTATAACTAAGTCCTTATAAAGATGCCTATTAACATTAATAAGACTATATTAGTATTGATAATAGCACATTGAACATGTTTGTTGTGAGTTTTTAAGACATTTGTGAGCACTTACCAGAACAATTGTGATTCCAAGCCAAGGAATCTTGAATCATATCGCATTTGCAGTATCTATCAAAATAATCGAAATATGACTTTTTCATGTCGAGCCCCTGACCATAATGCCAGACTAATTTGCACACACCTGTTGCCAAAAACCTTAAAGTGACCATCAGTTGCTTACCTTGAGAGTCGCAGTCCACGTAATTGGTATTTTGAAGCCTCATAGGTGATGTCACCTTTTCCAACACCCTGCTGCACCGTTCTGCTGGGAGAGAAGACTACAAAACCAGATCTGTCTTCTCACGACTAATATGAAAAATGATCGATAGATAGATATCCACTTCAGTCTCCATTTTCATTTGAAGTCAACTCTTTGACCTGTTATGTTAAGTTAACTGTTTTGTTTGGATTTGTTTGAACAGTCTGCCGACTGTAAAATGAAACAAGCTTTCCCCCTTCAACACATGAACGTGAAAACAGCCTTCTATTTCAAACTCTGCACAGACCTCATCCTGCACAGTGGCGGCGGTCAAACATTCAAGAGACCTAACATTAAAGGGGCACTATGTAGTTTTGCAGAAGGAATTCAAACAGAGAATTTTAATATTTACAATATTAATGAGGTAATAACACAAACTCAGAAATATTTCTTTTGATCAAATAATTGAATAAACACGCTGTTCTCAGAGCAAAATAAGGTTCCCAGAACACAGTTTGAAGCTAGAAAGGTGGCAGGGTCCGCCAAATATAAACAAAGTAGTAGCAATAATAATAGTAATAATAATAATAATAATAATAATAATAATAATAATAATAATAATAATAATAATGAAAATAATGATAATAATAACAACACAAGGATCTACTAGTTTATGGTGTTGCTGCATAGAAACTGTGTTGTTATGGAGGAAGTTTGTAAAATTGTGCATAAAATCCACATTATCAAATGAAATATCTAAATAAAAATGTAATAATATAAATATTGCTTTTGGATGTTACTAATTTCACCTTCACTAAAATCATGCATTCGTACCTCTACAGTCAGGCCTGCTGCGTCACACATCATATCCTCTCCTGGTCCAAACGCCACAGTCCCGTCCACACTCAACTCTGAACATGAGAATTTAAGTACAGAACAGCCGTCGTTGGACCGCGCCACGGCGCCTGCAGGGAAACTAAACGAGACGGCTCCGCTCAAAGAGACGACTGCGGAGTTTTCCACAACTGAATCACCTCACACACAGATGGAGACCCACAGTTTTGATCTCCACACTGATGAGACGTCGAAGGGTCAAAGTGGAAATTTGTCTTCCGGCAACATTACGTCCGTTAATGCAACTGACACAAGCTTTTTTGATTTTCTAAATGAAACCACAGATGCTTCCTCAGAGCGAGGCTTCAGTGACTCATCAGAGGCATCTTTCCTCAGAACGGATCCACCTGATCAAGAGTATCAACAATTCAACACAACAGATAGGAACGAGAACCAGCCGAAGCAGAGGAGACTGAAGTGGATGTGGGAAGAATAGAAAGCTGACAAAAATACAGCAAAATACATTATCATTAAATGAAATTTTCTTTGTTTTGTGTTTTAAAAGTCACGCTAGACTTCAAATGCAGGTTCAGTGTAGTGACAGCACAATGCTTTAAGGCCTTTTGATTCACTTCTTTTGGTGTCACGTGTTGCATCTATGTCTGTTTGCAGTCTTTAAAGGTGATGCTGTGGGCAGTCAGCGCTGTGAAGGTTGATTATACAAGCAGAAATACAGCCAGACCTCTGCCAGCCGGTGCCTCGGGGCGGACATTATCCAGACACAGACGAGGCAGGCGTTAAATAAACACGTCTCCATCAGAGCGGCACAACAGGCTGACGTAGAGAGGAGCCTGCAGTTGTTACAGCCGATGCCACCGTCCGGAGAAACCTCAGTTTCACTGACTGTCTGCTTGTCAGGGATGAATTTTAGACATTTAAGAGTTTTATGCTTCTCAGGTGGAGACTGGGGTTGAACAAGTGCATTTTTTCTTCTTCTTCTGTTTAAAACATAAATTCATTTTCTGACAAAACCTCATTTGAGCTGTCGTGGTGCCACTTTCCTGCAGTACACTGAACCAGCAAGAGAGGGCACTATTGAATGAGTTTTCAACAAACCCTCGAGATGGGTCGGCAGCCCGTCTGCAGCTGCTCTTGTCCAAATTAACCACTCATACACATTTTTGCGGTAGTAGCAATTTTTTTGTTTGTTTCCTTAGCTTTTTATTGTTTTGTTTTTTTGTTATAGTTTGTCATGTGAGCTGTATGTGATCGTAAACTGCCACAGAGCAATGCAACATTTACCAGAAAGAGAAGTTTGGGACAGTCATTTCTGCCAGTATAGTTAATGAACTTCTTTAAAAATGAACTTCTTAACTGTCTCTCATATAGAATCACAGCTACGACTCAGATCTTTTTTACTAAAATGACATAAGATGTTTCAGTTTTATTCCCTCACCCCCCCTCCTTTTTTTTTCACCTCTGTTATTGTGACCTCCTGGTATGCACCAAAGCGTCTGTAAATGATAACAGCGCAGTGTTACGCAGTTACATGCATCATATACAATGGGCTGTGGGGCAGAAAATCTAAACTTCCTTGTGCCTTTGGTCCCCATCTGCTCAGTGAACTTATGAGCAGGAAATGGAATAAGTGGTGCAAAAAGCACGCCAACATCCCCGGCTCTTTCATGTGGCCTCCGTCGGTCATTACCCTATCTGTACCGACTGTTAACTGTCTTTACAAAGTTAAAAATCCCTTTCATGTTTCACTGTTTCTTTTTTGTTTTAATTTCAGTCAGAGCATATGGTTTGCACATCTGGGAGATGCTAAGCATGGTGGCACCCAACCCCCCCCCTACACCCCCACCCACACACACACTGCTTCTGTGAAGTGATCCATATATGGTCTTCATTGTTATTGCTCATAATCACTCATGATTATTATAAACAAGTCCTGTCTTGATTGGACGCTTTGAGTTTGCTGTGAAAAGATGCTCAATAATGCGGACTTCCAGGATTTCAAACAAACACGAGAGCTTTGAATTGACTCTGAATCATACTAGAAGTATTTTTCTTAACTGTCTCCTGCAACTGAATTTACCACCTGTGACTAATCCCTGTCCCCTGACAGGCACGGTTGTGTGAGGTTGACATCATTTTTTGAACGAGGAACCATCTGCAGAGACATTTACTGTAAGTTCTCTCGGGGACTCTTGATTAGATCTCCCTGCAGAAACCACCGTGATGCTGCAAAAATGAAACATTTCTAGTTTTTGTTCAGTGCTGAAGTGGTCACACGACGAGGCCCGGTGACGATCTGAGCAGCTTAGTGCCATGTGACCGCAAACAAGCAATCAGATCAGATCAGGAAATTTGATAAGTGCATCTCATCTCGACTCGTCTGAGAATAACCACATTTGAACCAACGTAATAGAAGGAGAGTGTCATTAACTGACTGGCGATTTAATGACACCGAAATGAAGTCAAAATTACTATTGTGGACAACTTTGGGTCATTAAATGCCACTTCAGCATCCTCTGCTCTCCGGCTCCCGGCTCTCAGCACCATGTTTTGGCGAGGCAGACGGGATTTCATGCCACTGGAGAGACGCAGGGGAGGAAGAGGGGGAGGGAGGAAGGCTTTGTGTGGCTTTGAGTGGTTTGCTGGGCCTCTTCATCTCGCTCGGCGGGTAATTACAGAATCATGGGTCAACCACGCATGTAACCACGGTTGCGTTGCACAGTAGCAGATGTGCTCATGACATTATCCAGCGCCAGAGCAAAAGGTAAATAAAAACAGATGCAGCTGGTTGCTACGGACCTTCGCCAAACTTGCGTATACCCCTAATTGTTCCCATGTGGGCCTGCTGAGCTGGAGTAGTAAAAGGGGGCGGGTATGCCCTGTTTAAGATATGCCCGTGTTTCTCAACGGGAGGAATTTATGAATGGGACAACCAGCCTCTGATGGTGGTTGTGGTGGTGTGTGTTTATATGTGTGTTTATGTGTGTATCTGGCATCCAGTGGAGGGGCAAATATCTTCTGTGGAAGTTCAGTTTCCCTCATTCTCTCATCATTTTCTCCTTTCTCCTGAGGAGAAAACATCACTACTGTCCTCAAAGCCTTCGCCCCTCAGTCTCAAAGGACAATTGCACCCAAAAATGAAAATTCAGTTATGATCACCCCCACGCCCATGGACAGTTGGGTAAAGTTCTGTCGTCCACAAAACATTTCTGGAGCTTCACAACAAAACAGCGTTGCAGCATTTTCCTAGACAGCTGAAGTAGATGAAGACCACTTCACACCGAAGTAAAAAAATCTCAACTTTAAAAAAAATTAAAAATGGCTCCATACACACATGTCTGGTGTAATCCAAGTTTCTGGAATACCTGAGATCCCAAACTGATGAAAAAAGATGTTATTTACACCCTCGATTAGCGGCCACAGTGAAGTTTTAAGTTTAAAAAAGAGTGTAAAAAGCGGCATTTTGTCTCTTTTTCCGATTGTTTTTTTTTTTTACATTTTTAAACAGTCCAGATCTGCATCGATTGTGTCGGAGAATGCTGCGACGCTGTTTTGCTGTGAAGCTCCAGAAATGTTTTGTGGACTACAAAACTTCACCTAGCTTTCCGTTGGCATGGAGGTGAGTAGATAATGACCAAATTTACATTTTTGGGTGAACTGATCCTTTAAAGGCCCAACGGTTTTTATGGTTTCTTTGTCCAACCGTGCTTTCGATGTGTGTGCGTGACACTACACAATGTCAGGGAGGTCCCTGGTTGGACCTGAGCCAGGGCTGCTGCAGGCCAGATGAAAAATTGAGGAAGAGGCTCGATTTCAGTGATATCCTGTCTTTGCTCGGGTGAGATACGGTGTAGTGGCGTGCGACTGTACGTGTGTGTCTGCGGGTTCACAGGTGTGTTTATTGCAGAGTGTGTACGGTTTTGACTCACAGGTTTACGGTTAAAGGAGGCCTCAGGTCGGACTTGAAATTCCTGATTTCGCTGCCTTTTGTAATCATTCGATGAACAGTTCGACGTCAGTGTTGCTTCTGCTATGTGTTTTAACACACACACACACACACACACACACGCGTCTTACACTATGAAGCTCGCTGCCAACAGCGCGTGCCTCCTCTCCCTCTCTCATTAACCGCAACTGTCAGATCCTCCAGATGAGGAGCAATTAAACCAGATAATAAACACTCGCCATCAATTCCTGTTTGTTGATGTTGTTGTTGTTGTTGTTGTTGATGTCGACGAGCTGGGGGCTCCTCTCCTGCCACCTTAGTGCTAACTAGTACTTGAGTAACACACGAGAGCAGCGAGGGGAGAGTCCTTCATAACACCGAAAAGGCCTCTACCTGCTGCATGTACGGCAACACCAGGCTAGATAATAAAAAAGGCACAGTGAATGTTAACAATTAGATCCTAATCAGACACAGCTCACAGAGGCTGCTCTTTTATCCCCAGGCTTCACAGAAAAGGCAAACAAAGCGCTGCAAACTGTCAAGATAAAACACTACTTGGGATTGGTCGTGTCTTAGGGCTTCTTAAAGGGCAGTAATCTTTGCCGCGCGCTGCTTTCTGAGACGACGTGCTGTAAAGACTCCTGTGTTTGCTCTTGTATTGGAGTGATAAGGCCGCTCCTCATCACGCCTCGCTTCTGACGAGGCTCATCTCCCCTGGCGATGAGAAGATGGGGCGGTGTTCGCGGGGGCAGAGAGGGCAGCCGTGGAGGGTTTTTTCTTTTACACAGTAGAATAGATTATCTGGCGATGACAGAAAAAGGGCAAAAAAAGAAAGTGCCGAATGAAAGTTGAACTTGAAGCTTTTTTCTGTTATCTTGAGGAACATCCTGAATTACAAATTACTCTGCTAATTTATCATTTCACTCCTCTAGCATGTTACACTCACGATGGACAGTTTTTTCAAAAAGATCTTCCTTGGCAGTTATTACCCACAATGCAACTTGATTGCCAACACTTTGGTTGAAGATTTAGCTCAAGTCTTTGTAACTCCACACCACCATTTATAATATATATTTTTTATTTTTAAACTTGTAGTTTTCACAATAGCCAGCACTGCACATTTCATGTTCAATTTTCAGTGTTATGTTGTTCTTTTGGTCTGGTTAGGTTAAGCCACAAAAAAACTTGGTTAAGGTTATAAAAAGATCATGTTCTGGCTTACCTTTCGTTCTGTTGCCACAAACAGAGCTGGAAATATAAAAATGTATCCAGTGGGTTCGTAATTACAATTGTTGAAACAGCCAGCAGTCTCGCCTTGCTATGTAGCCAAATTTTTCCGTTTATCTTACCAATAACACAGTTGAAAAAGTTACTAACCACTGGTATGAAATATGTGGTTTCATGCTTACAAATGTTGAAACACCGTCTCAAACAGTGGTCTCAAGCTTGGCAGCCGTCTTGCCTAGATGTGTACTCGAAAACATATGGTTTTGTTTTCCACTAACGCAGCTAGAAAAGATCTTGACGTCTCATTTAAAATATCCAATGGTTTCACTCTTATGGATGTTGAAATCTCAATCTCAAACTTAAGTCTTTCGTCAAACATACCCAGTGGTGTCACAGTTACGATTGTCTAAATGCCATCTCGAACAGTGATCTCTCACTCAAAATATTCAGTGGTTTCACGCTTACAATTGTTGAAAAAAAAAACAAAAAAAAAAAAACACTTACCCAGTAGTCTCTTGCGATAAAAAAATCCAGTGGTTTCATGCTTACAAATGCTGAAACACAGGTCGGACAGTGGTCTCTCATCAAAAATATTCAGTGGTTTCATGCTTCCAATTGTTGAAAAAAAAAGAAACTCAAACAGCGGTCTCTTGTTAAAAATGTCCAGTGGTTTCACCCTTCCAAGTCTTTATACACCATCTTGCACAGTGGTCTTTTGTTAAAACTATTCAGTGGTTTCGTGCTTACAAATGTTGAAACACAGGTCGGACATTGGTCTCTCATCAAAAATATTCAGTGGTTTCATGCTTCCAATTGTTGAAAAAAAAAGAAACTCAAACAGTGGTCTCTTGCAAAAAATGTCCATTGGTTTCGTGCTTAAAACTGTTGAAACTCCATCTCAAAAAGTGGTTTCTCATTAAAAATGTCCGATTGTTTCACCCTATCCAGTGGTTTCACGCGTACAAATGTTGAAAAACAGGTCGGACAGTGGTCTCTCATCAAACTGTGTTTTTACGCTTCCAAGTGATAAAATGCCGTCTTGAACAGTGGTCTCTCGTTAAAGATATCCAGTGGTTTGCTGCTTACAAATGTTGAAACACCATTTCAAACAGTGCTCTCTTTTTGGCTGCTGTCTCACCTCGCTGTGGAGTCACTTGCACACACTTGCACTTTACTGCATCTTTTTGCACTCCTGGTTAGATGCTAACTGCATTTTGTTGTCTCTGTGCTTGTACCGTGCACAATGACAATAAAGTTGAATCGAAGTGGACTGTCGCTCGGCGGCTGCCTTGCAGTCATCTCGTCTTGCCACCTCCATTTCCTCATGACAGTCAGCTCTCTGACTCTCTCTCTGGGGGCACTAGAGACTTTTTCACTTTTTCACCTATGCAGTACCACACGACCTGTAAACAGACTCTGTGAAAAGGTAAACTCTTTTCCTCTTTAGTGTGCACTTCTATGATAAGTAAAGTCGATGACATTTTGACCCTGCGTTTGTTGTATTGCGATGAACTCCAGCTGACCTCAAGCATGAGGCAAATGTGCATGTACAGTCTTGATTGTTCAGCTTGTGGAAAAAAAAGAGGCCTGGGATGGTTTTCCACTTAAAATTGAGGGCTGGACCAAGTATTCTTAGGAATTTAAAGACAATACCCTTTCTTTCAAAGGCTATAAAAACATGTATACAGCTGTACAAGGAGTTTCCTGATCCAAAGGCAAAATATGGTGTCAGATATTCCTATTACAAATCAGGATGGCGTGGCTTGGAAAGTAATGTAGGAGATGAATCTGCATGCCTGTTCAGAAAAGGCAGAAAAAACTGATCCGATTTCCCTTTCTCCGTGGAAAAATGGACGTGGCCTCTTGTTTTGAAACCATATTTCCCTCAAAAACACTCTGAAAACTAAACAAAATTGACAGTGCTGGATTTATTGTCTTCAGCTCTTTTGTCTTCGGTGGCCACTGTTTGCGCCTTTGCCATGGAAACGGCGGGGTTATTTATCTTTACAGCCCTTTTACAATAACGTCCCTTTCCTGACCAAACAACAGAGGAAATATCAGGTCAAGCCTCTTCCCCCTTCTAATGATCAGGTCAATTTGGCCTCAGTATTTCAGACAGCTCATGCACATTCACATGTCTGCCCACACGCAGCCGCGCTATTGATGAGAAACGCTCAGTTTATGAATAAGATTTCCGTCTTGTCGCTGTGTGTTTGTTTCTCCTTCTTCTTCTTTTCTTTTTTTAGACTTGTTTTATAATGGTTAAGGAAAAGGGAGGTGATGGTTTTCTATTTATGCTCTGGATGTAGGAAGGCTCAAAGCAGAAACACTAGATGGAGACAGAGAAAACTGACTCCCAGGTTGTGTTTCAGACGTCAGGTCTGAGAATACAGTTCACGGACAAATACGCTCACGAAGAAAAGCATTGAAGGTATTGTCCCTGTTTCAATAAACGCTCAAACATGCATTTGGTGTTAAGCAGATGACTCATCGTGCGCAGAAATTTGGAGATCTTAATGAATTTTACTTGCTCTGAGTGCTGTATTTTTCCTCTTCACAGGATAAATCTAATAATACACTTTTCGCAGATAAAATGTGCTCTGTGCAGTCATCTGCGAACGTCTTGCAAATCCTTGTGACTTGTGTATACTCCAGTATACTCTAGCTGTCGGGTGCTGTCCCCTTCTTAGCATGGGGGAGACGAGCAATTACTCCTTTTAAGGAGCTGTTCTCATGGAAGTTGCCTAGAGTCTACGCAGACTACTTTCCTCAGTCCACATAAACAGTGCAGATAATAGAAGAAACTGACAATTTAGATGAGGTGGAATAGGCATAAAAGCATGAGGTGCGTAGAAAGTGCATGTCACAATTAAATTACTTAATGGGTGAAAGTCCCACGATAGATCACATGTAATTTACATCAAGAGTCACTGTAATAAAGACTTTGTAAAACTTACATTGAAATTCAATTAGAGTGTTGAATGCATAACCAAAGCCGTGAAAAATGAACTCATTGGGGGTCCCTTTTCATTACTGCCCCGAGGCAAAAGAGACCATTAATTTAATACATTCCATGTTTTTTCACATGAGCATTTTTAAGTTAGTGCACATTTCCGTCCTAATGTATCTAATACAAAGAGAGAGCCTGCCAAAGACTGCATTATACAAGCAGCAAAGAACCCCCCCACCCCCCACCACCCCCCCTCCAGTTGTTACCTTGAGTAGTCCAAGACCACTTTCAATCAGTCAAGCTTGAAAAACGACCCGGCCCTAAAAAAAACAAAACAACAAAAGAAGAAATTATGATATTGTTTTATTGATTCATAGTGCGGTGAATATTCCTGTACTGCAGGTGCCGCCCCTGGCACGGAGGCAGTGGCGCTGACTTTGACTGTAAACAGTTAAACGGCACGTCTTAATTAAGATATTACTGTTTTATCTCAGAGCAGTGGATCTGCACCTTTCAGTCAACCACAAAGTCAAAACAAAACAGGGACCCCTTCAGATGTTCCACCCTTAAGAGGAGTGCTAATTAAAAGACTATTTCATTAACTGTTCCAGCTTGGTAAATATAAGTTTACTAGGGGTCAATAGACTTTACAACACATAATGATTTGGAATATAATTACCGCGTAAAGGGAGCCATGAAAATACCTTCAAAATAAAGCAAAGTTGTTTGTCGGCCCGACAATGACCCACCGTGTCAGTCTTGGTTAACAGAGTTCAGAGGGCAGGTCGTGTTAGCTGCGATCAGCTTGATGCACCAGCAGTTTATCAACCTCCTCTCCACCTTTATACAGTGCACACGGCTGCCGTTTGGTTAGTGCCTAGGGAGCCACAATAAACCACAGGCGGCGGTACTTTTGTTCAGTCTTGTTGCAAAACAGGTGAGGTAATTACAAGCTAGTTAATATTATCTATAGTATTGTTGTTCTGCCGAGAGAAAACGCAAAAAAAACAAAAAAAACAAAGAAGCTCTCTGTAGTTTTGTTGGAGAAATTCAAATTGTTTTAATATTTACAGTATCAAAGAAATAATAATACAAAGTTAGAAATATGATTTTTTTTTCATAATTGAATAAACAAGCCGTTTCAGAGGGGAAATTAGGTCCACAGCACAGAAAGGTGGCAGGGTCCGCCAAATATAAACAAGGTAAAACAGTATGAAATTGTGTTGTGCTTTAAGGTCAGTTTGTTTATTCAGTCATGAGAATGAACAGAGTGTATTTAATTAGTTTGTTTAGTCATTAAAAAGAATCTTTCTCTTCTCTGATTAAAATATCTTCCCCACATCTACGTAGAAATATCACCTAATCCTGAAAACTTTATAAATGTGTGTTTCCATGCTGAGGAAGAACAGTAAATGCAGATGTTCACACGTAGAAATTAGTTTCAATTGTTCATGGTCTTGCTCGAGTCCCCCCCCCCCCATTGTTTTTCCACTTGGCTGCTAATGAAATCAGCTCATAGAACAATGCTTCATATAGTCAACAATCCCTTTAATGAGCGGATGTAATGTAAACAGCAGTGCTGCATGTGAAAAGTCATAAACACGTATGTATTTTTTTTAGGGCAAAGATGAGAGTGGCGCTGAAGCCGGTCCGGGCGAGTCCTGGCGAAGCAGGGAAGAGAAAAGCATGTATTATTCATTGAAAAACTGTGAATGTTAGTGCTGCTTTTCCTTGTTTCAGCACGCATTTTTCCATTTGTCTTGTGATGCTAAATTTTTAACGTTTTCCCCACATCGCATTGATGTTGCATATAATTAGTGACTTTACAGCAAAATCACTTCTGACACCACTGTGTTTGCAAATTAGAATACTTCAGATAGGGGGAAATTCAGCTGGGAGAGTGGAGCGAGGAGCAAGCCTAAATATTATATGCACCGTCCCGGAAAAAGTGACAAAATCATTTGAATTAACAGAAAAGATGAGAAAGCTAATTGAAAACTCTTGGTTTATTTATATACGTTTAGAAAGCTCATCATGCTTTCAAGAGCAGGATGTGCCCTCTGCAAACACGACACCGTATCCTACGCAGAAAAAGGCAGGAAACGCTGAAGTGCATATTTGATTTATTTATTTTCACCCAGACGGATACTCAGAGCTTTATACAGATTTTGCCATTTGGAGGTTGAAATAATGGATGGGGCGCTCATCCATTTTTAATTCCTCCATGTTGTGTGAAGGGTAAACATGCTGTTTGAGATGTCTTTTCTCTTCTGAACTGTGTTTTCTCATTATGAGCCTGTGTATAGGGAGCAAAAAGTAGTCACGAAAGTGCTTGAAGTGTGTTGCAACAAGTCATTGAGGGTGCCTTTCCAATAATGCCTATTCCCAAATGCGGCTCACTTCTGAAGAGCAACAAAAAGCTTCCATAGGTGCTCCTTGTCGCATTATATATACAAGAACAAATGCAATGATGGTTGTGATTTTCCTTTAATTAATTTGTAGTGCTCAGTGATCTAAGGACAGGGATCTTTGTTGACAGACCATCCACCCATGGGAAGTTATTCTGCGAGTAATACAGTGCAACAGCAGCTCTCAGTTTGGACCCAGACACCAGCCCACAGATCCGCTGATAATTTGGAATCATTTTTAATAAGTCGTAATTACACAGAGGGTCTGATTGTGCTCTGCAGCCCTTGAAAATGAAATATGTTACATTGGGGCCTGATGGTAAAGGATATTGCTTGCCGTTCATACATAATTGAGCGATCTTGAATGTCAAACCAGTGGGAGAAAATGCAACAGAAGCAACAGTACACCTCACCACAAAGCTACACAGCATCCTCTCCACTCTGAGCCAGCCGGCAGAGAGGAACATGTGTTATGTGGTGTACCAAAGTGCCCGAAGGAGGTGTACATTGACAGGTTTTGTATTCAGGAGTGCTTTCCCCAAACTGCTGCTCTTTAGGTAACTACTGCTGCGGTTCTTAAATCGAAAAAAAGCCTCCTATTTTAGGACCAAACCGGGTGCAAATCATGTGTTTTACCCTTAACAGACAATTAAATCGGCTGAAAAAGGATATTTAGAGATGCAAACGTCTTCTGTCTGTCACATTTTCCTTCCGGCCTCGTCCTCTCTGATGGAGGGTGGAGGTCTGGCAGGAGGAAGAGAGTTGTCTGTAAGCAGATAACCTGACTTTGTTAGTAAATGAAATACAAAAGGAGCTCGGGGACGGGAGCGTTTTATTTCCTCCTCCTCTTTATAGATAAATGACTTGCTGTCTCCAGAGCAAAGAGCCATCTTTATATTTTTGACGTTTTCCTGTTTAATGCGTTGTATATCTTGCGCGGCCCATCTTTATGCTCTGCCTTCTTGCATTTTCTTTTAAGGCTCAAATGCAGTTATTGATGCGCTGCCTCTAGTACATTATGCATTATTTGTTAGTAAGTACCATTTTTGCATACTGACGGTAACAAGAAAATGCACGTATGGAAATTCTAATATAAATTGACTTATATGTATAGGCCCAGACTCTGCTCACTAAGCTCTTCTGCAAATAATATATAGTTCTTCATGCTGCTAATCCGGAAGAGGAGTCTTAAAGACTGTCGGCTCGAGGGAGGGAAAAAAAAACAACCAGGACCTTTAGCTTTTAAAGACTTTTATCTTATATTACAGGAATGACAGATTGTGCCTCTTTCTCAGGCTTTTATGCTTTGTTTCAAGAGGCCCGGGGAAGGGGGGTGACGAGAGATGCGCGAGGAGACGAAGGGTGATATTGATAAGGATGGAAGGTGCAGAGGAGTGTACTCCAGTGTAATGCAGCTTTATGATGCCCTTTTTCATTTAGCATGAATGGTTTTTATGATTCCATTTCTTGGGTGAACAGGGATGGAAGAGAACTGAGGGGTTGAAACAGACAGAGGACACATCGGCGCGAGGGAAAAAACTTTGCCGTCTCCGCCGCCAACACCATAAAAACCTTTCCACTCATGTCTATCCTCAATCACTGAGCGCCTAAAATTGATATTCAGGCAAAAATGTGAATGAATTTGGCTGCTAACAGCTTCCCTTCTTACAACCTGGCTGGTAATAAGCTGCCAGCTGTATTCACCCCTCATTAACAATTTGCACATTTTGGCTAAGCTACACATTTATTACCTTGTTATCAGATTTTATTTGTCGGGGAAAAAAAAGCATTTTTTTGTCGAAGCGTTTCATTTTTCACACTGAGCTCGTTTTCACAGTATTTAGCACTGTTTTTCCTGCTGAAGAGTATTTCCATGTGTGTTTTTCTTTTCTTATTCTTACTGAAGGTGCAGTACATCAATGTGGAGTCATGTTGCACATGCACGTTTCCAACCCCTTCTAATATAAATTGTCCCGTTTCTGTCACTTCAGTAAACAACAAAAATGTAAAGATGCAATCTCGGGCTGTTTTCCAGCCGCACTAACCCGAACTACAGAACGTCTATGAACCTGTATCCTTTATATTTTCACATACAGCAGCAGGAGGGTCATTATCTTTTATGTTTTTTTAATTCATCACCAACTCTTGGACACCATCCATAGCTGAACTTATATATGTGTATGCAGATATTTTCTCATGGCCTATATTAGTGTTGAGGGGACGCAGTGTTGTCTTTGTATTTTATAGTATTACAGTCTGTTAGTGTTGGAACGATACGTTGTTGTCTTTGTAAGCAAGTAAAACAGAAGAACGTAAAAGTTTAATACAGTAAAACATGTAGGGACGATTTCCAGTGGAAGAGGAAGAAGAATTCGGATCATTTACTTCAGCAACTGAAGTAAAAGTATCAACACCACAATCTGACAATACTCCATTACAAGTATTTTGTATTTTGGAAGTGTGAGTGTGAGAATCATGATGATGGAAGAAAGGTGTCACTTCATAACAGATTATTCATTCTGTAAAACTTTCAAATCTCACCACAATGGCAGAGTTTTTTCACTTATTTTGAGAGGGTAAGATTTTTAGGACCCAATAATACAGACGAAAATAATTTTAGGAATTAAGTTACAGATAATCTAATTCTCAAGGAAAGTGCATGCACGTTGTTACTTAAAGGTCCAGTGTGTAGGATTTAGGGGCACTTAGCATTAAAGTTGTAGACTGCAACCAACTAAATATCCCTCCTCTCATGCTCCCTGGGAGTGGCTGCTAAAAATGCGACACGGTTGAAAGCCGTGGATCTAGTAAGTGAAATCAGGATACAGATGCGGAACCCTGTTCATTCCTGTGAAGACGGTTCAGTGGTGCTTAACTTCCTGTGTTTGGATTTACCCCGATCTTCTGCTTATGAGGCTCACAGAGCGTGCACACTTGAGACTTTGGCTAACTTCCGGTTTAGCGAACGGCTAACTTGAATATGGATAAAATGCTTCTAGGCTTTCAAAATGCTATCAGACTGAATGGATCAAATTATGAAAATGAGAAGATTTAAAAAAAAATAAATAAATATCCTGCATTTTACAGCTGATTTTTTTCACAATGTAAGCTCATGGGAAAAAGTCTTTTTGGGCCCCAGTGCGTCACGTGAAGCTGTAGTTACATGGTTTGGCCACTATGTCAAATTGGCTTCAGAGGCCTTCTTGAGAGTCAGTGTTTGGTTTGTCCATTCTAGGCTACTGTAGAAAGGTGGCTGTGCAACATGGCGGACTCCGTGGAAAAGGACCTGCTCCCTCTGTAGATACAAAAGGTTCATTCTAAGGTAACGAAATCGCAGCGATTCTTAGGTTTGGGTCAACTCAATTTTGATTATAATTTTCAAATTTTTCTCTGTAAATCCAACAAAACCCTACACACATTGTTGTTTAAGTCCATGAGAGTAGCTGCATCCTATTATTTTTTACAAGCAATCATTATATTTTTATTAATTTTCTCGGACATCTGTCTGTCTAACTCTCACATTTGCTCACATTTTTCCTCAAGTTCCTGTCGACAAAGAGATCTGAAGTGTGTGTTGCAGTTTCCTCCTCGTGTCCTTTGCACATGGTTGCCAGCAGCTTGTGTCCTCTATGTAGTGGAGATAAGTCAAACAGAAGAAGACACGAACTTCTGATGCTTTTGTAATTCAATGTTCTTCAGATGGCTTATTTCTGCCATGAATATATATTAACTGAAGAAATGTTCTCCTAAATTCAAAAGTCATATCTATCTTATCTCAGTATTATAGGCTGGCGAAACAAACGTCTAATATTATCTCATACGGATGCATGACGTGGCTCAGGATCAGATCTTGTGATGACTGCGCTCTGATTGATACACACTTACATCTTTATCCGCTGGCACTGAGTGGAAGCAGAGCAGCTGATATGTTTCTAAATAGGGAAATAAGGCAAATTGTAATTTTGTAGATGTACTCAGCATCTGATAAACTCACATAAATCCTTTAATTCTCGACGTGAGCGGACCTCGACGTTGAAACAGAGACCTGAAAAGGTTTGTAAAACATATTAGAGGAATGCTTTGGATGGACGACTTCCTTGATCCTTACTTACTCATCTCCGCTCTGTGATCCCGATACCGATACTAGCGTTTAAAGCATCCACTTCCCGGGAACAGGGCATCATTTTTCTGTCTCTCAATAAGGTTTTGTGGTTTTTATCCTCTGTGTCTAAGGCACATAAAGGCTTTATAAGGGTGCTTACAGACAGACTCGAGCGGAATCAGGCTTTTTGAATCTGTTTAAATGATTTTAAAGGCGGGGCAGAAGGCTATGATTCTCTGATTTATTGCTTCCCCCCTCTTAGTTCAGATTGATGTTTTGCTTTTCCATGCCTTCCTGCTTTTATGGCATCATCTTGTGTCCAGAGATGTGGCTCCTCCAATAAAGAGCCTTTTAACTTTGCTCACATTTCTATAAAAAAAAAAACAAAAGGGATGAGAAACTGCTTTGGAAACGTATGGAAATTCATTATATTTTAACACGTGTGCACAGAGCACGTGTGATGTGAATGAGAAACTTTGCAATTCCTGCGCTCTCCGTAACACAATACAATATAAAAAAAAGAAAGGACATTGATATTTTATTACTGGCAGTATATTTATAATTCTCCTTGAGGCTTTCAGCAAGGGACAGCCAATCACATGTTATGGTGTGCCGCTGTATTAAGACTCATGCAACAAGAAAATCCTCTGAACCATGGCGTCCTCATGTCATAAGTGTCACATTGGGCTGTTGTCTAAACAAAGACATGGCCTGGAAACAAGAAGGAGTTAGGGGGACAGGTTAGGCACAACGAGAGACATCCATTTTAATTAAATGTTACACAGTCCCACTCGCAGGCCTTAATACAAGTAGGCTTACTGCAAAGATCTCATTTAGGACAAACAAGATGACTGCATCTTTCTCTAACTATCACCCACAGCCGAGCAGCGCCCTGTGATACAGGCCTGTAAAATGACTGATGTTTGTAAAAAGCGACATTTCTGCCTAGTAAGCACTTCCGCGGGGACGCTCCTGAGTTTTTATGTGCGGGTTCATAAACTCCCAGACTAATGCACCCTGACACGCTGTTTTGATATCATTACAGCATTATACTCATCCTTTTTTTGAGCGAAAAAACGTGAGTACTTAGAAAGTCGAAATTCATAAATAAATTTATGTCAAACTGCACTTAATATTGATTTTGTTAGTGTACAGATTCAATAATAAGGTACCGAGTGCATGAATATTTAAATATAATCTTCATTTCTGCATCTCCTAATGGCCTTTTCTCCTCTACACTCAATTTAAACACAATTTGGAAACTATAATGTATTGAAAATGACTGGAATTCTGCAATAAATCATGGCGGGGATACTGCGCGCCTTTTATAAGATAGTCCAATATTAGTCTCTGGGGGGATCCGCACAATTAGATTTCTGTTTTTTAAACTTGGCAATTATCATTCACCAGAAAGTGTTGTCTCCCCTTTTCCAATTTCCATGCAGAAATGGAAGGAAGCCTAAATGGACTGGAGGCTAACCAGAGACGTCAAAGGTCAAATTACAGGCAGTGAAGTGCACCACAAAGCATGCAAACGATCCCCACAACGTTACTTTGTTTTCACTGTTTGCTGGAAACTCGGCAACCTGCATAAAGTCAGTTATTGTTAACAGCTAATGGATAAAAGTAAAAGAAGAAGAGTGATGCGTCGTTCAAGGCAGCCGTCCAAGCCGGCGTAAATGAATGAACAAAACCCTCTAATAGGCATGTGGAGCCACAGCGTGCGATCCATATGATGGCTATCAATAATTCATTCTTGGCTTTGGCCTTTTGGGAGACATTAAGGTAATATGAAGAGCAGTCAGGCCAAATGGTTTTGCAAATCCTTTTTAAGCAGCGTACACGGTATCATTTACCTGATTTCTGCACAAGTAGCAACTTTATAGTGAGTCTAACTGTTTCAGATAAGCACAATCAGAGACACTTGTGTTTCACTTTATCTGAGGGATTAGAGGCCGGATAAGCCACGTCAAAACAATTTGGGTCATATCGCTTGCCTCTTTTTTATCCGTGTAATGTGATGAAACATTAAAGGTGCCGTTTAAAGTAAATACCTATTTGCAGCAGCACACATTGAATCTAAAAAAAGCAAGAAAACATAGCTCATATGGGCTTCACACTCTGCCATATTGACAGCTGCTTATAGTTTGTTGTTGGAACTTCCTCTGTAAGCATCGTCGCCCTGCCTGGCCCATGTGGTTCTGGTTCCTCCAACGCACTTTGTTGTCTTTGCTCGCCCCCAGAAAAAGCACCGCTTCAGCATTAATAATTGGCTTTTCAGAGACATTTTGATTTGTCCCTGCACTTGGAAGGAGCATATGGATGTGATTTGTTTGGAGAAACAGGCTTCCATTCACACACAAACGGTCAATTGATCTCACATGATAAAAGTTCACTGAGGATTAGCAGACTTTAATCGTGAGCCGAGTAGAAGGACTTTTTCTGAAAACGCTTTCGCGAGTGGTGTCAGCACAGAAAGCCTCTGCGACACATGAGGAGTTTGTTGGGTCATCACATGAAGACTGTTCAGAACACTGAAAGGAAAATACTAGGTTGTTTAAAACTGTCAGTATTGTTTTATAAAGGCTGAAGACACTAATTCAAGTGTATTTATTAGCATGAAGTAAACAAAATTGAATAAGAGAATTTTTTTATTTATCATGACCATTTCTCATATTTATGCGAGGTAATGCTCAATTAATTTTTAGTGAATCTGAGACATTTTTGGCTTTAGGAGCACAAATGCTTCCCTCCTCATGGGAAATGTGTTAATCAACTCAAAGAAAAGCATATTTTGGTTGAAATAGCCTTAAGTCTCTTATTCCAAACCGCACACTAATGTAATTCTGCACCAAAATACCGTACTGTTCCTCAAAGTGACATTACTAAGAGGAAATTAGATAATTTAAGAGTTTGAAGAAGGAAAATTAAAATACTGTTGAGGTTTGATTTTCTTTTACAACATTTTATGGTACATTTTTCTTTCAAAACCTACTTTGTCAAGCAGAACGTATCCACCCCATCAGTCAAAAAACGAGCGGAAAACAATGTTTTTTATGATATTTCACAAACATCATTAATGAATGGTAAATTAATAGGTAATTAAACATTAGTTAATAGTTATCTCACTGACAACAAACAATTAAACCATTTATTAAGGAATTGTTTATTATAAAGTTGCAATTGATGTTTATAAACCTTTACAGTTGTTCAATAAACATTTCATTGTTTGCCAACAGTGAAATAACTATTAACTAAAGTTTAATTACCTATTAATTAACCATGTGTTAATGATAAGTGTTACAAAGTGTTGCCACTTTCAAAATGTATTTGTCTACAACTTTTATAGAGTTATACTTCTACTTTCATTTAGCTGCATGGTAAGTGTTGTGTTAGCTTTGACCACAGAGAGAACTTTAGGCCATATAACACAGGAGCTTAAAGAGGCACTATGTGGTTTTGGAAAATACATTTACGTAACATTCACAAAAAAAATAAGGTCACATTACAAACTCAGACATATGTATTTGCTATGCTGTGCAGTAATTCCATAACTAAATAAACAAGCTGTCCTCAGAGTGTAATAAGTTCCCCATAATGCTGTTTGAAGCCGGAGTGTAAGCTACTTAAAAGGGTCCTGCAAATGCAAACAAAGTGAAACAGTATGAAACTGTGATGGCAGTTTGTTTATTTAGTTTCTTCTGTTGTGAAAATCAATTAATTTACTATTAGCGGATTAAAATTTGTGCACAAAAATTACATAGTGCACCTTTAATGTGACCAAATGTGTAAACAAAAATATGTTTTCATTGCAGGATCAACATATTCATATCATCCCAGGAAATATAAAATTCTATGTTTGGTTATGATTAAAATCTTAAAATGCCAAGGTCCAGTCTGAACAGTTTCCATTTAATGACCCTGCTATCGTTCCTGGATCCCACCTTGTTTTCCCTTCGTGTGCACAGAGTGTATATACAGTGTGGACTTAAAGCAGTTTGACTCCTCAGCTCAGTGATTAGTCCACACACACCATATTATGTAAAGGTGGCCCGGCAGTGGCGGCTAATGGCCTCCCTGTCTCTATAAGTTATGGATGTAGCCTTTTGTGCTGCGGGGTCGCACATAAAGGCCCCTCTTTTTAATTCACAGTCACCCATGGTCAGGCTAAATGGCTGACAGTGGAATTGGAGGCCCACATTTATTCCAGTACACACGCATTTTGTTTCAAAAATGGCTACTGACGTTGACTAAGGAGCTCGAGCCGCTGTTTCTGCACTGTTTCTACAAGGTTAAATATCTGACTGGGCGCAGTGTTTTTCTGCCTGTGTATGAAATATGTCTCACTTTGAGAGATTAATAGAGAACACTTCCTGAAAATATATTTTAGAGTACACAACAAAGAGCACATCTAAAGGTACAAGTGATGATGGACTACATTCTCGTAAGAAACTGACACTTCACGTACTTTCGCAACAGTCTCAGCAGTATCAGTATTTAAGCTTGCGATTCTCTGTTATTTATGTTTTTATTTGCGTTCACCCGTTGAAATTAAAGACTGTGCATTAAACTTTATGATTGCTTGTGTAAATTACAGGGAGATTGAAAAGATATGTGTAAATACAAAAAGAGAGTTGGAGGAAAATGTTTTTTTAAACAGTTTTTCCAGACAAAAACATGCTAATAAAAGAGCAGAATGTGTTCAATGTAAATGTGCCAGGCATTGTGGTACAACATGTACACCTGGCAACCGTGGTAAGTAATATCTCTAATTCAAGCTTCATAACATAAAAGCCATAAAAGCTCGGCCTGGCAGCCTTTCATGTTAATTGTGTCTGTGCCTTTAAACAAAGCTTGTTCTCACAGCCTAACACTGATTACAAAATGTTGCAGAATCCTGATATGTGCATTTCTGAGCAGCACTCCATTTTTTCCCCCTGCTCGAGTAGATTATTAAAAATTGATCATTCTTTGTAATAGCTTCATTTCTGTCGGTTTTCATATTTTAATCCTGTTTTAAAGAAAACACGATACATTAATCAAATATGACACTACATACTCTTAATGTAATCATGCAGGGGGAAATATGAATTGCAAATGCCTCACCATCCAACCGCCCCCCCTCCTCCCCCCCCTCCTCATCCCCCCGCTGTACTTCCATTAATGTTACAAAATAAAATAATCATGACCATTTTAAATAGAAATCAACTACACGGAATGCGACGGAATATTTTTGAATTGGGTTTGTGCGAAAAGGCGAAAAATGCAGAGGCTTTACATCAAAAGCCGGCGGCGTAATGCTGTGAACAAGCGGCGGTGCCTCTGGGACAGCGACTCAAGACAAATGCGAGACGACGCACGCCTCGCCAGGCCCCATTTCCTCACTGATCGAGATGGAACACAAGTTTTCTGTGTCAAGAACAAAGATTCTTCTTAGCTGAGATCACTCTTGACTAATGGTACATCATCACTTCCTGCTCCGCTGTCCTTGTTGACCAGATTGACAGGTTGCGCCCAGGAGCCCTGAGAGAAGTACAGAGATTGCATGTCTCTCCATTCACAATGGATGCTTGAGAAATTGAAGATTAGGTCATAAGATAAAAAAAGGAAAAGAAAAACAACTGGTGCCTTTAAGTTCCTGAGAGCTGGAAATTAGTGCACTGATGACATCCTGCAATTAATGTAATACATTATGAACGACTAGGCGCCACTATGGATCTGTACAGGATTGCATTTATGCACTAAAATATCTCATCAGCATTTAGACGTTTTCCTTAAAGAGATTGGGACGGAGCATTCCAGAGACATTCGCTCGAAATGGAGAGGCACCTTTCAAAACAAGTCAATATTCAGCACAGAAGAAAGAGGTCCTAATTAGATTCATTTGCCTCTTGGATCAATGTTTTCCTAGGGATGTGAGTTATAAAGTCAGAGTGGAGCATAAATAATCAAAAACAAATAAAGATGTGTGTTTGGAGAAATACGGCTGATAGTGCTCATAAAATCTCAGCCCGGCATGCAAAAAGCAGAATGAATATTTAAAGATGGGAAGGGAAGAAAATAGCTCAGGTGGAAGAAAAAAAAAAGTCAGTTTCTAAAAAGGTCTGACCTTGGCCGGCAGAGTGGAGGAATCCTTTAGAGGGTACCTTGGCCATACTTAGGGAAAAGTAGATAATTTGTTAATGTCACGCACTTGTTGGAAATGGCAGATAAATGGATTTCAGCCATTATTTTCCAGCCTAAGTGAAGTGAAGGAGGAAACGTTGCGGAGAGGACAAACCCAGTTATGACTGATAAGTGTCTAAAAGCTAATGAAGGCTGGCTAGGCCAAGGTCAATGGCTGCTAGTGAGATGCTATGTGCTGCTCCGTTGTCCTGCCGCTTAAATATAGAGGAAATATACATTGAGCTTTTAACACCTTGAAACATAGGAGAGACTGGTATATGAAATATGGGCATGTAATGGCTTTTTAATGACGGCCTCCCAGCCCACTATTCTGGCCTGAGATTGGAAATCGGAGGTGAACCTTGATATCACTGCGCTAAGTGCTTGTAATGCACCGTAACTTCTGGCCATCCTGTTGAGTGAGACAGTTCAGGCCAGGAGATAAATGCCCCTGTACTGGACAGGGCCTCTGCTGGCAGGAGGACACTGCACTCCCTGTGATCCCAGCCAGAGTTAGTCTGCAGTTCAAGACAGCGACAGGCCAGTAAGCACTGATTTGTAGCCGTGCGCAGGTCAAAGATGTCCAAGACTTCTTTATAAAGCGGGGCTGAAATAAATGGAAAAGTAAATCTTCCTTTATATATCTTTATAATACTTGGAACATTTTGTTGAAAGAAGGATTATAAAACAAAACTTTGTGCACGTTCCTACTAAATTTTGGCTCGGTTTTACACCAGAGGTCACAGTGACTTTTTGTGGAATCTGACATTTGGCACTGATTTAAAGACACAAGACTTGTGAGAATCCTCTCTAAATCAAATATTTGTTTCAGTTTGTCCTTAAAAAGTTCAATAAACACTTTAAGGACCGTAAAAAATGATGACCCATAAATCTGCAAAAAATGTTTCGCCTCAGAAGTTTATTTACCGCAGCTGTCACACATTTTCATCAAACATCAACACAATCGCCAGGATAAATGTTAGCAAAGTAAGTGTTTGTAAAACCACTGGTAGGTTAAAACTTTATGTTTCCTTAGCTTAAATTCTCTATTCATGTCCTGTCAAAACACTGTGCGTATGCTCTGGTTAGCTTTAGGGACAAAAACCACTTGATCATGGTTTTTAAAAACATCATCGGCTAAAAATACTGGATGAAATACTGACAATGGAGAATGAAAAGAATCCCATTTTCGTCAGTAAAAACGCAGCGCTGAAACTCAGACTTGAATAGCGTTTGCTGGTTTGGGAGCCATTTGGAAAGCTGTGCCCTTAAACTTCAGCTCCTGCTAGACAGCCACGCCCCCGAGTTATGCTTAAATCATTATAATTTAAACGAGAGAGTAATATAAAGATTCACTCCGTAACATTAAATCAAATTAATGGAGACAAAAACTTTTTTTTGCACCAGGCTGACTCGCTTTTGGAGCCAGCCCCAAGTGGCCATTGGAGGAACTGCAGTTTGTTCCATCTCTGCGTTGGCTTCATTTCTCGTCCCTGGAGGTCGCTGCATTGTTCAGAACTTATATCGAACAACATGTGCAAAATTGTCTTTGGCTTCACCACACAGAATTAAAACATCACAAGACAATAACTGAAGACAGACAATGAAACAGCATCACTAAGAATTTTAAATGACAAAGATAAAGCTTTAAAAAAAAAAAATAGGATGATTGATTAATACTGGACCATAATTTGGATCATCTCAAACTTCAGCTCAGAACTGTGAAAGCAGCCTTTGGTTGAAAACACATCATCAATCTACACAGTGAAAAGCCAAGCATCATCCGAGGAAAGTATTGGTAAGAAAAACACACTTTGCGGTTTAATAAATGTTTTCACCACACAAGAAAACACATTTTTCCTCGTCCTTTTGAGCAGCACATTCTCAGAAGTGACAGAAATATCAGGAGGCAGAGAGAGAGAGTGGAAGATGCTTTGAATGCTGCGACGGTTTGGGCATACGCTGACCCTTGGCTGGACTCTCGGTTTTGACTCCCATAATCCAATCAGCTGGGTGAATAATTACAAAATAATAACACCGGTGCAACATCATCTTGGCTCCATCCAGTAGAGTGGCTTCCCTTCCGCCACTTGTGTGCTTAATGTCCTCTAAAGACCCATATTACACCCCAATTAGATGGCACTCTTGTTTCCTTACATCAAGGGCTTGACTCTACTGGCTTGTCACCCTCCCTTGGCCTAATCAATTTCATTACTCCAGTTACAGCCCCAGCCCCGGGAAAGCTGTGCCCTTAAACTTCAGCTCCTGCTTCAATCGATCAATAGCTCGCGTCCCTGCCAAGGTTCCATTTAAAGTTCATTTATTTCAAGCCATCATATAAAACAAGACAGAGCATCGATGCAGCCCCACTTTGTTTTATTTGACTGAGGATTTCCACCATGACACTCAAATCCACTCCGGTTTACTCCCAAAGCTGTTCTGGGAACAGGCAGCAGGTAGGATCACAATACGACCCAGCTTATTTACTTCCTGTTTTTCCACCCTGCGCTCTGAGTCACACGTGCACGTCTGCTGTACTGATTTATTTCCCCTAAATGACAATGAAACTTATTATGCTATTTCCAAAGCTGTTGCCTGAACATAAATTCACAGTTTTCCGTATGCAAAACACAACATGTCACGCACGCGCAAAACTCGTGTTTTCCTCCCGTTGGAGCAAAAACAATTTAGATTCTACCTTTTTTTTGCCTCGGGATACGAACACTGAGCGACATGAGCAAACTCTTAAAGTGTAAGGGCGTGTTTCTGTGAATAATCGCACGCGTAAAAATTTCACAGAATGCACCTTCTGCACCGTTCCCCTCGGATCGCACGTGAAGTGTAACATCCTATATTATCACCAGTTAATTAATGTCAATGATTAATGAAATATAGCTAGGACTGTCTCCTCCATTACATACTTTATTTGTGAAGTCTATAGAGATGCCAAGCTTTGGTGCGCAATTATATACAGAATTAAGATCCTTAAATATTCATAAGGGCTATATAGAAGATGATCATGATTGTGAAAGCCTGCATCTTCAGCCCTTCATTAACCAGACAACTTCATTATCATTCACAGCTTGACAAATCAGTGGCATGGTTTTGGAAATCTAATGAAGATAATTTGCTTTGGATATTGTGAATGAGGTCCCAATTTACATGAAAGTGGCCCCCAACATTGATTGAAGTGGTGCGTTTTACTTATTTTGCTGCTCAGAATGTGTTACTGTATTTCACGGCGTTACAGTGGGAATCATCACCGCCGAATGTGAGTTTTTTTTGTTTGGAGCGGAAATCCACTCGGTGCTTCAAATGAACAGTTTCAAACAAACAAATTAGGATCTCAAGTTGCATGACAGGTGTCAGGAGGGGGGAAAAAAAATGACTCCTCAGTTTGCTGATTTGAGCTGCCGGTGAGTCAAAGCTGACGGCTCGGCCCAGCACAGCAGCCAGGCTCCTCAGACGTCCAGTCACCGCCGCATGAGCGTGACTTCACAACCTGTCAGAGGACATTTTCGCCCAACATTTCTTTTCTCCTTAACCTTCTGCAGACGCAGCTGTCATAAACAGCTTATTCTCGTGACATTTATGAATTAGTAATTGCACATAAAATGGTGCAATAAGTGGACAAAACCGGCCACAAGTGGAGGTTCAAACCTTTAATAGTCAATTAAATCACACCTATTTCTTTTATTGGGAGAATCAGGTTTGCATTTCTGGATATCCTTGTATCACACACGTCAGATGTATTTTGAATATTATTTGACCGCAAATTGCAACGAATCAAAACTGTGAATATGTTCACCAGGAACACACTGTAAACAAACGCTAAAATATATTTAAAACTATGTGTGTAATCAACACTTGTGACTAATTGAAACCCAATGTGTTCAAATGACAAATACATTTGCTGGGCTGAGGTTCAATACAAAAGTTGAAAAGCAAAAGATCAAATCTAAAAAAAAAAAAAAAAATCCTTTACTAATGTGGCCAAAATCTGTTTGTTGTCTCAGCGGTTAAAGCTGCTGTAATTGATATATTTTCATTAAAATAAGTGTTAAATTGCTCTGTGTTCCAACAGTAGTCACTGTTATTAATCAGTGTTTAGTCAGTGACTCATGTCTCTCCTCCTCCTGCTCATACAGTAAAAGAGAAAAGAAATTTCCTGGTATCCCTGCCCACTTTATCCAATCAGGACAGAGAACTCCAGAAGGAGGCAGTCCTGTCTGCTCATGACCTCATAGACACCAGTTTCTTCAGTACTCCCGTTTGCCGGCAATGGCGGACAGGAAAAGCTACCAATTCCAGTGCTCCTGGTGACGACTTATACTACCAAAGAGGTGGAGTGAAGAAAAATGCTTGAAGGAAAGAAAGAGGCAAAGAGAGCTGCCTTTAAAAAAAAGAAAAGAAAGGAGTCGTAAACAGCTTTAACCACAAAAATGGTTAAAAACAATTTGACTCCATGAATCACAATGGAAACACGAGTGTAGTTAAACTACCATGAAACTACTATTTTAATTACATGCAGTTGGTTGCTCCCCAATACAACTTAATGGTCAATAACTCAAAGCTCTTAGTGTATTTCTACACTAAGAACTCCTTAAATCTGTATTATGCTTAGTCATTAAGTGGAGGCCGACGGGCATCGGCAACGTTGAGGGCTTTACTTCGGCTTATTGAAAAAAATCTAATTCAGTTTTCGTCTTTGCTTGAAAGTGCTTATTTCATCCACATTTTGCCTTCATCTCAGCATAAAAAGTTATTAAATCAGTATTGAATTAAAGGGTTCTGTGTGAGAAATTGCAGCGATGACCTCAGACTGCATGGGGTTTTAATAACAACTCGCTCAGTTTTAACGGCGATGTTTCATGTTGACCCGAGTGGCACTGACTGAGTTACACTGTGGTCTTTCAGAGCGCCACTTTGATGGAGCGGGCTTGATTCAGTAGCACGTTTGGGTTTAAACCAAAAAAAAAAAAAGAAAAAGGAAGAGAAAAAAAAAAGCCTCTCTTGGTACAATGAGCATGTCAGCTTTGCCACACATGGCAAACCCTGCCGCAGTAGTAGGGCTTGGCAGGGAGAGGCCCATCTCTGGGAGTGATTTCTTCCAAAGCTGGCCCAAATGAAAGCATCTTGTTTTAATCAGGGATTCTGGCTGCGATAGCTGCAGTGGGAGCCGTGAGGACTTGGCAGTCGGTTGCAATGCAGACTGTGGCACTCGTACAAAATACACAAATATTTCCACAGTAATTATGTGTCAAGTTAAACAAGCAATTGAGGGCTCGGGCTGAATGTGTTGGGAGGGAGTACTAAGCGAAAGAGCACGGTGTGTTAGTTGGATGCAGGGGATTGAGTGAGACCCCCAACAAGACAAATTAGGCCATCAGACTTTGATGGGCTTTGGGATATTTTTTTGGCTGCCGCAAATGCAACAGACCGCATTGTAATTTTGGATACTCAGTGGATTGAGCGATATCATGTGGTATTGCCACGTCTCGTTCCAGTGGAGGACGGCGCTCTCGGTTCACAAGATAGAGTTCAAAGGCTGGGTGGACGGCCAACGGGACTAAGTGACTGTGAGATCAGTGACTTGTGCTTTTTTGTGGTTACTCGTTTATATAGGCACATTTGTAAATCTACATTGGCACTGGTGCCTGAGAATGAAATATGATCGCCGTCTGACTTCATGGTTCAACTAAAGCTGCTGGAAAGGGTGGAAATCTGGATTGAGAAATGACTTCAGAATTTACGAGTTTCTTTTTTTCAATTCATGTCACCTCAAGCACGAGCAGAAAAGCAGTCGCACTCCTGTCGTGGCTGCACAAATCCTCGAAATTTGAGGCAACGTTTAGAATTTTTTCTCGCACACCTGGGTCCAATGTGCTTCGATGGTCCCTCGAAAGGACACATATTATTTGAAAGAAGCGTTAAAAAAGGTTTGTAAAATTAAATCTGCCTCACTAAACAGAGTGAAAAACAGAAATCGATTTCACATCTTTCTTCAGTCGAGATGCACAATAATATCAACTCGTCATCAACATTGGCTGATAAAAGGCTCTAGAAATGAAATATCAGCCTGAAATGAACATTTCTGCTGAAAACAAAAAATCGATGGGAGGATGCTTTATTTATGCATGGCGGATGCAAGCCATTTTTATTTTGCCCAGTGAAAGGGTAGAATTTGAGAAATATTGTGTATCTGCAACTGACAGTGGGATATCACGATAAGAGTAGGCAATATGATGTGCTAATTCCACCACGGAAGAGGTTCGATGAAAAAAAACGATATGCATCGGTACCGACATCAGCAATTAGCCAAAATGAGTTGGAAATCATTGTTATATTGGATATCACCAAAAATCCCCTACAGGCAATGAACCACCTCCGCTGAGAAGAACATAAAAGAGTACAATAAAATACATAAAATGGTTCAAATTCCTGGTTCCTGCACCAAAAATTATTCACACGCTCCTTGACCCTAGACCTAACTTTGCACCATATTTCACTTCAATCTGTTGATAACTTTTTGAGACATTTTCCTGTTAACTAACAAACAAACAGGAATGTTTGGATTAATAATGCAGTCTGTCAGCACTGTGACCTACACTGCAGGTGCTGCTGTCTTTGTCGACATACGACAGACCGCATTTGAGTCCACGGAGGGAAAACTAAAAAACCGACACGTCAGCTGAAGAGTCATCTCACCTGCCTGAGAAAGTCTTCCGCAGCCACTCTGTCGCTCTTACTTCCCCGTGACCTTCCAACATGAAGAAAAACTCTCCGCACACACACGATGAGTATCACAGCACCTGATGTAAAGCTGGCTGATCTGAACAGGAAACCAAACACTTGCCATTCAGCAAAAAACAAAATCCCCCCTCTCGGCAGACACACACATACACGTTCCAGTGCCATCCTAAAGAGGCTTATGAACTCTCAGGAGGCTGAAAAATGTGACATCGCAGAGATTTCTCCTAATTGTCTTCCGAGCAGGAAGAAGTTTTCATAATAAGGCTGAAAATGATGTTTATTGTAATTATTGATTTATCTCTGAAAATAGAAGACATCCTCGGAGCCATAAATTTAAAAAAGAAACAAAGATATTCACGTTGCAGTGATTTTACACTGAAACATTTGAGAAGCTGGAATTTATATATTATGATTATTGATCGATTATGAAAATAGCTATCAATTAATAGTCAACGGACCAATGAATTGATTAATTGACTCAGCATTTCAGCATTAATTCCTTAACAAAAGTAGATAATACCCCAATGGGAAACAATTCAAAAAGTAAGGAGGTCAATTGTGATGAAGGGTCCCAAGTGCTATATCATAGGCCTACCACATGCATTAACGTGTGGTCCATGTTACTGTAGCTGTAATCAATAAGGTAAATCCTGAATCAGAGGTAATCAAAACTAGAGATTGCATCTCTAAACTGGGGATTTGTTAATGTAGCATGTTGGAAGGCTAAGGTAGGTGGAAAAAAATATCCCCTTTTTTAAAAATATATAAAGATTGTTTTGGACTTTTCGTGTCTTTACTTCAAGGTAAAGATCAAGAGCGAAAGGAAACTGGGATGGGGGGGGGGGTGACATGCAGCATAGGGCCACAGCTCGGACTTAAACTCATTGGTTTAAATCAGACAAACATATATTTATTTAAATGTCTAACATGTTGGGTATATTAGTCTAATTTCTGGTCAAAATATCTAATTACACATCATAAAAGGCACAAGTCCCCTTGAAAGTAACATTTCAGAGTTATATAGTGACTTTTTAAGACAATTTCACTTGTTCTTTTGGCAGATATTATTTTACTTATTATAAGCCAGAAACATTTTTTGATTTGGGCTTTTTGGCCTTTATTAGGGGTTGAGATCAGACAGGAAAGGAGGGAGAGAGAGGGGACGACATGAAGCAAAGGGCCACGGATCTGAATTTGAATCCTGCAGCGAGGACACTCTACCAAATGAGCTGCCCCTTTACACATATTTTTTTTTAAAAAGCATTGTTTTTTAGTGTTTTATTAATATAATTACTGAAAAGTTGACCACATTAGTATTGCATGTATGTTAAAAGTATAAAAGTATAGTATGTAAAATCTGAAGTGCATAAATGTTCGCACCTGATACATCTTGAATACAAACGCAGACATGTCTGTACTTAAATAATGCTGAATTTGTATACTTGCATTTGTTGACGAAGGTTCTCAGTCGTTCAGGTCATGGTAATTCTACGTGCTGTATTGTAGGTACTTGTTTCACTTGAAACTGAAAATGATTTGCCTACAATACAGCACTTGGCATTATACTTGCATTGCATTTGTAATTGTTGTGTATTTGCAGCTGATTTTAACTTATTTGTTCTGCTTTTTCTTCCTTCTTTCTAGCTTTTACTTTTAAAAAAGCCGCCCGTGGACAGGTGTCATAATTTAGCATCTTGCTGTAAAGCATCCAGGGCTTGTTACTGTTACGTCCATGTCTAATACATAAATCAAACTAAACTAAACTAAACTAAACCATATAAAGGTAAATGTGGTGCACATAATAAAATCGACTGAAGTTAAGTGCCACTGACTCAAAATCTTGCTCCGGTACCGCTCTCACCCTCCTCCGCTCAAGTAACCAGCGTGCAGCCCTTCGTGTCGAACACAGTTCAACCAGATATAACCTACAATAAATATTTATAAAGACCGTCCTCCAACAACAAAATCTCCACATCTCGGGGCCTCGCTGTACTGCACGTCTGAGCTCCTCCACTGAGCTCCTCACAGCAGTATGGCTATGACACTCTCATTACACCCAATCCAATATAAGCCCCCGTCATTTCTCTCCTTACTGTATGGAACCAGCGCGCAGAAGTGACACCACCTCTCTGAGAGAATATGCTCATTAGCAAAAGCAGCTAACAGTAGATCTCCCCATGTCTATTAGTGTTACATTTACCTCTGGCGTGACAGTGATTCATCACAAATATTAGCTTTGACTGGAATCCTGTCTCTGTACACGTCTATTGCTGCTGTGACAACCATTAAATCACCTGCCACAGTGCAGCCACTTTACTGATGCCGCTGTTGATGCCTGGCCGACCCGTCTGAGCCCCCAACAGTACATACCTCTGTTTTATGTCACGCACAGTTCAGGAACGACAAGCCTTGCTTCGTGACTGTTGTTGTTAGAGATAAAGATCCCGTCCACACATGTATTAAAGGTGCAATATGTCAGAATTGGCCTCGTGTTCAATTCATACTGCAAATAAATAGGGGGCAGCGCAGAGGAACCACTAACTGCTGCTAACTGTAGCCGCCATTAGCTAGTTAGCTCAGTAAGCAGTACATGTAGCGGTCTAGACTGGAGCACTGGGAAATTGTTGGCGTTGTTTACACCAATAGCACAGATGTTTTGGAGCCCAGAGGAGGAGGCTTACAGGCCCAGGAAAGGGGGACCCAGTGGTGAATGAAAACTACTATCTCTTCACAATCTGGTCATAATTCTAGATAATAAAATAAAATTCTTACATATTTCACCTTTAAGGCAAACAGAACAACTCCCGAACATGTCTAACATGTTTTTTTGGTACAATTATCACATTAAAATCATTAAAATGGCACCTATTACTTCTCCCTCATTAAAAATTCAAAAACATATAAAACAAGCAAATATTTTTCATTTCACAAGTTTGCTGCTGGATGCAAAATGTCTCCGACTTCACTGTAAAGTTCATCCTCAGTTGCAAATGTCTGCATCACACTTCTGTATATCCTGAATATTACACCAGAATTTGCTTCCAAACTATTTGTAATGTCACAAAACACACACCTTAAAATCTGACTTTTTTTAATGAGCACAGAGGAAATTTACACGTGAAGCAACGAATGTGAAAACAGCCGTCTGGTGACAAACATTCAACACATTTTTTGACTGGAGGGAGGCTTCAATTCTTTATTATTTAACCTGCAATCTGTGCAGGAAACAGGAAAGTGAAAATGACTTGTGAATACAGAGGTGGCTCGGAAGAGTGCACCAGAGATCGTTCATAATTATCACATATCATTTTACCTTCCCACAATTCCACATTGTGCCGCTGTTCTCAAAGTTTTTTTCAGTTTTCTTCGCCCCCTAGAAAAAAAAAAAAAAAAGTGACTGTTTCAGTTTTTGTTTTTCTTTCATGAACTGGTGTGGGAATTGTGAAATAAAGTAAACAGTTGGGCTCGGATTTCCATTTCTTATTTAAATGCTCACATTGTCTGCGCCAAAACCGTGATTTCCCTCCTCACTCTGCCACACACAAAGCCCACCTTCCCAGGTGCCCGCTACAGATGGCGATAAAAGGTATTTGCTTTTTGAAGGCGTTGTCTTGGGTTTTTGTGTAAATCCATTATTTAGGATATCCTTGGTTGGATGTTTATTGTTGTGAATTTTTGAGAAAACTTCCTGGTTCCTGGCGGCGTGACGCGTGAAGGGAAGGGCGCCCCCCCCCCCCCGGATATTTCATCTGAGCGGCTGTGCAAATTCAAAAGTTTTAATGAAAAGTGAGACAAGAATGAGAGCAGTGTATTTGCAGTAGACCTGCGGTTCTCCAGGCCCTGCCTGCTGCTGCTGCTTATTTAGCTGATTGACACACTTTAACCAAATAGAGGGAATATCTGGTGAAATCATCTGGGCTTTGGCTGGAAAATAAACTCACAGACACACAGCGGCACATTGCTGACACACAGATGTAACTAGGATAAATTTGTCCTGGTGGCTTATTTGGCAATCTCACCATGCAGTTTGAACTCAGATGTGACCTTTCTCACATCATCTGTCTCCCATATTTCCTCTCTAGCTCTCCCTCTCTTGACTGTAAAGTTGCCAATGAAACAGAAATGCGCCCTAAATGCGTTTAAACACAATTAAATAAACAAGACACTCGCGCTGCGAAACAGATTTTCTTGGTAAAGGCCTCTGTTAACAGGGGCCACACAGACAGAGTGGCCAAGCGGGGCCAATAAGGCCTTTATTTAGTGGATAAGGCCTTTAACCAAAGTCTGAATTCAACACCCATTAAGGACTGACTGTCAGAAAAATGTGCCTTTAGTGGATAATTTAACCCGTCACGGATTATACTGGCTACCTTTTCGAGAGCGGATTTTTCACATGAAATGAAATTAAAGGGACATTTCATTAAATATTTACAGAACGTGTCTTTTAACATGATTTCCTCAGCTGCGTCTGCTCCGCCAGCCCCGCAGAATCATTTTAATGTGGCGCACTTAACTTATGTGACACTTAAGAGGACGCTCAGAATCACTTGTCCCTTTCTGTCTGCGCTGTAGTCAGCCCGTCTCATCCCTGCAGTGTTTTTTTTTTTTTTTTCAAACCAAACGCACCGATTCCACAGCCTCCAACAGCCCGTCTTTGTCTGATAATGAGAGCAAGAAGTTGGTCAGGTGTGAGCTGAGCCGTGCAGGGGAGCTCTGGTACTGAGATGCGCCAGTGGGAGGCGCTTTAGCCGTGTTGTATTTGAACCGTCTCTCTCTCTCTCTCTCCCTCTCTCTCTCTGTGTGCGTGTGTGCGATTGTGCGCGCGCGTGTGTGTGCGGGATGGAGACGCTTTCTCCTCCAAAGTGAGAAAACTTTTTTTTTTTCCTGAAATGTTCTTTATTTTGCACTGCGCACCCAACAACACACCGTCTGCTTTCATTAATAAACGCGGCCTCGTTATTTAAGATTTGGGATCATCGCAGAGGAAAAAGGGAGATTGTTTTTACGGACACTTTGCGCCACGTTTATTATCATTGTTTGTCTGGCACAGAGGAACATGATCGGGAGTTTTTAAACGGATGTGCGCCTCACAATTCGGTGATCCAAACAGAGGCGTGTGCTTTTTATTTTATATACAAAACTACAAATAAAGTTTATTTAATTTTTAAAATTTTTTTTAAAATATATACAATTGTTTCCTTATGTGTGCAAGTCTGATCATCGTGGCTTCAGTCTGCAACATGACAGGAGGTGAATAGTTCGAACCAAAACTTGCGCGGCCGTGTGCGCATGATTTAAGAGCCGGACGCCCAAATATTGTTTATCCAATTAATAAAGTCCTCTGAGCTGGTGACGGATGGGCTGACGGGTCAAGGTGCTGTTTCTCAGATTTCACTTCATTTGCACGAAGACAATCAGGCGCCTCGACACACAGCAGAGTCAATATCGTCCATAACAAAGGACAGGATCCTCGTGTGACGACGCCTTCAACTTGGATATTTCACCGGATAAACGCACACGCACGCACACACACACACACGCACGCCCTGCAGTGCAAAGAAAAGGGAGTGTTAGCACCAAAAGCAGCCTCTCTCCCAGGACTCTTGTCATTTAGCTGTTTAGCTTCATCACAGGGGACCTGCTGCTGCAGGAGGAGAAAATAGCTGAATGCAAACGATCCGCTGCTCTCTTCTTCTTGTTGGGTATTAAACACTTTATAGAAAATTAAACCTTTCAGAGGTAGCAGTAAAAGACCCGGGTGCATCTGTCTTTTCTCCGCCATAATAAGGCATTGGTATCCAAACAATGCCGGGATAATGCATTTAAATACAAGTCCTATTATTTTTTATTGTTATTTTGCATTTTCTCATTCCCTGCTTCGCATCTTTGGCTACCAGATGTGTCTCCACATTGAAGAATTATTTCTCCTCCCCAGAGTCAAATAAATGCAATCAATATGAGCATTGCTCTCAGGCCTTGAAATATTACATTAATGTTCCATGTGGTGACATTTTAGCCGGAATTTTCAAATACATCATGAAGGCTCAAATTAATATTTATCAGCGAGAGGCTTTTATGCTTTGCAAAACAGTATTAGCGTGAACTCCAATAATCTTGTCTTCTAAGCGGGGAAACGGTATCTGTACACAGGCAGGAACAGGCAGGTTTTGGGGTTTGATAAGCCGACCAGATGTCTCTCTTTTTGGTCTCTTTTCAGATAAATTCACAAAAGTGCCGTCAATGATAATAATAAAGCAGATCTCTGGATTTTTAACAACAGCACACATTCTGAGGCTCATTAATACATATTTACATTTCACGTACATTTATTGCTTTTCCTTTATTCCCTGGAGGTGCTGAAAGTCAGACTCATTTGATTTAAGTGAGGGGAGGGGGTGAGGCGGTTCAGCATTGATATGATTATTTATTCAGGCATGTTAAACAATTTGTCCTTCCTATCTTTGCTGATCAGAGCAGAAAAGCCTAAGAAATTCAGCGAAGATCGATTTCTCAATATGTACTTGAACTCACCCAGATAAAGGCACAGAGCCACCAAACAGGGCAAGGTGTGTTTATGCACACACATGCTTAATATTACAGTGTGTGTTTCACATGCGCACGAATCCTGAGCAAAGCTTGAGGAGATCCATCCTGTCAATCCAGAAAATTGTTATGCATCTGTGACCACAGGGAATAGCATTCTATCGCTTATAGATCTTTTTTAAATTATTCTTGTCATTGAGCCCCAAATTTATGCCACCATTGATCCGGCGAGGGAAAATATGAAACGAATTGGGGTTGTTATTTGATGACCTGCAGGTCAAGGAGATTTTAACATTGGTATTATTGAGCGTGGCATCTGTCGTTTTTCACCTGGGCCGCTGCCCTCTTCACTTTCCCTGCTCGCCACCGCTAGAATGAAAACGAATGCCTCTTTTCTTCGGTATGAAAGCTCCAAATGTGACACCTGCGCGGTAGCTGCTTTGCTTTTGATATTTTTTCTAAGATATATACTCCATAAGTCATAAATTAGTGAGAAAAAAACATTTTCTGATACAGATTGCTAAATTAAACAAATTGGAGTAATTGAGACTGCAGATATAGAGTGGAGGCTTTCTATGACTTCAAAGCTGTGTGTCTGTGTGTGTTCAGACCTTTACAGTAAATTCATTTATTATTAATACAACAGATTGTTGCAGAAGTTTACATACAGCAGCCTACATGACACAGTCCATGTGTACAGTGGATCCGGTGCTATCCTTGAGCAGTGTGTGATTTTCAGTCAGATAGCCAGACTGTGGCAGAGCATCACCGCTCTGCCTCGGAGCTCACAGCAGAATGAGCCAGGTGTTGTGGTAACAGACTTCCCCTGTGGCCCACTGATGAAGAACATCTGGAGTGCTTCTGTTCCGCCACTTCTTTCCTGTCCCCAATATGACCAGGCGATGTAGCTAACAGTGCGATGCATGTCGACACATGGCTCCAAGGTCCCCAGATAGGGTAGGAGATGCTCCGATATTCATCCCTGACAGGGCTGCCCCATTGACACGCTGTGCACTTTTTCCATATGTGTGGCTGGTGCTGGGTGAAAGGGTGCTGAGCCCAGCCAGACAGTTTGTAACTGTACAGCTGTAACTCTTTCAGGCCTGAAGGCTGAGAGACAGGAATTCTCAGAGAAGTCTGGCAAAGGTAAACTAAAGACATTTTGTCAACAAACTTCAAAGTGAATGAAATTACAGAGTGGAAACTCTGTGAAACGCACCTGAACTAACCTCAAATATGTAAGAACATGGCTTTTTGTGTGTTTTAGAAAACACTTTTTTTTAACATAAATTTTTTTAATGATATGTGACAGATTTTCCAGCCATGTTTGTAGCAACCCAGACTGAGGCGGTGTTTCGATATTTGTAAGAGGGAAACCGACGAATGTTTTTAATGAGATGCAGGGACATTTACCAGACAGCTGCCAAGCGAGAGACCATGTTCGAGAAAGCGTTTTGAACATTTGAAAGCGTGCAGTCACTGGATATTTTTTTTAACAAGATCTCAGGACATATTCCAGAGACGGCAGCATAGCGAGAGACCACTGTTTGAGATGCTGTTTCAATACTTGTTAACGTGAAACCGCTGGATCATTTTAATGAGACATGGGGACATTTTCCAGAGACTGCTGCCAATGCGAGACAGCGCATCAATATTTGTAAACCTGGAAACACGGGATATTTTAACGAGACATCAGGAGATTATCTAGAGATGGCTGTGAAAAGAGAGACCGCTGTTTGAGAAGACATTTCAACATTTGTTAAAGGTCCCATATTATGAAAAACACGTTTTCTCTGGTCTCTACATATATAAACTGGTCCTCCCTGAGCCTACCAACTCCCAGAATGAGGAAAGCAAACGAGTCCTGCATAGTCTCTGCAGCCCACCCACTGGTAAAACGGCGCTCCTACAGGCTGTTCAGATTCAGTTCCTGTCGTTACGAAACGACAGGAGAGATTTTCATAGTGCGGCCTCCTCTGCGCGATGAGAGGAGATATCGAGAGGGGGGCGTTCATCCCGGAGGTGAAGTTCGGTGTGTCGTCGCTCAGAGCTAGACACGCAAATTCCTCTGTTGTTGGTTGTAAAAATCAACATAAGTGCCTATATTCTGTCCCAGCTACAGAGGAACACAAGAGACAGTGGTTGCGTTTCATTTTTAACGACAGCGTGCCGGCTACGGTTCCTGTAAGTCTGTTTGTGTGTGCTAACCACTTCACATCGGACTGCTTCAGTAACGAGGGTCAGCACAAAGCTGGCTTTGCCTCGACACTGACCCTCGTAAAAGGATCAGTCCCAACCATACGGGACCCAGCAACTGCACCCGAGCCACAGGTGAGTGTCGCCACGTTTTGATAGTATTTACAGCTGCCGCCGAGTTTGGTGAAGTCAGCTTGAAACTGGCTAACTAGTTAGCTCCGCTTCGGTCCGCTATGCAATGCGGTTTGAAGCGAGTTTAATGTTAATAATATTACGAGGGAGATCGGTTGTCACAGTAAAAGTTTGGAAACATGTGCAGACTGGAGACAGAGACAATGCGAACAGTGTCCAAGAGTTTGGAGACTGTGTTGAAGACAAACACAGCTTTCGCTAGCTGTTTTTAGATGTTACCTGTCGCAGGTCAGTGGGGGATGCGAGCCGGGTGGTTGTGTTGGGGAGTGGGGAGTCTCTCATGTAATGTCCGTATTTCTTCAGGAGCTTCTCCTTCTGGGTCCGATTCTGGGTCAAACTGGTATGGTTGAACGACAACATCTCGGCGAGCCATAGCGATACATCCAAACATTAGCGCGTGCTACCGCTAGCATAAGCAGCGCCGTCTCCCTGAGAGGGGCGTGTAGCAGGCAGGGCACGCGATGACAGACGGAGCTCATTAGCATTTAAAGGTGCAGGCACAGAAACAGCCTGCTCTCAGCAGAGCTCAGCAGAGCGACTTTTAGACAGCTGAAATTCAGGACCAAGTTGTGTTTGGGGCAATACATTTCGAATACAGTGTTGTTTGACCTCTGACAGCTGTATGAAATTGATGAAAAACAGTATAATATGGGACCTTTAACGTGAAAACACTGGATTGTTTATTGAAACATGGGCACATTTTCCCAAAACTACTGCCAAGTGAGAGACCACTGTTCAAGATAGCGCATCAACATTTGTAAGCGTGAAACCACTTGATATTTTTTAACGAGACGTCAGCCGATTATCTAGAGATGGCTGCGAAAAGAGAGACCGCTGTCTTCAACATTAGTTAACGTGAAAACATTGGATGGTTTATTGAGACATGGGGACATTTTCCAGACGAGTGCCAAGCGAGACACCACTGTTCGAGTTGCTGTTTCACCATTTGTAAATGTGAAACCACTTGATATTTTTAACGTGACGTGGGGACATTTTCCAGCTGTGTTTGTGGAGACAGAACCATGTTTTTTTGAGGAAACCTCAGGGCATCTCCAGCTTTGTTGGTGACCAAAACAGGTAAGCTAAAACATGATCCCATGAACAGCATGAAACCACTGAACTTTTTTGTAATGAGACGTTGGGACGATTTCCTGCTGTTTTTATCGGACTGTACCGGATAAGACAAAACGTGATCTTCCTCACCCTTACCGAGTGTTTTAAGTGGCTAAACCTAACCTGACCATGAGCACAGCGCCGCCAAGACATAAAAATTGAACCTTAAGAAAAGTATCGCTGCAACATAAAGAGACATAAAGTTGTAGTGCACTTTTTTAATCAACGGCTTCTTTTCACTGCTTTGACTAAAACAGTCCTGAGAGGTTGTTTACAGTTGTCACACTTTTCAGCTGTAATTAAATGGCAACAAACTCTACAGTAGCTTCCCGTGCTGTGCTTTTAAAAGATTGTAACTATATCCATTTTGACAACCTACATTTACAACATGATTTACAGCTGGTAATAAAAGTCCAAAGCAAACAAAGTAATGCAATAATCCAACTTTTCTTTTACAATGCTGCAGTCCAGTCTGAGTACATGGATCTTAAATCATCAGGAGGGTTCATTGGACCTCACTGCCAGGTGGGGTTGTGCATTTAAAAGGCAGATTTAACACCTGCAGTACAGGGGAACAAATGTATTTTGTCACCTTCACGTGAGTATTTGAAATTCTGTGGCTCAAGAGAAAAAAGCATATTCAATCCAGGGTAATGCAATTATTTTCACAAATACGGCCTTAATTTATTTATATTTGCGACACCCATTAGTCCCTGACTTCTAGATGTGTATATGTTAAAGTCATTTATTCACATGACTGATGTGTCTGGGGTTGTTTTTGTCCTTCTCCTCTCTTGACAGCCGTAGCTATAAAAGAGTTAAATCTGCTGGAACCCTGCCCTGCTGGCCAATTGAATGGCGCACACAGTGATCCAAAACAGCCTCTGCAGAAATAAAACAATATATAGAAATGTGCAATACAGGGATTTAATTTTCCCTCCACCATCCATTTATATAATACATGAAATGAACCTCAAATTAATTTGCGCCGAGGCTCTAAAGTAACAATGTAATCTCAGTGTTATAGCACAGTTGCAAATGGATTTCTGTCTCTTGTAATTTTATAAGAAGCACTCCAGGGGTCACCTTAAAAGATGTCGCTATTTTTTAAAAGCCAAAACTATCCCGTGGCCTGTCAGCAAAGGGAATCTCTGCAATGCAATCTGTTTTGTGCCATCGATTTGTCTGGTGTTGCGCCTTGTCACATGGTTCGCCTGTTAGGTTTGTCGGTATTGGCAGAGACGACTAATATTAAACCCAGATGTCTATAATAAAGTGTGGAGTATCTGCTTACTTGTGCGCAATCTGGTCCTACAACTTCCTGACCAGTGCAGAATGACTTGAACCCTGCTAAATGTTAAAGGAACAACATTACATTACATGGCACAGCGAGAGGGATGGAGAGAGGGGCTCAGCAGAATATGATGATCCTTCTATTAGTGCCCTTCTGCTTAAGGACCTGAGACATATTTCTGGGAGTTGTGCTGGATAGTAACATCTCTGATACTCATACTTATCTGCTTTGTTATAAGAAAACATTTTACTAAAGACATCATGACATCAGGACGAGTGAAATATGTATTCCAAGACTTTAAAAATCAAGGTGAAAAATTATAATTTAGACCCGTCAATTCATATCTAGCAAAGCACAAAAAAATGGTGTCCACTTTCACATTTCCAAAAGGGCACATCTGACACAAGCAGCACCTGTCATGCAGTCAGTCACTTCGGAGCTCTCCCCCACAGCTCTAATGTTATTCCCCCCTAAACTTCAAATCCACTCAGCATTTCCAGGACTTTTTCATACGTCACATGAGCCCACCCAGATATCTCTCCGGCTATAACTCAGCACCTAAATTTAGGCAATATATTAAGAGGCTCTCCTCTTGCACCCGATGGTGGCTTTTGCCTTTTTTTGGGAGCAAAGCATAGCGTTTAACAGAGCCTGTCCTTGTGTAGTGTTTAGCTTTTCAAATTACCGCAAAGACTCGCTGAAGGTCACTCTGAATACACAATGTGACGTGATTTAAAGAGTGTTTTCACGACGGTAGCAGTGGAGAGCACACCGCTGCCAGAAAACATAGCTGACCCATACAGTGTTAAAGCTTCAAAAAGACAAATTACAGAACTATTACTTAAGTTCACTGATAAAAACGTGTTGTTTGCATTGCAGATCTCAATAATGTCATGGTAATGACACCATAAATGGCACATCTAGCTTTCCCTCTGCATGAATATGGCTTTTTTTTGACTGCAAGTCCCCCGATCAGATGGCTTGTTAATTTCGTCATTTCAGAGTTATATGGATTTTCCAGTTGCTGCTGTGTTCATAAACAAGCATTTCAGCTGACCACCCCCCACCCCCCCATCTCACGCTTTGTGTGTCAGCGTTTTCTCTGAAGGAGGAATTTAGAGCTCAGAAAGTTTATAAATAAGCCTTCTATCAAGTTCCACAACAGGTGTGACCCCTGTGTCCTAAAACTGAACACTTTCAGTGGGAGCTGTTTGGTAAGTGAGCAGTGGAGGACAAACTGCTTCAGCTGCCTCAACACATACAAAACCTGGCCTTTGCATGTGATAAGTTATTCCAAAAACATATGTTTTCCTTTTTACACCCTTTCTAAATTCTGACCAAGTGTTCGACGAGGCCAGTTTAACAATAGCAGCTGTAGTGAGGACAGACATGTCATGTTCTGTCCCTGCCAGGGGAGTTTGAGGTATTCAATGAAGCTTTCAAGGATAAACGCCATATCAGGTGATATAGAGTGTACCCAGGAGCACTCTGTATGACACACTGAGAGGAACGCAGCTTGTCCCTATGGTGTTTCAACAAAATTCAGTTGGAGGGGGATTGCGGAGCTTGCCAGGGAAGTTGTGAAGGACCAACTTCTTTTCAACACGTCGCGTCTGGGTTATGTAAGGTCCTATTTAATGTTACCACAGATCCCAGTATTCAAGGTGTAAACAGGCAAGGAAAAAACTAAATGACAGACTTACAACATTTTCATTTTTCAATTCAATTCAGAATTACAATTATGCGCATGAAATATTATTATTATTATATATATTATTACCATAACGCAGGGCAGACTTGCATGCAGAGGCAACACAGTTGCCAGAATAAATGTTGGCAATGAACATTTCTGCAAACCACAGATACATTGAAAATGTACATTTGATACGTTGAAACTTTTCATTTCTTTAAATTCAGTTTTCATTTGTATGTTTTGACAACGCTGAGATTACGGTCTAGTGGTAAACTGGTTCTGTTACCCCAAACACAGCAGGAAAACGACCCGACATCGCCTTAAAAATATATACTGGTTTCAACACAAATGTTGAAATGCAGTCTCAAACAGCGATCACAGCCATCTCTGGAAAATGTCCCAACAACTTGTCAAAGATTCCCAGTGGTTTCACGCTAACAAATGTTGAAAATGCCATCTTAAACAGAGTTTCTCCTGTTTCGCAGCCGTGTCTGGAAAATGTCTCCATTGAAAAATATCCATTGATTTCACACAGCAGAAGTGTTGGAACACCATCGCAAACAGTGATCTCTCACTTCGCTGCCATCTCTGGAAAATGCCCTGATGTCTCATTAAAAATATGAAGTGGTAACTTGCTTACAAATGTTGATGTTGCCGCTTACAGCACAGGCGAGAAGGCTGCCAAGCTAGTGACTGCGGTTCAACAGCAACATTTGTGTGAACCAAGTGTTAACCGCTGGATTTTTGACGAGGGATCATGACATTTCAAAATGATCTTTTCCTAACCAGAACCCAGTGTTTTTTGTGCTTAAACCAGACCATAAGCGTGTGTTGTTACGATATAAAGTAGAAAATTGAATATAGGGGTTTACAGAGACATTAACTGGTCAACATTTGTTCTGGCGATTGGGTTGGCCATCTCACACAGACCTCTTGCGTAGCTGTTGTGCCACCGCTATTCCCTCCTCTTCCTACAAGAAAGTTTACACATATCCATGTAATCTGACATGATATGGTACCATGGAAGTGTCAATATGATAATTTTGTCACCATAAAAAATGAATGACTGCTGTTGAAAAATACGTAACCTGCAGTCGGATTGAAGAGAACTGCACAGTTGCGAGGTGTAGGGGGTGCGCAGGTGTGTCAGTATTTCCTGTGTTAATGTCACAAGGAGTAACAGCAGATGGTAGCTCCCTGTTTTCGGTCTGTGTTAAAATATAGATGAAAATATTTGATTTTAAAAAACAACAATTGTAAAGCATTTTTTCATTGATTTTTTGCGCCTATGGTTGGGGTTATTCTTACGCTTGTATGCAAGAAGTTGAAAAATAGAATTTGAAGGAGCCTTCAGATCTCGAGGGAATAATTATGGACAATCATAAAACTTTATCACAGTGTGAGACAAATAGAGTGACAGAGTCGGAGCTGATTGCTCAAATACAGTCTAAACAAAGACGCTCCGTCATGCGTGACTGATGTGCTTTACTCCTCAAACCTCTTCAGGTTGTCACTTATACACTTTCTGATCATGAGTTTAAATTCCTCATCTAGTCTCTGTGTATGTAATGCACCTTTATATATATATATACACAGTCAAAACATTGCTACATTGCTGTGCTATAAGAATAAGTGGGATTTGTTGCATAAACAGTACAATAGCTGTGGAGAAACCTACCTAAAAACGAGTTTGCCAACATTTTTACCTCTGAAACACTTCACTTAGTTTGAAAGAAGCAAAAACATTCACCTATGTCAAGGTGCACGTCCTCGAAATTGTTTTGCCATGAATTCATTGAACGCCTCAGATAGAGCTTCCTTTTTGTTTTCTATTGGTGATCGCATGCCTCGTGGTGATTGCAGACGGGGGGTTTAACACACCATTTTATTTACCACAACATCGCTGGTAGGAACAGTGGAGAAATAGGAGACGACGGGTAATGGTGGGTAAAACGTTCTCCTCCATGTCACTCCCATGTCCTTAAATGTCCCTCCCCGTCCCCTGTCAACTGAGAACAGTCTTAGAATTGGGAGCAGGTGAGCCAAGAATGAAAGCTGGCTGGATTACTTTACATTATTTCAATCAATTATTCAAATGTCCCCATTGCCTTCATGATGGCTTGACGAGGCATGCCAAATAATGATCCCTCCCCACACGCATATGCTCGCAGGTAAGGACCAATGCTTACCTAAATGCTCACTTACAGATACTCTGCAGAGCATGAAAAATTCACACGCACACGCTCACAGCCACAGCAAAACGGTAATTTCAGTCCTGGTGATTGGGCCCAACTGTGGAAAGATGTCTGTGTCAGGTCGACCCGTGTGAGGTCAGCACCAGTGCGCACTGGAGCTAGTTGCATTTAATGTCTCTGTCACCGTAGTCACAGATAAGCAGCTGAAGCAGCACGGCGAGGAGGGGAGAGGAATAAGTATAGTCAAACAAGTGCAAGAGGAACAGGGTACCCTTTGTCCCAGACTGTGGCTTTAAAGAGTGTCAAAAGCTAATAAATATTTTAGAATTAGGTGTGTGTCAGGGGCAGGCCCACTCTATCAGGCATCTGCTCTGTTTACTCTCCCAGGGAAACAGGTGCAGCCACATGAAGGAGAATTTCATTTCAAAAATAGCATTTAGCATTTTACCCCTCCTGGAGGCCTTCTCTGAGAGAAATTCTCATGTAATCATACACCATGGTTACTGAAAACTTCTCAAGTTGATCCACTGAGACATATGGTGTCTTAGCGAGGGGAGGAGCCGCAGGGGCTTCAGGGACGTAAATAGGATTTAAATGTTTGGTTTGTGATTATTTGCAAGGGGCAAATTTCTGTAACAACCGCATGAAATGACTTGTTTTTGCTGTTTCATAATCCAGGTCTTAAAAAGTAGTAGTTACACCACAAAACAAAATCACATGTTTGTTCTCAAACATGAATCGTTTTACATCACATCTAAAAACATGATAGATTAGTGTAAACTATCTGTAGTACAAACACGGAGAATTAGTGTGCAAAACACAAAATATCAAAGCCTCGCAATGTCCTTTATCTGGAATCTTCAATTACAGTATTGTAACGTCTTCGACATTTTCCTGAGACGGCTTTGTGGCGACCGAGCCTGTTTATTTTCATCATTAGAGGACCGTGCTGTCTCCTGAACATCCAGGTCGAGCGCACACTCCCTCTGAGCCTTTGCATCTTATTTTTTTGAGTTTTTCCATTCGCGTCATCAAATGCTGCCTGCAACATAATGAGAGATGTGGCAATTAATTTTCTTTTAATCAAGGTCGAAATGAAGTAAATTGGTGCAGCTTGGCGAGCCCTCATTTTCTATTTTTGCAGTGATGCAAAACAAATACGATAAAATTATGGCCCTCCTCACCTTCTGTAATTAGAAAGCATGAATGATCAGAGGGAGATGATATGTACTATACGGTGCCTCCGACTATGCCTCTCCCCCCAGAGATCAGATTTCAGCTCTTTTGAAACAGATGACCATATTTTCCTCCCCTTGCCTCCCGTATTTGCCTGTTCTTTTTTCCCTCTGCTGGAGTTACAGACAGAGGGAGCAGCTCAACATGACATTGACTGCAATGTTGTTGTATGCCTCTCAAATCTTATTAAAGACCACAGCTGTGAAAGACCTTGCTGACTCCACACATTTCTATTAACTGTGTTGTTTCAGCGTCCCTCCAAGCTGATTAGGAATTTATTAAAATTAGATTTTACCTGGGCATCTTATCGTCGCCATATGGTGCGGTGACCGTTTTGTTTTCAGCTTGGACATGTGAATACGGCTTGTGTGATGAATTTTAAAGCAAATCCACAGACCTATTTCCAATGACTATTTTGGATTGCCTCCGAATATGTGGTTTGTTTCAAGAAAAGTTCAGATTGGTGCGATACTGCAGTTTTAATGAAGGACCCGCACCTCAATTTCCTGTTGGAAGTGATTGAGGAAGTAGCCACCTACCTCTTATTGTCCCCTGCCTAAACATGTAAATAGCTCAGATGAAGAAAACATATTTCCCTGAAATGAAAAGACAAAGGACCTTAAACAACATTTTTTTGCAGTGTTTAATTTGGTTATGCGATACAAATAAGGGCGCGAGAGAATATCTCCTGTGCCATCTTCTGTGAGGTCATGGAATTCTTGTTTATCCCTGAAGTTTGACAGAAAGACTAACTCACTGGCCGAGGCATTTCAGCTCTTGCCCTCTGCTGCTCATGTGCTGCGTACATCTGTCACACCAAATGTGTCTCTGCGCGGCCTCAAACACTAGGTGTACACAGTGTTGAAATGCGCTGGAAAAATATATACAAAGGCTTGATCGAGCATTAGCTCTAAGTCAGCACAGTGAGGTGGGTATGGCGACAGCTGTCCAATCTTCCCCTCCTCCCTCCCTCGCCAGCCACCATCACTTTTCAAAAAGCTCCCTGTTTACCATACATAGGCAGCTGCCACCACCGTTAACTTCCATAAGACAGCCACCTGCTAAAGGACATTTGTACATGTCTTTATTTAATTAAGGTGAATGCCAGTTCATCGGCCCCCTCACGCAATGTGACTGAAAATACGTCGACCTTGATAAGGCTCCTTCCAGTGGACGCTTCGGAGGCTTGTGGAGGGTACGTATCTCTTTCACTGATAGAAATGTCACTTTTGCCACCAAAATAGATCACGTTCAAAATGCATACAGTGTACGTTCGATTAAAGATAGAAGTAAAGTGTGAAAAAGAAGGAAATCCACATTAGAACATTACAAAATGTCACACCCCTGTTTAACTGTTCTTGTGTCTGACAAAAACACAGTATCACTTACTTTCTGTGTGAAACCTGAGTTTGTTTTGAGGAACATAACACAGGTATTTTGGTCAACTGAGAACCTGCAGGTAGCACTGCAGCGGGTGTTACAATTTGGGCGGGTATGACAAGCAGACACAGAGCTCTTGGCCAACTGTCTTTTTTCTGCTTTTGTTTTGTCTAATTAGGTGTTGAAAGCCAGATAGATTGCAAAATTTTACATCAAACCACTGATATTCTGGTACTGCTGCTACAGTTGTCAAACTCTGTGCAAAAAAATGCTACCAAGAGTGTGAGCAGTGACAGTGACAGATACTTCTGGGCTACTAAAAATGCTCTACTTGTACTAATTTGCTTTACTTATTTGTGTTTGTATTTTTCACAGCACACCTGGGCATCTCTTAAGCCACACTGGTTGGAAATCAATACACTGGATGTTTGGCAAGGCTTTTAAAGGAACAGTCTGACATATATATGTAAATGCGTAATCTGAAATCAGATGACATGTTCGATATCAGTTTCATCACAGCAAGGTCAGGCCAGGACGTGTTCAGACCAGCTGCAGGGGGTAACAGCTACCCCAGTAGGAAAAGAAAAAAAACATTGCTTCTAAAAAAACTCCAAAGCTATATGTTGAATCTCTTTTTTTAAATGGGGTTCTGTGGAACTTGTGTGTTGTGCTGGAGCAACCCAGTCGCCAGAATAAACCTGATAAAGCTAAGCATGTTTCCGCAAAACCACAGACAAGTTCAAAACTAATGTTTCTTTAAGCTATAACTCTATGTTTGTTTGGATCGATTTTTGTGTGTCTCTCTTGTTATGCTGTAAGACCCAAAAACCACTTTGTTAAGGTTAGGAAAAAATCATGAAAATACCTGTCTGGAGATGGTCCGACTTCCCATTAAGTATAGCCGGTTTAGGCTTGTTGCCACTGCCTTTCCCTCTACTTTCTGATGTGAAAGTCTACTAATAAGCACATATTTATATATTCATAAACTAAACAAGCTACTTTTGCTCTCTGATGGCGGAACGGACAGAGGTGACGGTAAGTGAGATCCTTGGACTGACGAGGAAAATCTTCACAAGTCCGTCACAATGAAATCCACAGTCAGTCAATCTCTGTTTTCACTTCACGTTACAATCCGCTCACATACAGCCAACATAAAAGTGATAGATACATGTGAACTGCTACCCACTTGTTACAAACCTTTAAACCTTTAAAAGTGTAGAAATAGAAAAACGAAGCATTTGGCTTTATGAGCAGTTGCGTGTTGGAGCTATTTCTTGACCGACAGCTGCTGGGAGTTATGACCGCACACAACATCTCAAAAATCCTGTCCTCATGGTGGGGTTATCTTGATAGTATTGTGAGAAGCTTACATGGTAACAAGAGAAATCACATAAATAAAACAGCTTTGAAGTTTTTTTTTATTTTGATGGCACTGGGCTACTAGTTTTACCCTCCCAGTCTGCACTGAAACTGATACTGATCTTCTAATTTGACTATTTTCCAATCTATATATACAGTCTATTTATAGGCTGTACTAACATACATTTCTCAAAAAGGAGTGTTACTTTAAGCAACAGAGCTAATTACAAGTATAATCGGTTCCTTATGTTTTATCCAGAATATTTCTATTATATCCTTTTGATTTGAATATACCAAATGCTATCATAAACTTCTGTATGAATCTGACTGCATCGGTGAAGCACAGCTATATATTAGCTTTGATTCTCTCAGTATGAAATGGACCCTTTAGTTTAACCAAACTGTATGTCTTTTCTAACCTTGGACTGCCTTGTGATTAGCTTTTAATGTTTTATAATTAGTAGTATCAATGGCAAAAGAGTCAGCAGGGCAGAGGTGGAGTGGGTACGCCCTTGAGAGCAGGCCTTATGAATCAACGGCTGGCGATAAATGGACTGGATCATTACTGAATCAAGTGATCTGCAGAATAATCTATTGATTTTCTGGTCTTTCTTACTTCTTTATTATTCTGTATCACAGTATTGCAACATCAGGAGGAACCCACTGATGGATGGGATGCTTGGACCTCTGCAGTGACCGTGGGGGGTTTGCTTAAGAATGTAGCATATATAACACATTCCAGGTTCCTGGGCATAAAATATATACAATGACATGCAGATTTATGCCTCATAAGGTGTGCTTTTTTAAATTTACGGTTTTTGCATGAGTCAACATGTCAGTGTTTTAAGCAGTAGAAGAATTGGTGTGAATATGATGATAAGAAATGATAGAAGGTGGGTCTGAACTGTGAACAAGCCCTATAATATTTATTGAACAGACTTTTCATGCAGAATTTATTCAAATCTAATAGTTGCAGGTGTTAAATGCAACCCATTCAAGTCAAAATACCATTTGAAACCTACAGTCTTCTTAAAAAGGCATGACATAAAGCTCTTGTATGAAATACTGCAGCTCAAATTTGAATTTCTGTGAATTTGACATTTTTGGGCGCACAAAAGTTTATATAGGATGGCAGTGTGATTACAATATGACAAATCAATTAGCAAATATCCTAAATGTATTGGAGGTATACCAGGCAGCAGGCCACAAGCCTTGAATCCTTAACCACACATGGAAGAGATTAAAGCACTATCTACCTTGTTAGTTGACTTTGCTATCGATCCTCTCGATTCTTTATTATGTACAACAGGACACATCACAAAACTGCTAATTGGCAATAATCTGTTTGTCAATAGTTCAGAAGACTGCAGAATTTAGATAAGGAACGCTCAAGTTTAAAATACATTATCACAGCCCCGCTATTCCTATGGGCTTTGCTCCTGGGATACCTTCAAGGAGTCTCATGCTCAGAATATTTTACAGTAAATTATTGATGTATGGTCGGTGGCAGGAAAGATGAGAGAGAAGGAAAACAAAGATGGGAGGTGACATTAGGGTTTTGCCAATAGGAAGGTAAACTTTAATGGACCTCTGGAAAACACTGTAAATAGGGGTTTACTAATTGTACAAGTATACCACTAAAATTATCATGATAGGTGCAAATAACTATTCGTTCATTACATTTTTAAAGCTGATCCCACAGAGATTCATAACTGGGTCAGTGCAGCTCCTCTCAGTTTGGAGCATTTTAGCACCTTTGAGCCCATTGTATCGGTACCACGGCTTTTAACTTCACTGTTTTGATTCAGTCCAACTGTTCTCGCTAGCTCCATTTCCATCCCCCAGTTATGCCCATCACCAAGCAGCAGGCAGACAGGGTTTGTGACTAGCTGGTGCACACACATTTCCCTCAGGAGCTGGTGGAGACCAAAACAGAGCTAAAAGGAGAGCATCCCCCCCACGTATTCCAACAAACTTGGCATTATTGCAGTTTGGGTCGCATGAATATTTATGCTTTCTGTAGTACGCCCCCTAAATCACAGCCATTGCATTATGCCTGCAGTTATGCTTCTTATAGACAGCAAATGGAGATCGACGGTTCATGTGAAATTGTTTGTGCAATTGACATGTATCCAGCTATCTGTGGACAGTGCGTAGCCTATAGCTGCTTTTGACTTTTTCTTCCAAATAATTCACTAAAGATGAAACTGTATATTGCAGAATCTAATAAAACTACTTCTTGTTAGGCAGAGGGGTCAAACTTTTTCTTACACCACTGAAAAACACTGATTTATTTTGTTTAGATATTTATTTAGTGTTTTTTATTATATATTCAATTTCATTTTTTCATTGATTTATTTCAACTTTACGTACAAATATAGGCCTAGCCCACCCTCGTGTGTGTTTTGGATATCTGTTATTGTTACGTAGCCTGTTTATAAATTGAATAAAACCAAACCAAGCACTTTGCGGCTCAGTGTATCTTTTTACCACACTGATCTCATCTCGTTCTTGTATTATTTTGTACAACTCCCATTAGGCCATGACAGCAGGTAAGAAGCTTTATTGGGTCAAAATGACTCATCATATTGTATGATCTACCATAGTAGCAAGTGTATGTACAGAAAACCCAGTGATGTTTTGTCAGGTTGTAAGAAAGACAGGTGATGCTGGTGATGATTGACAATCCAGCTGTTGAATGAACAGAGGCTGGCCACTAAAAGGGGCGGGGCTTCGTTCCTTGGCAACCATTACCTAAAATGCGCGGTGGTCGAGTAGCGGCAGAATAACTGCGTGATTTATGAGGAAAAATAAACATTTAGCCGGCCAAATAAACATTGTTTGCCTTTGAGATGGCATACAAAACCACAGCGAACCGACGGGAAAAAGGACGTGAGTGTCATACAGCAGGTGGTCAGAAATACGAGACATTTGGATCCCCAGTGCTATCTAAAGTGTAAGTACTGTAAGCTAGCTGAGGCGGTTATTTGCTAACATGTTAGCCAAGGTTATAGGCAGGTGAGGGAAATACTGTGGCTGTGTCCTGGAGTGATAAAAATTGAGTTAATGTTACTGTGACAAGTGTCCATACTCTCTCATAATATTTATAAAACAGGGACAATGTATGCAGTGTTTGAACTAATTTAAGGCTTTTTATGCACACTCCTAGCTATAACTTATCTACTTAGCAACTGACTAAGGGTGATATACTAAAAAAATCTGGCTTTGCTTAACTGAGCAAATTAATACACCTACAATACAATTTCAGAAGTAAAAGTTCGTAAAATACTGTTTTGACAAGCTGTCAACTCAGAGGGGGCACACAAGTGAACTCCAGTCCAGGTTTTCCAAGCAACACCTGCTAACCGAGAAATTCAATTAAGGACTCCTCTTCCCACTTGGAGCCGGTCTCCAGGGCAGATCTTCCGGGCGACTCGCCCTGTAAGAAATTAGAAAATGCTACAATAAAACCCGAAAAACTGAAGAAAAAAAAATGTGGCAACTTTAATAATGAAGACTCCCACGCTATCCACCGTAAACACACACGTCCCTTTAGTTGGAAGTCAGCGAAAGACAGCGAAGTACCACAGGTAAGACTTTTCCTTCTCTCAACTACTGTGCATGCACATCTCATTTCCAAACATATCATCCTCCGCAGAAAGCGACACCAAAGTGTCCGTCGCCTCAGCGGTGACACTGAAAACTAGCGTCATTCAGCAGTTTAAAGCAGTTAAGAAATGACAGTAGAGGATAGACACTTGATGTGAGGACTTGTCGGTAAACACGGCGTGACTCCCCGCCTCGATGCAGCGGCAGCAGCAGCGCCGACAGCAGCAGGTCCGGAGCGACTCTCACAGCCTGTTAGGGAGCTTACTGTACCTTTTGACAATGCCGACGTGAGGACCGGTCTTTGCTAAAACTTTGATAATTCACACAACAGCCATATTCAGAGCCGTCAGAGACCGGGTGTGAAGCCCCAGGCGAACAGACGCCAGTCCCGTTGCAAAGTTGAGACAGATAGGTGCAACTTTCCCCCTCAGTTCGTACTTTTTGCTCTGTCAAGGCGAGCTCAAATATCTCCGCAATATAAAACACAGACGCGACAACGTGAAAACAGGGTTGATGTGAGGTGTTTTATTATTTAGCTCTGACATACAGTAGGCTAAAGGTTATTACTGCCCGCTGACACTTCTCCAAAACAGCAAAAAAACCGACACAATTGAGCGACTTTTGGGTGCGACTTCAGCGCCCATCGGCCCGGCTTTTGACTAGAAAAACTTAGTGAAACTCCTTTAGTTGCCACTAAACAGGTAGTGGCCCTCATTCAGTATCATTTACCGAAAATAGAGGAACTACTATAAATGCAATCAATATTCTAAGGCCGAAATGCGGAAGTTCTGCTGTTAGAGATTGTAAATTACTTTTGAAAATATTTGTTTGTATATACTCGGTCAGTTGGGCCTGTGGTGGTGTCACATACTAAACGTATCCTTCGAAAATTCTCTACCAATTGTTATTATTATTATTATTATTATTAAAAAAAAAGTAAGCTATTGTGCAAAAATGCCATATATAAATATCATCACAAATATTACACCACCATTGAACCGTTTTGAAAACCTTACCATTTATCCAAAATGTTGTGTCGACTGTTGGCAGGTTATACACCTCTCTGACACCACACACACACACACACACACACACACACACACACACACACACACACACTGCTATTTGCTATGTTAAATATGATTTTTCTGTAGTTCCTGCTCTTAGTGGCTGTAAGGCAGGTTTTCTGACTTCCACCTACTGTAGAATCTGTTCAGTAACTCTGTTCATATTCTGCCTGTTTGGTTAGCTGTGATCGCTGCAAAACACCACGATGATGTGAGATTTAATCTAACATGTTTTTGTGAAGGGTCACTGTTTCATGTCTTGTGCGTTTATAAACGTCTGTGCTGTGTGCTTGCCACTGTGTTTGTTATTATTGTCAGGGATGAAGATGAGGACAGGAATAGATCACTGGCACTTTAAGCCCGGAGTTCTCATATTCTCGCCGGATCTTTCTCCTTTGCTAATTATTGTGTTGTTTTCAGAGCAAATATGTCATATCCATGGCGACCAGGCAGGTTTATTGTCTCTCCCGTGCAATAGCTCACAAAAGTAATTAATTATCCTTTTTTTCTCTCTCCCTCTCTCCTGTCTTTGGTTAAACAGATCATTCATGGAAAGCCATCTTCTATATTAAAAATGCCACTGCTAGTACAACAAAAGGTAAACATAAAAGTTTTTCTTTCAATTTTACAGGTTTTGATGTCCTTTTTATGTGCTTTGGTTTCTTTGTCATACAAATCAGTCATAGATTAAATAATCTTATAATGTAAATAGATGCATTCTGCGCACAGTGTGTGCTTTTGAGGTATTTTCCATAATACCCTCATAATGCAGCAGCTGTGCAGCCTAACTGTTGCAGATGTATTCATGCATGCAAAGCAAGCACACACTTGACACTTAAACAGGCGAGCTTAAAAAACACATGTTTAGACATGAAATCAGCTTCCTTTTTATGTGATTTGAATAGCAAGCGTTAGCCAGACTAAAGGTAAGTTTACATTAGTGGCGTGTCTATTCTATGAGGTCACTAAAAATAATAACCAACAGCAGGTGACACTACGGGGTACAATAGTTCACCTCAGTGCATTGCTGGGGTGTTTTTGTTTCCTTCACTTTCATACAGTCTGTCCAAAGAGAGGTGTAAAGTGATCAGATGATGCAGTTTCCAGCTCTTCATCCTGTGTGCTCCCTGAGTGTATCTCTGGAACATGTGTCTGCTGTCCGGAGGTCCATCTCCAGCTGGACACCAGCCAGCCTTCACTGTCAGACTTGTGGTGCAGGTTCTCATCTCTCTTCAGCATTGATGAGACACTGCAATATCCATCTGTCAAACATACTGCCCTTCTTTCCCTACCTCTCTTTTGCTCGCTCTCTGCCTTTCCCCTTTCTTAGTTTCACCATAGGTGAAAGTGGAGCTGGGTAAATCTCCTGAGCTGAGAAAGCGGAAATGTTATTTGTTCATTTGTGCTGTTTTAATTATGATTTGGTTTGTGTGCTTTGTTCAGCGTTTATGGTTGTGGTCCTCTAGGCCTTTTGATTGTGTCTCTCTAAAATGGCACTTGAAGTGTTGCCTGTAGTGCTGTGCTCCCGGTTCACTCTACTAGTGGAAAATCTCATTGGTTAATCAGTGTGTGATGCCTCCAACGTTCTTATTTCCTGCAGCCCTATCAGTCAGTGAAATGCCTCATGTCTCATAAGTACCCATCTGCATCTGTCAAGGGGTGTGTAGAATTAAACCCATGTGTATTCCTCTTCTGTTTGACCTTGGCTGTGGACCTCAGGTCTTTGATGTCAAATAAGCGTCAGTAATCCCAGGCGGCATTTGACAGGCTTCAGGAGCCATTACTTTTGTTTCCCAGCGCATAAGCTTTATCAATTGCCCTCGGTGTAATGATTTTGTATACAAATTTACACTACCACAACCATAGTGTTTTGCCTTGTAAAAATATACTGCCTTCAACACGTCCTGTTATACCAGCACAAATAGCACACATGTTTTTTTAATCATCATTATTGTTTTTATTTTAGTGCTAAGGAAATGTCCTTTTTGCATGCTTGATCAGCCAGTAGAGAAATCCAATATAATGGAGGTTCAAGGTGAATTGCATCCCGTGCATTTCCCCCCTTCCACTGAAGGAATATTCCAGAGCAAAATAAACAAATCACACAGACAACAGTAATATAGGGTTGATTTTGAAGGCATGAAATAAGTATCGATTAAATCCTGCAGTTCATAGATGAAAATGGCCTTTTTGGTAATTTGTCCTGGGTCCTTTCAATACGCTGGAGAGAGAGAGGGAGAGAGAGAGAGAGAGAGGGGGAGATAGAGAGAGAGAGAAAGAGAGATAGGCATAGACTGGGGAGAGAGAGAGAGAGAGAGACTGCAGAAAAGGTAGATAGGAAGAATAGAGAGAGGAGTTAGACAAGTGAACACAGCGAGAACGACATAGAAGAGCTTTCACAGAGTTGAGAAAGGGACATGCTGCCCCTTTCCGAGCTCATTATCATTCTTAATAAGTCTTAAGGAAAGAAGGAGCATTGAGTGTAAATGCACGGTAATCCTTACACTGGCCAAGGTTAGTAGGGACGTCAGCACATGTGCACCGTTCCCAGCTGGCCACTTTGGGACAGGGAGGGGACCAGAGGAGCACAGTTAAGGATAGATGTTCAAGGAGAAAGTGAGGACGTTTAGACACTGTATAAAGGTTAGGCCCTTTCCCCCAGCCTGTAGCTTTTGAATGCCTGCACCACCTGGCATTTAGTGAGTAAACAGCTCTGCATCAGACTAAAAAACAGTTGTATTTGTCCATAGGACCTGGTGTAGGCAGTAATAAGTCAGAAGAGGGACTAAGAAAAGACAGGTGAAGAGCACAAGGCTTGATTAAAAATCTAAATAGGGCAGTTTTGACTTTGGCACCATTCACCACAAGGGATTCAGTCTTGTACTCAAAGTAACTGTTGGCTGCAGAGCATGCCTAATTCACTGTTCTTTGGGTGTGGTCCAAAAACAAGCATTAAGATGAATTGGATGAACTGGTGACCAATTAACTCATTTGACAAATTGCCAGCCACTTGTAGTGGTTGATCAACCATGTTGCTTTAATGGAAATCCAATGCAGTATGTATTTATACTGTACTAAGCTTAGAGTCCAATGTCGTGTCACTCGATGCATTCTACAGTGTTAGTTATATTACAGTATTCCTGTTCATTAATCAAATCAGATGTGAGACATGTCTGGCACATTAATTTCAGGCCGCAGTGAGTGAAGTCGCAGTAGCAGGTGATTTTTATACTTCCAGTAATTAGTACATTCAGTGGATTTTGCTTTTACATTGTCTATTACCTTTTAAGCCTTGTTATGAAATGTACACATGACAGTCTAAGCAGCTATGATACTTGTGTAAAACTGAAAAAATGTTTGATATACGTGTATCTCATAGTAAAGAAGCATCTCTGTTGGACATGGAATTAAATTAAAAGTCCGATTTTTGTTTTCTTCTAAAATATATAATACTGGAGCCCTGTCAAATTATAAAAATGTGATAAAAATTCTGGCCTGTCCCACAAGCAGAACACAGTCAAAACAAAACAATGAGAAATGTTTTATCTCAAATCTCGTGATTTGATTTAAAAGTATTCACAACTAAGTAAGTGGAAAAAACATATATATGTTGTATAAATATAATTTCGCTGGTAGTCGATACAGATGTTTTTTTTTTTTGTTTTTGTTGTCACAAATAAATCACCATGATAAATAATGTACTGCTTTTAAAGTCATTCAGCCCTTCATTACACTATCTGCTTACTTATTTGAGCACAAATTAGATCATACAAATGTATGACACAAATCTTTATTATAACCCTCTTTCACATGAAGGAACAAAAGTCTTTTTAGCCATATACAGATACAGCCACATATACAGCCATACCTGCTATACAACTATGCATTCAAGGATACGAAGTTTTTAGTTTTTACAGTATATTACAAACTGATGGCAGGGATGTCACAAGCCAATAGCATGTGAATATGGCAATGCAACATTGATGTGACACAATAGATCAACATCGGCCTCTGCCATCAGTGAATGTCAAGTTATTGGCCAATGGGCCGATAACAAGGCAATTATTTGACAAAACCGATGTTTGGCTAATATATAGGTGCGCCCCCAGAGAATTCAGCCCTGATATGCTACATAGCCTCCTCCTAACAATTAGGGATAGCTCCCATGTTGAAAATGGTATCACAAATTGCTACTGGTGGATACATTTCTACCTTTGCATGTTACATACCGTCATATTGATCAACCCTGTGTACAGGCACAGGTCTTTGAAATGAAACAGACTATGGATTGAGCTTTTTTTATGGTCCCTGTCAGATTTGACTGGAAGTTTTGTAAAGCGGTGTGGTGAGTGCAGCTTAGCCAGCTCATTTGCTCACGCTGGAGTTTGGTGCTCCTCTTGGCAAAGTTAATTATGAAGTTATTAAATTCAAACTGAGCGCAAACACTTCATTGAGGAACTACTAGATAACTCTGACGTGTGCGCACTGTACATTGTGTGGGTGCTGCACTGTGTCCACATGGTAGGAGTCTGTGTGTGTTTTTCTTTCCGTCAGCATAATGTTCAGGAGTACAAAAATTGATTTTTGGAATCTGCAAATTGATTCAGAATTGTAGAAGATAAGAATTGCGATTCTTATGGGAAATTTTTTTTACGCCGAGTGCAGTGTACCATGGGGTTTCCTGACAACTATGTGCCAGACGTTTCTCTAAACATCTTTATAGATTGTAGTTTGACCAGAATCCCAGTTTGTGTGTCAGTAGCAAACAGTACAGACTGTTATTATCTTTAGTCTAAGTCTCTAGAGAGGTGGCAAACTATGTCTCAAATATTTTCACCCTCTGGAAAAGTTGTTATTGCATGTCACCAGAAAATCTTCATTTTCCCACAGATAAATTGGTTGCTAAACTATAAGATGTTGTTTTTAAATTTTGGGACCCACCAACCAAGTTGACCGTCGGAAGAAAATGTGTTCCCTGGCCTTGTCCCCAGCTTTATATTGCTGATGTTTTTGAATGCTGATGATATAGATCCTCTTGGGAATATGTTTGCTTAATTGTCCAAGAAGGGGACAACAGTCAAATAAGCAAATGAAATTGGAGCTGATAGTGTAGAGTGGGGGTGCCCTTTTGTCTTGCTCAGTGTAATGCCATCTCTGTGCCTTTCTGTCATCTAGGGATGATTTACCCAGAGACAGATGTTCTCAGACCTTCACTCATGAACCTGCACCATTTTGTTCTATTTTTTGCCCTTTTAAAGGTTAAGGAGTGAAAGGCTTTTACAGCAACATGTCAGCCTCTTTTGATTGCTGTGGTGTCAGTTGCTCTGATCTGTTCTATGTTGATTTCAGAGGTTGGACTGGACTTTACTCTGACTGGGCTGAAAACATTGCCATGTTTCTCATGGCTTTAAGGAACATCTCTTCTTCATAGTTCTAATCACTGCGTTTTGGTTAAGACTTGGTTGGCAACCTGCTCCATTACTGCCCCCCTCCCCTCCCCTCCCCTCCACAACCAACCCTCCAACCCCCTCCAGGGAGCCTTGGGAGGCAGAGAGCCATCACCATGGTGATCTGAACACAGATCCCCCACACACCGGTCCATTGTGACTGGCGTGCGTTGAGGTGAGAGGGAACAAAATGTCACAGCAACAGGTTTTTTTGTGTTTTTGTTTTTGCCTCAATTCTCGGCGGGATTGTGCTCAGATCCATGCGCTCAGTTACACTGGAGGGACTGCTGGAGAGACTGTTAGAGTTAGGGAAACAAGTTGATTTGAGAAATGAATAGAGTGACATGAAAATTGACCGTGAAAACTAATAAGTCTGTGCTTTTGTTTTATTTTTTCTGTGTTTAGCATCAGGGCAAGCACCAAAGTCACGAGGGAGTTATTCTTATTATCTGATTAAAAGTGTTTGTAAATTCTCCAAATATGCATAGCCCAAAGTTAAACAAAACCGGCAGGGTTTTTAGTAATTTATTGTCTTTTTACACTTTTATGGTTTCAATCACGCAATATTAATTTAGTCAGAATTCATTAGTATTGCAATAGTAATGAATGCAAATAGCAAGATATTTTATAATAATAATGTAGTTTAATTTGGGTGATAATTTATGCAGTCTGGAAAAATGTTTTTGTTTTTACCCCCCCTCTATCCTACCCAAACCCAATACAAGGAACTGGTTAGATTGATTTGTTTAAACAAAAATAGAATATAAGAAGTCTCTGAACCGCTATCAGTCAGCATAGAGCAGAATTATTAAATCTGAATACATAATAATGAATAACATTAAGTTGTAGTTGTGTTGCTGGTGGCAGATGATATCGGTCACCAGAAGGCCCCATTATACTTCCAAGGTCTAACTTGCTCAACACTTCACTGTACTTTTGCCATAGTGGCTCATGATTAGCTTCTGCTAATGCCCTCAAGCTCTCAGTTTATACTGACCTTTGAACTGCCTTGATCCAGGCAACATGCTATTGGCTACAGGCCTTGGAGATGGAAGCTGGCTTATAGATAAAGTGGCATTGAAGAGGTGGAGCAGATTTTGCTCCCAACCCTGAAGAAGATGTGGGCTGTGTCCTCTGACAGGTCCAGGGTTGCCCTTAGTCCCAGAGGTTGGGAAGGAGGGTCAGACTGTGCCAAAGGGCAAAAGGGTAGCTTCAAACACAACACCCTAACGTCTGGAATAATGTCTTGGCCTCCTGCCCTCTGCTCCGAATAGGATACCAACCCATTGCTCTCATGATATCCCCCTATGATAAGTATTAAAGTGATTGTCTTGTCTTATCTCGGTAAACCTACACATTTTGTTTTTTTTAGTTTGGAGTCAGTTATGCGGCGTGTGTACTGCATACATATGCGTTAACTCCCACAATAACCTGTTTTATTATGCAAGAACCAGAAGTCTCATTAATATTTGTTGATATGTAGCTATAGCAGTCAGGTCTTTTTGTGCCAAGTCTGGAAGAGGCTGCCATCTCCGTTCCCTGAGCAGATGCAAAGGTGCAGGTCCTGAGAGATCCTTTTATGTTTGGAGACCTCTCCTTGCTCCTTTGACTGCGACCTCAGCCACAACACAGCTCTGTCTCAATCAGCTCTCTGCTGTAATCCCACTTCAGAATTCCTCTTGGCTAAGGGAGTAAATAAATTTTTCAGCGTTTATTAGAATACAGCTTGCCAGAAGGGACTCCTCTCTCCTCTCCTATAGCTGCTCCAGTAATTAGCAAATTGATTAGGAGAACTTGAACACACCTCCTTGGCTCTTATCTCCCCATTCTAGGACAATATTGCCGTGCCATGGGACAGCGTAAATATTTTAAGGGAAACCCTCAGTGAATCTCATTAAATGGCTATGGGGCAGAGCAGCTGTCTCCTGCTGAAGGTCCCAGCCAATTTTCTAAACTATGATTAAAGAAAAGTTTTGGATTATTTAAACATGCCAGGTCCTGTGGGTTTTTTTTTCAGTGCCACTGAAGACCTCTGTGATTCCCACCACCCCTCCGTGCCAGGACTGCTCCTCTCCCTTTGGATCTATTAGTTTGAAATCGTTTGGGTGATGACTCTTTGAAAGTGGTGGTCATTCCGGGATGCCGTGTTCAAAATGCAACAAAGACCTCTCTTTTATGCACAAATGCTAATTAAAATTTTTACCCCCCATCCCCAAGCTGCAGAGGGAAGACTTGGTAGCAATTTGGCAGATAATCAAATTGCATTTTAAATGGAGCCGTTTAAAGATGACTGGGGTCTGCTCACAGGAAGACACAGTGGCACAAATTAAGCTCGAATAAGCTGCTATGTGCAGGGGGGAACAATACAACAAAATTCACATCACAATAGGAGGCTGCATTTATGTAAATGGCCAACATTCAATGTTTGATTTATGTTTTTTTTAATTAGTTAAAAGGAACCCAGGTACACAGTCAGACTTGTTTTCTCCAAATGCATGCATGCAGGAATTCTGTTTTTCTTTTAATTATGATTTCCCTCTTGCTAAGCGGCATTTTTTTCATAATGTGTCCTTACAATTTGACCAGTAGAGGCAAAATGCTAATAAGACATGATTTGTTAACAGTTCGGGTACCTTGGAAACATTTTGTTCTTAATTTTAGACTTTCAGCCTGACAGAAAAGGCAAACTGGGTGGAAAATGTTGTCAACAGCTATGTTTGTCTACAAAAATCTGCGCTTAGAAGCTGTCCCCCCACATTTGGTATACATCATTAAGTTCTTCGTGGCCCATCAAATTGTCTATTCACACAGCATTCCAGTACATATTAGTGACATCTCGTTAGCAGAAAACAGAAAACTGACACAAAAAATTTGGGAAATGGGCCTGAATTGTTTATCTCTTAGAATAAGTAGAAAGTGTGATTCTCATGAAATGATAGAATTAGATCAAACGTGCAGCTTTCAAAGCCTCTTTTATCCTCTCACTTAGTCTCCCTGAAAAGTGAACGCACCAAGTGATCTATTTAGTTTTTAACACCATTCTTATGCAAGCCACATTTCCTGTAAAGTTTAACATTCATCACAAGACCAATACAGCCATCAGAACGGCTTCATATCCATAAAACTCCATTATGGACAGCACAACAAGTGATGCTTGACTTGTAAGTTTAAAGGGTTCTTAATTGGCTGTGATTTGCTGGCTGTACAGCAGTGACAGTGGAAGTGGCATAATGATCCTCCTCGGATGATGCATTACTTTTCTGGCAACTTAACGCACCTTAACGCTGCATGTATCTGTCCTCTGGTTAAGGGTTGCCTTCATCTCAGCATCATAACAGGCTGACATGACAATGGTTTTGACCTGCACACTACAGGTTACACATGAGTAGATGTAATGTTAACCTCCCTCACCTTCTGTACAGATATCCACATCCAGACAAAAGTCCCTTGAGATCTTTTACAATGATCCCCCAAGGCAGTTTCCCTGTTTTCACTTTAGATTTGTGGTTGAAAGCAGCTGAATACATTTAGAGAACTATGAAGCTCCAAAGCAGCTCTGCCTTCCAGTATTTGATGCTCATCACTGAAGCGTTTATCAACAAAAAAGAAAGGTTTTTCTTTAGACTTTTTTATAGGACATGTTTCTCAAATAAAGAGTGTTTGAATGAAACAAAATTTCAATTATCTTTTGTTTGACTAACCATGTTTATTTTTGTTAAGTATGGATTTTTGTCATGAAGTCTTTCAAATTGCCTTTTTGATTGACCAATAATTTCAATTATGAAATGAATAATTATATGGAATATGTATTTTAATTGTCTGAGAACTGCAGTAATATAAAGTCCATTTCTAATAACGCTGCTTTAGAAAGCTGTACAATTTCTTTAATTTGTATATTTACAAAACTCATCTGTAATCTACAAATCTGCATCTTTATCTTATTATTTTATTAATATGCACAAAATAGATTTTTAGCCTTTTGCGAAAAAGCAACAGAAAAGGGAAGGCATCCTAATTGGAGCAACACAGTCCCTGTCTTATGGTGCTGAATGACAAATATTGTTGCAAAGTTAATGACACAAGAGGGATTTGATTGATCAAGTGGGTGACTGATCATAAAACTGCAGTCAATATTTGGCTGTAGCTTTATTTCCCCTCTGAACAACAGTGTGCCAGGATGTCTGAGATGTATGGCTAGACACACAGCAATGGCAAAACACATATTTACACTTCAGTCTCTCTGAGCAGGATGATGCTGCCTCTGTTTGTCATACAGAAAATAATATCCCATGATGCTAAAATGAACAGTCTTAGAGTATTTATTCAGTTGGAGCAAAGGGTATTGGTTAAAGCTGACCAATTTTAGAGTAGTTGGGATGAAAATCTCCCTCTAATTACTGGACTGTGTGGATCCTCTGGTCCCAGTCCCTCTGCTGCAAATGATGGTATTAAAAAGTCTCTTTTATTTATAGAAATAAAATTTTAGCTTCAGAGACAATAGGCTAGCTCTTTTTTACGGTACAGCAGACTTTATCTTTTTAATAAAAATTCCTGACTTGGTGAAAGTTTAATTAATAAGGGACTTAAAGCTAGGGGAATGAGCAAGGGAGTTGGGTCTTTAAGGGGGTACTTATTTTTCCATCTGGGCTATCCTCCAAAAAAACTGTCAATTAGTGTGTTAAGCTGAAGAGACAAAAAACGTCATTAGTTCTTGCAAAAAGAATAATGGGTTTTAAAGGTTTTGCTTTAGTGGCAGGCCAAAAGCACAAGAGTGAGTCTTATGTATTTTCATTTATTTCCTCCAATTATCAAAGTTTGAGGGAAGGCTTCATTGTTCTAAGGTGCATGAATGAGGAAGCAGACACAGTGGGTTGTTTTTCTAAGGAACTGTCTACCATAATTGTTTGAGATAAGACAAATAAAATTAGTTGTATTTGGTGGTGTGAATCATACTGTGTAGAGTATATTATTGTTTCATTTTCACAGTTTCCTTGTTTGCAAGCAATGAAGTTGTTGTTGATGATGGTGGCTCCGCTTTTGGACCACGATTAGATATCTCTGCGTACTGTAAACGTTATTGTATGCGTGTGTCTAAGGCGGTTCACGCAGTAGTTGTCTTATTTCAGGGCACTTCTATATATGACTGCTTTGACAAAGTCCTTCATCTGCTATCTACTAAGCTAAATTATGAATTCCAAGTAAATAAGAATTACCTGCTTTGGCGGTTTTGCCATCAGGCCTCCCTTCTGTTTCTTTACTTTTGATTTGCCATCTTTCGTTGTAGTAATAGTATTGTTGTACAGGACGGGACAGTCAGATTATTTGTCATTTTTCGTCCTCAGCAACAGGTGAAGTTTTATAGATGATTTGTGAATTGTTACATATTGACTTCACTAAGAAAACTATTACTATTGGTATTTGCTGGGAATGAGACTCAACAATAAAATATCTTCCTCCAGAATCACCTACTCCACTTTCATGTCAAGCCACTTCTTGACTTTGCTTAACATGCTCATCCCTTTGTCTTTAACTTTAACCACACCCAGTTCTGCCTTTTATTGAGTTTTGTTGCTTGATTTGCTGCATGCCAAAGCTGCTGCCTTTGCTCATGTGATCATGTCAGCATTCAGCAAGTTAAATAAGTTTGTTTGAATGTCATGAAGCTGCTTTGCTGGTTTTTACCCTCCAGGTGTTTTTTAATTACACAGTTATACTTAAGTTTTTTGTAACTGGGAGGACATGGGATGATATGAAAATGTCATGTCATGATTTCCCTGTCCACCACAATAGCGTTTCAATACATTATACGGATAACCATCAATATATATATATATATATATATATATATATATATATATATATATATATATATATATATATATATATATATATATATATATATAAACATCTTTATTTAGTGAAAAATAGATAATCAAAGAATCTTATTTAAGTGCTTATAAATTATAAGGTCTGCTTGCACAAAGACGGGATAAATGAATTGTGTTTGGTAACCTCATCTCCCTGTTTTTCTTTAGTTTGTAATCTGTAGTATTCACACACATCCGCTTTGTTTTTGTGGAGGTTACAATTAGCAAGCCATAACTTTAAAATAAAGCAAGAAACCAACATAGCACTGTACGTCAGTGAGCTAGCCTTTTTTCAAGTCATTCATGTGAGGATACTCACGATTATCTCAATTTACTGTCTCAATTATCCCGATAATGAAAATTCCCCACAATTATTGTGTTTTTTATGGCGATCCATTATGAAATATGAAATAACTTTTGGATCTTGTTTTTTGGACATATATTCATAAAAAATTATAGTGTTGAACCATGAATCCTAATTCCTCTCAGCAGTACATCTCTTTCACATACAACTGGTCGAAGGAAAAGTGTCATCACTGTGTTAGGCTATTTAGAGCACTGAGAGTAATATGTATTTCACCTTGAGGAAATGTGAAAAGGTAACCTGTAAATGAGCAGGTTCCTTTTTGTAATGAACTTCCTACGTTGCAGATGGCCATGTGAATGTTTTTTTATGTGGAGTAGAAAGTGTGACAGTGGTGCTTAGAAGAGTCTTACATAACTGGTCATAGTGCAAGAGGTTTCAGGCGTGGAGCCCAAAATATGTCATTGACTTGTGTCACACACAACAGGAGATGGCTTCTGCATCACAGTGTGAGTGCTAGTAAATGATTGGTTACAGGAGATCCTCCAATAAATTAATTGTTTCCACTTCATGGTTAAGTATGTGCTACTCTTCCAAATCGAGTGCTGGTACTTGGTTATTACACTTTAATAGCTCGCTTGCCAAACTAACGATATATTACTCCATGTGCTGGCTCAGATCAGAGAAGATGAATTGGCTATTAATTAGAGTTGCACTGAGAGGGCACAGGGGAGAGACTACTCATAGCCTTGCAATCAGTGTCAACGGGGGCCCTTTTCTGACTAGGACAGCCAGGGCAGGCCCAGGTCACGGAGTCTTATCATGAAAACTGTTGAATCTGGTGGAAGAGGCAGCATCAAACATGGCCACCATCTTGTTGAGTCAAACAAAGGACAAGACAGTTTAACGTCGCACAGCTGCAATTTCATCTGATGATTTTAGTCGGGAGTGAGGACAGAATGGCAGAGATATGTGGGAGGTTGTTTGGCTTCATGTGGTTCCTTAACAAAAGCCTCACGTCCGAAGGACTTTGAATTAGAAAGTTATGGAGGAAATATTTGACGGGCAGAGATGATTTGTGGGGAATATTATTGTTTGGCTCACTTTTCTTGTGCAGCCTCTGAATTAGCCCTTTTATCACAATTAATTAAGCTTGCCTATAGGAGATGTTCCATCTTGAGCTCATCCACACAGGATAAATAAGTCAAAGCAGCAGGATATATGTCCTTTTATTGGCTGACTTGATCTCGGAAGCATCTGTAGTGGGGGGAAGCTGTCTCTGTGGTGCGACTTTGTGGAAGAGTCTTTGCCATCACTCACTTTGAATGCTTCTTTTATGACTCGTTTTGTTAAAAACCTCTTTTTTTAATGCAAGGTATCAGGAGTTATAGCCTGTCTATGCAAATTAGGAAATTTTGACAGTTTGTTATTCATGTCATCGCCTTTTTAAACACTTAAAGGCAATAAATTTCACCGTGACAGGCTGCTCCGAAATTGCCACTAAATATTATTAAATATTTTAACAAGTTCCTTGTAAATATGCCTTAAATGTTTGAACGATGGGCAGGAAGAAAAATGGCTTTGCATCAACTTATTAGAGGCTATAAAAGTGGCAGTGATTTATCATTGATGTGGAGCAACTCGGGCCATCTTTTTTTTGTTTTGCTTATTCTGTGTGCTTGCTTTGTCCTGATGTGCACATTAAAGAGGAAGGCATCATGTTAAAAGCCTGCAGTTTCACAAGTCATGAAAATGTTAGCAGCAGATATTGTTGTACCTGTGGTCCTTGAAAGACAGAGCAATATATGGCAACAGCACTTAAAAGTTTTAAAGCTTCTCGTACCTATTTACAGTTTGTAATATCACTGGCTGGAACAGAGCGTGTTTATCAAAGAATTCAGTTGATTTGATGTTGTACAGATTTGTTTTTTGATATATGTCTGAGGTGAAACGGTAGTTAACTCAGGAAGCCATATTTAATTTACATGGTTTTCAAGGTTCATGGTGAAATCTGAGTATTCTTATGACTTTTTTGTGCAAAACCAAAATCTGTCACTGCCTGTTAGATTATCTGTCACACTGTAATGCCTCTATTCAATGACACTGATCGCCAGATAGCTTGTGCGCTGCTGTATTACCGTCCACGATAACGATGGTGTCAGTTTTATATAAATCGAAACAAAGTTCTGTCTGTTATGTTACTTTTAGATGTATGAAAATCAATAGTTTTCTCTGGCAATGCTACAGATTGGATGTGAAGTCTCAAAGCTCTTTAATTACAAAGTCAAGCTGCAAAGAGGAGCTGAACTGTCTAAAAATAGTGTGAGATGTGACACAGTCTTGTGGTTTGTGGTGCACCTTTCCACTGGTTAGGGCTGGGAATTTAGCATCAAATCGGGGTCATTTAGAGTAACAAGACTGTGCTCCAGAGGATTTATGTTTTACACTGCCAATGTGCAGATTCCTTCATCAGCCACATTCCAGCTTTTAAATTCAGAAGTCGACTTTTTTTCCTGACTAGGCTATCATTTTGTGACTTAAAGTGGTTTCTTAATTTATTGCACTTCAATTACGATTAAGTTCAACTTCATGTCCTTTATTAACTCTTCTCTTAACTCTAAGAGCGGAAATGATGTCGGCCAGAACCCACAAAGAGGAAAAAAAGAAAAAAGAAAGAACAGAAATTCATGACTTGGCACAAAATAACGAGATGCAAAAATATCAAAAGAAAACACTTTGATGCTGATTGTGCATTTACCTCAGTGGTTTTATTATGTAGTCACTGCAAAGAAAGAGCTATCAAAAAACCTACACGTCTATGTAATTTATACATTCTCTGCAGACCTGACTTACCTTACATGTGTCAGAAGCTGCCACTTGTCCTCAGTGTGCCAGTGATCAAATACATTTTTTTTAAATAAGATTTATGTTTAGTAAGTATGCCCTATTTAGTATTTCCTTTGATTCTTTATTTATAATTATATTTTTGTTCTGGGATCTGATGAACATGAGTGTTAAGATAAGCCATCCGTCTGGCTTTCTAGACATCTTAATCTTTCAGTGGTTATGTTTGTTTAATGTTCATTATCATTTTGTGTCTCGCTGCCTTTGTTCCTTAATGCACCTTTTTAGATATTTAGCTATAAAGAAGTCAGTCGCAGGTCATGTAATCCACAAGCCCCTCTCTGTTTTGGTTAGAAGCAGCCACTACAGTATTCTACAAATCTCAGTGCTGTCTTTGCACATCACTCTAACTGGTTAGTGTGACGTGATGGCTGCCATGTCAGCAACATGGCACATCTCTGTTCTCCCTCTCTGGAGCCCTCTGTGAGTTTTCCCTGGGGTTGGCAGAATACGAGTGCCCCCTTGTCTGACTGGCTATAACCTTGCCACCAGCTTGTGTGTGCGTGTGTGTATTTTTTTCCAACTCTAAAGACTTGAACAATAATGACTCAAGCCACGCAGAGTACACCTCAGGGAAAATACAGTGGAAATAAAAATAACAAGTGGATTTTTGACTGCAGTCAGATGTGAGAAGAGGCATGCTGGCACTGGGCTAAAAGCCTGAGCAGATTCTGCCCCCCCAGTTCATTAGATTAGGCTGTCTCGTGTTCAGGAAGTGCTGAAAGGCACTGCAGATTGTATCTGCACGAAATCCTGTCCTTACGTCCAGAGACAGTTGCCAGTCCCAGTCTTTGAAATTCCAAAGTAGTTCTCAATCCAGTTAAAGCCCAATATTGTGGTTGTCTCTTTGTGGCCCTCCTGCTGAGGGTTCTTATTAGAAGGGTTAAGTATGAGGATGCCTGTGTTGGTATTTCTGCGGTTGCTCATCTGCGCAGCGCACATGAATTTCTCTAAATTATTTATTTTCCTGACACCACCATATGGTGCTGTAACTTGTTTGTCTTGGAGCATACTGGAGAAATGCAAGATCTAGACTGGATTACTTCTTGTGTGTATACATGGGAGACGCTCATCAAACAATGCCTGTTTTTTGTTATTTCTTTTGCTGGGTGGGCTCTGTTGATGCAATTCTGCGCAACTCTCTTCTTGAGTTCTCTTCTCATCTACTTCAGAGCAAAGAGATAATAAACATAATTGGGCCAAAATGTGGAGATGTTTCACAGAGATGCTCAGAGACAGCTGCCGTTGGTCTGCAGTTGATGGGGCAACTGAACAAGAAGCTTGAAGGGCCCTGGAAAAATGGGGTCCTGATCTTCTTTGAAATGCCACAATTAATTGCTATGCGTTGTCCCCAATGCATGGATGATTAAATGTGCTCCTAAACTGCCCTGATTTGTGGGGGCACCTTGCCGATTTTATTTGCCACTGTTAACATTTTCATTCCTGCATTATGCATGGTGCTGTGGGGCAAGGAAGTGCTGCAAACAAATGGCCTGAGGGATCGGCGTAAACACAGCGTGCCATAAGGGGGAGAAGACTAACAGTTCAGCACCGCCTTCCTCAGCCAGTCTTCACTGACAAACTAGACAGCCCCTCTGCAGCTTGGCAGTAGCTTAACCGAGCAGTATGGTGTGGTTATCAATGTCACCTCAAGTATTCAAAAATCTTAGTTTAGTAGATATATATATATATATGTGTATAGAGGCTGTAAGGACAGGGTCGTGGTTTTATAAAATTGAATATGCTCATCTGTATCTTTAGTAATCAACAGTGAATGCATGTCTGATAGAATATTTCTATCTAACTAATTGAATATGATTCCTCCTCCTTCAGCATGTATAGGCTGAGGTCACTTTCACTAGTTAATTCTGACAGGCAAAGCAATGTGGTGCTGGTTCCTTTGTGTTTAGGGATTTTAATTCCTCATTGCAATAATCAGTGACTGATGGAAGCCCTAGTGTTTTATGAAGGCATGCCAAATGACATGTGCTCCCTTTTGAACATGAAACACTCAGAGTAGAAATATGAATTTTCACATTAGAGGCATACTAACTCTCTGATTAGGATTTACTTGATCTGGGATCTTGGCTGTTAGAAATGCAACGCTGCACACATGGCCTGCCCGAGTTGTCAGCCATCATGGCATTGGCCCAGAGCCTTACACTTGGCAGGTCTCCGCCCTCTCACCTCCGGCTGACAATGCAAATACAGGCAAATGATGTGTAGCCACTGGACAGCTCTGTATACACTCATGCATTTCCATATGGAAAAGAAAACTTGAGTCTGGTGTACGTTTATCATCAAAATGATAGCCATTTTCAAAATGATCATTTGCTGTTTTGACAATGGCATCAGTTCTTCATTTTAAGTCATAAACTAGTCCATACTCTCAGGTTCCTCCCAGTAGGCAGCTCCCTGCCATCAAAACGCTCTGCATGGCATTAACAGTAACTAATGCACTCGGCAATGGAAAGAGGGCAGATATTGTATTTTATGGCCTGACCTTTGAGACATTATTATTTTTTTGATGAATAACTGTTTACTCTGAATGCAGGCATTAAACAAGTTTCCTCAAGGTTTGCAGTCATTGCCCCTGACACAAATGGCAAAACAAAAACATCTCATCCTGTTCAGCGGCAAACTGAAGCGTGTTCTCACTGGATATGGGAAGTCTGTTTTAGTGGACTGGAGAGAAGTGTTAAATAGGTGGCAACCAGTTCATTAGGATGCCTTTCAGAGCATGAAAAATGACCTTTTCCCTTGTAATTGTAGTCTGAGTTCATAGATAGTTGACTGGAACCAGAGCATACTGTACGTTGACAAGGATCACTGAAAACAATTAGCATTGCATCTCACCAGTCAGTCTGCAAGCAGTTCTCAGTTACGAGTTTTTTACACGTTCTTACTTAAATGCCAGTTTGATTTGATTATATGTGACAGTTAAGCTACACAAATAGGAAAAATACATTAAAGGCCCTTGAGGCAAACTGTAATTTGCGATATTGTGCTATATAGATAAAATTGATGTGACTTATTTAATTTATCAAGTACATCTTCCATCTAATACTTTTGTATTACAGTATGTGTTAAAAAAGGGCAAACAGTCTTCAGTGTTTTCTCATACACTATAGCCCCATTGCACTGTAAGTTTATTTATGCGAAATACACTGTATATGTTGTTGATATGGGAATGCTACATAGATAATGATTTACTATGTAATGCCTATAGTGAATAAAAACTAATCAACTACTTGTAAACAATTGAGGTTTTTGAATACTACTAAATGTGTGTTTCCATCCGTAGAAAATAAATATACATACAGTATACAAACATAACACATAAGTACAACGTTCTGTCATGATCTAACACACTGTACCTCTAATTTTTTACACAGTGAAATGAATGAAAAATTATGATGTGTTTTTTGATGGGGTCTGTACCAAATAAGCGTGCTCCTTTAAGTCTGAGGAATAAGATTTGTACGCTGGGGTATCTCTGTAGCACCACAATGCTACATTTATAATGGCACGTTATAACACATTTTACATTTATCAAAAAACTGTAGCTCTTGCAATTTGGATTTTGCACTCGGCAATATGGCCATTTCACCAATATTTGGATTCATTGTTTAGCCCTATAGTAGTAATACATATTTATTACATCAATGTATAGTTTTTATAATCTCTATTTTAAGCATGATTGATTTTACTTCTATGCACCACAGATACAATGTTCAGATTAGTTTTTACATGTTTTTGGTTATCTTCATATTTACAACTGGCATATAACTGCTGAGACCTCAAATGTACTTGGTTATGGTAATCAAGCATATTGAAAGAGATACACAATATTTAATGAATGTATGCATGTCTTTTCAACATGCTGTTCTCAATTTGACATTAATATGAACCTAAAGTCTCAGCTGAGTACACTATATTTATGAGACTTGTGGAAAGCATCAAAAATGTGTTCGTCAGTATTTATGTACATACTTAGTTTGGCAGTTTACAGTATGTTGCAAAATGAGGTTATAGCTGGGACAAAACATTGAGATATGTAAGAGTTTTGGATCACTCTTCTTCTTTTGGATCTTCATTGCTGTCACCATCAGAAATTTCCCTCCTTCTCTGTGGTGTTTTGATAAGGCAAATGTGGTTTAAGAGAGCAAATATTTAAGGTATCTGCAAATGTGATGCACATCTGTCAAACAGCCCAAGGGTGAAAACCAGCACATACAAGGCAACAAATGCTGATCCGGGACTTCTCTGCGGCAAAATAAAATATGGCTCAAGTTTTCATTAAGGTGCTATTGATTAGCTTTTCCTGGCAATGAATTATGGACAACATTAAATAAAAGGGAAAATATTTTTATGACTTTGCTTAGGCCATGCCAGATTCCCCCCTTTGCCTCTTATATGCTCGCCCTGACAGGCATTTTGTTTTCTCTTGAATTCTTGTGGCTTATGTGATACCTAGACCAAGTAAAAAAAAAAAGAAGAAGAAGAAGTTGTTTCACTTTGATTATCTTTCCCACTTAAAGTCAGATCATTCTTAATACAGACTAAAAATAGGTTTTAAACATTACTAGAATCAACATTTTTAAAATCTAAAGTTTTGAAGGAATAATTTAGATTTTGAATGGTAATTTAAAATATCAAAATGTCCAAAGAAACTTCTCAGATCAGTCTTTGAATGGAAATGATGTGGTTACTTGTTATTTGAAGGCTCAAGGTTTCTTCCTGTACCTCGGGATTTTTGGTGTTTGGTTTTGGTAAAGGAACATCTTCAGTCAAAAATGGAAAGTCCATTTGCATTTGATTTAGTGCTTCTAGATATCCGTCATGACCGAGAATCTTTATCGTCCTTTATTACACATTTGTGCTGCTGTTACCTGAGTCTTACACCTTCATAAATGTTGCCGCACCCCCATGTTGTGGCATCAGTTATCTAATAAACAGCTTCTGTTGCTTTTAATTGCGCAAGCATTCCTCATGAACTTTTTATTTTTTATAAGTCAGTCAGACCTGAGGCACTGCCTTTTTGTGGCCAGGAAGAATGACACACAACAGTTATGTCCGTACGGTTTGTTTCACACTTTCTGTTGCTTGTTAGCAAAGAGGGAATCAAGGGCCAAAGTTAATAGATTCACATGGCGTTAAATACAATGTTCATGAAAACAAGAACATATTTATCTCTTTCTTTCAGTTGTGCACACCCAGTCTTTGCATTAGTTATGATTTCACTATGTTTCACTGGAATGCACGACTGTTGTTGACAAACACTTTTATAGAATGCAGTAATTACATCTCTCTACAGTAAATAACAGTTCAACCTGTCTGCCCTGTTTTGTGTTCTTGAACACATTTTGTTTTCCAACATATAAATTGTCTGTTTGCTGAAGTCGGACAAGTTGCAGGGCCAGTTTTCTCAACTGCAACATCTTTTTTTCTTCCGTCATGTTTTATCCTGAGCTAGGACGGGTTAAGCAGAATGTAGCAAATACTTATATAAGAAGCTGTACAACTATTAAGACTGAAATATTTTGTACAGATTTTGTATTAAGTAGGACATGTATATATAAGTAAAAAAGGTTGGAAGAGTCCTCAGTGATATGACATCTAAGAAAGAAATGATTTCCTGTGAAGTAGTGCCACACAGCTCTTTAGCCTACATGAATTTGGCCAACAGGTTCGCCCACTCTGTAGAGTGAGGCTTTTTATTCTTCATGGTACGTAAAGTCGAGTCATTTTTAGAGGCTTGTCTAAGAATGAGCATTCCATACATACTGTACTCTTTGTTTCAGAAGATGCAGAAGACATACAAAAGTATGCCGCTGGCATGCGTCATCAGAAACAGAATCAGTTTTTAGAGAAATGCAGCCGCACCTTCGGGCCATTAGAGCATGCTTTATCAGCTCTCGTGTACATAATGTTCTCTTTACTGTGGTATTGTTACGTTTACAGGACGTCACACATCAAGGGTGTCTTATTGTGTTCCTATTGTGACCAAAAAACAGGAGATGGAAGTGAACTGGGTACATTTTTTAAGCCTGCATATAGGTGAAAAGTACTTGCTCTACAGTTTGACTGATGTAGTATATTGTGGAATCACTTGCTCTTTCACTGATCACAACCAGTACATATGTTTGTATGATTTTAATCAATACTAATTTAATTTCTGATGGCTTGACAGTAAATTAATTCCATTATGGTCTGGCAGTTTGTTACTTAAGGAACTTTAAAGGATGTGACATGTAAAGCATGAAACAAAACCTGCCTCACTTTCCCTCAGTGATCTACTGAACCATCTGCTGTGCAAGATCCCTTCATATTGAAATAAATAAGCTATGAAAATGGGCATTTTTAAATATGCTGATTACTGGCACAAAAAAAATCTGCCATTGGTAGGTTAAATTAAAAAAACTTAAAAGCTTATCATTTTCATCTAGCCCTTCTTTCAGCTGTATTAAAGACATCTGAAGCCTAGTCTTCAGTCACAGAAAACACATTTTTATGCATTAAACAGCACCGCATGGCACAGCGGGGGAGTAAGAGCTCACTGATTTGAATGATATGTTTTTAAACAGACGACTATTTTATTGTTTGAGGTAATTCACTTGACTCTGACTTTGGTAATTTATGAAGTTGCCACATAATGGCAATCAAGAAATGACACGTCTGGTATAAAGCTGCAGTGCATAGTTAATAGAAAGTGTTTTAGATGTGACAGTGCTTTACAAAAGAACACCATGACTGCTAGCTGCTCTTCAGTGTTCAGACTGCAGACACTTAGCGCGCCAGGTGTTTTGCCCAAGATTTTTCCACAAGACAAATGGAAAAGTGCCATATCCTTTAACCATCCCATTAATATGTCTTACAAGACTCACCACAACTGAGCGACCAAAAGCTCAATTTTATTACAGTTTCTTGTCTTTGTCAGGCATAGCTTCCAGTTTACGTTTTCAGGTAATTATAGCGCTGTGCACACTAGAGTGGCACAAATTAGCACTTTGGGGGAAGAATCAGTTGGCTGGATGCCCATCATTGCCTGTATGGCCTGGACATGATAAACACATGGGCACAAATGCCTGTAAAAGGCACCCAAAGAGTGTGTGTCAACATTTTAATAGAAGATCTCTCTTGGCTCTGCTTGACTTTGATTGAAGACTGAATCAAAAACTTATCAGTCTTTTAGCACTGTTACAGAACAGTGTTTCCTGCTAACTTGAACAGCTCTATATGATTATCTCTTCTGACTTTATGCAATAAAATTCAGTAATGGTGTGCTTTCCTGACAGTTGGACCATGGAGAGTTGTTTGTAAAAACAGGCCACAATGACGGCAAATTCAAGGTCTTAACCCGAGACACGAGATGTGAGACAGGACTGAGCAGAACCCTTGTCGTGAATCAGCTCAAAACACTGATAATGCTGAGGGATGTTTTGATCTAAACCCTTTGGATCAATTTTCTTTTCAAGTTGCGAACCCGCTTTTATGCCTCAGTGCTGTTGAGAGCTGTGGCCAGAGGCATTATGTTTTTAGGTTGTCTCTCCCATTCTTATGAACCTGATAACTCAAGAATACCTTGAGGGAATTATACTCAAATTTGGCACAGATGTCCACTTGGACTCAAGGGTGAGCTGATTAGAATTTGGTGGTCAAAGGTCAAAGATCATTGGGACTTTACAAAACAACTCAATTCATATACTTATTATGGCAAGATTTCACACAAATGTCGAATAGGATAAACCGTTGAAGTGATGACATTTTAAAAAAATTTCATAACTTCAAAGGTCAACTTCCCTGTGACATTGTAATGTTGCAAAAACACAACTACAACTGTTATTAAAACCCAAAACTTGGGAACAGAGGCAAATTACGTGGGATACTGAATTGGTGACGCTAAACTTTGCTTCTTATTTGGGGTTGAGGATGAGTAACCATGCACTTTTTAGATTTGTGGCTTCTTTGCAGGATCATTCTCATCTAGTGCCATGGCTACAACTTTGTGTTCTATCAGAATCAGCTTTAATAGCCAAGCATGTAAACGTAGCAAGGAATTTGACCGTTTTGTGTTTCTCTCAATGAACTTACACACTACTAAACGTACAGCAGTAGCCCACCAGAAGCTTATTAGTTTTGTGGCTGTATTGCCTTTTTTTAAATGGATATACTGAAAATAGACAGTAGTACAGTAAATGATGAATTGAAAAGATATCCTTTTGAAAGGCAGAGTAGGGGTTTGGACCATGCCTGTGCGTGGGCTTGATGTACGAGGAATCATGTGAGGCGTTTGATGTGGTCTGCAGAGTTTGTCTATCGCAGATGCCATGAAAGAGAACTTTCTGTATGCTCTGACAGCTGAAGCTCGTGGTAGGAACTGCAAGACAGAGAGCAGTGATTCCTCCTTATTACATGTGGAATTTCCTCCCAGCTGATTGAAGTATCAGCATATTGCTGCCATATTCCTTTCCACAAGAGCCCAGAGTTTTAATAATTTGCAGAATGAAGGGGGCAGATGAGAGATTATCAAAGTCACTTACATTCGTTTAATCTCTAAAGCACTGCCATATAGAGCTTGAACTTTTAATCAATAAGATGTCATCTATTAATATAATCACCAACTATTTTTATAATCAAGCAGTTTGAGTAATTTTTTAATGAAAAAACAGTAAACATTTTCTGATTATAGCTTCTTACATCTGAGTATTCTCTGGTTTCTATAAAAGAGCCGTTTATAGTTCTTTCATGAATAAGCAGTGTTGAAAGCAGACAACTAAAGCCGTATCAGACGGTCGACATAAACGTGCACTGTTTACCTGGTGTGTATATACTGTATGTATAGAGCAATCAATATGTGCCAAGAAATACTATATGTACAGTGTTTACAGTATGATCATGTGGAAGAAAAATAACAATAAGTAATCTTATGTCATTTAGCTGTTCTATGCAAAGTTAATGTAATCCGCTAATGTTTAGTGTAACGCATCAATCATGCAAAAATCTATTGTTGCATTAGCCTTGAAAGAACAATAATAATAAAAATGCTATAATGGTTTTAGCTTCCTTTCCATAAATCATGCTCTCAGGCTGGGGAGGGGGCATCTTAACTTGCCACTTCAGCTCATCTGAGCAGTCGAAGGGATGCTGAATACTGATATGATATTGAACAATAACCGGAGCCGCAGTTGGTCACTTTCAGCCTGAAGTGGTTTGAAATACTGCGTGACACAGTGAGTCGCTGCTTCTAACAGAAGTTGACCCAACACCTTCCACAATGACATAAAGCAGTTTTCTGTTCGATAGCCACTCAACAAAGGACTGTAAATCAACAGTAAATGCATAAAAACAGGGCATGGTGGAAGATTTATTGTAACACTGCAAATCCTTTTAAACAAATATTAAAATAAGACCCAAATCAGGCAGAAAGTCATTTAACAGGTCATGCTCACTTCAGTTTTGAGCTGGGCCGGCGTAGCTGACAGGCTGTCGGAATTTACATTGATATTAACATTTGATTAATAACACAGCTCTCGCTCTCAAGATGGGTTATGTTCTAAGTGTATATGTCTGTGATGTATGAACACAATGCAAATAGAATTAACACATGATTGAAGAACAATGTTCTTTCCAGTGGTTAAACAGCAGATTATGATACATATATGAATGTAAAAGTACAACAGTTGAACCAATCTCCTGCTCAAAAATGTATCATTATACATACAAACAGTCATGTAGGCAAACACATATGTATAGACAGAATTGCTAAGGAGGAAAGCTTTTAGTTTTGAAAAGTGGAAGTGCATTTCTACCATGTGGTTTCAACCTGGGACCTTAACAAGTGCTTGTCAGAGTAGTGCTCAGACTAAAGCCTTGAGAGGCTTTTCGATTTCACAGAGAATACGCTCTTCCCAGGAAGTGGGAGGAGAAGATAATTCTCCAAAAGAGGGAGAAGAAAAAAGAAAATCAGAGAGTTAATAAACCTTTTTAGTCAGCATAATCATTCATTTTGAACTTAAACTGAACAGAGCAACAAAACAAATCATTTTTGGGGAAAGAATACATGTATTTTAATGCCCTCAAGCAAAACTAATTAAAGACGACACCTCATTTACATAAATAAGCATTATAATTTGCATGCAAGCACAAGGGAATAGAGTCAGAAAAGAAAGCAATGTTTTGCAGTCTGCTAATTTCATTTTATTCAGGATTTAAGCTTAATAAAGATTCATTTTAGAGGGGAAAGGAAAATAATCAAAGGGGAAATTTGAACTATCTCCAAAGATGCAGCAGCCTTCTATTGAAAGGGCTCTTTCCGAGTCACCAGATGACTCCTAATCTGGAGTGGCACTTCCTGGCGCGGCTCCAACACCAACTCCTTGAAAGGTAAAAAAATTTTAGAGCCCAATTTATTAGTATGCAGTTCTGGCATCGGGTAGAGAATTAATGGCGGTGACTGATAATGACTGTAATCGTGGCACAAATGGGGTGTTGAAATAGCAAACAACGGGCACAAGGCATGTAATGGGGATTTTATTAATTACCCGAGGTCCCTAGCATGAGCAGTCTCCAGGATTTACTGTGGCCATGCCAGCCGGTCGAGGAGGGTCGGCCAGTCTAATCTGACAATGAAAGGGTCACTCCAGAGACTGCAGTGTGGGCAAAAGGGAGTAAAGTGACATGCTACTGCACTTGCTGTACACTGCACACTGTTTTATTATATTATGAAAGTTATTAGTATTAAAAAGTCAAGACGGTTGTATTCATTTGGCTTATTGGGGTTTGGATCATATTGAAAATCAGAATTGCTGTGTACAGTATTTTTCAGTGAATGATTACAAAGTGTTAAACTACAGCAAAGTGTGGAAAATGTCCTCATTCAGCAAGTGTTTAGTCACATAAGAAAACAGATGAAAAGACCATAAACAGTTCAGATAAATCACCCTTTCTTTAGAATATTCTTTGAAAGTTATATCGTAAATACATCCACCTACAGGAAAATAAGCTCCCTCTATCTCTTTGTTAGCTATTAGAAAAAAGAAATCAACATATGGTAGCACTGTCAGGTAGGATAGCCCATTCACACATCAACTCATCAACAAGAGAGGATTGATTAAAAGTCCTTTTTATTACTCACTGCATCCTTAATGGACGCTAGACTTTCAAAATGGAAGAAACAATTAGAGTTTTACTGCTTTGTGGGCACTACTGATTTATATAAATCACTGCACGGGTGTAAATTTTCCAATAAAAGACTGAACCACTCCTAGCATACATAATCAACATGTCCACACTTGGTGCTCACTCAACACTCACACAATCTCTTTAAATTGGTAGGACTCAACAGTCACACCAATTCAAGTACACCCAATCTGTTGATTGGGTGTACTTGATGAAATTTCTAAACTGCTTCTATATGCTTTACCACTACTAATCATACCCAGTGCTTTCGGCCCTTAAAGATCTCTCTAAGGCAAACAAACATGACTATGGTTATATTTCAGTGTTGTATGAAGATGGAATTAGAGCAACTAATATGAACCCAGGAGAAATCTCCCCTAAAAGTCTGGTTTGTCCAGCCATGTGAGAATGCTGTCATTGCACTCAGACGTTGAATGACATCTACTGTATTTGAGAAGGAGATTAATCTGGGGTCATTCTGACGTCAAATGGAATGACTGCTATCAGATAGTTTATAAATATTCTGTACATTTTGCCTTACGAAGGCAAATAGCTAAATATGAGGCTGGCCAAGTGAACGTATCTAGTTTTTCTTGACCATGTGGTTATGGTGATACCCTCAATTGAAATATGGAACAGGTGGAGCGAGGCAGAATATAAAAATGACACTCCCTGTTGTATAGTCAATGACGCAGGTTTAGAATAGCATTTTAAAATTGGCTGGGAAACTAGATGCACAACCTAGATGCACTTGAAGTGATACTCCACCCCACGTCTATCTTTAATAACCACCCTCTGTAGGCTTGAATAGTCGCTGTAGAAATTGTAATCCACATTGAGAAAGCAGTGGTGGTCAGTTTGTATTCGTATAAGTTACAAGATTTCCCAGAACAACAAGATGAATGATCACTGTTTAGATGTAGACTAGTACAGTTACTCTTTTTATTTTAACCTTAAAACTATGTCTAAATTGGAAACCATAGTTGTCCGTGCAGATTCAAGCTTTTCTTCTTCACAAAGAAGTTTTGTAGCCCATGTGAAAAGTGGTGTTTCCTAATATCCTAATGCCACTAAAATCTAGGACTTCAGTGACACTCTCAGAAACATAAAGTCAAGCCATTAAAACTTGGGCTCCAAATTCCAACACAGTAGCGTGAGCAGCCAAAAGTTAACAGGCGACACCACAGTCAGTGAGGTCTGAGGAATTTAAACAAACTAACATGTAGATCTAACACAGAAACAATTTGTCCTGATTTGCACTAAATGCCCTGAGAGTATAGAAAGAAAATTCTTCTTTTCTTCTGTCATGTCACACAGACACACACACAGACACGCAGTCTCTGAAAGAGGCAGCTGGATTTTATGTCAGAGAGGAAAGCCAACAGTGGTTGGAAGGCTTTGAAATAATTTATAAAAGCATGAATGAAACAGTAATATGCGGAGTGATAATGTGAGGGACATGAAGTGTCTATATCCCCATTGTAACAACCTTGAAAACACATGCAAATTTCCATTTTGTCATCTTGAAAGAAACCTATGCTTAAAACTGGTGTAAACAGCATCAGTATTTGTAACAATCTTCAAACACAGCTATTTTTCTGTCAGCAAAGACTAAAAAAAATGAAAAAAAGTAAGGTGAGCCGGCTGCGCATTTTTACAGGAAGAGGGATGATGAACCTGAATGCCTTTTTGCACAAGTCACATTGCGTGACAAAGGTGTGTACATTGTACAGTATATTTATCTCATACTCTGCCCAAGGGCAACTGTCGGTAACATAACCTCAGAAAATCTCACCATTCAGGTTCAGATTTTCTCTTTTTGACATGCACTTACTTCACAGTATCAACAGTTTTGCATTGCTCTCAAAACTTTGAGCACAAAAGTTTGTTTTTATTTTGGTGGATTTAAGTTTATTTTCATAAACAATTATCATAACTTTTTAACATATCTTCAATATGTCTTTGTACACTGAGTGACCTCTTTGAAACAATAAATTCCACTCTGCGGACCACCATAAAAGCCACTGACTGTCGAGGATGTGTATCAGAGACAAACACTTTATCATTCCCTTTAAAACAATGATAGAAAACTTTCAACATTTTGCAAATACCCTGTTTTTTAAGTAAAGTTTCCCTGAGAGAGAGTTTTTTTAATGACAGTTTTTTGTTTTCTGAACACTTAACTAATGTTGGTGAAACATCACCTGATCGGCTTCACCACAGTCACTGAACAGTTAACACATTTCAGTTCCTGTGATTGCTGTTTTATCACTAAAATCAAAATATGCAGTTTTCAGAACCTTCCCTCATTCACATGTTCTGACAAAGCTTCCAGAAGTGGCTTGGCTCTAGGTTGTGTTTATATTATTACTGTGTACTTAAGCGTACCTTGTTTTTATTTAAACAGTTTTTAAGGGGATTGTGGGACATCTTCACCTTGTAAAAACAACTGTTTTAACTTTATAGGGAAATAATATACATGTCAAACTGATTTGTAAACAAAGACGTAGATTTTTTCATATGTATTCATTCAACTTTATTTAATCTACTACATTGATACATCATGGAAGTATGAAGTTGTGTACAACTTTAGTTAGAGCTGAATTTGTTTCTTTATGACATTTTGGCATAGTCTTTCAATGTCACCCCACTCCCTCAAAAAGTAACAACTGAAACTGAAAATATATCCTGTTACCTGCTTTTTAGCATTGAATACTAATGTGTGCTTTCCTGTCACAGAAAGAGTAATTGAAAATAAACAGTTTAAGGCAAATACCAGAAAGTACATACTGTACCCAATTTACTTGTGAAATACCCATCTTCCTGAAGCTTTTGTTTTTTACCTCAACGACCTGTTCAATGGGTGTGTACATTCTTTTTGAAGCTATGAAGTCATGTATGAAAAATGTATTGAAAAAAACAGTCCTGCCATAACATATCAAAACCTGTTTTTGCGTAATGAGGTAGAAATTGTAAAAAGATCAGGCCCATCTTAAACATGCATTGAATGTTCCTGTCTTGTTTGTTTTTTGTTCTTCCTTGCGTCCTGCCTCTGAGGTGAGAGGGAGAGACTTTGAAACTAAAGTTGGCAACATTCCTTGGCAGTGACACACACACACACACACACACACACACACACACACACACACACACACACACACACACACACACAGTATCACCTTATTGCTCACTTTTTGAAAAACACAAAGAGGTGAACCAGATGTTCAAGTTCTGATCTGAGAACAGATTGCGTGTAAAGCAAGAAAAGCGTAAGCATGCAGTATAAACACTGAACAGAAATAAACACTGCTTTTGTTTTTGCTTCCATTTTTCATGAGTTGAAATGAATGATCAAAGACTATTTTTTTTAATGCAAACAAAAGGTTTATTTCTCTTTAATTTTGTTCACAAATTTGTTTAAAATAGTGTGTTAGCCTTCTATTGTGTCCCAGCTAGGCACACCTGTGCAATAATCATGCTTTTTAATCAACATCTTGATATACCACACCTGTCAGGTGGATGGACTGACTATCTTGGCAGAGGGCAAAATGTTCACAACTTTTTGTCAAAATGAAATGGGGTTTTTGGGGGCTTTTGATGTTGTGTTTCTGAACTGAACTTCTCAGAGAAATGTGTTAACTCAAACAATGGATACTGGATGTACTGTTAACTATCTTTAGGATGAAAGTGTGTTGAGCAAACTATTACCCATCACAGCAACCACCCAGCTCTACTGTTCATTACAGATTTCCAAACTTTGTTGCTCCGACTGGTAATGAAAAATCCCCCCCTCCTCGCAGAGATTTTTTGCCAGAATTACTTTCCCAAAAATGTTTATTAAAACACTTAATGTGAAAAACATTCGAAAGATTTCACTGAATTAGTGCTTTCTTATATGAATCAGAAAAAAAAAAATGTTCCAGTTATTGGAACCCACTCTGAACAAGTTCCATGTAAGTAGTAGCTGTGCTGTGTTGAGGAGGAGATCCCTCAGTGTTCCAGAGGTGTCTCAGACAGGCGTGTTGCCTCACCTGGCCGTGTGTTTACCTCAGATGGTAGGATTAGAAGCAGCCATGTGGAAGATATGACTCTAATCCATCGTGCCTTTACTTGGCACTCAGACACGGTCCTCTGCAACACTTCCGCTCTCCTAAAGGTAGAGCAACGCCCTAAAGGAATACGAGAAATACCAACAGCATTTTGAGACTATCCGTGGAAATGCAGCATGGGGCTCCAGGTGGGCTGGTTTGAAGTCAGTGAGAAGGGGTGTTGTGATAGTGTCTTGTAGTGTTTCTCTAGCACTTCAGTTTATGAACCAGTTGAAAGATTCAGTGCACAAGACAGATCAGTGCATCAAATACTGTCCAAAGCAGGCAATAAGTACATATTTGTGTCGGGCCTCTGCCAAACTGCCAAATATAAAACTCTCTTCCAACCTGCAGTCGCACATTAGCTCTGCTTTAATTCTCTGGTATGATGTAAATATGCTTTGTTTTTCCAATGAAAAGCTCATCAGTTCATATTTTTGTTCGCTGAAACATGTTGCCCTCCTTTGAATGAGACCCATAAGTTGACTTGCCTCTATAAGTTACCTGTAGGTACATCATTTTTGCTACATTGGTGCACGCCAAGATTTGTAATGAAATAAACAAGTTGAACAAATTGAGTTTCCACATTTACAGTATTTTAATGAAATATTTCAAGTAAAGTAAAAATATTAGCAAAAAACAATTTCATACGGCGGCTTGTTTGTTGAAGAATTGCATCACAACTAGCAAGCACGGAATAATAAAGGCAGTTCTTAGGAGACCCAATGACTGCCCTATGATAACTTTGTTTGATAACAGATTAAGTTTCACACAGGGCAAGGAGCATGATTGAATATATATGTTGTTGTACATACAGTTGACATTATCAATATTGTAGGAGACTGTACCAGTGCGAGAGTTTACAGTTTTATCTTGTTTGGTCAGAGGACTCGCCCTCGATGTCGTAACCACATCAGCACCTCCATCACAAACGGTAAAAAGCAAAACTCTTATTTATCCATTGTGCTGATAATTAAGCCGTTCTCATTAGTGACATAATTGGAAATGTAATTAGCAATAGTAATAGTTATTGCATTTAATACTTTTCTCTTTAGTTATCAGGCTCATTCAAACTGGTAATTAGCAGTCATAAGAATTTCATACTTTTGTCCTAATTCATTTTGGTCACCAATTATTTCTTTGGTATTTTTCATCAATAAGTCATTACCCATTCATTAGGATTTCTCAATAAACATACAAACACTGTGCTCGTCCAGTTTTTAGAGTAAAAAATGCTACCACTGTTTTTTTTCTAATAATACAGGAGCACTATTCCATTTGATTTTTGCAGCTTTTCTTTAACTTCACTTGTCGATAGGCAGAATTGGGTTTATGGGAGCAGTTGTTTCAATTTTGAGAAACGAAAAAGACATGTTTCATTTGCTTGACCTTCATAGAACAAGCCCCCCTTTCTTCTTCTGCTTTAACCAGCTACGGCCAAAAATGTGAGATGCGCCCTTGGTCACACCTGGCTGAAAACTTCTTGGCTTTCCCCTGTCAGGCTTTAAGCTTTTTTTTTTTTTTTTACATCAGTCTGTTTGCACCTGAACGTTTGCTTTTAAACGTAAAAAAAAAGTGCTTTAAATCTGTCATTTCAAAGAAACTTCATATGATGGAAAACAGCTGTTTTATGTTTATCTACAGAAATCAGATGGCAGTAGAGTGAGCATCAGCCAGAGGCGATAACTCCTCAGTGGATTCAGCTTCAGTGCAGATTGTTCAACAGGAAGGTGAGTCCTAAACTTGTATTTGTGTCTCTTTGCACACAGTATAGCAATATGTGTTGTAAATAAAATAACATGCATTAGGTAACTAAGTGATGGGTAAAAAGCATTGAATGTAGTTTTCATTAATTTTCTGTTCTGTCTGTGGGAAACAAATTATTGGATCATTGACTCTACTCGCACAAAATAGCACAAAATGTGGCTTGTAATGTGCAGTATTGGTGTCTCCGCTCCATGTTGAATTTGCACCTCTGTTTCGAGGAACAACTTAATTGTCTCAAACATGCACACAAGCAGCACGCACGAGTCATGATACCCCAAGGCCTAGATTAATTAAGCTATGAAAACCCACGAGCAAGGAGCATTCGACAGGTGCCTGTTTGCCTTGGTATGGGACTTGTTTTTGGCAGTGGTGCAGTGGCTCATTATAAATCTATAATTAAGTTACAATTTTATTTGCTTTTTTTAACATACTGTCATTGGGGATCAACATGGCTTAAACTCTGATTCTGTTAAGTACACTCTTGGCTATATTGCCATTGTGTCCTCTATTCTTCCTCAGGAACTATACTTTGACAAATATGTGAATGAGAGGCCTGGAGTGATACTGTGTGTGTCACTCTCTTGTTCTTATCCTGTGCCTCCTACAGGTGCTCTTGTTTTCAGCTTGCTCTTGCGGTGCATCTCCTCATTCTTAAAATCTCTTGATTTGTTCTTAATCCAAAACAAGCTGATTTGCAAACCCCCCCCCTTCCTCCGACCCTGTGTATCTCAGTACGAAAACAAACATAACGCCCTCCCGCTGGCTGGAGGGATGGTCCACAGAACCCCCACAGTTCAGCTCATCCCGTATTGGGGTGTGTTGGCAGTGCTAAGTGAATGCGATGAAGCGGCTCTCTAAGGCCAACGTCTGTTATTTTGAGTCACCTGCCAGCAAAGAGGGAGGGTGAGATGCACAGCAGGGGCCTGAAGGAGGGATGAGCAGAGCTGTGGGAGAGAATCCCCCTGCCTGCAGGGTGGTCAGACTGAATGAGAGCTACCACCACGGCGGAAACGTTTGCCAAGAGCTCGCTCAAGCTAACAATGTGGCCTGTGGAGGGGCCGGCTGGGAAGGAAATTGAGGTTAACAACATTGTTACATATTAAACAGGGCTCATCTGTGCGCATAGTATATGGAATCCTTGAATAGTCAAGCATGTTATTTTGTAATGAAATCCGTAACATTTTTTATTAAATCTAAATATTTGTGGTTCTTTCCAGATATGCAAGTTTAAGGAACTACGGATCAAAATGACATTAAAGTTATAGTGAGGTTATATTTGCTGCAGTACAGACAATTTGGAGTTTTTGTGTAAAATACATTTTTTAAAATTCTATTACCATTTTATAACAACTATTACAACTTTATTACTGTTAACAAAAGAACAATTTGCATCTCTTTAGAAAAGTTCCAAACAAATGCTCATATTTTGGTACATCTGAGTGGTCCCAGAACACTGTTAAGTTTTGTTTTTATTAAAAACAAACAAACATAGATAAGTCAACAAGATGTCCACAACTGTCTTCAAGTGACAAGTCAGCAATTATGAGTGTTTTCACAGGTGCTAACTGTACATTACAGCACAGGTCTTAGGACTGTTTTTCACAGCCCGAGCCTTACTTGTGAATCTCACCGCTTTCCTTTACTCTTTCCCCCACTGTGCTTTGCCCAGGGGAGAGACGCCTTCTACGTGTTGTAATAAGGGTAGCTGATATAATGAAGGTCATTGTAATCAGAGCTAATGTGCCAAGGAGTCAAGACACTGTAGCTTTATTTGCCAGCAAGGCCCGGCATTTGGTACCCATGGGGATCAGGCTGATAGTGTTATCTTTGCTAACCTGACTCTAATACAGGCCTTGCTCCGCTGTTTGTGTCAGTGTCGGAGCTGAACTTTTCCCAGTGATCCCTTCCATGTGTGGATGGGCATGGATTGGGCTCCACTCCGCTCCATCCTGGTTAAATCCCATCCCAAGGTGTTTGGCGTCTCTCAGTTCACATAGTGTATTTAAAGAGCTGTGCTCCCTCACTCTGACTGTCTGACTTGAAAAACAGACTGGGCTCACATATGCTGCAATTGAATGTACTTGACATAGAAACATTACATTGGCGTCTGCTGAGGACTGGCGCGTAAGAGATGACCTCTAAATCTAATCCTGTCCCCCAGGATATGCAAATGTCCTCAGCTCAAATTTGATTTGTTTTTGTCAGTTCAGGACACAGCAGTTTGTTTACAACTGTTATTCAAGACTGTAAAAAAAAACAGTGGTGCACATACGTAGCCTTACAACCGTGCTCACCAGACTGTTTTCATTTTAAAGTCTTGTATAAATTTGCCCAAAACTTTGGCATTTAAATCATCTTTTTCATAGCTAATGATTCTGTGGGATAAGGTAAAGCTTAGTTATCAAACTGAAACGATGAGATGATCCAACTATAGTAATGAATAATTTAGTAGTATGGTAGTACGGTATTTAGTTACTGTAGAGGTTATTCATCAAATTGGTAGATAGAGTAATTTAACATGTTTGGATGTGAACCGAGGAGTTAGTTCTGTCTCGATCAGTGGTTTTTATCCCTGAGAATTTTACCTCAGAAATAGGACGACCAGTACGCAACTGTAAATTTTTCAGGAACCTCCAAGTCCATTAAACCAGTGACGACCCCAACTCTAGTGGGGATCCTCAGCAGAACTTAAGGTTGATTACCATTTCTCTTATTTTTTGTTCTTGCCTATTTTAATGTGCTGGTGTTTCTGTAAGAAACATCAAAGGCTTTCTTTTCTATTCATCTGAGCCACCTCCATATCTAACCCCATGCAAGTCCCCTGGTCCCATCATTCAAACTTCCAAGCCTCTCTTTGTGGCTTCCTAGAGGACCACGGCGAAATGATCTCTTTTGTTTCGCATCATTAGTTCCATCTGTTGTGCGAGCAGGCCTGTCTGTTCCGGAGCATGGCAACGTGATGGTCGCCAGGGGCGATTGGAGACGCTACCGTCCCGGTGGCTTGTGGCTCGACCTCCGCTACCACCATTGCCTCGTCCGTGATCCCCATGACACTCTCACACTCGCTTGACTGTTTTTACTTATTTATTCATACATCTGGGGAAAACAGAAGCACACATGTGCTTCATATGCATGAAATACAGTTAATTTATTTGCTATTCGAAGGAAGGAATTTAGTTCTATGATGTTATTTTTAACCTTATACAGCATCGCTGATAGTATTTAAGTGTATAAAGTTGTAATAGTGAAACAATTTGTCCATGTAAACAAGTCTTAATCTCTCTGACGTGATTGTATGCAATTAAATACTAATCACCCTACTTGTCAAATTCACATTGTATGTCCATTCTGTGTTGAAAACCGGCTTTAATAGGTCAGATTTGTTTGCATACTTTCTTGCAGTCGGGAGTAAATGACACACCAAACAGATGTAGCATTTTCTCTCAACAAGGAAATATTTTATTCATGATTTACATGAATGATAAATCTTCAGAAAGTCTTAGCGCTGATGGGCATACACAATTTTACATCTGTCTTCCTCAGAATAATTAATCGCATACCAGAACACTTGGGACTCTGGTGAATTTTTCCTCTCACTTTACTTGATCTAATTACTTCTTTAAAAAAGAAAGCATTCGCTTAAGAAGACTGGGATCATAAACATACCAGCCATATAATCTGCCAAGAAATATCCAGGAAAGATGCAGGAAAATCTCATTTTTTTGCCCCATCACTGGGACACCATGCAATCCCCATCACACCAAAGACTGGGAAATATGGTCTTGCGTTCTAATTAGAATTCGTAATTCCCAAATGAATATTTCCATAATGTCTCCCGGGTGAATTGCTCTGGCCTTATCACCACAGTGTGAATGTACAGCACAAGGGCATCTGTGTGCATGTCAATGTGGAGATCACCAGATCATTTTCATTGAAGACGGAGCCATCAAAGGTCATAGCCATCCAAATGACCTAACCTTGCAATGTAACACCTGGGTGTAAAAGTGGACTCATCCTATCTACTGGGATGGATGTAATGTACCTCTAATGTATAAAGTGCGGAAATAAAATAAGAGTTATAGGTTGGTGGAGGAGGCTCAGTGTGGGCTAGAGAATACTGTAACTCTATAGGGTGAAATAGCTGTGTTGGTATCACCCGAGGTGACAGTCTATTGCCAGAGTGCTGTATTTGTTGGAACCATTATGAAATAAAGACTGTGAAAAAGGCCAATATTCAGTTTGAATTGATTCCTGGAAAACTCCAGAAGTGAATATGCTTTCATTTTGATATTATTACTATGGACAAAGTGTGTTGTGTCAGTTTCACCTCGCCATTACTTTGCTCCATTAAGGCAAAACCAACTGATTTTATTTTTGCTCAGTCTATTTTCTGTGATAAAATGAAAATCAGAGAGCTTTATTAAGTCTGAGTGACACCTAAAGCTGAAAGCCGACAGGAAAATAAGTCATGTGGGATCTAGTTTCAGTTCATTTTTGCTCAATTCCCATCTCCTGATCAAATACTGCACTTTCCAGTAGGGGCCTAATGGGAGTGTCAAGTTCACAAAGGCCCTTTCTCTCCCTCTGACTCCATTACCTGATAACAGCTCTGGTTTTGCCACTTATTTGCACAGTGCAGTTAAGCTATGCCTCTGCTGTGCACATTTGTTGGAGGCTGTAATTGAAGCAATATTGAGGCCATTTTATTAATTTTGACAAATCTTCCCTGCATATGTGTCCAAGCTGCTGTGGGCACTAACCCATCTCATTTTCATTCCTCTACTCTGACTATTTGACCTGTTCTTTTTGGTGAAGCTTTTGAATGTTGCTCCTCTTTAAGCCAAACAAACATGACCACTGATGTCTTGGGTTCAGGGCCTTTCAAACAACCTTTCAATAAAACAAGCTCAGCTGTGAGACATACAGGATCTCTCATGCTGCGCAGCCCCGCTGAAAATACCCTCCCTCCTGTTTCAAAGCCATCAGCTTTTGGTTCCCCCAGGAGAGCCAGCATTATCCTGCAGGGTTTATTTAAACTTGTTGGGAAGGTCTTGCCTTTCTCCATACAGTAGGTTACGTGACATTTAGGAGAAAATTACTACATATGAAACATATTTTATTTGACTCATCGATTGGAAATTCCAAGACTATAGGTGCCAGTTTCTTGGCAGGTTTTTTGATATGGCCTGTGGTGCTGGTTTGGGCCCCACCTGCAGCTCATCTGCCTTTGGCATGAGCATGGGGTGATGGATGCTGAGATGCCTTGGAGACCTGCTGTATTTGCCAGACTTTTAGCACTTTGCGAGTGACAGTAACCTGAAAGGTGAGAGGGAAGGAAGGAGAAAGACAAATGAGGACAGATGACAAAGGCATCCTTTACAGCTTGATACTGAGGTCTCTGACTTGTTTTTATTGACCTTTTCTCTTTTCTCTCCCATATCTATCCACAGTATAAGATATGCCACTTAAATAAATGTCATTTGACAGTCTGTGGTTTCAGCATCACCTATTGACATCTGGTATTTTGATGGAATTCATTCGTTCGTGTGGACAGTGTTATATTGCGTCACCTTACTGTATATAGAGCTGTATTTTACTGAATATACGCACTTGCAGAGCATCCTTTTTTTAATCACTCCTCCTTAACTGCCTCTTAAATCGTCAAACTGCTAAGTCTCAGTGTGTTACTTTTTTGTACCATCTTGGGAGGACAACTATGCTTTGGCTAAGACATTATTGGACCATTAAACTGCAGCCCCTCCCAGTCTCAAGCACTTTCAGTTCTGTATAAATGCATCGGAATTACTTCCAGAGGGGGGGTGGTGCAAAAAGACCACTGGAAAGGCTACTTATTCTCTTAATGATGTCTTGTCCTTTTAAAAGTCATCATCTTCATCCACAAATGGATGAGTACGGCAGAGGAGCACCCCAGGGACTGAGGTCATCCCAACCTTCTTGTACCAGCACAGGAAGTTACTTTCTATGAAATGAGGCAGGACAGTTTGCATTAAAAGTTGAATTTGTTGACAGGGGGGTGGGGAGAGTGCAATGCCACATACCACATAGTAATTATTGTGGGGGTGGATTAGTTGGCAGGTATTTGTGATTAGTTTGCTGCCCACTAATAGCTGTGGCTGGAGAAACACTTTGGACATAATATTTATGTTTTTGAATAAATGTGTTACACGTCAAAGCTGAACCTCTAACTGACAGAGGCCAGAGATCTTCTTTATGAATGGCTGTTTGATTGTTTTCATATATTAAATCCTGACACTGTTAGCTTCATCAACTTGTTATAAATGCAGCGTCTCTGAATTTAAGCATGTGTTGTGAAAGAAGGAATTTTTCTCATGGGAGTGTACAGAAAGATAATCCTTCCATTGGCAAGCTAAGTCATTAAACTATCAACATCCATCTATTATGCTTTATGTCATGGTTACATGAATGAACTTGAGGGAGCTAACCGATTGAAAGCAGCATTTTTTAGTAAAACAACACAAAAGCATATAAATACTTGCTTATGTTAAATAGTCACACATTATTGTCCCGCACAGTTAAAGAAATATTAACACTTAAATGTAAAAAACTGTTTTAAGCAATGGCTGTTTGGGCAATGAGTTAACAGCCTTGTAAACCTCAATGTGTCTTAAGGCATGAATGGAAAAGTATCCCCACACTAAGATAAAAGTAAGAATGACTATACTGTCACCTTTTGTAAATTATACAATTTCTTCTCTGACTCATGTGAATCAAAATTACACAGAAACTTTGTCCAGTCGAACGTATGAATATCTGCATTGATGATTTTATTTAAATGGGAAAAAAATATCATCTAATTTTTTTTTCTGAGGTGCTGGTGTCTTGATAGGGTAAAGTTTGCACAAATCATCACATTTTTCAATGATTCTTTTTGTATTCTACTTGTGTATCTACTGCTTTGACTTTTCTTTGACACAGGAAAAAAAATAAGATTATGACAACATAAGTGGCTTTCAGTGACTTTTCCAAGCAAACTTAATGTGTTTGAAAGAATCGTGCAAGTTTTAGATGTTATGTTGTGGTTATAAAAAAATGCCATTGTAGATTAACAATATAATGAACTTATGTTTTTTTTTTCAATCCCGGCACCTTTGGGCTTCCTACAAGCTCACATCACGCGGGTGAGGTGTAGTCAGTGATATACATGACACACGTCTCTAAGGACCCTCTGATTTGTATAATATCCTTCAGACAAGGTCATAGCAGTGCCTACGTCTTTGAAGATAGAGGAAAGAGAACATGTTCCCCCTTCTTTGTGCCTGTGGAATAGAACAAACGTGAGATCACGGTGTCGAGGGGCTTCCACTCTTCAAAGTTGATATGAATCAGACATGAAACGATTTAGCTAAAGTGATAGTTATCTTGATTCCTGGCGCCGTCCATTGAATAGACAGAGTAACGCTTGGGGAAGCTGAATAGCTGCGTTTTAGTGTGAAATCCTGGGGAAACGTATCCATCTGGTGTATGAATAATTTAGATGGCTCAAGTTGGTTCCTGTTGCTGTTGTGTTTGCGCTCAGCTTTCTCTCTCAGCTCAGCACCCCAACCCCCACCACCCTCCTTCCCTCCCTCCTTGACATCACTCCTGAGGCTTGTTTGTGATGCTTAAAGGGAAGTTGGGCCACATGAGGAATCGTGGGGAGGAGAGACTCACTTTCCCTCTCTGCTGTGCTTTCTGTCTCCCTTCTTCTGTCTTTCCTAGACCTACACAAACCTCAGATAAACAGTTTAACACCCACAGACGCACATACTGCTTGACATACACACACGCACATCCGAAACTGACACTGTAGATGGAGGAAACTGTAGATGTGCTCTGTTCTAAACATACAGTACACCTTGCATACCTTTGAAGTTTGAAAGGCTTGGATTTCAATAATTAAAATTCGATCATTAGTGTGCACTGAGCATTGTGTTAATAAGACTGGGTGTGACCGATAATAGATTTTTACGTGGCACTTATAAATGCATTATGCAGCACTTAACAGAGATGCATCAGAGTTGGTGAAAGTTCCTCTCATGTGAGTGTAGGGAGTTTAAAATGGATTCAAAGTGCTGAATTGCCTAACTGAACCCCCCCAAAGCAAACACACACACACATACAATAATCCCCCTTCTACCAAATCTAAAACTCACCATTCCAATTGCCACATATACACATATAACTATCTACCAAATGTGACCATATGCCTGCAAAGAAACACATGTTCTGACAAAAGCAGAAATGTTTGCCGACACGTTACACACAAACATGCAAATCCACCAATATGCCAGGCCAGCCATACTCACCCTGCATTGATTAATTTATTGTAAAAAAGCAAACATGCTCAGGTTGAGTTGTGTCCTCTGGTGTAATCCAGTCCCTGTCTTTAAAGGAACCAGTCAGGATGGGGTGGGGGCTGGCATTGAGGAATAGGAGGAGGGAAAGATGGAGAGAGAGAGAGAGGGAGAGAGATGGAGAGAGAGAAGGAGGGAAGGAGGGAGGGAGGGGGATGTGACAGGCCCTTGGAATCTCAACCTCTCTCTCCTGGCGCCCGCACTAATCAACCCCTGTAATTTATGCAGAAAATATGATTTATATTTAATTTCACTACACTTGCATTGTTAATTTGAGATGTAATTAACGCGTCGCCACGGCAACTAATTTCTCAATGCCGTAAATTATCACCGCCTTTTCATCAAAATTCAGTTACTTTGGCTCCTGTGTGCAGTGTTGTGATGCAATTAGGTTACCAGGGCAACCCCAAAGTGTTAATTTTCTTTTGTTATATTGCAGCGAGGCAGAAGTTTTTATACCACAAGTCACATTCACTTTTTTTTGGCAAACAATGAACTTTAAAGTTTTCACCCCAAAAAACGGGGGGTTGGGTTGGGGGGGTGGGGGTGGTTGTGTTGGTGCCGGAGACATGGCTATACGGGTGCCTGCAGAACATGCTGCTCATGAACACAAGTATACAACGCTGCATGCTGCTTTTCCCAACACTTGTTATATTGTTGTGAACTGATTGATTGCTGAGAAATTCTCTGCTATTGCGAGTAGAGGTGTTTCAAAGTTGTCCTTTGGGAAAGGGCATATTTGTCAAAGGGAATCTATATAAATGAGAAATGTGTGCATTGTTGGAATTTAAGAGAGCTCCTTCCCTTTCCTCTCTCAGTTTCTGTCTCATACATACAAAACCTGCTCACACACACCACGGCATATTTTCAGTACTTGCACTCCTTTTATTCCCCCAACAGTGACTGTGAAATGACTCAATATTTTAATCAACTGTATCTAATTTGCACTCCAGCAGAAGATAGGGCCACATGTGTGCTGTTGTTGCCCTGGCTGGCACTGAGTATGCCCAATGGATGCCTCTGAGCCGCCCTGGATTGCCACGCTTGCCAGTCTCTGTGGCCCACTCGGCGCGTCCGTCTCCAATCCATCCCCCCTTAGCTAGTCTTCAGTGGAAATATCAGGTCATTGGCTGCTAAGCTCTGGTTAACTGCAAAGGTAATTAAATTTGTAAGCAGGCTTTTTGAATCTTTTTAGCCTCGTCGGTAATACCGGCAGGGATTACAACGTTTTTAAACACAGCTCTATTTTGACGCCCTGGCAAGAAGGGGCCAAGTCTCAGTGACCAGACAGGGTTCATAACAGCCAAAGCCCTCACTGACTGACAGATCCAGAGCCATGATGTCTTCTTTACTGTTATTACAGAGAGCAGCCCTTACAGCCAGATGCAACACTGCTTTTCTACATTAATGTGTATGTGTGTGTACTTGTTTTTTCTACAATAGTGAAGAGTTGATTTATTGTTTGACAGCCACTGGCTCCCTCAAAATCAGTGGTCAATACATTCTTTGCCTTGTGTCTTTTTGATTTTCAGTGGTGCTACAGTGGTACAAAAGAGAGGGAGACTACTGTAAGGTGGGGAATTTCTTTTTCATATCGTGATATTGTCCCTGCTGACTTTAAACAACAGTTTGACATTATTTGCAAAGACAGCATAATGCAAGAGGATTCAGCGAATGCTGTCTGTAGAGGGGGGCCGTGGGGAGAGCCACAGTGGAGGCAGTCTTTAAAAAGCTTGTTCCTCACAAGGTGAAAACACATTTGATTTAAAAAATAAACATCTTCTGATATAATTTTGCCTGCTTTAGAGAATTACCTAACAAATGCAAAAGGAGTCATATTGGTTCCCGTGTAGATTACATGGCAGCTATTTGATTGTAACTGCAACCTCTAGTGCTTTGATCCCACCCTGTCTGATCTTTTAACTATAGATTAACTCCACCTCAGAGTTCAAAACAAGCTTGCACTTGCCTTATGGATCACACCTATCGTAAACACGAGGCATTGTGTCGAAACTCCTGAAATGTACAATGTATTTCATCACCTCAAACAGTAATGTGTAACAAATCCTGCATTATGGAGATAGTTTCTTGTGACAGTATCAGCGGTGCTCTCAGTATAATTTAACACAAAGTTAGCAGCTTGAATGTCTTTCTAAGACAGAAACCAACTAACAAAGTCATTTGTCCACTGATGTCAAACTTTGTCTAAATAACAATTAGAAGTCACAATGAGGCTGAACTGCCTAATCACAAGCAGTGTAATAGGACATCTAACCTGTCTGGTATGTCTGGCAAGTCTTGCTTGATTAGAACAACATAGTCCAAATATTCTTGCTATTGTCCTGGTGGATGCAAAGTAGAGTGTGAGGAAAGGTCATCAAGGAAGTTTTTATGTAACTCGCTCTGAAATAACACTAAGTTGATTAGACTTGTTTATTTATTCAGGTCCAAAAGAGTATTTGCTTTTGTCGCATTTATTCCCATTTTGCCAGCACAAGGGGCCCTGGAAGACGAGTTACCAAGGAACACAAAATTTTAATTAGTGTATTTTAATCATTCAGGCTTTTCAAGCTAATCCACAGACTCCTGAGAATTCCCAAGATGCAGCTCTGTGCTGCTTTACCATTTATTGTTGAGTCTATTATAATTACTGTTAGCAGGTGGGGGCAGGGAGACGTTTATTATGTTTTTCCATCTTTATTATAATTGCTAGAAAAAAATGAAAGGATGCTGTTTCATTAAGTTTAGAGATGATGCCATTTTCCCCCTGTTTTTCCCCTCAATCTCCTTCCTGCCTTTGTTCCATAATGCTATTGTACTGGCTTTCATTCCAGGGCTTTCATACATTGCACAGCTTTATGGGAAAAAAACAACAAAAAGAAACAGATCTCTTATTAAGAACAGAAGAGGGGAAAGATGGTCTTAAAGAACTTAATTTCTGAGAGAGTTTTTCTCTTTCTTTTTTTTTCAAATCCAAGCAGTGCTCTGAGAAATGAAGTTGACGCATCCTCTGAAACACAAATGTTTAATAGAGTTGGACTGGGATCAGAACAGAAATGCAAAAAGTAGAATATGTCTGCCTCCCTTTCTCACTCGTCAGTAATGACAGATAAGAGGACTGCAGTAAATCTTTAAGCCCCATGCTTTTGGTGCTCTGCAGGGATTTTAGCATCTTCCAGAAATATTTAATGTTTGTCTGTCTGTTTAAATACTGTTTTGCCACTCCCTCTTCCTCTTGAGTCTCAAATGTGTGGCACTTGTGTATCTAAAGCAATCAGGCAGCCGAAGTTTTGAACCAAATAAACAAGTGTTTTCTCTGTTAGTTTTCTTTTTGTGTTTGTGATGCTTCTTGGGAGTATAGAGTGCTGCAGGAACGAGTCCTAAAGCCTGAAAACAAGTTAGCCTTTTTGCACTGCCGGTTCCCTCGTCTCAAAGTCGATGAGTTTTTTGAGTAGGTTTTCAGTTAAATGCCTGAAATTAGGTCTGTGGTTTACACAGCCTTTAAATATTTTCACGTCAGTAATTATCATATTTTTTTAATTATAAAGCCTTTACGTGTCTTACAAATGGCGGTTGCTAACAAGAGGCTAAATGACATCACAGAAGTTGCTGGGAACATCATCATGCCGAAGATGCAGACTCATCTTCTCACTAGTCCATCTTTACAGGCGGATTTCCGTTGAAAACCACTTTAACTTTACAACTCATAGATTGATCAATTTATGGGAAAGTGTGTACAGTATAGTGTAATAGGAAGCTTAGTGGTGATGACGCAATGCAGTTAGTTTGTAACCTAACATTAGCTTTTTCCTCCTGGCAGTTTCATGTATGCTTATATCATATGTATATATATGTATGTATGTGTATATATATCCATATGTATATATATGTATGTATGTGTATATATATATATATATATATATATATATATAAAGGGTGGCCCCTGTGGACAAAAGTGCTATTAGCACCACTGCCTTTTGTCTAGAGATAGTGATTTGGCTAACATGTGCATTTGTTTTAAAAGCAAATGAAAGAAAGAGGCGACATATTTAATATACAATTTTTCGTTTCAAACAGAGCTCTCTGCACGATGCATAGTGATCAAGTAATATATCATTTTTTTCTATGTAAGATTCATTTTTCAATTAATTTAAAATTTTAGATTTTCAAAATAAAACATCCTGTGGCAACTTGGCACCAGCAGCAAAACAGAGTCAGAAATATTAACAATAAACACACTTAATAATAATATATAATAATAATAATAATAATTATATAGGCAAATAATGAAACACTTAACTACATAGGCTACTCAACCACAGTAGAGTCACAAAAAATCAAGAAGAAATTAGGAAATAAACGCAATCTGAGCACGGCAACATCAGGCAGGCATGGCGCTCCGCTCCTGCAAGGCTCCCAGTGGGATCTGAGGGCGCGTGGAGGACAGAACAAAACGGCAGTGCATACGCCAGGTAACAAAGACGTGCTCGGTGGAATCCAGGGGTGTCTTGTATCCAACGGTTAAGTTGCCTGTTAGGAGCCAGCCCTATTATTGGGAGTATATGGGCAACTAACTTTTACCACAATACTCTTGCTTTGAGATGAAGAGAGGCTACATTTAATACTGAATGTGTCTTTGTGTATGAGAGAGAAAAAGATGCCAGCAGTTTTTGTGGATGCCATATGTTGACTAGTTGATCAGGGCTTGTCTGCTGGTTATGTTGGAGTCAACTACATCACATAAAACTTAACGCTTGCCATCATTTCAATGTCTGTCAAGGGCACCATTTTGGCAGTGGATCTCATCAATTTTCTTAAGTGAGCAGATCTGAAGCTGTCACTTGGCTAGAAAGCAATATGCTAACGAACTTTATTTCACAATGATGTCATTAGTCTTCCAGTTCTGTGAATGGATCCTGTGCTGTAAGTTGTTCATAAACACCTGAAGGATAAAATTAATCAGAAAAGAGAATTTGCGTCACACTGGTGACGAATACGACCACATGTCTGAATGTGCAAAATAAAGATTTTAACAGTCAATGAAGATCACTCCACTATTACTCTCAGTTCACAAAAGCAGAGATAAGACAATATTTCAGTTTTTATTTATTACCCTGGGCGAATGATGTGACATTTATGTACTGTTGCCACAGGAGCTAAAATAGTCAAGTCATGACAGGAGAGCCTTTTACCCTGAAGAGGCAAACAGATTCAGTCTAGAGATAAACAATGGGGTTTATTTTGTAAAGGGCTGGGAGACTGTGTTTGCACACGCAGCATTGTATTACAATATGATTGAGTGGTTGTATTTGATCTGTTGATTTTAAGGCAAGGATTCAAACCTGTTGCACCTGCCTTAGAAAAACAAAAATAAAGTTTTTTATTTGCCATCTCACACATTTTATGAGATGGTTCTCTGGCGTGTAGTTTGTTGAGCCAGTTTGTTTTCAAAGCAGATAACTGACGGTAGTGTTGGAAATATGATATCTGACACATGAGAAGATGTGTGATACACCTCATAAATTAATGTCTTAAGAAAAGTCTTGCCACTAATTGTATAGACATTCAGTCCGTGCTGGTGATATTAAAACTATAACCACTGCATTGCTATTCATATCGAAAGAGAAATTGTTATCCCTTTTTGCAAAGAATTAGTTTCAGGTCCCACACTACATAATGTAAAGCTCTCCATTGGAAACCCTCACACCAGGCCAGTTTATTGTCTTTGAGTATTTTTTCCATTTTGGTTAACATTTCAAACCGCCCAGTGACAGTGGCATTACCTCTGTGCCTTTTTCATCAGCAACAAATTTATCAAAAACTGTCCAGTTTGCAGCATAGTGATTCAGTTGCCATTGGTAGGAAATTAAAGCACAGGTATCACAAGTGTGCTTTTGTTTTTGTTGCTTTCCCGCAGCTGGTGTTTCTGCCATCGAGGCAAGCAGTGTTTCCACTGTTGGCTAGCCACTAGCCAGTTGTACAGCTAAGGTGCAAGCAGCACTATCTGCCTCAGCCTGAGCCCCTGCCTGTCTGTATTGTGTTTTCTCAATGGTGCATTGTGATTCATATACACTCCCTGACTCTGACAACACTTTGTAAAATGCGAAGTGATCCATAATGTCCAATGAGTGTATGTACCTAGTTTGTTTGTCTGAAATGTGGTTCTTATCTGTTGTGATGCTCCAGGGTGATGAGAAGACTTTTTTGGCCAAGGAACTTATCTGAGCCAAAAATCTTCAGTGGTATGTCATGACTTCAAGAACTTTGGCAAGCATTGTGACTGAATTTAGACCCGTCACCCTTTAACTAATATATTTTAAAGAAAGTGTACCTTTGAGTAGATTTACATAAGGATTATTGTCAGTGAAAGGCACCGAAAGCTGGTGCCCAGCAAATCTGTTTTTCACTCCTGCTCGTGAGGTTACATACAGCAGTTGAAAGTTATTGTTTTGACCTTCGCTCCTCTTGAATCTGCCTCTTGGACTTGAAACTGTCCTCTCTCAATCCATTTCTGAAATTCTTTAAGCTTCGCTGTGTATTTAGCACCACATCATTGCTCTATTCTGGGATGTTTTTGAGGGCAGAAAGGAGAGGAGAGTAAGCTGTCATCTCGAGTGGACATTTTTCATGTTTTCATGAAAAATTCCACATCTTCTTATGAGGTGGCTTTCAGGAAAAAAAAGAGATACATTTCAGGAAAGGTCCCAGGAAAAAAATAATTAATAGACCTTTGAAGTGTGAAAGGCCATCCTAATGCAATTATAGAGTCTTTGTGAAGTGTCAGGATTTTGGAATTATAAAATCACTCTGGATTGGCAGCAGTAATTATGGTGGGTGAAAGAGACATTCTGTCATACCTTTGCTGATACATCCTTGCAACTGCCCAGTCTTTACACTCTGTAAAAAGGCTTCTTAGTTTTATTTGCTGACGTTTCACTGAGAGCTTCACAGTTTTGAATGAAGTTATTTAATGTGTGTCATTAAAGGGGATTTCTTTTTTAACCTGGGCCCTATATTTAGATGTTTTGATGTGTAAATGATTCATTCTTACCAAAAATTTTGGAAGCAGTCCAGTAAATCGCCTAATAGCTGGCAGCTGAGGCACGGCTGGCATGCCTTCATTGTATTCCTTTTGAGACAACTCTGACCATCAGAGTTATGTCCACTAAAGGTGCTTGTTTTTGTCACTGACAGGCTGAGGTTGTTTTTCTAAGTGTCTGACAGCATTGCAGAAATTGCAGATTCCTATGGGATGTTGGCCCTTTTTGTTAAATGATAAGATAATTTTTCTAACCAAAAACAAAAGCCTCGTTCAAGGGGAAGTCTCGCTCTGGAAAAAAAAGTGATGTCACTTGAGCCAGCATTGGTTGGTGCTGAAGACTACAAGTCTGGGGGGAAAAAACTGTGGATGTGGAAAAAGTGTTAAAAGGGAAAGTGGTGATTTAAGATTATCCATAAAGGCAAGGACATTGTACTTGCAACCAAAAAAAAGTCATGCTCTCTTTAAAAATGATTAAGAGGAGAAAAAGCTCTAATTAGCAAAGTTGTGTAGCCAAACTGCAGGGTAGCACCACAAATAGGAGTGGGAATCTCTAGGCACCGATTCTGATTCAGAGGGCTATGATGCGATTTAACAGAATATCAGTGCATCTTGATGCCTCAACATTTTTGACTTTCTACTTTTAAATCATAGCGTATTTAAATAAACAGATTAAGTAGCCTAGTCTGGAAGTGAACGCACAACGCACATCTTAACATCAGTTACATTTCGCCCCCCAATTAATTCAGCCATAAGGTATGTACAGCCCACTCTAACAAAATTGTTAGAGGTGGTCATAATGTGGATATTTGGTTTTTAAAATTCACTCCATGGAGACATAAAAGACAATTGCGATGCATCAAAGAAACAATTTATTTTTTTCCCACCCCCAACCACAAATGTACAAAACCACCTGAAACATCGTCAAAATATGGTATTGAGAAGCTTTTAAGACCATAAAATTCCTCCCATTTAACCTGCTGGTTTATTTATTTATGCCTGACAAGCTCACATACAGAAGGAGGATTACAGATGCATAACAATAATTTTATTTAAAAAAAGGTTTCCCTATGAGATGTGCTGAAAAATATTAGTCTTAACTTAAAACAATTTCAATTATTATTTGAGAAACAGGAATTACTTGAACAGATCTTTATGCAGTGTCCTTTCTAATGAGCCACTGTGAAAAGATGGTATCTAACTGTATCAGAGGTCAAAATAAAGTTGCACAGTTCTTACCCCGGTTCAGAAAGACATTAGTAAGTTTAAACATCACATCAGAGAATAAATGCTGTGTCTGTGGTACAGTAACAGGACAGTCTTTATTGGACCTCTCAGTAGCATGGCCTTGATAAGCTTTGTGGAATAGTAATGAGTGCATCTGTTCTTCACACACAGGAAGCCAGGTGATGTTTAGGTTTTTGTATAATAGCAGGGCAAGTGATTCCATTAGCATCCATGATGGGTCTCCTGGGGTTACTGAGGACAGAAAATTTGTATACCGGTTCAGCCTTTTCCCCCCCTTTTTTAAATCAGCTTGATGTCTGTTTCACCATGATGCAACACAGAAGCTCTTTTCCCAGTCTGATCCGAAGGTCCGTGTGTGTAGATTGAGTGAGGCGGGCTAACCAGGCCAGATAAAAGTGGCATTAAACCATCAGACTTCTCCCCTCACACAGCACCCACGTCCACATCGTACAAATTACTGCTCAATTTGGCTGCAATCATGCTCTTAACATGGAGCTGGTTTGGAGAGGAGCTTTTCTAATTATGGGCAATCTGTAAAAGATTGTTGTTATGATTACAGCACAGACATATGCCCCAGTGCAGAGTACATACAAACTAGACACCAGCATTTTTAAAAGCCCCAAAATTATCCTGGTTACTGCCTTACCTATGAAAGTTTGTTGTAAATATCATGTTATATAGCGTTTCATGATTCTTATGAGAAAATATTCAAAGAAAATCTAATGTGAGAAACACTTTGTTTACTTAAAAATCATTTGTAGGATTAAAGCTTCTCAACATATACGCTACAAAAAAGGCTCAGTATGATGCTTTATCGGAAGTTGCAGTTATTAAACTTGGACACATTTCCTTCCAGCAACCATATCAAGAACAGCATAAAGACAAGATCAAAAACATCCTAATTATAATTACAAAATTACACAGGGTACAACACGGGCAGCCAGTCTGATAGTGTTAATTACAGACATGAGGGGCAAGTAAGAAATATGGCATTGTGAGAAACTTACTTTTGCCATTCCATTGGTTTTCTATGCAAGCATGTGTGTGTATTCATCTATCTGTGTGCCCTGATCAGGAGAGGTTCGGTGAGCCGCCGCTACTTGTTTCAAAAAAGACGTTGGCTCCATCTCGCCTTAGAAAAACTCCTCATCCACCCAAACCGCCACACGTGCCCTTTTCCTGTCTCCGTTTATTACACAGCCATGATCCTCTTACGAAGGCTTCCTCTCCAGTGGAATACCATATGTTTCTAGTTAAGCCCAATTTCTTTTTCTCATCATTCAAGACGAGCATGTGCCAAGCCAAAAGCATTGAGAAAGCCCCACTTCTGCCTTTCTTTTCACCCCCCTCTGCTTGACATGTCTCAGAATATTTCAAATCGCTGAGGTTTTAAATTAATTTACAGCCACAACAAAAGAGCTCAGCATTTTAATGGCATTGTAAGTAATTTTAAGTTAATTCAGTAACCTTTGAAATAGAGTTCAGGCAGCCAGTAAATTGTGGTTGCTGTTGACGAACACAGAGGTCATACAGAGGGTTCCAGCTTATTCATCAAAGGATTAGTGGGATATCATTTTGGAACTGCTATTTTTTTTTTGCAGTGGCACTCAGAATTTGTCAGTGATACACTGTGGAAGACTTAAAAATAATTCCTTATTTGGTTCAGGTTGCTTTTTTGCTTCAACTTTTTCTCATCAACTTTTTTGCATTGACTTTGCATTTCTGAGAAGCAACTGTTCAGAATTAAACAAAAGTCCTTTTAAATGAGGCTATCAGAGGTACATTACGCAGGTAATTCCAGTGCACTGTAGGAGTTGCAAATTGAATTGTGAGTCAACAAAAGTGGCTTCACAAAAATATTACAGAAATCCTCTCGCATGTGATATATTGCTTTGTTTCTATAGAGGGAACTCATCCATATACACTTTGGAACAGGGGTGCAGGTTGTCATTAGTAACTGAGGGCCATCTGCGTTATTCATACTATTCTTTTTAACTCCCACAATGCAGGCCAGTTCATTTCCCACAGTGTTTTTATTTTTCTTATCCTGTTTTCACCCATTACTGCTTCACAACCAATAACAAGAAATAAGTGGTTTCCCTCATCATGTATTCAACAGTATGAGAGTATGGCTGTGGTGTCACCTCCTTTTTAGTGTGAATTTTCCCCCCACATTAAATGTAAGCTGTTATAGGGCCCAAAGGAGCTCAGTAGTCTATTTTCCAATGATGTTGTCAGCCATGTGGCTTACACCCCTGAGAGGTGAAGGTAATCAGCCTTTTCATCTCCAGAGGAGGGGCAATGTCGAGGTCCTGGCTGACTCCATATTTTCCTCAGTTGTCCTCACAGCATCTGAGCAAAGCTTCACTCACTCACTCTTTTTTTTTTTTTTTTTTTACTCATGTGGGCCATATTTCTTATTGTGCTTTAGTGCATCAAGATGCTTTTTGAAATACGTGTATGTGTTAGGACTCATATGCAAGAGCATATGGAGGAGAAATGTTGGACTGTCATCTTAGGTTTTCCCAAGATTAATGAGACAAGTAAAGCTGAATAATCTTTGAAGTTTGTCACTAAATATATGCTTTCTTTTTTGGATTAGGAGCTTTCGGTCTCATCAGATCCTGCTGTCTCTGTTAAACATCATTGGTAAAATGTATATGTAAAAACAACATCTTACTGCCATGATCAGTTTCAGATGTTCCAAACTATTTCAGAATGGAGGTGGTTATAGTTTTTATTGTAAATCCTGTTTATGAATGTTTATCTCGTTCTATTGGTGTGAATAAGGAGGAATCAGCACTTAGGCATAGGATCAGAAGCCACTTTTAAGAAAAAGATCAAGACCTTAACTCCCTCATTAAAGAACAAAATGTCCTACAGTACAGGCTTTGAAATCACTTTTCTTCTGAGAGCACAGCCACGTTTGCATTTCTTTTGTGTAGGTGTTGAAACAATTGCTCTCTTCTGTGCACCTCCCTAAAATAGCAGACGTACAGGGCTTGTAAGAAAATTAGTCAATTTAATTTCCTTGAGTAATGAAAATGTCATGCACCATTTAATAAAACTGTAAGAAAAAAGTCTGCGTTCCACACGTTGGGAGATAACTAGGGCCCCATGGATTTGAAAGTTTGACAGTTGCCCCTTTTGATGTTTTCTCTGAGTTTTGTTTCTTTTTTTTCTTGATGTAATTTCAAATTAATCTCAACAGCTTGGATGTAAATATGAAAATGAGACTTGTTTGGTCTCCCCCCGACAACCCAGAGCACTGCTGGCTGAGGTAACCGATATCTCTTTCCCCTTTAAACTGCAAATTATTTCTACGTTTATGAGTTTGTCTCATCTTCAAGGTCAAAAATGTAATTTTTGCTCTTTCAAAGGGTTATAACCTTAAAAGAGAACCTCCATCCTTGCTGATTAATGAGAGACTCCCGCATTTGATGTTTCAACGGTGACATTTTAAACTTTAAATATTTTATATGCATACCTATGAAAAAAATGAAGATATGCATTCATGTGGAATAAACGGTATTGCAGAGAAGAAAGGCTGGGCTGGGTATCATTTTAATAGAACAGTTAGAGTGCAATGGTTTTTCTTGGTGATTTTTATTTGAGGTTTTTATGTGTGCGCAAGCTGATTTAAAGGCACACTAAATCATTGGGGATGGGGAGTAGTGGATTATGCATTTAATCAAGGAGTAGGCCTTGGGAGAGTGGCTGGCCGAGTCACCAGGGCATCAATGAGGGGTTGGCTCTAACATGGGGCCTATCCTCTTTGTTCCTTGCCATAATGGGCCATTTTCACATCATTTGTACAGAAAAAAAAAATGATAGAGCATGTGCTTCTGTACCAGCTGGGTTCCCACTGATCACCGGAATTGTGCAACTACTGTATGTGTTTAATAAAGGATACCTCTACCATTAGGTGGCTATCCTTAAAGTCTCTTGGACACGAGCTGCATGAGCAGGCATTCAGCTTACAGTAATGTTTTAGCTTTTGTCTTTGATTCATTGTGCAGATTTTTAACCTCAAGCGATCATTATTGTGATAAAAGTTTGTATTCACAGTTTCACAGTTGCATCACTCAACGCGTGGTTTTGTTTAGACTGCGTTGGGTGTCTGTAGAGGTGGACATGTTCACATTTGTATGGTCAGTGCTTATAACCTGCGCAGCCATAAATTTTATTCTGCATGCGGATAGTCTATGTAGACCCTTGTGCACACAGTCTGCTGATGAAATTTACATCATGTGACCCCAGGCCGCTCTGTGGATGGACAAAGTATAATTTCAGCTTTATTGTCTGTTTAATCTTTGATAGCACAATACACAAATGTAAACTACAGTAGGTTGTTATAAACCAGTTTTAGTGATACCAGTTTTAGTAGCTGTGGAAGAATTTGTTGAATAATTGATAGAAAACGTGACTATTGATTATGCTTAGTCACGCTAAATAACCAAATGTTTGCGCATTACAGTTTCACGATGTGAAAATCTTCTCTCTGTTTCATATCATGATAAATTTAACAATTGAGGAAATGTACCTAAGTTTAGGTTTACGATGTTAGCTGTTGGTCGGGCAATGCAAACAATTTAAAGCTGTTTGTGAGGGTTTCAGTTGGAGTTTCACTGAGTTAATCATTGGCTTAATTGAATAATGAACAGAAATGAATAGATTTTGTTTGTTTATTGTCAGTCATAGCATTAGTTATAAGCAGTATAACCCTCCACCACTTTGGCTTTTGTAAAGATACTCTTTTTAATTACTGAAATATAATTATGAAATTGGAAACAATCCAAATAGCATCAAATAGTTTAGTATCAAAGGGACAAGATTTCAGTGTGTAATTCCAATTTTCTGTGTTGAAATTTTCTTTTTGTGCTTTTCTCATGTCAAACTGACTATGGAATCTGAATCGCACCGTAGAGTTTCCACAAATCTGCAGTGTTTGTCTTGGTTGTGTCATCAGCCTTATCACAGCTACCACACTGTTCCCCATGAAATTGAAATACTCTGTCAGTGGTTATGTCTTTAGACATGGATTGGTACGTGACATCATGTCAAGTATTTCATACAGAAAAACTGTACATTTTGTATAAAAAGGTGTATGCATCTTTAGGATGTTTAGAAAATGGGAATTTTGGCTTGATTAAGTGTTGTATTAAATATGGATGTCCTGTCAGCTTCAGGTAAGTTGGCATCACTGTCTCAGGATGTTCCCATTACCGCCTGTTCTTTGAAAATTAATATGTGTGCTTAATGCTTGATGACTTGCTTTCCTACTGGCCAGCAAAGCTTAATGTTTAATTTAAAAGTCACAGTGTGCTTTGTATGTCAGAGCTGTGCAACTGTCTCAGGTCTTAATCAGGATGGCAGCACACAAATCAAGGATGAATTTAGAAAGTAAATGGAAAGTAATGGCATCACTAGCAATTACCGTGTCAGCCTTTATGTTTATAAGAGGTAAAATCCACATGTATGCATAGATATACCTCTCATCATGAGTTGTGTACAGTTTGTCAATGACAGCTCTACATTTGGTTGTATATAATGTAAAAGATGTCATCTTTTTCTCATAGAGCATTGTGTGTGTGTCCTAGATGTGGTTGTCATTTATGCCAAGACAGCAAGTGTGTCTTTTTTTTAAACATTAATTTGGTCAATTATGCAGCCTTTGTTCTTAATAACCTCTGCTGTTCTTGGCTGTGCAGTTAGATAGGTGAAATATTTACCCAAAGTAGGATTTAAACAGGGACATGTTTTCTATAAGGGCATGGTTTGTTTTCTCCTCCTATTTGCTCCTGTGGGGGATTAATACTGTCAATCACGCTGACTGGCACCTCTCAAATCACACCCTTGCAGCAAAGTGGCTGATTTTGTCAGGGAGAGAATGGCGTTATCGGTAGAACCTTGTTTGGAGACTCACAAAACCGCTAAACCCGCAATTCATGGGAGATCTGTTTACAATCTGCACCGGCCATTGACTGCTAAACAGCCCGCGCAGATCCATCCTGGGCCACTCCGAGGAGGAGAGGAGCAGAGCAATTACATCCTCAAACAGCAATCTGAGGCTAGGTCGGCATGCAAACAGACATCAAGTACACACACAAACACTGACAGATTCAGACACAAGCAATACGTTTGCTCAAGACTTTGTGGAGTCTTGTTAAGCTTTGGGTATGAATATGTTTGGCCTATCTAGTGTTGCACATGTCCTGTGCAGTAGTCATTTTGCTGACATGTTGGTCTGAGTATCTAATTTTACTTCCCCTGATTCAGAAGCGTGAGAAACCTGATCCCTGATACTTAGACACTTCTTTGAAGCTGGAATGCAACAAAAACCTGATGTTACACGCTCGGATATTTTGGATATAAAAAACTTACAAAAACAAACAAACAAAAAACTGAATATTGATTAAAAACCAGACTTCATAAATAACCCTTATCATGTGACACTAACACACTGGAAACTTGACAAGCTTTCTTCATTGTCACCAGATGTGAGTCAGATCTTTTGTGCCCCATCATACCTAAACTGCTAATGATTCAGGGGTGATCAACCTGATTTGATTAATTACACTAGCCATCAAAAGTGAGAATGCCAAAGATACAAATTTACTTCTTGAAAACAATCACGCACAATGTCATGATATTATATCCATTCAGTCCTCTTTCTTTGTGGATAAATTTGATTCTTTTCAAACTGTAGCTGGTTGTAAAAGCTACATCTTGAATATGGTTTTTCATGTAAATTGTGATGGTACGAAAAAGTGACATATCTCTATGGGTTTTGTTTTATGTGTATATCAGTAACAACTAAACTTTTGAATGGAATTTGTTTCAAATTCTGTTCAAGACCTCAAGATCCAGCAAATATAACAGATGTCAATGTGAATACTCGTTTTGTAGAAATTACTATTGTGAGCCATTGCAGTCAAAACACCAATTACCAACCCGACTGCTTGTTTAATGATTTTGAGCAAGTAGGGAGACTTAAGTATGCCTTTCCACGGAGCCAGAGTATCTCTGATGAACTTCACAGTAAATTCATAGGAAACTGTGCGCTTGCAGTTTCCATCAGGTCTGGCGTCGATAACATGTAATGTAAAGATATTGCAGTTACACTTTGTAAATCAGAATCTTGACAGTTTCATATCCATGGCGAAACAACTCCTTAGACACTTCCAAATCCGGATCCAAATGCTCTTCTTTGAGCTAACATTGAGCCAAGCAGGGAGATTTGTCTGCCTTACAAAGCAAGGTTAAAAGCTATAAAGATATCACAAGAAGATTAAAAGCATTAGAGACGATGTCAGTGGATCATTTTATTTTGCCCACCCTACTGCTAGTCAGCATCTTTTTTTTTTGGTTGTTGTTAAAGGACATATGGACTTTTAATCCAAAGAGGCTGATTGTTGTTTTTACAGCCCCGGAAGTGTTTCTCGATTGGGGTGCACTAAATCATTGCTCAGCTCAATGCTATATAAAGTGGCTAAAGGTTGTCCAGTGGGGAAAATGTAGTGCATGTGCTGCCGTGTGCAGACAGAAGCACTGACTATTCCTTTCACTGAAGGTTAAATACTAATCTACCTTAAGCACAGTGTTACAACACTGAATTTCCGTCAGTTTTTGGCATTCAGCATTGTAGAGTAAATTATTTTCACTTATTACGCATTATGAAGTGCTGGAGCTGTGATCACTGTTTTTAAATCTTGCCTAAGACAATTAAGTCAGTTCAATATATAGTGCATGTTGAAGTGATATGTCACAATATGTGTCAGTCACGCTTTACGGTTCTTGATATGTAAGCCTTATTCTCTATAGTGCCTTGGGCATTAAAGCTTGAGGATGATGCAAACAGCTAAGTATATTGCTTCATCCATTAAAGGATTTTAATAGTAGAGTTACATTATTGATTTTATTTTACAGTGATAAATACATCACTGATTGAAGGTTTTTCACGTCGAAGACGAATTGCATTAGTCTGGCTTTTTGATGAGTTAAAATACAGATAGGACATGTGAAAGCCATAAAATGTGTATATGTGACACTTAATGTGGGCATTACAACTGCGCTAGTGCAGCCTTTTCATGGGATTGTTTTAAAAAGCCGTAATGGGTAATCAGAAGAAGGAAGTGTATGTAGCCTGAGTGTTTACACAATTTCATACATTTAATACGTTAAATACGCCAACGTATGATGCACCAAAAATATCTGATGGACCACTTGAACCTTACGCAGCCAGCTGCAGTTCTTTCATTTCCTTTCCGTTAAACTGAACTACAACAAAAGATGGAATTTCTGTATCCACCTTTCAAGACAATCTGTGGAGGGTTTCTATGCTGGCACCATGCCAAAAAAAGACATGATGCACTGTACAGCAACATAACAAACTAATAAACAAACAAAAATACATCTAACCATGTCTGCGTGTGAGATATTTTATCTGAATTTTGGTATTTAGAAGATTCAGAGTGAATGATGATATGTGACAATCAGTCACAGCAATTAGTGTTACTGTTAAGAAGCCTTTTTGTTTTCTCTCACCCATACAGAATGTCACAAATAAATCCTCACTTGCATTTGCATATTAATTGGATCTGAGACGTCAAGCATCTTTCATTAAGCAAAATGATCTGCATATTTGGAGACATAAAATAGTTTATTTCAATGTGGGAAAAGAAGTCATTGAAAATTGACCGCATATGGGATGTAAACTTTGGCTGATCCATTAACCCTTTACCCCCCCAGCAGCAGATTGAACACAAAGCAACAACAGGCTGATTAACAATGAGATGATGTTTGTCAGACTCAAACAATGCTAAGTCAGACGCAGAAAATAAGGCAGTGGTGTGATCAAATGCTTATTGTAAGGAAGTAATTTGTGTTTTATGCACGGTATTTGTAACACTTTGGAGCAATAACATTGACAATTTCTTGAGAAATGTTAAAAAAAGTGGCAGCAGCAGAAATAAAGCTTTATTTGTGGAAAAAATAGACGACCTTTGAATAATACAACCTGGAAGTAATTGCAAAGCAAATTACACATATTACTCATCAGCAATTTCACAAAACATAAAAATGCCATATTTTTCAAGCTTGGAAATTCTGGTATTGCATAAATCATACTTGTATTTGAATCAGCAGTTTTGTTTATCTTCTTTTCGGATTAGGCCCTGAGGGAACCCAACCCCATGATTATCAAAATCCCTTGTGTCATCTGCAGTTGTCTTTCAAAGTTATTCTCAATAGCTCCAACTCTGCTCTGCTAATTACTACAACAGCCAACTTCCCTTGAAAGCATCATTTGAACATAGTGTCCTATTGTCTTAAGATTGTGTACTTCCAGTGATAAAATTCTCTTTCTCTTTAGTGCGCTCTGTTCTTCAAAACTAAGTAAAATCCCAGGACAATAAGAAATGCCAAACAAAGTGGACAAGGGGGGAAAGATGTTGTTTGTCTGAAATCTTTGCGTGTCAGACACTACCATTCTTTGTTTGCCGCGTCTGTCGGCCATTCTAAAGGGAAAAGTCACATTGGTTGGTTCGATACGATTAAGGCTCACAGGCTGGTTAATGGAAAGGCTGTGTATCGCGGGGTCTACATAGTTAGGGGCTAGACTTGTGAATAATTTGATTAGGTTGCAGGGGAATATATCTGGAGGATTATGTAAATGGCGGTGCCCCCATGCAGAATTCTTTTGAACTCTTCAGAACTCACATCTGCCGGGGTCGACAGCTAGACAGGACGGCTGCCTTCTTGTAGCCTGATTCCTCTGTGTTGGAGGAAGGTGTTTAAAGGTCACTTTCAGTACAAACAGACTTGTCCTGAAAGACCTCTCTATTCTAAAGAACTTCAATTTATTTTCTGTTGATGCCCATGCAATTATCATTTTCTTTGAGTCAACAATAGCTGAGCTTAGGACAATTATTGTTGTATACTAATTAGCCAGACTGCGTGCGTGTGTGTCACCAGTAACCTCTCGTATATGTACACACTGGAATAGCTTTGACCTGTTTACAATATATTTAAGGTTATATCTGCCTCTCCCTCTGTGCCGTCTGATTATGAGATTTTTCCCCCAAGCCTTATTTGGTGTATTTCTGGGTGGGGATATGTTTGTGTTGAGCACTATGGCAACCAAAGTCAAGGTGACCAAGAGCATGTTGCACACATTAGATTACCAGAATAGAGGCAGGAGACAATGCAGTCAGCACAAAATACCATTTATCTGCAGCCTGATTGTAGGGATTTCAGAGACCATCCCTGGGCTGGCTGTGGATTTATTGTCTCGGTGAGTCTGACCACTGCGCTCTTAGCTGCATGAAGGAAAGCAAAGGAACCACTGTGTGTACAGTGGCTTCTGTATGTACTATGTGCTTGGTCCCAAACACCTTAACAACAGTGGACTATTTTGGCTTTTTGTGGATGACAATGTTACATGAAAGAAATATGTTTTGGTAAAAGTCTTTACTCACTTTTTAAGCCGTATAAGTTGCATTTGAGAAGCCTTTCTGAGAAAATGTTATCCTTGTTTGTTTTGTTGAAAGACTGATAGAGCGTAACAATGTTATCACCTCAGTTGTACCATAATTCATGTCTTATTTGAAAGGCATTTGAATTCCACTCAAACTAACTGCCGGGGCTGTTCTGATCTTATTTGATCAAACTCCAAATACGCTAAAATGCTCCAATATTAGCAGCTGGTTGAAAATCTGGCAGGCTCATAGCAGCACATGTTAAGTAACTCTGGCAACTTATGCTCGCTCGTGCGCTGTGGCTGCGATTGTATGTTCGGGCCTTCAGAGATGAAGTGTTTGGGACTGCTCTGCAGAAACTGAGGCAGTAGTGCCAACACAGTAAAAACTTAATCACTTTGGCAGGCCGTGTAGTTGTGGGATTCAGTCTCACTCAACAAAACATGAAAAAGAAAACAAGCAGATTTTTACAGTGCTTAACCTCTTGGTTTATTGAAACTTCCTTCCACATGTGAACCCCCATACTGTGATGAATATGTGAAATATGGGGAATGTCTGACTTGGTGCTTATGTGTGCTCCCAGTCTGTTTCCTCTCCCAGAAAAGCTGAAGTCCTGAAATATTGACTGAAAATAAGCTTGACAAAACCTCCCACTTCCCCTCTTTGAGAATGTTTTTCTTTTAATTCCCAGGAATGTATGCAGGGCAGTGAGCGGTTACTTCACCAACAGGAAGGATGATACAAGGACATACTGTAATTATGTTCAAAGATACAAATTCAGCCCAGTTTTTACTTGTAAAACTTGAGCAATCAGTTTTGGAATCTAAAAGAATCCTCTTTTGTGGTTGTCATGTGCTATTGAAAGAGTCTGCTTTGCCCCGGCTTGTGACCACTTGTTGAAGGGGTTGGGAGTGATTTAGGGAGGGCAGCTGGATAACAGAGATTTTATTTATCTATTCTGAGAGCCCTTTATTTTTGCAAGCAGTTCTCAGCTTGCAGTTGCTGCTTTCATGACTTTGCGGCATATTTTATGAATTGTGTGAAACGAGTATGACTAAAGGAAGGAACAGCTGAGAGAGCGAATGCGTGGAAAAAACGGAAGAAAATGGAAAATGCCAGAGATGTTAAGCAGAGGGCAATCTGGATCTCTGGAATCGCTGCTTAAAGTGCTAAATGTTGATTTCCTTTGGCTCTCTTACAAGAGAAGGGAAGTCAGGGCAAAACATTTTACAAAGGTCAGGGACTGGGACATGGGAAATGTATAAATGTTTCAAACTCCTCGCAGGTTGGATTCAACATATTTTCATAGTATGAATGAAATATTTTGATAAATTAAACACGTTGGATCAGTTTTCAAAGAGTTCTTGACATTAGGAGCCAACAGTGCAGAAACTTTTTCCAACACGCCTCGTCTATCCGACGGTGTTTCTCACGGCTTTGTGAAACCTCTCAAGGCTCCTGAATATGTGATTGTACTGTGCTGCTACGTGTGTGAGGATAGATATGGAGGCATTATTACCCAGGAGAGGTCAAGGGTCAAGCATTAAGCAAACTGCCTGCTTGGATCCCTGCATCAGAGATTTCACACTGTTGGCCCAGGAAATACTCCTGTGTCTTGTCTAAATAATCAAGGAGTCCTTCAGCGTACAAATGTGAAAACTGATAAATAAACACAAGAGACTGAGATTAAGGGGAAGTATCACTGCAAGGAGCCCACAGTGCCAAAGTGAAGATTTTCCCTCTTAATTATAGATCAACAGAGTGGTGTTTACGGGGGCCTTGCTCGGGAACAGGAATACCCTGTTGGTCTCATGCTGTTACCTTTAGTCTCATTTTCTTAGTTTCATAACAATGTTGTTTGACCTTCTACATCGGAACAGTTTGTTTTAACCTCATTCCTCTCAAAATGCAGGAAAACAATGGAACGCGCTGGGATAGGAAGTCACATCTCACCATATCAAAAACAGATTAGAAACTGAAGAAAAGGCCAAAACACATGAATATATGAAGACAAAAGCAGTGGCAATGACAAAAATCAGCACACCCAGTATGTTTTTTCCCAGTTTGTGTTTGACAGAAATTGTTTTAGTACTAGTTGTGCTTCTTACTATATGTAAAAAAAGGCTTTTAAATGGAACAGTATGGGTAAATAAAGGTTAGAACACATTTATTTAATGTATTGTTAAATTAGTCGTACACAGACTGAAGCACAGTGCATTATGGTATGTTTACAGCTTAGACAATGAGCGATATTCGTGGTAATAGTAGTAATTGTGGTAGTGGTAGTATTTCAGTCCTTAAGCGTTCTCTTTTATCTGATCAAACTGCCATTCTCTGAAGATTCCTGGCTCGCCTCCTGTTAGAATCTCTAAAGAGGGACAAAGTTAGAGTGAGCATTATCACACAAACTCAAAATAACCACAGAATTCAGACAGTACCTTATTAGGTCATGAATCCACAATGGGAAGGAAGTGAGCAAAAATGTATTGACAGGACAGTGTTCCTTTGAGTTGAGGCAGAGGACAGCATAACCTAAGATAGTATTGTTGGACATTATTTGGAGAACCATTAAACAATGTTTCACACACTTTAGGCTGTACAAGATTAAGTACAATTATGTGGGGCTTACAATGTGTTAGACACACACAGACATCTTATGTCATTGCCTCAGGCTTATCGAAACACATCACCTGTCTGAGTAATTGAATAACTTCACATGTAATTGGTTGTGAAGCACAGTATTGAAGTTTTCCTCCACAAATTTCTCTTAAATAAGGATATTATGGTTTGAAATTGCTCTCTATTCATATAATGGATAGCTAGTTCAACAAATTAATTTAAATTGTGAATGAAAACCACACAATCTTTGTATGCCTCACATGTGTTTTGTTCTATTCTTGACCTGATTCTGTCCTTGAAAAGGACAAGAAAACTGACAGTCTGTGGGTGGGTGTGTGTGTGCGTGCCTGTGTGTGAGGCAGTCGGATAGGGTGGGGTGTATGGCGTCACAAGTGTTCCAGTTTAGGAAAAGTGACACTTTGCCTTGAAAGACTCTTCGGGGCAGTTAGATAAGGAATTTAGTGGCTTTATCACAAATGCCACTATTTAATTTAAAAGGGTGAGGCACTTAGGATCTGGCACCGGTCTTTCAGTCTAGTGATAAATTTGCAAGAAAGTGGAAAAGATTGGAGCCTGAGAGCAGATTAGCAGGATACAAATATAGAAGTGACATTATAGTGGGTATTAGTCAGGTGCTCCTCTGAACAAGTGGCTGGTTCCTGATAGGTCTGAGAATGGGGCCTGACTGCAGGCTGTGGGGCCGGGTTTCAAGACACACTGCTGAAAAACTGACTGTAGTTGTAAGTCAAGTTTTATCTCTATTTAAAGAAAATCATGTAGAATATGTATATTTCCATATCAATCTCAAATTAGCTTGGATAGCATTGTGTCAAAATATGAGGCCAACGCATTGTAAATTAGTTAATTCTTTGTTTTGCTTTCCGTGTCATTATTCTATTTGTTCCTGGGTACGACTTGGCAGAAATATGTAGGAGCCTCAGCCAAAACAGAGGGCTCACAATGAATTGCTCTATTGTTGTCTGTACAGAAACAAGCATAGAGACAACACAAATGCAGTGGTCGATGTTACCACAGTCCTGGAATAACCATGATAATCACATTATGCAGAAGTGTAGTCTGAGCTATAACTAAAGATTATTTTTATCGACGATAGATTTACTGATTTACTACTTTTTTTGTCAAATTCAGACCCTTGCATACTCTGCATCAGAAATATTATTTGTTGCCCATTAATAAGCCACTACAATATAAGGTTGTGTTACAAGCAGTGTTCGTGAGGAGCGTCTGATGTTTCATTATCACTAGACAAGACACTCCCATCTGAGCAGGCCAACCAATCAGCAGCAGTATCCCAGCAACAAGGATTTGATCCCCAGCAGGCCTCCCACTCAAATTAATGGCCAGTTTTTATTTGGGTTTCTGCATTTGTGGAGAGGTGCCTCTTTACTTTTGTGCCATCTTGGGGCCTACGTGGTGCGCTCTACGCCAGACTGGGACATTACGAGCCTGGAAGTACTGGAATCACAGCCCTGTAAACTTTACCCACCAAAAGTCCCAAACTGTCCAAAACCCCGAACATTTATAAATGATATAAACTGGAGAACAGACAAAAATCACTAGCGCCAATGTTGTACTTACTATTTTTGTGTGCAAAGGAAAAAAGATCATCTTGATAGCTACACCTCTATATATGTATATATGTATATATAAATGAAAGTAGATTAAATCATGAACCCCTATGTACGCACATTGTCTGTCTTTATGGAGCTTTGGATTATAAACTTGAATTACATTCCTATATGCTGCCTGGTTTTATATGCTCATACCCCTCTTTTGACGTAAAGCAGCTCACAAGTTCACACCTGTTCTTGGAGGGTTGTTAAAGAAGCGCTCTTGGAAACTGGTAAATGCAGTAGGTGAGGAAAACTGAGAGAAAGCACATTCACCGTGGTACGTTAGTGACAGTTGTCAGAAAATAAAGATGATGCTGGATCCAATAATATTAGAGATCAATGGGTTTTTCCTGTAAGCACCGGTTTCCCCAGTTCTCTTTTTCTTTGTCTTGCTCTCTGTCAGTCAGCCAAAAAGCCCCTGGGATCCTCTAACATACATTTCTATTTTGTTACTAAACCTTCCTTTTTTCCATTTGCCCCCCTCCTCTCCCCTCTCTTCCTCTCTCCCCTCCTTTTTTTTTGCAACAGTTGGTGTGTGTTCGTCTTGGCAGCGCTCCATAGTCTGTTTGATGTGGTTTCCAGAAGTCCTGAACTGCAGTCCCTGGCCACTCTTTCTGTCATCGGTAGACCTGCTGTCTCTTTAGCCTCCATTGACTCCTTTTAACCTCCTCCTACCTTCCTCACATCGAAGCAGCTGCTTTCCTTCCCGCTGCACATTTCTGCATGGAAATGATGTGATTCCCATTATTTGGTAGTAAACTTGGTTTCGCTCTAGGCTGCATACACAAACGTACTCTTGCAAATACAGTCTAGTCGAGCATGCACTACATTGACGAACATCTTCCAGGCGTGGTTCCAGGCACTGAAGAAAAATTAACGAAGGCTACTATTTCCCAGTTGTAAATATAAATTAGAGAGGCCTAAATTTATGATTCGCTTTTTAAGTCATGAGCAACCCAAGACTTGTACATTTTCCATCCCAATAATATGTAAAACTAGATCAAAGTTAATCAGCTCTGTTGAACCCATTTCTAGCAGCGACCTCTACACACTGTAATTTGAGTGATAGAAGAAGGGGGGGAGGTAGAGCCAGCAAGATAGTAGCTTCAAAGAGGGCCTCATAGAGGACACTCAGTGACCCTATATGGGCGCCTTTCCTGCATATACCAGCACGTTTAAAGGGAAACTGATAGGCAGGTGAAATATCTGCCACTTACAGAAAAGAGGCAGGGACTAGAGAGGGCAGACAGGACAGAATGGATATGGATTGGGTCACAAGGCTGACGAGGCCTTCCTAAGGAAATGAATATTCCTTGCAAAGTACACTTGGTGACACTTAGGTCTAAGGACAAAACACAAGAGCAAAGGAAATCCATTCCTCACTTTTATTTGGCATACGAAAGCACTGGATCATAGTTTTTCTTTTTTCATCACATAATACCTTACATGCTGTATTAGGCTTTTTATGGTGACATTACTACGAAATATGCTTTGTTGTTCTGACTCAATTTATTGTACTATGTAGGGATGGACGTTATTGGATTTTTGCCAATATATCCCAACTCAATCTAGTCGACTGTTGATGTCTTTACTGATGGACATATTTTTTCACCTATTTGCAGTGAACATCAAGTCTCTTCCGTAGTGGATAAAACATACTGGAGCACTGGGCAAAAAAAAAAAAAGTAAATACTTGCATACAAGCATCAACTTATTGGCTGAAATGTTTGGGTTAAAGCTGCTATTTCATTTTAAAGCCTTTATCGGCAGACATCAATGACTCACCAATATTTTTATGCATATATAGTTTAATGAGTTGTAGTACCAAATAACATGTAGAAAAATAATACTTCAATCCCTTTAATCTTCAGTGTAGGTTTGAAACGTGTAAATCATTCAACTTTTTTTCATGCTCTGACGTGTACATGTATCCACTTTCACCCCACCAGTGGACATGCATATTATTATCGGGTGGACTTCCACTTTGTATCAGATGAAGGCGATGCGGTAGAGGCAGAGCTAAACATGCCCAGGGGGCTGGAGTGAAACCGGTGTCTCATTTTCAGGGGCAAACAAACACATACAGGGAGCAGACATGGCTGTCACATCTCCCTTAGCTCCCCTGTCACCCCTGAGGGCAGCGGGCAGGGGCAACCTCTGCGCTGTGGAGATGCCAGGAAAATGTACTCATGCAGGGACAGAAATACATGACCAGACATACACATTTACAGTGCGCAGACACAAATGCACAAGTGTATCCTGCGCCTGCCGTGGCTGCTGTGCAAACTTTTATAAAGTACAACAAAAATACTCTGTTAAATCTCAACATCCCTCTTGAGATCCAGAGAGCCGACCTTCCAAGCTGAAAAGCAGCAGAATTAGTCCACAATCCTGGCTCCATTTTTAACTTTCCCAGATTGATCAGTGATTGTGCTGGCGCCGAGCAGCTGTATAGCTTTACATCAGCGAGGAGGAGGTTTAGTGGTTTTCAATAGTATTTCAGGATATCCTTGCTGCTGCTGCTGCAGTTTTTGGCAGACTAACAGCTGCCACCAGCATTAGTGTACGAGCAGACACTTCTTAATGTTCCCCAGCCCTGGCCTCATGTGTCACATGGACTCCATCCAACCTAACCCAGTTGCCATCCGCATTGGCTGAACTGGTTAAAAGCGGTGCGAGACCAGCAATTTACAATATGCTGGAGACTATCCTTTCATTTTGGCTTAAGGTTTGTAACAATAATGTGACCAGTTCTGACGTTTTGGTGGCCTCTGTTTGCCCACAGAAGGCAAACAGAGTAGAGACACCTTTTTAATTATATGCGATTTATTATCACAGATGAAAAGTGATTTATTGCTTTTTTTTTAACACTCTCTGGACCAAGGGAAATTAGTTACGTAGCCCTGTTGCTTATAATTTGACAACACTGCCTTGAATTCACTGAGATGTAAAATTAATTCTTGCAGTTGTTTTCAATGGGACTTTCATGTTTGCCTTGCTCACTGTTAAAAATCTGAGAAAATACAAATGATTGGGCTTGGCTCAGTAACTTCATTGTGCAGGGAAAAGAAAGCCAAACTGGACGGGGTTCAGTGGTTTTAGGCCTTTTGAGGGTTTGTGTGTCAGGATTTATGTATTTAATTACACACTCATTCTACTAATGTAAGTGGAGAAAAAAGGAAAACGGATAAAAAGCCCTATCAAGCCTCTAAGCTTGTAGTTTCCCTCTTACTGAAAGTTGGCCACCGCTGCTGTTTAGCTCCCCTTGAACTGGGCTAATACTTGTCTATTCCGATTAGGATTAGTATGTGTAGCATGGGCTCAGGGACCCGGGACTCGTAATCTAATAAATCAAGATAAAAAACTCTGAGATTGGTTTACAGAGGGCTCGGATTTACTATTGGCCATCTCAGAGAAACAGGGATTAACACAGCATTTGGTGCTGTAGCTGCTACACCCCCAATTCTGTGCATAGGGAGAGAGGCGGAGGTGGTGAGGGAGGGAAGACGATTTAGAAGGGAGGGAGCAGAGGAGAAGGGCTGGCTAGGGCTTTATATTGCCTAACAGACAGCAAGTTAAACTCACAGTGACAAGGTCAGGTTAGTCCTTGTACAAAAGGCTTTGTTCAATCGGCAGATTAAAGGTCTCTTTGACAGTTTTTACACTTTTGGATCATGTTGAACACGTTAGGAGTTAATCCTGTCTGTGAGGGGAAGAAGCCCTGTTGCCACTTAAATGAGAGATAGGTGCAGAGAATGGTGAGCATACTATGTCCAATCGATAGAAATGCACATAAAATAACTAAACAATTTTCACTTATTTGACAATGTGGTTTGTTTTTGGGATTTGTGATTGCTTTTCTTCTTAGTTTTGACCATATTTTCCCTGCCCCATTGATAAATGAGTGACGCGAAAGGCACCAGTATGTGCCACATCACACTGCTGTAAGAGCTTCTTACAAAGTACACTGGGTGCTAGTGAGAGTTAATGGGGGGAGATAAGTGTAATACATCGAAGTTGAATCTGCTTTATTTGGGTTGTGTTAGAAAAAAAGATTGTAGAAAGCTGTCTCCAACAGCACATGATTACACCACAATCCCCCCAATTTTTTGTTTTTACAGTTATGGAAACATTTTCTGCCTCACCCTTTTCAAACTGATAATTTAGGGACACTTGAGTTTGCACGTCATCTCTTATTTACTGATAATGAAGCAGCTCGAGGCTGTTTGCTGAGATGATTTGATAAGAGTGTTGGTTTTCTGGTTTCAAGGCAAGTTGACATTGATTTCATAACCGTTTGTAGCTCCTTTTTTGTATTTTATGCGTTAACAAGATGGTTGTCTGGTCTAAGGACAGTTAGCTGCTCCCAACCTGATGTGGTTTAAAAAGGACACAGTTAATGTTTACGGCTAATTAGGGATAGATATTCAGCATTTTTCAGATTATTAGAATGATGCAGAAATTTGGATCTGCTGCAGCATTCCTTCTCTTTCTGTAGTCACCACTCTGAAGTCTCACTCAGTGTCAGGTCACAACTGATAGCCTGTCAATGCTGAATTAGCTGAATCTACAATATAAATAGTAACTAAAGTTACCGAATGAGTTCAGTTGAGTGGAAGTATAAAGTAGCAGAAAATGGAAATACCAAAGTGACATACCTCAAAATTGTACTTAAGCACTGTACTCGAGTAAATTCTAGTTGGTTACATTCAATCATTGCTTATTCTAAATTCTGAAACTCAGATTTAATTTTTTTCTGTCAGTAGCAATATTATGTAGAGGTACATTATCCAAGCATTCAGGTTCTTTTCTGATTCCATTTCCCGTGCTAGGAAGTCAATCTTCCGACGTAGCTGTGTTCGTGAGAATAAGTTGTGAATTTCTTTGTGTTTAAACAACGTGTTAAAAGCTGTTGGAAGTTTAAAATGACATATTTTGTCCCAGACCTGTTGCTGCACTGGAACGTTCCGTAAAAAACCACTAGAATATTGCTTTACCTGACTTGTTATCAGAGTAAATGATGATGAATATTTTTTCTAACTAATCAAGGCCACTCTATATGGAAAGCAACTTACATTATATCCAGTGTAATGTTGTAAGATACATATGAGCATTACATTATTTGTCTGACATGATTCGATATAAACCAGGAAGTCATGTAGCAAAATCTTTGCCAAGTTTCCGAGTTGTTGTTCTGACTTGAGGGGGTGGGGTTTCTCAGTAAATCTGGGAAATTTTTGCAGTTATTCCAACACAATAGGAATCCACTAGAAATCACAATGTATGTTCTCTCTTTGAAGCGCTGAAATGATTGTAATCTCCAAAGTCTTGTTTTTATACAAATATGGCAAGCTTAGTTATATTTTGTTTTAGTAAACTAGGTGTTAATAATACATGTTAGGTATCAGTGGAAATGCATACACAAGTAAATGTACAAAGTCACAGGGTAGGGCAGAGCCTTTGTTCTCTTGTCTGGTAAAACATCCAGAGTCGACTTTGAAAAATAACATATTTCTGGCGGTTATCTATCTGCTGCAGCTCCTTTTCCGCTAAGCGTTTTTCTGAGAAACAAGACTAAAATATCCCCACCTGAAATTTGAGCTCTTTCTATTTTCTCTCTGAAGCCGGGGTTTCACATAAAGTTTTACATATCAAAAGTGGAATGTTCTTTCATCTGCTTGCTTGTCTTGTTAAGCAGTATCAAACACAAGATATTCTTTCTACATTCACATATAAAGGTGAAAAACTCCTAGCAACATATCCCAGCCTGTGCAAAAAAGGCCTTTTCTTTCTTTGTGAGGGAACTGTTAGCAATATCACTGGGCAATTAGCAAGGAAACGAGAGAGAAATGGAGAAGCCAATTACTTCTGCGAGTTAGCTAAAGGCCATTTTAAACTGTGTGCCCATGACATAATAATGTTTATGGTAAATATTATAGTTGGAGACAGTGAGTGCATGGCGTGAGAGGCAGGGAAAAAAAAGGCATCAATCTCAGATCGAGAATAATTTATTAAGATCTGAGATGCGGCAATTACGTGGAAAGGACCAAAAAGAAAAAAAAAAGAAGAAGCCAACTCTCCAGGAACCGCATACATGATTGCAATCTTGATTAAATCCCCCTGGATCTAATGAGTTGATTTTCTGCTGTTAATATTGCATTGGCTGATGATGGATTCGTTAAGATAATGGAACGAAGCTAAAATATAAATGACTCCCTGTCAAGGAGCAGATTTTCGTCATTTTCCGTCTGACACCTCCGCCGTGGGGATTTGGTGAGGCCTTTTTGTGTTTAGAACCATCAGGATCTGGAATACTAATTGCTCATGTGTGGACGCTTCTAATGCCTCTCCTCCTCACTACAGCCCCCACCCCTCCCTATCGTCTTGGTAAATATCTCCTCCACATCTCCGCACAGAAACAAAGAGACAGAAGCTGCTTTCTTTCCTTAATGCTGGTGAAATATCTGTTTTTATTTAACCACAATACAACATTACACAACTATTCTATCCTGTTTGACTTCAACTATCACGTCACAAAAAGAGACCAGATATTTGAAGCAACTGTATAAGAAACAAAAACTGCCAACAAAAAAGAAAACATGTAAGCAATAGGCCTCTCATATCGACCTGTGCTTTGAGATAAATTAATAATGTGGTCGTCTTTGTTGCCGTGCAGGGCAGCTGAGCTGGTCTCTCTCTGTTTTAAAAGGTCCGTCACTTAGGTCAACCGGGGGAGTAAAATGTCCGATGCATAGAATATTGATCCCGTATCACACATGAACCACAACACTACATGCATAATTTTTCTCACGGGTGGCAGAAACATAATGCAAAAAGCATTTGTAAACATCCTGAGGTAGTGAATATGCTGAGATAATGCGCTGACATTTGAATCGGCTGGGCGGCATGTCGTTAATCAGAAGAGAAGTCAGTATGTTTAGGTTCACACAATTTTTAATGACTTATAAAATTTCCAGGAGCACACCAAGTTGTCCTTATGTCTAAAAACAAAGTTTTACATGATGAAAAAATAACACATTTTATGTGAAGTAATACAATTATACTGTATGTAGTCAACGTAAGGCTACATCCAACAATTATTTTCATCATTGATTAATCTTGCCTTTATTTTGTAAAAATGGTTTTCTTTTGATCGATTGATCGATTAATCGACTAATCATTGCAGCTCTAGTTTGATGTAACCTACAGTGCCTTCCAAATCCCAAACTTTTCCTATCATTATCGTAATCACTATTGTTGTCACGTTTCATGCTTGCCCTGATCCTTCCTTTGTGGCGATTATGATATTGTTCCTTTTTCTGTGCTATATTACCGGGGAACCCGTCTGATTGGGCCATCCCCTAGGGCCCATTCTTCTGTGTGTCACTTTTTGTGTCCTTTAACATGGTTTTACTAAAAAGTCTTTTTTAATCAATCAAGAAGCAGGCAGAAAATAGGCTTTGTCATGGCTTGGCCCGGGGTCGTGTGATGCCTGCTCTGCCCGGTGACAGGTCTTCAAAAGGGATAAAAAGGAATATTTTGGGGGGAAAACGGGGGTTTCCATGGCACTGGCACTTGTTGCACATGGATCACCATTCTTTGGTTCTGCATGAGATTGAGGTTTCAAAGGGCTGGACAACAAAAATTAGGCGAGGAGGGGACAGCGGGACTGTGGAGGTAGCTGCCCTCGAGCCCCCGACTCTGTCCTCTCCTAGGGGAAGGGAAGAATAGGAGCTAGAAGTGACAGCATAAAAAGGGGCCTACTAGGTGCTGTCAAATATGCATGAGTAAATGGTCAGCTTCTCACTCTGCAGTGTGTTCAAAAAGTCAGACCGACACACGGACTAGAAGACGCAAAGTACAGACCTACTCAGTGAGAAGTGTATTCTTGTTGCGGCTTCCACTTCATGTAATTAGAGGTTGTTTCATGTAGAATGAGGTCACGTAAACTTGTAAGTTTCTCAGTTTATGTGTGGGAAATGAAACCAGGAAACTTAAACAATAGACTGGCAGTCATTACGGCAAAGAGGGTTATTATTTTAAGCTGTTCTGTTCAGTTGAGCGCCTGTTTGTGTGTTCCTGTTATTTAAATTTGTAATAATTGAGACACTCCTCTGTGTTGTGTCAACTTAACTTGTTGACTTACTCTAAGTTTAAAAGAACTTTACCGTATGCAGGTCTTGTTTGCGTGTTTATCGCATTAAAGTATGCATGCATGCATGCAGCCATATATTTCACACATGAATGGCTTTGAGCTATTTTCACTTCTGTAAAAAATTTCATAGTGATTACCTTTGTCTTCCACCTTGAATTCCTCTCACAATTACGCATTCTTCTGTCTTTGGGAAATGGCATTGAGAGGTCAAGGTTTTTGCGTGTCAGGAGTCCTTTATGCAATTTGCAATAATTTCCATAGCATCATCACTGCCACCTTCAATAACAAACAAGGTTACACACATGTGTTGCTCTTTACGCTCACGCAATCAGAGCCGAACATGTTTTAATGTTGGAGGGCTTTAACCTGTTCACACTTGGATAAAGGAGGTCAGAAGCACATTAAGTTGCAGGGTCTGATTTTAGAATTTCAGCACAAGAAGAGGGTTGTGTATCTCTGTCAAGACATAATGACAGCTAGTTATGTTGAATTTTCAAAATATAAGGATGGGTGTAGCTCCGTGTTATTATAACTTCTGTGTACGTATGCATTTATTTGTTTATTTAGTTCTTTCAGGTTCTCAACAATGTGCTGCCAGCCTGTTTAAAAGGTTAAGGCAGTCGGGATATGTTCCTTGATGGGATTTTATCATGCTAGGCATGCTCTGTTTCCTGATGAATATATTAAAATTATTACTGTGCAAACAGAGTTTCTAATTACTGACCTGCTTGCCATTGTACTGTGCGTTCTGTATGCCCCCCTTCTTCTCCATGCCTTGTTTATTTATCTGCACCAGTGAATACAGAATAGTCTATGCAATGTCATTTCCATCCACATGAAAATGATTTTGAAAATGCCAATCTTGCCTATTATACAGTGTAATTACTTGTCTGCTTTTTGATTTTATCATATCTTCAGCCAGTGGGAAGATACTTGGAGAGGCTAAACATCTTAGCGGAGCTTGTCAGCTGTTGATTTGCAGCGGAAAAAAAAAGAAAATCCCTCGGTTTGCGAACGAAAGTGCTATCTGGCACATGTACGCAGTCAATGATTGTATTTTATTGAGGGTTTACCTCGTGTGTGCTGGGCTGTTCTTGAGATTCAAGGCATTGTTTCAAGTGAAAGAACTGTATATTCTTCCGTGTCATACCTGAGTATGTATGGGAGGGGTGACTGAGAGAGCACTGAACTTATTGGGGACAATTAATTATAAGTCTGCACACAAAAAACTTGGCAGCAGCTCTGGGGGTAATAATACATCTCTGAGAAGTCTCGTGGTTTCTGACTTTCAATAACATACTGACAAAAACATTTTGAAGAAGGTATGTAAAATATTGGCAGATGAAACCACGTTAACACATTCTCACGTTATGAATGAGCATTTGAGCGGTTACCTCAGTTTTCACTGAGCAGGTTTTTCAACTTACAAGGCCAAAAAGATTATTTTCGAGTTCATTTTGATTGTCAGTGCTGCACCTCTGACATGTCATATAACTATTCCTTTCATTTATTTGCATATGGAGTATTTGTGTATGTGGCGTGATAAAAGTGTCACTGGTTTTACTGGAGCATCTGCACTACATCATGGTAAAGGGCAACCCTGTTGTTTACTTGTCTGCCTGCAATGTTGCACAGGGGGTTGATCAGGGGAGTTGATAGGAGCTGCAATTTAAAAAGAGGACACTGCAGCTCTGAACAAAAACAATTAAAGGAAAATGAAAGACGGCCCCCAAGGGTTAAAAATAGAAAATTATCAACATGCATGCTGGAATCCACTACACCCCACCCCCCCACACACCACCTCCCGCACCAGCAGCCCCCCACCTCCCTCAAACTTACTGGGCCTGCATTGTTATGTATGATCAGATCTGCCAGTTCTTCCTCTAAGCTCCTTGTCACATTTTGACTTAATGAAGTGCAACTTAGAAGGGAATTGGGTTCATCATGCTAGTCGCACGATGCTCCCTTGTTGTAGCAAACAGGAGTGGCATGGGACCGAAGCGCTACAGCGCGAGTCGTTATCATTCCGGTCAGTCTGTTTAACACAAAATTAAACAAAGAACTAATTAGTGCCTCATGAATTAATAACTGCACTGTTGCCGAGAAGAAGTTAGGTTGCTGAGGGGAGATATAAAATAAGTAGGAAGATCAGGTTAGAATTATTATTACTTTTTCGGGGATGCATGGGCTCTCAAGGTTAGGAAACTTTTGAGAGGATTTAAGAGTGACTCAACTGGTCCTGCCAAAGTCAGTTTCTGTCCTGAAGTAACTCTATGTCTGGGTTAATGAATGTCATAGAAGACGGTGCACTTTTCTGCATATGAGAGAAAGACAGTTGTAATTGTCAACTTTATATTTTAACCATGTGTAGGATTTTAGCACAGTATGAATAAGGAGCCAGAACAATGTTTCACTCCTGTTACCTACTTTGACCCTTCACATATGTTCTCTATCTAAGCAGTGTTTAATCCAGCAATATGTTCATCCCTCTCATGTAATTTGTCTTCCATTGAGGTTTCATGGAAAGGGTTTTATTTTTTATTCCATAAAACTGCGTTGAGTCAGTCTCAGCTAAGAATCAGAAAGCTACTATCACCTATTTCCAACAAAATCTGATTTTTGGATTGCTGCTCATAAGTAAAGACATAGCTAACTGTACTCTTTACTATTACTCCCTCCAATTGTTAAATGGGCTTTCCAAACTATATTTTCACCATTGCCCCTCCCTTAGTCGCTAACCCCTTTCCCCCAGCTGTGAAATGGGGCCTGGGTATCTGTGCATTTTTATACAATATATCAAAAGGGCAAGAGTGAACAAAAGTACACATTTTCCTTTTGCATCATCTTGAAGCACGTTACATTATGTCAACCACTGTAGATGAGATGAGCTGGGTAAATGTATGGATTTCTCGAGAACGCGTATGTGCATTCAGATACGTGGGAATAATCAGCGGCTTGGTTTTTAATGTTTCTCCTTTGCTCTCCTTCGCAGATGAAGTGAGCCCCCGTATGGAGTGACTCCCCAGGAAGAGAAAACGAGGTAGGACAAATCCCCAACATGACTGATTACTGTCCCCACCATCTCCCCTGTTCATATCTACAACAATATCAGGCATCTTCATTAATCCCCATGGATCAATGTGTCTGGGGGTTGTAAAAATTGACAAATGACTTATTAGAATCCCACCGTTTTATTTTCCAACTGATTAACTCACAGCAATGTCGTACACTATACAGGCACACTGATGTATCTGTTTTCCAAAGAGGGCTTCTCTCTCTCTCCTTCTCTTTCTCTCCCTCTTTCGTGCTATGAGGGCATCTATACAGTATAAAATGCACCCCTAACTGTGCATTAGAAGCCCTGCCAGGCTGAGATGACTCAGAACTTTGACATATAAGAAATTTCTTTTTATTATGTTCCAGACATAAACCGTTGTTGAGCAGTGGACACTCAAAATCCCAAAATACATTAATGAACACAGAACAACACAAATGATCATCTGTAATTTTCAATTATATAAGCTTTTCACTGGCATTAATAAATACATTTATTTTAACACCATAATTTCTCATAAATGTGCCAGCATGTATGTCATATTCGGTTATCTGTCTTGTTACGCTGCTCCGTTAATTATAATTTGATATTCTTTTATGTCTGCTTTATGTCTAGATCTTGTTGTGGCAACATCCCACATTGTCATCTTGACAAAATAATATAATTTTTCCACTATATGGCATTTATTACTGCAGCAGACATTAGACACAGACATCTAAGTACAGATGACATCCACCAAATTAACAAGAGTATAAAACCTTTTGTTGCTGATAAAAAATCTGCCTCTGTACAATTTGACTCTCGAGAGGACGCTAATGACTTGTGACTTGAAGAAACTGGGTTGCTTTTTTTTCTCTCTCTCTCCCTGAGATGAAACCTTCTGTGCTAATGATGTTAGCTGGTATGAGCACAATGCTGATGTGGGAGTCTGTCATGAGGATGCATACAACAGCCCTTGCCCCTGGCCTCCTAGTCAAGAGGGATCTAAACATTCAGAAGTGACACCGTGGGCTGTCTCATGTCAAACCAGAGACCCTCACTATCACCGGGGGGTGGCATGGCCGTGAATTGAGGCGGAGGGCTACACCACACTCCTTTGTTTCTGGTGGTGTCACTCACACACCAGAGAGAAGACACACTCCTTGCATCAATCAGAGCCCCAGATACATGCCCAGTGTACCTCCCTACAACACGATGATGACACTATCCACAAATTTCCACATAGATACAATAATTTACGGCAGATTCTGCACAGCCACGACCTCCCCTCACAGCAGGATGCATGGACATCTTTAAACAGGGTGCATTGGAAGTCCCGTGAAGCAAAGTTAAGTATGAGTCAACTGTAGTGCCGACTACGCAGAATAACAAACCACATAACAACAACATAACTGAGTACAGTTAGTTTAATTGGCTTTTGATATATGTTAATACAACTAATCATAAAGGCCAACTGGCTCTAACGCGGGGCTGGCATGACATCCCCCCTCTTCTTTTGGCTCCCACAGACTACAGAACACTCCCAGAGCGGAGTCCCTCTCTTAGACAGTGGGAAGAAAATTAAACTGCCAAATTTGTTTTCATTGGTTCCAGGGACAATCTCAGGGGGCTTCAAGGCTTTTAATTGAGCTCACTGAGCAGAAATTTGTAGGGCTGCTTACCAACAACAATGATGTCTCCCTTTACTTCTCTCTGGTCTCAGTGAAAGATCGGAGTGATTTTTAGTAAAGTGGTGGTTTGCTTAAAATGGGCAATATGTGTTTTATAGTTCAGCTCTGTCAAAGCTCTTTTCCAGTTGAAGTTCTTAATGTAAGATAAGAAAATCGGTTTGGATAATGATTTGTAATTTAATAAGTTCAGTCTCACTTTGTTTAGTGTCTTGTTGGCTTTCCAGGGTTTGTGTGTAGGAGGGCAATGATCCTCTAATAAACAGCGGTTCATTCAGTCATGGATAAAGGTAAATAAAGCCCAGAGTTCGAGTGCCTTAGGAAAGATAATTTGTCTCACTGAAAAAAAAAAGAGCAGCAACTCATGAAACTCAATTTAGTATTATTGTATCACTCAGTATAGTATAATAACAAAAACGAGAAGCTGCCTTCCCATTTCCTGCACTTTTCTCTCTCCTACACTTTTTGTCCTTTTAAATTTTTCCAGTGTGTCAAAACAAGCAAAGGCTACATGGAAACGGCAGCCCTGTGTAAATATTTATGATGTAACATCTCCATGTGAATAGACTTTCCTCCCAATCCATCCATCATTACGGGCATATCGTGAAAGCCCACCTCCCGGTGGTGGCTCAGGGCCTTAGGAAGCTCAGACAGGAGCGGCGTGTCCCCCTCTCATTCAGAGTATTTGTTTTTCTTTTGACTGGGGGCAGCCCAGCTGTGAGGGCATTTCATGTGTCAGCCCCTCCGCTTTCATTCAGGGCTGACTTCAAAGCCCATTTTGGCCCATTGTTTCTGTGACGTGGCTGCTGGACCCGAAATGCCCAAACAGAAAAATGTGATGTAGGTCAAATTACAGCAGTTGTGTCCCTAGAAAAAGTGGAATTCTTACGGTCAAAACATAAAGCCCTGGTTACCGCCTAACCCTAGCTTTTGTGCTTGTTGTCCTCATACCTCTTTATTTCTTCATAGTAGAGCTGAATGGAAGTGAAAAGGCAACAGTTCAAAGTGCTTGGCAAAAAAAATCAATGTTTAAGTCTGATCCTTTCTTATTCATAACACTCCACTCAGGAACAATAACTCAAATAGCTTACTTGCTGGAGATGTGTTATAAATTATATTAAGTTGGAGACTATGCTGAGGTCCTGTATTTTGAAGTTATTTGTTATTGCAAGTTTGGATGAGACTTAGGGAGAGATACATACAGATCTGCTAGGGCCTGTGCATGCACAATTCTTTGACTTATGCAATGGTTTGAAATGTGAAACACAAACAAAGTGGGATGAAGAACCTGTTGTATTTTTTTCAAGCTTGGCAGTCTTTAAGATTGTGAAGGTGCAGTAGATTTATGAGGTTGTGTGTTTGCAGTAGTAGGTAAGTCTACTGCCTTACCTAAGTGGATTACAAGGTTTTAAGCTTTTCTCCTTGCACAACTTATCGGCAGAAAATAGGCGTTGCAGGCGTTAGCGAAATATTGCCACCCAGACTCTCATAACATTATCATTAGCCACTGAGGATTGCTGAAATGTGATTAATACATCACCATTTTGACAGACTGAGCCTGAAAAGGTAATATGGATTATTACAATGGTTGTAGAGCTCAATACCGCCATCCAAGTTTATCCATTTATCTGCAATGATGAGACTCCTTTGTGTTGTATAGCATTGTAACATCTATCTAAATAACAAAAGATATCGCTCCCATACACAATTGTCGCGCTGTTAATATTCAGCCCATGCAACAATGCACATGGGAATGGAGCGCTCAGACAAAACTTGACTCGGAACGGGAGAAAAGTCCATAGAACATTATGAGAATTATGAATCGATGTTCAAGCCTCTAGTACTGGGCACTTTTTCCTTGGCTGAGGTATCTGATTACCTTCAAACAAAAATATTGCTCCTGTATTGTTCAATTACGACTGGTTGAGTGCTGAATGATGCAATTCACTATCTAAGAGCTCTTTTTTCTTTGTGTGTACACTTAGTGTGTGTTTCATTCGGTTGGCCTTGGACGATACACGTTGAATAAATGCCATTTTTCTGTCGTTTCAAGTGCCTCTTTTCTCTCTGTGGATTCATTCAAGCTTTCAATACCTTTTCTCCCCCCTCTCTTCTCCTGTCTCTTTTTTCCACGAGCAGGAGGGTTTTACTTTACTCCTTTGTCATCCTAATTGATTGCATTAACCTTTTGAGTATTGAATTTCCTGTGCATCACGCCGAGCACAATGTGGAATATTATCATAATCCTTCCAAGTAATGGACACAGGGCAATCAACAATGCTTTAGGAAAAGTACATCTTTGAAAGATGGAGCATCATATTATTTTCAGTCCAAAGACCTGGATAGGGTAGGACTGTTGAGCTTTAAGAAACTTTGTCAATAAGTGATGTATGTTTTTTTTCATCTGTTACAGAAGTCAGGAGAGCTGCTTTTAATGTGCCCTTTGTTTGTAAACAAAATTAAAATGTCTACGATTGTCTTATCTTTATGAAATTGACTGAAACGCAAAAGACTGTTATACAAACATGTACATGATCAGTCTCACATGTTTTTCATTTTCGACTGGACTGGATGTCTCCCATCCCAAATTCTTGGAGAAAACTGTAATATTTCTGGTCATCTGAGCCTGTTTTTCATGATGATTATAATCTTTCAAAGATTCAGTTAAATTAATTACATAACTACTCAGTTAATTAGTTAAATAGTTGAAATCATTTCTCTTAGCCCAGCAATTTTTAAACATTATAACAGTTTATCTCAAAAAATGCCACAAATTGCATTACACAATTTCAATTTCAGAAAAGTTGACTAATTCATGTTTAATAATAAAAGAAATGGTATATATCTCAAAATAATGAATACTATAATTTACGGTCTGGTCAAAGATCATGTCTTGGCATATTCTCAAGAATTGGAACAAACACTTTGAGGAGCTCCTGATTGTAAAACTGTCCAGTGGTCACTAAAGTAGGCAAAATTCTCCATAGTGGCAATAGCGGTGCATGAGATTTGCCCTGAGATACTGTGGTGGATCCCTTTGTTGAAACAATGGAACTGAAGGGTGTTGTCTAATAATGATCCAAGCATTACAGGTTCCTGGTCCAGCTTTTGCCATTTTTGTCCATCAAGTCCACATGTGTTTCATGGACCTATGACCGTGGCACCACGGGGTGTCATGTGGGGGACATTTTGGGAATATGGGGCAATGCTGTCATGCTATTGTACAATCAAAGTAAGATCTGTGTCTGTATTCTTGTTCTTCATCAAGATCATATTGCCAGATCAGTGGAGTGTTGTGTTTGCTGATGACATGATTGGATCTCTTCTTTTTGCAGATGATGTTATTCTATTGGCTTGTGACAAGTGGGAGTCAGGTGCTGCAATAAGTAAAAGAGTATTTCAGTATCAGTATTACTGAAGCTGTTTTCACATATGAACTCCGTAGAATCAGGTTTGGACATTGTCCAGAGTTGTAGTTTTAAATATATAGTGTTTAAAACTAAGCATGCCCACTCGCTGTGATTTGTCTGGAGAATGACTTGGGCTCAAACCGACATTACATGGACTTTGATCTAAGGGGAAAGTCTTTTTGATGTCCAGGCCAACTGATTCGGATGTTTGCTTTCACACATAGGAATGTGCGATATGTTATCGTTTACGATATATCGTCAAAAACATTCCCCACGGTGAGAATATGTCATCCCACGATAAAAAACGATAAATTCCCGTATGTAAGCGCGCGACACACTCGCAGCCCAACACGTATGGAATATTGACACCAATGGCGGAAGGCGGAGCAGATACGCCGGGCAGCGAGGAGCGCGTTCCTCAACAAGGCTCCACCTCCATTATCTGGACACCGCACGACATTATTTTCATTATTTTATTAACTTCACAGTCCGTCTAACATCACATTCATGCAGCACACAGACGAGGTTGTACACATGACGTTGCTCGGCAGCTCCGCTCGTCTGTGTTGCCTCAGTCTCCGCTGCCTCACGTGGGTGGCAAGCTAGCAGGTGAGGTCAGATTTGTTGTCGTTCGCCGCTCAGGACGGCTTTGCTCGCTTGTGTCGCATTTTCGTAGCAAACAACATAAGCTAACGCTAGCTGAATTGATAGGTCAAGGGTCAATAGCGCGTGCAATAGGTCAAGCTGATAGTGAAGTTTTAGAGCGCCCTCTGCTGGATCACAAGGCGAACTACTTCAAACGGTCTAATAGACTGTACATTTTGATTTCGAACAGGTCATTACATTCGAATAAGAACTTTCCCCCCGACTTTCAAACGAAATTTCGAATAAAAAATGACAGCCCTAACAAATGAACGAATGAAAAACAACAAACATTTTTGCAGTACAGGTGTACTGCTTGAACTTAACTGATGTAGTTTAGTAGCCTTTATTATTATTTTGGTGATAGATTTATAGTCAAAATGATTAGGCTGAATTGGTGTTTATTTATCGCCATTTTTATCGTTACCGTGATAAATACCAGAAATTATCGGGATAAATTTTTTAGTCCATATCGCCCATCCCTATTTCACACATACAGTTTGAGTAATGTTTGGACATTTTTGAGGTGGTGTAGTGTTGGAGGCGATATGGGCATCGTGGTGAAAAAAGCTGCTGAGTTCTCTTGACAAGTTCGAATTGTCTGAGACTGTATTATGAATCTGAAAAATCTTGTGCCAGTCCATGTAGAAGATGTTGAGATATTTCACTGGATAAGTGAAAACTTTGACCTGTTGATGAACCAAGATGCAAATTAACAGTATTACCACAGACATCAGGATTTCTATATATGGATGTCTGTTCCAGATTTAATAGCAATCTGTCAAGTAGGTGTGGAGACAAAAAGTATCAACCTCATGGTGTTATTTGTGGTCAAAATCGACGGAGCGACCAACAAACCAACATTGCCACGTCTACAGCTCCACTGCTGGCATTGCTAAAAATAACCCATAGTGACCAGTATTCTTAAAAAAACATGGTATAAAGATAATGTAAAGTATACTGGTTACCCAACCTAATCGCTAAAAGTATAACAGATATTGTGTAGCATTTGCTCACAAAATACTACACGCGTAGTCACCACATCGTGTTATTCTGCACATGGTCAATCTGAGACTGAACTAGTGATATGTTTATTACAAATATTTTTTTCTGTACCTATTGTAGTCTACTTGTGGCAATATCTCTATTCCTACTCTTTTTATCCCTTTACTTCTTACTTAAAACTTTGTATGTACTGGCATTCTTTTTAATAAATCATTTTGTATTTGTAATTACAAACATTCATGAGTTGGATGTTCGTGAATGTGAAGTGATGGCACATTAAACTGAGAATATTTATTTAAGTTGAATATGACTTTAGGGTAATTTTATTTGTTAACTGCAGATAGTTTTAAGTTGAGGGTTCAGGATAGATGAGCTTCAGTTGCAAGGTAAGCCCTCGATTTACCTTGGCACGTACTTAAATCTCTTTACCTCCTTTACAGTCGCCTGTTCTGTTTAGGGGAAGTGTAAGTTGATTTACCCCTGTTCTCTTAAGAGTCTTTGCTGAAGCGTATGTTCGCTCATATTGGTTTATTATTATCTGTCTTATTGGCCCGAGATGATATGAATGGAGATTTGGGCAGGGACAGTGAAACAAGCATTACTAGTTTATTTTATAACACAGTACCACCGCTACATCAATAATATTAAGGCCCCAAGCCTAAAATCTACAGAAGACACTCCAAGGATAACAGTACAATAATAGCCTGTTAACAAGGCAGGAGGTAGCACGTTGGCCTATTGGGTTTAATCTGCTGCTGTAGCTCTTTTATTTAAACATTACGGTAAAGACGTAAAAAAACAGTTTATGTTGCAAGACCAATGTAACACCAATAACTGTCTTATAAAGGCTTAATGTCAGAAGGCTTTAAGGGAACTGTCACTGGAATAACACTGATCAGCCTTGAGCTTGGGAATTAGAGACAGCAAATCTTTGAGCATAAAGTGACTACTGGGATAGTTTGGAGGGATACAAGTGGGCTGCAACTTTAGCTGAACAACTGATACATGTTGTAGTGCTGATTACAGAACCATAGTTCTTTTTTATATTGCATCAGAGAAGACCACCATACGTCATATTTTAAAATGTAATATCATATTGATTACTTGCTCTTACACACCAACAGTATAGTAGGCAGCATGTAGCCTGATGACATGTTAGCTTTGTTACCCCTGCAGTGGAAAGCTAAGATACAGTTTATTTGCAATGGAACGAGCCCCCACTTACAGCCACATATGCTGTATATTCCTGCTATAAACCACCTAGTTACAGTATTGGTGACTTCTACAGACTGTTGTGTGTTTGTCTGTAAACACTAGCGTAAGTGCATTAAAGTAATTGATTGTTGAAAAACAGACAAAATCTGTTATCATGTTTCCCTGGAAACAGCAAGTATTATCTGGATTGCGCTGATGAATTGAAGCAAAACACCCTGTAATTCATATCAACTCTATTATATTTTTCAGCTCAAAGAGGAAAAATCAATTGAAACAAGCTCTTATGCATGGATAGATGCTAGTTTTGATCAATACTTTTTTCACAGGGATGGTGCCTTCGAGTTTGAGTGAGGCCAGGTTACACAAAGCTAGCCAGTGGTGCTCAGGACTGATAGAAAATGTAGATTTTCAGAGGGAGGCACAGTCACTATTTGGGTTCATCTTTTGGCACATTCACCTGGGATTTATTGATCAGAATAGAATCATGTGATTGAGTGAGGATGTGGGTCAAAATATAGGTCAAGGTCAGTCAACAGCACAAAGCCTAATCCTGTCCATCTTTTGTATTCCATCAAGCGTCACTGGTATTCCACTGGGAAGCTGTGCCCTCAGCATATGGAAACTAAGGGCCCTTAGTTCAATTATACAAGCTCATTCAGCTTCAGAATATTGACATATCTCAGTACTCTGAAAATGTCATGGATAATGATCAACCAGGTCACCAGAAAATGCTTTCATACAAACCTAGATCTGGAGGCTAGATGTGTAGTGCATTGAATGTGTGGACTGTAGCTAGAAGGTCAGGATTTACCTATTTACAGGTAGGTTTGTTATGCATAAGCTTTGTTTTCTCCAAATCAATGGTTCTCACACATCCATCGCCATACACAGTGCTCACAGAGATAATTGCATATCATACTGTAAATGAGGTGTTTTGCCAAGGTTGTGAAAGGTGGGTTGAGTGGTATGCAGAGGTTACATAACAGATCTAGTTATGTTCAGTGATCACTATTAATTTCCATTATCACCGCCTGGGTGCACAGAGGTATACTTTACCCGTAGATAAATTGTAAGACTTAAGATACATATCATAGTTCATTGGTCCCACAAAGCTGTCTAATTATTGACTGACATAAGGTGGAGAAAGTTATATATTATGACTTGAAGCTGCTACAATGAACTTTAATGTTTGTTGATTCTGGCGGCCCCTGTGGACAAAAGCAGTATGAGCACTACCGCCTTCTGTTGTAAAGCTCTTGATCTGGCGAGCTTGTGCATTTGTTTTGGAACAAGTGAAAAAAAGAGGCAACTAATTTTTAACACTATTTTACTTTCAAACCCAGCGATGAAGTAATGTGTCTATTAAGATTGAAATCTGACGACCATGGTTAAACAAAGTTTGTTTTTGTGCCGTATCTTACAAGGAGAGTACAGAACAGCTTCTTTCCTCAGGCGCTGAGACACAGTTCATCCTCAGCACTCTGCCAGAAAAATTTTTTTTATTTTATTTTCCCACCTGATCACAGGCTTTAAGAATGACTATAACAAACATAAAGAAATGGCCAATCTCCTAGCTCATGGTCTTGTTTCCTCACGTAGGTCATCCAGAGGGATGAGTTTTACTTTAAACTACAAGACAAGCTGCTCAACTGCCCCAACAGAAATTAGTGCCCATTGGAAGAATTTAACATTTAGGCTTACACCTGCTTTACCATGTTGTCAAACATGGTGTTAGCTGTGTAGTTGGCGGATCCACAAGGTGTGTAGCCATATCAGAACTGACAATAGAGATATGTTACTCAGGGACATTGATACAGAGAGTATAATTTTTTTGAGGTTTTATTTGTTCGACTGACACACAGATATTCCATGAGCTGACCAAGCCAACATACACATATATATTCACTATGTTGCATTCTGTTGCTTATCCTTTAGAATGTCAATAGATAGTTAGCAGACAATGAAAAACACAAAATATATGCATGCAGTATTTGCCAAATGAGGCAACAATTTCCAGATACAACAGTAGAATTGGCTTGACATAACTTTTCTCAATCACCAAAACTTTACATTTAACCAAAAGTGGGTATTGTGTGGACATTTTCTTTCTGATAGCTGTGTCTGTGTTTACGATCGAGTGCTTAGTCTTGCTCTAGTCAGCAACAGATACAGACAGAATCTTAATTGATCTAATCTGGTTACTGCTTGCTATTTTCAACAGTTCCATTAGAAAACTCCCATCCTCCCCCACTCTGTCTCTCTCCCTTCACCTCCCACACTTTCTACCCCCCATCTGCCCTGACCTACATGGTAGTCACATGGCCCCGGCTCCCTGGCTTGGCATTTTATGGAAAATCTGCAGGAGATAAAGCCACAGGGTTTAAAGTGTTATCCCTGCCTGTCCTTTGAGAAGGGCTAAACACTGAATGAGGTGTTATTGCATCAATGCTGTTGGACACACACACAGGCAGCAAAGAGGATATCTTCCTCCCTCCTTCCTTCCCTCTCTCTATGTCTCTCTCCCTCTCCCTCCTCAGTTTGATTGGATTTAGTAGAGTGTCACCACTGTGACTTTGGGGGATTTCTCTTTCCCTGTCACTGTCTTATGCATGCTTGCTTGGGTTATTTACTTAACTTGTCCAGAAAATGGACTGTGATCTGCAGCTTACCGCCAAAGCTAGGGAGAGACAAGTGCCTCATGCTGGTTAAGATATGCCAGACAGGCACCTCGACGCTCACTCGCTGCTCTGGCTTGCTTACTCCCTTGCTGGTGCTGAGGGCTTAGTTTTGCACTGTGACCGAGTCCCCTTCACACTGTTGTCTGCCTGTAAATTTTCTGCTGCCCTTGCTATTCAGCCAATTACAGCAAAAGAGCTTTAGTGATTTTTTTTCCCTTCCCTTCTCTTCCTCCTTGTGTATATTTATATATTTATTTTACAAGCGAATGACAAGCATTGCTGAAGGTTAAAAAAAATGCTGAATTTCATAGAGCATATAATGTCAACTTTTTTTTCTATCCCAGGACTGATCAATAGAAGTCAGCTTTATCTTGTGCAGAACAAATATACACGCTGCAGACTAATATAGCTTCCTCGCCTGTTGCGTTTCAATTGAGTCTTTCTTAGTGCTATGACCACTTAAATGCAGAGAAGGACACGCTGCAACTTGATACAATTCAATTTGGATCTGTGAGGGATTTTTGGTATTTTATTTTAATAATTATAAATCCTGTAGATACATGTCATTCTGATTTGTCTTCTGCTTCAAGTGCTTGGAGCAGTCCCTTATTTTAGAAAACGTATAGAAATGACAAAAACAACCAGGTGACTATATGAGATACTGTGTGAGTGAAGGCAAATAAGTTTGTCTGGAGTTGGCAGGTTTTACAGTTTATCCCTCTGCAACTATTCTAGATTTGATGCTGTCAGCGTCTTCCCTGTCCTCTTGACATTAATCTGCTCTGTCCCATACTGTCAACCTTACTAGCTATATATTCCATAATTGGTTTAGAAGAACACCCCCTTAAGCCCATCTACACAATAATACAGTCTACCGTATTTCAATAAATACACCACATGTCCACCTTACATATGTTTTCGGAGTTGTTTCCTCTTTTTGAAGCTAGGATGTGGTACTGAATACATTTGGCCTAATGTCTTTGAAAGGCCACATTATGACTATCAATACAATGTCAAATGTAATGCAGAGCTTCAAAGTGGTTTAGGAATGCATCCAAAGAGCTCTGCCATGTTGCATTCTGGTGCTAAAATTACCAGAGAAAGTATCCTCACAAAATACTGGATAGGATAAAGCGGTCAGGGCAGCTTCGCATCACTGTGGTGATTGGTTGTAGTCATACTACAGCTATGCTTGACAGGGTGACGTGCAGGCTTCCTTACAACAGTCCCACTGCAACCAAAAAAAGAACATCACATACGTTTTATTGTTCTGTCTCTCATAAAAACAAAACCAGAAGTTACACAAGTGATAATTGTGCATAAAAGAATTGACACCACAAAATGCAGTGTTCCAAAACAAGAGAGCAGAAGAATAAAGGGCTCTTTCCACCAATGTAAAATCAGCCACGCCTAGCAGTGGGAACGGAAAGCAAAACTGCTTAATGTGACAAAATAAAGACAGAAACACTCCAAGGGAAAGTTAGAATTAGGATCCTGAAAGATTTATGCCTCCATTTTATTTATAATTTGTTTTCTTTTCCTTATTGGAATTGAGTTGCAACTGAATATTTGATGAACACAGCCTAGAAGTAAGGATGTTATGTCAGCAAGGAAACAAAAAGTAAAAACAACCAAGAAATGCATTTTGCAAAGTTTGCGCTTTAGGATAAACTCTTATGCCTCTGCTTTCACAAGTGACTCGTTAATTGAATGTGGAGGGGAGTTCGCTATCTGCAGGTTGTGTTGAGCCCTAGCGAGGCTAGCTGCGCCTTTCCGTATGCACTGCGCTGAGTGCTGGGTACCCTCCGTGCACAGAACACCATCTGCATTTTGCTGTTAACGCGCCTTCACATCCAAGGGAGGATTAGGAGAAAATCCCCTGGTTTTTTTCAACCAGTTGACAAATATCAGATTTGTCTCTAAAAAATTAGCTCCATCTATATCTCCCACCATATGACACACAAAAAAGATTATCTCTAATACCCAGCCAGCTTGGGTGTGGAAAAAGCAGATTAAAGTTTCAGTTTGGTCATATTTACCCAGCCACTTCAAGTACGAGACTGCCTGCATTACTCAGTAGACAGACCTCTTCACAAAGCTTCGTCCCCGCACATGTACGGCCACCCCCACCCCCAAGCCTTTACCTTCCAGAAACAAGATGTCTGCCTTGAAACAATTAGACATCATACTTAAATAATTCATCATTTCCCAGTCAGTCTTTCTCTTCTACGTGTCCTTTAAACAGACAGAGTGAGCTGCCAAAGGGGCTAAAGTGAATAACAGCAGCAGGTGCCTTTTCAGATGGAGCTTTGTAGTCTGCAGAGGGTGCTGAGCTGTTATTTTAGTGGCCCACTGGTGAGGAGCAGGGGGTGGCTGGGAAATGGACCTGGTGGCTGACCTGAGACCCCAGAGCTGTCCTATTAGCAGTGTGCTCTCCACCAAACATTACCAGCAATGGTTAAACTCCCAAATGAAACAGAGATGCAACCATACAGAATTCATTCGCAGTCACCTGAGAAGCAGCCCAAAACAATGCTTGAATCCCTATTTGATAGTGTAAGAACCTTACTCGCCAAAAATAAACCCCTTTGACCCTGAAGGAGGTCATTTGTGTCTGCAGTGCCAGATTGTGCGACTGGACATGCATGATTATTACCCATCAGCATTCATCAGAGGGATTTAAACATATGAGTAAGATGCTCCTTAAGCCTCTGCTAAGTCAGTATGTTCTTCCTGACCATTTCATTATCAAATGCATAATCGTCATCTGCCGAGGACAGAACTGAAGGCCTCAGGCCCTACCTGTTGTCCTGGATGTTGACTTCCTTGCTTCCGCTCAAGACCACTGCCCCACCCAGAGGTTGCTTTATGAACACAGGAGCCCCATAAATGAAATTAAGGTGTCAATTAGTCAATTATAGCATAATAACTCTGAGGGCAGACATTTAGAGACAGAGAGAACCTCGGCTAAGTTCATTTCCTCCGGCCCAGGAGCCTAGCGCTTGGCACACGTCACTCCCCACCCAGGCTCGCAGAATAAAGGCCCCAGTGCTCTCCCTAATGTTATTTTCCCCTGGATATCTTTTTTGATCAACAATTTCCTTTCATGGGTTTGTTTTTCAGAAGCAGGGTATGCACTTTTTCTCTCCCCAATTTGGCTAGGGAGAATTTTATAATTTAGTAATTAAAATCTTTGTTAGGCTTTAGAAATTGCAGCTAATTGAATTTAATGGGAAGATGAATTTCAGCTTTATTTGATTAGCAGGACCCCTGGCATAGGTATTTATGGAAAAAACTCTACAAAAATATGCTGTGTGGGCTAAGATGGCATAATAGAATTACAGATAATCGGATTTCACTGTCATGAATTTCACTCTAATTTCACTCTAATTTTCCATTAGATAGCTGGTTTACAAATATTTGCTCATCTGCGATGGGAAAGGCTATCTGTCTAAAATGATTACGGAGCAAGCCTTCAGAAATATGTCCCTTTTTTCCCCTCCCTTTTAAAAACCAGATTGCGAGGGATCAAAATTAGGAAGATTGCATTATGGATGTCTGCATCCGGGAGAGCAATGGGGGAGATATGATGATTACGGCCGGGGGATGAAAGCAGTGTCAAGAAAAATGTATGACTCAAAAACATAGGCCTTTTCTATCTACAAAATCTCTGCTCTCAGCACACTGCTGCCAAGCAACATGATATATCATAATTCATGTAATATCATAAACAGTGCACAAATATAAGAAAGACATTGCAGCATGTTGACACACGAATATGCCGTATACCTCATACGAACTCTATGTTAATTTCTTTCAAGTGCGCACCTATAATGAGATTTTGCCTTGATTTTCAGAGTGTATGTATGTAGTTGTATATACAGCTATACAGCAATTATGAAAATCAAATGAGAGTCTGAAGAATCATTGTCATGAGTAATGCAAATGATGATCATCAAGAAGTGGTGTATAGCCGCCATCATTGTTCTGGCTGTGTTTGTGTGTAAGTTTAATATTCAGCTCCTTCTCTGCTTAAAAATAAATATATAATGCAATATAAACAGACGTGAGAGGGAATAATATCACACATCACAGACAACCTCGAATAACACTGGGGTGAACTCTTGTTGAATCCCACTTTAAAAGCCCCTGCTTCAGAATTAAGCTTTTACACGTTCAATTTCCTGCCAATTTGACAACAACATGACAGTGAATATCAAAAATAAACTTGATCCGTTGTCTGCTGGAAAACACAAACTATTTTAATTTGTTGTGCTCAAAGTTAGATGCAGCCGAAGTGCTTCATGCCGCTCCTCCTGTGTAATCCCCCCACCCACCCCCACCCACCTGTACACTCCACCAGTCAGGACAGACCTCCACCCCACGCCTTCTCGCACCCACTCCTTTGCCTCTCATTCGCTCGCTCACTCTTTGCCCCGACCTGCCAGAGACAGCAAGAGGGGTTCAAAAACACAATCTGACTCTCGGCAAAGGTCAGATTTCTCACTCGGCATGTCTCTGGGCTTTGGGCACAAAAGCCACTGAATTCACATCTATCAACTGGGCCCTAGCTTTTGTCCTGGGGAATGGAGGACTCGGAGTGGGCCCTTCACCAGACCAGCCCCTCCTGGAGTGCACTGTCAGGGGCAGCCAAACGTCTGGCCCGGCGGCCCTTTGACTGATGTACCCCTGCCATGTCACACGCACGGCGGCGCGCACACGCATACTCACTCGCATACACAATCCACCTTGCCCTCAACATTCTCCCGCATGCACCATACAATACCCTCAGACCACATCAAACGAAAAGCCCCACAGCTCCTTTTGAAAAGTAATGGTTTCGCCCCCAAAGATGGCAGTTCCAGGGCCAGAGGGCTGTAATGCATGGACGACAAACCCTCCCTCCCGTGGACATGAATAGCATCCACCCTGCAAACTGAAATGTCCCCAATATCAAGTTTGAAGATACTGTAAAAGTTTTTGTTTTCCCCTCTCTTGACATGCTGTACCTATGCAGCAAAGCGTCACAGAGTCACAGCCAGGAAGATGTTTTGATATCTTGTTTGCAGTCACAATCATGTAAACCCGCTAGAAAAATATAATTTTTTTTAGTGTTTTTAAAACTTTTTATGTATACCACAAAATTCATACAGTCCATTGTTTAGTAAATAAACATCTCTGCATTCTTTTATATAGCTCTACATATGAATTTAATAGAATATAGATATGTGAATAAGAACCAAAGACCGAAGAAACAACAACAATAAAACAACAAAAAACTAAACAAATAGTTTAATTTGAAAGTTTTTGTAAAGCATAAAATTCAAATGAACTACAGGTACTGTTTCTTTATCACAGTGGGGTTGGTATTAAGCTTCTCACAAGAGCTCACCACTTTAAAAAATGTTCTACATTGTCACACCAGTGACCTCAATACGTGTCATGTATTATATTTTAGCTTAACTGACAATATCTCATACCTTTAGCACAATATCGCAGTCAATGAGAGAGATTTATAATCATGTTTTCACTGTGGTCAGGAAGTATTTAGCTCAAAGTTTGTTCAGTAATGATCCACATGGGCGTCAGACCGTACCAGGTCTCACTAATTCACCAACAAAATGTGTTTGTTTGTACAATATGTGATTGATGAAGAACAGGACTGATATTTGACAAAAGATTTCAACCAACACCTTTGCAACAACAAAAAAAAAAAGTCTGGGTGTCAAATCAGGTCATGTGAAACAATTATATTTTTTATCATGGCTAACAAAACCTGAAGTGATATTTACAGTACACTGTGAGATCAAGGGTGGAACCTTTTGATAGAAACTCTTTAAAGGACATTTTCTTTTATGTGGGTGAGGAAGAACGAGACAAAGGTTTTTGTTTCTCCTGTTATTAACCAGGATGAGTCATCATCATTTCAAAATCAACCAAAACCTGTTTTATGTACATACTTTGGACTTTGCTGTCAGCACTCAGGAACTGAAGCCAGGACTGTGTATCATTGCATTATAGTTCACAGCCATAAAGTTGTTCATTTCCTCTTTTCTATAACCAGTAAATGTTAGTTATACACCACCTTTACGCAAAATAAAACCACTGTGGAAAAACAGGAATATCCAGTGTCCTTTCGAAGTTCACACAGTTTTTTTCAAATTTTCTGTCACTTTGTAAATTCCACATTCTTGACATTCAGTCTTGTTTACAGTATATGGACATTGTGTACAAATGGTCCAGAGGCACTTTGCATGCCACTGCGGAAGAAACTGCCAGGCAAATAAGGGGTTTGTCTTATAAAGTATTCATTGTCACCTGGTAACGGCTGTCGTTTATCATTTCACCTGAAATTACAATGAAAACTGATAGCTTATCACAGGGAGGGAAGGAGAAAGCGAGTGCTCTGAGGGAGAGAGGCAAAGAAAGTGTTCTACACGGCACTGACATAGAGACGATCTCTTTTTTGTGAAAGAGTTATTTGCTTTAAGCTCAGTAATATTTTTGTCAAATATCATAAAAACTCCAATGCCAAGAGACATAAGCAGACAGGTATTTTTATCTTACCTCAGTTTGAAATCTACTTGATATAACTGCGTCCATTTAATGTGCGACATTCGGTGACTGGTTATACTTTATATAAAGCCATAATTAAATATATAATGAATAAAAAAAAAGCTTTCACACATAGTAACAATGTATTTAATTAAAATAATTAGTCTAAAAGCCTCAAATACTTGCGTGTAATAAACGTATAATATATTTTAATAAACGTGTAATCTCTTCCTCCCCAAAACCTTTTTTTTTTTAAAGTGTTGTGCTCCCCTCATTTGAATAGAGGCAGTGGAGGCTCCACCCCAAGAGAGTTGAAAGGCTAGAAGACCACAAAGATGGAAAAGGCCAGCCCACTGAGGGAGGGAGAAAAAAACTGCTCTGGTTCCTCTGCCATAATTTCCTATCAGCCTATTCAGACAACATCACCAACAGCTTGGTCTGTGCGTGTGTGTGTGTATGGGGGCAAAGCAGAGAGTGAGCGAGAGCGAGAGAGAGGCAGCGCACGAGAGGCAGAGAGAGAGCGACACAGAGAGAGAGAGCAGAGAAGGGGGAGGCTCCATATTCTTTCACCTACCCCCCGTCAAACCACAGGAAGGAGGGGCCAGACCCTAAGCTGCCAATCAAATCCGCTCGTGGCAGCCGGCATTATCTCAGCAACAAACTATTGACAGATTACATGTCAAGGAGTTTAGTGCATGATTGAAGGAAGCCTTTTTTTTATCTAGTTACTTTTCCGCTTTATTCCCCCCCCCTCCACCAACCAACATTCGAATGACTTTCTAACAGAGTTGAGTAATATTATGAAAGTTACATGTCTGAGAGGATTTAACTTCGACTTCCCTGAATATGGTGAGTACTCTTCTTCTTTTTCTGTCTGTGCCAGATATGTTTTATTAGCTGACAGTTAAAGGTGTGCCTTTATCTCGGACTAAATACACTGAGAGGGGAAGTTGTTCATGATTAAACTATGTGCCAGCGCGTACGTATACCCAAGTGTTGCGACACCCTTATTTATAGCTCTTTGACAGTGCCCAAAGGTGACTGCAATATCAAATATGATGGCCCGTTTTACCAGCTTACGACTCATGCCGCTGTGTTATATGCAGCACACATGTGAAGAAAGTTCTCAAAGCCAGTTTCATTTTCTCTTGTCAGAGTGTATTTCTCTTACAGGACATGAGAGCAACACAACTCCCTGACAGGCTTATATTTTCTTCTTCATTCGTGTTGTCCTGCTTGTTTAGTTCTTTCATTTAATTACATGTTTTTGAATAAGCCAGCATGTGGTACTGTAGAAATACAGGTATTGGTTTTACCCACAGAGGCACTGCCGATGCCATTAGGGTACACTGAATGGCCTAAGGGTTTGTTGCCAAGGGGACAAAGCAAACAAACTGTTGTGTTGCTTATGTTGTCACACATGTAAAGGGAACATGAGCAGAGCTAACACCTTTCCAGGTACTTCTAATTAGTGTATATACAGTGCATTGGTGTAAGTGACAATAAAATGTAACCATTATGATAAATCAAATGCATTCAATTTTAGGTAAAATGTAGCAAAAAACAATATTAATTTAAAATATTTATTAAGATTTTTCTCATTGATGAACAAATGCACCTGTGGGGCAGATAATTTAAAGCAGTCTCAGACCTGTGACTGTCAGTTTAACAACAGTCATTCGGTGCGTACTTTTAGGAGGGTAAACTTGTCCTGTTGTAACTGGATTACACCTTACACTTATGAACCTCACTCTCCTCACCACTTTACTTGAAATAGGGGGTGTTTTAAAATAAGTCCTCTGCGCCGTTCACATTTAGTTCTTTTTGTTTTGCGTGTTCTGTATGTACGTCTGCGTTCTCTGTTTGCATGCTCTGAGTAGTGACTTCCCTTCATATATACGTGTGTGTGTGTGTGTGTGTGTGTGTGTGTGTGTGTGTGTATAGTCTCTCTGTATTTCATTATTTGCACCATATATAAATATTACTGCTCAATAACTAAATGATAACTTTTCAAAGACTCTGTTGAATCTTATCTGCCTTATTTTTGTACCGCATTATTTTTAAACTCAGTGTATAAATATTTAGTAAAGGTTGTAGAGATATTCTTGAAGAGGGAGTTACTTTTAAAATAGCATCATTGTTTTGAAATAGCAGAAAGGATGAACAGGAAAATATTCATATCCAAAATTATTATTTTCCTTTTTTTGTCTTTTATATTTAAAAAAAATAATAAATTAAATCTCTAATTCAAACTTCATTCAAGCTTGTTTTGCTCCAGGCTGTTGTTTTCAATAGCTTTATTTGCCAGTTATGTACGCTCTCTGTTACTCTCTGTCCTCTTACAGTTGTTTTCTTGCCGTTCAGCACTCCTGACACTGTATGAGCTCTTGATAATGTATATAGTAGCCTTACTGAAAAATAAAATAGAATCTAAACATGATGATTTTAATTAACAAAAACTCTGACAGACTGTATAGCAGACCACTGTGGTCACAGGGTTTCAGACATACATGAGGGCTCGCTTATCATGGGTGGTTATTTAAGGTGTCCTGTATTATAGTTTGAAATAACAACAAACAAGTACAACTGTTATTGTGACACACCCTAATTTCAAACTTTTCGTCAGCTCGGAAAATGTTTTTCTACCCTCTTATGAGTCATAATGTTGATTGCCTTCTCCCTCACTGAGTTGTCTCATTAACCCTTTGTGGCCCTCTCCATCTTTTACGGCCTTCCACAAAACCAGGATGAAATGAGGGAGAAAAACAACCCCAGTTCTGAAGGCCCTCAATAACCTTTTATCACAATTTGGCAATAACCTGAATCAATTTGATGTCTTAAGCAATAAAATATGCTGTTGCACTCCTATTTCTGCTGCTCCTTGGATGACAGTAAATTTACATTTTTTAATTAAACTAGCCGGAATTTTTATTAGGGGGCTGGGCTATGCTAATGGGAATGTTGTGTACAGCAGATTAACAGAGTTTTGAAATAAATTTAACAGGGAGACATTTGGAGGAAAAAAAATGCGAGTCATTGTCTTTAACCTCTTTCATGCCGATTTCTCCTGGGGGATCCTTGTATTCTAAGGAGCCTTGTCAGGGAAGAGTGCTTCTCAGCAACGAGGTGATTAGTATCGCCTTGTCAACCGAGGAAAAACACTCACATTCTCGAGATTTATTTTTTAAATACCGTCTACAAATGATATCAAAATATATGATTTTTGTTACCTCTTACATATGCAATACAATAAACTGACACAATTTACATCCCTCTCTTGGGTAAGTCTAAATTACATGTTTAAAGAAAAGAAATGCCTGTATTCAAATTTTAATTTGCTATGTTTTGTTATTTAAAAAAAAGTCAAAAACAAATTTATCGCATTGTAATTTAAATGTATATTTGAAAACCGCACCTCAACAATTCATTCTTTTTTTTTTATCCTATGTCTAAATTAATTCCCTTTCGGTCTTTAAATTTAGTTTTCTGATTTCACACCTACATCAGAGAAAAACTATTAAATAAGTGTCAAATACAGTAGTTAATGGCAGCGTATATGTTTGTGTAGTTTTATGGTCCGCTCTCAGGATTTGATTGATGTTGCGCGAGGCTGTGTCTGTTATGCCTGGTTTTAGCAGAGTGGCAGGGGGAGAGAAGGGGGAACATAGACAGCAGACAAGGGGAGGGAGGTGTGTGTGTATGTGCGTTTGCGTGTGTGTGCGCGCGTGTGTGTGTGTGCGCGCGCGTGTGTGTGTATGTTGGGGGGGTAGACAGAAAGAGAGGGACAGCTGAGTCCTGATTGAGCATGTGCCCAGTCATCAGACACAAGCCACCCAACACCATAATTACCTTAACCCCCGTCTTTTAATACCCAAATCACACCAACTGGCCCTTTTTTTTTTTTTTACCGGTAGAAAGAGGAAACATTAGAGATCAAACGATCAAATAAACTCCAGATGCACGTGGGCTGCCATGCATCTTGCCGCAGTAGCCAAAGTGTTCAGGGCTACTTGATATGGGCCAGGAGCAAGGCAAGTGGCATCACCACCCCCTTTCTTCAATCCTGTGCACTCATGCAGTGGCCAGCACCTAATTAAAACCTCAAAGCTCCCCGTCACCAATCTGGAGTAATGGCCTAATTAATACTCAGTGAAGAAATATTCCAGAATGATAAACAGGTTGCACCTTGGGTCTTCATTGCCTTTATTATCTAAAATATAACAGGCCAAGTTTTTATTATCGCAGATAATGCATGTTTGTTAAACTGCTCTACTAAAATTCAGGGAAATGGAAATGGTGAATTGTCCTGTCTAATTAAACTATCTCAAAAAGCACGGCAGTGAATTATAAATTCTAACATTAATTAGGGAAAAAAAAGTTGAATCATCCATTATTTTCTGGAAAAAAATGTCTTTTTTCCTCCACAATCTCACTCATTTGTCTCGGCGTAACCAGCCGTAAAGAAATCCTGCTTTTAATCTCACAGCTGAATATGCCGTGTCATGTATTCTTCTGTGCGGAGTCAAGAGGAGAAGCTTCCGGCAACTTTTTTTTTTACCCCGACTCGATTTCTTAATCTTACATATGAAATTATAATTTCATGCAAAGTAAGGGAGAAGAATAATCTCTAGTCGTTGATATGCTATATAAGAAGGGAAAAGGGGAAAATGAAGAGGTAATTAGCAGAGTGGAAGACTTTGGCGCATTTGTCTGAAAGCGTGGTCTCCACTGGCCATGAATGAATTTGCATGCTTCGCTTATCGAAGCACACTTATTAGGCCAGCTGAAAGAGAGATTAAGCCGGCACAAAATGTGGTGACTAATCCTTTTAAATGTGGCAGGGGGTCTTTAAGGTGTGAACCAGTCCGTACTGTAGGTTAGTGGCTATGGAATGTGACTGCAACTTTCATACAACTGAGTAGAAGAAAAGGAAGCAGCAGACACGGGGTTAACTATTTAATGACAAGGACAGTGATTGACAACGGGTAATAAATTGATAGTATATCTCTTGACCCTCTTATCTCTGGAACAAACACATCAGGTGGGGTCAGACTGGGTTGATAAAATGACGGAAACACTTTGTGTGGTCCAACATCAGTGGCACTGCCTTGTTTTTTAATCAATAATTGTTTGTGAGTTTAGTTAGTCATATAAGGCAAAAAAAGATGAGGAGCCAATCTGTCTGTCTCGCTTTGAGTTTCACTTCTCTGTCACCTTTTTCTTTGACGGGAATTCAGTGTACTGTCACCGGCTTTATTTTTCGATAGGAGGAAAGAAAAAAAATAATCAGCACAAACAAACACAGAACCTCTTTTTTCTGTCACCTTCGCTGCAAGCAAGAAAATGTTTGCTCTGCCGAGTTACAGAGCCAATACCCCTGTCCTCGTCCGTAATTGACTGCAAACAGGAACGTGGTGACGTTTAAACACTGCCCTCCTCTCTCTTCTGTGTCACACACATATCCTCCACACAGTCCCCCAACCCGGCACCCCTCGACTTCAGGTTCCCCCTTCTGCCGTGTGTTTTTTCATGTGACATTCTATTCACTTGGGTCAGTAGCAGGCAGCACCAGCAATAATTACTGTCTGTACATGATAAATCTGAAGCCCAGCTGTTCATTTCTGTCACTGCCAGCAGAGACAGAAAGAGAGAGAGAAAGATAGAGAAGACGGGGGGAGAGAGGGGAGAGGAGAGTTTGCAGTTTGCCGAATTTCTTTCTTTTTTTTTTTTCTTTTCTTTTTTTTTTACTTGGTAACTTGATAGGATTACATGGTTCTAGAGCCCACACCTGTTAAGAGGCTGTTAGCAGAACAGTTGGCAGTCCCGTAGCCACAGCTTAGCCTTTTTCTTCTCTCGCTGCTGTCCATTCTCTATCCCCCTTTTGGGGATTTCACCCCGCATGTATGATGGGAGTTTGTTTCTCTGGGTTCCTGGCTCAGTCAGGGGTGAGGAGGGGAGAGCGCTCCTTGTGACACGCGAGCGGTGTGTGTTTGATGTTAGAGTGCGTACCCTACGATCCTCTGTGTGTATGTGTGTGTGCGCGCGCGTGTGTGAGAGGCCGGGTCGGCTGACATCTCTTTTCCCCTCCCTCTCCTGAGAGCCGTTGTCTGCCATCAGTTGTGCCTCCCTCTTCGACCTCAGTCACACCGGAGCCCCCCCCCGCCCCGGAACAACGTATATACAAGCAACACGACAGCAGACAAAGAAAGAATTCAATTTGGTTTGTTTTTCACGGGGTGGGGGACAGGTGTTGGCAGCGTTGTAAAATGCCCAAATACAGGTTAAACCAGACGATTTAAATGATTAAGGGTTGGGTTGAGAACGTTTGTGCGTATTTTAGGAGTGCCAAAGCCCTGCTGTCAATTAGAAATACTTTTGGAAGGAGTGGAGAAATGAGTAATGCGTAAAATTTGTTGCCTGTTTTCTCTTGTTCAGCTATTATTAAAGTGGAAAACAGCTCTGAATGTTCAGGGAAATATTGTGTAGAAGACAGTTTGTGGGGGAATCTGTGATCATAGGTTGTTTTATGCCTTGGTGCGACGTGTCTCACTGCCTTATTTGGCATTCAGCAGCAACCCAGCTCTTTGGCTTCGTCACTTTCTATGGGCCCTCAGCACCTGTTCCCCCTATTGTGCCGGAATTTTCTATATTTGGCAAGAAGTTGGACTCCTCAGTTGTTGTGCAGGTCAATGTTTCTAGAAGTTTGAGAGAGACAAACTATACTCTCCAACATTATTTTTCTTGTTTTGCTCGTGCTGTTACTCAGTTGTTCAAAAGACAATATTAGAAAACATGATTCAACTTGGGAGGACTACGAAACATTTCTCACTAGGGCATCTAAATGTCATGCCGTCCCTTGCATGTTATTGACACGTTGCATTGTCAGGAGTGCAAATTATCTTCCTTCTGAAGCACAAGAGAAATAAAAAAAGAGAGCAAAGTTAATAGATATCTCAGGCTAACTTTTAATTGTTCTGATATGTAATCGCTAAATGACAATAAAAAAGGAGCAGGGCCACTTTAAAAGCTTTATCTCTCCTGCTCTGTGCCCAAAGTGTCATGTCCATAACAGCACCAGCTGATCTACAGAGTAAAATAACCGCTAAGCCTTATTGTTTGGACAATATTGGAGCCCCCCCACCCCACACACACCCCACCCCCTGCCTCCCCCCGCTGCTTCTCTCCCCTCTCCCTTGATTCATTTCACCCACTGTCCTCGGCTGCTGGAAAATGGCGTTAATTTTTTTATTACCTGTTTGACTCTCCAGCCTTATTACTGTAGCCCCTTAATGTTCTCTGTAACCGTGGAAACCAGATGAATAAATGTCCGCCAAAGAAAATGAGATGATTAAACAGGTCACCCTTGCAAAACAAATTCGCTTGGTCGAGCGCAATTTGTGTACCAAGCGGCTGTCTTAACAGTTTGCTAACAAGGGGATTGTTTGCCAGACTAACTGACAGAGAAGGGAGGGGGAAATGAAGATATCTGGGGGAAAAGGATATGATTGAAGAGATAATATTTTAGATCACTATGCTGTTTGTCTCATCTCTTTATTCTTCAGGATAATGGGGTGTTTGTGCAACATTTCAAGTTCTACCTTGCCTGATTTTGTAGTCCTTAAATAATGAGACTTTAGACATGTTCTTTTCCAGTGTTCTGTATATTTTAGCACCATTTATAAGTAAGATTTAAGTTTAAAGCATCCATCCATATTATTGTCATAGGCATTTGGTGTGTGATCATCAGCAAGTGCAGTAGCAAATAGAATTTCCCTCATTTATGTGGCAACCAATCATTACTGCTAATTGTCCTTGAGGCCATCTGTATGGAATGGCTTGTCCTCTATTGGTGTTGGAACAGGACTGGTCATGGATTTACTAGTCCAATAATAATACTTAACTCCTCCAACCTCCATAGTCAGCGCAACACAGTTCATATTCACATCTGCAGTAATAAATATAAAGGAGTTTTTTTTTTCTCTCCCTAAATTAAACAGTAGCCCGAACAGGATCCTGGTCTCAAAGTGTCACTAAGTTTCGTTCCCATGATTCCTCCGCCCTTCCCTTCCTTCTCCAAGTGTAATGTTCTCATATGACTTGTTTTAAGCAAAGCTCTCTGACAACCATATGAACCGTCTGGTGTTTTCATCTGGGAAAATAAGAGACTAGGTCGGGCAGATTTAGCCATGTAACGATAGGGCAAACATGCAGACTTGGACTGGAATCAGGCCTGTGTTGCCATTCTGACCACAAATCATAAATGTCGGGGACACGGCGGTGGTGTTGTTTATGGAGGGATGCCACGCTGCGCCACTCAAGGGTGTTGCCTGTTTGCATTGATGCACCACCACCACTTACCGCCTCTTGCTTTAAAACAACTTCCGCATCCCACTCAGCCCAGCCATTTTGTCCCGTTACCAAAGCAGATCCCAAATGTTCACCACAGCTTTAGCCTCAACTTTAAAGGAAGGAGGGTTGTTGCTCAAAGCAGAGCCGTGGCTTCTTTAAGTCGTTTGTGGGACAGAAGATGGCAAGCAGAGTTTTTCCACTGGTAGACGGGGTATTTCATCCCAATACAGGGACGCTACTGCTCAAAACTGAAAAGCACTTATGCATTATTGATGTTTTAATTTGTGCAAATGCCCAAGTCTTTGTTAAGTGATTATAGTGCTGGGGAGATAACAGGGGAGGTACTTCTCTATGAAACAAGAGCTTGCTTGCTGGCCGCACTGGGAAGCCATCGGACTAAATCTAACAAGTCCGCGCTTCTACTCAGCTCCGTGTGAGAGGGAGGGAGAAAAGCAAGGGGGGGGGGGGGAGGTGACGAGAGTTGACTGAAAAATATCAACGTGTCTAAGATAAGGAAAAATTCAGCCGTTGATCTTTTGTCCTTATTTCAACTACACCTCCCGTTTATGATGCTGGGTTTATAGGTCTTTTACATCCCTTATCAAAAATTATTTGATGTAAATACAATGGAACTGACCTGAAAAGCCCCATGTGTAAATACTCCTCGTGACACACTAGAAACTGACCTTGGGAGAAGAATGCAAAGTTATAACGCTTGCAAAACAAGCCAATAAAATAATACCCCATTGAAAGGAGGGAGTTTGGGTAAATATAAAAGAGAAGAGAGGAGAAGCAGTTTTCTTTCCCTGCAATGATTAACTCAGAACAAAGGTTATCAGGGATGACATTTTTTTAAACTCTGTAATTTATGTAATTGCCCGCTACAGCTACCTTGCCAGATAAACAATGACGGTAGGAAAGGTTGAAACCTTCCCCTAGAAAACAAACAAGCGAGTATGCGCAGACTAGGAGCCGAGCTAAAAAAGATTTCTTTCCATATCGTAGTTGATCCAATCTCCCACTACGTCTCAGATCATTGCCACCAGAGCGTAGAAACCTGTGTTTCCTCTATTGTGCAGTGTGGTGTCTGTGATGGTTGTCCAAACTCGGCCTCGTTGCTCCCACACCTGCAGCTGTTCACACAGCCTGCCTTCCTCCAGCTCCTAACGCATGTACAACCTGTAAATTATGCTGTGTTCATTTAGCTCAGACTGCATTAATATGGACTCTATCAATGTCAACCCATGAGATAAGTGTCTTAGTTTTGGCTTTGGTTTAGGTATTAGTCATTCTCCTTTGTTCATTGCCTTTATTCCTGCTTTATTCTTTGGGAAAATCTGCTCAAGTATGGAACCAGGCTTTGCCTTCTGCTTTGAGGTCCCTGGTGGAGGTAAAACACGAGAGCATGCGTGTGCACATACGTGCACACATACACACACACACACACACACATACACGCACACACACACACGCACACACAATAGGCTCTCAGGCTTCCCCAAGCATTTACTGCTTTATTAAGCTGTCTCATGAACCCACTAGCAGAACATGAGAATACAGGAAAAAAAGAAAAGCCCATATTACTTAGATGATTTGATGTCATTTGTGGACTACAAAACACTAGGCTTTATTGTGTGCGCAGGGAGAAAGAGCGGGAGCCGGGAAAAAAAAGAGAAGTTGGCTTAGAAATTCAGAATTTCAATTAGCGTACGTAATCTGAACCTGCCGGCTTTGATAGAGGCTTTTTTTTTTTTGCGAAGAATACAGCAGCACTTGTAAAACATTAATTAAGCAGACTTGTTTTTTTAAAGGATAGAGTAAAGTGTGCTTTATGCAGTCCTTTTCACTGAACAAAAGGCAGTTACCTCACATAGAGGACCGCTTCACCCAAACCATTTGGAAAAAAAGGGGCCATTTAAATTGGAGAAAAACACAAAAGACAAAAAAGACAAGCCATTGAGAGTAATGTTCTGAAAGAGATGATATCATATGAGAGCTCAGTCTTTTGCTGAAGAATAGAAATGTATCCCTGCCTCAGTGAAACCTAAGCTTGGCGCAGGAAAACGAGCCCCTATTTTAATGACTTTCTACCTGACAGATGACTTTAGACCGCCTTTTGGATCACATTGCTCTGACTTTGTCTCTTACATCATCAAACCATTGATTATTAATAGTTTGTATGAATTGTTAATTGATGGGTAACATGAGTTATGATGGCAACATTCTCCTAAATGTTAAAAGATAACTGTTTGATCTGTTTTCTAAACTAAGTCTTGAAAGAGTCTCAAACGTCTCTGCTTTTTCCCCCACGGTGAATGTTTGTGGAAAAAGCCGTGGTATGTCTGTTTGTGCTGCACGGGGGCCGGAGCCCTCTTGAAATTTCTACTCTTTTCTGGTTAGCGTGGCTACATGATACTGCAGGCTGAAATGCATGCTCTAAACAACACTGGTTAGCATTAAAGGGGGTTACAGTTCATTCACACGCTTTGGTTTTATTTTCCATGACTGTATCAAGATAAAAGACAATGTTATTGCCAATAGATCATTTACCAGGCTGAGAGGCAGATAATGGGCAAGGTATAAAAAAGGTGATTTCTTTTCACCTGTTTTTTCCACTTCATGGATTATATAATAGAAAAAGAGCAGAAAAGGAAAGTCCCTCTCTCACTTTTGCACACGGTGTTGTGTTTGCATTTTCCACAGACTATTGTAAATCCTGATGCAGTGGGTGATGAGTACACATACAGATGATACATTAAAACTGCCATAACTCGCACACCCAGCAAAGCTAAAAATCAATTGGAATGGATAGTTAAGCTGGCCCCTAAAAATCAATGAGCAATTCATGTCCTTGATCACACAGTGTCATTCCTCTCAATGTTAGAGGCTGATGAGGGCTCAACATACACACATGTATACTCACAACTATATACTCAAACATACAGGAAACTTGCAGACACATTCAGTGTCAGTGTAGTGTGAGTCAGAGTAAATTAAACATGCAAGACAAGGACACACATATTTACTACTTGGATTTCAAATAACTTCTTTTAAAAGAAAAACACATTTTACTGTAGTTTTTCAGATTCAAAGCAGAATGAATATACAAAAGGGTTTAAAATGTACTGAGACAGTGCTAAATGAGGTTGGGACGTTTTATCAGGGCCAGCTGGTGACTACAACATAGTAGTCAATCTATCGAAAATAGCAGGGGGTCAAATTTCAAAGCTCATGTTGTTGTTTTTAAACCGTTCAAAATGTTGCAATCCGACGACATTGTACACCAAGCCTGGAAAATAGAGATGACCTTATAACCATTACATGGTGGGGACACAGACGCACTCAAATACAACCACACACACACACACACACACACACACAAACACACACACACACACATGCACAGACACAGTGGTGTAGGAGGAGGAGAAAGGCGATAAGGTTGGCCAAATGAAGAGGATGAAAAATTCTGCGTTTCAAAATAGCAATTTTGCCCTTATTAATGCCATTAGTGTAACAGTCATAATGGATCAAATCAACGGATGACCGAAGCAACTCCTCTGTCTCTGCGCTATGACGGGATTATGTCGGGAACAATTTGGGCATTTTATGTTGATGGGTGAAGTTTCAAGTGCTGTAGTATCCTGCAAACCGCCTCTAAATTATGCCCATAGTTTTTATCCCTCTTTTTATGCGTTTCTTTTTTCTACTCCTTTCTCTGCTTCTCTCTCCTGCTCTTTGTACTTTTTTTGTCACTCATTTTTAAGTACCTTTTGAACATTTGTTTGCTGTTGCCACCCTTCATTTTGGCCGCCTATCAGTAGAAGTGACCCTTTCGTTGGGAACCACTGTATTTTTAACCTAGATTTAGATAATGGCACTGTGACAGTCATTTTTGCTCCTGGGCTATTCGCTGCTTTGAGGCCATTCATGTCACTCACACTTTGTATCCCCCCGTTACCAATTATAGCCACACTGACCAATTCAGAGCCAAAGCTACGACAGAAATTATGTCCATGCGACACCATATCTTCAACGTCAAATCTTAATTTCTGCTTTGAAACCATTTTCTTGAGCTCCCCATTTGTCCATAGAGTCTGTGGTGTATTAGTTATGAGTTAGCAGTTGTCCGGCCTTAACAGGTGGTCATCTTTTACAGTCTGTAACATTTGAAAGGGTCATTCAGCCCACTAGCTAAATACCTCAGATTTGGGGAGAGGACAGGGCCTTCGGAACAGTTGTCGCCTGTCAGGAGGAGCAGAGAGTCAGAAGGACCAGCCGAACACTTGCTCGTCCCTTCACCGAGGTGAGAATTTTCCAGCAGCTGTCACTCGGTCTCTTTACCTCGTGTGTTTTTAGAGGGGTGGGTTTTTTTTCCCCTCATTTCCAATAAAGAAGAAATGACTGTTTGTGGCAACTGGAGGGGGAGGGCGAACTCCAGTGCTGTGCCCTGTCACTCACAATCTCGCCCGTGTGTGTCCTCCTCTAGAAGGGTTACATGTCTCATCAGCCGCCAATCATGAGGCGCACGTGAGACGAGCTGAACGACAGAGTTCTCTTTCTCGTTAGTCAACTGCTTAAAAAGCTCTGTTGGTTTATTTTAAAGTTTGGCATCACAAAACACTTTCCGTTTGGCCACGCACGGTAGCAGAAAGAAGCCTTTCATATGCCTCTGTTCTGCCTCTCCACGACTGCACTACCCTTCTCTCTACCATCCCCTCTTCCTTTCCCTGTCTCCCTCACTCCCCCTTTCTCCCCCCCCCTCAATCCATCTGCATCATGTCGATCTGTCAGACTGCCAGTGTCTGTTCCAATTAGATTCCACTTAATACACGTAACCTCGATTAACACGCAATCAAGCCCAGATAAATCACGTCCTTTAAGTCCCCCCCTCTGCCTCTCCTGTGTTGCTTTGCATCACTCAGTTTTTCCCAACAAGCTTTCTTCGCCGCAGTCGTTGGTCACAATGTATAAAATCACACGATGACTGCGCGAGCAGGTAAACTTAGAAAATGTCCTCAGCTGTGACATTTCGCTGCAGAGACAGGTGCTTTTCACCTCTAACCAAATGCTCTGCCTTAGTGTGCGTCTCACTTGTGTTTCCAGTAATGTGAAGTTCCTCTTGTGTTTCCAGCAGACTCTTGTTGGTGCCCTTCTCACCCCTGAAGATGAAGGTGTCTTAATTACATCTTTGGTTAAAAAGCTACAAAAGACACCCTGGGCTTTCTCTACATTGCGGGAGGCTGTGTAGTCTATTGTCTCGGTGACCTTTTTAGCTAGCGGACAATTGGTTTGACTAGATTACAAATTAAGACACAGCACCAGGCACTTACAAAGCAAGTCTGTTAGAGAGCAGTTCTATTACTACCAGCCTGTGAAAGCCACTGGGCCATACATTTTAAGCATCACATAAATGGCCACAAAGTCAGGCATCACATGCACATTGTTCCGGATCTATAAAATATAAAGTTACATTTGCTTTAATGATATCTGCAATGCCATAGTGCCTCTTTGCCAGTGGCAGAAAGGGAAAAAATACACAAAGCTACTACAGAGCTTAGGATTCAGGGCTGATTATAATTCTTTTAACAAAGTTAATAATTTACACTGTTTATGCTAATAGGAGAAAAGAGGTCTGTTGAATTACCAAACAGCGAAAACCACTAAAAATACAAACCAAATGAAAACAACCTGGGGCACTGAAAAAGCACACACAGCACTCTTGGGGTCTTCTTTTATTAATCGCAGCTAAAAGTGCTAACATTGACATGTTGAACAGATTAGCCTCTTTAATAACGGGGCGGGTCAACATGGCTACTGCTGCTGATCCACGAGGATATCCTGTCGGGAGGCGGATAGCCTGTGTGTTTCATATCCTGACCCCTGCCACTATGGGGCTAGCCCCTGTACTAAAGATACACTGCATCTGGCCTGTGCATTCACTGCATGAGAAACACGGCACTCTTTCTCTTTATTTATCCACATTGTATTAGTTTTTCTTTTTTACCCTTTTCTTAAATTTGAAAGGTCTGGCAATTGTGTTATTGTAATGTCTGTCTGCACGGCTATCGTTTTTGTAGCCGTGCTGTGTTCAAAAGTGGAAGCTGTGGCAGTTAGAGATCTGGCTTTGTTTCACACAGCGACAGCTTGTGTCATACACGCTCAGGCTGCCGCTGTACAGCATTAATGGTTTTAAATATCTCAATGCTAGTTGGAGCTGACAAGGCCTGCCGGTGTGCAGTGTGTAAATAGGGCTTGGATTTAAAATAAATTAAGCTATGAGAAAGGCTCACGTTGATCCATTTCTTATCTCCTTTGCTGCCTTGTCAGCCCCAAGCCCTTTTAGATAGTGTGGACAAGCAAAGGGACAAGCAGTGCTCATTCACAGTTTCTAGCATGTAAGAATAGCTTGTGATTACTACTTACTAATAAAGAACGTATTACATGTATAGCCACAGTTGGCACTACTTTTTCAACTTCTTTGAAACTGTTGATCTCTGTAAAACCAATTATAAAGTTGTGCATGTTTTATTTAATTAGTATTGGGTGCAAACAAAATGAGTATTGAATAGACACCCGATAGCCCTCTGCCCTGTCTTTTTCCATTTATAAACTCACAGCCTCAACAATGTAGCACTGTCCCTTTAAAAGGGGTGACAGTTGACTATAAGTTGAGCTAATTCTTTTTTTCTCGTTCCCAGAGAAAAAAAAATGGGAATAACACTGATGAGTTTTAACAGCTTCAGCCAGGCGATGGGCAAATATAATAAGTGTTTTCGTAGACGTCACCAATGATTATCTCATCTGGGCATTTTGGGTGAATGTAGTGGATTTAGAGGCTCGTCTCCCTTTGTGCTGACATCACCCTTTAACCAACCAAATTAAATCATGGCTAAAATCATTTGAAACTCTCCCAGAGTCTGTCTCAAATGGCTAAACAATGAAAGTCTGGGAAAAATTTAAAGGGAGCGCTGTGTGCGTGTGCATGTGTGCGTTTGAGTGAGTTTAGTTGTGGGGGATGGTAGGGGGGGCACTGTGGAAATGGGGGCAAATTAACCCTCACACTGAATAATGGGATGAGGAAAGCCAATATTTAGCACATTCTTAAGAGAATTTAAATGACTGGGTTGTGACGCAGGACTGTGCACTCATGGCTGTTTTTATTAAAAGTATTTAATCATTCAGAATAAAGTTTTTATTTCCTGTATTTAATTTTTCTGTGATTTGTAATTGTAGTTGAACTTATGGAGAAATCTCAACGGCTTCAGCATGGAAAGTTCTATGTAAGGAAAATCTCAGAAGGCATATAAAACACGGCCTAAGTCAGTCTTGATATAGCTCTACTTTTATAGATTGAAAGTCAGATTAAAGGGCATGAGTGTCCAGTTCCCACACCCAGAGTATGTTGCATGGAAAATGTGTTTTGATACTGATACCACTATGACACACTACAGGCAAGAAAAAACTAAATGACACCTGTGTATTTTATAAACACATTTTGGTGTCGTGCCTGCATAGCGGTGGCATGCATTCCAGCCTCTTACAGTAACAGTAATAATTAAAATGACCTCTTAAAGGTTTTTCTTTAAAATAGAGAAAACAGAGAAAAATATAAATATACAATCACCTTGGAGACTTAAATGCAACTTTACAAAAACATGCTATAAAGTCTCAGTAAATGTGCAATTCTTTATGTATTTATTTCTTATTTTTTCCATACTATTTACTTGTTAGCGATAAAATGAGGTCTACGAGCACGGCTGGAACACACAGGGATTCGTCAGCTGTCCCGTCTCACCACTCGCGTGCTGTAGCCGGCCACCCATGACCTTGTGAAATGAACAAAGGAGTAAAAGACAGCGAGAAAGTGAGTGAGAGGAGTCAGTGAAGGAGTGGTGGCAAAGTGTGGAGGTGCATGGAGGTTGGGGGGGGGGGTTGCTGCTAAAGGCCTCAACTCAGCCAACGTGGCCTGATGTGACAGGATTAGCTAAGCCCCGGTGAGCATGGCTGGTACTGTGAGGCCGTGTGTGTGTGTGTGTGTGTGTGTGCGGCAGGCAGGCAGTGTGCACAGCAGACTGGGAACCCTGAACTGCTGCTTGCCACCAGCCGAGCCAAGACAAGACATGAGAGATCAACAGTGTGTCAGCCCATCGCTGCCATCAAGCCTTAGCCCTCATCACCCTCCCCTTCCACCAATGGGAAAGAGCCAGACCATAGAAGATACAGCCAAGGGAGTCAAGATACAGTAGGGGGGAGACACAGTGGGGGACAAGTGGGCGGGCAGCTGGGGCTAAAGTGAACGTGAGTTGGAAAATGATCCTATTAAATTGAATTAAAGAGGCAGTCTTCATTTACCCCAAGAATGATGGATTTGGATAATTAACAGTGTTAATGGGGACTGGTTAAAGAGGGCAAAGGAAACCGGTGATTGCAGACGGAGAGTAAAGGGGCCAGGTCAGACCTACATTGTAGTCAGTACGGCAGCCCATAAGGGATTTTTTTTCTTTTTTTTCCTGCACCTTGGTCACTTGGTGGGGATTATTTTGTAAGCGCTTCCAGACTGTGTCACAATGTTGAGAAATGCTACAAACCTCCCTCACCTCTTTTTCTTTTCAAGGTGTTCTTTTTTCTCCCCACAACTCCACCTTTATGAAAGGGCAGCGGCTGTAAGATGATCTGAACACGGCAGATCAAAGGCTGTTTTGTTGTGTGGTTTAGCGCACGGCCTGCCGGGGAGCATGCATGTGAATAAGGAAATAAAAGAAGCGATAGGAGGGTGTCACTGATGAGCGTGTAGGTTTAGTGTCGATATATTTTGCAGTAGTGTACTGCAGCAGTGAGTGCATTATACCAGTTTAATGCCCTCATCTCGGGACCTAATTATGGGACTGGTAGTGTGTGTGAAGTGTATGTGTGTGCACGCACATGCAGTGGTGTGCTTGTGTGCCTGGGTTTTCACTTTGGTCAGTGCACAAACCCTATCTGCATGTCCTTAATTCTTGATGATGTGTAGGCCTCAGGCAGTGTGTGTGATGGAGAGGATGTCTGTGTGCCAAGTTGAAGTGATCAGGCGGCAGGGCATGGGCCTTCACCCCTCTGAAAAATCCCGTTGGTTTTCTCACAGCGGCCGACCGGCGGTAGTGCGTCGCTGGCTTCCACAGTCGGGACTGGTGACAGCCGCCACAAAGTAGCCAGATTTATGGAGCGCTGCTGTATGTGTCACTGGGTAATCTGCAGCTCCTCTATTACTTTCGAAATAAAAGCTAATCCCGAGGATGAACTAGTTAGCTTCATTTACATGATCTTGGCCAGTGCCTTAGTAATTCTGTTTGTCCCCTATACGCAGCGTATATCATGTGCTGCATTGTTTAGGGTCGAGCAGTTTTCCTTTGACACGGAGTTGTGGATGTAATCAATTTCGACAGTTGTAGACGCACACTCAACTCTCCATTACCCAGGCTGATGTGCACCACAGCTTACCTGAACCCTGATTAGGGAGAAAATGTCTTAAGTAAAGGGATCAAATAATTTTATGCTACTTTTCTCCTTTCAAAAAAATTAACACCACAGTCGCACGCGTGTGTGTAAGCGAGAGAGTGATAGAGTGTGTGAAAAAAAACAATCTCATCAAGCAGGAGGCCGTTTGCTTAGCAAGAGCTGACAGTCTTTGTGTATGTAAATGAAGAATTTAGACTAATGGAGTTGAACCATTTCTAATTTTGTGATGGCAAGAGGATTTTGATTGAAAGTAATTAAGCAAGCTAGCTGTAAAATTAATTAAAGCAAAAGGAGGGGGGGACTTTTATTGGATTGGATAGCGATATAGCTGCTGTCAGGCAGGGGGACAAATGGGGGTGACCTGGATTCTCTGCCCTCCCTCCTCCCACTCGGGACTTTTATGTCACTTTAATCTCCTTAGAGCGGCTGGTGTGCATTTGTTCGAAATAATCAAGGAAATATGGTCAGAAATTGTCAGCTTTCAGATCTAATTTACCTGACAGCCTCGCAAGTGTGTGTGCACGCGCAGGCATGCATGTGACAGTGGCAGGTCCTTTTTTTTCCCCTTGCCCTCTCCTCAGCTTTGTGGAAAATGCTCTTGACAGTCTTGAAGCATCTTGGTTGTCGGAGGGCGGGGGAGATGAGGAACTTGGGTGGCTTTAAGATGGACATTTCAATGAGGCGTGTTTGGCCCGGCTTAGCACCTCTGACACTGTTGTGTGCGTGCACACACACCAACATGTTTAATTGCCTCTGTAACATATTCAGACTCCGTTTGGCCGCTGTAGCAGCACTTCTCAGCCTCTGTTGTCTGCAGGTAGCCTAAACGAGCAGAAGCAGATTACAGCCATGACAAAGCCTGTTACAGCTACTTAACCACTAACAAATAAGATTGGCCAATCCTGCACAAATAGAAATGGAACTTATTGTCCTTTTAGTTTAGAAAAATAGCACCATCTTAGTCTTATTTAAAGTCAATGCTGATTTCAGAATAAAACAAACTTTCATCATAAGCTGACAATTTAATGGCTGTAAAGTTGTTAAAAATATCAACCACCTGTGCAATTTGTGCTAAGCTAATAACTAGTCATAAAATTGCCCTGCTAATGTCCTGCGACATCTATATAGCTTTGAGCTGTATGGGGTCCATATTAAAGATCCACAGGGTTCCCTGCCATTCCACAGTGGGTGAGATGCCACTTCCTCTTAAAGCTTCTCATTGCTTGCTGGCGTTTGTGACATAGGGTCTCAGTGTGGCCCTCAGTACCCCCTGAAGAGACAGTTAATTAAGGCCCGGCCCCAGACAACGCTGCCGGGACTCTCACCCATCAGACCATCATCTGCCCCTGCCGCCACCACTCCCCTCCTCAACTCTGCAGCCGGCGGGGCCTGTGGGAAAAGAAGAGCGCCGGGGCTGCGCCACCATCGGGGCCCCTAACGGGATTAGGAGTCCTCTGAAAATAGGACCTTAGCTCCAAAAGCCTCTCACCCACCTTCATCTGCCCAAAGGATCCCCCTCAATTCACCCCCAGCCCTCCTCCCCCCCTTATAAGACGGCTCCACCCGAGCTCCATTTTATCAATTAATGTAATAAAAGGTGGAACAAAGAGCTTTCTTTCCCCTGCTCTGTAATTAGAGGGGGAGATCTCCAGAGGACTGGCATTCCTTGGGCCCGAAAAACATGATTCTCACTCCCCCCTCTACTCTGCCGCCACCACTCAAGCGGAACATGGCTCCTCGATGTATAAGGGTGATAATGTAAATGTAGTGTAGTCTGCCAGGCAAACCCGGCACAACCTATTTTGCAGTGGCTTTATCTAAGTGTGAACAAATGAATGTAACATTTGGAAGAGTGATACATTATTAACTCTAATTGATTCCTTTATAACACTATACATCCACTGTCACCTTCGCTTTGGCTCGCACGAGTACATGCGCTCTGAATCACTCCTGTCGCTGTCCCTATTCTAACACGTTACGTGTCACCACACACTGTTAACAAATGTGATAAAACCACCTGAATCGAGAATATCAGGTATTGCGTCTGCCTATGTGTGTTTTTGTCTGTTAAGGTGAGATACAGTAGACGTTCCTGTGCGTGTGTTCATGTGTGTGAGCGTCATACTCTCTCCGTCTCTCTTGTGCTTAACTGTGTCTACACGGGTGTGAAAGTAAAAGAGAGACGGGGCGCCCGCTTTCACAGCCACTGGAGCTTTCGATAGGAATTAGTTTTACAACATATGCAAATGTTCCCCCTTGAAAAAAAGGGGGTCTTTAAGTGACAGGTTGATATGTGATTAAACGACAATTAGAGTGCTGAAAATAAGTGTCGGCAGTAGGTCAAGCACTGGGCGGCTCAGCTAAAAGGTAGCAGACTATCGAGGAGAAAACATTCCCAGGCTGAGGCCAGGAACAGGACCCAAAACAAATTAGAAAGGTGAAGGGGGAACAAGGTTGGCACTGTGTTCCAATAAACCCACAACAAAAAGAAGTTCTGTGTTTTGCCTGGATGACAAAAGACAGACTATTCGTGATTAAAGTAGGATCCTGTTTTTAGTAAACCAGCGCTGAACATAAATTCAAACCTTGAATCCTAACATTGCCACTGATTGTATGGACTCAAAGTGTTATAACGTCATACTTAACGGGCGTATTTAACCTTTAAGGGACTCTACCATGTGATGGTGATGCCCTGCTTGCCCCGGTTTTAACCTTTCGTGTCCCTGGCCCAGATTAAAACCAGTGGTCCGCCCCAGTGTAGGCCGCACCCCTCTCCTCCGCTGCCCTTTAAGTTAAAAGTACAGAGACATGAGGGATTCTGTGTCTTTCTCTCTCGCTGTCCTTCTCTAATAAACACATACACAGTGATAAACACACACACGCACGCTCACACAACCATACAGGCAGAGACATAAAAGGGCTCACGCTTATTCTGGCAACAGATGGCCCTGTCCCTATAATCCCCTTTGATGCTGCGGTGGGCAGTGGCTCCTGAACATCTCTGAAGCCAAAGCCCCAACAAAACTTGAGCTACTTTTCCTTTAACTGACCCCAATTGCCAAGGAGCTGTCAGCTGTCAGACCTGGTTAAGAGCGTCTTTACTGGGGGAGACTGAAGGGCACAGGTTTCTCTCTGTCTCTCTCTCTCTCTCTGTCTCTCTCTCTCTCTCTCTAGCTCTCTCTCTCTTTCTCTCTCGTCGTTCGGCTTCCTGTTTGTTTTCTGTCACAGACGGTTCATTCCACCTCCACGCCGCGGCTGTGAAAGCAGGTTGACCGTGGTACTCTGACTCGTAGTACAGACGGCACTTACTGTATTTCTCCTCTGTTCCTTCCAGAAGGCGAAAGAGAGAACCTCCCCGAGCTCTAATATTGTAGCCACAGATGGCAGGAGGTGGGCTAAGAGGCTTAGATTTCATTGAACAGCTCACCTTAATTATTGTCAATTGTAAGAAAAGAGGGTCTTTTCACTGGTTGTGTAAGCCGTTCACTATAATTACATTTAAATTTAAATTAAAAACATCGGACATCATCACTTATTTTATACAAACCTAACTTTTTTTGACTGATTTAGAAATATATTTCACTTATCTTTTTTTTAGTTGTCCTCCCAGGCATCTGTGTAAGTGGACGCTTTAGTTTGGAGAGCTGAACAGTGGATGCTGATGAAATAAATCTGCTATCTCTAAAGAAAGTGGTTCTGTCTCTGATAAGATAAAATCCCCATGATAGTAATGAGCTCACTAATGGAGTTTTAAAAATTATTTAAGTACCCTTAACCCTTTTCTTTCACAGTAAAAAGTGACTGCGGTTCACACTTTACACATTTTTCGAGATTTTGCAGAAGAATGTGAAGTTATTTTATTCTATCATTTATAATCTCTAATTGAAGCACAGCGTTGTGTTAAACACCCCTGATTAAACTGAAGATCGCTCACCCAAATATTTGAGCGAACCGGCAGTACGAAGCGCTCTGCTTTCTTATTAATTTTGCACTGTAAATAGAATCAAATGTGAACTCGTGTCTCAACCTTTGTCTTAAATAATTTCCTTCCCCTAATGTAGGGAGCTCGAGTCTGTAATTGGAGGACAGCAGTTAAATGTCTCCTCGGGTGCAGAGGCGACTGATTGGAGCAGTTTCTGCTGTTTCATTTGGAAAGCACCAGATTCTAACGCACACAAACGGGGAAACACAAATTAGTGCTCGCTGGCTATGAGATTTCAGAGAAATCTTCTGTACTGTTCGATTATGTATTATCATCTGAGAGCTTTGGGGGATAATCATCTCTGAGATTTGCTCACGTTTCCAGCAGGTCTGCTGAGATGCATGTACGTAGCTAATGGGATTGGGCTTTTTTTTTTCTATCCCTCTCCTGTGGCGTTATGGAGCTGGCAGCTGAACTTGAACGGATGCGCATGGTGCTGAGTCGTGCACAGGACTATTTCAAGACTGAAATGCGATTGTTTTAATACTTTAATCCACCTGTCCTTGGCATTCAGGATGTTGTAGAAGTCGCCTAATTATTTCAGTGCCCTCTATCCTTCCTAGTTGAGACAGCAGCACTCTTCTGTTGGTAAATGAGTCCATCCGAAAAGAGTTTTCTTCTTTTAATTGTTCTTTAAGGAAAAAAGTGGTTATTTATCTCAGGAGGATAAACTTCTGAATCTTTCTTTAAAAAAATGTATAGCCTAATTGAAATTTTAAATATGCATGTATGCAAAGAGGATTTGAAATACCTCAAATCACTTTAAAGAGCGAGCCGTTAAACAACTAGAATTCTCGGAATTGTCCCAGGTTCCAACCACGATAGTATGCAAACACAAATATTTTCTTTTAATTAAAAAGGCCTCATCTCGCTGTATCCTCCCCCAAGCCTGCTGCCAGCTATGAAACCACCCCCATTGGACACACACACACACACACACACACACGGACACACACATACACACTCTTGTGACGCTTGATTCAAATCCACTTTCACTCACAGTCACATACATACAGCCAAATTTGAGAAAAGTGATTATTTTAATTGTGTCCAGGGCCATGGATTCCTCTTGACTAGCTGCTAATCTGTCAGAGCCTGGTTGTCAATTGAGAACCAGGGACACCAGCAGTGACGGCTGCCCAGTTCACTGATAGCCCCCTGAGGGACAGTTAACCCTCAAACACCCCCCCCACCTCCCTACTTCCACCCTTCCCCCAGACTGGTCCAGCCTAGCAGAACCCGTGGTGGCACTAAAAGGTGGGGCGGAGGGGGGGATTTTAGTCTGGTGTGTATGTGCGTGCGTGTGTGTCTGTGTGTGTGTGTGTGTGTGTGTGTGTGTGTGTGTGTGTGTGTGCTGGTTTGGGACAGTGACGATGTGTTTGTGTATATACGTGCGGTTTGTTTGGCGGGGGGTGGCGGCTTGATAGTAATGCATGTTGATGGTTTCAGAGATACTTCATTTCAGAAACAGGGGCCTCATTAACCGTAGTCTTCATCAGGCCGGCGAGCAGCGGGCACATTAGGGGTCCACAGGAAGTTAGAGTACAGCAGGAGAGTGCATTAGGGAGGCCTGGGGAGACACACTCCCTCAGTTCCACTTCCACCTCCAGCGCTTTTCTATATCTTAATGTACCTTTCAGAGGAATTCGGATAGAGGTCAATAATTATGCTCTTTAAATTATTCAGTCGAGGTCCTCTGTAATTGTGCTTTTTAGAGCTCGGACATTGACAGCATGGTTTACTGCACCACGTTTGGGGCACGGCCTGACCGGATGAATCAGTGTAAGAGAAAAAGAAAGAGTGTGTGAGAGTGTTTCACTGCTCTCAACTCGTAACGTGAAGTATGAAGTGATCTTCATTTATAAAATTGCAATATGTGTCAACAACAAATGCACAATTCGCTGAGCAAATTTTGTCATCAAGTTTGGATCTCTTTAAATAGGCGTCAGGGCCGAGTCGTAGGTGTTGCGCTTGTTGGTGTCAAAGACCGTTTAGACTAGCAGCCACTGTGTGGGAATGTTTAGTTTGGGACGCAACCGTGTTATTTTTGTAACATCGAGGAGAGGAAAGCACAATCTGCAAGGGTAGCAGAAAAAATCACCAAACTTTCTCTACAAAGCCAGCCCCTGCAACGTTTGACTGCACATGATAACATCGTCCGTCCACACAACAAGTCCTCTTTCAGCCACAGATTATTAACACATCGCTGAAGGCGGCAGAGAGCAATTCGCTGTTGTCACAGGGTCTAATATTTATATTTATCTAGTTGGGAGAGGCATTGACAAACATGTCACACACCTGCAGTTTTTTAGTACGTGCTACTGCAGTTTGGTGTCAAAGAAAGAGCCTGTACAGTAGAGTTTTGTTGGGGCGAGAGGAAGACTGTAATTACTGTCTGACGATTCATCTAGTCACTGCATAAAATAGTGTTTATCCAGTCGCCCGTGTTTCTGTCGTGGCTGAGGGAGGGGAGGGTCATGTTTTGCACAACTGAGACAGCTAGGGCAATCAGGAGAAGAATCGTGACTCTAAAACATTCTGCCTTTCTTTCTTTCTTTTTTCTCTTGTCGCTCTCTTTCTTTCTCTCTTTTTCTGGTTGAGAACTGGTGCCTTAGAAAATGAGATCTCCCCCCCCCATTCTCTGACACACCCACACACAAATAAACATAAAAAGCTAATTTGTTAGCGCCCTCATTTCAGGCCTGAGCAGGAGAATATTGTTGGGGGAAAAGTAATGCTTTGTCAAATGTTGACATGTGTTGCAAACATGGGGCCTTCAGCAGCAGCAGCAGCAGCAGCAACAGCAGCGTTTTGTAGAGCGGCTGAGGCACATTGTCGGCACATGAAGAGAGGATGCTTTGAAACAAGATTAGCCTCCAAATGGCCCTGCCTGCCCCCCCGCCCCCAACCATACCCCTGTGCATAATGTGTGTGTGTGTGTGTCTGCACTAAGATGCTAAATGATCGGATCCACTGAAATATTTGTGGGCCTGTTTTCTCACAGAATGAGTCTGGGTGTCATGTACAGTATTTCACTGTACAGCTGAAGGTGTGTGTACACATTAGTCCTGCTGCAAGGCCCCATTGTCTGGCACATGGTTTGGCTCGGTTTCGTGGGGCCAGAAAGCACACGTCCCTGTCACTGAGGCTACCTCCCCTTGGCTTTGGGTCAGGGTGACACTGGGCAGGGGGAGGAAAATAAAAATCCATCACCCAACACCCTGCCCCCACAAAAATGAATCAAAATTGGAAAACAACATGCAAGGTCCGCCTAATACAGGAACACTTGCAATATGCTGATGTTTTCTTTTGCACACTGTGTTTGCTAAATTGCCTTTGACTGCGTGCATCAGTAATGAAACTTTATGTCCTTGTGGAGAGGGCAGCAAGTCCGTTCCAGTTAGGACCGGGACGATCTCTCCTGTCTGGCTTTTGTAAGACTTTTTTTTTCTAATACATCCTTATGAATAAATGAAGCCCATGAAGTCATTTTTTCCATATTTGTGTAAATTGCTTTAAAAGCATTTTATCATGTCATAAAAACGCGCAATTGATCTGCTGGGCTTAGCCCATTGGACAGCTGTGTGTTTTGTTAATGGCCACTTTGCTCCAAGCAGCTTATTAAAAAATTTATATATAAATGCTAAAATTGCATAAATTATTTAGATACAGTAAGCATTTTTTTTGTTTTGGTTAGGCAGGGAGGGGCTGTTATCAGTATGGAAATTTACCATAGTATATTATCTGCTGAAATATAGTAATATATCTGCCCAGACACATATGTGTCCTCCTCAGTGCACCCCCACACATGCAGAGGCGCAGGGAAAAAAAGTATATATTTTTTGATGACTTCGTTTCAGCAACCACGGAATGTCACCCATATCCTGGTTGATTGTACTTTCGAGTTTTATGATGTTTTTCCATTGATTTGTTTCCCCGGCGCAGCTGCCGACCTCTATTGAGGGACGAACGTAATCAGCGCTGACGCAAATTAGATGGTTATTCGTTTCGAAAATTGACAGAAAAACAATAAAAAAGATGAAATGCTCCCAAATCAATAGATATAATGAAATTCAAATAATCCGAGAGATGAGGTCTCCATGGCAACTGATAATGTGGAAAAGAAAACAATTTAATAAAGGACAGACACGCTTTGAAAACAGATTGGGGAGGGGGGTGGCTGTAAAGCGGGGAGAGGGGAGGAAAGCAGAGCAGAGGAGAGAGAGAGGAGGTGGGGAGATGGAGGGATAGAGGGAGGGTGGAGGTGGAGGGGTGTTTGTGGCTGTAGTGGTTGCTCTATAGCTTGTTTCCCCCGGCGTGTGAAGGATCTGTGTCTGTCCCAAGGACACCGGAATAATTAGAAAAGCTTTCAGGCCAGAAAGTGCAGATTCAGGTTTTAATACACAAAATTATTTCAGGGGCAGTGAATCGGAAAACCATTTGTTGGTGACCTTCCTGAGAGGCCTCCCCCCCTCCCCGGTACAGGGCAAGATGGAGGCTATGTGGCAGCACTGCCTGAGTTATGGCATATTTGTGTTTTTATAGAGGCAGGGGGAATGGAGTTGGGGAAGTTGGGAGGGGGATGTGGGGGTAAATGTGTGTGTGTATGGTCGTGTGTGTGCGTGGCTCCGTGAGATTGGGGTGGGGTGGGGGGGTCATAGCGAGACCTTCATGTTCTGTGTACGTGTGTGTGTGTGGGGGGGGGGGTTCTGGCAGGAGTTTGGGCAGAGGGAGGGAGGGCAAAAAGACATGAAGGGAGAAGAGAAAGGGGGAAGTTGCAGATCCGGCTGTATTTACAGATCAGTTGTCAAAAGGAGCCATTTAAGGGGAATGCGCCCGTTCCTGCACTGTGACAGGCGAGGTGCCTGTTTAAAAAGCAAAAGACAACTATGAACCTGAGAGGGAGATAGTCAAACACAGGCTTTTTTTTGTTGAAGACAGACAGAGCAGGGGGTGGCGAGGGAAGCGAGTGGGTGTTAAGTGACTTCATTTGTAGTCTATTTAAGGTATGTTTTACTTGTCCTTGTGCCGCTCCTCCAACATCTAATACAGGGGCTGCGTTCTAGTTAGCACAGCAAGGGAATAATGATTGAGTGCATCGTTCTTATTTCCTGTAAAAACAAATGACTTTCCTTCATCTGCCTAAAAACCTGTATTTGATTTCAGTCTTGCTGTCAAGGGAGATTTGCTACTGATGCAAACAGTGATAAGAGTCAAAACCAAAAGCACAGCCGCTGTTGCCCTCATTAGCTTATCACGACTTTTAGTATGTACACTTTCTGGTCGCTTTATTCAACATCCGTGTCCTGCTCTTTTAACATCCTATTTTCTTTATTACTCTTAGTCAACGGTTTAGAGCCAGTCTGGTTGGGCGTTGGACGCTTGTCTGTCAAGTGGTGACTACCATTTTTGTGTCATTAGAAGGCTTTGTTTAACTTAAATAAAGGCGATCCACCCTCTGTTCAAATGATACCAACAGCAGGTCCGGGATGTCACGTCTTTAGTGCAGATACCCTTATCCTGTTCCAGGGAGCAATAAAGAAAAACAAGTCCAGGCACAAAGCTTTGTTTGATAATTACTGTTTCGATAGGTTAATAGCATAGGATCCCGATCAGGATCGCTGATTTCCTGCAATATAAACCATCATAAAAGTTGGGCAATATTTGATAAAAATATGAGTTCAAGTTCCACATATTGTTAATCTTAGTCCTTCCTCTTTCCTAGAAGTAGTTTGTTGCTTAATACACAGTAAAGGTGTAAAAACTCAGTTTGCATTGAGTCCTCACACTCTTCTATCTACTTTCCAACAATGGTTTCATTCCTATTCTTACTTGATTTTTCAAAAGCCTTTTCCCACCTTTAATTCAGTTGTTAAAATTATGTTGCTCACAGAAGAATAATTGAGACTCTGATAGTTAGATTGTCCTTTCTTTAACTCAGGGGAATCAGCCCGTATTCAAAGGTAGACATTCTTTGGCAGGACAGCTAATAGTCTCCAGTACTGATATTACAATGTGAAAAGTGCCCCACAAGTAGGAGAGAAACTAGAAATTCCCCACTGTACACTCGCTAAGAGCCTTCAAATCTAACATGGCAGTGTCAATGAAAACTGTTTGTTTTCTTTTTTATAAATGAAAAAAAAAACAGAAACTAAAGGGATAAAACAGAGACATGAAATATGAGAGCCGGCAGGCATCCGCTGTGTGTTTGTGTATCAATGCATGTGCTTGTGTGCACATGCACATGCACACTGACACGCACACATAGGGCACAAAGCACATGTTATCACTGTCACCAGCAGCAGTAGCAAACAGCACCAGTTGTTCCGTGCGTCTGTGTTGTGTATGAGTGAAAGTGTGTATGCTTGTGCGTGCCCACAATCTCTCTCTGGCTGCTGGCTCTAAGGGACCCACTGTAAGTCAATCTGTGTGTTCATATACCCGTGAGTGTGTGTGTGTGTGTGTGTGTGTGTGTGTGTGTGTGTAAGTGTGTGTGTGTGAGCCACTACTCTACTACACTTCAGGGGCCAGGAGCCAGGACCGAGCCTAGCCGAACAGGGCTGAACAGGGCTGGAAAGGGCCGAGGGCCAGCTCCCTGTGCACACCACCCACTTCACACCTGTCTCTCTCTCTCACACACACAGACACGCGCACACGCGCACACACACACACACACACACACGAACAGCTCATACAGCCGTGCTGCTCGGCACAGGGCTCTCATTGTAGCAGTGACAGGAGGGCGCCCGTTAAGTGGCTCTCTCTTCCTGGGGCCTGTGTGTGTGTGCGTGTGTGTGTTTTGTTCCCCCATGTGACTGTGGGGTGGAGAAGGGCGATGAAGGACCCCTACTGGTAAAGTGGGTAAACTCGCACAGCCTCGACATCTGTGCTCGGAGAAGGAAGGAGGGGTGGGGGGGAGTGGAGAGAGAAGGAGAGAGGGGGAGGGTAAGGAGGGAGGAGAGATAGACAGCGAGAGAGGAGGACAGAGTGGGAGAGAGGAAAGGAGGGAGAGAGAGACAGAGGGAGAGGGGGAGAGAGAGAGAGAGAGCAGAGCCTTGGCAGAGAGCAGTTGAGGAGAAAATGCCTTGCTTTGTGGAGAGAATTCTTCCAGGGCAGGAGGGAGAGGTGAGACAGAGCGCAGAGGGCGGTCTGCTGCCAGGTAAGACTCACACACACCTTCCTCTCTCTCAACCCCCCCACCCACCCCACCCCCCTCTCTCTCTATCTATCTCTCCCCCCTCACACACACACACACACACACACACACACACACACACACTCGCAGGAGTTGAGTGCTACCTCGAGGTGAACGGGTCTGCTACTAGTTGCAGTTGGCATGAGTCAGGCACGCATGTGTAGTAATGAGGTGGGTGGTGTCAAAGTGTGTGTGTGAGAGAGAGGGACTGTGTGTGTGTGTGTGTGTGTGTGTGTGTGTGTGAGAGAGAGGGAGAGAGAGAGAGAGTGGAAACAGAGCAGGTGTAATGTTTGCTTTCTGGAAAAAATGTGTAGTTTTTAATTACAGATGCATATTTGTACTTATAGTGCGCTGGATGTCAGTGGTGTGTTTAATTAGTTTTAATGGTGTGCTGCTTCCTCAAAAGTTCTGTTGTTGACTTTTTGTGCTATGCCTTATAGCACTCCTCAGTTCCACTTTGTGTATGTTTCAGTTAAGTTTATAACATTCAGTGCTGGAAGGCAACTAAGTACATTTAATCAAATACTACACTGTACAATTTTTAGGTACTTTTACTTGATATCGTATGCTTCTTTATACTTTTACTTTCACTCATTTCAGGAAAATGGGGAAATGAGGGAAATATTAGTTTATATTATAGTTTTTTTATTATAGTTTTTACAGTACATTTATTTGACATTTATAGTAACCAGTTATGAACAGATTCATATTTTCAAATAAAAAACATGATCAGTTTGTAAAATATGATGCATAGTGACAGAACCTACAACCTAATAGTGTGTTAAGTTATTTTGAATATGATCCAACTTGACACAAATTTTACTTGCATGTTAATAATAATCCAGTAATAATTGTATTTATAATAATACTTCAGTTGGCCTGTTTATTAGGACTAGTTTGACCTTCGGTCTTTTTCCAAATAAGACCACTTTTTAAGTATTATTTTTAATTGAAAACAGAACTGTTACTCGAATTTGAGTATTTTTACTTCTTCTTCTACTTACACTTCAGCAACGGATCTGACTGCTTCATCCAACCACTAATTACACATTACTTAACTTTATAACAAATACTGTTTTATTTATAATAAAGCCATTTAATGCTGTTAAAGCAGTCAAAGGCTACACAAATACACTTTCTTTGACCTTAAAGGGAAAGAAAATGTGATGCAAATACACCGTTACGCAACTTAAAATAGAAATAGTTAAAAAGCACCTAAAACCCCCTTGCTAACATCACGTGCAGATGTTTTCGGATGCGACATGAGGTAATTTGCGGTGTTGGTCGAGATTGATTCGGCTGTTTAGATACAGATGTTGTGATGGAGAGGTTTGTCATCGCAGGGATTTTCCACTCTGCTGATGTAAACAGTGTCTGTTGAACAACGGCTAAAGAGTCCTTTTCTCCCTCGTGGAGACACAGTACTGAGAGGAATAATCCTCCTCGTGCACAATTAGATTTTCTCCTTTTGGTTAAATAAATACTGTGTCTGTGAACATAAACACAGATTTACATGCAGCCCTGTGGGTGTCTGCCTCTCAGACAGTCTACTGCTACAGCCCGGGCCTGATATTTCTTGTTGAGGCCTAGAGGAAGAAAAAAAGAAAAGAAAAGAGGAGGAAGAAGTTGGCCGGCTTTAACTTCACGCTTGCTGTTTATTTGTTTTTATAACAAATGGAACCAGCTTCCCGAGTGAAAGGTGAATTCAGAATTGAATTTGGCTTGCTTTACCGTGGTGATCTGGCAACCGCTCCCGTGTCCCATAGGACTGCTCTGGTTGCTGTGTGCCGGGCGCGTGTGTTTGTTATTTAACTGGTGTGTGTCTGCGCTCCTGCTCTGTGTCTGTGTGTGTGTGTGTGTGTGTGTGTGCGCGCACGCGCGTGTGTGTGTGTGTGTTTGAGTAGTGGGTGGTGGTAGCAGCATTCACGAGAGAGACATTTTACTAAGCAGACATTTCCCCCTCTGTTTTCACTCTGACCTGGTAGGAGATTGATGACTGAATTGTGGAGTACATGTTAACAGTAACTGGTGATTTATGAAGATACTTAGGGTAAGTGAGGCCGCACAGGCTGGAGGGGAAGAAAAAGATATAGCCTTTTAAGTTAATGCAAAAATATATCCTTTTTAAGTAATAATTGTTATTACCACTGCAGGGTTTGGAGAGAGGTCTGAGTTAGAGTTGGATGTGCACAAAGTGCAATGTGAAGCTTTTCCTTTTCCTTTGGCCATGTGCCCTCCTTTGTTTCTGGCTTGTTTCTTAACTCCATTCAACACTGCAAGTTTTTTTTGCAAGGAAAAATTAATTTAGAGGAAATATGTTAAATGTGCATTTAGATGGATAGATGGAAGGGTTGATATTGACATTTATCAAGGTAGTTAAATTCAAACATTTGAATTGAAAAATTTCTTTTTCCTGGGTAAACCACAGTGGAAAACTTCTCTTGGATGAACCTTTGCACTGCAACAAGTGCACTGTGTGTTTTGGCAGCCCCCCTTTAGCCAAAGATCCCTCAGAAAATCCGCATGCAATTTTAGAAGAATCAGATTCGTTCCCTTTCCTTGGCTCATGAACTCCCTTGATATTATGCACACGGAGAATCCTCCTCTCTATTCAAATATGAGAGTCAATCCACTTGGATTTGATCTATAGCATTTTTAAGGAATAAAGCAATTTTGGGGAATACGGAATAGTGCTTCCCCCTGGAAGAGGGATGGCTTTCAATTTTTTTCAAGGCACCTCTTAGACTGAGTGAAATGTTTCCCCTGTTCGCTCAGGGACGACTTTATTTCTTACCAGGGATTTAACACTCACTCAGTCCCCTCATAAATACAGCGTCCCTCAGCCCTTCGCTAGCCATAACTCATGCACTAACTCTCTAGCTAACTAAACTCATATAGCAGAGCCAACACTTGTTTGTCTTTTACCTCAGCCTTTCTCTCCCACTCTTCCTCTCTGTCTCTTTTGCCTCCTCTCAGCTGATTTATACATGACAGAATCTTCTCTGACTACCGTCTCACCCAACTCCTGCACTGATCTCCTTGGCCCACTCGTGGAGTGGGTTTTAGAAGAAATGTGCATTTGAATATGAGCCAGCCTAATCTCCTTGAGGCTATTTAGAGTGAGCCTAATGCTCCAAGAATGAGCGAGAACAACACTGGAGAAAATGCGGACATCCCTCTCAGCGTGTCACAACACAACTCAGGTCTTCACAGAACGAAGCAAGTCTTTGATTCGCTGATGAAAATCTTTCTGTAAGCTAAATTACATAAAATTCCTGCTTTCAAGGCACCTGTTGAAGCCCTCAGCCTTCTTCGAAAAGTCTTTGTGTCATTTGTTCGTGTTGTTCTGCCTTTATGACACCTACCTGTGGAATTTTTACCTTTTAGCGTGTTATTCCAACAGTACCAGTACCAAATAGCAGACACACAGCAGCTGATAAACTTTCAAGCTATTTCACTTTGAGCAGATGAAAGTGCTCAGGTGGCATATTACAGTATGGTGGAAGCCTTTACTGATCTGGTGCCGATTGGCATTTTGGGAGGAGACCGTCTTTCTGGCGTGGTTCCCGTATTGGTTGTTAACAGCCTGCTGGTACCTTCTGTTCTCTCAACTCCTCAAGCATCTGAAGACCCTCTGAAGTCAAAATCGCCCATTTTGATGTCTCGTGGCAGCACCCGGCGTTTTGTTGTATTTGCGTCTCAAAACACAGGCCCCGCTCGGAGGAATTACCCTGAGCACTCGTTGGTGTCGGATGGGGGAGGAGGGTATCTTTCCTCTTCCCCCCCCATCTCCCAGCTCTCCTTGCTGTCCTTCCTCTCTTTTTGATCTCACCATCAAATCTTCCCTGGTTTTTATGAGTGACGTTTACCCGAGAGCGGCTTGGGAAATGGCTGGCTGAAGAAGACGTTTGAGAAAATGCGCCTGAGCAAGCTATCACCTTTGATAAAGCCATAGTTCCAGTGGGAGAGGAAGAAGAAAGCCAAAGAGCAAGAGCATTGTTGGTAATGAAAAATGCCATGCAAGAGGGAGCATCTCTCTGATCCCAGCCTGTTAAACCAACAATGTATAGTACAACAGATACTGCAGGGGTACATCAAGCATCTCTCCAACAAAGAGTGTGTGACCCAAAGGACTGATCTGAATCGGGGCTACCACACTGTGCATTTATTGCACATCAGCTGGGCACCGAATAATCTCATAATACAGCGCTCACACATGCACAGTGACTCACACTGGTGCTGCCATCAACATTGGCATACCTTCAACTGTGTCACCAGTTGGCAAAAGGCTGGCAAGGCACTTGAAACTGCACTGCAAAAAGAGAATAAAATAATTGGGAAGTGGAGGGAAGTTGGAGGCGCAGAGAGCGAGAAATGTTAGCTTTAGTAATTACTACCTCCATAGAGAAGCAGCGGAGAGGACAGTGAGGCAAGCAAGCGCACGAAGGAGGCCCCGTGTGCAGATAATGAAGGGGTATCATTGCAGCTCTGACAGCGTTAATCTTAGAGTGCTTCACAATGTGTGTGTGTGTCTCTATCAGGTTGTGTGTATGCTCTGTGCAGCATATGTATATACTGCCGAGGTGTACGAAGGTCGTGGTAGAGTGCCATTGACTCTCACCCCACCAGTGAGACCATCGGGCCCACCTGACAGCACAGATTATCCAACCACGTTGACAGTTGGCGCCTCGCACAGCTTCTTGAAGACAATCCTGAAACTCCACAGCCTCTCGCTCATCCTCACGAAGCACTGGGATCACCTATCAGCACCCAAACTTGTCTGCTTTCTTCACAAGAGAGAGGAAGAAAAGAGGACAGCGGAAAAAGGGGAAGAGCAGTCCAACTTTCTTTGTGCCAGGCTTTTTCTTTTCTTTTTTCCTCTTCCTATTTGAAGTTGTGAGACACTCATTTAAGCCTCATTGCACACCAACGCTCAACACACAAGAAAGTGTTATGAATATGTATCAACACAGCATATGGCAGCAGTAGCGCTGGGACTAGGTGTGTCCAGAAGGGTAGAGTGCTGCCGATGCATTATTCTCCATTCAAATTACCACAGTAAGAGTGCAGCGGGGAGCTGTGAGGTGTTCACCACCTTTTTAGACGGGGCAGGAGAAGAACCCGGATCATGCGAAACAGCAGGAACGGAAGAGCTGTGATGAGCACAGTAGTGGGCCAGCTGAGTTTCCTTGATTTGCTAGATTTTTTCGGCAGGTTCAAACCCAGCACTCGCTGACACGAGCGTGATTAAAAGTGATATTTCTGACACATTAGGATGCGCACGGGAAGTAACCTCCTCTAAAGCGTTCATTATTAGATGCATGACAGACCTGAATATTTATAAAATAGGTTTTAATAATTAATAGCAGCAATCTGCTCCCGTAATTCATCAGATTTGCACTTCAACAGAGTATCCGTTTTCACTTTAAAATAATAATAAGAGGAATATTAATGTTGGAGAAATGTAAAACGGGCAGCTGGATACAGCGGCAAGCACTACATGTTCACTTCTGAGGCTTTACTTTAACCTGTCACTTTGCAAATAAAATTACATTTTAAGCCGCCAACGCTGCACTGTTTGAAAACCTTCAGTTGTTTGTGCTTGACAATTTAGTGAGCGGCTTCTCACAAATGTGGCAAGTCATGAAGATAAAGATGCAGGAAACAAAGTGGGTTTGGTGTAGAATGCAAAAGTAGTTGCTGTGGTTTTATCAAAAGCAAATTTATTTGTTTGAGTCAACTTAGCAGCACTTCCTTTTGTATACTGCAACCCAAAATAGACAGCATTCTTTTTTCCTGTAAAGCAGCTTTGCTTGTTTCATCGTTTCACAGTCATTTTTCTTTTCTTTTTTTTTCTTCTTTTTTTTTCCCCCTTATTGTGAGTGTTGTTTTATCACACCTTCAAATTCAGTCACTGCGCATTCCACCATCTACTGAACTCCCAGAAACAAGAATGTTCCTGTTTTAGCTGAAATCTGCCACGTTTAGTTCCGCCTCCACTTGAGATTGAACTTTCTCGGTAAAGCACACTGTTTTAGTGCTGTCACTGACACACTCCTGTGTTTCTCCTCACTGTGGATCAGTTTTTCCTGAGTGTGTAGAAATGCCAGTGCACGTATTTACCAGTGTGTGTCTCAGAGCAAATGACGTGACCTGCAGCCACTAGACAGAGCGGAGCAGAAGGAGAGCACAAACCACAACGCTCTGCTGTCTACAAGCAACGCGCACACACACACACTTAATATCGGTCACATCCACTTAACATGTGTGTCCAGTGTATTTTGCACACAGACACACACAACCGTTGAATAAAATCATATATCATTTCAACCCCAGTGTCGCGTTCATCCTGCTTATCAGAAAAGTAAAACTAAAGTTTTGGCAGCCGAGTTACAGCCACAGGGTGTAAAAAATGCAAATCCCGGGAGCAGGAAGACTCGTTCTCATCACTTCCTCTCTTAGCCCTACAAAGAAAGTGTTTTGATCAAAATTTAATTGTGTTTCATTAGAAGAACACATTGAACACTGAATGTGTGAGAGTGTTTGAAAAAAAAGCCTTCAGTTTTAAGCGAGCGACGGGTCATTTTTGGGCAGGTAGAGAACCTGCCCGGGATGACATTTTAACGGGCACCTGTGATTCATTCTACCACATATAAAGTCCAAAAGAGGAAAAGTCTGTCAGGCAGAACAAATGTTTTAATGGTAGCCAGGGATCGATGTTGTCAGTGCAGGCATCCTGTCTGGAAATACATGCTTTTTTTGGGGTAAATGTCACCTCCTTCTTTCTTTTCAAGGAGAGAGAGAGAGAGGAGAAAAAGAGCAACGACAGAGTGAAGGAGGTCAGTGAGATCTGATGCAAACATTCCAAACTAGGCCGAATTTAGGGAAATTGCTTGAAAAACATTGACTCGCACTCTCATTCACAAGGCCCCCGTATCTGAAAAACAAATTTGAAACGTAACCTTGGAAATCAATTAAGAAGTCCCCGGGAGCTGGAGAAAAAAGAAGGGAAAGGTCCACCCTTCTTTTTCCTTTTTCCCCCCTCCCTACATGTCTTTTCCTCTCCTCCACTTAACAGGGACTTGGATCTGCCCATCAGAGCGCTGCCTCGTGTGAGGAGGCTTTGTCAGCGGGGGCTTTATTTAATTTTTTTTAACGGCAGAGTGCCTTATATGCTGTCAAAATGTCTTAAGAGTCTTATTAAAGAAATGCCACAGCTCATTTCCTTGTAATGCAATTCATATGCTGGTGAAAGGGGGCATGTCTAAAGATCTAAACAGCTTTGCTTTTTAGGCTTCACATTAGGGGTTATCTGTGAGGGCTTGTCATTGATTGACATTATCTGGCCTGACAGGGCCTCATATCAAGGTTAACCTCATGGACAAAAGTGCCACCCGCACGGACACACAAACACACCCTCTCACCCACACTCGTAGTCAAATAAGGCACGCTCTCCTCAACTTCCTGTTGAGAGGGGTGCTACGTATTTGTGTGTCGGCTTCGTGTGTGTGTGTCAGCCAGGTGGAGATTTCCAGACTTAATTGATAACTAATGGAGCGGCGTGTGCTGAGTTTACCCTGGAGGATTGACACTGTGTGTGTTTGTGTGTGCGTGTCCTGTGGAGAGATAGAGGGGGTAGGTGATGGTAAAAGGATGGGGATGACTTACTCAGCAGCTCCAGATTCTGCTAAATTAAATATGGCCCCAAAGATAATGACATGGAGTGACACACACCAGTCTGGCGGCTCCTGACCTCTTAGGCGAGCAGGCCGTTCACTTTGCGGTAGAAGAAAGTGTGTTACTAACACACACATTTGAGCACAATACACACACTCCCACACATCTCCCCTTCTCCCTCCCAACAAGCCACAAAGGCGAAGAGAGATCCCCGTGACCAAAATACAACTGAAGCAGTTAATCTGTACAGATATTAGCTCAAGGGCCCTTGAGAGGTGCACCGCTGAGCCCCTTCTCCACTGTACTACCCATACCGCCTTGCTGCCGCGCCGAGCGCTGCAACCATGAGGGAGGGACACAGGGTCGTCTGCTCATTTACCATGGCGGTTGGCTTATCAAATTGCACTTGTGGTGTCTTGAAACTGAACATGGGAGCTGAGCTTCAAAATAAAGCTGCAGGAATAAATTTCCCTTGTTTCAGCCTGTGGAAGCATGAGACTGAGTGCGATTGTGTATTTTTCAAAGCAAAGTTATTTTATTCAGCTCCCGCAACACAAACACTTCTAAATTAAGTCATCATCTGGTGCCAGCTGTGAGTCCAGATTTGATGTACAATTTTAACAAGTTAGCCGTGTGTCCCATGAATTACCCTAAGCAGCAAACTCAATAAAAGTTGGCTGTTTTAGTACGTGGCTGTCAGAATAATTCTTGTCACTCATGTCAGATTGTTTTTTTTTTCTCCCTTAGACCATTTTAGGCTGCTTGTCCTCTGTTCTGGAAAACACCATAATTACCCTGTTTGTGATGAAGCTGGAGGGCGTATTTGTCCTCAGATTTCAACTTTCCTGCCTGATTGCCCTCAAGTTCAACGTCTTTCCTCTTCCGTCTGCACTTGAAATATACATTGTTTTCTTCAGCCATTGTCCCGTGCAGTCAGTGTGTGTGTGTTTGTGTGTTACAGGGGCCGTTTGCGTCTGTCTTTGTCCTGCAGCGTCTTCTTTGTGTTTTTGCGGCGGTGTGATGAGAGCGTGGCACTTGGCTGAGGGCTCGTGTTTGATAACAGCCCGTGGACTGAGCTGCAGTGTAGTAGTCCAAACGGGTCCTTCAAGGTCAGCACCCCCAGAAAGAAAGCACACAATGTGCAAGGTCACATTCTAGACTAAAAGCAATAAGTGCTTTATTGATAGAGAAAAAAACAACAAGCAGGCAGATGTGCAACCAACTGATTAATAATAAAATACATTTGTGAGAGAGAGGGACAGGGGGGAGGGTAGAGGGCAGAGAAGAGAAGACAGCTACCTCCTGACTGTATGTCCCTGTGTGTGTGTACTGTACAGTGTGTTTTGCAGCCAAACATTGATCCTGTAGTGGAACCTAAAAAATCTATTAGTGGTTAAAAAAAGAACAAAATGTGACAGATTGGTGCTGGTGGCAGTTTCCCGGGTGCACAGTCTCTCCCTTTCTCTTCACGCCCGAATCATTTCCTACCATTACTGCAGTGTGAGTGATTTGTAAAGTACAGTGTGAAAGTACAGTTTAAAAGAAGATCACAAACAACTGACTTCTCCTGTTTTGACAGTAATCTACATATCTCATCAGTATCATGTTTTATGACGGAGACAACAGTCACTGTAGGTTCCTTTTTTCCGTTCAGTCACTTTGTGAACAATGTGCCTTTTGTACCGCGCCTACTGCGCTATTATCTTTTTATGAAAATAAGCAGAGGGTATTGGACTGTCGTCATCTTTTATGTGCCTTTATCGCTCTTTCTCTCGTGCGCTCTCTGTCTCTTGTTCTCTCCGTTCCCTAACCTGGCAAACCTGCCAAGTGAGTAGAGCTCCAAAGTGGATAGGTTAGTGGCAGATTTAGATTTGAGGTGGGGAAAGCTAAGTCCCAGTCCCAGCCAAACCTGTTTCTTCAATACGACTCTGAGGGACATGAGAGCTGGGAGATTTCCATATGCTCTGCCACCCCCTTCCCCTCAGTGATCACCTACAATAGTACCCACCCCTCCCCTCTAGCTCCTTGGAAGTGTATACCAGCTTTTACAGCACGCTTTCTAAATCCCTTCTCTACATAAACTTCTCCTCAGATGTACCCACCCCTAAACCCCCATCTATCAACTAGTTGGCAGTGGCATTGTTTTTAATCATCAGAACCTCAAAATTATTATTATCGCTTCTGATGCGGCAATTAAAACTTCAGGTCAGAGGCACAACGAGCGGTGATCAGCAGCCGAGCTGAGAAGTTTTAATTAGACGATCAGAACCATTAATGCACAAAAAAAAGGTGTGCGCTGGGAAATTAACGGGAACGTCTTAATCAGGGTTAGCGACTCCGAAGAGGAGTCAAGTGAACAGAGAGCAAAAAACAAATCATTTCCGCACCACTGGGACAAAACTCAATTAAATATGCATGCGGAAAAATGGAAATTTCTCAGCATCGGCTGCACCGACTGTTGGAAAACTGTGGCAAAATCTCACGGCGGGGTCGGCGACCTGCTTATTGTTATTCTTGTGTAATAAAAATGAGAGAGGGGCCAGATGCTGGGGTCTGGGTGTCGTGGCGTAGTTGTCCATCAGTGGCTTTCCGCTTGACTTCCTTGCGGCTGCCGCAGCCTCTCTACCATGCAGGGGGGAGAGGGAGAAGAGGAAAACATTCTCTTCCTGCAAGCCGTAAATTTACAAAAATAAAAACATGGTAATTTTCAAGTGTGTCTGTGTATGTTTGCCTGTGTGGCTCAGTGATTTTTCTGAAACACACATGCACACACACTCTCTCACACATACATCTCCCTTGAGAGCCAGAGACACAAAAGGTTCAGTGAGCTACGCGCAGGGAGCTGCAGCCTTGTCGATTAATCTGCCAAAGGTTCATAAAGTTATAACTGGGCTTTTTTAAAGAGCTACAGCAACTCTCCGTTGCATATTGTAAAATAATCCTGAGCTAAACAGACATCTCCCAGACCCTGTTTGTATTAATTAACTCCTGATATTGCGGGGGGTTTGTCCCTGTGTCAGTCATGCTGGAACTCAGCAGGAATCTACAACAAGCCCTGTACCTGTGTTTGATTAGGTGAAGACATAAGCTTCAGTTTAAACAGGTAATATCCACCCTGCTTATATACAGACCCTCCTGTGTGCTCGCTCCATACAAACTGACAACACTGCAGGGAGTCGGTGTGTTTATGGTGCGGCTCTGCGCTCTGAATGAACAATAAAGTCAAGTTATTCAATTTTCTATATGTTGTATATGTGACTTCACATCTTCCATAAGATGATTATGCCTGTATTTTGGACATTAGCTGCCTCTTCTTGTATGTCAGAGAGAGGTAAAGCCGTGACCCTGCCACTCACAGCCGTTGTTAACTCCCACATCCTTTACCCGTAGCAGCCTTGATTACAGTCTGTGCACGTTCACACAAATAATGCACTTCCAACAGCGTTATTAGGATTTGAAACACCACTTGATTGGGCATGATATCATTCTGGCACACAAACAGAGACTCTGCATCAAAAACCAACAAGACCTGTGGGGCTTAGAGCTGTGGAAAAGTAAGCACGGAGGGCTAGACTCGAACACAAGCTGTGTCATCCAGCGCTGAGAAGAAACAGGACCCGAAAGAACTTTGATGCACTTATTTTTGACTGAAGATGAAAAAGAAGCTGACCTCTCCCAAATGTATTCAAAATAGTTTCTTGACTTTTTCCTCAGGTTTTGGCCTTATACAGACAGTAAATGGCGCTCCTTTGCGGCCCTGCACTGTTTCCAGTAAAAATAGTGTCACAGTTAACATAAGCAGTTGGAAAAATTAGTTTCAGCTGTTCAAATTCAGACCTGTCTATTTTTTTTCCAACTCCCAGTGCTTACTGAGGTGTCTCCTCCTTGACAATTAGCACACCAGGCTAAAACAGACTGTAAATAATGTCCGATGCATGTGACAGCGTTGTTTTTCTTTCTGATATTCATTAATAAGGCAGAATGCTTACTGGACTCTCAGGGAGGTGGGGGAGTAGGTCCCAGAGGGAAAAGTTGTTCTTTCATGTAGGTCCCCACTGATTTTATCTCATTGTACGCTATCATGCACACAAACGACTTGAGGTAAACAGCTTAGTGTTACCATAGCAATCCCTATTGTAAGCAATGGCAAAAAGCTGCTGTGGACAGAAACCCTCAGCATAAATAATAGTTTAGACAGCTTCCATAAACCATCGAACCATAGCATGTTCCTCCTCACGGGAAGCTCACAATATTAAATTTGTTTTAAATCATGCCCTACCTTTAAAAAGAAAACAATGAATATGTCTGATAATTCAGTTAGAGGCCTGCTAAGATACTCAACCGGTAGCACTTTGTCCTATACTCACGCTCCGTATTGTTAACAGAAAATCATACATAAATACTCACTAATGGAAAGAAACAACTGTATAGGGGTCATTTCCTACAAGGAGCCTGAGATTGCGATGCAAAGGAAATCGGTAGTTAAAGCATGAAATACTGAACGCAGTAAACAGAAAAAATGACCTTCACTGCAACACCCAAATGACCTCAATCTTCCTTTCTGAAAAAAAAAAGAAAAACTTGAAAATTTATGTCTTCCACTTCCTAATAGTTTTTCCAGCTGATTCCTTTTTTTTTTTTTTTCAAAAATTGCTGTCTCCTGAAAGGTGACCCTTTCACCCCCGCCTGCAATTGTCTAACACTAAATTGTACAGTAATGTGCCGCTGATATATGGCCCACTCAAAACTACATAATTCCTGAAGTCATTGTTTCAGGGAGGAAGTCGGCAATGTAAATACAGTAACTGAGAAAGCATGTGTGGCGAGCACGGGGGTGCATTGTCTGCTGGTGACGGGGTGATCTGTAAACTCCTTCAAATTGTATATCCTCTAATGATTCCACAGCTTTGCAAAAGAAAATGAAAACAGGATTTTATGTCGCACCGATGTGATTTACATAATGCTGGCAATGGCTCACACATGATTGTGCTTGGCTTTATGGCTGAGGGAAAATGAAGTGGCTCGCACTCATTGTTACAGAGAGCGAATTGAGTCTTTAAGATAGAACTTTGTTACGTCTGATATCACATTTTTTGTCTGCTGAAATGGTATGTCCGTAGCTCAGTATGGTGTATTATCTTAACCACAGTGTGGCTCAGTTAAGATTCAATACAACTTCACACACACATAAGAAATATATCTGCTCTTTAACTGTTTTCACAGAGCCTCAACTGACAAAGCTTTAAAATAAAAACAGAATACAAGTTAAAATGCTCGTCTGATCCCTGCCGATTCCACTGCTTTTTTTTATATATCATAAATACTGTGTTACTCACGGTCACCTCCTGCTCGCTTTTTGAAAGTTATTTACAACCTGATAAAGATCTGGCCTTGATTTTGAGTCTGGAAAATTGCTGTTGGAGGGTGAACTTTGGTGGCTCTGGAAATAAAGTGAAAGGTACCAGAGTGCATTTTCTGCCCTAAAAAGGCAGCTCTGGATATGGAATGCCACAGGCAGCTGTTCCTGCCTCATCAGAGGACATGTTATAAAGATAGCCCCACTTGGGTTGAAATAATGCCACCCATTCCTGCCCCAAAGCACACTCTATCATGGTCTATTGTTCAGAGAGGCCGCACTGAGGGGGGAAAAAAATGTTGAGACTGTGCAGCATGTCTTGTTAAGCAAAGATATGTAAAACACAGCTACTACAACATTTTTTGCTCGATGTGTCCATGTTGCTGTCTTGGTTAGATCAACAGTTAAAGACAGCAGAGGGTAGAAAGAGCTCATGTACACGGCTTATTATTTTCGCTTTAATAAAGTGAAACCAGCAACCTCCACAGAACCAGATATTGAGTCTAATCCCACTGAATAGCCAACATGAGAACACGGCTCCAAAAAGCCCAAAAGTGCTCAACGCATTCACTCCATATCCTGACAGCTTTAATGCTGAGCAGCCCCCCACTCAGTGGCAGGACCACAGCCTCTTGAGGTGAGAGTGAAGATAACATTTCACAGTGTCTCTATAGCGCTGTCATGTGAAGGATTATGTAGCCGTGTCTTTGCTGCTTGTAGTACCGTAGGGGGTCTGATACCTATCTGCCAGCGATTTTCAGCTCCCTGTGTTTTTTTTTTTCTCTCCTTTTTTTTTTTCCACCCGTGTTAAACTCTGAGCTGACCGAAGAGGTGTGACTTAGAAAGATATGTACAGTATCTCTGTGTGTCCTTCCAGTCTTGTGCCGTTATTGTTAAGTGCTTTTGGATGTTATAAATAGCAGCCATCACTCTTGTTCTATGTTGTTTTTCCATTGAGGTGTTTAAAATCAGTACAAGTTTATGACATGTAAAAAGCCAGTTCAAACTTTGTTTCTGGTCGTCGTGAAAGCATGCCGGGCACGCATTTAAAACACCTGCTTATTGGGTGAAAAGTGGAGTTATGTTTTGTTAAACTGCGACATAGATAATGTGGTATTGGACAAGTTTAAATAATCGCATATTTTTTTTGTTTTTGTTTTTGTTTCTCTCAGCTGAAAGGAGTTTATGCACTGAAACGACCTCAGGAAAATCCAAGATGGCCGCCAAAAGGAAAGGTGGCCTAAAACTCAACGCTATCTGTGCCAAGCTGAGCCGCCAGGTGGTGTTCGACAGCAGCTCCCAGAATGCAGAGGGAGACCAGAGTGTAGCAGACAACAGCGAGCGTGGCAGTTCCCACTACGATGACAATGAGACCAACTTCCCCGAGAGCCTGAGCCTAAGTCAGAGCCTAGAGGAAGACCAGAAGAGACGCGAGGCCATCGAGAAGTGGGTCAACGGCGAGTACGGCGATGAGCCGCCAGCTCCTGACGATGAGCAGGAGCATGAACTCAAAGTCAGCACTGACGAAGACGGCCCTCCAGAGGGTGTGTACATGGTCCAGCCCAAAGGCTGCAGTGATGACGAAGAGGAGGCCGAGCCAGCGGCGGGGTCTCAGGATGGCAGTTTCCGTGACAACAAAGAACCTGAAGACAAGGCTTCAAAAGATGACACCTACATGCCACCCAGCGAGGCCCAGAGTCGCCAAGCACCTTTCGCCTCTCCAGGTACATTTTGACTCTCTGTCCTCCAATCAGTGAGCCACACTCTGATTTAAACCTCGACCCTTTCACACATCTTAAACCAACTATTAAAGATACCTTTGCCCTTCAAATCATTCCACTCCATAGTATTACAGGGCAAAGGCTCAGACAGAGAGTGGGTGACATTGGCACATCCACATAAGCTTAAGTGTGCCCATTATTGGAAAGAGACACTCTAGAGTTACATTATGAATAGCCAGTGACATTATTACCCTAAAGACAGATACAACTGGCAGGCCAGAGGGGAAAACAGGAACTTGTCAGTGTGTGGTTCACTGTAAATTCATAAATGGAGTAGGCTTACAACGTAAGGCCGTTTATGCACTCTCTCAGCAGCTGTGGGCCAAGAGCGCATGGCAGGACCAGGCTAAGCTTCATATTACACCCAGGATTACATATTGAGTCTTTGATTTTCCCTAAGCTCACTAAACTTAGCCACTGCTTCAAGCTCCTCTATTACATGGAGTTGTAGTCTTGCCGTGGAGGAGTTCTGGGTTTTTTTCACAGTTGTCAAATCCAAGAGATGAATTGTCAGATACAGTCAGAAACAGGGAAGTTATATTGCAATGCCATATCACAGTTAACTATGTTATTATCTCTCACAAACAACAGGGGATTCATGTATTTGTTGTTAGCAGACATGGGCATGTTTTAATATATTCCTTAATGCTATATGCTCTTGTAAATGACTCATAATAACCCCTGTTTAATCATGACATGATGTTCCCTAGGTATAATTCACTGATTATCAAATAGATAAAGCTGGCAGAGACTTCCAACAGTCATTCTGAAGTGGCAATAGAGTGTGTCAACAGCACAAACAATCTTTTAAGAAAGTACCTTTTACGGTTATACACTTTGTGACCCTTGAAACTAGCGCATATGCACTATATGAGAGAGTGGCCTTTGTGTAGCAGAAGTTAAAACAGAGCTGTAAAAAGGGGCAAAAAAACATTGCTCGGTTACATGAATAGATAAAGCCTGTTTCACAGACACCCAGAGAAAAAAAAACAGCAATTTGCAGGCGAGACTGGTTGTTGCGGTACAAAAACAAGTTTTGTTTTGTGCTTGCTCACCTCAGTTTAACAGTTTTTTGGTCTTTCATCTAGGTTTAGGTATCTACCTCAGAGTCATGTACACATGCTTTTTTTGTTTTCACTAACTGCACGGCAGTAGATCTGGCCACATACAGAATTGGGGGCAGGGGCTTCTCAGAAAATGAAGCAGGTTTCATTTCAGAGGCAAATGAAAAAGGCTTTGTGGTTTTAATTAGTCATTTTGTGTTTATTTCATGGCCGTAAAAAAGCCTGTCTGTAAATATGTATTACTGTTGTGTAGCAGGCCTACACCTTTCCCTTCACTGGTTGCCTCACTACTTTACATCTCACAACAAAGCCAAAGTGTTTGAAGACTGCGGGGAGAGCGCACTGCATCAGTTGCAAATCTTGTCTTTAGAGTGTTTTTTTTTTTTTCAGAGTTGCTCTTTGTTGATTGTAACTAGGGCATCTATATTGCCACGTTTCTGCTCAGCTCACAATTAAAACATTTTTTCCGCTCGCTCGCTCTCTCTCTCTCTCTCTCTCTCTCTCGCCGCTGTCTTTCAAAGGCTGATGCGGAGTGCACGTAATTATGCATATAAACATAGTGGCTTAATTATCTCTCATAACATCAGTGACAATGTAATTAACAAACATTGCAAGATCAATGAGAGAAACTGCGACCTTCAAAACATTTAACTCCTCACATTGAGGCATCGTGCGGATTTCCTATCAGTGCAAAACCCCAGAATACTTTTCCTAGATAATTTAGATGTCGCATTAGAGCCCTCATAAGCCAGTCAATGGAAAAAACCAATGAATAAAAAAAACTATGAAAGCAATGACAGAGATGCTCATAGCGATGGATCAAACAGGCTTGACCATGACTTCCATTTGCAATTCTGGGTTCACTGTAAAAGGTTATTGTTCATTCCAAGCTGTTTCAAAGCACTCTCTATTTACTGCCTGTTAATTAACTAACCAAACAGCAAGCAAGTTTGAACCTCCGTACAGTTTTGTGTGTGTCAGATTAGTCCGAACAAATGCACATAATGTCATTTATTCAAAGCAACTCTTCATTAGGATACCACTGTCCATTTAAACAAAACACACTTAAACTAATTCACTAACATGAACACAAATTGCTTTTTAAATCTCCATTTAAATGATTGTTCCATATAAAAGAATCCCACCATTCAAAACTTTCCCCGACTGAACTCTGCTGAAAAACACTGCATGCTATTAAAAAAAAATATTTTTCACCAAATCGTTTACATTGTGCTTGAGTGGTTCAAAACTGACATCCTTTAGAGGGTATTCAAACACGGGGTTAGTCCATATATAGCCACTAGCATGCACCTTTATCATCAGCGACACCTCTGCCTCTCATTCCTGTGAGCAGGGAAGCTATGCCACACTGATGGCCATGTTTGGTCAGCCAAAAGAGATATAATACCCATCTGTTATCATATCGGGGAGGGAAAATGTGGCCTAATTGCCTCAAATATAGACGAGGCCGATGTCTGTCGTGTGTTGGATTTTGCTTGCCTGAAGTGTCAAGATTAGGCACCACTTCTTTGTAGATTTTCCAGTGACACCGGAGAGAGTGCAGAGGGACTTGTCAGCTGCGCTACCGAACAGAAGAGAAAAGGGAGGTTTATTTATTTCTTTTTAAATGGGTGTGCGGTAGCATTAGTGGTGGGGCCAATCTCACCTTAACCCATGCACCCGTACATAGTTTCCCACATGGTGTCACATTGCATCATTAAGAGGCAGCCAGATAGGGCTTGAGTAGAAAACTCATTTACATGGTGTTTTAGAAAGGTTATCTCCTGTCAGTCCCAGTCATAATCCTTTCAAGTCCAATCATTTGCCTTTCGTTGATAGCTCGTCACACGGCTCTGCTGATGAATAAAGAGACTCGACTAATTTTTGGAGAAGGTGATGATAATACCCTCAGCAAATAGAATATGGAAAAGGCATGCTCCCATGACACAAACCACTAGTCTCTCTGCAATAATTAGTAATTGACCCAACTGACCAACAGAAATTACAGGTATTTTCTTTAATTTAATACCTACTGCAATACGACAGGCATTCGCAATGAAGTTATTTACAGTCAATACATAATCAACGGTGACAGTTTCTAAATTAGTGTTTATTTTACCTTGCTCTTTGTAGATATCATTCCTCGCACAGTAAAGTGTAGTTACATTTTCTGACTGGGCAGGTCTGTCCTAACTTTAGAGCTATATGATATGCTGTGACCTGAGACGCCCTTATAAATACAGTAGCAATAAAACCCAACCAAGTTCCAAGCTTATCAACACGTAAATCAAATGAGAAGAATGTTCTGCCAAGTTGCACTTTGAAGTGACGTGTTCAAATGTCTTTCAAGTGATCTTTCATGACATTTACTATTATCAGTTTAACAGCTTTAGGAACAACAGACACATCAGTATAGAATAAGTTCAGCTGTTCTGTACCCAGCACTAGATGCTTGTATATGTCACTCTGTGGTTTCAGTACATGTGAAAACGTGGTAGATTTGTTAAAACGATCTGTAGCAAACACGCAGGTATTTCCTCTCAAATACCTGATCCATTTCTCTTAAATTTTTCATGCCCTTTCGATCCACCAGATACTCTTTCATACCAATCCACTGCACGGAGGAGCAACCCCAACACAGTGAATGGAAATTTAGGGATTATTTTACATGCTGCGCAGGAGATGTGAAAGGCAGGGCACAGCGACTGATTTAGCAATAACTGAGAAATCTGAGACAAGAGCTGAAATATTTGTGTATTAATTACCCGGGTGGTAGGTGGTGTTACCTCTCGCCGGCCCATATGTGCTCTGGTGATGTAAAAAGCAATAAAACTAATTTTTAAAAAAAGGTTTTGGACCCTGTTCCTGTACCGTTGCCAAGGACAAGTCAAGAGGGCCAAAGCTTTTACATGACCCAGGTGAAATTATCATCTGCTGCATTACTAGCATGTCTGTGTTCTGGTATCCTGCCTAACATGCAGACCTACACAACAGGAGATTTTTGGAGCTCAGTACACAAAAACTGTTTGAGAAGCTGCCTCACAAGTCCTCCCTCTCTATTTATTGTTCCTCTCTCACACACCCTCTCTCTGAACCTTTTCTCCTCTCTTTCCACGCTCTTCTTCTCTTCTCTTATGCAGAACTTTGTCCCTCCACTGCTTTCAGGCCCCATCATTTTTCCCTTTCCCCCACTCTCTGACCCCTTGCACTAACCTGGATGAAAGTTAATGGGCCAGAATTAATCTCCACATAATGCAATTAAACTATACATTGACTATATTTCGCCTATGTCCTTGGGGAAGTTGTCCAATTTAATGGACTCTTAAAATGAAAGTGATGTTTCAGTTCACAAATGTGTAAAAAGAGGAAAGGAGGGAAGGATTCGTTCTTTTCACTCTTGAAGGTGACACAATAATCATCTTATTTTCAACAAGATTAATGGGAGATTTTATGAGTTGCATTTAACATGTAATAATTTCTCAGATAGTAGTTAAAATTCTGTCGTTTTAATTTTCTGTGATTGTCTAGCATTAGTCATCATGTAAACATTTTTTGCGGGGAAATTGGCTGATAGTGTTACTCATTCCAAGAAGTGGTATCAGCAGTTTGTATCTAGAGCCTCCCCTATATATTTTTTTTCTCACATAAGGTCTCTTAATGTGGTCACTAAAATGTCACACTTTGAGATGTAGAATGTTTAATTTATTGGAGTTATTCTCTGATTAATTTATAATTAAAGAATTACTGTTATTGTGACAGTGTAACATAATCAAAAATGAAAAATCAGAATGGTTTGTTTGTTCAGTGTGTGTTTTAGCACAATCACCCGCAAATTCTGCAGGACCGTCTTATAGTGCAACCAAAACAGGAAGAGCAATGCCTCAGACTGCTTGTTTGTAGACACATGAATACACAGATATGTACAGAGGCTGTTGTAGCTTGCATTGCAGAATCACTTTTCCTGTTGTTAAATCTACTGCAGCTCTGAAATAGCAAGAATAACATAATCAAATCAGTTATATATAAATATAATTGATTTTTCACAGAAAAATAGATATAATAATAATAATAATGTAGCAGTAATGTAACAGCATATTTGCCTAAAATGTTAAGGTGAGAGAGCATTGGACAAAAATTAATTGGATAAAGCACATTCTCCACTTGTAAAATAAACTACTTTGGTAAATGGTAAATGGACTTGCATTTCTACTTTGCCAGATTAGTTCATTTGTAACTAATGTATTCAATGCCATTAAATGTCAAATATAGTCTATATTGCCCAATTCAGCTACAAAAGCATGGTGACAGTGTCACGCTCGTCAGGCAAGCATCAGTCAACATGTAATGAGAAAGAGACATTTGGTGGACTGAGTGGGTGAGTTTGGCCGCTGATTAACACGCCTTGAACCTTGGGTTAAGTTGGGTTCAGTTTCACTGCTCAAATAAAACAACAATTATACTAACATATGTTGTTTTCAGTAGACATACAGCAATGCCAGACACCACCAAAGAGGGACTCTGAACTCAATACGTTTTTAGAAAAATCTGACAGCATCTTAACCCGAAGCTCACCATTCTTTTTCTCTTTGCAGGAGAAGCATCTGCCCTGCGAGACTATGCAGCCAACACCATGAATGAATTTTTGGGAATGTTCGGTTATGATGACCAGCAGGTAAGGGATGAGCTGACCAAGAAGATCAGCTTTGAGAAGCTCAAAGCCGCTACCTCAGACCCCTCATCCCTCAGCAGTGAGGAGGCCTCACGGCGTGCCCGCTTCTCTAAGTACGAAGAGTACATTCGCAAGCTAAAAGCCGGCGAGACCTTACCTTGGCCCATGCATGCTTCCCCACCCAAACCAGACGACCTCAACTCAAAACTGGCCCAAGAAAAGAGCGCTACCATGCTCCAGACCTCTGCGTGCCTCCCAGGGGCCGAGGCACAGATCTACCCTTCCAGCCTGGACCACAAACCGCCAGGAGGACCTCAGCTGGGCACTTCCCAGCCACCAAATCCCTCTCACATCCAGAACATGGCATCTCGAGCCTCCAAGTACGACTTCTTTATCCAAAAGCTGAAGATGGGTGAAAGTCTACAGCAGCAGAATGGTAATGCTTACAAGCGACCATCCAAATATGACTTGGAAAATGTCAAGTTTCTGCACCTCTTCAAGCCTGGTGAGGGCAACCCTGACATGGGCGGTGCCATTGCCTTTAAGACTGGCAAAGTGGGCCGCCCTTCGAAGTATGACATCAGAACAATTCAGAAGCTAATGCCAGGAACTCCCGAGGCCTCACTGATGCCCAATGTCCTCGCAACAGCACCAGGGAACCCGGGAGCTCCCGGTGTCCCCACCGTAGGCGCAGCTGGAGCCAGCATCGCTCCAGGGCTCACAATGGACCAGGCGGGTCACCTAAGCTTCAACACCTCTGACTACCTGAAGTCCAGCTTTTCCAAGACTGACTCCATCACCACGGGCACTGTTTCCTCTGTTAAGTAAGTCTTTCAAGCTTTTAATCTGCAACAAAATACAAATACAGATAGATTTATATACATTAGTTTTATACCAAAAGGAATTGTGTAAACTTAAAAGCAGGTCACTTAATATATCATGTGGTTGTAGTTACACAGGAAGGAGAAGATTTTAGAGTTAAAAGTATGTTAGATTTCTTATATTTGGTGCAGATTGTATTCAGTTTTTTAGGTGGAGCGGTGACAAAAGTCAAAATGGTGCAGCCAAAAATGGGCGTGGCCTTTATGAAAAAATATGTCTTTGATCAAAGAATCAAGAAAATCTAAATGTTCGTATATTTCAGTTCAGCAGGATTGAGCGGAAAAGTATTGTGCTACATATTGTAACATGGTGGCACAATACTCACCAAAACAAATGTTTTATTTCCTTGTCTATGACCAAACTTCTCACTAAATGTAATGCAATAACAAAAATATTGTGTGAGTTACTGCATCAGTTATTTACACTACATCAATTGAAACATCATGAGAATGAGCTAATAAATTGCATAACTTGTCATTAAAATTTTACTTTAAAGTTTACTGGTGAATTAAAAAGACTCCAGTGGAACACCTTGGAGGTAATGTGAATCTCACATACACTTAACTGCTACTGTGAGTCAGTTAGCCTAACGCAAAGGTAATTGCTACCTCCACAGCAGCCAACAGGAATGTAGTGTGAAATAGCGCACAGTGCCCAATAGATCCACGACATGATGAGTTGCGAAGGCACATGAAGTGTTTACTCGCTGTAGCACTCCGTGGAGACTGATTTAGCACAGTCATCGCAAAGTGACTGACTTCTTTCGTTTGGCTAGGGTGTAACAACTCTCCCTTTAATTACTTTGGAGCCATGACTAACCTCCCGGCGAGTCACAGGGGCCGAATCTGCACTGCCTGACGAGTGCACTTTAAAGGAAGCAAACGAGGGGTTTGGGGAGCTAGCCTACAGTCGTGTGCACTACCAGTAGGAAACAGCTCCCACAGTCTGTTTGATTGGTTTTGACCTTGTCTCTAGTTAGTCAAGACCTATCAAAGACACTGTTCAAGAGCCCTCAGGCACCTCTCCCTCAGGCTTTGGCCTTTGTCAGGTTGGGGCTCAGTGGTGCTGCAAGCTTGGCTAACTGACCCAGTCTGGTGCTTGTATACACGGAGTGAGGGGGTGCTAGGGAGAATGTCTGGCAGCGCATCCTCCCCTCTGGGCCAGATTAACCTCAGGTCATCCCCCGTGTGGAACTGCTCACATGGAGCTAAATGCCATCTCTGAAAGGGAGCAAGCAGAACCAATACTGTATTATAACTGTCATTCTACAGACAGTACCGATACCTGCTTCACATCACAGGTGGCACAAAGTACACAGCATCCCTCAGCATGCCTCTGTAATGTTGTAAGATCCTCTTGATTTCCCTTTTTTGAACTGAATCTTATTGAGTTGAAGCTGGTACTAAGTCGATTAGCTTGATCTGTATGCATTTGAAGCTGCAGCGTTGCCTTACATCTTTGTTGGAACTGAGTCCAGACTGATTGGAGACAACCTGACATCAGTATTAGAGCCAAGGCCCTTAGAGATTATCAGAAAAGACCTTTTCAGAGCTTTTCTTCCACATCCCCATTATCCAGTTTTGCATATGAGCACTCTCCAAAATACCCCCATAAAAGATTAATGTCCCTTTGCTCCTGCATTTTGCCTTTCATTGGTTGGGAGCCCATGCATCAAAGTGTGCGCCTTCTATCCCTGATTCATACGGCACATGAAAACGCTGTTGTGCCACAAGAAAATGTATATTGATAGTCCAAAGTTTGGGAGCGGCTTGTAAGTAAATATTGTGTCAGTTTGTTTTTATTAACAACAGGCAGCCCAACCTCACCATTAATCCTGTCCCTTTTGTGTTTGCTGTTGCATTAGGAATGGCCTGCCACCAGATAAACCCGCCAGCGATGACATCAACCTCTACCAGAAATATATTGCCAGGTATGCAAATCCCTCACTGTGCTTCCCAATGAAAAAATATACCCAAAACAGAGCGAACCTTTTTTTTTATCCTCTGATGTTGTGTGTTTTATTCAGTGATGTAACTAGATCGTAGATGGGTATGAAAGTGTTCTGTGTGCAGTAAATTGATTAAGAAAAGACTGAAATTTATGTGCTGAAGGGAAGTCGAGGGATGAGGGGTAATGAAAGTGAAATGGTTTGATGGTAGCTTACTGTAACTGGTTGAATAAATACTTGTGGTGTGTATAGCACTAAAACATTGAGGAGCACATAATTCTGTGCAACTGTGTACTGTTAGCTGTTAACTGACACAGAGAGGATATAAGCCTGGGCCAGGTTCTTCTTGAGTTTTGCCCTTTATTGTTGAACACACGAGGAACTGACTGATCTAAAAAGTCTGTCATTCACACCAACAAAGACAAAAGCATCAGGGGAGGGGAGGTGTCTTGGGTTTCAATGGACACAGAACAATGTCTCCCATTCTGGATTCATTTTGAGCCGACACTAGAAAGGTGATTATCACTTGTTTGTTTATTCCATTTAAAAAGAGAGAAAAACAGCATTTGAAAAGCCAAAGTGGCTTTGGCGTTAATGATTACTTCTCCAAGCCATAACATGAAGGGCACAAATCAAAGCCTTGGCACTGACAGACACACACACACACATACACACTCGTCCTCTTCTGCGCACACATACACATGCACACAAAACCCCTTCCTTGGACTGATTACATTTTGCAAGAAGATTTAATTAAGGAATTTTTAATGAGGCTTCTGCTGGCACTGCCAAGAACTGTTTTGATATTTGCGCTGCATAATGCATAAAATTTGTCTAAACATCTCGGCAGTTGATGCACGGGGAGGCTGCAGATAAGCCCAGATACAGTTTCAATTTCCGTGTTGGGGTTGGGAAAAAAAGAGAAAGGATAGAAGAGGAGGGAGGAAAAAAAAATGGAAAAGGAGGGCTCATAAAAAGGGCAAATGTAGCACCGAGAGGGGAGGTAGAAGCGGGGGAGGGTCCTCTTTGGAGCTGGGGCTAATGAGTGCACACTAATACTAAAAACCAGCTTTGTAAACATGTTCATGTTCAATCCGTGTGAAAAGAGAAAAAAAAGTTCTTCATCTCCTCACCAGTCTATAGTTTGATGTTTTAAAGAGCTTCCCTCGTACTGTTTAGTTGCAGTTTTCACTCTTTAAATGCTTTCATGCACCCACTATTGCCTCGGCACTTTGATCTGTGTATCTCTATTGTAACTGGAGATGCGCTGCAATCTCTGTATCGTGGCGATATTAATATTTAATCTGCTGCTGAATAGCAGCGGCCCATTAGGCCCCCTGACGCGGCAAGTGGGAATTGTCCAGAGGCAAAGTGATACAGCTGGGCAATGAGCAGAGGGGTGGGCCACAGTCTCCAGGGGATGGGGGGGCTTTGTGTGTTCATAAGTGTAAATGTGTGCGTATATATATGAAAAAAGACTATAGAAAACTCTAATGGTTGGGACATATGTTGGCTTTATTGTGTGCATGCACGCAGTCGGACTTCTGGTTTTGTCTTCTCTAAAAGAGCCATCAAACCTCCCAAAGCCCCTCCACCTCCGTCACCATTTTCCAGACACACACACAGACACACACACACTCAAGCAGCCAACTTAAAAAGAGTAGTGGATATGCCGTTCAATTAGCTTAATGAACTCAGCAAAGTGATCTGTAAATGCAGCTCTGGGATAATCCTAACAAGGAAAAAACCGAAAGAGAGATGGAAAAAATATTACTTAGCCCCCTTTTCCCCCTCTCCTCTGCGCTAGCAGATGGAGTTCTTGGCAGCAGCAGTGCAAATGTTTATTTGTGTGTTTTCACTGGTAATTGGAGGATTTTAACAGTCATCATCGTCAGGCTTATAATCACCACCGTAAAAGTGGCTGTACACTGTAGCAAGCAGCAGCCTTTTTTTTTTAAACTAGCACCAGACCAAAATTTGTTTTTTGGATTCCAGATGAGAGAGTGAAAGGAGTTTGGGAGGAAACGTAGACAGAGTTGTTCCTACATCTCAAGATACTTGACCCTTTTCCTCACGGAGTAAAACTGTGGTTAACCTGAAAGAACTGTGCATTGATTTGACAAGGGTTTTCACAGCGTCGAGAAATAAAGTAGTCACGGGGTTCCCGATCCTTGAGTCGGTGTGTGTATGCGTGTCGAGTGGAAAGGGTTTCAGTGTAATAAGTGTCTCTTACGGCTGCTTTGGAAATAAATGGAGCTAATTTGGCTGAAATTGGTGTGACAGACGGGTAAATTGTTGCAGCAGTGTGGAAGGCAGAAGTCAGTCTGAGGGTGTGAGCTGCGTTACTTTGAAGGTGAGACGAGCATAATGCCTTTGAAAACACCTTCACCTGTTTCATTTTGTGCCGTTCGTGGTATTCCAAATAATTTCTTCACTAATCATTCTTGATTTGCTGTTGATAATGTTATCTTTCCCAGCTTCTTATCATTCAGCTTTTTCATCCCTGTGACTGTTCTGTATGCGATAAGCTCTGATGTGTTCCCGCGTCGTTTTAATTCACTGCTCTGTTGAAATGTTTCCTACAACTGGGTTTTCAGGTTCTCTGGAAGTCAGCACTGTGGACACGTGCACTGTGCCTACCAGTACAGAGAACATTACCACTGCATGGACCCTGAGTGTAACTACCAGGTGAGCGTGAGTATTTCATCACTTTTTTGAGCACCATCCAAATACAAATTCTACATTTTCTTCTGTATCCTGCAAACTTTAGTAAAACCGAGTTGCCTCACAGTTCATATTCTCACACAATAAGAAAATTAGGACAAAGGTAATTTTCAAGTGCCACCTTCACTTGTTAAACTAGTCGGCACTTAAGCTTTATTGTTTCTTTATGGTTAGCTTAGGCGACGTAAAGCTGAGCATCTTTTTCTTCAGGACTCAACAAAGAGGTGATCCTAGGAAAGACAAACATTGCATTGTGTCACCTTTTTGCCGTCACACCCTGCCAAAGTGTACTTAGATGAGAAGTTTGTTGGCCTTTGGTTTCCAGAACAGGCTATGGGTGTTTACATCCGTTCAGTTTGCAGGCGTTTTCCCGGCACAGTTGGTCTTTGACAGTTGGCCTTTTATCACAAGGGTTAATTGTAAATATGCTTGAAATATGCCTCTTTTTTATTTATGTGTTCTTTTTTTCTGAAGACATCTGCCAGTGACTGGGGGCCTGCCTTTAATCCCCCTTCACGTTATTAATCTTGTCCTGGTCCCAGGAGTTGTCATGTATGGCACAGGAAGAAAAAACACAGAGCAGATCATAAGACAGGCCTTGTGTTTGCTGTAGCATATGGCCTGAGAGAGTTAGACAAACACAGGAAGATTTGTCAAAGATGTCAAAAATCCATGCGCAGCTAGAGCTCTGTGTGTTTTCCTTCCTTTTGCTAACAATTTTCTGAATTAAGCCATCTTCAGCTGTAATCTCCTTTGTCTGCTCCTGATCAAGAGAGATTACCGCTCGATAAATATTGTTTATGTGGTGAAAAGCATTTACAGATCCGAGCTTTCATTTTCTGCATGAATCCCACTTCACAGTCTGATGGGACACATTCTTGGAGGAATACAAAGGAAAATCATTTCATGTCATTATTTAGAGTGTTAGTTCAGGTTATCATGGCAATTTCCACGGTCAGGTCCACATTTCTCTGTTGCTTTTGCGTTGCGTGGAAACACAGATATGCTCTGGAAGCCAGCTCTCGGGGATGTCAATACCCTGAAAAAAACAAGCAGGCAGTGATGAGCAGCCCCTTTCGAAGCGATAACTCATGAAATGTTACATGACACACTCTCCTGGAATATTATCCCACTGCCAGCCTCTGGGCGATTGGCTGAGTCTTAACATTCTCCTTTCATGGGCTTGTACATGAGGGAGAGTGTGCATCTTGCCACACTAGTGGGAATCCTAAAATAAATGTAGCAAGTGGCTTCCAACCTTCATCACCACTCAACTGAAAATGAGATCTTTTTCCCAGTCAGCTCTCTCCGTGGCCTATTTTGGACAGCTTGATGGATCGAATGTACCATGACCGCAGCTCAACTTATCTTCCGGTCATAATTAACCATTGGATAACAGAAACCCCAGATCTGAGCTCCAGATTTTTCTGGAAAATTGTTCAAAAAGTGGTGAATTCTAAGCCACCATCAATTAGATTAAAAATCCCAATGAAGTGTTTGCTCCTACAGGAGTCAAACATCTCAGAAATATGCATTGGGAAACAGGCCAAGAGCGAGGGAACGAACAGCTGTGTGAGATCTTAGCTTTTTACTTGTGCGCAAGTGGAACACATGACACAAAGCAATTACCCTACTTTGTACAGCAATTAGTTGCTTTTTAGAATAGTTCTTTCTGATGTTTTTCCCTCAACTGGAGATAAATATGGATTGAGGACAGAACTGTCTCATTGATTTGCGCTTCTCCCGTTACAGTTTCTGTAACATCAGCTTAAGCCCAATTACAGCAGATTTGGTTGCTGCAGGTCTCTGTGGAGTGACTTTTCTGTTTCCCCTTCCCTATTCCTCGGAGTGGGAGGGATTTTATTTATTTATTTAATTATTTTGTAATTTTAGAAGGCGGGCCTCTTAGCATATTCACTCATCGTTACAGGCGCAGCCTTCACCAAAAGCGAGTGTTAATGCTTTAATTAAAACTGGAATCATATCTCAGCGAATTGAAAGGGAAAACGTTTTTTGGTTGGCTTGTTTGTTTGTTTGTTTCTGTTGTCTTCTGTTTTCCCCTGTGCACGTCTGAGAAACCATCTGCATGGAACATAATTTTTCCAGAGCAAGAAACATCAGAACTGTGATCTTGCATGTCAATTGATTTATCTTAATTAAAAAAATACATTTTGGTGGAAGAGAAAACATAATGCAGAGACAGTCGGTGTATGGGGAACATACTTCACATTCCATGTGGAAGCTTCTCCTGAGCTCAGAAAGTCCCAGAGCCTTTGGTGCTGCATTTGGATAGGACACAACTTTTGAGACATGCAAAGTAAATCAATAACCACAGAACTCGTCATCTTTAAAGGCATCCTGGCCCTCTCCATTGCAGTGTGCACAGCCTCGCTCAACTGCCAATTGGCTCCTGCATGTTGCAGCTGCTGCTTCCACAGAGATAAAGTGACTTGTTGCAGATTCTGTGACTGGTTTAAATAAACACCAACCTGTTGCCGTTTATTTTTCCCCCTCCCCTTTTGCAGAGGTTTACCAGTAAGCAGGATGTAATCAGGCACTACAACATGCACAAGAAGAGGGACAACTCCCTGCAGCATGGCTTCATGCGCTTCAGCCCTCTGGACGACTGCAGTGTCTACTACCATGGCTGCCACCTCAATGGAAAAAGCACCCATTACCACTGCATGCAGGTACACTACGCAGACTCACACCTCTTCCTCTGCCTACACACGTACCCACAATAAACCCACAAATATGTACAGTAGACATGCATGCACACGGAAGCAGAAAAAATATCTGCAAATACAGCCACACGTGTTTATCACATACAGTACAAACAACACACACTCACTAATGCTGATCAAAAATAATAATGTTTGAGATAAATGCATAATTCATCATTCAATTTACTTTCCAGGGCCACAAAACACTTGTCAGTAAATTGGATCACACACAGTCCATACAGGGCCTAAAGCCTGGTTCTGTGTCCAATGAGAGCCTTAAAACAACTTTTTGTAGCAGTGGCATCATTTCAGGACAATATTAAACAACATATAGCAGGTAAAAAATGAGCATTGTGATGTAGATAATGTCCAGATCAGGAAAAGCAGGCCACTTATAAGACATACACGACTTCAGGATGTGTGAGAGTCACACAGTTTCACCTACATCTGTGGCCTGGAAGACTTTTTTTCATTTGCGCCAAGTGTCTTTAGCTGGTGTGTGTCTTAAAGTAAATAAAAGAAAATTGAAAAAGGGCAAATACATGTGAGGTTGCTGGTGCTTTTCCCCTCCTCTTCACTCTCTCGCTCCTTAATTGGCATGGATAAAATTCAGTTAGGTGTTTATATAAACTACACATTTTTCATCTTTTAGTACCAAGCAGCCAGTTGAAGATAATTCCCCCTTCTGGATTTGTTTAATTTTTTTTACATCTGCTTATTTTCAACGTGTCATTGTGCTGAGAGCTTTCTCGCCAGCAGGGCAGCAGCGCAGCGGAGGATGGCTTGAGATATATTCTTTTTTAAACCCCTCTAACGGCGTAATTGTTATTAGGACATTTCAGCCCTTGTTTTAACAGTCCCTGAGAACCTGCAGATGTTGGCATGGGCTCTCTTGAATTTAGGGGGAAAAAAAACAGAGTGGCATTTTTTTCATTGTTTGACTCAATATGGAGAAGTTACCCGGTTTGTGCGGGTGAAAAGTGCCAGCGATGATATACAATTGCTGCTTTTAATTCAAACATTACCTGTTTTTTTCCCCCCTCTGTTGGCTCTGAGGACTCCTGAGTACCAGAACATTTTAAACTAAAGACCAAGACAGTCATCTTTCTCCTGTCTGCTTTCCTCTGCCCCCTCCAACTTTGAAATTTGTTCTCAGAGTTACAGTAAGTTCGTGGTGACTGCATCGTCACCCTTCAAATATGATTTTCATTTTCTAAAAGGCAGCTTTGCCAGGAAGGTACTCTAGTTTCAGCTGCCTGCTGTGACCACTGCCTCTTTCACTCACTTTTTTTCTTATTTTCCATTTGTCACTATGACATGATTGTTTCCAATTCGAGGGTTTGACTTGAAACTTAAGTCGCTCTGGTGTGCATCACCACAAATTAAATTGTGAACGTGTGAAAACAACATTCTTCCACTCATTTCTAGGCCACTAGCATCTTCTTAACCACACCGAGCTGTCGTCTGTGTAGCTTGTGTAGTATCACATCTTTTTAAAGCACGGTGTTTTAGCTTTTTTCAAACCATTCTTGCAAACTGAAACTCTCATGTCTGCTGCGGGCCCAGATCTTGTCGTTTGATTGCCATGCTCTGTCTCTGCTTTGCAGGTGGGCTGCAGCAAGGTGTACACTAGCACCTCAGATGTCATGACCCATGAAAACTTCCATAAAAAGAACGCCCAGCTGATCAACGATGGCTTCCAGAGATTTCGTGCAACTGAGGACTGTGGCACAGTCGGTTGTCAATTCTACGGGCAGAAGACTACACACTTCCACTGCAGGTGAACAGGCTTAATGTAGTGGATGTTTCTCCACATGATTTTCTTTTTTTACATTTATAAACTCTACATTAAGCATAAATGTGTTCAAAAAAACTTCATTTATATATTCATCATTTTAAAATGAAAAATACTAGAATGGAAATGGAAAATACTCACTGTTGCTTCAGAGGCCCAGCAGTCAGCATGAAAAAACCAATAGATCAGCAGCAGAAAAAACAAATATCGTCACATTCTTTGCTGAATAACAAATAAATGATAGGCAGCACAAGTGACATCACAACTAATGGCTCCCCCATTTCTTGGGCTGCAACATTAGTATTTTATATTACAGTCACATTTAGAAGGAAATAGAAAACGAAAGACACAATAAGTATATAGAATATGTATATATAAAAATAGAATATTTCTTTTATTGAAGTGCATTTAGATTCATAAGTTTGCATCAAGCTCTTATTTTGAAGAGCATGCGCCCCAACTATTATCAATGGGTATAGAGAATCACTCAGTTGATTCAGACTCCCTCCCTGGAATGTATCCCTCTGGCAAAGGTTGCAGGTGGCAACGTGTCAATGAGCTGCTGCTGTGTTACTGAACCGCCTCAGTTATCATTCCTCTATTGTGAAGTATTTGAATCATGTGGACCCTCTCAATGACTCCCAGCAGCACTGAGGTAGCTTTGTAACAGAGCATCGTAGCTAATCATGTTTTCCCTTCATTTTTCATTGTTTTTCCAGGCGCCCAGGCTGCACATTCACCTTCAAGAACAAGTGTGACATTGAGAAGCACAAGAGCTACCACATCAAGGATGACGCCTATGCCAAAGATGGCTTCAAGAAGTTCTACAAGTATGAGGAGTGCAAGTATGAGGGCTGCGTGTACAGCAAAGCCACCAATCACTTCCACTGCATCCGCTCAGGCTGCGGCTTCACCTTTACCTCCACCAGCCAGATGACCTCCCACAAGCGCAAACATGAGCGCCGGCACATCCGCTCCTCTGGTGTCATGGGCCTCTCCTCCACTTTCCTGGCGCCGAAGGATGAGCAAGAGGAATCGAGCAATGATGACCTGATGGACTTCTCGACCATCAGCAGCAAGAACTCCAGCCTGAGTGCCTCGCCGACGACCCAGCAGTCCACCACTGTATCGCACCTGTTGGTCACGCCAACCACAGCTGTCTCCTCCTCTCCATCAGGCCACACCCTAAAATCTGCACCCTCACTGTCCAGTGCAGGCCAGCGCATGTCCAGCCTGCTGTCCCAGGCCCTGCCCAGCAACATGCCGGTGGCCCTGGCTCTTTCCAACAGCGCTCTGGCCGCCTCCAACCCATTCTTCCCCCTAATGCCTAGGCTGCCTCTACAACCACCTCCGCCAGCCGCTAGCCTGATATCAGCCGTATCTTCTGGGGCCCACTCCATGCCCACCGACTCACTGACCCAAGGTTGCTCCACAGCAGGGGCAGACGGAGCCATGGCGTCCACCCCAACCTCCTTTGCCACCGCCTCCATCATGGAGAAGATCTCGGCGAGCAAAGGTCTGATATCACCCATGATGGCCAGACTGGCAGCTGCTGCCCTGAAGCCTTCCAACAACCCAGATATAGGTCAGTCACTTCACAAATTGTCTTCAATGTGCATTATTTGTGTGGATACTTAAATTGTGAAAAATGGGCAATTCGTGCTTAAAGAGTAAAACTAAAACCTCCATTTAATACATTTATGTTATGAACTGGTGGTCAGATAAAACAAGCATTTTGATGCCTATTAATCGTTTAATCTAAAAATAACTCAAAAGAAATCATTAATAAGACAGGCCTGTTACAGGGTTTACGTTTGGGGTGAAAAGTTGTTAGTCATATGACAAACTAAAAGCTTATGACTCCACTTGTCCTTCATAGCCTTCATACTTTTTTTGCCAGTGCAGTTGTGAAATAAATCTTAAACTGCATTCATAATGTGCTTTTAAAAGTCTTACATTTAACTTGTCGAAACCTGCAGAAACTCCATGAAATCTTTTCCCTCTTGATTAATGCTATAACTGAACCAGTTTAACACACTTTATTTAGAATTATCGCAAGTTATAAACACGTTAATAAATTGGTAATCAACTGTAAAGGTTAAGTTTGCTTGCTACTCTGTTTAGAGACAGAAGTATTGGAATTTATGACAAACTGTAACCTTTTGAGCTATGTCAGAGTCCAAAGAGAATATACTGCATGCATAGTAAAAGCCACATCCTTTTTTCTGTGCGTGGACGCTCCACTACAGCCAGAGAAGAGAAAGTGCACTCAAAGGTCATTTCTATCACTATCCCACAGTGGAGAGAAAAGGCAGAAAAACTGCTGCTTTCAGGCTTAAAGGGACATACCGGAGGCATAGTCCTCTGCTCTGGGCTTGTTATTGTGTTGATCGTTTGTTAGATACCCACAATCCATTTGGAGATAAATGCGCTGACAGGGGAGAGTAGAGCCTGTAAAAGTCTCTTATGATGTTCAGAGTGGGGGCTCCTGGGGCTTGTGTCGAACATGTTTCCTCATCATTGGTCTCTTATCTATGTCTGCGCCCGTTCCAAGCAAATGGAGGTGGAATGAAATTAAGTTCAGAAATTGCGAGAACAAAAAATGTTGTTTTTTTTTTCTTTTTTTTTCTGTATCCTCTATGCAAACTGATAAAAAAACAGAAATCACTCAGGCAGAAATGACTCAATGCACCAGAGCTGAGAAAGAGGCTTTTTTTTTTCACTGATACAAGAACTCCGACACACTTGCATGCATCAACAAAGACACACTTTTTGAATTTCTAGAAACCTTCTGTTCCCACAAAAACATGTCAATATCTGTTTAGCATAAACACAATTCACATAAATTTTGGAGGTAATTGCCTTGTCTTTGTTTATCATATTGCTCTCAACAAAGCTTCTGAAAAATGAAAATGAAGTTAAAGCATTAAATTGATAATGCACTGCAGAGCACAGTCTTGCATTCAGTAGCAGCGGGGCCTCCTGTGCTGAGCCTGAGCAGGTGGGGTGCGGATTGTAAATGGGGCTGCTAGGGGGAGCATCTCCGGATGTTGGGACTGGGAAGGATTACAATTCCTGGTGGTGTTCCCGGAGCAGGACAGGCCCTGGGAGAGAGCTGGGGCAGCTGCTCCGGGGAGCCGAGCTGAGCCCAGGCTGTCAGGCTGAGCTCCACCTCTGGGCTTCCAGCAGGTAGTCTACACACTGGGAAGGCCCCCACTGAGGGTGGGGCCTCCACAGATGGTGCCTTCACCACCCCTCTGGTTTGTCTCACTGAGAGGCTGCATCTCAGATCTCTCTGCCGGATAACAAAGCTCCCCGATCTCAAGCACACACTTTATCGTAAAGTTGTGTGCACATACAGGATGGAGGGGTAGCTGCAGTTTTGTTTCTCATATTTGCTTTATAAAATGTGTGAACAGGACATTTGGGGCTAAAAAGAGGAGGAAGTGGTTTGTGCTTCTCTGTCGAAAAGGTGTGAAAAAAGTCACAGTGTTTGTGGCTATTTTTCACAGTGTTTATTTTTTCATTGGGGTTGTGAAACTGCAACTCTGTTGTGGTGAATTGTGCATTTTTCCTGTTTCTGCTTTCAGTATTTTCTCAGTATTCTTTCTTTTTTTTTTCTATTAATGTTCCGCTCTAATTTACCCCTAAGTGTTTTTTCCCAGAGATTCGAGCATCTGAAGGGTTTACTAATTAGACACACAGTACAAATGATCTTTCACAAGCTCTGTATCTTATCCGGAGTAATTACATGGTGCTACATTATTCCTGGATAATTTCCAGAAAGAAGCTGCTTTGAGTCAAACTCATTTGTTCTCCTTCTTTGGGAAGTAGATAGAAAATTATAACTGCATGATGTGCAGCAGAATAAGAGACTTTAACTGTATTATCCACCTTAAACAGTCAATTTATCCTCTGATATAGTAAAGGAATGCTTTAATCTGCCTGATGATCATATGTAGATCATATATGAGTGGCTGCTCTTGATATAATGTGCTCTCATTTGGTCTGAGTGTTGATTTAATTGTCAATGACAAGGCAGGATGTGTCTGGCTAGTTAATTTTGGGTGTACTCTTATCAAGTCGTGGGGGAAGGGAGGATGGAGTCTTGGTTAGCATTCGGCGACCTCAAACCAGACGCAAAATTGTTTGACTGCTGTTTTCCTTTAGCCCCAACCCACCTCCAGCCCCTCCAACCTCAGCCATTGTCAAACTGAACTGACACTGACACTTCCCCATCTCCTAGCTTTCAGCTGACAAGGCCCAAGACTGGCTTTTCCACTCCTATTCTGCCTGATATGTCTCTGGGTCATCTTGTAGCAGGGGGAACTCTGCTCAGTTTCCCCCTTACGTAGGCTCGTCTTGTTTTCTCCCCAGCAAGAAAACGGAGAGGGGCCTCACCAGGCTGAGGGCCAAGGGCACACACTTGGTTGCCCATGACCTTGCCTGTCACTATCCCTCAGCACCAGTCTCTATTTCTAAACAACAGATTCCTCACCAAACCAATCATGGCCGCTGGTGCTCTTCAGTCTTACAGTGTCTGAGGGGTCACCCCTCCCACTCACATATTTTTTTTAAAAATAAAACGCCACTTATTGTCTTCCAAAAGCCCCGCTTTCTCTCTGTAGCCCCAGGACAAATTAATATTTCAATCCCTCGGGGATGGGGGAGCAGGGGCAGAATTCACCTTCCTGTCAGCATTTTTCCACCACGTCATCCCCTCGTCTTTATTTATTTCATTTAAGCGCTCCTGTCCTCGCTCACGGCATCCACTGAATACCTATTTGGAGGAGAATGTGATCGAGAGGTCATGCTATTTGAACCAATCTGATTGGCTGTCAGCTCCAATCTGACCGACATAGCACCCCTGTTCCTTGTGGGTATGCTCAGTGGCATTGGCTGCCGTCCGTTGTCAGGCCAACGCGGAGCCTGGGAAGGTGGGAAGGGAGTAGGGGGGAGGGGGGAGGGGTGGCCAATCTGAGACTGCCACTTTCCCTCAGCATTAGCATCTCACTTAATGACCAGTTAAGAGGCAGCCTGGCAAATGAGTTGTGACAAGTGCTGCAGAAAAAGGAGTCTTTTTCCCTCATATCTCCCGCCTCTCAATCACCATTTAAAAGGCTTGACGGCCTGACATAATTTTGCAATAATTATCACTCGGAGTATTCTTTTCGGGCCAGGACAGAAGTCAGATTGGATCTCGTCATAGGATAATAATGCTGACCAACAATAACTTTGTTGTCTCTTCTCTCCTCTGCGTCTCTGTCTTCATCCTCAGGGAACGGGCAGCCGGCTTCAGCCAGCCAGTTCAGTCTGGTTCAAGTGAAGCAGGAGCCAGTGGATGCCACTTCTGGGGCCTCCCAAGACTCCACGCAGGAACACAGCCTGGACCTGAGCAAAAAAGACCACAGGTACACAGCTGCATGGTACACAGAGGGTTAATTCTATATGGAAAATGTTGGTTCTTGTAGTAAATTCACCTAATGTATTCACAAAATAAATCAACACATAAATAAGGTTTCTCAGGTTGATTGATGATTTCTACATTCTTGGCAGCCAGGGTTATATTCACAATTATTTATCAAAAATATCTCATTACATGTGCATACAATTATAAAATCCACAACATATTACTCCCTGTTTTTTTGAGAGAGGGATGTTTATATAAACCTTCAGCTCCAATTTTCCCTCCAACTCACTGTAGATCTTATTTCTTAAGAAGACAGCATTTTTCTTCTTCATTATACAGGCACACCTTGTGTGATAAATAGTAATATTTACTGTTCTCATGCAAATCTTGACTAAACATTGTTCATTTTCCTTGTTCCAGTAATGAATCAAACGGACACCCTGTACCAGGGAATACATCTCTTTTATCCTCGCTTATGAATAAGGTAAGATCCATCCATCAAACGCCTTTCATCCAAAGACAAATTAGCGGGACACGGAGGGGCCTGTTTGTTTTTTAATGTTTCACCGCTAATAAGATGAGTTTGTATCATTTAAATTTTCCAGCCATTTTTCATACAGTGTAATTTTCACTGCACCTCTCACAAATTAATATAATGAAGCAGTAGCTGGGTGCCATGCCAGATATATAGAGATGTTTGTTTTTTGATGAGCTGTTTAGAACTCACCGTCCATTTTTTCTCCTCCTTTATACTTTTTCTTCCCCCGCCTCTCTCTACATTTATTTATAGAGTTTGTAAATTATTTGATTAAAAAGTCAGAGGAGAAAAAAAGCACGAAGGCGCTGCCCTCATTTTTTACCACGCTTAATGTTAGTGTATGGAAATTTAAACGGGCAGCATTTTTTGTGAAGATTAAAATGGACATTGTCTTAATCATACATCTTATCTGATTGATAAAAAATGTGCTTGGTGGTTTCCATCACATTGATGGTGTAATGACAGATCAGCCTCCATTTTTTTCTATCCTCGCCAACTGATCAAAACCTCCTCCCTCCCTCCACACGTGTCGTCTTTTTGAACCTCTCCCCAGGAGAGCTTAACTTCGGAGTTGTTCCCCTCAAAGCAGTCATTAAACCCAGACAGTGGAGGAGCTCTAAGACCTGTTGTCCAACAGCTTCTCATGTCATGTCAGCTTTTGGGGGTTTGATTCAAGCCACCACATCACATAAAAGGGTTAACAGTTACTCCCAGAGGGCGCTTGGCAAACACGCTTGGCCTGCACTCAAGCAAAAGCCTGGATGTTTGTAAATCTGGCTGCGCTTTTTAGCCTCGCCAAAACATTTGTGTGTGTGTGTGTGTGTGTGTGTGTGTTAACTCTCACACTCTCACTAACATATGCAAGTGCCCAACTTACGTATGCTCAGCTAACCAAGCAGCTGGTTGTTTACGTGCTGTGTGTTTTGTAGATGTCACAGGTGAACCCTGCCCTGTTCAACGCCATGAACCTGAAGACAGAGCTGGAGGCAGGCCAGGGCAGCAACGCTGCAGAGGCAGCACAGTATCTGAACCGAGTCCTGAAGAGGCCCACGCCAGAAAAACCCACTGAGATCTGGAGGACATACCTCCGCAGGTATGAAACACGCAGCACACTTGACTCATTTCATTTTGATAGTGAGAAAACAGTCAGAGAGTCTTAAAGTACTGTAAATGGAAGGCCTTTCCTTGTAAATACAATTCCTCACATACTGTATGACTGGAAACCCCCTGAAACATAAAGAATCTGGTCATGCAGGAACTTGTAACGACTTACAGTACAGCGGATATACAGCGTTTACTGCCAGGGTTAAAGGAGTTGTCCTCTTTGCATTTGTTGTTTATCTGAGAAAACAGTATATTTACCGCCTTCGTTATCTATGTTAAGGTTTGACACGGACGACTTCTGTGAGGCTCAGTGTGACTTCCTTCAGAAAGTGCACTTTCACTGCGTTGTAGAGGACTGTGGTGCACTCTTCAGCACTGTGGATGGGGCCATAAAACATGCAAAGTGAGTGTAAAACTGGCTCATTATCAGAAAATAAAACAATCTGAAATGATGGTTTCTATAAAAATGAGCTTCTATCTTGTTTTTCAGCTTCCACCTGCGAGCCACCATGAAAGTGAAGTCGGAGCCTCAATTTGGTGAGGGCAAGGACTCTGGTGAGGGGAACCCGCTGCAGCCTGCTGCCCCCGTCTCTATGGCCAACAATCCCTCTATGGATGTGGCACACCTCACCTCCTCCGGTGGCTACAGCTCCCCTCCTCCCTCCCTGCTGGCCTGGAAGCAGCTGACTGGCAGCATCCCTCAGATGTCGGCCTCGATGCCCAACCTGCCAGCCAACTCCCCTCTGGCCACCACCTCTCTGGAGAACGCTAAGCCACAAGTCAAACCTGGTTTCCTGCAGTTCCAGGAAAAGTAGGAGAGACATTTATTTGTGTCTTAGTACATCTCATTAGAATGTTTTTATTTTCCTCTTTGGGCCAAGTTTTTATTAAACTGTGTTTTCCGTTGTTTTTCATCCAGTGATCCCTGTTTGGCTACTGACTGTAAGTACTCAAACAAGTTCCACTTCCACTGCTTGTTTGGGAATTGCAAGTATGTGTGCAAGACGTCTGGCAAGGCAGAGTCCCACTGTTTGGACCACATCAACCCCAACAACAACCTGGTCAACATCCGTGACCAGTTCTCCTACTACTCTCTCCAGTGTCTCTGTCCCAACCAGGTGAGTGTGCGGCTTGATAACTCAGCCAGGAGCTGAATCACCTACTGTCATCCCCCAGAGTTTTCTAAGCATGAAGTATGCTATCTATTAGACCAGTGTTTGAGGTTATTTGACTCAAGGCTTTCACAACCGCTGCTCCCCGTCTTCCATCTCTGCTGAAAAAGACAGTCGACTCACCCCAGTAATGCCTGTTTATATGTCAATGATGTCATTTTGACTGCCGCATTCTCCTCTCAGAAAAGGCCAATTTAGCTGATATTACCCAATAAATCATTGTCACTTGCACAGTAAACAAGGCTGTCTGGAATAGGGCAAAAATCAGGGGAATGCTTCGCAAATGAAACCTAAATGGCAGCCCCTGCCTGCTCTCATGAGCCCGTATTTGGAAAACCGTTTAAATGAATTCATTAATGTGTCGAAAATCACCCCTCTCACAAAAAGTCCCCCCCCGTCTCCCTCCTTCTCCCTCCTCCTCCTCCCCTCCTCCCTTTAGTCTCCATCTCCTGAACTGAGCAGATCTTATTTGGCCCAGTCCTTTGGGATCTGAGCCTCACAAACAGATGGTGGTGTACAGACATGTTAGAAAGGAGGGGTGTTTGTGGGGAGCCTCGGAAAAAAAGCTATCATACTTAGAAATGTGGGATGTTCCAAATGACCAGAAAGGAAAACACTGTGAGGTGTTGATTATGTTTTTGTTCGGCGTTCACTTTAACTTTGCTCACAAAGAAACATCAAATATTGTTAATCAGCTCCTTTGGCTTTCAAACATTCACCACGTTTGACTCATGAAATTGGAAATTATGTGCCTCTCCTGCAGCACTGCGAGTTCAGAATGAGGGGCCACTATCACTGTCTGCGGCCCGGCTGCTACTTTGTCACCAACATCACCACTAAGCTGCCGTGGCACGTCAAGAAGCACGAGAAGGCGGAGCGCGCGCCGCCAACGGCTTCAAATATTTCACCAAGAGGGAGGAGTGTGGAAGGCTGGGTAAGGAAAAATACTTCTGATCCTGTCTAAGTTTTTTAGCTTTTTGTCTTTGCCTCTTCATCATCCCACATGTCTTAACACTCCGCTTTTGATATTTTACGAGGAGAGAAGTGTGGATTAAAGGTGTTAAATTGAGAAAGATGTGGATTGATTTTCAGTTGCTGTTGCAAGAGGATATTCTCTGTGTTTACAAAGGGAGAGAGACCAGTGTGGGCAAACACACTGTCGTGCCGTTTGAGTTGTTTAAGAGGCATGAAACAAGTCTGCCTCATAGGTTTTGTTGCTGTGTTTTGCATATTCACAATGGCACCTCAAGTCCCAAAGGTAGTCTTGCCTGTACTATATGAGCAATAACGTCAAAGGGGGCAATCACATCCAGGTTGTTTTCTTCTTCCTTTTGCCCCTGTCAGAAATGAGCAATTAGGTTTGTGTTTGTTAATTATCCGGCTTGTCTGGTTTAGCCTGTTTGTGTTCTGAAGCTGCGCCTCACAGCCACCGCTGCCATCACACAGAAATGAATTAAAAGTGATCTGTTTTTTTCAGGCGGTTACACAAGCTTTTCAGAACGCAGAAACAAAGCAAACAAAAACAGGCCCTAAACAGCTGTTTTTTGTCCCCAGCCTGATCTGCCAACTGTATTGTTCGGGCTGGGTGGGGGGGGGCAGAAAGGATTACCATCGGTAGCTCTCGAGTCATAAAGAATTGATGGGTTGCCAGTATCCATGGCAGCAACATTAAACTGAACACCGCTGATGATGTTACCTGGTTTCTGTCTCACAAAGGGCCCTCCATGTCACGGGGGTTACTGTTATTTGCTCAACTTTGCGTGTTTAAAACGTTGTGTGTGCAAAAGCTATTTGATGACACAGACGTGTTGTGCTCTTAAACTGGGTGCCATGGTTACTGACATGCAAGCACCTGCCCAGCATGTTACTCTTTCAATTATTTCTGCCTGCTTTTATATAATGGTATTTGATTAACAGACACAAAACGGAACATTCATTTAATTTGAAATCATAAAGCAATTAGAGCCAGACTGGTTAAAACAGGAGAAAGAACAGAAGAATATGAAGCAGACAGCAGCACAATGGAGAACAAAAGGAAAAAAATGACAATGGAGATACTTTGAAAAATGAATTTAATATGGTAATAATTGTATATTTACTTTGGTTTGCAGGGGTGTGTGCATTATTGGCCCACAGAAAATGAGAATTTATTTATGTAAATTCCTAATTGAATAAAGCATGTCAGTGTAATAAAAGAGCTCCACAGGTTCGGTGCACAGAAGCCTTGACTTGCTCAGTGTGACACTGAAGTGATCTAATATTCCTCCTACATGTACACTCTGAAACACTTTGAAACCCGATCTCTCTTTTGTCAGAGCTATATCATGAAATTAAAAAAACCTAAAAATATTTCACTTTGTGTTTGATCTAATCACAACACCGTCTCACTGATGATATTGCGTTCATTGCAGCCGCTGCTCTCAGAGACAAATTAATCTGCGAACGGAGAGTTTACAACTGTTACTGGTTTTTCTTTTCGCAGGTTGTAAGTATAACCAAGTCAACAGCCACTTCCACTGCATCCGCGCCGGTTGCCAGTTCTCCTTCCTGCTCAAGCACCAGATGACCTCACATGCTCGCAAACACATGAGGCGGATGCTGGGGAAGAACTTTGACAGAGTCCCATCGCAGGTACAAACACACACGGTGACATCTGACACGTGTCGTTATGGAAAGGGTAATTATCTGAAAATACGTGCGGAACACCGCAGTGAGGTAAAACAGGTGTTGAATGTTTTATCGAAACATATTCCAGCAAAGCTGCACACCGTTTTACTGAGAGATAAAACAGGCTATTTATGCAGCGTAGATGTTTGACTCTAATTTTCTATTTTTAAGGCTGAATGATTTTGTTTTTGTCAGTTCTCGCCAGAAAAATACCCAAATGTTTGAAAAGGAACAGAAACATTTAAATGGATATTCACCCAAATGTTGTGTTTTCACCGACACAGATCATTTTAGTGTGGTTTCTGCTGCGAAAAGATGATTTTAAAAAAGGGTTGTCTTCCAAGAAGCACTGCGCAGGAAATCTTCTGGTTATAGAAAGTGAAAATAAAAATGAGAAGATAAAAAAGGAGCGGCTAACCTCGAAGTCTTTCACTGCAAGTTTTCTTTCTATTTCAGCTCAAAAATTATAAGGCCTTCTTATTAAATGTTAGAATGCAAAGTAATTGTGACTTAAACTATGTACCTAGTTTGGTTGTTTCTTTAGATCGTGCTTCATGCTCTGTGAGTCATATTCAAGTAAAAGAGTAATGAGTTCATTGGGTGTAAAAAAACAGTACCGTTCACATCCTGTCATACCAGTCAATGACAAATCACTCGTCACATTCTTTGATTAATTTTTGACTCTAAAGGAGTGTTCTCCGTTTCCCACCTTAACCTCCACAGTACGTCCTGTACTGCACGTGAATTTCAACATGTGGATTTTCTAGTTCAGTCTGTTCTTTTTCTATTTTGAAGCCTTTACACAATGACGTTTCATTCTTTCAAAATACTTGAGAAATTCTTGGTCATACGCCAAGTGACAACACCTGCATTAATGACACGCTATATCCACGGTTGTTGGTTTGTTTCTAATGTCCCTTTACAATGATGATTATTTTGTTTCCCAGGTGATGCCACTCGGTCAGAGGTCAGATGAGATGCATGGGGCTGGTATGATGTCTGGGCCTTTAGGCAACCAGGCTGGTATCAACTCCAGCTTCTCCTCCAGCATGATGGAGGAGACTGATGATTACATGGACTACATGGGAGGAGGGGGCAGCCCCTTGGGCCTCTCCTCTGAGTCCTCCAACCAGGACCGGAGCTGCACCAGCACACCTGTAGGCAACGATGGCTCTCCAGCAGGTGAGAACAAGACAAAGTGTCAGCATGAAGAGCTTTTAATACAGTTCAGTCCAACGGGTGAATAGTGCAATACAAGTGACATTCAGCATCGTACATCATGCGTCACTCATCTACCTTACTCAGAAAACCAGCGACTTGTCATTTCATACATTCTTCAGTCGTGTATTTCATGATTTAGTAGTTTGATCAATAGAACAATGAGACATCAGTCATATTATATGAGGCTGATGACAATGCTGTATTCTTATGTTCTGAGTCGAGGACAGGATCTTTTGCAGTTTGCCTGGTCATCCTCATAAAACATCCATTTTGTACATCAGTAGTTTGAGTTATTGCACTGTGTGTAGCTTATTACATTTTCCTTTGGCCAGAGATCATCCCTGTGGCTTTATGTCTACTTTAGCACTTTTAGTGGGGTGGATAGGACAGGAAAGGAGAAGCAGCCTCTTTCCCCCTCAAACTTACTGAATAAATGGGTTCTCCTCCTGCTTTTTTCTAAATCTGAGCCTGCCTGTGATTTTCACATTTCTCCACGTGTTTCTCCAGTATTATCCACTACTCTCATCATTGTTGTTTTGGCTGGTGTTTGGGTTACTTGTCTTGAATGGGCCTCATTTTGTATCATTCTCTTATCTTTTATCTTTCCCTTTTTACCTCCCATCCCTCCGTGTGTGTGTGTGTGTGTGTGTGTGTGCGACTTGGCCCTTGTTTTTGTGTGTGTGTGTGTGTGTGCCGGTCTGTGTGTTTCTTCCCCTCTTGTCTGTCCTTCACCCTCTCTGGTCAACCTGTCTCTCCAGGACAAGGCTACCCCGCCACCACTTCTGCTCCTACCACCCCTGCTGACACTAGCGCTACCCAAAATGCACCTCCTTCTTCCCCTCCTCCCCCTCCTCCACCGCCACCTCCTCCTCCTCTCTCCGCTCCTCAGCCTGGCCTCCAGTCCCAGGCCCCATCCCTCTCTCCTGCTCTCCTCCGACCTCCTCTCCCCTCACTCCCATACCTCCTCTCTCCATCCTGTCTGTCATACTCTCTGCTCAGCGCCTCTCTGGGAGCCACTCGGAGTGTTGTCATGCCAACCAACACACCAGCTTTCAGCCCCATCATTGCCACTCCGTCTCCGGTTAAAAATGACGTCCCTATAGTTCAGGATGCTGCAGGTACTTATCCCCGGCGCAAACCAACACTGCAGCTGTCAGTCCTGTGCAGGATTTAACTGAACTGTGTGATTCAACTTTCTCTGTCGAAGAAAATAAAAGTGGCTTTCCAGCATGCAACATTTGTTAAGAACTGATGAAATGTGCATGCTTACTGACTGGGTACAGTGACAGAACAAATGCGTATTAATCTCTTACACCATTGCGTGTGAGTTCACTTTTAGTATGACGAGGATTTAGAGACAGAGCAGTAAATTTGGCACCTGTAGTATGAAGCCTGGGCCTTGTTTAGCTTCCATTAACAAGGCTGCATCAGCAGCCTCTTATTTTAATCACGCCTCAAGTTTTATCGAGGCCCACTGCTTCCTGTCTTGCAGAACAGGGATCACATCATTAGCAGTGACCCCAGGGTGTTGCAAAAGGTGGGTGCCCCCTCATAAAACAACATGGAGATAAGAGGGTCGGTTAAGACCCACAGCTCCGCCTCTGTTTGGAGGCTGGAGACACCCTGTAAAAGTGTCATGTTCCAAAGTCAATCTATCATTTTCCCCCTCCTTTAATCATTCTGGGAATTAGGAATAAAAAACTGTGTGGCTCTCTGTGCTTACTCAGCTGTGAACCACTTTTGGCTGAGTAAGGTTGCACATTAGAGTTAAAAGTAAGGCGGTCGCGCAGTGTAATTTGCTTGTAGTTTGTGGGCTTTACTTTGTGAATCGACTGATTGTTCTTTAATGTGCTTCCTTCCTTTCTTTCAGGCAACACCATCTCCATTCCCACAGCCACGGGTTCAAAGAAGCGCTTCTGGATCATCGAGGACATGTCACCGTACGGCAAGCGCCGCAAGACCGCCTCATCGCGTAAGATGCTGGATGAGGGCATGATGCTGGAGGGCTTCCGCCGCTATGACCTGTACGAGAACTGCAAGGACTCGGGCTGCCAGTTTTCTCTGAAGGTGACCCACTACCACTGCACACGCGAGAACTGTGGCTACAAGTTCTGCGGCCGCACCCACATGTACAAGCATGCGCAGCACCACGACCGCGTGGACAACCTGGTCCTGGACGACTTCAAGCGCTTCAAATCCTCCCTCAGCTGCAACTTCACTGACTGCCAGTTTTCAGGCAACAGCACCCACTTCCACTGTCTGCGCTGCGGCTTCCGCTGCACCGACAGCACCAAGGTGACGGCCCACCGCAAGCACCACGGCAAGCAAGATGTGATCAGCGCCGCCGGCTTCTGCCAGTTCAGCTCCAGCGTTGATTGTGAGGTTCCCGACTGCAAATATAAGCTGAAGTGCTCGCACTTCCACTGCACCTTCCCTGAGTGCAAGCACACGGTGGTGGGCATGTCCCAGATGGACTCCCACAAGAGAAAGCATGAGAAGCAGGAGCGTGGCGAGCTGCCCTCTGTGTCGCCCCAACAGGAAGCAGTGCACCACCTCGGAGGAAGTGTGTCTGCGGTCCCTCCAGTCTCCATGAGTCTTTCTACTTCCTCACCTGGAGGCTTCCACGGGTTGTCCCACACCATCAACAGCAGCGCTCGCTCTATGCTCTACCCGACAGGCGGCATGGTGTCTGAGTACAACCACCCGTACCCGCCATCCTCCCTCAGCCTGGACAGCTCCCTCAACCTGAGCACCGACACCAGCAGCTCCCTGTTCTTCCTGAAGAACGCAGCCGGTCTGGGTCTCAGCGACTCGCTGGACCTCAGCAAGAAGATGCACCACGAGGCAGCGCGGCCTGGCCACAACGCCACGCCCCCGCTGGGTCTGCAGGCACCTCAGGACGACACCACGGGAACGTCCGGAGAGGCCGAGGATGACCTGTCGCCAGAGGAGGAGGCGCACGCTGAGGAGGAGGAAGAAGAGGAGGAGGAGGAAGAGGAGGAGGCAGAGGAGGATCTCAACACTGACTCGAATGACGATTCGACGGCGGAGCCATACGGCGAAAAGGACAATGGCGAGAGTTTCGATGCTTCCGTTAACCACACTGATACTTCCCAACTGGAAAAGCAAGACGCTGACCCATGAAAAGAACGAGAACTGCGAGTGACTGTAGCAACTGAAGAAAAACCCTGTGTACTTTGAACAAACGAAAATGAAAAGGGGCGTCATTTATCATGTTTAGAGACTTCAGATGACAACAAAAAAACAACAACAGCGTGGAGAAAATGACGGCCCAAAATGATTTATTATGATGTTTACAAGATGACCAACATTATTAATTCAATTATGCATTAAGAAAATATGAACGGAGACACACAGAATTAGGCCCTGTTTTACACGCGGGGCAGCAATGTAAAGCATTTTACTACACATCAGTCTTTTTGTGTGTGCGTGCATGTTTGACTTTAATTTATTTTTATTTTTTTCACTTTTTTGTGTGTGGATAAAAAAACAAAAACGTCAGAAAAACAAAAAACAAAATCTCTCTATATAACTATATATGTAAGTGTGTGTGTGAACGATGATATACAAAAAGGAAATTGCTGGCTCAGGCGACATGAACTGCAGGGCCGAGGAGACGCCGAAAAAAAAGGGATGTGAATCACTAAGGGGAAACAGGACGTGTTCCAACATTTGATCTTTTTTTTTCTGTATTAATATTATTATTATTATTAATTAATATTATTACTAGACACTGAGAAGGCAGGGGAGTCACATTGTGCTCGCTCCACCTCTCTCAGATGTTCTTCTTTGTTCTCAAAAACATGTGGAATTGACCAGTAAACCAGTGGTCAGTCTCAGCTGCAGTCTCAACAGTTCTCTCTGACATTCTGCTAGAAAAATGTTCGACTAGCACCAAAAACCAAGCTCAGCCCTTGTAATTTAACCCCCACCCCCCCACCCGCGCGGAGGAATCAAGTTTGTGTGTGGATAGTGCACTTTTATATTAGCTGACCATGATGATAAACGATGATGATGATGATAGATAACTCATAAGCATATTTAAAGATATTTTTGTTACCATTTGCATCTTTGCATTACGATGTCGTTTTGTTGTGTTGTTAGTCAGAAGCATATCGATCTGTAAGCAAGGCGAGGTCGTGATTAACGGCCGACGAGTCCGGTCGAGGAGGAGGAGGAGGAGGAGCGGGAGGTGTGTGTGTGTGGGGGGGCGGGGGGGGGTCGGACTGACCAGAGGAAACGATGAGTCACTCAGATGCAGCGAGGAGGATGACAGAGGAAGCGTCAGGGAGTGTGTTTTATGTTGAAAATATACAGACCGAAAATGTCTCAACGGCATTTTGTTTTCCATTCACTATGGCTGTGGTTGAGCTCCTGTTGTAACGGTTTTTATTTAATATTTATGTGACCTTCCAATGAGAAATTTTTAGGGTGTTATTGCACTTTTTAGGTTCATTTTTACCGTCTGAAAAAAAATATGATATATATCTTTTAACAGGGAATTTGCTTTAAAGATGTTGTTTTAGTTCACTTTTGCTTTAATGCACAAATAGATGTTAGTGTGACAAAGAACTGTCGTTCTGTGATTTATTTAAAGACTGGTTTTTATTTTGCTTCTGTGATTGGACAGTTTGAAAAAAAAAGCAAAAGCGGGCGCGCCAGGAAAAAAACTGGTGCCCTGATAAGAAACACTAATACGGACTGTGATTTTTGTTAAATTAATTCTGAGGAAGTTCATGGCAATGCTCACTTACTGTAGTTCTAAATTATAAATCTGTCAAAGCCACCCTCTGGTTTATATTGAGCGAATATGTACGACCAAGAAGTTGATACACTGATCATGAGTTATCTCCTGAGCTTGGCATTGGAAATAAATGATCATAATATAGGGAATAATAATGTGTGTAGATGATATTCCTCCAGATATTGTTTTGAGAAGAAAAAAAAAAAGGTTGTACAGTATTTTCCTCTGTAAAAAAATAACTATATATGAACAAAATGCTCTTTGATGAACAGCTTCCTTTAAAAAGAAAACCGTTAAAAGGAGAAATGAATAATAAAAAGTTAAAAATTCAAATAGCCTCATCATAGTTTGCTTGTGTGCGTGACCTTTTTTTTAATCACCCCAGATCTTTTGGAAAAAGTTGTTCATACTGTAGCGTGGGCAGATTCCGTTATGATACGATATGATGCAGTATATTTTATTTCTTTTTTCCAAACTATGTCAGAAGCTCAAACTAAAATACACTGATTTGAATTCATTCATCGATGTTTCTGTTTTATTTAACAACTCGTTTTAATTCATTGTCATTTTTCTCTGTGTGTGCTCTGGTGTTTTTTTTTTTTTTTTCCTCCTCATTAATTGAGATTCTTGGGTTATATTTACTTTGCTGTGGGCATGCCTCGTTCACAGACCGAACTGTCTCCCGGGACAACGCAGAGGCGACATTTGTTTTGTTTCCCCGTCATTTGCTGAGGTAACTGTAGGGGCTGGGAGACGTCGTGCACTTGAATTCAGTTTATGTGTGTGTCTTCGTGTGTGTGTGTGTGTGTGTGTGTGTGTGTGTGTGACAGAGGGTGTAAAATAGGAGGATTTGTAAAAAGTTGAAAATAAAGAAACTATAATTATTCTAACAATACACATGTAGTGCTTGATAGTGCTTCAGCCCGCGCTCACGTGTGGAGGGGAAAGGTGCTGCTGGAGGACAGCAGGGCAAAAGGTCACAGCAGCGACCTCTCTGTCTCTTTTTGTATCTGTCAGTGACACTACTGAAGTGTGTGTGTGTGTGTGTGTGTGTGTGTGTGTGCGCGTGCGTGCGTGTGTCTCCCCCTGAGAGAGACAGATAGGCCACGGCTGTACGAACACAGACCTGTGGCTCCGTCCCAGCTGCTCAGAGCTAAGATTCATATTTCATGACCTTGTGCGTCTTTTCCCTGCTTTGTTCTGCTATATATCCAACTGGGGCACTTTTTCTGTCACAGAGTTTGAAGAAAACAACAACAACAAAAAAAACAAAAAACAAACATCTGCACTCATGCAGGTAGAGGAATCAACAATATTTGTTGCTGGGGTCGCCCGTTGTTTCACGCTTTGACATTCTGGTGCGAGAACAAGATCAGAGCCGAGGACCATTAGGGAGATTTAGAGGCCTGCTACTGCTAACAAGATGGCTCTCTGCGTCTTGTTCAGTGTTAGCAGGGCACATTTATTTTTTTTTAGTTCAGTTTTTCCTTTTTTCTTTTTTTTTTTTTTTGCCTTGAGCCATGTGCTGGGTTCTCCTCCCACTCCCTCATGTCACCCAATGGCCAGTGTGCTGGTTCTGTCTGTCCCCTCGTCTACAGCTGTTCCTGTCCTTCCTCCTTCTCTTCCTTGTGATGTTTTTTTTTTTTTAATAAAAAAAAAAAAAGAAGAAGAAAAAAAAAACACGGGTAAAGGCATCACCATCTGTCAGCCAGCTGGCATCCTGTATATAATCTACCAGAAAAAAAAAAAGAATAAACATGAAAATTATATTACACAAAAACCAGACGGAAACGACCTCCAAATCCTGCATAGGCTGCTGCCGAAACGACAGATCATTTTACTGTTTTAATTAACAGAGTAAAAAGGATGGTATAAAAAAGTGGTGGGGAAATAAACTGAGATGTATTTCCACTGCTGGAAAAATGTAATATGAAAGCCGCCTGCTTACTGCAGCGTAGTGGATACACAGAGCAACATTTTAGACTTTGTAAAATATATTGCACTTTTGGACTAAAAGCCATCTCCCGTTAGCGTTCAATTTGGCGAGATTCATGAGACATTTTATATGAAAGTAGACAATGAAGCAATTTTTTAAAAAGTCTCTACTTGAATTTGTTGCCCTCAGCACTACTATTCATTCTTGTCGTGTTGCTTATTTCCACTTGGATACAGTGCTGTTCATCTTCATTGTGCTATATTTATGTTTTTCTTCTGTTTCTGCATGTCTTATGCAAAGATTGAGCTTTTCACTCAGTGAAATAAAAACGTACTGAACGACTTTAGGCCTGTTTTCAGATGTCTTTTTCAATGCCTAAGAAGAGTGCGACGCATGCTTCCCACCTTTTCACAAAAACGCCTCAGAGTCGCGCGTATTTTATGAGGGAGGTGGGTACGCATGCATCACTGACACGCGGTCGGTTGATGTGCCAGGAACAGGTTGAGTGAGAGTGTGGAGAGGCGACAGTCGAGGCTGGGAACACACACGACAGGTGTGCACTGCATATGTGGTCACATGATGCCTATAAGGCAGATTAGGGCCCAAACAGATGAAGCGCTGCTTAATGGCAGCTTTTATTAAGTTCACAAAGCGTGGAGGGAGGGGGTGAACAGAGGAAAAGCAGGTGGCTGGGCCTGTGCACTCCTAGATGAAGACAGATATTGTACAGCGGAGTCTGAAGAGGGTAGCCACTGTGGAAGGATTTATGAAGATTTGCCCGCCCTGGACTCACCGCCTGCCTCTTCCCGAATCCTGCAGTAATAGCCAGAGAGGGAGAGCTGGAAAAGCTCCGGGAGAAAAATGTGCCAGAGAGTGTGATCACATAAGATGAGATGAAACTGTAATTATACCTGTGTGTACGGTCGGTCACTGCTACAACAAAGAGCACAAGGATCCACTGGAATAGAGACAAACTGAACAGTATTCATACACAGCCAATAACAGAACTGTAGCATTTGAAGCATAAATAAACGTTAGAAAAAAGGCACTTTACATTTTAAGATAACGAGCATTCGCATTTTTCAAAAAGATCAGTACACTCACGATATAATGCCAACTGAAAAAAATATCGGAATAGATGAGAAAAACTAAAAAAAAATGAGAATATGTAACAGGAAAAAACATCAATCACGTGAACATGAATGAATAAAGAGTGTGAACACATTAAGACGTGCACTGTAATAAAGTGTTTACATAAATAGTGCATATTCAACCAAAGACAGATGAAGATTACATCAGTTTTTTTCGGGAGCAGTGGGCTGTACATGAGGCCGACAGAAAAAAAAGGTAATAACGTGTGCTGTCATTAGCACTATATTGTGATTTGAGGTGCGATATCGGCAGAAAAATAAACAAAGCTGCTCCCGAGGATCAGAACAGTTGGACGGGGACGCGGGCTCTGATTGGCTGAGTGGGTTTGGACTGTATGTACTTTACAGTGTGATGGCTGCACAACATGACGGAGCACCTTCAGCCGTCTTTGTTCAGGCCTGAGTCACAGATACTTCAGTCAGATGTGATGTTGATAACACAGTTCAGTTTAGTCCAAGTCTCTCTGCAACAACTGCCTCCAGGCACACACCTCTCAATAAAACAGACTGTTCACCAGTTTGTCAAACCGCCTGTCTCCCTCTCAGTCCTGTTGATGCTCACTGACACATGATTTTAGCATTTTATAGGAGGGATGATAGATTGTGGCAGAGTATTTCAGTAATAACTGGGTGGAGTTTGTCAGACCTGAGTGGAAAATGTGAATGTAATTAAAAGAAATATGTGGCGCTAGCAGACAAACTCACTGTACAAACAACAGATATACAGAAGTTAGCACATAGCTGGTGAACACAGTGGAGCATTTAGCAGCTTAAGAGACAGATTTTTCGTTCAGGAGTTGAAGACAATAAGAATGACAAAAAAAGGGTGAATATTGGACTTATTCACAATAACAAAAACTAATGTTGCTCTATGTCTTCTGTGTGAATTGGCAACAGTTTGATAACAAGTCTGTCGCATCAACGTAAAAGGTAATAATATGTTAGTGTAACTTGATTCACCTGCCCCCAAGTGGCCAACAAATAAAACTTTTTTTTTAAAAAAAGAAACAATTTCGGCTTGCAAGCACCTCAAATATATCATTTGGACCTGGATACGGAGGCACCACTCAGCCTAGCTTATAATTTGCCCAGTGGCCACACGTGGTATTGCAGCCAAAAACTTTTCCCTGCGGACCAAAAAGCATTTCCCTAATGGAAATATGGACCATTATATACCATCATTACATGGGTGATGTCCATGAAACTGTTCACAGAACACCTCGAATTGCAAACAAAGTATACATTTTTGCTCCATAAAAGTTTTATTTTAAACTCTGACACAAAGTAACGCAGAAGCTAGGAACGTTTTTTAGTGTAGCACCAAGCGAGCAATTGACCCTTCCTGAGTCCCACGCATTTTTGCTCTGTGCGCCAATACATTTGTACCTGGGGGAACCTTGGTCAATTTTCCCGTTTCCTGTTGGACTTTGTTCAAAGATAACATTACGATGTTGGGTCACATTATGTTGATGCTACAATCTTCACGGACACATCATATTGTATATAGTCGCATCTCAGGTTAGCTAATGTTAGCAAATTTTAGCTAAGGTATAATGGTTAGCTAACTCTATCGAGGATTTAGCCTAATGTCACCAACAGTAGTCGGTTGCTTCCTCCTCATTTCTGTGGTTACGTTTGAACAATATCTGAAAAAACAAATAGGTTGGTTGCCGAATTATTTTTAAGATGACAAATTATTGTTAGCCATAAAAGATCAAGGCTCATCTCATTTCTGTTGAGACCGGAATGCCTCATATCATGTTGTTTTGCCGTGTTCATAAAACTTAGTATCATGAACATATCCTTCTTTAGCGTACTATAATCTGTCAGCCTCTTAAAGGTATATCACCTGACTCCCAGAAAACAAATAAGTACTGTGGCTTAACGGTACTGGCGTCGCCATGTTTCTTGTTGTCAAGCTTGTCCAACCTAGCAACAGTAACTTGGTCAGTTCTCATTGGACTGAATAGGCCCAAACTTTGGGTCCAGTATCTAGTTCTATCAAAAATCTATAGTTAGCGCACTCACTGCCTAGCTTACCATAGCTGGTGCTGCTTCAAGCTAGTGTGGCTAGCTGAACCTGCTAGCTAGTGTTTGTAACACGATAGCTTTCAACTGTCTCCTTTGACAAACACAAACTTGGGCCTGGTGTTTTCTTTTCATCTTCAACCGTAACTTGGCAGAAAATTTTGAGTCCCTCGTCGAGGTAAGACGAAAATCTTTTGTTAGCATTCAACAACATCACGAGTCTTAGCCATCGGCCTTTATTTAGCCTACATCATTATAAGAACTGGAAAATAATTGTTGAAAGGTTAAAACGTAATCGTTACACGCTGTTTTTCAAAAGCGGACTCACATTTGGCCAGAAAACCAGAGCCAACAGAAGCTAATGTCAAATCAGTTACTGTAACTAACTGTTTTTTGACCTGTAAAAACAGCTAACGTTTGTCAGCCAGGTCCACTCTTGAAGCTATTTAGGCCTAAATTAAAGCTAGGTGCTCAGCTCTATTGTCAGGTCACATTTATATATTTCAAACCATGCCTGCAATCAAATTTCTTGACTTGCACAATGAACAAAGTAAACGGAGTAATGAGAAATGATGTAAAATCGTGAAATACTCAGAACACTCTCAGAACTGTGGGACTTGTGTAGTCAGTAAATCAGAGCTCTTATTGGCTCCACCGGTTGATGTTTAACTCATCCAGTGAGCTTATTTTTACCCCAAATGTGGAGAGAAAAGTTTTTATAACTAAACCCTGAAGCTGCCCAGCTCAACACCGCAGAAAATGAGGCTGTGGCCACAAGTAGGAAAGCCTTTTACATAAAATGAATGACCTGCCGTCTCGCGTATCACATCTTTATCATCAGACACAGTCTGGCTGGGTGCTGATAGGCCCCACAGGTACACAGTATATCATGTATCACGAGGATATGACATGGCCGCATTGCTCATTTTACTGCTTCATTGGCCCATTTATAGTTTACATTTTTGGATGAGATGTTTCCCTCGTCTCTCTCAGCACTCCGCCACAGTTGCCCCTCTCTTTAAATCCCGTGCCCTTTGCAATAGATGTTCATTTATCTATTTTTGCATGTGTATGGGCTTATTTTGGAAGGACCTCGGTCACACGGCAGAAAAGGGGGCTGTGTGAAAAAAGCCGCTTTGCCATTGGTAGCAGCTGTTGCTGCTGAGACACCTCAGAGGAAATGGAGAATTGGACACACACTCATCCAATTTACCATTAACAAGACCTTATTGGATGCAGGGCCATAGGAACATGCGGCTTTGCCTTATGTGGCTCTGTTTAGATATGCTGCTGTTCTTCTCCGAACGTGTTTGACTGCGGTCTGCGACGCTGTTGGCATCTTTCAAAGTGCGGTGCATGTAGTGATCTCAGGACTCCTAGCAGACATTCAGCTGCAGGCAAGGTGCCCAGTGTTGCTTCATGTGGTTACCAAATAACAAAGCAATTATTACGAGAAGGATTTATACCCGGCGACGACACAGAAAAGAGTGTAACTTTGAGAACATTAACAAACAGTCACAGTGACCAAATAATAATTTCCACCGTCTATTAAAGCCGCTCGTAGGAAAGTCTGAGTTTGTAACATGAGATAGTTTCAGACATCAAACACCGGAGCTGGTCTACAAAGATCTGCAAAAAACAAGAGATTTCCGTTCCATTTTACATTTTCCACATTTAAATCCAACCACACTCAGAGAACTAGGTTGTTGTCAAGCTTTTCAACATAGCAACCGGCGCCTGGTCAGACGAGTATTGACTTCATCCTCCTCCGAATACACAAATATATAATTATCTTTTAAAGATCCTGTGCCTCATAAAGCCCAGACCGACTTCTGTATACGCTCAGCAGGTTTTCGATCATATATTCCTCTCTTGTGCCACACCTGTACGCCTCGTTTCTGGCTGGGTTACTTCTTTCTTTTTCTTTTTTTCTCTCTCGCTCCTTTTTCCATAAACACACCTCACATTCTTTAGCGGGTGATGTATCTGCAAATCTTTGTCTTTCAACACATTTTCTTTCTCTTACGACATAAAGATAACAAAGCATTCTTCTCACAGTTTTGCTGGAACATTCAGTTGGGGAAAACAAACAAGCGGCGGCGTGGCGTGGTTATTAACGTCAAAAACCTGAAAAACTGGATTCAAGTGCGGCCAGTTCACACGGAGAAGAAGTCGAGCGAGCGTCCGGAAACTGCTGATCAGATCTTCCCGCTAATGAGCCCACATCATATTTTTCTCTTTGATAAAGCGTCAGTCTTCATTTTTTTGTTGTTGTCTCTGTTTTCATCTCCGGCGAGTGTGTCTGAGGTCGGGGATGCTCGTCGTGGTTCATGAAAAACATTAAAATCAGTGGAAGCTAATATTTATTTTAAAAGATGTTATCACAGATGCAGAGCTGCTGTGGGTTACCCGAGGCTGCGGCGTTTCTTGAGAGACACTTCAGCACTTTAGATTATGAGTTTGACCTTTAGATGAAGTTTCCTGAAAATGAAAATTCATTATTTCAACACACTTGACTAGAAGTCCTCTAGATGAGACAATACGTCAGGTGCTTAACAGCTTTGGTAAATGTTGATGGATGTTCGATTCTGAATGGGAAGTTGTTGAGTCAAAAAGTGAGTGATTACTGTGCTGAGTGTGAAAGAAACAGTTCCTGTATTTCTGCGAGCTGTGTTTGAGGTGAACACATTCTCACAAAAGGGAGGGGGGGCGGGGGCAGTGGGTGTACTGTTACACGGGTGTAGATGTTATTTGGTAAACACGCAGTTGTCGTCCTACAAACACAAACAGAATCCAGTGGAAAGATTAGCGCTGAGGCCCTTTAAACAGCTTGTGAAAAATGAGCCTCCTGTCAGCCCTGTTACATAAATGTTTACGGAGAAATACCAAACATTGTGTTCTATTTGTTTTACTCTGCCTCAAGTTTGCCCATTGCCATAGATTACTCATCCCCACAGTTAAACACGACTTTGCCAGCGAGAACAAACAACTAGTAGCAGACGGCGGCCAGAAACAAGTGCATAAAACGGTTGATCCGGGCTGGCCCGTCGCCACGCTGCCGTTACCCTCCGGTTTTTCAGAACCGGACCAGAGGTCTCCGGAGTTGAGTGGGAGCGTTTCATCACTTTCCAAGTCTTATCCAAAAGGAGAGGAAAAAAAAGAAAGAAGAAAAATCTAATGGCCCGGCGCTCTCTCAGAAGTAATTCTCATTCCACTTCAATTGCCACAGTGCAGCGCCGCTAAACTGGCAAGTGAGGCCTGCTGCTGCTTTCTTGGCAAACGGAGAATTCTTAAGTGCTAAGCTGTAAATTTGCTTAATTTGACGGGAGTCCGAGGGGAATGGGATCGTTTTCTTTCAGGGAAAAAGCCTGGCATATTGGCTGACAATAAGCTGGAATGGTCCAACATGGTGTTTCTGCTCTGCGATGATGGCTGGAACACACAACGGACAGCGTTTGACAGAGCTGTAAAACCGTTTGACTCTGGCAGCCGCGCTTGTATGACTCACTCTTATGTTAATGCTGCGGGGAAAACGATGATATTCTCCTGTAGCACGTTAAAGGGGTTTGCCTGTTTACACATACAGGGAAGTTGGTATTTACTGTTCGACTCTCTCTCTCTCTCTCACACACACACACACACCTGTTAATAACCTGCTTTAATAAATTCCTCACGTGCACATCTTATCTCATTTACATGAAGGAACGGCCGCAGGATGCAGGAAATGTCACGGTTAATCTGTGACTTTCGACGAGGAACAGTTACAGGTCACATTAAAAAAAAGATGAAGTTTTGGTCACAAATGTGGAACCAAAACAGAAAAGTTTCTTTCTTACACGTGGGAACAGGTCAGTGCTGTTATGCCGACTCATCAGAGAGCAGAACAGCTACTGACATAAAGAAGAAAAGGTTTAATTTTGTAGAGAAAATCAAACGTGAGGTCAGCTTGTTTGTACAAATAAATCATAATTCAGCGTTTGTTGTTGAATAATATCTGATTAAACTTGTGGTCAAAATATTTGGCAACCTCATAGGATAAGTTAATCTAAAAATGGATATTGGGTGATTATCTGCTCACCCTCGTGCTGATGGAGAGTCGAGTGAAGTTTCTTAGTCTGCTAAACATTTCTGGAGCTTCACAGTGAAACAGCGTTGCAGTGGTACTGAAGTAGATGGGGACTTTAAAAAATAACACTTAAATGGCTCCACTTGGCTCATCTGCTGTGATCAGAGTCTATGGAAGCCCTGAAATCCAAAATTGATATGAAAAGATGTTTGCCTTCGAAGCGATGCGCCCGCCTCAGACAGGCTGCACGCTAACGCTTTTAGTTTAACAGCTACAGTGAATATTTTGGCGCATAAAGGGAGCAAATAATGTCTTTTCAAATCAATTTGGGATCTCAGTTCTTCCGGAGACTTGGATTACACCTAGTGGGCTGTATGGAGCCATTTTTTGTTTTCTTTCAGTTGCTTATTTAACGTTTTAAAACAAGTCCCCATCTACTTCAGTTGTTCAGGAGAATAATGCAACACTGTTTCGCCGTGAAGCTCCAGAAATGTTTTGTGGACTGTGAAACTTCACCCGACATCATCAGAATCAGGTGAGTCTAAAGTTTCATTTTTGGGGGAACTTATCCTTTAATTCACTTCCTGATATTCTCAGCGTCTATAAATTAACTGCATGCACGGACTGTTATTTTTATGTACTTCAGTCCATATATCAACAGTTTTTAATTAGAATTTCGTAAAAAACAAACCAACACATTATTCTCAAACTCAAGTTTTCAACCACGCTGAACTTTGCAGACACTAATCTAGCACTGATTGGTGAATCATTCCCAAAACGCACGTTAGTCTAGTGAGCTTTGGTCAAACAATAATTACTCATACTGATTTTGCAATAGAAACCAAGTAAAAAACATCTCTTGTGACCTTAAAAAGGATTCTTCGAGTAGTCTTGATATGAATATAAAGCAAAAGATATTAATGTCACTGCTCCAGCGTGGTGGGCAGAGGCGGGGTGGGAACGGAGATAAACTTGACATTGCGTGGGCTGAACAGAAATGTGACAACTGTGGCATTTGAAAGACAAGCATGTGGTGAAGACCTTAAGCAGGTTAAAGATTCGAGTACGGTCTCGGGTTGGTCACACGGTCGCAGGACTGTTGCCATACATTTAAAATTAAAGCGTTACAAACAGCGTTATTTCTGTAGAATGACTCCTGAACAACAGCAGCCCCGCGCCCTCACGAACATCACGAGCGCCTTTAAAAAGACCGGTTTCAGTATCACAGCTGTGACCTTCATAAAACAGAGCTGGGCAACAGGTGGGCATCATGTGTGTGCTAATCTTCCACATTATGGTTGTTGATAACAGACACTGCACAGCCCCGCTCGGTTAAAACTCAGTAATTTAATATGGAATACATCAGCAATGTGATATTTGTAGCATGGAAGAAGCAAAGGTTGGGAAGATTCTGCCGATGCTAATAATAGAAAACGTCCATCATTCACTGCGGGCTTCTGTTACCAGAAGAATTCTGTGAGTGCCGCAGACCCTCCAAAACAAGACATTGGGTGTCCACTGAGGGATTTTGGGATTATGTTTTTTTCGCCCTCTCTCCTCCTCACTCAGGGCATGAAAATGTGGGTTGTGTTTCGCTGTGACTATCCATGCCAATTTTGGAGGACAGGGCCAGTGAATGTACGGCCTCCCCCTTCTCCACAGACGCGTACTTATGGTGGGTGAAAGTCTGAACCTCTGGGCAGCTACAAGAAGACGTGATTCAACGACCACAGTTAGAAAGCTACAGAATCTGCCCTGGTGAATCTTAAGGTCATTTATTATGTGAATATTCTGGGTTTTTAAACTGAAAACGGTGACCAGAGACCAACCAAATAGCTTCAAAATGCATTAGTTGGGCGAACAGTCTGAGAAACTAGGTTTTGACTGGCAGCTGTTCAGCAAACAGAGACATTTTTTCTGAACTGTTCAGAGAAATACAGTCATTGTTAGCAATTATGATAATTATCTAAACCTTTTCTGATTATTCTGTATCTGACTTGGCTGAAAGAAAATCCTGAATATGTCTCCCAAGTCAAATTTTTTAATCAAACTCGGCTAGCTGAACCGCTAGAGACGATTCAAAACTGGTTGCCATTTTTGCTGCATCCTTGTGAATTTGAATTGCTTTTGTGGAATTCCATCTTGTACGACATGTTAGCTCGTTTACTTGCGAGGCTGCTGGATTCATAAAAATTGGCATAAGCATTAGCCACCTGTCAAATTCATACCCAAAACAAATAGGGGCAGCATATCAGTTAGCAGCTAACTGCTGCTAACTGCAGCTGCCATTAGCTGGTTAGCTCAGTTAGCCGTGCAGCTAGCAGACTGGGAGCTTATTGTTTACACTGAGAGCTGAGAGCACCAAGAGCTTTGGACCAGGACCGGGCTGGGGCTAGCTAGATAGTACGCTAATTTCTGTAGATATTAATGCTCATAACATGAAAACTGGTATGCTGGTGATGATTTTTAGTTCATTTTTGAAGGTTTTCAACAAGAAATTCTTACATGTTTGCCCTTGTAATCTGTGTCTCTGTGCAGTGTCACAGTCGCTAACATGCCTGTGGACTTGTTTATGTACATGTTCTATGAGAAATGTTGTCCCGAGGTGAGCGTAAGGCTAACGGAACGTGAGGCCCATCGTGGATACAAAAAGCCATGAAGAAGACAGCTGTTGGACCCTCTGTACTCCTTTATTTTCTTCGTCTTTTCTTCCCCATTACCCCCCTCTCCTGCCCGCCTGGTCACGAGCATGCTTCAGGTGTTCCACAGTCAGGCCCTGTGATTAGTCTAATTTGCACAAACGCTGGCGAGCACCGCACCTGTTGCCCCTGCGCTGCCTGCAGCCGCGGTGCCTCAGCAGGCTGACAGGCCTTCCCTTGAATAATCCAATCTCTTCGCAACGGCGTCGCTGCTCTCCACCAGCGCAGGACAAGGGCATTCGTTTTTTTTCTGCCTTTTGTCTCCCTTCGTGTTCTCATGGCCACCAAGCTCCTGATGGCTCATTATTGGACCATTCATAAATATTGCCAGCCAGTACCGACCTCCCTGTTCTCTACAGCGTGCCGCTGCCTTCCCTTCACTGCTTCTCACCAGCGCCTTCCTTTACCTGCCAATAAGGTGAGCAGAGCTTTCCTTCAGGTTCAAAAGAGGCCCCACAGCCTTCCACATGACAGCCCTCCAGTATCCACACACTCCATTTGGATTTGAAACAGCGCCAGGAGAAAATCAAGTGACACAGGCCACACAGAGTGGGAGGGTGGGAGGGAGGGAATGTGATCCCACTTGATTGTTGAGAGTTTATATAGCGAGTGATGACAAAGTGCTTTATGACTTTGCAGTGTTCGCTGGGCCCTGCGATTGAAGCCTTATACAGGCAAAGCCCCCTGGTGACCTTGGCTTGTCAAATGTTCTCATTTTCACCAGGAAGGAGCCAGTGTTCAGCGGCTGCTCAGAACTGGTAAGCTGCTTTTAGAGACAGCAGCTGAGAGCTTTTGGAGGTGACCCATGCTTCCTTACTTTCACTGCTGAAAGCTCTTGAGGAAAGGCATCAGTCAGAAAAGGGTTTAGGCCTGCTGACCCATTGAAGCCTACGTAGAATATAAAGCCATGAATATTTTTCTCAAGACTGACTGTGTGGTCAAACTACTAGTGACAAAGCTTCAGGCCATAAGTCATTCTTAAAGGAAGCCGGCGATATGAGGCTACAAACTTGGACCGAACACTTGTTGCTGCATGGTGGACATGACACGCGACAAATCAAAATAAAACCGGCCGTGACTTTTAACAGCGACTTCATGACAATGTAGCTCACCAGACGTGGCCATTTTGTGAGTTTGTCAGTCGTAGTGTGAACATTTACATGTCTACAGCCTAGCCCACCTGCTAGCATAAGTCTTCACTAGCCTACCTGCAACACAAGAGTCTTAAGTGGCCTACCTGCTAGCATGAGAGTCTTCACTAGCCTACATGTTAACTAGTCTATCTCCAAGCAAATCTGTGGTGACATTGGTGGTTTTCGCTTAATGCTAGCTCTAGCAGGCTAACATGCTCAAAATGACAATGTCAACATTTAAATGCTGATATTTAGCTGAATGTTTACTGTGGTCACCACCTCAGCTTTGTGTGTTAGCATGCTAATTCATTTGCTAATTCGCACCTAACACAAAAGTGTACCTGAAGTTGGCCTTGTCATTGACATTTTTAGCTAGATGAGAAGTTCATCCCAAGGGGGCTTTGAATGTTTGTACCAAATCTGTCTTAAAAGTTGTCAAGACAAAAAAGTCAGGAGATCACCAAAGTGACAAGGACACATCTAGGAACAGTCCATTAGGTATTAAGATATTTCTCTAACAGATAAAAGATTTTGACTTGATAGTGGCACTAGGTATAATGTCTGAGATTCATCCTCGAGGCACCGAAAATGTCTGTACAACGTTTAATGGCAATCCATCCAATAGTTGTAGAGATAAATCAATCCGAACCAACGTGGTGGACCGACTGACAATTTTGTTCCTCGCAGCCACGCTCAAGACCCAAAAGTACAGAAAATACAGGAGAAACTAACTGGTAAGAGAGCATCTTGAAAGAAGGTTAACAGATTTTCACAGCAGATGGTGATAGCATCAGACCAAAGGTGGAATCCCGAGGAGTAAAAGGATATTTCCAGAGGGGCAAAGCAACCGGTGGAGTTCCACAGGCCTTGTCACACATCAAGTATTACATCAGATTGCTCCCAGCTGCATGCCACATGCATCTTATCTCACAGGGAAGAGGAAGGAGACGCATTTCTTCCTCAGGCCTCCTCTTCATGCATTGTCCGCGACCTTTCCTATGCAAATTTTTTTTACAGGACACTTCCCCCTGGAGAGAGATGACTGGCTGCCATGTCGGGTGGAGCTTCATGCTTCAGGAACCGGACAAATGCTGCTGCTAGGATGTTGAACTATCCTGCAAGCAAAAAGCTGGACTGGGATCAACTCTCAAGGACTCGAGAAGGAGTTTTAAATGAGTAGAGATGATGTGTGTACGGTGCAGACAGAGTCATGTTAGCCCTCTGACTGGCTGCGATGGGCTAACAACCCTTGCATTGATCCAAGGAGACACTCAGCCCTCTAACCTGCTGAGTGCTCAGTTCCAGTGAACAATGGAGTTCAGAGCGCGTCGATACACCACCCTATTGAGTGCTCTCCGTTTAGCAGCAAGATTGATGAGGTTAAGGCTCCCAACCGGGGAGCCAAATGGTGTCAAAACCAAGGTGTTGCTTTGGACAAACAATCTCTCACTGCACTACCACACTGAGAGGCGCTGGTTACTGGCTAACACACCGGCTTTACCCCTGGAAGTGTGCCCACACAGGGCACAAGGTTTCCGAAAGGGTATGCAGACTGTGGTGGGATGTTTGTTAAGACTTTTAAAATGTAGATGAGAATATGAGGGTAGGATAGATGGTGCTTTCTGGACAGGAATGCACTGCAAATCCCCCAAGACACTAAATGATGTACAAGTGGATTTATTACAGCGGGTCCCTATAAATCTAAGGTTGGCCTGAACTCCAGGGAGAGGTTAATGGATTACAAAGGGATGTGGTATCGAACCTCAGAGAAGTTTATACACCTCATCAATATGTGAAACGCTATTGATCATTTAGACCTTGATAAATTAAATTCATACACTTGATAATGCACGGCAATATTCAGAATGCCCCGGATGAGGAAAAATGGGCCTTTTCCGCCCAGCTTTTTTTTTTAGGTGGAGGATCTATGGAGGGCCCTTGTATTGACAAGACGCTAGAGAATTGCATATTAAGAGAACAAATTGTGGGCGTGTGATTTGAGCTGTGCTGTCAACGCCGCGAACCTTGTGGAGTTATCAGCACTCCGACCAGTGCGAGCAGCAGCCACCGATTTATGTTCAGATTTTAATTACAAATAAAAAAAGCTGAGAATCTGCGGACGGTTTCTTCGCTTCACATTTTGCCACTAAATATGGAACATGAGGTGGGACACATTCACTCTATAAAGGGGAGACAAACTGTCCACAGCTGTGATTGTATCCGGTATGGACGTCTACATTTCAGACAGCTGGAAGACTAGCTGACGTCACGGCTAATGGGGGATCCTGATGAACTAATATCTCATAGAGTACAGCCCCTGTATGTAGCATCTTGACTAAATCCAAAGCAGCAACCAATCAGAATTTAGCTCATGTAAGTTCACCAAGCATTCTTGCATAACACACTTGAATCTCCAGCTGAACGGTCAGCAGCTGAGTCAAGCCATCCATCGTCAGCCCGACATGTTTTAGTGCAATGCACATCGTTACAGCGATATGAGCTTATATACCGTCTTAGATTATGAATATCTTTTATATCGAGATATGACGTAATTGTTGTCTTTCCCTGGTTTTAAAGGCGGCATTACTCACTAAGTCATTGTATCCACATTAAATCTCATTGTGTTGGTATTTTGGTGAAAGTATCAATCATCTTTCCGACAACTTTGTTGCAATATCGACAATGAAGCACAGCCTAGCAGCATTTGTAAAATATCGTGGTATATATTGTATATCGCGATGTGGCCCTAAAAATATTGTGCTATTGTTTTAAGGCCACATTGCCCGGCCCTAATTCATAGACAAGGATGGCCAGATTGTTTGGCGGAACATCTGTGTCAGACAATATTTACCTCGCTATTGGCAAATGTTTAAAGATTGTTTCATGATGTATGATTAAATTTGCACTCATAAAAAGATAACGTAAGGAAGGGCAGATTTACTTTGAAACTGTTAAGTCATTTATTTCCATCATAAAAGGGGGGAATACATAACAACAAAAACAAAATAAAAATACTGGCCTCGGCTATCGGCCAGATTGTTATTTTAAACATCTGTATTGGCCCAGAATTGTACAATCATGGCAATAGCTGTATATTTATGTAATATCTGTATACATTAACGTCTTAGTTAGCCTCTTTGATTCATGTAACTACACTGAACCATATGCAGCGCTGGTATAACTCACCTACACGTTAAGCTTTTTGCTCCAAGTACGCTTATCACTTTTATTTTCCGAGAATGACACAGAACAGCTTCGACTTCTGAAAGTGTGACGATGTAAAGCTCAGCCTGACAGAGTGACTCAGAGACGTCCTCAAAGTCAACACCGATACTGGCAACAACACGGCTGTTCTCTGGCGCCACCTCAGGCCAGCTGCGACACTGCTGGACCTACAACTGGTAACAAAATTTAAGCTTAGCGAAGCACTTTCTACATTTTGCATCTATTTAGCAAATCTGTATTTTGTTGAGAGCGTTACAACCTCACAGGAAGTAGAAACACTGTGGTGACAACCATAGCTCACCTTCTGTCTCTGCAACTATTGTACGTTCTCTCTTCTCATTCTCTCCGCCTGTCTCACTCCGCCTCTGAAAAAAAAAAATTAACCTTTAAAAAAAAATAATGTAAGCGTAACAGGGCTATCTTCAACATCTTACGTGTATTCTAAATCAAATGGGAACCCCTGTTTTAAAAGGAAACACTCCCACGACAGAAACCAGAAGATTGACAATCCGCCTACAGAAATAAACAAATCTTCACACATACAATGTAAAACTATGTCACTTACTCATTTCCAGAGAGAAAGCCGGAGAAAAGCTGAAAGTCCCTGCCCCATCATGCTTTCTGAAAACTCAGTCAAGGATGATTCATGGTTCTACACACAGTATACACACAAGTACTGTAGTATTCTCATGTGTAGCTGGTCTTACAGGGTAGTTTGCAGCTGGTTGAGCGATGTGGCATTAAAAAAAAAACGGAAAGCTCAGGAAACCAAATGATTAATCAGACACTTTGACCTATAAATGGTTGTGAATAGAATTCACAGGCCTTCAGATGGTGAAACAGCACTGATGTTACAACAAAGGTTCCCATAGTTTGATTTTTATTATTGCCAAACAGACAGAAAATAGAAACGTTACTAGATATGAGTGTTACAGGCACACGACCACTTTCACACAAACATATCGATAAGAGATTAACAACTGAGACAAAATCTGCACACTGCACTCAGAGGATGACTCCTGTGTGTTTTGAATTTTTGTCTGTGCACTTGTCTTTCTTTTAATGTTAAGAGGATGGATGGAAACATAATTTAACTCAAGTATGACTTAAGAGTCAAACATGTTAAAAATATATATATATATATATTTAATTATGTAAATAAAGGGAAAAAAAACATTGCACAGATGAAAAAACAGCAACTGAATTCAAAAAATGTAAAATCTAAAAATCTGAAAAACCTGGTAAAATACTACTTTTGTCCTCTGATAGTGGCATACAGTAGTGTTTCGTGTCCTGTTGGTTTTAAATGAATATAACAGAGATTCTACTTGAGATAAACCAAATTTATTACACTTATGTACACTTTTGCACAGTAATCAGCAGGTTACAGAGCGGACCAATCACTGAGACTACAGTGTCTAAGAAGCAGAAGTTACACCTCTTGATTCTGTACTTCTTTGAACAATCTCATTCATCCATACAAAGTCATTTCCAATCAATCCAAAAAATATATATTTTACAGCATACTGCAATGTTATTGTCTCATCATTCAACACTTTTCAACACAAACTCAAAGAACTAAACATAATCTGCAGGTTAGGACCGGCGTCTCACAGATATGTGCCTCTACCTTCTCTGTGTTCCTAATGAAGGCCATGTGATGGAGGTGGAAATGGCACGACAGCTGATATCCCTTCTTCTCACTCATGGACTCTTCTTGTTAGCTGGAGACAGAGTGAGTAATTCAATAAGTCAGGTATTCATTTATTACTTTCCTTTTCAATCACGGGGCAATTTTTTTTCTTAACTTCCCCCAATCCACCTCCACACTGAGAAGAGAGAAAAAAGAAAGCGATACGAGTTCTGCAACTTCCATCTGTGGCAGCCCTCGTCGTCTTACTGCAGCTTAATTACAAAATATTGGCGCCGTTTTCTGTAAAGATTACTCACTCTAGGAGGCCCTACATAATTTGGACCGGAGGGTTTGTCACGGAAAATAATACAATGCAACTGGGCTTTCTGTATTAGATTTCCGCTTTTAGCCTCCTTGACATTTCAAGCTGCATGAACTAATACATCTGTTATTTGTTGATCATTTGATTATTAACATACTTCACAAACCAAATCAGCTGCCCTGCTGGAGACACAGATACAGCTCAGCAGACAGCCTGGGTTTTTTCCTCGCCTGCCACGCACAAACACACTCCAAAAAAAAAAAAGATGCACAATTCAGCCCTCAGTGAAAAAGGGGGTAAAAAAACATTTATCTTCCCCCTCCTTTGAGCGTATGAGCACTCTGACACCGGCGCGGAACAAAGCCCGTCATCACATTCTAATCTCGAATTTCAGGGCTTTTATTTCACCCAAATGCCACCCTGCTGGCCTTGTGAATTATTGACAGACTGACACCAATGCGAAAGGACACATAAAAGAGGCTAAAAGCTCCGGCCCTGGAAGAGCTTGTCCTCTCCTATTGCCATCAACAGGGAGACAAACTCTGCTAATGCTTCTCTGGAAGCTCCCGGTAACTTTGAGACTGAAGCAGCAACATATGACTCCTGACCTACAGCTGCACTATACAGGAGAGACGGTGTGTGTGTGTGTGTGTGTGTGTGTGCAGCACTGCCTCTTTGGTCTGCGTAAGAGCTTTAGTACAGTTACAAGGGCACCAAGGCAAAGCTGTGAATTATCTGATCGAATCATGAAAATTAAAAGCAGTAAGTCACATACGGTTAGTACTGCAGAAAGCCTTCTAAAGTCATTCTGGTTTGACTGCTGCACGTCACTTCTCCTTTCAAAGAAACGTCACGACATGGTACTTGGCTCGCCGCGCAGTCATTTAGTTTGCATGATGACTAGTGGATCGAGGTAAGCTGTGTGTCAACTACACACTCCAATATCTGTCAGTTTTGCGTCTTCTCACACCCACGCCCTACTCCTCATTTCGCTCAAGATTAACATGTTACAGAAACAAGTGGAAAGAGACAGTGAGGACGGATTTTAAAAACATAACAAACAGAGTGAGAGCGAGCAGAGAGGAGCAGAATGAAACAAAGCCGTCAGCAGAGATGAGAAGCTGTGTTTGGAGAGTGTTTTTGTGCTGTCTACTGTCGTCTAATCCACCTCGCTCTCATTGCTGGCACCCTCGGGCCGCCTCAGTTTGTCCACCTGTTCGTTAATCTGTCCATCCCCACCTCGCCGGTCCTCTGTCTGCATGCTTAGCCCATCCTCCTCCTCCTCCTCTTCATGGCTGACATCATCCTCCTCTTCCTCCTTTTTCTCCTCCTCCCCCTGCACCTCCATGCGGACCTGATCCATCAGGGGCAGCGTTGTGACGAGGCCCACAGGGCTGGCATCGCCGTTGATACCATGAGCTCCATCGGGCCCTCCCAGAGCATCCTGGGGGCTGTGGTGTCCATCTTTAACGGGGGAGGAGTTGACTGACTCGTTACTGACAGGAGAGATGTCGCTGCTGCTGTTGATGGATGGCGAGCCGGGTGCCGATGGCGGCTTCAGGGGAATCTGCCATGAGGGGATCTTAGGGATGGTGGGAGTGGAGGGGAATTGCTTCCTGTGGGGGAGAGAAAATGAGGCCTGATCACAATCTCATCATCAACCTCGCTGTGATCAAAATGTGTGAAAAGCGCTTTCCCACGATGTAATCAGCCATAATTGGACATACTGCAACCACAAACCTATACATAGCTTTCTAAGTCAGGTGCCGAATGAGAACACGTCCTCGACACTGGTTTATTTTTTAGCATGCAGCCGCACACAAAGCACGCTACGTAATCCTCATAATTACAGCAGAGAAAATGGCTTTTTCCCCCCAAACAGCCAGATGTTCAACACACCTGGTAAAAAAGCTCTAAGATTTTTTTAATTACATCCACTGCAGCTTTTAAGATCAAAAAGACAACGTTGAATCGTAATGGGATCAGCACTTCTTGGTGGTTAAAAAAAAAAAAAGAACAGTTTGGAGATGATTTGGATCATTTGAACAGGAAGAGAGCACGTTTGGAGACAGATGGTGATTCAGAGTCTTTATTTTGTGATTCAAGCCTTTGCCAGGAAACTCATTGTGAGAGTCAGGAAGGAGTCAAGAAAGCAAATGACAAAGGGATTATTACTGATTAGAATGTACGAGATGAACAAAACATGCTCAACTACACAGTTCTGAGGCAATTTTCCTCCTCGCCCGCTTTTCTGATGTACACTCTTACTTCAGGCTTCATTATAGACACTGATACATAATCATGCATGCTAATGGGCCTGACTGAGCTGGGCTGTGCCTGACTAGATTGAGGAACAAAGCTGGAAAGAAATGAGGGGAACATCTAGCGGTACACGACAGCAGTATTAACATCAGATTTTACCCTGACAACAAATAAAATGATTGACAAGCGTCTGTGATTGACCAGGAAACAGCTGATTTCTCTGGTATGTGTTTCTATATTCTTGTGTGTTGTTTTCTCATAAAATGACTGAAAGTAATTGATAAAAATAAACATATTTAAGATCAACAATGATGCTGTAAGTGCGCTAGTTTGGATGAGAAATGTGACAACACGTGTTCTTTTATTCTATTTATTCATCACCAAACACAAACGTTCAGTGCTGCACTATAGAAGTGGGTATGCAAAGAATACACATTCTGGTTGTTGTTTCTTAGATCTAAACTCAGAACTCCAGAAACCATTTATGTACTTAAATAATAAATCTTAACTCAAGGTCAACTTTATAGCTTTTTCTCAGAGCTGTTAACCACATCTCACAGTCTTTCTGAGCAGATGGGAGTTTACTCGGTTATATTAAACGTCTGCAAACTCTGCGAACTAGGCCGAACCGCTGTCAAGTGTGTCGCGGCTGCTGCTGGGCCAGAAGAGGCAAAAGTAGCTGTGCTAACTTTGCTTCAAGAATACATATATTATTTTTGTCCACTTTTGGGGTGTTTGTTTTGCAGCTGGCTTTTCCTCAGAGCTCTGACTGGACCTCTACTGATCATCATGAAGCTCTGAGTAACTGGATCCCTTCCATGTGACAAAATAAAGCGTATATAGACATTTATTTCTCTGCTTTCTGCATGATTATTCATTCTTTAAAACACAGAATCAACTCCGGAAGGGCAGTTGTGATATTACGGCGTGCTGAGAGAGACCCTGCTGTTACGCTTTCTTTCTCCATGTCTCTTGCTTCTGAACACGAGTCATTTTGGAGCATTTAGATGCACTTTGCTTCAGGGCTTTTCTCCATTTAATGCAATCTATCCCAGCTCCACCTTTCCTTTTTGTCGTTTCTTGCGCTGTTTAGATTTTTTTCCCTACTGCTCAACCATTTGCACTCGATGCAATGTGGATATGTATGTGGATATGTAAGCACATGCAACAGGCATAGATCATTGCATCAGGTTGGAAGCAGGTGGGGGTTTCTGAATGACTGTAGCTGTTGTTTTCACTTTGATCAACACATTTTCTTTAGTATTTTTAACACTGGCCCTGACACTCTAGACCAATCAGCTTTCCAGGCCACCTAACAGCCAGTCTGGGCCTGATTTGAAGTTACAGCAGCAGAAAAACGGTTTAATTTCAAACCAGAGGTCAAGCAGGACCTTATCTGAAGTGCAATGTTTCTGACCATGTGTGTCCCCTCTCCACAAAATTAAAAAAATAACCCTTCCCAACTGTCATTTTTCATTCAAAAGAGTCAATTTTGCTATACATGTAAACATTTTTGTCTTTGAGCAGGTGTCAGGAGTTAAAAGAGACGCGTTATGCTCATTTTCATGGTTGATCATTTTATTCTGGGTTACTACAAGAAAAGGTTTCAGTTTTCTCATATTTTCCAGCTCTGTATTCCCCCTCTGTCTGAAACACTGTTTTAGCTCCTGTCTCTTTAAGGCCCGCCTCCTGAATACCCGGTCTGCTCTGATTGGTCAGCTCACACACACCTGAGCCAGTAACACTAACAACAACTGAGCAGCTCAGCTAAATCAATTCTTTTGTGCCCAACTAGCCACTAGGAATAAATTATGCAAATGTGTGACATGGTGACACAGTGTGATGTCACAAAGTCACAGAATTAAAGGCGGAACAACTGACGAGGCGTTTCAGGAGCAGTGTTGTCTGTGGGAGAGGGGAGCGTCTGTTGGTGCTGACTTTAACCTTTTAAAGAAATTAACCTTTATGACCAATAAACATGAAAAGATATAAAAGCCACTGGCAGCTTGGCTTGTTTTGTTCTTATGACACATTTATTATTATGATATGAATCTTTATTTGTGTCTCAAACTGTCAATACAATGTTTTTACTTTCGTTGTGATATATGCAAACAGGTATGTTTGAGTAAATTAACAATATCAATTTGGTGATACTTTATTCCTGTTTAACACTTTCAAATGGTTCAAATGGACTGCATCCAGGAAAGTGCATGAACGCAGTGAGTGGTCTGCCATTAAACAGACACACACACAAAAACACACACACACACACACACACACACACACACACACACACCTGCCCTGTTTCATGTGACGGGGGTCTGTTGACTTTGTTACCTGCTGAGCAGTAAGCCCTTCAAAGAAACGATCTCGGCCTTCAGCTCTCCCACTGTTTGGTTGTCCAGGATGCGGCTGGTTGAAGACGAAGCCTATAGGAAAACCACAAGTGAGACACACGCAACTGTTGCAGACATGCAGACAGAGAAGCACCGTTCAGGTCACATGCAGGGTCGCAGCACAAAGTCAGTGTACACCTTTAAAACAACTCTGTCTCAACAATATGAAATATAAAAAAAGGCATTGTTTTAGACACAGCTTACAAGATAAACAAATATGGCAAATGCAAATGCTCAAAGCCACGAGTTTTGATGTAGTCAGTTCATCTGTCACCATAACAACCTCACAACTTCCTGCTGCTGGTGACAGAAAGGAGGACAAACAATCCCCACTACAGTCACCTTTATGGCCTCGACGGCTCAGAAAGTCCGTGAGTGGGAATCATGCTGTTTTTACATAATTTTCCATACTATCTAGAACAGATTAGGCCAGTGTCCAGTGTTTTGGATAATGACTTTATCTTGAACAATGGCCACATTCATGAAGGCAGACCATAGCTTAGCAGTTTGTTTTGTTCTTTTTGTCTTTTATCAAAGGCGTGTGTTATCGCACACACTGGTATTTGAATGGCAAATTGATGCCAAAAATCTGTCCGTGCAGCACTTTTTTAGGGATAGGCAGGACTTTGACAGAGGGAGCTATAAAATGAGGAGTTTTGATAAAGGGGCAGAGAGGGAAAAACACTGCATGGTAACAGTCAAATGTAATGATAAAACTCAACTGTAAACTGTCTCTGCAAAATGAATGAAAACCTGTGACCCACATTGGGAATATTTTACAGTAGCATTGCGTTTTATACATCCCCAGAATCAGCACATCCTCAGCTAAATGTGTATATCACTCAATAAAGACTTCTCTACACTATAATGGGGGATATGAGCCAATAAAACAAGAAAGAATTTAACTTTTACTTATTTTATTCAAAACCATGATATTGAAAACAAAAACTGTGTTTGTTTTTTTGTTTTTTTCCTGCCAAACATGATAAGCTCGATGGCAGTTCCTGTCCCGAATCATAAATAAACCTTAAATAGAACCTCAGCTGTACTATTTTTCATTCTTGTCATATCTTTGTATTTTTTCCTGCCACGACAAAACACTTTGACCAACTTCTCTTCTCCATTTTGAGCTTTAAAAATCATGCGTGGTTCTTATTTGGGTACACAGAAAAGCTCAAAGCCAAGCCTCTGTATCAGACACTCCTATTGGCTGTGAAGGCATCCACTGTAACCAGTGAGTACGGTCACACATGCTTGAATTCAGGTGTGACCATCTCCTGCTGATGTCAAATTTGCATAAAAGCTCAGCAAAGTTGAACTACAAGCAAAAACATCGCGTGTGACTGTACCCATACACTTGTCACCAACCAAGATGGTGGATAAGAAGAAAAAACAATATGTCAGCAAGGCAAGAGGTGAGATTATCCACTTCTTTTACAACTTTAGGTATTAGTTTTATTCGCAGTAGTGACCAGGTTGGGGTAACTAACCATTTTCAGCACGTAGACTGTTAGCTCAGATCTGGCATTTTCAAAACAGGAGCACGCAAATAGCGAAAGGGATAAAAATGCCCACTGAAATAGCTGGAAAATGGCCAGCTTATACCCACAGTCAACATAAGATGAGTCAGTCTATAGAAAACATGATATTTGGGATGGTATACGACTCGTGGTAAAAGGCAGAAAGGCCAAACATGGACATCTGAATGGTTGTGAGATGATTAACAAGATAATTTCATGCTACACAGAATGATGTTTATTTTTATGGCTTTTCTGAAATCATAAAATACTGGGGAGTTTCACCTCCTCAGGGCATTCAGAGTAATTCAAATGGTAAGATCATTGGCTAAACTCCCCATAGACAAATCCAACCTGTGACGAGGCATCATGGTTGGCATTAAGGAAAGGTGGGAAACCAGTGATGTACCTAATTGCTCCCCATTCACAGTCCATTCCGGAATGAGAAACACAAACATGTGCGAGAAACAGGAGGATAGACTGATGAGACCAGAGGGAGGAGAGAGAGAAGATAAGGGAAAAAAGTGGGATAAAGGAAAAGTAAAAACCGTAATTAAGACTCTCCTGACTCACCAGAGGAAGCTTGTTAGAAAATGTGGACCCCCTATCGAGGGGAGAGGGATAACTTGGACTCTTTCGCTTGTAATTAAATCTAAGAGAAATTAATTGAATCACATCTGAAAGGGATCAGACTCATTTACAGTGGAAGGAGGGAGGCAGAGGAGGAGAAGTGAAGGGAGACAGAAAAGGAGGCGAGGAGGGGAAGGAGGTTTTTTTTTCTCTTTTGACACTTATCGACTCCTAAACCTCTCTGATAAGGAGCCATGTTTTAGAGGTGGTGCATTGGAGGCCGGCTGAAGACACTCTTATTACAGCCGTCACCTCATTAGAACCATCTTAATCCCTCGCCTCCCCAAGGCACCCGTATAATAAGGCTGGATTCTGCTTCTCTCTCATTTTACACTGAAAAAAATTAATTGCTGCATGGGCTGAGCTAAAAGACTTCCAAGCACAGAATTAACTTCAGAAATGCAAATTGCTCCGAATAACTGAAATGTGACGTTTCCTCTACACTTCTATCACTTAACGGAAGAAATAAAAGCTTTAGAGCAGAATTGTTAACCAGCAGCTACATACATTATGTGCATTAGCTACAGAGCAGCGCCGTATAATATCTCACATCAAGACTTGTCACACAACACTACCACTGACATATGTCTTATTAAGTCTGAAGAAACCTAATTAAATGTTGGGCCAGGACTGAATTTCAGCTTTGAGATACATTATGTGAGTGTGTGTACACACACAGTGTGTAAGAATCTTGTGTTAAGTGCACTAGCTGCCAGGGCGGAGGCTGAGTGGAGGGGTATCAGTGACCGGAGAGATTGAAAGAAACACCGCTGACTTTAAAAGCCCCACCTGAAGTGCTGACACATATCCAATAGACCGCATGAGTGTGTACGATGTGATGTTTTACCAAACTGCTGATCAAAATATTTAACTTCTGCGATGATTTAGTAGCTTTGATTACAAAAGCATTATCCTGAAGACTCTTCCAGGTCTGTGGATGTATACAGTAGCACAACAGTGCAGAGTCACTTTATGTTTGACTTGCAGAATATGATATTTATATTATTACCTCCGCCAAGGTGGTTAAGTTCGTTTTTTCCCACGAAACTTGGATGGTGTGTGGGTCTCCGGCCAAAATTGACCTCATCAGCTTTGGTGCTGTTCCAGATAAAAATGACGATGCAGGGAATATTTCTCACTTTCTTCAACCGTTTTTTTTGTTTTTTTTACACTTTCATTAATTTCTCAGGGAATAACACATGAATCGTGATGAAAACAATGGCTGGTATCTATGAGTGAGTACAATCTGATGTGGCTTTCTGGCTATGGTGATCATAAATTATGGTTAAGGAGTTATGGGTGGTTTAAAATTTAGAGTGAGGCAGGGCTATCAAATCTGCTATTGAACTAAGCTTGATTGAATTAAAGGGGGTCTGTTGGGCCTTGGCGGAGGTATGTCATAAGTAGGTAGTGCCATTCTAGTTCTTACTACTATTTTACAAGCACTAACAAAGATTGTATATTAACATTTTACAGGTGAGATGTTTGTATGATATTTTGACTGAACTTTGCTTTTGTTTTTGCTTGCAAGCAAATGTCTAAACGTTTTTATTGTTATTCTTTATGTTTACAACTTAATCTAACATTTACTGAAAGAATATTCCTATCAAAAATCTTTTTTTAGATTAAAAGGGACAGTTCAACACAAAATCAAACATACATATTTTTCTTCTTACATGTAGTGCTTGCATTTGAAAATCTCGCCTACTCCAGATAATCCACAGACCTTTCCATAAGCAGTTTCATGAAGGAACTACCTTCTTTCTACTGAACTACACCCACCAACCATTTCCACATTGGCGTTTTTCAGTTGTATTTTTTTGGCACATTTATATTTGAGAGAAGACCAATATCTCCAAAAATCAATCAAGATGAATGAACAGCAGGTAAGAGATAAAATATGCATTTTTGATTTTAGGGTGAACTGTTCCTTTAAATATTGCACATGCATATGTGACTAGAATGCATTTTGTATTCTCTAGTGGACTTAATGTAAATGTATGCATCCATTTTGTATGTGCTGTTTCCAAGGATGTCGACAACGACATGTTAAGAGGCGATGTACATGTGACCTCTTTATAAACTATTTATTATTCTACGTTTCACCTACATACTACATGCTGACAATTTTACCCTGAACAAAGCAGTGCAAGTGCAAAAGTGAATCTAAGACTTAAAGATAAAAACAGATTCCGAGCTCTGAGTGTGCGTTTCTCTTCTCCTTCGTCTGCTGTGTGACTTCTATCACACTTCCTGGTGTGCAGGTGCAGAGCTCTAAGGGTTCTGCGTGGCCTCAACACTGGAGACCATAATTCTCAATTTGGCATTGCACATTGCAAAAAGCATCATGCATGAACAAACAACCAACAAACAAAGTGAACCAACCAGCCAAAACCAAAATAACTCAACTCAACCTATGAGAGAGAAGCCAACGATTACATTACTAACCAGCACTGTGCTGGCTGGATGTGCTTCTTACTGTGTAAATACTGTACATATACGATTCTCTCTAACTGGTTTAAAAGCCTTGTAACTAATATGTCTCGGGTGGGTGCCTGGATGCCAAAGGGGTCGGCCTTTTTCTGCTGGTTAACCAAGTGCTTCGAGAAAAAAAAAGAGAAATATATATTACAAGGAAAGAAAAAAAGACTATCAACTCTAGCAGCACCCAAGGACGGCAACGCATCTGGCTAAATGAAGATAAATGCCTGTGGACCATTAGCAACAAGATAAGATCTTTAACAAGCCTTGTTTAAGAGTGTCTGAAGGCAAATTAATTCACAGTTACTCCGCCGGCAGACAGTGTGTTTTCTTGTAACGCATGTATATTTATGATGGAATTAGTTTCAAAAGGAAGTCCCCAGAGGAGTGTTTTTGAGTGGAAACACTGCTACAGTGCAATTGATTTCACTCTATTTATGCACTTTCCCACTGGCAGTTCGTCTCGCAAGCATGCGAGGAGGCGGTGTCTAATCTTCTATGTAGTATCCACTAATAAAGAGAACGATCAGTGAGTTGAGACAGCAGGACAAACACAGTTAACAGGCAGATTTGTAATGATAATGGAGCAGAAATAGACTTGGCTGTTCAACGTCAGGGGTGAATCATCCTGAGGCAAATCTATCTTTAACTCTGGCGGTAGAATACAGCCGTGACATATAAAATACTTCTTTTATACGTCGAGTGATGGTAACTGATAAAACAGTGAAAAAGAGAGGAACTGTCTCAGGCTCTGAAGTCTGGAAATGTGCAGCATCAGCGTGTGCTCTGTGTGTCTGTGTGTGTGTGAGTCAGTTCGTCTAAACTCACTTCCATAATGAGGTCCCCAGTTTAGGGACACAAGCGCACTCCGCAATTGAGCGGTTTCCAAACTACGAGAAATGTTTACTTAGCAGCTGAGGAAACAGAAGTCTCCATGTGTTTCGGGTTAAAGGCACATTTCCGCGTTGAGAGGTATAATTGCTAAGCGTGGCGCACGTTGAGCGCCGCGGCGAGGCAAACCCCCGAAAGCCGCAAACGGTGAATGATAAGTAGTTCGCCAGCACCAACATGTGTTTCTCATCAAACATCCCGGACCTGAAAACAATTTCCCAATTTCCCCCATGGCCTGAGACAACAGAAGGCCTTGTGCCGCCTCGCAGGGAAAATTTAAGATCAACACTATAGCTATAAAGCAGAGTTTATGATTTGTTTAATGGGTGTTTTGATGTGAATTATACTTTTTATACACTACCGCTGTCCAACAAGGCACTCATAGCAAATGAAGCAGACACTTTTTAATCCAATCTGTGATCTGGAGATGACGAATGAAAAGAAAAAAAACATCCCTTGTCCTTCTATGTGGAAGAGAACTCATTGTATAAAGTGAGCCAACAAAAGCTTGCATGACAGAAAACTTTAGATGGTTCTGTTTCAGACCAGCGTGGGGTCAAATCAGATCACTTCTCCGATGTACTCATGCTGATTTGCTTTCGATATCGCTCACAGAGACTGTGTGGCTGGGAACTTGAAACGGCACAAAAAGAAAGAGCTATGACTCGTGAGTTTTTGATGAACCACGTCCAGGGAAGAGATTCATATTTTTCTTCCTCGTTTGTGCCGAAGCAGCTGTGTCCGCATATGTTTTCCTGCGATATCCAGATGCTACAGTGAAACACCCATGTGCTTAACAAGCTGTGGACATAAAACATTGTCTAAGATCGTCTCTTCCAAGGCACTTTTTTAGAGCCCAGAGATCATAAAGCGATTTACGAGTGCCGTTATAAAAAGCAAGCAACATTTCATCCCCGCACATAAGTTTTTAGAACAATCACTCAGTCGGATTCACCTAAACACTTACAATTCTGAGTAGATTATGAACACTGTCTATAAAAATCAAGGCGAGGAGGAACGACAATATGGTTAAAGATTATGGTCCCATGATGAGATGCACCATACTTTTTTGCAGCTTGTGTTCTGATGATATACAGTATAATAAGACTGTCCGTCTTAGCTAGTTATGACTCAGAGATTTTAGCACACAGAGGCCTCGATAAGCCTTTTCTCTCTCCTCATCAATCTGGAGATTTCAACCTGCATCTTTATGTTTAATTTCAGAGTTACTACCTGTCTAGCTTTCCTCAAAAACATCAATCACCTGGTTCGTCCCAGTCAAGATGCAATTGTTGGTGCTAGCTCTGGCAGACTACGATAAACATGCATATGCTGTGTTTTACTTCGGTGTACTTAACCTCTCTGCTTCAGACTTAAAAGGGACAGTTCATTAAGATATGGACTCCATATCTACACTTCTCCAATGCCACAGTGGCTACCCCCTTTTGTGCCTCGCTTATAACACTGTAACTGCAATGGGCCTTTGTCGTCTGAGATTTTATTATTATATCTTGGGTTTTATTCTTATTAGGGCTGTAACTGTCACTTATTTTCTCTGTCAATTAATCTGCTGATAATTTTGTCGATCAATTATCTAGTTTGGTCAATAAAATGCCAGAAAATTGTGAAACTGTGTTTCCCAAAGCCCAAGACAAATGCCTTATTTTGTCTGTAACCCACAGATATTCAGTTTACCGTCATAGAGGAGGAAAGAAGCCAGAAAATATTCACATTTAAGAAGCTGCAATCAGAGAATTTTGACTTTTTCTGTTTTAAAAAAGACCTAGCAACAACATCAATCGTACATAGCAGACCTTATAGTTGCAGCCCATCACTTGCATCAAATATGAACTTATTGTCAGCTTTGTTAAGTTCTTCTGTCTCGTTGTTGCTAGTTTGCAGCAAGAATATAATAACACAAATATGTAATTTAGTGAGACAATTATGTTAGAATTAGATGACAGTAAAAACAACTGGCAACATCTGGAGCTTAATCAGTGAAAGGAGAAGGTGATGCAAAAAAATAAATAAATAAATATATTTTTTACTGACAGATAGGCCTGTCACTATAACTACTTTTGCTGGAAGATATATTGTTATATTATAAATCTAATTGCTGTCATATTAAGATCATTTTATGCCACTGATTAAATAAATAAAATGAATAAACCTTAAACAAAACAAATCCACACTACCAAAACAGTAAATAAAACGGACTCTGTGCACTGCTAACAAAACCTGCATGTGAACACAACTATCGAGGTCAGCGAAATTGATCGTGGTGATGTACATATATTGATATGTCCAGAAAATGGTGCGCCCTGATAGCTCATCCAATAGAGCATCTACCCAATGTACAAAAAAAGGCTGAGTCCTTAGCAGTGGCCTGGGTTCGATTCCAGCCTGCAGCCCTTTGCTGCACGCCATCCCCCATCTCTCCCCCCCTCCCTGTCATAATCTTAAACTGTCCTTTCACACAATAGAAAGCACAAAAAACATAAAGATGTTTACGATAAATCGATATTGTAATTATCATGACAGGCCTACAAGTGGAATCTGAGATGTTTAACTGTCATCACTTATATTCTTGCAAACTAAGAACTGTTAACGTTCGTAACTGAAGGGTGCTGAGCTGCTGATGAGGTTGTATCTACCTCTGCTGTAGCCAGTTCCTGAGAGAGCTCCTGGATCCTCTGCTGCTGCTGGATCAGGAGCTCCTGGACGGAGACCAGGGTCTGCTGCAGCTGACTGACTGTGGAAACAAGCAGAATAACAGATGGTAAATTTCAAGCACACTTCAAACAAAAAAAAAAAAGAGAGAAAAGAAAAGGGAAGTCAGATTGTGTGATAAGGTTGTTTTGGTGCCTCAAAACTGAAAATTTTCTTTCCAGAGACGATGAGAGAACTGATGAGGCTCAACTTGTGTCACTGATCAAAGCCGTCCTCTAAGAATTGTAATCAAAGCTAATACCCGGTAACTTTAGTCGCAGCTTTTTGGTCCGAGGCGCTGGGGGTAGAGGGTGCGAAGGGGAGGGAGGGGTGCACACATAGGATGGAGATATTAATCTCTAGTGCCTGAACTTAAATCAAATAACAGTCTCTAACCTTCCATTATCCACCCAGACACTGCCTTCTAATGCATCTTAAATCCTCAAACGATCAACAAAGGAAAAAACAAGGCTCTCATTTGGGAGGAGGCTGCCAGACAAAATGTCCCCCCTAATCCTAATAAATATTGTTCTTTTTCCATTGACTTTGAAGATTGAATTAGTTCAAGTGTTGGTGTTGGACGAGGGTGTATGATTTCAAATAACACCGGGCACAGTTTGTTGCCCCCTGCTTCCAGTCACGCGTGTATTACCAAACAATGCATTAAGTTTCCCCGAGCTGATTATATTACAGAAAACCAATAAACATTCATATAAATCATGGGCGTGTAAAGTGTTAAATCAAGCCTAATAGGATTAACATCAACAGATATTGTGGCGGTCCACTGCTGAGGTTGTCAGGCCAATGGTTAAAAGCCTGAGCTGCAGCCGGCTGGACGGGATGTAAAGAACGCTCCTCTCACATTAACCCAGGCCGGGACAAAAGACAGAGCCCGGCTCGGAGGCTGTGTTTCTTTTGACAAAACCAACACAGACAAAATATTTGATCTTTCAAAGAAGCTAATATCTTGTAGCGACACCTGTGTTTAAATGGGTGGAGTTGTATCAATATGGGTGGGGTGCTGAAACGTCTGATCTTTTCATGCTTGCAGAATCCTACTGGATGCGAGTTGGAGCAGGATCGTCGGTTGAGGCCAAAGACCATTGTGCAAACAGTTTGAATTTGTGATCCAGAGTGTGACCAGGCTTTCTGAAGACGGCAATAAAACTAAAATACAGCGGCCATCGCTGCTTAAAAAAAGGTGTTACTGTGACAGGGTGTGCACGCTAAACCAAGAGCTGCCCTATTAGTCTCTGATTCCACCTCGCCACAAAACAGCTTATCCAGATGTGTGGGTCAGTCTGCCAGCCGGTAAAGCTGTGCCTCCTGAATTACCACTGGCACCGCTTTTTTGGCTACTTCAGCCGAACGGTCCACTTCTTTTCATGTCTCTCCACAAAGTTGACTCCTTTGTACGGTTCAGACACTTGACAAAAATGCATAACTTCATATCCCCAGTTATCACAGATATGAAGCCAAGAATAATGAAGTCAATGACTTTGGCCAGGCATGAATCAGAAGGAGGCTGTGTGTGTGTGTGTGTGTGTGTGTGTGTGTGTGTCAGAGACAAGATGATGTGTGTGGCTTGCAGCTGCTGTGAGGAGGGTGCACATTGTGTATTCAGTAAATTATTCAGTAAATACCTCAATATAATGTACACTACATATGTCCAGGCCTGTCTCTGTCTTTAATGGCCAGCTGGTCACCAATATGGCTCCCACCGACAAAGAGTGCCCAAACAGCCGCACAATTCCATTACAGCCTGGGCGCGCTGAAGTAGTTCCAAGATCCATTCATTAATTGTCTGTGTGAAGTTGTAGGCAAATCATAATGGGAGTCAAGGCCCCTACTCTCGAGCTGGGGCTGGTGAGAGAGACTAATGTGGTCCCCATTCAAAAGGATACATCACCTCATTGCGCCCGGCACTAGAGAAATACATGAACTTTAACAAAAGGGGGTTCAAGCAATTGGCAGCGGCGAGGCAGTCGGTCGCTATTACTCAGTGCAGCGAGAAGAGAGGGAGCGAGAGGGAGAGGAAGACAAAAGGGAAAGCAGAGGGAGAAAACTCTCAGTGTAATTGCAACCCCTCTCCCCAACTGTTAACTACAACAGTCATTAACTACAATAGCAGCTTGGCTACTGCAGTCATAGCAAATTAGTTCCCCACACTGGCTGAAGAAAAGACCCATGTTTTTTTTTTTTTCCACTGTCGTGTCACCTAGTCGCAGAAAAACACAGGAGGACTCTCACTGTGAAACCCAGTCTTCACCGACAAACAAAGCAGGGCTCTGGAGTTGGCAAGTCTCCAAAATGTGATAAGTAGAGCAAGAATGGGCAGTGAAATAGCCAGAGGAAATGTGTTTGCATAGTTGGGAGAAAAATGACCATAAAAGAGCATATATTTGTTAATCAGATTGAGGGTGGCACACCTCGCACGCGATCTCACACACTAGCTGCCCTCCACCTACCTTACCCAGCCAGAAAACAATAGCAATGGGTGTGACTGGATTGAATGATAACAGCCGTATTTTCATCTACGCTGTGTTGGTCTGTGACAGCCGCTCTAAACTCATCACTTAATTTGTTTTCATTTGGTGATGAAGGGACAATCAAACAAAAGGACGCTTGTATTTAAACTGACACTGTCGAATTCATGACGCAAGTTAGAACGAAGCCTGAGAAGGAAACATTTGTTTGGGCTTCTCTTTGTCTATTTACGGCTCAAAAGCCTGATATAACAACCAATATGCTAACTCATTCAGTTTTTTTAACTCATTTTTGCCAACAGAAAAGAGGTACTGGCTTTAGTTACACACTGTTTCAGGATAAAGAACTCCTGAGGTGAAGTTTTTTACGGTGCACACAGCTCATGCACACTTGAATGTGACCGTATTAAATTAAAAAGGAAATTCATTTGATTAAAATACACATTTTGATTCAATAATTCATATTTAAAAGAAAATTGATAAAACTGGCCTCAACAAGCTCTACAATTTCATGAAAGTTGGAGCTATGGTTGTGGCCATGACACATTAGCTCCACCTAATTAGTACGCAAAAGATTGCTATGTGTTCTGGTATTTAAATTTCCTGTGACAATCACAGGACAAAGAAGTCATGGGTTGGGTTAAAAAAAAACAAAAAAAAAACTTGGCTCCACACAGGAACCGAACCAGTTTCTTGTGTGAGTCTGGTGTTTCACCCAGACACCCACCACTTACAACTTATGTAATTACTTGTGTAATTAACATACTTACTTTAGCCAAAACCATGATCTTTTCTTAAACTTAACAGAGTAGTTAACCAAACTGCGATTAATTAATTAAACACAGTCTGTATTTTTCTGCCACTACAGGCCTCTGAGTAGCGTGGGATCATGGGAGTTGTTGTCTTCAGTGTTAAACAACCACCGTTGCTAATGGAAACTCTAGTTACGTGACTCAGGAAGAAATGTTCAAGGATGAGGTTATGTTTTTAAGTTTTAGTCACATTATGTTTAGTCACGTTCGCCAACTTCCTATCTCACTCTGTCTCTCTCCGACAGGCGACAAGTGAAAAGCACCATTACCTTGAATAAAATGTATATAATATTTAATATTGGTAGAAAACATAAGAACAAAATATATAACAAAGGTCTAGTCTAGACATTAAAAGCAGAAATGTTACATTAAAGCATTTATGAGTATCTTCACAGCACATTTCTGCCAGGCGTCGTATCTCTAATAGGGATTGGTACCTTTCAGGTGAAAACACACTCCAGTTCAACACGACTGCTAACGAGACCAAACTTTCTCAGACTGCCTCTCTCATTTACGCCTCCCTGGATTTTTAATTATACTGACAAAGAGCTAGGAAAGCATCTCTCTCCTTGCTTCTCTCTCTCTCCATGCCTGACAGCCAGGTTGAGATTCCTCACCTGTCCAACATGGGAGCCGCACCTGTCACCGTGCACTTAATCACACTAGGGCCAGTGCTGAGCCCAGACGCCACACAGTGCCATGCCGCACGCACATCCCGCACGCACACGCGCGCAAATACACATACACGCACAGAAAATTAAAATGAACTTTCTCGCCACCTACGGGGAAGAGGGTGGATGATGATGATGGCGGTGGAGGTTTGGATGGGGGTGAGGTTGGTGCAGGGGGAGACGGATGGAAAGGGGGGGGGGAGTGAGAGAGGATGGGCGGGGGGAAGAAAAGTTGTCATTTCCCAACTCCTCATTAATATTCCGAGGTTAAGAGCTTTTCAGCGAAACGTAATTAATTGAGCCCGAGCCTGACAGTAAACAAGCAATTTCAAATTAAAGCGAAATGACAGCGGCGTCATTTGTTAAAAACGTGCGGGGCCCCCCGATTTTGGCGACAGATAAATGAGGGAAAATGTTAAGGAGGGAGAAAGTGATGAAGATATTAATCTTCACCTGTCTGTGTCAGCGTGCCACTCATTGCCGCAATGTTGCTCTCCATCCTCTGCAGATGCTTCTTGTCCTCTCGGCTGCCCATAATGAGGGGAAGGATGTATTTCTGCAATTAAAAGCATGGCACAATATTACACTTCTCTCTGGAGGGAAGGGGCAGAAAGATGAGGAAGAGACAGGGCCACCTAGACTTGGCATTGGAGGGTCAAAAGCATTGTTTTATTGGACAAGTGCCTCATTGTCTAAATGGCTTGATTAGGCGCATGTAATTATGCAGCAGAAAGTCCATACAACTGAAACAGTATGTGCACACATGTAGTGTTGAAAATATTGCAAGAGTAGAAAATGAATCAACATATCTGATAATCAATTACTCATTTTTAAAGCATGAATGTCAAGTATGGTTCTAGATTTGCATCTTATCTCCATTTTACATCATTGTAAATTAAATATCTTTCGGTGTTAGATGAAAAAATAAATTTTAAGAGGAAACCAATAATGAGAATTTCTTCACAATTTTCTGACAATTTATAATTTGTCATTTGTAAAAATTTAAAAATGGGACTGCTCTTTCATGGAAGTTACTACAATCCACAGGCCTAAAAACACATTACCAACAATATAAATGAATGAAACCCAGAAACAGACAGTAAAAGTAAGAGACTGGCCTTGAGGGAAAAACATGGTGGTGAACACTGAAAATAGTCTTCATAAAAACCAAAAACAATGTCTGTCATGTTGTTTATCGTCTCTCTGCCACTGAATAAACAGAACTCTACCAAAATGATATGTATGTCTGACAGCCAAATGAGGATGTTTGTTCTTTAGCGTGAGTGTTAACCAGATGAGCAGCTGTTCAGCTTGCCGAGCGTCTCTCTGGATCCTTTACATATGTGTGTAGAGCCGAGCTCTCCAAATAAAATCAATGTCTGTGTGACCCTGGAGGGCCCCACTGAACTGCATTCAAAATCATAAATGTTTTATTTTTTATATTTTAAGACTGAATAAAGATCACTTAATTGCTCGCAGCCGGTTTGCAGCTCTCTGCTGCCTGAGCCGGGTTTTCTCTCCAGCTCAGGTGGCAAGCAGCCACACCAGCGCAAGTAATAAACACTTTTTAGAGAAAAAGATTAAATGAGTGTCAACACGTGGTAATTAATAAGTGGGTTGCTGGGAGTGTGGTGTTTACAAGGTGCACCATAACATAAATAAAGTATGGGCAGAAGCTTGGACATATGGTGCGACTGGCGCTACGCTCCAGTGACATGACAGCAACCTGTGCTGTCCCGCCAGGGAATCCCACCTCCCAGACGACCAGTGGCTGGCAAACCCTGCTGCATGGAGGAAACAGTGGACTGGTACATTGTGTGTTTCCCTAAGTGGAGGAGCGCAGGGACAGAGGAATAAGAGACAGAAGACCCTGAATGTGCATGTGCAGCATTACGAAAGGCGGACAGAGTCAGGTAGGCATATGCATGTACATGCAGTACCCTTTCTCTCTCGTGCACACACAGAGGAGAACAGCCTGTCATCTAGGCCAAGAGCTACTGCTCGAGCTCCTGTCCTCCTCTAAAACGAGAGTAATGGCTTCCACATGCCACTCAGACTACTACTAACAACCACTATGGGATTAATGTCACCGGGGACAAGGGGCCTCATGAGCTCATGTTCAAGGGCTGCTAAGCCCGATAAAAACCAGGGTGATTATTTTTAGAAGGTGGGACATCAAAAAAATGGTTGTGTGCTGTGTTAGCAACTATATTTTTTAAAGGCAAAAAATATATATCTGAGAGGAGGAGGGAAGGGAAAGTTAAAAAAGAAGGGGTTCAAATGAGATCATGCTTTGACGTAAAGCAGGGTAGGTTTAATAACAAGACCAGAGTGATGTTACATACTGCAGAGGCGCCTTCTATTCTAGCACCATAATTCATCATAAACTGATGTACTTGCTTAGCCTACCAATTTAAATGTAATATCAGGGAGAGGCAGTGCATACAGATCTTAGGATGCAAAGTATAGTATATATAACTAATTTTAGAGAAGCATTTACTGTGAAAACAAAGTTGGTGAGGAAACACGGTCAAAACGGCAGGTGACAGGGTGTGACTTACTTTGTACAGTTGATGAAAGCCAAAGGCGATGCCCACCATTATGATGGTGAGGGCACCGTAGTCTCTCCATCTGTAGCCTGTTGGACCTGGAGAGGTGGACACATCACTTAAACACAGTGCAATACATTTGAAGACTGTTTCACTAAAAGTTTAATGTGGCTCAGAAGCTTTCTCAAGATGCTGCCTCTAGCATACTAAGTACATTAACCTGTGAATAAAGTGCGACATGAAACTTAAAACAAATGCACCAGTGTCTCATAGAACTTTCCTACCAACCCAAGCAGCCATTGTTTTCCATTCATTAGATTAATTCATGGGAAACCATGAACTGGGTCTTGAAACTAGGGGTGGGCAATCTCGCCAAAAAATATAAAAATGTATTTAATCGCAATCACGATCCAAGATCTAAATTGCAATTAATTTTGAAATGCCCTGTATAGCTATATATATATATATATATATATATATATATATATATATATAAATTTTCACCATTAAAGCACAATTTTGCATTAAAGATTGCTCCTCATCTGCCATACAACTACCTATAACTTACGTTGCATTATTTACAATGTGGCACCCAAGGAAGAGCCACATAAAATAATTCATCCCATCAGCATAGCTATCTTATTAGCGACAGCATATTATCGGTATGTTCAAGTAAGGCTGATCTATTAGTCAATTGATAATATTCACACAGCGGCCATTTTCCTCTGAAATGACGTTCAGGGATGGGAAGCTCAGCTGTGGTACTGCCAAGTTCCAGATTGCAAGCTGTAGAAATTTAGGGAATCTGACAAATCTTTGTCATTTCACTGCTTCCAGATTGGTTAGCAACTGAAAAGACAATGAATAAATTAATTAACAAATTAATTAATGAAACAACAGCTAACGTTAGCATTCAACCACTTCCTTGCTAACATGACCGTTTGATAAGCTAGAAAAGACATAAATTAGTTCTAAAATAGGAACCCATATGTTGGACACATTTATTTAAGCCTGGAAGTGAAAGGAATCAAACGGCAATGTTAGCTCGGAAGTTGTTGAATGCTAACGATAGCAAATGGGCAATCATGTATGTTGTTTTACCTCAAAATATGGCCCAATTTCCCTCTGGATTTTCATTGTCCAATAACATTTCAGTTTCTACTCAACCGGTTAGTGATGAAATGACAACGATTTCTCATGAAAAACACTGTTTTACAAATGTATTTGTATGCTGAATGAAAACAATGCAATCTCTTCCTCACGTTATAAGCATTCCATCTATTTCTCCATCTGCTGACGCAAAAGGTCTATAAAAGACAATAAAGGGTAAGTCTACATAGCAAAAGAGCTTTGTCTCTATCCTGCTCTTCCAGAAAACACACTATTGTCTTCCATTTATTTTGGGGTGGGGCCTAATACAGTGTGTGTATAAACCTTTAAACAACTGAAAAGGCAAGTGTGTGTGTGTGTGAGTCTAGAAGTTGACTGTCTTGCTGAGTGACAGATAATGTGAAAGTGTGTCATTGTGCAAGCTGTCATCTGGGTAGGCCAACTGTCTGTCAAAGTGGAAATTCCCCACATAAGAGAGGCATTCAACTGAAAATGTCACTAAACAACAAACAGCTCTGGAGGAAATACACTGTATGAGTTTTTCTTTTATTTCCTCTGATGCGGCCCAAATGAATAGGAAATTATTAGAGGCCAGGCCGCTAAAGTACACCATTGATATTCTATTACAGGTCTGATTTCACCTAATGGCTTATGTGGTACATGTTTACTGGCTTGAAGTAAGTAAAACAGATTGATCTTGTGCTTTACCGCTTGTGTGATTTGACATGCAAATAAAATGAGAGACCCACTGTCATGTTGGACTATATGGTATATTTTCAAGGTGAATTTGGTTTTATTCTCCTCACTCAAGGGCGCGTTTCATCGCTGGTGCAGCATTCAGGGATGAACCTGTAACCTTTTGTATTGAAAAATTTTGAACCATCCTCCAGCATCCATATGGTAACCACATAAATTTGGGTCTTCATCAACATTATAGCTGCGATAGACTGTCACCTATCCCAGAATACCATGCTTCTGAAAGGCCTGGGAGTCCTTGGGCTAGGTGGTTGACCCTGAACAAGCCTCACTGCATCACCAGGGGTCTTCATGTGCTCCTTTCCCCCCCGTTAGGACCTTTCATTCTTCCTCTGTCTATCCCTTTTTCCTTCCACCACTTCCACTCTGCCATCTTCCTTTTTTTATTTGGTCACTTAAGCTGTGGAACTGTGGTCTCCATCCCCCGTTTTTCCAATCTCCTCTCAAATTTATTGGGTTCAGTGGAGGCCTTCCTGTCCTTCTACCGCGTGGAAATAGAGATCAGAGTATCCATTACTTCGACAGAGATGGATGCGGGTCCCCGTGCACCGTCCCCATAACAAGGACATCAAAGGGAGGTAGCCCCCTCTTTTCAGCATGACCCCCCATACAAGACTCCCCGCTCTCACCTCATTATGCAGCTCCCTTATAGCCGTTTTGATATAAAACCCCCCACTATGGACGGAGAGCCGCGAGTCTCCCTAACTACATGGCCATCCCATCAACATCACTTTCATTACAAAACATGAGATGCCAGGGGAGTCAAGGACAGTGTGGTAATAAATGAGGGTGGAATACATCTGGAATCATTGTCATATGGGTTAAGCATTACGCGGACTTCATTCTGCATTGGTAAATCAGTGGACAGCACTCATAACCTCCTGAGGTAATAAAGATACAGGTTGCGGTGTGGGGTCTTGCCAGGGTGGAACCCCTTGAAACAGATCAGCTTCATGAGCTTGTGCTGTACAATGTCATATTCTCTGTATCTGAATTCACAATCATGGCAAATGTTGTATGGTGTCCATGTCTGCAATACTTGTAAATATCACTGTGTTTGGTGATTTAATCCTGTTTAGTGGGTTTAAATGAATATAAACAAGAGGGAAGACCTCGGACATGGATCTAAAGTTTTAAATTAGACCTGACTTTTCAGGTGAGACGGTGCACATAAATATTAATATCATGTATATGCAGCAGGTATCAAAGGAGGTGTGCACTCACCGTGTGGTGCAGGAACCAGCTGAGTTGCATGGAGTGGATGTGGAGGCCCCACAGGGCTCAGAGGCAGGACTTCTTCTGTGCTGCCAGAGCGCTGGATGGCCAATTCTACCTCCTCGTCCGTCAGCCCTGCAATCAAGACACACACCTTTTAAGACATTCAGAGGGGGTTTAGTGACTGCGCATTAATGGGAAACGCCAAATGGCTCCTTGGCTGTCATAATATATGCTTAAATACTTCCCAAGCTCCCCATAAATCCTGTAACTACAATTTAGAGAAGGTATGTCAAATCTTCATTCAATTTTACCTACCCTCTACTCAAAAATGCATTTTCATTTCATAATTCAGAAAATTCCGCTGAGAGTTTTTCTTTTCAGGGACATCCATCACAGGAAGATGGTGTGAAAAGGTTCACACAATGAAATCTGAAACTCTGCGAGCCTATTAACTGCCACCAAAGGCAAAGAAAATAAGAGTCTGTCCACTTCTCCGGTTATATTTCCCATGTGGAGATTTCATACACCCCAGACAGCGAAAATGCATTATTTTAATTTCTTCATTGTAATGTAAATGTATTACATAATTTTGCAAATGCCAATATAATTTAATCTTCAGATCTTTTTAATGATTTTAGTGATGATTAAATTGCAAAGGGCTCCCTGATGGAGAATCAGAAGGGAGGAGAAAAAAAAAATCTAATATGAACATCTCCTTTTGTGGCAAGAAAGGATTTTATTTCAGGCGCCATATGCTGCCATTGCTGTGGGTCTCATCTTTTAATGAGCATCTTAGTCTAAACAAAGGAAAATAATTACAACTTTCAATGAGCTACAAAAAAAAATAAAACAACATTAAACAAAATCAATTAGGAGAAGGCTGAAAACAAAGAACTAAAACTGGTACGTACACTAGTTCTCATATGTCGATGAGAATCATTCACCTTATGGTTGAAAATGTACAGATCATTATGCTATGTATTGCTCAGTGTAGCCTAACAGGGTCTCCCTCGCTAACATCTTACCATTATGTCTTTGAGCCATTTCCCGTGCTTACTGACAGAAAAATTCCCTCTGTAAGAGAACCTTTTACATTCATTGTTCCCTCAGGATTTAGAGAATTTACACAAGCTCAGAACAAGCTTCCTCCATCCTTTCAGAGAAATCGAGCAATTGGAAAGGCTTCAGTTGCAGTCTTTCAAGAGATGCTTCTACGTTTTCATTAATAGTAACTAGAGCTGCTACGATTGATCGCTTAGTTTTTAACTATCAACGTAATCAGCAACTATTCTGATTAAAAGGTCTGAGTAAAAAATTCTCTTTTTTTCTTGTGTCTTTACTCCGCTATGACAGTAAACTTAATAATTTTTTGTCCTAAAAAGACATTTTAGGACGTCTTCTTGGGCTTTGGGAAACACTGACCAACATGCTCCACAATTTTCTGACATTTTATAGACCACATAACTAATCTATTTATTGAGGAGAAAAAAAAACAGTTTAATGGACAAAGTAACGGTTCACTGCGGCCCTAACCGCAACTCTACAAAGCCAGATCCTAATATCTCTGTTCCTGACCTACAGAGTGGTCTTCACAAGAAAAATGTGGATTATTCATAATATAAACTGTGTAAAGAAGACATTTTCATTTCTTACAGTGAAAAGAAAAACTTTAAATCAATGCATCCTCCCTTTTAATATCTGTTTAAGCTGCTTAATTTTTTTGAGTCAGATCTGAATAGCAGGTTGAACCTTCATCAGAAATCCCACTTTAACCCATCCCTGTATGAGCAGCCCAAAAGCATAAAGCAATCCGTTAATAATCTACCACACAGCTTACGCCAAGAGGAGGTCCCTTCCGTCACCTATTTAAATGCTCTGGGGACTTCAAATGGCCATGAAAATTGTTGAATAATTGAAGGCAAATATTGGCCGGCCAGTAGTCTACAGCAGGTCCTGAGTGCCAGGAAGTGGTGAGCGCCATGTGCTGAGTTTGTGCAGTCAGACTACACTGTCAAATAAGCAATAATGTGTCCCTGGACTCCTGATTCATCTGACCACAGCAGACTACATGGTGGCAGACTATTGAGTGAGACATGCTAGGATCTCAGTTTCACCGAATGAGAAGAAAATAAAAATGCTTCAGGTTTTCTCCTTTCACCTTGAAAAGTCTTTTGAAACAATCCACATTTAGGCTGCTATCGCGCTTAATGTATGTACATCTTAATGGCTGCTCACGTCTTTGATGTTGTTTATGCAGCAAATGAAAGGTTTTTTATCCTGCGTCAAAATAAAACAGATTCATAAAGCTGTTTTCTAGTCAAATTAGAGCTTGCTAAGTTGTGTTGTATGCTCTGATCTGTTTATTGTCGAGGTGAAGACAACAGCAAATGAAAGAGCCCTTAGATCCAAAAGAAAAGGGAACAAGGTGAAAGTGAGTTTTACATATAAAAGGAAAAGACAAAAAAGGGATTGTGAAATTTATTACGGGTTCCAAAACCTGTGGAATGACCCCTGGGACCCCCATTTCAGATCGACCTGTGGGGAGATGAATTTTTTAAGACATAAATTACACCTAATGACGACACCATAAAAAAGAACAATAATGGAAAGCTATTCTGTATTTCATTATACTGTATTATTTGGTGCACCTGATACACGCAGTGCCTGTTTATGAGTCACCGTATTAGCAGATGCTCAGCCAAAGCATTTGCTTTGACCTTGCCATTCTCATTGGGGCATGAAATTACGGTGCTGGCACCTCGATATTACAGCTATAAATACTGTAAACTGCATATCTGGGCTACGTTTTCTATTGTCTTTCAACATAAACCTGATCGGTATTTATTTAAAGGAAAACCCATTGCTCGTCAGGTTATTTACAGCTCTATTTTCACTGGCTCATATTCTCTGGGTATTTTTTAAGGGCAAAGAGGCAGCAAGGCTCTTACATTAAATCCATTTCTCCAATTCTGGCACTTCTGGACTTTATGGGTCAGCACCTAGGCCGGACAGCCAATTATAAAAATTGCTTACTAAAATATTTTGGGTGGTAAAAGGTGAATGCCTTTTTCACCGTCCTCCAAGGCCTGAATTATGAAGCTGCCCTTGAGTGAAAATTACTTACATTTTGAATATCATATTTAGAAAAAAGAAATGCATGACAGGGGTCATAAATAGATGGAGGTCAATGGGTTATTAAGAAGTCGGGTGCAACTTCAACCTGCTTCTCGGGCTGCACCGGTCGAGGGAGATTCTACATGTCATTTGGTCCGGTGTAACTGCTTGAAAATAGCATGCCCTAAATAATGACCACTCTCATAGAGTATTCATTTATGTATTAAAAAGGGGGACTCTGCTCTCATTTCCCTGCTTTATCGCCTTGTACTGATGACAAAGTAGGCAAGGCCTAGGCTAGGTGGCGCCGTGGAGTAATTTATAACCACATCAATCCCTTTACCTTCTATGCAGGCCTTGGTCATTGTCATTTTTGTCCGAGAGGTGAGCCACATAACCCCACTTACAAACAGCATCCTATTAATATCTGGAATGATGAACCTTACCCTTACCTTCATAGCAGGTATGGTAATAGACCAACAGCCTACCTGTGTTCCCTGTGACCCTCGATCACTGGCCCTCCACTCAGGGTGAAATCTATTAGCATTATTTATTCAACTCAATAACAACTGGGACGGTATAAAAAAGAAATAAGTCAAGCTATCATTTATGTCTCACTGACAGAGAATGTACTGTGCCTGTTTCACATGCCGTATTTACCTGTGATGCCACAGTGTATGTGTGTACGCTGCGGGCTTTACATTCCCAGACAAACTGCACTCAGTCCTGGTAATCCAAGAGCGTTTGAGCGATGTCAGTTTAGGGGCCACGGTCAAAGTGACATGTTGAAAGCTGGAAAATGTTGTTGACTTTGTCCTGGGAATTTGATTTTTTTTGGTAATTATGTGTGTAACTGCTAATTGTCTGGGCTAAATGGCGGTGCCAAAATGGGGCCCAACGCTTTTTAGTCGTTACATCTGTTAATTGTGGAGGACATAGATGGCACAATTCACTAGATGAGCACATTATATTTCAGTCAAACACAATAAAATTTACTTAATCTTGGCAAGGAACGAGTCAAGCAAAATTGCTTCAAGATGGCTTTAAATGCTATTCATTTTCCCACTACACTGCAGAAGAAACACAAAATAAAACCATCCCTGGGTTTAAATCTAGATTTATATTACATTTAAGTGACAAAGTTTCAATATTTCAGTCAGTTTATTCAACAAGGACTCAAGAGGGGCAGCTAGAAGTATTGGACTGCATAATTGCCAATTCATACCCTGAAATTGACAGTTGAAGGAAAACAGAAAATTATATTTTTCAATGAATATTGAAATAAACCACACTATTAGGATCTCTTTGGAAAAAAAGAGATGTTACCAGAGCGGCATCCTTCAGCACAGATTAGGGCACAAATGTGCAGGGAAATAATATGCACGAGCGAGATTATTGTGTAAAGATTCCGCAACATGCAATCAAAGTGGGTCCTATTTTCCCCTTCATCAGCTGTCCGGCGTAAGTACTGGCAGCAAGAGGAATCCAATTTAAATTCCACTCTACCGGGAGATGGTATTGTTTCATTTTATGTGTGCTTTGACATTTCTGGCTGTTATTATAGAGTAAAATCCAGAAGTATTTACATAAATATGACATTAAACTGTATTAGAAATTAAGACTGGCACATTTGCTGTGGTGACTGTGGGAGGAGAAGGATGATTGAGTTTCTAGGTCAAAAGGTTGAGAGGACAATACATGCAGAGTAAAGAAACGGGGTAACAGTGAGTTTTAGCTCACTGCTGTTTATTCAAACATCTACTATGGCTCAAGACAGAAAATCAAGCAACCAATCAGCAGTAATAAGGCACCTCACAATTCAGTTGCGATTCAGATGGCCACAATGCGCTTTTAAAATGATTACTGCGGCATCAAAACTTTTTTAAAATAAAAACATATTGAAATATCTAAAAATTGATGCTGAATATTTGAAACTGTTTCACAACTAATTTTCCACAGTATTGATACTGATACCAGATGCACTTTCTCACTCACTATCGTCTCACCCATAGCATTGCACTGTCCACATAGGCCCTCCTCCTCGCCCTCTTATGACTACGGTCAGGAGTAAATGCTGTTGTGCTGAACACACAGAACCCAAGCTTTGTTCTATGTTTTAATAAAAATCTAAAATCGTATGCCCTCAATATTATATGAATTTCTCCCGTGTTATGAATATCAATATTTTTAGAGATATTGTATCAAAGTTATACATTCCAGTATCGTGTCGAAGCCACAAAACAGTTTGATATCAATGTTGTTTTTAAGAGAAACCTGTTTTATATCCGATGTCATGGAGAAGTACTACACTGCCCCCAAACCTAAAGTGTAACAGCAACGTCTCTAAATGGAAATATTTACCACACCTGTGAAAGTCATATTGGCTAGTGACTTACTACAACCACTGGAACTCTATGATTGGATTGTTTACCACAGAGAAACTTTTCTGACATGCTGTGCTTTTTGTTTTTTTTGGGAGATGAGGAAAAGTGTCCAAAGGGATGAAAATCCCTACAAGTCAGGCCATGTATTAGTGTCTGTGAGTTGGAAGTAGGGTTGAGTATGAAAACACAATGTGTTGCAGTTGCCCTGATGGACTGTAGTGCTGCTACACTCTCATTCAGGGGCTCTAATAATGTGAGTCTTGTTCAACATCTAGCTGTGAAATTCTGTATCTCTGATCCAGTCTGGTTTTAGGCCTTACTGTATATCAAACCAGTTTGAAAAATTTTAAATCAGCCAAACCCCAGCTGGAAGTCATCCAGGCTTTAAATAATTATGTTATGTACACAGTTTTTCTTCCATTTTTCAATTCTATTCTAATATCTTTTTTGCTTTGAATTTTGAATTCATCTTGTAGTTGCCTGACTTGTTTCCAGGGTAAAAACTCTTTCTATAAGGACTTTCTGAGACATTAATGAAGTGAATGAATACAATATAAAATGAGTCAAAAAGTGGTCATTTCAAGTGAGAACTCATGTCAACATAGAAACCAAAAGTATATTTAATGTGCACTTTTGAGAACATGAGTAAAACTCGTAATGTCCTGCATTGCAACACCACAAATAAGGGCTAGGAAAATTGATTTAATTTAACTCGGCATTTACAAGAAAAAGGCTTAGTTGTATGAGAAATACTGATATAAAGATAAGAATGTGACTCATGATTTATCGCTTCAAAAATGTTTATTTATATTCCTGCTTTTCAACTTAGTTTAGTTTCTAAATGACACTGTTCAGAGACAAGGTTAGATTACTATTAATAAATGTGAAGCTAAGCCTTTTCTTGACACAATTTCCTGTAACATCAACATGTACAAATGCTGCTGCTCTAGGACTGAAATTAGTGCGTTGACACATAAACACACAAATTTCCCCGTTTGCGGGACAAATAAAAGAATTCTGAATTCGAATTTTGAAAAAAAAAAGAAAAAGTACAGGGTTAGAGTAAAGCGCTTACCTGAAACAACACATGAAAATGAAAGCTCGAGTATGAATGTAAAGGATCTCAGGTTCACTGTTGTATGACTGTACAATACAAGTCAAGAGCTATCCTATGAGTACTTCGAGTACTTCATATCCTATGAGTGCTACTCAAACATACTTTGTGCTTAGTGTTTCATTGCTCTATTTTCTCTCATCTTTACCCTCTCTCTCCCTGAGATCAATGCCCTTATGCAAATCGAGGGTTCTTGTTTAGATCTACAGTGGAACTGACTTTCCAAAATAAATCTGCATTAAAGCGTCATACATATTTCATGGACTTAAAGTGCAGTAAGAGCAAAACCATTTTGGATAGCGGAGCTGCGGAGTTTACAACGAAGCAGAAAGTAAGAAGAAACTGTGGCATACTATGACATCATTTTGGTATTGATGAGGCCTGATTACATTTGAGAGAACCAACAGTAGATTAGAAACATGCCTTAGTTGTCAATAATGAGACACAATGAGAAAGAAATTTCAAAAGATATCAAGAGTCATTAGAGCCACATGAGATGTGTGTAGTAGCAGCCGGCAACCATGGATTTGGTTTCAGGTTACCTTCTCCTGTCATGGAGCTTTTAGGCTCACTTTTCACTCTTTGGCTACTCTAATGCTGCAGGCAAAGTCCCCCAGCAATGCAGAGGTACAGTCCCCGAAGTACAGAACTGTTTTTTCCAAGAACTGAAATAAAAATATTCACCACGAAGAGTTTATCTGAGGTAAAGCCATATACTTTCTCTCTCTGTGCATATTGCCATTGCTTAGGCCGACTCTAAGAAACACATGGCGTAACACTGCACATTTCCACTGCCGCATTATATTGAACCGACTTAAATGAGTTCAGAGTAATAAAGATTTTTGCAAGTTTTATTGCACAAACAATATTCTACCATGTGTCAGAAATAATCTCAATGAATTGCAAAGAAACTGAAGAGCCAGCAAACATTTACACCGTCCCTGCTTTTGAAAACCTCCCCGTGTCATGCCTCAAATTTACGATAACAGTTAAATTAAGTAAAAGGGTTAAAATGCTGGAAGGCAATATTGATAATTCCATTGAAAATGCAGAGGGAGTTTGTCAATATTAATTTTCCTGAACCCAAAGGAGCATCCCAACTGGTGTGTCATTTATTCACAGGGCCTGAATCATGCACTCTGAAGCTAAATCGACCCCTGTTAAACCCCCCCAGGGCAAAGAGCTACAGCCACGACCTTTGACCTTAATAGACCAATCTTATAAAAAAAAAAGAGAAGAAAAAAGAAAGACAGCGGGTGCATCTCTGGCTAACAACATTTTGTTAATAAACACATATGGATTGTGATGTAAATACGATTTTCTGACAGATATATATTGTATTGTTCAAGGCTTCCTGCACTGCATTCAACATAAATAAAGAGCAAATCAAATATCTCTCACCTTTTTTCTTCAAGAAGGCTTTTCTGGTGGCCAAGGGACTCTGACGCACTTTTGGGTTCTGGAGAAATTTTACAGCAGTGGTAATCTGGGAAGAGACAAATGTGATTTAATTCCTCACAATGAGATAATGTGAAAGGAAGAAGGATCTGCAGGATACTGATGCTTTCAGCAGTACAAACAACAGTCTAGACCTTCTTTAAGAAAAAAGGTTCGTTATAAATAAGAAAAAAAGATAAACGGATTCCATCTGATAGTTGCTTCTAAGCCCCCACACCCAGCAGTGAAGAGGAAAGACCACCTGACCACTTTCCAGCTAAATGTGGGGAATGACCAAATCAGCAGTTATAAAATTAGCCCATCAAGAGTGCTGGACAAATGGAGTATGGAGCTTAATTTGCTATTACCCTCTTAAAGACAAACTTCCATTCTTAAGTGCGCAGTGGAAGAAAATCTATACTTAATGCAGAGGTGATCATTTGTATCTAATAACTTGAGAATCCTAGGCTGAAAACTTCTGTAATTCTTCCAGTTAAAAACCTGCCATGATCAAATCACCCAGCCTGAATGTTGTAATGACTTGAAACGTTAATGCACTAGAACGTTAAATAGCATCAGAACATCAGTAGTTTTAAGTGCACAGCGTTCATCGATTCTATTATGTTTTCCTTCGAGATGCACCTTAATTTTCCACCCCAGTATGCATTTCCAAGAATCGGTGGGAGAAAAAAAATCTTCCTCAAATGGCATTAAAACATAAATTCAAAGTGGGCGCCGTGAAGTGGCGCCTCCTAAAATAGATAAATATGTAAGAACACAGAGAAAGGGGAAACACACTGGAGGGGAGGTTTAGATGACTTATTATCGCACCTGTGGTCCCCGTGATTCAATTGTAAAAGTCATCCCTCTAATAGGTTGAAAGGTTTTGATTACTCTTCTTTTCTCTTAGTGTTGAAAGATACAAAGTGATTGAGCGCCCTGCCAGTGGTAATTCGTTTTGGGTAATGCATTGCATATACTATGAACCCGTTTCAATCTAAAAGAATTGCAGTTTAAACTTGTCCGAGGGGTAGGTGTGGCAGGGAAGCTGTGTAAAGAGTTAGATTTCTGTGACAAACACACAGTACAGTAGAGAATCATGGCACAGGCAACTTCAGGGAACTTTTTGAGGGCTGCACAACGTAGAAAAAAAAACACATTGGGATTAGACAGGTATTACAATTGTTATATAATAAACAATTAGTGGGAATCATAATTACTTATCACAATTTTCCTTTTGACTGCAAATAAAGTTAGAATTACAGCTGCAACTAACACTTATTTTCACTATTGATTACTCCATTATTTTCTCGATTAATTGATTGTTTGGTCTGTTAAATGTCAGAAATTGGTGAAAAATGTCAATCAGTGATTCCAAAGCACCTTGTTTTGTCCACAACGCAAAGATATTTAGTTTACCTGCATAGAGTAAAGAAACTACAACCTTTTTTACTTTGTATTAGTATTAGTGTTATTTATTATTATACACATTAAGTATTTTTTTTCTCTCAAAATCCAATCGATTATAACATTGTTATAAAGATGTAGTCATATTGTGACTCCTGACCTTGTGAAAATATATTTGACTTTGCTTTAAAAGACTATGAATTAGCTGAAAGGCCACTTGAACATACTAAAAGGAATTTTTTAAAACATAACTTTAATTTCTTATATATTTTTTTAATTAACCTTTAAACTGGTTATGAAAACTTTTTAATTTAATTAATTGACGCCTCTATATGGCCCGCATAAGAAAATGAGTCCATCAGCAAGAAGATTGCTGACGCAGAAATTGTACAATAGTCAATTGGTAAGGACAGATACATTTTTGATCCTGTTTGAATTGTGCCATGAATTACACATATGAAGCTTGTCAATTTAAAATGTTTTCTAGCCAAGAAAGTTACCAGCCAGTTTAGTGTTAAACCGCTAAGTGAACTATATCAACTTGCTCAACATATCTCACCAACATGGCCGTCAACTTGGCACAGAAAAGGTACTAAAAGATGAAAATCACAATAAATCTGGCCATGTTGACAACTGCAGTTATGGGAAAGGAGAGTGTGTCCGTTTTGTGAGCAAGCGATACAGGATTGGCACTACAAGGTTTCACTTACCAGTAGGGTTGCACCGATACCATTTTTTTCAAACTAAGTACGAGTACGAGAATTTTCATTTGTGTACTTGCCGATACTGAGTAACGATACCAATATTTCTACCACAAAAATAACTATTAGGTTACAGATGCACTGATTTGGAAGACAGGATTTATTTTCTTCTCTGCTTGTTACAACAAATGATAATAAATTAAATAAAAATAAATATAAATAATCATAATTTCCTGTTTCAACAAAAAGCCTCCACATTGGCACTGTCTTCACATTTGACAAAATAAAACTTGACAAAATATCAATGAAATTTGACAAATTAAACAATGAAACTTATTACACAGTTAACACAGTCAAATTAATATCTCAGTTAAACTATTGAACAGTCTCCACATTTGAATCAGTGTGGTATATATTGAAGTAGCCTAGTAGTTGTATCAATGTCTGCATGTAATCAAGAACTGACTGTCAAATCAAATAAAAAAAGAACACTTCGACAATATTTATTGTCACTTAGCATTTAATTATACAGATATATAATACTGCAGATATTATTTTCTTTTCTCTTTAAGGAAAAGATGGGCTGCATTTAAAAATGAAATAGTGAAAATAAATAAACCAAAAATCCAAACGACTCTGGTGGAACATTCATTAGCTCTTAGAAAGCAACATGTGGAGTTATTTTTCTCTGTTGTCTCCAGCTCACTCGTCTCTCTGTATCGCTCACTCGTCTTTCTGTCCGTCACTCGCTTTTCACCTCTTTCGTCTGTCTGTATTCAGAGTCGCAATGTTTATTGCCTGGAATGCACAGATTTGATTGGCTGAGCAGCATCACGTGGGTTGGCTTAACTCGCATGCAATTGGTCGGTGGATTTCCTGATCCACTAAACCGGTGGCGCCCCGTCAAAATTTTATATACTTCAGTAATTTATTGACTATAGGTCCAGGTCCGCCTGTCCGAAATGACAACAAGAAATGACAAGCCGGCCTCTGATCGCGGTCTTCAATTTCATGCAATGTACGGGCTAATGCAATAAAGTGGTATCGGTGCGTAGCATCGGTGAATTTTTGCGTGTACAAGTATATGAGCGCGGTATCGGCCCAATACCAGATGCCAGTATCGATATCGGTGCATCCCTACAGCATTAAATCAAAGTTAACTTTCTTTCCCCATTCTCATCTTTTGTTCAAAGGAAGCGCCAGAATCAACAAAAAAAATATCTAACTTCCTTGTAGTAGCTATAATAACTCACTTATTAAATCAGGTACACATAAAAAAAATACATGCAACATCCAAAGACTTGCTGCAGAATTATACTATGAAAGCAATATTGTAACCTCTATTGTGAAATTTATCAAAATGTGCCAGATTCATCCCAAGAGATGCTGCCACAATTTATTTAGACACTAATCTACGGTTGCACTGTGAACTACCATGACCTTGATGTACATAAGGGTTATGCAAGGGGTATGGAATTTCCTGTATCTCTATATGCTGAGGGCTTATTAAAGTCAGTCACCCGGAACCTTCATTGTGACAAGCAGATTAAACCATTTGCATGGTGAACCCCCAACTGATGTTCTGGGCCAAAAGATACAGTCAAAACACAAAGAAAATACCCCTTTGATAACAAGACAAAATCATCCTGCTCTTGGCAAACCTCTTACCGTTCAAGTAAGCCAACAGGGCTACTTGTGGTAAAAGCAGCAACCAGAGATAATAAACACACTAAAATCTAATATTCAAATATTTATTCCAGTAAATAACAGAGTGATGTTGGCCCTCTGAGAGGTAATGATCTAATAGAAGGGAGAATATGCTGAACAAGCAAACCTTGTTTACATTGCCTCAAAATTTCAATAGCACAACATGGACGAGGAAATTGTGTCAATGTTAATAGGCCTAAGTATGACATCTTAGGAAGGACCGCAGCTAGCTCAGCGGCACACTAATGAGGCAAATGTCCATTTGGTTAAAACTGTAGTGGTAGATCTTCAGGGAGAGGAAAAGTGCACTTCTTAGCAGATGACATAGATGCTTTGCACAAGTTCCACCCAGACATCTCAATCAATTATAACCACATTGTGCAGGTTTCAGTCTTGTCTTGTTATTGACTTATGGATCATCCCAGTTATAGTGTTGGGTAGCACACAACCGGGCTTTTAGGGGGGTAAAGATGGATAACAGTAAGAGGCACATTTGGGTTGGCAGCATAAATAACTTTAAAAAGAAATTAGCTGAATTTACTTCCTTTTGGTAAACTAGTGAATCATTTTTGGTTAAAACAACGATTAGACTCTAATGTAAAGCTCGAGTAAAGCTTTGACTGCTAATGCACCAAAGTGCTCCATGTTAAGAGCAATAATCTTTACAAACCAGATAACCAATAGAGTGTCAGGTAAAGCCCGAAAAAGAGGTGAAAACTCAATCATAGGGAGAGATGACATTAACCAACACACTTAAAGAGAGTGAAGTTGATGAACGGACAAGATTACAGCAGTGTTATTGAGTTTGAATTGGACAAGACTTTGCACTGCACTTGTCGAAAAATTACAACTGTGATACCTTGACTTGTGAGAAATGAGGACGAAATCCAATTACGTTCGAACCGCATGGTTGGACGCCTGAAGCAATCCATGTAACCAGTTGTATATTTTTGCTCAAACTAGTAACAACACTTAACTATAACATACAGTAAGACCTATAGATATTTTGCAGATGCATTATGGGGTTCCAGGATTTGTGCGGTTGGGAAATTCTATACCGACTCTCTATACAGAAACGGCGACGCACTGTATAGCTTACAATCGTTTCTCTGGGGTTTCAGTTTTTGAAGTAACAGTAAGTTTCAGTATTTGAAATGCATTGGAGAACAACATTTAAACCACAACAGATGAAAAGATATCACGATTCAAGGCTCTTGTTTTCAGTTTTAATTATTTGGGCCAACCCAAACCACCACTTTTCTAACAATTACTCCGAACCGAAACTGCTATAAGGTAAAAATGCAGTGCAGCTGTGGTTTCCCCCTGTTAAATGTTTGTTGCATGTTGTTTATCTCTGAGCATCTTCTGAATCTACTGACAGATATGTTGATTACAATACTACACATCTTACCAGCCGAGGCTTTAACTAAACTTAATTTTCCATCCAAAGAAGCATGGCATCAAAGATCAAAACTCTGGTTAAAAAGACCATTCAAAAGTAGAAGTCACATCACTTTTCAATTAATTCACAGAAAATAAATTGCCATGCGCTTATCAATTTCTTTCCTTAATCCAGAAAAAGGTATATGTTCACATTTTGTCTGCAACAATGAAGACATTCAGAGGGCACGATGGAACTACAGCTTGGGGGGGCTTGCAATGGAGGGGCTAAAAGGAAATCATTAGCAAGTATAGGATTCAGTCTCAGTGTGAATCAATTCATTCCAAATTGCCCCGGCCTGTACATTTGTGGAGAAGTGCCCCTGATATAATAACAGACTGATAGACATGAACAAAAATTGTGTTAGGCCAGTCTCAAATTTCCCCCCCAAACACACGTTTGGAGGACCAAAAGCGAGAGAAAGTGAGAGACGGCGAAAAATGAAGCTCTATATTAATTTGGTGCTTTCATGGATGCTTTGCTATCAGGGGCGGCTGTCTTAAATGACTTAACCCAATACCTTTCTGATACCAGAGCCCCTTGCCAGAGAGGAATGAAGTTTTAATGCAATTATTGTGGTGCCTTTAGTTGCCTGCCTGCTTGATGTGCTTTTTAATCTTTTTAAAAGAGCAGCTTTAAATGCCCTTCTAATTGTGACATCTTTCCCACCTTAATGTGACCTTTAGTGGAGGAAGCATGGTCTCATGGGAGGAGCTATGGGGAATTATTGACCCTGAGAGACGTCAGGAAGTGAAGTGCAGACCCGATCATTTAGCTAACCTCCACGTCCACACTCGCACTGCTCGAGCTGAACTGTTGTGACAGTAACGGCACAAAAAGAACTTTTTTTGTGTGATGCCTTCTTCGCTGTAGGGCAGTGCTTTTCAGAGAAGCGACAAAGTGAGAAAATTCAGTGAACAACCACTACCGAAACCTCAGCAGCAGTAAAATCTGATATAAGAGTACTGGTGGCTTTTTTCTTTTTCTACTGCTAAACTATGAGCTTGTTTAAACCTACTTTTACAGCATCTAAGAGCAAACACAGCGCGTTTGTTTTCTGTGTCTTATTCTCTCTATATACGGTCAATCTTTATCGAATGATCGTAACTTTTGAAATTTAAAGGTCAGAGTCAACATTTCAATAGATGAAAAAGGGGTCATGGAAAACTTCATTGACATTTTCTTTGCAAAGGTTTAAAAATAACACACAGCACTGTATCAGTGTCAGTTTCAGAGCCATGGGCAAGGCTACAATCATGACATCAAAAGCGCATTATGCAAGTTTTGTAAAGGGGGGGGCGGGGTGGGGTGGTGTTGTTGGACGGAAATCGAGCTTTTTTTTTTTTTCAAGACCACTGCATGTACAACCCAAACTTTCCATTCAGCAGCATTTCCCTATCAGAGCTCTGTCATCACAAACATGGAAAAGTTGAGTCGGTTCAGCGGTAAGAAACACGAGCGGCTGAGGCACTTTTGATGCAGAGAGGACACAATCAAACCATAAAAACTGTGCAGAGTACAGATAAATACAGATAATGTAGCCTTGGGAGTTACACTAAGGCCATCAAGGAAAAAGAAAGTTGCCCTTTTCCTTCCCTCATTCTCTTCTGGAGATACAGAAAGTGATTTTTACTATGGTGTAAATTTATGTTTCAAAACTGTGGCTGCATATTTTATGATCCAATATTCTCCATGCCCTTCATATTATAAATTTAAGTTATGGTATGAAAATTAAAAACAGGAACAACAAGTGTGATTTTACAGGTTGCAGTTTAAAAAAAAAACTCATCCTCAGACCTCTTTCATGATCTGTATAAACGGGATTAAAAAAAAACAAAGACACTTTAGTGAAGCATGAAGAAACAGTGGAGCAGCAGAGAGTTTTAAAAATAAGACGAAGCAACAACAAAGTGAAGTATTTCTTTTATTCTTGCGAGATCTAAACCTGAAGAGAAACATGTGGCATGCAGCCAATTCAAAACTAGCTTGAGAGATACGGTTTGAAGCCAAGTCTGACATTTCTTAATGTGTAACTGTCAGTCGTGCTGCCTGGGGTTGCCCTTGCTTAACTAGCGAGACAGATGACTGTTTAGATAAGGGCGTCCCCAGCGGGGCCCTGAGAGCCCCGAGAGCCCCCGATGACTAAAGAGCGGCGACTCCATCAGTGACACCTCACTTTCACCCACTTTGGACAAAAATACTTATATAGCCCGCAAATTCCTTTTAATTCAGGTAAAAGGCCCAAACCATGAGTCCGGAGCTGCTCTGAGAGATGAGGGTCATCACAGATTAACCCATGGCACTTTAGCAGTGGGGGGTGCAAGCGGGGGAGTCGCAGCAAAGCACAACAAACTACTTAGCCACCACAAAACAGTCCAGCCCCTTCTCAGCTGCAATCCAGTAATGGATACTTCCTCAGCTCCTCGATTGGTCAAAATGTTTTCATACAATAATTTAATTCAGAAACACATTTACAAAGCAGGAGTAATCAATTTTAATTAGTTGATTTTTTTTTCATTCGCATAAAATTTAATGTACTGCCATCGATCTCCTTTGTTCTTTAATGCAGTGCCTCTTTCCTGTAATTCGAAGCTTTTTTCTTTTTCTTTTTTTCCGTTCTTTTACAGTCAGTGATGACATTCTGTGACAAGCGGCTCCATGTGCTCTTCGGTGAGCGTTACTTAAACCAAGAGTGCTCACGGTGCAAATTTAGACCAGTGGAATGTGCTGCAAAAATGTGGCTGTAATTCGGTTACATATGAAAGGTTTTATGGAAAATGTGACATCAAAAATATCTGTATATTTACAAAAATATAAAACTGTATATAAACTTTGGTCACTGATCTTTACTTGCTGACTTTAATTTTCTTGACATAAAAATGGCATATATATATTTGACTTGAACAAAAACTGCAATGAGGTCAGTGTGACAGCATTTTGAGGCAAGCAGCTACAATTAGTAAGTAATAACATCTATTAAAATTGAGACTATAAAGTGTGAAAAAAAACTTAATTCTTCATAGTTTGGACATTTGATATCATTTTATCTTATAAGATCATTGAATCACAAATTTCTGAAAGGATCAAAATCTGTACTGAGGTCAATGAAAACTTAACACAAATTAACATTTCAAAATAAAAGTTTTTAGCCACAGCACACCGATCTGCATGAATCTACCGAAGTTCAGAAATGGCAGAAGCAACCAGCTACAGTCACACAAACAAAACACAAAGGCTTTTCTTAAAACTGCCACTGCTGGTGTGTGTGTGTGTGTGTGTGTGTGTGTGTTGTCCTTCATATCATCAAGGCCCGCAAGCCTTTCACATTCAATTAGTTGATTGAGGCAAAACGCGAGCGGCACCAGCAGCAAACAACGTGAAGCTTGTGTCCAAGCGACACACCACAGAAGTTGTGTTGTGGTGTCAGGAGAAGAGCCGCCCTCCGTCACGAGCAACTTACAGTGACAAGCCTATCCTCCTCTGTTGATCCAAACTGCTCCTCTCACTGAGGCAGCAACCACGCAAACACACACACCCTGCAATACACACACAGCAAAGTAACTTGAAGTGAACCACTGCGATAGGCAAATAAAGCAGGGAGCCAGGGTGAGGATGCAGCGAGTTGGCATCGGTTTTGTGTGCAGTCCTGCTGCCGGCCTGCCAAATTGACTAATAAAACTAGGATAGAGAGGCCAGCGACAATAGAGAGAGAGGTGTCCTTTTATTGATCAAATTATTCCTTCTTGGGTACACTGTGCCACTGGATGAGAGTATGCTCACAAAGACAACCAGACAGATTGTGACATTCCAGTGACATTATAATCGCGCGTCAACCCTTCTCCAGTCAATAGGCTGAATGCACTAATCGTGCGTCTTGGATCAGCAATTTCATGGTCTTCAAAGGGGGCCAGGAATTGGTGGCATGACCCTCCACACGGGGTGAGACCCCTCTTTTTCCTCAGCGAGTGCCACAGAGAGGAGGAGAAGAGAGGATGGTATTGAGGGAGACACGTCCAGACAGGAATGGAGCCAGAGAAGATTAACATCGCCATCTACTGGCCAGGCGAGGTACAAGTGGAGTCAAGGGGGGGGGGAGAAAAGCCTGGCAGTTTACCCTTGCGGCCTGTCTTTCACTGAGACCTGTCAGAAACATTTAGACACACTTGCCAAGACAATGGGCCACACATCCACCGCGGCAGATAAGTCGGACAGAAATCACCATCAAATGAGGGAGGAAACTTAAGGCAGCAGACCTCCGTTTTTGGTTTTGTGAAAGAGAGCAGGCAGAGTCTGTTCCTGATCACACTAAGTGACAAAGAAAAATGTTGGCTAATTCTCCATTTCTGGAGGCTTCTAACTGCCAGTAAGAATTTAACCTCGAGAGCAGGATAAGCAGAAAAAGAGTATGGTGCTGACAGCGTCAGAAAACAACACTCGTCAGGGTCACAGAAGTAGCAGTTCTCTTTCTTCTCATTTAGCCGCTGCCAGAGAGGATACAAACACGACAGCTCGTCAGATCACATAATAATTCTTCGTTTCAACCTTTCTGAACCAGTGAGGCTACACACTGGAAATTTCATCGGTTATAATGTCATAAAAAGACAAAAGCACGTGTGACATTTGGTTTATAAATGCCACACCTAAACATAATCCACCTCTTCTGAGAAGAAGAAAGAATTTTCAGGTTTTGCAACATGTTTGCCTGATGCAGACTGTAAAAGACTGAGGTGACAGTGATGTAAATCAGCACACCTGTCCTAAACATGTGCCATAAAACACGTACAAAGTTTGTACATTTGAGTTTATAAAAATATATTTGATGTCCCTCTTAGACAGGGCTTCCAAAGAAGGCCATGACCAATAATTGATCTAAAGACACAGACTGCAGAAGTTCTGTCTTCAGATCAAACGATGAACAACAACAACAACGAGACAGAAAACGTTGCACATCACTCCCACACAGCAGCAAACATTCTTTTTGTGACTACGTGAGAGGCAGCGGTCAAAGTTTAGGCGTCGACACCCATCTGAATTCTACATGAACTCGCATTGTGACGGGGAAAAATACATGTTTTACCCCGCTCAACCGAAAGAGAGAGGAGAGGAGACAACCCACAGTGAACCACTATAATGTCACACGGGGTGGCGTGTTACAGCAAAGGGGCTGAGTTGGCAAGCAGCTCAGCAGCAGACGCGCACCTGTTCTGACATTTTCTGTCGACCTTGACACAGAAAACACATGACAATGCCACTCTCTGCATTTCAGAAGTACGGGCTGTTTGACGAAGCCCCTTCACTTCCCCTTTTCTCGTCCCCATGATACCTAAAACTACTTTCCACACAGAACGGAGGGGGAGAAAACCATGACGTAGTCCTGTAGATGCGAGGAGGGACGGACAGAAGGCAAGTCACGTAGTGACAGTAAATAACAGGGAAAAAACAGGGAGTTGTAAGGGGAAACACACTAGAATCTGACACAGAGTCATAGTTGGGGGCAACCAAAGAGGGTTGGCTCTTTCCACAGGATTGCAGGCCACCAATACCTCCCTTAAATTCCCAGATTCCACTATGAAAAGGCCTGGACTCTTCCTCAGTTTATTCTGTTTCTATCATCTCATTCCTACCGTTTCTTTTAAAGTTCACAACAGAGCCACAATGCATCCATCCATCTACTGTTTTAATCAAACAGAAAGCAAAGACTGGGTGCCAAGAGAGCTGCACAGGAAAACAAACGCAATCTTCCTGTTAATCACTGCATTAACACGAAGTAGACAGTCTTGACGCACATACCAGGGAGGAGAGCCAGTCCAGGTGTTGGATAATTGTCAGTTGTGCCAGTGGCTACGGTTGCTTTTTTACTGTGCCAGCCTCTGTTTCACTGCTGGTCTACACTTGTGCCCCACCTTAATGATAGCTTTTAAAAGTCCTCTTTCTGCTGAAGACTGCATGCAGACACAAAGAAGTCTTGGCAGAGGTTTCTCCATGCTGACTGTAGTGGACTATAGATGAAGGCACTGACGTCCCCCCGCTGTAATCAGTGCCAAGGGAAGTGAAGCTCAATTTTAAAAGAGGCATGAAGAACATCTAATTTAAATGAAAGGCCAAAAACCACTTGAAAAAACACCTACAGGCTGTGTAACCTTTCTGAGAAACAAGTCCATATATCCTCTTTCTGGCAAACAACCATATATTAGAAACACATCACAGCAGCCCGAAAAAAAAACAACTTGCCAAGACAGCAACTTGTCAGAAATGATTCAAGTGTTTGTTTCGCTCAGAAATCAAACTCTTCAGCTGCAGGTGAGGATAACGTCATTCTGCGAAGAGCAGATGAATTGTAAGCCAGGCTCAACTTTTCATATTAACGCACTGGAAACTTTACTGTCAGTGAACCACTGTATCACACATCTAAAGTTAGGCTAATTGGAGTGCAATATTCTCACTTAAGTCCTCTATTTTTGCAGGGTTTTAAGATAATTTATCTCATTTTCTGTATTCTGCCACTTTCATTTTAGTCTAGAGAGTAGCCCACTATCTGTTTTTCAGATTCCCCTGATAAAGCCACAATCTCAGGGCGCCACACACAGAGAAACTCTGAAATCCCATTAGCATTTTGCTTTCATTATTTTTAATCAAACCCCGAAAACTGACACATATTAATTAATATCCATTACCAGTTTTTTTTTGCCCCTCTCCCAGAGAAGACGTTGGGGGGGCGGAGGGAGGGGGATGAAGCAATTAACTTAACAAAATAATCAAAAAAATTGTTTCAGAAAATCCCTGATAAATGTCATGTGAGGTCCCGTCTAAATGTAAGAAGTGTAATACATTCTTGCTGTCATATTCCATTAAACTGCTATTACAGTCTTGATAGAACTATTAGTCACTACATTATTAATAACATTAATGTATTTACATTTTTGGTGTACAAGCCTGCTTTCACGCAATAATTTATGAACCCGACTTCAGATATGTTATAATGTTCACCATCTCGGCTCTTTTGTGTTTATTATTGATTGTGAAAACAGTCAAAATTCCAAGTCAAATCCCCCTCTGCCCTCCCGCCCCCACCCGTAATGTATTGGAGTGGGCTGTTTACATTAAAGGACTGGAATAAAGTGCATTTACATCTGAAGCATAACTTCATAATTTACATTCCAACATTTATTAGTGGTGACAAACGAGCATTTGGTCCACTCGTGCTTTTCCACAATGCAGCACTCATTCAATCCATATAAATTACAGCCGGGCTAGGGAGTGCAAGAGCAAATTATTTTATTATATTTATGCATGTATGACTCTATAGGGGGTTACTAAGACAAACAGGGAATTACTTGATTAGGCCAAGTGTGGTTAACAAAGAAAGAAATATGAGACTGTGGGCTGGGCCAATCAAATTTCAGCATTATTTAAATGTCTGGCCCTAATTCAAATATCTAAAATACACAGAACTTAGTGTAAAAGCTTTAGATCTATGAGACTGGTGTATTCATAAAATGAGCAAACTGCAGACCCTATCGTAAGCTGCACTGTACAGAAGTCTACTGTGTATCCAACACAATATAGAGAGCTATTTTAAGCACTGCTGTTCCAATAGCTTACACTTAGCTAGAGCTAATATTATTCAATTAAAAGAAACTTGCCTAAAAGGCAGTATTATATTACATAATTAGACAGGGCAGCATTTTCAGAAGTGTAGTTACAAATGCACTGAGGGGATCCCTGCATTTGAACAAATATCTGGCGCTGTAGGGGAGCTTGCCGACAAATTAACAGCTAATAACTTACTGGGAAGCCAGATAAAAAGAGAAAAAAAATGTTCCCCAAAGTGTCAATTACAAATAATTTTTCCTCTGATTTCCACACTTGTGAAGGCACTATGTGCTGAGAAGCATTTTGAACAGTGTGCCAAAATTGCATATTGTTCATTTCTTTCTGCCCCCTTTTTTTTTCATTTTTACACACTGGATTCATTCAGAGAGAAATAATTCAGCATCGACAGCAAGATTGCTGAGGATAGCTCTGAAAGCATATGGCTCCCTTGTGAGAGCACTTGCTGGTCAGAGAGGAGACAGACGGACAGACGGGTGCAGGGACAGGGAGAAATGAAGGGGGATTCAATCAAATTCATGTTCATTAAAATCAGAGGACATCACAAAAATGAGAAAGATGCTGACAAATCAAAGGGTCTCAGTACCTGAATTACCATAGTCATTTACTTATTAAAGCCAGGATGCTTCCTGTCAATCAAGAGCCATCACATTCTCCATTTGCGGCGGAAAGCCGGCGTAATTGCTTCTCATACTAATCAACACAACTTGTGTAATTATGCCTTGAAAGTGACATTGGAGGCTGAGAGCGATGTGAGCAGTCTTGACAGCGGAGACATCTCAGATTCATCGGGAGATTTCCAGCCTCGCTGCGAGGAGACAAGCCACTCTCAGACCAAGTTACTCACTCGAGCAGTTTACAACCATAAACACAAAGAAAAGACGATAAATCAAGCTGAAGTAATTACAAAGCAGAATAGAGAGGATAAAGGAAGCTCAGCTCAATAAGCCCACTTTCCCAAGTATATTGAGGCAAAATGACTACGCTGTAATTAAACTGGTGTCGTATTTCTATCATTTCTTAAGTAAACATATTGTGACAGTTCACTAAATTGTGGGAGAATAGGAAATTACAGCTCTGTTACCATGCTGTTTACATTAATATACTCGCTGAGACGAAAAAACCCTACAAGTTTAGTCCTAAGTATTCATTAAAGTTTATTGATTTTGGCTTAATCACAGACTTTACATGTGTCTCCAAAATGAACTTTGCGTAAAACTAGCTTTAACATTCCTCTGAGCATTGGAAAACTATCCAAACCATATTCCCAGGCTGCATCTGTCACTAGTCACACTGCGGCCCAGCCAGGAAGGTCAGAGCCAGGTCAAATTACTGCAACAAATCAAGAGCCACGGGTCACGAGATGAAACTCTATCTACATAAAATATATGTGTATTATTGACATACAGCGACAGCAGCTTCTTCTTCATTTACTCTGAACTTTACAGTGAATTAAAGGATCTTCAATGAGCTCATCAAAATCCAAGATAAAAGCGCCATTGTCGGGGTTGGCAATGCAGATCTGGTCCGGCTCTGCACATGAGGCAGAAACCACAAAATAAATAAAATTTATAAAATGGGTTGGACTCATCTGTGCTCATCATTTTCAAAGCGGAGGGAGGAACCGTCAGAAGAAAAAAAAAGTCACCAACATCAAAAAGCTGTCGACTGATAATTCTGGCATCCTATGAGGGGAATAAGCGTAATGATTTCATCTGTGAACAGAAACGAAGACGAGAGATTTATGGCTCGTAAAAAGTTCAAACGACAGAAAAACCAAAAATCCTTGTCTGTGTCATTCCTCACTCATGACCTCCAAACTTCAGCACATGTGGAAGACAAAGTAAAGAAATGCTCTTTTGTGGCCGAACTCGAGAAAAACAAGCACGCTTACTGACATAGAAAAAAGAGGCTTTTACAGGAAAAGCCTGTGTGATTCACCCCCCTGCGTTCAACTCTAATGAGTCAAAAAGTGTGACCTGCACTTAAACAAGAAGTCACAGCCAGAAGCTGTAAACTCATTTTCCCCATCTGAGCCAGCAACGTCGGCAGGACCTGGAAGATGTGCTCCGAGCATGCACGATAAATCTGACGTGAAATCATAATCATAAAAGCAATTAGCTGACCCTGCGCCACTCGTCCTTGGACATGACAGTGAGAATTCATACAGAGTCCTCTAAGGAGGCTCGCTGCCGGGGTTGGGCGAGGAGGGGAAAAAGTGCAACACAGCAACAATAAAACGGAGGGCCCTTCCTGTATCATTAACCACCGAAACAAACAGCGCATGATGCACAATGAGTGTTGTGCTGAGAAACAGAGAATTGAGCTTTTATGCTTTTCAAAGAGAAAACTTCACCACGACCACTGAAACAAACTGGTGTGCACATGTTCCCACGTCTAAAACTATGGCCATAGGAAACTGAAAACAGGTCACCACTTTGCATTAGCTCACACTGTGAAATGTAGTTTTCAGGTAACACTAGGAAAATAAGTTTACTTATTTGAAATCAAACATGAAAGTATGAAGACAGATGCCTTCCTCTCATGCCTTTGTTCTGTGCTTCTGTCGAGCATGCGGCATGTTTACAGTCAACGTGACAGGATACTGAATCTATTGACTGTGAAATGGCAGGTGATCAGATTTATTCGACTTTTCTCTTTCAAGGAGCGTGTTGGAATCTGAGAAATCTCTCCTCACACACCCTTGCATGCGCACACACACACATGTACAGTTTCTCCCCATCACTTCCCACCCAGTAATTACAGCGAGGCCGAACTAGTGGCTGCCACCTAGTGACCGTCTTCTCCAATAATCATGAAATATCTCCATGGCTCGCGCCCCCACTCGGACCATAACTCTCCTTTACTGCAGACAGCTCCAATAAAGGATTACAATTACAATTAAAGTAATGAGCAAAGAGGAAAAAAGGAAAATCTCAGAGAAGGTTCCCCTGACTAACTAAATGGTAGCCTAGTTTCTTGACAGAATGGAGTTACCATACCAGACTCATTACCGGCTCCCATTTCTTATTCTGCCCCAATAATTAATTTGGAGCATGTTGAAACCTGAAGTCCTCAAAAATTAAAATAATGGTTTTAAAAGTGATGAATGTGAAATGAATTGAAATATGAATTATCAGATAAGAGATTAGCTTCTTGTTATTTCTGCTTTATGGTGCTGGAGATTTAAAAAGGTTCAAATCACTTAAAAATCTATTGTAGTCGCTGGTTCTTTTATTGAAAATTGTGCAAGTCATATAATCCAGTGAAGACACACACATAGAGGATAGGCTGGTGTTAAAAGGACACATCTTTCCACAAACACATGTCCCATATGGAAAGCCATAAAGGACAAAAAATAACTGAGTCAAGACCCGAGAGTAACCTCTGACTTCCTGGTATCACCACTGTGTTACGTTTGCGTTACACCCACGCATAAGTGAAAAAAAAAAAAATCTCTTTTTAGAGAGAACATATGAGGAACATCTGTCTGCCTGAGACTTGCGGGGCTCAGCAGAAGATCCGGCAGGGAGCGAGAGGTGAAATGAGGAGAAAAAGAGCCTGAGAAAGACAAAAGAGGACAGTAGCAGCAGCGGTAGTGCCTTCATGTCGGTGGCTGGAACGATTACTGTTGGCACCTCATCCTCTGCCAACCTGCCAGGTCCCCCACAACTCCTACACTTAACACACTGCCCCCCTCCTCTCTATAGTATGATGGCTATTGCAGAGGGGCTACGGAAATTTGGAGACTGCTGAGCCAAAACAGATCACTTCAAAGCGGCTTATTTAACGCTTGCTAAATTTTTCATCACAGTCGCTTAATATCCTGGGGAAGGGGAGCTTTTGAAGTTGCTGTGAGACCGGGGATGTTCTTCTTACAATTCTTTTTCCCCTCCCATTACCACCCTCCCACTGCTGTACTAAAACCCCCAAACCTCACACACACACACACACACACACACACACACACACACACACACACACACACACACACACACACACACAGTGAGCACGGCTCACTGTATGTTGCATCCCCACACGCAAACACATGCTATTTCATCTGAGAGTAAAGGGCAGGCCTAATTCTACCAGGGATACCCAAAAGAATAAGAATCCTATTTAGTGAAGGGGTCAACTCTCCTGTAGACCAGCTGCACACCCCCACCACCCTCCATACACACACTGCAACTAATAATTGCGATTCACAATATTACTCAGACAATCAGCACTAAAACATACTGGAATCACTTATCCTTTTAAGTGAAAAAAGATTTAAAAAGATGATCATAAATCATAAGGTCTCCCTGCAGATATAAAGAATAAATACATGGTGATTTGGGGTATTTATAGGATTTGGGAATGACCAGAAAGATGAGCGCCCCCCCCATGAGGCAATTCAAAATAAAAGCTTTTTCAAGTCACTAATGTGAGGATATTCACGATTATCCCGAAAATGAAAATTCAGCATGTAAATGGCCATAAATCCCTATAGTTGTAACTAAAAGTTTTGCAGTGAGTGGCAGCATTTATTGGAGTTGGATAACATAATTTACTATTTCTAATATTTGCACATTTGAGCCTATTCACAGCCCATCCCTCTCACCTTCTCACCAAGTCTTTGATTACTTTTCCTCCCTGTGCTTAGACTACCTCATTAAGCAGATCATCTGCTTATAAAAAAAAAAAAACATTTCAATAACTAGTCATAGTGATGTAACTGCAGGATACACTAGTGGATTTTAAAAAAAGGCAAGAGGCCCAGTGCATGTGAGCGGATACTGATGAGTGATGACTGTAAAACACCTTGCATCACATTCATTGTACCCTCATTCATTTTGAAAATTAGGTTTCTAGAGAGAACGGGAGAGTTAGCTGTGAGGGAACGTCTTAATCCTAGTTTTGGCAATACAAATAAAAACTCACCCCCTAATTTACTAAGCCAGGCTCACAACAGGTAGATTTAACTATAATTCTAAAGTTTTAATGTTGATGTTGATGTTGACCCCTCCACCATCTGACAAAGTTCAAATTTGGCGAATCCTAGCATCTAGCCCTTTTCTGTGCTGGATGTTTAAAAACATAATCAAGAACTAACTGACTCCAGGCACCCGATAAATTAAAATATCAGCATTTTGATCTCACAGATTCTGGGAGAAAAAAAAAATCTAATATCCCAACGGTTATCCACTAGAGCTGCAACAGTTAATCAATTTATCCGTGGGTTTGGCTAGTAGCTAAAAATAATTTGCAACTATTTTAATATTCAATTATTCATATATGAAAGTAAAATCAACATCTTTGGACTGGTGGATACAACGAGGAATTTAAAGACTTTAGACATTTTTAAATTCCTGTCTGACATAACAATTAATCACTTACTCAAGAAAATAACCAACGGATTCATCAATTTTAATTTTAAAATAATTCTTAGTTGCAGCTAAATCAAATAATATATATATGTAATTATTTATTTTGTATTTATTATATATATTGAGGACAAACAGTCCAATAAGTAAATCTATATTTTTGAATTTACAATAACTATGATGAAGCTTTTTTTGAAAAAGAAAAATAGAAGATTTAAATTAAACGTAAATGTGAACAACAACAACGTGACATCTCATACGAAATCATATCCATGTCGATCTGACCCTATTCTCTTATCATGTGATCAAAGTGGTTTGCACACATGTAATTATTGTTGTGATGTGTTTGGGTGGATTTGAAGGCAATGAGGACAGAGTGATTGGAGGAGACGGGCGGTGAGAGAACACAAAGACCAGGGAGACACCGGCAAGAGGCTGGCAGGGGTAATGGCCATGGCAGCGATGAGTGGTAGGTGGGAGAGGAGGGGGTGTGGGTTATAGATGGAGACGGGGGTGAGAGCGAGCAAAGAGCAGTGCCAGAGGCAACAGCAGCGGCTGGCAGCGACTGGTATACCAGTCAACTATGGAACACACACTCACCAGAGTCTCTCCCACCCTTCTTTCTCTCTCTCTGCAGGTCCAGACCTGCCCCTCTGGCCTGGATTGGGGCAGAGGCTGTGGCTCTGGCCCCTGAGCCGGGCCCTCTTGCCACAGAGGAGAGCCCACACCATGCAGTGTGCCAGGGCCTGCTGATCTGGGCGAGGTGAGTCAGAACCTGTTAACATGACTGGTGTCCCCGGCCTGACACACTGGCTTGTCTGACATGCACATGTGCACATAAATGTTATACAAACGTGTGCGCTCTCTCTCTCTCTCTCTGTCTCTCCCCTCCCAACCCTGCCAGCACTCCCTTTCCTCTCATCCAGATAAAATCCTTTCAGACACAAATTTCAATTATTCACCTCATCCAAATAATGCCATGTGACAAGAATTATCCCTACTGTAATAATCCACTTAACTGGGAAAGAGCAGCTCATCAAAAAGAGAAAGGAGAAAAGGGGTTGGAAGTGAGGGTGGAGGTGGTGGGGGAGACTTGTCAACCAGTCTCGAATCAGGACCCTCATAACAAGAATTTCTTCCCTTTTTGAGGAGGCAGTCTTGAAGCGCGCTGGGATGATGAAATTGAAGTAAATTGAAAGAAAGCCTGGGAGAATGCTCCCACAATCAATAACCCCAGGATTAAATTAGCCTTGGCATGAAGGGATGATGGGGGGAGGATGAAGAGTGAATGGTGGTGAATGACATTGAGACATGTAGACTGAACAATACAGCACTCCTCCAACCTGGATGCTGGGTCCATACAAGGACGGTGAATGTACCTGTGATGTATTCCATCCCACTTAGCGATAAGACAGTCCGGGCTATAATCGCTGTCATCACTTGGGCCGAGCATCCTTCACACATTATTGAAAAACAGCTGATGTTTATTGTCATTAAATGTTGCTGGCCTTGCATGTACTCACAACTTGGACAACTTATGAGGATTATGGGCTGCATGGCACACTCAGGGCTAAACAACAAGGATTGCCCGAGGACCCGGGACGAGTAAAATGCCATGTCGGGCTAGGAAATCTAGCCTATTCAGGGCAAGTGGTAAAAAAAAAAGAATCAGACAAATTGTTTTTTGCCGAAGTTGATGATGGAAGTAGCTAAGGAGTCATCTCTGTTGAGAGCTGAACATACGCAATACTGATCAGGCTCTCACGAGAAAATGGCTGCGGGTGAAGAAGTTGATGAGCTGAAGCACAAGCAGACGTTTCAACTATCCTGGAAACAGGATTCAACATTTTCAATACGCAAGAATGTTTGTTGCTTTACATCCATGACCCACTGTGTCATGATTGCCATTACCGATGTATGAACATATTTTTCCCACCAAATAACAGAAAAAAATCAAGCCTCTCCTGTAGTATTATTACTGCTCTTATTACGATGGACCATTTGCACATGCAGACATAAAATTGCTCATCAAAAATATACACATTCACTGGACAAAATCAGAAAACTACTAATTCATTGCTTTGCGTCGCATGTGCATAATTAAAACATTGTCTTGGTGTCTGTTTACTGTCTTTATTGGCCGATATAATAACATGTCGATACTGTTTGCAAGAAAATATTGTTTTTCAACTATTCTTGGAGCCATTTTTCCAGACAGCTCTATTCTAAAAAACACTGAGTTGAAGGGGAACTTTCAACTACATATTCAAAAATAAATAAAGAGACATTTGTTTGCTTTTTATGGCCACAGGGAGGATTGCAGGCATGTCTTTGTACTTAGACATAGTCAATAGTTGGCAAAAGTTTGTTTAAACAGTATATTCTTATTTTCTATTGTTGACGACTTATTATTGGCAAACCAACTCAAATATTCCTGGACCCAGTCGTGTGACACAACCCAGACTGAAAAGCAATGGGATAAACTTAAGACAACAAAAGTATGCGGCGAACGTTTCATGCTAAACATGATTAAAGCATCAGTGAAACATTGTGACTGCAAAAAATAGACCTTTCTACATGCTTTTTACTCTCCAAAGAAAGGGAACATAAAGTACACTCTCATTATGGACTCAGAGACATCAGTGTGGCGCTAAAGTGACTGGCTGCTAATTGGAAGCCTTTAACACTTGATCTTGCGAGGGAATGTGTAATATCATCTGATTAGCAAGGGAAAAGTAGTTGGTTGACGAAAGGATGAAAACAAATTTCTGTAAGTCATCACATCATAAAAAAAAAAAACACAAGCTCAATGTTTCTCAACTATGCATGTTAGCACACAGTCAGAGCAAAGGGACTGACCTGTGAAATCAGCTGCTTAAGTGCTTAAACTTACATACTCTATCGCATTAATAGTACAAGGTTAAGAATCAGGGCATGTGGCATTTATCAATAATTCAAAATGATCATGTTGCAAAGGATAAAATTAAAATTGACTGTCATTTAATCAAACCTGCTATATCTATCTAAAATGCACTTACATCAAACAGGCATTACTCAAATTCATTTATTTATATTCTAGTCCATATCACCTCATCGGTCATGTAATTTGTATTAAATACTGAATCCTTACCAGTGCTTCTCTGGGGGGAGGTACCGGATCATCTCCAGGTCCAGGCTGGGAAGATAAACAACACTTGTGTTAGAGCACCATCTAGTGGAGGACACAGGGTTTGTGGTTGTAATACAGCACTGTTTAGATAGCATTTACAGTGTGCAAAGACTAGATCCATCTATCTAAATGTATTTCCATCTATCAATCTCAGATTGCTATAATGCTATTGAAATTAGCAAAGACTGACTGAAAAGAGTTTAAAACATAAACATGTTTACATATTTACTCGAAAGGCCTGCAACTGGGGACTATTTTTTTTTTTACATCAATCAATCCGCCAATTATTTTCACAATTAATTGTTTAACCTATAAAACACCAGAAAATTGAGAAAAAATGCTGGAATATTGGACACTGACATTTTACTGGACAAATTACTGAAACAATTAATTGATTATCAAAATAGTTGATCAATCGATTAATTGACCAGTCGTTGCAGCTCTGTAAGCCTCAAACCCCTTCCAAATTGTCAGTCCGGACAATAACATCTCTGTCATTCGAATAATGTTAAAAATGAATCAATAATTGCTGAATGCACCAAAAATCTAGTGGTGCAAGCAGGAGAAAGAAATAAAATCACCCATTTGCATTAATTTGTCTAGCCCTCTTCTGCTTGATTTAATGCTGGTGAGTAGTTAAGGAAATAGCTATACATAATCTGAATACATGTGCATTAAAGAGTCTACATATTTTGGATGGATATCTGTAGCTCAAGCACTTGTTGATTCATTACTAAGGAAGTACTACTAATATTACTAAGTACTGTTTTGTAAATGTTGGCATGCATGACAAGCATGAATCCAGTTCCGCACTTAATTTTCTTTTCTGCTTGAGTTTAGTCAACACCAAGTCTACCTTTGAGGGATTAATTTATCAACAATTCAATTCTGGATAACATAATGGCATGTATGCTTGCTGATGCCGAAATTAAAATTATTGTAACTGTAGCAGCAAAGTGCAAATCTATCCCCTGTATGACCCACAACTTTCTTTAACATGTGTTTCCTCGAGATGATTCATGCTTGACAGTGAGGAGCAAAGACAGTGTTAGCAAAGAGCCGAGTACACACCACCAGGCTTGTTTGGCTAACAGTGACCTTTCACATTTTATCTCTAACTGTACATTACAAGGCTACATAGTCAGACAGAAGGACGCACATTAGTTTGAAGTAAAAAAACAAAACAAGACAAAAGGCTAACTTTAGCCGACTCAGTTAGAAAGCCACATAAGTTTTGTCAACAGTGGAGAGGCACAAGAACATCAGCTTGTCCTTTCGTGTCCACTTGTCAACACAAGTATGTCCGAGAGGCAACTTCTGAAACGAGCTAGCTAGCATGCTAACTAGCAAGCATGCTAACCCTCGCTAGCAACGCTTTTTTTCTAAAGTAACAAACGAAAATGATGGCATTCAAGGGTCACGACATCTAAGCACGTCGTAAGAGTTCACTGTCGCATGTGGACATCGGGAGGTAAATGTCTCAGTTGCATAAATGTAGACCTGTGTCGGTGGATCAGGTTGATCGGTGGATGCCATCTTCCTATCCCCTTGTTTGCTAAGAGGCTGCTCGAGTGAACAGCGCTCGATTACTTTTCCTGAGGGACAGCAACGGTGCCACAGTAGGGGACAATTTCAGTCATTAAAGGGGACTGTGTAGTATTGGAGAAGAAATTCAAACTCAGAATTTTAATATTTACAGTATTAATAAAGTAATGATACAAACTCAGAAATATTTACTTTTTCCATAACTGAATGAACAAGCTGCTCTCAGCGGAAAATAAGGTCCACAGAACACTGTTTGAAGCTTGAAAGGCGGCAGGGTCCACCACATATAAACAGAGTAAAACAGTATGAAACTGTGCTGGGGGTTTGTTTATTCAGTCATGAAAACAAACACTTTGTATATTTAGTTTCTTAAGGCATAAAAAAAAAAAAAAAAAAAAATCAGCCACTGATGATCTTTCTCTTCCAATTAAAATGTATCCCCCAAAGCTGCATAGTGCACCTTTAAGTACAGTTAACACAGTAGAGTTTGATTAGAGCTTTTGCTTAGAGCCCCTAGTGTGTACAAGCAACATGAAAGCACATTATCAACTGGTTTGATAGAAGACTTCATGACTACACGAAAAAAGGAAATTAATAAAAAAGTGGAGATGAAAAGATAAATGAATAGGATAACATATAAACGTTGAAATATGAATACAATTAACAAACCATAAAATAATAATTATAAGCCTTTTTATTTGAATGTGTATTGTGATGCATTTTCCTACTCGAAATGTGTAATTAATCAAAACAACAGAAAAACTGGGCGTGTCAGTTGTCAGCGGATTGTTCAGGAGCCCTGAGATTTTCGGGCCCTGGAACCAATAATCCATTTGATAATCCAGCCTAGTCTCACAGTCTGACTGCTCCAAGACAATCCTGTCAGTCAAGGCCAGCATGACTGATAAACTGTATCCCAATATAAACTGTAGTAACTTTTAATGGAACATTAACTTTCATTGCTGCCACCAAGAGACACATTTAAAGAGGTGGACTTTCTGAGAGTTGTAATAGGACTTCAGGGTGAAAGTTCAGTCATTATCTATTCACCTTCATGCTGATGGAAAAGACGAGGAAGTCCACAAAACATTTCTTGAGCTTCACAGCAAAACAAAGTTGCAGCATTCTCCTAAACAACTGGAGTAGATGTGAACTTGTTTTAAAATGTTAAAAGTCTCTGGCAGCCCCAAGATCCCAAACTGATTTGAAGAGACCTTGTATGCAGCCTTTATGTGCAGTCATGATTGTGCACCCACTTCAGACAGGGTGCTTTTTAGCTTGGCAGTGACAGTTAAGATTTTAACTTTAAAAGGGTAAAAATAACATCTTTTCAAATCAATTTTCAATCGTCTTGATATGATTGGTTTAAAATGGCAGGAAGTAAAACACAATCTCAGTATACGGGCTAGCTGAGAGTTACCATATGTTCGGTGATTCTAGATACAAGTTTCATACTGCAGTACTTCAGTGGAATGCAATGAATTTCATAGCCGATTGACCAGATTTTAAACAATTTTTAGGTAGTAGGAGGGTGAATTCAGTATATGGGGTTTTGTTTGTTTGTTCTTTACCTTTATCTATTCAGGGAGGGTTCACTGGGAGCAGTGTTCTCTTTTTCACTCACACAGTTACACATACACACCTGGAAGCTCGCTGCTGAGTAGCTCCACTGAGCAGCAGTCGGGGTTAACCCTTTATCAGGCAAGGAACCATAAATGGTAACTTCCACGGACATCCAAAATTGCATTGCTAAGCGGCATAAATGCCTGGACTGGACTGGAGGGGACTTTGATACATATTATATTTGTTATTTATGTTATATATATTTATATATATATATATAAAATACAATACATATATTTTATTTTTGTTATATTGTTATATATGTATATGTTATTCATGTTTCACAAAACATGTTTAAAAAAATGTTCCTTTAAGTTTATATGTATTTATACTTTTCATATAGGCTATAGAACTTTTAGAAAATGTTTTTATTTCAATGAGTGCCTGATAAAGGGTTAAGGGCCTTGCTACGGGGCATCAGTGACGGTAAAGAGGGAAGGGCAAGTGCTGTCCCACCCAGCTTTATCCTGCCTGTCTGGGATATGAACTGGCAATACAGCGCTCACAAACTCACTTCTCTAACCTCTAACGCTGTGGTGGTAGAAGTGTGTGTTGAAAGGAAGGAATTAGTGGTTGTGAATTATTCTCACCTTTGTAGAAAGCTACAAAGAAACAGAGGCTCAAAGTAGGGCAAACGTTGTGTGATGCCAGGACTTCAATGCACAAAACACATTGTGGTTGAGTGAGAAAAAACTGATGCAATGGTCAGGTAATAGATTGCTTAGATGAGAGGAATTTAGTGTACTGAAAGGATGGTAATAAAACAAAGATAGATGTTAATACAGGAAAACAACATCATTACTGATCCAATATGTAACAGGATTGTGGCTGAAGTGGGCAGGGGTCGGAAATAAGTGTTTCGGAAAGTTAACTGGGAGAAGTTTAGGGAAGAGAGTGATAAATGTCTGAATCAGATTCATGGTAATATGACCACAGAAACCCTTGATAATTAAATAAGACGGTTTCGGAACAGCTGCACTGAGAACCATCACTAAAACTCTCAGCAAAATAAAGAGGAAGGGCAATATCATGATGGGGCAGTGAGTGTAAAGACGCTGTGAGAAACAGAAATTTAAAGTAATGAAAAGAATGAATCATTTTCAATATGTGATACAGAACAAAAGCTCTGGTAATAGTAAGGAAGACAATTAGGAAAAGGCACATTATACAAGTATTGTGGAGCACGACCCCAGGAGAGCATAAGAAGTAAGGTTGAAAAATGCCATGTAATGTTAAAACATTTAAGTGCATATGGATTGAATGGATTATTAGTGCTGTATAATACAGCATGGGAGGAGGTAGAATACCACAAGGTTGAAAAGTGGTGGTTATTGTTCCAGTAAGGAAACCTGAGATAGATACAAGTAAACCATCAAATATGATGACATATGGATTGCCTTGATTCATATGAACCGTATGTAAACAGATAAAATGAACGGTAAATGAAAGACCTATGTGTTAACCTGCTTAAAAACAATCAACAGTAATGGATTAGAGAAGAGAAGAGTAGAGAAACTACTCATTTGAAACTGTATGAATATAATTTAGTAAGACATTTATGGCTCTTAGGAGTATATTATCATAGAGAACCACCAGAGAACCACCATTTAAAATATTGTAGAGAAGTGTAAAAACGTTATAAATGTGAAGAGATGACTTTTGGGATTGGACTGACAGAGCTGACATTGCATATGAAACACTGGGGGAGTTTAATTCATGGATTTACATCCAAAATCATACTTGGAGGATGAGCTGTAATCCAGACCTGGGTCACTTACTTTCCAGTCTCTTGTTGCGGCATCTCCTGTCCGGTTAAAACTTGAATTTTTTTTCCCTCCATGAAATCTCGAATTCTTCCAATAGTTGACTAGGAGACGTGCTCTGAATAAATGCAGCGGCATTCCTGTCTCAGCTTGTAGGACGCACACAAAAGGAGGTTAGTCCAACTGTGATGCGGCCTGTGATCCCTGTGTGGTTAGCAGGTTTGGAATTTCTTCAAATCAAGGCAAGATATAGAAGTGCAGATTTTTATGGTAATAAGGGAGTAAATACTGGCTATGCAGGGTTTTACTGCTGGATTGAAAAACCCTGTAACATATATCACCGCTTCTACAGTTGTACTTCCTAGCCACAGAATTCAAATATGCACACAGACCTTTAATTATCAAAGTGTGTATGCTGTTGACTTGTATGTCATTTTGATACCTTAAAAAGTCCACAGTTATTCAGTCTCTGCATTGTACAGTCTCGAATAAGTGGCATCCAGTAGGTTTACTTTTTACTGATTAAGATTAAGATTAATTAATTAAAGAGTTCCTGCTGATGTGGGCCTTCTGGGTAATTTGAAAGAGGACAAACTAGCCAGCAACATCAACAACAAAAAAAGAAGACGCAGACATCCGAATTAAACTTAGAGGGAAAGAGCATATGGATGAAAACCAGTGGATAAGTGGAAGACATTTACATTTGATTCAAAATAGAGCAATTTTCCTGTGAAATATGGGGGGAAATAGAAAAGAGAAGGCAATAATGTTCAGATTAATAATAGGACACAGTGATCTGAAACGATAACATTTTAGGGAAGCATCCAAACGATCTTTCTGACTATTGGAAAACAGAACAAGTGCTTTTTAGTGGCAGTAAACACAGTATTATATATTAGAGAGAAATTAAACTATTAGGCCCAACAGGAGCCACAGTTAAAAAGTTTACTAGCAGGAGATGTTTGGTCAGCTTCACTAACAGAATAGGCCTGAAAGGAAAGGTCTGACAATCCCATAATAGCCATCATATTATTACTGCATTTCCATTTCATAAGACCTTGATATACGTTGTATAAAGAAGGTGGGGTTTTGTTTTTTTCAAGTAACGCAAATAGTATAGCTTTTAGTCTGTCACTGTTCTTTTTGAATAATAAAGTTAAGTAAAAAATAATAATAATAATGACAATAAAATAAATCATAAAAAAATAACATCCCTCAGGTCCATGATCAGCCATAAAATCTTATTTAATGCTGAATTGATTGTTTACAATAAACATTAAAGATAGAATTTAAAAACCGGAAACTGTAGGAGTTACAATGGTTACTACAGTAACTCCGCAAGATGGCGGTGTTGCAACACTAACGACGCCCGCTGCCGTTAATCCCTCAAAACAGATGAAGAAGAAGCCGCGGCGGTTGTTTCCGTGTTGGAAACCGCTCGAGACTAGATAAGAGGCGAGCACTGTTGTCATTAATGTTAAGATAAAAGAAGAAAGAACAGTTGTTTCTCCACACAAAGACTAGAATGACTGATCGCAAACCGTGCAAGGTGTGCAACTTCACACGACAGAAGTCATACGGGTTGGTAGTTCCCTCCTTAGACGAGCTGAAGGTAAAAGGTGAGTTGTCAAAGTTTGACTTTAACTTGTAAACCTGTCAGAGAAGCGACTGTATACATGTGAGGCTCAAATTCTAATAAACACTGCGTGTGATACAGTAGTGTACAATAGCGTCACACAGCCCAGTCGTGTGTAGTCGTATTTCCTCTAGCTTTAGTTTACATTGGTCTGTGTTTATTAATGCGGCAATGCTGCCTTGTAATATGAAAGTGAAACACAAAAGTTATGTTGTAGAATCATCTTCAGCACTCTTGTCAGCCACTAACATCACCCTGTGAATACTCTGCATGTTTTTTTAGCTAACTTATCTGTCATGATCCACCACTGAGCTATCTGCAGCGCCTCTGTCTGTCATCATCGTGTTCAAACCTGCAGGAGCTGAACATGAAAAGTCAGCCCTCCAGTGCTGCTGCTCATTCCTGGAATGCTAGTCAGCAGCAGGCGTTGCCCAAGATCAGTTTTACTCTCCAGCAGGGTCTCTGTCCATTAGATGTGCTTGTTTTTCTACATCTCGGAAATAAAGATGTATTTGTGCTGATGATAAAGTCCTGTAACTACAGGTAACATTTGAAAAACTGCCGGTTTGACCCTTACATAAAGATATAAATTACAACAAAGTGTGCAGTACAGGCATTGAATGACGTTGATTAATAAATTGCACTTGGTCTTTCATTTGTATTTGGCATGTATGGATCTGCTCAGCAGGAATTAAAAAATAAAATAAATAAACTATCGATGCATTCAGTGCGGACTGCTTCAAAACCCACCAGAGGCAAGTCCACCTGACACATCACGGAAATGTAGATCTATCATTGACTTAAAACATACTTTATTTTAAAAGGAAAGCCTAAGGTTAGGCTGGCCGAGGGAGTAAGCAGCACAATCACTCAACAGCAGTGTACTGTGTGACAAATGTGAGCCACAGTGATGGAAGAGGAGGTGACAGCTTAAATGGGTTGACCTGTTTGTTCAGAAGTCGTTGGTATTTGCTTGAATCAGCTGAAGAGCAGGTTCTGTGTGAGTTATTTCTGGCTGTGGTTTTTAGCTTATTTGCTATCTCCAGATTTGATTTCGTGATTGTTTTGCTATTAGGTATATAGTAAAAATAATTCAGAGTATCGAAGTTGTCTGTGGCATTCTTATTTAAGGATATTTACATAAGATCTGTTAAGTCTGTTTTTTCTCTGTTTGTCCCACAGGATGTGAGTTTCTCGGGTTCAGCCCCAGTGAGCCTGTCACAGTGGTCCTTGAGGATGATGGGACGATAGTCGAGGATGAGGCCTACTTTTTGTGTTTACCCTTAAACACAAAGTTCATGCTGTTGCATGAAAAAGAGGCATGGTCTCCACTTCGCAGGAGTAAGCACGTTTACTTCTGTCTCAGATTTGTCGAGTGCACAGCCGCGTGTTTCGGTACTTACATACTTTTCATTGTAGTGGATGGTGGCACAGCCTGGATGGCCCGGGATTCAATGATACTTGAGACCGATACTGTAGACACCTCCAGTGCTGAACCACCCTGGGTGGACCTGGCTCAGCAGTTGAAGCAGGACCTTGCCAGCATCATCCTCATGTCTGAGGCAGATTTACAGGTACCAGGAATGTTCTTCTATTATACCAAAAATGCCAATTAAATTTTTTTGTGTTTGAGGCCACCATAGACCATAAAAAGCAAAAAGTGAATCACTCAGTAAAAACATTGTTTTGCTCTACTTAAGCCTCACTGTTTTAGTCTCTCAGCCTCATTCCTTCTTTCTTTTATTTCGTCATGCGTCTTTGCTGTGACTTAAAAGCACCTGTTGTGGCAACTGAAAATCAGTGGCTTGTCAAGTGAAGATGAGAGTCAAAACACCAAGTTTGACACAATATTTATTTTTAGTTCTTTATTGCTTGCAAGGAAGAGTCACACATCAGCAGCGCATAGATGATGACTGAAGACTCTTCTTTTACAATAGCAGAAAACAATACTCATAATTGTAGCAGTCACAAAATTACATTTCATGTCACTCAAAACAACATTCCCATCATCTCCACATCCACCCCAGGATAAACATAAAACTTCCTGTACACTTCAGCCACTGTTGTGCGTCATACATCAACCTATTTTCAGAACACAAATACTCAGAAGAGGCTTCACAAACCCCCTTCAGGATGAACTCCTTAACTGGGTTCCTGTTATGTTAGTTTTCACAGCACACTATACCATATACAATACATCCATTCATACTATGCAACCAGATGTTTGTCATAAGACAGAGCTCATGTCTGAAGCCGACAGACACAAGATTTCACTGTACATAAATAATAATGTTGTATCTATTTTGTCAAGTTTCATATGTAAGAACAACATATCAAAATAATAAAGGACATTTGAGTATTTCCCTCACACACCACATCAATCTTGTTACTCTACTATGTTATATTATATTATTGCTTCAGTCTGATTTGTGTCACCTATTCTAGACCTTAGTGGATGCCCCGTGCCCTGAGCTGGCCTCTGCACTGGGCTTCCAAGCGAAGAGGGCAGTGGAACTCCAGGAGACACTGCAGAGGGTTTTGGACCGACGAGAGGAGGAGAGGCAGTCCAAGGAGCTGCTCCAGCTCTACCTCAAAGCTGTGGAGAAAGAGGACAGACAGCAGGAAGAGCCAAGCCAGCCCAGCCAGGGAGGTAGGGCTGTGTCATTATGTGGTGGTTTTCTTTTTCTCCATTTGAAAAACCAGTTATCCTAAATGAAGATGTAGGACATTTCATTCATAGCTTACCCTTTCATAGTTTGGTTTCGTGGTCTATTGCGCGGCTTCCTAACACAATAGAAACTATGTGATAACTTTGCTACCTTTTATTTGTGTGTTTCCGTTGAGTTAAATAAACTCTACAGAAACTGTATTTCACAGCAATACTCGTTCTTAAGTAAAATCTATTACAGCGTTCTGTGAAGAGCCAACAAGTGTGTTCATTACAAAGTCTCAAGCAGCCCTCAAGAGCCTGTTTTACAACATAAAAAGTGCTTGTAATATCTGGCATTGGTATCTGGCTCATGACATTTGCTGTGATGGTCTGTTTATTTTGTGATAACCACTTTTCTTTCATTTTTTTTTAGACTTTATTATATTGTTTAGGTTTTTTAGACTGAAATCATGTTTTAATTATAATAGTAAGTGTATTTTTATACTGTTATTAAATAATAATAATAATATTAATCTATGACTCTTAAAATGCCAAAGGCGCTCATATATCTTCCTCTATCCTAAATACAATTTCATATATAGCTGTGATCAGTAAGGATACAACATCCATCAAAATGATGACTAATCGTGTGACTGTGTAGCCATACAGGAAGGTATTGACCCAAAAATTGCTTTTTATAACAGTCAGGAAACAAACCTGACAAGACCCTAATCAGCATGTACAGCTGGCAGAATAAGACCAATCTGAGCAATCAAGAAATCTGAAAACAATTTTTGATGAATGTCTATATATAGTGTATGTATTCATCTTAACGAACTGGGGACACTGGCTGACACACATTTGTATTCAGTAGATCAATATTTCAATAAATCCATGTCCGTATCTTTTAGTTCATATCCACATCAAACAGGAATAATTAAACCTGAAACAAAAGCTTTTTAAATAAAAAAAATGCACATGATGAACACAATGATCGCTATTTTTTCTTAACATGTTATTGTGTTAATACAGAGAGAGCTGTGCTTGTGCCTTTTGGTCACTAGATGGAACCATTGTTTCTGCTGAATAATCCCTCTTGTAGTGATTTATTAGAGCTATAACCTTATACAACAAATGATCCTGAAAGAGAGCCTGTTTCAATGCATCAGGGGCCGGAGACGGGGACGTGCCTGACGGGGTAGAAGTGGACTCTGCATCTGGATTCATGTCTAGGACGCTGATGGTCCTGAAAGGCAAATCAAGCCCAGAGAGCAGACTGTCCACCGAGGATCTGCAGGTAATTCACCTACACCGCTAATTCAGTCTGATTCAAAACTTCCACAGATGAAGATGTCAGAGCTGAATCGATTAATCCTGCGAAAGAAAATTAATTACTAAATATTTCGATAATCTAATTTTTTAAGTCGTTTTTCAAGCAAAAAAGTTAAATATTTGCTGGTTTCAGCTCCTTAAATGTGAGGATTTACTTTTTTGTCGTCTATGACAGTAACTGAAGGGTCTTTGGGTTTTGGTTGAACAAAAGACGCAATTTGAAGATGTCACTTTGGGCTCTGGGAAATAGTAATGATTATTTTTCACAATTTGTTTACTTTTTTTTTGACTAAACACCTAATCATGAAAAATTTTGAGCGAATAATCGATAATGAAAAAAGTTGTTTGTTTCAAGCCCTAAAAAATTCCTCAGATTTGACTTTTATATATGAATTTGTATAAAGCTGCAAATGCTTCAGAGGATTCAGTCCTAACAGGTTGATACAGTAGATTGAGAAACCAGATTGCATTGAAATGTCACAAAAATGTGACGCCTAAATACACCTTGAAATATCTCATTAAATTCTTATATTGTTCCTTCTCACTCAAGGCTTATGCTGTAACATACGCTATCGGGCCTAATAAGCAGCTGTAAAATTGATGAAGCAATTATATAAAATTGCAAGTCCCAGCACAACACATCCACTTATTAGTGATACAGGTCTGTTATATAATCCAAAGGGCATTGACTAGAATGCAAGTGTAAGATTTTGTTTACTCTTACTTGCATTAACAAGGAGAAGAAAATATTAGAGGCATCTGTCTATGTAATAAACTCATTATTAGCTTATTATATAAACTTGACTAAGGAAAGAATTTAGTCAGCATAGTCAGTATAAAGTTTCACATATGACTTCCCGTGTTTGAAACCTCTCCCGTGTTTGTTTAGTTGGTAGTGAGCAGAGGGCTGGAGGCTATGGAGCAGGTGCTTGGCTGGGACACGGCGAGGACGTCGGCGCTGCTGCAGGCCTGCGAAGCCGAGCTGACCAGGCGTCTGCAGCTGGTTCAGGCCGTGCAGTCCATCAGGAGCAACACAGACCTGGACAGAAGCCAGCAGTCCAGTGAGAAGAACGCGGAGGAGCAAGGTGTAGAAACACCAGCCCAGGGCAGCAACTAGGCCGAGGCTTCACCTGAGCAGAGACTGATAAGAATTCACACTACCTGCCTCAGGGTCAGTCCGAATGGGATTTATCCCGTGGTACGGATAATATCCACAATGCTGGAATCCATGAATGTTAATGATGTTGGCGGCCGCATCATTTTGTAAAAGTTGCAAACTGCTTGAGTGCTTTTGCCTCCAGAGGAAGCAGAGTGATTTGCACAAGTCATGTTTATCAAAGACATGTTTGCATTAACCACTCTGGCGTCAAGTTTTTATTGGCTCCTTTATTTTGATGAGTGCGGTGCTGTGGAAACAACATTCAGGTGAAACTTAAAGCAACAGTTCAACATTTTTGAAAATGTTTTTATTGACTTTCTTGCCTTTAGTGGCGTGAATAGAAGGCTGGAGCACGCTAGCTTAGCTTTGCATAAAAACTGGACACAGACGGAAAGAGTTCACATGGCTCTGTCTGGAAGTTATGAATTTCATCCACCAACATCTCATAAACTCGCTAATTAACACCTCATATCTTCCTGTAATCTCTACTGGTTGCCTGGCAACCTCATCGTGATCACAAGACTCCAGGAAGTCACTGCACCGGACCAAGAGAAAGCCCCACAGTAAAACCGTACCATGTCATTTTTAAACTTTATTTTTTGAATGATCAAACAAATTAGATGTTTGGTGACTAACATATTAACTAATGGGCTTTAGGGGTGCCAGTGGGCAGGTTTTGTTACCTTTAGACAGAGCCAGGTGAGCTGTTTCCACCTGTTGCCAGTCTTTGGAACGGCACTGCACTGCTGGGTTCAGCTTCATATTCAGTGGACAGACTGGAGAGCGGTACCAATCTTCTCTGATATTCTTGTCAAGGAGGCAAATAATCATATTTCCCGAAATCTATAATTATTGCTTTAGGTTTTTTTTTATAAACTGTTACTTTTGAATCATCTTCCCAGTCTTATTGTTTACATCCTGCCCCCCCCTTAAACACTGCAGATTAAGACAGAAGATGTGTGTTTTATAAATGTAGGTAACAGATGTACTTTGGACGAGCCACAGAAACACTGTGGATCTCCATCCTATGGTGAGTGACAAAAAACATTATCTTGTGTTTGTTGAAAATAATTTACATGTGCTGTCACTAAAATGCCGTTTACATTTTGAGTATGTGGGATCTTTTGTAAAAAAGATTTGTTTCAGCCAGCTGGCTATCTTCGCAACTCTTGCAGAAAGCGTTCAAAAATGTCATGTACCACTACAGTGCCATAGTTTTTTACATTTTCTTTCTTTCTGATTTTTTTTTATTTACACCCTACAATTCATACATTCCATCATTTAGTAAATAAACAATCTCAGCAATTTCTTTTATATCTTGAATTTCATTTTTTCTAAACCTTTTTGCAGTCCATCAATTGTCTCTTAATGTCTTGTGTCTTCCAACTTGGGATGAAAACGCGTAAATATCTAGCGAACAGGTTTCCCTATAGTGAACGTGAACGTTTTTTTGGATACACACTTAGCTAAATGTGGCATTTTCTTGTGTATTTTGTACCCCCATCTTCATGTACGTGCACCATGGTGTGATACGTCATCATTGATTGGTGAGTGATTATTTAGGGAATCAATACATGGAAAAATGGACTATCGAAATACAATAATGTAAATATGATGGGAATCCCCACTTAAGCCACAATACCAAAGTAACACAGCACTGCAGATAGAAGTCTTTCTGAAATATATGGAAATGCGGAGCAAATAGATTTGTATAAAAGATAAGTTTGCATGAGTCAATCTGTTTGAATGGCATATACTGTATGGACTAATTTATCATTTTAATAAAAAGTCAGACAGATCACTCACTCATTCAGATAAGATGCAAGATAAGACGAGATCACTGCCTCACTGGACACATTGTGGACGACCTTATGGCTGAGAATGACATAGCCTGGTCCCTTAGTTGCATAGAAATTCTGAATGAGAGCTTATTTAAGACCATCTATTATACACTGTTATTGAAGTTCTGTCTCAGTGGGGTGGCTGTGTGATATGAGACGATGTGTGCGGCTCTGTGTGACTCATAGGTCAGGTGGAAGAGATCCTTCATCATGGCTGTCAGCTCATCATCTATCTCTCGAACAATGAACGCAAATGATGGTGGATTTGAATTTTCAGAAGGATCATCTTTTTGTATTGTTGTACTTAAGTATCGGATACAGGGGGAGAAAGTGGTCTTCAAGATCTGTTTGTACTCAGTATTGTTTCCGTGTCCGTCACAAAGTTTGAGCCTCAGCGCGTCACATGGTTTCACCACAAGTAAGCTGTCGCTGCTGTTTCATAACCCTCTTAAGAATTGTCGTGTGAGTTTCCAACACATTCACATTTTGTATTTAAAGGTGCAGTATGTAAGAATTTAACAAAAAGTGGGCAGGGTAGCCTTTAACTGCTGCTAACTGTAGCTGACGTTGGCTAGTTAGCTCCGTTAGCCATGCAGCTAACGGTCCGGACTGAGAGCTTGGGAAGTGTTGGTGTTTACACGGCTAGTAAAGGAGCTTTGGATCAGAATGGGACAGAGTTAGCTGGTTAGCATGCTAACTTCTCTGCAACACAATACACAGAGTCATTAGATCAAAAATGCGAATCACATTGTGTTAATATTTTGTTAATTTTTAAACTTTCTCTGCTACAAGCCTTGACTTGCATGTTGCACCTTTTTCATTCAAACAACAAATGTTACAATGTTTTTTTTACAAAGTTTTGTATGACAGTGCTGTATCTGTTTAAGGTGCTTTTTATAAACCTGTTGAATGGTGGTACGAGGGATGTAAAAAAAAAAATAATAAACCAACCCTCAAACTTTTGACAGATCTGCTGCTCCACTGCTTCCTATCAATGAAGATTTAGTGGATTTAGAATCATGCACAGACAAATATGACTCACCGACACGGTTTGTATTCTCTCTTCCTCTGAAGACTTCATCAAAAGCTGAGTGTTTTGTGTTGAGACAAGACTTAATTTTTTTGGCTCTCTAAAATAAATAAATATCCTAAAATAGAGCGCACACCTCCACCAAGGCCCAACAGTCTCCTTTTGTACTCATTCATAGATACCAGGCATCAAAAAAGAAGACATTTGTATTATCAAGGTCCATGATTTATTTTCTGAGAAATTAATAAAAATGTCATCTTGCAATGTTAAAGTAAAAAATCCTGGATCCGTCCCTTTTATCCAGATCTGCGCCTTAATTAAACGGGATCTATTCTGAGCTGAGACTTCCTAGAAGTTTGTTGGAAAAACCATTCAGTAGTTTTTGTGTAATCCTGCTGACAAACCAACCAACAAATGGACAAATGGACGCGGGTGAAAACATTAACTCCTTGGTGGAGGTTATAAAAAGCTTTTACAAGACTCAAAAACATTATTAGCAATGACGCTAGCAAACACTTTTTCTGACACGGTGTACCTTCTTTATCTCTCTCTACACCTGCACGGGTTCATGCACGGGATGCAGGGTTAGCAACAAAATAGTGATGGGTACGTATGCTGTAAGCCTATTGGCTGCACGCTGCTGTCAGATATTTTCCAACTGTTGGCTAATGGGTTTCATGGTGTGCGTAATTCCTGTAGAATTGGCTCCGACTAGGCTGAACAGTGAGAAGTGAGCGAGGTATAGAGGAGCGATCAATTGTGCCATCATGTGTGACACTGTCCTGGTGGATTAGGTTATGAGTTACCAGCGCTCAGGTAACAACTGCAGGTCTGCTCTGCGAGCACCCAGCTGCCCTGAGGACTGTCGGGGCATTTCATGCTGGGAATATCACCAAAGACCTTCTGACACTGTTGGGCTGCAAATGCCGAGGTGATGTACGGGTCAGTACCTACAGTATCTTGCCTTGCTTGTAGTCGTAGTGGCTTTCAAAGTACAATAGTACGCAGCAGCGTAGCGGTTCAGGTTAAAGTTAACATAATGACATTATAGAAAAAAGAAGAAAGAAAAATAAAAAGTTCAAATAAATCAACACAAGTGGGCTTCTTGCTCACATCCACACAGTCAGGCGTGCTCTTTTACCCCACTTGTGCAGCAATAATGGAGGAAACGCCAGCGAGCGAATGCAAACGTGTCAAATGAGAGGCAATTTCATGGGACTGAAGAACCCTGTAATGACTGTTTTGATAGAGTAGTGGAGCTGGGATTGCTGAGAACAAGCTGCATTATGTATGAAGGTTAAACGACCAGCATTCACCGCTTCTTAGGCCAGACTGACTGGCTTCCAGAGTACTTTATGGAATTAATTTATTTCTCCCAGAACATTTAAATGTGTTTCTGTCTTTAACTAGAAAAGAGCAGAACGGTTTGCCTTCAGTTACAGTTTTCTTTGAAGATTCCCTTTTAATTAAAATGCTTCACATTTGGCTTCAGGTTGTATGTTACAGTCACAGAATATTTACAGTATACTGTATAAAAATGGAGCGGGGGTGTTTTAGTCTTCATTTAACTGCACAAGTAACAAAACAGTAAAACAGCCGATACAAGAGTGGTTAAGAGAGGATCAGAAATGAGAAATGAGAAATGATCAGTAATATTGCTTGAAATTTGGACAGGTGTCACAAAAATAAGGTTGTTTTTAAGGTGCACTATGTCGTTTTGGAGAAGTAATCAAAATCCTGAATTTTATATTTACAATACTAATGAAGGAATGATACAAACTCAGAAGTATATATTTTTTTTCCAAAACTGAATAAACAAGCTGTTCTCGGAGGAAAACCAGGTCCCCAGAACACTGTATGAAGCTGGGATGGTGGCGGGGTTCGCCAACTATAAGCAGAAAAAAACAGTATGAAATTGTGTTGTTCTTTAGGGTCAGTTTGTTTATTCAGTTTATTCAGTTATAAAAAATTAAGAGTTTGTTTATTTAGTTTGTTTAAACATTTTCCTACATTAAAACTACATGGTGCACCTTTAACCTGCCACAATGTAAAACTGTGTAAAATGTTCACATAGTCTATGACTACAACTACATTGTTTATGTCAACCGGCCTTCAGTCTTAAAGCAACATTATGTAACTTTTGTATCTTAAAATAACAGCTTCAGAATCATGTTGATGGTACAGTGTCTTGTAACAGGGTGAATGGTTTCTCGGTGGCTCTGTGTAACTTCAGTGAGAGGGTAGAATCACAGTGTTACATACATGTTTACCTCAACATACAAGTTTTCAACACATCATACTGTCGTGACCTAATGAGTTTTGTTTGTAGTCAGCACCTACATTACGTCTGGCAAACTGTTACAGACTTGTGATTTGTATTTACGACAGGTGGTGTTGCCCCGCATTTCTACATCATGTTGCTTTAACTCAAAGTGAGGGGTTCAGCCTTGGTGCTGGTGTAGTTGATCTTCCATCCCTTGTTTCTCCCAGTAGCATCGGACCTGAACGTGACATGCACTTGGTAGCTTCCTGTGTCAATGCTGCCTGGTGGTATCGATCCGCAGTAGGGTCCGTACTCCTGTCCCGCTGTTGAAATCTTGTAGAAGGGAAACATCAATTAAGAAACAGAGATGTTGATTCATTAAACGCCTGACTGATTTACGCCCAGGCAAACTTAAATGTGCAGGAAACGGCCTGCGCCATACAGTATATCACCCGAGGAGGACAAGTCAGTAAACACACTGCCTCCACAAGCATGAGGATGAATACATTGCTTATTCATCTTCCTGTGTGTGTCAGTCACACGACTAACCTTCAGCATGTCGTACGGACACGGCACCTCTGGGTGTCCCTCTATGTCGAAGGGTTCCAGGAACTCCAGGATTATTCTGGAACCCTCCGGCAGACGGATGGTGTGCTCACACTGACTCATGGGGGGGTAGGGATTCGGATAGTCTGGACTGGTCAGAACCCCCGACAGGGATGTCAACACCTGGCTGACGCATGGCACTGTAGGCAAGACTCACACTCTCATTAAAGGGGCACTCTGTAGTTTTGGAGAAGAAATTCAAACTCAGAACATGAATATCAATATCTCATTATATTTATATCATTAATGAGGAATGTCAGTTTGTTTATTCAGTCGTGAACACGAAGAGGGATTTTAGTTTGTTTAAGAATAAATATCAATCAATGAATATCTTTCTCTACCGATTAAAATTTCTTCCCCAAAACTACAAAGAGCACCTTTAAACATGGGTGTTTTTTTAAAGATATTTTGTCCAGTTTGTCCCCAACCCTGAAATGAGCAAGTATTTTGATCAATAGAAAGCATTATTCACGTCAACTGAGACATTTCCCGGCAACATAAATGATGGTATTCATTTAAGTTTGCAGTATTGCCCCGGCAGATGTTGCAGACAAAAACAAATGAATTTCACAAAAGAGGCTGAGTTGCTGTAATTCATATAATTAGTACAATCTGTAGGCAGATAATCATTTTGGCCTATTCACTGCATGATTTGTTTTGTCACCCTTTTTTCCCCTGGCAAAGAATAATATTTCGAGGCACATCAACCGGTAATTGTGATTAATTACCCAGTGTCAGTACACTATTAGTGCTGCTCACAGGTATCCATTTTTAATGTCATTTTGAAGTTGCTTTTCCCTCAGGAATCCGCAGTGATTAACCCAGCCTTACTCCAGCCGGCAGAGATCAACTACTTTATGCATCAGTGTGCCTTTTAAGTCCGAAATTAGGTACCACAGGGAAGCAATGATAGCAAGAAATCCAATCTAGAAAGATATCAACTGTGTGCCCCGTGTGAAATGTCAGAAAAATTGTTATTTTGAAGATTTGTTCTGCGCCTCTGTGAAATATTGAGAACATTTTGGAACAAAAATGGCTTTTTTTCTAGTTACAAATTTACAATGCAGCAAACTGATCAGATTTTTTCGTCAAAAGATGAGCGGCTCTGACGAATTGAACTGAAAGATTTGGCCATTATTTTATGATTTGAACAGATGCTGTGGAATTAAAATACACTGAATACATCAGCAGATGTCAATGAGCACTAATGAAAATTGCTTTGCTTCACCGCCATCAATATCTGCAGTGTCCATCTGTCTGTAAGGAGCTGACCAACAGTGTATTTAGCCTGAGAAACACCATCTACCTTATTGACAGAGATCAATATACAGTTAAGCGCTCGCTGCCAAGCTCCTGCACCTCACCTCCCTATGCAGCCTCACTTTGATTGAGCTCAGATGAACATGCCTCTCAGCTCTTACCTGTGCAGGATCTGTTGTTGTCATGGAGAAGGTATCCTTGTCTGCATGTGCAGTAATATCCACCGATGTAATTGTGGCAAAAATGATCACACACTTTCTCCCCGTCTAACTTGGACTGACACTCGTTGATGTCTGTTGAAGCGAGAAAAAACACGAAACATTTATTTTTCCAGACATGAACATACGTACAATGGGAAACTGAGCCGAAAGCATTGTATGAATGTCTTCCTAAGCGTCAGATAATGTGTTGTTATTTTTTTCCTTTGCTCTTGCGGAGCGTGTATGTCGCCCATAGACGATGATGTCACCACAGACACTAGATGAGTCTGGTGCACCTTAAAGGCAGCGTGAGTGGGATTTGTCAGTTGCGGTTTGTTTACACAACTTTCACGGTTGGCCCCTCCTCGCAGGCTCAGAGACACCAACAGATGGGTGCTTATGACCCGGCTCCAGGTTACTTCATTTTTATCCCTCTCTCACGCCCTTTGCTGGCGGCTGCGCCCACTGGCCAAAGGTTGACGCCCAGAAACGTCTCAGACACAGCAAAATAAGAATATACAGGCAGACTGCAGGGTCTCTGGAGATGCAGACATCCCCACACACTTCTGGTGGATCATAATTGATGATTCAGATATACACTCATTCTGCCTTCAACCCTTGCTCACACAAAAAATGCTGCCATTGACGTCAATTGGTAGAAGATAAACAATCAATAGGTGTGGAGAGAACAGCTTCTGGAGCTCTGAGGTGTGATCGTTACATCCAATTATAAAAGCACGTCCAGGTGCTATATGACTACTGTGACAGTATTCAAATGCTTAAGAAACAGAGAATTGCACACGGCTCATATTCAGAAACTGTGCCTACAAATGAGCCATCAGAACTTCTGTAAGGTCGGTAATGCCCCCAGTGCAACCCAGGGAGCAAAAACACCAGCAGACCTGTTGCGGAAACACGGTGCGTGGTGCTTGCTCAGGACTGTGGGAGCTGACCAATCAGAGCAGACTGGCCTTTTTGGGGGTAGGCCCCTACACAGACAGGCACTAAAGTGGACCGTTCAGACAGAGGATGAATAGAGGAGCTGCAGCAATGGAAAGTATGGGAATATAATGTGTTTTTGAACATTAAAGCATGTAAACATTTTCTAGCAGATGCCCCACATGGGAGCTTTAAAACATTGAGTTAAATGGGCAAAGTATTAATTGCATTAAAATTGCAGACAGTCTATTTTTCAACTTTAGAGTCAACACTTGAATCCCAGAGGTGAGTGCAAGATAGAACAAGAGTGTTTGTAATTAAACCACATTCTGGTGAGGAAAATGAAAAGAAGTATTTGTCAAGCTACTATTTAAACTGCAGATTGTGTTATTACATTCAGAGAGGCTGATGTTTTATGTACATTTAGTGCCTAGTAGCCTTTGTTGCACTTTCCAATTTATGTCGTTATTTTTGTCTGCTATTATTTCTCTAGAAACTCCATGACACCTTGCTCTGTGTAATTACATACACCAAAAATGTATCTGCCTTCCGGCAGCAAATGTCGCTATTCTGTATCACCTTCTGAGGTGTAAAATGCTTGGAAGCCTGTGAATCGGCCCTCGTTAGAGTAGTCACTCCTAAAGACCACTGACATGAGGTTCCCGGCTGACAGGATGACCGTGTTCCTCGGGGTGCTTTCATGGTTCTTCTCTTCCTGGCCACAGAACCGCAAGGTTTCATTCCCCTCTGCCAAAACCTGGTGTGACAAGGTCAGAGGCTTTTTGGTGAGCAAGCTACAGACTCAAGTGCAGATAATGGGAGTTAGAGTTTCTCCTGCATGTACCTGGATGTAATCATATTCACACTGGTCTGAGGGCTCCACGCTGAAGTGGCTGAAGTAGAGTTTGACCCTGTGGCCATCCGGGACACTGATGTTCCACACTGTGTGCTGGTTGTCAGGGTATGGCTGGGGGAAGTTGGGGGAGGTGAAGCTGCCATAGAGTGCTGTCATTTCCACACTCAGCGAGACATGGAGGAGAGAAAACAGGACAAACACACAGCAGCCACTGGGCAAAATGAGGTCTCATGGCAGCAGTTTCAAGGATTATTTAGCAGAAATAAATGCTAACTGACACTCACCTGCTCATGTTGGCTTAACAGTCCCCGGATATTTGGCGTGTTTTGGAACGGTTCACTCTCAGTGATCTGAGGGTAAATGAACCCGGATGGCCGGCTGGTCGACATTTAGGTAAACACAGTGAGACAGGCACATGATCCGTTTGTCATCATTCCCCACCTCCCTGGGTCACAGAAATCTATCAAACTGATGCATGTCAGAATAATTTATATTCATTCTTACTCCGTGAAACTAATTTTCCTTTTGCTTTTTCTCTTCAAATCAGCTTTTGCAAGTGGGAAATGATAGTTTCCTACTCCTATTTGTATAAAACTGATTGCATTCCCCACAAAACTCAGGAAGAAAGACACACAGTACATCACTTGGTTGCCCAATAACTACATTTAGAACAATTTTCTGTAGTTTTTGCCACCTTTGATTGGTAAAATGTATTGATTTGAACAATTCTGAACATAAAAATGAATGTTACACTAAAATAACTTTCTGAAAATGGAGATCACCTATCACCTGCATCACACTTCAGTGCCCTGTGAAACTTTCAGAGCCCCGATTTAATTATTTCTGAGCAGCAGAGCTGTCAAATAAAAGCCTAAATACACTATATTCACAACATTTACCAGCCCGGGCTTTTTTGTTTGCACATCAACAAAAGTCCATTAATCACGGTTCGATCCCCGGCTCCTCCTGTCAGCGTGTCGAAGTATCCAAGGGCAGGACACTTAACAACTGAACGGCAGCTCTGTTGCCATAGTTGTGCGTGTGAATGAGGGACAAATTGTGAAGCGCTTTGTAAGGGAGAAAAGCACCATGTAAGTGCAGTCCATTTACCATAATTACTGTATCAGGGACAAAAAACAGTCAGTGGTACATCAACAACCATTTCCCAGTGAGTGAAAGCAGACTGCATTGTGTTTTTTTATTTTTCATTTTTACATGTCTGCACTGAGCCAGATGCTTTAAAGCCAGACTTGGTTGTTAATGCTTTTAGAATACAGGACTTGTATTCATGCTGCCTTTTTTGGTAGAGTGTAGATATTGATGTTATTCTGCAGTGATGGAGGCTTTCAACCGGCATCAGTTATGTAAGCTTGTACGGCCAACCCCCATTTTCCCTAACGCTAAAGCACTAATGGCCGGTATTTGAAGTGAATTATAATAATTATCCACATAAACATCAACGTTTATTTCCCATTGCAGATGACCTCTGGGATGGTACTCTTTTTAAATGGTGCCATGACCTTTTCATGTCTCCCGATTGTCAGCTGATGGGATGTTGAGCCACAATGGAGAGCACTGGCAGATGTTCTCCTCCTGGTTATCATCCAGGTGCCACTCAGGCTTTGACGCACCCACAGAAATAACACCCGCCGACACTAAACAAAGCATTCCTGCGAAATATAACTTCATCATAAATACACAATTAATACTAATTGTGGCACTTAGGCCCCGTGCGTCATTCAGAGGCAGGGTCTTGTTTCTGTTGCCTCTGGCAGTCTAAATTCATTTCAAGCTTCTGGGCCTTTATCTACGCAGAACTCAGTGGGATCTTACAGGTGGAAATAGAGAAGGAGCCTGACATTTTTCCCTCCAAGAAGCTGCATCACCCCCTATAACACTGGTGACTTCCTGACAGACTTCCTGTATGTGGTTTCAAGAGCATCTTTGTCCTGGACTTGTTAGTCTCTCATGAAAGAATGTTACTGTTGGACAAAGGGAATCGCAGACTGTTTCTTAGACTTACTTTACCTGCAGACCTGAAAACTGAACACTGAAGCCTTCAGGGGCCACAAACAGTTCTTTAGACATTCATCTTTATCTTTTATTTAAGGTGAAATCAAATGCAATAACATGCTCCAAACATATACAACTACATTTGTATGTTTTATTATATTTATTGATGTCTAGTACCTTTCACCTCTGTATTTTATGACTGATATAAATCCTAATGATAAGCAAATCTTCATTTTCATAATCTGTAGAAAATTAGTTGGCAACATCAAATGGCACTTTTGAAATGCATGAGGTTATATCACTCAACTCTTATCATTATACCACTATACTAAACTGGGTGAAACATTTTTTTTTACTGATATGCCTTTTAAAATAATGCATTACTTATCAGCGCAGTCAAATTTTGCACATTAAAGTGTGTTTACAGGTCTTGGGGTGAAAAAAAGGAGTATAAAACCTTTTGTGACTGAAGAGGAAGCTGCTGTCAATCTGATAATTTGCCTTCAGTGATGTCACTCAGTGGCGAAGTTGCATTGTGGGTAATGTCGACACCAGGGTTCTGAAAAGCACCGTTACACTCCTGCTATATAACACTTTATCACAGAGATAGTCGCCTGTTTCCCTCGGGAGATCTGGCAACACTGGCGGATGGGTGCTCTGGAAACTGAAGGGCCCTCGTCATCTGATTCACTGGCGTCATGATGGGGAGTGTGTGATCACTGCCCCACACTGAGACGGTGCTTCTCGGACGGATCATTATTTTGATTACGCTGATCGCAAGACAGCATCTTCACTTTGGCAACCCTCAATATCTGGCTTGAAGGACCATCTGAAGGAAAGTCTTAGGAGCCGATTCTTTATAACCTTTACATTTTCTGGCTTAGTATGTTGATTAGCCAATGACATCTTGCCGGGGATGAAGCATTAAATTATTTTCTGTTTGTTTTGACTAAGCATATTGAGCCTCAAGTAAATAAAGCCTAATGATAAGCAAATCTCCATTTTCATAATCTGTAGAAAATATGTTGGAAAAATCGAATGGCACTTTAAAATGCATGACAGCTTCTAGTTTTGAGGTATGGATGGATCACAAATGGGCCATCAAGCCCATTTTCAAAAGGACAATTTGTTAAAGGCTTTCTGGCTACACACAATGTGTGTACTGAAAGGTGTGTACTGAAAGGTGCATTAAATGCATTCACTGCAAAAGCTGGATTTCCCTTAAAGGGATTTGATAAGGTTGACCGTAACTTTACTTTCTAAATGTCATTGCGGAGATTGGCGGTGAAATGCCACAGCTGTACTAATTGGAAACTGCAGGACAGCCGATCCTTCATGATCTACTGCTTATTTGTTTTATTGAGTAGACACAAAAGATTTTTTTTTTTTTTTTTGGAGTGTGGAGGACTGCATGTTCTACAGCTACTCACAACAGCACCTTTTTCCATAGGATGCACTTTGAAGCGGCTCACCTTTTCACACCCTAAGGTCATACCTCTCGCACCCTCGGGTCCTACCGCTCACACCGTAAGGTCATACCTTAGGGTGTGAAAAACCTTTCCTTTCATTGTTACAAGCTGTGAACTGGAGGCAGAATTCAATAATGCAGATGGAAACCAAAGTGAGGATGGCACAATTAACACATGAAAGGTGAAATGTGAAGCCTGAATGCACAGCAGAAGTGAAATGTTTGATGTACTTATAAAAATCCATATTTAAAAAAATAGAATACAAGAGTCAAACACAAGAATAGAATATTAATATTTCTGTAATGTTGTGCATTTTAGTTCCGATTCTCTGTTTGGGCCGAGCGTCAGAGAGACAGGTGGACTGAAGTGAAGTGACCTGAGGATGAAACCTGCAGCTGCCCTTTAGACGGTGATGGGACGACTGCTGACACCATGACAGCAGCCATGCTGATTTGACTGGCTCACGAGGACTTTGCCTGATTCGCAGCTGAATGGCCTTTATTTAAATGAAATACACAGATCTCTTCAGTAATTCCCCGTGAAAGAACTGACTCCAAAAGTCGTGACCTGGTGATGCCATCAATTCGAGAGAGGATTTCATGTTATTTGTAGACATCTTCAGGCTTCAGGACCGACACTAAACGATCCGACGCAACCAAATCATCTCAAAACAGAAAGGAAATTATTTTAAATATTGGAACAAAACCACCACCACTATATGCTTTTTGTTGCGAGTATGAATTCAAGGTGACAAATGCTTACGTATTGCACCTTTAAGTTTAAAATAGATTAGCTAGTGCTTTCAAGGGAAGATCCTTTGACCTAATTCAAGTAAATGTCACTTGCCTTGTCTTGATAAGCAATTTTATCTTCATTTGTGTTATTCTGAACTCGATACAAGGGACACGTCTGTAAAAAAACAAACAAAAGAAACATCTAATCTCAAGCACTTATATCTTACTGAGATAATCTTATATTTAGATTTATTAAAAAAGGCTTCATTTATTTTGTCACATTCCACTGAAAACAATGGTGTTTCAGACGGGCTACATCCCATTCAGTTAGAAAATGAATGAAACTATAGTCTCAAAATAATCATTAGAGCTATCACCCCTCACTGACTATGACAATAACATCAACCATTAGATTTCTACGGCAATGGAAAAAGAAGCGCTGGGCACATAAAAAATGATGAAGGCTAAATCTGGAATGCACTAAAAGATCCTTGACTGCAGCTTGTTAGTTTTAACCTGATCAGATAAGCCTCGCAACATGAAAAGCCTCATGTAGATGTTTTCTAAGTGACCTGAAAGGCTTATATGTGACTTAAATCAAGCAGATACGACTCCCATCCTACTGAGCACAAACATTCAGTACAAAGGTTTCAGGATACATATGAATATAAGGGTCAAGTAATGCACACGTGCGTCATCAGCAGGGCACATTTGCAAGACATTGGCTAAACTCAGCCTGTGCATGCGCCGTGGATAATTTGCTCACACACACGGAGGTGAACATGCACTCGAAACATGCGGCGGCACACGGCACAGGCCATTTTGATTTCAGCGTGATCGAATCCTGAAAGTCCATGTGCGCAAGACAGGTGCTGTCCCCGCCGCAGTTTCACTTGCTCTCTGTACCATGCAGTAATGAAGTGCTTCCTTATAGGAAGTCAGCCAGTCATTAAATAAAGGAGAGGCCACCTGAGATCAATCAAAAAGACCGAAAGAAACGGTGGCTGTGTCCGGAGACTCAACAAAAGGCAGCGATGGAGATGCAGAAAGAGAGATCTTCAGATCATATCGGTCGCTGGAAGGAGGCAAAGAGGGGAATGTTCTTTCTTTGCCTCTTTTTGCACTATTTACTCATCTCTCTGCTGTATCTCACTGAACATCTTGTGCTCGAAACAAATTATACTCCCAGCCACGCTTGAACACTTTGTAAGTGTATTTACCCTCACTATGACATCCCTCCGCGTCTTCATCCTCACTGTCATCCTCTTTCTCCTTTCCACCGGCTGCAATCACAGTTGTCTCAACCACCCACATGCTGTAAACCGTAATTAAGGACTTGAATAAGTGGGGATGTGTCACTTGAGCTGAACACAGAGGAACAATGTGGAGTTAACCCACTGTAATTTGCTCGTCTGCTGTAGTTTTGCAGGAACGATAGAATTTAGGCTTCCATGGCTCACTACCTGCTGCAGATAACAGATGGTTTAAAAGGCCATGCTGTCTCTTGGTGTGAAATACTCATTCACTGATTTGTCAGCGTCTGATTAGATGCACGACTTTCAAATGTTACTTGCAGGAACATCCGCATTTAATCCACAGAACAGAGGAAGCTGTTTCACATAGTGTTGCTTCTGGCTCTCCTGTGGACTCACTCTGACTTGAGGCTCGAGGCCAGATGCTCACGAGAAAGAAACAGAATTGATTGAATGCCGTCAATATATATTAACATTTTTCTTTGTTCTGCGGGAGTAGCAGCAGGCTCAGTTTAATGTTTCCATTAACGTTGCCATTGTATTCGCACATTGTGCGTGGGCACAGAGAATGCATTAAATTGCATGAAACAAAAACACACCTGGAAGTGTCTCGCAGTGATTTCTTTGCAAAACACTCGCTTAAATTTCCGGCATGTTTGTCATCCACCCCGAGCTTCCTTTAGGGTTGCTTCAGAGAAAATGGCATGTAGAAGTACGCCAAGTAAAAGTGGGGATTTAAGAGTGTGTGAACATGCAAATTAATGGCAGGAATGAATGCTACTGCATAAGAGAATACACAAGGGAAATTGTTCTGCTTGTATCAGTAGCATGCAAACCAAGACAGACCAACCAACACCTTTATTAATCAAAGGCCTCGTTTTGTGTTGAAAAGTGCTCAGGTGAAAAAAACAGTTTGAGACATTCTTTCACGTATGAGACTTTAGGCAATGTAAAGTTGAAGTAGTTAAGGCATAACGGGTCATCAAAAGGGCAAAGCTGTGGCCAATACACATCTGAAAATCCCCAAATACTCACATAAGTAACATTCATCCCTTTGCATCACAGCCACTGCTGCAACACCATGTCGATCGAACGATGCCAATACCACATCTGCTGTAGAAAGCATCAGTGCATATCAGCCACCCCGGCCAGCGCTAACAACATTTAATGTCACTGCCGGAAAAATATGACATACTTGAATATATCAAGCTTCCTTTTTGCCTTTTTGTTCGTTAATCAACTTCAACCAATCATGACTCATTCTAAGCAAAAGTTTTAAATATCGATATGTGAGAAGACGAGTTTAGCTGGAGCAGGAATTATATTATTTCTATTTATTTCCCAGGTTACAATTTTGTCATAATTTCACACCAGAATCAGCAGTAGTCAGTTTATCAACAACAGAGAGAGCAAATCATTCATTCTGAGTTAACGCTTCTTTGTGTAGGCAATTTTTTTGGAACATATTCAACAAATTATGCTTTTAAAAAGTGATGGGGACAAAATCCACCATTTCTAAAGGCACTGGGTCCAGGCCCCCCATGCTTCTACTGATCGATTCGTAATAATGATTTAAATCTCTCTGTCATATTAAACAATTCAACATTTTATGGTACACATTACAATAAGGTACAAAAACATCAGAGTATTATGGAGCGAATAAGGAATGACTCAGGAACGATTTATAGTTAATGAATCAATCGTGAGTAATTCCTGAATAACTGGGATTAAAGGACTATATAATCATTAAATACTTATTACTTAATTATGTTATTAAACAACAATATGTGAACTCCCAGGAAAAGGAGTAACTAATGATTAAGTAATTAGTAGTTAATGAGTCTCCTGGGGAAATACTCATATGTTTCACTTTACTTGATGGTACACAAATATAATAACTAATGATTCAGTATTTTGTATTTTGTATGTTCAGCATTATCTGATTAACAATTTATTTACAAAATACACTTTTCTTTTTATTTTCATAATTGTAAGAATGTAATAAGACAAAATGAAGAGAACATTGCAGCATTTTCCTATAAAAATTACAAGTGTTGTTTTTAGTAAATGTGGTTACTTATGATTCAATTATTGTATTAAATGTAATATCCTTGATCCTATAACTGCATAGATCAATGTCTCCAATTCACAGAAATCCTGCCCTAATACACCTGAAATAAAAAAATATATATATATGGGGAGAAAATATTTTTGAGATTTTTTTTAAATATTCAACAAAAATATAAAAATAAAATATTTGTTTCACTTAAGGATCATTGCAGTGTCTGCAGCATATCATTGTAGGTGAGCTTTGGTGCATTTACAACAAAGTGTCCCCAACACCGAGCCCACATGTTCAGAGTATAATTCATCGCTCCCAGCATCCCCCGATGCTAATGCTCAAGAATGGCTCCTGATGAATTGATGTTGAGCCTTTTTGTGCTGGATTTCACTCCTGACGTCACGCCCATTACTCTTCCAATTTGGTCCGGCATGGCTCTTTTTCACAGATAACAAATGCAGTCATTTCCTTGCTAATTCAAACAGGCCCCAGCGTTAGCGATTCAGCTTACTGCCATGAGGCAGTAAAGCATTCAGTGACATCAGTGGGAACAAGCAATGATGAGAAATGGCACACAGGTGCTGCCCTCGTCCCTGAATCCCTTCCTTCATTATGCTGCCTCAATGCCGCCGCGCTTTATCCTTTATTACATTCCAAATAGCTCTCTTTTACAAAACTACTGAATTACGAAACACTCAACATGACTTTAACACGTCAGAAAATTTGCCTCAGAGAAAAAATGACTCGCCTTTCTTAGTAGTTCTTAGTAAACCTGCAAGTGATTAGCAGTGAATATTTTTTCCAGCATCATAATGTATGGACTCATCATGAACATACCCACATCACTGGTATGAAATTATATAATGGTGCTGACAGGCCATGACTCAAAAACTCCAGTGGGGATATTAATTGGGGGGTTGTTTCATGTATAATTGATTGAGCATTTTCGGGTCTGTTGGGCTCATGAAAAATGATGGTCAGCCTGAATGTTAAACATGGATTTCCAATATGAGTAATGGCACGACTCTCTCGTCGGCAGCGGCGGGGAACTTTACATGCCATTAATAAATGAAAATCATCACTGTCACCCATAATGCTGTGGCAACATTTAGGATCTCAATGGTTCAGATCACTTTTCTTTTCTTTTTTCTTTTTTGCGTCTGCATCGCACCCAGGCCATTTGACATAAGGGGGATTTCATGTTGTTAGAGCAACTGCAATCAGCTGTATTGCCATTCCACAAGGGCCCAATTGTCCTGAAAATAGTCATAAGCAGCACTACATACTGTGAGAAAATAACATTACTCGAGATCCTCATCTGCTGCTGTGGCAACGAATCTATTATAGGTCCAAAGGCTGAGCCAAACAAGGACAGTTCTGGTAGATAATCACAGGAGTGTCATCCTTGTGATTAGAGACCTATATTGTTCACATGGCACAGGACTCTGGAGTGTTTAAATAAGACAGTCAATATCATCTTGTGCTGCTTTCTTCCCTCCCTGCTGCCCTATCCCCCTAATGACACTATCACCATGAGTGGGTCCAGGTCATGAGTCTGACACTCACTGTAAAAACTCAACTGATGACCTGTGGCGGTAACTCTCACCACTTGATCACAATGGATTGCAATGGATCACTGATGGAAGTGACAGAAGTAATACAGAAACAGCTGTGCGATAAAAAGCTATAGTAAGACGCTTCACTTATTTCCATCTTCCAATAAGCTTTTCTCATTATACTGCAGAACATAAATCATAAGATGAGAAGTGCTTTTCTGGGGTAGTAATAACCCCAGTAGAAATTAGTCTTGCTGGGGGACTTGAGGTCTTCTCAGGGCACATAGAAAACACCAATTTGCTTTGACATCACATTCCCTCAGAACAGATACAGTGATGAGATTAGTTGTCAGTTCAGAGGCATTCATGAGGTCACTGAAGCACAAATCAATTATTCTTTACATGTTTCATATTGTCACCAATAGTACAACCCACTCTCCACACTCTATGTAACATTAAATGCCAGACACTGTACAAACTGCAGAGATACAGTGTTCTAATGCAATGAAGGAGATGAACTGATCCAATTGTTTTTGTTGGTTTTGCAAATGTTAAATGGCCCCTCCCATACGCAGAAATGATGGGAGTTGTCCCCGTCATTAGCTTATATAATTGTAAAAATGTAATTTATGTAATATAATAATGTGCATTGAAAACACTTATGTCAATTTGTGAAAAAAGGCCAATTGTTGAATTAATACTCAAAACAGACAGGGGGCAGCATATCACCAGAGTAGCCTCTAAATGCTGTTAGCTAGTTAGCTCAGTTAGCAGTGCAGCTAGCGGTGTGGACGATGACCTCTGGAACCTGGGGACTGTTGGTGTTTACATCTCTAGCACAGGAGCTTTGGACAGAATCAGACCAGGGCTAGTTGGTTAGCATGCTAACCTTAGCAGATATTTCTGCAACACGACACATAGATGTAATAATGTCAAAACAGTTATTTCTTCACATTCTGTAGATAAATACAATTCTCACACTTTTGCACCTTTAAAGACGCAAAACAATGTGTTTGTAAGTTTGGTTGGGTCTCGCCTCAAAATGCCTCACAGAGGTTCGGTTAGCTGCCTACCAACCCTGCATCCCCACAACAACGCAGTCACATTATTGGTACTTGGCAGCCACATCTTTTAACAAAGTGGTACAACCCTAATGTTATCCAGTCGTTTAAAAGTAGTCGACAGTGTTTCTTCTTGTTGTGTTGTGCATTTAATATACTGCACTTTTTGTGTCCCCTTTAGGAACTGCTCTTGAGAAGTTTTTCTGTTTATTGCCCTCCCCCAGCAGTGAAGGGAAACATCCACCCTTCCCTTTACCTGAAATATCTGAACATAACTTTCTGAGTGATTTCAGGTTCATTTGCAGTTTCAGATGAGAAGCTTATATTTTGGTCAACAGTAAAGATAAAATTGTCTCCCTTTGGGGAAAAAAAAGATAATCTTAGGCCAGAGTGTAATGGTGTCATAGCCGTAACTGCTATGTCTGTCTTTAATCTCTGTGACACATTATCTCCCTCGTTCCCCTCTCACACTTCCTGTCTGCTTGTTGTTTGCCTTAAGGCAAAAATGCCCCCAAAAAAGATCTTTGGGCCAGTCTTTTTTAATAGGATTGTCATTTTTCAAATAATGCCACAACACCCTCAACTTAATTTCCTGTTAGCCACGCTAGCGGCTATCAGATGGATAGCCGTGAAGTTTTAATCATTCAGCGGCTAAAATCTGATAGCAGCTGAGGAAGGGACTAAACACAAGAGCAGTTTCGAAGGGGGGGAACAGTACGTCACCTTGCCAGCTAATGAACGTCACATTGCTGCATTTGCTGCTGCAAACACTGGTTAATGTTACTTTGGCCTGCAAGTGAACTTCAGATAACCAGTGACCTGTAATGGAGAGCAGGGACAGTGAAGAATGGTGATGACAAAAGTGCTGCTATCGCGTGCTGTAAGCATCGCTGTCGTTTAAGCTAACTTCCTGTCCATTTTGCATTCTGCAGCCTCCTCCTTCCTCTCTACATCACCACACTTGCACGACTTTCGACTGCGACTTTTCTTCAAGCATTTTTCTTCAGTTGGCCTGTTTGGTAGCCGTCGCCGGGAGCGCTGGAGTCGGTAGCTTACCCTACAAATCATTCAAATCAATCAGATTAGCAAATGTAAGTATGCCAACACTCAAATTTAAGATGGAGACAATAGTAAGCATTATACCTTCGCATCGACATATTAGCATTGTCAATGTGAATGCATGCTGATGTTAGCTTTTAGCTCAAAGCACCACTGTGCCCAGTAGAGCTTCACAGAGCTGCTAGCATGGCAGACTCTTACTCATGTTTCGACACTGTCATTGGGGATAATTGAGGCAAAACTTTTGTAGCCTTTATTTTTCTTCATTTCAAATTAAACCGTGAAGGCGAAAACTCTTGAGAGGTAGTGCAAGCACACTAATGAGCCCTAGTTTAAGACATCTCACATTAAACTGATAGGATTTCTACTCTTCGCTACGATAAGTGTAACCTGCGGTTTGCATTCTGCGACACTTTAAGGTCATCATTAACTAAATCCTCGAAACCCTGTGTTTTGCTTTCACACCGCAGACCTGCCCAGCCTCCCAAAGTAGTGGCATCCAGAATGAACAGGGTCACTATAGTGACCGGCGTGCTGCATCCCTTCCTCATTCTGGTGACAGCTCATTTTCAGAGCCACGGCTTTAGCACTGAAAGAGCAGAGGGCCCTATAATGATCAGCTTTTAGCGCTGGCACCGGGCAGCTGAATAAGCCATCAGGCATCATTAGGCCCTGCTGGGGAAAACAATCTCTCCATTCCCATCGGTGCTCCCAAACAGGAGAACTCTTTGAGAGAAACACATCAGAGATACTTAAACCTGTGTGTTGTGTGTGCTACAATGCTTTCCTCAATTGCAGCTGGCATCATTCACAGCCAGAGACTCCCAATTCCTGATGATGTAGCTCTTTATGAAACTTTTTAAAAGCAGAATTTATTGAATTGGAAACATCTGGTTGTCTGTTTAGCTGTCAACACCCACAAATCATTATGCAAAAATATCCGTTCGAATGAATATAAGGCAGCAACTGATGAGCAGCAGGTAGACGTGAAATCATAAGAATATTTTCAATTGAGGAGAGGAGAGTCACTTCTGAAAAGGCACTAATGATGTCTCAACAGAGTGATGCAAACGTACTGGATACTCACAGAGACAGGTCCATTATTCATACAGGGTGTGCACTTTCCCCGGAACATTTTTCAAAATGGTTATTTTTATATTTATTTTACTTCAAAATGCCTCAGCTAGTCAACCATACTGCATTTGTTCAGTGCTCTGGATACAGCCCATCTAAAATGTCACCACTAAACAAATTGAGCCCAGCTGACAGAGATGAACAAGGCTGCTGCGGGCGCTGTGTCCAGAGTCGCCGGGTTAATAAAGTACAAGTACATGTCTACAGACTGCACAGAACTTCCATCTCGGCATTTAAAAAAAAACATGTACACCCACTGTATAATGTATCAAATACAACTTCAGGAAGGGTATGATGAGTTGTTTTCCTTTCTTTTTCTTAGCTAACATCTAAAATTAATGTGTTTATGTTCTCTTATATTTCCAGTTTACTTGGGTACAGGCTTTGAGTACACAACACATTCTATTAACCATATGTCATCAACAGTCCCCTCAATCTGTGAAACGTTTCATTTCAAAAGCTAAAATCAATTTTGTTCAGTATAATATAACTCTGTTGATTGTAATTGTATTGTATTGTATGCTGCCTTTTTTGTCAGCGGGGAGTCACTGCACAACCTGCCTGTTCACACCGTCCCTCAGAAGCGTAACTCGAGTGTTACGCTTCTAACTCAAGTGTTAATTTGGCCTGTCTGGACTGATCAAGGCCGGGTTAGGGAGCTGCTTGATGTTAACCGTTTATAAATCTTCCCTTGTACAGGATGAAAATGAGTTCTGACACATCTGTGAAACACAGATACAATCAAAGTGATCACGTAGCGGTCAGTGACTGAGACAGCTTTTGTATGCAAATTTTGTATTTACTGCTCAAAAATAATCTACTTGGTGTTAGCCAAGACAGTAAAAACATAATTGGACAGATAAAATCTCTTCCTTCTAGTTTGATCTCCTGGAGACTGTCTTAACACACCTTTGACACTTAAAGCTGCATTATTTGATTTTTGTCCATTTGGGGGCAGAAAAACCAAAACAAAAAAGCTGGTCTAGCATATTATCATCATATAAAATTGTCATCTTCTTCACGATTTTGTTAGCAAATCCGTTACCTAATAGACGAATCACCTTCACGTCCTGCTAACAAACAGTCTCATCCAGGTAAAAAACTGGCAGTTGACCTGAATTGCGGAGATATGTGAAATCTGCTGAATGTGCTTATTTCTGTCGTCATCTTCAGCTAACGTGTAAAGATATCTAGTCAAACATGTTGGTCCGACCTATTTGACATTTCTGGGTGGGTTCTAATAGGAAGTTGTTGTAAACAAACATTGCTATTAGGCCTATAGAAACAGAGAAACTTACATTTTCTTTCTGATTTTCTGGCCACCTGACAAATGTACCCCTGATAGCGCTGTTTTGGTCTCCATTAAAGGGATATTCCGGTGTAAATTTAATCTATGGTCTAACACACCTTGACAGCGAGTAAGACTCCCCCTCGAGAGGTCAAGTTTGCTGACCGCTAGCTTGGCTAGTTTTAGCAACCTCAGAAAAGACCGCACGAAAACAATACACTGCCGCTTATGCCTCCATTTAGAAACCGCCATCAAAAAGCCACAAATAATGGTCAGAACAGTACCAAACTTCAGCAACAGTACATGTACAGTCCCAGCACACAGTACGAAGCATCAAACATCTGCTAGCTTAGCCGGATTTGTATTAAAAACACAGCTCAACTCACCCGTCTCCTCCAGCAGCCTGCCTGTGTCGGGAAGCCCCGACGAGTCGATTACCGAGTGCAGTAGATTTCCGCAGCTCAAGCATGAAAATGACTGATTATTACTCCAATGAATGCTCAGTTCTTATTATCGAGAGCTGACAGGGAAAATACCGGAAGTAATGGAGTAATAATCATACATTTTCATCCTTGAGCTGCGGAAATCTACTGCACTCAGTAATCGACTCGTCAGGGCTCCCCCACACAGGCAGGCTGCTGGAGCCTGGCTTGATTATATGTTTTTAATTAGCTTAATTATTCATCAAAAATAATTTCTGTGATTCCTGCGCCCACCACTAGAGGGAGTTCACGTCTCACTGGTAGTAGGTGCAGTTTGAGAATTATGGTTTTAGGGCACTAAATCAACAGAGTTTCTGGAAATGAAACATGTGAAAGTGCCTTAAACCTACATTCTTTCTAATGGCCATCAGGGAAATTAAGCTACTTCTCACTTGATTTATTACCTCAGTAAACAGTTTCTTATTGAGTTTATGGTCTCAGATGCAGGTTTCAGGTCTCTTCAATGCAGCACGATGTTCATTTTGTATATTACGTTCCTATTTAAACTAAAATAGACGATAAAGCGAGATATGCTTCAGGGCATGGCGATCTTGTGATAGACATGTCAATACCACGTTCTGTACTCGGGCTCTCAGTCAGATCCAGTCGGGATATCCTCCCCCACCTCTTATTCAAATACGGCCCATTGTGGCTCCAAAAAGAAGACAAAAAAAGGAAGATGCCTTGTCTTCAATTTAAAAATGAGGTTTTAAAACAGCAATTGGGTGACGCAGCGATGGGTTTAGATTATGTCCAGAGCTTGTTTTCTAAAAGCAGCTTCCTGCTGTTGCTTAAATGGGGCCAATTAAGTAGTGAGAATGGACCATACAGAGAATTTGTGGGCTGTAAAACCAAAACAATTTCCTAAAATAGGCTAAAATGCCCTGTGTAATGGCAGAATTGGTTGATGATACTCTGTGGGCTTGACTCTACAACTGACCAATTCCATATTACTCATGATGGTTTGGTTATTCCTTAATGTAGGTAAAAGATTTACTAGATGTCCATCAGTCCTTTTCCTATATTGTCATTCCCAAGATGTCTCATGGTCACTACTTCTACACCGAGAAATAAAACAAGCCATTGTGAAATTGCCATGAATCATATACCATATATATATATATACTGAGATGTATAGTCACATCCCGTGCAGTCCCGTGCAGTCCAGAGCTCTTTTTTTTTGCATCTATGTAACTGTGATGGGCTCACTTTGAAGTCACGCCAACAAAACCTAATTCTTTATTTTTTAAACAGCGGCACATATGAACTTCACATTTAAATTTGAATGACACAGTTAGGCCCAAGCACTTCTCTCCCTCCTCCTTCAGATCAAAAGGAAAGTCAATAAAATGCTTCGCTTGCAGGCATCAGCTTTGATGTTGCTCCTTGGCACGCTCATTTGGGCCCAGGGGCAGGAAGTGAGGAGTGGACGGCACCTTCACTGACATCAAATTGTTTTGTGTTTATGGTCTCATGCCCACAGAAACCGATTGGCATCAGATGCTGCTTTTTTTTTTAGGAGTAGTAGGAATAGTTTTATAAATTTTATAAATATATATGTATATATATATATATATATATATATATATATATATATATATATATATATATATATATATATATACACACACATACATATTGCTGTATTCTTCAAAACAGTTGTGTCCTAGTCTAGTTATCCTCTCCAGGGTTATAAACCTGGATATGTGTCACTTCGATGGGAAGCTTTTCACGGCACGAAAAAATGAAAGATGCTGCATGATGAACTGTAATCAAGTAAGCCCACAGGAGCCTTTGTCTATTCAGCATCGTTAAAGGGAGCGACGGAGCAGAGTTCCCAGCGGTTCGCGAGAACCATGTAATTATATTGCTTTGAAATTTGTGGAACCATAACTCACCATCAAGCGGTATTTTCAGGGGATGCTGCAGTCAGGATGGATCGTTGCGGAGCCTTTTTTCTCTCCGGCTCTCTTGAACGCGACAACAAAAGGAAGAGAGATGACATCACCGTGGCCTTTAATATTCCACCTGTAACTGAATCAGCGCTTTGAACTCATGTTAACGCGTGTCTTTACACCTGTGAGACAAGCACAGTTATGAGCCATTATCTCCTATTCATCCTGCTCAGGAAGATAATGAGATGGTAACTAAGTTGAGAGGAATGATTGGAAACGGCTCTGAGCTTTGCCTGTCCTCTGGCTGAGTAGGATTCCTGTGAACTCCGGTGGTTTGTTACTGTGGGTTGTTTTAAGAATTCACATTCACATTTGGCTGTAAGTCTAAACCTCTGCTAAGCAATAGGCATTAATTACCACTGGCAGGACACTTCAAACAGAATATTCACCAGAGGATAGTTGGAAAATTCTGTTTTCATGCATCTACTGGTATCTATTCTCTACTCAGTTTGGTTTACAAGAACACCAGCTTTAAAGGTGCACTATGTGGTTTTTAGGGAGGAAATCTTAATCAGAAGAGAAAGAGCTTCATTGACTGAAGATTTTTATGCCTAAACAAACAAAATAAACAAACTCTTTTTGTTTTCATGACTGAATAAACTGAATAAACAAAATGACCTTAAAGGACAAACACAATTTCGTACTGTTTTACTTTGTTTACATTTGGCGGACCCTGCCACCTTTTTTAGCTTCAAATTGTGTTCTGGGGACCTTATTTTCCTCTGAGGGCAACTTGTTTATTCAGTTATGGAAATAGTAAATATTTCTGAGTTTGAATTTCTTCTCAGACTACGTAGTACCCCTTTAACATGGAGCTCAATTAAAAAACAAAAAACAAATCGAGGTGGTCCTTGCTGTGCATGTACGACCTGTAACTCCTGAGCACAATAGTGGAATGTTAAAAGGGGGCTGGAATGAATTCTCGTTGGCTTTTTGCTGTGAGATTTAAATATGTGCATTGCCAGTTTTCTTATTCACACGAGAGGTAGGTCATGGTTTGTTGAATATTCTTGAGCTGGTCATTACAGGGCCGACTGTTTATGATACTGAAATCTACAAGTAGGCAAAAAAGACATTTCACTTACCATTTGAATACTCAGATCCAGCGAAGGAGTTAATGTACAAGAAAGAAGTGCCAGAAAGTTTTAATGTATTTACAATAATAGAACCAGTGTGTAGTCAGTCGTTAATGTACTGACAGTGCTCGTATGATAGCAGTCCTTTGTTTGTTTGTTTGCTTGTTAGTCACATTTATATGTAAAAAACAGTATCCATGCGAACTTGCTCGAACAGCCGACAAAAGCAACATTTCACTTTTTATATAATACAACACATGAAATCCATCAGTTCACTAATAGGGACTGTGGGCCCGGCTTGAGAGCCAATATTTGATTGCGGCCAGCACCTACTCCACACTCCACCGCAGTAAGTGGTTAACAAACACACATATCACACTGGTTGTACATGCCAGAGGAGCCGGTGCAGGGTCTCGTTTGCTGCGAGAAATCGAAAAACGGGGTTGATAGGGTCACGCAGGGATCACTTCATTATCTCAACATGCAGCAGCAGCAGCAGCAGCCGTGTCTGTGCTTTCACTCTCCAACACTTGGGTCAGATTCATATACATAGATTTTTCAGACTGATACTGATCTTTAGCCCTGTCATGGTTTTCACTGTTTAATTGTACAACAGGCTCCCACCACGTGCAGTCACTGCCGCTGCCGTCCAGTGACAGCATTGAGAGAATCCGGGGGAAGCTTTTGATTGATTTATTTCCCTGTTTTACTGACATGTTTAATGCCGTGTGATTCACTGAAGCAGCTCCCTCAACTTGTGACTAGGAATTAATAAGGACCACTAACAAACCATGTACCGGGACACTGGACATCTTTCACACACCGCAGACTTTTACCACCAAGCGTGGTTAAACAAAAAAACGCTACATTTATGGTTTTAAAATATTTAGGCTCAACATTGTTAGTTTTTATTTCATTTAACAATGATATAGTTTTTATTAATGAATCAGCACCGGGAAATTAATCCAAGGATGAAATTGCGACATTTTAATGCTTGTTTTTTGTTTATTATTGGAATATTATATACAATATACAATATTTATTTCCCCTCAAGTATTTTCTTTGACTGTAAACTAGGAGGACAGTTAAACAGCAACAAGTACAAAGCAGCATAAGTAAAATATCCACATTATGGACTGCACGAGAATACTTACTGACTGGCTTTTAACAAAGAAGGTCTGCCATTTACGACCGCAGCTCTTTTTTTTTAGGAGACATGGAAATATATTTGTGCAACAGCAGCAAACCTTAATATATTTCCATCATTTTACTGTGTGAAATGTTCCAATACCCCCCCAAAAAAGTACAGCCATCATTTCTTGCATGAAATTTGAATTTTGCATTTATGTTGTCGAAGCAGGTGGAAAATACAACCTTTTCTCTTTTTTTGGGGTCAAAAGCAATTAACTGTGATAACCATCTCAAATATTATATCCATGCTTTATTGTTGACCCTGAAATAAAATGTTACATACATAAATACATACAGTGTATACATAAATAGATACATAAATCATTGATATTCAAACAGACACACTGTCTGTCTCAGTGAAGTCCATCGATGCCGCATGTCTGACAGGTGTTGATGATATGTACAGCTGAGGTCTACTACAGTTCATGTGGAGCTGGGAGGAGAAGGAGTGCAGTCGGCAGGCAGAGCCGGGTGGCTTTTGGAGCGTTGTTAGCAGGAGGTGAAAGTTTTCCAGAAGAAGTTTTTACAGGGGGCTTTGCGGTCGCGCTGAGGCAGCGATAGCCTGTTGTAGACAGCCCTCTCCTCCAGTCGGGACTCCAGCGGCTCCTCAAGATCCATAGGTGCCGCTTCCCCCGGCAGCATGTTGGTGTCCAGAGCTCCGTCCAACAAGCCGGACACCAGCCTCAGGATCAACTCCTTGCGCTCTTTGCTCAGCTCCTGAGCAAAAATCAGAAAAGGGCATGTTATTAAAGAGGCTAGATCATAGAGAATGTGAAAAAGTATAATAATTCTTTTTTCTTTTTCTATTCAAGACATATGAATTAAGAATATAGATTAAAAACTGAGTAGATTTTCTCTTGAAAACTCTTCAGTACAAATAAGAAATAATAAAATCACTATTTATTTCACAGGCAGGATTGTAAATAAAGCAATTCAAATGATCAAAACAAATTTTCCAACAAAAAAAATGGGTAAAAACAGTTAAATTAAGTGCAGTTAAGTACAAATAAAAGATAAGAGTCAGCCTCCTCACCCTGTTCAAATGGATGGGGCTCCTATCCTCCACAGGAAGCACGGCGGCTGCTCTAACGCTGAACAGAACCCCCATGAGAGCTGCTATCACCATCAGGAGCTGCATGCTGTGACAGGAGTACAGGTGACGGACCACAGCTACAGTCACAGGAGCAGGAGGCTCACAGAGATAAAAAATGTGTGTGTGAGTGTGTGTTTGAGAGAGAGCGAGAGTCTGAGCAGCTCAACACTGGCCAGAGATCCAGAGAGTAGAGCGCTGGAGAAAGTGCAGAGCAGTTGGTGGCAGCTGGTCACAAGATTTGGAAACCAGTGATGTTTCTTCTGCTCTACCTCCAAAGTCCCTCACTCTTTTATACGCCTCTCCCCCTGTCTGCCACTGACGTGGAGGGTGGTGGGTGTATGACGGAGGGTGGAGGGTGTATGTGTGCGTGTGTTTCGGGGGGGGGGGGATGTGTACGTGATTGTGAAAAAGGAGGCGAGATGAATGGTTCAGGACAGAACAAATGGAAGTGCTCAACAGTTAACCTTTTTGACAAATTGTGATGCGTTCATGTGATTCATCAGGAGGAACATCTGCAGCAGGCGACCACGTCACCGAGTTCTGACATGAACATATAACTAATGTATTGACAGTTATGAAACACGGTCTCAAACAAGACCTCTCCAGGCAGGTGGACAGACAATTCCACAGCTCATCACCGGGGTGATATCAAGATTGTGTTGTGGCAGTCAAAAGAAAATCTAAAATACAAAAGGACCACAAGCTGACTGATCAGTGTCTCACACTGTTCTTCTGTCAACATCTGATTCCTGTCAGAGTGCTTCTGTGAGCCTCTCTGACACCTCCAGATTACAATTGAACTGTCTGACACTTGCCATGACTTGAGGGGCCGTCTTCAGTAAATGCAAACCACCAATATAGTGGAGTAAACAGAGCTGTTAAAAAACTAAACAAACAGAAGAAGAAGAAGAAGAAGAAGAAGAAGCAATTCTTCCTCTGAGATTTACTGCGAGATGTATGACGGAGCTGATGGTTAACACTGACCTGTATTAACATGGACAAGTAGATAGATTACTACTTAACAAGTCGGTAGATTAAACTTAGTCGGTTTTTATATGCTTGTCTGAGTTAAAAATAAAACACCAGTCTTTGGTTCAGCAGGAATACTATGAGCAGGTTTGGGTAAAAGGCTGATAACTGATTTCACCAATTGGACCGACATCAGGCTGCTTGTCAAATAAAAATGTGTTCGTAAAAGCCCTTTAACTATATCCAAAGTAAATTAACGGAAAAAATAATGTCTGGAATATCATTGTGTGGGTAAAAAATGGCTGCGAGAGTATGAAACATATTGGAGATATATAACAGGCTGTAGCTACAGTTCAATTAAATTCACACTATTGACTAAGCTGCTTGCATTCAACAAGTGAAAAGCAGTCTCCAGCTCCCAGTGCACATTAAATATGAGTATATTGGCTTTTGTTTTCTCCTTAGCCAAGTCTTTAGCTTCGAGTTACACAACAATTGATTATGTTTAAGGATGCAGTTGTCTGATGATATGGACCAGAGCTACGATGAATAATCATTTAGTTGACAAATACTTTTTTATGATCGATTAATTGGCTTGAGTCAAATTCTCTGACTCCAGCGTCTTGAATGTGATTGTTTTCTGGTTTCATTGCTCCTCCAGTCGTAAAGTAAACTGAATGTCTTTGGGTTGTGGACAAAACAAGACAATAAAGGACACTTAATGAGGTCATCTTTGAGAAACACTGCTGGTCATTTTTAACAATTTTCTGACATTTTACAGACCAAACAACTAATCAGTTATGGTGCACTATGTAGTTTTTGGGGGAGACATTTAAATAAAAGGAGAAAAGATCTTCATTGACTGATATTTTTTAGGCATAAAAAATCTAAATAAACAAACTTTCTTCATTTTCATAACTGATTACATAAACAGACAATAAAGGACAACACTGTCACACTGTTTTACTTTGTTTTACCATCTTATTTTCCTCTGAGAACAGCTTGTTTATTCAGTTATATCAAACAATATTTGTTTATAGTGTGTGTTATATTATAACCTCATTAATAATTATTGTCTCGAGTGGTGGAGAAGTTGCCCTCAGTCTCCAGCTGATACAGCTGAAATAGCACAATTAACTGAGTTTACTGTTGTGATGTCTCCAGACGGTGCTGCCGGCAGGGAACATACAGTACTTATGTTCCAGCAGGCCTTAGCTGATTATGTTTAAATGGATTTGTCGTGCTTTCAAAAATGGTGTTTGAGGTATTTTCTTCATACACCGCTGATCTGAAGAAGGCCCGGAGCCAATCCAAAGATTAGCCGACTGTTGAAATGGCTCTATATTGGGAATTCAGTGTGTTTGAAGAGTCTGCAACAACTGACCTCCTTAAAAGTATCTGCTGTCCAGCCCGCAAGAGACTTCAAACTGTGAACGAACGTCAGCATGACGGACTGGCACAGGTCCTCCCAGATCTCATTAATGTGCGTGGAAGTCTCCATTTTCACCACATCTCCTTCATGTATGGCCTCAAGCACCAACTCAACAACTCTCTACAAGGGATCACAAAGGAACACAGACTCAAAGATCAACTGAGGATTTAGTGTTGAGTGTCATCTGTTAAACAGGTAAATCGGTCTATTCAGCTGCGCTGGAAACTTTTCAATTTGACTTAAAGAAGACACAAATGACACATCGTCTTCAAAGCTACAGCAGTGCAGATATCATTATTAAAACACATCAACATCAAACACAATATTTGTGGGTACTGTAAAGGAAGCTTGACAATAATGTACTGCATTGTGGCAGGTCGGCCACTTTTTAATAGAAAACCAGAGGGGGCTGCGGTCTTACACAAAGAGAACTAGAGTTGATGCAACTGAGAGCAACAGTGACACTTTCCATCACAAAACACTGACTCATCTGAATCAATGAATGCAGACGAGAGGCTTCACGGGGCTTTTTCATTTAAATTTAAAAAAAAATACAAAGACAGACTCTCTGAAAATGCATTTGGTGAATTGGAACAGTGTCATTTGAAAGCATTCCTTTATACCTCTACAATGTGACAGTGGCTGGTAAGGGGTGCCATCTTGTGCCTGGAAAGTGAAACTACACTCGGACCTCACTTGTACTACAGCATTGTTAATACCAGAAGCTAAGGAATATATTCAGGGTTAATCAGAAGCAGGCTGGAAAACACATCCCATACTAACCCACATTTAGTTGTAAAGGAATACTGCAACAGTTAAAGATTAGCTCAAAATCTTAAGACAGGTTTTGGACAAGTGGATAGACCTCGAACAAATCATTACAATCATCAAACACTAAACTAGAATGCAGTCCTGCATCTGCAGGTGCAATTCAAAAACTGAATATCATGGAAAAGTTCATTTTGTTTCTGTGACTTAATTCAAAAAGTGAAACTTTCACATCTAGATTCACATAAAGTGAAATATTCCGGGCCTTTCTTGTTTTAATTTTGATGATTACGGCTTACAGCTCATGAAAATCAAAAATCCAGCGTCCCAAAATATTAGAATATTACATGAGACCAATCAAAAAAAGGATTTATTATACAGAAATGTCGCCCTTCTGAAAAGTGTGTTCATTTATGCACTCTTGGTCGGGGCTCCTTTTGCATGACTTACTGCATTAGTGCGACCGCGACACGGAGGCGATCAGCCTGTGGCCCTGCTGAGGTGTTATTGAAGCCCATGTTGCTTTGATAGCGGCCTTCAGCTCGTCTGTATTGTTCGGTCTGGTGTCTCTCATCTTCCTCTTGACAGTGTCCCATAGATCCTCTATGGGCTTCAGGTCACGCGAGTTGGCTGGCCAATCAAGCACTAAAATACCATGGTCAGCAAACCAGTTACTACTCCTGCTGCAAAAGGAAATCAGCATCTCCATACAGTATGGAGATACAGTATGGTGATGGATGCCGATTTCCCACTGTGATTGGCCCACAGTGCCAAAACTACTAGTAACTGGTTTGTTGACCATGGTATTACTGTGCTAATAAAGAAGCAGCTGTCTGATTAAAGCAACAATACGGAACTATTTTTTTACTTAAAGTAACAGCCTTGAAATCATTTTGATGGTACACTGACTTGTAATTGGGAGAATGGTGTCTGTCAGTCCAAATGTGGATCCCGATCACTTGTACATGCGCTACATAACTTGGGCGGGTGTGTAGGATCTCCTGGGACAAGGACATAACACTTTAAGGTACCATGTCACTCAATACCAACGCTGTCGGTGAAACTTGATCGTATCTTTAATGGAGAAATTTTCTGGTTTTTACTCGGATTAACAGAGTTTCCTGATCCAAATCACACAGGAGACCAATTCCTACATAACGTGGCTTTAAATCTGTCAGTGGCTGAACGCACACAGATCTCACATGACCATTTTATGTTACCAATTTATTTATTATTATAAAACACAAACTCATTGCTCAGGCCATCAAATACTGAATGTAGATTTACAACTAATAGGTAGTAACACGTCATGTAGTCAATGCCCAATACTGCAAGTTGTAATTGCATAATCAATTCACATTAAAGACATTTTGTGCATTAAAAAGCTCAAATGCCATCCTCCATTTTATTTTTTTTTAACACCGTAACATTAAAGTCTCATACTGATGATCATAGCTGAGCATCAATTCATTTCAGTTTGTGATATTTCAAAAAGGGACAATTTTTCTCAACTCGTGACACTTGATCCTTCGTCTAGGACACAATCTGCCTGGTACACTATGATAGATACAGAACAAGTTCTTTTCAACACAAACAACCAATTTCAGGCACTATAGGGTTCATGTGTGAGGACTCTAGCATTCTGAATGGACAGTCATGATGGGTGACAACGGTGTATCTACCTATGAGTACAAACTGATACCAAACATTACAAATAAAAGTACAGCAATACATTACATATACATACACTATATGGTACGTAATATATTGCATAAAGTGTTATGCAGTGAATCCAATAAACAGTACAGTTTCAGAGTGAGGTCAGGTTTGATGGCGATGCTCTTCCCATGGTAAAAATTAAATTGCTCTTCATGAAATGCTGATAAGACAATTACAGAGTAAGAGGTAAAAACCAAATACATCACAAATAAATAAACACAGAGAGCGTGTAAGACTGGAAGGAAGGACAGGGTAGAACAGACACTTTCTCGCTATGACTCCGCAAGTTTCCACCCACTGATTATAAGTTTCCCCCACCCATAAAATCATTAAGAGGCTACTCTCTTCAGTGGTGCTGAACTGTGATGAGGAGGTGAAGAAGCCGTAGAACGTGTTGCTTATTTGTGATCTGGGGGCCAGGTAGAAAATGAACATCTGTTGGTGCTGGTCATGCTTCAAGTACCTGTCAGTGTTTCAAGAAGATACTGGTTGAAATGTAGCCAATATTTAACCGTTTGGACTTGCATTCAAGTTCATGCAAATCATTTATGAATACAACGTTTTATTTACCTTTCTTGCAAACTCAGGGAGGACGAATGATGCTTTGTGAATTTCGGGGTTGTAATATTTAAGGTTCATATTTTCCATTTCTTCTTTTGACAGTGCTTTCACTGGATCCTTGAAATTTGTTTCCTGAGTTAAAGAAAAGGAAGAGGCACTTCAGTCATCTGATGGACAGTACCAATCACAAACAGCAGACAAGTTAATGTGTGATGGAATGGTTTCACAATAAGCCAGTACCGTTCATATAAAGCAATGCGACAACAATCAGGTGTGTGGCGGATGGCATATAGAGAATGACAAACACACTTACAGGATTTTTACTGCAGAGCATGAATCCAATTTGGCCACTGGGATAGGTTGGGATGGTGCTGTAGGCATATTCCACCACAGGGAATAGGGTCTTGCAGAAGGTTCGCATCTCCTTTATCAGCTCCAAATGGAGCCACTGACACTCTCCTGTGAAAGCGACACAAGAGCAGAGGAAAGGCCATGTTAATTTCCTGTCTGCCTTTTTTGGGATGCTTCCGTCTCACGACTACATAAATGGGAATATCAACCAAGAGGAATTAACGAAGGCTGCGAGTAATAACCAGATTTTTAGCAGACTTGAAAAGAGGATGTAAACTGATGTAAATTATACTCAAGTCAGGAACTTACTAAAACAAAAAAATCATTCATCAGCCTTTCTGCAATTTTTAACACACAACTGTGGTGAAATATTAAGTTACCCTGGGAACAAAGAATTCCACCGCCTCTCAATGCTGCTTTCATCAGCTGATAGTAAGACTCCTTGAACAAACTCTCAGCAGGTCCTGCAACAAAAAAAACAATCAGAACTCAGAATAGGACTGCCACCTCTGACTCTCTGCAGACAAAGAGGCTATTGTTAACAGAAAAGTGGAACTTACCAACAGGGTCTGAGGAATCAGTAATAATGACATCAAAGGCATCCTGGTTCTGCTTCATGAATTCAAAGCCATCTCCAACATGGAGGGTGAGCTTGGGACTGAAAAAACCTTTGGCCATCCCTGGGAGGAACTTCTTCGATACATTAATGACATCCTGCAGAGCAGACAACATTAACACTGAGTGAGGTGCAGTATTACGGACATATCAGTGCAGCTCTCTTGAGAGAAGCTGGAATCCTCCCCAGTGTTGTTGCTCCCACCTCATCTATCTCACACAGAACCGCTGATTCCACCAGCGGATTCTTCACCACTTCCCTCAGCACACCGCCGTCTCCTCCGCCGATGATCAGCACCTGTAGAAATGGAAACACGTTGACTGACAGGACAAGAAACACGGCTTGTCTCTTGTCATACTGCTACATCAGGGAATTTCACAAGAATAGATCTGAGTGATACCTTCTTGGGGGAAGGATGGCTGCACAGAGGCAGGTTGGCAATCATCTCTTGATAGGCAAACTCATCCCTCTCTGTGCACTGGATCACTCCATCCAGCACCAACACATTCCCATAGGTTTTACTAGAAAATGACGTTACAACAAAGCATTAGGCACATTTGAAAGCTTGAAATCCCTGAGCCCAGAATATTAACATATAACATACTGAGTTGGATTCATAGAAGTTAAACACAAAGTAGCAGCACATGTCTCGCAGATGATTTCCACCACTTTTTGAAAAGAGAGAGAGAGAGAGAGACTCCGTGATTTGTTTACCCAACAGTGACGATTAGTTACCACTTTTGCTACCTAAGTCCAGTTAATTCGCTACCTAGCTGGTTTATCTGTGAGCCACAACTTGACACAAAGCGAACAACTAACATGTAGCTATCGTACCCGCTGAAGAAACTTCTCAAGATGCCACGAGCCTCAGATTGCTCATTCATTTCTAGCAGATGCTACGTTAACAGCTAGCAACGTTAGCCAAGTTGTGCAGCTAAAAGTACTCACCTCTTGAAAACCATAACATCTTGAAATTTGGACTTCTTGTTGTAGAGGACCTCTTCCACTTGGAGGCTCATCGCCTGCCCGGGCCATAACGTGCATTTTTCCGTAAACCATCCATCTTTAATGTCGTCCATGGTGGTCAGCTGCCACAAGTAATACTAACGTGTTTATAAGTGTGGCGACGTGAGTAAGTTACGACAAAGATCTGACACTTCACCGCTATCTGACAGCTAAACGTGATGGCTCGGGTTTTAACGAATGGGACGCCGTTGACGTCAGTGTCTTGCCGTTGTTCGAGCCAATGGGGTGGCAGGGTGTACCGGTTCGTGTATAGTTTGGTTGTCTTCGCACCAACAGCGCATGCATGCTGTAGGACTGCTGGTGCCCACGTGAAGCTAAACCGCTGTGCCGCACCACTGCGCATGCGCGGGAAAGGACAGCGTGGATAAGGGAGTGTGACCATTTGTTGATTGATTGATTTTTTATTTTATTTAATTTTTTTTTTGTAAGTAAGGCCCTTTTCCAAAGGGATTCATATTTTCACAGGTCCCTCCCCTTAAATCCTCCTAAATCTTTTAAACCCAGTCATAAGAGTGGTCATTTGGGCATGGCTTGCTATTTTGGACTGTAATATAGCTATGCACAGTATCATAAAGTACTGAATATAATTTTCTTCAACTCAATTTGAGCTTTAAATCTGAATCTTTGTCAGCTCAACTGTACGATTAAAAATGGAAATTAATATTTTCTAATTTTACTGAGGATACATACTATATTTAGCCTGATCTACATTAAAGAACAAACTGGAGGTGATGAAAAATGTATTAAATGCGTCTCTTCTATTTATATTAAGGATGCGTCCAGTACAGCTCAGGTAGAACAAAAAGAAGATGCATCATATGAACAATACTAATATTGGGCCCTTCTCAATACTTGTGTTCACATATAACAGTGGTAGCCTACATACTGAGTGAGTCTTCCTATATCATCTATAATATCTCTGCTATAATTCCATCTTGTGTTTTGTCATTTAATATCCTAGGTAGAGCCCGACCTATAATCGTGTTTGGGGCCAATGACGATACAAATGTAATCGATGATATCAATATATCGGCTGATGCACACACATTTTTTGCAGTGATCCCTCATATGTGGTAATCAAGCAATTGTGACAATGATATGTAATGGTGGCAGGATATTCTACAATTTTTTTTAAAATGACATTACTTTACTGACATCAGTAATTATAAATAATCCTGAGCATCTTTTTTCTGCATTGTAATCTTAAAACAAACAAACAAACAAAAAAAGATTAAATCAGCTGTCAACAGAGACAGCACCACATGTAACAGTTATGTAATAAATGATGACTGAAAAACATGACACAATCTCACTTTGCTTATCTCTACAAACATCATTTGGATTTTCAAAACCATTTATAGAGCTTAGAGGTCCGGCGTAAACTCCAAAAAACAGTCCCAGAGTCGATAGTGGTGTTCTCATACTTTTGTATAACACAGGATTAAAGCCTGGATTAATAGTCTGTGGTGCTACTAAATCTTATATTAACATCAGTAATGTATATATAATGTAAAGTGTAGGATTCAAAGTGCTGTAGCCTGGAAATAGGTTCTCAACTTTTCTATTTAAGCACCACAGCATGTATAAACATGTCTGCTGAAAGAAGCCTCATATTGTGCTTTTGATAGAGATTTGCTCAGCAAATAGGGCAATAATGCTTTTTCCTGAACAGACTGCAACAGCTTTGCTCCATTTTATACCTTTGATTAGTCTGAAAATGAACCATTGAGATCAGACTAGTGACTGCTGGAGGGTGTTACCTTCACTGAAATTCTTCTTGGCTTTCTCTTGAAAGTGAGATTAGTTTGCTTACTTTATCCCCTGGACATAATGTTCTCTGTTAGGGAAACTAAAATGTAAATTTAGGACTTCTAGGCAAAACCTTAACAAATACGTACGTCTTTTATGAAATGCAACGTAACGTAATTCTCAGGGAGACCATTCTGAATTGGTTAATGCATCAGCTTATCACAAAGAGCACAGCTATAAATGAGTATAGAAACAGTGACTAAACAGCTGTTTGAGTTTCAGCTCAGACTACACAGTAAACTGATGGCAAATCTTAATACTACAGCAAACATTTGTTTAAACAGTAGTGCTCTTTTAACTTTCTGGCTACAGTTTGGAGATTGCCCTCCTCTGTTTCAACATGACAATGCTCCTGTGCACAGAATTAGGTACATTTATGTCTGCATCTTAATATCAGGGGTGTTTTTGAGAAGAAAAGTCTGATAATGATACTGCTTTACCAAAATGAAACTCTTTTTTTAATATTTGGTCTTAATAAAATAAAAAAAAAGTAGGCAAGAATCTTTTCCTCTAAAATCATCTTTAATAAAGAGGTTTGTGCGTCCACATATTTACAAGGTAAACTGTTCCGCAGATGGGAAAAAAAGTACATTTTGAAATTCATCAAATACTGAAATACTGAATTTCACTGTAAAGTAGGGAAAAATGGAAACACTGTTTCTGCAGGATGGAAAAAAGAAGAAGTTTTTAAAATAAGACAGAAAAGGAACATCAAAGAGAGTTTATCTTTTGGGCCAGTTGTGCCGGAATCCTCTGTAGAGAATAAACAGACAATGATTAACACACTGGGATGTTTGAATTTGCACAAGAAAACAAAACATTCCTCTTATGTATATTACCGTCTACTGTTTGTTTACCTGTCAGATTTTCCAGCCATGTATGACATACTCCGGCCTCCAGCTCCTAAATTGGATTTTTGTCCTCTGCCAAATTTCTGTTGGACCAATATTTTAAAATTCATCAAGCACTGACAAAATATATATTGCTCAAGACACACAAATGTATTAAAAAAGAAATACCTTTTTCTTAAAATCATGGGCTTGCCGGTTGGGATCAAACTGTGTGTTGTCCTTTGATTTATTACCTGTAAAAAAAGTAGATGCATGTTTGTCAATTCATTTTTATAATGTAACAGTAACTGCAGGGTAAAGTACAATTTGATTCGTCCAAAGTAATATGAAAAACCTAAACAATACACATACCAGCAAAGACTTTGAGGTCGGACTGACTGTAGTCAAAGGGCTTGAAGCTCTCTTCTGGAGGCGGTTCAGTCTTCTGGGGCTTCTCTGCAGATGTCATCAGCTTCTTACTCGGTTTGGGAGTCGACTCTCCAACCTCACTGGGAACCCTCTCTCTTTTCTTTGCGCCGCCTTTTGCAGACTCCTAATGAAATTGATCATAATTTTTGTTTAATTCTCAAAATAAATATTTCAGCAAATGTATTATTAACTGTGTGTAATTATGTGATCACAATTGTAGTATATGGTGTGAATGACAGCATCAGTGATGCATCGAAGAGGTTTAACCTTCATGACTGCTTTGTCTGCTCTTAAACCCAAAACAACACAATTTCTTCAAAAAGTAGGTTTAATCATCCTTATTTATTAACTTGAAGAAAGGATGACATGGATTCTTATTTATATTTGTTGCTCCAATTAAAAGTATTACATTTATGATTGTACTTTTAATCAAATGTCTTGACAAATCATCTCATCTCCCCGTGGTTGTTTCCGATTCATTTATCTGACTTGCTTAAACTGAACCGATGGAAGTACATCAATTTTTGATGAATAACTGTCACTAACCACTGATGCTGGAGCCCAATAACAGCTATATTCCCTCGATAATGTCATTCATAACATCAATGCAGTAGAAGCTTTGGAAAACCACAAAGCTTTTTTTTCAAACTGAAATTAGAAAAGAAAGAGGAAAAACTTCACTGCCAAAGTGCCGACTGGAACCGACAGTTAATCGGCAGAGCCAATGTTTGCCTGCAGTTGGCAGGTTGACGAGTGTTACTTTCAAGTGCGGCTGCCAACTGGTCCGACTGTAATGCATTCCACCAGACGGTGCCAACGCGCTTATTTGCCAGTGCCGTTTCAGCAGGGAGCGCCTTAAAACCAACGCTTCACTTAAGCCATCATCACACAATGGATTACTGTGGCGCACATCATTACTGTGTGCACCAGTGACTGATGGCTAAAGGCTCACGCGGTGAAAAGTAGAGGCAGGAGTCAAACGGCAGTGACCACTCTTTCTGTTCTCTTTCAAGATGAAGTGCAGGGACTATTGTCTCACTGAGCCTTTAAAGCAGAGAGGAAACACCATATGGTGGCATGAGCACGTAATAGCGGGAGGGTGCCAGGCAATACCCCAGAGAGATGGCGCTAACAGAAAGTGGGCTTTTGGGTAGACGGTAGCTATTGTGGTTCCCCAGGAGCAAAAGAAAATCTTTTGATGAGTGGAGGACGTGTCTCTAATACTTCAATCCCACACTGTGCTTTCTTCTTCCCCAGACACACTGTGTGACAGATATAAATATTAAAAGGCCACTAAAATGCCTGTGCTGCAGACTGGTAGCAGTGGTTCACTCGCTTGTGAGTCACCGCATTTATGCACAAAAATACCAGCCGTGTCTCAAGAAAATAGGGGGCAATGCAGAGGTGGGTGCTGGCTATTAAAGCACTATCTTTAATACGCAGTACCAGGCTCTTGGGTGGCTATAACTCATCTTTATCATAGACTCGTTCCTACCCAACAGGGACGTCAACAGCGAAGTTGACAGAGTGCAAAGCCTATCTGAGGCAGCGCGGAGGAAACGGAAGGATGAGAGTGCAAATGACTCACCGCTGCTTGCTGGCGAACGGTGGCAACATTCTGAAGAGACTCCTGGTAGCTCTGTTTAGCCTTGTTTCTTTCGTCTGCAGAAATCAAAAGTGGAATTCAGCAGGGAACAATACTTTAAAAAGAGTACATTTAGAGCAAGTTAGACCCAGTTACCTGCCACTTTCTTTGCCAGTTGCTTTGCTTCTTCTTTGGCTTTCTTCTTGGCCTCCAGCTCTTTCTGTTGCTGCTCAATACTCTGCAGTTTCCATCTTTTACTGATCTGTAAATACAGGATGGTGCAGCCATGAACATGTAGTTAAGAGGAAAACACAGATAAGGCCCTGTCATGTATACGGGTATTTCTTAAAACAAAGCTTTCCTTTCTGCATTTTGGCCTTATATATATACACACGTAAACAGCGTCTAAGGTCACCAAAAACTAGATATTCCATAGAGATTCAGAAACTCAGTTTTCAGTGTTTACATCTGGATGGGCAGACACCCACATACACTTCCTAATTGGGCCTCATCAGTGAACGTAGCATCATTGGGAAATGTGAACTCTTGAGTATGTGTTATATAATACTGGAGTATCTGAGTTTGACACTGATGGAATGGATGTTACATTGTCTGTATCATCAGCGCGCGTTTGTGTCTTTCTAAATACAATGATGGAAAACGGAGACAAAAACGGCTGCTGACAATGTTTTCAATAACAAATAGCATTTTCCAGGAGGACTCTGTGAAGAGCAGAAGCATTACCTGTCGGTGAACACCAGCCCAGAGTACATGAATGGCCACGGGATAAGCGTTTTCATCTGTGTTAGTATGGACTGATTATTTCTGAAAAAATGCTAAATCGCTCGTCTGGACGGAGGTCATTTCTGTTTAAAAAAACAGTTTCCAAAAATACCTGTGTATGTGTGGAAGAGGCCCAAGTCTGGATATACATGACTGCATCTAGCTCTATAAGTTACCTCGAATATTTTTGAAGATGGGTCAAACTTGGCATTCTTGTTGACGTGGACATCACTGGAGGGTAAATACTGAAATTAAAGAAGATAGTTGAATGCTGCGTGTCCAGGAGAATCAAATACGAACAACACTGAGGGGTTAATAACTCGTCTTCTCTTACCATTCTGAAAGGGTTTTCAAATGACTCAATGATACGTCTGGCTTTCATTTGAGCCACAGGGAGGGAGTCTTCGTCTTTCAGGATTCTCGGCTCCTTCAAAAGGAAGCAGAGTTCTTACATTAGGCCTCAACATTGCATACAGATCGACCGGCAGAATAAAGTCGACTCAAGGAAGACCTCTACCTCAAACAGCGTGATTTTAGCCTCTGCCATGAGACCACTTGTTTTCTGTACATCAACATCCATGATGGGCTCATCATCTGAGAAGAGCATTCCTTGTTTCACAGGCATTTCTGAAAATAAATACTCGTTTTAGATATTCAAACATTATATCAACAGGATAATGTGCAACATATACAAGTATAAAAACTACCATCAGGAGAAAATGGGTGGAGGTCACTCTCAGAGACCCTGGATGTATCATGAGGACCAAACAGCAAGACCTCTGGCTGGAAAATGATAAAAGATCATGTATTTTAGCCCAGCAACAACAACTACAGAAAGCAAAAACTTAAAACATTAGTTTTGGACAAACCTTTTTAATCGGTGTGAGTCCCTTATTCTTTTGAGCAGCAATCTCCGCCTGTGTGGAGTGTAGAAAATAATGTTTGAGTGATTTAGACGACTTCACTGACAAGGGACTTAACGACACGGACACTGAAATTACTTCACAGACAGGAAACGTTAAATCCCTGCTGCCACCCATCATCTCTCACCTTAAGGAGAGGCATTTCTCTGGCTTGCTGCACGAGCAAATGGAGCTCGTTGACCTGCTGCCTCACCAGCGGGGGCACAGGGTTACAGCAGGCAATGATGCCCTGAGGCTCTCTGAGAAGATAAAGACAAATTACCTTGCTGGACGTTATGAATAATAACGCTAAATTCCACCTGCAATAAAGTGAGAACAACTAACACTAAGGAAATTAGTCAAAGTGGAAACTCTAATACACTTACTTGGGCAGCTCCTCAGATATCTTGATCATCATGTGAGTAGGCAGGACATATCTAAAACACAGAAAACACTCAATCAAAACATGTTAAGACAACGTAGAAAGACTATGAATGATTATAAAAGCAGGGAGATTGTCACAGAAGCATGTGGGTTGCAAAAATCTGGCTGGGCACGAATCCGAAATTGGAGGAACCGCTCCAGCAGCGGATTTCCAGCAAGCAAGTCCATCCATTTCCAAACAGCCTACCCGGTGCTTTCATCTTCCTGCCTGGCCAGCTTGTCCCTCCAGGCAAACAGCAGTCTGAAGGCAGTGAGCTGCTGGGTGTTGAAAGACCTTTTCTGCTTCCTCTGCACCTCCAGATATGACTCCTCTGTGTATATAGGCTTCATATATTTCTGTATGGGAGTGGGGTGGCATAGTGAATTGTGACAAATGTCAGAAAATACAGGGAATTATGTGTGTGGAAATGTAGAAATATGGAAGCAGTAAAAGAAACTGAAACTACTTGACAGAGAATTACACTGGAATAGGTTGATTTCTGAGCGTCAATTTAATCTTCATGATGTATGAAATGAGATCTGTGCTCACCTTCAGGGAAATGTCTCTGCTTTTGTTCCAGACACTCTGCAGAAGACCAGGCTGCCCGTGGTTGAAGTCCAACAGCTGCGCCCTCACACAGTCGTAGATATAAAGGAGGTAGTGGGTGTCTGTCCGGGCATACTGCACCATCTCATCTGGCAGGGGGCTACAAGGCCAAAGTATGATACATTATTCACTTCACCTGCCCAAATCAATTATAATAAAAAAAGTATTTTTAAGAGTGTAACACCTTTATATGGTCTGCAACAAGGGAAAAGTAAAACATCTGTTGTATTCTGGTTTTGGCCTGGTTCTTGTTTAGTAATTAAAGGAGGAGTAAATATTAAATGACACAGAAGGACATGTATCTGGTTGACTGGACAGTTTTGGTGATTGTCACTGTGCATTATTAGGACTCGAAAGGGGAGATCAAATTGTGACTACCTTGAAGTTTATGCAGCACTTTAATGCTTCTGATGTGTATATTCATGTTCTTTGGTGCCTCATGAAGAAATAATTGATTAACAGCATTATTGGTTATGTGACTGCACATTAACTGCATGTAATAAATCATGACTAAAAGGGAGAGACGGGACAAAAAGGAGGCATCTTGTATAATGATTTAGGGCTTCTTACTGTGGGAATCCTGTCACACACTTTAACTTGACCCATTAATCAAGGAAAATACCTGCGCCGGTGTGCAAACATGTTAAGCAAATTAATTGCATAAATATTTACATAGCTTAGACGGATCAATTACAAGATTGCTTCCTGAACAGATTTCACGATCAGCAGATGGATTTATTAGTAGTTTAGCTTTTTTAAAAATCATGCTGAAATCACACATGTACCGTCAGGAGAATCCTGTGCTTGCTCTGCTTACTTTCACACTGTAAAGGAACATGAAAGTGGACCGACGCCACCCTTTCTTGGTGACCTCGGCCCACTTGATCTGTCTCGCATTTGAGTGTGACTGATGTGTTCACATACGCTCCTTGTTCCTGAACTGTTCCAAACAAGCCAGGTGTGCATACATTCCAAGAATAATCTTACAAACAGTCTGAAATACATGATGCACTGTCTTGTTAAGACATTAAAAGAACTCTATCCCACAGTCAAATCTAAACATCAGTCGTCTCCATACCGAATCCTCCAGTCAGCCAGCTGGTAGCGTTTGTCCGAGCCCACGTTGCAGAAGTGTGTGAGCAGGTGGTCGAGAGAATGTCTGGCCAGGTTCAGCGCTCGGCTGGCCTGGTGCGTGTCAAAAAGTCTGACGACATACAATCCGAAGTCCCTCTGGAGCCACTCAATGTCGGAGTCAGAACCATGAAATACCTGAGAAGAGGACGGAAAGATATTCAGCTGAAACCTCTCCTTTGAGCTACCCAAATTAAAAACAATAATAATAATTTGACTTGCTTTGACGCAGAAATGATTTGAATCAAAATGATTCAAAAACTGGAGACACAACATGTGACATTTTCCCATCTGGATTATCTCACAGATCTTAGTAGTTCAAGCCCACGCAGCACACTCTTCACAGGTATCCTACAGCGAGTGAGTGAGTCATGGCAGCTCCCACACACCAGAGGACACCCGCCAACTTTATTAAACACGGGTGAAAACTGTAGGGCTCTGAGACGCCCTAAAGGTTTCAAGATTACATCTTTGCAAACTTAATTTCACTACATTGCTGGAGATTTCTTCAGGTACCTTGAGATGGTTCAGATGCAGCCAGTTCATAAGTAGTCTGAGTCATCTTCAATTTCAGCTGCTAAAAAAAGTATATTTCCTTGAGGCCATTTTAAGGCTGTTTCTTATTGCAGAGATGTGGGAATGCAATGACGCAGCTTTGCAATACATACCAAAACAGCAAGCGGAACAAGTGTTCAGACTGATCATCATTACATATCCTCAGGTCAGTTATCTAAACCACTTATTTGGTGATCAAAAGAAAATTAATGGCCAGCTTTTCGGATAAATGTTTAATGAAGTTTTTAGTCATTTTACAGGCAAAAATATCAATGACTTGCTGGTTTCAGCTTCTTAAATGTTTGGATTTGTTGCTTTTCTTTGTCACTTATGATAGTAAATGAAGTCTTTTGGACTGCTGGTTGGTAGAAAGAAGCAATTCTTTTTTTTATTTTACATTATTTACATCAGTGTGAAAATAATCAGCAGCTTAATTGATACTGAAAATAATTGCAAGCTGCAGCTCTACATAGGAATCTCTGAGATGTATGAGATGAAACCGACTTTGAACAACGATAAAATGTAATAAAATTCCCATTTTAAAAAACAGCCACACAAACCGTGCCCATTTCAACAAAAACAAAACAAATCGCAGACATGTAACATAATCTTCCCTTTGGACGGTCACTATCAACAGGATACAGGAACAAAGGATTTGCGGACAATTCCATTACCTTGACAATGGCCGGGTCAGTGAACGCCTCGTTCAGGATGTACAGCTCGCTGCGGAGCTCCAACGTGTCTATGATGAAGTCCTCCTCTCTGGTGGAGATCTGCATCAGACTGGTGATACCGAGGAAACTCCTGTAGGAGTGATGCTGTGGTGGAGAACAGAGTGTTAACATAACTTCTGCTCATACACAAGAGCTCAGCACAAAAACTGAATCAATGCCTTCCTGAAACAAGATGCCAACATTCTAAGTGTCACAAGGGTACCATCTGTCGCTCGGCTGTTTCACTGAATACCATTACATCGTGTAGGGCATACAAGAAGCTGTTTTCCAATCCCTTACCTCAAGGTCCACTGCAAATTCTGACAATTTGCACAGCTTCTCATTAAGAGCCACCAAATCCTCCAGTGTGTCAATAAAGGAGTAGTTAGATTCATCCATTGGTTTGTACATCTAAAAAAAAAAACCACAAGCAAAAGATTTAGCAGAAGCCACACCAACAATCAGAGTACCACATTATAGAACCATCATGACTTACCTGCACTTCTGGCTTAGAGAGAAGGCTTTCTGGTATCACAAGATGATCCAGTTCATATTGATACGGGTGCGCAAACCTACAATAATCAATATCACAACTTTAGGTGGAAAACGAGAAATACAAAAAGGCCAAAGAGTCAATATTACACGAGAGACAAGTCTTACATGTCTTCAACATGTTCTTGAGTTCTCTGCTGGTGAATTAAGTCAGCCAGGGCAGCCGGGACATCGAGGTCCTCGGGTCTCTCTTTACGGATTTGTTTGTTGGTGAAATCTACAAGTGGAGAGCAAGAAAGAAAACACTTGATGAATGTGAAGAGTAAAGATTAGCCAAATTAATGTTATTAAAACAAAAGATTGGATGAACATGAGTGTGAGAAGTCTTACAGGAGGGAAGCGGCTTTACTGCGTTGGGCTTGATGAAGATCTTGGGAATAAATGGCGTGTTGCTGTTGTCAACTTTTTCCTTGAATTTCAGCTGAGGCCTTGTGACATTCTTGGCGTGAAGCAGTCGGAACATCTCAGAACGACTGCCAGAGCCAGGACCCTGATCAATAAAAGCATTGTTTACCACAAGGTGTGAAGCACCTGTATGAATGTTTATCAAGTGATCCAAAAAAGAAAACAGTCTGGTGCTTTAAGTGCTTGAATGCCAGGACTGGCACATAATGCCTCAGCTTGAATGCAGCCCAAATCTGCAGCATAAGAGTTTAGAGGTTAATTAGCCAACCTTGCGATTCCAGCTGGAAACGACAATCTTGGGAGGCTGAAACCCTGCAGGCATGACAGGCTGCTGGCTCCGGTTCACCCCATCAGCTTCATCAAGAAGGATCCCCTGAAAATCAGATTCATGCACTCTGTTGGTTTGCAAAGACTTCTTCATGGAGAAATGTGTGTTAACGTCAAAGCTTTAGGTCATACCACTCTTTCAAGGATGACGTCGTTCGAGTCCACAACCAAGTCGAACCTCTCCTCCAGCCCTGTCAGCTTGTTCCGGTCTCTGAGGTGAGATCTGCAGCCGTGGACCTGCATTATCTGGCTCATACTAACACAGGGACACAGTGACAAGAATTTACTCAGTCAGACGCGCATCGAAACAGGATGTAATGTCACGTACAATAAATGGACTACGAGAGTGATGTTGCAACGTGTAGTCTGCTAGTGTACAACTGCTAAAACTGGGGTGATTTGAATCCACTAGAATCAGGTTAACCTCCATTTCCAAAGACACACAGCACGTGAGCACCTTTTCCCTTGGACAAATTCATGTGTTCACATTCAATAAAGGTGAACGTTGGCATGCAGTCCACAGCTCCTGACAGACTTTGTCGGTTTCATGAGCTTTAAGGTCACCGAATGAGCGGCAGAGCCATCACTGGCAGAGACAGGCGCAGGTCTGACTGAGCCAAAACTCACAAGATGCCACAACATAACATATACTCACAAGTGTAAGAGCTTGTCTCCTTGACTTTCACAGAACTCCTGGAAGCCTGGGAAACTCCGATAGAAATCAAATTCATCTCCAGCTTGAGGCAAGCTGGCGGACGCTTTGGTGGCGGATAATACAGCACCAAATCCATGCTGCAGGGGAGAGACAGGCCGAGCTGTTAGTTAAAGGGTAACTCCACCAAACAGAGTCTAGATTCTGAAAAGGAAGAAGGATGTGTGGAATATAAAGGCGACATCTCTGGTTCCTTGTGAATCGATTTTGACCTACATTACCCACAATGGAACTTACTCACCAGTAGTTCTCCCCAAGATCTGTACATACACTTCAATGTGTAAAATTGGTGGATTGGTTATTCTTTGATACCAATTAAAATGTTCCCAATAGAATCAAATGTAGCACAATTAAACATTTAGAACAGACAAACACTGAAAGATAATGTGTGTTTTGCTTCTTAGTTTATTTCACGTCATATTGGGGTTTTCAAAACAAACATGGCGACTGCTGACAAAGTGACGTACTTTACGTTGTTGAATTCTGAATGGCACAAGAACTTACTTGACCTATCTAACTTTTTAATAGCGCTGACAGCCTCATAAATTTAGTTAGATACTAGCTTTCTTTTTTAATTTTTCTATTTGAAAGCTATCACTTTAGCTACCTAAGTTACATACCGGTGAGTTGAGTAATTCTACACACCTCCTTTAATCTCTGTGACATTTTAGATGAAACCATTATTGTATTTCACTTTCTATTCCTGCTTTACTTGCAGACCTAGCGTTACATGAAATGTTGACGAAAACAGACCTTAAGAAAGGCTCATATTTGTAAGCTAGCGTTAATTAGCACACCAACGAGGCTCAGCTCTCGTAAAAACCGACCTTTTCTTTACAAATGACTTCGAGATAACATCACGTCAAACGCTGGCTGTCCTGGGTTTTTTTTCTAATATCCAGCTACACTAATGTGACCACACACACATCCACGTTGTCCCACTCGGCTGCTAGTCTGAACTCACAAACTCTGCGTCGTCAGTTCACTCACTTTAACAAAGGCATCCACGTCTTTAAAACCAGGACACAACTCGGGTTTATCCTCGTCGTTTGGGTCTGAACTGTTGTCTTTGAGGCCACTGTTAGTGGAAGCGTTACTCTTGGAAGAAGAAGCCATCATCTAGTTTGATACTACTGTGTACATGTGAGCCGCAGGAAGCAGCCCTCTTTTCCTCAATGTTTTTCTTCGGCGCTGCTCGGAGGGAAGCCGGCGGGGGAGAGAGCGACACCTGCCGGCCTGGAGTGGAAGCGCAGGCACGGACTGTGTTTTCTTTCCTGCAATTTATAGAGATCTTACTGGGAATATTGTGACATTATCATGAGTGAAATGCTTGTTTGTTGTTGTTGTTGTTGTTTGTTGTTTTTTACCTAAAGATGCTGATAAAATATTACTTTTATTTTACATACCTGCAACATTTGAGTTTTTACTATTTCAATGTTAACCTCCACCACTCCAGATCAATAGGAGGTCACACATATTGTCAATATCTCACTGCATGGCTAGGCTCTGGTCTGATCAATGCATCTGTTCAGTGCAGTGACACTGCGGACACAGCCTGATCTCCCCTGGAGTGTTGCACCAGGATGCTGGTGCCATGAGGGGGCAGTATTGACATTTGCAATGTGCAGCCACTGAACTACAGCATCTGCACCGTGTTGCGGGGTATATAGGAAGAAATTCACCAATCACATCAGAGACAATATCTCTGTAAAGGGCTACATAAACCATATCTGGAATCAAAGCATTTTGCAGTTTTCAGCAATGGAGATACCACACTAAGAACCTTTCTTCTAGTGTCTTGCGCAGGAAGTTACGGTTGCCTAGTGCTGTGAGTCAGTGGTCAATAGCATGTGAAGAGCCATCACTTAAGTATCGACACACCTGCTCATTATGGATGATCTGTGGTGTGTAGGGAGAAACCTCTCTTTTCTTCACTTCCCCTGCCTATTGATCTCTTCACAGGGTCCTCTCCTTCTTATTATCTTAAAAGCATCTCTGCAACACTGGCTCAGTCAATATTTCACAGCAGCTTTCCATGTTAGTCCGTTGTTTTTCATGGAAGGTACTTCAGCAGGTACGCACGCATGAACCAAAGAAATTAATCAGTGTTCTTTGCAAACGCTGCAGTACTAGCCAACTGCTTGATACATGTTATCTTCAGTGTCAAAACCTTGGATTTTCTGTGAGGATAGTCCTTATTAAATAATTGAGCAATTAGTATATGCAGCAAAAACTGTCGCAAATGTGTTCCTTATCCACTGAATAGGACATTACTGCTGCCATTTACGCTCATTTATATGCTTTTTCATAATATTATGCATTTTATAGCTTTGATGGTGCCCCAAAGCACCACTCAAATTCCTCCTGCAGTAAAGACACTAAAACTGCTGATGCCGAAAATGACACCGTGCCACACACATAACTCAAAAAACAGGTCCAGGAGAGAAAATCCTCAGTGAATTGTTTTTATTAACTCCCTCATTTAGAAAACACAGATGCACCAAACGATATCGTACATGCACAGCTTCAGCATATCAAGATCAGCTGATGACTTTTCAATGTGAAAACGTTAACTTGCCACGATCTCACGGAGATCACCTGGACATCAAAAATACTGAGGAGTCACAACAGAAAGGCCAAGCGTTGTCACCCGGAGCTCTAATTGGATTTCTTCGTCAATCTCTATGGAATTACAAATTTCGGGTAACTCGTTAATTCGTTTTCTGATCGATCCTGCCTTTTTTCTGATATTGAAAGCAGCAGGAAAATTGTAAAGTTGTTCTGTTATAAAAAGACAAAAAGTACTAGTAGGCAGTACAACTTGTATTATCGAATGTGCACTGGCTGACTACCCTGTAACAGGTAGTGTTTGTGTCACTGCACCAAAAGGCTGTGTGTGATAGCAGCTGCTTAGAAATGTTTCTCTCTGCTCATGTATTTTTCAGATTCTGGGGTTCGACTGAGAATTACAATTGGAAGTAGGACACCACAGTTTGGTCTCCCAGCAGGGGGGCTTTGCTTCAAATCACAAGAAAAACACATACAGCATGTACAGTATACCGTATGAAGGCAAGAGAGATCCGATCGGACTGGCTTTCGAATGAGCCAACACAGGCTCTTAAATGTGAATTTAAAGCAACACTTGACCTTTGTGCAGAGTTTTTAGAAGAAAAAAAAAGAAGAAACGATCAGGAACCATATCAAACATTAAAACAAGAGAATCAAATCAAAATCCAAACATCTCCACAGTACTGACACGTTACAAAACAAAGAGGTTGGCAATGCTTCTATGTACCCAAGACACGAGATCATAAACTGTAATGTTGTCTTTTTTCCACTTCAGCAGAATCAATAAATCAGCCAGAAAGACGCATTTTTCCTGTGTAAACATTTGTTAGCTTAACAATGACATTCTGTGATGAGAGAATGTATACAGATTTAACCACACGTAAAGCCACAAAAACAACATAACAGGATTCAAAGACTGCTTTCAGAAAGTTATCGACACTCATCGGGGAAGGGAAACCTTTAGTCTTCACATTTAATACAAACTGTGTCCTGCGAGCTGCACCTGACCTGGCCTTGGATTCTGGAGCTTTTTCTCCACTTGCTCCTTTGCGCTGGAAATCCATGGTGATGAAATAAAAAAAAAAAAATTCAGCTCGAACTCGTTTATTTTTTTTACCTCCCATATTGACCTTGTATCGCTGTTTTTGAACGTCCGCAATGTTTCTGTTTGCCAAAAGCCCTGAACCGTGGGTTAAGTACAAGAAATGAGTCCCAACTATTGTTTTTCCAAAAAGCAGAATGGTCCTCTTGAAAACAGTTGTCCATGACACCGTGGGGTAAGGTAGTAACCACACACACTGACACACACCCTTGAATCTTCCTGGTGTCATCTTGATGGGACTGTCCTGATTTAGTCCTTCCTAAATCCTGATATATTAGTCTTGAGCGGGTGTCATTAGGACCATTATTCCTATGCCCTTTCCCATAGAATCCCCTCGGGCCCGCTCTAATTTACTAAGATATTTTAATGTCTGCTAAATCACGGCACATATCAGGCTTTCCATTTGTCAAGTCAGACTGTTAAATAGGCCCTTGTGTCGGGCGCTGACACATTCATGATCTATCCGCTCCTGCCACTGTAGCACTATTGAAAGGTAGGATGAAGCAGGTCTGAATACCTGAGCAGGGGGGTTTCGCTGAAATACATAAATAAACAATGACAACACGTAACACATAATAATAATAATAATAATAATAATAAAAAAAAGCCAATACAACTGACAAGAAAGGACAGATTCACAAAGTATTAAATCACAGCTGACCATACATTTTGCCAAATAATGTCTAAGCTGGTGGCTAGATTTCAATTATCAGACTGGCACAATTGGCAGCACTTTAAGCCTCTCGTCTCGCCTGCAATGGCTCATGATGCGTGTTGACTGGCACTACTACTCTGTGGTGCACAGATGGATGAAGACTAGGGCTGAATATAATGATTATTTCCAATTATTAGATCAGTCTAGGAAATGTCAGGAAATAGAGAAAAATGCACACATTTCCCCCCAAACGATTGATGCTGTTTTCCCTTTTTTTGTCTGTACAACAGTCCAAACCCCAGAGATATTATACCATGGCCACTGAGAATTCTGGATTCCGATTGGCTGACTGGTGATCCAGTACAACTAGAAGGGTCGTAGAAGAGAAGAATCGAACCACTTTAGGCAGCACTGGACTAGACACAGACAGATTCAACAAATAAAAATCTTAAAGGGTAACTGCGCCATTTCTGCACATTAAAGGGCTGGGGGAGTACTACTGCATATCTGACAAAAAAAACAGTATAAAGCCTTTTGTGGCTCCAGAGGAAGCTGCATGTAATCTGATAAATTACCTCGAGTGAAGTCACTCAGTGGCTAGGCTGCTTTGTGTGTAATGTAGTCACCATTTCAAAAACAAATAATCCAAATCATCACACCAGAGCCAGAGATATCGCCCGTGTTTTTCGACGCATTCTCTTTCCTTTTCGAAATCTGGCTCCTACATTACCCACAATGCAATTTAGCCATTGAGTGACATCACTGGGGGCAATTTATCTGATTAAACGCAGCTTCCTCTGGGGCCACAAAAGGCTTTAAACTGCTATTTTCCACAAATGCAGTCGACCTGTAAGCACTTTAATGTGTACATTTGGTGGAATTACCCTTTAACTCAAGGAAAGTTAAAGGGTTGATATTGACACATTTCTATGGCGTGACCATGACAGAAGGCCACACCATAAGGTGGAAGTGAAAAGCCAGCCTTCATAGTGAGGGGTGAGACACGATAGATGTTTATGTATGGAGACAACTGTGTATATTATCACACAGTGTCTCCACGAGGACTTGTATTCTTCTTCACTCATGTACGTGCCTGGCCACTGAAGGGGTGGGATGGGTGTGAGGGTTAGATTGTCATTTTAGGAAAGTTACAGAAATTGTCAAAAGCAGCTCCCACCTCCAACTGAGGTCAAAGCTGCTTGAAAATCCGCCACGCACTTCTGATGACATTCAACAAACAAGATACGACCTGAGCTTCACAGGTGCTGGTGGGCACGTTTCTTAACTTTGGACAGAGCGAGCACCAAGACTCAATTTTTTCTCATCTAACTTGGCAACAAAGCAAGTAAAGCACACAGCAAATAAGATTATTCCCTTTAAAGGTAGTTTAACAGTTTTTGATTCTTCTGCAGCTGCATAACAGAACTTTAGTCTAAGGAGGATCTGTGAGCAGCCTTGTGAAACAAACCCCTACTGACTATCATCTGTTTGGTGCTTGGCTATGTGTTGCCCAGCTACTGTGTATTTCATCCTATTACTGTGAACAGTAAGGACACAAATTATTCTGCGTAGCTGAATGACAATAATTCTGTATTTTGAATGCATACAGCATTTTTTTGGCATGTGGCCATGGTATAAAGCGAGTTGGATTGTGCGGCAGCAAATGGATTGCAGTCAAACCTGCACCTTGTTTGGAAAGTTTGGCATTTTTACCTTGAAGAATGATGGAAATGATTTGCTGTACATTATGTTTTGTCAAGTGACTGAACGTTTCAGCGTTAGTTTGGAAGGAAGTACAGTTGTAGTACTCTCCCACTAATGCTGCATACAGGCAGATATGAACTTTGTGAATGCAGAAAATAATCCATCAATCAGTCGGCTTTTACAATAACTGGTCTGAGGCGTCACAACCTGTAGGAGCCCTCGTGGTACATTCGGCTCTCAACAATCAAATGATAAAAGGTAATTGGCTTAAACTGGCACTGTGAGCAGTTTTATGAGTTTCATCTGGGACACAACCAACTTTTAATGGAGCACGAAAAGATGAAGGTGGCTGCAGTATGCTCTGAAAGTACCACGGACTAGTGTCTATAAGTGACGACGTTACAAGAATCTCCAAAGGCACGGGCACGGGTGAATGAACATGTTCCGACTCGCCAATTCAGATGTGGAGAAGAAAAGCGAAAATCTCCAAAAATACAAAACATGACTTTTCATCGCGGCCCTCCGAAAAAGGTACACTGAGACCTCCAGCAGTAAGGAACTGTGAGGAGTAAAATGTTGAGGAAAGCATGTGGCTATCTGAGCAATAACGACAAGAAGGCTGAAACTACTTTGGCACATGAATGGAAGTAAGGCATCTGTATCATTCGAAAAAAAAAGAGTTGAAATGGAGCATTGTTCCCAACCAGGCAGAAATGTCAAAACAGACCTACGTAAAAGGAAAAAAAAAAGAAAAAAGCTCAAGCATTTACCGTTAATTAGGTGTGTGGCAGCACGCTCCACTCTTGTGCTGCCTCATACCCGCAAACTAACACTGCAAAATAGTATGTGGTCGCCTCCAAAAACTGAGAGGAAAACAAATAAAAACTCAACTTTCACAAATTCAAGAAAGAAAATACCAAGAAGAAGGCTGAAAAAGAGTCTGTCATTGTGTCACGACGTTGACCTGAATGTTGATATTGCGATGGCGAGGAGCAGGGAGGGGGGGGAGGCGTCCACGCTCCAGCCTCTCGAGCCGCGGGCGCTCATACCTGGAACACACAGCACAAAAGATAGGCCGATGTTAAAACAGCTGGAGGAAGCACTTCAGGAAATCCATCTGAAAGTGTTATCTCTTCTCTTTTTTTCTGTTTTTTTTGGAACCGAGAATAGATTAGCAAAACATTCTAAATGAAAGTGAAAAAAAGTCTTTCACACCAAAATGCAATAACTTTGCTGAAATCGAAAACAGCATTCACACTGGAGCCATGTTCATTACTGCGGCTAGTTTTTATTGTGTGTATTAGAATGTGTTTTTTTAAACCAACCTGTGAAGCCGAAGGCAAATTTCCACATTTGTGGACAATAAAAATGATTATTAATGCCGTAGCATTTCTAAGTGGTATTATTGTTGTTGATTGCTTTCTTTTTTCCTCCGAGTAGCAAACACTAACAACACTGGATCGCCAGTCAGCCTTCATTTCCATGAGATTTTGTGCAGTGGTAAAAGGAAAGGTTTATAGGGAACCAACCAAAATCCCAATGGGGTCATTATTTTACATCCATTACACTGTGCAATCAACATTTATCTATGGCCCCTGTGTCAACATGTTATAGTGTCTATATTGATCCTGTAGATCACCTCAGCTGATACAGGCTACGTTGACTTCCACTGAAAGTGCTCGTTTGGCCACTCACAGGTCGTGATTGTTACTCTAAAGGCTAATTCATGCTCAACTTTAGACACGCATATGGATACAGAGCCTTCTGTCCATACTCATCTGGTCTATATTTCTGCCAGTTTTCTGAAAGCTTATAGATACAGACCAATAGATCAGTACCTCCGGTAGTCGTGGGGGCCAGCGCAGCCAATAGTTCAAGTGAGACAAGCCCACAGGACAAGAGGAAGACGTTTTAAGATGGGGCAACTTTTTGAGGAGAGGTTCTGCAAGTTGGTGAGAACATCTGTATGATGTTACTTTGGCTGGGCACAGAGACAACCAGTTACAACGGAACAGCTGGACGGGAATTGAATGTGAGTCAGACGGTGGCAAACGGAGGTGGAGGTCCCAGCAAGACCAAGTTGACCCTAAAGTGGTTGTATTGCTAAACCGCCATGCCATCCTGAAGGACGCATGGAAGTATGTGGGCAGTGATGGTTATGTTGTTTAGAACAGACATACAAAGTTTTATACGTTAAGGGAGCATAAATGAGCCTTCAGTGACAACGTTGCAGAAAGGATCCCTGTTAAGCATGGGATGACTCATGACAACTTTCATGTCACATTTATCCCGGCTGGCAAAACAGTGTGATTCACAATATTAACCCATTAATTATCAAAATATGCTCTTCTCAAATCAAAGATTGGGAATCTTTTTTTAGTGAACATGCTTTTTTGGAGGAAAACAAAGGATCTAAAATAAGATAATCATAAATCATAAGGTCCACCTGCATAGAGAAAGGATAAATAAATGGTGGGCACCTCCACCTCCTGTCATTCTTCCGTTTGGAATCCATCCACACATCCGATTTAAAACATTTTTTGTGGGGGATACAATGGGAAAACTGAGCCCTCTGTCATGGTAACAGGCTTAGGATTTTGGAATGACTGGCTCCCAGGAAATCATATATAAGCCTGTCCGTTATTGAGCAATAATGTTATCATCATAAAACACACTTCTCTCATTCATTTGAATCCCCCTTTAAATAAAAAAACAAAAAAAACAAACATAAAACATGCATGCGGAAGCTTAACAGGGGTTTCTAAAAATGTGGTAAAATGACTGTGAATGCTTGTATAAAAAATAGATATATTAAGGGAGCTGTGTGTACAGGGACCAGGAGCCTGATGCAGTTTGCTCTCATCACTAGTTGCTCATATGTGATTTAAGCGACTCAATTAACTCTTATGGATGGCTGAGTATTTTCATGTAATGACATAATATACATATAAAACCCTTTGCTGGATAAAATATACATCTTTGCTCTACAAGAACCCTCCTGAACATCCTCTGCACATCTGATGATTTAGAGCTAGTAGCTTTCTACAAACACAGCGCTCTGTTTGGCCTGCTAATGTGTTCTGCCCACATCTTTTTCTTCGCAGTATCCAAAGAATCTCTGGAAAAAAGAAAAAACTGTCTATTTTTTCAAATGAAATTTCAAAGACGAGCCAGCGAGGAATTCTATCTCTCTCAACTGCTGTTTTCGGGGATTCAACACAGAATATCAACAATGCAAATTAGCATTTAGAGCAGAAGACGAGCCCCCTGGAGTCCCACAGGACAGTAATAGCACCTAGTAAAGGAGGAAGTCAACCCCTGCGACAGAGATGGATTGTGCTGCATATTTCAGCAAAAATTGTAAGAGCTGGAAGAAGCCGAACGGGGGTGGCTGGGGACGCGAGTAATGGTGAGTCAACTGAGGACAAACTGTCCCTGTCAGGTTTAAGAAGTGCTAAGTGACTTCACTTACAGGAGTGGGCACATAACAAAAAAACAGAAGTTGTGAGATACTGCGGTCCTGGTGAATCTATATGTCGAATGTTATCATTCTGTTGTGTTTCTCTACAACATGGTGGGATCAGTGTATTTACAGTGACACTGCTGAAGACTGAAAAACTTGACAGTTACATTTCATGCAGCCATTCTGTTGTGCAGGAACGAGCCAGACTCAAATTATTCCTTGAGCACGTATCCACTACAACATAAGCAGTGTTCATTTTGTCCTAGTGTTAAATAAGCATATCAGTTTGCTAACATCAAGTCTGTGTTACTGGGCAGTCAGCTCAGTCAACTTGTGCCAGATTTGCTATTAAGCCGTGCCATAGCAGCAAAAAAAAGGTTCCAAAATAGTGAACGAATGAGCCTAGTTTCCAGGCTAACGTTGGCTGCGTTAATGTGTTAGCTAACGTCACTTTGCTAGCTTCAAAGCTTGTGAGTGAAACATGCAGGGCTGTTGGCAATTAACATTGTAACTTGTCTGGGACAAGTAAACTTTTTGGCCAGATGGGTGAAATGCTTTATATTGTCCTATCACTTGAGTGAGACGACCAGAGAAAAACCTAAGTTTGACAGAAGACAGAAAACTTGTACAGATTTGCTAGCAAATTGCTGCTGAACAAAAACTAGACTTAAACTAATGAAGGATAAAAAGTGTGATTAAATTAATAAGCATTTTTTTTTGTCTGAAGACGAACACTAATTCGAAAAATAGCTGGCAAAATTAACACTGAAGCTGAAGGAGCTTCCCTACTTGTTGGTTTCATATGGGATCAAGACAAATGCCAGTTCGCTAGCTTCGAAGCTTGTGATTGAAACATACAGGGCTTGACAATTAAACGTTATAAATTGTCCAGGACAAGTAAACTTTTTGGTTAGACAAGTAAAATGCTAAACGAGGTTGGTTAAGTTTCAAGAGAGAAAAGCAAAATTTGCTAGCAAGCCATGTTTCCATAGCCTGGCTGGAGGACAGCCTTCCCAGAAAACAAAAAAGGCAAAAAATAATGAATGTATGAGCCTAGCTTCCAGGCTAACGTTGGCTGGGTTAATGTGTTAGCTAACATCAGTTTAAATGCTTGTCAGTGAAACATGCAGGGCTGGAAAATTAAGATAATAACTTGTCAAGGACAAGTCAACTTTTTGGTTGGACAAGTAATTTCCTTTATGATGTATGAGTGAAACAGAGAGAAAAGAAAGTGTTGGCTATGTTTAAAGAGAGAAAACGTGTTCCATATTTGCTGGCAAGACATGTTGCCACAGCCTGGCTGGAGGACAGTTCTCCTTGTGAAAGAGTTTTCAGTTTGAAGTGGAAATAGTGAATGAATGAGCCTATAGCTTCCAGGCTAACGTTACGTTTTTGCTAACGACAGCTCGAGAGCTTCAGGGCTGGTGAGTGAAACATGCAGGCCTTGACAATGAACAGTATGACTAGTCAGGGACAATTCAACTCTTTGGTCAGACAAGTGAAATGTACATTTACATTTAGGGCATTTAGCAGACGCTTCTAAGCAACTTACAGCAATTCATACATACATTCATACGCTGATAGCGGTGGCTGCCGCAGTTTGGAGTACAGAAGCAATCAATAAAACAACTTTATTTATCCCCCGCAGGGCAATTCAGTTTGCAGCCTCAAGTCATATAGAAACAACAACAACAAAAACAACACATGCAGCATCCACTCTGTCAGTACTGCAGGTTGGCACGGGCAACCGGAGCTAGCAGCAAGAAACAATAAGAAATAAATAAACAATGAATAAATATACACATTAAGGCTCTCAGGTTTACAATGCCTGGCCTGTGTTCATTTAGCTGTCAGTGGCATTTAAAAGCCTGACGGCCGAAGGAATATATTAATTTGCGTATCTGTTTGGGGGGGGGGGGCAAGGTATATCGCTGCTCTGAGGGCATCAAACAGAGTTCCTGACTGAGGATGTGGTCGGTATCTTGCCCAAGGACACTTCGACATGCAAACCAGTCGAATCGAACCAGCGACCTTCTGATAACAAGATGCTGGCTCTATCCCTGAGCCACAGCTGCCCTATACGCTTTCTTTTGTCTGATCGTGAGGAAAACGGATGAGAAAAAACCCTTCTGGATGAGTTTAAAGAGAGAAAGGACTTGAACTGAAATGTAATGACATTTCATTGTCTAAGACTAGACTAAAACTATGAAGGATAAAAATTACAAAAAACATATCCAAAATTGATTTTAGTCTAAAGAATAAGACTAAATCCAAAATGTCCCCCAAATGAACACTGAACCAGAGCGAGCTTACTTAGTTGGTGGATTCGTATGGGATCCGAGGCCGGGCCCAGCCCTCCTTCGCTCAGCGTCTGAATGTGGATGATGTAGTCCTCCTCTTCCTCGGGGAGGGTCAGCTCTGCTGTTGAATTGGCTGTTGTGAGTGTGTTTACCTCTTTGTGTCTCTGTCTCCTGTATGACAGCTGAACAGGGGGGAGAGAAACAAGCTGGGTGACACTCTGTAAACATGCATTCTTACAGCCTGACAGCTACCACACAGGTAAGGTCCACTCTTTCACTCAGTCTGAATAAACATGCGTGAAGCCTACTGATGCTGTTTAACTCACTTGGTAGCCTGTAACTTCTGACTCTGATTCCATCGCCACCACAGGTTCCCAGTAAAGAGACAAGTGAGAGCCAATTAGGGTCCATTCGACATTCAGCGGCGGTTGGGTGGGCGCTGCACGATATAAAAATTAATAATTGCGATACGTCAGCACAGAAACATGTTAATGTCACATCATTATCCGAGAATTACCATATTTCTCTTATGCGATACTTCCAAGAACTAAATTAGATGTACTTTCTCTTGCTTTTTTTTAGGGACAGCTAAGAATAGTCTTCCCACCTCTGAATTATAATCAGCGTGGATACAAACACAAACACTCGAGCAGCGAGGCGCCTCGGGTGCTGCAACGTACGTGGCTTTTTTGTTGTCACGTTGATTGCAGGGAGGAAGGGGCCGGTGCCTGCTGTGTTGAAAGCGCTGACCGTTAGGAAATACTGCGTGTTTCCTGCCAAGGCGCTCACTGTGACCGAGGTCTGGTTCCAAGGCACTCTAACCTTCCCCATGGTCTCTGGTTTGGTGTCATCCTCCCAGTAAACCACCTGTTTAAGACGGAGAGCAGGTCAGTGATACGCGGCGTTGCAATGTGTACAACGGTAGAATGCATTTTCCATCACATACAGCACGACCCTGTATTCGTAGTTGTTTTTGATGTCTGGGGAGATATGTGATGTTGTTAAATGATCGCCGCGGGGTGTATCCTCTGCTCCTGCCTCTGATTCCAGCAGGATATTTGATCTGACATTACAAAGCTTTTGTTGATGTACTCGCACAACTCTGAGGAATGTTTCGTCATTGTTCAAATACTGCTGAAAGAGTGGCACAGTGGGAAAGATGTTGGTTAATCTACTGGTTTTTGTGAGTATTTTGTGAATAATTACATATTTATAATGTCAAAAATAATGAAGCATGCCCACTATGATTTCCCAAAACTTGAGGTGACACCATCAAAATTCGTATTTTGTTGGACCAGCACTCAAAAGAACAAAGGTACTTTGATTCACAATCATGTAGCAATAAGCAGCGAATTCTGTCATGTGAGAAGCTCGAACCAGTTTTGCATTTTTGCCTGATGACTGAAACGATGATTCAATTATCAGAATTAACAATCAAGATTCTTTCACGCCGTGACCGGGGGATTTATTGTTCAATTGTTTCAGCACCACAATGCATCATTAAATGTAGCGTCACACAGCATGCAATAATTATTTCCCCCCTAATGAAAATCTTTCTAATCTTGATGTGCATTTAAATGAAAATATTACACATCAAGTACCAACTAAAGTTACCAATCATATAATAAGTGACCATTTTGCATAAACCAACACAAAATGACATCCACCCCACACCCATCCACTTTCCCATCATCTTTATTCAACGTTAGCTGGTGTTGACATCGCCGAGGCAGCTCAGATATGAAATGGCACAAAAGCTTATTTTCCTGGATGGAATTATTGAAAGGGCCTTGATTTTATTGAGAATAATAACAACATCTCACATTAAAGCACTTTGATCGCCCTGATTATTCAGTCTGAATTATGCAGGTGAGGCAATCAGGCTGTCCCAGATTTGAAGGTAAAACAGTATTCAGTCTACTGCGTTGGGGTTGAAACGTAATAGGTCTAGTTGAATTTAGGGCCGCAAGTGACGGTTATTTTCCATTAATCTGCTGATTATTTTCCCAATTCGTTGACTAATCAATTATATTTGTAATTCATGTGAAAAATGTTCATCCCAATTTCCCAGAGCCCAAAGTGACGTCTTCAAATTGCTTCTTTTGTTCAGCCAACAGTCCAAATCCGAAAAACACGCTTCATTTACTATCATACATGTCATATTTAAGAAGTTGGAACCAGCAATTTTGAGAATCATTTATTAAAACTGTTGGCTACTAATTTTCTTTCAAACCAACTCATAGATGAATCATCTAATTTTTGCTACTATAATGTAGGAACCAGGTTTAGAAAAATCCGTCCACACTGTTTGGATTATTATAGACAGCTTTAAAACAAATGATAATAATCGATTAAGCGAAACCGGAGATATTGCCTTTTTTAAACCACGCATTCTTCTTCCTTTTCAAAATCTGTCATCTACATTACCCACAATGCAGCTTAGCCAATGAGTGGCATCACTCATACCCTTTAATGGTGGGCCATGGTTCAAAAGCATTTTTTCTATTTTCAGAATTTTGTTTAGCTGGAAACATCTGGCGGACCTAATTGAACCTTAAGGCGAGCCAACTGTGGCCTGCAGGCGAGCCCTGTGTTAGACTATAAAAACAGTTTTCAGTATCATCACACAGCTTGTGTTGTGTTAAGATGCCATTTCTTGGTATTCTCACATGAAGTCTGGTACAGCATTGCGGCGCAGACTATCATGAAGCCCCGTATCATGACCCCATATCTGACAGCAACATGAAAAGGCATGTGGACAGGCAATTTTCTTTTGTTCTCTTTTGAAAACGCTGTGACATGTTTTCCTGTCGCGTCGCTACAAAGAACTGTATAATTTCGGCTGTAACGGTCGCCTGACTGAAACAGCCATTTCCATGGCGACGCAGAGTTTGGAAGTGATGGCTTTGAGGTACAACGGGGGTGATGACAAGCATTTGAATTGTGCTGTGTGTGATTTCTATTTCCATTTAAAAGGGTAAAATGTACCTCATAGCCCAGAACCCTTTCAGGGGTGAAGGAGAGAGCCTGCCAATTCACCTCAATCTCAGAGGCTGAGACACTTCTGGCCCAGACTCCCGCTGGCATCCCACTTGGCTCTGAAAACAGACAACAGGAGACTGAGCATTTCTGCACTTCTTCCAACAGCACAGAGACAAGCAGAACAAATCTCTTCAATTTTTACATTTATAACAGTGCACCATTCCCCACTTGGATGAATCATCACACACAGGTGCTGCTGGTAAATAGACCAACACCACACTACAGACTGACCCCCTCTCAGCATGCTGAGAGGTAGCATAGATCTAAATGCCAACCGGTTTTCATAGCCATTCAAAAGAGCGGTGATATTTGGAGGCAATCAGTCTGTCCTCACATGAATGTGTTGTGCAATTTTTCCCCCCCTACCCTTTTTTACTCGTAAAAAGATTTCTGTAGATTTATTGTTCCGCACGTCTCTTCTTCTTTTCATGCAGGAAAATAAATGCCTCTACCTCGAAAACCACTTTCATATGATCTCTGCCCATTTCATAAACAGAGAAAGCTTTGTAGCTTTGCAAAAGAATCCCACTCACGTTCATCCCCTTACCTATCTCTGCAGAGTAGATGGTGACCACAGCGCTGAAGGGACCCTGTCCTTTGCTGTTGTAAGTGCCAACCTTGACATGAAACGGAGAGAAGGGTGCGATGCTTTCGTTGCGGTACACGTAGCGAGACGCGCCAGGGGCAGAGGTGGCCACGTGAGTCCAGCTAACTTCTCCGAAGGCGCGGAAAGCAATGATGTAACCAAAGCTCTCACCATTCTGCAGTTCTTCGGGGACAGGCTGAGAGTGAAACACAAAACTATAGTGATATTAAAACATATACAAACCACTCACGTTCACCCCGCCGCTGGGCTGAAACAATCACCACCCACACTCTCATGCTGCCAAAAGAAGTGCGTGACCCACAAATTGCTTTTGTGACCCACCTGACGAAATGAAATGAGCAGTAAAATGCCATTTAAAAAAAAGAAAAAGAAATCCAAGCTCATTACACAGCGTCTGTGCAGCTTTTTTTTTTTTACAAATGAAAAGGTATTTCTGATTTTAATGAAATGAGAAAACTCAAATAATGAGATAGCTTGAGCCGGCTAATGACTTCTTCAATATCTACATTATTTTTCAGCTACCCGGCTGGCTTCCTCCTTTGCTCGATTTGAGCAATTCACTTTTTGGCTAAACAACAGCAATTCAGCGCAGATCAAAGCCTCATAAATGACAATAACTGTCAGATTCAGTGTTCTGCTTATGAATACATCGCCGGCGCCTCACATGCAGACTCTGTAACTAAGAAATTACAACGACTACAGCGCCAAATCTCAATTCACCCAAAATTTACGACGCCCACGAGCCAAACAGAGCAGGGGCTTTGATTTAGGGAGAAATATTAAGCACCTCAGTCAAGGATAAAAAAGATTAACTGCAGCCACTCTGAGTAACACACTAGAACATAAGACTGATGACTTACCTCCCATGTGATGACCAGTTCAGATCTGCTTCCACCTCCTCCACCCACATCACCGGGGGCTGCATCAGGGACTACACAACACAGACTATGTTCACACCTCCGCACAAGGAAACACTCCAAGCTTAAGAAAGTTGTACAGTCACCCTTTGAGGATTTGATATTTTCTATCGGATCACGATGACTTGAGGGGAAAAGGGACGGTGGTGAACTGTATTCACTGTACCTGCGTCCTCTGTCCTGGTCTTGACCGACACAGGGCTCGGTTCTCCGACCCCAACACTGTTTTTGGCCAAAACACGAAACTCGTACTCCACCCAGGCATTTAAGTCCACTACAGTGGCCGTCAGTGTGTTCCCATCGATTATCTCAGGGACTGGAAACAAACAAAAAACATACAGAATTTATATAAGCTGATAAACAACAGAGGGAGTAGCCGAATAAGAGTAAAACAAGAGAAGTAAATATATTCACAGCTGCAAAAAGGCAAATCATTAATGTTTAAGCAGTGCACGATGCCCCATAATATTAGTGTTGTTATGATGAAAGTCACGTGAGCTGTGGTTTGGAGTCTAGACTGTCAAAAGTCTGCCAAAGATCCAGAGGACAGACCTTCCTTATATTTTACAGCAAAATACTCAAAATAAACTCTCAAGCTGGCGTGCACATGTGATGATCCTACAAGTAATGTGGCGGAGACATTTCTGTCTTCTCAGGGTACGATGTTCCCCAGATTTACATGGCACATGATGGGGATATGACAAAGGGCCCTATGTCCTCAAGGTCCTGTGTTCCTCAGCTCTGGGGTCACGATTATTTGACCAGAAAACACAATCAGAGGGTAAATGTTTGGATGGAGGAAATGTAGAGGACAGAGGTAAGTGAAGGTAACATAAAGGGGAAGGATATGAAAGGAGCTATCTGCATCGGCGTCTTCTCTGACGCTAACGCTAAGGCAGCCAGAGAAACTTCCAGAGAAATCCTACACACGCTTACTTTAAACATGCATTAACAGATGTGGTTACTGAAAACACTACTGACTGATACTCATGTGATCTGACTTGTAAGTAACAAGTTGCCCATTTAAGCGTCCAGCAGATACGGAGCAACACTAGAAATCATTTGGAAATCTTTTGATCATTTTAGCTCTGCACTCCGAACATATGTGGCTTTTCAGCTGCCAGATGCTGCGCTGTGTCCATCAGCTATTTTTGGTGAGAATAAAGGTCTACAGGCATCAGCATGTCCACTGTATGTTATCTGCCTTTAGACCTTTTTCACACCACTTCTACTACAGCTGCTGCAGCAAAAACCGAAAGAGAACCAAAACAGTAAAGTTGTGAGCTGGAAAACCAACACAATGAGCAGAAAGTTGCGAAAAACCCAAACAAACCAAAATAAATAAATATGGATATTGGATAAAATATCCAACATTTCTGCAATAAAATGTCTAAAAGCGACTCGACCCTGGTTATATATTTTGTTGAGCTAGCTGCTGTGTTATACTGTGGCTTTACTTATAGGTGGATGTGTGCTGAATCTGCATTGCTAACAATTTAGGCTATCTGTGGCTCATTTACAGTTCTTCGTCCTGTTAATCATTGAGCAGTGTCCCCAATGAAAACTAATGGAATAAAAAAATCTAATTTGATTTCATTCCATTAATTTGGCAGATGCTTTTTCTCCAAAGCAACTTGCCATATGTGCATGGAAACAAGAGCTAGACGGCATCCAAACAGATTGACTTAGCTTAAGCCAGTGTTTTCTTAAGATTTTTCTGGCATGTCCCCTTCAGGAGCTGGAAAAAAGTTCATGACCCCCCCCAGCCCACAATATGTTTCAATCATTAAAAATGATGTGGAAGCACCCAAGTTTAATTTCAGTGAGATAACGGTCAGCACGATGGCATCAGCAAACTCTTGTTTGGTAAATTCATTCAGCTGATATCGACTCCATATTCTCCCCCAGGTCATTCACGCCCCCACTGCAGTGGCTCTATGTCGCCCCAGGGGAACTCGCCCAGTTTGAGAACCACTGGCTTAAGCACGTGAAAAGCACTGTCTGGCTTGAGGACTGAGGCAGGTGTAAAGGTCAGCAAAGTGGTTTAAATGAGATCATGTAAAAGCAGCAGCGATGACCTCTCGTTCTCCTGAGTCAGACCCTGAATCCCTCCCGTCTGAAGAGCCTCCGTTCTGTAGCTGACCCCAGACTCTGACCTCCCGGCTGTAAGAAAATTTCCCTGCGGGGATCCATCTGAACACCATCACATCTGGTATTAGATGAAAATTCATCTTCCGACCGCTGCCTACCTGTGTTAACCCTCTGCCAGCCCACAGTGAAGGGAGTCCTGGTCTGGATGAGGTAATTGGTGATGGGGCTGCCGTTGTCTCTGCCGGGGCTCCAGGCCAGCTGGGCTGTACTGTCTGTCACCTCCTCCACCGTCACAGAGTCTGGAGGGCTGGGGGGACCTGGCGCAATCACAGGAACAGACGCTGAGGTTCTTGCACATGCAGAGGCACAGACGAGACTACGAAATGCGAATGTGACTACGTGTACTCGCACCTACTGCAGGAAAAACATCATCACCAAATATATTTGCTCAAAAAGAAAAAGCACATCCAGCTAAACTACATAGCTAAAAGAGATAACTGTGCTGAGATGAAAGCCTCTATAGCTTGAAGTCGGCAAAGAGAGAAACATCTTTAAAAATCTTTGAGTTGGAGGAGAAGTTATGCCCTTCACAAGGAATTAAAAGTTAATTCAAGATTTATCCTCCAATACTCGCCAACTTGTAATCCTTCCCTTTCGTGGTCCTCCCGGTAATTGATCGATGAAACAGCAGACGTAAGTAGATGCAGGGAGTCAAATTAAAAGGTAAAAGATGAAAAAGGGCCTCACAGCCCTGAAGAACCAAGAGTTTTATCATTTATTTTCATTATCCCACCAATTAAGTGGTGTGATGTTTTACTTTAGCCTCATCTACTGTTTCCTGTCCTAATGAACGTGTCGGCTCATCAGAAATAATGGACCACTAGAGAGCTGTGAGACAGACCGCAGAATAATAACGCCCCTAGCTCTGCGCGCACTCCTCATCGGCTCTGGAGTGGGTTTCTAATCTGAAGCAAAACATTCTAATTATTAAAGTGGGAAATTATTATCTTGATACACAATCAATGCTTTGGAAAGAAAAAACACTGATTTTGTGTTTATGGTTCAGCCGCTGTGCGCTACATGTGTAAAAGCGTGAACACATAAATATTTAGCAGACCCGCTCAACATGCATGTTAATAAGTAAGGCTGCTGAACTACATTTTCTTGTTTACACGAGCCTTTTACGTGCTGCCCACATACGTTTGGCCTCCGAGGCCTGGCTTTAGAGATATTGATCTTTGTAAAACTCATTAGCAGCTCTTGATCAAAAAAACCTTTAATACACTGGCCTCATTAATACATATTAATGGAGCACACAATCAAGGATCAATTCCTTATCCTCTTAATTATATTTCATTGGCTGAGGCAAGAGGGTGCTGTCACTGTCTTCGGGGTGTTCAAATAATCTGTTATTAATATGGACAGACTGTCTGGGCTCTTATTGTGAACTTGGCACGGGGCAAATTAATATCGGGCAGCATTATGAAAACTTACAGACGTGGTTATGTTATTGTGAGCCGAACTGATTATTACCAAAATTCAGAATATAAGTCACACACATATGAAGTGAATCTGAGTAACAGTGTGTGATGCAAGTGATGAAATAGTATTGGCTGTCCTCACTGTGTATTTCCCCACACTGTCTTCCAGGGCGATGACGATGACGATCGACGACGACGCAGCTGTCAAACAAGCACGAGTGCTCGTCAAGTGGTCTGAATGCTAATGACAGCGGTGTTATCCGCGTAACATGACCTTCTCCATAACCACCGACACCCCGCGGAGTGTTTGCGAGGCACCGTGGAGTGGCATCTAAAACATTTTCCACAACCATTGTAAAAAAACAAGAACCTAGATGATCACTCAAGAGTCTTTGTGTCAGGAGCTATTATCATTGACCTTCAGTGCTGCGAGAGGAGTGGAGAGAGACACGATGGGAAACAGCAGCACCCTGCAAAACGACTCAGCTGCTATCTCTGTCTAATACCACATGACTGTAATAATGCCTCTGTCACAAATAATACAAATACTCAGGTTGTACTGCGAGTATGATCAAAGTGCAATCACACTGACCCAATCATTATCGCAGTCAAATGAGTCTGTCATCAATTGCTGTTCGTTGAGAACACGTAGCCACAAAGGGAAGCTAGATCCTCACGGCATGTGCAGCGACATTTGGCTTTAATTTGTCAAAGTTATCCGTCTCTGAGATTTCTGCCTCCACCCCAACATAAATAAGGGGGTGGATGGCTTTTTTTTTGTGGTGGTCAGAGCTTTGAAAAATGACATTTTGAAAAACTCGGCAGCAACATCTATTTCCAGATTCAGTGTCCCTATTGCTTCGGATAATATACACAACACAGGACAATTTGTCTGGTAGGAAGTAGTTCCAGAGAAAACAGGGACAACTTTTTCTGCAAAGATATATTAACGTCAGTGGTGGAAGGTAACCACGTAAGTACATTAACTGTTTGCTGTACTGTGTTCAAGCAGAATATTGAGACCATTTCCATTTTTTTACCCTTAACTTAATTTCCACTGTACTTTTTACTCCACTACATATATCTGTCAGTTACTTCACTGTTTCCCCAAAGAGTATCGCCCCTCTAAACTATTTAGATGGATTTATTTAAGTGTTGAGCCACAAAATATGCACAAGGACTGGATGAATAAAAATGAAGACACACAAAACAATCATGTTTCAGATGGTTATAAAAACTTTTCTCCATTTCCACCCCATTAAAGGATCACGCTAACGCTTTTAGCTCAGCAGCTACAGTAACTTTTATTACATGTTAAAACAAGTCCCTGTCTTCTTCAGTTGTTTAGGTTAATGCTGCAACGCTGTTTTTGCTGTGAAGCTCCAGAAATGTTTCGTGGACTAAGAACCTTCCATCAGCATGAGGGGGTGAGAAGATAATGACTTAATTTTTTATTTTTGTCTGAACTGTTCCTTTAAGTAAAGGATCAGAGTATTTCTTCCACCGCGGATTATTGTCCAATGCATTGAGATGGATGTGTTACAATCTGGACAAATAACAATATCTGCTAGATACCACTGGGGGTAAGTTTATGGTTTGTTTACTGGTTATAGGTATAAACACAGTGGAGCTTTGCAAATGCGATAATAACTGTCTGGCCACTAGATAGACACGTCTGTTAAAGGTTTACAGTTGTGAAAGCTTCCAGTCTTCCCCCCCCTCCATGACTGGTTTCCTATTCAGCTTTATGCTTTGTCGCCCAACATTTGAAGCCATTCGATCCAAGCAATGAGACATCCGCGACAGCTGCCGTGGGCAGGAAGTGTAAATAATGCACAATCTGAGCCGCTGACAAGTTTCTCTCCAGTCAATACTGGGGCCAATACATTTCCATGGGCTTGATAGTGCCTCCACATGAGAAACGGCCTCATTTCCACTTAGTCCTCAGCCATTTGGAAAGGTTATTAATGCCATTTGCCTACAAGATCTCCAGCACGCCAAGCTAAATCACTGGTGGGCATCCTTACAAGATAAAGATATGGATCTGAGGCATCTCAAATCTCGACACCCTAATCATCCCTCACCTCATCTGACATTTAACATATTTGCGTACTGTCAATTTGCTGGGCGATTTGGCGGATTATTGATCAAAGGCAGAAGCATCCCTCCTCCTGCAAACCTGCCGCTCCCCGAAACCCATCACAAAAGTTGTTCTGTTCTGTTCTGCCCGATGTAACTCTCGACAATTGTGTCTCTGTGGAGCCATACACACTGCACGAGTGAGCACAGACAGGCATCTAAACATTTTCCACTGTCAAGTACGATTCAAGAATATTGGAAATTGGTCGTTACATAGAAAGAGAGAGAGAGAGAGAGTGGAGAGAGAAAACACAAACAGCTGATATTCCTGTAATTTCGCACAGTTTTGTCAAGTTCTCCACTTCCACAAGCATCCCTCCCCGAATGCAATATGAAAGAAAAGCAAGCCTCCTCTCCATCTGATGTAATCAAGCAGCTGCTAGTAAGCAGGACATGAAAACTGTGTCCCCTCTGATGACACACCGAATGGTTTTTATGAGAATATGGACATTTTGCTTTGCAGGCTGAAACAAAAAACCCATTTCAGTTTAAAAGCCAAAATGAACATTACACGCACCGACAGCCAGCATTCTTAATACTCTCGGTAAAACATAACCATCAAACATCTTCAGAAATTGTTGCTTTTTCCAACAAAGCTTTATTTGATACCAGAACACAGACACCTTCTTAGCGTGGCTTTTACATGACAGAGTGTCCTTGAGCAAGACGCTGGACCCCAAGTTCCTCCCTGTGCTTTGTGTGTGTGTGCCGGTGTGTAAATGGATGAATCAGTGGAAAATTGTAAAGCGCTTTGTCCGTTAAGGTACAAAACGTTATGTAAGTGGAGTCCATTTGCCATTTACAGCAAGATTTTTAGCTCCCCTTTTATAAAAAAGAGGAACAATCCTGGCTGTGAGCCCTGTTTTAATTAGCGACTGCAGAGCAGAGAGGAGGTTTTTCTTACCTTTCACAATCAATACGGCCACGGCTGACAGGCTCTCCACGTCCGTGTCCACCACACAGATATATTTGCCGGCATGGTAAAGCTGAATGTTCCTGATCATCAGATCTCCTGCTGTTCTCTACCAAGGAGGAAAGAAAGCTTTATGTAGCATGAAAGATAACAGACCTTGTGACAGCTTATTAAAGAACGTAGTGAAGCATATATAAGGTGCAGTAAATAGCGGTGCCAGAAACGTTTGCAGATCCTGCAGTTATTTTGCCGGGAACGCTGCAGAGGAAAAATCTGGCCTGTGTTCAAAAAGACGTTTCACACCGGAGGTATTTTACACGTATCTCTTGACAGTATGTGCAGTTGAAGACATAAAAGACAACATAATGAAACGTTTCTAAAGATGACAGACCCTCTTAGTTGCACACTGCTGTCCAAGACGAGCTCAGGTGAAAAGGGTCAAGGCCAGAATTCACACAAATTGTATGCAGCCAGTGTTTTTTTTGTGTGTGACGAGGCCTCTTGTATTACACTCGCTTTTTGTACGGGTCGTCGCTGCTACGTTCAAGACCTGTTGCAAGAAAAACTACACAAATAAGGTATTACAGCAGAGTTCAGCTGGCTTTTGCTCGACTGGAGAGGGAAAAAAGGGCCCTCTAGATTCTCATCTGAGAGGACACCCGTAAGCAGCGAGTAAGTGGTGAAATCGTTCTCTTGGCATTGGCAGGGAAATGTGGCAGCACAGCCAACACGGTTTAATTATGGAAATTAAATTCCTTGAAGCAGCAAAGTTAAGTTGATAATCTCTTTGGACTGGGGACATTCTAGCATTCCTGGGGAAGGAGTATCTTCTCAGATAAGAATATTGTCAGTCAGACACACACACACACACACAGGAAGAATGGTTAATCTCAAAGGGTGTGAGGGTGTTCTGAAAGTGTTTTGTCATTTGGGGCGCTGCCATGCTTTCGTTCCTTTAAAAGACACCTCTAATGATGTTATGTCAAAGTAGGATTTGAAAAGAATTCAAGACCAGCCGAAAGTATTAAAAAATAGATTACCTCAGAAGGCTGAGCTCCGGTGGGAGAAGTCTACTCAAAAAGATGACAACCTGTCACAATGGCTGAGCAACTCACCCATTACCTACATGATGGTTTTTATGTCTGAAGTGTATTTTGACATAGTAACTGTGTTTCCATTCACAAAAGTACAATTGGAAGCTTAGAGGGGGCTGAATGATCTTATGGCGCTTCCTTCCAAAGATTTTCACATCTTATCATTCCTCAGAGGAGACTTTTAGAGTTGCAAGAGAGATGGCCTCACATCACGCTGCAGCCAAAGCAGCCACGGTAAATCTCTCTGAGAGATACCGTAATGTCAAACCACAAGCTGTCTCTTTTAAGTGATGGCAGCGATGAAGTGAAGCAAGATGGGAAGAGGTGCCAACTGCCCATTCGCACGTTCTGAAGAAGTATGACTGCGGGTCACTCACCCCACCCACGAGCTCAAAGTGACCGTCTCCCTTGGCGATGAGCTGTCCGTTAAAGGCCCAGGAGAAAGAGACGTCGAGGACGGGGTCACTGGTGACCTGACAGGGTAACACGATGCTCTCGCCCACAATAATCTCCATATCCGCTGGCCCCTGGGTGATTCTGGTCGGATCTGCCACGGACAGAAAAACAACAACAAAAAAAAAGTCATTTCGTAGTCATTTCCTACGCGGGCGGCTGCCAATCTCACACAACATTTGTTGCAACAAGATGAGCAGTGCTTTGTTGATTTTCCAGAATAAAAGCACCATATGGTGGCATATTGCTGCCACGTCAAAAAAAAAAAAAAATTGTATTTGCATTGTAAGGTGAATTTGTTTATTGGGGCAACGAGATATCTTCACTCTATCATGATATAAAAACGTATTAAATTATAACAAGAAACTTTTCTTGTATGGATACATATAAATATATATAGAGAAAATATATATCTTGTTATAATGTTTCATGTTATAATGTTACAACTTACTATATATTGTTAACATTTAATTTGAAAATATAACATGAAATATTTGAGGTTTAAGGTTTCAGATTTAAGGCACATTATATACTGAAGGACCTGGAAGCCAGCACCTTCCCATGTCAGATGTCATCTCTTACTTATTACCATACGTATATACACAAACATGTACACACCCAGGAAATAAGCATTTTATACATTTTCATGTGGGTAAAACAGCCGCAACAACATGGTGACGATAATATGGTCGCCATCTTCACATTAAAAGATCAGGTAAACGCCGTCCATTAACATTGACCTGACACCGTTTTATTGTTACAATGCCATAACATGTGTAAATCTGTTGTTATTACGTGAAAACGTCTTGTTATAACAATGAGCTCTATTTTTTATAATGAGATACTGACACATTTTTCTTTAACTGCCGTGGCGGCAATACGCTTCCGTATGCACAAGCAATAAAGTAATACAGCGCTCGCACAAGAATGTGGTAATATAATACACTAAGTCACAGGCAGAGCAGTTTTATCTACACAGAGGAAGGTCTCATCAAAGTCTGAGTCGAATAATGTGATAACATGAAGCCTGCCACGACTAAAATGGCCTAATACTCGAGGCTGACACAGCTGGAATAATCTTCTGAAATCCTGATAGCAATTACAATACACTGTGGATCAGATAAAACTTCATGTAATGGGCTTCTCTGTGCATCCAGAACAAAAATGAGGGGCACTGCTTCAAAGTCTACAATAGCAGTCATTTGGCTAAGTCTGCTGTGCTTCAAAAGTCATCCACTAGAATCAAATAAAGAAGGTACAAAGGGAGAGGATTTGCACTCTAACATCTTACCTTATATAGACTGTCAAAGAATAAAACAGTGTCCCCTTCAGTTCTTAAGCTACTAATAATCAATGCCTGGGCCACTGGCTGCATTATGGCCTTGAAAAACAGTCATGTGAATACATAACTGGCCTTGGCACTTAGAGCGGCAGACAACAGCATTCAGCACATTAATAAAACCAATAAGAGAACACACAACTATCACTCCACTGGAAACACGCGCTCGACAATAAAAGCATCTGTAACACCTCCTCGCTAACGCTTTCATTGCTTCCACTTTCATTTGTTGCAGTAAATTGGTTGTTTCAACTGCTTTGAGGAGAACAATGATCCAGTACTTTCTCAAACACCTTCCAAGTGCATTACTGCAGCCGCTGCAGAATGCAGCCAAACAGAACAGCTCAATAAAACGGGGCTGACAGACAAGAGTCTTTCTTTAAAGGTTGCAGCTGAGCGTTGGCACTGAGAAACATCCCCTAAAATAAATACATAAACAATAAAATGGCATGTAAAAACATCTAAGGATGTTCCGTGATTATGCAGAGCGCCTCAAGCACAGAGACTTCCCGAAGTTTTAACGTGCTGCTCAAAGCAAAAACCTAAAGTTTGTTTATGTTTTCTACCCACCAGTTATTGACTCAAGCCCTCACGGTACGGCAGCTCTCTCCTGCGTAAATCCATACTGAGCAACAAATTCTGCTTACGAAGTGGCATGCACAGACATTCTGCTGTTTAACGGCGGAGCTTACCGGTAACAAGGAGCCTTCCAGTTGTACTCGACATGCCAAATCTATTCCGAGCGAAACACGTATAGCTGCCTGCGTCAGACTTGCTCACGTTGGCAAGCCTCAGCGTTCCATCCGGGGAAAGCGTGATCCTGAAGGAGTGTATAAACAGAGACAGAAGCTTACAATCCAACTTAACATGGAATCATTTATTATTGGATAAACACCGATTCTGGGTTTGTCTACATGTCAGTGATAATGACATCAAAAGCGTGTATGTGACCAGACAAGGCTTAAAAGGGGTCATCTGCTCTGACATCTACACAAAATGCAATTTGAAAACAAGTTAAAAAATATAAATACACAGTGTTTCTTGATGTTAATTAAAAAAGAATGTTAATGGAACAAGCGAAAATCGTCAAAAGTTTTTGTAGTTCTGTCTGTAATTCAGTGTCTTCTATTAAAGGTCCCACATTTTGCTCATTTTCAGGTTCATGCTTTTATTTTGGGTGCGTACTGGAAGTGTCTGCAATCTGTCTGAATGCTCCTGTCCTCCCGAAAAAGCCCAGTCTGCTCTGATTGGTCAGCTCTCACAGGCCTGAGCAGACACAACCAACAATGTTTCTGCCCCTTCTTTGCCGGCGTTTCTTGCGACCACGGCCATGCTGAGGAGGTTGAAGGCACGTTGTCTTAATACGAGCTGTGAGCATTTCGTTGTGGATTGAGCGTTGTTGATATGTTCATAGTATCTATGTAAAACCTAGACCTGCTTTCTAATAAGGAGATACATACAAAAGATATACAAACGTTCAACAATATTGGACCTTAAATATGAAGATTTTGAGGTTTGCAAATGCAACTGACTGGAGTATGTGCCTCCGTTTCCTTCACTACTTTGAACCATCTGTTTCTTTGCTGCACCATCACAAGAGAACACATGCAGCCACTTGCAGTTCAGTCATCACCTGTCATTGGTGTGGATAGGCAGGTTTCCTTTCTTCCATAGGATGCTGGCGATGGGATAGGCCTGCGGTTTGCACTCTAAAGTCACTGTAGTTCCTGCCTTGGCTTTGAGCAAAGCTCTGAGGACGTTCCCTGTGAAGTCTGGTGGAGAGGCTGACGGGAAACAGTAAACTGACTTTAGTACAAGACTGCAGCAAATCTCCGCGGGCATCCGAAGCAAGTTATAGTTTGATCTGTTCACAAATCATCAAATGTTAAAGAAACGGAGACTGACGTTTCATAAAAATTTAAGGGGGAATCAACTAAATATAAAATCGAATCACTAGTGATCATTTTTTATTCTGTTTTTATGTAGAAGATGTTTTTCTGTTAAACTGGGAACCCTTTATCCATCAGTCCATCCTCACCATAACATCAAAGTGCATCAGGATATCACCAAGGGAAAAATTATGTTTTAAATGTGTTTGGCCCCACAGTACCAACCCCCCTGACCCCATTATCCACTAATCCAGACAACCTTTAAGAATGACAGTAAGTTGACCTTTAAGATTCTTTGGCAACAATGATTTGAGGATTTAAGGGACAGATAAATGCCATCCTACCTAAAACCATTAGTTCAGCAGCAAAATATATGACGCCGTGTTTATTCTCGGCCACACACTGGTACATGCCGGCGTCAGATAGCGTCAGCGCCGACACTGACAGGACTCCATCCTCCACATGGATTCTGTCCTGTGAAGAAAGAGGATGAAAGAAAGCAATTATTGCTTAAGACTTTAAGGTAGCTGGTGCTTCGCTGGTGTTCCGGCGAAGCTCAATAACCATCGAATCGGGTTAGAGGCATTGTCAATCGGCGCAGATCAAATCGGGATTATGTTGCAGAGAACGAATCAGTCAGAGCGCAAACTACATTTTTTGTTTTTCCAAATATGCTCGTTGTCACCATCATGTAAACCAGTCTCCTTTACAGCATGCCGGTTCGGTCCTGCCGGTCTGAACCGCTTCTATCTGGCTGTTTTCAGCACTAAACCGAGCTTGTGTCTCTTTGTGTCTGTGTGACTACATTATTTATTTTCCTGTTATAAAACTTCCATTTTTGTCCATTCAATACATCATCAAACACTTGTGACAGGGTTGGGCTTATCGAAGACTCATCGAGCCCTCTACCATCATAACTGTATGATTTAACCCCCCCCGGCCAGAGAGTGCAAAAAGGCAGCATGTCCCCCATTGTTATGAAGGTCTACGTAGGCGAACCAAAGACCATTGGAGACAACAGTGTTCCTATTCTGCGGCTGCTGCTGGCGTGTTTCTTCAAATTGCTCTGTTGTTGTTTGCACCATTATTTTCTCAGTGTCCTCTGTATAGCGCGACAGCTAACTTTGTTTTCAGGCTTCAGAAGCTAAACAAAAGCTAAGTCATGGACACGTCTTGCGGAGATGAAGACCCTTTTAAGCCGTCAAAGCGACAGTGGGAAGCGTCAGTAACTATCTTGGTGAGCTTCATTTCGCTTTGGGACAGCGTTCCTGACACAATTATAACACTTTGGACATCGTCATTTGGTAGAAGTCAAACAGCCCTAATTTGTGATGAATGATTTTTTTCCCGAACAGATATTGTTTGATTGTTAAAATCATGTTTATTTTGGTTGCCTGTGGGCATTAAGCTCCCACATGCCTCCCCAGTATCTAACTAAAAAGCAGCAAACCTCTGTCTGTCTGTTTGTTATTCACATATCTTGAGAAATGTCCATCCGATCTACTTCACAATTGGCAGGTTTGTTGCAGAGGACCCGAGGAAGGGCAGTGTCCGATTTGGTGCAATTTGGACACATTCTATATAAATACATTTTGAATAAACAGCGAACACTGCTCTATTCAGCAGTGGGGGTGGGGCATGGCTCTTCAGACTGATGCTGTATTCACTGTATTCACATGCTCCTTGATTGATCCCATTTCCCGATTGCTCAGAGCATTTAAACAACACATTGACAGTTGTTGGCAAAAGTCTTTTACCATAAACCTAGTGGCTACTTCTGTCCGCCATGTTTCAGTGTCATATGAACTCAGCAACCCGTGTACCAAAAAGTTCTCCACCTTTACGGGTTGGGGGATAAATTCTGACAGCACATGAATGCGCAGTGAAGCTTTGCTCACATGATCCCTCTCAAGTGATCTCACGGGGAAGTAGACGTCAACAAAATGGAGATTAGCGTGGTGTGAAAAAACAACGGCAGAAGATCAAACAAGTCTGGGGGGGCGGAAAGATGCGGTCAACACAGATTTTCTATTTTTCAACGAGAACTGGAGGTGAGATTTCTCAGTTTCTGTCACCAGTAGTGCGCTAGCTAACTTTAGCTTCAAGGGCTAGAATGTTTACCCTTGCTTTGCAGCACTGTCTGCTGCTCCGGGATGCCTCCGTCATCGGTTGTCGTGGCGCAGTTTGAAAAAATACTGATGCGGTAATCTCGATTTTAAATGGTGAGTATCAAAATGCTTTGTGAGTCTGTCTGCAGTTCAGGAGGCTTAAAACTGGATCTGTAAACCCCTCACATTACCAGATAATCTTTGCCGAAAAGCACGCTTTGAACAGACTGTGCACTCGTCACTTTAATAGAGCAGTACAGTTACACAACAATATGTTCATCATAAGCAGTGCACTGTATATCTGAAACTAAAATCATGAAAACTGCATTACACTGCCTCTGTGATCGTGCAAATGCCAATCATATTCTAAATAATGCAACATAAACTATATTATTGAAATCAAATTAAAGAGTGACATTTTAAAAAATGTCTTTCTCATAATAAAATCAGACAGGATGGATTTTCAGTCTAACTCAAAAGAAGAAGCTTCACCCTGAGCTTTATTAAATGTGAGTGAGACAGTCCAGCTTAAAGCTGTGGATATCAAAATACACAGGCCTGCATGTATTTCTCTGGTGGTCCGGAGTAAGGTGTGCAGCTATATACAGTGTATTTCACAGAAGATTAAGTCCATTGTCCCTAAATCTCGAGGAGCTTAAACATGCACCATGAATAATGAAAAACAACCACTGACTCCATTCAGATGAAATGGAGCAATCTCCCAGGGACTACACTGATCCACTCTCTAAGACTGTGTAATCTGCCAAGGTAGAGCAGAATAAGAGACAGTTACATCCATGTCTCATCACTGGCGCACCTCAGCGAGATGTTTACACTCTCCTCTCATCTCACTCTAAATTGCACTTGGAAAAACAGCAATGTGTTTGACGCCAGGCTGACTAAAATGAAAGCATGAGCCGAGGCTGAAGATTAAGTCTTTAAAATGAAATACTGGTAGGTGGCAGGAGACGGGCTGTAATTTACCTCCGAGAGAAGCTGTTGGCCGTTCTTCAGCCACGTGTAGGAGGGTTTTGGCTTCCCATTGGCCCGGCACTCCCAGTACAGTCTCTCCTCTATGGCCAGGGCTGTGTCCTTCACGGCCTGGATCCACTGAGGCTTGGCTGAGGGAATAGAAAATAGACTCCGGTGAAATATCTGACGAGAGGCAAGACGACAGTTTCTGAAGGAGCAGCGTGATTTATCATTAAATATGCTGCATCCAAAATAGTTCAAAGGAAAAGCTTGGGCAGATTGACAGCTCAAATAAGTGGAAATCATAAAAACGTTTGGAGAATGGGTTTGTCTTTAAAGGGAATAGAGAAGAGAAGAGTGAATGTGGGCTATCACTCAGTTTCATCACTTAAATGTGGCAGCAGCCTGTGGCAACTCAAGATTAACACCGAACACTGCGAAGCAGGAAGCGCTCATCATGGCTGAAGTGCACTGACACTCACCCCAACCTGTCACCTTGATTCTGCGTATAATAAACATCACCCACCGTCTGCTTCCCATCCGGCACAGCTCATCCTGCTTCTTACCGCGCACATATTTACAGCTTTTCAGGGAATTTTCATGGGTTGTGCCGTTGCCCATAATAAGCACGGCTCACTTCGCAGCCACTGTACATACTGTCAGCTCCAATTTCACAGGTGTCATTTTCCCTCTCTCACCAAAATTCACAGCTGAAGTACGCCAAGAACCAAGAAATGTAATAACTATGGTAAAATTAAAATTAGCGGCCCTCATCATCCAAGGAGAAAGCTAAGACTTCTTCCAGCTGTGTGTATAACAATGAGCTGCTAAAATTATTATGATTATAATGTCACGAACAGCAATTCTAAACCACTTATAGCCCCTGTTGGGGTCACATAAAAAGTACATTCAAGGTCCAGTCTGTAGGATTTACGGGGGAAAGAATAGGATATGATTCATAATGTTTTCATTACTGCTTAATAGTGCTGTCAATCAAGTTACGCTGTAACCATGTTGTTAACTGTGTAGTCAACCCTGTGCTAATGTAGCGTTAGGTGAACTACCTAGCTATATCAATCACAACCCACCTCCACGACACAAGCGCTACTATGTCAGAGAAACACACTATATGGACTAAAGCGCGGCTTGAGTCCGAGAAAGCTGTGACCGAGCCTGACCTGAACTCGACAGACGTCCAATTTTTTGCACATGCACATTGTAGATGAAAAGGCATCATACTAAGCACATAGATAAAAACCATTTATTTTACATCTATGGAGAGAACTTGAAAGCACAATTTTAATGCTATATTTTTACTAAACGAATTTGAAAGCACCATGAACCCCAAACGTCATTTAAAATTTTTGTCCAAAACGGTCTCCACTGTTCTAATATAGCCACAGGGCCCGAGGCAGACTCACTAACGTTAACCAACACCTTATTATTTTACAATCAGGATTGTTGTTTGTAATGTCTAAGCACGCCAAGCAAACGTCGAGGTACCGTAGAAGGCCAGACGACCGGTGGCTGTGTTCTTGCCCATCCTGTTCTCAGCCACACACTCGTATCCTCCTGTATCGTCCTGCTGGAAGCTGGGGATCTCCAGCACGGCGTTCGAGTACTTCATTTTGACTTTGCTGGGGAAGGGGACGCCGTTAGCCCTCTTCCAGGTGATTTCAGGCACAGGGCTGGAAGAGACACAGTCAGGAAAGCTCAGCGGGAAATCATGATTCACTTTCCTTTGAACTTATAAGATCGCTGCTAAGGTGGCAGGAGTCTGTAATAATCCTGCAATAAAGTGTCTGATTGAGCTTAAAGCCTGTATTTCTTTTTCTTGAATGGTTTAAAGTCAATCCTGCAACAACATAAAAAGCTGTCTCACATGGTTCTCAGCCCAATCATTGCTTGGCGCTGAACTCTGAGAAATATAATTGCAACAGTAAGTTTACTATATAGAAATCCACAGGCTCCTCGCCCGGAATGAAGGACAGCAGAAGATTGAAAACATGCTTCAAGGAATCCAGCTTACTTCCCAAGGGCGAAACATTCCAGCGTAACTGTTGATCCTTTTGCGGCGGGCACATTGTCTGGGAAATTAACTTCTATTTTCGGCTCGTATTCACCCATCACTCCTATGAAGAGCAAGCACAAGAACTTGCTCAGTCCTCCATTATTCATGACTTACAAGCAATATGGCTCGCATTATGGACCAAACAATTGCAGTGTAAAACTAACAGAGGAGAAATAAAAGACACATGAGCAAACATTCTCTCGCGGGGAAACTCAAAGTAGTACGTCACTTAAGTGTGCAGTGGCCACATTGGAGAGGAAAAACTCTTGCAAGGAATAATTTAAACCTGCTCTTAGCGGAGTGGTAGATCTAAAATCTTGTGTTTTCAGCTCATCTAGCGGTTTATCTATTATATCTCAGAGCCTGAGTGGGCGGCTCCCAACCTCTCGCGTTTTTTATTGTTACTATCAGTATTCAGAGAAGACAGCCGAGGCCCGGATCAGAAAGTGATGCGACGGGATTTAAATTTATGCAGCTACATGTACAGTACACTGAGTGGAAACTAACTGGTTGAGCCACCAGAACACTCAATGTAATGGTCCAGTGACGTACGGCTTATGTTTAATTCATTCCCAAGGCAATCTTTATTCACTCTTTCCATGAAAGCATAACAGAGAACAGAACAACAGAGCGCTGAGGGCCGGCCTGAGAATTCATGTGAAAGCACAGGGAAAGCTTTTAAAGTGAATGCGAATTATAAGAAAAGCTAAGTCAGCAGAGACGAGATTTGGGCGCTTTGTTTGCTGGCCTACATTGAGGAGCAACTATTTACTTACAGGCATTAGCACCGAGGGACTCAACCACGGCGAGGCACGACAGGACAAAGGGCTCTCATGCTTAGTATGATGATTAAAGCCACCTTGAAAGGGAAGGTCCTCAACATTAAATGCACACTTGTCACATCCCGGCCTTAAGCGGCTGTCTTACCGTCGGTCCTGAGGATCAGAGACGTGGGCGAGCTGTGCACTTTGCCCTTTGTGATGCTGTTCATCACTACACAAGTGTAGTTACCCACGTCGGAGGGCTCCACCTTGGCAATGTAGAGGTTTCCCGTCTGCTGGGAGACGAAACGTCGATTGTCTTGTTGAACAAAGTACGGGTACTCGTTGAAGACCCATGCATAAGTTAGGTCTGTAAGACAAAACAAGGGTGCAGATCATGGACACCAAATGATGAGACATTAAATGGAATTAAAGGGGCACTATGTAGTTTTGGAGAAGATATTCAAACTCAGAATTTTAATATTTACAGTATTAATGATCTCTATATATTAATGTCCTCAGAGGAAAATCAGGTCCCCAGAACACTGTTTGAAGCTGGAAAGGTGGCAGGGTCCGCCACATATTAACAAAGTAGATCAATATGAAATTGTGTTGTCCTTTAAGTTCAGTTTGTTTATTCAGTTCATTCAGTCACGAAAACAAAAAAAGAGTTTGTTTATTGAGTTTGTTTAGGGATAAAAAATAAAAAATATCAGTCAATGAAGATCTTTTCTCTTCTGATTAAAATGTATTCCCCAAAACTACACAGCGCACCTTTAAGAGTCTTAAATGTGATTATAAAAAGGCCAATCAATGGTGACAGGATTAGACTTTAATCTTTTAACTTTACACAATTGCAGTGTTGGAGAGAGAGAGAGAGAGAGAGAGAGAGAGAGAGAGAGAAAGAGAGCGAGAGAGTCGTTTACCTCCTGAGGAAGTGGGCGTCCCGCAGAGTAACACCACTCCTTGGCCCTCTCTGACTGACACCGCGCTTCTGGTGTGGACTTTGAAATGATCTAAGTCTGTGCCAAAAAAAAAAAAAAATACAATGAGAAGAAAGATCACCGCAGGATCTCCCGTATCAGAGAGAAACACTGCTGAGTAAAAGCTCTCAGCAAGACACAAGGCTATAAGGAAATTGTCATGAGGACAGCATTTCTGCAACGCCAGAGAGGGAGAGAGATTTATGAGGGGTTTTGTAAAAAGATCAAAATACAGTGCAGACATTTGAGCCCGGGCCCTAAATTAGACATTAGATTTAACTTTTATGACACGGGACTAGCCTAGTGTGAACAGTTTATGAGTGAAGTTTCTGGGTTTCTCCCTTATTCATCAAAGCTCTCCCAGCATCCTCCTGTTTTGTTATTTTTCGATCATCACCATACATGGATGAATAGATTTCGTACGTTTGTCTGACGTCATCCAAGTTGCCAGATCGTCTTTGAAACACAATCCACACACACTGCGTACAAATTAAGCCCATCTGTCCCCGCAACCTGGCAACTCAGGTTTATGGGAAAGCTAATTTGACATTTTCTGTTGTCAAAATGTCAGGGCTGGATGGCGTTCCACCTAACAAACATAAACACTACCTGCCACCCGCTCATGAAAAAAACGTTGTTAATAAAAGCAAATAAAATCAAAGGAAAGCAATTTTAAAATGATTTAGAAGACCAGACTGAGTTTGCGGCCCTGATCTCCTCAGGCAGGTCATTCCACAGTCTTTGTGTAGTTATACAGACCTTGGAACAACGAGGAACACTTTCGAGAATCTCACACAGCAAGAAGGGACATAGGGAAATAAAAAATCTGACTTTGAGCTAGGCCTCTCAGGGTTTTGTAAGTGTAAGAAAGCCAGGATCGGTGTAATGTGGTCATGTTTCCTAGCATGAGTCAGAAATTCTGGCAGCAGAGTTTTGGATGAGCTGGAGGTGGGAGATGGATCTTTTGCTGATGCCAGAGAGGAGAGAGGAGTCTAACGACTGGTTACGTAGGCATGGATAACAGTTTCCAGATGTTTGTTAGTGAGAAATGGTCCAAACCTGCAGATATTTCTGAGGTGGTGAAAGCCAGATTGAAACACTGATTTACCATGTTTATCTGAGCTGAAGTTTAATTAAAAAAACACTGAGATTTCTGCAAAGCTCGGTTATAAAATGAGAACCAAGGCTGTTAGAAATGCGGGTTTTTGCAGAATTCTGTCCAGTAATTATCATCTCCTTCTTCCATATCTGTTAATGTTGGCAGGTATGCATGAGAACTGCATAATGGGACAGGCTGCAGCTCAAAACACAACAAAAACAAGTTGAAAACATTAAAAAAAAAACACAGGCGTATGTAGACTGTTACTACCAACGTGGGGTCAGAATAATTTGACATGTAGTTAATTACTGAATGCAAGTTACATGTCAATTTTTGTAATATATGTTCTCCATTGGATGACAAAACATTTAGTCTCACATGAATACTTCTGGATTACTTCAAAATCAAATACTGATCATCAAGTCATTTAAAGTGCAATCCAATATTGTACCTTATTTGCTTTTTGTACAATCTGGCGACCCCCATAGTTTCTGAGTGCAACACCGCTGTCGTTGAGACAAATCCCAGGTCTGTTACAATTAGTCAGACGTAATGCAGGTGCTAACTACAAACAAAACTAATTACATCACTACAATATCATGTGTTGAAAACGTGTATGTTGAAGTAAACATGTATCTGACGCTGTGATCCTACCCTCACACTGAAGTTAGTGCAGAAACAAGTGATGGGGGGCGGAGTGGCTGAGACAGAGACACCGTCCACAAACCATCCTATTTCATGACACTGTACCATCAACAAGATTCTGAAGCTGTTATTTTGAGGTGAAAATGTTCCATGCTGCTGTTTTAAACATCTCAAACCATTTTCAATGCATTCTCCATATTCAGTATTTACAGCTGGTTAAATAAAAACATGTGTACTGTGTCCATTCTTTTACATGTGGGATGGTGTGCCGAAACAATTGTCATATATCAAAGTTGTAATCGAAACTGTAATCAAGTAATTCTTTATATGTAGATATTATCTAATTACATTTTTACAAATCAGATCATTTTAGATACTTATTTTTTGTAATTTGTCTGTGTAGACCTGCTAACACGTTTACATGGTTATTACATATGTTTTCCAGTGCTGCTTTATTTTGAAAGGGTCTTACCCTGGATCACAAAAAACAAACACGTATTTTCCCACTTACCCTCTGTAGCGTCTAGCCGTGCATGTATTTCTTCTCTGTGTAATCTACAGACTTCACTGCGGTTCTCAACTGGGATTTTTTTTCATTTGAAGGTGAAAATTGTTAAAACTCTTATCAGAGAGGTGTGTAGATTATCCAGTGTTACCAGCACATTAATTCTGCCAAGGCTCATTGTTGTTGAGTTATTATTAAATGTGATTATTCAATTTTCTCAGCCGTGCATATCTTAAAAGCTTTGTCGAATAGAACCAAAAATATCCACACTGGCCAGACACCATGGAGGGAAGGTGTGAAAAGATGTTTTGTTGTGATCATGAATAGAACCCTTAATGAACAGTGGATAAACAGTACGTAGTCGTTTCTTTATTCATCTGAGGTGTTTGCTCACCGCAGATATGTGATGTGAAAGAAATTAGAGTTTATATTCAGCCCAGCCTATTATTTTGTGGCAATGCAGACGTAATAAAAAGCAACGTTTGCACTGTTTCTCCTATTCATTTGCATTACTTTGTGTTTTATAACAGAACCAGCATTTTACGCTCCTTTCAGCGTAAAGGGTGGTTTCTTCAGCCTTCAGTCCTTCTTAAGAAACTCTCCCGACAGACAAAACAAACAGTGAGGCAGTCGTTCTTACTTTGCATGTACGAGCACAAGTAAAGAACAGTCGTCACACTTAGACTGCACCCGTTTCGCATCAACATCACACACTCAACACTGCAGCACTGATAAATATTGCAAATATGGCCCCTCGGTTTGCTGTGCGTCTGCATTATTTGCTAAGTGCAGTTACACTTCAGTTTCCTTAGTGAAAAAAAGTGACAAACTGAAACTTACAGGCAAACTGCAGACTCGCTCTCCTGCTGAGGATGGCTCCTACAGTGTTGTACGCCATACACTGGTACATCCCTACATCCTGGTAGCGGTCCAGACTGCTTATAATGAGGTTGCCCCCGGACAGACGCCGCCGGCGATCCAGGCCCAGATTTATGAGAGTCCCATTCAATGACCATCTGTGAGGGCAAAGACACCATCAGTCCCTGGCAAAACACACTGTCCATTTCGTTCTACCAACCAAGGTGGTCCGACAGGAGGGGAGCGGAGAACACAACTCACTGTAGTAACTCACTCCAAGTAAGAATAATTTACTGTAAATCTGCTGGTGTGGAGGAATTTATGGGCTTGAAGCATGAACAGCATGAACCCGTACGGTTGTGAGTTTTGCCATTAATTCTTTTCCTGCAGTGACTCAACGTTCCTGACAAAGGAGTATTTTTTCTGAACGGGGCACCATGTCATTTTGGAAAACAAAATTCAGAAACTCAGAATGGTAATATTCACAGTAAGGATAAGGTAATTATACAAATTCAAAAATATTTATTTTGTTCCAAAACTGAATAAAATAAGCCTTCCACAGAGGAAAATAAGGTCCCCAAAACAACAACACAGTATGAAATTGCGTTTGAATATTCAGTTTCTTCAGCCATGAAAATGATGACAGTCTGATTATTCAGTTTGTTTAAGCATGAAAATCAATCAGTGAATATGTTTCTCTTCTGTTGTGCTTCCCAAAAACTACGCAGTGCACCTTTAAGCCATAAAGCCTGTGTAAAGAATGTTGTGTGCACATCTCTCAAAAGTAAATATGCTGAGAAGCATTTGAACGGCCACATTTTTGTTTTCCTTTACAGTCTTAAATTCTTCTGAAGTGACATTTTTATGAACGGCAAGTTATTGATAATTTCATGCCTCGTGGTACCTATCGTATTCTGCACAGCTCATGATTGCTGTTCTGCGCCTGTGATCTAATAATGCGTAATGCTGCGATATCCAACGCGTCTAAGCCGTTTGTTCAACTTAAACCTTAGCGTGTTATTGGTCATGCGTTTCATGCAAATGTCTTATTTATATTGCATGTTTCTCTTTTTGTTCTATTTGTCTTTATTTTGCTCTATCACTTTTTTGCTGCTGCAGCGATCTCCCTTTCTCCCCACCGGGATCATTAAAGTTTAATCAGGGAAGATCATACACAAAGCTGTCCTCCGCTATTTAAGGGAAGCAGAAGATAAGGGTTGTAGAAGCCATCCTAGATATCATCATCAGTCTTAACCATAATCACCTCTTCTCTGCCACATTATATTTACATAATGTGACATTATTCCACCTTTGACTTCTCATTAGGGCAAAACATTAGCACTTGGCACGAGGTAACAGTGGGCTGGTGTAACAAAGGATGCCTTTTACACTCCGTTTCTTCTGCCATTACATCTTTCCCACACTTACCGAGCGTGGAAAAAAAAAAAATACGTTCCACAGCAGGCTCAGATTGTGCTATCAAATAAATGACGCACCTGAAAGAACTCTAAGAAACACAGCATTAATTCATTGATTTAAACGGGTCCCATTCTCCAGCAGGAACAGACTTGCTTTCTTCTCCGCCGCAAAACCCAATCTCTTTTTAAATGCTATTGAAAAGTGGAGCATTGAAGGGTTCAAGGGTAGAGCACTCTATAAGAATGTTCTGTCGTTCTTCTAAAAGCAGAGACGTTTTTTTTCCCTTCAGCCACATTTTTCTATTTTGCTTTCCTTAAGAGGAAATGAAAGCCATGGAGGCCATGACGGGTAACTTTGCACACGCTTTCAAGTCTGCTTTCAATGATTTCTTTAAAAATATATACAAACCATTGGATGTTGGTGAGTGCTTGCATTCTAGACACTTATAATTGGTAGCTGTGTTTTTGTATGAGACGAACCCTATTACTTATTGAAGGTCCCATATTCCCACATCATAACTTTTATTTTGGGGTCTCTAAAAACACACTATCTTTCTCATACTGTCCATTGCTGCAGCACCTCAATTCCTCCTCTGTCTCAAATGCTACAATTTAGCTCCTGTCTCTATATGAACCCCTCCCAAAAGCCCAGTCACCTCTGATTGGTCAACTCTCACAAGCCTGAGTAAGCACCACCCACTCTGTTTCCAAATCTGCTTAGGAGGAATTTTTGGAACCACTGACGTGCTGGGGGCGTGGCTGAAGATTGTGCTTGTATCGTTGTGATGTCACAACGTTACAGAGGTCCTGACAGTTCTATTGAAGATTTTCAGATTTCTTTGAATATGGGCCTTTTTGCATTTCTCCTCGGACGGAGCATTTTGAGACTTCTGACACAGCATCAATATGTCACCTAGACCTGCTTTAATCCGAAAGAAGACATGGAAATGTCAGTTTCTACAATATGAGACCTTTAAGGCAGCGAGGTTTGAGAAGGGTTGGATCAGCTGTGATTCATGCCCGCGTTTGGTGCTTGTGTTCTGTCCTGAGTCACTATTTCACCTCTTTTTGACCTGCTCTAAAGTGCATCTGCTGTTCAGTGGAGCCCCGAACATCGGGCAGGTGATTGAACAGCAACTCCGAAAACCGAATTACTCTGCTTGAGACTAATTTTGTGAACACATGTCGTCGGACCATCTGACCGCAGAGAAACTTGTGTATTCCAGATGATCCTGCCGGGCTTCAAACCTCACGTTGGTTAAAGGTGAGGCAAGTCGCCCTCTGTTCAGATGTTTTCAAACCGCCACTCTTTTATGACCCGCTACGCAGGGAGATGCTTTTCTATATAAGATGTGGCTTTTTTCTGTGCCACTGCAGTGTGAATACTATGAGGGTCTTATCTCTTTGTGAGTGACAGGGCTGGCAGAGGAAAAGGGGAAGAAGGGGGAGACAGCAGTGTGAGCCCATTTACACTTCAAGAGAGGAGCCAGAGAGGTGCTGAGGGCATGCAGAGCCTAGCACAGCCGGCTCGAGAAGACACCACGTTAAACATGCTCATCTCACCTTTAATCAGTGCATGGAAATACCTGGTCTAAGGCGAGGGCTGAGGAAATAATAGTGATTATCATTCAGCTCGTCTCTGCTTTCCAACACCAAAGACATTTGCAATCAATGCCTGTTGGTGCCAACTGGTGTCTAGAAAGCGGCATCGGTCTCACAGCGCTTCGTTATATAACAAGAGGTTTAAGACGCATTACGATGCTACACGTGTGTTGCTAAGATAATATCTGGCGAGACAAGAGGCAGATTGGCAGCGCGTTCGTCAATAAGAATTAGTAAAGCCATATTGACGCCACCGCTAAGAGCGTCTTTATGTGTTTCAGTCTGATTTGGAGAAAATTGAACGAGGAGCAAGCACCAGTGATAAATGATTGAAATGGGCGAGACTGACTAATTTGAGGAATGTCTACTTAGATGTTTGGGTTGTAGAATATTTTCACCGAAAGAAGATCCAGATTTCTTTTTAAAAAGCTGGTAGTTCTAAACAGATTTTTAATCTGTTTTTATGTCCTTATGCTCCCAAATATTATGTTTGCCTCTAGTAACTAGCATTAACCACAGTCCTCTTGTGACACTGACAGCTAAGAAATGCTGTCAGGAATAAGAGTGAAGATGAGACGAGGGAGAAAGTGCACAGTAGCTGTCTCACAGAAAAGAAATAAATGGACTAAATTATATTTTTATAGTCAAGTTTGCAGACAGATTTTTGGGATTAATCATTTATAAATCAGATTTTCACTTTTTTAATGGTCAATGTTGAAGTAAGTTGACAGAATCTTTTTTGGAAACTTCAAATGTTGAGCACCGTCTTTATCTAAACGCTCACACACACCTCAGCCCGACTCCTACCTGTACTGAGGAGCTGGTATTCCCTTGGCGTCGCAGGTCAGGGTCGCTTCTTCTTCTATGGAGTCGACAGGAATGAACAAGTCACCTGGCTCCATCCTCCATCTTGGACCATGGTATGATCCACTGTCCAGACAATCTGTCGGAGAAACAGAAACAGCCTGAGCACAGAAATCACACAAAAAAAAGAAAAAGTGCCATTCTGCGTCTGGCGTCCATAAATCCCTGCTCTCTGGGATGAAATGGGATATTCGGGTCTAACAGGAAGGCTCTTTGAAAGTGGAAGGTTGGACATTACTAAACATGGGAAATGACTCAATATATTCCATATAATCTTGAGGTGTTGCAAAGTGCACATTTCCACAGAACAAATGAGGGGAATAAAACGAACACCTGATAGTCTGTCACTGTGCCATGATTATGTCCTGACACTTGGTAGGAAGTGTTACAAATGCTGCCCTTCCAGCAATTAAATATTATAGAAAAGGTGGGTAACACTTTCTATGAAGCCCATGTCTATAACGCATCATGAACATACTTATAATGCATTATAACAGCCTATAGTGCCGTATGAGCATAGTTAAAAGCACTCATGAATGTTTATAACAATTTATAACAATAATAATAACTTGTTAATACACTGATGTCTGTAATGCTTTATAGATTTTAATGACATTGTATGTATCTATTGGAAAAAATCATTTTGTTACTTAATTCATTACTTAAAGCACCTATTGGCCACTTTAAGCAACTTATGACATTATAATGCATTATAATCATGATTATAATGTGCTGTAAAATGATTATAATGTATTCCAGCTTTGAGAATTGTATTCCCCTATGGTCCTTGCAAAATAGTGATCGAGCAGCCATCAGGAAGCATTGATACTTGGCCTTGTAAGTCATTAGAAAATGCTTTATACTCTATTATGATTATCGTTATAAAAGATTCTGAATATTTATGATCGCTTATAACTATAGGCACACAATAACACATTATAAGTACATAATATAAGTACATATATATCTGTAACGCAGTACAGACATATTCATCAGTGCTTTTAATCACTATTACACGGCACTATAGGTTTATTATAACACATTGAAAGCATGTATATTATATTAATTGTATCCTAACTGTATATAATTATATTATATATATAAGTATAAAACACTATAGTGGATCATAGATGTCGGCTTCATAATAAGTTATGATTATTGTTCTCAGGCATTATGAATATCCATTAGTGCTAATAACTATGATTATACAGCACTATAGGCACATTATAACACTGAAAGTATGTTCATAATGTGTTGTGATGTTTTCTAGAAATGGGCTTTATAGAAAGTGTTTTTGAAAATGTTGATTTTTTAAAATATTTTATTGGCAAATTGTTGTACATAAAAAGAAATCTAATTTGTTTTGAGTTGAGAGGAGCAATCCCTGCTCTCTGTTCTGAGCGTAAACACTATGATGAAAAGGTTACAGAGGGGATCATCTTTGCTTTGTGCTTTGTGCCGCTTACATCTTCTAAATGCACAACGAAAAGTATGAAAGACAAGGTAACAGCATCAAATATCTCTTCATCAGGCCACTATCACAGAGTGGTGATGAGAAAGATTGAGAGTATTGTGTCTGTGTCATGAATGAAAGTCAATACGGAGGAGCGTTCCTTCAAACCCGGGTCCACCCCATCATCTCTGACACTGACATGATTTTCAGCTCTTCAGCTATCATCCCGCAACTGTAAATGTCCAAACGTGAAAGAATCATTACTCATATGAAAAGGTGGTTTACCTGCCAGACAGTGGATGATTGATAACAGTAGAAGCTGTTTCCATGGCAACGTCATCTTTGGCAGCCAAGGGCAAATGAGACTTTCATCCAATAAGCTTTGAAATGGCACTGGTGTTCTCCGTGAGAGGGGAGCTTGACCTGTTGGAACAAGAATTTAGTTGTAAAAACTCCACATTTCTTTATCCTGCTTTCAACGCTGTGCCTTCGAATGATCTGTCAGGAGAAGACAAGCCAAGTGTCAAATGTAAAAGTATGATTAGGATAAAATTGGATGTGGAATTTGGTGCGGGATGTGTCACATTTCTTCTGTCCGCTCTCACATTTGTAATCAGTGAAGATTCAGGCGGTGTCACTTTGTGCCCCGTTGTTTGGCCGACTTGTACCCGGAGATGTCTGAGGGTGATACCAGAGGCATATGGGAGGAAGCCCGTGCCAATCTATTAGGGGAGCGACCAACGCCTAAGCTCATCCTTCACTTGGACGGATTCACTCTGGCTGCCTGAGGAGACTTGGACCTGGGAATTGGGTGCCATCCAATCAATTAGATTCACCCACAGCAGCATGTGTCTCCCCACATGCTGGGGTGAATCAAGACAGCCTGATGAGGAAGCCATTCCACCCAGGTCCATAATCAAGGGCAAGTGTCTGTCTGCTTGAAGCATGTGTTGCAAATTGCAGCGCACCCACTTCTTGCAGGGGGGAGACTGAGCGAGTAATGATGCAATTATGAAATGTCAAACATACACACAACGGAGAACCCGGCAATAACGCAGCAGTTAAGAGCGCAGTCACACATACGTGCGAGTGTTCCGAGTACATGCAGAACATTCGCATGAACAGGCGGGTCCGCTGCGCACACGGAAACACAAATCTCTCCTAGAGGTGTTCAAGATATAGCAAGGGCAGAGACAGATAATAACGCCAATCTGCTAAATGTCACACAACCCACACACACCTACACACCAAACTCACGTTCTCACTGTGTACAACACATTTAACAGCCTTCCTACACACACACACACACACACACACACACACAGGCACGCACACACTCGCTTTCCATTTAGAAGACATAAGCCGTGATGTGCGGCTCATTTGTGGCCTAATCCCGGGGCGAGCCTGGTTCAGAACGCTACTTATGGAGGGTCTAATTGTTTGTCAGCTGCCTGGATGTCAAATCAGACACGTGGGGTCTCAGCCAGGATTTTCTTCCCTACCTTTCATGTTCGCTCTGGCCTTTTTCTTCACCCAAAGTCTGAAAATTGGATTGGTACGCTTCCTCTCGAGAAGAGTCCTGCATGCCATGCCTCAGTGATAGGCCCACAGTGCGCAAACTGCTGGCACCTCAGGACCGAGGATTGGCGTGTGCGTGGAAGGTACAGTGGGTATTACACTACTGTCGACTTTGCACGTTCTGGTTTGCATCCGTAATGGGTTTTTTTTTTTTGTCGGGGATGGCACTGTCTTACAGCTGACGCAACGTGCTCCGTTTTGTTTTCACGCGGCTCTAATAAATCATTCACAAATGCAAAACACTGAGTTACAGAATCCTGTCAGCGATATCACACTGGGTGACTCACATGTACCTACAGTAAAAGGCTATTCGCACACGCAGGGGGACACACGGAGGCGAGCACAAGCATGTTGCCACCCACACACACACACACACACACACACACACAGACACACACAGTTGCACGCACCTTCTCAGCTTGCACTCATGGATAATGGTGCTAACGATGGCGGTGATAAAAGGTGGCGAGAAAGCTTTGCGGGGTGAATCACTCTCAATCAAGGAGGGAGCCTTCCTGTAACAACACACCACTGGGTTAACTGACATGAAAAAATAATGTATAATCACGATATCCGCCACCTCCATCACACTCCGCCTGCATCCAAGTAACACGCTGGTTGAACAAATAGCCCAGCTGGCAGAGTGGGAGTGTACTTACTTTGAAGGCCTGAGCTGCATTCATCACACATATTCCAGCTGACACTGTGGCATATACCAGTATGCAATTACCTTTTGAATGTTGCAGGGTACAAATCCTGTGTGTATGTGTGTTTGTGTGTGTGTACCTTAGCACTTGCTCTATCTCAAGAGTAATAACGCCAGCCATTGCTTTGACACTTCTCAAGGTTTGCAGTTTCTTTCTTTCTTTTTTTTTTTTTCTAAAAAAAAAACCTCTTGGAGGATGGGCACCTTGAGCACACTTGAACGCATTCACTCAAGGCTGATTTTAGCCCCTTCAAACTGTGTTGCTCTCGGCCCATGGCGACACAGAGGGGGGGGTGGTGAGATGGAAGTGAAGCCAGGCTGCCTGCAGTGTGGCACCACACCAGGTAAATACAACCACCATGTGAGTGATGCAACAGCATCTCCACGGCAGTTTGACAAAGAAAAGGCATGGCTGAGCTACAACTCCTTCTTGAGAGAGAAATCATAAGAATAAAAGTGTTTAGTGGGAACGCTGATCCAGAACCAGCTGAGTGTGGAGGAATTGGGGAGGGCACGTCACGCCACTCCAGGATAAAAGAATCATTATGAGATACATGGCTTCAGAAATTGATGGGCCAATTCGGGGATAGTGGGGCAGGACAGGCCGACGTCTGAGCCCTGTTTGAGTGGATAAATATTTCAGCATGTAAATACCACTGTGTCAATAATTTAGATTTCTGTATTTGTGCACGTTCCCAATCGCGCGTGTGCCATGTATTGTGTTTGTGTGTGTGTGTGTGTGTCTCACCTCTTATCTTGAGATGTCTTGAGAGCAGCAGGAACCAAATTCAGCCCTCGCGGATAAAGCGACAGATTGATCCTCCATGGAAACCTTGTTTTTTTTTTTTTTGGGAGGGGGGGTGATCTCGGTCACAATCGCAAGGTCGTTCACACAGGTGAAAAAAAAGGAGAACCGGTGGTCAGTCAGTCAGAGGAGAAGGGCTGAACGCAGGAGGCATCAACACACGCGTCTCATATCGCTGCTCTCCTCCTGCTCCTCCACTCCCCACCAAAAAAAAAGCGCACACACATACACACACGCACGCACACACTCTCTCCCTCTCTCTCTCTCACACACACACACGCACGCACACAACACCCACGTTGTTTGCGGTGCCGAATCACATCTGAAGCAGCCCCAGCTAAAGAGGCTTCACTCTCGCCTGTGTTTACGCTCTCGAATCCAGCACGCGCAGGTCCGAAAATTGGGGCTCGCGGAGGGAAATCTTGCGGAGATGATTTGTTATGCGCATCAAGTCAGCTCCCGCCCCCCCCCGAGGAAGAAGACGAAGAAGAAGAAGAAGGAGGAAAAGAAGAAGAGGAGGAGGAAGAAGAAGGAGGGGAAGTGGGCTGCACGGCGGCGAGGATGCGACGGAGCAGCCGGAGCAAGAGGCAGCAGCAGCAGCAGCAGCAGCGCCGGGATGGGAAGGTGCGGGAGGGAAGGAAGGAGGGAGGGAGGGAGGGAGGGAAGACGCACCTGGAGGAGAACCGCGCCCCCCTGCGTCAGACCGCAGTACTGCAACCGAACTGTGCGGCTCCTCGGTTCAAGATCAGTGGAGCACGGGGTCATTATGTGGTTTAGTCCGAGGGCATCTTCTCCCCAGGTTCAGAAAACGGAAGTCACACACAGAAGATTATGTCTGCAGATGTCTGCGGTGAGATCCTCCTGGTCCACGTGCAGCCTATCAAGAACCCTCATCAATAACCCCCACTGGCTCCCACACCCTCCCCACGGTATGGAGGACCAGACCTGCCAAAATCCCCAAATAAATCAAATACATAAATGAATAAATACATGTGCTATGCATCAAAAATAAAATATTAATATAAACTTAATACTGTGGACTCTTACAGCTGGTTCATTTAAATGACAGTCATACTGCATGGTAACACCTAAATAGTTAATTTATGGTTAATCAGACAATTAAATGCTTTATACACAATTTATTTATCAATTGTAAATGTTTATAAACATAATTTCCAAGATATAATTAAAATGATCTGTAAAGATGAACTACATAGTATTTGTTAACCACTCACAGGTTTTATAAACAGCAGACTTTTTGATGGAATCAGGAGAAAGCTCAGGTGTAATGGCTGTTATAAATTTATATATATTTATATACATCTGTAATTTATTAATTAATTGACATATAATTTAATATATTTATTTATAATTATTTAGTTAGTATGTGCCTTTCCTGTCAAATTATTTTATGTAAATCATATAGTACACCCTGAAGGGATCTAAATATATGTTCACTATAATTCCTTATTTGTGAACCCCCCTGGGACCAAAATATGTGACACTGCTAAATGCTGTGGATTAAGGCCCAATACCAAAACACCATTAAGTCCTACCTTTCCATTTTGGGCGTTCGGAGCCTAGGGGTAGAGCGTCTCAATTCTTGATGAGGTAGAGGGCTAGCGAGGATTGTCAGGGCTACATGCCCTCCCAACGCAGGCTTTTTAGAGGCACACCTCAAACGAAGGGTCATGAGAACTCTCTGTTGTTTTCGATGTATTTTGGTCCTGTTCTTTATAACAAGCAAAACACAATAATCACTGTTTTGCAGAGGTCTTGGAAGTTAACTGACTTGCTAGATAACCATTGTAATTACCAATTTGTGCATGACAGAAGGAATTGTGAGCGTCCATGCTTTTCTATTTTGATCAGATGCATGGCAAATGGCATTGTTATAATACCCAGACTGCCACAATAATAAGAGAAACCACCACAGCTGAAGAGGGTATACTAGAAATGGCCAGTCGTGTTGGTTTACATAAATGCCACGACTACTGATGACATATGAGGGCCTTGAAGGGTTGTCCCAAAAATTGGAAATTAGATTGAGTGTTTGGTGTAGTGCTCTGCCTTATTCTCAGCAATCGTAAATCAAACAAAAGACAGGTCCATTTGCAACCCCTAATAACACCTATTTCATTATTTTTTGTGTTAAGCATCTACTTTTTAGTAAGTTTCACTTGGCTATTCTGGACAGTTTTAAAGCAGCTCTATGTTATCTCTGACCACTAGGGGGAATACGGTCCCCAAAACGTATTAATGGGTCTTGGTCGCTTTGGTTTTGCTTTCTTCACCGCTCACTTGTTTCCTTCACCAAGCCTTCATTTCTCACCAGACAGCAGCATGAAATCAGCCTGTGTGAGGTTACGAGCTAGGAGTGGCTGCCAGCTACAATATGTGGGGCCACTGAGAGCCATTTGGACTCAAGTATACACGTACCAGAAAACCAATATAATGAGCTGCAAGTGGCTGAAAACACAGAGCTGCAGAGTGGGGTGTTGAAATTACTCAAAAATGTGCGAGTGTGGCTTCTTCTTTGTGTGCAAGTGGGGCACGCACGGGGGCTGAGTGACATCACTCAAACTAGTTGTGATTGGAGGACGCTGAAGTGTTGTGGGTACAACCGAGCCTGTTTTCCACTCGACCACTCGCCGCACAAGAAATGCACCTGGTTGTTGTGGAAATGTAATGGAGCAGCACAGATAATGCGAGTGTGCTAATGATGATAGTGATACTGGTGACATTTCTGCCTTTATAATTGGCCCTCTTCACTGACGTTTTGGCATTTTACAGTAAGGCATGTAGATATATGGTGCATATATTACTTACAGTTACTGCTGTGCATACTCAGTGGGCCACAGAAGTTAACGCAGAACCTCAAACTTTTTTTTGGCGTATGTGCCACATGAGGAGTCCTAATTAAGGTCCGGTATCTTGTTTTATATAACATCTATGAGCAGATCAGTATTGATTGATGGTGCTCATGTGACTTCTGTCTATAGGAGTTTTTGGTAGCTACAATATATAACATCTGTTGGCTTTATTGCTATTAGCTAAGGACTCGAGCAAGTTGAAGTGGAGTCTGTGTTTACAACATCGATGCTTACTTACACACAGTCAGTCAGTCAAGACAGTGTTTCCCAGACGTCGAACGCGCAATACGTAGATGCCGACCACATTATCATCACCATCTTGTTGCTGCTGCATACAGATGCACTACGTGTTTATGTATATTGTACTATAAATAACCGTCCATATGTTCTGTAATTTCTGGTGCATGAAGGAGTTTACAAACTTCCATTTCGTTTCACAACCCTGTGGTGTATAATGATGAATAGATTACCTTGTACCTTGTGTTTCTGTCTCAGTTTGAATGTTGCTGGAAACATTTGGGATATTGTAAGTAAGCTGCACAATTCAACAAAATATATAACATAGCTAGTACTTTTTTAGACATTTGAAAGCAGAATTCCTAGATATAATTTTAAATACTGTTTCTTCTTTTAGGAATTCTAAGACTGCTGCTTCTGTCTGCTCTGTTTACTTCAGCTATCACTCGTCTGTCCATCCTCAAAGAGGGATCCTTCCTCTGGTGCTCTCTCTGAGGTTTCTGTTTTTTTCATCTTTAGTTAAGTTGTTTACTCCCTCTCACCGAATCGAGGGTTCTAAAGGATAAATAGAGGGTGTTGTATGTTGTACAGATTGTAAAGCCCTCTGAGACAAATTGATGTGATTTGGGGCTCTATAAAAGAAAATTTACTTCACTTGACTTGACTAACTGCCTTTGCCAACTGAAAGGAATTGGGCTTGCTGCTCGTACTCAGTTGCAGAAGGCTGACGCTTCACTGTTTTTTGATAAGCATCCGCTGACAGCTTTGCTTCATGGTGAAAGGATGTATTTCCCATGACAAGACTGAAGAAGAAACTGCTTTCACTTCCAACTCTCTTCTTGCCTCTCTGTTTCTTTAATTCACACTCTCTCTCTCTCTTGCACACACACAACGCACACACACACACACACACACACACAGCTGCCCTTCATTACTTTTTTGTCTGTCTGTCTCTTTTTATTCAGACGCAAACACTGGATCCCTCTTCTTTATTACCGCAGTCATGTTACCCTTGTGTACATTCACCACCAGGTCAATATCTGCACTGGGCCTCAGCGAAGCCGAACAGTATTATCGTAGGTCCCGTAGTCCCTCAGTCTACTAGGAACCCCATTAAACCTACATTGATCATCCTCATTTCAGGCCCAGGTTCCTTTAACATGGCCAGGGCATCGTTAATAATGCTCCATACAGCAGCCATTTGACATTTCCTTTAATTATGTCTGTAATTTATTCATGCACTTGATCCTAGGAGCTTGTTGTGAAAAGCTTCCTCCAGGAATATTTTATCCTGCTCCTCTCGAGGCCTGCGGATTAACCATCTTAATAGCAAACCCCTGAAGGTATTACTTCCTTCACATTGTGTGTGTGTCTGCGGATGTGTGTGTGTGTGCGCGCGCACGCATATAATGGCATTGTGCCTTAAATGCGTGTGTTAAGCTGCAAAAAGTCATTAGGTCTTATTTCTCAACCATTCAGTAGACTGAATTCAAATTCTCCTGTATTACTAGCTTGTCTAATTTTGGGCCAGCACAAAGAAAAGTGCAAATGTTTGCAAGATCTGCGCTTATCGCACAATGCAGAGACCCCCATGTTTAACCCAGATTTGCAGACGAAAACATCACCGCTTAATTTGCTCACTCTGCAGGTCGGTGAACAGACAGCGAAACACAGCAATTTCCCTCGGAGTAGCGAGGGGGGAAATCTCGAAATGCACACACTTCAAAATGGGATTTAAAGATGTTAATTATGATGTTTCTTGATCACAGAACGTTGCTCAACTCCTCACTGCACACCTGACAGAAATTCTTCGGGCTGTGTGGAGAAAACTGCGCACATTCGGAGACCGGGGAGTGGAGGCTCCTATGTGGAAAAAGGGAGAAAACACACACAGACACAGACACAGACACACACACACACACGCACATGCACAGGTAGAAATAGTGAGCAATTTGTCACTTGTAAATGGAAAGTAATTTGACAATTTGTCAGGACTGGAGGAAACACGATATAGCCTACTTTACTATTTCATGAAATATTGAACAGCTATTGCTTCAAATATGTAAACTTACATCACTTTCACTTTCCTTGTAATCATTTTTCACAAAACCATAAATCCACCTCCTTTTCTCATAACCCCTTTGCTCTATTGTATAATACATCTGAACATGAAAAACATCTCCCACCTACGTGGTTGTCAATCCAAAAAGGATTTGGGTGTTGTCCGCGGTTCACTTCAATACATCACACAGATGCTCTCACTCTCTCGCTCTCATATTAGCTCAGTCAGATTCCCTGGTTGTTTTCTTTTTATAAAAATGTTTCCGGTAGCCTTAGTTCATTAGCCAGGCTGTGCTCAACAGCCTTTGCATAGAAGAGTAATGGGCCAGCATACCTTTTATTGCATAGTGCAGTTCAATGGCTGTGGAGGTCCATTACTTTAGAGGATCAAGAATTTACTCTCTACGGCTGCTGATAGGGAGGCTTTGCGAGGGGCTAATGAAGGGAAAGATCCACTTTGAGATAAATCCTCCTGTAGGTCAATAAAATGTGCCTGGCTACAGAAAAGACATGTAAATAGAAACCAGCTTGTGCGGTCTGACCTGGGGTGTGTCTAGTAAATCCAGCATAGAGACGCACAATCTGTCTTTGAATCTATTAATTATAGGAAGCATGCGTTGCATATAAGATATCTTGAATCAAACCTCTATTTTCCATGAGCTTGATGAGGACTAGATGTAATAAAATTGTAAGTTCCAACAAATTACGCTTAAAGGGTAAGTCCCCAATTTTCACACATTTAAGTGTGTTTGCAGGTCTTAAGGAGTAATGCTGCATACGTGAAAAAAGTCGAATGAAATCTTTTGTGGCTCCAGAGGAAGCTGCATGTAATCTGATGAATGTATCCCATGATGTCACTCAGTGGTTACTCAATGTAACGTGGGTAATGAAGGCGCCAGGTTTTGAAAAAGGAAGAAGAAAGGCGATGTCTCTGGTTCCGCTGTATCGATTTTTGATAATTTTGTTTTTAAACTATCCACAATGAGTTCAGCAGTGTTACAGGACTGCAATGTTGGACCTGTGGACTGCTTTTCAAAAGCTGGCGCCTACATTACCCACAATGCAAATTAGCCACTGATTGACATCACTGGAGGCAATTTATCAGATTACATACAGCTTCCTCTGAAGCCACAAAAGGTTTTATACAATTTTTTACACATGCGCAGTAGTACTCCCTGAGACCTTTAAAAGTGGCGGTGCTACCCTTTAAGGTGCTGCACATAGCATTTCACTATCTATTCATTTTTACTTAAAGGTGTTATTGATAACATTCAAGCTGTCAAATGTGGCATTCCATCTCCCCCCTTTCATTGCATTCATGTCACAACATTGGTGGTTGTGGGTTCGCGCAGTAGCTAACATTGCTAATGTTACTTAGCCAGCAAATGTTAGCTACTACTAACCTAGCTAGCAAATGTTAACATTGTCAATGCTGGCTGACGTTAACATTGCTAACGCTACCTAGCTAACTTTTTTTTGTTTGTTTTTCTTTCACCAGATGTGGATTTTGACACTGGGTAAGACAAGATCAGGGGGGATTTTCTGTGTAACAGCAGCACAAAGACAGAAAAAGTAAAGATAATAAAGGAACATAAAGATAAGTCTTTGTAAGTATAAAAAATTAAAATAAGAATAGATAAAGTAGATACCGTAAAACAGCAATTAGACCAAAACTTAAATAGCTCTGTTTATGGCACAGAGAATTTTGGTTTAATGCTGAACAGGAAGGACTCCTGGATACATTTCTTGTGACAACAGATGGTGGTGTGCACAAAAGACCGACTCTGTCCATTATCGGCTCTTATCCCTCTCACTCATTTAAACAAACCCATGCAGAGTGATGCCCAGGGGAGCAAACAGTAGCCTTCTCCTTTGCAACAGGAAGGCAACATTTATTGGAAATGTGGTCATAATCTGGATCATAATTTATCAGCACTTACAATACTGGGGCTCTGCTACAGAGGCTGATACTAATTATCTTTAGCACAGTTTTCATTAATTATATCAAGCTTACTCAAGTAATTTACGGTTAACAGTTGATTGCAGTGAAATGGCACACAAAGATAAACGGATTAAAATGCCACACGTGCTGTAAAGTAGCGGCTCGAAATGACATTTACACACAATGGGATGAGAGTTTTGGTGAAGCTCATAATGGTCCGGAGACTGTCAGAGGTGTTCATTCAACTCGATGGTCATTCAGAGGCTGTAGCTTGTAGTGTTATTAAGCAAATGTCCGGTTAAGTGGTTTTTAGTTGGCGTTGGCGAGGGGCTACTTGTGACCGATGGTTCTCTTTGGCTAAAGCAGTTTTCCTATCATCAGCAACTCAGCGGTGACAACTGCTAAAACAAAAAGGCAGCTCTACATGAGTGTGTCATTTCAAAATCAAATACCAAGCAGCAGTGCGTGTGTGTCAACTTTTACTGTAACAGAGACCTGAAAATTGCGGCTTTTAACAACGAGATTTCAAGTCAACATAAGGCAACTTTAGGAGGCATGGAAAGGCCAGAAAGTCTCTTCCTTTTACTCTTTGCAGCCTCGCAGTAATTTGGGGTTTAGTGTCTTACTCAAGGGCTCTTTAGCCGTGTTTGTGGTCTGTAACAACAGCCACCTTGCAGTTGATAGTGTGCAAATTTAATAGCCTGCTCAACCTCACCCAGTGCCAGGAATAAACCCGAGAGAGTTTCTTACAGTAGTTTGTTGATAGTCAGTATCCCTGCCTCTAGGCCAACCTTGAAGTTTTGACAAGATTAAATTGCACTGACATCATCATCTCCCGATGCCTTTACAGCCCTGGTAAAAGGTCCCTAAATCCTAAAGTCGCAGTGCAGACAGAATTAGACTCGCTGCCTGTAGCCTTGCACTGCTGAGCAGAAAACATTGAGAGAGGAGCAGGTGGCAGCACACATTACTGCCCACGTCCTCGTGCCAATCTAAACAGACATTTTCAGTGCCGCTCATCTGGTTATAAATTCTGCCAATGGCAACGCATAAAGTGATAACCGAGTCAAAATTGCTTTAATGCTTTCGCTTCAGTCAGGATGTGCAGGAGGGGAGGTGCTTACTGTGGTAAAGGATGGGCAGAGGAGATTGTTAAAAGAAGCAAGTTGCCGTGTGCTAGGATTTCTTCCCTGCTGTCATATTCAGGGATACCTTGTTTGACAGCATGAAGGAGACGCACAGATTTAAATCACGCTTCTAGACACCTGAAACTGTTTCCATAGAGACCGACCACCCTCATGTACCGTGGGCATACACTCACCTAGACATCAGCAATGTTTAGGTTGAGCGGATGTTCCATTTAGTTAAGGTGGTATAAATATTTTAACTGTAAAACTGTTGAGGGGGATGATACAAAAGTACTTTCAGCTGAATATTCATTACCTATGAATATTTTATCTTTCAATTCACCAGCTCCCCATTGATTCATCTTTAGTGTGTGTGTGTGTGTGTGTGTGTCTGAGAGAGTGTGTGTGGTTTTCAGGGTTAAATTCTGCTGCCTGATATTAGGCTGTCTGACATCTGCAATCAGTAAAGCTACTCAGCCTACAAGGTCAACCTACAATGCAATTTTTCTTGTACAAACAAAAACGACGAAATTAATTCACACAGTCGTTGGTTGGCTGCAGGATCACATTTTCTTCTCCTTAACATTTCTTGTCTGCAGATATGGACACAGAAGAAAAGGATACAACTGTTAATATTTACTTTACTGACTGAAAAGAAATGAATTCAGAAAGCGAATGTATTAATATCTATTATTTCATAGGAATTTATATGCATGGTAATTATTTGAGAATATATATTATACTGTGCATATATCTTTCAAAATAACCTGCATGTCGGTTCAGTGCTCATGTAAATGAAACACAGGGCCCTAGTACCCGTAAAATCCAGTGGTGGAAAGTGTACAGAAAATCTGTACTCAATTACGAGTACAGTTACATTACTGAAATAATACTCAATTACAAGTAAAACTACAGGTATTATGTGAAAACACAAACTTTCTGACATTATGATGTCTGTGTACTCTGTATTGCAGAGATATCTACTGAAGTTAGCATGCTAACCAGTTCTGGTCCAATGCTCTTACTGTATGTTGTGGTGTTAACATCGACACTCCCTCGGCTCTGGTTTGAGACCATTAGCTGTATGGCTAACTGAGCTAACTAGCTAACAGCAGCCATATTTAGCAGCAATTAGCGGCTACACTATCAATGTGCTGCACCCTATTTGAGTATGAATTCGACAGGTGGACAATTCTTATGTACTGCACCTTTAAGTACGAGTGAAATTACAAATTTGAACAAATACTCAAGCACAAGTACCCCAAAAAATGACTTAATTACGGTAAGTTGAGTAGCTGTAATGAGATTCTTCCAGCCGAAAACCACCTATGAGTGAACAAATACATTAACAGCAGAACAGAGTGGAAAATTCTGAAGCTTCACTCAACTTGCCTAAACCAAAGAGTGATGCTTGGCCCTCTGGTGTACCTCCTTAAATGAAATGTTTACCTCCTTCATGAGAAAACAATGCAGTTGGGAATTGTGTTTACTTTCATTTTGAGAGCATTAGAAGCTTATATGTAAGTGAACCCTGCAGTATAATGGAACAAACAATGGGGATGTCACCCGAATCTTCCTCTCCGGAGAGCGCACCCTCCTTCACATAAACAGTGCCGTCATCATGGATGTTCTGCTAGCGTGCAGCCTGGGGCTGCTGGCATTTTGTTTTCACACATTATTCTAAAGTGTTCAATGAAAAGATCTATCTCGGGTGAATGGAATTTAGATACATATAGGTCCAAGGTGCAGACCACAGTATGGATTTTCAATAGTCTCCTCCTAATGAATGTTTTCACTCTTTTCCTGTCAATAATACAACGATCCCCTGTGCTTAGCATACATTAAAATCTACAAGCTTATTAGCTTTTGTAAAAAAAAAAAAAAGCAAAAAATGATCTCAGATCATTTTTAAAGATGTGCTTTAGTTGCAATTAAACGCCAATGACAACATGCTGTACACAAAACGGTCTCATCAGCACAGTCAAGAAAATCAAAACACAATTAACCTCAAACAGCTGGTAACAAGCGACGACTTGGCAGTTCTCAAGTGTTAACTTGCACTTTTTTTGGTGACAAATGATGCAGAAATATTGCAAAAAGGCGACGTTTCCTCATAATGACCAACATGAACAGCAGTAGATCCGCTTGGCTCTCAGATTTTCATGGATGATCATTAGCTGGTTAAGGGTGAACACATCTGTTTCCCAATGCCTTTGCCTAGCTTAGCTTTCAGGATGTCAAAGACATGAATTATTCAAACAGTGTGATTAACACAAAATGCTGACTTACGAGTATACATGAAACAGATAATCTATATTACAAGTGTATGAAGACAAAACTTTGTTGGTGCACAGCCAAGACACTAATGAAACTATAGGATTGTGTTTTTTTGTTATGATTATGTTTCGCTTTCATTTAGTGCTGCACTTATTCAATTACTGCAACCAGAATGATGTGATTTCCCACTCTCGTTGAGATTTATTTTATCTAAAATTGTTATCTTGCATTTACTTGCAATAATCCCTGTGCTTGACAGCAGAATTTCAACTTTTATATAAAACTTTTTTCATGTCATGATAACAATGAAATGATTCTGTTCCTCCACATCTGTCATTGTGCGAGGATTTGTTCAGTGGGCTAAAAAAAAACTAAACAATGCACCTTTTTCTCAGTAGAAAAGGGCTTCATGTTCTAGGTTAGACAGACTAAAGTGTCGGCTGTTTGAGGTAGAACCAACTCTGCAATGTTACATCAACCTGTTCCTATTTGCATGGCAGCAAAAAACAACAACGACATTTTTTCAGCACTATAAATATAAAAAGTGAGGCAAGAGCACATAAAAGCACACATTCACACTTGCACATGCTTGCCCTCTCCATCTGCCCCACGCACACATACACACATAAAAATACACATATTTCCAAAGCACAGAACAACACAACAAAGCATAAACGCACCCCTTATTCACATATTCCCAATGTGCACGTGTATTAAAGTCATTTAACATTTCATTTTAAATTCTTCCCCTGGGCACCGATAGTCGAGCGAGCCGCCTGTATAACACGGTTAAGTGGTGATGATGTAACTTCTCGTGTTCCACTGCAACACTGATAATACACACATTCTCACACACTCACACCCCTGGGTCTTGAGTCAATAAATGGAGGCAGCTGGCTTTGATTGCACTTATCAGTCAACACATATTCCCAGTCCATCTCCATTTAGCGCCCATTGCAATGCTGTTATCTTGTTGGGCAGCAAATGTGAGATAATCGTTTGCCAGAACAACTGAAATTGAGCATGAGGCGTTTGATGTTCCCACTGTTGTGTGCGCTATACAGTCAGTCATTAAAAAATGCATGCAGCGATACAAGACACGTTCTCTGAAACATTTTTCTTCTCCAGAGAGAGCCTTTCTCAGCACAGTCACCTCCTGTCTGTAAGGCTAGCGCTCTTTTGGATATCAACTTCAAGGTAACTTTGGACACCTGTGTGCTGCATGCCATGAAAATTGTACTGACGGGAATCGATGCAGTGAAAGATCCCTGACATCTTCAGGTCAGCGTGCCCACTAGCTCGGTCTCAGTACAAAGATGCTCAGAATTAGATGATTTCACACAGTGAGCAGTAGTTCAGACTCGTGCTGTAGATAATCCTTGAAGCGCTGCTTATACTCACAGTCTGAATGATAGCTTTGCCATGGCAAAAGGACAATCAGTCAAAAGCAGTTGGCAGTGCTGATCCCACTGAAATGTTGGATTTAGGGTTGAAAGTCCTCTGTAGGTTTAAATCATAAGGACAATGATTCCAATATCATCTGAACTAAATCTATTACCAAGTGCATTTAGTTTGCATTTCTGCGTGTGTCATCCATGTGTGTCATCTAACGGAGGCCACATCAATCCAATCTTACACTCACTTTAATTACACCAATATTGATACTGATCATATGATATTACGTTACGTGACTGAATCCGCCATCAGCCAACATCAAACAACTTCGGAATGTTTTAAAAAGGACTGCTATCAAATCACTGTTGACCCTCCTAATCGGCTTAAAGGTAAGGGAAAACCAGTTGTAGTCGAGTGAGCTAGAGAGTGAATGACGAGAGCAGTGAATCAGAGTAAGAAAACATCCGCCTGTATATGAACATGCCCACACCTCCGTACAACCCCTCCAGATTTCGTGTGAATACAGCCAAAGTGCACACTTCAACCTGTCCACTGTTTGCCTCTCTGCTCTGCCTATGTGTGCATGTGTGTAGCTCGGCCCCGCCGTCAGTCAAACAGACACATACCTGTCAATTTATATACATCAATAACAGACCAGGAGAAGAGGAGATAGACAGAAATAGAGCTGTAACCTTGTCACTATATTTTTAGTGTGAGTCCCAACCTCAGGCTGGTATTGGCTTATGCCCAAAAGTTGACACCCAATAAAAACGTCCTGAACACAGCAAAATACTAAGAAGGCCTCCGCAGATATAGACACTGCCGCACAGTTCTGGTAATGACTGAGAGGAATTACTTAAGAGTCAATTATGAAGGTCGGTATACACATTTTCTTTAATTTTTTTTTTTGTTAAATCCTGCATTGTATGCCTTTAAAAGTAAGAAAGAAAAAAAAAAGCACTATTGTCTTGTCCTCTTTTCTGGTCCATTCTCTCTTTCTCTTGCATTTAACCCTTATTCACCTTTAAGAATTATCTGAAGGTCAATTTAGACAAAAGACTGGCCACATTTTGCCAAAAATGTTAAATTAGGAGCCATGATATTTTTTTAGGTCTGCCTCGAATGTAACACAGGAAAGAAAAATGTCTTTGTACTGTGTGCATTAGGCCACTACGCCAGTAGGGAGCTCCCAGATTTTGCCAGACATTTGCAACTTGCAAGACTTTGAATGAACTGTGGAATATTGTCTTTTACTTTGAGGTCAGTAAACAAGATAAGATACAAAAAGACTTTATTGATCCCTCACCAGGGAAATTAACTATTTACTACTTGAAATTCACTATTTGACCAAATATTCTGTATTAGGTCGGATTGCTGAAATAACTGCACAGTATAGGGAAACCGCAGGGAAATGTACTTAGAAGCTCCCTCTAGTGTTTAACTCGGATTAATAAAATATGCCCGCAGCAGACGCAGCAGGAGAAACACCAGTAGAATATTTCTTGTCTAACCAACTTTAAAATCAACTCTTATCTTCCACATTTGAACAGAAACAAAACACTGGGTGAAGCAGTTGCGGTGCACCGGCGTAGGTTTCATGCTCAGGTACACCTGAGAAATGTAAATGTAGACATGTCATATAGATAATGTGTAGTGCACATCATCATCTTCTGTAACATCAAATCTGAGCATAAATCTGACCTTTTAAACATACTATTTTGGCTTCATCAGTCAAATGACATTTCCATGCTTTCTCTAAAATCACATGACATCAACATATAATGTTTGAATGTTTCCAGTGAATGCTAAAAGTGAAAGCCTGATTAAATTATTTCCAGCTTTCTGAGCTTGTGCAAGACTGTAGAAATACCGTTTCTGGTTTGTGTTGCTGCTCCCAGGTGTGCAAGGCCATCTGAGATGTCACTAGGGGGCATTGTTATACCACAGGAGGAAATACCTGCCACCAATAAAACATACATCCATTACTATGGTAACTACATTTTCCACACTCCCTCCTCTGAGGAATATATATATATATTTTTTTATGTTTTCTCAGTAGCACAAAAACAAAGAGCAGAGGTCAGCGTGAGCGACTGCACATATTGATAAGAATAAATTGCCACAAGGAGTCAGACTCAACTCGTTGAATTAAGTGTTTTCAGTTTGGCAGATATGTTGTTTAGAATGGATCCCACTTATACACGCTGTGACTGAAACGTGGAGAGGAATCCACAGATCGCACTTATCGGCGCTGAAGTGCTTGGAGCCAGAGAGAAACACAACCTGAGTTCAAGATTACAGGTCAACGTAGCACAATGGCCTTATAATGGGTGAAAATGTGTGATCGTCAAGCTGTGCCCCGGTGCCGCTCTCTCTAGGAGGGGTTATGTCAAGGTTCAAGACACGGCGTTCACTGCTGGTTCGAGTGCTAATTGGAATGTAAGCTCCTTCTCAAAGGCCGTACAATTATGTTTGGACCTTGTGGGAACGGAGAGTGTCATGGACAACTTGACAGTGAAGAGCTTTATCTATGGTCCATATGCGTTGGTGGAGGTCTGGGTGTTTTTGTGCGTTTGCAATCCATTAAAAGGCCCAAAATCAAAAAAGCAAATCAATATTTTATAAGATACCTCAGTTTAAACCTCTCAAGGCTTGTGCTGTAAAATGCAAATAGTTGAACACTTTGACTGCTGTATTACACAGTGTGCATCAAATAAGAGATACTGTACATACAATTAAATGCTTATTCTGCTGTGTCAGCGGGTTCATGACAAAATCAGGTAAAACCGATTGTGCTTGCATCTGAATCAGGAGAGGAACATCTATATTAGTCACTGACACGGTTCTTGAATTCATCTGATACAGCACTGTGCACCAAGTTTGAGACGTACACCATGAGAATACTTTTTCAAACGTCTCGTTTTCTCACCTTCTGTGTGCCAGAACGCTCTGATGGGCCTGCAATAAATGCTGATTTTCAAATGCTGATTAATCTGACAGTATCTTTTTCAGATTAACCAAATAATTGTCCAAATTATCAGGAAATAGCGAAAAAGGCCGATCGCAATTTGCGAAATCCCAGTTTGATTTAACACACTACTGATTTCTTTTTTTAAATGGGTGGACAGTCTTAATTCAGCTGACAGATGATTCATGCTGCTGATGTGCTAAAACGTTCCAGATTTGAATTATCAAATGCATCCTTGCTTGCATTTTTTTTTAAAATTTATAGCAAAGAACATCTAATTTTTTTTTTTTATATCTCTGCCAAAGAAATTATGTTTTGGCCCGTATCCATTTGTTTGTTTTATTTGTTTGTTTGTTTGTTGGTTTGTCAGCAGGATTACACAAAAACTAGTGAATGGATTTCCACAACACTTGGATGGAGGATGGGTGTTGGCCCAGAATAGACCCCATTAACTTTTGGTGCAGATCCAGATGAGGGGAAGGATCCAGGATTTTTTATTTTGGTCACTTTCTTTGACATTGTGAGATAGGATGTTTATCAACCTTTTCACTAAGTTCTCAGGGAGTAATGGCTGCGACCCAGTCTTATGGATCGTGATTAAAAAAAAAAAAAAAAAATGGCACATTTTTGTGCCTGGTATCTATGAGTGAGTAAGATGAGATGCAGCTCCAGATAAAAACTAAAGGGGCATGCTCACGTTTTGTGTATGTGTGCACGTCTCTTTGTGTTGTGTCTTTGCGTGTGTCCACATACCTGCACTTCACATTCCTTTGAGAGACTTGGGTAAACCCTGCAGGTGACAGAAGGTTTCACCTCTTGGAAAGTGAAAAATACACAACATGTTTTTTTCATTCTTGGTGAGCGTTAAATGTGTTTGTTCACTCACAGATCTGATACGACTCTAGTGTGGTACTGTGGGCGAAGTGAATTCAGATGGGTGTGTCACTGGGTGTGCAAACACTGGCAGTATTTTCACCTACTCACTCTGGGTGTGCATGAGAGATGTAGACTAAAGTAGCACTTGTCCATTGGAATTATAAGCTACTGTTTAGCTGTATAACCTTTAAATCTGAGAGAGAAGCTAAGTCCACTCAGCAGCACCTATCTTTAGAAATGCAGAAATGGCAATTATGTGCATGAATGAACACTGATTGTCCATTGAAATGACCTATAACAACTGTAACTGACGTTTATAGGAAGGCTAAACTGTGCTTATTCCATATCTTAACAGCACTGTGTAGAGAGGGTGTCTACATGCGCACAAGGATCCTATTGTTGAGCTTTATTCTGTTTTTAATCATACTGGGGATATGGCGTTTGGATTAAAAACACGATGGTTATGGTTATTAAAATGGTTATACATATCCCTGTATTCATGATCACAACAGTATCAGGGTTTGTGATTGTAAGCCTGCAGATGTGTCTTGGTGTCTCACCATCTCAGCCTAAGGAGGCCATGATACCAGGATTTTATACTTTGATGCAATGCCAGTAAAAAAATCACACTTGATACCTCTTTGATGATAAAGTCCTTGGCATGAAATGAGATAACTTTTCTTTCACAACATTAAGAACATGCACGTGGTGCAAGTACAGAAAAAGTAACATACCAACACTTAAAAAACTTCACTTGTAAAACTTCTAATATTTGTGCAGCCTTGGGGAAATTGTACAGTAGAGCCATATTATTGGCCAGTACTGTCCTATCACAGATTTATCAGATTGACATATATATTGCCTGATATGCGACTAAATGAAAACTTTTTTTTGAGATCATAATGGAGAAAAAGATGCTTGGAATAAGGAATTATTAAATTCCCAGTGAAGTTTATATTGTTTCAGTGGACTGATGTCATTTTAGACAACAAAGTTTATTGGACAATATCCTGCCTCCATTACAAACCTTTGTCTGCATAGACTTATCGATCTTTCTTGCCCACAGCAGAGTATTCCTTCATTTGTTATTTGTTCATCTATTCACTGACATGAGTTCATGTTTTTTTTTTTTTTAATGCACTCACACTGATAGCGCCCTGGCATTCGGAACGTCTGTCTGAACAAAGCAGACTTTTTACTGCAAAAACAACGTGGAAAGCTTCTGCTTATATACTGTACTTGTTCTTATAGGTTGATGAGGCAACAAATGTCAAATTCAAAGATAAGGGAGTTTATTATTCGATTTAATACGGATAAAGAGCAACTATGATATACTGAGACCAAGAAAATGAAATTCAAAATTGAAAGTGTGACAAGAAGCCCAGGTCTCCCCTACAGCGGTCGTATAGCCTATTGATATCTGACTCATTGACTCAGGTGGTAATATCAGTATTGGCATCGGCTTAAAAAAAAACAAAAAAACAGTTGGTTTATTAATTGGAGTATTGGAGTTGGCATGTTCTCCCGTCCCTGCCTGGGTTCTCTCCAGGTACTCTGGCTTCCTCCCACAATCCAATGCAGAAGTAATTGGTTAATTGGTTAATTGGTAACTCTAAAGTGCCATGGATTGTTGTTTTTCCTGTACTGAACTGGCGACTTATGTCACTCATGCTGTCACCCTGAACCTTCAGATAATGGATGGAAGTATTTCAATGTGACGCTTTAGACACTATGTTCAGAGACCACACCTAGGAGCACTCCAGATAATATCACATCCAGGTTTCTAATCAAGGTTTTCCAAGTGATGACATTAACATGAGCAAAACATAAGCAGGATACTCCAAACACCAGGACGTTAGTGTGCACGTAAACGCACCACGAAGCTGCTGGGTCCTGCGACAGGCCTTTGATTGACACTCGGCGCGCGCACACGCCGGATGAGATATTTCCCCACGCCTTGCACGCGCACATGTTTGACTTAAAGCCCGTGGGTGCCTTCCGGTTATAGTACATGACAGCAGACATTCTATCCTCACGTCAGTCAGTCCGTCCTCGGAGTTGCGGCTTGTCCTTTGACCTCTGCGCTGCTAAAATAGAGGACGGACCTTGTGGAGACCGGAGTCACAGCTGCAGTTGTTGAGCGCGCAGCTTTTGGCCGCCAGTCAAAGAGGAGTTTCGCTCTGTGGACGCCCGAGGTGAGAAGGTGGACTGGTTACGCACTTCATTCGTCTCAAAGTGTTCCTGTGGGAGCCGTGTGTGTCTGTCACTCCCTCAGCTCTGACTCACACTCGCGGACTAATAGCTGTTATCACTTTAAAGTTTTGGACTCCATACTTTTTAAAGACAGAAGACTGCTGACATCTCTCCAGGTGCTCGTCTCTTGGGTAAGCTCTTCAACAACACGTGCCTTCAGACAACTTATTGTTTTTTTGGTTTGTTTGTTTTGTTTGTTTTTGTTTTTTACAGAAAAAAGACCAGCAGCGTAAGTTTTTAAAGCTCGTAGTCGCCAATAAAACGCATCACGTCTTTGTTTATGAGTGGAGATCAGGGGCAGCTCTCAGGTAAACGCTTCACCTGTGAGCTGTCTCATCCGCGTGGAGCTCAGAAAAAAAAAACAATCAGAAAAACAAGCCCATACCAATGCAGATCATTGGAGCCTGAGCGATTAAACAAGTGTGTGTTTTTATCTTGGCTAGTCATCTTCTGTGCTGTGTTTTCACTGTTTATTACGTGTCTTTTAACATGAATGCTGTTTTTTTTCTCTCATCACCCTGACAGTAGTGTAGTTGCACACACAACTGTGCATACCATTCCCCTTGTGCATTTAAAGCCACGTCGCAGCTCAGTTTAGTAATCTGTCATCTCTTTCATGTATTTCACATTCAGCCCTTTCTCTGTAACAGGCGGAGTGAAGCTAAACCTGGTGCCAGCATTAACTTCAAAGTTATCTAGGATCATTCAAGTGACACATTCAAGTAACACCTGGTCACGCCCCTGTCAGGGATTCGAACATGAGAGTGCAGCAGGCTGTGCTGGTTCCAGTTAGGGCTGGGAAATCTATGATTTTGGACATGCATGTTGTTTTTTTTCCTGCCTTTAAAGGCTGCATGACAGTGAAGGGATGTGATTTTCTGAACTTACCAGACTGTTCTACGTGTTGTCATACTTGCCTTAACCCACTTAGTCCTTATATCCACATTACTGATGAGTATTTATCAAAAATCACATTGTGTTAATAATTTATTAAAGCACCCTACAATGTTGTGACAGTATCCATATGAAGGTATTTGGTCAGGCATATCATGATTTTTTGTTGCCAAGTTCTGGTATTTATGAAGGAGATATAAAGATATCGAGATATGTATGTGTATCATGATATTACATAAAAATATTGATTATTGAAGGCCGTATCAGCTAGTCCTAATAATCAGGGGTGTTACGATTCTCCAAATCCACAGTTCGACTTGTTTACAATTTTTGATTCAGTTTTTTTAAAGCATTGATTTCTATGCCGTTATAAGACTCTCATCTAGATTTGTAAAGATCGACGGGCCATTGGTGTTGAAATCAAGAAATCATTGAGGGATCTCTAAAACATCTCAGAGTGCAGCTACAGGCTAGTGGTCAGCTAGGTTTGTTGTTTTTTAACTGTTTTTTTGAAGTTTGTTTTGGTTTGGCAATACTGCCTTTGAGTACGATTATATAAATTGAAAGGTCATTTTGATCGATTACAACCGAAATGTTGTATCTAATTCCCATCCCTCATGCTGAGTAACATTTAACAATACTTTTCATACAGCAGTTGTAATTAGAGTATTAATTAGAGTCAGGTTGTACATTTTCAGACTTACTGGGTGATTTATCCGTACAGTCACGCTAAACTCACTTTCTCACTGGCTTGCTGCCTCTTTCAGAAGTCAGGATTCCTTACATGAATAGAAATGGTTTAAAGTGAGTTCAGTTCTCTTGCTCTCTTGTTGCTCTGTCTGGACACTCAGAGAGTGAAGAGGAGTGTCGGCGGGTGAATTGCCCAGAGCATTGGCCATGCTCAGGTCCTGTGAAGTTGGCCTATTCAAGCCTCTGCAGCTTTGTCACAGTGAAATGGGTCGAGTCTCCCTCTTTGTATGACCCAACTTGACTGAAATGTGGTAATTGGGGAATCCTGGGATCCTCACTCCCTGTGGTGATGTTTGGGCCAAGCTTTGAATAAATTCATTTCCAGTACAGCAAGTTGTTACATGAGAAACAGGTCAGCTTTTAATTTAAACTTTGAATCACATCCAGTTATGTGTTCATTCAGGCGCGGTGTCTCTCTCTCTCTGATTCTGTCTTTGATGGATGATTGATAGTTTCAGTTTGGGCTTCTCTAATGTGCAGATTTCCCGATTTTCTTTGTTTATATCATTGCAAACTGAATATCTTTGTGTGTTTGGCTGTTGGTAGAATAAAATAAGATGTCTGAAGACCTTACCTTGCATTCTACAAAATTCAATGAAGCAGAAAATCAGCAAGTTAATCAATAATGAAAGTAATCCTCAATTGTAGCCCGATAGGGACTCACAATTTTTAATCTTTTGGTCTGCAAATAAAGGATTATTTTCATTATCAATCAATTTGCTGATGATTTTCTCAATTAATCGCTGTCTTTGTAAAATGTTAGAAAACAGTGAGAAACGTTCATCACATTTCTGGCCAGTGTCGGATCATTAATGGAGAAATATTTGAACCGGTCACACATCTCGCCCGTAGGTTCATTTGCATACGCACACAGATAACCCTTTACTAACCCTGCGTGTTGAACGAAGCTCTATGTGGGAACAGGGCTAAGAAGTCAAATGTAGTTTGTGTGATGCTACTCTTCAGTTTAGTTGTAGTTTCCTCTCACTATGCTGCGTCATGTTAAGACCAAGAACCAGGCTCCATGTCTGAAGATGGCTTGCAGCCAAATATCACATCACAGCTCGCCGAGGGAGGAGAAAGGTGTGACGTGTTCCGGTCAGTGTGTTAGAGAGACAAGCTAGCTCTGATGACCGACTGCTGGACAGTGCCAGAGTCCTTTTAGACATTTTGACAATGCCCCCCCTGCAGTTATTTCAGGCTAACAAGATCAGCCCCCTGTCTGAATGACTGGGGAGACGGACATAACTTCACTTTCAGTGGCCACCAGGACATAAAAAGTGCATGTACAGAATCATCAGTCACATCGAAAAAAAAACAAACAAAAAAAAAAACGGTTGAAAAGTTCTTTGACTTTGCCCAAAAATAAATTTCCCACAGGTTGGACTTGTACTATGCATGCACTCACTTGTCCAACACCTGTCAATGTCTAATGTTTGAATAACCTCACCTTTATTGTTGATGAAGGTTCTCATTCTTCCAGGTCATGGCCATTCTTAGTGATGTATTGTAGGCGTCTGGACTTGTTTCAGTTTGTTGAGGACATTTCACTTCTCATCCAAGAGGCTTCTTCAGTTCTCTCAGAACAGGAAACTGGACTTGTTTTAGTTCTTTCTAGACGTTTCACCTCTCATCCATGAGGGTTCTTCAGTGAAGAAACTGGACTTGTTTCAGTCACTTGTAGACGTTTCACCTCACATCCAAGAGGCTTCTTCAAGTCCAGTTTCTTCACTGAAGAAGCCTCTTGGATGAGAGGTGAAACGTCGTCAAGAAACTAAAACAAGTCCAGTTCCTTGTTCTGAGAGAACTGAAGAAGTCAGACTTTTCTATTTATAACGGCTGAAGTGCTGTGTCTCGTCTCTTATAGCGTCTCTGACAGAGCTCACAAACGAAAGCTACTACAGTTAATTGTCACTTCATGATTGCTGACTGTGAGATGGAGTCCAGTGTGCTTCTCACTCGGGGGCCCCTCTGTCCTGCACAGACCTCGCGAAAAGCTGACTGATGCCGTGAAGACGTACCGTCTCAACGGGCCTGCGTCCATACCATCTCCTTAGACTCCAACCCAAATCCCCAAATTAACTGCTTGCTTACCAGTTAATGAATGTCAGGTTAACGGCCATCCATACTGTCCAACAGTCAGAAATCCCCAAATACTCCGTTTATTATCACTTATAACAAGGGAAAGCATCAAGATCTCATATTTGCAAAGCTGGAACCAACAAATAATTGGCTTTTTTGTTAAAAACAACAAAAAAACAATTCAATGATCAAAATAACCTCCAGTTAATTTGACGGTAATTGCTGCAGCTTTACTCAGATACAGTCCACTCACAGCACACACATGTTTCTGGCTCTGCGTTCTTACGTGCAAAGATTTTAAATCTTTATTTACCATCGTGCAGGTTTTTTAGACTAAAGCGTTCTCCACAAAATGGATTGAACATTCAGAATCTGAGTCTCACCGGCATTTTCTGCTTTATTGGAGGCGGAGAAGGGATGATAAATTCTAAATGTCAGATCAGCGAGTGGTTTGTCTGAGAGCACTTCTTATTAAGCACGTGCTTGAATGCAAACCGACGGTGGATTCAGGCTGGAAATGTCATCATGATTTGACACTGTGATATGGAAATGAAAAGCTTCCAAGGCTCCCCGGTCGCAGCAATGAGAGAACATACGTGTGAAAGTGTGCCAGCAAATCACTTTCTGCAACTTTAATGAGAGGATGTACACACCGTCACCCTGGAACAGGAATATCCAGCATGTGTTGCCACATGCTAGGCGTGCTGTCTCTGCCTATGTAGTCTGCTTTAGAGGAAAAAAGTTAATGGCCTTTCAGCAACCTCTGTAATTGTATAATTAGAACCTGTCAGAGTACAGTATGTTCACATACTAGTGCAGTCATCGTTAAATCCTGGCATTACAGAAGCGTAAACTAGCAAAAACACTTCAAAACTTGATATATCATGTAAAATACTACGTCCTTACTGTACTGCTTTGAATAATTATGTGTGGCACATTTGTATGATGACTTAAATGAGTTCTATATGCTGCCAAATGTGTCGTGACAGAAGAGAGCATGTTTAGCTGCTGTCAGCATCTGAGCAGCTCATTGTTATCCATTAGGAGCAGCCAGCGCAGCGTAAGAGCCTTACCAGGCAGGGGGGGCGAGTTTCTCAGACACTTAGTAAGTGACGCGCTGGGAAGAGTAAAACTACATCCAGTCACTTAGAGTCAACAACATTATGCTATCAACATGCCGCCACTGCATGATAGACTTTAACATGACCAAATAATCCAATTTAGTGGTGGATTAAATGGTTTACATTGCAGATAACTTAACTCTTCTGTCACTTCCGGAGGGATTTCGGATGGTTCAATGAGGGCGTTTTTTTTTTTTTTAATCAGGTTCTGAGAACCACAAGGAATCAATCTCTGGGTTGGAACTTTATTGATGAGGCAGACACAGTTGGGGATTCCCTTAATTAGAAAGAAAAGAGAGGGAGGCGAACACACATGCCAAATTGCAAGATTTTATGCCATAAAGACTAAAAACCAACTCAAAACACCAGACCACCAGTTAGCTGCTTAGTATGAAGCATTTAAAGGTTTCTCATCCCTGCAAAACATGAAACATGACGCTAAATCCTTTCACGTGCGAAGCTCTCTAATTGCAGCAGGAACAACAGCTACGCGCAAATGATAATTTCCTAAATGAGACAATTTCACCGTCAAATTGTACAAATATTGCTATAATCAATTTAAGAAAATTGCCAAGAGAGCATAACGCAAAGGCGGCAAAATATCTCCTGCAGCAAAGACTGAATAAAAAAAAAGAGTGATCGTGTTTGCTTTTCTAGAGAAGCACAATAATCACATGCTTTACATATCAATAGGCTCGGAGAAAGCATTCCTATGGATTAACTGTTTAAGTACTGTTTAAGAAGATAATCTGAGAATACTGCATACATGAATAAATTTAGCAGTCTGTGCACTTGAGAAGATAACAGCTGTCAGGAGCAAAGTGACATAGTCGATTTTTATGTGCGAGCTGAAAATGGCCAGACAGAATCTTTTTGTATAAGATACAGCCGTCAGTCTCGCGGTGCCATCCATCATCTGCAGTCGACGGGTCGGAAGAATCTACAGGAGGATTTTTATGTTCGATAAAGAATGGCAGGTGGTTGTGCTGTGTCGTTCCCATGCTCTTTCCTGCTGTGAGCATTAGTTTGTGCAGTAACTCCCTGCTTCTGCGCCATAAAAGGACACGCAGGACTCCCTTCCCCACTTCTCGCTCAATATTTTAATGATGCTTGGTTGGCTTTGATCAGAAGATGACCATGAAAGAGAAACTTAACGGGTCGAGCAGTGATGTGTGTATTTGGTCGGGGAATTTATTGCCCTCCCCCCGGGGACAGCCAGTCCACATTTGGAATGCTAGTGAAATATTTACAGGAGCCACCGACACAGGAACTCACCACTGTCAACACTGCGGTTTTAAAATAGAGGGGTCACTGTCAGAAAATGATTGTGTCGTCAGCCTGTCTATCTTGTCTATTTGCTGACAGATTTGTTAGCATCATACTTCACCCAGGCTCGTCCAGGGATTCGGCTTGTATCCTGTGGAAATATCTTGAAAATTGTCAGTAAATCTCTCCGGCGTGGATACCATCAGTCTTGTTACCATGGTGTCTGGCTCTCTGCCAGCTCTGGCAGCTCCTAACAACTAGGAGCAAAGGTCATGACCGCTTCAGCCGACAACTGTTTGGTGAAATAAACGCCTCACACAGCGAGCACAAATAACTTTGCACCCCTCAATTGGAGAAATTGAAGTGTCTCCAGTGAGCACAGGAGGAACAGCGTGATCTGGCTTTAAGGGTGGTCATGTATGCTGTCCTCAGCCTCCCTCGACCCCCCGTGCTGCGCATGCGGGAGCTTTTGCGCAAGTTCAGCTGACAATAGGCTGCATTCCTCCTAACAAGTGAGGAACATGGTTTGCTGGCACTTGAAATGCTCTTCACGGCATCCATCTGCTTCTGAACAGTGCCCTCACTGTTGAGACCCCTCTTTCAGGGACAAATGCTCATTTTAAGACAGAAGTACCAAAATAAGTTGTGACATATGCAGCGCATCGCCTTGTTTACAGTGACAGCAAGTCCCAGTTGCCAGACTCTGAAGTAAACATCCTCTCTGCGTGTGGTCGTCTCCTGCAGATTTGTCTCTGGATCACTGAAAACTCTGTTTTGTTTTGGTCCTTGAACATGTAGAGGAGGGGAACTTAAGCTAGACATTAAAATCAGGGCATGTCACACAATCATTGCCGAATCTGATGTGAAAACATAATGATAAGTGGTCTCTGTGTTTGACAGGGGTAAAGAATTTGCCTGTGACGCATGGTTTCCATGTTCATACATGTTCCTTTGCTTTAAGGCTGGGAGGATCGACATGAGTCACAACAGTTCCACACCACTTATAACAGGCTCAAAACATGTCTCTGCTGCATCCCATTTCCAGTGTAGTCCTTGATTTTTACTGAAGAGCGCAGGTAGGGAGAAAGTATCTAGATGTGTAAAATAAAATAAAAACGTGATCAGTAAATTGGTTTTATTTAAGCCAAATCAGATGGGTGTCTTCAGGAAAATGTACCTAATGTATGAAAAAGTACTCATCAATGTTCATTATATTATTATCATTTTGTAATGGGGAAAAAGCCTTATACCTACATTATCTGCAGGGGAGAAGCAGAGGAGGTTGAAATAGCTCCTAACCAAATCTCAGTATAATTTATGAAATACATTTTTCTAGCAGCTAGTGTAAAATAAAATGACACGGTGGGTTGGTTTTCCTTCTGTCCTTGCCAATTTCACCAGCTGCCAGTGATTATATGTTTACTGTTACTCATTCATAATGCGTAAGCAGCATTATATTAAGGGTCATTCCGATACCAGTATTGATATTGGAATGACCAGTCACTGCTGGATTGGGTATCAGCGAGTACAAGATCTCATCAAACAGGACAGTGGTACTTTCCAGCAGCATCCCCTACACCTGTGCGCAACTTTTACTGCATAAGTAGCCAATATACTGTATATACAGCATATACATCAACTTCAAACAAACGTATTTGTTGATAATTTTCTTCTTTTTCAGTTATGACTGACTGTAAAACTACATAAGTGTAGCTATTGGAATCAATCATAGGGATGAAAACATTTCATCTGACCATCTCTAATCATATTATTGTGGCTAGTTGAGGTGGAGCTCATGTTAACTACTTCATGCATTGTTGGGTACTTGGGGTTTGCATGTAACATCTTGATCTACAATCTGAAACAAGATGTGACACAACGTTGATGTCATCACCACCACCACATATCACCACCTTTTAAGTTGATATCACAAACTTGATACCAAAAAGCTGCTCCAGTAGATTCAGAGCAGCATTATCATTTATTTGTTGTTTCTGGCTATTAGGTGAATGTCAGTCTGATAGAAATGAACCAAAATAATCAATTAAAGGGCCACGAATGTTTGGGATTTTTGACTAAATCAGTGATGTCATTATCAAAAAAGTTTGCTGATTAATTTTCTGTTGGTTCAGTCAGGGTAATCGACTAAGCTTTGCAGCTCTACTTACTGTACATCTTTAAACCAGAGAGCAGAAAGGGTCGTGCTGCATGAGAACACATACTGTGAGCTGAAAATATTATCTTAGAGGCTTTCTTCATAATGATTAAAGCAGCAGCCTTTTTAATGCTGAGATTCACCCCTGTGATGAGCATGTTGTGCAAGTGTTGTACAAGCTTGTTTGAATGCCTGTAGTGGGTCGCAGTAATATGGGTTGTTTTATCTTCAACATAATTTACCCAGGCCTCTGAAATCCTTAGCTCTGCTTTTGTAGCCCACCATGGTAGTATTAACTTTGACCCTTGCACTCCAAGCATAATGATTTTGCTCATCTACTGCTGGTATTCCCAACAACAGGCTCTGAAGTGAATGCCTGTCTTTTCCTGCTGCTGGAATTTGATTCATATGCTAATGAGCTGAATTCCCATGGATCTCTCTCCTGTGCCGTAGATATCACCCCCAAAACTCTCCCTCTCCCCTCTCTTGTGTTCTGTCTGTTTTTGTCAGTCTTGCACTCACTAACGTTCATGCTTTCTCGGGGTCACAACCTTGCTCACAGTAATCTTACACATGACTTTTTGAGTAGTAGTATGCAGTTCCATCTATGTTGATGTTGCCATCAGGCCATGTAACGGTCCAGGCAATTCAGCATGTATCACCCGATCATCATCAGAAATGCTTTTTAAAAAAATTTATTGAATAGATAAATATGAGGGAGATTAATATTATATTTATTGTCTTGAATTTCCCCGTGGAAGATGTTTTTCTCATCAAACTGCAACGTGGTCAGTTTGTGTTACCTTAAAAAATAGAGCCTGACCGATACTGTATATTTGGGGCTGATGCTGTCACCGCTATAAGGCTAAATTCACATTGCATCCAGCGTTGCGGCGAAAAAGCATGTTTCCCAATTAATTTTAATGAGGGAAGTCCGTTTTGGCTGCTGCGGTGCGTGCCGTCGCAGCTGGCTCCGGCAGAATAGTTGAAGCCGACTCAACTTTTGGAGAAATGCAGCCCGACGTCACGATCCAGTGGCCAATCACATTAGCTGTCGATCAGACTATGACTGAAGCCACAGTGGAGTGTGTCGTGTGTATTCACTCAGTTTGGCTTTGTGCACCGGTTTGTGCACACATCTGTGGATGCAAATGATCACGGCAGGACCAGCATGCTAAACCTACTCTGGCAGAGGCATGACTGGAGATCATAAGCAGCATAGAACGGGTCAGTAGCAGGGCATGTTATTAAGCATGGATTAATACCACAGAGTGAACACAACAGACATTTCTCTGTGTAGCGTTAAGATTCACTTTCACGTCAGTTCACTCATGTGCCCCAGTTTAAAACACAACAATGATCTGTCTCCTCCTGGTTGTTTACTGTTGTATTTTAACCCGTCGATGAGGACAAACGATCACTGGTAGGACCAGCATGCTAGTAGCATAACAACATAGCAAACTGAGGTGTTTCTAACTCGTCACACACAAGGACCACACCGCTGCACCAACCTGCGGCGTTTCGCCGCAAAGCTGGATTTGGTGAAAATGCAGCCTTAGGGTGTAAAAAATATCTGATATTATTATATTGGCCAATATTCTTATAATATATACATAAATATACATTTCTGCAAAGATCACTCAAATCTGGTTATCAAATGCTTGTGACAAAGATGCGTACGTAATGGTGGTAGCATCTTTATAGTTTAACAAAATACATTGGACAAAATGTACACCGACACTGATATACCTGGGATAGGCCAATACCGGCCGATAATATCAGCCAAACAATATATCAGTCTGGCTCTATTAAAAAAACAAAGGACTTAATTCAGTTATTTATTTGTCCCATGGGGGCAATTTGGTAACTTTAATTGTACTCTTACTATAATTGTACCCTGGCCTCAGAAAAATACTTCGGATTGATTTCGGTTTTTGATTGGCTTGTAGGGCTGTGTTTGTTTCATGTGAGGACATGGATTACATAATAACAGAAAAACCACTGTCAATAATCTGTGTGTAAAGCTGAGGCAGGCATTCTAGAGAAAGTTTATTATTGGGTTAGGGTCATATTCTCAGGTGTCAAATACCTGTGCTTTGGAGTTGGCCAACCCAAAGCATCAGTGTTTGACAGGTTGAAGATTATTCACTTTGAAAAAGTAGAATTTATGGCGAAGCTGTTTTGCAGTAAATTGTTACCAATGCTAAAATGTAAGTCAGACATTGGAGCCAATGAGGCTGTCTACTCCCAGCTGTATCCAAATGTGAACACACCTGACAAAAAAATGACAAAATGCAACTTCAGTATGAACTCTTCAGCCAGCAGCTCCATGTTGAACATTCAGAAGGTTCACCACAGACGATGCACACTGTAGTGCAGAGGTTTGCCACTTGCCAGTATGCGTGCGTTTTGACAAACAACAAAATGATAACCAGATGGTTTTACAGCAACACCGTTCAGTGACAAATTACCAAAAAACTACTGAAACAAAAACTACTGACCCTCTTTTTAAGATTAAGGACGAGTAAAACTCATCCATCAATCTGAACAAACACCCAATGTATTAAACGAAAGCAATAACACACAGGCTATAATTCTCATGTGTCATGGTAGTTACAAATATTGTAGGTATCTGCCTCTTCAGTGTAACAGCCATTTTTTTTAGATCATTTGAAGTTTCATTGTGAAGCTTTACTGCAATGTTGTAAAAACTGAATGTCCTCCTTACTCCTACATGTGCCTTTGCGTGATAGATTGAGAAGGTATTTTGATAATTGTTAGTCAGCAGTTGCCAGGGGGGATGTTGCAATCTTTCTGATCTACAGTAAACAGGCTTCAGTTGATACTTGGCTCTGAATCTGAGACCAGCCACAGTGAGTTTAATCACTGCCTGCCAACATGTTTAGTGTTGGTGTTGAAACATTTATTAACCTGACGGATCCTGTCACTTGTTACGTGGCCGACCTGTTCTCACGCTGAAAGACGTCAAGCAGTGCATCATCTGCATACAGATCGATCCCGGCCACTATTTCCTTCGCCGCATTTTTTTCATTTCTCTGGCACGTTGCTCAATACACCAGCTCCCAAACTTCCGACGCAACACAGTGGAACCTCTAAAACGCTCTTTAATGGACTCTTCAATAGGGCGCACAGACCAGAACAAACACTTTCATTCATGGTGTTCCAGAAATGCAAATGAAGCAAGGTCCTGACACTTTCACAGGGGTACCCCTGTCATGGGCTTGTGTTAGACAGCAGTGAGGCTATCCCTCCGAGGGTGATGCAAGGTACAGCTCCTATGTTTTCTGTCCAGAGAGTAAATCTAGAAGCTGATGAGTCTCCTCAAGCACTGTTGGCTCTGAGCCACAGCATTGATGGATCAGATTACAGGCAACCTGGGTTAAAACAAGCGAAAACAGGAAATGATAGTCGGTTTCGTGAACCGGTCTCTTGAAATACCTCAGCTGCTTTGAGTGATGTGATGGTAGCACATTATGTATCATTCTTGTGTTAGGATGACAACAATTGTGTTTTTAGTTGATTCTGTCTGACTGAGATATTTTCTCAGTCTGAGTTTTATTCCATTCAAATATCAAAAATGGGTTGAACTTATCCTATTGATTATATGTCGTGAGCCCTTGTCAGAACTTGCTTTACAAGTAATGATTTTTGTTGAATGGCTTTGAGGGTGCACTCTGAGGTTACTCGGGAGCCTCAGTTTCTTGGCATGTTGCAGCACATACTTCAAAATGCATTGGTTGCCAGCTGATTATTATTTATGATTTATTCTTGATGAGTTCTGTCACATCATAAGTGTAGATGTAGAATGTAAAATATTTAGCCATTACCTGTCAACACTTGCCATTCTTTTGTTCATACGTACTTGACTTTTATCTTTTTTTTTGTGTTTAATGCTGCAATGCATTTGACTGTGTATTATTATTGCCCCATATGCTGGTGATTAAAAGGTATTATATTTTTGAAGCTGTACAGATTATACATGATACCTCTTAATGTCACACACACTTATGGGATTGCAGCCCTGGCTCAGACTCTCTTCATCCAGACAAACAGATGTAAAGGTAGAAAATACTACTCCTGATCCTTTTGTGTCCTGTTTCAGAAGAAACTAGGCTGCAGGTGCAAGCGGCTTGAAGAAAGACCCAAAGTGACATGAAATCAACTCTTTCCTTTTCACCTTTTCTACCTAGGGCTTGACTAATGGCAACCAGTTTTAGTTGTTTACAAGGCAGGATGGGAGAGTTAGAGTGTTCACAATGGTGTGCTACAAGACCAGGCAGGTCTCACCCAGAGGTGAGCCATCATAACATTCTGTGTGTGAGCCCTGTGGAGAGGAGCGTTAATCCCCTAGGTCACGCTGTTATTTCAAAACATCAGAAAGTGGCATTTATCATAACTTGTCACTGAGTGCATGAAAGTCTCTGTAGCTTCATGGGTGGCTGTTACTGTCAGTTATTTCTTTTGAATTCCTACAATGAGAAGAATAGTGAAATGAGAGAATTCAGTGTGTCAACAGGTGCTGTCACTGTCCTTTGTCTCAGTTGGAAACAGACAATTTACTGCCATTTCCTTTGGAATTTGTAGTGTTGGATGATTGTTACATATTGCAAAATTAATACTCAGAAATGTAGACAAGCTGTATAAGAAAAGCAGACCCATTACAACCTACTTGATCCATTAAACAAAACAAGTGAATAAAGAATGAAACAACACATGCTTTTGCAAATCATGTACAGAAGTTCCTCAACATTTCAAGTTCTCTTGGGGTAAGGCATTGTGTTTAAGAACTGAAATGGATCTTCTTAGTAGTGTCTCGTGTCATTGGGAGCTAATCGTGCGCATAATTAGAAACACACACAAACACATACAGTGCCAGCAGTGTAATTAAAGGTCCTCTGTCCTGTTCAAAGACCTGAGCAAGGAGCTTGTGGATGACGTCTGCTGGATTTCTAGAAGGCTAAATATCTGTTTGAGTCACAGACAGGTCAGCGAGCCAGGAACGGGCTACAGCCAATGACAGCAGACCCTCCCCTCTTTCTTTCTCTCCTCTCTGCTGTCATACATACATACAAGCTTTTCAGCATTTGTTACTGTGTCGTCCTTGCCGAACCGCAATATGAGCTGGCAGTCTCACGTTTTCAGAAGCGAGTAGTAGTTTTCAGCATCCTAATCCATCCTCTCACCCATATTTTTTTCAATTACTTCCTTGTTTTTTTTTTACTGTAAGTCAGTGCGCAAACAACTCGGACCACTTGAACCGCATCATTCATGTGTCTCACAAACACAAATTTCAAATGACACTCAATTTGTTCAAAACAATTAGCACATGTGCACAATGTACAGTCGGTCTAACACCACATTTGTCCCATTCTCCAAGCAATCAAACGTTGATTTTTCAACAGCTGTATAAACGCAGTATTTGCTGTATGTCTGTCACTTTTACCTTGCCTTACCTTCTATCTTATCCATGATGGCCTTTTTACATTCTTCTGGCAGGGGGCCTGCTGTATCTGCGTGTACAGAATAATATGCAGTCAAACAAGGTTGTACACATCAGTTAGGGGGTAAGCTAGGTGAGTCGGCATATTTGTTTTCATTGAAGAGTTAAGACAGTTGCTTTTTTACAAAGTCGACAAACAGCCTTATTTTTGTGTGTGACTTTGGCACCTAAGGGTGCTCGTTATCGAATATGAACATTTCACCCCACATTTAAACAAATGTTTGGATTTGGAATAAAGATTGACAGACCTAATGTGTGATCTTGTTATGTGTGACCCTGACCCTGTTGCTGATCAGTCATGTAGTGTGCAAAGCACAACGATTGGACAACTTTGGAAGTTGTGTGGTGGTGGCCAGGCATTAACATACAGAAATCGTCATAATGAATTAAAGATGCGATCGGTATATTAACAAAATGGTCCACCACCAAAAGTCAAAACACAGAAGAGGGTTAGGGTTACCGTCTACAACACACAAAACTAATTTAAATACATGGAATAACACTAAAAAAAAAAATGTTATGGTCATTATAAAGCTGTTATTTCATTGTAACTTTTATTAACAGTCATATTTGTGAACAAAGCACTACAATCCCAAAAATGCTTGTGTTTTAAAATGTTTTAAGTCAGACTTTTGCAAACTGAGCTTTGGTCAAAATTCTGAAAGGTTGGATCTACACAAACAGCATTTATGAAGCAGAATTTCATTCATTTGTTGGACTTCTTCGAAAGACTTTACCAACCCAACTAAATACCACTTAAGGCCTCCAGGATTATCCCGTAAACTAATTACCAGCTTAGCTCAGGCCATAGAGCACAGCACTGCTCCCTTATCAGCCTCTTTGCAACAGCGGTGAACAATGTGTCAGGCTGAAGGAAGGTGTGAAGAGGTCTTCTCCCGGCCTCCGTGTTTGAAGGCAGGAAGTTGAGTGTGACTGCTGGTCTGCACACTGTCTCCCCCTGTGCTGCTAGCTGTGGCAAACTGATTAAGCTGCTGAATGCCACTGTTTGTCACTCTTCACTTGTGCAAGGGACACGTTTCCATAGTGATTCATGTTGTTTCCTGGCCCGCATCACTCAACAGACTTTCAATGGAAATTCAGCCATGTCCTTGTTTTCTTTGTGGGGGAATATTTTGCCCAAAAAATCTGAAGCACGAGAGGAGAGACTATTTTGTTCATTCAGGAAATGCCCAACCTTGAGGTTTGTGTTTGGTATCAGGAATTAAAGGTTGTAATGTAGCTTGCCAACTGTTTGCGTGCCAGGCTAGCCTGTTCGTAGAGGCAACGCTTGACCTGACATTCCAGAAAGTACTAGGTGCCAGCGCATGAATACTTCAGAGCTTAGAATAACTTAATTGAACGGCACACCTCAGCAAACATCAGTACACCACATGTGCTCCAAGGATTGAGGATTGAGGAATGAAGCCACTGTTCTGGCATTAATGGTATTTTAACAACCCATGAACCTATGGAAGGGTGCTGCTGCAGGGGTGTGTTTAGTTCAAATAAATCACATGCTATTGGCACTGATGGATAGAAATGAAGTACAATTACTCAAGTACTGTACAGTAAAATTTTGAAGTACTGCATTTTGGAGGCAAGAAATCCATTTAAGAAAACAAACTTTAGTTATCTAAGTTACTTTGCAGTTTGCACAGTGCATCAGAGCCAATGTAGCACAATTTCAATTTAACTTTATCGGCAATTGGTTGAAAAATAAACCATATTCAAATAATCAGGAAAATGTGGTACACATTGTGTATGTATTATTTAGCCTCCAGTGTACATTTTAAAAGTTGACTTTGATTTAAAAAAGTCAGGAAACGGATTACCTCAGAATTACCAAGTAAAGTAGACGATTAAATGTAGGTTTTACAAGCTATAACATTTTAACAACAAATTTAACAAATGTAATACTTACTAAACTTGGTAATTTTGAGGTAATTGTTTTTTCTCCAAGTAAAGTCATTTAGTTAGATATGGCAGTGTACGTTTACTTGTCCATTTGACTACTCAGTACATTTATTGCCAGAAAACTACTTTTGATACTTATGTACATTAAATATCAGATACTCAGAATTTTTTCCCGAAGTAATGTTCGTATAGGTGACTTTCACTTTTACCAAAGTAATTAGTTAACAAGATATCTTTACTTTTTACTGAAGTAAGGCTTTGGGGTACTTTTTACAATACTGGCTAGTGGTATTTGGAAAGTTTTCGATGTATCCAATGCTAATGTTTTTAAACCTCTAGCTCTCCACGTGGATATGCTTTACAGTGTTTTTGTTGGCGTGCTTAGAGGTTTAAAGTGGCTACAACCTGTTGTTCCTTTGTACAATGGAAATGCGACAAACTCCTCCTTTACATAATACTGGATGTGCAGGTTTGAAGGTGGATGTGTTTGATGTGTGTCAGAGAGTTGTCTGTGTGGATTCTGCGCTCAGATGATTCCTAGCTTGTTACGGTACTCGATGGACTGAAACAGAGACAAGACTAACGCCACTGCACCAGCAAGCAGTGAGATAAAGACGCGCTGACCTTTGAGGTAAGGTTAGTTTCTATTTTCTGACCTTAACTAGCTTAAATTCTGTCAAGAGTTGTTTTCCCGAGGTTTTTCAAACAAGCAAAATTTCAACGGCATACATTTTCTCTCATCATAGAGAAGATCTGAATATATGTGCCCATGTCTGGTTGTTGGTTCATACATTTTTAATCAATTAAAGTCTTAATTTTGATTAATTGATTAACGATGAATTTTTAACATCCCTCGAATTAATTAGTCTCTCAAATGAGCAGTCTACTGTATCTGACACCTCACAAATCTATTTGATACAATCGTTATATATGGACAGCGCTACAGGACTCACAGTGATCTGTTGAGTGCATCAGCTGTTTTAATCTTCAGAAATATCTGTTGATGTGTTACGTAGATAAGCAGCTCATTCAAAGAGTATTGTTAATGAAGCCGAGATAATAAAAACACAGATAGGTGCGGCATTTGCTACACAAAGAGTAATGTGACAGCATCTGCAGGTGTCAATCGCAGCTGTGACTCATGTACCAACAACAAAACTGGAACCACATCAGTTTTTATCAGTAGCAGTAATACGAAAACGAACACGTCACGATTCAGGCAAACAATCAGAAACACATTCCTCAAAGCCACTGTTGTTTTGCATGAGATTTTTAGGTATTGGCCTCCTCCATAGATTCCACAGCAAATTAGTCCTGGTATATCAAACGTAATTTGAGACGGATAAAGTCGAGGCACCAGTTGGAATAGTTTTCACTAGATAATTCGCAGTGTGAAAGCATGCAGTCTTTCTGAAGCAGCTAGAAAACATGCTTGATTACACAATCTTTACTATCGCATTTGTGTTTAACTTTGTGAATTTTAAGAATGAGACGTTAGGTAAGCCCAACCCATTGAGTCTCAGTCGTCTTGTGTACTATACAAAGCTGACACGGGAAACGTTTTGTTTGCCAGAGCGCTCTAGTATTTCTTCTTGAATGGAGCGTGTCTGGAGGCGAGCTTCCTCTCTTTAGGTCCCAGCAGATGTGTATGGACGTGTGAACCCTCCTCGTCATTGCTCGTCATTGTCTATTGACAGCAAAGCTTTTCACGATGCGTTTCTTTTGTGTGTGCATGTCTGCACGTGGTGTTGCATATGTAAACACTGGAATCCTTTTTATTGTTATTTCAAACAATCTCAGAGATTATAACACAGTCATGAATTAGTCCTGACTTTAGCTGCTGTTGTAATAGATTTACAGTACATACTTGGGTGTGTCCTGGTGGCCTTTCTGTCCTTTTTTTTAAATTATACTCATTACACACACACAGACACATATATTTACAGTTGGTTGACCCAGTCAACTCATGGTGTTGTATCTCAAGCTTTTTGTAAGTATGTTTGGAAGGTATTTTCTAATTGCTATGTATGTCTGAGCTTTGCGTACAGAAAGAAGCACATGACCTGTAATTACCTGTATGCACAGGAGGCAAGAACTGTTGGGGAGGAAGTGCATCATGCCAAAGGCACGGGGCAGGGCAACCGTTTTTTTGTCAGTCACCACAGGGGACTGAGGTGTTGGTGGAGAAGTGACGATGGAATTCACAAATGAGGTTTCCTCTTGTTTGTTTTTCAACATTCATGTTAATTGAACAAGCACAATGAAACTGGTCTTGAGCAGAGACCTGTGCATTTTCCTCTGTTTAATCACTGTCTGATGGTCACCGGTGAGCTGTGAGTCACTATCAGAGCGATGATAAATTGAATCTGAAAAAGGTTTGAAATACTTATTTTATATCTTTATATTAAGACATGGCTAACCAGCACAATTAATGGAAATTGATTTGATCCTGTCCAACGCAGTACAATAATTTTAGTAGGCCAGTCTCTGGCATTTAGGACCTCGCCTGCTCCTTGGGAATGTCATGGTTCCTCATGATTCCATTCTGATCAGGGGTCTATCATTTTCATCATCAATTAGTCTGGAGATTATTATCTCGTTTCATTGATATGTTGTAAAATAAAAAACAGAAATTAGCAAAAATTCCAATTTTGTAAGATCTGTTCTAAAAATATTCACTTTCCATTGATATAAAACAGAGGGAAGTAGATCATCAAACTGGAGGCGGTGGAACCAGCAAATGTTTGGCAGTTTTGCTTAACAATGATAAGTGGTTGTCTAAGGAGGTGCAGATTACTTTATATCAATCGACTAATGAGTGAACAGAAGTCATACATACATATTACAACTTCAGCATCGATCTACTTTGTTGTATTTTCAGTCTCCTTTGCTAACTTTGCTTGTATCTTTTCCCATAGCACACAGCCAGGTGACTTGGTGTATATATTTACTTAGACAGGACACCCTGTGTCAGCCTAACCCTGGCCGTGCAACAGCTATTGTCTTCTGATTACCTTAATCTTTTGTGTACATACTTTGTCCCATGTCTGCATAGCATGTCAAGCTTTCAGTGAACATGGGGGTTTTGCCTCCAAGGCTTTTTCCTCTTCGTTTACAGAAGCCGTGTTCTCTTAAACATTGAGAAGGTCCATTTGAAGTGATGACAGCTGTCTTAAATGGACTGCGTAGTAATGTTTAGTGACAGCAGCTTTAGGTCGAATTTCACTGCTTTAAAGGAAAAAAAAAAAGAAAAGACGCATTGTTTGCCCAAAACACACTTTTTCAAGGTGTTTTTGAAGTGACACAGTGGCCAGTCACTGTGTCATCATGGCCTAAGACTGCCATTATTTACTTCAGAATAAATCATCTCAGGGTAGGAGTTAAAGCTTTCACTACCTAGTTTCAGGCTTTAATATACTGCTGTGCTGTATGTAATGTCAGCTCTTTTTCCTGCTGGCTGAGTGACCCTGGGGGGCAGTGTGAGCATTGCTTACCCAATTTGTCTGGTTATTATTTTTCCATTAGGCTTTTAAAATAATGTTGTAGCTGCAATCTCCATCTGTAAAAAAAACCTTAAACTCAAAACAGTGTGCCTGTATCAAATCCCAGCTTTAGTCCTTGGAAAATGAACGGGGCCTATTGAGAGTCTTACTGACAGACAGCATCGGAGACCTCGGCATGAAAATATTTAAATTGCTTGTGTAGATTCAGGAGACATTCAGATTGAACTGAATATTTTCTTTTTACGTATCTCTTGATAAGAAAATATGATCGCATGATAAAAGTCTTTTCAAAAGAGTTAGAACATGTTTTTAAAGATCCTTGTGGCCTGCTATCAACACCATCATGTCTATTTCAGGCATCTCCTCCCTTGCCTTCATCTATCAATACCCTGGAGCATTGCATGGAAATTAAAGTACACTTCCACAAAAGCTCTGAGAGAAGATGACTCCCTTCCCTTTTCAATGGAGCTAAGACACATTGCATTAAAATCATTGAAAAGAAGCCGGGTGTAAATGGGCGTGCATAGTTTGTGGAAGGCAGGATGGAGGGATCCTGGAAAAAGGGAGAGAGAGTGAGAGAGACATGCCTGTACTTCCTCTCCGCCCATTCTTTAATGCTCGCTGAGTAGCCCTGCAGTGCAGGCTTTGTCCCAGTCATTGTCACAGGCTTAGAGAGCTCTTTGCCAAGTGAGAGGCTTTGGCGACATATGTCACTTGAGTGAGTCTCCTGTCGCTCCTTTAGCCGCTTGAGTGGAAGGGCGGGCAGGGAGGCGTGTCTGTGCAGCAGCAGAGGAGAAACGTGAGGTTGAGGACGAAGGGCATGTCAGAGATGTTGGTTCAGAGAGTTGTGTGAATGATCCCTTGATGGTCCTGTACAGAACTTTCTCTATGGACTCGTAGTGCAGCTGCCCTCAGCCTCTTCTAGAGGTGGACTTAGGATGTGGAATGACTCAAAAACCAGTGAGTAGTCTTCATGAAAACTGCTGTTATCAGTCACTATCTATGTATTCTAATAGATCATTTTTGTACTGATAATTTCTGCATTACTTTGCATTCTGTTCTTGGCAGCAACATGTACATACAGTAATCTGTAGGGCTGCTGGGCTGTCTGAGGGAAGTTGTACTTAGTTTGAGGTTAAAGAGAGGGAGGGGGTCGTTGTATACAGTGTGTGTTGGCAGGGATTAGTCGTGTAGTAGTCACACTTCGTGCACCGGCCAACTATTGGTTTAGGAAACACAATCCCTGCGGATTTGTGGCCATGATCTGCCATGTGTTCAGGTAATAGATCCTTTGCTCCCAAAACAAACGCTTTGTTATCTGTTTACACAGGGACTCCACCCCGTTTTTAAGGACTTTGCCTTTCAGATGGACTGTGTCAGTGGCAGTATATGGTTAGAGCTCAGTAATTAGCCAAATAGAAAGGTTCCTTGGGTGTGCACCAGGCAGTGGATTTGCTTCACATGAATGAAAGTTGCCCGCTTGGTTGTTGCCAGGATCAACACAAATCTGGATAAAAGGTCCCACACCTCATGTCACTGGTGGAGTCTGGGCCTCCAACGCAACAGGGACTTGGCATGCTCTGCTGGGCTGATGTGTTTTGTGTCTGTGATTTAACTCACAACACTGTCACTAATGTTTTATGCCCCTATACTACTACTAGTAGGTGGTCCCAAAGCTGTATCTGAAATACAGTATACAAAAGCATTAGACCAAGAATGACAGAGGCTTACAGCTTTATTACAACATGAAAATGTATGCTTACTCCACTGGAACAAACATGAACCAGCTTTTGTTTACCATTCAATCCGGGGGGAAGATAATCACAAAAAGACCTTATTGCAAATAATACTCATCCACAATCTCTCAATTTGTTTAATTGATTCTAAATTCAAGCAGCTTAATCCTGCAACCAGTCTACAGCAATTACCACATTAACCTTTCTCACTAAGACGGACAACGCATGAAGCTTTGTGTCCTTAGAAGAACCCCGGGTAGCACTCACTCATTGTTAGGCAGCGTACTGTATGACTGCTGGAGCTCCCTGCCTTCATTCTCCTGATAGCAGGATTAGCTGGGGGGTGAACCCATTTGGCGTTGCCAGAGCCGCAGCCACAGTCTCAGTGCTGTGAGAACTAAGCCGTGAAATACTGATGGGCTTAGACCAATTTATAGTCTGCCATCTTGGATCTAGTGATCGTCGCAGACAGCAGCTTTGTGCCAGTCGGGTTTACTGTAAGCATGCCATGCGATGCCACCAGCCAGGCTTTACAGTTCAAAGGGTAATCCCCAGACAAGTACTCTGCTGTGTTGTGCTACGACATCACAACAATGAGGGACAACTGACTTTGAATCACTAGTGGTGTCTTCAATGGGAAACTGTGCATCAGTTTTTTATACATAATAAGCAGTAGGGTTGGGTTCTGAATGCTTTTAAGGGTACCGACAAGTATGTGCAGCTCTCAACAGAGATGAAAAAGAAGCAAGACAATCCACAGCAACTTCCATTATCAGCTCTCTAAAAAACGATAATTCAGAATGATAATTACTTTTAAAGACTATTAGGTATTGGGGATTTGAACCCTCCTGCAAGAACGATGAGGCACAGAGAACTTCATCTTCATCTTCATCTGAATAATCAGCTAGTTGAAGAAGTTATGTTTGCCGATAACTGGGCTTTTTTCACTGCCACTGACGTATATAAGCATTTTTTTTTACTACCGTAAGCAAAAACTCATCTACTGGCTGTGTCCACAGTTGCTTACAGAAACCATGCTGTGAAACCAATAGTATGTGAACAGCACACTGTTTATGGGGAAATATTATAGGACTGACAACAACAATAGAAACAATGCCAGTGTTTCTTTGTCTTTGGATTAGGCAGGCTAGATTTAGTATTGCTCCCCTCTCCTGCTTATGTTTAGTATTCTTTTTGACTGTCACTTGTATTTATCCTGTAGTCCAATACCATGATATGCCACCATTTTCCACCAGTTTTTCATGTCTGTATGTCGCATACTATTGTGATGCAAAAAATCTGTCTATGGACATACAGACAGACAGATAACACAGTTCCTGCTACAAAAGGTGTCAACAGGAATGCATTTTGCCACGTTGACACACACACACAAGGTGAAAACATTACCAGTCCACCAGTAAGGATCAAAGATATATCATTTGAAATTATTTATTCTCCTTGCTCTTCCTTGGAGTACCAAGTCTTCAAGTTCATTCAATAAATGCCATTAAGGTAATCTAAATTTATCGCAAAACATCATGAAGAGTATTATTTTTTTACCCTGAGGCATGTTTGGAATGAAATTATCACAACAGAACATTCCTGAGTGCATTTTAATTGGTATTATCGTATAAAACACCGCAGAGTATGTGGGTTTGATGTGTTTTCATGGTGTCAGATTTAATTCATGCACTTCATGCTTTCTGGTTTTCTTTACTTTCACTTGGCAGTCGGCCACGTTGTATAAAGAACCTGTTCTCAACATTGCTACTTTAAGTGTGATTATTCACAGCCCATTTAGAACTAAACAACTCTCCCTCTGTGATGTTCATTCAGCCCTACATTTCTGTGATTGGAACAGATGCTTGCAGAGCTGCAGAGCGGTCTGCTGACCACCGTTAGTCAAACTGTTGTTTATTCTTTCAAGCTGAATTAGTCGACTTATGGCCATGTTTTTGATCTTTTTCTGACTCTACCAGGTCCTCTGCGCCTTTATGAATTTCAAGTGACGCCTTCTGGTCTGCATCAAAGTGTTATCTTGATCTCTGCTGTCTCCATTAACAAGTAGAGGGTGATGAGGTTGGTGGGGACCCTGCAGCTTGCTCTGCTTTTGGCCTTGACCTCTTGGGCCACGGGCCTCAATATTCCTCCTGGAAGGTAAGAGTGTCATGATACTTAGCATAACTACCTGTACGCCAAACTGGTTGCTCAATATGTTGACATTCCTCTCTCTAATGTTCATACTTTTAGCTCTCCACCCTGCTTCAGTGTAAATGTTTGCAGCTTTTTCAAATTATGACTAACAAATAACAACTTGAAGTAAATTGTTTAAGTGTTGCAGCAGAGGTGACTTTGTTTAAGGAAAGGCTTTGCAATGAAGTCCTGGTGTGCTATTTTAGTCTGGTGTGTATCCAAGGCACCTTATTTGTCCAGATCATGCCAGGTTGTTAACATTCGCCTGACTTCTCAGCTTCTTATAAGGAAGTATGAAAGTAAAGGAAAGAAAGTGTATAAGACCTTGTTAATGTAACATTTTACATTTCTGTGATCGTTCTGTGTCTTCATATTACAGTGGAGCAGCTTCCAACCATAGTAACTTACACAACTGGTCCCATTATCGCCCTTCCATTTGATCACACTGTAAAGATCAGGTGTAAAGCCAAGGGCAACCCAACCCCAGAGTAAGTGACGTCAACATAATCTCTAACACCAAACAAACACTCATCGTTTAAGATGAACTGTGACAAAAGATCAAGACTCATCACTCCACAAAAAAAAATATATTGTATGTCAGAGATTAACTGATGGAAACTATATATTTTGCTCCAACAGATACAGATGGACAAAAGATGGCGAAGACTTCCCTCTGCACATCATGACAAACAAAACAGACCCCACAGGTGGAACTGTTGTGCTTCACAACAAGAACCTTGTCGAGTTTCAGGGTAAATATCGATGCTACGCTTTTAACAAGCTCGGAACTGCCATGACGGAAGAGATTGAGCTCATAGCGCCCAGTGAGTATCATTTTTCAAAAGAAGCTCATCTATGTATTGTGTGAAATTACTGATTAATACTTTTCAAATTCGCCATAAGTGAATTATCTTTAAAGTTTGTATGATAAGGTTTTCGTCTTGTTTAACATCTGTCTTTTGATTAGGTGTCCCCAAGTTCCCGAAGGAGGGACATCCTCCCATTGTTGTTAACGAGGGGGAGCCGATCACCCTGCACTGTAACCCTCCCGAAGGTGTTGGCCCACGTCAGCTCTACTGGATGTCTCTCGGTAAGCAAGAAGCTACTGTTTATGTCAGTAACTCTTAAAAACTACCACTTCACTTTCAGTTGTGTTTCAATTTTGTTGCGTTGTATGTGCAAAGGTTGAAGGGGCCAGACACTCAGAGAACATTGCAGTCAGTTAGTGGCTTGATCGTGTTTTCCAGTGAAGACTATTGCAAAGGCTCCGTGCTTAAATTAACTATGTAGTACAGCGTGTCACATGGCCATGTCTAAAGGCTGAAGTGTTCTTCTTCCATCATAAGTCCTTTTGACACAGAAATGCTGCCAAACTGCTGCAAGCAAAGACTTGCCATTACAGCCCCTCCATGATTTCATTGCACTTTTTTGTGCCTGATTTCATGACAGCTTTTTTAAAAGAAATTGCGACGCACATTGTGATGATCTCAGGAAAAAGTGAAAATGCAAAAATATTCATGTTTCTGCTGTAGAGGTTTGTGTTCCACCACAAAGTTGCAAGCAATGCAGTTTACTCCTGCATTCGTGCAGTACGTCGGCATCTCTACAACTGGAAACAAACTGGTAAGTTTAGTGACATACATGTGTTGCTGAATGTTTTGGAACAGGGACAGCTTTAATTTGTGAAACTCCTGGGAACTTCTGATGAATTTGCTGAAAAGTTGCGGGGATTGAACAATATCATCGTGCCAGCGCCTTGTGTCTGCGTCACACCTTGCTGAAGTTTGGCGCAGATGAAACTTCTGGCCATCAGTTAAGTTAGCAGGAACAATGAGAAGAAAGTTACACACCTTAGGCCCACAAGTTTACCTCACATTAGGATCCTTTCCCCACCACTGCCAAAGAAAGTGAATCTCTGTGTAAATGTCACCACAGTTCTGTCTGAAGTGCTTTGTCAAAGGCGGCTGAGTTTTCAGTCCAGCCCCTTGAGAGCTCCTCAGCCGCCTCCAACAGACCTGACTGATGCCAGAAAAGAAAAACAGTATTTTTTATAGATATTCTTTTAGGTGTTCAGAAAGACAGGGCCTTTAGGCATGGAGCAGAGTAAATAAAAACACTTGTGCACAAATCTTGCTTTAAAGTTTATTTCAAATCGTTGTTTTATACTTTTAATCTCAGTTCCACTCATGGATATTTCCTGGGATTGTTGTAGCAATCTATACATTGAACACGATTAAAAAATACAATAGGTTGTTTGAAAAATACTAAGACATTAAAGAAAACAATGATGATGTGAGTCTTTGAACACTGTGATCTCTACTTCCAGTGTTAGAAATATTGTTTGCTCCGTAGTACTGACCCATCTTTGAACCATCTTGAAGTGCTGTGTAACGTGCATAAGAACAAAATATGTCCTTTTTTATGAGTTTGCCTTTGAACATTGACAAAACAATTAGTCACTCAAGGCTATGTCTTAAATGAAGCTCTTAAGTACTTTGAATGGGCTGACTAAGGAGTGACACAGAGCGTCACTGACCCGTGACTTAAGTAATGGCTCCATGTAAACCAAATACGCTGTCACAGGGTATTTATGATTTCACCGGCTCTATGAAAGGAAACTCTTTAGGGCATTTCCATTACCATTACCACAACCTGGACCCTATTTCCCCATATTTTTGTGTTTAAGCAACTAATGGGGACAATCATTTTTGATACTGGTCCAGTTTTGAGTGCCGCAGCCGGCAGCTGCCAAACGGGCTGCAATGGAATCCCTGTAGGTGCACCATCGAGGACGTCCACGTAAAGAGCTTGTTTCTGCCACTGACAGGCTCAGATTGTTTTTCTAATTGTCCAACAATATTATAGAGAGGATCTCCACAGGGATAGAAGTTTTTGTCAAAGAGTCAGATCCTTAAACCAGAAACCGCTGCTATGTTGCTCTTGCCAAAGCCACCAGACTCCATTTACAGAATCAGTGATTTTATAATCGTAAAGCACATTTATTTCACAGTCAACAGAAACAAAATAAAACTCACCAAAAGCAATGTGATTTTTCTTTCAATTGTCCCAACAAATGCCAACTCTGGTTTGGTTGAAAATTTCAACCAAACCAGAGTTGAGTTTATTTCAACTTGAAATAAACCCTTAATCCACTGCGTTGAATATGAAAATATTCTGACGCCCCTCCTGTTTTCCCTCTTGGTCTTCTCACGATATTTTAACATCTAATGCGATGGATTAAAGGTTTATTTCAACCAAACCAGTCAGTGATTGCTGGAACGGTTTATTTTGTTTTTCTTGAGTTTAAATGTGTGTAAAAAGTGTGTTTTACGATGATAAAAGTAGCGTTGGGGAGAGCAGTGGCGGCTGTCTCTGGTTAAACAGAAAGGGTCTTACTTTTCAACAAAAATCCATCTCAATAGAGATCCTTTTTCTATGATTTACAGTACAGCCACAGTTTGACCTGCTGGCCACTGAGCAGTTGTGGTTAGGGGCTCGCTTATGGCAGCTCAGAGACGACTCCTTGGTCACAAGATCACTTCTCTAGGCCACAACTGCTCCGTAGATGATGTACTTTGACGATGTGCAGTTTCCAAAAGGGATTACATTGCATCCCATGTAGTTTGAATAACATCAAGGCTATATGAGGCTGCACTGTGTTGAAATTTGTTATCATGAAACCTATGTGTCATTTTAAGGTATTATAAGAAAATGTACTTTCTGTATTTGAGAGGCTCTGTCCACTCTGTGTTTCCTCACCAGCAACAATCAATCTCGAAAACACAGCTCGACATCATACACAGCCATTGTCTGCAGTGATTGCATATCTCTGATACCCTTGTGTTCTTTTCCAGGTCTCCAGCACATTGAGCAGGATGACAGGGTTTCCATGGGCATTGATGGCAACCTGTACTTCTCTAATGCCTTACAGAAAGACAGTCGGAAGGACTACTGTTGCTTCGCTTCCTTCCCCAGAATACGCACCATTGTCCAGAAACCCCCCATGGCTGTGGTGGTCAAAAGCTGTAGGTTCACAAAACGATCATCTTGGCTTTACTGTACGACGGTAGCTCATGTGTTTGTTATAAGATCAAGGACAGATGTCTGAGGAGTTAAAATGCAAACAAATGATACGAATCACTACATGCCTTCAAAGACAGCATTTGCAGTTATTTTCAAGTATTTACTGTCAATTTTGAAATGTTCTCGTACTGCATACCAAGAAGCAGGGCTTGACTCGTCATGTTGAAGCTCTGGGAAACTCTGCTGTGAAACTTGATTGAGCAATAGATGTCAGTGAAGATATACCATCACTGCCACCACGAGTTTTATTCTTTTGTTTGTCGTTCCAGCGAACCCTGGCAATGAATCTGAAGACAGCGCTGATGCCAGTGAGTGATATCACACAGCTTCACAGGAATCAGATCAAAGCATGTTTCAGATTATGTGAACAGGCAACATAGTTGGTGTGCATGTTGCAAGGAGTTGCAGATAACAGATCGACTGTAAGACATTGCACAGGTTATATGATAGGGTGAAATTTACATATAACTGAGGAGGCCTTCTATGTTCAGCCCCCCCAGTGAGAAGACCCAGCATGCTGCTGCCCTCTGGTGTTCAGTCAGTGAAGGTGCTGTTGAGGGGAGAGACACTGCAGCTCGAGTGTATACCGGAGGGATAGTATGTATACATGCTGTATCATCACAACTGCAACAACACTATCAATCATTTATCGTCATTGCTTTCTTCCCCTACGGCTCACAAAAGGTCTCTGTTTCATGTCATAGTCCCACTCCGACGGTAACATGGAGGAAAATGGGCGAAAAGATGGCTCCAAGGAGTAAAGTTGACCGCCATGGAAAGCGGCTGAGCATATCTGCTGTGGAAGAGAGGGACGAGGGGAAATACATGTGCAAAGCCGAGAGCTCTGGTGGAGAGGCAGTCCACTACTTTGATGTAATAGTGGAAGGTAGGTCAATACCAGGCGCCAATTACGCATGTATTTGTGGGTGCGTTTGTTTTTGTTTCAAAGAGAGAGCTGTTAACACAGGGATCCGAAGTTGTTTTGACTCAGACCAACACTGCTCTGCTTAACATCTCCCAGAGCAGCCAAAGTGGCTGACAGAGCCTCCTCAGAGCCAGCTGACTGTGATTGGGTCTGATGTTCACATCAAGTGCTCGGTCACTGGAAAACCACCACCAGACATAACATGGAGGAGGAACGGAGAACTGTTCAGAGGTGAGAGGGAATGATTTGAGCTGTGGTTTTCACTGGGCAGGAGGACAGTGAAGTCAGCGGCTGAACCCAACTTCATCCACACAACTCTGAATCTCACAAGTAGCTGTTCCGCTATAAGGTCTTCAAGGCTCATGAGACGGGCTTGACTCCTTGACGGGAATGATTTGTATATTTTGAGGATTTAGAATACAGAAGTAGTGTCTCTTCTTTACAGCTTAATTAGAGGAACGTATGAACATGAAAAATGCAACCCAGTCTTACAGGAGATGTCTTGAGGTTGACTGTTTTGTCAGAGGGCTGATATTATGGGCTGGCTTATCGTAAATATACTGGAGTTTAAATACACTGTATTGTACACTGGGACAATATGCAACTGCAGGTTTTACAAGTATTTTTCTTAACTTTGTTTCACATGATTTTGTTTATTTATTTTATTTATTTATCTTTTTTTGATTGCATGTCTAAAATCAGTTATTTTTCTAGTGAAGTTTAATGCTCAAAATCTTACACTGATTGTTTGGTGATAAAGGTTTTTGTTTAACTGTAACATTTCCTTCATGTCCTGCGTCTTCTTTTATGTTAGGTATTGTATAGAATAGTAACATTGGCCAACCAACAAATTATTTAGATTAATCTGCTGATTGTTTCCTCCAGAATAATACCCACTTGTCAGAAAAGGTAAAAATGGCCATCACTATTTCCTACAGCCTTGTCTTCAAAAGTATTTTCTTCTGATATGAACATCCATATACACAAAGATTTTCAGCTTATGCTGTTATAAAACAGAGAAAAGCAGCAAATCTTCACATTTTTAGAAACTAGAACCAGATAATTAATTTGCCTGATGAATAAAATATGCCCTTAATTGATTATCAAGGTAGTTGTCAATTTTTCTGTTGACTGACTAATTGATTAATCAACCAACTGTATCAGGTCTCTTTTATCATTATTTTTGGTTGTACTGTGGTAGTGTAGTGTTCTTGTGAAATGATTTTGATGTTATGTGTGTATGTTGCCGTCAGATGACCCAGACAACAACAGGCGAGTGCTTGATGACACTGTGGTGATCCATAACGCCACACCAGAGGACAGCGCCGTCTACCAGTGCGACGCCTCTAACGTTCACGGCAGCATTCTGGCCAACATCAACATCATGGTCATGAGTGAGTAACACCGCAAGACGTTATCCGTACACCGGCAGCGAGGACAGAGTTATTGCCTAATAAACACAGTGGCCACTCTGTCAGGTACAGCAGGATTCGGGAAATGTTGTGTAGTTTGTGTGGGCTCAATGGCTTTTCACAGTTCCTTCAGATTCATCAGATCTCGAGGTGGGTGATTCTCTCTACAAAAGCTTTTTTTTTACCTGATTGAAAAAAACATTCTCATGGTTCATTATCATCCTGGAAACATTTGCCTAAGGGTAGATTATAAATTGCAAGAGAGCGATTATAAGCAATGTCATGTAGATTCAAGGCCATCAGGAAAGATCATCACCAGTAAACACCTGCACACTTACTCCACTGCCACAGAAGTTGAACAATGACAATGTTTCAATTCCCACAAACATTTTGTGTACTTTATAACATTTTTTAATTGTTTTTGGATGTCTATCACCCTTTGGGATGGTTAATGGGGCTCAAATATTATTAAACATTGTGGCATGGAGTAAAGGTGCAGGCGTAAAAACAATTTACATGAGAGGGGAACCATGACAGACAATGCCTAGAAATGGATCCTAGGATTTATATTGATTAGACTGAATTAGTAAGATTTCTTTACTTTTTAATCACCCCATTTTGTGCTCACATGCTTACCGTAGCTTTATCTGCATTTCGGGTTGAAATCGTAGCCACACCACTCTAAGATGCAGCTGTATCCCTCCAGGCTGTGGATTCTACAACTTGAGATGCAGCTCTGCATGTTGTACTGAGCTGTTAGCCTCCCGTCATTTGGCATGAATGAAGATATCTAAACGGATCTTTTATTTATTATAGTAGAGCCAATGGCTGCATGTACCGTATCTAGTGCTTTGATCCAGAATGCACTGGCCCCATTGGGAGCATGTTCAAGGGTTCACTGTCTTCAACACATGGTCAAGAGAAGCTGCAAACACTGTGACTGGTGGACGACCTGCTCTGCTTCCTGAGCCACGTCCACCCAGATTACAAACTGAAGACAGCTCCTGCAACAAAAGTCCCGGGCAAATCAGTCCCCTCTGAGATTATACAGTAGTTAAGTAACTACAAGTAACTCACTTTTTTCCATTCCAACACTCAGCTCATTATCACCTGTCGCTCCAGTCTGGAGGAGTAGATGGCAATTTAAATGGAGGCTCTGTCAACACTGCATATCCATGATACAGTATATATACCAACAGTGTTTACATAGTAAAACCATTACACCCCTTGGTCTCTCTCTATCCTGCTGCTTTTACAACCATACAGAGCTGCCATCAATGGATCTATTATCTGTAAATGTATTATTTCATTATTTTTGTGATTAATTGGTTCATTGTTTGAAGTATGAAGGGCCAGAAAATATTAATAACAAAAAAACAAAAACACAGGCCCATTGCAATTTTACAACACAAGTTTAAATATTGAGATTTCTGGTTTTGTCTGATCCGCGGTCCAGTACTCTATGATAATGGTCTTTAGTTATCTATGATAATGAATGATAATGTATTCATTATCATAGAAGACAAAGAAAACCAGCCAGTATGCACAGTATTTAGAAGATGACAGTACAAATCTTTAGCATTTTATTAATCAGTGATCAGAAGTGCTGCCAATGAATGTTCTATCAGTTGGCTAATTGACAGATCTTTACAGCTTTGCTTCCATATTTGTCTAGGCCATGGCCACTTGACATGAATCGAAATAAATGATGATATTAGATTTTAAAAAATATATATATATACAATCCTTATCGAGACACGTAGGTTGAACCACATGATACACTGTAGAGCAACTCAATGTTTATAGATGTTTAGTAATTGGCACCATTGCACATGTCTTGTGGGATTTTGAATGCACTAAGAAATGTTACATCTCTTAAAGTGTTTCAAAGAGGTTGTGATGTTTGTGCCTGCTTTTGAATTATATCTGTATTTTCAGTTACCTGTTCCTCTGCCCCTATTCTTTGTGAGAAGATTCTCATGGGCAATCATTTGACATTTGAGCTGCTATAATCTCCTCTCCTTCCCCTCGCTCTTAGACATGGCTCCTCGGATACTGACAAAGGACTATCAAGACTACGCAGTAGTGCTGGGAGGAGACATCACGATGGACTGCAGTGTTTTTGGCTCTCCACCACCTGAAGTCTTTTGGTAAGCGATCACCAAGGAGATTAGGTGTTAGTCTGAGTGACGTCTGTGTATTGTTAAGACAGAAGCTTAACTTCATGTATTTATATCACAGTAGTTAACTGTGTGCAGTTTACAGGTGTCTGTGCTGTCAGGTGGGCCTTTCAGGCACATCATAGTTTTCATTGTGTTTGCTGCTTGGTTCAGTGCAATGCTGAGAGCCCAGTGGTGCCCGCTGTGTCTGAAAGAACCTTAAAGGATGCGTTCACCCAAAAATGCAAATTCAGTCATTAACGTCTCACAGTCTGATGCTGATGGAAGGTTGGGTGAAGTTTTGTGGTCTACAAAACATTTCTGGATCTTCACAGCAAAAAGCCGTTGATATGAATGTGAATAGATAACGACTGAATTTAAATTTTTGGTTAAACTGATCCTTTGAAGAAAGAAGCAGAACATGTACAGTATCACCGCTGTGAGTCATGCTATTAATCCGACACTGCTTCAGGTGTCTGCATGTCACAGTCTGATGCTTGACATTTATGTCTGTTTAATGAGATAATCCTCTTCCGTTCCTTGAAATTGGGCTAATTAAATCCTATTAACTACCTCTGCAGCTCCGCTACAGTTCAACAAAAGGGAAATAGGATCTCAGACAGTTCCTGACAAAACACTCTTAACTTGACAAAGAACCTCACAATATTAGGATCGTTCCTCTGGATCCATTAGATGTATTCAAGCAACTCTAACCAGAGGCTTTATTTCACCGTTTTTTCAGAGTGACAAATTTACTTTATTTCAATCAACTGAAATACAACCAATGTCAAAATAGTTGTGATGTGTAAAACATAACTAAAATCAACTTAAAAATCATGCTTACTCTGAATTTGATGCCAGCAGCACATTGCAAACAAGTTGCGGTGAGGTTTAACCACTTTTATATGATTGTATGAAGGATATTACTATAAAGAACCATTGTCATTAAACACATTTTGTTGCCAATGATTGCATTTGTGTTTTACACAGAGTCCGAACCTGTGTCAAGGAAAAAATAAATTATGGCAATATAATACACTATATAGTGTGGATAATATGCTGTAAGGAAGAGAAATCTTCCACTCCAATGACTTGAATATCTTGGCTCAAAACTGAGCCAAATAAACTAAAAACACAGGCTGAGACTGTAGCAAAATGGCACCTTAACTGGCAAACTATGAAGTGCACATGTGCTGTTGGATAAGTAGTACACAGACTCTAAAAAAAGGTGTGAAAACTTTCTCTTCTAGGTCCAAATATGAGACTCCAGGACCCATCGAAGGGGACCGTTTCTCCCAGAATGGATCTTTGCAAATCACCATCGCGGAAAAAAGCGACAGGGGGAAATATGTGTGTGTTGCCTCTAACAGGGAGGGCAAGTCATCCATCGCTGCTATGCTGGATGTGAAAGGTATCTCAGCAACATGATTAGTGTTGACTCTCTTAAGCAGGATTAGTACTAGTCACTGCACACAATTGTGCATTTAAGGGCTAGTTCACCCAAAATGACAAGGGATGTTTTCACATGTGTCTATCTGCTTGGCTAGACTAGGGATGGTGGAATTTTCCTTTTTGTTATTCAGGTGCACTGACCCTTTAAAACTGAAGTCAATGTGGTTGTGTTCTTATAACCACGCTTGGTTAAGTACTTTTCTTACTGACAGATTTTTGCTGGTCATTTGTTCAGTAGAAGGCTGAAAACTACTCATAAATACAAGATGTTTAAGATCTGGAAGGTAGAATTTATTTCTTTTCGACGTGCTCTGCTGTGATTGATCAAGCAGTAAAAGCGGTGTGTCTCCGTTAGCTCCTTTTGAAAAATGCTTGTGCTGAGTAGCACATAAATATCTCAGCATCTGAATTTAAAATTCATCTTTCACTGATGTTGTAAAAAGATGCCGCATAAATAATGATGTGGTGGAACATATTTAGAAATATATTTTTCATGGGTTGTTTCATAAATGCAAATTACCATGGGAATTTATTGAGCAATATCGAGACATTTCCATTTTGATTACTCGGTTCACAAATCAAAGAGGCAGTTACTGCAAGAAAGACTCGTTTATAAAGTAAATAATTTGGTTCAACTTCTCATATTCACATTTTATTTGAAGCATCGAGGGATAATGAATAATTTACATCTCCAGCTCTTGTCTAACAAGACAAATATTATTGTCTTTCGGTCTTATCTGTTTAATGTACCTATGTGCTCTTGGCCCTGGCTTTTCTATTATCTTTAGACCCAACGAATATAGTTGGTCCACCTCAGGATACACAGGTTGTCAGTGGGACCACGGCCCAGTTGAAGTGTCAGACCGAGTACGACGAGAGCCTGCGGGACTCCTTTGAGGTGGTTTGGAGGAAGGATGGAGAGGAGCTCCCACTTTCCTTTGAGGAAAATTCCAGGTAAGTGGCTTTGGTTTGAAAGTGTTTCCATGGGTTTTTAGTAGTGTTTGTTAATAAGATGACTTTATTCAGTGTCTTTATGTTAAGGAAGAAAAAAAAATCCCAAAAGCTTTGTTTCTTATCTTGATCACTGGACGGCTAAAGATTGGGGGGATTGGGGATTTTGTTTGTCCTTTGCATCACACAAGGTCATATTTCTGTTCGCCTGGTCGTCAGATAGTTCATCTGAAACCATATCAGTTTTAGTAACAGTTGCTGGAAAGTCAGGCCATAGCACAGACTGCTGTACAAAAACTGGCACGTAAAAACCATAATTGTCTTTTACTGTGTGCATCTTGATGCAGATCCAGGCTGAGATGTCGCTGAAAAAAATAAACTTGTCATATCATTAAATCAGTAACAGTGTCATAGATTGTGCAGCTGCGGGGGACATACTGCACATGCTCACTGAGCACTCTCTACTTGGCTGATTGATTGTATTTGTATTCCTGCTATAAAGTGACAAATGTTCTGATATTTTCAGATACGTATTGGACGACGGCATGCTGCAGATCATGAATGTGAACCTGAGTGATCAGGGAATCTACACATGCATTGCCAGAACCAGCTTAGATGAGGACAATGCCACTGCATTACTCACCATACTGGGTAAGAGGGTAAAGCATAGAAGATCATCAGTTATTAATAACATTAATTAGAATATAGACAGCGATATCAATAGAACATCTAAAGTTTTTTTATGTATTTTTATTTGTTGCAGACGTTCCCGATGCTCCAGAAGATTTAAAGATATCTGAAATTAAGAGTCCAAGGAATATCAGCCTGTCTTGGGTGCCGGGGAGTGATCACAACAGCTCTATAACAGGTAAATGTTAATGTGGAGGAAGAAGAAAATTAGAAGGCTATGATGGCAATGGGGTCGGGCGGTATTAGTGCCAGATAATAAAACAGAGAAGAATAATTTTGTCAGAGATCATTAACATTTCTTAGAGATCTCTCACACAGAAATCGGCTGACCTGTATCACCTGAACGCTTGATTGGGACTGTTCTATTGTTAATTCAGCCACCGCACTCAGACACTAAACGTTTTCATGTCTCCTCTGTTGTGAAAAAGAGAGTTAACAGATTCTGCAGCTTTGATCTGTGTTGAGTTCAAACTGAAGTTTTTTAACAAGAGATGGCTGCAAATAGCTGTGAAGCAGCAGAGAAGCTTTAATCTTGACTCTGCTGTTTATTTTTAGAACTCACTGATTTACAAGAATTTATGCCAATTGATAAATGTATCCCTTTTGTAACGTTTATTAGCTTTGATATGCCTTATCTATGATCAGAAATTAGAGTAGACAAGCCTGAGGAAGATCTTTTGTCAGACTGAAGTCATTTTAATTGTTTAATTAAACATCTTGGAGCAAGAGACATCAGTTGCTAGGCCAGCTCTTTTCTAAACGATATCTGTGGATCAGACAGCACCAGGTGGATGTGTGTAGAATATTCATTTATTGTAATTAATTTGACATGGAAAAAGCCAAAAGCTATTGCTGTGTCTGAAATCACTCCCTCATGCACACATTTATTATTCCCTACATGATAAACAGTGAGTCAGATACTCTCAGGGTGTTGTTAACTGAGACTTTAGACACATATATTTTCAACACGCTTACAGGTGTAGCGCTGCATTACTAATTTACACATCTGTCATTTCAGGAACAAGGATGAAGCTTTGCCCTCAGGGGCATTTGGCAAAAAGTAGTTACAGATCAGATCTACAGCTCCTGCGTTAGATGAGATTGATTTCACTCTTATGTCTGTTAAGGAGCCTAGCTTAGCTTAAATGTTTGACAAGGAACTTTTTAACTGGTTTTGAAACAGATCTAAATTTAATATTGATGTTTCTATATGACTTACACAAGCAAACAAGACCATCAGAGAGAAGATCGTCTATTTCAGTGTAATATGATTATTTTTAATGCCTGTCACCGGGTCAGATTCAACTTTTCTGGGTCAGATAAGTCATCATATTTGAACTAATTTATACGGCGGAGTGCTTAAGAGTTGTGTCAGCCCGAGAAAACAGCTTCTGTATATTCTGGTGGTACGGCACTAAAGCAGTGTTTACTTTGTTTCCTTCATCGTCATACTAAGTTATTCTTACATCGCCACAAATAGATACCTTACCTCAACCCCATGCATCCTGCAAACAGCTGTGTTTAAAAAAAAGAAAAATACTATTCAAAATACTTTGTCCCTTTAACCACATTAAAGACAAATGCACACACAAGCCGTATTAAGATCTTTGCCACAGGAGACGGTGGTGCATAGAACACTGTTGTCCACAGGGGCAACCAAAATCAACAAATAAATGAACGTCTTGTTATGGCGGACGCAGAGCGAAACAGCTAGCCTTGTTTTCTCCACAGTTAAAATATCTTCCTACCAACAGCATTTAAGCTAATGGACTCTGACCACAGCTTTGTAGTTAGCACAAAGACCTGAGAGTGTTATTAATCCCCTCATCTCCCTTTTAGAAAGGAGGAAAATAAAGATTGTTATCAGAATGTTAAGCTATTCCTCTGTTGGTCTAACCAAGCATGCAGTTTTTTTTTTTTAAAACCATCACTGAGGTAAAACAGACTGTACAGTACATTAAAAGGAGTCCAATGAATGATTTATGGACGGTATTCATCAGTTGTACAGTGATAAGTGAATGTGTATGACTCCTCTCTCCTCCATCAACACAGAATTCGTAGTGGAGTATGAGGAGAGCCAGTGGGAGCCTGGCAGGTGGAAGGAGCTACAGAAAGTCCCTGGTAACCAGGCAACAGCCGAGCTGGCACTACACGGACATCTTAACTACCAGTTCAGAGTGTATGCTGTTAATGCCGTCGGACCTGGACCCCCCAGTGAGCCCACTGAGAGATACAAAACACCCCCTGCTGGTGAGACTCGCTCCCTTTAATTAACATTTTCTGCCGTGGTTATCTGACCATTGTGACTGCAAAGTTTTTTTTGCATTTCTTTTGAAATGTGCAAAAAGAGTTTCTGTGTGGAGGAGCCAGCTTTTTGGACACAGGACTTTGGAGCAGCAGGGGGTTTGGATATTTTTGGGTCACAGGAGCCCTTAAAGTCCCCAAATATCAGCTCCTGCACATGTTGCTGTTTAACCTTGGCTCTCTTTTATGTGTGAAACGAGAATACTTGTGCTAGACTTTCAAAACAGTCTGTTTAGGCTGAATATCATGAGTAGATATTTTTCATTTCAGGAGTAAAAAACTACAGCTGAAAAGTAGATGATGAAAAGAAGATATACATTTCATGCTGTTTTTGATTTGTGTATATACGATTGTATAACTTCTTTTCAAAGCTCCTGATAGGAACCCAGAAAACATCAAGATTCAAGGCCATCTTCCTCATCAAATGGACATTACCTGGGAGGTAAAAGAAAGAGCACATCTATCTATAAGACAGCACACTAGAAACCGTTATAGCACAGAAGCGTTCTTCAAGGTTTCATCAGTACACTATTCTGTTGTAGCCGCTGTTGCCCATTGAACAAAATGGTCCTGGTCTCGAGTACAAGGTGAGCTACAGGAAACTGGGGGTGGAAGATGCCTGGACGGAGCATCTGGTCAAAAGACACTCCTTTGTCGTGAGGAACACGTCCACTTTTATCCCCTACGAGATCAAAATTCAGAGCAGGAACAGCCACGGCAAGGGCCCCGATCCTAAAGTTGTCACTGGGTACTCCGGAGAAGATGGTGAGTTTATATGTTCCCTACTGTATGTATTCATATCATTAATGTATTTAATCCAGAGTTTCATGTTCTAATTTACACCACTCTTCAGTTCTGCTGCTTGATTAAAACATGCCCTGAGGCTGAAGTAGCACATGTAGCTGTTGTTTTTTTCTTGTCACTTACTGTGAACTTTTTGTGTCATCGAATCCCACCTTGTCTTCAGTCGTCTTTTGGCATTGTCTGCGGGAAAATGTGTCAGGTTAAGTTCCTTCCTTTATTTCCTTTTGCCCGTGGTTTTAACCCCGTGCAGGTGTGCAGTAGTGACTCTTCCTCCCCTCTGAAATAAAGGAGACAAAAAGAAAAAAACTCCTTTGCCAAATCCAGCAGGTGGCAGATAACCTTTGTAGCGCAGAGGGATGTCAAATTTCCACTTCTGTCTCAGAAGCTGTGGGAGATTTGACAGATCGCGATGCACTTTAGCCCAACTGATGCACAATGGCTGCCTCTCTCTCTAGTATTTGCTGTGCTTCTATCCTTTCCTGCTACCAGTACAGTGACATGTAGAGCAGAAAATACTGAGAGCATTTGTGGCTTCATGAGTAGTGTTGTATTTGTCCCTCCAAAAACTGCTTTGAACAAAGAGGCTGCTTCATTTGGTGTGTTTGTGAACATTAATGCTGATCCACCAGCATCGTTGTTTTTATTACCGCAACGGCAACAGATCTTTTCTGCACAGCCAACACCAAATAATATATATTCTGTCTAATAAGGCAGTTTTTTCAGTAAAGGTTCTGTCTTGATACAGGCTTTATGGTAGCGTTCAAGAGCCTCTGTTGTTTTCAATATGTCTTTATTCCTGACCTTCCTCTGTATGTTCTTCAGTCCCTACTGCAGCACCACGGGACGTAGCAGTGGAGGTGTTCAACACCACTGTTCTCAGGGTTAGCTGGACCCCGGCTCCACCTGCAACAGTGAGAGGTCATCTAGGGGGATACGATGTAAGTTTTCATGGTCCTGAATCAGGATTCATAGTAATCAGACCTTCATAGTAATACAACCTGGCTTCTTTAGGTTTTTATAACCAAAGACTTTCGAGGCAACAGACAGATTACACAATGATGATACTTACCTAGTGTTTACATAGGATAGGTACAAAGAGGTAAAATGAAATGAATTAAACTAATATTGACTTGTCTATCAGGCCTATACAGAAATGACTAGTTTAAGGGTTGTTGTCTTACATCAGTTACTCGATAATACAGGTGCCAAAAGATACTTATTACTTTGTACTTTGTAATAAAGTTACACTTCCTAAATGATCTGTAATTATATGTGCAAAAAAAAAAACAATTATAGAGAGTCTTATTAGATAATATGCCTAGTATTAACTAGGTAAGTTTAATCTCAAAACACTGGTTTCCAACCTGGGGGGTTCCTGACCCCCACTAGGGGTCACCAAAGTTTCATGGGGGGGTCGCGAGGACTTCTTGATTTTGAGAGGTGTAAGAATCTAAAGGAAATTGTTACTTTTGAAGTTCAGTTTTATTATTTAAGAAAACAGCTTAATAAAAACTCTCATAGGCTACAGAAACAGTGAAGACCTGAACACAAGCTATTTTCACTGAACCTTTATTGTCTGCAGTTAAAACAGCCAAAGGACTTGAATGACCAAGTGTCAGGGAGAAGAAAACACTGGATTTGTAAAAATAGAATCATATTAAGTCTGTTTGATTGTTAGAAATACACACAGAAAGTTGTCTTAAAAATATCAGGATCTCTGATGCAGCATTCACAGGAAATAATCTACTCAGAATTGACTTCTTGCAGCCTGCAAAAAGATGTTGGTTTGATGATGAAGCTGAATTTATAAGCTCCAAACCCTTTACCTGGATTACCTGGTGCAATCAGACCTTTATTCTAACACATTTGTCATTCGTCTCATGTTATGTTAGATATTTCTTTTTCTTTTTTTACCCCTTTTCACTCATGTTCCTTCAGTGTGTCATTACCAAAGACAGCTCCCTCGAAAAGTGGCACCCCCAGTTTTTAATGGAGCAGGAAATAGCTGAGACAGAGATACAAAATGGTCATTATGTGATTTTATACCAATGTTCGTAGCAAAGCTTCCATAATTGGGTGACGATGAAGACAATATGAGTGACACACTGACATTTCTTGCAAAGCATAAAAACAAAGTTATATGTCAGCTGAATCTGACAATGTTTTATACGCTGAACTGGTGTAAGATTTGTTTGGGGTCTTCTTAACTTTCTGTATTTCAGACTCCAGTAATTATCCTCCTCTGAACGGTCTACCTTTTCTGGTGGAATACATTTGTCATTAGCTAGCTAAAAAAGGCAGCGCGCCACCTGTGGTGGATGAACTCAGCTGTGAGAATCGTGCCTGTTCTCTCAGAAGCAACAGCTTCGAGGGAAGTTGGTGTGGGCTCGTGAACTGAGCAACAAATAAGTTCCCAGATTACTTTTTGCAAGGCGGGTGTATGAATTTCAATCTTTAATTTGTTTATTAAAATGATGTGTGATTTAATACAATATATATTTTTTTATAACTCAGAACTTAGAATGCACACGTTAAATGTGGTAATATGATACAATCCCTGTATATATGATGATTTTTGTCACATTTTTCATAAGTGCACTCTGTCACCTGTATTGGTGTTGTTATTAAAAGTATGTAGGTGGCACAGCGGTTGACAGGGTGACAATGACAACAGGATTGTGTGAATTAGCTGTTTTGACAGAGACATTGTCACTTGAGGTGATTTGGAGAAATCTCAGCTTCACAGTTTATATGTGATATCTGATTTCAGATATCTGTCTCATTAAAGGGGAACTGGGGCATTAGTTGCTGCTCCTCAATGTTTTGTATCTAACCGCTGTGTCTTAATCTTTTCTCCTTCTCTCTCTCCACTCTGTGGTCTGTTCTGTCTTGTTCCTCAACACTGTCCTCAACCTCCCTCTCACAGGTTCAGTGGTTTAGAAAACGGAGTCTGCTGAATCCCAACAAGGCTTTAGATGAGCGCCAGTCCATGTCTTTTCCTGGAAAGAGGACTCACGCCATTGTGCCGGGCCTTAAACCTTTTTCAGAGTACAGACTCACTGTCAATGTTTTTAACAAGAAGGGCAATGGGCCCAACAGTGACCCTGTCACCTTCAACACTACAGAGGGAGGTAAGGGCCCCAAAAGATATAACAAATAGGTGCTCTTCACACACTTGGAGAACAAAAGGTACACTGAAGCTTGTGGAAAAATGAATTTGTGACACAGTGACTCAGACAAGAAGAAAAGGAGATTTAACAAAAGCACACATTTCGATTACTTTCAAGTATCCTGCCACTCAAAAATGTGGTATGCTTATTGTTACTTCACTTGGTTGTCTGTGCTTCACTGTGCAGAATAATAAACACGCAGAGTTTGACACTAGAGGGATGTTTTGACTGTTTTCAATTTTATCTGCCGAAGGAGGGACCGTTTCTCTGTGCTCACCTTAGAGCTGAGTTTAGGAAGTGTACCTGCAGGCATGACAACTAGTTTGGAAATCAGTCAACAATTCATAAATTGTGGATTTTTCCCTTAGTGAGGAAGAAGGACTAGGTGTTATTTAAATGTAGCCATGTAATTAAACCTTGGAAAACATAGTGGAAAAACCCTATCAGATACAAATTATAATTGGGCATACGCATACTTATATGTCTCCAAACATGTCCGAAGGGGATTTGAAATACAGTAGATATAATAACATGTTTAGCTTTAAAGCCAGGAGAGAAAAATCATCAAAGGTTTCTCATGAAAATACTTGTTTAAGGCTGCTCAGTGTAGCAGCCCTGTGAAATGACAGAGCCGCTTAATACTGTCATGTGCGACATCGGTGCGGTTTTTCATCCGTTACACAAATAAGAACCAGGTAAAGAAAGCTTTTATAAAAAAAAAAGAAAAGAAAATATCAAGCATGAAAAGACATTTGGGAGAAAGAAATCTTATTTGGACTGACTGTTTTGATTCAAGCATCCTAAAAATATTTGTTTCCACACTAAAACCGGCAAGTATAAAGAGCTGCTTGAGCAACATGTCTATACAGTAGGTGCTTTAATATTACTGTGGTTTTCACAGTTCCTGCTCAAGTGCCCATCCTGACCGCCTCCAACGCCCAGAAAGACACCATTTTGTTGGTGTGGGGCCCGCCGCTGGAGACAAACGGCATCCTCACTGGTTATCTCCTGCAGTACCAGCTCTGTATGTGTACACACACACACACACACACACACACACACACACACACACACACAATGGTCTTTGACTAACTACTCGTTGACTTACACTGTGTAGAACTGTGGTCCTGTGTGAGTGTTTTCATGAATAGAGTTGTCTTTGCCGTAGCCTTTATGCAGTATGATGCATTGTGGGGAGAAGTGTAGCTGCCGTGCGAGAAGGGGAGGAAAGAGCAGGTCGGAGAGAAGGAGCGAAAGCATCTTTCATTCATGATCATCACCCCCTTCTCCCCTTCCCTCTCCTCTCTTGTGTTTTCACACCGGACACTAGGTTGCACTGTTTAACACCAAACCCTCCACGATGGTCTGCAGCAGCCCTAATTGCGATGGCTACTTTAGATTGTGGTTTGACAGTCTCCTCAGTGTTATCTCGTATGATCCTGTACTGCAGGTGCTCTTGCAGAAAGGATCATTTAGGCCGGCGCTGTTTGTGCCTCCTCTACAAATGTCTTTATCACTTATCTTCAGAAAGCATTTCTTCTTGCTACAAAAAAACCCCTCTCCACCTTTGTGCTTGAGAACAGTGAGGGTGAGGAAGTGAGTGAGGGGCTTTTATTACGCTTCCTCTGTTTTCAAAGCCCACGCTCTCGTTGGCTGACATTTCTGAAGTCTTTTGTGTAAAATGTGAAGGCAGAGACAGCCCTTCGCCGCCTCCACCAGCACCCACGGAGTCTGGCCGGCTCTTCAATACACTCTGTCCCCCTCTCCTTTCTGCTTTTTCCCATATCAGATGTCAGACTTTACACAGATATTCCCACACAATGCAGGCTGTGGGTGTCGGGAGGTTTTTTCAGCTGAACTGAGACACCATGAAACTCAAGGATATTTCAAATTCTTCTGCAAACGCATTGAATGTGCTACAACACATGTGGTGTATGTATGTGCAGTCTGCACATCCAGTTGAGTCATGAAGCGGCTGTGTAATTAGTCTGACGATGTTCACAAACACATGAAGTATCCCGTTCTCTGTGCTGCAAACAAACAAACAAACAATCAATTTTCTGAGGCGGCACCTGCGTTTCAGCTCAGTAATGACATCAACGCTGGGGGTTCGATTCTTTCCACAGTCTGCATGCATACTGTACTTTGATCTATAATGCAAGTTTGGTGATACATTATGCTGCTTGTGATTGCTACTACACTGAATTCCTCTCTCTGACTTAAGTAGATTTTTTTCCCTTTCTCTCTTTGTCTTCCATCTGCTTTATCCACCTGTTGTATTTTTTATCTTCCTTTTACACTACACACTTTTTCCAGCTTCTCCTTCATCATTTCCTCCTCCTCCTCCAGTTTTTCTTTTTCCTCCTCCTCCTCTTTTCATCCATTGCCACTTGTTTACACACTTCCCTCCCTCCCTCCCTCCCTCCCTCCCTCCACATCCTCTTGAGCTCTCTATCTCCTCCTTTCATCTCCCCGCGCCTTTCTTCATAATGTATTCCTCCTCAGCTCACCTGTCACGACTTGTATCTGCTCCGTTCACTTTCTGCATGAGCTAGCATGACATCCCTTCATCTCCCTCCTCCCTCAACCGTTGACCCTCATTATTGCCGTGTTCCATTAACATACAACACAAGCCCAGAAGTGATGACTTTTTATGTGTCGATCCATCGCGGGCTCACTCATGCCTCGTGAGCTGACCTGACATCTTTCCCCTTCCTCTATAGTTGATGAGCCCACACTGGAGGTGGTTGATTCCCAGGAGATAAACATCACCAAGGCTGACACCACCCAGTGGCGGCTTCAGGGCCTGGAGGAGGGCAGGCTCTACCTCTTCCGCCTCAGTGCCTGCACTCGAGCAGGTTGTGGACCTCCGCTGGCCCAGGAGAGCAAAACTGTCACATCAGCCTGTGAGTAGATGACATCAGCGTACGTGTGGTGGCTAATAAGATACCATTCAAATTGTTTTAGGTGTGAAAGCCCCACTAGTGTTTTAACCAACGATTACTTTCATTGTGTTACCCAGAGCCCCATACGACCCCATCCTTAAATGTCTTGTTTTGTCCACAACACACCTATATTTAACTTACTGTCATAGAGGAGAAAATAAACCAAACAAATATTTATATTTAAAAGCTGGAATTGGAGAATGTTGAAACTTTTTTTCCCCTGTAAATACATTACTTCAACTGATTAATCGAGTATCAAAATAGCTGACAATTAATTTAATAGTTGACGTCTGATTGTATTGCAAGCTCTAAAGCGCACTACAGACATGGTAATTGCAATGTAGTTGTTCATACATAGTGGAGATATTTATACTAATGATTTATTGTACCACACATGAAACTATTTTTTTGCAACTATGACTACTGGGCGTACCAATTAACCTTTCGCAAATAGCTAATTAGTTTTGTGACTGATAATAATGATAAAACCATTTTTATTTATATTGCACCTTTCAAAACAAACTCAGTGCATTCTAAATGAAAGTAGATCAGATCAAGAACTTGTGATATATATATTGTTTATATAATAAACCAGATAAAATGATTTAGGTAATTACAAACAATTATGAAAAAGCTGTAAGATAAAAATGAGTCTTAAGAAAAGGCAGGCAGTTCCACAACAAAAAGCCTGGTCCCTTTTGGTGACAAGTCAAGTTGCCAGAAGATCTCTGGTAACGATCAGGCTCATGGAGAGCAAGCAAATCACAGATGTAGCGGGGGCCTGATGGTTCAAGGCTTCATGAACAAGCGGTAAAATCTTAAAATCAATTCAACATCCCACAGTTAACCAGCGAAGGGCAGCGAAGATTGGTGTGATGTGGCTTCTTCTCTTAATACGTGGTAAAAGCCTTGCAGCAGCGTTTTGTATCAACCGCAGTCTCTGGATGCTTCGCCTACTGATAGAATAGAATAAAGTGCATCTCGACAGTCGAGACTGGCGGAGATAAAAGCGTGGATTACCTTTTCCAAGTCTGCAGACGAGAGAAATGACCTGATCTTGGTTGGCTGTCTCAGATGGGCATAGCAGCACTGCAACACTTTAGTCACCTGAACATCAAAGGATTCGGAATAAAAAAAAAAATAATACCACAGGATGATGCCATTAGGGTTATCTCAGCTTGGAAACAACACGTTTTTTCACATGAAAGCCTTTAAAGTGTTACACACTTGTGCCATGGAGTAAGAGAGAAGTGGGTGTTTATAAGGCATGAATGGTCTACTGAAAAGTACTCTTTTCATTGCATCGTGGGATTTGTTGGATCCAGTGTTTCTGGTGCTCGCCCCAGTCTGAACAAAAGTCAGGACATTTTATCTTCTGATGCAAAGATTTTGATTTTCTGCATCAGTTCTCTGTTACAGTCTGGATTTTTCAGACTGTCAAAGCAGTTTGAGCCATTTAGAGCTTTAGATAAAAGCGAAAGGACTTTTCTTCAGGCATTTTCTAAAAGATGCTGGGAGCCAGTGTAGCTCATCTAAAACTAGAGTGCTGTGCATTTAGTTGTTCTTTTTTTTTTAATTTTATATGTATAAGTATAGCAGCAGAATTGTGAGCAATTTCTTTCCTCTAAATGCCTGTTTAAAGAAGACCAGTGTGTGATATCTGCTTGAGATAAACGCATGAATTAGCCTTGCTTGCTTGCAATCAGAACAGACTTCAGGAGGAGGAACTCAAAGAAACAGGCACCAGGACAAATAGAGGTGCTGCACCTCGTTCTGCTGCTGCAGCAACGGACAATTTGATAAAAATAATGTCTTTTAAGTAATAAACATGCTAAATAAAGTATGAACCCAAAAATGAGCACAAGATACCTTTAAAGCTTACAGATTATTGTGTATTGTTAGTGTATTTTTAGCTATGATTCATCTAGTTATTGATTGTGGAAAGACAGGATGTGAGTGAGCTTAAGGCGTTTTGTTTTGCTCTACTTAAAAGTATAATCGTGTCATCTGCATAGCTGTGAAAATTGACATTACACACTCTGAAGGCATCACCTAAAGGAAACAGGAAAAGTGAGAGGATCACACACGAGATCAAAGCAGATTCCCAAAGCTAACAAACAAAAGATGTGTGACTTCCTGGACAACATCAATAGCTGACATGATATGAAATGTGCTCCCAGTTATGTTTGTACAAATCAAATTTAAAACCTCAACAGCGAGGCATTTCTGAAGTTTTCAGATTTTACAAAATCTAGATTTAGACCCATTCATTGCTTTGTCGGACTGGAACTTCCCTATAATGTTGTTTAATATCAGAAAAAGCTGGTAACTTTTTCTAGAAACTTGCTTTAAAGACGGAGACCTGTAACTAATGAGAACCTCATTGCCCAGGTTTGGTTTTGTTGTAGGATCAATAGCATGAGACGGCACAAAAACCTCTCAGTTCAATGAAAAGTGGTGTTCAGTGTGTGATCTTTAACACCTTTAAAGCCACATTCAAAGCACTGAACAATGAAAGCATGTGGAGGATTTCTTCTCAGACTTCTAAGGCTCGAGGCTACTTTTTGAGGTTACGTTTGACGAAGTGAATGCACTGATTGTCATCTTTAGCTACAGCACCAGTTTTGATAATAACTATATTTTTGAAGCGTTTAGAAAGTTCCTCATTTCTTTGCAGTGGAGTCTGAAAAGTGAATGTCAGAGGTCGAGGCAGTATAGATTCATTATAGAGAACGCAATATTTGGGAAACAGGCACTTCTCTCAAAGTTACAGGCTCTGTATAAATGAAACATGGACCTCCAGTTCAGCTTTTCTGCAGCTTTTCTTTTCAGTGGCTCTACATGGTTTGTCTCGGTGATGTTCTGTCACCCACACCTGTGACCTTTAGTGTTCATCAGGCTGTCGTTCATCCTGTTCAGGCACAGAGCCGCACTCGCTGAGCGAATTAATGAGCAGATGAGTTCAGAGGACTAAACTTATGCTGTAGCTTCTTTGGTCCTTTTCTGAACTGTGGTGTGTCTGAAACAAACACGTATGTAACACTGTGATCCTCCCCTCTCACTGAGGTCACGTAGTGCAGAATCAAGTGAGGGGGGGGGGCGGAGTGACTATTCACCGCGTTACAAGACACTGTACCATCAAAATGATTTTGAAGCCGTTATTTTAAGGTAAAAAAGTTACTTATGTTGCTTTAAACATGAATTGATTAGATCTAATTAAGTCAAATTGTATGTGATTACAGCATCACTCCATTTTTCCTTTGTTTTTGTAGAGAAATTAGACTAACCCTGGTCTGAACTGAATATAGGTATCTTACATAAAGCAAAAAATCATCCAGGTTTGGTCTCTTTAAGTTTAATTCTTTGAACCATGTACTTTCATTTAACCAATATGGCAGCTAGTTTGACAGCATCACTTGCCACCGTTCAGATTTAGCTGCATTTGGCAGGTAGTCATTTCAGCCCTGATCGTACACGATAAACCCCAAAAAGCTAGAGAGCTAGAATCAGTTCAGAGTTCCTCCCTACTTTACTTGGCAGGCAGTAAGATGTGAACGCATGAGAAGATCTGTGTCCACTATGAATGTTTTAATAAAAAGTTATTCATTCCTCTGTGGCTTTTATGTTTCCTTTGAGAGGCTCTTCATCTTGTAGGTGGATGTCCGGCCTGAGAGCCATTAGATGCATTGTTTGCAAATATGGTTGAGTAGAGGCTCGGCGGGGAGATAAAATGGTTCTGTTTTGGAGCGCTGTCCTCAGGGTGTGTTAGTCACAATGCAGCAGAGTAGATTTATGGATGCCCGTAGCACGGAGCAGGGGCACCATGAATTTAGAAACGTTGACGGGCAGTGATGGAGTGACAGTGAAAAAAAATGAACGCATGGGAGTTAGCCAGCTCGGACTATAAAGTGATCCTTTTAGACTTCACCATTGCGACTGAAGGAGCTTTGAAATGCTTATCGCCATTAAGGTTGAACAGTTGTTTAGTTTAAAAATAGTCCGGACAAATTACAGATTAGCATAGCAGAACAAAAAACAGCCAGTATGAGCAGATGTGCCACGTTCATGTGTCTTTGTTTGAGCGGCTTCTGAGGCGAACTGAGTGGCTGAAGTGAGAGAGAGAAGTAAAAAAAACAGAGAGGGATGAAGTGAAACATCTGTGAGACTGAGGAGCAGGAAAAACTGAGAGGGAACAGCTAACAGCCATGGCAGACAGGAAAAAAAAAATCTATTTTTCTCCATTTGGTCTCATGAGACAACAAAGAAGCTGAGATAAAGCGGACTGCAGACATGACAAAAAGCACACAAAAATAACCAGATCCTCCAGAGATTAAATTATTTGCTCCCTGGCACAGCATCTTAACAACCAAGTTGTTAACGCCAACATGTTTGCGAATGGCTCGGACATGACGTTTTAAAATATTTAGTTATAATGAGTGACCGCAGTCAGCTCTGGATTCAGCAATCAGAGCAGGAAAGGCTGTGTGAATGTACAGCAGTGTTGTTTTTTTTTTATGAGTTCAAGTGGGGATTACACAACATTCAGACTAAAGGGAATGTGAGAACTAATGTGTAATTAAATAAATGTAATGGCCCAATTATGCCAATGATTGCAAAGTCAGTCCATGGAAAATCAAACACTGGGAATAACAGTGTAATCTCAAAAATCAGTGCAGTGCGACGATACAGAGTCTATTGTATTTTCTGTTTCTTTTAATTAAAACAGTTAACTAATAGCACTGTGATGAGGAACTGTCGTGTTCTAGTTCCAAACCTCATATTAGTGCTATAAACTGTGCTTTTACACTGCCTGGCCAACAAAAAAGGTCACCACCTGGATTTAACTTTTATGATTTAAGTAAATAGGTGAGAGCCTTCCATTGATAATTACTGCAGTGATTAATATGTTTCAGCTGGCAACAAGTTAATTAACCCTAACTGATGCAGTGAGTCAGAAGAGAGAAAAGATGTTACTCTGTTTCAGAAAGGTCAAATTATTGGCTGAACATGGGGAGATTGAAAGGAGATTGCTGAACATAGTTAAATTGGGTCAAGAACTGTCCAACGCATTATTTAAACCTGGAAGGAAAGTGGTGAACCATCCTCTTCAAAGAAGAAATGAGCTCGGAAAATAATCTTGAATGATCGTGATCAGAGGTAACTTAAACGTTTGGTGAAATCAAATCAAAAAAACAACAGTAGAACTCCTACGGCTATGTTTAATAGTGAAAGTAAGAGCATTTCCAAACGCATAATATGAAGAGATCTCAAGGGATTTGGACTAAACAGCTGTGTAGCCTTAAGAAAAACACTTATCAGTGAGGCTAATCAGAAAAAAGGGCTTCAGTTTGCTAAGGAGCATAAAGATTGGACTCTCTAGTAATGGAAAATGTGGTCTGATGAGTCCAGATTTACCCTGTTCCAGAGTGATGGGTGCATCAGGGTAAGAAGAGAGGCGGATGAAGTGATGCACCCATCATGCCTAGTATCTAACGTACAAAGCTGTGGGGGCAGTGCTATGATCAGTGTTCAATGATCTGAGGTTGCTTCAGTTGGTCAGGTCTGCTTTCAGCAACGTTATGTGCCCCCCCAAAAAATGAGGTCAGCTGACTGCCTGAAAATACTGAAGGACCAGGTTCTTACATCAATGGATTTTTTCTTCCCTGATAGCACAAGCATAGTCCAAGATGACAACACCATGATTCATGGGGCTCAGATTGTGAAAGGGCGGTTCAGGGAGCATGTGACATCATTTTCAGACATGGATTGGCCACCACAGAGTCCAGACCTTAACCCCATCGAGAATCTTTGGGATGTGCTGGAGATCAATGCAACTCTGGACGGAAATTGATATTGTGACATTGCAGAAGCTTATCATAACAGAGCCTTCAGAAATATTCAATTTATATTCATCAACACCACTCAATAACTACTGGACATATAACTAAGGAACAATTTTGAGTAGCTTCTGCATTTTTTACGCATTATATAGGATATTATTGTCCATCAACTCAACAATCAAACAAATACTTTCATACCAACACTCACTGAGAGCACTGCATTTGTCATTCAATGCAACAGAATTCTTGCTTTACAATTACCAAGCACAGCAATCAGGACAGAGTGTGTGATCTTTTCTCCCCACAGCGCCCGCTGGTGGTGCAGCTCTCCACCAGCCCACCAATAAGAAAGGCATGAATCTGCATACGGTTGTGTGTGAGAGTTGTCCTTGCACTGTTGACGTATTTGCGTCTTCAGGCGTGTGTCGATATACGTGCATGTGTGTGTATGTGTGTGTGGGTCTGTGCCTGGTCTATAAACCTCAAAGCTGGCTTTCCATATATCTTTAATCTTCTGCTGTATTTCATTTTCTTTTCATCCCTCTGAAGATTTGCCACCGACTCCAGCTGTGGCCCCCATTCAGAGCAGTACGTATTGCCGCCTGCAGCCTCTGCGGCCGGCTAACATAGAAGTAGTGGTAGAGATAGGCGTGGCTACAGGTGTGCTGGTGTAGTGAGCGGCTGGTCAAAGCCTCATCAAAAGTGTCTTTGTAGTTTTACAAACATAGTGCTGGTAATTCTTGAATAACACAACATTTTTTCGTGAAAATATGTTGTCAGAAAGTTTCTACAGTTTCAGTTTGGGCTGAATTGCGCTGGCGTAGTTGCTGCCATTAATCCAGTTTCCCCGGCTGCTCTAACAGTCCTGCCTTCATGTAGTTTATAGAGCTCGCTTGTTGCACATTACAGCGTTAGTGCCTTTAGAGCTGACAGCGTTGTAGCAGAAATCTAACATCCGAGGCTCCTCTTTCTTTTCAGGCCACAACTGCTCCCTCTCTTTTCCCAGCTCTATCCCAGACAACTCTACTCATCCTCCTTTAGGTACATAGCTCACTCACACACATGCACAGCCAATGATATCTCTGTGATCTGCCTCAACTCTCAGCTAACAATGGCATTCGAGACGTGGTGTGATTTCAATCTATTCTGATATTCGCTCGTGGTGGGGGGGCGTTAGGAAATGCCAGCTCTGCTTAAGAGAAAAGTGAAGACTGGATGTCACTCACGCCCACAATCTCTATATCTACCCTTTATGAGCCAAAATCCAGCTCCACTCAATTAAGTCTGGAGCCCAGCGTTGCCTTTTGAACTGTCGTCTTGAAGGGTTTCTGCTTGCTGCACTGTTCTCGAGCTGCGGGGGGAGGAAACCTATTTGCCTCTGCTAATCCTCTTTTCCTGCCTTCTTTCTCTTTTTGTCTGTGCCTGTCTGTGTTTTCCCTTTCCTCCCTTATTTTTCTCCCCCTATTTCTTCTTTCTTTATCAGTTCCAGCCCTGTTGAACATAAGCTCCTATGTGAGTGACACCTTTGCCAAAATCAGCTGGACTGCCAGGGAAGAGCAGCAGGACTCGCAGCTTTATGTGGCTTATATGAATAACCGTAAGCTACTTTTCCTGTCCCCGCCTTGCTAAACATTTGTACGAGTTTTAGGTGCCATCATGTTTAGGTGGGAGGTTTTATATAAACATCTAAAAATATATTATAAGCCGAACGCCTGCATGGCTACTTCCATCATTTCCACGATTGCCTCAAAATGTGTTAAGATGTTTTGAAACTTATATATAGTACAACAAAAAGCTACTTGGTAACAGCTCATTCCAACTTCTCTTTTCATAGCATGGATGCTAATACAGACTTGCTGCTTGTGCACTTCTTGTGCTTGGCTGTGCAGGTGATGGTATCTGGCGGATTTCAGAGGCTGTAAACACGTCTCAAAGTTTCCACATAATTGATGGGCTCAAACCCGGAGCGGCGTACACTGTGCGTCTCATGGCCAAGAGGCTGCTCGATAATGCTAGCATTTTCGAAGACGTTATCCAGACTCGAGTCAAAGGTGAGAGGAGAGAAAGGTGTTGCAGTCGATAGAGCTTAGTGATTTGACTTCTAACCTGCCGTAGCGTCAGGATATGACTGACAAATTGTTATTGACGGGTGAATGTGTGAGCTTATTTGTTTTTCCTGTGCGTTTTTTTTTTTTTTCCCCTATCTGATATTCTTTCAGAGGAGATAGAGTGTCATAGCTGAAGGGAATGTGAGTCAAAAAAAAGATGTGAGAACATCCTCTCAAACTAGAATCCATCATGTTTTTCTCTTTTCAGTCAAATATGAAGTTGTATGAGGAGTGCTTGAGGGGACTGTCACACTCAAATACGCTGATGTGCAAAGTCGATGCTTGAGCTCTCTGCCTCTTTTCCCTTTCTGTCCACAGCTACGGAAGGTCAGCGGAGCGACTTTTCGACCCAGGGCTGGTTCATTGGGACCATGTGCGCTGTGGCACTCCTCACCCTTGTTGTGCTCATGGCCTGCTTTGTGCGGAGAAACAAAGGTGGCAAGTATGCAGGTACGCCACCGCCGCGGCCGCAGCAACAAGACATGTTCTCCATGGGAAAAGGTCAGTTAGTTTTTGACCAGGGTTGGGTCCCTTTGTCGCTTCACTTCAGGAAGGGAATCAAAATTCAGCTTGTGAAATAAACAGCACATGTAAGAAACACTAGTCTGACTTTGTTATTATCAGAAATGTAAAGGGACCGTGCACACCATAATCAGAAACACATATATTTTCTCCTTCCTGTAATGCCAGTTATCCATCTAGATTGTTTTGGTTCGAGTCGCCAAGTTTAAGAGAAATCTGCCATCGAGACGACTTCTCTCAAATGAAATGGAACCAGATGGCAACAATATCTCTTTCCAGATATCATGACCTAGTTACACAAGATAATCCACAGACTTTCCATATCTCCGTGCAGAAGGAAGCTTGCATTTACTTATCGCCGATAAGCTAACTAACTAAGCTATCTAAGCTGACTAACGTTACAGCTCAGCTGAGGAGGCATCATTAGATGTCTAAATCCCTTGCAGTCATGAACACGAGCCCCTTGGCGGGTGTAGTTCGGAAGAAAGAAAATAGTTCCGACATGAAACAAGATCTTTGGATTATCTTGAGTAACCGGGTCATGATTTCTGGAAAGAGACATTGCTGTTTTTAGTTTTTAGAATTATATCTCCAGAACGTGGCATTTCACAGCATAACAATAAAGATCGGATAAATAGCACAACAAACAAGAGCACAGATATGTTGTTGTTTTTTATTTCGGTGTGAACTGTCCCTTTAATTATCTCTAAATTTTCACTAGTTTTTCAGGGCGACACTTTGTTTTGACTTGTGATCTGAGTTTGGTTGACCTCCTGAAAGAAAGAAGATGTGCAATGGGCCTCAACCCTGCTTGGAAACGCATTATGCATGCATGTCGGACACCTCTGCATGCTAACCCTGCCAAGCCCAATATAATTAACCCCAAATGAACTGTCCATGAGACGCTTGCAGCCTGTGTAGATTAACTGCATGTGAAATAACTCTCGTGGCCCTGTTAGTTCTGCCTGGTACCTCTGATTACATACCTTGTCAAGCCGGACAATTGGGAACCAGCTGGCCTTCTTCCACACCTCCCCACCCGCTCACCTACGCAGACCTTCCCCTGCACCTTTTTGCTGCCTTATATCAGAACCACACTCACTCTCACAATGGTGTGTACCTGCAAAGTGTCTCCTTGCTCGGTTTCTTCCCCGCCGTCTCTTCACCATTCCACTTTTTTTGCCCGCCGTTGCTTTTTGACATGGACCACTGAATATTTCATCAGCTCCTTTGGATTCCCCCTTTTGCCCATCCAGCTCTTTTCATGAAACCCTTCTTTTGTCTCGCTTGTTTTTTTTTTGGTTTTTTTTTAAAGCATATTTATACAAAGAGCTGGTGTGGAGCACTTTCTGCAGACATACAGAAGATATCCTTTCAGTGTGCACACTTGATATAATGTTTACACAGTCATATTTAGTTAAGTTTAGTTCTCAAAAGCTTTTCGGTTACTATTCATTTCAACTCTTATATACGCTCAGGAGATAAAAGTTCGGACCGTTTGTTCCTGTAAAACTGCTATGCATTGATGTAGAGTTTGCTTTTGCTCCAGTTTACAAGAATCTGACAGAAAATCACTGAGGCTGATTTAAAAGATGAATGTTACTGCTTGAGTTATTTCCCTTTCCAAATTTTAAAGGCAGGATCCTTCATAGTTGTTTGAATTTAAAGCATTACAAATGATTTTATGTCCCAACATTGTAAGTAATACACACTTTCATCTGTGGATGAAAGTGTTGCTCTTTAACAGTAGTGCTGAAATGTCTGTTTTGCCTCCTCTGCAGTGAAAGAGAAGGAAGACCTCCGCCCTGACGTGGAGTCACAAGGAATGAATGATGACACGTCCTGTGAATACAGGTGAGCTGTGCTCCTTCTCTGCAGAGGAACGCCGCGGTGCCAAAGTGTGCTGAAGAAATGACATTTTTTTATCTCCCCGAAATGCATTGTGTTGTAGCAGTATTAATCTAACAACCACGTGTTAAATATTCATTGGCTGAGGAAGTCATTTGTCATGTGTCACAGTTATGTTTTTCTCTCCCATCCCAAAAGCAAACCATGCATTCATGAGCGTTTCCAGGATGAGCCTAGAAGTCATTGTTCTCATCAGTTGATGGGCTAGGTAATCAAACTGGTGTAGTGAGGTGTCGTAGGTAACCAAACCTTTGCTCCCCTTTAGCTGGAATTGTGTGCTTTAGATTTCTTTCCAGATCCTGTGAGTGTGTGAGATCTATAAATACATATATACCCTCGACTGGGACTGAATGGAAACATGCCGCTGCACGCTTGCTGTCTCTCCCTAACGTGATTTCACACACAGCATGTAGGCCAAAAAGCCAAACTCACACGTACAAACACCTAAGGACTCCGGGGATTGGAGGCTAACGTTAGCTGCAGCAGTTGCTTGCTGCTGAAGTGAACGGCAGGACGGAGCGAAAGCGCCGTGACCTCACTTTGCAACCAAGACATTTCCTAGACAACAGCTTGGCAGTATTGCGATTAATTATTTAGTCTCTAAGACCAGCTGCCTAGTGAACCTATTAAGGTTATGTGCTAGCCCCCTCTAATGTAGAATGATGTATTGAGGAGATGTTAGTGAAACATGAAGTGTTGCTGTATGCCTCTGCTTACCTTTAAACCCTGATGTACACTTTGTGAATTATTAGCGTAGTATTAGTATTGACTGGAATATCTTCAGTACAAGCGAGATTTGAGGAAGGTGCAACTGCAGTTTGCAGGGATTGATTCCAAACATGCAGTGATTGCTGCTGGGAAATATATTATATTCAATTAAACAGGCATGTACTGTAAACTCAGCATGGCAAATGGGTAGACAAACCGAGCCTTTAAGCGCAAAGCAGACAGCTGTTGTGCTTTATAATAGCTGTTGGATTTCCATTGTTTGCATTGTTTAGCTGCTACGGTGACAGTTTAGGGGAGCATCAACTGAATCCTATTTTGCTTGACAACTGCGTGACAATGGCGTGCTTGTTTGTGCACACGCAACGGAAATCACCTAAAATAGCCTCTTCTGTCTGCTTTGACTCTGCTCGTCATCATATTATTCAGAGCATGATTACTCACAATTGTGTGGTTGCTGCCAATTGCATCCCTGAGTCGCTTGCCAAGACTATAATTCTGTAATACAGGAGGAGAGTGCATTGTCTACCTTCCTGTTTATAGATTATGGATTGCATTATTGATTTTAGAGCCGCTCAAATATGTATGTTTTTTACTGTCAAATAGATTCAGATGATTGTATGCATGTAATTGGATGGGGTCGTCGATCAGTATTGCTGTGCAGAAGCTGATGTGGCCTTAGAGCAATCAAGTTGTTACGGGTGATATTTCAATTTGAAGAAGGGGAATCTTTATCGGTCACACACAATCACACATTACAAAGTAACACCTGTGACTGTGCTACGGTCAGGGACTCTGAAGGGAGAATTCATCGCATACACATGACGTGATGGTGGGGAAACTGGAGCACCCACCCAGGCACGGGGAAGACATACAGCCGGGAATCAAACCCAGGACCTCCTTGCTGTGAGGCAATCGTCCCACATTAAGGTTGCACAAAGTCTGCTTGTCTAATGCAGTGCTGGCTAGGTCTCTACATTTGGCTAGCACTAAATGTAGTCCTAGCTAAATGTGCTAAATGTGCCGTTTCAGCTGTTCATGAAACATTGGCTTCTCTTGGATTCTCTGCTGCTCCGTCTCCTCAGACAGAGTGCCCAGAGAGTCTGAGAGTGTGGAACTCTGAGTAATGATATACTCCAACAGCTCTATGCAACTTGAAAACGTGCCAGTACGCTGCGGTGATCGTTCATTATTAGCGAACGCACTCAAACTCTCAGTGAAATCGTGTCATGATCCTATTTTGTGTCAGTGTTTTCTAAAATCCTCTTGTCCGAATGAATGAAACCAAGTAAGTTGTATTCAGAAGTTAGATCTTGAGGTCCTCTGAGGTTCGCTGCCAGTGTCAGTACAGCAGGAGTGGAGTGTTCAAGCCATGCTGAGGTTCATGGCTGTTTCCAGTTTGAGAGACAAAGATGATGCAAAGACAGTAATTCGTGTTGTACAGATGAACAGTATTGGGAGTTAAAGTATATTTGTATTGGTGTGTATGGAAGAAAATTCTTAAATATTTAATGGCCAATCACAGCTTCCTGAAGTTTGACATGTTAACACATTTTCAGCTGTAATGCATCACAGTAAAAGATGGTTTATTGTATTGATCTCCAGTTTTAAAACCTCATAAGTAATCAGCCACAGTGTTATATGGTTTTGTTGTTGTAGTATGGTTTGATACCACTTCTACGGCAGAAGAAGCCCTGGTTATATGAGTCGGTGCAGATGTGACTATCTCTTTAGAAATCCTCTCATGGTTTGTTTCACAGGGCTGCTCTGACTGCTGTCCCCCCAGAGTGCCCTTAGCCTTACTATGATGTTGTTTTTTTCTGGCTCTGGAGCTGGATTCACGGCTCTCTTGTGCCCTTTGAATCTCTGAAGGCAATAGACCACCCGCTGTTGTGCCACGTGTCTGGGGAGCTGACAAGTGGTAATTATGCTGCAGACGATTTCTCTTAGTAGACAGCCCTCTGCTGCCTTGCCCCTCTGTCCACTGCAGGAACAGCAGGTGTCATAGCTCGAGTATGCTGTTAGCCAACAGTGCGAGTTCATCTGTTGTTGTTTGTTTTGTTTTTTTTGTTTTTTTACCATCATTTCTTTTTTCCTTCATCTCAGCTCAATCTCATCTCATTTGCAATTGGGGAGAAAGCATCAGGTGTGGTGTTATTTTCCTCCGGACACCTTTTAAAGTAAAATAAATACAACTTCAGGTTCAGAGAGCAGGAAAAACATCCTCCTTCCACCTGAAGTTTCTGTGCTGCCCCCAAACCATGTCAGCATGGGTCAACGGCAAGACAAATTTAATTACCTTCTACCTCCATCACTCACCTGTTTGTGAGGCTAAAGGTAAGCCTTTGCGCAGCAACAGCTGAGACCGAGCTGGATACCGACCAAGGTCTTGAATGAGAGCCGGGGCTCAAAAGCACTCAGCCCCATTTTATCTGCGTATTCAAAGTCACTGTGGGCGGGCTGCAGCGGCGCTGGCATTCCCACTCCTCTTAGATAACAGCCACTTATCTTGGGCGCTCTGGAGTCGTCAGAGAGAGAAGGTTTGATAAGGGCTGAAATGCGGACCTTATGTGGCGTGCATGGTAAATGGCCCCGTGAAATGGGCGAGATAAGATTAGTTATTAAAAATCCCCGTGAAGGAGAGTCGATTCGTAATCGTAGCATGAACCACGTCTCTGAGCTAAAACATGGAGCTTGCGTTTGACACAGGTGTCAACTACACTGCGCCTCAAATGGCACTATCATACAGCAGCCACCTGAGCGCCGTCCCTGAACGCAGACGCTCTGTGTTGTGAATACAAAAGCAAAGCAGGGGGATAGAGGTGTTACCAAACATTGGACGGTTTAGGGAATTAGAAAAGAAGACAGGGAGGAAAAAAATCCTCAGTGTTTTGAGGTGACCCTGCGTCTTGTTGTGAGACACCTGCAGGTTGGCCGCGTGCCCAGCCTTAAATTGGCATCTAATCTCCTCGGCCTGCGTGAGGGCCCCTCGGGAATACCGGGAATGACAGGCTGTTTGTCTGGGATTGCATATGCCCCACCTCTTCATCTCCCCCTCTTCCTTCTCCCTTTCTCAATCTCAGCCCCCCCAACCCCTCTCCTCTCTCCCCACACACACACACACACACACACACACATGCCTCCCACTCGCCTTTTTTCTCACTGCACTCTGGCAATTTCCATCGCTGGTTCTAAAGAGATTTGAAATTGCCTTTGGTCCTGAAGCCTTGGCAATTAGCAATTAGTGAAGTGATTGTAGCAAGCCCTCCCCGCCTCCCTCGTGCTCGCTTTCCCGCTGTGCAGCCGCTGCATCCACCCCTGCCTAGCGCCTGTAGTGATGTATTGAAACCATAAGAAGTTTGTGTGAACGTGTGTGTGTGTGTTTGTGTTAGAGCAGGAAAGCATTTGATAGTCTATGTGTACTGTACAGGCTCGTGTTTGTGTGTGCATGTGTGTAGCTTTTGGTTACGTGTGACAATTGTTGTCTCGTAGGGCCACATGTGTTGCTTCCGAGCATGTGCCTGATGTACAGTACAATGTGTTTGTCTAAGCACCGCATCACTGACCCTGGCTCATCCTTCTCTGTTGTTGTTGACGGCAGTGACAGCGAGGAGAAACCACTGAAGGGCAGAAGCTTGGGCTCCCTGAATGACACGGTGGGGGACAGCGTCAGCAGAGACAGCCTGGTTGACTACGCGGACGGTGGAGGGGAATTCAATGAGGACGGCTCATTTATTGGAGAATATTCGGAATCAAGGCACGGAGGTTCTGGTAGCGCGCCCAGTGGACCCAGCCCCGTCACTGCATAAAGCCGGGCTCCAGTTGAAACGGCTGTACTTCAAAATGCTTTCAAGATACTTTTTGAATTCAGCTTCACTGGCATTAAATATAGCTTGAATAGCCAAAATATGGGGGCATAAAAAATTGACTCAAATGTGCAGAGGTATTTTACAGCAGGCCCAGGGGCCGGGAAGGATGGAGCGCATCCACCATACACACCAGTGTGAATACCGTGTGAGTCTTTGTACATACTGTAAGAGAATGACCTGTACCATTTGTACCAGTGTTTCATGGTTTTATCAGTTATTGAATAAAGTGTTTTTTGTACCTATCTACAATAATCTTCAGCAGTGTATATTGATTTTGTTCTTTCATAAAAAAAAAAAGCCAGCGGATCAACAATTTTATCCCACCATGTAAAAAACACTGAAAACATCACTATATACGTATTATGTTTAAATTTGTGTATGTATTATCTTCAAAGCAACTAACTTTTTTACCTTTAAATGTCACCTTGAAAATCATTTTGATGAGACAGTGTCTTGTTTTAGGGTGAATGGTGTCGCTCTCTCAGCCACTCCGCCCCCCTTGTCACTTTTCTTTTGCACTATGTAATTTCAGTGAGATGGTAGGATCACAGGCTTTTTTTTTTTTTTTTTGCCAAAGAGGAGACAACAACATGAACAGAAACAAATTCACACATCACATTAACTTACCGTGCCCCTGCTTAGTTGGAGGAAATGCTGTAGCAGGGATTTAGTCTTCAAGTGGTTGAGCAAGAAGGTTAAAGTGATGAGTGATAAGCATTTATCTCTCTTTATTTAAGGGACTCAGAAACTAATTTGTGAATGAGATTTCACCTCAGGGCCTCTCCAGTACCTAAAAGGTTTTCATACCAAACACTTTTTTTTTTTTTAATCATGGAGAACAGCCAGGCTATTTATTGTGTTGAGATTCTTAATGTCAGGGACTTCCTTCCCACCTTTTTCTTTCTTAACAAGGTGCAATTATTCATCCGTTTCTATTCATTCTCTGTAATGTATGAAGTCCCCAGTTATATGGTCAGCTCATTTTGAAGTTGTCCTTCCAACATGAATGAGAAAAAAGTATTAAATTCTGTTCACAAAGCAAGCACAAAGCGACATTGGACAGTTGCAAACATGGCTGAATTACGCTCGTTATCCTCAAAGGTCAAACACATTCCAGATCAACCAAAATATTTTCCCGTTATCTCCGCACTACATGTGCGTGAATCTTTACATGCATAATGCACGTTGCTAAAATATTCATCAAGGATACAAGTCAAATGAAGTTGAGATATGACCTTTTCAACAACCTTACTTACACAGATGTCTTAAAACTGGATGTAGCAGTGATGCTGGCTACAAAGTGCTAAATGTTTCATTGGCTACAGGCTTATTTTTCATATCTAGCATTCACCACTGAGCTCCTTTAAGATGCAAAGACGTCTTTAAAAAGCAAAGAAGGTTCATGAAAACTAAAGAGATCCAGTTTTGTCAGAAAATGAAGATGAGATGAGACTTTCAACTTCAAACCCCAAAAAAAAATAAAAATGGTTATGAGGCAGAAAGTTTAGCTTTTAGTATGAAGCATTTAGAAATGTAGTCGACATAGTCGCCAGTCTCGTTGCAATCACTGGGAAATCTCTTTCCCAATATTTGGTTTAGATAAGTGGAGCCAGGTCCCACTGCTCCAATTATCTGAACCAAAGCAGTGCTTACACTCCCCCTTCAATTTCTGAGGGGGAAATATAGCACCTTTGATGAGGCAGAAATCCCAACTAACGAAGAATGGTAATGATCGACTCGTTCGGAGGGAGCCTCTTTAATTCCCTCTGATTCACTCCATTATTTGTCAGCCTTTCAATAAAAACGCTCAGATTTTAAGGAAGTTATTAATTTTTTTTACCATATTTTTTTCTTCCACATCAAGAATGACTGGAATTTTAATTTTACATTTATTATGCATTAAAAGGTGCAATATGTAAGAATTGGCCACCAAACAAATAGGGGGCAGCATATCACCAGAGTAATCACTAACTGCTGCTAACTGTAGCCTCTCTAAGCCAGTTAACTCAGCTAGCAGTTAAGACTGTCAGCTCAGGGACCAGGGGAGAGTTGGTGTTAACACTGCTAGCACGTGTGCTTTGAACTCAGGGGCTAGCTGGTTAGCATTCGAACTGCTGTTTATTCACAAATAATATCCATAAAACAAACAGGGAGCAGCATATCACCAAACTGTAGATGCCGTTAGTTATTTAGCTTAGTTAGCCATGCAGCTAGTGGTCCAGACTGGGAGCTCAGAGCACTATCACGCGACAGTACAGGCCAGGGGCTAGCTGGTTAGCATGCTAACTTCAGTAGACATCTCTGCAACACAGTACACAAAGACGTCTTTGATATACCTTCACAACTATTATTTCTTTGCATTCTGTTGAACCTTTCAGTTCTTTTTTGAATGTTTTAAAGGTGCAGTTTGTAAGAATTTTTGTCAAGGCATTCAAAAATGAACTAATGTTATGAACAGAATGTGAACAAAATGACAGTTTTGATGTTATGACAAAGACGTCTATGTATTGTGGTACAGAGATATCTGTCTGGGCTAGCATGCTACCCAACTAGCCCCAAGTCAGTTTTGTGCCTCAAGAGTTGATAGTGTGACCGCCCTAGGATTCTTCCCGATGGTCTGGCCCCGCCTGCCTCGTTGAGGGAGTGGTGTCACCTGCTGAGAGCCTTTATAAGCCGGGCGTTTCCAAGATGGCTTCCTCTCTCCCTCCTGGAAGGCTGGTGTCTTTCTGGGCACTCCATTTTGGTTTTGTTTGGTTTGTGATTATGTTTAGTTGGCCTTGGTTCATGTTGCATAGTTTCATTGCACCCAGCACCCATCTTTCACTGCTGACTTTACACGTCATAGTTTGCTTCTGTTGAGTTATCTGTAATAAATAATCTGTTTACTTGAGCGGTTACTGCGTGGACCTCCCTTCTCTGGTGACATGCTGCCCCTTATTTGTTGAGAGTGTGAAATCTACAGGTGGCCAATTCCTACATATTGCACCTTTAAAGACGGGGGGGGGGGGGGAATACACAGAATTATAGAATCTTGTCAGTCAAGTGAGCGTTTGCCAGAGGACAAACCACTGCACAATAACTGTGTTTATTGATCCTTTATTTCAGCTTTTCCTTCTTCAAATCCTCTCACCTCTTCTTGCATATCTGCGAGAGACCCTGCAGGCCCTTATCTTCCATTTTGAATTCACAGCCTCCCTGCAGCTCTATAGTCTGTCTATAGCCGGGTGATTATAAATAGGCATTGTAGCTGTAATCAAACCAGACTTGGGATAGTGGAGTTGAAAAGCACTCCATGCCTCATGGCAAAATAAAGGTCATTTAAAGAGATAATCCCTGTATTGTCGGGGATTACGCCCTCATCCGTTTTAAAATTGCTTTCTCCGTGGAACGCTAAAACCTCTAAACAACAACAAAAGATTACTCCAGTCAAAGCCCTCCTGAGTGTCACACAAGCTGCTTTTTTGCTCCACTAAATCTATTTCGAGGACGTGCAGGTGACCCTTTCAAAAGTCATAATAGCCTTACTTTAAAAAAAAAAGCAGCAAAGGTCAGGGTGTTAACACCACCCGGATCCATGTAGAACGGAGCGGGCCTTGTTTGTTGTTGCATGATGTCTCGCTCTTGTTATCGCCGATGGATTCCACCGCACGGCTCACACACAGAAGCTCATGGATCGGCGCTCAAAGCGGATCACTCCCTTTCAGTCGATTTGATCGGAGCTGATATTTAGACTAAGTGCCCTGGAAATTGCCTGGTGGGAGGAAATCGATAGCGTGCTCACACACGCTGCGAGTTCAGGCCAGTAACCACGGGCTGTTACCAGTCAGCCTTGCATCAACTTTTTAAACCGACTGAAGACGCCGCGAGGACAGGACGCTGTGCCAGAACTGTAGCACGCAGGGAAGATTTGCAGCTTCCTCGGGGTGCGAAGTACGGAGTCGACTCTGTGACCACCCAGTAAAGAAGGAGGTAGCATGATGGCAACGCAGATCTCATCAATAATGAACACCGCCGGGGTTCACCAAGAGGGGAACCGCGATAGGTGTTTCAGGAGATGGTCTTATGGAAGACCTTCTTCTGTTTGGCAGCTTTGGGAGGAAATGCATTTGGAACATTTGCAGGAGGAATCGGTGGCAGGGGTTACACCGATGTCACGGCTCCCGCTTTTTTAGAGGGACAAACAGCCGGTCGGGCCTATTGAGAGCGACACACACACACACACTCTCTCAAGGACGAGCTGTGAGCACTTTACCAGAGAACGGGGTTAAGGGTGGGTGGAGGAAAAAGAGAGGGGGTGGAGTATTGAAGGTTATTTGACTGCACACTCTTTATTCAGCAGTGTTGCAGATGAAGAAAAGGAGCTCAGAGAGCCGGCTCACGACCTTGACACAATCAGAATGACGGTGTTTTTATCTTCCATATTCCTCCAACGGCCCCTCGCTCTTTGTTGGCGTATATTTTAAGTGGCTGTGGGATGAATGCCCGGGCTTACCTTGATATTGAAATCTGAAGAAAAAGACATAGCTGCTGGAGCAACCGACAGCGTCTAGACGTGCATTCGAGAGGCTGTGCAGTCGAACGGTCTAAAATGCGGTTTTATCTGCCTCTGTCGATCTTTCACTTAATCCCTCTAACATGCAGCTGAATCGAGTTTAAAAGAGGCAAAAAATATGAATCTAAGTGCATCCGTATCTCCGTATCTTGAATAAAAGTCGTGCCAGTTACGATAACTTCCTTTGGAAAAACTCACATCTAATTAAGGTCTCAGGTGTCCCCCCTCCCTCTTTCCCCCTCGTCTTTCTGTCATCCCAACATGGTGCTGTACTCACCTTCTGCTAAAATTTAATTTGTCTCACTAGAATGCAAATGGAATGGGATGATTCTGCATACAGAGAATCCTTTTAGAGGGCTATTATTTCCCTGGTAAACTGCTTTAGATGCAAGCCCAGACACTCTCAAATGCCAGCCAGCAATTGAGTGGGTGTGTGTGTGTGTGCATGCGCGCGCACGTGTGTGTGTGTGTGTGAGAGAGAGAGGGTATGAGTAGAGCAGGATGAGGCAGAGACACTCAGCCATGGCAGAAACTAATGAGACATGCATCGGTAATATGATTACCTGGCTGTGTCAGAGACCAGGGGGGCGCCTCGGAGACATCTGTAGGACAAAGTGGACACTGGGCTGTTCGGTCGTACCGTGTGGTGGTGCTGATGATGAAAATGATGCTCACGCTGGTTTTCGCCCAGGTAATGACATCAGGAAAAGGTGTCCCGACGAACAGTGGTTCGAAAAAACCACCCAGGCGTGTGCGCCATCGGGGGCCCTTTCAGGTCAACGCGCCCCGAGTTTGATCCAGCAAAGGATTTCATCCAGACTACTGCTGGAGGATTAGATAAGAGACTTGTAAGTGCCGTGTGGGTGGTGAATAATTCTCACCTTCCTTTCTTAGCCCGGGGCTGTCAAAGCAACAACTTGGCAACGAACCACAATCTATACACAATACGTCTGTGCGACAGAGCCATGTGAAAAATGGCGTCCTTTACCCCCTCCACAGCCGAAGGAACATAACCAAAAATGACTTTCTTATTTGTTCGCATTTGAACACTCCACCTGCTCACCCGCAGTGATGTTTCCATTGTTATTTTTAGTCCATCAGAGTCCTTGTTAATAACAATTCAATGGGGCTATTTTAAAAAATGTCAGACCTCGAAGTGCGCCAGAGTGTGTTCCTTTTTTTTTTTTTTTCCCTTTTCCTTTGTAGCCAGTAATCAGACTCTGTTATTGTACAAACAACCGCCCCCCAAAAAAGACAAATTGAAGTTGAAACCTCACCCTGATATCCGCTTTTAGTCTTATTAAAGTACCAAAAGCTGGCGGCTGCAGACAGAGAAGCGGAGTGGACACGGGGCGAGCGCGCCTCCTGCACTCTGCACACTAATTAAACGGGTTATTTCAGTTTGCTGACGTCTGTTAATAAGCAAATGATGAGCAGCCCTGGATATCAAACGGAAAGGGAGAGATACTTGAACGTCAATTTTTATTTTTCCAAAGCAATTCTTTCCCCATGAATATGTTCCTGCGGTGCGTTTCCTCGTGGAACACCACTTGTGAATTATTCATGACACCCTTCATTAAAACACCTCCATTTGCATAACACACAGGGCCGCACAGGACGCATTAGGGCTTTTGATCCTGGTGTACATGTCAAATAATTTAACAGAGAAACTGGACCAGCAAACACGGAAGAACTTAAAATGTCTGGGAGTAAAATTGATAATAAACCTTGCCGGGTTTAAAGTTTGAGATGAAAAAATCTCATGCGGAGCTGTAAGTGGGTCAGAGAGGACCCCTTTGGCGCAATAACCCACTTGAAGAAAAAGTAAATAAAGTATGATAAAGGAGTCGTGACTCTCGAGGACATTAGCGTTCCTCTGGAGAAGCCGAGGCGTCGTGATTTATTATAATAATTATTTTGATGGAGCCAATGACAGTTGTTTGTCAAAAGCGGTTTCTCCAGATGTTTCTTCAACGATAGAGCAGACTCTGTTACACGTTCGCTTCAGTCGGCCCGGAATGCAATCCAACACCCGTCCGACCCCACGCACAATTCGTCGGCGCATCCGTCATATTTAAAAACGCTTTTCCTGCTTGTTTCTCCCCGGTTGCAGGCTAATGAGCACAGATTGAATAATAAAAGCCACATCGGAGAGGCAGGTGTAACCGCCGGCCTTTGCGTCCAAATCACGCTTACAGCTGAACTTCATTAACATTGGTAGCTCCAACAGGGGACATGTCAAATGTGAAATCAGTTGCCACCTGCTACACACACACACACACACACACACCATACTCTGAAGCACGGCCATGGCCCATCTTTGTGCTTCTACCGGAGTCAGAACTGTGTGGCATGTGACCCTTATTTCACATGAATATATGAATTAGTGTAGGTTCAGTGGTTCATGGGCGTCCTAGTCCTCAGTCGGTGAATGCTGCCGGTAGCTGTGTGAATGTATAGCCCGTTAGCGCCGCGCAAATGTTAACATCTTCGTACTGATGTCTTCTGTTTGAACGCGTTAGAACAGTGACTCACTGAAACGCTAAACTAAGAAGTGTAACGTGTTTGATGTCGCGGTCTTCACAGCTCATACGGTATAGAGAGGCGAGGTCCTGCCCCTCCCGTTGTGCCCCATGGGACCTCATTTTCGGAAAGAATGGTGAGTCACAAATCATTTGCCCGTTTGAATCGTGCCATGAGTCACACATGTGAACTTTGCCACTTTAGAAGATATTTTTTGCAAGTCAAGAAAGTCACCGTTTCCATGAAAGACCATTTTAGATGCAATTTATTTTGATGTAAAAGCACTCAGTGAATCACAACAGGTGCGGCCACACTGACAGCTGCACTTATGCGAAAAAGGAGAGTCAGTTTTGTGAGCTAACTGATGCACAGGGCCGGCTCTACAGGGCTTCAGTTTGGGCTTTTTTTTTATCACACTGAGTTTTAGGTTTGATGTCGCAGCCGCGTCCTCGTGTGGCTTCAGTTATCTCTCATTTCAAACGCACACAGTGGTGATGTGTCAGTGAGTTCCGCTGAAGTTAACGTTACAAATAGATATGTGGTCCGACACCTCAGACCTCTCGTCCTCATGGATTGGGACAGAATATTGTTGCATGATTGTATGATGATGTCAGTGTTATATCGGAGTGATTTTAAAGCCAATGAGGTTGCATTGCTACGAAACATGCATGTTACCAGATGTACAACACATGAACGTTTCACAAACCTGAGCTGTACTTTTAAGTAGTTTTTTTTCCCATTCTTCTGAGATCTGAACTTCGAGAGAAAACAACACCTGAGCTGGGCCACTTTCACCTGCAGCGTGACCACATCCCAACATGTTCTATCTGACACCTGTCACTGGACGTGTTTGCTCCCGACTTCCTTCCTGAGCTGCTCACTTTTGGCTCTTCGCAAAGCCAGCCACATTACCAAATGTGCCTTTGCGAGGTTTTGATTCCTCCCCACCGAATTTGGTTGTCCTCTTTACATCGCAATTTGTTGTGAAAAGGCGAGGGGGCCTAATGGATGGAAATGGCGAGTAAAACTGGTGCAAAAAGCGTCGTTTGGCCGGAGATAATCGCACAATCGACTCCTAAATCCTGCTGGAACTCTGACGTGAAAAGCCTGCATATTTGGTTCTTTCAATTCCACTCAACACAGACTGATTACTGTAATGGCTTTGTCCTGCGCTACACCATGAAAATACTTGATCCTGTTGTATGCTGTGTGCCATTACTGCTAAACAATCACACACACACACACACACACACACACACACACACACACACACACTGACTGGAGCAATAAGCACAGATGGGTATTATGTGTTCAGTGGGGTTTTTCTATCTCTCACTGTCTTTCTTTATTACAATCTTTATTATAATCGTGTGACACCCCCTCGAGGCGTGATTCAAACACTATATGTGTTAAAAAAAAAATGGCTGATAGTGGCGGTAATGAACAATGTGGTTCTGCGGCGCTGCAGCGTGGATGTTATTGTCTGGAAAAACTTGTGTCATTGGCTGATTTCACTATAAAATGCTCCTGCTCCGCCGCTAATCGGGGATGATCATTTGTAATGTTTTGGAACAAACTAAATTGACTAAACTCTTAAATGGCAGCGAACTGGCAACTGTTTGAGACGCCATCTGAATCCTCTGGTGATTCAGAGAGGATTTGCTGTTGAGCAAAGCACTCTGGGATCTGGGCGATACGAGCCGGCTGTCAACATGTTTTATCGCAATCAAAAAAAAATCACATATTTAGTTCAAATCAGTACGCTGTAGTTACGTAGCCACCTGTGCTTAACTAAATAACAAAAACTTTTATGGTGAGCTCAGGAGGCAGAGCGGGTCGTTCACTGGTCGTAGGGGTTGGTGGTTCAATCCCATCCTGTCAGCATGTCCTCAGGCAAGACACTCAACCTCAGGTCGCCTAAGCTGCTTGGGATGCACAAGCCGGTGCATAATTGCCATTCCCAGGCCCGGATAAATGCTGAAGGCTGCGTCATGAAGAGTGTTTGGCATAAAAAGGCCCACGCCAAATCAAATATGCGGATCACAAAGTCGGATTTTCCACGCTAAGGTTGGGCGAGACCTGGTCCGCCTGTGAGATCAGATTATCCCTCTGGGAACGGACGGAGAGCCGGACGAAGAGGGCCGATAAAAAAGATCTCAATAAAATAATACAAATCTCAATTTTAAGATACAATTACATTATTATCTCAAATGATTAGAAATAAGATTGGTATGATGAGCTAGATACGCCTTGATCTGCACGTGAAGTACAGCTGAAATTAAGTCCTGGCGGGATTTAGGTGTCGGTGCTTCTCAGACCAGTTGTGTCCTCTGTAGAACTAAGATTCACCGCTGCTCCTCTCACTGCTTGGAAGTAATCTCCATAAATGTGTTCCATCCATCCCTTTTATTCTCCGTTCATACACAGAAAAACTGGCGAGGAAAAATGCCGCGTCGCGGTAAACGGTTTAACGGCGCTCGACTGGGGAATCATTGCCACCACCAACAGTATGTATAATTCGACTCAACTCCTAATATTCGCACGACAGTTATGGACGGAAGCACACATTCATTTGCATCTTTTAATTCTGGAAAATTCAACGGAAATTTTGTTTCCAAATTGTGCCTGGAAACTTGACGTCACTCGGCCCACTTCTCCACCGAGCTGCCCATTCTGATTTCACCCACTGAGGGCGAGACTTCCCACCCCCCGATGGTTTTCATCGAAGCGCATGAAAGACCTCCACCAGAATCTGAACTGTTGACTGCCTAACTTTTACCAGGCACTAATTGGCACTTACGATGTGTGTTCTGGGCTGCAGTTACAAGTATTCAGAGTACTGTATCGCCTTCTCCCAGCTGCCCCCATTCACTGATGCAACCCAGATACCTGCCTCCTAAAACCCAACAAACGTTATCAAGAAGTCCTACTGGACTTAATAATGGGCTTCTTGTGTTGGATTCATTGCCCTGGTATTTGAAATACCATAGCTTATATTTAACCGTCTCCTCAGCCTTCATCATCACGATTTTCTATTTTCCGTTGCTGCCCCAGTTGTGTGAGGCTGTTGGTGAGTTTATGTCTTTGCTTTTCTTTTCCCCCTTATGTGCCAAGCTCTTTTGTTTTTTTTCTCTGTGTGGGTCACGATCTGTTGCTGTTTCAAGCTGTAAAGCCCGCTGAGACATTTCTGGACTCATAGAAATAAACCTGACTTGACTCCAGCATGCACTGCGCACACAGGGAGACGCACACACACACACACACACACACACACACACACACACACACATTCAATGACATATTCACGGCTCACCCTCCACTGGACTGGCTTCCATGTCAAACGTTACCTGTGCCGTCGGATTTGACGTCTCTACTGTCCGTGATAAGAAGTGCGGGACACAGAGTTGGACTTGTCTGGGCTCATAACACCTAAGTTCTTCTAACTTTTCACACTCCAGCGGCCGCACGCTTCCCCTTAAGGAGTTGTGTCCTCCACATCTTTCAGTCTAAATCACCTCAGTTCATTTGCCTCAATTACACTCCATCACACCTTATACCTCCCGTATGACTCCGAGAGACCCGGAATGGCCCTCCGCCGTCTCGGGCGGCACGCGAGTGAGAAACAAAAAGAGGGGCTGCCTCTTCCTCAATTAGCGGTCAGTCATCCTCCTCTGGAATCCATCAAGTCCTGCCCACCTCGTTTGTTCGCTCTTCACCTCGCTCACATTTTCTGCCTGAGAGGAATCTCCCCTGACATGCGTGATGACTATAAAGCCTCTCACTGTCCTTCCCCATCATACTTATTCGGCTGTGATGGGGCCTAATTCGGCTCTATCGAAGGCTGGGTGTGAAATCCTGTCTTTTCTATATGTCATTTGCTGCACTTGGATGGTTATATTTGCACGCCCGAGACGGCAATTTTCAGTCACCCAGTCATTTTTTTTACACCGTCTTTATCCACTGGCGCCGAGGAAAAAAAAAAAGGGGGGGCCCTGAAAGTAGAATGATGAGTGTAAACATTGTGGCGGCTCTGAAACTGAAGCTTCAAAATAAAAGGAGAAATCATGAGGCATACGTATAGTATCGTTAACCCCCACTGCCCCCCTGAGCTCCTCTCGCTCCACTCTCACACCTTCCCGCTGTAATCATTAATTTGTGATGATTCCTGGATGGAGGGAGCATGTTCAGACATCATTCGAAGCTCCGCGGGGGAGTGGCTCGCTCGCTTCCGGCCCCTCAACGGGGTCGTGTCTCCGGAAAGTAACTTCAATGTGCTCTGTACACTCAACACCTTTTTTCCCTTTTCTTTCAGTAACAGTACATTAATGCAGCTTTGGTCCTCCGGAGACCAATTTTCTCCTGTCTGCTGCTGAGTGCTGTAAGGAACAAGGTGGGGATACTGCGGTGGCACCGCTCTCCGGCACCGCAACACTGACACAGAAAAATAAGCTCGGTTGGGAAAATATATGGAAGTACATATTTTTATTTTATTGTGTGAGCATGCAGTATATTGGATTTATGGTACAACAGGTATATTTGTTTCACAGGAGCTTCTTTCCAGAGGATTTTGCTGTCTAAGATTTTTTTTCCACAGAGAACTCATAAGGAGTGGATTTTATAACTCTTATCAAAGAGCGAATAAGTATTAGCCCTGAAGCACGACTGCACCGTAGCATCCTATTAAATGTAATGAATTACCAGCTGCCTTACATAACCCGTGTCTCCAGTAGACCTGCTGGGCTAGCGCGGCTTGTGCATTGGCTTAGTCCCAGTACTGTATCTTGAAGATGGTAATGAAGAAGATGAATGAAGATGGTAAATCTTATTGTCATTTCTATTATCTTTTATTGAAGGACCATGTGTTTCTCTCTCCCCAGACAGTCGGCAGCTCAGTGGTATATACAGTTTTTGGAAAGCGTCCATGCCACTGAGTGTGGAGCATAATCAGAAAACAACACAGCGGGTCATAAAACCACACGGCTATCACAGAGAAATGTGTCCTCAGTGCAGTGTGTTCTGTTCTGCACAGTGGAGGGAAAACTTTCCAGAGCTTTCGACACAATTGCAAAACTTCAGCGCTACTTTTGTCACAGGGACAGCGGCAGAACGGGAAATGATTTTCGTAATAGAGTTAAAGGTGCAATATGCGAGAATTGGCCACCTTTCAAATTAGTACTCCGTGCAAATAGGGGGCAGCATTATCACCAGAGTGGCCGTTAACTGCTGCTAACTGTAGCTGCCATTAGCTGGTTAGCTCAGTTAGCCATGCAGCTAGCAATTCAGACTGGGAGTTCAAAGCCATGGGTCGATGTTGATTGCCAGCACAGGCCCTTTGGACTATAATAAATAAGTTCATTTTTGCATATATTGTATTATTATTATATTGCACCTTCAAAACAACAAATACGAATTTCCCGAAGCGAAATGTTTAAAAGTTACATGTTAAAACCCGCGAGTGGTTTTGCCCACAACAGCGGAGCGCAGTGAAATGAGCTGATTACCCTGCTGAGCAGTCAGAGATCTTTCTGCTCCCTCTTGTTCCATTACCCCCTGAAATATTTAAAAACTGAACTGCGGTCACAAATATGCCAAAACGTGACAATTGTCTCGCTCTGTAGATGCATAATTGATGAACTATCGCTGTCAGTGCTAACCTCTGTTACAAATAAATTGCTTGTCCTGAAGCCACCCGGTGCAGCCGTGGGAATGAATGTTTATTGTGTAGCAGGGCATCAAGATTCCAGGGCAAGAGTGGTGGACTAACCCTAACCCTAGGATGTAAATATATTGAATGGTTTTTGCACATATATTATCAAAAACAGGGTTAAAATCAGGCGTCAGTCAAATCCCTCAATCATGACTTTATCGTTTTAAGTGTGATGAACTGACAATGTTTCTGAATGTTGAAAATGTTTTCAGAACGTTGTGCAGAAGACAGTACCACAGATGGAAATTGGGACATTTTCATCCTATCTGGATGAAAAGGACCTTTTCAAGACTAAAATATTGTATTATTTATGCTCTCCTTCACTTTTGAAGTGCAAATGAAACATGAAATTGATATGTCACTGTTCACGTTTGACAGCTGTGTCAGAGGAATACATAGTAAATAACTTGTTTACTAAGTTTACTGTGTGAAGCTGGGCATTTTGAATCCAGGGTGGGAATGGCGGACCCCGCCATTAACCATGAGAACTCTGACAACACAGACACTGCTGATAAAATGCCGATCACATATATTATCAAAAATAGGGTTGTATTTCATTAAAATGTGAAGGAATCATAACTTTAAAGACAGTCTCCAGTTCGTCATGCATCTCTAAACGTGAAAATCATCCTGATAGTAAAATATCGACCATACTATTTAAACTTTTTCCCTTTTGAAGTGCAAATGTGAAATGAATGCATGCTAAATTACAGCATTGGCTAGTTTCAAGTTATACATGTAGGTCGTTTTATGTGCATCTGGTTACACTCTGCTGTCTCTGGACTATATCCTGGAGGAGAAAGCTCCTGGCCGATCAGTCTTTAGCGAACGAGGCAAACAGGTTGGCGAAATGGAGAGAAAATGCCCCGCGGCAAAAGCATGTATGTATTCTGAGTGGTTATTTCAGGCTTTTCCAAAGGCATTATTTCTAAACCTCGCACTCTTGGAGTGTGCAATTTCTTCTTGCAGTGTGATGGCAGATCGAGGGACCTTTTTTTTTTCAAAGGGTGACAAAGCAGAATCTCTTATCGGAGTCCTCTCTGTGACACCCCACTTTTTAGACAGAGGGAATTATGGGCTGTGATCAGTCGGGGAGAGAGAGAGAGGGAGAGGATGCCCCGATACAACAGAGGCGGCTATCAGAGCAACTGTAATTTCCATCATGCATTATTCAACGACGCTGTAAGATCTGCGGAGCCTCGAGATTATTTACACTTTGAAAAGCATTGGCAGGGCAATCGCAGGCATGTCCTGCAGTGCCCAGAGGTAATATTTCAGCAGTTAAGGGGAGATACGAGTTTTGGCGCGGTGTATGTAATATTCCAGAGCTTTCCCGTCACCATCAGCTTAACACCGCTGACCATCAATAAAACAGACAAAGCAGACAAAATGTGAACAAGATGGCAGGTTTGTATCCGTCTGCCACGTATCAAAACCTTACTCGTCTAATTTGGTGGAGACATCCGTCAGGATTCTTCTTTTGAACATGCTCGTGGGCTATTTTTTTTTTGCATCCGTGTGTATCCGGGCTTTTACATTCATTAAGGTAATTATCCATGGCAGCCAGCGATGACTCCTGCATGCTGTGTGTCCACTGAGCTGGCGTCATAAGAAGGGCATGGCCCACGCACTGTGGCCTGCATCATCGCTGTGTTGCCTCTGTGTGTGTGTGTGTGTGTGTGTGTGTGTTTATCCCTTATGAAGACATTCTCTACAAATATAACTCGAGCTCTGTGTTCTTCTCTTTCTTCTCTCTGCCTCTTGTCTGTGTCTGTGTCTGGGTGTGATGCCGGGGCTCTGGAGCTGTAAGCGTAAACATCCCTCCGTCTCCGCGCGAAGACAAACAGGGCGGCATTATCGGGCGCAGGGACAGACCCCACATTCAATCCCCAACTATAACATAACCCCACCGCCACCCCCTCATTAACATTCACGAGGTGAAACAGCAGCTCGCAAAAAGGACAGGCGCTCTGTTTGCACTTGTTATTCGTCTCATTCGCCTAATCAAACATCGCTGCGGAGGATTCATCACGGTTTGTCACTCTCCCCGTCCCCGCCTAACGTGAGCTTATTCGTATGGGACAATTCAAACTGCACCTGTTGACTGGGAAGAATTGAACCGCGTGGAGACGGCAGTGGGTTGATATTTTGGGGAAATATGCCTGTTTACGTTCCTGACAAGACTGAGATGAGACGATAAAAAAAAACTGTCACGTGTCTTCACTGGATGTACAGCAATAGAGCCAGAGGCCAGTTAGCTTAGCTTAGCAAAAAGACTGGGAGCAGGGGAGAACAGCTAGCCTGGCTCTGTCCCCTGGTAACAGAATCCATCTCCTACCAGTGTAGTAGGCTGTCGATGAACAAAGCTCACTAATCAACCATGAACTAATTATATCTTGTTTGTTCAATCAGTACAAAATGCAGACATGTAAAAGCTACACATTGTTTTGCAGGAGGCTACGTGTGACTGTTTCTTAGCTCAGTTGTGAGAAAAGTGCATAAATATCTGTCACTCTGAACTGTGTCATTTTAGTCACTTAAAGTCATTGTCAGCATATTCCTAACTCCACCAAGGGGCTTGTGTTGATTTGTGACTGAAATTTTTACACCCTTTAACATTGCATTTTCAACATTTCTGTAGATTTCTCAAGTCTCTACGAGTGACTTCAATTTTTTAAATGTGGATCCAAACAAAAATCTGGATCCAGCGGATTTAAATAGGATTTATTTGATATTGGATTCGGCTCGATTGAATCGAAGGGAACTGCTGGGCCTTGGCGGAGGTGTGCACTCCACTGAATACCATTCTAGGTATACTTGCATGTAAACGAGTGCCTGATTTAATAATAATTAATGATTAGTCAGTACAACCCTGATTCCCAAAAAGTCGGGACGCTGTGTTAATAAAAATAGAATGCCGGTAAGTCGGAAAGAAAGGTAAGTCTTCCCGAGCCCTTTTGTGGGGGCCATCAAATTGCTCAAAATGCCAATTTCTACATTATGTTGCTTTAAGTCAACCTTAAAGCAGAACATTTGCTAAACAGTGGGCAAAACATGGTTGAATTATTATATATGTTTCAAATATATAAAGCTTTTTTAATTAAATGCCATTTTATTGCTTGAATTCATCTTTTCATTTGTTGAAGAAACACGCTGTCGCTGGCAATCTTCACTCGATATGTATCTGTGTGGGCTGCTGAGGAGGAACGCGTGGCTGCGTGTGTTTGTACTGTAATTGGTGTGTTTGTGCCACAGAGATCACACAGAAACACAGCAAATCAGGTAGAGTGGCAGAAGTCACACCGATGGTGTGTGGTTCATTAAAGGCTCGGTGATTCTCTCCCTGTTGCACGACTTCATGTGGTATCACACTTAAAGCTGATCTTACAGTTTTAATTTTCAGATCTCAGCAGCTGTGCATTACCAGTCATGCTCCGAACGGCGTGAATCGAAAATGTGCAATGAAGTTACGAAAGGGCAGGAGAAAATATGCGAAACTGACATGAATGGGAACGTAGACATCTGCGTCACTGCATTTCTCTGTCAAACACCTTATATGGTGTTTAAATTCAAACCTCCATGTTGACTGAAGCATTAATGACATTTTATCACATCCACCCCCACCAACTAAAAAAAAAGTTACATTTTCACCCCCCCCAAAAAAAAATCAAAGATGTGTTGCCATGGAAACTGTGGATATCAGCGTGTGCGACTGAAAGTCTGTCTTGCAGGCACGATGGCTCAAACGCCGCTGTGGAGCTACTCCTTATCACACTCCTCGCTTGTTAAAAGTTTGTGCTACTTTAGTGCCTGATCTCCATTCTCCTCCCCGCTCCCAATCAATGCGCTTGACATTTTCCTCGACACTTAGTCTCACAGGCCCCTTTTTAAAAAGTCTCGGAAAAGATGTGTCAGCTAACACCTTCTGCAGGTAACACTCGCGCTGTGGATGGTACTGTACATGCAGCTCCTGTTGTTGCTTTGCTGTCTTGGATCGTCTTATTTTTCTCCTGCTGATTAATGATGCGGCATTCATTGTTTTCAGCCTGCTTAGCCTTTTGACACGGAGAAAACTCACTTATCTCTCTGTTGCATTTACCGCCAGTTGCTTCAGATAAGCGTTTGAATGCCTAAATCCTGAAACGGACGTGCTGCACGCCGGAGACGTTAGCTCAAGCTGTAAATCAGATGCATAACTGGCTCCGCCGCTCAAGCCGCTGTGCGCGCTTTCATTAAGTTGGGACTATTAATGGCATCTAACACTACAGTAGTAATGGTGATACTTCACTGATAACGGCGTCTCATTTTGATACGCCGTTGGATGACCTTAAGTTAATTAGCCCTGGTATCATCACACATCATCTCGGTGGCACATGAAGCACTGGGAGGTTCTCTGCACACTGCAAGCCTCAGCAAGAAAAGCCTCGACCGTCTCCAGGATTTGCCGGACAGTGAATCAAGCTACGTCGTGTCTCCTGAAATGATGGGGTCTTTTTTGTTTTGTATTGTTGTTGTGTGGGAAACCACTGCATAAGCAGAGAGTCCTCAGTATCGGCTAAATGCCCGCATGAATCATTCAATTTTCATCTGGCCCACGAATCCATTTCGGGCGTCCTTACGGCTTCGAGAACACAAAGTCTGACCCCAAGACACGAGAAAGCCACTGCGTTCTATCATTATTAACCTCAGTTTACCCCAGAGGAGATCGCATCTCCGCGGAGCTATTGTGTTTCCAGCTAACTCCTGCTTGAAACACAATCTTCGCAACGATGAGCTGTGAAACTTGCAACCTGTGAATCCTTGGTCATGCAAAATTAATAGGGGGGGTCGAGTATTGACCTAGGTACCATCTGACTTTGGAACATGAAGAAATCATACACTAAGTAAAGATGTATTTATGCACCTCGTGTTTTGCTTTGCACCGTCTCATTCACAAGGTTTCGGCGAACGTCTTTGTTGCAGTGCTCTCGTAAAAATAGAAATCCTCATGAATAAGACAAAAACATATTTTCCGTTGAATATGCATCGCATTGTATTCATTATGAACGTTCATTTTGCCATGCAGGTTTCAAATAACGACAGAAAAATGTTCTAGAGTTCAGGAAAAATAATACAAAACCTGTATGCCGATACGAGCAAAACGCCTTTGCTCCATCTCCTTCTGAATCCAAGTCACTTTGTTCGTTTGATTTTTTCCGAGAAGCAAGGTCAGAACTGCTGCCAGAGATTCTTGTCTCCTCTATTTATGTGTTTGTATTTTTGTCAGGTCTTTGAGAGTGGATGACTAACGACACAGAAGGATCGACAAGCCGCAGCCTCAAGCTGCGAGAGAGATATGATTTATCCCTGTGATTAACCTGTGCCATTTCCCTCCACACTTATTCAAATTCATGACTAAATCCATCTCTTTTCCGCTGCCATTTTTTCATCAGTGTGCCTTTGCATTCTCCCTGTTTTGATCTATATTCCGGGATAAAGATTTGCTGTTTATACAAAGGAGCCATTTAGATGGAACCCCCAGTTGTGTGGGAAAGGAACGGATATGAATCTCACATGACAATGTGTTCCATTAAAAGCAGCATGAGGTGTGAGCTCGAGAAAGGGCTGCGCACAAAAATGCACCAACATGCATACAGGCGAAGCTGCTTTCATTGTGCAGCCAACCCCACGCAGACACTGAATTAGCCCAAACAAAAGATCTACAGTTTTCAAAAAATGGAATCTTAATAGCTTTGACTCTCGGCAAAAAAAAAGCGCACGTCGGTAGACAGACTAGCAGCGCTGCTTTGACAGGTAGAGAGCAGGTCGAGATTTATTGTAGCTTTCCCAGGGAGGTGTATCAACACCTCTAACTGTCTGTCACTCCCACCATTGTTTTCCACACTATATTTTTCCTTGCTCTTAGTGATGAAATGTACAGCGCAGGAAAGGCAGGCCAATTTGTGTAAAGCCTTCGGAACACGGAGAGAATTCAAAGTGCTTCACACGGGGAGGAGAGATGCGTTAGAGCAACCTTTCAAATACAGCAAACAAGGAGGATAAAGGCAATTAACATTAATGACAAAAAATTAGAATCAGACATGCTGTCACAACGCAGCAGTACAAGTTTCAAATTAAGGAAATAGAAGTACAATATTGAAATTAATCAATCAAAGAAACTCAAAAATAAACAATGTATTGTATTTCTGCTCTGTAAAATCATGATTCTAATCGTAAGGCATTTGATAAAAACAGTATAAAACCTTTATCAAAGCTGTGAGCTCATGATTTGAAAACGAGAGAGCGGCGATGGAGGGGATATTCAGACACTACTTCAAGTACAAATACTTCACAGCATTTCAGTAGAATGTTCAGGTATCTGTACTTTACTTCTACTCCCTAACACAAATATCTGTACTTTTTTCCTCCTTGCATTTCCAACAGGCTTCAACAAGACGGAAACAGACACGAGAAAGTGCCTGAGGGACAAAGGCTCAGGTTCAGTTAGCTTTGCACAGAAATAGAGACGTTCTTCAGAGGGATACTTTTTACTTCTATCCTTTGAGTAGTGTCTTTTTTTAATACAAGTGTCTGTACTTCGACTTGGGTAAAGAATGTGTGTGCCCCTGAACTGAAGCACTAATACCACAGTGTCAGAGGCTATAAGCTCTGCACTGAAAATGTTACTTAGAGTATGTAAATACGTCGAAAGTAAGACTCACTGTGAATGTTATATTATTAGATATCATCACATTATCATGACTTTTACAACTGTTATAACTTATTTAACCTAATTTGTCACTAGCCTTCTACTAATGTTTTTATTCCAATATGGATATGGATTATTCTTTTACAAACCGAACAATGATTTAAAAAACCTTCAGTCCAAAAACTAAAGAGGAAAGGGAGATAAAAGGAAAGCTGCAACTCCTCGCAGTTGACAAACCCTGAAGTGCGGTTTTTGCGTGAGGGATGATTTCAATGCTAAATAATTATAGTGGAGTAAAAACTGCAACATTTCCGGCAGAAACGTTGTGAAATGGAAAAATAAAGTACCTCGAGATCTTCCTTAAATACCTGTTTGGAAACCGTTCCATCCCACCACTGCCAGAGACAGCGCGTGAAAGCTTCTGGTCGCGAGAAAGAGTCATAACGTAGCCACGAGGGCGGCTGAGGGATTATAACTGCCATTAAAATGTACTGATGAGCGTATTTTGGCGACTACAAAACTGATAATACTCGCATTCAAGTCACACTCACATCAACAGATTATTCAGAAATATATATATACAGCACAAGCACAGACTGATACAGATTGTTGCAGTATATGTATATATATATATATATATATATATATATATATATATATATATATATATATATATATATATATATATATATATATATATATATATATACTTTTTTTTTTCATCTGTGCCCACTCTTCAGAGAATCCGACGGGGTGTAATGTGTTTTTACAATGTCTGGGCTTCAGACAGCGCTGCTTTTTGGAGAGACAGGTTAAAAGAATCATAAATCCAGCCGTGAAACCGGTGGTGATATAAATAGTTGTTTTATGCTGTTGTAGGTCTAACAGCTCCATTTCTCATCCAGCTCTTGGCAGCTGAGGCATGTTCCCAGTGACTGTAACAGCCAGAAAAATCCATTGCAGGCATGACCTGAAAGCCAAAGCAAGCGACTCGGTGCCCCGAAAAGATCTGGGAGGAACTTTACTTGCTTTTTGCACTTTATTATTTGAGTTGCACCTCTCTGTGTGGGTTTATCTTCCACACTTTTATTCCCCTGCCTTTTTGTCTCCATCACCACGGGCTGTTTGTATTTCTAAACTCCAAAAAGGTTGAATACTTCTTAAGTGAATAATGAGTGCAGTGGGTACGAGTGCAACGCTCAGACGTCACCTCGTGATTCTGACCTTCACTGCGGTGACCCAGTTGGGGAGAAACACGCCCTTGACACAGTTCTGATTATAAATGACGCCATCTCTCACTGGAAGCCCTTTCAATGAGTGTTTTTTTTTTTAATTTGAAGTCACTGTATACATGCAATATAAAGCATGGTCAGCTGGCTGGGGGGAAAAGAAAAAAAAAAAACCTCTCTGGCTTGAATTTTTTATCAGCAGCTGCGAAATTGGGTAATTGCCGTGCACCCTCTTTAAGATGAGCGCCCGAGGACACAGCTGGACACCTGAGACGGAGCCCCCCGGAGCAAAGGTTCGCTGCAGGAGATGCTCAGCGATGAAATGCAGCTCTCGGCAGGGGGCTTCCTCCAAACCCATGCACGCATATCAAAACGGGAGGCTGTGTATGCACCACCATGCGCGCCGTAACAGCGAGCCGTAAAGCATGCGTTCCCATGCTCCTTTCGTAAGCCGTCACGCTGAATTCAGATTTTTTTTTTATGGTTTTGAACAACGGAACATAGCGAGCAACATCTGACTGTGAGCAAAACAATTTACAGCCCACTTGAATTCTATTTAAAGTCGTTAAAGTGGTTTTAACCACAATAAATGAAGAGTGATTAAACCTATGGCCCCTTGTGTTGCGTTTTCCACCGTCCAAGTGCAAGGAAGTCGGTGAAAGTGACTAAAGATAACCTGAGCAAAACTTTTCATCACAGCGGTGGTTCATTAACAACTCCCATCATTTCCAAGACAAGCCCCTGAGAAATGAGTTTTAAACTCTTCTGAGTTCTGAAGCTTCCGAAGGTGTTTTGACAGGCTGGGTGCGTTTGCTGAGGAGGCTAATTGACTTGCGAAAAACTAATTAATTCAAAGGTTGCAAGGTTGTGATAACAGTGTAATGAGAGTACGGAACGTCAACACCAGTCGATATTAGTCCCACGAACTGCAGATGTGATAATGTTCGACACTTTTTCCATGGGGAACTGGGGATCCAGGTGTAGAGCAGATGGTGATGACACAATGCAGAGATAACAGCTATCTTAATGCTGCAGCTGTAAAACAGGCTGCAGCATTGTGTTGGAATAAACACACAAAATTATGTTTCATGGGAGTGTTAGTGGGACACAGACACACAAAAATGTGAGCGGTTACTGAGGAGGGAGGGAGGGTACATCAGGAAGACTTACGACGAGTTAATATCGCTAATAAGTAACTTTGATTTAAGGACTCTATATTACAATGATGAGTTACTGGAGAACAGACTAGGAGATAGTACAGAATATTAATGAATCATTAGGTAATGATTAGTTCATAAATATCTGTGAATCAACATCAAGTACAGTGAAACAAAATAATGAGTAGTTACCCAATACACTCATTAAATAATAATTACTTAATCACTAGTTACTCTTTTTGTGTCCCTTCAAGCAAAGCTAATATAACACTGAGTAGTTACCCAATAATGATTTCATAATGTTACAACATGTTAATGTTTACAACACTATATTGCATATATTGCAGACTTTGTATTGAAATACACGTGTCAAGTTACACGAGAAAGTTCTTTTTTTTTTTTTAATCTAAAGTGACCAACACTGACGGTCGTGTTGCTTCTTTCCTACAAACAAACAAACTATTGCTGTGTCTGTAAATTAAAAACAAGACTTCTGCTCTCTGGAACCGGCTTATTGTCACCCCGACTCGACATGCAGTGGGTGGATGTGGCTCTGACTCTGGTTGTAATAATGCCTCTCTGCATGGACTACACCTACCCGTTGTAATCCAAACTGTCAGAACCCTGCCGGGCTTGTCGTGTCGAGATGGGCTTCTCTGCCTGAAAGACGGCGAGCCTTTTTTAATAATCCCTTCCTACTGAAACCTGGCTGTTTGAGCATTCGACCTGTATGAGAAAGTAAAAAAAAAAAGAAAATTGCAGGATTAACTAAGTCGGACAAAACAAAATTGTTAAAATTGTGACACTCAATATTTCGGTGGTGATACTGCATTCATTAGGCAGCGAGATGCTTTGCTACAGAATCACTCAAAAGAGGAGCATCACCTGACATCTGCGTCAGGCTTTTGAAACACAACTAAAAAGATACGAATGTAAAAGGAAAAGGAGACCACTGGTTAATGGATCACTGCCTTTGGAGTCCGACAGCAACAACAAAAACAACAGACTGTTCGGTTCTATTGGTCCTCCTCCTCAGCCAAACAGGAATCAATCTGTTTTAATGGGGACAGTTGGGGTCCTCTTAGTTGATCACACAGCGAGGCCGACCTAATTGGCAAGTCAATGTCTGTTACCAAGAAAACCACTGTTTGTCTCACTTGGAGCTGAGATGAGTCCTGAGGGGCATGAAACATCGACATGTTTTTTAAAAAGAGAGCGAGAGAGAGAAAGGCAAGCTAACATAAACTAGATGAGTTAGCGTCGAAATTAACCGCTGTTTAAAACACAATGTTGCTCGAATGTGTCTCGGAAAACAAGTGACGCTGGAAAACCCTCGAGAGGCATCTTAGCTCAATCGTGTTTTCCTGCGCTTGAACATATTTTCTAATTATACCCTGTCCCCTTTGGCTGACAGAAATGTTTTGTGAGCAATAAAGTTGTGACATTTTCAAAAATGAGGGACGCCAGACAATTAAGGCTTATGGTGGATTTGCCTCCTCATGTATGACCCTGACTTGCGTGATGGGGAGGAAAGCTGTGTTCGACTCGGCAATAACGCTCTTAATTCTGGCCTCACATGCTTGTTGTTGCTTGTGCAAATGTCACATCAGATGGGGGATTATTATTATTATTTTTTTGTCAGAGAGTGCCGGGGTGAAAGTGGCACGCCGCGCGAATGTAAGGCCACTGACATCAGATGACCCCGAGGGTGTTTGTGCAAAATGTCAAGTTTCTTGGCAATTTGAAGAATAAACAGAAAATAGTGACAAAAATGGCATTAGACAAGATTTTCACAGTGGTCAGATTGTTTTTTTCACGTTGCCAGGGCGGCTGTGGCTCAGGGGGTCTGCACGTCGAAGTGTCCTTGGGCAAGATACCGAACCCCAAACTGCTCCTGATGTGTTGGACGGCACCTTGCATGGCAGCCGCCGCCATCAGTGTATGAATGTATGAATTACTGTAAGTCGCTTTGGACAAAAGCGTCTGCTGAATGCCATAAATGTAAATGTTGCCACGTTTTCTTCTGAGCTGGGGTTGGTTGAAGAAAAAAAGCAGGAGCAGCAACCAAAAGAATCTGCCCCCCCTCTCTCTCTTCCAGCTTGCCCTCATCAGCAAAACTGGCGTACAGGTTGACTGTGGGAGCAGTTTATCACCAGCTGTGTAGCCATGGCCGTGCCCGCGTGCGCCATCAAAAACTTAACTCTGGCACACCAACAAAATCACAAGAAATGTCAGCAAGCAGAGTATATTTTTTCATAATTCGTATCACGTCTCATCATTTGCTACCCTATTGAAATTAATTGGAAAGAACAGACCGTTAGAGAGACTTCATGTCACTTGTAATGAAAGTTTAAAGGGCACGTGTTGCCTTTGCGCATTGCAATTTGAGGCCAGTGTCGGATCATCATGGCAGAGATGTCAAAACAAAGCTCTTAGGAAGAGACCTTTTTTGAGGCTATGCACCGAGAAAGAGGAACAGATAACAGCAGACAGAAAAAAGAGCTGCCCGGGGAAAACATCAGGAACACTCCAGCGACTCTAAACCAAAAGCTGATAGCTGATAATTGAGTGTCTTTCCTCTGCTGGTCAGTCAGGCCGGCCCCCAGCCCAGGGAGACCCGGAGCATCAGTTATTTGATGAGACCTTTAACTTTGCAACAGAGTTAACTTAGATGAAGGACATAAAGTAACCTAAGTGACATACATAAGGTACTTATTTTGACCCAAACCATGATCTTTCCCTCAACCTAACCAAGTAGTTTTGTTGCCTACGCCGAACCAAACTGTAAGAGAACAACAAAGTTCCGGTGCGCCTGTCGCTGGTACGCTGTAACGGCCATGGTGTGTGATGGATGTCGGAGCCACTGGCAATCGATCTGATCAGTCATCTAGGTATAAGGATGTGTTGACTCCCTCTAAAGCGTGTGATCTAACATTTGAGTAAACATCTAACGTCATCGTAACGAACGTAACAACGAACGTGGCTATTGTTAGCACTGCTGTCAAGCTAGCGAGTCAGTATCGGGTAATTTCGGCTGCACTTTTACTGCTGTTGGGATATTACGAGAATTTCAACCAATTTAACAAAAATGTATCCAAAATATATCACGTACCCTGACTCTAATGTGAAAATAAACTACAATCTTATTACCCTGCCTTTCCCTGATCTCCAAATCTGCAAAAAGAAAAAACCCTGCCGTGTGGGTGAGGCCCGTGGACAAAAAAAGAGACAATCTATCGTGCCATCTTGAGTCTGTGTCAGAAACTAACACCCATCCGCTGCCTCCTCTTCAGTGGCTGCATAAATAGCTGCTGAGATCGCTGATTGATAATTATCCTTATCTCCAAATGTCTCCCGTTACAAGGAAACAAATAAGGGGGAGAGGCAAGCGGGAGCTGGCAGGCAGAGGTCAACGGGAGGACTTCTACATTTCATCCGGCACACATTGAGAGATGGAGGTGCCACAGAGTGACAGTCTCCGACCCCTAGGTGAGATCTGAAAGGGATGATAAAGGCAACTGACGGAGAGAAAATTGGCAGATAATTACAAAGGCTAGAGGGGCACATTTTGTCTCCCCTTGTCCCTTTCTCTTTGTCGTGCAACACACACACACACACACGCACGCACACACACACACCAGACACCACATAATGCAACAACAGCGGCAAGTCAGTGTGAGCACTGTGCAGCATCCACAGGTAGGTCCTGAAATTATCCTTAACTCCTGCTCCACCATTACACCTGCTTGTTTTTGTTTGCTTTGGCTTGTTTTCAGGAGACATTGAACCCATTTGATCATCCATCAGAGGAGACATCCTCCATTAAAAGCACATATATGTCTGCGGTATCTACTGTACATCTGGGGACGCTGACAAATTGGCTCTCCGCCGGCTGAAATTACATCCTGGATAATGGTAACATTCAGTACGTTTTTTTGTTTTGAAAATGTCATCTGCTGATCAGGGAACATGACCTCCGATTTGTTATTTACTGAGGTAATGGAGTTAGACGGCAGTGGCATTGTCGAACAGACGGGTGCAACACAACGAAGCTCTGAAATGTACTCAGCAGAGGAGAGGATCTCCAAACCAGCCCTGTCACCATAGGAATGAAGTCCATACGAGGTGTAGACGGGTGTGGGCGGGTGATCCGTCTGTTAGACTGGACTCCCGCAACAGACCAGCAATTCAAGAGAAACCACTGTTTGTCTCACTTCTGTACCCATTATCTTAGCCCAACTTCAACCATCGAGCGCTTTTATCGCTCTAACCAGACCACAACGACAAAATCTGCCACATTACATCTAAATGTCCAGTCAGTCTGGATGGTAAATGTAGTCGAATAAAGCAATGCGCTCTTACGCGTGTGCTATTTTCCTACCAAGAAAACTGAGTTCTCCTGCTGCAAAATCTGCTCTCCCTCCAACACCAGTCATGTAATTGCTGTTAGGGTAGAACCACAGGCTATTTCAGCTCGGATATAGCCGCTGGATCGCCAGAGGGAGTGCTGCTACTCATAAACAAAACGCTCCCCTCGCTTGTAAACTAACTACATTTCCAACAGCACAAATGGTTTCCCAAAATATGAGCAGAGGATGTCGTGGACGAGGACAGATCCTGGTAGCCACGTGGTCCAGCGCAGACCTGTCGCCGGAGAACTCATCGTTCTCTGTCAGTGAGGCCGACTCACAGGAACACATCACTTCAGCTGACTACATTTACCATCAACAGCAATTTATGTGGATTGGACATCCACATAAAGAGCGCTCTGCTGAACACTGCACTTCTACAACACTGTCAGACTTGTAGTAAGGCCCTTATAATGCCATATTAACTTCAACACATGTTTTATAATGCACTCATCCACAACAGCCTTTTAAGATGATTTTTATTGGCTTCTGGATGTCTTCTAATATTAAAACAATTATTAATATTTGCACAATAAAGACTTTATTAACACCTCAATAAGACATTGTTCTCAATATAGATGTGGTAGCTGCAAAAAGCATATTACCTGTCAGTAAGTGCATAATAACAAATGTATTAATCTGAATAAACACTGTAAACTGTAAAATGTTGACTACACGTAAAAACAATCAATAAAAAAAAATCGTCTTAAACTTACTTAATACATTTTCAGTTGTTAAAGCTTTTCACTTCTTAAAACTGACATGTAATCGTCTACTTTTGAGTCATTTTGAGCAACTGACTTTTTTAAGATCATCTTCATCAATTTTACTGTGAAGCAAAGAAGACTTGGTGAAAGTCAACAATGACATGACTGGTAAGTACTAATTGTGTTTTAAATGCTGGCATGACCTATTATAAGAAACTCAAAGGCCTTTATTAGCGTTCTTAAGCAATCTATTAATCGTTAACATGTTCCTGTGAGGGCTTATACATATCTTATTTTTTTTATTTTAACAATATTATAAATAAACATGTTTATCATTCTGTTATTCAAACGTATAGAGTCCTATCAATAATAATAAAGACTGAAGTCACATTTATTACAAGGACCTTAACATAAAGCATGATAAAATAGATACAACAGAACCAGCGACGTGATCTCTTTTATTCTAGTCATTATTACCCACAATGAAGTTCAGTCGGAGATTTGGGTGTGTTATGCTAATAGTGGCCAATTAACCATGCATTCATGTGCTGACTGAATTATGGGAAAAATGTTTGTTTATTATGACTCGTAAAATTCCCGTGAATGCCCAAGTCGAGTGTGCTGCCACCACATTTAAATAATCCAATTCATGATTCTCTTTGCATCGAGAAAAACCTTTATCCGACTCATTTCGCACGTGCTGCAGTACTCTCCAAGACCTGACTGAATACATACATTTAATTATTTCACTCTCCGTCATATCTGTGCACGGCAACAGTCCAGTTAAACCAAGTGTAATTGAATAAGTTTCCAGCAGGAAGTCTACTGGGGGAGAGTTTCCACCTGTACTGACTTTGGACCTGTTCATTTACTTCACGCCCTCGTTTCTAATTTCTCCTAATGCAGTGCTTTTTCTCCCTCCCTTTCTCCCATCAGCCACCTCTGCTGGCCATTAATCATGTCATGCGTCTCTCACTGGATGAACCCCGGGGACTGCCGAGGGGATCAGAGGACTGAACTGCACTTGAACTGGAAGAAATGCACCAGAGCAGCCAGAGCAGCTGAACCAAATCATGTCTTAAGAAAACTGTGTGTGTCTTGGTGTCCGTGTCCGTGTGTGTGTGTGTGTGTGTATTTGTATGTGTGTTTGAAAGAAAGAGAGGGAGAGAGAGATTTAAGTGTGGTGCCGCTCTATATGCTTGACTTTCAGTAATGTTATTCCTTCTGAAGTGTATTCTTAATCCCAAACATTGTTTTTCCCCTCCACAGCCACCCTCGCTGATTCTGCCTGACAGAGGAAAGGTGGGCGCACATATATCACATTCTGTTTCGGAAGTGATGCTTTTCAACACGCTAGTCGTCCCTCAAAAAAAGGGAGAGAGACTTACAGTACATGTAGCTGAGTGAGTCGGAGACATGTGATCTGTGGGAGCCCGAGCTGTAAATCTTAGAGGACTCCAGAGCCGAGTCCTCTCAGTCACTGGTCTGATGGGAGTTTGATTTATTGGTTTCCACACCAGAGGTTATTGTTCCGTCTCTCCGTTGTTTCACTGACGGAAGCACAAAAGACGTACACGTTAAAGCCAAAGTTCCACATTTTAGTAAATGCACTTATTCACTATTCTTGTCAAGAGTTAGAAGAGAAGACCAATTATACCACTCTGATCTCTGTATGAGATATGAGATTTATTTTGAATCACTTATCTTTAAAAGAAAACATAAAACCTTTTCACTAATGCTGGCAGAATGTTTTACATCCAACGTGTCTCACTCATATTGTCTGATTCTATTTGCCTTATTGGTAACATTGTAGAATGATTATAATCTGTACATTTATATTCAATTAAACTTTAGTTAAAATTTGTTATTTCACTGTTAACAAACAATCAAATGCTTTTTAAACACATTTTTATTTTTTTATTGTAAAGTTGCAACCAATGTTTATAAAACCTGTGAATGGTAGTTGGCTGTAAATACAGTTTAGTTCATCTTAAAACATTTATAATAACCATAATAAAGTTGCAACTGATGTTTATAAAATATAAAATACATCTTGATTAGCTATACATTTAGCATGTATTAATAATGGTTATGATAAAGCATTTCCCACTGCAGTACAATAAATACAGCCATCTTATCTTAGCATAAAGACTGGAAGCATAATCCCTTTAACAAACAAGACATTTTGCATGGTTTATCTACAGATTAAACAAAACAGATATAATGTGTTAATTAGTGAGCTTTAGATGGGCCACTGGGTGGATTCTGTTACCTTGCTGTTTATCCCAGGCTCCAATCTTTACGCTACGCTCAGCTAACCAGCTGCTGGCTGTCGCCTTATATTTTGTGGATTGGTATCGATTTTTTCTCACCTAACTCACGGCGATGGAGCGAATCAGTTTATTTCCCCAAATGTCTAATGATTCCTTCATATAAGTAGACATGCGTCTCCAGTTCCAAGTCATTTTTCCTTGGACAGGTCAAAGAAAGTCACAGGTTCTGTCAGTTCCAGTCATCGAGGTGCAGAAGATCAAGACCCTTTTTCCCCCAAAGACACTGCAGCATCCCGCCTTTATGAAGAGAAGAGACAAGGTTTTCGTAGCTGCCTAATTATGATATTACCACCCAGTTTATCCAACTTCGTCAAACAGTATGACAATAAATCAAATCATTGGACATAAAATGCACACTGACAAGATTATTTATTTCTTAATTTCTTCTCAATCAAAAAAAATCCCTCCTCATCACTTTTGAACAGTGTAATACTGACAGCCAGAATGGGGAAAATATTTATATAAAGTGCACACAGACAAGTCGCTCCGGTCATCATGTCAGTCAAGCTTTAAATTCTGACTGAAGCCCAGAAGCGTTCTCTCACCTATCTTAGCATTCCAGTGAGAATTACGTTTCATAGATAGATAGATAGATAGATAACTTTATTAATCCCCGAAAGGAAATTAGGTTATCATAGCAGCGGGTACATACAAGTACAAATGCAATCAACATACAAGGGCAAATATAGAAACAATAAAGTACAATATACAATAAAATATTTAAGTAGCTATAACAAAAATACTGAGGTAGAGGACAAAGGTAAGTGGAACATTGTTCAAAAAGTTTCATTTGGTCCCTGACTATGAAGTTTATCTACCTTCTCTAGGCTAAGTCATCACATCACAGTTAAAATGCTCCTCAGTAACATAACAGTGTGACTGGTTCTGAGTTCTCAGTCAGAACTGAATGTCAGAACTTCTGACATTCAGTTCACAAGGAAACTAGGTCCAAACATGCTCTGTTTGTGGGTCAGTACGCATCAGCGTTCATTATCAGTTCAGTTTTAAGATCCATTTGTACCTGCACTGGACACCTATTGAATTTGTTTTATGTAATACATTCTGCATTGTATCACACATCAGCATGTAGAAGATAAGCTGCTTAAGTTTGATGGCTCTATTTCACTGCCATTACATAATTTTTTTCTGATTTTAGGAGCTCACATTCTACTTATATTTAATCCATTTTTCATCATTCTCCCAGTGATTTCTGCATTGAATGCACTGAAAATACCTGATCCATAATTCAGCGCAATAAGACAATGACTCGACACTGATCCATCGCTGGATCAATAGCCTTGTTGACAGAAAATCCAGATGAGCCAGCGCTGTTGTAGCCTTAGAGGGCTTGCTCCATTATGCTAAACCCAAGACGAGGGAGGGCAGCCCTAATTGTCTAAACAACACACACCGCATTCCTTATTTGATGCGGCATTGACATCCAACATATTGGATTCCATGCTGGAGCAATCAGCCCGGGGACTGAGGCACTGGGGCATCTCAGACGCGACCAGGAGCCAGGATAATTAACATTTATTGATACATGACTGCTGTAAGCCTGTTTGCCCAGTGAATTAAACCAGCTCATTACGGGCTTAATGGTGGGTAGGGGAGATAAATAATAGATGCCAGTCCACTCACTGGCACTTTAGCATGCATCAGGAGACCCCTCCGCCGCTGCTTCACCACCACCACCACCACCACCACTCCTCTTCCACCATCCCTGACATCAATTTGGCCCGCACAAAGTCAAGACATCCTCCCCTGGAACCAAAACTGACATCACCACTTCAATCCAATCAAGTGGTCCCGGGTGGGCTCGGTCGGAGGTTTTAATGACGGTAGCCGCGGATAAAGGTTGGGCTGAGTTTGGTACTAAATCAGAAATATGCATACGTGCAGGCACATTTTAAATAAAGTGAAGATGTAATAATTAGCGGCATAAATATTTATGTCGCTGCTCGGGGAGGCTTTTTTTATTTCTTTTTTTCTGCACTCCTGGGGTTTGATGATAAAAACGCAGATGTGGAGACGGAGGGAGAGAGTTCTTTTAAAGGTGTCAACACCACACAAGCAACACCACTCGCTCAGTTTCGCCCCCCCCACGCCGTTACCTCAGGTGGCAGAAATGGAAACATGAGGAAGAACCTCGTACATTTTAGCGGAGCGTTACGCCAAGGCACCCTGACAAACAGATGATGCTTTTTTTGTTGTGCTTCTTATCTCCGGTGCCTCCCCTGTCCTCTCCGATTGTTCTCCTGCCTGACAACGTAACTTTCACACTCCGGCTCCCCCTCCTCCCCTCCTTAAAAAAAAAAAAAACACATGAAAACGCGGCCCTTATCGAGCTCCCGCCAAAGAAGCACGGGGGCATTTTCATCCGCCCGCTCCATCTTGTGAAATCCACTCAATTCAAAGGCTCGTGAACATCCAGTGCCTCGTGCAAGGCTGCGAGTTTGAAGAGAGCCAGTCATGGCCGGATGAGTGTTTTATCTCTCTGTTTATGCACCCGACTGCCAGGTCCAGCCTCGTTCTGACTTATTTCTGAATATTACCGGCATTCATTCAAAGACGTCGGTGCTGAAGAAAGTTTCATGCTACTCTCCAGCAAGTAAATTGCACATATGAAATTCTTTTCATTCTCAAAGAAAAAAATAAAAGTTTTGACGACGAACAGTTTTTCATCATGGCAGTATGAACACTGAGTAACACTGAGCTTCTACGTTTTAGCTACTTATTTTACAGAAGTACAAACTGTTTTCAACACAAGTGTTTCAAATCCAAAAGTTTTAGTCTGATAAATGATACAAACTGACATTTTGACACATTATAAATATATTTATCGATAGATGTGTAGAACACGCACAAACCAAACATCTGTCACTGTTGTTCGGGCCAGTTTCAGTAATACGAGAAGATGAAGTCGGAGAATTGTTTGTCTCGTGTTTTACGGTTTTCAGATTTTTAATCAAGTTCTGTTGTTTGTTCGTTATTCCTTTGAATAGTCACAGGCCACATTGACTCAATTAAGAAACAACTATTTTCTTGTCTTAAAAAGCAATACTGTTCAAAATCCCGGACGCCCTGCCCTGCATGTTTTAGATGTTTCTCCTGCTCTGACGCACCTTATTTAAATGAACGGGACGTTATGAGGCTTCAGCAGAGCTCCGTGACGAGTCGATCGTTTGAATCAGGTGTCACATAAAGCAGGGGCGCCCAGGAACAAACTGAGAACCACTGTCTGAGAGAATAACATGAGAGCAGAAGAAATGTGTGACTGCCCTCCCTGGTTAAGAGTTTCAAGTATGTATATTTCAAGTCTTCATTTACGGAAACACGGTTCCCATTTCGCCTGAATGTAAAAACAAGTTAAAATGTAAAACTTTACTGCTTCCTGGCCCAATCTGAAACGATCGAGGCTAAAGATACTGTATCATGGCTTCGAATTGGTGAGTGAATCGTGATGACAGCGAAGTGCCTGTGTGGGAGAAATCTGTCTTTCCACTGAATAATCGCCTCTGACTTGACCAGGTCCCTGCTCATTGTTGCTGAGGGTCATTATTACTCCATAAATCTCAATAAAGCCCTCGTCGTTTGATTCATGCGTCGTTGCTCTTTCGCACTTTAACATTTCCAAATGTGGAGGAAGCACATTTGGAAGCTGTGCAGAGAATCTATTTTCTTTTGTCACAACCTCGGAATCCACTTGCCAGCACTGGTTCTAAAATAACTTGGCTGCATGTTATACGCTCCACAGTAATATGGAGCACGACTATTAACCCTTGTGAGAAAAATGGAAAAAAGACACATTTTAGAAAACAGAACATACAGATGGAGACTTCACACAAGAATTTAGATTTTAATTAAATTTTACAGGCAGAATGTTTCTCCAATTATCCTCGACAGCTCAATTCAAATGACATTTCTCAGATGCTCGAATCAAACAGAGCAGATGTTTGGTGAGACACAAACTGAAGCTGTTCCCCAGATAATGAATGATTGAGTTTTTTCAGACTTGTGGAACGTTTCGAGTGTTTAGATGAAAAGGAGATCCCCGGCAGCGCCTTAATATAGTCGTTGTCCACGCAAATAGTCATTTAATTGGCGCCGCTGCACCTCAAAGAGCTAAACTACAATCATGGCTAACTGTCAAAAAAAAAAAACCCTCTTATATCTTCATATAATATCATCTTTAAGCGATCCGGGCCAGGATTCAGTCAATGTACACATTTTGTTTTCAAGCAAAGGTCAGGGGAAGAATTCTCAACACTCCAACTGTGCCTCATGGCCGCAGACAGCGTTCACTTGTTCAGCTGTAAGTGAAGTGCTCTCATTGTCCTCATTATGTCACTTCTGACAATTGCGATGCATTCCGCCGGTTTGTTTGTTCTGGTTTGTAGGAGGACTCCTCCGGTGCCACCCATGAGGGTCTATCAGTATCAAAGCAGCGCGTCAGGAACCTGACACACATCACACGGCTCTCTCCAACGCTGCCAAAGCTGTGCTGGGAGAACACTCAGGTCTATGTGAAGCAGGCTTTTGTGAGGGATCTGAGGGCCCTCTGTAGCATACAGTCATGTGAGCATATGGAGGGAAGGAGTTCACATGTTGCAGTGTCAGTTTTTCAGTAGAAAAAAAGAAGAAATGAATGAAAATACAGAAGCTGGCGGTTTGTCAGCATGAAGTTGACATACCACAAATTTTAGGAATTTCCTCGAGTATTGAAACACATATAGGCCAGTGCACTGGATGCAACGATTTGCCAATTGTCAACCGGAACTTAACCCTAACTTAACTAGTCTTTTACTGGGAAATGCTTTCTTGTATGCTACCTATGTTAGATGTCAGGTTCATAAACACAAGATTAACAAAATAAACAGCATCCACATTTAAGGGCAGCTAAACTTAGCATTAGCTCAACTCTGAGGTGATGCAGCTAAAACAATGCTGGCTCGACACAGAGCTAGCTGCTGGCTAACTTGTAGCTGGCGACAAACAGCCCGAGTGAGGTTTGAACCATCAATCGCAATATGCAAAAGACCTGTCCTGACAAAATGTTTAAAATGCCTGTTGTGTAGATGATGTTTGTGTTTAAAACTGATTTTAGGTTTGACTTATTTTTCCTGAAATATGTTTTTTTTTTTTGCACACTTTTGGGAATATCAGTCACGTTGTCTCAATCAGTTGTATTCGACAAATTCATGCTTTTTTTATTGTTCAGTCAATAAAATAAATAGATATTCATTGTTCAAACACTAGTTTGCCCTGTACGTCTATTTTTTTGTTGCATGAGTTAAAAAATGCACAGACACACAGGAAGCGATGCTTCGTTGTTGTCATGCTACAGTAGCTGTAAGTGTGTTTTCTGTCTTCCTGTCTTTATTCCTCATTGGAAAGAAACATCATCCAAAATGTTCCTGATGCTTAGCTAAGGTGGAAAAGCTGGTGTATCGGAAAAAGCAAAATGTGAAACTATGTAAAGCACTATCAGCGAGGTGTAGGGGAGATGTAACCCTCCACATATTGACATTTAACGTTCTTGTTTGTTTGAGGTTTGACTGGCAGTCTTTTAATTACGTAGAATTTATTTAAAGGGCTCAGTGGAACCCCTGTGTTTTGCTAGAAGCTGGTAGTTTATGTTAGTCGACGCCATTTCTAAACCCTCCTTAGTTATTGTTTCTGTCTGTTAGTGGAGCAGAGAGCGGCACTCGGGAACAGGCGTGAAGTCACATCAGGAGCATTGAGCAACTTAAACAAATCGTCCACAGGCTCGTTCAGGGGAAGGTCTCATTTTTCACGCCACGTTACGATCTGCTCACATATGGCAAATAAAAAAGGGATTAATACATATGAATTAGTACAAACTGTAACATAAAGCCCCTCACGTTTCCTTTTGCAGATGGAAGGCTTGGCTTTTGGTGTGCAATAATGACACAACGCCATTTGAATGGTGTCAAACCGGTAGATTTTTGTAGTATTGTGATCAGTCACAGCTCAAATGGCGCTTTTCAGAGCCAGCACTGCTGGAGCTGGGTTAGAGTTAACTATTCTCTCCCTTTCTAAAAGCATCTTTACCTCTTTTGAATCAGCGTTGAGCTATAATGAGCATTACACAACCGGGTGGCTCTTCGGTGGTTTCGACTTTGACGATTCTTAACTCTGACAGGCCGAGATAACTCGCGGAACTTGTGGCAAAGTGGTAAAACCACCGCGTTTGGAACGATTAAGTCATCTTAAGCTCGGCTGAAACCGTCACTGCTGAGTCTCTGTAATATCGCCTGTGAGTGCACGCCTGGATGATTCTTCCTTCCTTTGTCTTTCTGTCAGTACTTTCTATATTCTGACCTGCAAATGGATGTTTTTCTTGTCTCTTTTTGTCGCACCATCTGTCCCAGCAGAACGAGCTGCTTCGCTGTCTCAATGGCCACTTTTACGAAGGCTCCTGGGAAGCTTCTTTCATATACCAGGCCCTCATCCACATGCAAGATGCCCCGCTCCTTCCAGACAGATTTATTTTCATGCACAAATGTCATTAACTTAAAATGATAGGTGACGGGATTGGAGGCAATAATTACATTTCAAGAATGCAATTTGTCTTTGTTTAATGCTTGCTTGATTATTTGCTTCTCACCAAAAAACACTTAAAGTACGGTATGAAGGCGCTACAAATGGTAACTGTCGTACCCAGTGTATTATATGGTATAATATTGTGAAGTGAAAAGGGAAGGGTGTGAGGGTCAGGGTGGTGGAGTGGCCTTGATCCTTTGCCTTCAACACTGATGTCCCACATTTGTGTCTCATTTTGTAATAGCAGTCAAGGACGTAATCTTCAGTCAGACACCGGAGGCGCAGGGACAGACTGTGGGTGGATGCTGTACGCCACATACAACGCATTCTCAGGTGCACACAATAGCCACTCCCGAGCGTTGGCTCACAGTGATACAGGTTTGTGTTAAATCGGACAGACTCAAAAGACAAATGAAAGAGGGAAATTCAGATCGTCCTCCAGCACACGGCTGGTTGTGTTCACGGCTGCTGGTTCACATGTAAACCGACACGAAGCAGAACGAGTTCGGTCGGTTTAACGCTGAGTATTAAATGAAAGAAAGTCAGCTTTCTCTCCAGCTTTTACTGGCCATGACAAATGTGTTTGAAACTTGTTTCTGACGTGAAATCTTTTTGTACACATTAACAAAAATCGATGAAGTTGATGAGGTAAACATTACGAATATTGTCTTTGTACTGTTTTCGAATGAGTATATGTCACAAACGATGAGTGAATGATCACATTCTGTTTTATCCACACTGTGCACAGTTTTTGTAATTGTGGCTGTAATTTCATATGATCATCATGTATGAAATGTGAAGCTGATGTAGACAAACTCCTTTCCTCTCATAAAAGATCATTTAGGCTAGTTTTAGGGTGAGTAAATCTTGTTAAATACAATCTTTTTCATTCCAGCCCAGTAAGAATGTGTACTTCAGACTGCCAGACTGGCTGAGGAGGTGGAGATGAGAGTCACTGAGCCTCTTCAGAAATGTTCCCACTGCCTTGAGGATTTATAATGTTTGTGCGGCGAGCTTCAGTGTTTTGTGACCTAAAACTTTAGAGGCTGCACCTATCCATCCAAATAAAAGGAAACCAAAGACACGATATATGTCTACAAAGATAAACCTTCTAAGCCACTTGACTTGGCTTAACCTCAGGAGATGCAAGAATGAAAGAGGCAAAGCTTTCGGCGTTGTTTGTCGCTTTGCTTATTCCAGCCCATCAACGTTTCGTGCCTCCGGTTCTGAAAAGAGAACACAAATAAAAGGACACCTCCTGCTCGCAGGAAATTAGATGATTATAGTTATGTTGCTTTGTCTCCTCGTTTTACCCGCCACATTTCTCACCTCAATTAAGAAGCAATTAATATACAGCAATACAAATGTACAAAACAGCATGTGCACTAATTTAATAAGTGCAATGGCATAAATGCACTGTATAATCAAGGCAACCGCATTGAAAATGTAAACTATTCATTTAAAAGAAAAAAAAAATACAATACTACACACCAGAAAATACTCTGTCCAAGGTCTGCTTTCCCTCCACGCCCGCACTGCCTCTCCTTTGTCAGCTCCTTCCCTGCTCTCTTGCTTCCTCGACTCATTTATCCCAACCGCGTCCTCTCCCACACCTCATTGGTTTGGTTTGTATTTAAGTCTTTAGTTCAGTCTCTGTGGCATTATGTGTTGAGTGTCCCTCATCCTGTTGTGCCCGTACAATTCATATCCCCTGCATGCCGTCTGCTGTATTATGGTCCATCTTCTCTGCTCCAGTGTGACAAAAAGTCTTTATCTTTTACCTATCAAACGTGTTCAATGTATTAAACAACGAGTGAATTGATTTCTGATTACTAGCAATTTGAGTGAAAATCATCCCAACACACGAAGGGTTGATAATGTACTGTAGCTACGAGTGTTTGAGTGCGCTTGAATGTGGCTTAAATACTGATATTATTACCGGATAGGACAAATGAATGTATATCCCTGAAATATAACAAGGAAACACAAACACACAACATCAGAGTTGAACACATTGTTGCCGCCTCCAGTCCAAACTGCACTCCAGAGCGCGGAGCACTCCGGTCACTGTGAGTACAAACAGTTTCCTTTTATATCCACCTGATTGCAGAGTGTCGCGTTTATTCATTTATTTCTTATTCGTTATTTTGTTTCTTTATGTAAAACAGGGAAATTCTGCTCATTTTCATCATTTCATGTCCTTGCCTTTATCTACAACTGAACACAATGACGTTTACTCACTGTATAGCTCCATGAGGACTGTTCTGCTAACTCATTCTGGATCAAGGTGATAATTAACAGACAGTCAAAGGGGACAGTCCTGGAATAAAACATTCACCTTAACAACTGAGCTTCACCTCATTTAGTCAATGTTAACACCCACAATTATCGCCAGCAGGAGAACAAGTGTAAATTACAATCACGCCCGATATTAGCCGCGCCTCACTGGTTTTAACCGCGCAGAGGAACAGACGGAAAACTGGTGGCCATGTTGCGTGGCGCCACTTCCGACTGCTGCAAAGTCATTTTCAAGAGAAATTCTGGTCAGTCTCTGCTGAACAGCAAAAACAACATGTGTCCAACAGCTTTTTCCATTTGGAAACTAATGGAGCTGTTGTGTCGAGACGTTTGAGACAAGTAAACCAGAATGACACCGAAACAGCTGGCGAGGTGTGATGATGATTAACCTCTGCACAGCGGGGTCACACGAAACAGGAGCGGCGCGACACACACACACACACGGGGCGCTCGCACACAAGCCCCGCTCTCTAACCTCTCGAGGGAGCGCCTCCGCAACCTCCTCTGATGTTTTTTTATCGCTCAGCGTTTGATCCCGCTTCCCTTCCTCTGTGTGTCTGCTCTCGAGCCTGGCCAACACAAGTGGCCAGGTGCAGCCTCTTCAGCGTGGCTAACACAGCGGCCCTCCAGTCGCCGTGTTCTCACCAACACCGCAATCATATGCAACAAATTATTCCGCGTTTTTCACACTCTCCGGACCGAAAACATCACATCCGCCATCCAATTTTATTTCTTCCTTGAGATTTTTGTGACCGGCGACTGCGGCAGTCACACTGACACGGAGGAGACGTGTTGCTCTCGCTTCTCACTCACAAGATCTTCCACCGAGCCATTGCTTAATATGTCAGACGAGGGATGATTTCAATAAATCCCATGCATGAAAACTGGTTACGCAGCTAGTACGCCCAGTTTAATTGTGAATCATTTCTGCACTATAAACTTTGAGCGGCTTTAATTTATATTTTTTAATGATGTGTCAAGTGACAGTGTGATGGGGGGCCTCTTTTTGTGATGAACATGCAGAGAATTATCACCTCAATCTGAAGATCCCTTCTGCCTTAATTACTTAAAAGTGAGTTTCAGCCTTTGGGTGTTTTTCTGTTACAACTTTTTTTTGTTGTAGTTCATTCTCACCAATCTCACAATGCTGCCTGATGAATTAATAGACCAGCTGGGGAGACGGTGGAACATTCATTCAGCATTCATTATAGTACAGCTATTTGCAAGAATCACGCTCATTATAAATATGTTGGACTGATTCAAGTGCTACATTTAGACACAGTAAGAGAAATAATTCTCTTAATAGGCAGTGGTGCGGTCTGAACACATGAGTTTTCAGTCTGCAACAGAGGATGGGGGCAGTTTCCGCCGTCCTGCTGTTAAGCTCGTTACCTGTTACCGGAGTGCTTGTGTGGACAAGCGAGAAAGAGGGAGTGTAAGGATACAGAACAGAGGAATACGAAAACTTTCTTTGATCATGACGGCTAAAGTTGCTGCTCAGTCCTGTGGCTTATCAACCAAGTGTATGAACTACACTGCAGACTAGAGTCTGTGACAAACAGGCAGATCCACGTTATATATGTTCATCTCCTCTACGAAATTCATATCCTCACTGTGCTGCATCATCACACCACGAGGCTGCTTACATCTGGCATCAACATGCGTCTTTGGTGATCCGGTCACAGCCGGACAGCTCAGCAGTTCACACGTGGTGTCACGGCGTCTAAAAGGGCATCTCGAGTGACCACCTGTCATCGGATCTTACTTCTCTGTTCAATATGCAAATGAACATGTGCATCGCTGGGACAAACGGACACAACATTTTTTTACACAAACAAAGAAAGAAACTGCTATATGTCATATGCCGGATTTACAACAAGGCCTAAAAAATTAAGAATTTGTCGAAGGCAGCATTTCACAGCGTTTATAAAGTTCCTTATAACACAAGAACTCACTAAATCGAGTGATTATTTAAGCGAGTCTGGGGAATTTTGCGTAGCTTTTCATCCTCCTTCGTCATTTGTCATTATATAGACTGATATAGCGTAGTGGATGCTTAGGCAGGACGTTAGGCAAGTACCAGTGTCTTCAATCGGACTCAAGCAGCCACTGGTAGCCAAAGCAGAGGAGCAGTGTAATGTGGGAGAGTTGTAACTTGGGTAGGTTGTAAACAAGAGCCTGTCTTTTCCCTTGAGTCCCGGCTGATAAGTGGATACTTCCTCTTGATGTGGAGAATGAGTCCGGCGTGTTGTTGTAGTGATGTCGGCAGTGAAGGACAGCTGGTTGTGCCACACCCAGGTTCCTTGCAGTCTGAGCCGGGCACCTTACAAAGCATTTAGCAGCTAAAGAGCCAGACATTTCCCTCAGGAGTGCGGCCAAAAAAAGACAATACTGGACTGCAGGTTTAAGTCAGAGGGTTTTTAGAGGTCCTGAAGAAGTACTGTTCACTACGATGTTGTCAGGTCATGCCACTGATCCCACAACAATGCCTAGGGGGCTGTCCATCCCAGAGTCTGGGTTATCTTACAGTTATTGGGACTGAATGGGGTCAAATAGTGAGGTTATTGGGATACACATCAAATGAAAGTGAAGCTACGGTCTTTGGTCTGCACTGTAGCGTGACCTATATCTCCTTTGTGACTGCATCCGAACAGGAAACATAATAGGATGCATCTGATATTTCCCACAGCTCGACGGAGGGAAGCAAGTAACAAACCAGTGTGCCACAACATCGCCACAGCTTCATCGATGTGCTGGCCAAGGCACCATACAGTCACAAACAACATCTGGTTAATTACATATCAATAAATCATTAGCTGATGGTCATGTAATAAGGCCCAATACACACCTTTTCCCACCACACACCGACTCCGTAGCCAGTGATGGCTGGCTCAGTGTAGCAACCTATATATAAAAAAAAAACCCCGCCTCCGTCCCTCCCTCTCTCACCACCACCACCACCACCTCTCTCAGCCATTCTTCTGCTCCATTGAGTCCAAAGCCACTCGCGCCCCTCTTGTTCGCTACTCAAGCAGAATCATCGGCAGTGACAAACATCATTATAATGTTCCTCAATGAGCGCTCCACCTTTAGCTGCATGTCGTAGCCTGCGGGGGGCCTCTTCTCCTGAGTGGAGTCTATGTGCTGACCCGTGTCTGCATGCTCGCTGTTTGAATGTCCACTCCAGTGAGTCACACGCCAAAAGTCACTTCCCCGTCCTCTCGGCTTCCAGGATATCATGCACTGGCTGGAAGACTTTGGGGAAGAAGACTGACATCATGTCGCCTCTTCATTATAAGTTAGTGAAGTTCCAGTGAGTGCATGACGGATTAAATAACACTGAAATAAAAAAGTGAAGGGGTTCGGGGGCTTTCTGAGAATACAGATGAATAAAAACATTAAAAAGGAGAGTACACCAGAGTACTGCGTCTTTATTTTTACATTTTTTGAAACTACATAGTGATTTAAGCAGTAAAAACACGAGTGTTACAACCCACAGTAAGGTTCAACAAGCAAGAAAAATCCTGCAGATTTATTTACCAACGGAGCTATTTGCGGCTGTGTATTGATGTCAGAATGACAGCCAGATGAATCCGAACGAATGCCTCTCTCCTTCTCACCCTCGCTAAAGTAAAGATTTGTAATCTTGAGGTGCAGTTGAGAATAATATTTCACTCATACAAATTAGGCTTAAAGCATTAACGGTGCAGAATGTAAGAACTGACCGCCTGTCAAATTCAAAACTAACAGAGGGGACCACTAACCTCAGCTAACTGTAGCTGCAATTAGCTAGTTAGCTCAGTTAGCCGTGTAGCTAGCAGTCCTGACTGGGTGTTCGGGGGATCTGGGGTTTGTGTTCTTTGGATAAGGGAGGGTTGGGGCAAGATGGTGAGCATGCTAACTTCACGGGATATATTTACAGCACAATCCACTGGCATCATAACATCAGAGCTTTCAACAGTCAAATCTTATTGCACCTTTAAATAAACAATTTTGGAATGTGATAATATAAATACATTTTGGGACCCTGACTCCTTCTGTGTGAAGTTTGCATTTTCTACACCATGTCTGCGTGAGTTTCCTCCAGTTGCTCCAGCTCCAACCCTCAGTCCGCAGACATGTGGATCAATTAGCGACTCTAATTTGCCCTGTTACTGTGTGCCAGCCCTGTGATGAACTGGCGACCTGTCCCGGCTCTCACTCAGTGTCAGCCGGGACTGGCTCCAGCCCCCTGCGACCCTTCAACCCTTCAACCCTAACAGAACATGACATACGGTATACTGAAAATATGATGTAATATCTTAAAAATACATTTTAACTAGTGGAAGAGTCCACATGCATTTACTGATACATGCCGATAAATTGTCATTATGCTTCAAGAACATATTAAAGATATAATGAATGTACATTTTGAACATATTTTGGTCATAAATACTGATGTCTATTTAAAATATATTACTAAAATCTATTTTTCGTATATTACAAGATAAAAAACACATGGTTATATTCTTAAAATCCATGAAAAACAGTACTAACTGGTATATATACATTATCAAATATATGTATTCATTCAATACATTTGAAGATGAGCATGTGTCATATGTAATAACAAGGTGGAAATATTGTCTTGACACTACAAAATAATGAAAAAACAACATATATGGACGTGTATGGGGGGTAAGGATAAGCAGTTATAGATAGTGAAAGGAGTGGAAAGTATGAAAATGAAATGAAAATAAAAATGCATACATCCAACATCACAACAAAGCTATTCTAATATTTGAATGCAGAAGCAGTCTTTATGTCCATGTTGACCCAATAACAAGAGAATTCTGAATGTTCTCTCAGACATTGGTGCTCTGCTTAATATAAATTACAGCAACTTTATAATTTAAGCATCCTAATATGCATGAAATATTAATCCGTGGTCTATTAGAGACACACTGTCACTGAGTCTGTTGGGGGCTTAAGTGTTCATTACGACCAAGCTGTGCTTGGCGTAGTTCTCCTGCAGACTGTTTCAAGTATTAATGCTTCGCGTCCTCTGTGAATTTGTCATAATACTGAGCTCCCAAGAAAAGTCAGACATGTCCGTGGGCAGGCTTATTTTATTTTATATTTCTCACCACTGTTATTTCATGATTCATAACACATAACTACACATGTAATTCTCTTTTTGACAGCATAGTTGACAGTGCCCAAATCCAGGATATAATATTCATATTTGGTCTCGACAACAAACAACACATAGCGTCCCACTTCTTTTTGTTCGTGCATCTAATGTGGCTTTTTGGAGGTACATCAGTGGTCCGGCTCTGGTTTGGAAGCATGTGGTGACTTTGACCTTTCCTAACCTTGGCAAGATGATGCTGTGACCAACTGTGAGGCCGGCTGTCCGTCTCTCACCGGGCCCTTTTCTTTAAGTGACAGGCCTGTAAATGTTGCCAACACATTCCTTTTTTTTTCTTTCCAATAACGTATATTTAAGTAATGAACAATGAAGTCATTGAGTTATTATGAAAACATCTTTGTTGCCAAATTGACCAACTGTCTGTATAATGAGGAGAAAGTTAAGAGCACTCTGTGACTGCATGGAAACATAATCTTGTTTGTGCTGACGTTGCTCCCTGTATCTACCTTCTCTGTGCCGCTGAATGTGTTTCCCCCGGTCCTTTATGGAACATATCTTAAGGAACAGATGTACCTGTTGTCAGGGATGGAAGCTCCTGCAGGGCGTTGCTATCTCTGCGCTCTGGGATCGTGTGTCCACTCTGTTACCCAGTCCAAGAGGTGGGCAACACATTTGTGACAGGTGTATTGCCAGGTGTCCCAGTTTAGTGGCCCAGCTTTCATGTGCTCAGCCTGAGATGTCACATACAGTATTTCCAAGTGAGTACACAAAGCATGAACCCTTTCATGCATGAATTATTTAAGGTGTAATATGTGAAATTAACTAAAACTATCAATAGAGTGTGAAGAAATCATGTATTGTGTTGAAGAGATATCTACTGAAGATAGCATGCTAACCAGCTAGCCCCAGGCCTGAAAACCTCTTTTCCCAGTGGTCGAAAGCTCCTGTGCTACAGTAGCAGTGTAAACACCAACCCTCCCTGGTAGCTGCACGGCTAACTGAGCTAACAAGCTGTACGTAGCTACAGTCATGGATGTATTTCAGATTACAGCCCCTATTCGTTGGGAAGAATTCAAGGTGGCCAATTCTTGTGAACTGCACCTTTAAATCACAAGTTATAATTTTTTAAATGCTTGTTGTTACTCTTAATCAAGTGAACAATAATGACACTAAATTCCTTATAAATACATGTTATTTTGAAGGAGTTAAATATGGGACTCAGAGGACAACATGCATCAATATTACAAACACCAGACAGGGAAAAAAAAAACGTTTTTCAACTAAATAAGATGTAACAAGTTCATTTGTCCAGAATTTTATCATATTTCCGTTATGCTCCAAAGGGTATATTCTGCTTAACCCTACCTCTATACCCTGCTCAGTGGGTCCTCCTTACCCTGATCAGTCGAGTTCAATGCTAACCCCTAACCGTCCTCACTTTATTTGGTTACCCCAATCCTAACATTTTGAGTTCTATGCCTGGCCCCAACCTTGACGCTGATCTTCGGTCGAATCATTTGTCGAAAGAATCCACATCCACTTCAGCTAGGACTTGTCCTTGCGCTTCTTTGGATTTCGTCGTGTGGACCTGTTGTTCATCCTGTCCTCAACCATGCTCCTCTGGTGTCAACCTTCATACAACAACTTCATACAACATGAGTTTAACTTGCTCTGTTCTCCTCGCTTGACAACATGCGTCCTTGCCTTTGGCTCCCCAGTCAACCGCTGAGTCGTCGGTTGAGTCGGCAGGAGTCATCAAGTTGGCTTCACCCGTCCTATCTCAGCTAAAATGGTTAAAAATGGCTTCCAAATGTCTGTCCTATTTAATAGACCACCACATATGAAAGGGCTAAGGTGTTCATACAGATTTGAATGGGCACAATAGCCAACTGGTGTCAAATACTGCAGCTGTGTGTTTTTACTTCTGTGTTTAGACCCTTCAGCACAATGTGTGAGTCCATTTTATGTTTTTGCTTTAATCATATTTTTAGTTCATACCGTAGTTCACAATTCTGCTAAATTATAGAGAATATAAAGTACATATTCTTCTGCAGTTCCTGGAAGGCAACTGCATTTGAATATACAGTATACTTATTAGTGTGGTGAAAACAGCTTCTCCCTTAGTGGCATGCAAAGCAGTAAGGTGAGATGACTCCTGAAACCTAATGTGACCGTGTGTGTGTGTGTGTGTGTGTGTGCGTGTGTGGGAGTCAATACACCTGTAAGCCCTGCACTCACTGGAGCAGAGCCTATTAGAACAACCATAAGACATATCCCTCAGACTGTGAACTGTGAACACACACACACACACACAAACTCATTTCAGGCAGACAAGGCGTTATACAGTGCAGGCATGAATTACCATCTTGATCATACCCACAGCAGCCGCGATGTCATGCAAACTTATTGTTCTGTCTAATGCTGAGGTCACCTTCAACCAGACAACAAGTTAAGGTGTAGCGCGATGCTCCCTGCAACTCTGATGCTTTGTTTTTTCGCCACAGAATATTTTCTCATCCCCCTGCAAATGCTTATTCATCAACTGACAGCGAGGAATCCAGTGACTGTCAAGGGTAAACGTATTGTTCTGCTTCCTGCAAAGGTTGATGGGAGATCTGAGCCACTGCAAACACAAAGTGTGGCATTCCAAAATCCACTTAATGCAACAGAGGCACAAAGTTTCTTTCTAATCCTTTCTAGAAGCTTAGTCATTCCATTGACAGCTAACCGCTGTAACTGCCCTGCATTTAGTATCTCGGGCTCTTTCTGTGCATTGTCCAATATTTGGTGCAGATTAAATATTGATTTCTATACATTTTGGAGCACAGTGAAAAATGTTCCCATGAGTTGGATTATATGGGGCGTTTCTGGAGGCCACTCATCATTTCTCTGATTCCTACAATTTGACTCAAGAGGTGAGATTATACCGTATACTTTGCTCGTGTGGCCTTTCAGCGCTCGAGTTATTGAGTATTCAGCGAGCCTTTCTCAAACGACCCCAGCAGGGACGAAAACTCCACTAAACTTACTTTCCAGCGCGCTAAGTCCTTAAAGCAATCAAGTATGAGGAGAAAATATACAATCTCCAAGAGAGTATCTCATGCTGATTTGTGCGCCGCGCTTATCCAAATAGTCTGGCTCCTTATCAAATTGGATTGGTTTATTTGAATAGAAGTGAAGTCCCTTTTGGTCAGCAGAAGATTAATATTGATTTAATCTGAAATTGTTAAATATGGGACAGATGGTGACAGTAGAAAGACCTTGAATTCTGAAACCATTGTCTACAGTATACTGCACTGTGTTCCTTTGGTGTCTGTCTTCTTCTCTGCATAGAGCCAAGCCTTCTGCAGTCTATTAAAGAGTGCTCCTCAGGGGGCTGAGCAACATTTTAGCGAGAAATAGCCACAGTTTGCATTCTGAGACCAATAAATGATTGCCTTTCTTGTATGTTTCTGTAAACCAGTGTCATATGTACCATATTAACATTTCTACATGTCATATCATGTTCACATTAGGCGTGTATGAGCTGACTTTCAGGTCAGGAAGTGAAGGAGATGTCCACTGGCAGTGGTGTGACAGCTGATTGCTGCCTAGCCAGAGACCGCTGTTCACGTCTGTGTTTAACATTTGCAAGTGTGAAACCGCTGGATATGTTTAATGGGACGTCAGGACAATATCTAGCTGTTGTGGTGACAGAATCAGGTGAGCCCAAACATCATAATTTTCTAACCCTAACCGAGTGTTATTTGTGCCTAAACCTAACCAGAGCAGAAGCACGTCAAGACATAAAATTGAAAGTTGTACATGAAGCATTGTAGTTTCAACACAGTTTATTCTGGTGATTTGGTTGCAGAAATGTATCCAAATTAATACATTTTTAACTAAAATGCTGCACTACAAATGACACTAGAGGAAAAGATGTAACCTATAAATTCCATGGGACCCGTCTTTGCTGCGAGTCTCGGGAGCCACCCATAGCCGTTATATTGAATGCACGTGTTTCCACCAGCTGTGCCGACAGGTCTCCACTCTGCTCTGCAGAGAGTACGCAGCAAGTCTAGTTTTTGATGGAAGTGGACTGCAGCCTGTTAATCTGTACAAAGCAGATTGAGCCTGACAGGAAGTCAGACAGTGTAACGGCATAGTGCGTCCGGTCAATTTTGAAAATCAACCACCCTGTGCAGACTGGTGGTCTACAGCACAACAAAGTTGGAGATTTTAACAATAAGCAAAATGTCAGGCAGGCATGACAACTCGTTTGGAAACATTCCCAGTGAAATATGAAGTCTCGTGGAGGACACTTAATAGAGCCCGACTGATACTGGATTTTTGGGAGCCATACCGATACCAATAATAGGGAGTGAAAAATTCCAGCATCCAGATTTTTTGCAATCCCTCAAATGCAGCAATCAAAGATATGTAATGGACGCAGGATATTTTGAAGTTTAACAATAAACTTTATTTTGCACTGAAAGCTTTAACTTATTAGGAATTAATCATTTTAAATCACCTGAAGCATCTTTATTTGTATTATAAGCTCTATACAAAATAGTTTCCGATGTATCTGTTGGCCTGTAAGACTTAACAATTTTAAATCCATGAGTGTGTAAATACACACTGCTTCCCTACCACTAATATTGAACAAATTAATAAACCATTGTTGTTCTCATCCTCACTAATATGCTGCTATGATTACACTAGATGTTGCATATAATTGTTTCTCTTGGGTGAGTGATGTTACTGATTGTGAAAAATGAGAATTGGTTTCAACTGCAGAGCAGAGGCTGTTTCAGCATCCTCGTCCGCAGCTCATTAAAAGCTTTCTCCTTGTGCCAGAAGATAATTACAAAGGATTTACTGCGAGGCCTCACCTTGAAACAGGGGTAAGCCTCACCAGGGCCGACCGTCCGCTACCTGTTTGGTGGATGATCACAGCTGAAGTTGACGCCGCGGATCAGTTTTAACGGAATTTTTCAAACGACACGTCATCACAGGGACTATAATGATCTGACCTGCGCTTTTATCCGAGCGCCGGGCCGTGAACTTCAGTGAGTATCCGCGAGTGCACTACAAGGGTGATGCTCGCCGTGTTGTTGGTCTTTTATCCCTTAACCCACACAGAGGAGGAGCCTTTGAGCCTCTGCAGATGCTGGTGAGAGCTAGGAAATCAATGCACTCAAACAGGGATAAGAGGGACTTGGTTTTGGATAACTCAGGATGTCTTTGTGTGCATTATTCATTAGACAGGAGAGACACAGTCACAACTGCTGCCACTGCAGAGGTGTACTGGAGACAAAGAATATGAAAGCTTAACCGTATCACTCCTTAAATCTCAGAGCGGAGGTGCTGCAGTTCCTGGTGTTTAGCTTTCTGTCGCTCCCTCTGTGTCGGGGAAGGTAAGACGCGCCTTCTGATGTCGTTGTAAACATTTGAAATGGAGACAAGGGCGAGGTCTTTACTGTGGCGGGCCTGCTGGGTTTTCTGTCTTGATGTGCTGAGGGTAAAGCTAATATGCATATATCATCACTGCACATCAAAAATACAAGTACAAAAATACTAATATGAATGGAAAGAAGAAATCTTAGATCTTACCTTGACGTAAAGAAGGACTTGTGTAAGAATCTGTCACCTGTTGGTAATCATCACCGAAGGAACTGCTAATTGCTGCTAACTGCTGCTGCTGTTATACAGTCAGTCAGGAGCGATGGTGTTTAGACCATTAGGACAGGAGCTGTGGAACGTCGGTAGGAGGATGTTTTCAGTGGGAAGCAATATCGGAATGGGTGCACGAACTGAAGCTGGAACTGAACTGGGCTCTGCAGCCTCTCAGTTAACAAGGAAAGAAACGTGAAGCGGGAGAGGAACAAAGAGAGGTCAGTGTCCAGCTCCACACAGGATGGCTAGCATCTCTGCAACGCAATACAAAGATGTCTTTGACAACAAAACTCTAATTTCTTCACATCCTGTTGATAATTTTAGTTAATTTTGACATTTTAAACTCAAATTCTTACATAGTGCCCCTTTAATTGCCAAATGACTGCATAAAGCCTTGGAGAAGCAGACCCTTGTATATTGATTAAAGTGTTAAAAAAATGTCATTGATGAGCTATGTAATGAAGGTTTACTGTAATAAATGTGATAAAACACTACTTTCGACTGTTGCTCATGTTGTACAAACTTGCCATCAAAAGGAACAAGCTGCTTGTCACAGTATCATCTAAACGGCTAAATTTGCTCAATTTCCAAGAGTACATTTTAGTCCTGGAGCATTCAGGTCCATTATCGTCCTCCAGGGATCATATCAAATGTATCACGTTACTTCTGACATTGTAGGAGGTACAAAAGCAAGTGTCATCCTCTGAGGGGTGACTATTATAGAAATTGAATTATTGAATTATTGAATAATTATTTTATTTCAACCTGGTGTATTTCCCGTGAAAGCGGCTGTTTCGACTACACAGGTCACGACAACTTTGCACAAACTCTGTCGTAGACTTTGGGGGAAAGAAAACATCTGTAAAACACCGTATGGCTTGTTGATGTGTTTTATGTATCCGCTATGCTGTCTTCTCGGGAATTAACTGGACAAAATTACAGATGCCAGCACAGCCAAATGGTCAAGGCTCCATTTTATAAGAAAGGGGAATTTCTGGTTTGGAATTGCTGCTGCTGCTACCTTTCCTTGACCCACTGTGATTTAACATCATAATGTAAGCTGCAGGAAAAAGACGGCAGATGTTAATCCCTTTGTGGTCAACCAACATGGATAAACATTTATGGAGGTGAGGAAAGTTAGCATGACCGAAAGAGCAGATTGACTTTGAGGAATTAATATCCCCGCATAAATGGATGATGTTTTATTGAATACAGTCGCTGTCACAACAAATCTTTTGATTTGCTTCGCCACTCAATTCATTTGTAGAACGACTTCTTTCCAAGGTCTGAGATGAGAGCGAGGAATCCAATCAAAAGCAGCATACAACTACTGTAAATAGCATATGAAACACTGATCATCGCGACAGTAGAAGAATGTACTGACATCATTTTTGAAATTACCGTAGCTCATTAAGTTCAGGCTAAATACATGAACGCATTAATCGTGCTGCTTCTGCACAAACAAAACACCCGCGAGAAGGTGGCTTTTGTTTGTATGCTCAAAGAGATTGGCAAACATCCACAAAAACATAGAAATAAATATAGAAGAGCGAACACATGCATCCCTGCCCTATACACCTGTCACAGAAATCAGTGAAAACACCTCAAGGGCATGCATTTACACACACATGCACGTACCTGCTGCGCAACACACACACACACACACACACGACTTTTTCTGATTTTAACGCTCAGGAAAGATTGAGTCAGTTTGTTTGAAGAGGTAGCTGTCACTTCACATCTGAAACACTTCTTAACTACTACGCTGACTCAAAACTCAAGGAGAAATAGGTATCAGATGAATGTTTTTTGGTGCTTTTCACATTCCCCTTTTAGAAGTGTGATGTGTTTCAGAAATATAAAATTTGAACACACACACACACACACATCCACATACTCTGCATGCAGGTTTTGCTTTGATTGTGTTACATTCAGTGGGTGATTCAGCCTCGTTCCTCCCCTCTCACATCGCCTCCTGGTCACATTGAGACCGCCGGGTACAGGCACTGGATTGTACCCACACTTTTTATAAATAAAGTTTACCAGGTCTGGCAACGCAGTTCCTTTGGATCAGGATGAGTCTGACAAATTAATTCTGCTTATGTGTCACTGCATATGCTGTGTTTGGACAGGTATCATATAAAACCTGTTTTAATACCCGCCGTGCGTAGCCTGATCCAGTGTTTTAAACTTACTCAGTCGGAAACTATTGCGAAACCAAAGCAGAATGAAATAACAAAATTCTGATAACGTTTCCGGCTGACGACCTCCCGACATTTGAAATGGCAATAATTGATTATCTTGAAGTAGTCTGGGTTGTAACCTCCTCTCAGAGGGACAACTACCTCCATTTCATGGTTCAAGAGCGCAGCTTTTTCTAAGTGAGAAGACAGATTGGCTCAAGGTTAAATGCTTTGGCTAGACAGTCATTAGTGTGCAGCAAGTGAGGGCTGGAGGTAAGAGAGAAAGCCTCTACCTCTTGATTTTCTGCGAGATACCTCCCAAAAGACAATTTGGCCCCGAGGTGCCGGGAGTCACAATTCAATACCAAAGTCCACTACTTCATACTAACATGAGGACTAACCCGTGGAGGTATTTCTCAGAGCTTGCTTGGTATTATACGTGTCATTAGACAACAAGTTTACCTGTCAAAATACTTATTTCCCTTAATTAAGCTCAGGTCGGCTCAGGTCAGTTGAGCTGCATTCATAAGGAGTGGGGTCTTTTTTTTTTTCTTCTGACAGAGAAATTGGCGAGACTGTGATCTCACTGTAATTATAACACACACCGCCATGCCTCGGTTGAGTTATTCAGTTATTTATTCACCCAAGTGCAAAACTGGCAAACACTGTGGCTCGCTCCGGTTTGCTCGTCACATGACCAGCAACAGGTGAGCGTGAGCAGCTCGTGTGGCTGCAGAAAGTGACGTTGATAAAAGCACAAATCATGCTCGTACAGATAGCAGTAAATGTATGGCAAACTAATTAATGAGATCAAAAACTAAACCATCATGGAAGCGTTTGTCTTAAACAGATATTATACGCAGAACACTCGACAGTATTAGGCCTATAAAGTACATCTTTAAGGAGAGATCTGCTGCGTTTCAACTCTTAAGGTATTAAAGGAAAATTAGCAGCGCATACAAAAACGGAGACACACCATTCCATCATGGAAATTTACTCAAATGCTGTACCTCGGTCAGACATTTCGGCTCTACAGTAAAAGTTGTGTATCCGGTGCTTTCCTCTCTTTCCATTAGCTGTTAATGATGTTGCATTGTCAACATACGTCCTGTATGCTCATTATCAACACAATGATTTACAGGATACTGAATTAATCTGCACGATGCTCACTTTTAATGGATTTTGTTTACTTTTTGTACAACATCCACTATAGGATTTCTCTCCTAATGGACAGTTATAAGTTTAGTTATCCATTATTGACGGTTCATAGTGAGGACATTCGTTCTCTGCATTTAAAGTGGAAACAAACAGCTTTTTTCATGTTGCAGCCAAACAGCAACATACATATTTTGACAGCAGGGAAACAACATAGGCGTAAATTTTAAGCTATTGCCCGTGCAAACCCAGGAAGAAAAGCTCCACACAGAAAGGCCACATTAGTAACTGCTTAGCCAAGTATCAAAATCCATTTACAGATATTGTCTATTTTATTCTATGCATTCTTCCTTCTTGTCAAAAGGCATGCAGTCATGTGTCCTTCAAAATACATGTGGTGATGGCAAAGTTTACCCTTACATTTCTAATTGCTGCTTAATTGCTCATTTTTAAAGAAAGGTATTTGTCTTCATTTGAAGTATATCTCCACAGAAAGTCCCCATTCATTTGCACATGAAGGACACTCTTTCTGTCGCCTGCGTCAGTGACTTCAGGCTGCTGGCATTCACCCTTTCTCTGAATGAAGCCTGGTGCAGACGTGCTCTTTCAAACTCTCACAGTTTGCCAGTATTGCCCTGTAGTGTAGAATAAATACAGTCGTATAAATCCCACACTTTGTGCTCCTCGTGTCTCTGCCAGGATTCAATTTATGCACCACACGTCTGCCTTTAAAACTATTATCCTGGACCTGTTCTCCAGCAATGTGTTCCAGCTGTACATTTGCTAGACCTAAATGAGTGGGTGGGGATCAGACTTCCTGACAGATCGAACGCAGCTACTTTTCAAAACCCAGGCTGCCAGCGCAGGTGTACCGCAGGAATGTGTGCTGCCTCCTCTCCTACATCCAGCCCTGATCAGACAGTGTGTACTGACTTGTCCATCAAGCCTCTTCCAAAAATCAATCAATTGATGATGTTGAACTGTTGAGATGAGAATTCACTTTCATAGGGACAGTACTGCAGCTACTGATGTTATAGTTAATTAATTCACGAATGGGTAAAATGTTCATCACAAACTCCAAGAGCCCAAGGTTATGTCTTTACTTTGCTTATGTGGTCCAAACAACATCATCATCAATCCATATAACTGGTTTGGAGTACCAGAGAAACTCTTTGTGTATTACTACAGACAAATACAACCATATGTTTTTTTATTCCATGTATTATAATATAGCCAGTCCGTTGGCTTCCCATTAGGCATCAGTCTTATATCAGTCTGCAATACGTAAGAATTGGCCTCCGACAAATTAGGGGGCAGCAAGTCACAAGACTGACTGCTAACTGCTGCTTGCTGCTTTTCGCTAGTTAGCTAAGTAAGTCTTGCAGCTATAGCCGTCAGACTGGGACAGGCAAGGGACTGGCTGATTAGCGTGCTCATTTCAGTGGATATCAATTTCATTCTGTTGATAATTTTCTTTTCTTTTTTGTTCATTTTTGAAAGTTTTTCAACTAAAATTCCATCATTTTGCACCTTTAACTCCATGTCCCCCTATTCAAAAGGATAAGCACCAGGTGCTGTCTGCCTCAGAATCAGAGTCATATTTAACATCAAATATATTCTCACTTACAAACTATTTGCTTTGGCGTGTCGGTGCAGAACAATAGACACAGCACTGGAAAAATATCAAAAGATAAGGCAGCTCTGTTTTTCAAGGGTCAATATTAACGTAAGTATGATTTGGAATATGAAAACAATGATGATAAAACAGTGTTCAATGTGACCATTTCTGAGGGACAGTAGCTGCAAAAGTTCCCAGTATTTTGTTTGCAAACTTGCTGTTCTGAGCAGGTGACGGAGCTGTTGACTGTCCTTCATTTGATTAAAAATGAATGACACCATGCAGAGACAAGGGCAGGGAGGATTGCCCTGACTCAGTCAGCGCGTACCCTGTCTACCATCTGTGCCAAAAAACTCTGCTCTGTAACAGACAGTACAGGGCCAGTATGAAATCCCACTTCACTTCTGTTGCCTCGAGCGAGCACTAATTAAACCGGTCTCACCTAAAATGCGGGTTGAAGAGAGGAAAAACTGACCAAATAAAAAAGATGTGAAAATGATTGTGATGTAAAAACAAGATTTTTAGAGCGAGGTAATTGCTGATTATATGTCACTGCTGCCATGGAGATACAACAAATAGTGTGTCAGGATATTAAGAAGCTTTTTTTAGCTAATGAAAAAAATTGCTGTGTCCACATTAGCCTCCGCATAGAAGCTACCTATGCCGACAGGAATACAGGTAATTTGCCTCTTTCATATAAAAACTATTTAGTCAGTCAGTTTATTTTTGAAACAATAAGAAAGTTTTTTAAAAGACAAATAACAAATGGGGGGATAATGAATAACTTTTTTGTGTTGTGTTAATTAACTGAAGTTTAATTTATCTTAGAAAAATCAAGAGCAGATCTAAAGAGGCTTGACATATAACAGTATGGCACGTCAGTGAAACTGTTTGATTAAAGACAATATTTTATTTAACGTTTGTTTTGGCGTGCGTCTTGCGAGAGAGCGGCAGTGTGACACCTCTGCAAGAGAACAATCTGCCTCTCCCTGCTCTCGGAGAGACGGCCCTGAGAATGCTCGTCTCTCTGACTCCTGGCTGCGTTGACAAGTTGCTCATTTCGGCATCTCATTTACTGCCTCAGGACAAAACGTAATTCACGTATTTAAATGACATCTCCCAAACAACAATGAAAAGCTCATTTTCACATAGAGACGGCTGCATGCTGTATCTGTCCCCTTGGAGAGCAGAAGGGAAATGAGTAAAACCGCATGAGGTAAAATTCAGTTAGTTTTTCTTTGGAGGAAATCATCAGCGTAAAACGATAAGAAAAAAAAAAACTTCCCTCCAGTGTTGAGCATTAAAGAATTCATGAAAAATTCAAGCCTAGTTGCAGATATTTGTGTTTAGGGTGTCTATACTATCAAGTGTTCCTCGGAGCTTTCATGTGCCATTGTTAGCTGTGTGTATGGGTGGCTAAGGAATACTAAATGTTCATTCAGTAGGTTAATCCAAATAGTCTTTTTTTTTTCTTTTCTTTTTCGCCTTTTCAAGGCTCAGCAGGGCATTCAGTAATTTCTGCTGTAATTATCACTCTCCCATTGGCTCAAACAGAAGTAGATTCTCTTAAATCCCACTCAACATTGAGTGGATTATGAGCCAGAGGCATAGTGCACATAACACGTTCTGACTATTCCAGCTTCATGAACTGGCAGTCTGTCCTACTTTGTGCATCGGAAGTACAGCAATGATAGAAACAAATGCACGGCTCACCTGACAGAGATGCCTTAATCTCTTTCTTTTTTTTTGTCTTATGCTAATTGCGTGTTAATTTACCACCGTGCACGCAGGAGGTGGACAAATAATGCTAGCACCTCATGTTCAATTGCTGCAACGGTGAATAATTTTCATCACAGTTACAACCGCTGCTACGAAGGTGCGGCACCATAATCATCACTCCATTGTGTGACTTTCAAAGCAGCAGGACACAAACCGATCTCCGGAGGCACAAAGCATGTCTTCTGTTACCTAACGCCAATTGCATCTGCAGAGAAAAAAGGACAAAATTATTTAATTTGCCAGTCAAATGCACATGAGAATTAACTGTCATATTTCATAAGCTGATCATATGTTTTAGGTGAAAAATTGTATAATTTGTCAGAGCAACGTAATGTTTTTTCGGCTTCAAAATCATGTTGATGGTCCAGTGTCTTGTTATAGGGTGAGTGGTGTCTCTGTCTCAGCCACTCGGTCCCCCTGTCACTTGTTCACTTGGGGGTAGGATCACAGCGTTACATACATGTTTACTTCAAGATACAAGTTTTCAACAGATGACCTAACGAGTTTTGTTCGTAGTCAGCACCCACAGTTCATCTGACATACGTCTAAATTGTTACAGGCCAGGGATTCGTATTTACGACAGTGGTTTTGCAAATAAAACAATTCCTACATTCCTTCCTTTAAGCATATTCAGTAACTATAGCTGTAGAATAAATCTAGTGGAGTAGAAGTATAAAATAGTACCAGAAGGGAAATGCACTAGAAACGTGATGTTTAAGGTCTTCAATGCTGCCAGACGGTGGATTTCTTTGTGAAGGACTCGGGTCAGATTCTCCGCGACTTTATTCTCGTTCTCGAGTGCCTCGTCTCAGTGCCTCTATACACTACAGTAGCTAGCGTTATTTAAGAAATGGAGTCCGCCAACATAAACAAACAACCAGCTACAGTTGTAGTGCTACACTGAAGGGCCATAGAGCCCCTTTAAGTACAGTACTCTATACAATATTGCATAGATGCTACTGCCACCCCCCGAGCAGTGGTTGAGCTTTAAGTCTCTTTCAAGTGTTTATTATGGCCTACCACTTTTCCTACAGCTGACGTAAGCCAACATGCTGCTAATGGTGGCTGGAGGCTGTAAGCCAATAAAATAACGACCTGCAAGTCATTGTTTTCCATCGCAAGTGCAGCCTTGGCCACTTTTCTAAAAAGTACATTTACTCCAACAAATCTTTAGCTATTTGGACTTACTTAGGTATTTCCATGTTATACAACTTTATACTTCTCCTTCGATACCTTCAGAGAGACATAGAAGCTCCACTATGATATGTTTGACAGCTGTAGTCACCACTACAGGCTCTGCACACCCACACAGGTGTTTCCATTGACTGTGGCTGATTAGAGCTCCAGCCAGGTGTATGTTGAGCGGAGCTCGGCTGAGAATAGACCCATTTCCCCGGCACACATTCAGAGCGGGGAGAGGTTCAGGTGAAATTCATAACAAAAAAAATGACAGCTGTGTTCTATTTAGGTGAGCCAGTTCCAGAGCTCTGGTAGCCCATTGTTGCATGCCCACTCACTAACATGGCTTACTGGGACACTTAATAGAAACAACATTGTTCACATCTTCGGTCAAACCTGTGCTTTTCCTGCTTTGACAGGTCAAGATGTCTGCCGTGAAAAAAGGGTCTATCTCGTGACGACACCCAACTTTATGTTCTCATAAGGTATCATTTATAAGAATGATAAACGGTCCCACACTAAATGGTGCAACACAACAAACAGAAGGGTGAGGAAGATGTGAATCAAACACGGTTTGTACAGTAGAGGCACAAGTGAAAACACCTGTCCGTTAAAATGTTTCACACAAAATATGTGACAAACTAGGATGCATTAATTAATTGATTAAACTATCAGGCAGTGAAGGCAGCATGAGTAGGTTGGAAAGTGGTCTACAACTAGAATGCTGCTTTTACTTTAATTCATCAGCAATAAAGCAAATGTACAAAATATAGTGCTGAAAGAGTCCTCTCTGCAACTTTTACTTTGATACTTAAAGGTTTAGAATTGTAATATTTTAAATATTTCTAAGGTGATGATACAATAATATTTATTTTGTCCATAACTGAGTAAACAAGCTGTTCTCAGAGGAACATATTAAGTTTCCCAGACCTTTCTAGCTTCAAGGAGCTAGAAAGGTGGCAGGGTCCGCCAAATATAAACAAGGTAAAACAGTATGAGACTGTGTTGTCCTTTAAGGTCAGTTTGTTCATTCAGTTAGTTCAGTCATGAAAACAAAGACTTTAAAAGGGATGATGAATCTCCCTCTTCAAATAGCCTACATTTCCCAAAACTACATTGTGCACCTTTATTGTAGGCTACTTTTTTCCTGATTACATGTAGGCTACTTCATTTTTGTTTTAAAGAATACGTTAAATTGATTTTTGTATGGTGTTTCATATTCAACTTCGTGTATAAGCGTACATCCCAACAAAGAACATACAACTTGTTTATTTTAGTTTTTAATTAATTAATTCCCAGGAAAAGAGCGCAAAGGAACACAACACAAACAGTCCTCTGTAGGCTGGTGAGGACGGGACACTGTGGAGAACAGACCGTGAACCTGCAGCGTGAACACAACACACCTACAGTGAGTCCACCTCTGTCCCATGTGCCACTGCTGCCGCCGCCGCCGCCGCGCGCAGACTAACTCGAGTCCTCAGCGTGTGGACGAGCCGGACGGTCACACCGACTCAACACCGCCGACAACCACACCGCGAACACTTTCTGCTCCGGAGAAAAATTAAATTAAACTGCGAGATTTAGCAGCACCTGCACGACGCAGACGTGTTTATTACAAGCCACCGCTGCGGGTTCGGTTCGGTTTTGTATGTTCCTGGCGGGTTAGGAGGGGGGGACGGGGACTGCCGGGGAGCCCCGAGTGAATGTGCCGGGGAGCGGAGAGAGGAGGAGTGCGGGTCGGAGGCTGCTCGCTTCCACTCGGACTCTGAAAGCACCGAAGGCGAGTCGGTGCGGAGAGAGTGGACGACAGCGTGTCTTGTTTCTTTTGAAGCTGCCTCCCGAAGAGGCGAGAGAGGAGAGAGTTTGGGGGCCGTTTTTTATTTTCTACGAGAGGCAACGTCCGCACTTTGAAGAGACCCAACTTCAGTGTCGCCGTCGACCCGATGCTGGGAGCTGCTGGAGGAGTGAGGAGATGCGCGGTGTAACATGGATATCCGAGAAGGGATAAACATCGGCGAACACCACAGGGGACGTACACAGGTGAATAACTCCAACTGTATGCCCTTCTCTGTGTTTTTTTTTTTTTTTTTTTTTTTTGATATTCCCAACCTGTTCTGCTCTATTTGTGTCTGTGCCGTGCGTCTACACAAACTTCTGCTCAGTAAAGCAGCGTTAAAACCTAATATTCTCCACATTCATTCAACAATATGAGCATCATCCTCATTCTCATTTCCATTTCTCTCACAGGCTATACAGCAGGCAGCACACGCACATACAGCATTACTACATGCTCAGCCTGTGACTGCACATGCACGGATTGTGTCCATGCCTCTATGGCCATGTGTCAGTTAGAAAACAAATAAATAAATGGAACAACAGATTTCCATTTCCCTATTGAGTTGTACAATTTCCACATAATCCATCAGCGATAATAACATTCTCTGTGTCCTCTAATTGCCATGGCCATTATTTATGCCATGCAACGTTTTTTTTCTATAAGAGGGCACAAATCCACCTATCAGTTCTTCCTCATTTAAATCCTCTGGCTGGCAGAACTCATTTGTCGTCAGTGATCAACAGGGGGATTGGACTCAGTCCAGTCTCATCATCTCCCCCCCTCTTTGATTGCACCGAGCCTGATTGCAGCTCAGATTGTCTGAAGTCCTTTAGCGTGCGACTCTGCTGGAAATGGTTATCCTCCTGAAATCAAGTGCCCATATGTCTGAGAGGGAGCTGCCTTTGCACATCATGATTCCGCTATTAAGAGAATTAGAGGTGGTCGCAGGGATCTTGTGACAGCTAACGCTCTGCTGTCCTGCACTAAACAGTTTGTGTCATTTTCAACCTCACCGTTCGCAGGGAAAGTCTCAGTGTTGTGTTGTGTTTCACGCTGACTTTATGCCAGCTGGATGTGCCTCGGCCATAACTGTTACTACCAAAAGCTAGTGGTTTGATTCCCCTCACAAACACTACAGTGGAGCGCAGTTGCTCTTCTTACCTTTTCTATCCAAGTGGTTGGAATAGTAGAGCTACTACACATCTCCTCGGGGAAGCATGCTTATGGCTGGACACGTTTCTGATGATGTCACTGGCTCAGAATGAAGAGGAGGGTGGAACATGAAGTTCATAGTAGCTCACTGAATGGAGCCTGTTCTGCATTCGAAGTGGGAAAACAGACTTGCTGGTTGATGCAGGTAATGTTATGTGCATTCTAATCGCATGCAAGCAGGGTTTATTATTTTTTTCCAGCGCTTTAAGCAAGGGTAGTCATATGATTTACATGGTTTCTTCAGAAAATCTATTTTCGTGTCTCTGCTGTTCATTCTTCAGCGTTTTACCTGCAGACACAGAGCTAAACTAATCTTTATCATTTATTCAAAACTAAGCACATTTGGGGCAGAGACAGTTATATTTTGAGGGATGCACTAAATAAAATACTAAAACAGCAGCATGCCAAAACATTTCGATCTACGTAGACCTATTGCCTTCAAAATGTTTGAAAACCCTGATTCATAATGTAGATCAAAATACCTTCTTTTGCTACCTGTGTTGTTTTCCCATTTTCGCATGCACACCTGCTCAGTGGGGTGCTACAGAGTTCATTGTCCAGCCTGCTTTTGTGTCAGCGACATCCTCAGAGACTCCTCCATCCATAAACATAATCTTCCGCTGGCAGAGAAAAATCATGCAAGTCACAGAAAAACGATTCCTCCTCCACACAAACTCTCTATATTTGTAATATGCTGCTTTTGAAGTTATTTCTGTGCTTTCACACTTTTGGTCAAATGTTCAAACCAATTCCACAGAATTGTTATATAAAGTGAGTGAAATGGATGAGGGGTTGCAACCAACTAAAATGTTTCCATGTTGATTCATCTGTTGAGAATTTTCTAGATCTAAAAGTCAGAAAATTGTAGAAGATGTGGATCAGTGTCTCCTAACGCCAAAGATGATGTCCTCAGATGTCTTGTCACCAACCTAAAGATACCCTGTTTATTGTCAAGAAACCACAAGATATTTACATTTAAATCAGATAATTTTGACTTTTTTCTTCTTAAAGGAGACATATTCTGCTCATATTTCATGATTTTATCTTGAATTACTACTAGAATAGGTTCACATGCTTAACACTCCAAAAACACATCAGTTTTCTCACACCGTCCAGTGCTGCAGCTCTGTCTGAAACACCCGGTTCAGCTCCTGTCTCTTTGAGGCCCCCCTCCTGAATACATGGTCTGCTCTGGTTGGTCAGCTCACACACGCTTGAGCCAGCACTGCCCACCGCATCTCCAGTCGGCTCTATTGGGTTTTCAGCTTCCAGCTGACTTCAGTTCTACCTTGAAGACATTCATAAATTATGAAAACGTGTGACATAGTGACGTAGTGTGATGTCAAGAAGTCATGGAAGTAAAGGTGGGACTACTGACGAGGCGTTTCAGGCACTTCAGGAGCAGTGTTTTCTGTGCAAGAGACGACTTTCAAGACCTTTTACATTCATAAGAACCGATATAAATACTGAAGGAAAGGGAATGAAAAAGCATAAAAATTATCAATCAATTAATCTGTTATCAAATCAGTTGATAATTATTTAACAGTTGCCAGCTACAAAAAGGATTCAAGTGAACTGAGAAATGAATGTCTGAATGATTTTCCAGATCTTGACCACTCTAACGAGGCATGAGCAGCATCAATTTCCCGATGATTACTCTCTCTACCGCTCTGTTGAAATTGCATATTATGTACTAATTCTAAATGAGTAGTAGGAGTATATAGTGTCAGAATGAGGTGCGATATCCATAAAAATGAAAGCACGCAGACAAACTCGATATGAGAATGCAGTGTTGATAGACTTCACAGCATGGAGAATCATAAAAGTCAGATAAAGATGATCTTCACTTGCTATTTGTGTTTTTTTTTTCTATTTTGCTATTTTGAGTTTTCACTTTCGTAAAGTGAAAGAAGCATTGTCAAGTTGTGGTGGGATTGATAAACATTGCTGCGCGTCTTTTATTATTTCCTGTTTTTACAAGCAAGTAAAATATATGAACTACACCTTTTTTGAAGATTTTTGTAATCTGCCACTTAAGGTTTTCTGTCTGTAAGACTTTCATTACTCACAGTAAAAACAGCCTACCTTCTCCTCCATCATGTGCTTAAAGTTGCCTCCCATGATAACTGCAGAGTTCCACCAAAGTGTTTTGCCAAAGACCTAAATCTGTGCATTTAATTAAGTATTAATTGGCAGGCTTTTAAATCCTAATGGGATCCATAATTAGTACCCTAGTAAAGGCAGGTGCACTGGAATAGTCAATCGCTTGTGCCTACAAACACTTTGAGTCAGAGTTAGCATCAGTTGTGGGATGAACACACAATATGTGTACTGCAGTGCCTAATTGGAGTGATTAAAATCTAGGCCACTCCAGTCGCATCAAGGTTAGTTACAACACAATAAAAAGTCACAATTTTTTTTTAATTCATGTAATTCTGTGACTTATTTTAGGGTATTAACAATGAGTCCATTGCTTGAGGTTTAACTGTTTAATGAATAATGCATAATTAAAGGGTTTGGGACTGTATTTTGATGAATAGCTCTATATCGGTGTAAATCATTACCATATACTGCGCTCATTACGTGGGAGCATGCGTACAGGCAGGAAGAACCTTTCAACAGACTCAGTCGCTCCTGTCGCGGGGGAGATTGGGATGAGCTCTTTCGTGGAGAGCCCCTGGTGTGGTCTGGAGGAATGAAGAAGCTGGCATGTGTTATGTCATGCCTGCGGCTTGTGTGCTTAGATCAAAACACCATTAGTCTCTTTGTCTTGTGCCACTGTTTGAGGTGGAATCTTGGCTTGGGAATACGTTGGCACTTCCTTGACTCCCGTGGCGTGCCATTTGTGAAGAATGACAGAAATTGGGTTGGCATGCACCAAAGCTTCTGCTCAACAAAGTTATGAGCGCATTGGATATGGGCTGCATAGATTCTTGAAGAGCGAGATTGGCAGAGGAAAGTTAAGGTAATGTTTTGGGTGGATTTGTCATGTCAGTGCAACTTTAAAAGTACCCTTGAATTCAATGTTTACAGTCAGTACAAACAGAAGTAAGCGCCTCCAAAAAACCTTTGGAAGTAGTCATTGTTCTTTGTGGTTGTTCAGGAGGATACAAGCACGTTTTGTGGGATCAACAGACATGACAGACACTTTACAAACAGTAGGTAGAACAGAACTTCGATACTTTTATGACATTGACCAAATAACCTCGATACCATCGACTATTGAAAAATGTTTTGCAGTTAGATACTAAATTTCAGGACTTAAGGAGTTAATCTTATCAGCGTCACTGAGCCAATAAGCATGCTTGTTGTGCCAAGATCTAATAATGCGGGTAATTGGCTGTCTCAAGGCATGCAGGTAAAACACTTAAGTTACGGCAAGAGACTAGGCTCCCCATGTGTATGTGTAATGTAATCTGTGTTAAAATTGGTATAGAAAAAAACATCGTTTAGTATCTGGTATCAAAATGTTTTTGACGATAACAAGCTCTGGTCTTTGTCACTGTTTAAATTAGAGAACTATTTTAATTTTTCAAATAAAAATGTCAAACATTTGAGGGTTACAGGCTCTTAAATGTGAGGATGTGCTGCTTTTCTTTGTCACTGGGTCGATGCCAATACTGAAATTATGCAGTAAAAAATTCAGATATCGATACATCAGCTGAAATACGCAAATTAATTCAAGTGAATTTTCAGATGTGGTAATGAAACACATCAAAGATATGTAACCGAGGCATGATGTTTGACAGTTCAACAACTTTGTCTAAAATAACATCAGCTATAATTATGAATAACCCCAAACATCTTTTTTAGCATTAAGATATTCTTAAAAAAGTTTTCATATCAGCGCATAGTGGACAACAAACACACCAATAGGCTAATTTTGGAGGCAGCACGGTGGTGCGGTGGGTAGCACTGTTGCCTCACAGCTGCCCACTGCTCCCCAGGGATGGGTTTAGAGTAAAGTAAATAAAAACATATCGGCACAAACATATCAACAGTACTTTGATTACGTCAGTTTGGACAGATTATTCACAGTGGCAGCCCTAGAAGCCCACACAGTCAAAAACAACATACAGTGGTCTTAATTGCTGTCATATTTGATTTGATAATTGAATATTTAATGTAAAACAACCTCAGCACTATAAACTACTCGACAACTTGATATTATTATCGCTGCCACTCTGCCACAGAGCCGCCTGGTTAATCTTTGATTCACGTATGCAGTAAATCAATGTATGCAGGATTGAATAGAAATTTCACGTTTCCTGCTACTACTAGTCTCAACTCGAGCACCACCAGAAAATGAATTTTAAATGACTGGAGGCACTCAGAGCCGTGAGATGAGCCTCACATGCAGGAAAACACTGATCGAGCTGGTGTCTGCAGATCAAGTGAAGTCACAGCTCAGGTGATTAAAGATGCAGCATTGTATGCCATTTTTCCTCGTCTCATCTCGTTCCTGCAGAGTGTGGGAGTCTGGGCTCATTCATGATTTAGAGCTTGGGGATGTGTGTGTGTGTGTGTGTGTGTGTGTGTGCGTGTGTGCATGCGTGGGGAGTGGGAGTGGGGGTGGGGCTTTTAGTGTGAATTTTATCTTCATCTGGACTCTTCAACCAACGGGACCTGGAGAGCTCCTCTATTAATACATTTTTGAGCCCTGAAAAATTGATGGCAGCCGAGAGATCCGATGTAGTGGAGAGGGTCAAATCAACTGCCATCACTGTCAGCGTCTGTGGCTGACTGAACTACAATCTGTGGTTTATCTGCTCCAGCTGGTGCCGTCAGAGAGGAAGAGAAGAGGTTACACTTTGACAACACAGAAAGGGTGCTTTGTCTCTACAAATATGAGACTTCCTTCAAAGCAGCTGCATTTCCTTAGAAGGCAAATAAAATGAAGTGCTCAGTGCTCCACTACATGGCACTGAAGTGTCATCAATCAAAAAGGAAAATCACAATTTCCTGCAGCACAGGTAACCTAAGGTGAGGTCATCCTACTCCTTGTTTTCTCTCACCAAAAGTCCAAAATTAAAGAGATGAATGGAAATAAAAAAAAATGAAAATATCAAATTCTCACATTTGGCAAGCCAGAGGGAGCAAATTAATTTCATTTTGATTGCTTAGTGATTAATATATATATTTATAAAAAAAAATGGTATCTGAATTGTTGTTGACCAATCCTCAAAAAAATGTAATTGCAGCTGTGTGAAATAAAAATGTATCATGATAAAATGTTTCATTTCAGTCAATATCAATAGCTTCTTATGATGATATTGTAGTGGACCTATTATTAATAAAGACCAGGAGAATAACAGTTTTTCTTTTAATACTTTAAATTTTAGGATTTAAAAAGTAATTTTTATTATTGAAATGTATCGTGCAATATTGTTAAGACTTCGTCGTGCTTTTCAAACTGATGTTGAAATTATTCATAGTATTATTGGTGAAATTTAATTTCCTCACCTTCTGCACCACTCCAGGCTGTTTCTGTTGTTGTGTCACATGTCAGTTGATGGTGCACACCTGTTAAATAATTGGCTGTTGCATGTCACTTGTAGCAGCCAGGGTTTATTCGACTCATTGCGGTTTGCATCAGTGTATTTTAATGACACTATCAAACTTTAATATCAAACAGTATCCTTATTACTACTGATGCAGTGTCTATCACCTCTACATATCACAATAATTGTATTGCCCAGGTCTGGCTCTTTTACTGAAGTCTTAATATACGACAGGACATCATTTGGGATGTTGGTTATTATGATAACTTGACATTTGGGCTTTAACTCAACTTTGCCTGAAACTGGAAACATCTATTTTCCCACAGAGCATGAAGTCAGAGACGACCTCTCTGAGCTACACCTGACATTTTGCAGATCTCCTCATCATGATGACAAGCTTCTAATTAAAATGTTTTATCTGACCACATCAATCACCAACTTAAATCAAGGCTTTTGAATTTTTGCAAATCACATATAATATTTCCCCCTGATATTGACACGTTCGTGTGAGTACTGGAGCTGAAATGTCAGCTTCATAGTTATAAATATGGGGCACTTGACAGGGATAATGCGGCATGCAGCTTGCTTATTACACGGTCAGCAGTGGTAAAAATTTTCCCTCAGAAAGAACATTTGTAATTTTGCTTCATTTTTTTGGGTTGAGATTTTGTATATCATTCTTCATTTGTGTCATCGTATCTGTGAAATGGGAGACTGAATTTATTGCCGTTGTGTTGCATTTAGATGCAGTTGATTTTGCACAAATGAGGTCAGGAAACGTTTAGCCCAGGACTGTTATTCCAGCCTTGATCATTTTCCATTTTTCAACCACTGGCTTTTTCCAGAGACATGAAAGAGGGCGGAACTTGAAAGGCAAAGTTTGAGAGCCTTCCCCGTCATTAACTTTCATTTTATATAGCAAACAAATGAGTGAATCGATTTGGGATGAAAGTAAGTCATTGGCCTTGTCACTACCACTTAAGGTCACGAGGGTAATTAATTTGTACTGAAGGGGAAGTCAGATACTGCCATGGACACCCTGCCTCCCCCTAGCCATCATCTGAGCTTCTCTGGATCAAAAGGCTGTCTTTTATCCCCCCTACTAACCCCGCCGTCTGATGTCTCGTGTCTCAGTGCTTGCGGAGTATTAGAGATCAAGAGATTGCTGTTAGGGGCCAACAGATATCTTTATGTATGGAGTGTGTCAACAGTTCACTTGGTGAGGTTGTGTTAGCTTGTGGTGTTGTCAAGGCAAGATGAATTAATTTTAGACGGCCGGCGTCTCAAACATTTACATGGCTGACAAAACAATTACCGGAACAGTTTTTGAGGAAAATGCAGCACTTGTCAGAAGTGTATGAATTGCAGCAACTGTTCATCTGCAGCCAGCTGATGACACACCTATTTACTTGTTTCGTCAAAATAACGCTCTGTAATTTGTCAAATTGTGTAGAAATGTTAGACGATAACCAAATATTTGGCAGAAGTGTGAAGCTGGAATACAAAGTTTTGCTGAATTTCCAGGCTCCTCTTTTTTTCTTTTAAAGACATTGTGTGGAGTAATTTATTCAGCGCATCTCGCACAATTATTCCCTGAAAGGAGGAGCACTCCAAAAATATCCAGGAGCATAAGAAGGGATTTGAAGTCTCTCTGTTTTATTATTAAAAGCCAACATTTACTCATGACATTTGCATCCTAATAACTGCAAGATAAGTTGGAACTAAGATGACACTCTAAACCCAATCTCCATAATGAGATTTATAGGGTAAAAGTGTTGCCTTTAATGGTTTGGTACACGCAGAAGGAAGAGCAGTGTAGGCGAACGTGTCAGGGACGCAGCTGATTTATTCACATAAGCATCAGTATGCTCTGTCATGCCTTTCAGTGGTGCAAAGATAAGAGCCGAGCAGATAACTGAGAAACTACGAATGTGTAATCTTTCAGTTGTCTCTGCTTTTTTGGCACCCGCCTCTTGATAGACTATACTGCGTTTTCTTATTAATTTTGTCCTCTCATTTCTTTCAGCGGGCTCATGGTGTGTAGTCAGAGGGAACTGTGCCATCAGTCAGTTAAATGTAGCAGTGAGAGTCAGTTTGAGCAAAGACAATGGCTAATTTCCTCCTCTTCATCCTCTCTCACTCCATAACTGTCCTATCATACGCAAACATTTATCTGCTCCTTTATCAGGAAGGATCTTACCCATCAACATGTTGGGGGTGTTCTGGTATTTAGACGGATAAATACATCAGCGTTTGTCAGCGATAGTGGGAGTACGTCTCATTATCATCTCACAACTTTTTTTTTTTGGGACTTCATTTGAGTCTTAGCAGGGATAGATTACGGTTAAGTCCTTGAGAAAATCAATTGTGTGAGACTCCCGGGGGACCGAAAATGGTTTTGCCCAGCGTACAGTCATCTCTTTATGTCAGAAATACATAATCCCTCCAGCTCAGACAGATTCAAGGAGCCAGGACAGTGCTTTATTACATGCTAGGGATGTGTCTGACAACCCGCTTGCTTTTTGTTTTGTCTCAGCAGGTTTGAGTACGAGCAAGCAATCCCTTTATGTTCCTCTTGCAGACATGATCCCTATTATGCAATGTTAAGCACTCTTAAGCAAACTCTAAAGCACAAGTGTTTTGTAAGTGCTTTGCTTGCACAATCATTTTTCTCTGTGCCGCTTCTTGATTATTCTCACAGATATACATCATACCCGGCCTATCGCAGCATCTGCAAATCATAACGGAGATAGTATTCACTGTCGTCTGGATCTGAAGAGTGTCCCCAAAGATTGACTGTTATCTGCAAATATTTGTGCTAGTCAGGATGTGATTTTTACTGTCCTCATGTGTTTTATATCATTAAACTCATCGCCTGGCAAACATGGACAATTACTGCCCCTGTGAAATAACCCCGTCTGATGAGACCAGCTACCAGTGGTTCTGAATGTCTAATGGCTTCCCCCTCCTTTTCCTTTTATTTGACAGAAGAACGGTGAAAGTGCTGCAAAGGACAAAGCCAGGCTTCTACACACCTGTGATTGGATGTGAGCTTGTATTGACCTGAGACCATTAAAATGGAGTTGCTATGGAAACTTATACTGCTGCTGTCATTGGTGGAGTGTCTGGCAGGTAAGCATCCTAAACATGCACTCTTTTTTTTATGTTGTTAGCACAGCAGCTATGAATTGATATTTATAGATTTTTTTGCGATGGCGCCTTGGCATATAGAGCAGCTGGCACTTAGAGGTAAAATGGAAAACTAAAAGGTTTTATGGCAAAGCGAGCGCCCCAAGCTTTCCACCAATTTTACAAATACGAGTAAAGGTTCATCTTGTTGTCTTTTCATTGGCAGCTCAAGGCAGCCAGTCAACATTCCTTCAGTTGTGCATAGCAGCTATCTCTCTTTGTTGGTTTTTTTTCCCCCAGCCGTGAATTCTGATGGAGAGGAATAAGCAAGGTTTCTATCTCTATCAGAGAGCCTTTATCTAGCAGTGGAATGTGCAGTCATTCATTTTAAAGAGCCCCTCAATTGTTGCCCTAATTGAGATTGCACTGGTAGTAGTACAGAAATCTTGTCATTGATCTTGCTTTTAATGAGAGACCTAAATTTCCTGCCTTACAAACTGTTCAGGGTCAAATGCTAGTTCTCTTCAGAACAAGATGAATAAGGGCTTTGTCGCATGAGCACAGTATCTTGAGGAATGAGTAATCTTTCATGTTGCCATGCTCCAAATCAGCAGCCCCTCCTCACAGCTGGGACCTAAAATAATTAGTGTGCGTGCGTGTGTGGGTGACTGCCGCTGTGTGTATCTGTTTGTGCACGCGCATCTCTTTTCAAAGGCACAACCGCATGTAGGAAACTAAATTTGCCTACATGGCAATTAGCACCACTTATCACTAAATCCAATACACATCAGCGGATGTCTAATGAGGCTCTCCTCAGGGAACTGTGACTCACTGTGGGATTAGGATCTACACCGCATGTCTGGATCACATATTATGTCCTACTTAAGCGTTCTCTTAAATTTACAGACAAGTGAATGGTGATGCCACAAACCTGACGGAGTTTTGATCTCAGACAAACAGCTTCAAGGAGACAATTCAAGTCTGCAGTCTGAGCTGCACACGACCATAAAACGTTCCTTTTCAATCATGGCGTGAGGAAAACACGGTCAGAGTTATCTATTCACAGCAAATTAGTGCGGAACAAAGGCGCAGAGGGCAAATCGTTTCTGAAAAGCATTGTGTTGCGCAGCCCTTGCCTCACTCTTGAGGCTCATGCACAGTTGGTAACACAGAGTAACCAAGCATTAATATTCAGTAGGGTTTTACATTACGTATCCTCTGCTTCCAAGACAAGTATGGTGCAATATAACGATAGACCTCCAAAGCCTCTATGTTCCAAGAAAGGCCTTATAAGCATTTTATGTGGCGATGTGCACCGCTGACTGGAGAAATCACAGTGTGAGAATGTTAGATAGGTGCTTCTAGGTAGTTTATCTAACCAGACTCTGAAGTGTTTCTTTCAAACAGTCGGCATCAGCTACGTGGGAGAGCAGTAGGGCCAAGGGGAAGTCGTTCCCGTAGCGAGTTCATCAGGAGTTAACCAGCACCCCCCCCCTCCCCGAGGGTCTGAACGGCCCAAGGCAGGGGCGTGTGCTGTTTGTGTGAGCGAGTGAGTAGGAGAGGAAGAGCGAGGGAGGCAAAGAAGTGGCGCTGAGGTTCGGCTGCAAGTGGTTTGCCCCACACAGATGCAGCTAACCTTCACACAGCAAGTCACTTCCAGCACTCCATCAACCGTCTCCAACTGACAGAAGTGGGTTTGTCATACAGTCATAACCTGGTTATGTAGAGTATGCTCACGAAGGTGTATTAATAACAAAGCTCCAGTTTATTCATAAAACAGCTCATTATCCTGAAGGACTGGAGGGAGAAGATAGAGTGTTTGTTCAATTAACACACAGCAATATTCAAAAAGAATTGAAAGAGAAATAAGGAAACACAGACTCTGCTGTGAGGCTCACTGTACATATTCCCTCTCGCTACACAACCACTTGTCAAAAACATAAATGGTTTGATGCAAAATGTTGTTTTCAAGCATTTACAAGCATCTGCCTAAAAAAGTTGGCAGGATTAAAATCACAGAAACATCTGTAGTTGGCATTGAAGGGCTACAATTTAGAAACACTGGAAACATAAATTTAAACAAATCCAGTCAGATTGCTATTGAGGCTGTTTAACTAACATTCAGATGTTTGGCTCTCAGAATAATTCACGCTAAAATCTTCCACGGTTAGTTGAGTGTGGAGTGATCTGATTAGATGTTCAAGTGTTCAGACGTCACTCACCTCAGACTGTGTTTACCGGCCAATCAGAATCAAGTATTCAACAAAGGTGTCATAACATTTTATTGTGCCCTGTTGAAGTGCATAGCAGTCACAGTGACGCTTATGTGATGGTTTCATTGAAGGTTGAGTTGAGTTGTGCTCCTGTCAATGTGTAAGACTTATGATAAAGGCTTACATTTTACAGTCCACCTCAATACAGTACTGGTGTTTCTGTATCAGAGCTGTACTGAATGTCAGTTTTACATTTGAAGCCAGCATTGAGGCCAGTTTTTGAATAGAATATGAATGTGTGAAATCCTATTTTTGGAAATGATGTGTTTTCAATAAATTAATCAAATCTAATTCCACAAATAGCGTAATAGTTAGGGATGCCAGATATATATCAGACCGATAAATTGTCTGCTTTTTATTGGAATCTGTGAAATTCTAGCTGACGAATAGAGAAATTATGAAGCCAGATTGCTTTCATTGACTGAACAAGCGCAGCATTTACAAACTCTGCCAAAGCAGGTGGCTGGTTGCACCCTGGAAGTTGGTTTGCAACTGGCCAGTAACACAGAGACAGCTTTTTTTTTTTTTTAACAACACATGTTCCACAAAGGTTGAGAGGTGGAAAAAAAGTCTGCAAGCTTCAACACAGAACTTCTTTTAGAAATACAAAAATGTGTAAAAATGAATGTTATCAATGAAGCTTCAGAGCATCAAACTTCTCAGTGCAGCCCTAATCCAGAAGCACAATACAAGTGATGTTAGTCGCTATAACTGTTCCTCATGTTCATTCAAGTCCTCAAGGCAAATCATCAGTCCTCATTCTGAAAAAAAATAGGTTTGAAGCTTAAATGAGCTCCAAGCAGCCTGAGTTGGTCTTATTGAGTGGGTGCCTTTCAAATTAGGGCAAAAATCCCCTTGTGTTGTTGTTTCCCCACAAAACGTTTCCCTGCTGAGCTGCAGGCGAGGCACAGTAAGAAAACGAGCACATATTATACTTCAAAGACTGTAACTTTGGAGGATAACTGCTTGATTTGTCTAATTGCAACTGCAACAACAATTGCAGTTGTGATAGAAGCTTGGTTTAAACGGTAGGACTCATTGCTACACAGAAAGAAGACTGTGCATGTTGTCCCACATCACTCACGTTGAAATAGCATTCATCTTTTCACAGCCAGTATGAACAGGAGGAATGATTACAGAGCCCGAAAACTGTTTAAGTGCAAATGTGAGTATTGTTTTAAGACAGAAATAATGTGAGCCTAACCTTTGATACGACGTACCCAAAACAAATGCTCCCAAGACAAGACTTATAATTTTACTGCCACCACTGTTCATTTAAAAAGATAGCAGTGAAAATGAGGTGCTGCTTCTGGCCAGCATCAGAATCTCCTCAAACTACATTTGCTTTGCTCTGTATCCCCCTGTGAGCGCCCGAGAGACGACTGGAGTTTCAAATATTGACTTACCTCATTGATTCATCAGAACATGGCAAAGCCTTTTAGGAATCCTTAAGCAAGGATTTTATTGCATCTTTGAAGTTCTGTATATGTGAAGATGTGGAATATTCCCCAGTGAATCTTCCTCCCACAGCTGGTTGGTGCTCTCGCTTCATCAAGGAATGAAAAATCATCCAATTTAAATGTGTTTGCATACACGGTGTAGCATTAATTATAGATACATATAGTAATTAATTTGCACCGAGTATGATTTCTTGTTGATACATCATTATCAATTAAACAGCAGTATTTATATGTGTGTCAAAAGCTGTGAGCTGCTCTTACTGGTATATTTTAGTTTATGTGCTGGAGTTAATGGTCTGAGAGATTACTTTACATTTACGTGAACATTTTATTTGTATTAACTAGATACTGTATAAGCAAAGACAGGGTAATAATCATGCACTTATCACCAGATTTATATTGATTAGAAAGAATGTCAGCATTACACTCATCACCCACACATCCTTTGCTTTGATTAGGAAGCATAAAAATGTATTATGTGCCAGTGAACAAAATAATCTTATCATATTATTACATTATGAGATTTATGCTGCATTTAGTAAGACGTATTTATGAGGTACAATAATGTATTAGGTACACTGCTGTGTCAAAAAATGAAATCCAGTAATGGTCAAATCAGGCATAATGTAAGTTACTGTGGTACAGTTATAAAGCATGATGAATGTTCCCATTAGTGCAGACCATAGCAGCTAGTAAGTGACAAATAACCTCCTAACCAATCTTGAAGAAGAAAAGCGAGGAATATTACTACAATTACATGACAAATGGCATTCTCAGAAGCAATACCTTCCTGAGCTTATGTAGACATTCAATATAGCAAACAACAACAAAAAATTGCTTTAATTTTCCATTCCCACATATGGAGTTGGACCTAATCAATTCTGCGTTTCCCCAGTGAACATGGCATTGCATACCGTGGATACAGGGGTATTGAATTTCAGATACACTAGCTGTGATTAGCTGGAGAAAGTTTGACATGGTGGGATATTGGTTGGGAATGTGTTGGCTGCATTCCTCTCCTTACAGACTGCGTTGCTAAAAATGTAATTAACTTAATTAAAGAAGTCTGCGGGGTATGACTATCAGCGATGGTGTACTGTACTGTATTATTACAGTACAGTACACCTTCGCTGATAGTCATAGCAGTGAAGTATGGCTGTGACATTTTTTGTTAGTTTGACTCTTGGGTTATTTATTTTTATACGTTTTGAATATATCGCTGCTTATTAAGCACTGGAATCAAAAGATTGTGGCATCTCCATTCACTGTTTTTACTTTCCCACTATTTAACTGGTGATATATCAAGTTATTAACATTAATACACATATACAGTTCAGGTTTTCTGTTTTTTCAAGGACCCTGATAACCAAGTTTTGCAGATACTTCAAACATTTTGATGTGATTGAATCCATACAACCCAAACCTTCCTTCTACTCTGGAGTAACATTAGCTGCCCCTGAATGAGAGACCTTAAAGGTATACCTTATCGGCCTGGACAGAGGGGAAAGATGCTTTAAAAAGCAAGATTGGCTTTTTTTTTATTTGATGCATAAAACCCTGAGCTGAAACGAATGGATTTGGGACCTCACAAACGGCCGATACCTCCCCCACAGCCGACTCCCCATGTGCCTGTTTATTCATGCTGAGGTAAGCTGGAGGAATTCATTTGCTGTCAGCTAGTATTGAATTTGAGATTAGTTTTTATTTCAGTCTCCTAAACAGCTCCCTCTGCCTTCCACTTGTGCTCCGATGCTGAGTCTTGTGTTGTCTGAGGAGCCTTAGAAAAACGGCCTTGCGTATCACCATGTGGCAGCAGGTGACAGATATGAGTGGGGGCAGCCCATTTTTTTTTTTTTTTTTTTTTTAAAAGGACCCTTTCATAATGACCTCCATTTCTGTCCTGCGGCATTGTGCATTCAACTTCCTGTTAGGATTCTGGGTCAATGCACTTCTTTAATAGAGCGCTTTTTCATCATTTGCTTTCCGTGCTCTGAGTTGGACCTGCCATCAGATTCTGGTATCAACGCGATTCCTTCTTAGATCTTAAAGTATCAGGGTTGATTTTAGATTTAAAACTTTTACTTTTTGTATCCTCATATTTATTTTCAGTATCCGTCCATTCTCTGTTAAATCCGCCATAATGAAATTCTACCTGAAATAAAAGGAGAAATCCCTGAATGTCTTGGGCACGTAGATTTGGGTCTGAGCCGCTCTGGTGTAGTGTGTAGCACATCAATGTTTGATTACCAGAAAGCAAGCCTGAAAATTATTCTACTTTCCCCTACTGCATGTTACATTCATTCCCGCTAGGGCAACGAAAGAGTTTCAGAGAGTTTGCATCAGTTTGAACCAAGCCCCCAGGCGCAGCCCCCGGAGCTCAAACCTTCTCATTATGCTGACACTTATTCACCATTATAAAAACTGTTGCCATGGCGCTGCCAAAGAGCAGGTCAGTTCAGCGGTGCCATAACCAAGAGTGCATGCTGCAACCAAAAATCAGTGTTGATTAATTTCCCATTAATTGGATATGAAGTTATGTTTGTGCACTGCAGTCCACTTAGGGATTGATCCGGAGTGCAACACACACCAAACTTATGCAAAAATGTTCGATGAACATGGTTTTCAGGGTGTTTACTTGTGGGTGCAGCCGGGTGTAACCACAGCAGGGGGCGAGTGGTAGGTGAGAGGTCCCACAGATTAAGTAGGCACCATGCGGCACTCGCTGTGCTCATTCTTAATTAGGTTGTTTAGATGAGCCAGAGGAGTGTGTTTTCTTAAAATTTACATTCATTCATTGAGTTGTAACAACCATAAATAATGAAGCAACTCTTCAGGAAAAAAAATGCAGGGCAATTGTTTATAAAAAAACAAATGTGTTTCATTATAACTTAAATCACCCAAAGCTATTATTGCCACATTTGAAGGGTAGTTTCATTACAGTTGGGCCAAACATAGTTCAGTGTAACTGATTTTTCATCTCATCCTGTTCTGTGGCATCATCAGGTTTTTTAGATTATTCTCTGTAGTAAACGGTAGCATACATGATTAATGAGCCGTACCCTATTTAACAGTATCATGCAAACACTGAAGTGCAGTGCATGCAAGATCCCCTTCAGGTTCAGGTTTTATTCAGGTTTGAAGAACGTTTAACATCAAACAACGCACATCGTGGTACAGACACAAAAATACTCCTCTGTTTGTTCCGTTGTTCTGTTTTTTCTTTTAATAAATTCTTCATAAAATGTCTCTGACTTCTGACTTTTTTAATTGCTGCTATTTAAAGTGCTAATTAATAGCTAAAGGGCCAGATTAGGGTTTTTGGAGCTGCCAGCTTAAGGAGACCCATTTTGAGCATTTTTCAAAACAAGGCTGAATGTAAATGTTTGTGACTTGATAGCTGGAATCATTTATCAATTTAATAAGGCACAGTGATTCATCTCATGTTTACCGCAGGCTTTATCTTCCTTCCAAGTTTGTGTACAACAAATGTGAGGATTTGTGTTTGAATATGGACTGCACAAAAGTGTGTGTCTTCTGGTAATCAATCATCTCTCCAAGCTGCTTGGAGGGACACGCTTCATCTAACAAAGATTATAATTAGGCGGCCTTTTATTCCGTGTAACTTTTGGAGAGGTTTATCCTTGTGGAGAGGAACAATCAGCGCACAAGGTCCCTTGTCAAACAGCTCCACCCTCTCAGAGAGTTATTTTGAGTCTTGAGGATAAACCTGTGCTCCCCTGGTGCCAGAGACTTGAAAGGGATACCTGCCTCTCATACAAATTAGTTACCCTACCTACAGAATCTTCCCACTTCTGTGCCATTACTGAAATGCAAATGTATTCTGACAAATCCAAATGAGTTCCTCTTCCATCACAGAAAGAAATGTTTATTCCAATGAAGTGTTGACTTCCCCATGGGTCACTCATTGCCTGCACAGCATACATTCACTATTGTACCTTTGTAATTAACGAGGAAGCCAGTGTCACTCTAGACATGCTCCTGTCTCTGTTGTTTGTGTTTTTTTTTCCCGTTCTTACAAAGACAGTGAATCAACAATGTGAGAATATCACACAGGGAAATTACAGTTGCTGTGTTGGTTTACATTCTGTGCTGTAGATATTGCATATTTACCATTTAGTCCTTGAGGAAAACCCCATGATGAACAGTTATAATAATAGTCAGTGTACACAAATGCAAAAGTACTGTAAATGTGCAATTCAAAGATGTCTGCAGACTGCACGGATGATTTGTTGAAGAAGCAAGCTAACATTATAAATAATAATAGGCAATTTGGATAAAATTTGAAATCGAAGCAATTTGTGTTCCACTTCTTGAGAAGGAACTACTTACAAAGAGCACGTACATTTGTTGTGATTTTGTATTTCAGGAATGAAAACAGCTCAACCCTCAAGAATTGTTCCCCCTAACTGTTGAAATTACTGCTTCTTTCTTCATCTGAGTCACAATGGGCACCATTTTGATGGCTCAAATAAGGACGGGCGATTTAAAATGAGAGCATTTCACTCTCAGTATTTGTTGTGGCATCTTTTTCTTTCAAATTTCTTGATGTGATGATGACCCCAGGGAAGGAGGTGATAAGTTTGAAGGGTTCCCATGAAATTGCGTTAAAAGCACGACAGCATGCACTGTGCTTTTGACAGGTCTGTACATTCAGATGTTTGCATCAAAGTTTTATGAAGGTTACCCATCTGATTATGCTGTACCTCAGGGATCTAGCAAGTTTTTATGACTTAGATGAAAAATGCTCATGGGCTCTGCTCATGTGACCGAGGATCCATGTCTAACATAGATTTTATTGTGATTCAACCTTCTCTTGAGCAGCACTGTTTCCCTTCCTCTGTAAGCCTTCGAAATGTATAAATTGGCTTTCAGGCTCAGCAGCACATCAAAGCTGATGCAGTTTTGTTGGTTCTCCACCCAGGAAGCGGAGTCCTGCTGAGGCCCGTGTTCACCAAACAACCTGGCAGTGTGGTGTTTCCCCTTGAACCTGGCGAGAATCGCAGAGAGGTGGTGTTCAGCTGTGAGGCCCAGGGACACCCTCCGCCCTTCTACAGGTAACACCTGCAGGCACGACTTTACACACACTGTTTGGTCTTTGTTACCCAGAACCTTTATGTAATATCCCAGAGCTCTGAGGTGCAACATTTCTACTGTAAACCAAGTGAGACTGGATTTGGTTTGTGGACTTCATGGCTCGCTGCTGCTCACTGCCCGTTGCCTTCTGCACTTAGCTTTACTGTCAGTCATGGTGAATTTGAGAATGATGAATTAATTGCCCTCAGTTGTTAGTCTGTTTTGTATTTGCATTGGCAGGTGGACATTGATCTGCTGTAGGATTCATTTTGAGAGCTTCCTGTCATCAGTATCACTGACCGTTAAAAGAGATCAAGTAACCCAAGAGAATCATGCACCAAAACTCTGCGGCTCTCATGACAGTGATCGAGTGAAGAAGTAAACACATACTTGAAATGATATGGAAGAAGCTGTCTTTCAATATTGCTGCTTTCGTCCTGCTTCAGTTGACTTTTTGTGGACAGCATCACTGCCCAAGGCTGCACAGACATTGCTACAGGGCAACTGATTTGGAGGCTATCACTACAAGATAAACATGATTGAAATCTCGTTGGTGGACTGAGGTGAAAAATAAAACAGCTGCTATTCATTGTCCTTGTTCAGCACACCGGCCCTGTGAGGTTGAGTGGCTCCCCCGCAATTGTGCTGGAAACAAATTGATGCCCCGTTCCTCGGCGCTAAAATGATGACAAATGAAAACAAATGACATACGATGATTTGCTTTAAAGTGCATCAAGCGCATAAGCTATTAATTCATAGTCTATCAAATGGGGCCACATAACTGTTGTACTCCTGTCAGTGTAATTAAATGCAAATTGCAAAGCCAAGCATTTAATGTGTAATAGGTTGAAACGATCCCTCATAACATCAGCATATGTGGCCGTTAATGTAGCTTGAAGATCCTTGGTGTTATGCCTAATGGGCACAAATTGAAATGAATGTACAAGATCCTATCACTCGGATCGGCTGGAATACTTATTAAGCAATCAGTTGCTATTCTGCTGTCTGGATAGTCCTGCTTTAAAACATACAATCCATGAGTTCAAATCTGCAAGTTTTTTTTTTTTTTTTTTTGCCCTTTTGAGTTCCAGTTCTGAGAGCATGCCCGGCTCCATATCAAATCAAATTTTGCTTTAATTAGCTCTTTAATTACAGTAACTGCCACCAACTGTGGCAGTTGATATACCACATTAAGAAGTGATTTTCAGATTGATCACAAGCTGTTCTGATATCATACTTTTATCTCTCTTAATGATGGGTCTGGTGTTCAGATGGCCACGTTATTAGTTCAGTCGCCGTACATCACAGTGCTGTCATTCTTTTTTAACAAAGGTCCCACGTGTCAGCTTTAGAAATGGGTTTTGGTTTCTTTTGAGGTTCAGTGGCAGGACACCATATGCTGAGTGACTCTTCTGCTGAGTATGTAGGCAGGTTTATTTCAGGGACACCAAGGACAAATTAATTTGTCCAAGACTACCCAGTGACCGCTGCTACATGAAGCCCCCACTTCAAGTTGTCACCATGGTCCCTTGATTTGTCTCATGTGGAGCTCCTGGACCAGTTCCAGCTGCATCACCACATCACTAAATCAATCTAATCAGTCAATCTGCTGTTGAGCACTGCTCCGCTGCATATGTCCTCCCCCATTCCTTCCCTTCTTCATCCCTGCGTCTCAGTCTCTTTGTCCAAATCCTTCCAACTGAAAAAGGAGGAAGAAAGTCAGAAATAGAAACCTCAAGCATTCTTTTAGCCGAGAGATGCGAAAACTAATCAAGACCAAGGAGCGAACATTCAGCCTAATTGTGCCTTATTTCTCAGATGAAAAACTATTTCTTGAGAGTCTCCTTTAGCGAGTGTCACTTTTCTTGTTAGTCTGTGTTTACTCTCTTCTTTTTTTCTCATTTTCTTTCCCTTTGACTGTAATTTGGTATGTGAATGAAAGTGCCATTTGCACACTGGCTGTGCCCGGTTATAATGCAGACAATTTCAGCAAACCTATTGAATTGATGGGTGTATCTGAATACATTTAGAAAAGTTTTCTGCAAAACAAAGTGAAATCTTGTTTTGTTGTAAACTCTTTACTGTTCACAGTTAATAGAAACTGAGCCTACGCAGTTACTTAGGAGGTCACATGCTGCATTTAGCTGAACAAGTATCATTAACTCAGCAGGTTTTCTTTGACTATAAGCCTTAATTATGCAAAGTGAACAACACTGAGTCAAAAGATAAATCTTAAAAGTTGATTGCCGACATCTCACCTACCCCCCATTCACACACACACACACACACACACACACACACACACACACAGACACACACACGCACACACGCACACACACACACACACACACACACACACACACACACTTGCTGGACTTGCATATTATACAAAACAAGAGGTTTAATCAAAAAACAACATTATCCTGTGCTTTGCATGTGGCCATTTTGTTTGAGCAGCCCTGGTGCTTGGCGCTCCCTGTCTGATAATCACTATGATTGGAGGGGAGGATTTTGAACAGGCCTCCCTCGGGTGGCTGTGGTTGATGGACAAACAGACTGAACAGAAAAAAGGAAATGTCAAAGGATTGCTGAGCATTTGATTTGTGAGTAAGAGTTGTGTTTGAAGTGAGAAAAAGCCTGAATAGAAATGAACTGTCTTTTGAAATGGCAGTTGCTGATTGCTTCTCATTTCAGTTATTCAGTTTGGTTTTTCGCAACAAACATCAGACTGTGTTATTTCTGTTAACGTCGGCTTTATCTAGAATGAAGGCTGTTTTAGTCACAAGTTAAACTATTTGGAAGTCTCTGTTCTACATTAATTGAACTTGAAGTGTTTATGCATCAACATCAATCTGTCTAGGGCTGCACAGATAATCAAAAATATTAGCAAAATTGCAGTATCGCCAAAAACATTATACAAATAACAGAAGCTGCAATTTTTTGATAAAAATACAACATTATAGATGACAAAACGATAAAAGTGCTACAGAGATGCACTGGTCTACAAATCTTGTTCTCCACATGTAAGAAAACATATTTGTTTGCGACAGACTGCAGTAAAGATCACATCATTATGTTTTTCATCAGTTCTGTCAGTGAAAATGAAAATTGTGACATAGAAATGACCATTGCTACTAATCGTGAATAATATCTCAATTGCCATATTCATCAAAATGATCACAAAATGATCGTTTAACATAATGTGCAGAACTGAACTGATTATCAGACACTGGGCACATAAAACATAATACAGTGCATCTTCTTTTAAAAACTTTTCAGCCTTTATTTAGGAGATCTACATAATCAGATATAATATTTGCACACATACAACGTGGACTCAGCGGATTCAACCACAGTTTTAGAATTGTTTAGTGGTACAATATTATGAAGTTTAAGTTCAGTCCGTAGATTGTTCCATGCAGCGGGTGCCGGGAACCTAAAAAGCTTTCTTTTCCAATTCAGTACGGACTTTGGGAACAACACATTGCAAAACGTCAGTGGAATGCAGCCTGTGATTTAAGATAAATAAGTATGAATCTTTCCAAGAATGGCTTTGTAAATAAAAACATACCAGTGAGTAAGGCAGTGTGTACCTAAAGCAGACCATTTCAGTTTATAACACACAATGATGAGTAAGAGAACCACAGATTGTAATGAGCCCTGTGATACATGCTGTCCAGCATATGAAGACATTGTGCTTATCTACGCTCTCTGTATTAAAGGCTTTTCTGCTGTGTATCATGTGTTTACATTCACAGGTGGAAGCTCAATGACTCCTTCATCCTGACTAGACCAGGGTCACGTTACTCTCTGATGGGAGGAAACTTACACATCAGCCATCTGACTAAAGAGGGAGACGTTGGCATCTATCAGTGCCTGGCATCCAACTCGTTTGGCACCATTGTCAGCAGAGAGGCCAGTCTGCACATTGCATGTAAGCCCGTCTTATATTTAACTGAAAAATGTGTTATTTCAGAGTGATTGGTAATAAAATTCTTCTAACAAGCGGAAATACAAATATATAATAGCTTTGAACAGTTTGTGTGCTTTTCAGTATTATTATTTCACCTCTGTTGTGTTTAGTTCACCTCGTATCAACCTGAGATCTCAGTTCTGTCTTTGTTTGCCTTAGAAAGTAAAAGTTTTATTAAGCATCAGATGTTTGGTTCACTGAAAGTATAATGACCCAGTAGGATTCTGTGGAAATTGTTTGTTGTCAGACCTGATCTTCTCTAACAAAAAACAACCAGCGACAAGAGACTCCTATAGTAGACTGATACCGTTGAAGTTGATAATGAGATACCCCAAATGAACCGTCCACGTTTCTATCACAGTGTTTTTCTCTTTTAACCCTGATTAAAGCCCCGGTGGTGGTGTTTACTCTGCCTGGTGGTTCTAAACTTCTTACAGCCTTGTGATGATTGTGTGGTAGGCCTTGACAGACCCCGTATAGTTGATGCTTTACAGCACTCATCCATCACAGTTTATAAGACCTGGGTCTGAGGCATCTCTGATGGCAAGGTGAACTTGAGGCCTCCATTCTTGATGGCCATCCCATATCAAATGACAGCCCTGATATCTGTGAACAGATGGTGCGGCGAGATTGAATTCTGATGTCTGTTTCTGTGCCATAGCAGGCGAGGAGATGATCCTTGGCAGGGAGAGCGTCAGAGATATCCATCTAGCCACGATTTGGTGCTTCTTTGTCACAAAGCAGCATTAAATCTTCAGCATACAGAGCAAATCGGTGCCCTGAGTCACCAGCAGGCTGTTGATCATATTCACATTCCCTATCAATTTCCAAATCCCGACCTGAACTGTATGTCATCGTGATTGGTCTCATCCGTTACCTGAGCCTGACCTGGGACCTGCTGTTGTCACCAGATGAGGACAAGCATCAGCTCTGATGTGTCATACATCTTATTTATTGCTCTTGGTTTAACTTAATTAAGTGTGCCGTATGATTGAGCAGGTCTCAGGTCAGAGGAATTATTCACAGAGGAGCAGCCTGTTATGAGTGTCAGCGTCATGTCATTTGTAACAGACTCTGACTCAGAGTGGCTCAATATGCTCCTTTATATACCAAGGGGCTTGCACCTCTCTCTGCCTTGTAATAACTCTGAGAGACAGAGACCAAGGTGAAGGCCATTAATAAAGAAAATACTGGCATCTCCATCATGTGTTGCATTTAATCCTATCAAGTCTGGTAGCTTAAAATCAGTGCTTTGAGCACTGCTGCAGAAAACAAATGTAGAACAGTATTAAAGACTTATTTAACAATGTGATCTATATTTGGTGCTCATTCATGGAAGTCCTTCCTGATGCTGGTGAACAAAGTCGATATCTTTAGACTTGCATTGACTGAAGATGTCCCATAACATCAAATTTGTATTGCATGAATGTGTATTGCATACATAGTAGTTGAGATAGCCTACATTTTTAATCCTCTGAAGGATGAATGATATAACAGCGTCTGTTAGCATCTGGCTGGGGCTTAAACCTTTAAAAGTATAAAGGTTCTTGATCCTGTTGACAATACAGACTTAAATGTTTAAAAGGCTCTGCTCGCCTGCTGGGAGTGCTGGAAGGAGTAATCTAGTTGGTTATCTAGCCAGATTGAGTTTCCTGATCTCCAAGGGATATTTTTGGTGTAAGTGAAAGGATTTTCACTGATGCAAGATGCAGTGTTTTTACAACAGATTGCAGGGCCTGCAATACAGGCAGAGTGTATTGGATGCCTGTCCTGAAGAAGGAGCATGCTACTGCCTGGATGCTGTGCAGCTTATAAAGCCACAAGGGTAACACCGTGTTTAATGAAGGGTGAAATAGCTGTATTTATGAAACCAATGCAGGATGCGACTCCCTTGTATCTTGGAGCTCATGATTTCTCCTATCAAATTCAGTCCTGTAATTGCACATAATTTGCATTTATTTCTCACTGGCTCCAGTTAAACCTAACTGCCTTATCTGTGTAATTACTTTGCAAGATTTCTATCTCTTATTTTTTTTCCTCTTATTTTTCATCAGCTCTGTACTCTTTATTCCTTGATTTTGCCTCCGGTGAAAATTAAGTCTGTTTCGAGCTCGAGAGCATCTGAGGAAAGGACAATAACATTCATCGTCAGTGCTATGATGCTAAGTGCGATATCTGGGTTTCAAATCATCCTTTAGTGAAGAAAGCAACAGTCTTAATCTGAAAGCAGCACTTCACAACAGCGTTGTAATTGTCGGGAGACACCAGCAGCAGCCCTCTGTACGAATTAGGCCCCCTTTGATGTTTATCACTCCTCAAATGTCATGTGTCACTCACCGTTAAGGATTCACTGCATGATTGCTTCTGTGAGAACAGAAGAGAAGATCGCAGAGATTACAGAGATGATGGTTTTTCATGTTGTTTTAATTAAAAACGTTTTTTTTAACACCATATGACTTTTAGTGACTTGCACTCTACTTTCACTTCTTAAAGCTAATTCATTATATGGGCAACAATTAAGTTTTGCAGAGCTTTACTTTACTTTACTAACCCTCCCCCTCTACAACCACAGGCAGTTTTTAACTGCATCCAAGTAAAGAATTGATACTCCATGACCACTCATAAACGTTGTGCTGCATGACAAAATAATATAAATTACAACTGCACCTATGATATTTGCAAATGAAATATCAATATGATGAGACTGATATACATGTAATGTTATCGTGTAAATAACCAGCGCCTCCTTAATCATCTCCATTTCTATCCATTCTCATTTTGTCACTGTAGGTAGTGGTTTCTATTAACATAATGAGGAAATGTTGTTAAGTAATGCACCTGGTGAGTTGCAACAATGTTGTTAAGAATCAGTGAACTGTTCACTGACCTCGTATTACATTGTTGTCATTATTTTTCCACTCAAAATAGGCAATCTTCTAATACACTATCCACTCGCAGTGACTACATCATTATTCAGATTTTTTATGCTTATGTTTAGGCATTGGCAGCACCTTAAGGTTAGGGAAAGATAACATGTTTGTTGTCTGTCTGTTTTAAGACTTTAAACATTTAAGAGAAAATACGATCTTTCCCTAATCTGACCACAGACAGGAGTGTGGACAAGAAACCTGGCTTCTGGTGTTATATTCCTGAGCATAATCTAGGCTACTATTACGTTCCCTTCAAAATGTATTTACTGTTGCATATTAGTTATATATAGGTGTAATTTCTAGGAGGCAGGGTTGCCTAAGAACTGGATTTGTGGACTGCAACTATAAGTTAATTCATTAAAGTGTTTAGAGAGAGGCCAGATCTTATCAATAAAAAACACATAACTACCTCTTGGTCACTCATTTTATTGTTTAAACTTCTTATTTTTTGATCGACTTAAATGGCTTTCACCTATTTTCAAAGCAATTCAGAAGAAGTAAATAGTTAAGTTAAAAAGTTTTTTTGGCCTTAGTGGGCAAGTCACTGAATGTCATCCCCATTAAAATTGGTTCCAAGGCTCTTCCCATTTTCTGTTTGACTACAGCTGGGTGGGAGGTGACTAACTCCCTGGCAAACTCATAAACAGCCTCGGCTGTTGCAACTGTGCCGCTCTAAATGAAGACCTGACTTTGGTTTTGTGGGAAAAGGGAGATGGCTCTTTGGAAACCTCCACTAACAATTTTATGAAGTATATGTATTTTTTTTGTTTGCTTTTATTCATGAGGGATGGTAATGTTTGTCAACCTGCCAATAAGACACAGATTCAAAAATCTCTACAGCTCATAAATGGATTTCCACGATATTTGGGACAGTCATTCTTGCTCCTGCTAGGATGCATCTCAATGACTTTGGTCATTGGGTTGATAGATTTGAATTATACCTGGTATTTCCTTTTAAGCCACCAGCTGGTTAGAATTTATGTTTAACAATAACGACAGAAGTCATCAGCCTCGGTTATACGTACATGAACTTCTTTCTTCACATCTTGTTGAAAGGAAGGTAATGGTAGAGGCTCAATCATTCATCGTCATTTATTAGATGATACTTACCCTACTTATGTTCTATATTCTGTCAAAGCTATTATTCAAAATAATTATGAACAATGTTCTTTGATTGTGGGTCTAAATGCTCATAGTTATTTCCAAAACCACGGGCATACGAACAACTACACAAGTTAAGTTCCAAACCGCATGACAACTCAGCTCACGTTAGTCGTACATAATAAGTGCTGGCAAGTGATACCATAGTAAGAGAATTTCAAATATAGGCACCCTTGAAAAAGTTTTTTAAAACTCTTCTTGCCTTCTGTCCAATGGCTTGGTGACAAATGTAGCCACATCACAAATTGCCCTCGAGCTCACACTCCAACAGAATGGCTTCAATTTTTCTTCTCTACAATTGCCTCTCATTCATTACAATGGGTCACATTGATGTAGCTAGCACAAAAATGCAAATTCACATCCAATTTCATGGATCTGAAAGCACTCAAAATAGCCTGAACTCTGCCATGGAGAAGCACATGGAGGTGCAGAGCCGTGATAGGCTTGATAAGATGATCCACGGGGTGCAGAACAGCTTGGGTTGTCAGGCATTGTTGGCTTTTAGTGTGTCTAGCTCATTTACGCCCCACCATACTCCAAAGGAATATTGATCAGGAGAGTTCCACTCTCAGTGAGAGTTGAGTCTGACTCTGACACTTTCTAATGTTTGAGCCTGGTTTTAGAAAATAATTAATTCATCTGACTCTGTATTATTCTTATTACACTGCATTAAACACCCATTATCTGGCCCTATATTTCCTTTCTAATTGTGATTTGAACAAAGGGAGCAAGACAGCATTCTGCAAATCCCACATTATTCAGATAAACAAATTATTCCAGCAAATTTTAAGGGTAGGAAATTTCAGGTGTTTATTTGTGCTGAACATGTGAAATACAGTATATGAAGGAAAGATAGGAAAGATAGGAAGATAAATATGGTATATATGTGTATATATGTATTTGGTATTTTATTTTTTCATAATTTTTAGCTTTAATTTTATTTAATTATTCCTGCTCCATTCTAAAGCACTTTGTAACTGCTGTTTTGATAAACTATGTGGTCATTCTACTTCTTTTCAGATAGTTGCAAAACCATGAATCTGGGTATTGTAGCGATGCTAACAACAAGCTTTGAAGGTGTTGCAGATAGATGTACCCATGCTGTACACAGACCTATTTTCTGTCTTAGGAACTGCACACATACTGAACACATAAAAGGGTTGGCTGTCTAACAGTGGACCGGACATTTTCTGCAGCAAATCTGAAACCACAGAAGGCCTACTGTAGATAGTGTATTATTCCTTATCAGCATTTGGATGAGTGTGCAGAATATTAACTCAAACCAAACGATTCACAACATCAAACCATTGAGAATCGTTGCTTCTGCTGCTGCTGGGACTTTCTGTCTGACTCAGCAGGTACTGGCCCTGCCAGAGCAGCTAAAGTTTAATATGGTATCAGATAGCTTCTTCAGCTGCTCGCTAAGCCAAAGGACTTTATTGAAGTAAGTGAAGAAAAAAGGAGCATTTATTATTTTGAGCCTCACTGGCATGGCTCTAGGGATGTGTGGTCTGTTGGTTGTTCCACAATTTAATGAGTTGCCTTGACAGTTCTCACAGATTCATAGTCCCCAGAGGATGAGTCCTACTGACTTTGGTGATCCTCTGCATATTTCTCAGCAGGTTGACATTTACCATGAGATGTCTCGACAACTCTCTACCATTTCACAGATGACATTTTGACATGTTCAGTCGGAAAAACACTGGTTAAATAAATGAAGGATGGCTGAATTCCATTCAGGTCTAAGTGTCGTTCATGCTGTCCTGGCTTACTGGGAAACTTGATTAGAACTGAGCCCTCGTTAAATTTATTTGTGAATTTCACCTGTGCTTCCACTGCTATGATAAGATGTGTGTGTGGCTATCAGATGGATCATACTCTTCAGGATAATTTGTGATAACGTAGGTGATCCATTAATCCATCCAAAATTTGGGTTTGTGACCAAATACCTGCAAGACTAATAACATTTCGTTTCGCTGTATTTTGTGTGTTGTGTTTTGTGCTAATTAGCAAAGGTTAGCATGGTAACATGCTAAATTAAGATTATGAACCATACCTGTTAGCATTGTCATTGTGGGCATGTTAGCTTGTTGCTGTTAGCATTTGTCACAAATGGCACTCAGAGGAAAGCCTCACAGAGCCGTTGCTATAGACTTGTCTTGTCTTTAACCTGTCATCAAGCTTTAATGTGTTTAAACTGATAAGATAAGATGATATATGCTTTGATCAACCAACAAACAGACTCCCGGGGTCCCTAATGCTGGTTTACTAGTATTGAGATTTGAGTTCAGTTTGACATTAATCTGTAAAATCCAGATTTATTGTCTTTGTTTTTTACAATGATTAACAGGAAGTTAAGCATGACACATAAAGACTTGAAGGTGTAATGAAAGGTTAAGGTAAACTCAAAATTTGACATGAACATCATCAAAGGACTAATAATAACCACTTTTACAAACATTTCTTGCATACACAGCATAAAATGATAACATGTATACATTTCTCAAGTTTGTTTAGGAGACTGAGCACATCTAGATGGAACTTCTAACGTGATAGTCCTTACTGTGCTGTATCTGTTCATGCACAGAGGGGCTTTATGTGACTGTTATTCATGGATCAGGTAGAGATTGAGAATTGGCTACTGAAGCACCTGCACGATTTCTTACGTGCCAAATATAAAAAGAACTTAATGATCTGCTAATTAATTTGTGAAGTCATACAGCAGCATTCCGCTAAATCATTTGTGAAGCAAAGAGATGCCTTCAGTTGTAATAATACAATACTGTTCTGCTGGATGCATTTTTCCATTAGTCTCAAGGCCTGCAAAGATCACGTATGGCATTTATTATGCAGAGACTCACCCTGCTGTGCTTGTACACAGGAGGTGTCAGTTTTGCATTCTTCCTCTCTGTTTCTGAATTCAGTCTTGATTATGTCATTATATGGCAGCCGCATATTTGACTGCACTGCCTACGATATCTCCAAGAGCCACAGCAGGCTAGAAAAGGCAAAGTGTTCATGAATTGCCGTCTCTATTTTCTTTCTCTCAGCAGGTTGTCAACAAGTAATCGGTCTCCATACAAATGATGTTTCAGTCTTAGTCGTTTAATTGTTGCTGGTCTGTGTGCAGTGGATGAAACACAGAAAGTGATAACAATACGCAGTTCCAATTAAATTCACTCATGTGTGACTTATACTTGAGGAATTGCTTTCTGCTCCTGTCAGAAGTGTTTAGGACTTTACAGCACCTTTCTGCATTTATGCAGACACCGCGTGGGCTCTGTGAAACTCTGGTCTGCAGCCAGATATGAAATTATTGAGCAGCCGAAGATATTGCGTGTTGTGTGCATGATCTGTTTGCTTCCTGTGTGCTTAAGGCTTTGGTGAAAAGTGAGATGATTATTTTACTTTATTGCTTTTGTGTTGTGTTAAACAGACCTGGAGAACTTCAAGACCCAGAGGAGAAGTCCAGTGAGGGTTCGTGAAGGTCAAGGAGTGGTCTTACTGTGCGGCCCACCACCCCACTCTGGAGGTAAGATGGATAATTAGTTTTGGTGCCACGTAAAGTCGAGCTGCAGCGTTTAATCTGTTCAGAGATTAGTAGTTCACTAGCCTAGTAAATAAATGACAGACTTTTTTAATAAGACGTCACTTGATGATGTGTAAAACACTGATCGACAGTTTCCATTCTGACATTCGATTAATTAATAGAGCCAGTAAGTAATAGAATTGGTTAATTGATCAAATTAATTTGACAATGAAAATAATCTTACATTGCTGCACTAATTATAAGACATTTATTTCAATTGCTAGCTCACGCAGTCAGTTCTTTGTGCTCCAGTTGAACAAATACTACTTTACACAGAAACATCGTCATGGTGTGGTATCACTTGTTCTGATTGTTCATCTACTGCGCGTTTATCCGTACAAAGTGGAAGTCAGGTTTGTGCTCTCCCCCTCAGTTCTCCTGGTTGTTTGTTTGTGTTGTTGAGGTCAGTGGAGTGAGTCATTTTTACTTTGGGACACTCTGGCCTGTCAGCCTGATTTTCAATGGGGGCGAGGAGAAACTTTGGCATGCAGACTGAAGAGGCTGTCTGTGGCTGGGGCCCTGCCAGGCTGAGTAATAGAGCTTCTCTCTGAAGGTGCTTTGTCTGCGTCTCATCAGCCCTTTGCATCCATGGCATTATCAATGGGAGTTAGCATCCAATGCTATTAACTCCTACACAGGGGTCTGGAGATGTGTTTCTTGCTCTGCCAGCCGGCAAGGCTGAATGCAATTCTCCACTGTTGGAGAATCCGGATGTACTGTAACATAGTGCACACAGCAGGTGGTGGGAGGGATGTCTTTAGTTTTAAAGATCAGTTTTAAAGAGCTTTACACCAAATTATCCTTCTCACTCACATTTTTGTTTTAAGATACATTGGCTCTGTATTTTGTGACAGTCTCTTACGGTTTGTCACATGAAACTTATGTTTAAATTCAACAGACTGATATTTCCAGTTGACTCTGAGTGCAGAATCAGGGTGTAATATGAGGGTTGCACTCTCAAAAAGCTGCTTTTACTATTACTGTTATTATTGTTTGTAATGTATTTCTACTGGTTAAGGATGAGCAATTATTAAATATTATCATGTATCAAGCTATAGTAGAATCATACCATGATGACTTGATCATTCTCAACTGTGTTGCCAATAAGCAAACTGACAAAACTTGTCATTGAGGTAGCTGGTTTCACAGCTGGTTGTCTAATGTAATTCATAAGAGTTAAACTCATTGGACTGAACATGAATTGTATCATTTTACATGTAATTGTGCCTACATTTTACATATCAAGATATCAAAAATATTATAATTATATTAATCCAAATATAATCAAAATTGCAATATGGCTAAATGCAATATTGAAATTGCAAGGTAAATCTTAAGGGAAAAAAAGGTGACAAAACAGCATTATGATGAATTACTGTTCCGTAATGCTGCAGAGATGTTGTGGCCTACAAATCTTGTTCTGCAGATGTGAGAAAACATGTTTGTTTAGTACAAATGCCAACAGATTTCACATCATCTTAGTATTTTCATATATCAAATTGTGATGCAAAAATTATTATTCTTACTAATCGTCCATCATATCGGAAGCACAATATTTATCAAAGTAATTGCAATATGACTTTTTGACCCCTCGTGCAGCCCTACATTATATGTTAGCAATTATACAGTATGTCATATATTTGATAAAGATTTTGGCGATATTGCCCAGCTCAAAAATAGAAAAACTAAATGTCTCTATAGCATGAAAAAGAGGAGCAGCAAATGGAAGCGATGTAGCAGAAAAGTTGTGGATGGCAAGCAGAAACAAATCTCCTTGAGCAGATATGGATGAAGAATAAGGTGTGTTGAATGGCAGGTTCAGCTTCAAAGCCCTGCCAGATGGTTCTCTTGACACGAACAAAGTTATTTGCATTTACTGTCGATGTGAACTGAGTTACCACTGGAGTACGTTGAGTCTCAAATGCCGCTTGCTGGCCAAGCACACAGCTGATGCAGAGCCAAAGGCAGACCACGCAGGATAGTTTTCAGCGGAGACGCCTGGACAACTCTACATACGACACACTTCCAACAGCCGATTAACATTGTTTAGTTAACCTTTACAAGTGTGAAGCTGGACACTACATTGTGTTAGTATAGTAAGGAATATTACATTCAGGTCAATGTGCCCATCTGTTGTTGCCTGTTGGGTTTGAGTTTGCCATGTTGTGCTTTTCAGCATATTTTTTGATCATGCAGTACCTTGGAGGTTATTCTGGAGGACAGTATTTGTCATTGTTTTGGATTGTTGCAATAATAATAAACATACCAATATATACCATATCAATATTGAGGGAATATTGTTGGGACAACACAATAAGATGTTTGATAAATAATCATCAGTAATATGAATATAGTGAATAAATGGGTAAGGTCAACTATATGAACAAGGAGGACAGTCTGATAAGTTCAGAAAATGACTTTACTGTAATGCAGCCTTTAAAACCAGGAAGACTGATGCCATCACGATAAAATTGTATCCAAAATTGAAGATGACACATCGTCTCATGTCACAGTAACAATATAACATGAATATATTACCCAGCCCTAATGTGTACTAAAGCTTCAGATGCTGGATCTTATAAGAACATAGTGAAACAAACTATTGTCTGGTAAACTTTAGTCTACTAATTCATGAGCTGCTGCTGCTGCTGGGTGGAACCCCGCTGTGCAGCTGCTGCAATTAGAGTACAATGAGGTGTTTTTTTTGTTGTTGTTTTTTTTCAACACACAGTCGCTTGCAAACCTAACAGTGGGAGCCTATATTTGTAGTGCTTTGCCCTGTATATGTGATAATGAGCCGTCTCACCTTGTGTTGACAAAATAAGCTGGAACAATGAGCCATATGCTTACATTTGGCAGCCTGGCAGTGTAATACCAGACTCATCCCCTGGTGCAAGGTGTCCAAATGCCAACACACACTCCAGCCAGCAAAAGAAATAAAGCAGCAGCCTTGTCAGGACTGTTGGGCTATAGTAGCAGTGTCATGAAAGTGTCTTAAAATATCAAAAATATTATTAAAGCATGTTAAGTGTTTGTAGAGAAACACTGATTTAGTCCTGAGAGTGGCCTTATGCAAAATTCTGTTTAGTTTTCAGCCGAGAAGCTCGGTGAAGTGTCAGTTGTGAAGGCAATCCTGCAGGCACCAGACTAATGCTTATAATTTGGAAGAGGAAGATTGCGTCCTTTATGTGAGTGCATTGATGGGGAGTGTAGTCCCCGGACAACCTTCCGGGTTAGGCAGCATTTCGGCAGCATAGCGATGAGCGCAGAAATGAGTCGACATTGATTGACTTCCCCTTGGATAGATTTCACGTGCCAAATCCTTTTGGGCAATTTGCACATATTACACACACACACACACACACACACACACACACACAGGCTGCAAGCTGGCTATTTGCAAGCCAGTCAGAAAAGGGAGGAGGTATTCCGTAAACAACAACTCATTTATTCACTTGGAAATGTGTCGATATAGTTTAATGTGTAACCTTTAAGTCACCCTTGAGTTATGAAAAGGATCTGGATTGTTTCATCTTTATTGAAAGCTGAAGTCAGTGTAGGTTACACTGTTTAATTCAAGGCTTTCATGTTATAAATACTGTGGCTATGTCCTGTATATTGTAAACGATTTAAATGCTTTACAGTTGTTGCAGCATTGTTTGATCAGTTCTAGTAGGTTAAGTCACTCTTAGTGGGGGTTCAGGTGTACAAAGTATCTTGTGCAAGTTTCTATTCAATGCTAGAGATTAATTTGTTTATTTCATATTCCCATGGTGTGAGAACACTCCTTGGCAAATTGTGGACAGAAAATATAGATTAAAATGTGATGATCTAATCTTAATTAAAACTTTATTCTAGCAGGATGTGCCAGGTACACGTTGCCAGACAGACAATTATGAATCAGAAATTACTTGCTTGCCAAATGTCCAGGTTTGTTCCCGTTGGCAATTATGTGAGCGCAGAATGACAGGTTTGTTGCGTAAGTACATAAAGTCACATGTGTGGCTTGACGGGTCCAGAAGTCGTATTTTTTTGGCCAAGGGTAGTTTTGACTTTAGGCACTCACTTATACTTGCAAGTTCAAACCCTAAGAATTATTCAGAGGTGCTGGAAAGGACTTGAAGTGCTGAATGACCTTGACAAGAGGTTATAGTGCTCATAATGTGAACATCACATCCGCAGTTTAAAGCGTGGAAACTCATCTGATGATAAACCCCATCTTATTTACGTTAACAGCAGGTGGGAACCTTCCCCCCCTGTGAGAAACCACACAGTGTATGTATCATTTGAACACCTTTGAGTCCCACCTTGTCTAATCATGTGAATCAGCTCCATGATAGATATGTCTCACACATGGTGTGTTGCGATGTCACTGGCACAGCTTTTTTCTTCTTTCATACCCTTTAACTAACAGATGGTTGAACCAGCAGGGGTTTTCTATATTCTTTGTCATCTTTCGCTGCTATACTCTGGTGCAATAAGGGGATTTCAGGACAGTGTTCTATTTAAATTAGGATTAAAAATATAACATCTCTCTTTGTAAACTCATTTCCATAACGTTCAGGAGACTCCCCCGGCTTCTGATGTTGCACTTTGCTCAAGAACTTCAACTGCTTTGTTGTGAGTGCGATCGTGCATATTTGACAACATCACACTTCACAGATGTTTACCGAGCTGTATGCGACAGTATGTTTGGGTAAAAATCTGACTAAATCATTGGAAATTCAATATTTGGGTGTTGATGTTTTTGTCTTCAGGGAAATGTTAATAGACTTATTCAATAACTCTGTTCAATAATTCATGTTTGTCTTGTCTGTCATTTGCTACCAAAATGTATTCCATTTTATTTAGACTGCCAACTCCCTTTGGACTGCCTCCAACATGACACTGATCATTTGGGACTAGAGTCCTGGAGGGGTTGTTGTCAGTAACCAACACTGTTACATTGCACCTGGCCCATATCTGTCACATCCAGTCTGATGCGAAACTTGTACCTGCTCTTAAAAAGGAATGATAACTACATCCACACTAACATAAAGTCTGTTGCCCTGTTGAGTGTTTTGCCATCATCGTTTTATTATGTAGGACGCTGAGAAAACACAAACATTGAACTTTCAATGCCTTTGAGCTCAAAAACTCACATTATTATCGGAGGATATGCTTCCTCTTGCTACATGGAATTAATATGTTATGATTTAGATTTGATAACAGATTTATGTTTATGCACACTGGGTAGCAATTCTTTTTGCTGCTTGTTCTGTTACTCATGCGCCACAGTCCCCCTTTGAGTTATCAGTGTTGGAAAGTGAAGTATGTAAATGTTGGCCCAGTCATTTCACGATATTATGAGGCAGCCTGGCCAGAGGGGTCAAGGAAGTTGGTAGGAGGCACTCGCTAATGATGTCTAAAAAAGTTATATTTACACTTCTGCAAGCGAAGTACATGTGTGACGATGGTGTAAAGGAAAAAAAACACTGAACTCTGCTGTACGAACTCAATTAGTTTAACCTCAATATCACACACACATGGACGTTTGTTCAATAAGCCCTCCAGTCTACTGAACTATTAGCCAAGACAGAGCCATGTTTCTCAGAGTTGTCTCATACCTCCATGTACATTTCTGACACTATTTTACTTGTTGGTAAATATTATCAGTACAACATTCCTCACCGTCTTGCATAATCACCTCTTCACTTACTTAAAAAAACAAAATAATTCTGACCAGCATTAGATGTTAAACCAAAGACAATCCCCCTTCAGAAAGAGAAGCAAAAAATGTGTTCAGTTATATATATGATATATCAGGTGAACGATATTGTCGACCAAGATTATCCCATCACAGATCGTGTTGGCGTATATATATTGTACAATATGCACCGATATGAAAACGTTTCTTACAGAGATTAAAATTTGAGAAGATGCTTGCGTAATTTATAATAATTCAATTTGTAGTGATATTTATGGGCTCAGGGCATGTCTTCTAGGCAATAAAGTTTATTAAAGGGTAAAATATCCTGCATCCATGACATATTTTTGTTAGAAGTGGTTGGTAACCACATCTGAGGGCTCATTGTAAAGATATGTGTGTTTATCGGCCAATATATCGATAGTGGAATCTTTTGTAGCGGTCGGACTCTACTCATGTTTGACAACTCTAACAAAATCAATAGATAATAGATAATTAGACAAGAAAAGTAACTAATCAACAAACCAGGGATAGTAAGTGTTTGAACTGCGACAGAGTAAAAGTTGAACTCTAGCTAATACAAATAACAAGCATGATTGTAAACACAAGTGTAAATGTCACATATGGTGAAGTCTCACCTACTTTGTCAGAGATGTTGTTCTTCTAATATCCTCAAATCAGAAATGGCAGTAGAAATTAAGTGACATATAAACTGAAGGCATCATTACTATAACATGACACTTATGTTTATTTTACACAAGATTAGCCAAATTAAATATTATGGTTTTATTAGCATGTCAAATGCATTCATACGTCCTTCTTCAGGAACAATCTACGACAACATATCATCAACTGATCGACTGTTAAAATTAGCATTTTTAATTGTATATAACTTGTTTATATATAAACGGTGTTGGGGAAGAGTAGAGTTAATTTATAAAGTAGTATTAAGTGTTTTAACATAATGTTTAAAATATGGATTCCATAGACGTGGTGACGCCGAGAAGAAGAAGAGAGGTTACAGTGTTTTATAGAGACAGAGACAAATTTTGTTGTAGTAAGAATTCAGAACTCATCACAAATGGAACAAACCTCTGATACTATAAAATGAAATACCTGGGATGCTCAAAACTCAGCATGCATCATTAATGCTCTCAAACTGTCAAAGACAGTTTCATCTGGGTGAGTGATAATTCATTGCTAATCTGGGTACAATTCATTCAAACCGGGTCAGCTTGCTTCCCTGCTGTTTTGCTCATATCAAATAAACCCACCCAGAGCATGATTTTGTCCAGCTGACCAGTAATGTACAAACTGCTTTCATTTACACCAGCAGCCTCTTCACTCCGTCTTGTTTTGATGGATCATAGCCGCTCTCTGGAGACATAGCACAGTGCTCGGAATGATCCATTTTCTGACAATACTTTCAGCAGCTGTCACTGTAGATTATGCCCATTGATGGAGATGTTAAGGATGCCGAGATGGGCTTTAGGATGAATCATTTCGAACATCTTTACTGAAGGGCTAGCCTGACCGTATCTGCTGTGATAATGATGTACGCCGACTAGTTATAGTTACATGCTCACACATTCATGCATACACGCGCACCCACACACAAGTCATTTTCTTGTCCTCATGCAGCCCTTTTCATAGACTAAAAATATGAATGGCGATACGTATGTGAGCAATTTCATCCAATCATTTCTTTTTGAGAAAAATAGGGCTTTAGCTGACAATTATTTTTGACCTAAAAATTATTTTTATGATCATGGTCTGTAGGCAGATTGTGACAAAATATTCCTCACAAGCCGTTCGACCCAATAATGACATTGTGAAACATCGTTTTGTGCAAGCTAAAATCCAAAAAACGAAGATAAACGTTTTTTTGTCACAGCAGAATAAGAAAAACAGAAAATGTTTTACATATTAGAAACCAAAACCATTTTTGAATCAAAGTTTCTTCATAAATGATTAATAGTTGAGGCCCTAAAGAGAAATGTGTGAAGAAAAGTAAATGTACAAGGCAACATCAATGCAAGTATGAATTGCAGGAAATGTTTTTTTAAAAAAAGAGAATAATTGTCTGAACCAACTTTATTTATAAGCTGAATTTCTTTTCAGAATCAGTATTACAACCAAGTTTTGCTTAATTTAGAAGAAAAAGTTTTCATATCTAGCCATGTGTATTTTGATAAATGCAGTTTTATTTTGAAGCTTAACTTTATGATAATTTAATTAGCTTTTTCAAAGCCAAACACTTGAACAACTGCATACAACCCACTAATAATGTAACAACCCCGACAAGACAACAATCAAAATCAATTAGACAAAGTCCACCATAACAACAAAATTAATTAACTGAACGAAAACAAGATAAAACATTGAGGGCACATCCCATCTCAGGGATCATATGCTGAAACACATCCTCAATATGGGAAGAGCTGGACTTGGTTCAAAAGAGAAATTCTATTGAATATTGTCACAAAGAGACCATTTAAACTAATAAGAATAGAAAGATTGAAAAGATCCCAGCAAATGCAAGATATATTACTTCAAATGACATGGCTGCATAAAAAATGTGTGAGAAATACATGAATATTCGCAGAGAAATTTACAGCACTATAGCTGTATTGTTGCACATCTGAAACACCAGACTGGTGTTTAAATAGACTCTCACAGTGTCTGAAAAGTGAGAAACTCGCTCTCATAAAGGGTGACAGGACATAATTCATGATCAGCACAATACAGCCTTAGACAAGGATCTGCCTCATCTCCCCTTTAAAGGATTTCAATATCCCATGCATGATTCAGGAAGCCATTATTTCATTTTAACGATGCGTCAAAACCCTCAAGACAGCAGCAGGAATCCGCTGGGTGCAGCCAGGATGTCCTAAAACTGTAAGGGTGGTTTAAAGTTGTGCTGACCAAAATATTGTCATACATCTGAGAGGAGCTGCAGCGGTGTTGTTCCACCACGCTGTACTGTATTTGTATTAGATGTCGGTCTGTGCCTTCTTTTTTCTTTGAGAGGTTCTGAATAGCTGCGGTGAGTCCAGGACCTAATGCATCTGACCTCCTTTCACTAATGGAAACCGGCCCTTTTAGATTTACTCAAGGCTGAAATCACTTGTTCTCTCTATGCAGTGCATCTACCCCAAAACAGAGGCTGCTTGCTGGCCAGTGACAACACACATAGCTCGCAGGGATTTTTTCCCATGTGCGTGACCTAAGCCATTTCATAGAGTGAACTTGTTGTGTGTTATGAATACAGATAGGTAGCCCTGGTTAATGGCTGTTACTGTCTAGGGAAGAGACTCGCGAGTACAAACTTTGACACAAGTTGTGCACACACTTTACTTTGATACAACACACTTGTGCAACAACCCACTCTGGATTCAGTATGTCCTTGGCCTGTCATGTTCCATTTCTCTGCCCTGCTCTCAGATCATTAAGGGGGAATTGATGCTGCCTGTTCATTATACAAGGGCTAAATGGAACCACAATGAAAATCTGCCACTCACTGTCAGTCATGATTGCATTATTCCATTACCGCCCATCCGCACAGGGCTCTCAAGTCAAATCATCGAATACAACCATTGGCGCTTTCCACTTCCTATTTCCTGCTTCCTGCTTCTCACCATGAATCTTTAACTAACCAATTAGTAACCTCTTATTTGCTGCTGTTCCAGCTTGTTGCTTGCACTATTGGAAGTTATTGTTTCAAAAACAGACATTAAATATACATGAAGTCATCAGGATGAGAGCTGGGATGTATTATTTAGGGGAGAGAGGATATTACAGCTGTACTCTCTGTGGGGCCGATGGTTCAAGCCAAGAAGTTATGGTTGACACAAGTCATTGTGAGCAGGATGGAGCTCAGTTCCTGGTACAAGGTCATTTGTTCATCATTATACAAAACAGGGTTATATAATGAAATGAAGGTTCGTAAACACCTTCATGCTACACAAAATACAGAACATATATATAGTTATTTGAACACAAATGTACATAAGTACTTGATAACTTGTGATATTAAGCGTTCGACAGCTAGAAACACTGTCCATCAACGTTGACTGTGTGTGAGCAACAAGCGTCAATGTTAGCCCACCTCTCCTCATCCCGCTGTTTTCCCCTCCTCCTGGATCTTTATTTTCAAGGTGATGTTATGAAAAAAGAGTATAGTATATATTTTCTTTAATTTACATGCAAAAGCTGATTCTGAACCAGTTCAGCACAAGCTGATAGAATCCAACAGGTCATTATTGTGAAGAAAAGTGATGATCTGAGGCAGCGTACCTGCAGCTGGTTGATCTTGGAGATCACCTCCAGAGCATCACATCTTCTCCTCCGCTGCTCTTCACTCCCCTTCAGCTGTATTTCCATCTGAGCCAGCTGGTACAGGGTGTCCTCATAATTTTGGCTTTTGGCCTGCTTTTTTTTTAATTTGTCTTTTTCTTTAACCTCTTGAAGCCGCCTCACCTCCCACCTGCCTACTTGTCACCACCTGCTCCTGCTCCATTATGCTGTGTTCAGGCTAAATGCGAAGAAAATATCCGTGAACCACATGAGTATGAACCCAAAACGAATAGATTTCTCTGTGATCTGACTGCAATAAATGGATCAGAAGGACGCCAAAATGACAAAAACATAATGCTGTCTTGTAAAAAGCCTGACGACAAGCACATTTAAAAATGCTTGTTTCCTGAATGGAGTTCTGCTAGGCTGTGCTTTGCTGAGACATTTTCAAAATGTCTTGCCAAATGTATTTCCAAAACTTACCAGGTAGCTCTGACTCACTTCCCTCCGCAGCAGCTACTTCTTTGTCCGGTCTTGGTACGAGTAGATGTGTTACTGTTCAGCTCTGGGTGTCCACAAATGGCCAAGAATAGTGATTATTATCCTCTCCTCCATTGTTGTTCATGAATGTCCGGACATCAGCGTGAACGCCAATGTCGATAGGCTTTCGCAATACAGTGTCACATGAAAATTTCACTTGAGTTCAATATTTTCAACTTGAACGATCTGTCGCTTGATGTGATTTTTCATGTCATTGCGTCTAGTCATTGATTTTATATCTAATCCAGTCGTGCGAATAATTCACGTCCTGTTTGGTCTGAACACAGCATTGATGTTGAGCTCCTGTTAAGCTGTTAGAATCCAACAGGTCATTATTGTGAGGTAAAGTGATGATCTGAGGCAGCGTTTCTGCAGTTGGTTGGCGTTGGAGATGAGCCTCTCCTCCAGAGCATCACCTCGCCTACTCCACTGCTCTGATGTCCGAGCCAGCATGTCCAGGATCTCCACACGGGCAGTCTTTCCGGCCCTTTGGAGAACTTCTCTTTCTCTCTTTCTTTCAGTGCCTCTTGGAGCTGGCTCACCTTCACCTGGCTGTTTTTCAGCTGGCCAACCTCAGTCTTCAAAGCTTTGTTTTCATCTTTGAGAGGGTTTATCTCATTGATGGTGGTGTACAGAGCGTCTCTAAGTCCCTGCACAACTGAGGGCGGGAGCTGCTCAGGGTTCTGTATTGCAGTTGGCATGTTATGGCCGTAAAAGGCAGCAATAGACTACATCGGCTCGAGTGACTGAAAGACAGAAACATACATATACAGACTTATGCTGACAATAGATACACAGAGAAATACAACCTGTGCACTTACTCACACACGAAGTGATTTAAACAGAAACCTCACTGTTATGTCATAATGCCAGGACGTCACTGCTCCTGGCCAAGACCTAGTTCAGCACATAGTTGCTTAAAACAGTTTTTTGTAAGAATTAAACAAACAACACATTACATGAAAAGTCCATATAGGCAGATTTTGTACCTTGAATAGCAGTCTTTATGCTAATCTAAGCTATTATTCTCCTTACTTTAACTTTATATTAACTTGTTACTGATATCAATAACACAGATAATGTTTCCAGTGCTAAACGTCTCATGTAAGGGTGACATTCCCTGCCACTAAATTTCACACTAGAGCACCAGCATCAGGCGAAAACAAATGCACACTTCTGCTCAATGAAGCTGGGGGGAACGGCATCTGAACACACTCTGCTCACAAAACTCAAATTGAAGTGCAAAATTAGGCGAAACATATTTCAGTTCAGTGTTTATCCATCCATAAATAATTACAGGTTGTTAGCAATGTATAAAGCTACCAGCAAGGTTAAACTTTGCATGCTACTGATTTAATTTTACATACATACATACATACATGCATATTATATTACAGCTGAAATGATATTAACTTTAGACATGTGGCACTTTGGAAAAGCAGGAAACGAACGTCACTGGCACAAAACAGAGACAGGTGTGATTACACTATGTGGGCCAAGTTTCCATCTCATGTTGTGTTCTTGGGATGATCACAAGGTCAGGTTGTCCTCTGTCGGTCCAGCCCACATAATTAAAACTCCCACTCCAGTCTGTACTTGATAAAAGGAAGCATCCTCACACGCACCTCACAAGTTCTCACGATTCTATGTCACGTTGTGATTTGCAAGGTTTGCAGTAATATGTCAAAGCCCACACATCCTCATGCCCCCTAAAGAGAAGAAGTGAAGAATACTGAGTCAGTAGATGAGTGTCCAACTGACGTCTCAATTATTCCCCGTTCTGTAGTGCCGAGTCATCGCTTAGACAAGTTTTTACCAACGGCCAAGATTGCTTTTGGGACAGGGATGCAATATGGTCCAGAGCAATCTATCCTTATGTCAATATGTCAAAACACCATCATTCCTTTTTTATAATGCTGCTGATTGTTAGTGCATACCCTCTCTGACTGCACTCTATTTGGTTGATAGTACTGGGAGTCTCTCCCAGAAGCTTGTTATCATAGATGATGAATAGCAGACTAGGTCGTACCATACTGAATAACATGAGCTGTAATACATTGGTTTTATTGGGCATTATGCAGTTTCTTTATGCTGGATCTGCAGCTTAAAGCTTGATTTAATGTCCTCTGCTGCTACATGACAGCCACTAAGGGAAATGCTCATTGTTTTTTCATGCGCAACCACTGTCTCTGTGTTTTTAAATAAATTCTTATTAAGTAATACATCTCAAAAAGATGTATGGAAAAAGAGGGTACATGAAAGAAAAAAGATGTGAAATGTAATAAAACTGGGCATAATACAATTACAGACATGTTATTTTAAGCTTAATTTACACTTGGTGAGTATTCATAGTGCAAGTGTAATGCTCTCCTCATATTTACATGAAATTTCTGCCAGGAAAAATACAGCCCTTGGCTGTCGCAGACCAAATACTGCCTTGGTGCGGGCGTGCTGCTGGAGGTACTGGAGAAAAAATATATAATGTGATCCAAGAAGGCTGGTTTGAGTGATACATTCGTGTGGTTGAAGGCTTACCACATGCCAAGACCAATGGTTAGGCTTTTACAACTCTGGAATGTATCACTACGCCACCTTATTTTCCTTACCCTGCAATGATCGTTCATGCAGCTATGGCTAATACTGGCCAACACAGTGAATCTGCTGTATAATGTTTATATAATCTGCATAAAAATGTCTAAAAATGACAAGACCTATGCTATTTATTTTGTTGAGCTGTGTTTTTCTATTATCCAAAATGTTTCTAAAAATGATCAAACCCAGAGAAATCAACAAGTTTACTCAAGGTAACGGTATGTTTCATGGCGCTATGACATCAGGGAGAGTTTCTGAGAGAGAGGAAGGAAGTCTGCAAGTGAGACTAAACGTAACGCGAGTAAAACTAAAACATTACCCGCGACTGGCAAGCATCGAGGGTGCGTGTCTGCGTGTTTAAATTCAGCACTCAGCACTCACCGGAGACTCCAGTTCTTTCTCTTCTTTCCCTTCTCGTCTCTGTAACATTACGTTCATGAACTAAAGTACATTTTCCCTCCAGCTCCAGTTGGCAGTAAACATTTCAACACATAAACACTTGACACTGGAGGTCATTTCCACGGATTGCTCCTGCAGTCAGGTTGATAAACGGGAGTGAAGATATGTCAATTTTTTAACCCCAGCAGTTAAAAATAATCTCTCAACTCTCACTCTCATTGGTTAACCGTTCTGAATCAAAGAAGAATCTGATGTGGCGACATGTGATCATTGCTCCAAAATGTCTAGCTCTAACTTCAAATTAAATGCCTTGCTTAAGGGTGCATCAGTGGGTTAATTAAAGAACCACTGTTAGTTGTTACCATCCATAACAATACAACTCCTCACTTTTACAACCTGCCTGGAAGTGACGTACGAATACCACAAGAGGCAGTATTTAAACATTAATGCTATGGGTGTGAAGCCAATCATTCTTACTCCCAGCATCATCACTCCAACACTGGGAACCTTGAAACTTGTCCATATTAAGGGCATTTATCCAACAGTGAATAAGAGTAATTGCTCCTCAATTATAAATTGTGTTTTTAATCATGGAAGGCTGGCACTCAGTCCAATCCACTAATTGCTTTATCCCTGAAGGCATCCACTCACACTGAAGTGATGAGCCTGCTGATGAGCACACATTATCTGTACATGGTTATAGATGATTTATAAATACGAAATGTGTTTTGACTCGTGCCCTCTGTGCCTCTGACTTTGTTCACAGAGCTTACCTTCACGTGGATCTTCAACGAGTACCCATCGTTCGTCATCCAGGACACACGTCGATTTGTGTCCCAGAAGACGGGAAACCTGTACATCGCCAAAGTGGAACCTTCCGATGTGGGCAACTACACCTGTGTTGTTAAAAACACAGTCACCAAAAGCAGCGTTCAAGGACCACCGACTCCTCTAGTGCTGCGGGTCGATGGTATGAGAGTTTTACACCACGTACTATACAGTAGTGGAGGCAGAGTGATTTAGAAAGCTAAATTTGAGGCAGTGAAACTTTTAAATTGCAGGTGCAGTGACTTTAATGAGATGTAGACTGGCAAGTTAACAAGTTTTTCAGATGTTTCAGAGGTATAGGCTGACTTGTGCCAGCAAATTACATCATCTGGAGCTCATTTATATCTCTAACTTGGCTTACATAATGAGAACCCTTTGCCAGTGAGTTTGTTCGTTCTTTCTGTTGGGACAAAGATGGTTTCACTCTGTGTTGTATGAGAGTTGAATGAATAGAAACTAGACTGACTGGTTCTGCTGCTTAATACGTCTTTGGTTAACCAATGGAGGCGATCACACTATCAAAGTTTTCTTTGAAGTTGACTTTTATCTGGCTGACTGGTTTGGAAAAGAGAGCCATGGGGGACAGGTGTGAGCCTCATGAAGCAACAAGCAGCTGCATCTAATCATGTTGATTCTTTTCATGTTGACGCAATCAACATGATTAGCAGATGTTTGTGGATATGTAAAGCACCAATACAGGCCTGGAGTGCATCGTATAGGAAATCGCCTTTGGATGCAATATAGTGTTCAAAGAAGAAGAGAAGACAGGCTATATTTTCTTTTTATCTAACACAGTCATGACCTAAACTTTGTTTTGATTTTTGTTTCTTTGTGACCTTTTCAAGCCGTGAGCTGAAAGAATTCCCCTCAGACTTGCGTGGCGTCATCTCTGTATTTCTCTTTGTAACTCCAGGTGTGATGGGCGAATACGAGCCAAAGATCGAAGTGCAGTTCCCTGAAGTCGTCCCTGTTGCTAAGAGCTCAACTGTTAAACTGGAATGTTTTGCACTTGGAAAGTACGTACCACTGTGTATTATACCGCTGTCGTAACCACCACTATTATGTGTCCCAATTAAAGCTGCATGCCGATGTGTGAAGACCCTGTGCAGTGATCTTGAGAGCTATTCAACGTTTCACATTTTAATGACTCCTTCTTGTGTTGTACACCCAGAATACACAGAGAGGAAAGACTCACCAGTTATATTTAAGATTAATTAAACATTGGCATGCTTTATCAGTGTTTGCAGGACGTAGTGGTACCATATATGTATCTATGGCTGGGCTAAATCCCCAGATCTACAGGAGTATTTTTCATTTTGTGGCCTTGCTGTGTGTTATATTTTCACGCCTTTAGCCCTGTGCCAACTATCAGCTGGAGAAGAGTGGACGGAGCCGCTTTTGGCAGGAAGGTGGACATAAATAAAGCCAGCGGAGTTTTAGAGATCCCTTACTTCCAGCAGGAGGATGCGGGGATATACGAATGTGTGGCTGAAAACAGCAGAGGAAGAAACTCGGTGAAAGGAAAGCTGTCTTTCTATGGTGAGTAGGAGGATGGTATTCACTGACTTTGATCTAAAACGTGCCTTACTTCACACCTCTTGTCTTGGGAGCAAAACATATCTTATGCCTTCAGCCTGTCAGTTATCATCATCCATTTATAGTCTTTTTACCGAATCTACGCATTGATTCATGACCTTAAAGGTTCACTGCCACGGCTGAACCTGATTGAAACTCTTGCAGAATAAAAGTGCAGCTTTGTTGTGAGTCTAGCAAAAAGTTTAATTTGTTGTCCTGCAATCTGTAGCTTTTATTAGAACCCATATATAACAGCATCATACAATGAAATGTGGTAATAAATTAACCTATTACGAGTAGTTCATTTCTGACAAGCTCTTTATTGTGCCAGCGGCTAACACAGGGCTGCAGCGCACAGATTTATACCACCTCTCAGGGAGAGGTGATTTTTCCCTCACCAACACTGGACTTATGGCCCATATTCTGAGAAAGCTTTTAATGGCCCTTGATGAAGGATTTTTATGGTTTCTCTCTCCATTATTTTGCAGTTTTTGCATCGATGATGTCTGCCCATAAGGGCCTGTGGGGATGTGCTTGACTGAAATCATCAAATCCCGATTTTTCTTTCCTGTGAAGGAGGATGCCTTTGATATGATAATACAGGGTTTTTTTCATGGCACCTGTGAGTAAAATGAAATGCTCACAGTACCTGTAGGTAGGCTGAGGATTAAAAATGCTGTACTTTAAAGAGAGGTGCCTGTTCTCAGAGTAGTATAGCATCACACCACCGGGCCTTGAGGACTTAAAAGGTCTTAAAAATATGTAAAATGGTTTCATCATGTTATGTTCATTGTGTAAGAAAGGTCATCACTGTACAATAACTTGTAGCCATCACTGCCTCTGTATAAGTTTGCATGGCCTGTGCACATTTTTCTCTGCCGTAGTTGTGCGGAAGTTGTGTTTCTCCTTGTAAGATTTAAGCCCTGTCTCATCTCAAAGCCTCGCAGACTGGCCGGCCGCCAGGTGATAAAAATCTGTAATCTCATTTTAAACTGCCATAGACAGGAGCTTGTGGGACATCCATCACCTCTATAGAAGAATAGGAGAATCAATAGGGGGATGTGGTGTTTGCGACACCCAGCCAATGCGAGCACAGCAACAATAAGGGCTGGCCTCTCTTTCCATTTCCTAATTGTCGTTCTGTAGTTCCAGCGAATTTATGAAATTAGATCACGTTATAGCAGTTGACTGCATATGAATGGGAGATCAGATTTGCTTTGTAAAGAAGACTCTTGCATCATGTCTTATCTCTGATGGTCTAATTTGTATTATTGTAAACAGGGTGTCATGTAGTTCTTGTTTCTGTGTAGTGATGTATTTACAATTCAGCACTGCTCGCTTTTCCCCGAATATATTTATTAAGCCATTTCTTCTCATTGAAAGTGCTCAAGACAACTTGTTTTTTGATAACAAAATGTTATCTCAGTTCTCATATGGGTCTGCCAAACACCGCTTTGTAAGCTTTTTAAAAATTACTTGAATGAGTCTTCCCACCAAGCAAAATGCACTTCAGTCAATGCATGCAGCGCTGTTACCGAAGATAGGGAACACAAAGAGAAAATAATTAATCAGCATGAAATGCTTTCATTAGGTTTGAGACACACTGTTGTTGTCTTTACACTTCCAGACATGGTTTCTGTCATTTAATGTATTTATTTTTTGCCTTCTAACTTGACAGGACCACAGTTTCTAAACAATTGTTGCGAGTCAACACATTCACACACTCATAGCAACTTTATGGCCCAGTGGTAGGAGAGTACTATGTATGTACTGCACATACTGTATCAGCTGTACTCTCATATTCCTAGAGAGAGATGGAATAAAAAGACTATTTCAATTTAGAACATTTAATTGCATTAGTATTATTATTATTAAATTACCAAAGTAATATGACAAGGCAAGCAGGCAGACGGCCTCAACTGCCTCGTTCCCCTTGACCCTGACAGGGTGTCCTGTATTTACGTGGGTGATTCACCACGGCCATTAATCTTTTTACACTGTCTCCAGAGATAAGGTGCTAGTCATTTATGTGACACCAGGACCACCATCATAAATATAGGAGCATTTTCACTATGGATTTCAGATGTTACGAAAGACAAAAAGGGAATATAACCTGTGTTATTAGGTGCAATACTAAAAAAGACTGACAACCCTTTTACTGTAGCTTCGCGAGAAATATTATGTGGTCAGTAAACCTGATTCTTGTAAAAGATCTGCATGAGAGGAGCTAATTCAAGTTTGTCAGTAGTTTAACTTGTCGCCTTTAACCCCACAGTGAATGATTTCAGCTGCTAATTATAGATCTATCCTCATGTTAGGCTCATACAGTTGTTTTTATTTATGTATTTTTCAAGTAGAGGTTAGCTTTGGGTTAATTGGAAGTGGATTTATGATTTGTGCCCTTGGATGTCTCCTTAATGAACTAATTGACGCTTGGTTGGTTCATTGATTTTTTTTTCCTCAAAGTGCTGCGTCCGGTAATGCTCCAGTGTTTCTGTGGCGTTAAAGTGTTCATTTACTACGGTGCTGTGTGACCTTGCAGCTGCACCTCACTTGACTGAGAAGCCTCAGGATGTTCAGAAGCGCATTGACGACACTCTGGTGTGGGAATGCAAAGCCAGCGCCAAGCCCAAGCCCTCATACCGCTGGCTGAAGAACGGAGAGCCTCTGGACCACATGGAGGTAACGGATTTTTTTCTTAATCCGAGTTTGTTTTGTTTTTACCTTGTTATCATGAAAACAAGATAACAAGTCAAGCATGTCCACCAACCCTTTCATATCACAGTGCCAAAACTCAAATATTGACTGTATTTCCAAACCAGATAATTAAATTCATATTATGGTTGTTGCAAATTACCTGCTGGCTAAGCTCCGTCCCTGGTTTTCATTCCAACTTCACTGCAGTATTCAATTTGCAGGCACTTCTTTGGGTTCTTTGTCCACTTATAACCTCAAAAGACACCATGTTAGTCACCCAGACAAATATACCTATTGTATATTGAACATCAAGTTGAATGAGACGTGTACTTCTCTCAAGAAAGAAAAAACATTAATTTGTGCTTTTCAACTTTAATCAACACCTAGTCTTATGAAGGTGTGCGACACTATCCTGACAACAAACACAATAAGACTGCTGGAAGCCACACGGCTCAGTCTAACAGGCTTGTATTGAAATGGTTTTGTTATTGTTAGCAGAGAGTCGATGTTATTTTCATTATAAGAGCCCCCAGGCAGTTGAGGTGGTGGAGATAAACGTAATTTAATGTGTAAGATGAAAGACGATAAAATGACACAACAATTTTAGTTAAAGGATGCACTGTTTTTTGGTTTCATTTTGCTCAGAGGCAAATAATAGTTCCATCTCACAGGCTTGTACTTGGCAACAACATGTCACTTTGAAATGGCTGTGTTTGCTTGGGACTAATTTTGGCGTCAAAACTCTGTGTGCGTGTGTGTGTGTGTTTGTCTGCGTGTCTGTGTCTGTGTGTGTGTTGGAGGAGGGTGTTTGTATGTGTTGTGCAAAAAAAGCCAAAGTGATGCCATTTTCTGCCTGTCATCAACAAGGGACTCTGTCGACAGTTTAGCGCTAAATCCCTCCTATCTGCTACTCTCAATTTTATCATTAAGTCTCGTCTCTCTTGAGAGGGTGAAAAATGCCTCATCATCCAAAATACATTTCACATTAAGGCAATTTGCAGAGTTTTTTGTTATTGTGCTGTTGGAGTGAGTGTGCCTCCTGCCTAAAACGAAGTGCTCCAGTGAATCACACTCCCTGATGGTGTTTGGATTGGGTAATGAGCTCATCACTGGACTGTTGCTGTTTGCTGGACATGTCTTTAAATGGGGGCAGGTGGGTTTTTAGTTTTCCGTAACTTGGATTGAGAGCAGAGATAACATCTGAAATCTGGGGCATTTTATTTGAGGAGCTGAATCACAGTGGACTTGCGGTGAGGAAGATTACAGAGCATTTCACTCTAAATAGTTTGCCATTATGACACAGGAGTAGTTATCTACAAATCCTGTATGTGCAGCAAGTCAAACTTTCATCCGTATAAGTAGGCGTTATTGTCATGAACATTTCCTCTCTGTTATTTGTTAATTCAAAGGTCGCTTCCTCCATTTGCCTCCTATCCTTAACCACATGAAGCCCTGATCATTCCACCTGTGCATCTCCAGTATTGATTTGTAAATAACATTGTAAAAATTCCTTTGGTGGGTGGCCAAGGTAACATATTCTCTGTACATGTGGCTATATTAATGAGGTGGGGTGTTACCATTTTCAAAATGCCACCGTCAACAGCGGCAACAGTAAATCAATTTCCAAACCCAAAGGTCAGCGATGTAGAGAGAGGGGAGGAAGGAAAGGAAGGCCAAGGGGGCCATTTGTTATTCCTCATTAGAATGGATCATTCCTCCTCTCCCTATCCCGCTCTCTCTCTTTCACTCTATCTCAGCATCTCTGGTGCTCTCTCTCTCTCTTTCTTAGACTTGTTTTCAAACCTTTTTATCCTCCCACTTTCCCCTCTCTTTTGCTCTCACCACCTCATTTTGGGTCCCCTCCAAGGGATTTAAATGGCGCAGAGGAGGGCTGTCACTTCAAAATGTCACCCCAGTGAAACAAGGGACCCACTCACAGTTGTATTTTTCCTCTCCACCACTAGCTCGCCTTTTACTTACATGCATGAGTTTGTGTTCTTGAGATATTCCCTCCCTTTTGACCTCCAAGTTCAGGGGCCTGCCCTCTGAAGAGTTAATATTGTGGTAGCAAACATTCAGTGCAGTCATGAAAAAGATCATTACAGCACCGGCAGACAGCAGAGCATCTATAATTTTCCTTTTCAGAGCTCAATGTGAAACAGTGCTGGTATCAGAGAAGAGTCAACCATAATTAATGACAGTCATGAAGAAGACGAATGCCACTATTTGTCTGCGATGTTAAAGAGATTGCAATGGAGCCGCCACTGAGTCTCTGAGGGTCTTCTGACAGGGCAGTCGGCACAGACTCGCGTCGTGTGGCACCGACCCATGCACTTACACAGATCTCTTTCATCTCTTTCATCCCCTTGGGACCTTGCACTGTGTAACCCAAAAAGGACCATCTATCATCTATTCAAAGTCACTATAGCTCTCTCTCTCTCCCTCTCCCTCTCTCTCTCTCTCTCTCTCCCTCCCTCTCTCTCCCTCCCTCTCTCTTTCTCCCTCCCTCTCTCTCTCTCTCTCTCTCTCTCTCTCCATCTCTCCCTCCCTCTCTCTCTCTCTCCCTCCCTCCCTCTCTCTCTCTCTCCCTCCCTCCCTCTCTCTCTCTCTCTCTCTCTCTCCCTCCCTCCCTCTCTCTCTCTCTCTCTCTCTCTCTCTCTCTCTCTCTCTCTCTCTCTCTCTCTCTCTCTCTCTCTCTCTCTCTCTCTCTCTCTCTCTCTCTCTCTCTCTCTCTCTCTCTCTCTCTCTCTCTCTCTCTCCCTCCCTCCCTCTCTCTCTCTCTCTGTCTCTCGTCCCTTTCCCCTTGAACACACATATAAGCAACCAGTCATGGCCAAAAACCAAGGGACTTTTTGTGTTCCACTTGGAAACTGCTGCGTCCCTCCCCACCCAGGACCCCCTCTGGCGGTGGCTTTCGCGCCAGGTCAGCCGTGTGTCCATCGTGTGACTAGGACCTCAGAAAGTGCTCCCTCTGAAGATCCTCAGCAGTGTCGCTGACTGATGTTAAGGGACAGTCCTTGTCTTTTCAAGTGGCAGTGCTGTAATGATTCCAGACGACAGACAGACTGGCGGCAGGACCCTCTAGACTACTTTGTCAGTGACATTAAAAGGTCCAGCTACACTCAATGGGAAAGATCAAGGACAAGAACAATGAGTGCCGCCACACTTAAATTGACACAACTATAAAAAGGGAGCTGAAAGAAGTGCTGAACCTTGAAAAGGTCGAAAGGAGCAGAGGGAAGAGGAGAGCTCTGGTGTTGTTATTACTATCTGTACTCTGTGTAGGCGTTTTTTAAATATTGCAAGTATTTACTTTGAAACTGTATTTTTTCCTGCCGCCTGAAACTCCATGGTACTTGCAGGATTACTAAACAGCCAACGTGCTGCAGTTTATTCCTAACTAATACCTCAGGGGTTTGATTTCAACCACCACTTGATAATGTCTCAGTGCTATGTTAAGCAGAGGGGGGTTACATCTAGTCACTGCGGGCCTATTAAGACCACAGAAAATTATCAGTGTTTCAATTATCAACCCCCCTGAGGAGAGAAAAAGTGTGGCTAAAGCTTGAATTAGATCAGGCCATTCATCAGAATGAACACAGTAGGCATCGTGGTACTTAAAATGTCCAAATATAGCCTCTAATTACCCACCTCGAAGCGGTTTTAGTCCGGCAATCTTGCATTAACACCTAGTGTGTGATACAGTTATGGCACTAATTGGGCTGCTTATAAGGTTTCCCTAAAAATATGGTACACATCTCCCACATAAAGTGAGTCCTGGAACAGAAAACACAACATATCATCCACAAAGTTTGTGGTCAACAAAAAAATCTGTTTAATAGTTGTTGAATTAATATCACTATGATTACCATGAATGCTGGGTTAGTTTAAATTAAGGTGAATGCTCCAGATGCTACACCAAACAAGACTTACTTATTTTACAGTGAGAAATTACTTTATTACTTTATCGATCCCATTTTATTGATCAATAGAAAGCAACAGAAGAAATAATACCAGAAACTACTAAAATAAAATGTATATTAAGCTACGCACAAACAGTATTAATAGTAAAGTAAAAAAGCACAATGTCCTAAAATAAACTAAAGTAGTGGTAGTATTTCTGTTGCTTTGCTGAGTACTTTTTTTGCAAAAGAACCAGCATCAAAAGAGTTAACCTGTGCGTCACCGTGGTAATTGCTGTCATCATCCTTAAAGTGTAAAAGTGAGGACTCACAACAGCGTTAAAGGTTGATTAGTTCATTGTATTGACAAAAGAGTAAAATTGCCAAGGTTTAAGTAGACGTCATGACCAACATCGGAAGTTGTACATTCACAAAAAAAATACAAAAAAGCAGAAGTACAATGTAAAACAAAAAAGGGAAAAGAACAAAGGAGGGGAAAAAAGGCACACAATAAAGGGAAATACAGAGTTGAACTGTAGACATAACATTTGAGGGAATTATACTGTGTATATATATATCTGTCTTGTGGAATTGAAACGCTCATGTATGTCAGAAAACCTTGTATCTAGTAGGGTTATATAATGGTATTGTTATGTAAACAGGTGTCTGTCCTTTTAGGGATTAATGTCAGTAATCTAAAGGATCATCCCCGGAACTGGGGCTGTAAATCTGAGGCCAGTTACTGTAACCTGTTATTATGTGCTTTGGATGGAGAATCAGAGGAATTTATCTGAGAGAGCTTGATTGAGCTTGGATCTTACCTGCACTGATCAATACATTTACATTTACAATGGATCAAACGATTACATGTAATGTGAAAGGGGTTACTGTAGTGACAAAGCCAGGGGGAATTATTACCCACAGTCCCCAGCAGCAGCAGGCAGACACAGTTAACGACTAGCTGGAGACCCAGATATCTTACCCAGGAGGAGGTCGCCAGAAACACGACTCCGAGTGAATGCTAATGTTGCTTCATGGCTGGCGCATGTACATGACAGGTTTATATGGAAATAATGTGTCATAATATATAGAATGTGTGATTTTTTTCTGTCAGCTTTTTTCCCTCTTCTCCCAAGTGTTTTAAAAAAATCAATTAATGGTGCAGTTTGTAGGATGTAGTGGGATCTAGTGGTGAGGTAGCAGATCGCTACCAACTGAAAAGTCCCTCTTTAGAGCCAATGTTTGGTTTACCTGTGATTGGCGACTCTAAAAAACCTGGTTGTGCAGGCCCGGCTCCCTTTTGTATATATTTCTATACATTGTTTTTGTTAAATTGCTGCGTAGTATACCTTAATGTCACTTGAGACATGGACATGGGACGAAAAAGAGACACAATGCGATGTTGATAACAGTACTTTCATTACAGCAATGGAGCAATTTCAGGAGTGTACAATAGTCCCGTCACATGTAAGGTCCTGATTGGATGTAACCCTCGCGTCTGCTTGGACATGTATTCTGCATCCCCTGAAGCCTCCCGCTGACTGTTCACCTTGTCTAGGCCTGTTTAGTGTTTGTTGTCAGATTAGCACAGCAGATTCCAGTTTGATTCCATCTGCATGTGTGTGTCTTCAGCAGGACAGGGTTCAGGCGAACAATGGAGTGCTGACGATCAGCAGCTTGAATCTGGCCGACATCGGCATGTACCAGTGTGTGGCGGAGAACAAGCACGGCCGCATCTTCACCAACGCCGAGCTCCGAGTCATAGGTAAGTTCAAACACGCAAGACTTTGTTAGCTTTCCCTTAATGTATTCAGTGGAGTTGTTCTCACGCCAGCTCTTTAATCACTGCTAGATTGGGCGTGATAGACACTTAAATTTGGCAAGATAATTAATGTGCAAAAGCTGCCAAAACAAATACGATACTAGTCAGCCTGGTGGAGGCGCCTTGATTAAAGGTCCACATTCAAGGCCGTATCTCCTACACACACTGTCACATTGGCAGAACATTTGCCACACATGTCTTCAGTTTTGCCAGATGGATCACCAAGATAATTTCACAGAAACATTTTTCCCCTAATGCTCATTTGTTATCATTGCTCTTTTTTCTTTGTATGAACAAAAATTTAGCAAGAGGAAGTCTGTACGGAACATCTGAACGGTTAACTCGAGCTCCTCCTTCTGGTAAAATTAAGAACATAAAAAACGGCAGTTGTTTCTGTTGAACAAACGGAGGAAAAAAACATTATTGTCTACAGTTCTTTCATGAAATGCACCCTAGTTCTGCTCCCATAATGAAGTGACCATATTGGATGCTGGTCAACCCTCAGTTGAGTGCTTTGCTGATAGATTAGTGTGCACTGAGTACAGCAGTTTGCTTTGTTGGTTATGTATAATATTATTTAAGTAAGTAAACAATCTGCTGATTATCTTTCCCGCAGCACTGCTGTGTTTAATATAGTGACATTTAATCTTACATTTTCTTTTCTAATTTTAAAGGCATTACCATTGTAGATTGGATAATCTTTACTGGAGACATGGTTTCACACCATCTGGCCATATTGGCTATGATGGATGGGAACAATTAACTCCTTGTTTCTTGCAATGATAATTCGATTTCACCTGTCTGTCAAAACCTAGGTTTTTTTTAGCCACTTTGATTGTTTTGATTTACGCTTTGATTGTTCTTATAGTTCACTGTCACCAGAAAAGTTTTTATATCTCAAGCTTCAAAAAAGTAATTACTCCTTGTAAAGGGCAATTTAATTATGTAAGACGGACCTAATGCACAGTTTATATAACTGGCACAGGAAGTTGCAGTCCAAAGCAATCATTAACACACAGACTGCAGAGTTACAAGAAAGGGCAGTCAGACAGACAGGAAACACGAAAGGCTAAAAGGCTGTAAGTATCTCAGCAAGAGGAGATGTGTCTATATGTGCCTCAATACATCTGGTCATTGTAGCTTCTTCATACACTATGTGGCTAACTATATGAGAAATAAAGCAATTAAATTTCTTTGTAAACTGTATTTCAGGTATTTGACATAAGCAGAAAAAACAGCCTTTGTTTTATATCCCTTTATAAGCGCTCACAGCACTTTCCCGTGGCAGTTTGACACAATGACACCAGTAAAATAAAGTATTAGGAGTCTGTCGAAGCACCTCCACATCCTGACGCGGCACTTTGAGGTGCTCGTGTTTAGAAACACACATAACTCTGATTGGCAGCTTGACGCAATCTACGCACAGTGTTTTGGAGCTGCTGAGCCTCTGAGCAGGTTTTAGTGACTGTTCTGTACTGTAGGTGTCGGAAACAGGTCAGTCAGTGTAGTAGTGAAAATCCTTGACACCACATCCATTTTCACACTACACCACAACATTAAAAGTCATGGTACTAATCTGTACCTGCCGTTGATTAAGACCAAAACATCTGCACTTTGCATTCTGCATGGCTATATTAAAGCATAATCTTTCAACATTATTCCAGTTTTAAGAGTACAGTTACTGCAGAGAAAGCAGACATATAACAGCACATGTTTAGTCTAATACATCTGTGGAAGCTACAGTTAGTGCTGCATGTAATGATCAGTGGTTTTGTCATTTAGAAAACTGGAAAATGTGCATCATGAGCCCAGGGTGACATCTTGAGCAGAAGTCCAAAATCCAAAATCAAAGATATAACATTTTTAAAACAAAGAAATGCAGCAATACCTGTTATTTAACAGGCCCGAACCAGCAAATGTCTGCTCTTTTCTATGAATTAGTAATAATATATAATAATTAATACATTTTAGTACATTTGTCAGTGGTCATACAATCAAATGATTGACTACTCCATGATTCATCCGTTCCGAAATAAAGTACGAGCCACCATTGTAATATTTCACAGTTGATTTGTAATATTGTACAGCCCTGAAACACATAACTCCAAAACAACACATTATAGGAATTTCCTACTTGGTTTATGTGGTCCCGTTACGGACCTAAGGATCCGTTATATATTATATACGTAAGGATAAATAGATTTTATTGAAACTATAACTCCTCCAACTCTGGCTTTAAGAAACAAGGTCAGATAAATCCAAGTGTTCTGAAAGGACAAGTATGACAAATATCTGTTGTGCAACGTTGGCATTTCACATTGAGTGTCAAGAAATAATTGTTATCTGCGAAGTGTGGATGAATACGTATGTCTTACTGTCTTACTTGTTGTGTATGCACGTGCACCAGCGTGCATTTGCTCAGCCATGTCACTGGCGCCAGGCTGCGTGTTCACTTTGAAGAGCTTTCTGCTGAGTCGGTGCGCATACAAAACAGCTCCAGACGACGGCGCCTTAGTAATTAAGGCCTAAAGGAGCAGCAACAAAGCCTCCCTCTCATTTTACATTCTCTCATTTTTGCTGCGGAGCCCGATGGATTCATTCTTAATGCATAATGTCCTCCTAAGGAAAATTCATGAAATTGGAAAACCCACCTTCGTTCAAATAAAATGTCTTCTTAAAAATGAGGCACCGTGTCAGCTCTATCTCTAACAATGAGTAGAAAGAAAAGGATGTGAGTGCTGACCTACCTAATGGATGGAGCGACCTGTATGTTTTTTAGGATGCTCCTCCGCTTTCATTTCCTGAGCTGCTCCCCCTCCTCTTTCCTTGGACAGTGAATTAATCCTCATCTCTGTTTTTTTCTTTTTCCTTTCCCTCCCTTAAAATACTTCCATCCCTCTCTTTCCTCTCATCAGCTATCGCTCCAGACTTCTCCCAGAACTTGCTGAAGGCCCAGACACTGGCCCGACAAGGTGGCGATGTCCTGATCGAATGCAAGCCCCGGATGTCTCCTCGGGGTATGATTTCTTGGAGGAAGGGGAAGGAAGCCTTGAGAGAGAGCCACAGGTACGTGGTGGCTTTGTGTAGAGCAGCAAGCGCAGTGTGTATGGGACTATTGTTTAGCTTGTCTGCTTTACTTGCAGAATAGTATTTTCGCCCGAATTATTTTATTTTTCCCTACTTGATATTCATGGTGACAAACTGCAAAGAACGGAGCCACAGTGTGACACAATACAATTTGAATTGCATAACATGTTCTTCACTCCACCGCCTTCCCCCTGTTATCTACATTTCTTCCCTGAACTCTATTGTACTTTGCTCTCCTGGCTGTGCTCAGAGCTGGTTTCTGCACTGTTTACTTGAGGTAATTGGCCGTTCGTAGACTGCGGCACTTGGATCAATGTACTGATCCATCAGCTCATTAGCAGCACGTAAGGCCTGGAGGGTCATTAGAGCACAAGGCAGACGATGATCCAGGCTGCCATCGAGACATGGAAGAAGCAGGTGAAATCCCCTAAAGGACTGATCAATGGCTGGCCACTGAACCACTCACATTCTTGTGTGATAGCAGTCGTGACACCCAGGGAACGAGCTGGACACCTTGTTTTATTAGAAATCGGGTTAAGTGCAGATCAATGCGATACCTCTGTGTGCTGGGAAGGAGAAGTAAAAAGGAAAAACAAATGTTAATCAGACAAGAGAAACACATTCTCCCCCTGGAGTCAGTGATTGATCAGGATTCAGGCTGTTTCTTCTCGCATGGTAGCAGTGAGGGAGATATGCAGATATGGTGAAAACAAAATGACAGTCACGTTATTGGCTTTTGCTAGAAGTGAAGCGCACATTATGTTTTCTGTGTTTCAAATGCAGTCACCGATCACAGGGACGTCTTCATCCTCTGAAAATGTCACGAGGTGATTATGAAGTTTTGTAGTTCTATCAAGCTTGAAACATTCAACAAGTGTAAATTGGGAGAAACAAAAACACCCTGATGTGCTATTACACTTTTAATTGCTGTTACCAAACAAAGTGCGATTTGTTTTCTGTCGGAAACTTTCAGGTGTGCTTTCTGAATCTTTCATCATAAAAAAAAAACTCAGCACGTTCCCAAATCATTCAATGATGCGTTTCCACTCTCCGTTTGATAACATCTTTATTTTGTGCTGAAATGCACCAGCAGGAGGGAAAGCACACCTGCCGGCACATGCGGCGATGTAGCAGGGGTCCAGATTTCTCATTTGATAGGGGATTAATTGTTCAACTGGCTCAGCAGCTTTTCTGCACCCGAAACTCTGGGATAACCATCCTAACCACAGTGGGAGTGCAGCAGGTTTAGTCGTGTCTCACATCCCCCTGTCAGACAGTATGTTGGGTGCGATCTGATTGTTAGTGCTGATGCCAGGCTGAGACGTCTTGGTTACAGGAGAGAGATGTTTGTATTTGACGGCGAGCAGCGGAATCAGCAGCAAGATTATGTGTCGCAAACTCCTGCTAAATGTGGCACCCAGCTTGCAGATTTATCATCCTCTTAAGTATTGAAAGGAAAATGCATCCATACGCCAATGTGCAATATCAATCGCGCCCATAAAGGCGAGATTCCCCATTTGAGATTTAACGTTACTGCCTGGCCCTGAAGTAGGTGAGCTGCATACAAGATGTTTCGGCTTTGACATTATTGCAGCATTTCTCGCAAACCTATTCCCCTGTTCCCTGGCTCGTTAGCATTTAGTTTCCTCTATATCGAAATGAGGCTGCTACCGATGCTATTACAACGGTGGCACAACACTAATCCATCCCACTGGCTCAACTAAAATACCCATAATTCCTTCTAATCTTCCAGGGATAATGTTTTCAAGGATCTGGAGCAGGGGAGAACAAATCAACTAAGAACAAGGCGGGATCTGATTAGTTAATGAAATCATGCACCTATATCAGCTCATATCCCAGGCACGTATAACAAGATAGCCTTATAACAGGGTTGCTGTGCACTTACGCAGGGAGCCATGAGGTTAACGATAAAGTGCTTACCCTAATTTAATTTCACTGTGACCACTGCCAGCAACTGTAAAACGAATATAGGAAATGGCTCTCAGGAATATTACCTTTAGATTGAACCACTGTGTTTAAGATTGTTACGCTAAACGATATATATGATGCCTCGTCATCTAATGTGAATCACTTTATAATCCTGCTGCTAGAAGAGCAAGAGCTTTCTGGATACGCTGCCAATACGGACTGCATCGCTGGTGAATGAAATAAGAAGTACTTGAGAATAACTGCAAGTTCTCAGTAATATACTGAGTTAATTATGCAATCCTTCTTTAGTGGTTAAAATAATGTTTTTCATTTACAGCCTCTTAGTTTTTTTGTTACACCCCGGAGAGGTGCAGAAGGCTTTTAGATTACAGACAGTAGCTCACTTTAACACCGGCCAATAAGGTTGAGGTAAAGTGCCTGTTTACTATATCACGCTGCTCGAGTTTTATATGCCCCACAAATTTCCCCAATACCTTAATTGCTCCAGGGCAACCTTTGAGAGACGAGGGAACAAAGTGAAAGCTTTTCAGACAGACACTGCTCCTTATATCTTTATCTTGCCACTGTCCCTTTGTTGCTTTGGTGAGGAGGAAGCCCGACATAGACCGCTACACAGTTTAATGGCAAGTCTTATCCCTGCGACATCTCATATCCATAACTCTTTGTTATAGTCCATTACAACGGAAGCCCTCAGTTCAGTTAGGAGAATATACCCCTGGCTCCGCAGGGAATAGGCACTGCAGAAGAGGCTAATGTATTTTAATTCTTCCAGCCTTTGAGGCGGTACAGGTCATTTCTGATCGTTTTGGGAGGTCCAGGCTGCCTTGAAGGGATCTTTATAGAAAGGAGTGTTCAAATCCGTCTTTCAAACCCGTTCCGTTTGAAACCCCATTACACTGTTGTGCCTTTCAGATGATAAGATGAGAGTTTCTGGAGAGGATTTGTGGGCGAGGCGTGTTTCAATGCGGTAATTAATTTCGAAGGGTTCAACTGTGGTCAAGAAATTGTTCTAAAACTTGAAGATTGAATGCCAGTATCAAAGATCGTCAGAATATTCTGTAATACGACAAAATCGGGATGACTTTTCTCACTGAGGAGATTTACTATGGATAGATTTTCTACTCGACCATATAAAAGAGGTGAAGCTGAGGCATTTTGGGCTGTGAATCCATCAAAAAAGTCAATAAGACATTTTTCCCACAAGCATTGAATGTTTGTAGTTTTCTGTCTTTGACAAATGACTCTTCAAGACAGAAATCCAAACACATGCCAATGATCATAAACATCCTCCTTTTGTTAGCTTCGCCGTGGCATCAGAGTGCATACCAACTCTCTGACATAAGGGTTCTCCGATTGATTGGCTACCGTAATCAGCTCATATTTGCTCTAAACTGTTTGCTCGGCTGTCTCTGTAAAGGCCGATCAGAAAAGCTGATCAGATAAACGTGCAAGGCAGTTTTTCTACATGATCTTAAAGTGCCATCATACTTAAGAGCTCGAGACTGTTGGCGTCCCGTCATTCCCAAGCCAGGGACAACAATTTATAAATTTGGGATGAACGGACTATCAACAAATGACAAACTGAATCAAGTGCTACTGACTAGGCTGACTGCAACTGAGTGCGTCATCTAATGCTGTTGTTTATTTCCTCAACATTATAATGGTGTTTACTATACCACTAATAATTAACAACTATAGATAAGTAAGATAAGAAGTAAAGAAACATCCTTTTGATCAGTGATTGGCCACAAAAATCCTGATCGGGGCACCCTTAGTTCCACACCATTAAATTATTAATCAGCGCAAATGAGGCTTAATGGTTATTGCTTGTTTCCAATAACTTAGATAACACCAGGCCATATTAATTAATAGTTCAACAAGCAGTGGCTGTCTTGTTCGCTCGAGGGAATTCATTTCCAACAGTGTGATATTTTATTGATCCCTGTGGGGAATTTTTTCGTCATTCCTGCCCCCTTCTTGGGAGATCGGAGCCGATAGAGACTTAGTGTTGCTTCAGGGCATCCCAGCGAGGCAGCGTCTTGAGTGAAGGATGGGCTCCTGGCCTGCGTCTATAATTACTTTATCCTCCAGAGATCTACAACAGGTATTTGTTGACGATCAGGAGGGGTGGTTGACCTTTTATTTATTGACTTAGTTGTTTCGTTCAATGTGTTGGCACGGCACCTCTGTGAGCACATGTTTGTGATGTACTTCAGTTCTCTGATCTAATAATTTCACAAATATTATTCATTGATTTTATAACAGCTGCACGGTATTAGATTTGAGCTAGTTTCTAATATGCTGATATTTTCCAACTCATTTTTACCAATTGCTGATAAAATAGTATTCAATTTTGACACTTGAGAAGAGGTCAAATCTACATCCAAAGAATGACTTTAGATGGGAGGGTGTCCCTAATTTGTCTGATTTGTACTCCACAAAATAAAGGTTTTTTAACAAAACAATAACAAGACAAAAATGTCTTTGATTACTTTTAGATTGTTATGAAAATTACAATCCATACAGGTTAACAGACACACTAAATCTCAGCTGTAATAAGTAAATTAACAGAGAAAATACAGCTACAGTATATTATGTATAAGTACGTCTTAATGCTGACACTTCTTTACAAGGTCTACTTGAATCAGATTTATCTCAGACTACACCATTCTGAAGCACAGCTGTGAAACAGAAGGGGAATGTAGGAAGTAAGCAAAACCTTCAGTCATGCTGTCATTTAGTGGTGTGATAGATTACCTACTGTAATAACAGAGATCAAAGGGAAGAGAACAAGGGAAAAAAATTCGAATCCAGTTGAAATGCTTTGATTACATGTAAGACAAAAAAGACATTTTTTGATAATTACGGGTTTGAAATGATTTGCATTAATTGAACACATAAATAAATCGTTTTAACTTTTTACTCAAGCGTTTATCACCAAAGAGAGGGAATGCTCTTTTGGCATCACAGATAAATAAAAATAATCAAACCATTTATGTTTTTTATTGTGTCACCTGTGGCCCCGTCATTCATTTCACTTCTATGAAGTGTTTGTTCATGCCAGGTGTGTGGGGAGCTCACCAAACAAGTTTTCCACTTAAATGTTTCTCGTGTTTTATCCTCTATCCTTGACTCTGCTCAAAATGCACAAAAAAAAATTAAATTGGGCATATTGAGTTCCATTATGCAAGTTCTGTGTGCGCATGTTTTCTGAACACACTGTTTTCAAGGCCTCGTTGACACTGACAGGCTTTTAAAGACTTAACCCCACGATCAATCTTTTCAGTGCTTTTGGAGGGGGCACCAGCATTTCTAAAGTTTATTTTTACTTCTTAGAAATATGTTCTCTCATGTTCCCCAGCCAGCACTTAAAATACCAAATAAAAAGCAGGTTTTTAGAACTGGTTTATAGTTAAAAGCACAAATGATAATGCTGTAATAGTTTGAGTTTAATATAAGCATAGTGTGTGAAATGAGAAAAACTAAACCTATGGATGAGTTTAATATTTGCTGTGAGATGAAACGTGAATAGATAAACTGGAAGCATATGTGCTCCATCTGAGTGATGTTGGCGCCGACTTATATATCTTTTATATTAAGCTTTACATCACTAAATCACCTTGTTGACTGGTGAAGTAGCAGCAGTGCACTCTCTCTGTCAGAGGAAATCTGTCGGGCTTGACTGATGACGCCAGCAGATGAAATGAGAATATTTTTTATTGCTGGTGCAATCTGTCATTGAGGTCACAATTTTCTTTTATTACCACACAACCATGCAGGATATATAGTCATATGAAACACGCAAGACTCTATTGGATTGAATCCAAGAACAAGTTGGTTTGGATCTAAATTATTTTAGTTTGTATGAAGTTAGCAATACAACGAACTAAATCATATTATTGCAGCTTTAAAAATCTGGATTTAATCTACTTATTTTGAGCAGCAGCGCTATTAAAAGCTATTTGAGGTACAGGTTTCTGACATTATGCTGCTTTTACCTCCCTGCTTAATAGTGCATTTCGGGTGATATGTCTCAACCATCATGTAGCACTGTACGGATTTACTGTATTGAAATGAATAGCATAAATGCACAGAGTATAGCATATGTGAGCAACAGCCAGTAACATGGGAAATCATGTTCCATTTGCGTGTTTATGCCCGCTGGAGCAATATTTCTAACATAACACTTATGATACACTCATAAAGTCTGAGTAGGTCGTTAACATTCAGTTATGTAGAATCCCCCTTGATATCACCCTGAACTCAAAATGAGACTCTGCTCCCATGAAGTGATCTTTCACAGTTCTTATCAACTCAGTGCCGAGAAGTCAAACTGTAATTCTTCACACTGAGCTTGTCCTTATGTCACGCTATGTCAGCACAGGGAGCCAATTAAAACTCACTGAGATACACTTCAGGCTAAAGTTGAAATGCTTTAGGACACAGGACTTGCTCATTTAGAAGAGATTTTTATGCATTTTGAATGTATATGTGAAATGACAGCAAGGCAAGCTTTCACAAGTAGAGCTGTGTTTCATTTTAACTGTAGTTCTGTTCACATCGACTAATAAAACCAGCAGCCTCATGTGATTTAGAAATGACGCCCTACATCAGTGTGTTGTGTGGCACATTGGCACGGAACAAGCAAATTCTGTGTTGTACTTTAATTAACCGACAGTTGTTTTTCCTACTTTCTGCATTTGTTACAAGTATAAATGCACATTTGCAGCTGATTTTCATTTTAGATCAACTGCTTAGTGTCTGCACTTGAATATGACAACCTTTTGTTGCTTCTTGCCTTCTCTGTCATCAGGTTTAATAAACATTAATACAGCTGATCTCAGAGCACAGCTGTTGGCTGCTTCTCATTTTATGAGCTGCTATCAAATTTCATAATTGTTCAGTTTCTGACAACAGAAAACAGATGTTAGATAAAGTACCATCCCAAAGCACAGAGCTGCCAATTTACAAGGGACTAATACCGTCTCTGTGAAGGCAATATATAGTAGGAATCTTTAAAAATTAGGGACACAGGATTAAGCTCCCTGGTGACGTCCTCAGTGATACAGGTCCCCTGGTAATACGAGTCATGTGCAAATAAGGACTGTCAAGCGGCCTTAATATATATTTATGCTCTTTTACCGACAGAGTCACAGTGTTGGATAATGGAAGCCTCCGGATTTCCAATGTCACTAAAATGGACGCTGGACTCTACACGTGTGTCGCCAGAAACCAGTTTGGAGTTGCGAGCAGTGCCGGCAGCCTTTTGGTTAAAGGTAAGGGATTATTTTTTCACTCAGCTTCAGACTTCAGCCCCGGCTGGCTGGCTGGCTGTCAGCAATGGCAGCTGGACATTGCTTCTTAGTTGTTTATTTTATCCCCATTAGCTTTTTTGCATGGCAACAACTCCCACTACACTTCTATGATAGTGTTAGAGTCTAAATAGATTTTTATTATCATGGTTATATTAATGTAATTTATAGTTTTGTTAGATTGCTGCTTGACCGTCTGGTTATAAGGTGGAGTTTAAGCGATTTTGTTGAGGGGTGGTTGATTGTTGAAAAAAAACAACTGCACAGCATTCAAATGTTGATTTAGAAAATGAAATGTCAACGTCATGAATGAAGCTAGGACCTTTGAACAATCTGGTACAGCCCTACTACAAATAGAGAAAATACCACGGTCACAGTAAATGGTGTAATGACATCAGTACCTACATTCAATTTTCAGTAATAAGCATTAAAAGCTTGTTTGCTTTGTCATGTATTTTTATTATTTAATATTATTATTATTATATTTGTTAAAACATTATATACAATCTGTTTGAACAGCAGGCCTCTTGTAGGGTTTGTTAAACCAGTAATAAACTAACACATCATTTATGGTTTTCCATATATTGGAGGAACATAAAACAAATGATCTGGCTGTGAGACACAACCTACCAGTGCTGCATCTAAAATGAACCACCACTGACCCTCGAGGCACTGTAGATGAACAAACAGTGGAGCAGAGTTGCTGTAAAGACTCCCCTCTGCTCACCTGATGGAAACACCATCCAATTAGCTGATTGGCAGTGGCTGGAGAAAGCGAGACATGAAGCTCATTGCATTCAATGTTTAATTCATACTTTTTTTTTGCACGGTGGCTCATAGCTGTGCTCGGTTTGTTTAAGATTTCAATCCATTTAAATCACACACACTTCTGCAGTGCAATGAATTTTCTAGGTCTTTCTAAAGAGCAGAGTCAACAACAGTGCTCTATTAAAATGCCTTTCGGTTATTCCTCCTCACAAGTTTTTTGAATTGCAAATCGACTTGCATAGAAGCCCAATTTTGCTTTCATTTCCCCCCACAGCCTCTTTACATGTGCGAATGGAGCTGTTACATAATGTACTGTATATACACATGTGTATTTATGATATTGGTGAGACATGGAATGCAAATTATACATTTATTCAAGCAGTGTGAAGTATTAATGCAAGGAACTGCACACAAACAGTACTGTGCAAGAAGAAGGTTTTAACCAACATAAAGTGATCTAAAATATAATGTATTGTGAGTTTAATTAAGCCACCATTATGTTTCCAGTAATGTAAACATTCAAAGAAAACATTACTTACAATCAGTGAATACCTTTACTGATTGTCAGGGATGCAATATGTATTACTCTGAAAATGTTTAATTTCTAAAATGTCATCACAGTTTTTCTGTCTTATTTGGTTCGAGCAGCAGTCAAAAAACAGAATGTATTTACTTTTTAATGACATAAAACGGAGAAAAGAGTCGAATTTGATGAGCAGGAAAGGGTAAATGTTGTGACGCCTTCGCTTGATGACAACTAAGTAAATGATCTTTCGACCAAATTATAGAATGTAATTAAATTGAACAGTGAAATTGTTGACACGTCCTGTCAACCAGAGATGATCCTTTAATGCAATTTAAGGCGCATGAACATTCAGTTTGTACATAATGAACCCTGTCTGTGCTGGTGTTCAGGATTCTGAGCACGGTTTGCTTTGTCCTCCTGTCTGGTTAATTGCAGTTCATTGCATTTCACCTGCAAATCATTCCTTAGATCCCACCAGAGGTTGATGTCAGCTACCATCCTAGACACGGTATTTTGACTTAACTGAACCTCAGGCGTACTATGTAAGTTTCACTTCCGCAGAATGTGGATATTCTAGCAAACAACACATCCCGGCAATTCCTGTGCGATACTATGCATTAAAATCCAGCATATACCAACACATTAAAAGATCTTTTTATGATTGTTGCACACATACTATCATTCCATAGGTTTACAGGATGCACACTGCCATGTACGCAGCACACTGCAGGGAATGAGGGAGCCAATTTGTGATTTTTCCTTCCAGCCATAACAGGAAATGAGCATGACAGCTTTGCAATCGGAAGCAGAAAGTTTTACCCTTCTCATTTTGCATCTGGTGCCAAACTTTCCTAAGACTCACCTGGAATGCACCGCCATGACCAGTCGGTTCTCCTTAGGGGGTGCAAGATAAACAAGCTGGCTTGTTTTGACAGAGCTGAATATAGACCTCTACTCCCCCTGACATGCTGCATTGGCTTGCCTGTCCATTAGATGCTTATGACATGCATGCATAATTCACAGTGGACTGGTGTATGGGCCTCTCAGCCTGTGCTATATTCTCTACACCGCGCTGCTGTTGAATGAGACACCCAGCCGAGACGGACCAAAGATTATGTTGATGCGCACCACGCTGAGGATGAAATAGGATGGCTTTTTGTCGCGGCACAAACAGAGCCAAATTATAGGCTTGGATCTGACCTGCAGTAATGGTTGAGTTTTTCCTTTTGTTTGTTTATTTTTCCCTTCCTTTTTGTCTTTGGTTAGTGATATATAAGACCTTACTGTTGTTTATTAAACTGAAAGAAAGAGATGCAATATAAGCTCGCTGGCAGACTCAAAAGTAATTTATTTTGTTTTGTTAACATCTGGGACAGGGTTTGACAGAGGACGGGATTTGTTTTCGAGTCTGGCATGTTCTTTTCAATTATTTCTCAATGTTCAGCGAACATAAGACAGTCTGGAAAAGATATATCTATTCTAAAAGAGGAAACACACCGTTGATGTGATTCTCCCCGTTCACAGAACCAACTGCGATCACCAGTCCGGCTGGGCATCTGGACGTGACGGTGGGTGAGAGCATCGTGCTGCCCTGCCAGGTGTCTCATGACCCCACGCTGGACCTCAAGTTCACCTGGTTCTTCAACGAGCAGCTCATCCACTTTGGAAGCCAGTGGGCGCATTTTGAAAAAGTTGGGGGGGGTAAGTGCAATAATAATGTCAGCACCATTTACCCTATTTCATTGTAATTTGGTGTCCGTATATTTTGACTCCTTTTTTGGTCGCTGTTGTCGTGTGCGGCTTCCATGAATTAACGGACAGTTATTTTACTGAGCCATGTCAACGCAAAAAGCATTTTCTCTCATTCCTATAATGTGGTTATCAGAAGAAGTAAGTCAAGCTACAGATACAGTTCTGTGTCTCTGAGTCTTGAGGGTAAGATCTAAATGAAACATGGTCTGTGATGACCTGTTAGTTGCACATGAACATCCCCCTCAGATCATTGTGTGCTTTAGAAATAATCTACACACAAGTCTCTGAGTCTCTGAACATCCTCTTCAACACTTCAAAATGGTTAGAAAACAGAATGTGTTTGAAGCACCGGATCCTTGTGCTAGTAACATTTCTAGTACTTCTATATCCTCTCGACAATCTGTATGTTTCCACATGAACCTGGTGACCCTGTGCTTGTGACTTCACCACTTCATCACCAAGGCCTCCAGCATCTCATGGCAGGCTTAAAGCAAAGCTGTATGTGAATAGTTGTACACTCTCTGGAACACACAGAATGTCTTTCACTCCATACTTGTGCACACATACAGTAGGTTAAAGTGACTCATAAGGAAATAAGCTATTTGCACTCTATGACAGTAGTCACCAACACATTTATGCCTTATTTCTCTACGGCTTAATTTCAGCCTCATCTTTACAGGCGCAAAGTATTGAACGATTGTTCATGATGAATCATTATTTATTTTTTCTTCAGGGCGCTGATCTTTGCCCGCTCTGCTTGTTAATAACACCTCCTCCATTGACAAAGGCTGCAACCAAGGAATTCATTATGCAAGGCTCAGCCATGCGTCACATTTGATCATCAACACCAAATACTTTACTCTTATAATTAGGAAAAGCAATTATGAGGTCTTGGCTTTTTTATCACCTCTTGTTGTTTTTTGTATTCGGCATGATCATTAACAATTACTTGAGCTTTATAATTACTTGCGGCCCTCTGGTTCATTTAAACGCTTGACTCCTCCGCACCAAAATGGTCACATCACTTGAACTTTCCCGATCTTTTGTAGCAGACTGTTACAAGCGTCCAAGCTTTGATAACGTCTGCTCTGAACTCAAGCTGTACTTGTCAGATCTAACTACTGCTCTTCTAAATGTATGAGTGCCAGCGTTTGATTTGACTTCTTACATCCACAGTAATATATCTGTTACACAGAGCAACTCAACACCAGCTAAAGAATATTAGTTTTAAGTAAAGTTGCAAGACTGTTTATACCTGAAGGTTGTGATATTAACCTGTACCTTCAGTAAATGTTGGGGAGCAAGGTCATGGAGGACTGTATTACGGCTCAGAAGAAGAAAAATAACAGACTGGTTTGATTATATTTGATGGGGTATTATAATTTCACATTTACTATTGAAATGATGACAAAGGGTAGCAATAGTTAAAGGCCCTGCAGCAGCATTATTAAAGTCTGCTCAACACAATGTATTCTGCAAGTGTGGACAAAAAGCATGCCTCCAGCAATATTTATATCAACTTCACTGTTGGTCACAACCTCCTTTCTCTTTGGGTTTATTACATTTTGCAGCTCCAAATAGAGACATGCTATGTCTGCATTTTGTACGGCTGCCAGAGCTGCAGTCAAACGATTGTAAGGGGCTGTGATTGATAGCACTGTGGGATGACTCATAGTGACTAAAAAAATGTTCATCTGAAGTTAACACAACTGCATAGAAATTAAAACGTACTCCGTCAGAAATACAATGCCAGTTGTGTCACGTAGAGGATAAGTGATAAGTATTTTTATTTTGGATGAACTTATCCATCGAGCTGAAAGGGGCATGACTGAACGACACATTGGTAGTGTGACACAGTCAATAGAGTTGCTGTACATCTTTGTACTTATTTGATAATGCATTTCGTATTTTGCTATTTTTCCCCCCTTAAATCGTGACAAGTCAGCCTCGACACGAAGCAGTCGCACCGACCCGTACAGTAGATACAGACATGATGTGCGGAGGACAGAGAATGCCATTTACCTTTTACTTTATTTCTAAAAGCCTCATGATGTATGACTACTGAATTTTCTAAGAGTTATTACAGTCTCACTTGATTTAATAAGCAAGCTTGGAGGTTCTGTATATACAATTTGCCAAAGTGCGGGGTCTGTGAAGCATCCCTCTCCCAATTATATTATTTTAATGATGGCAGGGAGTTTCAAAGAGTGAATGACTAGCTCTAACTGAATTTTTATCTGTATAAAATGTCCCTGATTATACATCAAAGTAATTATCGAGTCTCTTCCTGTTTCACAGTCCCTTACTTTCATAGATAAGACATCAACTTAACATTAGCTTTAACTTTAAAGTTCAAAGCTAATAATGCATCTGGCATTGAATGGTTGTCTGCAGAGTAAATGGAATTGGAGTGAATAAAAGGGATGGAGCTGAAAGAAGCTTTTTAATTGCTCACAAAGAGCCGTCCTCATAAACGATCATGAAAACTTTCACTCAGTCATTTGGTTTGTCCCTGGACTTGTGTCGTACCTTTCTGCTCCGTAATGTAATAAACTGAATGCCAGAAGAAACCACTTTGGCATTGGGCTTATTTCTACAGTCCTTTTTAGTTTATTTTGTAACTGTAAAATCCAACCATTTTACTGATTTTTTCCCTCTCTTTTTGTTGTGTTTCTTTTCCGAACTTCTGCACTGAAAGCGCTCAGCAGGTGACATCATGATCCGGAACATTAAACTGAAGCATGCTGGGAAATATACGTGTGCTGTTCAGACCAAGGTGGACAGTGTGTCGATTGCCACTGATGTGGTAGTCCGAGGTAAGGATGTCTCTCACACCACCTGTTGAACAAAAAAATCAAACCTTTAAGCTAATTACGATTTGTCTTGTGACCAGAATCATTGATCTGAAACTCAATTCAATTCTGAGTCTGCTCTGCTGAAGGTTTTCTAATGATTATCAAGTACAGCAACTTCTGATCAACCCATATCAATGTTAAACACTTCCAGTTTGCTCAATCAGAGTTGAAAAATTGAATAAAATCAGAAAGAAGGAGGCAAATCACAGAGGCAAATGCATGATTTGATGAGTACTGATGAAATCCAGTCCAAATTATGTTAAAAAACAAACAGACAATTTTACAGCCTTCACAGTCAACAAATCAAAATCCACCTGGACACCTTTGAGAGATTTTACAGTGATGTGTTAAGGCAGCGCTCTCCACCACCTTCATCAAAACACTAATGAGGAGATATAAGATTGCTGTTTTACCCTTCAGTAGAGTTTAGACATTTGGAGAATCTATGAAAAAAGGAACAGTGAAGCTGTTCTGGTGTCTCCTGGTGGACTGAGTTAACAAAGACATTTTTTTCCCTGTAATTCATCAGCCATCTGTACATCACAGCTGACATGCACCTCATCATAAATGTATCCACACATCAGGGCTACAACAGCTATAGATGTACCAGTGAATGGCTCAATTATCTTCTATCATTCATCTTTAGCAGTAACACACAGTAACACATTTATTTCTACTTCAAACCGTCTGCTAGCCGCTGTCTTTCACTGTGGATGAAAGAATGCAAACAATGCCAACACAAGTGCTGCTGCTGACTGAATGGCAATAGTCTCCTATTCAGTAGCAAAACTGAACAAATGTTTCCATTACCACACATTCACAAAACATAACAGAACACATAACATTCACATAGGGAATAAAATGTGAACTTGAGTTACTGTGTAAATGAAAGCTTCATGCAGCTTGTATTGTTGAGGCGGAGTGAGCTACATGTAATTAAACTAGTGGGTTACAGTAACTATCTATCTATCTTATATAAACCAAACTATACTCCTCCCAAGGATGGCTTTGCTGTAGTTGACCTTCTTTGAATTCAGAGTAATTGGTATCTCGCAAAAGCCATGCTTTCAAACTAGCTTCTTCTACAACGATGATCACCATGTTGAAGGCTTAGTGTATACGACTGCGATGCATGATTATGCTGACATACAGTAAGATCCCACCTTTAACCTCCTTCTTAAACACCTGATGGCAATGGTTTCCCAACCGTTTGGATTTCAGAGCCCATAAAATGAACCAATGTCTACTTATAACCCTTCATCACAGGTGACAAATGTTAATGAGTTAAAAAATAGTTTCATCAAGGAGTGGTTGTCCCGTATTATATCCTTAAATTGCTTAATTTCAGTCTTTAGAAGAGGTTGAACTGTGGAGTCATTCACAAAAAAACAATCGTTCCTATCCTGTTAATCAGCTCATGGAGGAATGCTGAACCGCTGCTGTGGTTCAAATTATGTGTCTTTTCTAATTTACTAAGTTATAGTACAATAACCTGTACTCTCAAAATATAGAATAACTAAAACAGCGACAGCTTGAAGTATTTCAACTGCATGTACATTTCTCTCTAATTCTTTTACATAAGTTTAATGTAAAGGTTATGTTGAGTCTATGTGTATAAATCAAACAAATAGATGTGTGATGTATTACAGGAGACAGAAATGCATCACTTATATGTAAAATACGTAAATAATAAACAGTTGAAACACAGACCCAAGTCTGCCTTAATTTAATCTAATACGACAAATGTGATTCATTGACTCAACATGATAGAAAATCTTTGCATTAACCTTATGTTATAAATTAGATTGAAAAAAAGCTAATTTAAAATACTTAAAATCACAGTTTTAGGTAAATTATTTTTTGAGTTTAATTCAAAAAAAACATAAAACGAGATACACAATCTGATCGATTCTTTATACTTTTAGATTTGTTCTTTCTGCCACTGGTTGAACAAACACTGTATTCAGGCTGGATGTAGTTCAGTATTGCACTTACAGCCATTCTCATACTCTCTTCCTAATCAGTCTCTAAGCATGGCCCACCCATTGTCTATCTCCACTCTCCTGCCTCTTGTCTTCATCGATCTCTACAGTAAGTATCATCCCGTGTTAGTGACCTGGGCTGCTTATCCTTCCAGGTCCTCCAGGCCCCCCTGTGGACTGTCAGGTGACCGCAGTGACAGAGACTACTGCCTCTGTGTCCTGGGGACCTGGGATGGACAACCACAGCCCCATCCTCAGCTACACCATCCAGGCCAGAACGCCCTTCTTTCTCGGCTGGCAAGCTGTTACCACTGGTAGGTTGGCGTCATCTGACAGTCTGTGTGTAGGTTGTGTGAGTAGGTAAAAAAGTTTGGGCTGTGTGACTGGTATCCTTTTCAAACACCACCCATCAAATGACAGTAAATAACACATCACCAGCATGGCTAACTTTTCCCTGGCAGATCTTGCAGGGCTTTGATGAAAGGTTATTTCTGTGATGTATCTCAGTTCCTGAGCTGCTCGGGGGGGAAGCAGCTGTCAGCCACTGTCATTGACTTGAGTCCCTGGGTGGAGTACGAGTTCAGAGTCCTGGCAACCAACAGCATTGGAACAGGAGAGCCGAGCACACCCTCCAAAAAGGCCCGCACCAAAGAAATGCGTATGTATCAGCAGCTCTGCTGCCAATGGCGGCACAAAATTGTTTTCTAATTTTCTAATGATGTACTTTATACGTGGACGGCAATTGAATTCCTTCAAAGAATTTTCTTGTACCAGTGTATTTCACAAAGTTCTCCACTTCCTCGGGACAGAAAAACACATATGAGTGAACTAAATTCACATCAAGTATATTGATGCCTCGCAGCTTCAGTCAAACAGCTTCACCCATGTGTTTGCAAAGAGGAAAAAACAAGTCCTTTTTAGTTCTTCCATAGAAAATATAGTATGTTTGGTTCAGAACAAACATGCATGAAATCAAGTGGAAGGAGTACATAACTTCACATAACCTATATACGGGTACATGCATCTATGTATGCATATTCATAGAAGTACACATGCACATATTAACAAGATCATTTATATGAATAAACATTCAAATATAAAGCTGCTACAAGTATTAACTCTGACTGAATTGTCTGCGATTGGGTTGAACTATGGGTAATGTGGGTGTGAAGTTTTAACAAGGAAAACGACACATAACAGGGGTGGGGGGGGGCTGACAACCCAGCATGAGAGCGCCTATAAGTGTGATTTTAAGAAAGGTCTTACTCTGGAGATAGATGGACATTGAAGAATTGAATTCCAACAACCCTTTACATGTGATGACGAGCAGTGTAATCCTCCATATTTTCATTTTGAATGATGCTTGAATTTTTTAAACTGGTGATGACACTGTCGTTGATCTGTTAGTTCCCAGGGTGACTCCGGCCAGAGTGAATGGCGGTGGTGGAGGGCGTTCGGAGCTTGTCATCACTTGGGAGGTAAACTTATACAGTACTTGCATTCATTCAATTTTTGTTTGAGGGAGTGGATGTGAATGTATTTTTATTCATTTGCTACAATCCTACAGATGACTAAACACAAAATGACACGTGAAATGTTTGATATAAACCTTTTTGTGTACAAATAATGAAATATTGACTTTGACACTTTGTATATCTGTAGTTTTTGCATCTCATGGGATTCCTGGTTTCACTTAACAAACACAAAGACTCTGCAGCTCTGTTCGAATAGCTCCGTTTTATTCCTTCTCAGTATAAAAACACTTAACCAGACAGAGTTTGTGCGAGGAACTATTCCTCTAAGTGCCCTAATCTGTGCATAGCTGCGTTTCTTTAAGGTATAAATAGCTTAAAGATCAGTCATCTTGAGTCATCCCTCTGAGTCATCTCATACCTCCTTAGCCTGTTCCTGAGGAGCTGCAGAGCGGTCCGGGCTTCGGCTACGTGGTGGCTTTCCGCCCACTGGGGGCGCCGGGCTGGATGCAGGCTGCTGTCACCTCCCCGGACGCCTCGAGATATGTGTTCAAGAATGAGAGCATCCCCCCCTTCTCCCCTTACCAAGTCAAAGTCGGGGTTTACAACAACAAGGGAGAAGGCCCGTTTAGTCCAGTGACCACCATCTACTCAGCGGAGGAAGGTGTGTACGATCTCAGCTACACAGAAAAGCGCACTAACACTGTGCCGGTGATCACACTCTGCAACAACAGATCAGATAGGCTTTTATTTTGATTTCAATTTGAATCAGTTGTCGTTTCATACACACACATACCTGCAAAGTCATGCATAAACAAGTGGCCCAACACTGGAAATGTTCCTCATAGCACGGATTGAGTGTGACGCAGTGAAATAGTTATAAAACATATTTTCTCAGTCTGTCAGTTTTCTTACAATGCTCAATGTGGAAAGAAGTGATATGTTGTATTTATACACATGAGTTGGGATTCAGCAGTAATTTAATGGAAATTTGGTGTCAGATGTTTGGTTGTTAGCTGCAGTTGAGACAGCACTGTCAATCTTATCTGATCATACCTCACCCACACAAGCCATGTTACCATTACCAGATTTTTATACACATTTTAAAGTGTCTCATCGGAAAAAGATTGAAAGGAAACAGCATAATTCAGAAGAAGAAGCTGTGCCCACCGTCATCGTCCTCCCTCTTAGACGGCCAAGGCGACTGGTTTTGTTTCTTGTCTTTGAGGTGTATTGGCAGTAGGGCTGTCACGATAGGAGATTTTCACCACCCAATTATCGTGGCCAAATGAATTCCCCATTACAATATTATCGTGATATCTACAGTAATTTGAAAATGTAAAAAAAAAAAGGAAATTACCTTCAAAATACGACTGTAGGGAGATAGCGAGAGTCTGTAACCATTACTGTGAAAAGAAAGCAGACCAAAAGAACAATTACTTTTAATGATTAGTACTCTTTTGGTTCATTTTAGTCGTGAATATTTAATGTCGCAGAGAAATACTTAAAATTTCAGGGGCAGTGACATTGTGCTGAGTGCACAGACCAAAGCCTCTGCAGGCAGTGGTGGCCTGAGCAGGTTTTGGTCGTACAAACAACAGAATAGCGTCTGTTTATCAGGAAGAAGCAGGCCACAACAACTGAGAGGTAATTACTTTTTTTGCCCAAGGTTTGTTTTTTGTAAAGAAACTGCCCAGAAAAACCTGGTTATTCTGACCGACACGCTCATCTTATTCTTTAATGTCTTGTAAACACGCACTTGTACAGGAAAATTTAAGTAGTTAAAGGAGTTTTAGGGCAGTGAGGTGATTTAAGAGTGTAAAACTCCTCCAGTTATTTAACAGGAACAACGTGTTCCTCTGTTTGACACGTGTGTGTTCACAAAATACATAAAAAGATGATAAATGTGTTTATATTAGCACATTCCCATCATCACTACAGAAAAACGACAGAAAAACCACCAACTGAAGCTGTGATATCACAGTTTTTAGATCTGCGAATCCCACAACGATATGTTGAAGCCCTCACTGGATGGATTGTATGGAGCTGCAGTACATCAATCAGCCTGTAAACGTGGGTGTAGTGAATCTGCGTCTTCCTCCTTATCCTGACTACCCTGTGTGACTTTCAGAGCCCAGCAGAGCTCCAGGGAGGCTGAGGGCGAGGAGTGTTTCAGCGTCCGAGGTAGAGGTCACCTGGAAGCCACTCGCCTGGAGCAACAACCGCAGACGCATCCTGGGCTACGAGGTCAAACCAACACATGCCCACACAACAGGAATTCAACAAAATATAGTGGACAGTGCCAAAAGCTAGTGAACAATGCTGTGACCTTTGTAAATTATTGTCTATATAATTATTCATTCATGAAGTAAACTAAAGTGTATGAGAATGATGAAGCCTTCCAGGAAACATGCACACAATACAACAGTTACAAATCAGTGGCAAGCTGATGGAGTATAATGTGTGTATGTGCTGTGTGTTTTCAGCTGCAGTACTGGGGTGAAAGACAGAAGCAGGACACAGCCAGTGCCATCAGGACAGTGGGGAATAAAACTTCAGTACTCATCAGGGATCTGGAGGGCAGCAGTACCTATTACATCTCCCTGCGGGCGTATAACAGCGCTGGAGTGGGTCCACAGAGCAGCATAGTCAATGTCACAACCAAGAAACCCCGTAAGGACTCACAACATATTGTGGGGACTGACTGTGTCTTTTGTGCATTATTCTTCCTTTCCTTAGTTTTTTTCCCCTTTGGCTAAAGGTGCATGGTCCCCTTGGTATATATTTCATTTCACCAATTAGAGCACAGTTGGAAATATTCACTTACAGGAGAGCATTTTTCAAGGTACCATGTGGAGATTTCTTGTTTATCAAGTGCAATATTTGTTTGGTGCACAGGCTCCACAGCCCCCTCTGGGGTGTGAATGGGAGCAGAGATCAGTGTTCAGTGTTCAGGAAATCTGTACCTCCAATCTGCCACCGCGAAACCTCGTTACCATTCAGGAAAAGTGGCAGGGCTGTGAATGACAGCAGGAACATTGCAGGAATAAGTATGTAAAGGGTAAAATCCATCTGATGAAAAGACGCTTTCACGTGGAGCGAGCAAGCCAATCACAAGACTCCGCTGATGACAAATTTGAATCTGCTGCCTCTACATGTGTCCAGTTCAGCATTCAACGCTCTTTCACAAAAAGCGTTATTCGTCTCGCAGGCTTAATACAGAAGCAACTGTAGAAGAAACTCTGATACAATACCTTGAAAAATATCAATATTCGAAACCATGTTTGATACCGCAGGGAAAAATGTACATGACATCGGGGACCTGAAACTTCTGATATTCATTCAAATATATATGCTATAGCAAGGCCTCTATACTGTGTGTTAATAACAACAGCATCTAATTGAATTTACCTTTGGAGGAGGTGAGACTAGGTAGGCCCTATAGCGAGCACTGTGCCAACACTCTGTCTGAGAGGAGAGCTGAAAAAACCTGGAGTGAGTACTGGAGTATTGATACTGCAAAAAAATTAAGACTGAAACCATTTCAAATGTTATAGTATCGAAATGACAACAATATCGCCCGCCATGCTCCCTAAGAGATGCCAGTGTGTACGTACATCAGGTCTCGCCAAGTCCTCTTTTATTGAGGCTTTCGGCAGCCGTAAGTGTTACGATACCACCATCTGCTGGATTGTCCTCTGCCCCATCCATGACGGACTTGACGTGTGAAGGCTCAAGACAGAAATGTTCCTAAATTTGGCTGCATGTGTAAATGGTGAGAATCACTAGCGGTGCCTGAAAAGATGTCCCAGTAATTTACCAGAAGCTTTGTGTAAAAGAGGCTGTTCTCCCACCTTACCCGTTGCTCTCTGCACTGGCTGTCAAAATAAAAAAAAAAAAAAAGTCATAACGTAATTTGTTAAAACAGACAAAACAAAACTGTTATTTTCACGCATTTGTAAATGCCAGTTTAACTTACGGACACACTGGGCGATTTGGCTCGCAGGCTTCACTGGAAAATGATGAGATGTTTCCTGCTGAGTGATTCCCTGTAAACAATAGTTGATTCTTCTTTATATTTTTTCACCTTTATCTTCCTTTAAGTCACCTGTGTGCCAGTTAGGGCTGCAACTAATGATCATTTTTACTCGGCCTATGAAATGTTGATCAGTGTTTTCCAAACCCCACGATGATTCTCAAATGTCTCTTTTTCCCCACAACCCAAAGATATTCAGTTTATTGTCACATTTAAGAAGCTGGATTCAGAAAATTTTTACTTTTTTTTCCTCAAAAAATTACTCGATTATCAAAATTGTGTTACATGTGCGTCCTTGGCACAGGATTCAAACAAAACAGGGGCTGACTCATTCAAACAGGAGCCCCGTGTTGCCTGTGAAGGATGTGCAGCATGTCGTGTTCAAATAGGCTAATTTAAATTAATTACAGTTATAACACATCTGTACGCTCTCACATGCTCCACCGTCCCCTCCACAAACATCCAGACATGCTGTTCTCACTCCCACACACTCCTGGAGTCACCACTCCCTCCTACAGTCTGATGATAAACTGATAATGAGAAATCTCCTTCATGCCCGGTTGGTTCAGGACTTTACAGTTTATTGATCATGTCGCTTATTGTTGTTTCTCCTCCCTCCTCCTCTTCCTCCTCTTCTCCTCCTACTCACCTTCGTCGTCCTCCAGCGCCCAGCCAAGCCCCGGTCAAAATCATGTGGAACACTTCCGACTCCAAGGTCATCCTGAGGTGGGACCAAGTCCACGCTCTGGAGAATGAGTCAGAAGTGACAGGATATAAGGTACAAAAGAGTGAAGAGCTTTACGCTTGAGAAGTGAACGGCTTTATTGATTGTAACAGAGAACGACAGTCTGTCACTGGGTCCATTTACTCCGTATGAGCACTCACTCGTATTTCAGAATACCCAGATTTGGCTGATGAGTGAGAAAGCATCTAAACTTCTTCCAGTCGTATATTTACCGCTTTTAATTTGAAAAGTGCAGCTTAAACTTAAGTATTTATGTCATGGTAAGTTGTGTTGAATGCAGCAGTAGTTTAATGAAATCTTTCTTAAGTCCTTCATAATAACAAAGCCTTAATAAGCCCTACTGCCCACATGCCTTTTTTTTTATCCATGTAATTGTAGCTGCACACAAAAATCTTCTCTGATTGTTGCTAAAGACGGAGAGTCATACCGACACAGGCGTCCACAGGGTCGAGCTGCGGCTGAAAATTCAGGGTGATACATCTCAGATATCTACAGTAGGATCAGCCCTCGCTAGTTTCAGAGGCAGCACATCACATCTCATGGAGCAAAACTCGGCAAGAACACTCTTGAATCCTCTCATGTGGCGTGCTGTATCTGCGGCGACTTCACGCCACGCCTTATCACCTTTCCCCTGTCCCCCCCCCCCCAGGTGATGTACAGCCAGGACAAACACAGCCGTCCCAGCGTGGTGGAGACCAACACCACCTCCTTGGAGTTGTCGCTGCCAGTCAACCAGGACTACGTCATCCAGATTAAACCCTTCAGCGAGGGAGGGGAAGGCAGCAGCAGCCGCCAGATTACCATCCCCAAGATAGCAGGTGGGACAGGTTGCTGAGATATGAAACGTGAAATTGATGTTTGTGAGATGTCATCATGACAACGCGAGGATCTAATTGTGAACACCCACACGCCGGTGTTGAGAGCATATGTGGAATTCTTTTCAGCGCTTTGCTTAACTTCCCCTCGTCTTTATCAAAGAGTTTGAAGCTTTAAAGTTTCATTCACAGCGTTTTATGTTTCTTTTCTTTCTGCACATCTTTTCATTCTGTTCAAACCTGGTATTTCTACACAGTTGCAGATAAAGATTAGACTTCACTTGTATTATTTGCATCATAGTATTGGTATGATTAGATTCCAGCGGTGGCTACGTGGAATGGTTTCCGACATGTGCTATCCAAAACATTTTCAATAACTCCAGGGCGTTGTAAAGTCCAAAGGTTCGCAACATGTTTTACCTGAACAGAGCCTCCAATTTTTCCTCTAAGACGATTTCCAAGAACTCCCATGGAAGGACCTTGACATTGTTGCTGTTAATCAAAAGCCAATGTGTGCACAAAGAAAACGCTGCAGTACTCTGAGCACAGCATGCTCTGTAGCTATTGCATGTCGATCTTTTGATGCTTCCCCCTGTTTCTCCTGCATGGGTTTTTTCACCCATTAAATGTGGGGTCAGAATGGTCTACAAATAAGCATTTTCTCTCTGAAGCCACGTAATACGTTGTGCGAATGTTGTGTTTACAGTTGCCTTGGCTGTGAAATGCAGTCTCTTATCTGCAGACTGAGATATGTATATCATCAAACACCTCAGCCATTCAAAGGAGGTCGCTGGCATGGTTTTCACGAAACTGTCGCTCTGTTCTCCCTAGCCCTGCTCTGTCTCCAGTGTGGCTCTCTGAAAGTCAGCCGGCCGCGTAACTGAGCGCAGCGTACCAGTGCCATCTATTGGTGTAGTTGTGTACTCATACCACTGTGTAATTCTTTGTACTGAATGCATTTTATACTTTTCATTTTGATGACTTCTCCATCCAGCTCTGGACAATAAGAACACACTGATTTGTTTGTGTATTTCAGGCTCCATAGCCGTGGGTGCTGCCCCGGAGTCTTTTGCGTTCCCCGCCGTCAACCTCGCAGCGTTGATCCTCACAGCCAGGACTGTACTATGACAAACGTCTGCAGGAACCAGGCACCGCAGCTGCTTATTAAGAGGAGAAACAGCGGGTCAAAGACAACAAGAGGCTGACGGCGGCGTTTCTACCTGCTCCCTGCCCTGCCCCACTGAGTCTTTCCTCTTCTTTCTTACAGAGATCTCTTTGTGAGGAGGCTTCTTGTCCTCCACCTCTCTGAAGGAGTTACTGAAAGGAACTGGCTCTTTCAGAAGTTGCTTTTATGGAACTGAAAGGACACGTGACGCGACTGCAGTCTCTTTGAAGACGTTTCTTTCTTTGCTCCCTTCTAACCAATGGATGTTCTCATATGGTTTTAACCTCGGAGGCCCGGTGGTGTGTGAGGCACAGTAGGATGTGTATATGTTTTCTCTGTGGGACTGTGCAGGCTGTTTAATGGATGTACAGTATGTACCTCTGGACTTTGTTGGATGATGGGATTTTTTATTTAACCTGGAGGAGATCTAAAGCACTTACACTGCTCATAGTTATGTGAGTGAAGTTCTATTCAATGTTTTTTTTCCCTCCTCTCTTTGGACTGTCTTTGGGAAATTTCCTGCACTCGCTAAAAAGGACAACCAACTGTTACTAATCCCTGCAGAAAAACAGGGAGCTAAGCCTCATTCCTTTATGACAAACCTGAATTTGGGACCTTTGTGACTTTGCCTGGATTGTATTCACGCTTTTTACGTTACGCCACATTACATCGAAACCTCAGAGTCGCCATGAAGCTGACTGTAACCAAAGGTATTGAGCCAGCGAGGTTCAGTTCCACCTGTTGTATCATTGTGAGAAAATGCAGCGTGTAGACCCCCAAAATATGGCTTCCATTGTAAACAGCAGGCTTGTGTTGATTAATTGATGTCTTACCGCCCTCCCTCGTCCATGATAAGTGTGTAACAAAGGAACGCTGAGCAGTGTGAGCCGCATTGTTGTACACTGTATGTATGAAATCCTCAGGTCCCAAATGAGCCTTAAGTCTTATTATTATTATCTATGTTGTTATTGTTCCAGAGAAGTTTAATTTATTTTCCTCCTTGTTTATCCACATTGTATTTTGGCTCACTCGTGCTATAATTTATGAAGAACTGACCTTAATGTAGACTATGTTGAGTCTTTACATTTTTATTAGTTTTTATTAGATCATATTTTTGGGCGTTTTGGGCTCAGAAACAAACATGCCTTTCTCCTACATCTTTCATGAAGAGCATTGTAATACAAGTGGCAGTGATAACTGACTTTTCTAACATAGCTTCTTACAAAGCGGGGGTGGTATTCTAATGTCAGCTGCTGTTTGGCATGAGAACGGTCAGTGTACGTACCTACGTTGCTTAGGATGTCTGAATGGATCAACCTGCTTTTAATAAACATAAGGCCATTTTCCTCATTTTTTTCCCCCACTTCCTTCGCTGTCAGGAGAGACCAAGAGATCATGCCTCACATTTGAAGTAAAGCTTCCTTGATCTTACTTAGCAGGTGGAGTTTGGACTGGAAAAAGCTAGAGAGTGGACCTTAAGGTAAGAGTTTTATTGTCAAAGTACTTTTTTTTCCAGAGTCAAGAATGAACTGTCACAGTTTTATTAATCTGGCAAAGAGCTCTCATTTAATTAAGTAGCAACAGATCATGAAATGTGTGTGCAAAATGTAGTGGAGTGGAAGTATCAGAAAATAGAAACACTCAAGTAAAGTACACGGACCTCAAAATTGCACTTAAAAAAGGTACTTGAGTAAATGTACTTTCCTTAGCTACATTCCATCACTGCTTCTACAGTAGCCCAGAATGGACAAACCAAACACCGACCCTAGAGAAGGCCTTTCATGTTTTTAGCAGCCACTGTCGGGTGGAGGATGAGACGAGGTGCTCACAGTGGGATGCAATCTGCATACTCACCACTAGATGCCACTAAATCCTTCACACTGGACCTTTAAAACATTCACAGTATTGGGTGGAATAAGTGCTGAACTAGTGCAGAATTTAACAAACACATCCTGTCGTTGTGTTTCTCTCCACAAGACTGCTGCAGTATCCTTTTCAGTTAGAGGTCAGTGCCTCACATGGCAATTTAAGAAGTACATTTGAATCAATAAGCCTTTTTGTTATTCAAAGTTATTTCTGTTTATTTCATTGTCACTCTGTGTCCCAAAACCTTCAATTCACACGAGAGAGAAAGGGCAGCACCTTTCCGCTGACGCTCCTGATCAATATTTTGACAACAGATGCTCTTAAGTGCAATCGATATCTGCGGTGCTTAGTATTTGTTGCCCCATTCAAATTTGTTTGGATCCGTTTACACCCGCCGCCCTCTCTTTTTCACACGCTGTGTCAATCCGATTATGAGCTATAAGACTTGGAGATCATGACTCTGGAAAGACTGGGCTGTGTCTTACATCTGTTACCCACGTCTGAGTTTTACCACACTGACTACAGAGGCTTTTTTCTCACAGTAGTTCAGCAAAAAATCATCTTCAGAAAAAAAAAACACAAGTATAGGATATGTAAGAAACTTCAAATCGTCTTTTATACTGCAGTATTATTTCATGATTGAAAAACACAGTAGCTGCACCTTGTTGTTGGGGCGTAGAGGACGAACAGAAACGCACGTACCAGCTGTGATTGAGACAAACAAAGATATATGGAAGAGATTTCCTTCAAATCTTTTTTTTTTCTCTCTCTTCTTTATTCATTTGGAAGGAATGCAAGTACAATGTACAACAAAGACACAGCACCAAGCAATGGAGAGCAGAAGAGATGAAGCTGCTGTCAGAGGAGGAGGAGGAGGAGGAGGGCGCTGTACAGAGAGGAGAGGGCCAGGTTTAAGGGTCAACCAGAGGTTGTCCAATCAGACTTCAGCACCAGGTGTCTCAGCCAACGTCTGCAATTAATCACAGTCTGGTTATTACTTGTCAGACGTCCATGGGCAGGCTTCTTCTGGACAGAGGAAGGGAAGATTGACCTCAAATGTTGATCCAAGGATAATTTTGCCCTCTTCGTGAAGAATGTCAGGGAGGATTTCTGCTGCTTCTTTCAGGTAGCTGGTGCCCCCCCAGTGTACCTCAAGCCCACGGTCATTAACTACTTTACATCTTCACAATCCACCAAACGGCACCAAAGATACACTACAAGGTATGCATGGCTGCATTACTTTTTTTTTCTTTTTTTTTCTCCATCGTCCAGTTTGACACCCACATCCATGACTAACCATCACTTTAAAAGGATTTTTGGAAACACAACGGGAATTACACTACACATGTGAACGTTGACGGTAAAGTTCAGTGTCTGAAAGCCAAAATTTTAACCTCTTTACCACCCCTTCATAAACCTGACATGACAAATTTAAGACGTTATTCTCAATCGAATGAATTTGCAGCTGCGTGTGCTTCCATTTGTGTATAAAATATGAGAGGAGGCATAAATTATGCAGGTCACGTCGAAGACACCGTCGTTAAAGGGAAAATCTTGCCATGTCAAGTTCATGCGTTTGACTTTCCAGCACCTCCCGTAGTTAAAAGTGGCTTGTTCGTATAAAGTTATTTCATACAAAATCAGAGTTTGTACAATTCGACTGCCAAACTACACGTCTACGGCGCCCCTCTAACATTCATGTACCAAATCACACACAACTACTTAGTTCAAAGATGCTGCTCCTAATGTGGGTTTGAGTTATAACACTGTACTGCTGGAAGGGCTCTGCTGCGTAATTCTGCAGGCTTTGTTGAGAGATGGAAGGAACTGGGTTGTACGTTAAACAGCGGGTTGGGAGGTGAAAGGCCTACCTCATGTTTCCTTACGGGGAAATTAAATTATCGGCAGACTGATGTAAGATGCGGGATGTATTGAACAGCATCAGCAGCTTGAAAATGTACGGGAGAGGATCAGGGCCAGTGTAAAAAACATATCTTGCGTTCTGACTTCTCTCCTCACTACTTTAATATCAGAATTAAAGACAGAATAAATCAGAATGCTGAGAAAAAGAAGCCAGAGCTCTATTAATTCTTCTTTCAGTGGCCCTAAACCTTTTTCTGTAGCAATGAGACAGAGCTGTTAACAGGTCGTAGCTGAAGGAGGAAACTGTAGCCATTGTTGTGACATTGGATCTTGTAATTAATGATTATATAAATTAAATTCCCCACTTTTCCTGGTGAATGTTCTTCATTTCCTGTCAGGAAGCTTAATTTCCTTTTTTTTTTACATTTCAGATAGGAGATTTAAGATTGTGAATAATTCGGCCTTTTACGCCTTGGTGATTTTACACCGTTCCTCGGTCCTGGATATCTGTCTTATGAGGTAATATCCATGTTACTCAATTACAAGTCAATAATGCAAGAAATTCTCATGCAAACATTATCTCGAATACTAGTTTTACTGATGCAGCAGCCCGTTCTGTGACTTGTACACACCCTGTACAAGGGTGTGAGCCTACTCTATAGGACTTACTACACAAAGTGGTTTTCTATCCAGCTGCATTGTGAAAGCATATCTAAAAAAAAAAAAAAAGGAGAGAAACTGGGCTCATTCTGAAACATTAGCATGCTCAGAAACTACATCGCCACCATTTGAATAAATACAACAGGTACACTGTGTGTATTAACAGCGCCTAACATCCACACGCACACACACAGAGAAGTTCTCAGAAAGTCCAATCAAAGTCCATCGCGGTGCAGCGACTCAAATCGTATCCTTCCTCGTACGCGTCACTCGCACATCGTGGTAGCATACATTTTACAGAAAAATCTTCAAGGTAGAGACGGAGAGGGAAGTGCAGTGATCAGACAAGCTCTCACAATTGGATGCGTAACTCCAGAGGACTTGCGTGACGCTTTCTCCTCCGTGCGTTTTCATCGGTCAGTGCATCGACTATGGCTAGGCAAAGGTTTAAACTAAAAGTAGGACTCCCTCTGCTCTCACTAAAGCCTGCTTCTATGGACTCTAACAGTACCGGAGCTACATGTAATGGATTCTTTTTAACACACAAGAGGATTATTTCAGCACACACAGCAGGGATCTGATAACATCGTGTTATTCAGTACAGCAGGACAGACATGTAGAAGACATTATGCGCGTGAACATCTTTTTGTCCCATATTCCAAAAGATGAAACTGTCAGCATGACTTTGGATTATTCCACAGTGTGAATGAGTGCACAGATTATCTAAACAAACCCCTCCTGCACTGACTCCCCTTGACCTTTGAGGAATACTTAAGCGAGTGTTTTGAATGTGGAGGCCCTGAGAGGTTTACAGGGAATTTAGTTGGATTATCTCTTTAATTGGTCCAGATGTTTCGACTTCTGGTGGCTTACCGTCGAACCGATCGAGGACCAAACCAACTTGCTGGACATGACTGATTTCAGTGATGAAATGCTTGGATGAAACTGAAAACAAAAGACTTTAAAAGGAGTCTTTATGTCGTGTGAATGTGCACAAGAGGCTCCGTCTGAGCACCACTGGCAGTAATCAGTCGGGGATCGTGGGTGGCAATTTTCAGATACTAGGGCACTGACACTTCTGGTCCAAAGGGGGGCACTCTCGTCTCAGGAAATCAGGACTGCAGGAGAGAAAAGAAGAGACAGTCAACCTTTTAATCACCAGAGCTCAATGGGAGGAGTTGTGAGGCTTAAGTCTCAGCCAGATATTATTATTTGGAGTTAAGATGGCACCACGTACCTCCGATGCACCGTGTCGATCCTCAGTGGACGACTCTGTTTCCCTGACAACGACCGCCTTGGTCACCTGCATGTCGGGATGCTGCTGCTTGGCTTCCTGTATTGCAATAGCCAGAGCCTGCGAGGAAAAGGATGAATCACAGGAACACAAGCACTGAAAAGAAGATGTCGCTTTTGGAAATAAGTACACAAACAATGAACACAAGGTGTTACTAGCTTGTAATGAGTAAAAATGAAGCGCGTGAAATTAGTCTAAAAGCAAGTCCCATTTATCTGAAATGCAGCTTTCTAAGGAACTGTGTGATGAGATTCTTTGACGAGAATTTAGACAAACATACTTTTTGATATCTGTCGTTTTATGGGTCATGACTTAATACCAGTCCAGCAGCCAAAGGTCCTTTTCAGTGTTATCAGGAAATTCAATGTAACACAAATTAAACTCTAGAAAGACAGATTTTTCTCTGTTTCACCAAAAACCAGCAGCCTGCAACGACCCTGCACATGGTTCTTTTGTCAGTCTGGTCTCACCTGTTCCTGGTCTACATCATCGTCTCCTGTGATTATGATTCTCTTCTCGATCCTCGTCTCTGAGTATCCTCCTTTCACCGTCTGCAAAACACAGAGAGGCTTTTCTTTTAATAGCCTTCAGAGGCGGAGTCCATATTTAACTCTATTTAGATAGAAGAGATGAGAGGCCTCGAATCCCAAGCTCCTGTTAAGTTCTGCCTCTTCTTCTGTACCTTGGTGACATGGGTGGTTGCCGAGGTAACGTTTTCAGTGACGAGGATGGGCGACCCTGACGCCTCCCTTCCAAGACTGCCCATGTGCACCTGAGAGAGCAGAGCAGCTGTAAGCATGAGGCAAATACTGTGAACATCCACTGTGTGCAAATCATTACAGACAGTCAGGCTCATACTCATAAACCCGTGTCTTTTGTAAGTAGGTTTGAACCCAGGAGAGCCGGACGGAGTGTGCTGCAGGTTGAGTTAAAATTGGACAGGTCCTTCTGTTTGTACTCACGGGGGAAACGCTCTGTCTCGTAGAGTAAGAAACTTCACTCAGGCCAGTTATACCGTGATCCTGAAACAGACAAAATCAATGAGGTGACCTTTCGAACAGAATCAAGCTGCTTTTGCACCAAATACTCATGTTATCATCTAGAACATTTCCCACTGGAATAATGTAATTAACCTGGTCTGTGAACTCCACGATGGTCGTGGTGACCTCCGACCCGTTCGGCTGAGTCTCCGTCCTCACGTCCGTCTTCCTCACCGTGGGCGTGGGCATGACGTCGCTGGCCTCCCGGCTCAGCGGGGTGACGGCAGAGACGCGACCGGCTTCTCTGTGCGAACTATCTCTGTCCACCGACGACGACACCGGCACCGACCTCTTTGGTTTTTTGGGGACCACAGGCTGGAGCGAGGACGAGAAAAGGAGGAAGACGTTTAAGCTCTAACACGTACAGCAGATGAGCCTCGACGTCTGTTTTACTTGAGATAAACAGGAAAACAGGGCTTTAACTGATGTAAGCCGAAAACACTTTTCTGACAATGAAGGCAATTATTGAAGCGTCTGATGGATAACGTGCTTCGAGCTCACTGATCGAGAGATATTTTATATTAGAGGAAAGAAAAACAAGCATTAAGAGTTTTTCCTCATGACTAAGAGCATTCAACTCTAAATGCATCGCCTGTCAGAATGTTTTATTGCAGACGCTGATTATGCCCTTTCTATTGTACAGCTTTCTGACAACGCTAGACAAACACATTAAAATCTGTGACAAGCACTTCGGGTGTGATCACACCATCACTTTTTTGTTTTCATCTGAACCACAGTGGAAGGGATCTATTTATATGCGTTTCATTGACGTTACCACTGACCAGCTTCCGCGCGGGCAAACTAGAGCTAGAAAACAAAACTCGCACGATCTCATTAACAGCTTGTTTTGGGTGGCCTTCAGTCACACTTTGTTAAAAGATTGTGTGACGCTCAGAAGTGGATGTGGCGGTTGGAGGAGGATGGAAATCCAGTCCCGCTTCATGTTGTTTTTCTCAAACACTTGCCGAATTTATCTCCCATGTGCTTCTAGTTAAAGGTTCAATATGAGGCTGAGGACGATAATAAAGCAGCAAACAAAGATACCCAGTGAGCCTTTTTCCATTGAGAAAAAAAAAAAATGCTTAAAAAAACGTCTGTGGTCACGAGTGGAAAGACGTTCTGAAATGGTTCAAAAGTGAACATTTTTTGTTGTTTGAACTTTCATATATAGACAGTAATTCAGCGTGAATACTGGCTTTCAACTAAGAAATTTAAAAAAAGGACGATGGACTCTTTACACGTCGTATAAGATAAAATATGTCTCTACAGTAAATCCTGTAAATAACTAATTTCACTGCAGGAGTAAGGAACTGAACCATCAACCACTCTACAACAGCCACACACACTCCAATAGCATGAAGCTTCATATTCACTTCTTCAGCTTGTGCGCTTCGCCCCACTAGTTTCTTATTTTGCTTTCATGCATAAAAGACTCATGATGATGACTTATGATGTCCTGGAGGCTTCTCACAGCCTCAATATCTCAGTGTTTACCACATTCACTTTGAAACATGAAAGCTGTTTAAATTATGTCTGAATGGAGACCGCATTTCGCCTAAAAGTGCAATATGACTTTGGAAAAACAGCTTAAAAGTGATCGATGTTGTCTCTCTTTCAACCTACAAATGAAGAAATTATTAAGATGATTGCACAACTTTGTGCGTTGTGACACGCTGATGTTGTAAACGCATTTTATCTCGATGAAAAGACGTCTTAGACGTTGAATATCATGATGGATATCACCCAGCTTTCAAATAAAAAAAAAAAACACTGAAATCCCAGTTGGTGCTCGTTAGATTCATCCTGGTGTGTCGTGTTTTACTTTCCACTTCCTGTGTTTGTCTGTTCCTGCTCTTTTTCTGTGTACACATGCGTCTCATTCACTCCCTGTGTATTTAAGTCTGTGTTTTTTCCCCTTACTCTTTGTTGGTTCGTCTGTTTTGTTCCCGTGTCTGCTGCTGTTTTTTCTTTGATCCGTCTTCGTGTCGTGTCTTCCTGCATTTGCCGTCTGTGTCCTCTTGTTATTTCAGTCTGTACTTTTTGTTTGTACTTAGTTTGTTGTTTTGCTTGTGGATCCCTCCTGTTTTGTTGCCTGACTTTCTGCCTGCCTTTTGTTTGAATTATTCAAATTTTGGACTTGGAATTGCTTTTTAGTTTCACATTTGGCTCCTCACCATTTAGCTAATTGTGACAGCCACTGGGTAATGTGGAGTAATGGCATCTGTGCGTTTGAGCTACGAGCTGCAGCAGGGCTCCAACTTGACTCAGAGCTGACTTTTCTACACATTGATGCTTCATAATCTCCACGTCTGTTTTCATTAGTGACTGGCTGCAGCAGGCGTGACACTTAGATATTGCTGAATGTCGTATAAAGCACAGTTGTTAAAACACAGATATCGGTGTGAAACACTTTTCAGGTGGCTCAAAACAGAAAAGTACTTATAACGCTGAACCTATGAGCTAAACAAACGAAAGGAGAAAGTTCTCCGCACACATGAAAACAGTACCTGCCCATGTTTGACCTCTGGTCGGACTTCTTCAGACTGGATGTGTTTGGCCGGAGGGCTGCTGCTGGCTCCTCTGGACAGAGGCGCGGACACTAACGGAGGAGGCGGTTCAGAGGGGCCCTGCTGCTGGAGATAGTCGATGCCAAAGCACAGACCCCCGTCAGGTGACAGATCCCTGTCTCCCAGCTCCGACATGCCCCGGGAGAACTCCTCCATCCCCGTGTGCAGGTCCGTGAGGACGGTGAAATCTACTTCGGCCTCCAAGCTGGACGTAGAGCTGACCGTGATGCTGGAACATTTACGCTCGATGCCCAGGTGGGTTTCCTTCAAGTACAGGATCTCGTGGTCCTGGTCGTCCTCCGAGACGGAGCCCAGGCGTCTCTCCCACGGTTCCATCTGCAGAGAAAGACACAGAACATTAAATCAGTTAAATCATTAATGCGATTTAATATGTAAACCTGTTTTCCAATAAATACAGATATGAATACAATCTTTAACAGCAATAGGAAACATAAATCAGATTTAAGCATTGTGTAATATTAGCAGTGACAAAGACGGCCTTTTAATGAAACCAGAACAGCAACATCATTTCCACACTTTGCATATTACCACAAACCACCCATGCTAATGAGAACATCTCGAAAACAATGTGTTGAACAACTTATTTCCAAAAATAGGAGGAAAGCAGTAAAGAGCCGGGTGGAGCTGAGAGGAGAGGGACTCACTGAAGCTTCGTAGAGAGGCTCTTCATGGATAGCAGGTGTGGGAGGCGTCTCCTATAGAAGAAAAACAAACAGCAAAAAAACGTTGATATAAAACAACAAGAGCTTGAGTGAGTGTGTAGACACTACAGCAACAAACCGCGATACAACTCTTCAGTATGTAGCCAACGTGTGTGTAAATTGTATCAGAAAAACAGCAGGAAAAAAGAGTTCAGAGGTTGTTTTTGTCGCGTTACATTCTGTCTGCAGCACAGCTCACGGCTCATTAAAGAACAGTTTGTCAGATTTCGAGGAACCACGTTTTCAATAGGTCATATTCACACGGCGGCCATTTTCCTCTGATGTCACACCCAGGGCTAGATTGCAAGTCATACAGACGATTCCCGATGGATCAGCAAAGAAAGAGATGATGAAAATGTAAATCTGGAGGGACATGTGGCGATACTTCAATGTAAAACAACATACCTGATATTATCCAATATGTTGTTTTACTTTGAAACATGGCCACACGCCCCTATGGATTTTCACTACGCATCATCACTTCAGCTGCTGGTAAACTCTGAGGCAGTGAAATTATAATGATTTTTCAAATTCCCTACGTTTATTCGACTTGTAACCTGGCTGCACAGCAGTATGAATATTGAGCGTGGAAAACGGCCATCTTGAGAATATGTTCTATGTTCTGTACTCACACTTTTTGAGTTGTTTTCAGACTGCGTGGAGCTCAGTGCAACATAACTCACAAATTGAGTCCGCCAGACTCCAGGGCTCGTGTTAAACTTGTACAATAAACACATCTTAGAATTCCCAGAGTCTGTATAGCTAGAGGCTACGGTCAGAAGCATGCACAAAGGATATACTTCACACGTTGACATCATTAAAATGACTGCAAGTGCTCTAGAAAATGCCATGCACTGAGAGGTTAGACTTTTCAGAATCCCTTGCAGGAACGAGGTATTCATATTCGTAAATGCAGCGTATGAATGCCTGAGCCCTGAAGAGGGTTGGCAGCTCTGCAGCCTGTGATTACATCTAATCGCCTTTTTCATTTGCTGCTATCGCTACAGAGGTGCCAAGGCAGAACATTTGGATCAAATGCCCTTCCCAGCCATTTACCAAAAAAAGGATCTAAATTATGTGAATAAGAGGTTTCAAAGAAAAATGGTGGAGAAAGGTCTTGGGCTCCTTGCAACAGCAGCCACCTTTATCCCGTGAGGATGTTGGAAGGAGAGACCCAGGTGCTAACGTGACAAAGTTTAGGTGGGGGCAAACAAGGGGACGCCTGAAGCTTAAGCATTGTGAACTTTGCTTAAAGGCCCGCAGCGTTCTGAAAATGGCCAAGCAGATGTCAAGCTTTTGCGGAGGGGGGAAAGCAAAAAGCCCTCTGGGCCAATGATGCGATGCGGAGGAACGTGATCTTTTGCTTTCTCATACACAGCCACATGAGTTCTGAAGAATGTGTGTGTGATTTTTTTTTTTTTTTTTGGGAGAGGGTTTTTTTTTTTTTTTTTTGATGGTGAAAAACAAGATCGACATCGCCTGAAGCTCATGCAATGTTTTTACTTTCCGATGATGGACAAACAGGTTGGGGGAGGGGCAGATGGTTTTACCGCTTGCTTCCTCTTGGCTGCCTCTTGGCCGGGCGTCCTGTGGTGGACGTGGCTGTTATCCATGTTGCTCTGTCTGTCTCGGGACCACTGCGTCTTCAGAGGGAGGGTCCGGGGGGGGAGCCGTTGGAAATCTGGAGCCTGAGAGGAGACTCTCTTTGAACTCCGAGTTTTGAAAATGATCGTCGTGCATCGTGCCCCCTCTCGTCCGGAGACTTTGTCCCGCCGCCAGCTCCTTCTTGATCTGTTGATGTAGAGCCTGCTGCTGATACGACGTCGCGGCTTCGTCGCGGTATCTGGCGGCACCTGCATTTTCCTTGACGACATCTGTGGCAGCCTGCGCTACAGTATCATCGTCCCCTCTCCTTCCTGAGTCACAGGATCCATCTTTTGATTGTGTCATATGTGCGTCCCCCGTCGCAGCGAAGATGCCTCCGTCATACTGGCTTTGAGTTTGAGGGTGTGCACCTTTGTTCTCTTTATTCAGAGACTTCTTTGATCGCTGTGGCTTGAGAGGCACTATTTTGGCAACCTCTGAGTGCGAGCTCCCTGTTTTGCTATAATCCCTCGCTCCTGTAGGGCTCTGGTCTTCAATTTTCTCACAATGCATCGCGTCACTCTCAGTTTTAGCGCCGTTGCCCTGTGGGAGAGAATCGACAGCCGCCGGCGTTTCAAAGGCCTTCGGTCTCTCTCGATGAGGCTCATACTGACAATGCCTCAAATCTCTACCGATCACCGCGCTCCGCTGTCTGTCAGGTGGAGATCCATATCCATTTTCGTGAAAGACATTCCTCCCTAGTACAGAGTCATGATGCCCGTTAGTTGCTACCATTTCATCCATCGGGTTCACATCAGTTTGTCCTGCTTTCTTAAAGTCCGTTTCCTGTTTAGGAGACGTTCCGGGTCTAGTTTTGAAAGAGTCCCCGGGTGTTTGACAAGTGTTCACGTTTGCTTCAGTCCAGGGCGTCACAGAGAACGCGCCTCTACCCACAGAGGAGCTCTTACTCTTTTCCACTTTAGAGTCCAGCGCTCCTTCATAAGCATCCTGCTTGTCAATCAATTTGGTCTCACCGGTCGCCTATGTTGACATAGAGTAGACAGTTGCATTAGCCTAGCTAGATACACTGCTCTACCATTTGTGAGGCCATTGATACCCCAATTAATTACTGTGGAGGAATAAAAACAGTGATTAACTGGGGGGCCTACGACTGTGCAAAGACTTTAAGATGTTTGCTCGGATTTTCCGAGTTTTGGCTCAATGGAATCAAAGGAGTAGACAGATCGGGGAGAGGTTGACCGAAACAACATTTATAGAAAATCATAACACATAGAGACTAATTGTATTTAGTAACTTGGGAATGGGACATCGTTCTTACTTGTTTGCGCTCAGGGGTTCCTCCAGGAGGAGTCGCTGAGGAGAGGCGTTTCTCCCTCTGGGCCATCTTGCTGTTCGGCTGCCTCAAAGCCCTCTTCAGCTCGTTGATGCTGGCCTGGTGCTTTTGTATCACATCTTCTGGCTTATCCAGGAACTGCTGCTTACACAGTGGAGGGCACACCAGGGACACAAATTAACATGATCTGACTTTTTTTCATTCTAGTTACAGTCATTTGTAGATCTGATAAGGGTGTGGTGTGTGATTGTCTGCTTCCTGTTTGTTTTTTGTTTTTTCTGTCTTTGCTGAAGGATGAACTAAATGCTGCATGATGACCAGAATCAGATATAGACCGTATTATTGTATACAGAGTTCATCAGTTATAGACATTTTTCTATTACTGTGCAGCCTTGTCGGCAAAAAGACATTCAGGTCTGTAGGTGTAAGGGGACAGGGTCAGCCCCAAAATCAAGAATACAGAGTTTTAGAGATATCGGCATTATCTTGAATATAACAGAACTACATGGCACTCATGGTGCTTAAAGCTTGGTGTTTTTTTCCTTTCCTTCAGTTTTATAGGTTCTTGTGCATGTAAAAGTCAGCACCGAGAGAAGCTCCTCTCTCCCACAGGAAACACTGTTCCTGAAACGCCTCGTCAGTAGTCCCGCCTTTAATTATGTGACTTTGTGACATCACACTACGTCACCATGTCGCACATTCACATAATTTGTGCCTGGCAGCTACTTTGGCACATAAGAATTGATTTAGCGCAGCTGTTGCTATTAGCGATGCTGGCTCAGGCGTGTCTGAGCTGACCAACCAAAGGAGACTGGGTATTCAGGAGGCGAGCCTTAAAGAGACAGGAGCTAAAACAGAGTGTTTCAGACAGAGGGTGAATACAGTGCTGCAGCACTGGACGGTATGAGAACACTGATGTGAATCTATTCTAGTAGTAACCTGAAATGAAATCATGAACCTAAAACTGAGCATAAAACGTCTCCTTAAAAAGACACTCAACAGCAGTGTCTTTTTCTAGAAGTCATGACCTGGTTACTCAAAATCCAGAGGGCGGGTCAGACCTTGTTGTTAGCAGTTTCAAGTAGGTCAGGAAGCATGTATCAACTCATGGACGAGAGACTCGTGCTTGTGACAGAACAGAATTTAAACATTAATGGCGTCCTCCTTAGCCTTAGCTTTCTTTTGTCGCTTTGAGCATCACGAGTGCCATCCAGTCTATTATATTTAGAGATCTCTACAGCCAATATCTACAGTACTCACACCAAGCTCAGCTCACACTAAAAAAAGAGGAGAAATAATTTTCTGTGATTTTGGGGTGAACTGTCAGCAGCTGCATCTTGCGCATTATAATAAATAACCATTTGCACTCTGCCTGAGTGAGAACCTAACCATCTTTGGAAGATGAAGAACAAAGTGTCAAACTCCTTGACACTGTAATTATTTGTAAGTCTAGAAGTGAAACAAAAAACCACCTGAACTGAGAAAAGAGTTCAGAAAATATAAACCTGACATGCAACACTATGACATCGCATCAAAGAAAGTGGCGGGCCGAACAAAACACACGAAAAAAACAGCCTGAATGTTTCGACATGAACTCCATTGCTGTTGCTCTACCAGTAGGTGACAGTCACAGTTATGAATAAGAAATCACAGCACGCCTGATGAGGGTCACACACAGCACATGCCAAATAGAGAGGACAGGCAGTACCTCCTGTTTGTGCCGAGGGGTGGCCAGATCCTTGTCCGACAGACGAGGGAGCCCGAGGTGGGGCAAGTGACATGAAGTGAAGGGTTTTGAGCAAAGCAGGAGGTTGAGGATCGGGGTGGGGGGGAGGTTGGAGAACAGATGCGTGCAGAGACAAAGAGGTAAAGTGCTGCAGGTGAGTCAAAAAGGCAGGCGGCCGGACGGACAGACAGACAAACAGAAAACAGTTGACACCGCCGGGGCTTCAGACCAAGAGCTGTTAAGCCGTTTAATGTTCTGCCAAGAAGACAGGGACAATCCATTTCAGCGTCGGCCAATTGATAATTAATGCACTCTCATATTGACTGAACAGAAGTGCTTGGAGAGGGGGATTATTCCCATACTTCTTCGTCCAAAGGTTTGGTGGGAAGGCATTACAGAACCACAAATGAACAGACCGTTTAGTGGCTAATGCAACGCCACCATTTCCTGCAGTAGTTAATAACACTTCCACACAAACGTGCACAGGAATAATACGAGACTAGAGACTCGTGTTCCGAGACACTGGAGTCACTTGAACCATATGAATAAGAAAATGATATTAATGTGTGCATCTGTAGGAATAAATCTAGAAAGGCTGTCGCATGAAAATAATCTAAAAATAATTCATAATTAAGTAAATCGCCGATATGTCTACGCATCTCAGCCGCAGCGCCAGGAGATCTGTCGTCTGGGGAACAACCGATTCACTGAATTACCAACAGCGCTCAAGGGCCATCTGTTTATCCTGCTAAAAACAATCAATCCCTCTAATTTCACACAGGGACACTGTTAAAGAAGCACAAGTGTGAACATGTGTTGACAATTGCAAAAAAAGCTGGAAAGCGTCTGTGTGCTGAGTGCTACGCTTGAAATCACAGCGGATAGAAAATCTAATACAAATTTCCACAGAAACAATTTTCCGGCAGGCGGACACGCAAAACGAACAGAAAAGGGCCTGTTTATCAGACGTTTTGCGTCCATTCATTTGGATATCGATTCATGCAGTTTCCATGGATAACACTCAGTAGAATCCAGGAAGTCATGACGTGAAAAAAAAAATAACATTCCCTCCAGAGACAAACAATCAAAAAAAGGATAAGTTGTGTTTAACAAACACAGAGTATGGGTGCATGACCTGCAACAACCAAAAACCACACACAGACACTAAGGTCCAAGGCCAAAATACCTCTGGTTTTGAGTCAATAGGCGAGCCTGCCTCCTCACCCTGCAGGAGAGGACGGGGTCAGAGAGAAGAGAGCAGAGGTCAGCAAAGGGTGTTAAAATTACAGCAGGGAGGAGAGAAGAACTGTTAGAGGCAGGATGCTGGGTAGAAAAAAAGGAAATAACATCTGCAGCAAACTATCACGTTAGATTCTTTTAAGAGATGGAGAGAAAAGAGGAGTCACACTGAGAAGTCTTACGAGTCTAAAGAGGAGCAGAGGAAGTAGAGAAGAAGTAGGAGCGGTGGCAACAGTCTTAAATGAAAAGGAAATGTGAGGGAGAAGGATGAAGAGTGTTAGTTAGAAGTTGAGGGATTTTTGCGGCTTGGGGAGCGACAACTGCTGTGTATTTCTTTTTAAAGGAGCCAAAAGAGCTTCTTTTTTATGTTTTGTTGTACTAAGGAAATATTTCATTAATCAGGTGAGTTTGATAACATTGTGAAGTTGTGTGGGATCATGGGAGTTGTAGTCCTCATTGTTAAACGACCACCACGGCTGATGGTAGAAACGTTCATGGACGGGGTAATGTAAAGTTTTATTCATGTTACGTATAGTCATGTTTATTCACAACAGAGCAGCTAGCTCTCCAGTTCACTGATTACTTTATTCACTTCCTGACATATTATCTGTCATCTATCATTTATTTACAGTATACTTTTTTTCTGTGTTTTCCCAAAAGTTACAGCATCTAAAGGGATGGGAAAATTGATCGGTGACCGAATAAAACACAGTGTTATCTTGATTAAATCGCAGACTCTGCGTTTGAACGTTGTTGGACACATTTGGGTTAAAGGTGCAGTATGTAAGATTTTAGTTTAGTGTGACATCTCATTAATGTGTTGCAGAGATGTTTGCTGAAGTTAGCATGCTAACCAGCTAGCCCTGACCCGTCCAAACACTCCCCTGGTGCTCCGAGCTCCCAGTCAGGGCCGCTAGCTTCGGGCTAACTGAGCAAAGTAGCTGATGGTATCTACAGCTAGCAGCAGTTAACGGTTATTCTAGTGAGGTGCTGCCCCCTATTTGTTCCGAGTATAAATTAGACGGATTGCCAATTTTTACATATTGCATGTTTAATGCTTGTACACAACTCAACAAAATTATAATAAAGGTCTAGTTGATTTTTTACGTTTTCATGCGGACATTTTAGATAGTATCCCTTAATTAATTAACTGGCTGTGGCTCAGTGATCGTAATTCCTTCACACTGTGAGCAGGTATTTGCTTTTTGTTCTAAGGCAGATCTCTGTGTATCTGAACAGTGTCCTATCCTCTCATCTTGTACCTTAAGCTCCAAAGTCTTGGTGGGTGTTGACATGTTGGCACCCCGAGTCTGCCTCTGATCTTGGTCCTGAAGGTCGTGCTGCTCCAGCTCCTGATCCGTGTACTGGTCCTGGTCCTGGTCCTGGTCGTGATAATGGTACTGTTCGTGGTCCAGGTCCAGACTGCCCTCTTGGTCCAGGTCTTCTCTCGACATGAACTGTGTGCGCTCACTGGAGCTTCGCTGCGACAGCTGGTCCATACTGTCGCCCAGGGCTGAGGCTGGTGAAGTATGAAGAGAGGAAAGCATCAACCACCTGGACGCGAGAGTCAGATATATCACTGGGCTCTGATCCAAGATGGAATCACAAGTTAAAAACTGCCTTCAGTTCTGTTTTTGGAAAGGAATTTCAGGCTCTGACAACAGAGGGCTATCAGAGATTCAGTAGGCACTCCCTTTAAAAGTGTGTGTTTTCACATATGTTTTTCTTTCCACCCATCAATCCATTTTCTAAACCTGGAGCCAGGTTTTTTGGCCCTTTTATTGCCACATGAGATAATCCAGGAAATAAGAGTAAACCTCAGTGTGGAGAGAGGAACAGACCCTTTGCATGGCAGACATTTTGACTTGTTGCAGCAGGAAGATCATCAACTGCATTCCATTTAGACGAGCTAGGTGTGGGGCTCCGGTAACAGCATGCTCGCTCAGTGATATGACTTATTGGGACACTAAATGGAATGGAGCCCTTGTTAACGTTTTTGGTCACACCTGTGCTTTTCCTGCTTTGGTTAGTCAAAGTGACTGATGTAAAAAGGGTCAATGGTCGAGATTCTTACCTCCATCGATGCTCCGGGGCAGCAGGTACCTCTTGCTAACAGACCTATCGAACTGTGGGGCGGGCCTGTCAATCAGAGCGCTGGCCTGTCTGGTCTGGGCTTGGGTCCGCCCGCTGTAGCGGAACTTGGAGCCAATCACTAGGAAGCCCTTGGGAGGCGGCTCCGGGGAAACCAACCTGCAGGAACGTTCAGTTTGTGTCAATCTACCACGAATCCTCCTTGTTAGCATCTTTCACTGAATTTTACTGGTCCCTTATTTCCTAAAAATTCCCTGTGAAGTTTCCTGAAAACTACAGCGTGTATGATTGAGGCAAATTAAGGAGAGTAAAGAGTTTTTTTCAGTTTTTTAGTTGGGGATGTGGGATTCCCTTGCTGAACAGCTGAGATATTTTAGTTTGACATTTTGGAAAATATGCTATTTGCTTTCTTGGCAAGAGTAAGATGACAAAAGATGCCACCTTCATGTCTGTGAAGTAATTATGAAACTACCACCAGCTGGTTAGCTTCCCATAGCACAAAGACTGGAAATAGGGGACAACAGCCAGTCTGGTTCTGCCCAGAGATAACAACAGCCGAACCCTCCCCAACCATCACCTCTGAAGTTACCTCACGTCTTGTCCTCACTTTTAGGCTGCCAGCCAAGACTCCAGGAAATGATCGTGCCTGGCCAAGAAATAGCCTGGCCCCGCAAAACCAGAACATGTATATTTGGCACTTTCACACTTTGGGGTTAAACTGACAGGATATACTGTGTTCATTTGGAAGCTTTGGAGGTGCTGGTAAGTACATTTTGTCAGAGCCAGGCTAGCTGCTGACCGGTTGCTAGTCGTGGGCTAAGCTAACTATCTCCTTGCTGCAAACCAACAGAAGTAATCAGTTATTACTGGAAAACCTTTGTGGATGTCTCGGCTGGCCTACAAAGTTACACTGCAACGTTGCACAGGAAGTCAGATTTATCTTTCTACTTGTATGTAATGATGAAAAAGTAGCCGTGTGCAGTAATACAGAAAATTGAAGATGCCTCAGATTGAGAGGCTTCAGATGCATCGAGAATCGTTGTGCTTTAGAATCATTTGACAGCTGAATCATAATCCAATCCAATCTTGAGGCTGGTGAAGATTCACACCTCTGGTCTCTGCCGTCTTCAACTGAGTACAAGTCAAACAGAATTATCACATTCACATGTTTGACGCAGCGTCCCAACTTTTTTGGAATCACGGCTGTATGTTAGTGTGACTTAAGGGGTCTATAGCAATTGAAATTAATGAATTACACATGTACAAGTCTCCACTTCCCCTACAATTATTAGCAAATGATCCTCTCCTCTTCAGGAACCTTTCTTTAAAGGCTAGACTGCACAAATTATTCAAGGGACGGGATCTGCAGAACGCCCATGCCATCCTTCTCTCTAAGTTCACGCTCTCCCTTCAGGACTCGTTTTAATGTACAGAGGATGAATACGAATGGCTACAAGCATCAATTTGTTCCAACAGCTATCAGCTTGTTAAACAGATAGGCACTTGCACTTACTTATAGTACACTGAAATGCACTTTACCTTACCCTAGACTACAACCCAGTGCCATATGTGTTTCTCGATGATTAATTGCTTCCTCTCGAGGAAATTGCACAGAACTCTGGGACCCGTGAGAGAAAAGTGTTAGCGTTAATAGTGAAGTAATCGCCACAGCTGCCTTTACGAGTGAGAGCTATCCTGTGCGATGTGTTAACACTTCATGCAGGGACAGAAAACGGGTGTGTCAGTCTGTGGATCGGTGAGTCCTACCTGAAGAAGGTGTGGTGCTCAATGCAGACCTTCCACAATCGCTTCGAGGCCCGGTGGTTGGGCAGCTTGAAGCCTATGGTGCTCTCAAACTGTTCGTACTGAGCGGTGAGGGGTAGGAGTGGGGGAGGAGGAGGAGGAGGGGGAAGAAGAAAAGGAGAGTGAGGGGAGCGAGTGCGGGGGGAAAGATGGCGGGAAGGTGGCAGGGTAAATTGTGTTTACTCCGCAGCAATGGAAAAATCAATGTTGTTTTTCTGTTTGGAGATATATTCCCCGTGTCTCCTGCTGCCACGTCAGGTGGATTTTCCATCTCTGACCAACCCACAAATTAGACGTTCTTGCGCTCGCTCCATCAAATGTTCAGCGGCGTGAACAGAAAAAGACGCTCTCAGATCAATATGTTATTAGCAATATAACAGGTCTTTAAACATTAAGATGGTCCGTTCACGAGAGAAAGCCAACTTCTGTTCCACGCACACACACACACAAAAAAAAAACCATCTGTGGGGACAGTTTAAACTAAAAAGAGCTTTAAAAACACAATGACGACCCACCGGGCAAATTTGAAGTGACGGCTGACTTAAGAGGATAGATGTGCAGAACAAAGCAGATGCACAGAACGGACACGCTGCTGCTCACTGTGAAGATGTCAGTGTCAGTTTAACAGCGGATACAAAACACACTGCACATGCCCCGCAGGCCAAAGGAAGAAAAAAAAAAAAACAGCAAATCATAATAATTTTTGCAAGTATAAAATCAGAGCACACATAACGTGGCTCAAACATTTGCAAGTAAAATCCTTGATGAAAAGTGCAAATCCTCACGACTGGCTAATCACTTTAAAGTCACCGTAGAGGAGGAAGAGGGGAGGAGGAGGAGAAGAATGAAAACATGACCTATCAGCCTAATCTTTAAGAACTGTATCTCCGAGGGGCTAAAAATACTGTCTGGGAGAGAAAAAAAGTAAAAATCCTCCTCGTCACTTGTCACATGGCGCGCTGCAGATAAATCACAGAAGTAACACTTTTATCAAACCATGAAATGGCTATTTATGCTGCGCGCGACGTGTCAAGAGAGACAATGATGTAATTCTAACAACTGTGAAACCATGAAATAGAAACGTGGGGCTGGCTCTTTACCAAATCATCCTTTATTCCACTTGCATCTGCTCTACCACAGTGAGCTGTTCTAGGGGGGATTGTGCATGCAATAATTGTGCGGTGAACTCTTCAGTCAGGCAAGATGCAACGGACAAGATCCTTTTTATTTACCTCTCCTGGGCGAATCTTGATGTAGAAGTTGCTTCTCTTATAGGAGATCTTGAGGATTTTGGGCCAGGCGAATCGATTGATCCGTAGGCGGTCTCGGTAGATGAGCAGGCCGTTGGCGCTCACGCCGAGCATTATGTCGATTCCTTCTGAATCCTGGGGAACACAGAGCACCACCAAACCTCTGACAAAAGTGTGTGGACTTACAAAAAAAAGGTCTGTGAGCGCTAGAGTTTGTACCCTGTGTGTACCTTAGCGTGATGCAGGTCCACTCCATACATCGAGAGCTTCTTGGCATTTTCTAGAAAGTTCACCTCAGCATCTGCAGGACTCATTCCCCTAAATGCCACACAAGATTCATCGCTTCTTTCATATTCATCCCACAAATCAAAAACGCCAGCATTTCTCATTATCCTCATGGCATTCAATTTAATTAGCGGAGTCGTATTTTCTCTGACCTGTAGTTGTGGTGCAGCTCCATCACTCTCTCCTCCAGCTCACGTGTCTGGTTGGGCGCAAAGCGGAAGTCGCTGACGTAGTCGGGGCCGTGTTCCTCCGGCTCGTAGTCTCCCAGCTCGGCCTGGACGGTGTAGGAGCCCAGAAGGGCGTGAGTGACGAACGAGCAGGGCAGACGACCGGACAGGATGTCGTCCCTCAGCTGCAGGCACAGGTAGTACCTGAGGAGACACAGGAGGTGGAAATGCTGCTGACACTACACTCCAAGGCTCTGGGGACAGCAATGCCTGTGTGCGTGCATGTCCACCACGCTGGTCCGGACTGAAATGTCTCAACAACTACTGGATGGATTATGGTGCTCAGAGAATGACTTTAGTGATCCCCCTTTCATTTAGTGCCCCACCAGACTACTGTCACGTTGTCCGACTGGTGTATGAACACATTCCTGCAGAACTTTTAACATTAAGCCTCAGTTGTACTATGTGGTGAGTGCTAATTAGCAAATGTTGGCATGCTAACCCACTAAACTAAGATAATGAACGGGCTAAACATTGAACCTGCTGAACATCAGAACGTTAGCCCTGTCATCGTGAGCGTGTTAGCACACTATTGTTAAAGGATAAGTTTAAAAGTAAAATAAAATGTTGTTAATGGTGTGAATTATGTCTTTTGAAATCAATACGCTTATTTGTTGTGAAATGATTTGTGGAATACAACAAACGTTCATCAGCATGGGGGTGAGTCAATAAGGACTGAATTTTCATTTTGGGCCAGCTTGACTGCAGACTCTTAGTCTTGTTCGCTTCTGTGTGAACATTTACAAAAGATGAAATTCTTCTAACTTGAACACTAACTATTTATTTTCGCTCCAGCACAACAAAAAAATGCAACAGAACACAGCTGGAACAGCTCACTCAAATTACCAAAAAAAGGATTTTCTTTTTTCACTTTCTCCTAATATCTGATGAGGTTTTGAGATTGTATTCACTGAGAAATTCCAGCGCCAGTCCAACAGAATTGTGGTGGAGATTCAATTTAAAAAACTCAACATGTCTTTTCAAAAAAACAATTTTCCATGTATTTAATATGATCCACAGACCTCCCCGTCAACTTTTGATTGTATTTTCAGCATATTTTGAAAAACAATAATAATAAAATTAAAAAGTTTTCATAGAGATTACAGTTTCAGTAGAACGTGGTTCCAATGAGAATCCTTCGCCGTCGCTGTACTGTTTCAAAAGGAAGTTCTGTCGATGAATTTAAGTGTGCTAGACAAGATGGCACCCAGCCCGTACGGACTCAGAAGACTTCAAAACAACAAGAACAAAGACAGTCATGTAACATAACAAAAGCTTGTTCTGCCACCAGCGGTTGGTCTCAGTTGGACGTTGTGTTGCCAACACAGCAGTTTAATTCTAACAGTGTTACATCTTGGAAGAAAATGTGACAAAGCAAACCTTGACAAGCATCTTTCGTCTACGCCTCAGATGCTGGAGCATGTTGGAGCAGCATCAACAGATGTTCTTTCTTACAACGGCCGTGTTGTTTCTTGTCGTTTTTCCACAGTAGACAGCTAACCAAGATTATATCAACCGCCATTATACTAACTTGTCTGTCTGAGGCTAATATGTTGCCAATTTATTGCTGAACTGACTTTTGGATATTTCGCTCTTTCTTCTTTTGCTCTTGTACGTCTTATTGCTAGATAGATTACAGTGTTTTGAACGGTTTTGTATCTATATAGTGCTTTTCTAGTCTACCAACCACTCAATGCACTTTTCAAAACTTGTCACATTCACCCACTCACACGCGCATTCATACAGTGAAGGCAGAGGCTGGTACGCTCATCAGGAGCAACACAGCACTTCCCATACAGAGTCCCACAATATCTCTACGCTCAGTCATTCACATACACTCGCACTTGACTTGTTTTATGAAAGCTTTTATTTTGTTTGTTTTCTTGTGTTTTTAGTGTGTTCAGTACTTCCGATGTTGATCTGTCATTGGCGATTGAGTATTTACCTGCAGTACATTACGTGGTTGTTCTTGTGAAACGGTCGTACTTTGGTCAGGTTAAGGCACAAAAACTACTTGGTTAGGTTTCGGAAGAGATCATGGTTTCAAGTACATTCACTACTATAATAACAAAACGTAAAGTGGAAACACACAACAACGCTCCTGTGCCCAGTCTGAGCTGCTGGCTGCATGGCTAACTGAGCTAACTAGCTAACGGCAGCTACAGTTAGCAGCAGTAAGCGATTACTCTGGTGATATGCTTCCACAGTGCACCTTTAACTCAAACCATGATTTCCTTTCAAAGTAAATAGAAATATAATAACCATTTAACACAGGGATCTTTTGTATACTAATTCTGTCACTTTGTCATTAAATTGGTTTTCACACTTGAACACTTCAAAACTCTTCCAAAGACTACAAAAGCTGGTGAGTTAAGCTCACTGCATTGTCTACTCTTTCAGCAAGCTGTTCTGTTCTTTCTTTAATATCCTCATTACAACTCAACATATTAGCTTCAGACAACCAAAACAAGGTCAGGGTTCAAAAGTTGTTGTATTCAGACCTACCTGGTGATGTCTTCGATGAGCACAGATGGGTCCGGAGGGTAGAACTTAACAGAAAATCCGAAAATCCACGAACCAACTGTGGACAAACCACCGGCAAGGTTGTTTTGCAAAGGACTGCTATTCATTAAAATTCTGTTTGAATTTGTTGGACTGTGTGTGTGTGTGTGTGTGTGTGTGTGTGTGTGTGTGTGTGTCTACTGCACTCACTCCGTATTTGCTTCTTAATCTCTTTGGAGGGATCCAACCAATTCTGATAAGGAGAGAAAGAGACAATCGCCTTTGAGAAATTCAACCTCTGCAAAATCCTCTACCCTCACATTTTTAAGATTCCTTTAAAGTACTGCTCTTCCCTTTTTTTAAAATCAAATATTCCCTGGTTGAAATATAGTCATGATACTAGAGAATAGATAAAGGCTTCTATAAACACTGAAAGCATCAATATTGGGGATATAAATGCCAGTTGATTCCGCTTCCTCTGCTTAATGTCACTCGAGCTTTCATGGTGCACTGTGGACCCTGTGCACCATTTTTAAAAGGCCATGCTGTCTAATCACATTTTAAAAGGTTAAAGGCCATGTACGCCACACTCAGGCTGTAAGTGCCTTAGCACAGTTAAAAGGGCATCCAGGGACTGCTTTATAACACCTGGAGAAACAGCTGGCTGGCTGGAAGGGTGATTGACATTTGGTCTGAAATCAGTGACAAAATCTTAATAATCCATGAAAAGGAGACATTATGCTTTTTTCCTCCTTTCCTTCCGTTTGTTATATATGTTCCTGTGCATGTAAAAGGTCTTGAAAGTTCACACCAACAGAAACTCCTCTCTCCCACAGAAGACACTGCTCCTGAATGCCTCATCAGTAGTCCCACCTTGAATTCAGTGACGTTAGGTTTACATACTTTAATTTTCAAAAAACACATTATTGTTCTCATATGGTGCATTGCTGCAGCATGCCTTTTCACACTGTGACTTGAACGCTCCATTTTAGCAGCTACAGAGTGAGACATCTCACCTCTGTTCAATCTTTGGTAAGAGTTGCACATGTGCATTACTTAACGGGCAGGATGTAGCCAATCAGAGGTAGAGGAGTAGTGCGGGTCATGCCGAGCAAGGTAGTGTGATCTAAAATAACGCTGCTACAGCAGTAGCAACTGTATGTCTGCCGACTAACCGGAGTGTATATATTTATAATAAATGTATTTTAAAAATATATTTATATAACACCTGTTACATAGTAACACACATTACAGAAGTAAAGGCTCGACTCCAAAGCAGGAGTTGCAGGCAGTGCAGGAGCAGTGTTGTCTAACACAATAACGGAAAGGCAAAAACCCAAAAAGCATAATGTGACATCTTTAATAATGATAACAATAACAATCATGCTATGACTACTATCCAGTAAACCACAGATTAGAATTCTGATGGCTCCTATATTCAGAATAAATGCTTTATTGCATGCTGGATAAATGAAAGTGTGAATCAGAAGGTTCAGTCACAGATCTTAGAATGAATTAATCCATGTGTAATGTCCCTCAGTGGGAAATCTTAATAATAGGGATGGAGGGAGTCAAAACAAATAACATGAGAACAAAAAGTAATCAGGCCTTTGTGTATGTGTTTGTGTGTGTCTGACCTTGGAGTTGTCCGTGTCCTGGAAAGTCAGGCCAAAGTAGTCCCTCTCCAGCAGGTTCAGATGGCCACACACCATGTCCAGCAGGGTCTGGCCCTTGGAAAATTTCTGTGACAAACACACACACACACACACACACACAAACACACACACACATATGACATGCATATAAACATAAGAACACACAGCGAGTGGGCAGGTGACCGTGTGCAGGTTCAGGTTGTATGAGCATCACATACAGTATATCAGATAGAGAAGAGGACTACGTGCAGAATGTAATTTGATAAAGATGCATCTGCTCGCTAAGTGGTTAGTTCGATCTTTTCTTTCCCTCTCCACATTTTGTGTCTATATCTTCACTATCAGCTGGCATAAACCCCAAATCCTGATTCTAAAAACACAATGCATTTATTTTTTTGGTTATCTAGTGAAATAATATCTGGATATTATTTAACTCAACCATGACATCTTTTGCTTATTCAGATACTATACTAAGGAGACAAAAAATATCAGGGACACGATAATCCACCCTTAGTGTGGTCTGAGAGATGCTCCCAGTCTCCTGCTGATGAGGAGGAGGAGCTACACTCTCTATGACTATATAAGGGGAGCGTTTGCCTTTTCGCCTCAGTGGCGTTTCAAAGACCACACCTATTTTCTATCCAGTCCTTCAGGGCTGAGAACAAGGACTCTGTGGGTTGCACAGACGGCCTTGGCAAAAAAAGCTATTTCCACACACACAAATGAACAGACACACCCACAGACACACACACACACACACACGCCAGATTCATCTCCTAGGGAAACCTGGCTCCAATGGCGGAAAAGCAACCAAGCAGCTGTTACCATGGAAACAGAAGTAATGGGTCTCTTCTGTGTGTGCGTGTGTGCCCTCTCACTTCCTCCGTCTCTGGGCGCAGCAAGACCGCCACAAAGCTTTGTTCAGCGCAGTCAGCATACCTCTTAAAAATTAAAGAATGTCTAATTAACCAACCGTAATGAAGCGATCGGTCTCTAAATCAAACAATTAACAACACACGACCTGCTGCACTGAGCTGCCGTGAGCAGAGGAGTGAGAGAACGCCGCTGATTAACAGGCAGAGGCTGCAGTCAGACACTTTATTTTTATATTTCTTATATTCGATTTTCCAACAAAATGAAATTGCAACACACACCTCAGGTGGGCCCCCAAGCATGGCAACCTATTCAGGAGCTGCTGATGAGATTTCGTTGTCGCTCCAATTGGCTCCAATCACATTTCTGTAACTAGTTCTGTTGGGCTGATTGTGTTAGTAGCCATTTGGTGTAATCCTAGAAATCCATTTAGCCGAGCGCCTCACCCATGCAAACAAGGGGGGGGGGCTGCTGACACTGAGAGTGTGAACGGGTTAATGGTTGGCTGACGAGGAAGCAAATCCACTGAATTTAGTCACTTTGATGAATGCAAGAGGAAGGACGGAATCAGATAACTGGAGGGAAACAGAAAAGATGTGTTGGCGTAGCTTCTATAATGCAAGGCGATAGCAACAGAGACGCTAGGATATCGACTTAAATCAAAAGGGGCTCTGCGGAATTTCAGCGTTGTGCTGGAAGCGGGTCGTTAGTTTACGTTACTGGACTCCATTTCTAAACCGACGACCCGAGTCTTTTACAAAGAAATCTGCAGCCCAGCAGCATTAACAACGTAAACAAATCATCCACGGCCTCGTATAGGAATCCGAGAGAGATTAGGAGGGTCTCACTTTTCACATCACCTTACAATCTGCTCACATATGGTCAATAAGAAAGTGACCAGCACATATAAATTGCTCCAAATTGTTTCACTGAGCCCCTTCAACGATTAATGATAACATTCAATTAACATGGAATCATTTAAAGGGCACCCTATCAGTTATATACTGTACTGATGTCCTGACTTTCAGTCCCTATTATGGTTCCAACTCAAAAAATGCATTTAGCTGTCAAGCAATAACGTAATCTCCAACTACTTTGACAATTGATTTTATGTTTTGAGTATTTTTTTTAAAGAAAAAAAGGTCACATTTCTTATTTTCAGCTTGTTAGATGTGAATATCTTCTGGTTTCTTTCGTAAGGACATACTTTTGTTGTTTTTTTGGTTGTTGATCAAACATGACATTTAAGGACGTCACCTTGGTGATTGACATTTTTCACTATTTTCTGACATTTGATAGACCAAACATCTACAGATTAATCAGCAATGGAAGTAATCAATAATTTTTCCTTTGACCGTGCCGTCAACTTCAGTGGGGTTTTGTTTTTTATCCCACAGCCCCTTTCTGTAGTATTAGTGACTTATGACTTAAGTCTATTATGACTTAAACAGAGCTACATGTGATAAATATGTGGAATGCCCCTTTAATAAAACAGACACTGGCTCAGAAATGTCTCTTTTTTTCTTGATTTCACAGTCATGACACATTTTAGCTGAAGTAAACAAACATTAGAGTCGTGCACTTCACACTGGATACATTAAGCAGCATGACACTCAAAGCAGCCATGGTGGATGTTGTTGCAATAAACATTAAAATTTTAATACTCAGAGTTAGATTTTATCTGGCTCCAGAGCAATTTTATAAAAAGCTTTAATGACTCATTCACCAAGTTTGGTTCGTGACCCATGGGAATAAATAAATGTTCCCTGGCAGTTTATTCTCCCAAATCATCTGTAGCTTTGAGCAAATTATCAACAAGCTGTCAAACGGTGACAACCAGTCAGGTTGTGCTCCTGCCTTGGCACGTTTACTGTACGTTCTGAAGTTCCCTTGGGCAAGAGACTAAGCTCATTCCTACCTTCAGAGGCTCAGGTCTGCAGAAGAAGCAGCGAGTGATGCTGCGGTGCTAAAATGTTCACTGGGTGCTAAAAAAAGGAAAGAAAATATGCAGAGTCTACTGTAGATAAACTGATTTTTATGGTCCTTTAAGTTGGTTCAAAGGAAGCCCAGCTGGGTCTCAGTATCATGAATCTTTCATCTGGTTTAAACTTGTTACAGGATCTCATGAACCAAACATTTATGGAGCTGCTAGTTTTCTCTGCGGGGGCAGTTTGATGTGAGAACGTTGATCACTCGGGATTGTAATGCTTCTGCCCCGTGCATCCACAGAAGTATCCATTGTTTGGCTGATATTATTGCAATAAATGAAAAAGAAAGACATTTCAACAGTGGCGGCGGTGCAGGAGTGATTACCGATAAAAAGCACTTGTATTTAATTCGTTCTATCACCGTGTTAATAAGACACCTCTTAAATAGCTGAACTCTGACATACGTATCAGTGCCGCAGAATTGTTTGAATCCGGGAAAGCCTGACGCCAAACAGCCCTGCCTCTTATAAAATTAAAATGGTTAACCAGCAAAAATGAAGGAACCTTGACAAGGAAACATTAGCATTTCATGGTTTGGACCTGCAGAGCAAATTACATTCAGCCAAAGTTTAACTGGTTCAATGGTCTCCACTGGATATAATTTAAAAAGCCAGATGTTTCATGCAGGATTTAAAAAAAAAAAAAAGGGAGGTTGAGTCTGTGAGCGAGCAGGTGGTGGAGTTCTAACAGTGTGGCTTTAGGTTAAGGACTGGACAATGTAAATGCACTGAGCTTAATCAATATCTATGATGTTGTGAGCCAAACGTCAATAGGCTGCTTTTATGACCGGGGCCGGCTCACTCTGTGGACCAAACGGCGGTAATTAAAGTAATGTTGTCGTTGCATTCATCATCGTGTCCTCGCTTGCCTTTTTCTTTTTCCCCATCGCAGACGGAGTGACATACACACTCTCATACGTACTGCTGTAGACGAGCGAGCGCTACCTCCTCTCCATTCCTCCCTCTTTCTTCCCACCTCCTCCCCCACTATCTTCATCTTCCCCTCCTCCTCCCCCACTATCTTCATCTTCATCTTCCCCTCCTCCTCCTCCTCCTCCTCCTTCCTTCAGCCGTTCTATTTTCTCCCCCAGTCAAACTTGAGAGCACTCATCTGTCAACTGTATGGATTTCCTGTCACAGCCCAGTACCTCTGGTGTCACTGCCCAGGTGACGTGAAGAAGTGTGTGCGTGTGCGTGTGTGTGTGTGTGTGTGTGTGTGTGTGTGTGTGTGTGTGTGTGTGTGTGCGTGTGCGTGTGTGTGTGTGTGTGTGTGTAACCAAGATGGAAGATGGGGAGGGGTCGAGTTGAAGGAGAGCGTGTGTGAGTCACTGGTAAGTAAAATATGTGAGGTCACGTGGAAGGCGCTAAGCCATAAAAGGAATATAGTCGACATGAATGAGGTCGCGTGGCCAACGAGATCATTCCCGCCACACGTTGCGCTCCATCATCGGCAGCGGCCAATGGGCTCCCAGCGCTGGCTTTAATATTGATTCATGGCGGCTCTGTAAGTCCTGTCAAGGGTCTCCCTCTGGTGTGGAACACCCCCGTCGAACGCCCCCCGCGCTCTGCCTCAGAAAGCCCGTTCAGTCCAGCAGCAGATTAATTTCGATCACGATGGGCGTGTGGGCTGATGTTAAAATTCAAATAAACCAGGGACGGTGGGAACATGTCTGTTTACAAACACGAAACGCTACAGAGTCACGACTCACGGAAGCCGGGGATTGCTCATATGAGCCTTCCATCCCCCACAAAGTAGAGCCTGACGTACCTCTTTTCACCCATTACTCCCCCTCTCAGGGAGAATAACAGCCGAGCTGCAGTTCCTGACTCAGTAGCGTGTATTACCGAGGGAGCCTAAATCCCACTGAGGTGTACCGTGGTGAGGTGTGCTGAGTCAAGGGGGGTGTACACCAGCTTCTTAAAATGCTGGATTTCTCCTCACCCCGCACAGCAAGATATGCATTTTGAGCATGTCTGCATTTCAGCGAGGAGAAGCAGCCACAACTGTGTTTTGATAGCACGGCAAAACAATTTTTTCCAATTATGTCTCAGCATGTTTGCAGGATTGCTTACGGTAAAACAATTACCAAAGGACGACTCTTTGGGAAGGCAAGCCGTGCGTTAGGGCGCGGCGCCGGGAGCAGCTTTTACAGGAAAGGTCTAATTTTCGCAGTGTTGGCCTTCGTTTCTTCCGTTGCGATAACTACGTACCCGTCATAGTAATTGCTGTAATCTGGAAAAAAAACCCACAACAAAGTGTAATGGAGCCCCAAACAAGAAATCAGACAGGTCGTGAACTCGTCCTGATCCAGGAGAATACAAACCCCTGTGTGGTTGGAAAAAGTCTTAGCAACCTATAAACAAAATAAAAAGGTAAAAGTAAAAAGCATTTAATCCAACAAAGCGTTGTCCCCTCTATTAAAGTCAGAGCTGTGACTGACAGGAGATAGCCACGCAAAACTATGGTACAGTGAGTAGTATTATAGTCCTGGATCAGATTTATCTAAACCATTCTGTCTGCAGGTGAACATAAAACTAGTCAAGCTCCCATCGATGTAGAGCAAACTACAACTGCATTGCCGGAGAATTGGCAGAAATGCATCTTTCCATTCACCACTGTTTGGAGAATATTGAGAGTTGGATGCATCAGGAACAGGGACAGTGGTTCTAATCGCATTAAACCACTGCAGAAGAAGGAGGCAAGACCAGATAACATAAGAGGCCCAGGTCAAATCTCCAACATCTGAAAATGTGTGATGGGAATATGGCATTTTGCTCATGTCTCGTGTGTTAATCTTGTGACGTGTGGTAAAACGGTGCAGGCCCGAATGCCAAAACACTACAAAGTCCGTTCAGTTCAAACCAGCGATGACGTGAGCAACGGGAACGAAAGGCCAGAAACAAAAAAACGGAAACATACCCGGACACAGGATGACACAGGAACAGGCTCAGGGGAACAAAACAGACCAAAAGACAACAGGGAGCACACAGACTGTATACACAAGGGCTAATTAACCAACAAGACACAGGTGAACACGGACACAGGGCGGGAAATCACACAAAAGGAGGAAACGAAAAGCAAAACAAGACGCACGAGGGTGGAAATCACAGAACCGCAAACTGAAATGTGACAAATCCGAGGAACGTTTTACGATCTCATGAAAGGTCGGCTGCAGTTGATAGCAGCTGCCGGTTATTTTGATGACAGGCTGCTCCCTTTGTTTCCTGTTTTGTTCTTTGTTCTTATGAGTAACTTGGTGAGTAAAACGTTATCATTACAAATAGAAATGATGGGCAAGATGACCTGTGTTGAAATAACTTTTCCTTTACATGGATCGTTCAGCCATTTTGTACTTGATGAATATATAAGTGGGTACCTCAACTGCAGCCTCGTAGTCTGAGCCGTCGAGCAGAGTGACTTTGACGGGGACGGTCTTGGGCCGCTTGTTGGTCTTCTGGGGGGATTTGGAGGCTTTGCTGGGGGTCTTCTCGGAGCTATCATCTTCCCCGTGATCCTCTGGAACCTGGCGGAGAGAAAATCCTTCCTCTGAGTGAGTGAGCTTCAAATCGCCCTGCTTTGTCTTCAGCTTTACATATCTGAATTGTGATTCTCAGGAGGCATTATGTTTTTTTGCGGAGTGATCTAAAGCCAGAATCTCTGATCATATGAGGCAATCATCAAATGCATGATGATGATGTGGAGGCTGCGGCTCTGAGATGTTAAGATGTGAAGTCAGCGGCTCAGACAGAGGGGGCCGGCTGCCTTGCATATCAAACAGAAAGCCGGAAGGCCCCGGAGTGATTGAAAGGCCCGAGTCAAATGATCTACAGCTGCCGTGAGCTCCACAGCGCTCTCACCTGATTGGTTCTCCTGGCGTCACCCTCCATTGCGCTCCTCATTTCCTCAGCCAAAGCCTTCTCTGTTGTCATTGAAACGGATTGCAGTCCTGCAACCACACACAAACACATTCAGTCAACATCAAATCTCTTCCTGTTCTAAAAACCAGTGTGCTGTGCTCACCGCTAGGAACCCAATCCGCCTATGGACTGTGGTTGGATTTGACTCATGAGACTTAAGAAAAGCACTTCCACTATCTGTACGCAGCTCAACTGACATTTTAGTGTAATGGATGGCTGCAGAAGAGATACCTGTGGTGACAGCACATCAATCTCCTTTGCACAGCTTCTACGTGGATTTTTTTTTTTTTAAATTCCCCTGCACTACCATGCAGATTGAGCCTCTTTTGTCACACGCATGGTCATCGCGCTGTGCACAGAGAGATGCAGAGAGAGAGGGTGAGCTCGGCCAGCGCTGGCTCGCAGCCTCCCACAGGAGCACTCTGCATGAAGAGCGCTGGCTTCAGGACGCTCTCTTCTCACACTAGCGAAGGAGATAGCATAAATTACATCAGCCCGGAGAGCCCTGCGGCACAGCACAAGACACACCGAGATAGAGAACGAGAGAGGGAGAGGGAGAGAGGGAGGCAGACGACGAGGAGAGGGCGCCTGGGACTGTGACAACAATCTCAGGATGAGACAGGAGGAAGGAAGGAGTGGCACAGAATAAAAGGCAGAGGTTATGGGGAGAGAGAGGCCAGGGGAGGGTCAGGCCGGAGAGTGAGACGTATAACAATGCTGACGTAATATTCAGGCGAGCTGGAGACAGATGAGGCCTGTCATGCGAAGGTGACCACTGCTATACCGGAGCTGGACTCTTGCACGGCGCTCATACATACAGGCACAATAGCGGTTCAGCTAAGAGGAACGAATTAACCGAGATAAAACCCAGAGTCAGTCTGTAGCTTTTGTTTGGAAAGTGAGCACGGGGCGACAGGTTTAATATTCCTCGCGTGTCAGCTGAAATTGCAAACATGAGATAGAATGTTAAATTCTCCACTTAAGCCGTTTTTTTTTTGTTTTTTTTTGACGGACTGGAATTTGATGAGCTACTAATGCAGAGTTCTGTGTATGGGTGGCAATTTCTCGGGTACACCGTTCGTCTTGGAACATCCCCATTCCTCAGCCTCAAGAGGAAGGCTCTGTGCTGGAAATGTAAACTCTGCTGTATAATGTAGCAGCTCCTTCCAAAGTCACTCCAGGAAATGTGTTTAGCCTGAGGCGTGTGTAATGTTGCTCAAAAGCAGAAGAGCTCCGACTTAAAGGGTAACTCCGCCATTCGTACACATTAAAGTGTGTTCACAGGTCTTGGGGAGTACTGCTGCATATGTGCAAAAAAATGTATAATCCCTTTCCAGGTGAAGCTGCAGGTAATCGGATAAAGCGCCTCCAGTGATGTCACTCAGTGGCTAAGCTGTTTTGTGGGTAATGTAGGTGCCAGATTTTGAAAAAGAAGAAGAATCAGGAGTAGGGACGGTGGTGTAGCTGGTCCAGCTGTATCGATTTGACAGTGTTATAGGAGTGCAATGCTAGACCAGTGGACTGCTTTTCAAAACCTGGCGCCTGGTACATTACCCATAATGCAACTTGGGGGCAGCTTCCTCAGGAACCACAAGAGGCTTTGTGCTACTTTTTTTCCACATATGCAGTATTAGACCTATACACATTTATAAGGGGCAATATTTAAGAATTTAGTTTAAAACATTAAACAAATGAACTAAAATCATCAAAAGAATGTGAAGAAATTACAGTTTTCACATTATGACGTCCATGAATGTGTTCATGCAGAGGGGTTAGCATGCTAACCAGCTAGCCCCAGTCCGTCCTGCTCTACAGCTCCTGCATTAGCGGCGTCGACACCAACACACATCTGGTCCCCGAGCTCCCATTCCGGACCGCTAGCTCCTCAGCTAACTGAGCTAACATTTAGCGGTTACTCAGGTGATATGCTGCTCCTTATTCACTTTGAGTGTGAACTCGACAGGTGGCCAATTCTTTAAATTGGTGGAGTGACCCTTGAGACTTTTCTTTAATGACAACCTATAAAATATAACACGTGCTTTTCACGTTAGAGCAAACTGTCATCACTTGTTATTTTGAACATGAGAAATATCACCTGCTCTAAATGTGTACCTTATCAAACACACACTGAAGATGTTTGTAATAAAAAAAGCTTAAGTGAAGCAAGAGGTTAATGAGAGGAAGGGATTAGTGAGGAGGGGACATGGGTAGCTCTGATTGAAAGAAAAAAAGTACAAAGCTTCCAGGGAAAACTGTCATTAGGGAGGAGAAAAACAGAAGCTTAATTTGGTCTAATACCGCGGTGTAATAATAACAAAGTGTTTGTAAACCAGGAGTAGAGATAGTAGTATTTCACCCAACAATAAGGCTTTAATTAACACGCTTTTTCCCCTCACACAGCTGTCTGAGTACGTCTCTGTGTGTACAATTTGGGAGGCTTGAACGCAGCACGTCTCAGCTTTCATGATAGGTCAGCCTCCCTCGGCATAATGAGGCCGGATCAAAGAGGAGCGCAGTCTGGCTCGGCGAGGACGGCAGATGTCACACCGTGCGCTGTTCCTTCACAGCTTTGAAGGGCCTGAGGTTGTCTGATTAGTCTAATTGTTGAATAATAATATATAATTGATTTTAGAAGATATTCTCTTCATGACTTTTACATTACAAACATTTTCGTAGCGGGTCAGATTAGAGTGAGTGGTACAGTTACGTATACTCCAAGACAGAGTTTGTCTGGATTTGTCCGTATGACTCATGTTTATGCAGTGGAACAATGTCAAAGTCAGACAAGGGAAGCAGCCACTTTTCATGAATGCATCCTATATATAGTGCGGTGCTCTGTGAAGAAGCAGAATGGCCGGGTAACAAAACATCCCAGGGAGCTTACTGATCAGTATCTCATCAAAGAATGTCTTCCGCTAGTCTAAAAAAGATCTCAAAGTCATAGTGTAGATTCACGAGGTCAGCGCGAACAATAATTCAACTCTATTCACACAGCACGTTTTATTAGAATTTGGGGAATAATTCATCATCATATATTGACATATTTTTAATTGCCATATCCTGTTGAGTGCATTTCTCTTTAGTCTTGGGGGGAATTTCCTTTGTCTGTCCTTTTGTTACCTGGTTTTTTGGACTTAGGTTATCGCTTCTTGTTCCCTTACCTGCCTGCCCCTCTGTGTTTTGTGTTCGGGTCCATTCCTCCATGAGCGCACCATTTGGTTTATGGCCGAATACCTGCACAACTAAACATTTGCTTGAGTCATAGCAGACCTAAACAATCCCAGGCGGCTTCTTCTCCACTTCAGTTCTCGTCTATTAATCTCAAACTGTGTGGGCACTGGGCTGTGCATGTGTGTGTGTGTGTCGGGCTGTTTTGGGCCATTTTCGATGAGCCTCGGTTGTGCTTAGTGCAAGATCTTAGCATGCTAGCACACTAAACAAAACAAAATAAACATCGAAACGTTACAATGAGCATGTTAGCACGTTGATGTCAACACAGTGCTCAAACCCCCAAAATGCCTTCGAAAGCTGCTAGTTTGGATGCAGACTTTCACACCGGCGACAATGAACACGTCACGTATGAAGAGCCTGAACGGAGCTGATGCAGCAAAATCATTTTTTTCTGACTGTCTAGACCTGCAGTGCTCACACGGCGTAGGGTTACGTGAGTCACCAGCAAAACAAGATGAAACTTTTCAGCAAGTTTGTGCAGTATGGGTGAGTAAACATCTGCCGACTACAGTGAGCTAAATGAAGTGGCGCAGCAACCACCAGCTTCTAGTCAACAGGGTGATCAAGACCCCGAAGAGGAAGCCAGCTGGAGTCATTTCCTGTATACAAATAGTTTCTTTTAACTGAATATCAACACGTCATGGCCCATTTCTGTATAAAAACGTCGGATAAAAATATAAATAGAAGACTGGCCTATTTTTACGCCTATAAAGCAGATCTCCACGGCAAATGCGCATCACTAACACATTGCTCTCGCGCCTGATGTGTAGTGTTAGAAACGGTCCGCATACATTACGTGTTCAATGCTGTTAGACTTGATTAATTGTACAGTGTCGATGTTTGTAAGAGGATCCTGTCAGGACTCAAACCCGGGGCACGGCTGTTACACAGTCTGATTCTTGGACCCTTCAGAAACTCATTTTACGCTGTCACTAAAGAACACAGCAAATACGATCCGCATTCCATTCTTTTACCCCGACACCTCTAATCTGATCTCATTTCTCCCCGAACTCTGCTCGCGTGAGCCAATCACATCTGCCCGATGTAATACCCTCACTCCGTGCCGGTGTCAGCCCCCATGAAGCAGCTGTCAGAACAATGTATCAGTGAATCGCGAGCAAACTTGAGAGGAATTTTAATAGATCGGTGTCAGAGACTTTGGGCCGCTCATTTCACACACATCATGATCGCGAGGCCAATCAATTCTTTCATTTGGGCCACTTTGTGATTCAATCACTCCGACTCCGCATCAGTTCTGGTCTCCGCGCAGCTAATCATCTGTGCGAGGGAGATGATGGAGACGGAGATGTGTGAGGTGCTGCGGCTGCTTAGCCTCAAAACTCCTGTAACAGTCATTGTCTTCAAACAGACTCCCATTACAGGTCCTTCTCCACAGAACCGTCTGGGGCCCTTTGGTTCATCAACTTCAAAGAGCCAACGTCAAGGACAGCCTCTGTGAAGTGTGACGGCGTCTGGGCAGGTGAGGCTCTGAAAACACCGTGAAGGCCTCCAAAAATAGTTGCATTGCCTGCCTGAGTTGACTTTTCTTTACTTGAATGAGACAGAAATACTTTTTTATTTATACTTCACAAGTGACCAAATTAAAACCTTGCCTAGACTAGATGTGGAGGAATGCTTGTGTGGGAGTTGAAGCTCCTCAACAGTGTTAACTTGACTCGTGTACATTCGCTTGAGCAGGAAAGAAACTTCCACGGGACTCCGATGTAAAAAGATAAAACAAAATATATTTACTTCAAGGTTTTGCGGTGTCTTATTACAGGAGTGATCAAAATTAAGCCTTCCTAATCAGCAAAAAGTACTACAGTAAGAAAACTGTGTGGCTCGGTCCTCAATTGAGCCTCAACTGCACTAAACACCTCTGTGTGCTCAAGAGACCTACTCTCTTACAGTGATAGTAACATAAGATGACTCTCCTAACCTTAAAAAACCTTAAAATATTGTTTTCCTATACAAAACATCATTCTTACCTAAACATGAATTAAATCAAATTTATTTAGCTTACATATTTATAGCTAACTTAATATTCAATTAAATCAATTATTTATTTCCATTCACCTGAACTTTTAAACAAATTACAAATTGCACTTATTTATTTAGCTGAAACATATAAAACACAATTTGCCTCCCACAGCTTGTATAAGTACAGTATTCTAACTGATGGATATCACTTCACTCACACACAACTGTGATACTGTACTTCAGGTTCAAACATTTGAGTCTTGAGTCACAGCCGACCTAAACAATCCCAGACGGCTTCTTCTCCACTTCAGTTCTCGTCTATTAATCTCAAACTGTGTGGGCGCTGTGCTGCGCATCTCTGTGTCGGGGTGTTTTTGGCCTGATGAAAACCGATTGCACCTACAACGAACTAAAGGTCGCGGCAGTCCCAGACCACATCTGATAGTAATTGTATGAGACACCAGGAGACAGGAGTCGATGTGGTATTGATAGAACAGAAGGGGAAGCTTTGCAGCCCATTTTCACTGTTTACCGTCGCTGCTGAATGAACACTGCTCACTATCTTAAAATCTATTTCACTAAACGTAACAACATTTTGGTTGTTTCACTTTTTTTCCCGTTGTTTTGCCGTCTGTTCTCTTCCGCCTCGTTATGAGTGGTCGGGGCACTGTTGGAAAGAGGTGATGTCACAATTTTGGATTAACCAATCAGAATAATTGAGCAAGATCAGAATCAAAAAGCATAATGTGATGAGTTTTTTTTTTTTAAAGAAGCCAGTCAATTCTGACTAAGCGACACGCACACAGTCCTAACAAAACACCTAAGCTAACTTTTTGAATGTGAATAAATAATAATTAAGGTGTTTATAATGAATCTTAATAAACATCCATTATTCATTCTCCTTTTAGCTCTGTTAACTCCTGAAGTAAATTTCTGGCTGCTCACCAGCCATTTGCAAAGTGTTCCTGTCCGCCATTTGGTGCTGGGCAGGTAGGTACAGCAGGTTTTAAGAGCTTTTTGTTGCTGGTGGGCTGAACACAACACTGTTAGGGACTTTCCACCAACATAGAGTCTGTTCCAGTTAATTTAACACCGTTCTGAGCGTTTTAACCAAAAATAAATTGGTTCCAAAACCTGAAAAGATTCCAACCGGATCAAGAGGTAGCTGGCAGGTTGTCCTTGACCTGAAGTGTGAACCGAAAAGCGTGCGTGTCATATTTAGGATGTTGAAATTGTGCAATGCCCTCAGTTAATGACGCATACTTGATAACCATAGCTGCTTAAGATTCAAAACAAGTTTTCAGGTGCTGTGAAACTGCTGCTTAAAGATGGACACCTTGACTCTTCCAAAATATCATATAATTTCAAATATAAATGCAGCCAAATGCAATATTCACGCAGTCAATAGTATTTTTGAAGCTTCTACCTTAATTCTATATTGACTGAGTCAGGTGTCGATCCTCTCCTGTCTCATTAACAGTCTCAACAGTGTATCGGCTTCACAAATACATGTTTTCTTTCTTAAACCTGCAGTACAGAATATTTAGTCTGGAATTCATCATGTTTCAGTTCATGTATCATATAATAAGCTCTAATAGTTTCATAGGGTCTTATTGCAGTCTACATGTGTTTACTGTGTTTACTAAGTACAAATTCATATGTGAGTTATACTCAAAAAGCTTTTTCCCATTTTGACCAGACATAAAAGCATAAAAGTTGTCTAATTGTTGTTCACTGAGTGAACTGTTCAATTATATTTTCTGTAAATATTATTTTCCCCACATAAATTGCTTTTTCAAAAGCATTTTCCTCACTGCCAGACAGAAATTCTGATAAACACCTTTTTTCTGAAGATATTTAGAGTAAAAAAATATTAGAATCGTCTCACCATGTGTCACTTCAAACTGCAGAATGAAGCCACAGCCACCACTGGTTGTTAAAACCTCACAATTTCCCCCTAAAATGAAGAGACCTTGACCTGATCACGTTCACCGATGGTGGTACACACGATGCAACAACACTCAGCACATTCACCTGTGAAAATAATTATCGTTCTCTCAGGATGGGAGGGGACCATGAGTCATTTACAGCTCGTCAGCTAACTGTTACACCAGAGAAGACTACTGAAATCTGACACCTTTAAACTGTCATTTTTCGGCAGCAAATTGCTTGCCGACACATTTCAAACATTTTTCACACTTTGTTGGAAATACCGACTGTGTTTTTAGGTCAACGCTAAAAATGACAAATCCAATGTCTGTGATGTCTAAGACTGACAAAAAGAGCAGATCGTATCTTCAAATGAATTTGCTTTGTGTCCATAAGGAGGGTTGCCTTTTCAAGAGTGTTACGAAACACTGCAGGCATCAAAAATCTTTTCAAGATAAGACTCAGATAAGCAAGATCCAGCCTCGTTCCTGCACATTATCCTCCGAGGCACGCATTCACTTCCCTATCATTGAGTCCTCGCAGTCAGGTCTCTATCAGCCTCGCCATGTCAGTCTATCTCTGGAGATGACCTCCTCTGCGCTCTACATTTCAGAGTCAGTCAAGATGCACAGTGATCATTACCGAGGCAGCGGCGAGGCTCTCCTGATGTAAGCTGGAATCAGCCGCAAGACTTTGAAAACGCACTCACTGAAGAGGAGAGACGTCTCAAACTGCGCGACGTCAAGTCCTCTCCGACGAAAGGATGCGAAATGGAGGCAATGTGACGCCCAGAAACACTCGTCGTCTGCAGCGGGGCAGCTCAGATAAATTGCCAGATAGTAACGGACATGATGGCTGATCATCTAGGGCAGAGTGATGTCCGTGATGCAGCGCTCACCGCCGCCTGCCGGTGCCCATTTGTCTTCATGCCATCTCTCAAACAAAGAGTCTGTCAATTTAGTGGCCCTAAAAATTGATGCGTCGTCAGGCAGGCGTCAGCTGCCCAAAGGGCCGTCATTCATCAGCAGGTGGGCAGGAGAAATCTGTCAAATATAGCATCTCAAAAAAAATATGTCACGGTGGAGCAGGGGACACACAGATTGTGGATTCCTCTCGCTCCCCAAACACATTAGACTGTCAGGAAACTGTGCATGTGCTAACGGCGTCAAGTGTTTGCTTTCCTCCAGAGTATAAATAAAAAGTGAGGCTGGCGCTCAACGGGAGAGTAAAATGTGACGAAAGCAGGAGTCATTGTGTCATCAGCACCTCTTCAGGTCACAAGATCAAAGCTTCGCAGGAAATGTGTGGTAAGATCAGGAAAGTGCCAGACTCGAGAGGTTTTAAGCTGTATATCAAATTCGGGGTAGATAACCTGCGTTATTTCGAAACAATAATCCACTTAGATACAAAAAAAAATAAAAAACATCTGTCAGGTTTTAGAGCTGCCTCCCTCTCGCCGTGGATGCCGTTGATTGCTCTATTTTACAGCTTTTAGCTCAAAGTGCAGCGTTTAACTCTGTCGATCAGACCTTCGGAGCTTGAACGAGGCAAATTTGCACTATTCTTTTTTTTTTTTTTGACAGCTGCATCATCCTCCCTCACAACAAGCATTTCTCACATCCTCTCCCCGCGAGTTTTAGACCCCATAGTGCGTCTCATTATTACTTTTTTCCACTTGGTCACCTTATTCGCAAATGCAGTGCTTTTATCATAACGCTCAAAGGATCAGTTCACTTAAATTTTTTTTTAAAAATGAGACACGTGGAGCAATGTCTGATAAACACAGACTAGATGTGGACAAATTTAATTTGTGGTGCTCAACACCACTTTAAAGTGATGAAAAACCACAAGGGGTAAGTGAAAAAATGGAAAACATTGCTGACCCTTTAATGAAAACGCTAATTTAGTTCAGCTTAATAACATATTTTAAAGTAAAATTGCAGTACAGCGTAAACCTTCGTCAAGGACTAACAGTTCCATTTAATTCAATTAAATGTGCATGTGCATGTAAGAGTTTTAGTTGAAAACAAACAAAAAAATAACTAGAATAATGCACAGAAAGCCGCTGCCCAGTCTCAAACCCAGGTCCTTCTTACTGTCGGGCAACAGTGCTAGCCTCCTACATGTACTTGTTTTGACTATGAATTCGCCAGGTGGCTAGTTTTTACATTTTGCACCTTTAAGCTAAATCTAATATCAATTATTTTTTCAATTTTATTATTTTAACATTTTTGAATCCGTTAGATCCAGATTTTCAGCATCAGCATCAAATTGCACTCACTTGTAGATATGAACCACCTAAATATCATATTATTCGTCAAGATCCATGCATTATTCCCCGGGAATTAAAAAAAAAAAAAACGCCTTGCGATGTTAAAGAAAGATAGGAGAAAAATCCTGGATCTGTTGCTTTATCCAGATCCACACCGAAAGTTAAGGGGGTTTATTCTGAGCTGAGACACATCCTCCATCCAAGTTTCATGAAAATCTGCTCAGTAGTTTTTGTGTAATCGTGCTGACGAACCAACAAATGGCAAAAACGTAACCTCAGCTTGGCAGAGGTGATTATTATCATCCCACAATGGCCCATTTAACGGATATTTTGACTGAAAAAGGCCTGGTTACATAAAGGTGCATCAGTTTATGACCATCCTCACTTTAAACAAGATTATGATGTGAGTTATAATAAAAATGATGACCTTTAATTCTCATCTTTATAGAAGGGTTCAGCTTTTTTATCATTGCTCTTTGCTTATCCTAATGCAAGCCTTTTATTTAGTTTAAATACTGCTGAATATTTAATCTTGTTACAAGTATGAATAGAAGTGGGAGTAGCATTAATAGAAGTGACAACAGTTAAAGTCATGTATAATGTGGTGTAGAGAGAAGCCTGGAGATAATATAATTTGCCTCCTGTGATCTCCGGGCAGTCTTCTTTTGTGACTACATCCTTTACTAAAGTGAACAAAGCATGCCCCAATCTCTACTCCTGTTAATTAGGATTTGTCAATTTGGAGATTTAAAGGGATCTCTCTTTCACTTGGAAACAAAGACAGTTTGCTCCAAAAGAGCCACCTGTCTGTTTTCAGGACGTTTAAAGGGATAATTCTAATCGACTGTAAAAATGGATCCAGGTCTCTTCTCCTTCTGCCAAGTGTAACAGTACCCTCGTGTTTTTTTCCCAGGAAGTTAATTGGACAGGTTGGCCGACCCTAATGGATTTCTGGCACGTTCTGGGGGTTAATTCCTCTCCATGGTGCCATTGACACGCACAAACAACAATCTTACTGTTTATCATTAGAAACGTTCAGTGCAGAGGGACTGATAATCTGCCATGGCAACACGCCAGCTTTCAACAAAGAGCCAAATGAAAAAAAAAAACTCTACCTTTGTCGTTTTCAGGACCTTTTCACATGACGTCTCATTAGTTGTCAGACGTTGAGAAAACAGGAGACTTTTCATGACGCCTATATCTGAAAACTGTCACCAAGACGCACAGCATTCGCGAGCATGCGGCAAATGTCTGCCTTCCAGATGACACGGACAAGATAACAGGTTGCTAAAGCTAAAAGTGATTTTAAATAATCACTTCCAAATGTATGTGATTAGTTTAATTTCATTTTTTGGGATCACAGATGACCAAGACCGACCAACAAAGAGTGAGGAAGAAAGCAGGCCTAAACACACAGTGACTGAACCACAGGCGTACAAACAAAAAGGGCAGGAAGAAGACAAAGACAGGAAGTAGAAAGTAAAACACGACACACTAGGATATGATCTACAAAATAAAACAGAAAAACAACCAAACCAAAAGTCCACACCATGACAGCTACCTGAAAAACTAACGACATTCCCATCAACCTCAGTTGTACTTGTGTTTAGTGCTAATGTTAGCATGCTAACACCCAAAATTAAGATGGTGAACATGGTTGACATTATAGCTGCTAAACATCAGCATGTTAGCATGGTCATTGAAACTGCAGCCACAGAGTCATAGCACGGCTGTAGATCCTGAGGAATAGAAGCTTTTTCACGTTTTGTACACTGTTCTTACTGTTTTAACTGAGTCATAGCATCACCAAAACTGTAAATGTTGCCTACAATATTATGAACAGTGTCAGACTATAATAGTTACCACAACAATTAGCATGAATAGCAGTTAATTTAATCTTTTAAATGTGTAGGCAGGCATTTCTAAAGCAGCTGCTGTTTCTGAAAGGCAGTGTTACACGTACTGTGATGACAGTAGGCCTATCTGCACTGACAGCCACAGAGGCCACCCACTGTATCAGCCAATCGCAGAACATTCCTCAATGAGCCTTGCCATTTGATCATGCAGCTCCCTCCGCATCTCAGCTTTGTAATCAGTTCTTCCCTACTAATGGCATACACAGCCAGTCCATCAATCCTCGCCAGGCAGAGGCTGGCTCTGTGAAACCAGGTACAGGACGGTGATGGGGGGTTGGGAAAGTGGGAGTGGCAAGATGTCCTTGTTCAGTGGAAACACACATACACGCATTCTCCAAACCTTTGGCGCTCAGCAGTCTCGGGAGCAGATTGCATAGCCGGGCCGTTAAGTCTGCTGCAAATCATGTCACACCACAACAGAGATAAATGATGCGGCTTACGAACCAATGAGGCTGCAAGTTCATCCTCCCCGAGAGAAAGCGAGCCCAGAGGGAGGTGGTGCTACCTGTATCAACAGTACAAGTGCTCTCTCATGGGGATGGGTCTTCAGTACCGCAGGGGAAATGTCAAGGGTTAGTAAAGTTTCTACATCTGAGGAGTGGAAAGTTCCCCTTTTTGAGCTGATGTGAAAAGACAAGATTGCTTGATTGCAAACTTATCTGTGTCTGCTTTGTTATCGCTCCGAGTCACAGAAGGTGGTAAATGAGCGTGTCAGAACCCTTAGATTATTAGAGTGAGGGGGGAGTGGTGTCATTGTAAAGTTAATCCGCACTGATTAAAACCAATCAGTAAGTGAAATCTCTCAAAATAAGCTGTCAGAACACACGGTTTGATTTATGTGATGGGTATCTTAAAAAATGAATCCGTTTACACGAGCGGAAGATCCCGGCGTCGATCCATTCGACACCGCAAAGTGATCTCACATCCGTTTAGTGAAGGAGGTCGTGTCGCCGGGATATGTAACGAGGCGCGGGAAAATTACACTAAAGGTCAACAGCGATTTTGAATTCATACGACATGACTCTCGGGCCGCTAAGCGATTCAGATCTTTCCTATCAAAACAACCAGATTATTTTAAGAACCACCACTGTGCAGACACTTGTGTGGGTGACACAGATTGTAGGACACGCCGACACACTGTTGATACACCCGCTGACAGACACAGTCCATGCTGACAAACATGCTGCAGCAGTTCACATATACGCTGAGACAGAGCAAAGGCAGACTGTGGACTCTACATATAGCTCTATTCACACGGCCGTCTACGGTGTGTAATATACTGCAGTTTAAACACATCAGCTCAAAGTACCCCATTAAATCGGGATCAGCACCTCCCTGAGACAGCCTCGATAGAAAAGGAACATTATGAGCTTCTCAAATGTAATATTTCTTGCAGTGCTATTTCACTGATTGCGTAACATCACAGAGGCATTGCTGTTATTCCACCGCCGGTACAATGGTACGAGTTACCTCCAACTGCTGCTAACTGTAGCCAGCGTTAGCGAGTTAGCTCAGTTAGCTGTGCAGCTAGAACAGTGTGGTAAACAGTGTTGGTCCAGAACGGGCGGGGGCTAGCTGGTTAGCTTTAGTATATATTTCATAAACATAACATGTTGATGTCATAGCGTCAAAACTGTTATTCCTTCACATTTTGTTGATATATTTTGTAGTTATTTTTTTAATGTTTTCAATTAAAACTCTTACATATTGCGCTTTTAAATGAATGAATAAATATGCCATTAATACGAAACACGGCGTTAATACTACTCAAATAATTGTGGGCATAAATTAATTTGTAAAATGTAACTTAAATTGATATTTCCATGTTAACTGCTTCTGTATACATTTATTGTTGTATAAATTCCTTTCTCAATTACTTTTCCATCTCATTAATTTTTAAATGTATTCATTTCTTTCTCTATTACGCCCTTTTTCATCATTTTTTTTTTCCAAACGTATTTATGTATTTAATTTTTAGATCTTTATGCATTTCTGCTTCATTATGCAAATGACAGGGGGTGTTATGAGGACACCGTCGGCTGGCCAGAGTATACTGGACAGAGTAAGTAAGAACAAAGTGTAGGAAGTGCCTCCATTGAATGCACACTGTCCAGGTTTCTAATTACATGTTATGAACACAATAAAATAAGTACATTCGGCTGCACTTCTGGTAATTGTTTTTGAATTTATGCGATAATGAATTACCTAGAAAAATCAACATCATCTACAATTTGTCCATGAAGAGATAAGCCCTCCAAGTCCCAGATTATATTCCACTTTATCACAACAGTCACACTCAATTAAACTGAAGACAACCATCTCTCTATAGTCAAATCTCTTCTGCATGGATGATTCCTCGCTTCCCTCACTGCGTTTTTAAGGGTTTCTCCTCGGAGAGTCAAAAAGAAAACCCAAAACATCTCTCCACTCGTCACCACAGTGACAGGAAAATGACAAGCACCCCTCTGTGCCGGCAGCGCGGTTCAGTTTTTTTTGTCTGTCTGACCAAAGAGGAGAGTGTCGCCGCTGACGATGGTTAACACGCAGACATTAGGCGTGCCTGTTTAACATGCAGTTACCATGGAAACCCTTGCCTAACATAGCCTGTCAAGCACATCAAAATAAGATAAAGAAAAGGAAGAAAAAGAGAGCGTGAGCAGCCTTGAGAAATTATGTTCGCTAGTTGACGCGTACACACTCGTAAAGAGGTGAACAATCACACGGCGTTGTACTGAAGAATGTGACAGTTCATGCAGAGGTGGAGGCGCCCGAGTGACACGGAGGAGACAGCTGTGGTGGGTGGAAGACGACGCCCAACAGTCTCATGTACAGTAGACTGTCAGCTTGTAGTCTGCATTTAAACGGTTTGCAATGAACACAAGAAGGTCAGGGAAACAAGACGTCGATCTATGATATGTGTGTCACCGTGGAGGAGGAGGATTATGTAAGATTTTAAGCGTGTTAGTCGTACACCCATTGGGGAGCAGAATCTGCCGCTCGCAAATCTGCTCCGACTGTCCAAATTAAATATGCAATATGTGATGTATGCTATAGATGTTCAGGAGAAATGGCAGGGTGGACTGTCTTTTATGAGAGAGATCAATCTTATAACCTTTACTACACTGATACCCAATGTGAAGTTGTGCCAAACGACCTTGTAAATGGAACAAAAGCTACTTGCTCTCTGCTCATCACTTAAAATAAGAGTCTGTCTCTGCTGGTATTAAAGGTGCAATGTCTGAGAATTTAAGTGTTTAAAGCATTAATAAAAATTCTACCAAAAGTGAATTCAGGTTTTTCTCCGCCACTGAACCGAGACTGAGACGCTCAATTCCCTCGTTAACGGAACACACTTCATTTAGACTCGACATGAACGAGGCACATTCTGACATAATGCACCTTTAAAATACTATCACAGTGTTTCTGGGTATTCCTAAGGTATTGATGTTCCTGACCGTGTGAAAAATACCAAATTATTCATGCCTGGAACATACAGTTGCAACAAAAGAATTGTAAGGCAGGATTATATGGCAGGGTGAAAAAATGATTTCTTGGGTCTTTTCTTTGTAAACAACAACAGCTGTTGGAAACCTTCCTCCTCGGCCGTGTGGAGAGGCATATTTAGCCGAAGAAAATGTGATGGCTTCGGTAATTTCTTTACACTGTGCGACAGAGTACAACTTGCCAAAGACTTGACGATGCTCAGCTGAGCCAACTGCTTGTTTTAGAGCTGACAATAGCTGCTGAGCTCTCCTCGTAGGATTTCTGGCTCAACTCGCACGGTGGTAAACTAAGTCTGCTGGCTCGCCCCTTTTTGTTCTCATTACCGTGGTTTTGTATTTCTGATCTCTACTAACCAAACAACCTAACACACACATGAAGTCGCTCCTCTTCTTGGGACTAATGTTTTGGTATCAATGATACCGAACCTTCCGTCTTTAGCCATGCTTGTCGTTGCTGTGGGCAACAGTACGACGTCATTACGTCAACCAGTCAAACCATCAACACAGTATTATTATTGAAAATGGAACGAGTATCAGGAGGATGCAAAGGTCCACATAAAGTACTGAGCACCAGTGGCAGATTTCAGGACACCAGCTGTATGCGGTGAGGCACTAGCACGTACAAAAAGGGCGCCTCAAGGGGCACTTTATCATGTTTTATCTACCACAGGCGCCTTTTTTTTCCCCCATGAGCTTCAAGTACTTCAGCATACGTTCATTGATTTCATTTAGTCATTCAAGCTACACAGGCCATCACAACTGAACATTCAAGCTGCTGTTTACCTCAAACTGCCCCTCAGTCTCACCGCAACACATTAATATATTCCCAAGTAATAACATTGAGCTGTCAGCAATCCTGCCCATTTTCTCCAGGAACTCCGCTTCTTTAGTTCTCAATTGAAACCCTGTCGGGCCCATCTCATGACAGCGTTTGATTTGTAGTTCAGCATTTAATGACGGCAACGGGAAGGAACCTTCGAACGTAGCTTTAACACGATGTCTGAGGGTAGGAACGACGGCAAATGGGATGTCTTGCTGAGTTGGGCAGTGTCTCCCGCAACTCATCATGTGTGATGATAATGCAAGAAAGTGACAGTTGTTATCTTTAATACGCCTTTGAAAAGCTCCTCTCACTTCCCAGCGACGCGAGTTTATCTTGTGGAGAATTCCAATTTGGCTGCGAACAGACCGCTGGCCCCGCTTCAATGAGCTATTACAAATCGATCACAGGATGACTTGAAATAGGACTCGTGGGAGAGTTGTGTTGAAGTGCGCTACCTTAAGCAAGCACAGCACACACACATTCAAGAGTGCGTCCTCCGACACGTGACCTAACCTTTACCCTCATGACACGTGTGCGGGTGACGGATTGCGCCGAGGTTACACACCGACCGGGAAAAAAAATAATGGAGTCCCCGCCCTTGCTAGTCGCCTCGTTTTAACCGAGGAGTTTGCCTGAATGTCTGTTACATCTTCCCTGTCATAGATAAGAGCAAATGGCTCTGCGGGAAATGCAGCATGTAATTCCATTACCGTTTTTACGTGCGGTGAAACTCCTTGAACCACCTTGACAACAGCCTCGAAAAAAAAAAAACAGGTATTCAATAATTTTTTCCCGTAGGCGTTTAACACAACACCACCCACACCTCGCCTTTTTAATGCGAACAAGCCGAGGGGTGTGACGGCACTGCTCGTATAGTTGCGCCGCCGTAACACACACGAGGGAGGCTGGAAGTGGAGCAGGTGAAAGAAATGGGGAAAAAGCGGTGTGGAGGATGCACGGAGTGACAGATGGATGGTTTTAGGTCTAATTCGCCCGCTCCCTGGCTCTGCCCCCACAAATCAGGAGTCTGGAGTTACTGTATAGCCTGTGGCGGCGAAGGAGACAGATCCACTGACAGTCTGTGTGAGTAGGAGGAGGGTGAACAGAAGGATACACTGCTGATAACGCTGACTTTTACCGTCTGACAGAGTCTGGAGGTGTTGCTATAAAAACTTGCTGAAAGGTGCAATTATGTGGACTTTTCTTATATTGCATTTTATTTGCTAGCCGGCTGTCTTTGTTGCGTCATTCCCTCGGCACACTTTTGTTTCTGCTGCGTTATTATCTCCGACAAGGAGGCAGTGCTTTCACCCGTGTCCGCTTGTCGGTTGGTTGGTTTGTCAGCAGGATTACACAAAAATTCCTGAACGGATTTCTATAAAACTTGGACGGAGGATGGGTCTCGTCCCAGATTAGACCCCATTAAACTTCAGGGGGGAATACGAGATTCTTTGTAAGATGGGCCATTTTTTTGACATTTACGCTGATTTCTCAGGGAGTAATAAATGGATCTCGATGAAAAAAAAATCAGGCGTACTTAGGCGGCTGGTATGAATGGGTAAAATTATAAACTGTCTCATTTGTTTGAAGTGTTTAGCCTAACTTTGTTTCCCTTTTTATCCTTTTGCAATACAACAGAAAATGTGATTGCATCTGCATCCTGCCGTCCTTGTGGTAGACTGTAGTTAAGCAGATGTGGTTGGTTTAAAATTTGGAGTGTTGGGTTTAGAATTTGGCCGGCTGTGGCACAGGGGGTAGAGCCAGCGTCTTGTTATCTGCATGTCGAAGTGTCCTTGGGCAAGATACCGAACCCCGAGCTCCTGATGTGCTGGTCGGCACCTTGCATGGCAGCCACCACCATCAGTGTCTGAATGTACGTATGACTTACTGTAAGTCACTTTGGACAAAAGCTTCTGCTAAATGTATATGCAGAGTGAAACAGGGCTATCAAATCTGATTCCAGATTAGGTTTGACTAAATGAAAGGGGACTATTGGGCTTTGGCGGAGGTGTGCACTGGGTGCCATTCTAGTTTGTTTAATGTTAGGACTCTACATTTCCTGATCTGATGTGAAATTCATCTCATTTGAACTCATTTTAGGAATACACTGTTGAATGTGAAGGACAGAGGATCGCGTACATCCTAAAACGACTCGTTCTCTCGTGACTGTGGTTTGAAAATGGAACTAGTGTCTGGAGGATGCAAAGGTCCACGTAAAGTACCGAACATAAGTGGCATAAATTTAAAAGCGTTTAAAATTGAAGACATTTCGAAACCCACCGCAGACACATTCAAAATAATGTTTTACTATCTATTTTGGAAGCACATTAAATTCCATGAGAATGAACCTGATCAGCTGGTTTATGAGCAAGGGTGTGCTCCTTTTGTCTTTGTCTGCTGAGACGAACATGAAGTTTCTCTCACGGAGGTGAGGTCTCTGACTCTCTGACTCTGAGCCCTCGGGGTCAGGTCCAGTCTGAGAGCCCACTCATCCTCGCAGTGATCGTTCACACATTCACACAGGGACCCACAGACAAGCATGAGTCGCCCACGCCAGCCCCCTCTGCCACACCCGCGACAACACACTCCTCCGCCCTCAATTAGCTCATTATCTCGAGCATCAGCTGCCTACAGCTCCACGGAGAGAAGGCGCAGCCCGTATGCACGCCGGCATTGTCCGAGAATAGGTGTGAACGATCGCAGGAAGCGTCCGGAGGAGCTGATCGGGCCGTGTCGCTCAGTGAGACGATGCGAGAGGTGCACCTGCTGACTCCCTCTGCCTACAGGGCCTCGACATGCATGAAATAAACGATGCCCTGATTCTGTGCGGCTCATTACAGCAGCCCGCCGACCATATTGGTCGGATTAAAAGATCTGTGGCAACACCCTCTCCATCCGTCCATGACACTTGAAGCACAAAGCGCTGTCTTTTGCAGAGCATGCAGAGAAAGCGGCGGGGTTTTTGTGTGGGTTTTTTTTGTGTCGCCGGTGTTAAGATGCTCCCCGATCCCTCCTCACAATGTCATCCCACAACAACCGGCGAATGCAGCATGCACCTGTTCCGCTGTCACCGACGAACAAATACAACAACAACAAGAAAAACGCATACCTGTCCTGTCAGGTCCCGGGTGTCAAGCTTCGGTCCAGATTCTGACCATTGAGATCGCGGGGGAAGCTGGAAGACGGACGCCGCCACCGCCCCAAGAAGCGCCTCTTGCCGCGGGAGATGCAGCCCTGCAGGCTGGGAGGAGGAGGAGGAGGCGGGGGGGACAGCAGACGGGCTACAAGCCGGCAGGGATGGCTCACGGTCGGGGAAGGGCTAGGAGGAGAGTAGAGGGGCGTTTTCACGGTGGAGGCGAGGGAACTCCTCAACGTCGTGCGTGATCTGCGAGGACCGCTCCGCTCCGCTCGTGGCACGCAGCGTCTGTCTCTTCAGGGTCATCTTTTCCCACCGCCGAGCTCAGAGCCGAGCACTTTAAAGTAACACGCTGCAGTCTGTGCTTTCAACACATTTAAACACATGAACCTCTTAGCCCACTATCAATTCTTTAAGAGAATTTAATACAATTAATTCAATAAAACATCATATTCTGCACACATTTTCCATATTACTAAGACGGATCTCACTTCTAATCATACATCCCGCTCATTTTCATTATTCATTTGTTCGACTTGCTTGTTTATTTGTTTGTTTAATGGAGGCAGAGCACATTCATCATCATCTGCGGCCCCTGAGGAGATGTTATCTGTGTTCAAATGAAGAGGGCAGGGCACCAGCTGAGCTGCTGCCCCACAGCTCCCAGCAATCAGCCCACAGCGGTGCAGCCTACCTACCTGTGTCACAGCGCCCTCAGATGTCATTCATGCTCCTGTCGGCTGCTGAAAAAAGTGCAAATGCAAAATTGTATTCATTGAAAATCAATACTCTGGGCTTTGCATAAAACTAATGGAAAGTGTTATTGATGGCTGTCGACGTGAGGCTTTAGGCCCGCAGAAGAGCCAAGAAGAAGGAGTGGATCATAACTGATTCAAATGTTGTTAAAGGGCCATGAGGCTGGATCAACGCTACCGCTACCTAACGCCACTTTGCACTTTTTCAGTCCTCGGTGATCTCATATGATTTTCAAACCAAGCTTTAAACATGACCTGTAATGTTTTCTTACCTGGTTACTTGGAAATGAGCCATGTCAGCATCTGTTGTCAGTCCCAATTCAAGTTGAAGCTGCCTCCATGAGTCGAACAGTAGGCTATCCAATGTTTATCGGTGCAGCTTTGGTCGTAATTTCGTTTCGACTAGCAACTTGCCACTGATAAAACCTTCGTTTTCTTCTTAGTATGACTTTTCAGTGGACTTCGTGTGGTGGTGGGTCGTTTTCTGGCCGTAGCAGAATCCATTATGACCCAAACACTAGTTTGAGTCCACCGCGCTTGTCTTCTTCCTGTTTCCAAGCTGTGGAGGACGCGCATTCAGCGTCATCTGACGTCACGTACGCAGGACTGCGCGGGAAATTCGGGCGAATTGCAGAACATTATGCAGCACACAGCCTGTTCAAGGCAATGGAGAGATCCAAATCCTGCCTCAAGTCCCTTCCAAGGTGCACTGGGTAGTTTTAGGGAAGACATTTTAATCAGAGGAGAAAGATCTTCATTGGCTGTTTTTTTTATGCCTGGACAAACTAAGTAAACAAACTCTATTCCTTTTCATAGCTAACTGAATAGACAAACTGAGCTTAAAGGACAACACAATGGTTGTCATTTGGCAGACCCTGCCGCTTTTTTAACTTCCAACAGTGTTCTCGGGACCTTAATTTCCTTTTTAAGAAAAAATAAATATATCCGAGTTTGTATTCTTACCTCATTGATATTGTAAATATTCAAATTCTGAGTTTGAATTTCTTCTCCAAAACTACACAATGCCGCTTTAAGGGGATGCACATTAAAACATGTGAGATCAGCTGTGGTATTTTATAATGAATGTCCACTTTCTGTTATATTGTGCTCGAAAACAGCTGATTTAGATCTTTTCTTTGACTCCTGACATCATTTTTATTCAGATGTTTATAAAAAAAAAACTTTTTTAACTTACAGCATTAGCAGAAAGAATTGTCGTACTCCTCCCCGCGCAGCGAGCAGTGTGTTAAATGGATGAAGGCTAAGTGGGTGATGAATTGCATCGGTGACTCATAGGAACCTTCTGTGCTCAACGCTCTCTTTGGCTTTCATGCACAAGTGTTCTGTTCAGATGCAAATGTGCATGCAGGAAAATCGATTCCTGTCACGCTCCAGTGGGTCTCCTTCAGTTGCTTACAGGATATGCAAAAAAAAAAAAGAAAAAAAAGAGCAGCAGGATGACTTCATGGCCATATGGGGGAGATTTCTGGAGCATAAGCTAAAGCTATATGTCTCCATGTTCATCCAAGTAATGAATGAGGTTAAAGGGGCACTACGTAGTTTTGGAGACGACAACTCAGAATTTTAGTATTTACAGTATTAATGAGGTTATAATACAAACTCAGAAATCTTTATATTTTTCCATAACTGAGTGAGCAAGCTGTTCTTGGAAATGAGATCCTCAGAACACTTTGAGGCAAGGAAGGTGGCAGGGTCCGCCAAATATATATAAAAAAAAAAACAGTATTAAGTTTTGTTGTGTTTAATGTCAGTTTGTTTATTCAGTCCTAACCCTTTGTTTACATTTCTTCCCCAAAACTACATAGTGCACCTTTAACCCTCCAATAACTGAATACATTTGACCGACATTAAAACTATTACTGATATCAATATCACATTTTACCTGTGGATGTCAGAAGCCAGTCACTCCAAAAAAGTTGTGAAGAGGTTTCTCCACATGGTGGCGCTCACATACCATCAGCCCACATACCAAACCATGAGGTCGACGTCCTGAGATGTTTAATGTATGTGATGCCGGAAGAGTTCTCAGGTGGCCACCTTTGTTTTTCTCTTTAACTATGTAATTACACATGCCTGCGGGAGGTTAAAGCACATCATAAAAAATCATGAGCAGATTTCCAGACGTGACTTACGATGCTCCGAGCTCAGTCTCACGTGTAAAGATGTGTGATATTTGTGGTTATTACCCCACACACCCAACACTGAGCAGGGCCATAAATCCCCTTTACTTCTGTATGAAGTATCTTAAATTATTTAAGCTGCCATATGGTTGTATTTCCTTAGGGCAGACATAAAATCAAGAATTTCTCTGGGAGGGACAAAACTAGGTCTAAGTATGAGATTGTGTCATCACCATGTCCTCTTAAACATTATACAAGTTATATTGGACGCACCTGCGTTGTTGCCACAAGGCACACATGGGCTCTTATATATACATTCATCTTTAGCTATTAATCTTCCTGACAAGATGACAGAAAAGGTGTATCCAGCTATCAGATGCAGCTAAATGTAAAGTGAGCTGTAAATCAGTCACAGGTGTTCCTCTGCATTGAAGTCTTTGGACTTTATAATGATTTGAATCAATGGATGTCTGAGAGTTTTACTGAGCCTATTTAATTAAGTTGTTCTTCCTCTTTTTTTTAGCTTGAAGACAACAGACTTGATGGAAAACATGTTGGTTGTTATCTCTGCCAGGCCCGAAGGGGATCATGCGTTTGGTCGTGTGTGTCCATGGCCTGTGTGTGTTTCCGTCCACAGTTAATCTACTGGCCCCATCAGCCTCATATTTTATGTGCAAATTTATGGTTGGGTGTTCTCAAGGACTTCGTGTAACCACAAGTGAACCACAGTTTTTTTGAAAAAACAATTTTATTGACTGCTCTGTTTAGTGCCTCCGCTGACTGCTGACTGCTGACTCCTCCACAAGTGATGCAGCTGCTTCACTCTGAGAACGTGTTACTTTCTGCTGCTGACAACGCAGGTGCTTGTCACATTATGTCGGTGGATTCTTTTGTTGGTATTTTACATTGCTGATGTTTTGGAACCTGCATATGATTTCCCCTATGTAGTTTGCTACTCTGGTGCATACATGCCCTGCAGTCCCTGTTCTCCACCCACGTGCTCCCAGACACACCTGGCAGAGATCTGCTCACTTTCTCCTGACATTAATCAAGATAATGTCACCTGCGGCTAGTATTATTTAGTGTTAGAGGCCGAGTGTACAATCAGGGAAAAGTCCTAATATTGAGAAAAGGCCACGATTTTAACATAAAGTTATGTATCAGATGACTGATTATGATTTGAAGTTATAGGTTCCTCCATTTTCTTTCTTTCTATCAGAGAAAAAAAGAAAGCAGGCACAAGATATGAGTCAATAACCAGATGTGTTTGAAGCAGCAGCTGGAGTCCAGCAGCAACCTGGTTTTATCCAAGCCCCAGTTGAGACAAGAGTTCAGTCATCATACCATGAAAATATGATGAAAGCTAAGTGAGCTTTATTTCAGTGATGTCAAAGGCAGCCAGAATCCACCTGTCCTGTAGTCTGCTGTGCATTACCCACGCATCCAAACTATTTGGGATGGTCCCTGGACGAGAGAAGGTGCAGAGAAAACTCAAAGTGATGTGGGCAAACAAAAAAACCTTAAACTTCACTTAATGCATGAATAATCCAATCAACCTTTTGGCGTTATATTTGACATTTCACACTCAAAGCAACCTTTTCTATTATGACACATGATTATGATTATGACTTTTTACCGCAAAAAGTAGGACCTTATTCTGATAATATTATGACCTAACTTGTTTTTCATTAACAGTGGCTCTAATACTGTGTGGTAAAGATCCAGTCCCAAAAGAAGCCCTCGGTGTCACCTTTTGTACTAATTCCAGTACAAAACTGGCTTCAAATTGAGAAATTATAACTGGAAATCTGGTCAGTCTGTAACACGAATTTTACATTGTAAATCTAAGCTGTTCAGTTTATCAAACTTTATTCTTAAAATGAGTAAACCAAACGTAGACGGTGTTCACAACTCAGACATGAGCCCAGGCTGAATTAATTATTCAAGTTAAGTTCAATGAACTCTTTAAAGCTGAACCAGCATAAAATGTTTTGCAGAGATAAAATGCTGGGATAAGATAAAAACAAGATAAGCCTTCAGTGATCTCCAGAGGGAAACTGTGGTTGTTGCAGCTCCTTATACAAGAGCAGTTCAAAACAGAATTGCAAGGAGAAAGTGACAGAGGTGAGATGTGATAAGTAGCAGCAAAGTCTAGTGTATGTAAACAATGTACCTCATAGTATTATATATTAGGATATGAAATAATGACACTTAGTGTTTGTTTGTATTAATGTAGAAGTATTAAAATGTAAAAAAAAAAACAGTACAGTGATATATTATAGTTTAATATAGTGTTGATATAAGATATTGCATAAGGTGAAATGTAGTACTATAACATCACATAGGATATATTACAATGACATAAGAATATACATACATAGAATATCAAATCTAGCCGCTTTATTGAACGATTGATCGAATTACTTCTCCTTTGTATGAAGTATCAAGGAATCAAAATAAATAACGCGTACTATGTAGGTTTTGTTTCCGTTCTTCTCACGCCAGAGTGCTTACCAACTGTGAACTTGTTTAAAGTGAAGTCTCAAGCCTTCATCAGAAAATTGCAAGGCAAAACCAAAGTCTGTTTATCCTCAAATATGCCAGTAACTCTAGAACAGCGGTCCAAGGGATGTGCAAGGGGTGAAGCGAAGTGTCACGGAGAATATTAGGAGTGAAGGTTGTAAATGCAATAAACCCCTGTCTGTTCAGATCACGGCTGTGTTCCTCATGCCCTCATGCCGTCTACTCTTCAGTTACAAGATGATCAAGAAGGTGCGGACAGAGTTGCCTGAAGGTTGTTGACTTTGCTTTCATCAGCCTATTTTTTTACCCAGTAAACCAGACTTCTGAACAACAGAACAAGACAGGGGACCTGGACTGCATGTCTGTCTTTATGATTAACAGCATGTGGACACAGATATTCAACCAGGCTTATTACGTGAAGGGTCAAGGTTAACTGTTAACTGTCTTCTTTGAGCGGCTTGTTGTGACTTATGCACAGTGTGAGATCAGGACAGCATGTGCATTCTCGTTAAATTCTAGGCTGGTAAAATGTGGTCGCGTTGTGTAAGTACAGTACATGTATATGTGGTGGTGAGTGTCATCATATCTCTTGTCCAGCTAAGCAAACATGCACACACACACACTGTACAAACCCTCTCCCAAATGTGCTGCCCGTCATGACCCCTTCTGACAGGCTGTTCATCACGCGTGTCCTCATTTCAAGACCATCAACCGGCAACCTTCATCTGACTGCTGCCAAGTCGGTTTCAGGTCAGGAAATTGCCGCCATCTCCACCCAACTGAGGCTTTGCTCAATTTAGGCGACCTGAACACACGGGGAGCGTCCCGGCTGCTTCCCATGGCCGTACATTTCAAATACTTTGCAAATGGATTCGACATCTGGTTCTCAATCTGGTGTTGTGCTGCTTACAGAGATATGTGTGCCGAAGTGCATTTTGGACTCACGTTTTACTGTACAAGGCTGCTGAGAACGTGTGGTTTCTAAAAAAAGACTTTCAGCCATGCACCATAAACTGAGCTTAATAGACTTTTTGTTGATTAAATTAAATTACAGATCTGGTGTAAGATTATTTAAGCAGTTTACAACAAGGTTGAGTAACAAGATGAAGTTTGTGTCCATATCAATACTCATAACCATTTTTCATATCTTAGTGTGCAGGATAAATTACGGAGCCACTCTGCAGTCTAGTGTTACAGCAGCGGATATCTCTGTATCTTTTGCCAGACGGCAGCAGGGTGAGCAGACTGCGGCTGGGACGGGTGTTATTCCCTCGGGCTCTGTGATGGCACCTCACTGCAAGCCAGTCTCAGTGATGCTCAGTAGATGGGTCTCAACGATGTTCTGGACTTTTAATCTGTAGATCCTTCCTGTCCAGGGCCATGCACCATCCATGCCGGTTGTGTTGCTTCCAGTCAAAGTGCTTTCCATCTCTATCTCAAGCTGACGAGATTTTGGCGGGGGTATTTAGCCTTCTGAACCTTCCATGATAAATACAGTTGCTTGCCTTACTTTATTGTTGAGGAGATGTGTGACGTCCATGGTTCTCTGTGATGCCGCCCAGATCTGTTCACCTGCTTCACCTCAGCTCTCTTGATGTAGACAGGGGTGTGTGTCTCTGCCTCCTGTTTCATCAATCATCTCCTTCGTCACTGAGCAGTAGGTCGTTCTCAGTGCACCTCTCTGCAAGATTGTTGACTTCCAGCTGATATGAATTCTCACTGTTGTCTGCAAACTCTCTGGAGTTTGTGTGTGCGAGCCCAGAGTGCTAGGTCTGCAGTCCCCGAAATTATCAAACTTTTTTCACGTAGCTGTGGTTATTTTCAAGGTGTGTGACGACTGAGTGGAGGGCAGTAAGATGGTCTCCCCTGTAGATCTGCTAGTTGTCAGTGCATACTGCCGAGGCCCTATTGTATGTTGTTTGTATGTATGTTTTCCACATCCATGAAGCCGCTTGAATTCCAAAGATTTGTTAATGGAAGGGAGTGGTCGGCTGAACAAACTGTGAAGTGATGGAGCTGTGACTGAAAAGTGTCAAATCAGGAATTCCCCACAGGGCAGTCCCGAAACGCAGACGCAATGATAGGGGCTAACATATTTTGGCAATGTGAACTGACACTATAAAAGTAAGAGTGGTAGGAGCAGAAACTTGGCATTTCCTTTGAATTGAAACCAAAGAGGCACATGTGATCATGAAGTTTGTTGGCATTTGGTACTTGAGAAGCAGATTAGATCAGAACATGTGGTCGTTTCAAGCAGCTCTTCTTTGTCTTCACCTGTTTGATTTCTTTCCCAAGTGCCCCCCAAACAAGGGTTCTGCTCGGTTTCCAAGCTATGCATCCATGTGTACTCCCTCCTCTCATCTGTGACCTCGACACTGAGGGGCATTTTTCATTCGCTCCTCAAAGGAGACAGGAGGTGAGAGGTGAAGAACTTTCCAGAAAAGCTAGTTTCACAATAACAATACCAAGTAAAGGTGATTTCTTTAGGAAGTTCAAAAGCCACACAAAAGAAGCTCAAAAATTGGTTTTGATTTATTTATATCTTATGGATTTTTTCCAACAGAGACGTTCTGTAAAGGCTGGAGTTCATTAAAACCACAAGAAAAGAGTGCAGCCGTATACTTTAAGGAAACACAGCATTCAAAACTGTAATAACTCAGACTATCATAAACTGTCTAGAACAGTCTAGTGCAAATCAAAATCTGTGCTGTTATGGGCCGCCTAGTTTTTTTTGTTTGTTTGTTTGTTTGTTTGTTTGTTTGTTTCCTGTTAGGTGGCATAGCCTGGAAGTCATAAGCAGACAGACAGGCAGACATGTCTGAATTTAATTACCGTTTGAGCAGTAAGCATCTACAGTCCTCTGTGAGGTACATCCTCTCGCTCCAGCTGGACCTCCAGATGAGTTCCATGTGTGAAGTCATGCCAGATGTCTCAACTAGCAGTAGCCTTGAACAAAAACAAGTGCTTGTACAGTGACATGTTTGTTCTTCGCACAGGTCTCCAGACACTGAGTCTGAGTCTGAGTACCTTCTTCTCTTACAATTTCTTGCTGACTAGAATTAATTTGTATCACACAATAAACACATTACCAACAGTCCAGCGCAGGTGCAGAGGAGATTTACAGAAACGGGGTAGACTTTGATCTTCCTTGACTGCAAGGATGCACGACGGGGAGTGCACTGTGTTCAGTTTTACGGTCTTGTTCGTATTAGTTTTCACATGTCAAGGAAAGTAGAAGTTACATTCACACAATTTTGTGAGCATTCCTCTCGAGTGGACCTCAGTCTTGCCCTCAGGAGTTGCACACTGGGATCACTTGACACCTGACACTGACTGTATTTCACTCGGTGCACAATGATCAAAGTGACTGTCCCTCAACATGAACGTAGCAATGATGCAAACTGTGTTTTATGAACGCAATTATGTAAAAAGAATTGATTGAGCCAGGTTAGCGCAGAAAGTGAAAGCTGTCATGAATGTTTTATAGTTTAGTATCGTCTTCTCCTTACACATGGAGCTAGTTTGAAAGGTGCATGTTCAAATCTGTCATTGATCCTGACTCCGAGACGTGTGAACTGATTTACCGTCTTATGCCCTCTCGCACTTGATTAATTAATCAATCTGTCAGTTAAAGGTATTCTTAAGGCTTGTTCAAGGGTGCCAATACAAACTCCTAGAAATGACACTTGTGAAAAACTACTTTGCATCAGAAAAGACGTTTTGAAGAAATGATGAATGTTTAATAAAATATTCAATGATAGTGTATTTTGTATATTTTACACCAAAATCAGCAGTCTTCTAATACACTATCCACTGGCAGTCACTATGGTATTATTCATAATAATCATAATGTATTAATTTTATGGTTATGTGTGGGAACTGGCAGCATTTGGTTAAGACTAGAGAAAGATCATGGTCTGTTTTAATACAGAAAAAGTCAGCATTGACTAGAGACATGAGATTTTTTTTTTTATTAACATTTAAGCAAAACAACACAACCTTTCCCAAACATAACCAAAGTGTTTTTGTTCCCTAAACCTAACCGCAGATAGGAGTCATGACTCTAGCCCTGGCTCTGTGTCCAGACTCTCTCAATGAGTCTGGGATTGCAGCCATGGGTGTGCAGCGTGAAGAGGATGGGGCTGAGCAGGTGACCCTGGGGGGCTCAGAGAGTGGAGGTGGTTTCACTCTTTGGGGTCTGCATGTGAGTCTGCCAGCCCAGAGTGATACGTTTGAAGTCTCACGCCGTATGATTGTGTCAAATGCTGAGCTGAAATAAGCGAACAGCATTCTGATGTAGCGTAGTTTATCTAAAGGTGTGTGAAGACTGAGTGAAGAGCAGTGGACATGGCATCTTCTTTGGAGCTGTTGGTTCTCAGTGCAAACTTGTGGGGTCCAATCAGAATCCTTTTATTGTCATTGCACAAGTGTACAACGAAATTCTAGCAGCATAGAGTAAAAAGTACAAGGCAAGTAGTGCAAATGTAAGGATAAAAAAAATAATAATAATAATGTGCAGTGGTGTCGGTTGTAGGTAAAATAGTCTTTACAGTTATTGCACATTGTCCTTGGGTGGTGTTGGTGGGTGTGCATGTGTGTGTGTGTGTGTGTGTGTGTGTTTCCCTACTATGGGGGGAAATGTTTTGACTGTACTAAATGCATGGTTTCATTCAGTAAAACAGATGTCATGTTTGAGCATAAGCCAGACTGCGATTACATTTCTTTCAGTGTAAGTGTATTTGCTTTTGCAAATTAGCTGTATATAGACACAGTTTTCTAGGAGACAGTCTGACAAATAACCCAGAGATTGAGCAGATAAACATATCATACCATAATATAATATATTTAACTTTGTTTTATAGAAAACCATCTGACTTTATTTTACAGAATGACGCTCCAGCTATGCTATTTATTAGAAACATGCAGTTTAAATTCAGACATCCCTAATCTGAGCCTGGCTGAAAAGAAATACACACAGTAGGTAAAAGTCAAAACATTGTATACTGCTCCCCCAGTGTGTTTGCAGATAACCACATAATTGGTATTTCGCATCACCATCACTCTCAACAAAAAACCTCTGGCCTGCAAACATCTCACCACTTTTGGCTTCTACTCCAGGCAATAATCGCTGTAAACATTCTCCCACAAAACTGTGAAATCTTTTGAGAAACTTTACCACAGTGGAATGAAAATGGGGATCATGCACTGTATCACACTCACTTTCGTGAATAGTTTTCCTGAAGAAAGATGGAACGAAACACCCATAGGTGCACAAGGCGCTGTGCTGCAGAGATAGAGCTGTCAGAGGGAGACGTTGATTAAGCCCAAAGGCCAACAAATCATTAATTCAGGCTATCAAATTCCTCACACATAATTACATGTATTCGCAGCAGACGAGGTGTTGCAACATGCAGTGATACACTGCACCCTGCGGGCACGTCATCGAAATATGGCTCTGACAGACAAGCCTATTCAGGTAAATGAGAATGTAATCATCATCTAAAGTAATCTGAGATGTACAAGTACAAACATTTTTACTGCAGCTAATGAAGTGTTCACACCTTGTGCTTTTATTTGGTGCCTCTAATGATGCTCTTACCTATATTATGTGTTGAATTAACTACATTCCATTTCCCCCTGTTGCGTAACTGCGTTTGCTAGGCTATATGTTAGGGTTGATGTTTTGAAGCATCCATGAATTATTATACTCATAAGCAATATATCAAATGGGAAAGTGAAAAAGCATGTACCTAAATAAAAGAAAATGTTAAATGGGATTGTTCTTCCGTCAAAGTCATTACCGATGGACCTCAGAGGAGACCCCACTGTGGATGTCCTTAGCATATGTTCACCTCTAGTCAGTTTATCTACATTGTTTTTCGGCTGTGACATGTTAGTACTCTGTAAACTGGTGCACTTTGTTCAAAGCCCCGCGAAAAACAGAGACGTTTTATTTCTCCTTGTCAGGTTTTTTAAATCCTTTGAAAGCCTTACTTTGCCGTGGTTAAATAAACGAATAAACCTGGGAATGAGATTGATTGAGACCCCCGCTGCTTCCGTCAGGGCTCATTGCTTTCTTTCCTTCAGCAAGAATTCTCCACCTAATGTCCTCCACCTAACAGGCAAAAACAACATGCAATTTTCTTTTAAAGCTCTCGGAAACTTGGCTTACAGAGAAGTGGTGTTTTTAAGGGAGTTTAACTATAACATAAAATATTCATGACTAAAAAGCCAACAACAACAAAAAATAAAACGTCACATATAATTTGATGTGAAGTTTGCTAAATTATGTCCCTGATCTTGGGACCTGTAACTGCTTTCAAATGCCTCCAAGTGACTTTCCTGACTTGTTCAAATCAATAACGTACATTTTCAGATCAATGCTGAGCTCTTTAGACTTTCCCATTGTAGTGTTTGTGTCTAGTGAGCGATTAGACAGCTGTTATCAAGCAGAATCACCCAGAAGAAGTAAAGAGGCCAAGCCACAAAGAAAATTTGATTCACACAGGTTTCTATGATCACCTACATTGACCGTTCATGTTATTGTCTGTATGTATTTTAGCCAGCAGATTTGGTCACATTTTCAGAAGATCCATAATAAATTCCAGATTTGAGGCAAACTTTTGCTTTTTGTGACAAAGTAGTTCACTCATTCCATCACAGAAAAATGACAGCTGTAGAGATCACTGGAACTGAAACCTGCCATGATTTACATTTTCTTTGTAGTGTATGTAAACGTTTGACTGCGACTCCATGTTATAAATATTTTCTATGCATAATTCTTCACACCCTGACAATAACCAATAAATCAAATGCTCTGACTGAAAAAAGTCTGCTGCTGTAGCAGGCCTCTAATAAGCTAATTGAATCATTTCGTTCAGCCCAAGTAAGGCGGTAACACATTAGTAATTTATTACTGCAATAATTCTAATTTAATAATTGTAAGACTATTACATTTGTTATATTAAGTATTGAGTACTACCGCGTTCCCGGAACCTCTGACGTGTACGTGCATCAGGTCAGGGCACGCCAGGTCGGCCACTAGCCAAAATGCCGAAGGATGGCAGATGAGGGAGTGAGGTACGTCTCTTGTGCGAGGAAAATACAACATGTAATTTCCTGAGGAGTCTGCTACACAGCACAGCAAGATCACCCGTGCTAAAAATGAGGCGTGTGCTGCCAGAGAAGCAGCATGCACCCCGGCTTAACAACAGTAACTAGAATTCAGAGCAATAAGTAAATAGCAACTTACGACATTTCCCGAGTAACTTGTCCAACACTGTTCATTGCGCACGACTGGAGACTTCAACAAGGCTCAACAAAACTTCAGCTCAGCCCCTGAGTAACTGTAGCAGTGCAGCAGCTAACCCAGTAACCTGTGTACCACAAAGTACACACCCACAGCGGTGAGCAGTGACTGCCAGGCCAGGTAGTACATCGTTTACTGCGTTTAATTATGTATTTATTGGACAACAAAAAGCTAAAAGAAGTGTTGAATGAGCGAACTAGCCACTCACGCATATCTTTCAACTCGCTAGCGAGAGCTACGTGGCGGGTCGGTGTAGTCAGGCAGGGCTCATTTGTGTGTTTGGACGGAGGTCTGAAGGGAGGTGATTGGATTTTTAAGGTTCACTAAATTCAAATTACACATTAACCCCTTCAGACCCACATTTTTTTGGCTGGGTAAAAAAAAAAAAATTTTAAACTGATTCTGGTTCCTCTCCAACATAAAGACAAAGTGGAAAAAACACATTTTTGGTAAATCATGTTTTAATAGTATTTTTTCATGTTCATTCCAACGGACGCCACAACGAGATGGGCGGAAAAGAGTTTTTCCACATAGTAATCAATCAGGTATGATCTTAACATCTGGAACTGGATGTTTGCATGGTTTTGAGTCTGTGTACAGTTCTGAACATGCACATGAACTTGATAGGGGTATCACAGCGTGGGCAGGGAACAGCAGTGAGGTCATCACCAGGAAAACCCAGAGCCTGCAAGAAGATAGAGAAATGACGCAATCTGAACGTGCACATGAACAAATTGATGATCTCATCTGGTATATACTGTTTGAAGTATTCATAGTGTCTCATGGGATGATCCTCAAGAATTGGAGGATTCTCAAAGGAAGTGTCCATGATTGTAGTGAACGGCCTGTGACGCCACTTGATTTCTTCCTTCCTGGCTACTGTCTTTCTCCTCTATCTCAATCTCATTTGCCACATCAAGTTCTTCTGGCATGCATGTAACCTTTCCACTGTCCCTCTCTGAATCTAATAACAAAACAATCACATTTTGACTCTTGAACTATTATGCATTTCATTTAGATCTTACATATAAGACATTAAATTGATAAACACCACATACTAAGAATTAAAAACGCTCTTAATTTCTAAACTTACCACCTATCTCACTCCTGGTTTCATCCTCCTCATTTCCCAAATTCAAGGAGTCAAGTTCAGATAACTCTCCATTTACGAGACGTTCAAGGAAGTCTTCGACTTTTTACTCTACAAGAACATTATGCACAAATATATATTTAACATTTTGTAATCATGAATAAATAAACTGTGACACCATACTTTACCTATGAAAAGCTTACAGGTATTTTGTTTCTTTATATACTGACACTAAACATGTGAGCGTTAACTAAACCTGCCCAACTCCGGAATTTGAAAAAATCCTATAAATTAATCATATGACATATGTTCAAAATAACTTCAAATATTATCATTTGTAACAGTTAAAATTGTACTGACAGCAGATTTGTTTGGCCAGCATGAACATAAATTTATATTTTTGATTGAAAATGGGCACTTACTGTACTCTTCCCTCTCTGCGGTGGCTCCGCCATGCTTGTCTTGTCAATGTCTGTCACTCTCTCAGAGCGTGCTCAAAGTCATAACATGATTTTGGCTGGTTAAAAAGCGCAGCTAATCTGGTTCATAATGGTCATTTTATTGTGATGGCAACAACCTACCAACTGTCATCATATGTTTTATTCGAATTCTGCTAAATCCTGATCGGTGGATGATAGCATGTGGCATCACCATTTAATAACAGACTGCCGGACTAATTTCCAATGATAAAGGCTCTAAAAAAGGAAACACAGAAATCTCTAATGAAACAAGCAAACTGTTCAAACTTTTGCAAAAAATAATTGTGTACTCGTAGCAAATTCCTGATGAGGGACTTTAAAGGTCCTACTTGTAAGAAAGGCTGATTTTTGAGTCTCATTCCCAACTCGTCAAAAACTGGTGCCCCAAGCTTCAGTTTGTAACAAGTTTGGACTGAGATTTATTGATTCAGTTGGCTCCGAGTGCTGGAGAGGCAGCGCAACATTTTGAATCTCAAAACTACACAGTGCTTAATTATCTGTTATCTGTTTGTTTATCAAAATTACGATGAAGCAATGCTTACTCCTGGGGTCAGAGAGTGTGAACGACAGTTCAAATGGGAACAGCCCTCACATTCCACACCTGATTGAACCAGTGTTTGCATGTTACTTCCTTGAGGTGAGATTCATTCGGCTGCTTAGGTGCTCAGACGTTATGAAAGACGTGTATGATTTACCTTTGTGTTGAAGAATTCTACAGATTTGTGCCTCGGGGCAGTGATACATTTATCTTGATTCCTCTGAAACAAACCATCGTTCATTGAAGCAAGGTAGTTTGTGCTTGAGCAAGTGACCTGTGGGTGCCATGATCTCTCCGAGTAGATAGTCTGTCGCAAATGCCAGGTGCAGTAAATTTACTTACAACCACAGGCATTTAAAAACATTTCCTCAATCATGCCTTGATCTGCGCTAAACCCAGAGCCATTACATCGAGTTGCAAATGAGTAGGGGCAGTTGGTACTCCAGCGTTGGGAGGAGACGCAGTGGCAAGAGGAGTAAAGACCATCTGTGCTGCAGCTCTTGAGCCACAGAGGCCAGAACTGAAGTTTTCAAGAGCTGTGCAGTTGTCAAGTCATGTCTGTGAGTAAAACTCCAGAGCAGCTCTAAAGGGATTATGGTGGGGTCAAGTTCTTCAAATGACAGAGCAAAGGTGAAGACCTTCTTTTACTCAATGGTCACCGTAAGTCAGGTTCAGGAAGACCTAACATGGTACTTGTTCACTCAGAGACATCATGGAGATTTATTACGCGCTTCCATGTCTTCCATGTTCTCACCCTCAAATGTATGGAACAGACGAAAACAAGTTGACAGAGTTCATGTTGCATTCATTTACACAGCAGACTTCGAGCAGCAATAAGTGACAGACAGTGACTGACATATAATCACCTCCTGCGTAGATACTTTCCAACAAGTTCCTTTAACTGCTCTTAGTTTATTCATCTGTTTTTAATTCCTCCCCTGCGATGTCTTTCTTTCTTACCATCCTTTACAGATTTTATTTTTTTTATTTTCCTTTCCTTTTTCTAATCTTTAAATCTGTTTTCAATTCCTTTGATGTGATGCCATCTTCTTATTGTCCGTTATTCTTTTATTCATTTCTATTTTTGCATAATTTTTTCATGTCTTTTTCTGGTATTTTGCCTTTTTTAATCACTTTTATTTCTTTTACATGCAGTTAATCAGATTTACTTTTTGTGTCCTTACATTTTCTGTTATGCCATCTTGTTGAGTTACTTGTTTTTAAAGGTGCTATATTAATCAAATTTAAATAATAACATTAATATTATTATTATTAATAATATTATTATTCAGTAACAGTTGCCATTTACAGATCAAAAAGATGCAGAGCAACATCAGCAATCATTTGGAGTTGTGTCTCTTCGGCCACTGAGGGAATGAAAGTCCTGGTTTTTAGCTTTGTTTTTGGTCTCCACCAACTCCTGAGGGAAGAATCGCTTATCTTTAGTGACACAATCCACTATGTTCACCAGCTAGTCACTAAGTTTGGCTATCAGAAGTTAAGTGCAGTGTTTTGTCAAAACATTTAACATTATCAACAGAATGTGAAGAAACACAGTAACATTATGTCAAAGATATATCATTTTTTAAGATTGTGACTGGTAGCTAGCTAGCTAGCTAGCTAGCATAACTTAATTTGGAAATATATTTACACCTATTTTCCTTATTAGTTTACCATTTTTTCTCTTCTAATGAGCAAAACTAGCTTAATTGCTTTGCTAACTCATCCTAAGAAACCAAATAAAACTCACTAAACTGTCTTGGTTTGTCTTTTTTTGCTGTTCAACATTACATCTCGCTTGGTAGAAAAAATCCTTTGGATACAGAATTTGATGCAGAAATATTCCAGCTGCTTTTCCAAGCTGGAGATGACCAACCTTCCTCCACTCACCTCCTCTTCACGCCTCTCCAGTGCCCGCCTGCTGTGTCTTCTCGTCACTGCAGAGCCGCTCAAAACCGCCTTGGCACTGTACTTCCTGTCGTCAAACTGGCCTCCATCAGTCTCAGAAGCTGTGATCGGCCCTGATTGTTTAGCACGGTTCTGTTGCCCGCTCCCTGTTGGACCGAACCAGTCAGCTGATAGTGCTGCTGGCTGCATTTTTCAACAAGCTAACTAACTAGCAGCAGCCAGCTACAGCCATAGACAGTACAGTGAGCACAGGTTGGTGATGAGTCAGGTGATATGCTGCCCCCTACTTGTTTGGAGTGAGTGACCTTCAACAGGTGGCCAATTCTTACAATTTTTATGTGATAAGTATATAGGTATCTGTTTTTATTTGTAGAGGAATGTGATAGCCCTGATTATTGCAGTCAATGTATTTTGTTTTAATTGTGAAGGCGATAATACGTTAATGTGCCTTCAACTGGCCAAAAATAATAGCGCCTAAAGCACACTCAAATTTGGCCAATTATACTGTCTGTCTGCAGCCGTGACGTGTTAGTGACAGATCCCAACTAATTTGTTTATCTATGCATGATTTCAAGTTTAAAAAAATAACTTTGTTGAAGAGGCCGTCCGTGTGACTGATGCGTAACGATGGCTCCCGCCACTGTTTGTTTTTGCAAGACTCAACCTAATCCACCTCTGACTGATTGCCTTAGAGTTAGTAAGGTTAAGACAGGACAGTGACTTACGGCTTGAGTCAACCATAGGGCCTGTTTTATATGTGGCGCACTGGCTGTGTCGGTTTTTGTTCTGATGCTGATATATCAGTTTGTGAGCTGTAGTTTTTAGCTGTTGAGAAAAGAAGATGGGAAGTAGGTGTCTATTCATACGTCCATTTTCGAATGGATGGACTTAGCACAGAGTGCCAGGACCGCAAAACTGTCGAGGCTATCGTCATACAGACTTCATCATGAGAAAACAATAGACGCAAGCAAATCAGAGGTGGAATAGCACGGGTTTTGTGGGAAAACTGACTGTAAACCTTTTTATACACAGTGACTCAGATTTAATAGGCTCCAAATAATGAATCAAAATATTCTACATTGAAAAGCTTCACCTTAAGCAGAAATGTTGAGAGATGCCATCTGGGAAGACAGAGCAGTCGTCACTAAGTCTGACTGACGGTGGAAAAAACAAGTGGGCCTTCATGTTAAATATGAACACATGCCAGACACATGTGAGCTTTGGACCCTTTCTCAACAGTAACAAGCCTCCACATGTAGCACTGAAGGACGGTGTTAGTGTCTCTGTTAGACTGAGCTATTATACTGTAAGTGAGACTTTGTTTCCCTTCATCCACATGTCAAAAAATTGTGTAACCGTGTCCATTCTACATGAACTTATACTCACGTTTCTTGATACGCCACACAGAGAAAATCAAGTTTGTTCAATTGCTCGTGAACTTCGATTGGTATATATCATTCTTATTACTATATCTTTGAATGTCACCACTTGAAATTGTCCTTTCTTCAGGTTATAACTACATAGTTGGAATATCGTGAACAAAAGGAAATTAAAAGCTTTTTTATGCAGGTTTAATTCCTAAAAGATAAAATCACTCTCACAGGCATCAGGAAGTAGAGGATTATGGTTCATAGGACTATGAAAATGAATCCAAACACTTCATGAAAGAGGACTTAAACTCTGCAGACAGTAGCTACAGACAGGGAGGGTCATATTACCTACCATGCTAATCAGCATTCAGCTGTTCCTCTCTCTCTCTGTGTGCACATAGAGAGAGAGAGGAACCACTGAAAAGCTACAAAATGCAAAAATTTCAATTAGAATTCAGTGAAAAAAAAGTAGAATTGTGCATTGAGTTTATCTATCTGGTTTGTTTTGAGCTTCGAGTTTTCAGAAATTCTTCGCACAGTTTCAGTTTTTGTGCTGCAAAAAATTTAAGATTTTTTCTTTTTATTTATATATTATTTTTGTAACGTCTTGTAAATTTGCAATAAAGGTGATCATTCACAATATTTGCATGTATTCTGTAAATCTACCAAAAAATATAGGCCACTGCTTTGCTTTAAAAATACAGTTAATGTCTAAAAATAGTGTATTCATCCTTTGCAGAAATGTACTGGCTGCTGAGTTGCATTAATAATACTGTAAAAACTTGTATACTAGAGTTGTCTTTCAGTAATGTTACCATGAAAACATGGTATGTCACTGTAATAGTACTGTAAATTGTTGTGAATTTATTCTAATTGTAGATAATCATTGTCCTATTTGCACAGTAATATTGTCTCTGTCTTATTTTGACATGTGACATGTTGTGCCAGTACACAATAAGTTACTGTCATTTTCATCTGTATTACTGTAAAATAATTACAGTGTGCTACTGTAAATTGACATCAATTATTAGGAAGTAATTTATTGTAAAATTACAGTTTACAGTGAGTTGGATGGCGAATGTTCTGATTGTTGATATTGATAGATGGTGTTGTGTATTAAATGCCTCAGCCTGACAGCAGTTTACAGCAGTGATAAATGAACAGTTTAAGTTGCTGTATTTGGTCTACTCCCTGTTGAGATACATGAGCAGTCTTAAAATTCAAATCACATTTTTAAAATGTTTGACTCAAAAGAAAAACAAAACAGGTGTTCCAAATCGTCCATATAAGCCACGATTCAGTAGCATCATAAATCACAGGGTTGCTATGATGACTAAAGCTTGGCTGCCGTCTGTTTTAGGTTGGCTTAAGCAAGCGGTTTTATATTCAGTGTAGACTATACTGAGTGGACAACTCAGTAAGTGATCATAAAATGATATCAAGAAAAATATTGAAAGAAAACGGCACATAGGAAAAGGATGAAGTTCTACACTTCTGGAAGAGCAAATAAGTCGGATTCCAAGATGGGCTTGTCTGACACAACAGTAGGCTACAATATGGTTGTTTTTCATGCACTTAAAAAAATAAAAGCTCAGATGCTAATTCTAACCAAAAGAAACAAGACTTGAATGCATTTTTTTACAACACAAAAGTTTCACAGATAATTGTTTATCTCTGTGTACATCGTTAACAAAAACATTACTGCAAAGTTATTACAAATATTATGATGGAAGATCAATCCTAAAGACACACCTTGCATCAGACAGTTGTCAGTTGTTTTAGCAACAAAAAATTATATTTGGACATGGTTTTTAACCTCTCTACCAAACCAAGGATATAATGCACAATAACAAAAGTATAAAACAGTGCCTTTGGAATGGATTATAGTAAATGTTCCATGATTTATACACCCGCTCAGTTTCAGCTGTCAGTACCCGGCAGTATGGGACAGAAGGCCCATTCATTTAATGAACCATATCCCAAACAACAAACTGTAAGCCATGGCAGGGGCCCTGAACCTGCCGTTGCATGGTCAAGATGTCTGCACAGAAATATTTCTCAGGGTATGCTGTGGGAAAAAAGGTGATATTATTGGTGCTCACTGCAGGTTTACGCTGAAGCTCCAGGGTAGGCTTACTGAGGGTAGACTTAGCGCGACATTCCAGGATGATAGAGGTTATTATGGTTTCAAGGGTTCAAGTTGGTCTCATGCTCTTGTGTTATGAGGGGAAAGGTGTATTTGATTTTTTTGTCACACATATTGTCTGATTTACAACAAAATAATTAATTTAGAATTAAAAAGAGCAAAGACAAAAAATTAAAAAGTAAGGTACCGTTGAAATTCTTTTGATTAATCCTGTTACTTCTAGTTGAATTATCTTGCGATCTTGAGATAACAAAGTCGTTTTCTTGTAATAACCGGATAATTTCTGCTTGTTTTGAGACATCTCTAAGCAAATGAATGCATTATCAGCCGAAAATGATATTTTGTTTTCACCAGATAACAAGAAAATGATGCTGTTAGCGTTTTAAAAAAAACTTTGTTATCTCGAGACAACAAGATAAAACTAAATCATGTCAACCACGGCTGCTCTCGGTTCCATAAATATCTGTTGCATACTTTTGTACAGAGTCACGTCAGTTTCCAGTGACTATTCAAGTGGAAAAACGGTAAAAACTAAAATAAAGAAACATCTGATCATCATTATTATATAGCCACAGCAGAGTATGCAGGGTAAGTTGTCATTTTATTTCATCATACAGTTTAGAGTAGGACATTCGAAATTTATGAGTTGCTGTCCAATGGACTGGCCCACTTGGAGAGATCAAAGACGGAAAAACACCAGAGGTAGCCTTGACAATATAAAGCAAGGTTATGATTGGATATGGTCATGATAAGTCCATTGCTCAGTAGGGGGACGTATGTGTGGAGTGTTGACAGTCATAAATTCAACTCAGCACACATGAACGCCATGAGCTAACAATCAAGGCAAAATGAGGGTTTAAATACGGCAGTTGACCTTGTACACACCCGACAGACCAGGCTACATAGCTTCCCAACATTAAACTACTTTTCTTCCCACAAGACCAGAGACGCTCAGTTCCCATGAAAGAACTGCACTCCACTGGGTTTGGGTTTTGGCTGTATGTAGTGTTGCTTGTTTTACACCAGAGGGCTGGGAATTGTAGAAAATATGCTCAAAAAACAAAATGGTACATGTTACATGTAAGGAGCATACTACTTATGACGTGTGACATTTACCATAAAATGCATGATTTACTTTAAAAGCTGGTGGTAAAATGAGAAAAGTAGCCCCAATCGTGAATTACATCTGGAACTATTTTTGTTTAAATCTACAGTGGCCTTGATGTATGAGACTGAAATGATCTGTATTTACATGTCGACAATGTAAACCGGCTGATGCTTTCTAGCGAAGGTAAATATAGCCACAACATTTTTAGACGAAAGAAGAAGAATGAAATTAGTCACCAATAATGATATAAGAGGTTCTGGTAGCACACATTGAATTACAAGGTAGAGGAAGAAAATCAAATAATTTCACAAACAAACTGAAATCTAGTTACTGGCAAGAAAGTAACTAAATATATAAATACTAGTGGTTAATTCTGAGCAGCGTTTCTGTCGAGATGTCTTTCAGTTGGTTAAAAAAAAAGTATCCTCCAATTCTATATCTATTTTCTTTATATTATCCCTTTATATTTGTTGATGTATTAAGATGAGATACATAAATGTACAAATAGTCAAAAATACATACTGTACATTATGTACAAAGTGAGGAGGCAAGTATTTGTTGAAAGGGTTATGCATAAATTGCGGCCATGATCATAAAACCAGCCTGTGACTAACCCTAACCCCGTCGTATGTCATAGCATTAGCAATATGGCTACCACCCCGGTTACTGTCCAAAGCAAAAAACAACCATAAAAATCCCAATTTGACCTAAAAATACCAATCCCAGTTCTATGAAAAGGCTGAGAAAAGCACCCGACTGTATTAATATGAAGGCAGCTTTTTTTACTTACTGATCTAGATGAAGGAATGTTTTGAGTCCCGCTGGTAAGCGTGAACACTCCTTAGTGAGGGAGGAGACTTTGACAAGACCGGAGTACTCTCCATTGAGTGAATGCCCTTACTCCTCTATCAGCCGGGTTCTTTTTCCTTTGCAGTGTAGAGTTTCCACTGTTATTCCAGTTGTCCCACTGGTACCTGGGGAACGCGACCGGGTGGAACAATTGCTCTTCCTGTTTTGGTTGCCCAGTGGCGGACACGTTTGTGCCTCAATGCTGCCCCCATTTTTACGGGAAACATCCATCCCAGTGAAAGTGAGGTTATTGGGGAATCAATCAATCAATGCAATGGTGTCCTTTTTCTACAGGTGACTGTGCACTTCTATTTGCTACTTTTACTTAAACTAGAAAACAAGGACACATTTTCCTTTAACTTGTTATCTTGAAGTAAATACTAATTGCATAGTATCACGGCTGTAGAAAAATGACACCATCCAAGTATAAATCGATTACCTTTAAACCTTGCTTTCACTATGCCACCGGACTGGCCAGATTATGACAAACAGGATGCAAACAAGAAGAGGCATTGTTTATCCCGGTCACTATCCCCAGATATTCAGGGAACAACTGTAAAAAAAAAAAGAACTCAATGGACAAGCCATGTCGCTAACAATGTCTTTGTGACAGGTACAACAGTGATACCACAGGGAAACACTAAGTGGAGGGAAATTTAAAAAGGTGTCTATTTCTGTTTAAGTTAAATCAAATTTCAGTACTTCTACCAACAGTGCAGGTCACGGAATGTGATGGGTCAACAAACGGTTTGCGCAACATGTCAGATCATGGATATGATCATTGTCAGCTATGAATAGTGTAGATATTCAACAAATGGGAAACTCTGCTGTGTTTGTCGTATAAAATATACAGTCCCCTAATTACCAGGTATTTACCTGGTAATTAGGGGACTGTATTCATGGTAACACAAAACTGTTACCGTAATGACCAATGGTAATAGGAAAGTAAATACAATGAAACTATGGCCAAAATACTGGGCATTTACCTGGTATATATATATGGTGAATTATAGTGTGTTATTGGGTAATTACTGCAGAGTAATAAGCAGGTGGCTACAGTCCCCTAATTACTAGCTCTTTACCCAGTAAATATATGGTAACAAAAATGTGTTACTAGGTATTGTATTTACTTTCGTATTACCATTGGTAATTAACACTTTTGTGTTACCATGAATTAACCATTCATGTTCAACATGCCCTTTAATATTACACATTCTCTCTCTCTCTCTCTCTCTCTCTCTCTCTCTCTCTCTCTCTCTCTCTCACACACACACACACACACACACACACACACACACACACACACACACACACACACACAAACACCAACAGAAGTACACTATTATTGTACTGGCAGCATTTTATAATACTTTTTTATGTAATATAAATCCTCTTCATGTTATGTAAAATAATAGTAAAGTAATAATTCCTATAAACAAAAAGAATCAAACTAATACATATCTTGTGTACAACATGACCCACCACACAGCTCTGGAAAAAGTCATTGTTGGTTTGCATGGATTCCCCATCTACTGACCAGCACAGGAAACTGTCACAGGTTAGTTTTTATTTGCTTGGACCAGAATGAGATGTAGCCACATAATAAGACTGAAATTGTCAGACCGAAAACACGTTTTGGATGTCAAAGTGCTGATTCAGGCCTGCACCAGAAGGCAACCATAGCCAGCTCGAATTCTCCTTGCGATACGTTTATTTAACTGCTCAGCATGATTCAATGGCTTTACGAATTGGGTGGTGATGCATTCTTGGCAAGACACTGGGCAGATTATTGTAATTGTATCAAGAAATACTATTTTTCAGGGTAGACTGGCGAAGTTGTACCAAACAGAGTGTATTGTCCTGTAATGCCTCCTCACATTAAACTCCATTTTCACAGAAATGCCCTCAGCGTACTTTTTAACACGGACCGCAAGCCAGCAGGCACAAACAAATAGCATCCACCTACTTTTTGGTTCTTTTTGTTGTTTGGAGTAAACCACATAATTTGGCTAAATTGGATTGGTTTGTTGTGACACAATGCTGCCTGACAAACGGAGAGAAAACACAAAATGGGTACAAGATGTTAGCCTCACTTCGCTCCTGACAGGAGAACTATATCCACTGTTGATGGAAAATTATAAAAGGTGCAAACACTGTTATGGATTAGTATGTATTGTCTGCTCAAGTATCTGACAGACTGGACAGGGAGACAAAGTACTGGAGCTCGGGAGACTGAAGAAAAAAAACTGGACAAACTAAATAGCTGGTGAGTGAGAGAGCACATGTGGCCCCAGAATCGTAGAACACAATCACTCAACAATGGTGGGTTTTTAACTCTGTTTGTAGAAGCTGTTAGTAAAGCTTGATCGAATTTGACACGCTTGAACCACCAGAACCCTACAAAAGCTGAGTGCTTTCCTGAAACAGCCGGGCACTGCAGTTTTAAGCAAATGTTATTCAAACTGGAGCAAATGGTGCATTTGTAGGGGACTGTTTTCAGCTGCGGATACACGTTTCGTGCTCCAGGGATTGACTTAAAGAAACAATGTCCATGTTGATCGTGATGAGGGAACATGTCACCAGTACAACAGTGTTGTTGTTCATGTGTTTTAAAGCAGTTTAGGATGACGACAGAGGTCTGTGACACAGAGGAATAAGACATATCAGGCTTTAACTACACAGACAATACTTAATACTTAATAATACTTAAGGTGGTACTGCACACTTAAGCCCTATTGCCACAGGACTAGTATTACAGGGGACCCCCTATATCTGTGTTTCATAAAGTGCATTTGCATGGGATAAGTTAAGTCTGCATTTTACTTGAATTTACTGACAATTAGCCCCCGACATGATGTCAAGGCACCCTTGTAACATCAACATTTCAGAAGTGGAATCTGTTCTTTAGCAGACACATTAATAATATATTTCAGCATTGTTTTGATCAGTTTCTGCATGCGCTACAAGCATACACATTCATTTGCAGCTGATTTAAATCAAGCGACAGATGCCTTTTTGTGGCTATTTGAATATGACAACCTCTTGCTGCTCCTAATCTTCTCTGCCGTCACTTTTAAACATCAGTAGAATCGGTCTCAGAGCTGTTCAACATAGCTGTGATTATATTTCAGAATTACTCAGAACAAGATGTTACAGAAAAAACATGACCCCTAATCACAGAAATGCTGATTCACATGGGATTAATATCATCAAACGACCACTGTGTTTGATACAATATACCAAGTATTATATGTAATATTTACTTATATATTACTTATATTTACTCTGCCATATTAATAATATATAACATGGTAGATTTGCAAGGGTTAAAGATCACAGACAACCTCCACAATGATTACAGTTTACTACAGTTACCCAGGTAATACTTGTCCCATGAGAACAGGGCTGTGAACCTGTTTGTCTGAGCTTTAGTTAAAACAACATGACTGCACTCCGATGAAACACGTGATTGCTTGAGTTAATATTGACATCTTCTTAACACATTTGTAAAAACCTGCATTTTATGGGTTGAAATAGCTTAACACACAGTTTTTGTTTAAACAGCAGGGCTACAGCACGGCTGCGTACTGACGCGCCCACTGCCCCACAGACAGCCACACACTGGATAGCCTCGTAGTCTCTATGAGCTGCTAGCTGAGCGACATGCAAGTACCACATAGAAACTTTTCTAGTCATAGGGCCACAAATGTACTTTTACTGAATGAATGGTGGTCAGTCTGTCACTCAGGTCGCTCTGGTTTATGTCTCCTAATCCCCTTTCATAGACATTACTGTTAGTTTTGGTCTTTTAAAGGGATTTGTTGACAGTAAGAGAAATATAGAATATTTTCTCGCCTTTTAATATATAACACAAATTATAGAAGGAAAGTAATCCACAGTTCAGAGCAGCTAATGACAGCTAAATGATCGGATGCCCCCCCGTGATGTCATTAGCTGCACTGAAACATGAAAGTATTGGACTCATTTGGGCGAGACTCGACCATGGATGAGTTCAGTCAGTTCACTCAAGCTAAAGCTGTGATGCAGTTTCTGCAAAGTTGTGTAAGCCAGAGGTGGTAAGGTGAAAACATCACATATATGACTGTTTGGTGATGGATTGATATATTACAGCTGGGAGAGGTGATATGAACAAAATATGCAAACTATCAGGGTGTGAACTGATTCCAGATTGACTGAAAAAAAAATGTCTCATAAATCAAAGCTCAATAATAAGGCCCAAAAGCTTTCCCCCTTCTTTTTGACTCAATGTTTTTCAACATTTTAGTCGTTGTGATTTCACAATGTCCTGTCTTGTACTTTCCTTGGCTCCTCATGGCGCTTTGTTGTCCCTGAAAGATTTATACAGGCTGATCTCAAGCGATATCCACAGCGCTCCATAACAAAGTGTAAACTACAAAGGGTCTGTCTGATCAAGCGAGACAGAGGTAAGGCCATTGTCTATTATATTATGGTGAAAGTAATCCTCATGCTGCTCTCAGGGGGGAACAAAAAGGGCATAGCCTCCAGGGATCTGTATTGAATTTGATGAAGAGTTCTTAAAACCACTCAGTCTGACGAAACTTGCTCCAAGAGTTATGATACTGAGGAATGTCGGCAATGTCAGACTCCAAAGCTCTTCTCTTGAAAGTGAGTGTACCTGCGGAAGCGAAAAAAACGGAGAGTGGAGGGACTGAAGAGGAGGGAGGGGTCCATTCCCCCGAGGTGAGGAGCAGGAGATGGAGAGGCGTCAAACTGTCACCCGGGACCGGGGACTCTGTGGAGGCTCCTGATTGGCACCGTCTGCAGGGGGCTTTAAAGAGAACATTTTACATTAAATCTATAATATAATGAGAAGCAGTATACACCTTTAGATTGTGCAAAGCAATGCAAAACAAAGGCACAAATCAGAGTTAATTCCAACCCAATTGCCAGAACAATTTTAAATTTTATGTTGTGACAATGCTGTGATTGTGGTCTGGTTAGACGTCGACACAAAACCCCCTTGGTTAGAGTTTGGAAAAGATCATGTTTTTTGGCATAAAATACCTGCTTTAGTCACCACAAACACGACTGCAGATGTCCCAAGTCCTTATTAAAAATGCTGGGTTTTGTCGCCAGAGGCACAGCTGGAGATGTCTCGCCCTCTCGTAAAACAAAAAAAAATCTGCTTTTTGTCGCCAGAAACATAGCTGGATATTCTCCCGAGGTCTTTTTAAAAGTAGTGTTGAAACACTGTGGTCCCCAGGAAAAAATATCCTGGTGTTTGAGATTTAGAGACGAGTATTGACCGACGGTCACTGACTTGGCGTCCTTAGCTCAACTCCTCCACCTCCCGATATGAATGTCTGGTCATAAACATGTAATATAAATTCAATATGACAAGTATTGTAAAAATGTCAGTATGGTATGTAGCCTCTGACTTGTACAAATGTGAACAAGTCAGTGGTTTTCGGAAACTTAAACTAGTGCCGACGTGTTATTCTGGCGACTGGGCTGGTTAATTAAGACAGATCCAGTGGACGTTATTTTCACAGCGAGAATCAGACTGACCTTGACAGACAGAAATCATGGCACTCTGGGTCTGTGGCGAGCACCATACAGACGCAGCGCTGAGTCTTTGCCTCCCCGTGTTCAGATGCTCGCCCACCGACAGCACGTCTGCTTCGCTGAGGTCCTCTGTAGCTCGACATTCCATAGGGCACCGTGCGTCTAAGGGGTTAAAACAGACGGAGGCCATCTTTTACAGTCATAGTTAAAATGTGAGAGAAATCACATTCATGGGGACAACAAGGAAAACACACTAAACACAAATCTTGTTTGCCTAACTGTGGTCATAATACCCCTTTTTCACAGTGGTGAAGAAAGTATTCAGATCCTTCAAAGTACTAATACCATACCGAGGTTGTCAAGGGTATTGAAACATCAATACTTTTTTGATACTATGTCTTAAAAAAGATGCAATATCCACACTGTACTGATGCTCTAAAGCACAGATGACATTATCCCAAATGTGTGTGTATGTGTGTATGTGTGTCTGTGCAGTGACTTCTTCTGTGCCAGCGATAAAAAAAGATAAGTATTGTCCTATTTTGTGTCCGTAGGACTTTTTTTTTTCTTTTTATTTGATATTGATATTAGTACAAAGTTTAAGATGAGGGTATCTTTACCCTCGTGTACTACACTGTAAAAATACTAATAAATAATAGTGATTAGTAAATGTCCTGCATTAAACTAAAACTTTTCCCAGTGTAATCAGAAATATGTGCTGAATATTAAAAGTATTCAATGCAGAAAAATGTTCCACCTGTTATTTTGATATCATCAAAATCAGCATTTTGACTCATACATTAAAGCAAAAGCAGGATTTTAATGTCGTTGGTTGGGGTGAAGCTCATTTTTAACCTTTTTTTTTGTACAGGAGGTTTATTTTTATTATGGCTCCATGTTCTGATTGTGAAAATTGTAAGAAATGCTGCCACAATCGCTCAGAGCACAATGTGACATCTTAACAGTGACTGTTGTGTTCAACCTCAAAGTGATTACAAATAAATATTACTAAAAGAATTAACAGAAAAAAGCGACACATCTTCACACTTGAGAACAGACACACTTGTGCAGTAGCAGACAAAATGTAACACTACGTTCTCACACAAAAGAGAGAGAGATCTGGCTGAATTATATTATCAATACCATCTTGAGCGAATGAATGAATATTGTAGCATTCGATTCCAATAAAATTTTTCTCATTAATGTGAATGCATACTTCACTATCTGTGCAGAAAACCTCTCGCTCCTGCTTCGCACATTAGCATACAATAAGGTTGCTCATAGTCACACATGCAGAGCCATTAAAATGATCTACGTGGGATTTATACTGAGTGTTTGCCCAGAGAATGATGAGTTTTCATACCATCTGCATCAGATTTTACTATCTTCTACAGAGTCCGTGTTTTGAGGACTGGTAATGGAAAAACAATAGATGGTAAGAAAAGCCAATAATACATTTGACACACTTCCATTGATCAAGCTAACAAAGTGGAGTGAACGAGCCAGTTCCAGCCCTAATCCTTCCATCTGGACACCACTGTTGTAAGCCAACGTTGTCAGTTGAGCCATTTTCCACTCATGTGCTTCTGATCATCTGTGATAGATTCTGTAAAGGATCCAGGTAGACTACAGTTGTTTGCCTCATGTCTTTGTGCACTTTGGCTCTGATGAAGACAAGTCAAAACGTTCGTTTGCACAATTAAAGGCTGTAGATGTATCAGCGTGCTCCGGACCAATTTCTTTTTTCTTTTAGTTTGTGTCTTTAAGGGCAAGAGAAAAGAAGTTGAACGCAAATTTGAGTATCCCACAGGTAAGAGTGGGGGCAAAAAGACTACCTAAATCCATCAAGCCTGTTTTAATACGACATTAGAAATATCTATCAACAGTATTAGTAGTAGTTTTCTAAATGGCTTCCCCTGTCGATTGATCCAGCCCCCTGCTGCCTGTACCTGATTCAGTCCTACCTGTCGCTTCCACTGTCCTCACCTGATCCTCCCAAAATGGTAAGTTGAGTCGAAGCACTTTCATTTAAATTGTAGCGTAGGGGGGAAATGTCATACAGACACACACACACACACACACACACTGACTCTTGGAGGCTACCTACAGCATAACCGTCGTTCAGTTTTTCCATACAGCGATTTTATGTAACCTGAGCTTTAAGGAGCCACCCTATTTCTTGGAAAGTTTATTTGTTGGAGTTTACGCAGCACACACACACACGCACTTCTTGTATATTAATGTTACATTAAATCTCAATCTCTTGCTCAGCTTTTTAAACTATGTCAATTTGTCCCAACTTGCTAAGCCGTAATAAAGCGAGCTGTTTACCTGAAACAGCCCACAGCAGTCTTGGCACAACAAGACAGAGGAAGAAAGAATGCTTTCCTACTGTCTTGCCAAGGATTTTAATATGCGGTCTGGAGGTGGCAAAACAAAGACAAAACAAAACAGGGAAGTGTTTGAAAATGTATTTCTGAGGTATCGCTACTAATCTGCGGTATGCATGGCCGCATAATGAACACACTTTGTGTAAGCCCGAGCGGTGAAAAGGTGCCACTTCCTGTCAGTATGCCAGCTGGAAACGCTGACTGTTCACGGCTCCTCATCGCCCGAAGAGTCGACAGAACACAGCAGGTCTCTGGCCTTTGGTCCTCGGAACACGACTGCATTGGTGGTCCCTGAACCATTGTCAGTAATGATACCTTCATTATGCTGCCTTCTTGACTGTTTTTTTGCACGAAAACCAAACAGCCACAAATGAAAACTGTGAGATGCCACAGGCGGGTTCAGCCTCGATTCAAGTCAAAGTTAATTAAAACTAAACAGTGGAAGGGTTTAAGTATCAATTAATGAATTCACAGTGTTTAAAACGGGAACAGAACGTACCACGGTGACTCCTGTGGTACCATTTTGGTCACTAGTAAACTCCCTTCGAACAACAAACCTAGACCAGAGCACTTTAATTTCGTGAAATCCACCATGAAGAAAATGAGCCTGTTCCTGTCCAGCGTCAGCTCTGCAGGACAGCCTTCTCTCTGATCTCCTTCCTTCCAGCCTCACAGCCTCCGCACTCCAGCTCGAGCTGTAGCTACAGTAGCTACATCTATTATCACATCTTCACACATCAAGGCCGCGATTAATGGGGCTTGACCAGGGATCTCTGTTCTTCTTTTGCCCCCGAGCTGAGAGCGCACAGAGAGAGGATCTGACAATTTTATGATCAGAGCGCACATTAGTGCGTTTAGATGGTGGATTTTTGTGATTCTGGTGCCTTTGATGCATGCAAATCTATGCATGCAGCCTAATTTATAATCTTCTGATCATGGTGAGGGAAGTATTTTGATAGAGCTGTCACTCATAAGATAAATAATTAAGATTTTATGTGTAGTTTTGGGAGTACATTTTTATCAGGAGAGAAAGATCCTCATTTCCTGTCCATTTTTATTTAATTAATGCCTAAATAAACTAACTGTGTTTGTTTACATGACTGAATAAATTGAATAAACAAACTGACCTTAATGACAACAAAATCCAATACTTTGTTTATAGTTGGCGGACCCTGCCACCTTTCTAGCAGCTTGTTTATTCAGTTATGGAAAAAAAATAAAATTATATATATATATAACCTATTTCTTAGTTTGTATTACTACCTCGTTAATATTGTAAATATTTAACTTCTCAGTTTGAATTTCTTCCCCAAAACTACACAGTGGTCCCTTCAACAACACCTCTTTAACCTGAATTTGAAGTAAGCCTGGACTCTTGAGCATGAAAACGTGAAAAGGGACACAGAGTTCTGCACTAATCACCTCCAGCCCTCTCATGTCAGTCTTTGACCCTGCAGAGCGTGTTTGTGTGTGTTGGGCTTGCCACCACTTGAACCATGACTTCGTCTGGCGCCCCGGGGAAAGCGGTAACCAGGCGTGACTTGCCACATCGCTTTTGAGCATGAATCCCAATTGAGTTGCACAAACCAACATGTTAAAATTCAAATCATTTTAATAACCCACTCTTTGTCCCCCTACTGACAGATGGCGAGATATCAGGGAAAGTCCGGGAGTTATTGCGCATTATTGGTAAATAAATTGGTAAAAGATGTATTTTCTCACAGCACTAAATAAAGCATGATCTTACTCGGGAGTGTTGATCCAGATTATATCCAGGTGGCAGTAGTAGACGCACTCTTTATCCTTGTAGGAATAACAAGTGCAGCGCTTGACGCGGGACTTCGCCTCCGCTGCGTCGGAAAGCTGTAAACGTCCGGAGCCAGACACCCTGCTGGAGTCTGGGAGACCTCCGGGGTGGAACTCGGATACGGCCAACACACCTTGTAGAGACATGTTAGGGATAAGATGAGCGATGAAGGAGTATTCAATAAAAACAGACAGACAGAAGCGTGAAATAAAAACACTGAAATGTGCTGGTAAAAAGTTTTGTCGCAGCCTACCTTGTAAGACAATCAGTGCCATTATTTTGAAAAGCATGACTTTCGCGCGCACGGACGGTATCCTTGCCATGTCAGATAATCCCAAAGTGAATCATAGCCCGGTGAGGATGCAGCGCACTTGTCAAATCAGTCTCCCGCCAGCATCGAGTGGAAATCCATCAACGTCAGTGGAGATGTCCATGTGCGGCTCATTGCATGCGGTCCAGGCGCCAGGTAAGCGACTCAGAAGATGTTTGTTCCCTTTTTTTCTTTTCTTTTCTTTTCTTTCTTTCTTTTTTTTTTTTTTTTTTTACATGTACGGTTTCATGTCATGAATCCTACCTGTGACACCTATCCTGTGAGTGGGAGGGAAGCGGTTTCCCTTTAAAACAAATGTCTGTCCGGTGAAGGTGACGTTTGGAGCAAAGAGCGCAGCGATGCTCCTCAAACCCTCTTCGCCCTCTGAAAGCTCATAGTCAAAGATACAGGGCTTTGGCGAGGTTTGGGTACACGCCCACACCTCCCCGAACACCCACTCTGTGTGTGTGTGTGTGTGTGTGTGTGTGTATGTATGTATGTGTGTGTGTGTGTGTGCGCGCGCGCGCCCGTGTACGTGTGTGTTCACTGAGATCAACAATTCCAGTTGAGTTCATGTTGATGCATGACATGTAAAATCTGTCTTGCTGAAACAAAGTGAGCGAGCATTCAGCAACACTTCCCAGTGTGGGCCCAGGGGCACCCCGCAGCACTCCAGCTGTACACTGCTGTGATTTACGAAACAACTTGACTTAAAGTACGGGCAGAAAAAATACCTCACAATGCACAAAGCATCCCACGCGACGTAAATGACTTCCACGTGAGGCGGTGAAGACGAGGCCGTAGGTTAATTTCTGAGGAACAACCTGCGCAACTGTTTCCAGAAACAGCAGATTCGATTTATTACTTTTGGACCAGAGAGTGACCGTTTTGAAGTTTAAACACCCACCAGAGGAAGGGTGGAAAAAGAAAAAGGGCACAGCTTTATGCGGGGGGCACCAGCAGGCAGAAGGTCATGAGGGGCACTTTATCACGTTTTTTCCACTGGAAGGGCATCTTATATAGAGGGCACTTAAAGGGATATTCCGGTGTAAATTTAAGCCATGGTCTAACACACCTTGACACCGAGTAAGACTCCCCCTCGAGAGGTCAAGTTTGCTGACCGCTAGCTTAGCTAGTTTTAGCAACCTCAGAAAAGACCGCACGATAACAATACACTGCAGCTTACGCCTCCATTTAGAAACCGCCATCAAAAAGCCACAATTAATGGTCAGAACAGCACCAAACTTCAGCAACAGTACATGTACAGTCCCAGCACACAGTACGAAGCATCAAACATCTGCTAGCTTAGCCAGATTTGTATTAAAAACACAGCTCAACTCACCGTGCTCCTCCAGCAGCCTGCCTGTGTGGGGAAGCCCTGACGAGTCGATTACCGAGTGCAGTAGATTTCTGCAGCTCAAGGATGAAAATGTATGATTATTACTCCTTTACTTCCCTTATTTTCCCTGTCAGCTCTTGATAATAAGAACTGAGCATTCCATGGAGTAATAATCATACATTTTCATCCTTGAGGTGCGGAAATCTACTGCACTCAGTATTCGACTCGTCAGGGGTTCCCCGCACAGGCAGTCTGCTGGAGGAGAGGGGTGAGTTGTGCTGTGTTTTTAATACAAATTCGGCAAAGCTAGCAGATGTTTGATGCTTCGTACTGTGTGCTGGGACTGTACATGTACTGTTGCTGTAGTTTGGCGGCGATGAGTGGCTTTTTGGTGGTGGTTTCTAAATAAAGGCATAACCGGAAGTGTATTGTTGTCATGCGGTCTTTTCTTAGGTTGCTAAAACTAGCGCTAGCGGACGGCAAACTTGACCTCTCGAGGGGGAGTCTTACTCGGTGTCAAGGTGTGATAGACCATGGATTAAACTTACACCGGAATATCCTTTTAATGAGGTTTTCTCCACTGGAAGGGCACCTTAGAAGGTATTTTATCACATTTTCTCCACTGGAGGGGCACCTTAGAGGCTAAGTCACCATGATTTTCTCCACTAGAAGGCAGCTGCCAAACAGGAAATTGGGCCTAGTGTTTTAGCATGTGTAGCATAACTCTGTCTTTGAGATTTGTGGCCTACGTCAAGTGTTGGAGTTCACACGAATATATCCCAAGTTAGAGTTCTCATTTTTCAAGCTCAGACAAATTGTAAGCACTTACAGTTAATGATTTTTAGTTTGGCTGTAGTAATTGGGTTTATTGTTTACTTTACTAAGTGGTACAATAAGCTGTTTTTGTTTCTGATGATCTGGCAGAATTATGTATGGTTTGTTATTGTTAAATGCATGGATGGTGGGCGTGTTCTGTTTTTGCAGTTGATGTTCTGTCTAAAAGTTTTCTCATTGACTGGTGACTATAATTAGACTGCACTGAATTATGTCTGTGTATGTATAGCTGGAGTCTCTACGATTCTCCATCTGCTTTTTGAGGCAATTTGAGCGAGGGGCCACGAAGGGGCACAGACTCAGGGGAGTACACTTCTCTCTTTCGCTTGGAGAAACACTATGCAATCGAATGATTGACTGCTGAAGTGCCTCGCAGTCTGGTCTTAAATTGATTCTGGTTGGTTCGTCATTGGAAGAGGGTTGTTGTCTCTCAGCATGAGCACCATGCACCAGTGCCAGTAAAGCTAACCACTGAGAGGCAAAAAATTCTGAATGAATGAATCAGCCAAAATATTACTGTTGGCGCTGCTGCTGCAAATACAGTGTGAGCAACATGGCCATCGCTAGCAGCCTGGCTACTGTCCAAAGCAAAAAACAGCCATAAAAATTGACCCATAAACTCAGCTCTATAGGTGCCTGAAAAGGCAGAGTAAAACATCCAGTTGTATAAATAAAAAGGCAGGCTTTGTTACTGATCCAGTAGAAAGAATATTGGTTTGGAACAGTCTCTTATCCTGATTGTAAGGGGAAACACATACTGTTGGGGGAACAGACTTTGACAGAGCGGTGCTCTCCGATGAGTGAATGCCTGTCCACTCGGTCTTATCACTCTCACTCTTCACCTTCTTTGCTTCCTCTGTCGGCAGGGTTCTTTTTCCTTAAGCAGTTTCCACAGTTCCTCCGGTTTTTCCAACATTACCTGGAGATAGCAACCAAGGAAACAGTGCCTCTTCCTGTTTTGGCTGCGCAATGACAGCCACACTTCTTTGTGTTATAAACCAACCTTGGTGTTTCTAGGAAAAATCCAGCCTGGCAGCAGATCACATATCATACCTGGGGAAAGCGACCACTGCAGTGCCTCTTCCTGTTTTGGTTGAGCAATGGCTGCTGTGCATCCTTTGTGCTGTAATTCTACCTTCATTTTTCCAGGAAAAAATCCAGCCTGTTAGCAAACCAAATACCATAGTGAAAGTATCGTGAACCAATCTATATGTCCATGGAGTCACTTTTCTACAGCTGTCCCACATGGCAAGATTGTACAAGACATGTTCATCTGACCGACATGCCACGTGTATGATCAGTGGTCCACTCTTGTTTTCCAGATCTGAGCCATACCATGGCCACATGTCAGCCAAGAGTGAACCGAAAAAACAGAAAGGGCCCAAATCTGGGCCACAGTTAATTTCTATCCTGGTTGGTTGGATCTGGCTTTGACTTGGGCCAGTTCTGGGTTATTCAGTTTACCCAAATGGACCATCCAAGTGCCATAATTCTACACGGTATGTGGGCTGGATGAATGTGTCTGGTGTGGGCTAGAACGTTGCTATCTGCAACACTGTGCAATCCCTATTTACTTTGGAATGATAAGTTTAAAGCAAAAAAGTTGTCTATTGCCAGTGTTAGAGGGAAGAAAGTTGTGAGCAACATGGTCTCTGCGCCTCTGGAGTTTTGAAACTAACTGTAATGAAGGCAATGACCAGTTTGGTCCAGAGTGGCAGAAAATGGAGCGAATCATAATTGAAGGCATCACACTTCATCTGTCAGACAAGGAGCAGGTGATGCAGCAGGGTGATAACCCGGACCATGCAGCCATAACAACCAAGGTGTTTTACTTGGACTCTAATATGTCCAAACAGTGGAATGTTGAAAACTGATTGAGTCAACCATCTGACTTCGGAAAAAAACCCAGCATGCTTCTCTTTAACAAAGACCAGACTGAAGCCAATAATGGCAGCAGTTCAGTCGTGGCACAGTATCACCAGAAGAAGCGCCTCCTGATGTTTTAGAAGCAAATGTACAATGCCAAACTAATTTCTGAGAGGTCCACCCCACACCCTGCTCCTGGCACTGAAGCCACTTTAATTACATTTTTTTCTAAAAGGGGCATTTACAACGTAATGAAATTTAACTGAGTGGTGATAAAGTTGTGGTCAAATTAATTTAAAACCGTACTTACTAGACAATGCAGTTAAATTCAACCTCATTTATATTTAATCAAACCACTGTGAATGTGTCTGTTTCTGAGGAGCTGAGCTCGTTGCACACAACATGCACAAGCTGCGATGCTGTGTGCGCACAGGGATCTGAAAAAAAAAATAAAAAAGATCAGCAGGAGATTTTATGAGGGGTGTACTTACAGTTCTTCTTAGATCACTATTATGAAAGCAAACATACCTCCCTGAGCCTCCAAGTCCAATTTCCTTTCACTTTGTGTTGCCTCCCGGGGCGATTATTACTATCAAACACCAGTCTGCCAAAGCTGGAACAGAAGAAACCTGTTAATGTGTTGAGATTTTCTGTGATGTTCTTGCCCTAACTGTGCTGTTTTCCCTTCCCTTCCAGAAATAATGAAATTCATTTAAGTGCAAGTGTTGGATATATACTATAAGATGAGGTCTTCCCTGCTGGACTTGATGTCTACACACTCAGAGATACACAGTTGTGTTTCCGTGAGACAACATTACACTGACTTTGATTAATTTCCTGTAGACTTACCTCAAACCCTAACCGTAACCATTACCTGCCTAAACCTAAACCTAAGGAGACCTGCTCCTTGTTTTCTTCCTCTTCTTCAGTGTTTGATATAGGTTATTGTAACATAGAATTCAATTATGACCCCGAAAGTGTAAAAAAAATATGTCTTCTTTTAACCTTCACCCTTAAAATGTATAATTTACATTATGGTGACTTGTGACTGTGTAAACCAATATATGTCCCCATAACATGAATAATCCGTGTACACAGAATTTAAACACAGAAAACACAAATGCATGAAACAAATCCATACCTTCATGGAGAAGAATAGGGTCTTTTTTATCTACATGCTCTGTAGAGCTACCTTCTCACTCTCTGGGCTAGGTGTCCTGGATTTGTACTTTGCTGCAGAGGCATCCAGCAAACCTAGATCCGTCTGACTCATGACTGCCCTCTGGTTCCTTCCCAAATTCCCCAAGGCTACGGTTTTGTGCCATACCCCAGTTCTCTGGCACATTCCCCAAGCTGGGAAACAGAGAGAAATTCCACATAAATGAAGACCATATTATGTTTTCTCTCTCCTGACCAGAGTTGTGGAAAACAGAATGCTATCAGAAATCTGACTGCATGCGGTTTACCGGTCACATGATGCATGCGTGCTTTCAAGGTGTCATTTCAGGGTTTTTCTCGTGAAAGGCCCTCTCACAACCTGGGCCTGGCGAATGCAATGCTGATGATGACAAATGGTTGTTTACAGCAAACAGCCGATCAAAAAATGATTGCACGCACGATACAAAATCTCCGTGAATACACTGGTTTGGCATGTGAAGGCAATAAAAGCTGAATGAAATGTGTGCAATCTAATAGTATGTGTCATCTAGATTTATTGTCATTGCACTGCACAAACCCTTTTACTACTTAAATTGTTAACCTCATTCATTAGCAATGACATTGTTAAAAAAAAAAAAAAGTCACTCTGGACCTAACAAGTTTTCTGGTATTTCCCACACCACTTTTTTCTTTTTTTTCCCCTTCTGTTTTTCTCCTGGCTGAGAGGTCACACATGTGGTTTCAGATCATCACAGATCGATTGTAAATTCACCATCTGCCTGCCAACATCTGCTTGCGTAGTGTTGATTGTAGCTGCTCTTGATCTAGCCGCACTGGACTCTGGGCTTGACTGGGAGACAACTGGGAATGTAATACATCTCACCAGGATCCCCGGTGCCACTTTGTCCTGTTTTTCTTGGCCTCCTCTTATGTTTTATACAAAAACATTTTGACCGTGCAAATCCAGGGGATATGGAGACTCATTACCCCTGGAGTGCCGAGGAGCTACTGAGGTAGGGAGTGGAGAAACAATAAACTGGTGGCATTAACATTTTGGAGGCTGCACATGTGTAAGCCTGTTGAAATGAACATGGAGAACTGTTGTGTAAAATGGCTCTACATATCTCAGGGTAAGAGGATTGCATAGAAAGGAAGTAGATTTCAATATTGATGCACTAGCGCATGGAAACTTTTGATTTAATAAAAGTCACGCTGCTCTTTGTTCCTCTCTTATCCTCATAAAGACCAGGTTACCCTTCTTACTGTCTGCATCAATGGCAAGTATGTTAGTTTTTATTATGGTAATAAATAACACACACACACACACACACATAAACACGCCTGTCATCAAAGCAATAATTCCCCTGTTAGAGTGTTATTCACATTAAAAGATTTTGTTATGAGATTTAAGATTTTTGTATTTAAGTACACTAGTGCAGTGCCCTTTCAAAACTGGCTGTTCGGCACAGATTATCTGGTAATGTGAGGGGTTTACAGATCCAGTTTTTTAGCCTTCTGAGCTACTTAAGGACTCAACAGAGCTGCCCCGACAATATTAAAAACATTTCATATGTATGATTTAACATATGAGAGTCGAAAATGTTCCGAGCCGGACCACAACAACAAATGAGAGAGGAGCAGCTGACCTTGATGCCGGGCAGCAGTAAACATTCTAGCCCTCGAGGCTAACACAACCTTAAAATCTCACCGCCAGTTCTTGCTGAAGAATAGAAAACGTGTGATGACTGCATCTCCCCATTCATCCAGACTCGTTTAACTTTCTGCTTTTTTTCTCTCACTGCAATGCCATTTTGTTTACGTCTGCTTCCCCATGACATCATGTGAGAAGGATCACCTGTGAGCCCAGCTTCAGTTGCCAGAGCAATGATGTCACAGCAATGAAGCCACACCCCCCACTGCTGGACAGAGCAGGGTTCACTGTGTTTTTAAAATGTATTAATATTGAATGTGTTGCTTGTTCAAATTACCTCAAATCTGACACTTCATCGGGTCCTCAGCAACAAACCTGCCAACTGTGAAGTATATTAGATGAACGGTTCTTGAGACATGAGAATAACAGACAGACAGACAGAGATTCCCTGGTTTATAGTTAGATAATTAGTAAGTAATGTCAGCTATTTTTAAACATTGTCTTGGTTTGTGTCAAATGTGCTAACGTAAATATTTGATTCTAGTTTTTGTCCTTTTGTCTTTTTAGTCAATTTACTCCTTATTTGTTATCTGATTAAGAATGCAGCTTTGCAGAAAAATGACCGGTTTATTGGTCTGATGGTATCAAAGTCATCGAGTTCAATCATGTTCATTCTGATGGTTACGTGAAGGACAAACAACCACACATTGTTATGTCGCCAATTTCATGCCAAATAAGTTAGCTGCTCAGGCGTCAGGTGCTATTGTTTATGACTGCAGGGCTTTTCCCTCTAGCTTGCTAGTTTGAGTTTTAAGCACCAAGTGCTGCTTCAAATAAAGTTTAAATTGTGATATGCAAACAATCTGTCAGTGGCAGCTTGGACCTCAATTATATTTCACTTACTGGTTCATTACAGTGGACAGATGGCACATATCGACTCAGTCCCATTGCCCCTTTTACTTTGTCAATTATCTATCCTCACCTTTGCTTCCTTCATCTGAATCAGGGACTGAGCAGAAGTGTTTGGACAGGGCATCAAGGCTCTGCAGAGAGGTCTGTGTCTGAGCTGAACCTTCCACCGAACAGAACATGATTCCAAGGTGAGGATTATCATACTAAAGTCAGCGAGATGCCTCCCTTATGAGGAACAGCTGATGCTCCTGACTCCCACAGATTCCCTGCCTTGTGGTCACTGTTGAGGAGCATACAGTGTGCCAGAACTGATTACTATCAGCCACTAGAAATCGGATGACCTGCGGGATGTTTCACAGAGAGTGGTGGTTCTGAGATAAAACTGGCATTGTCCAACTAAGCCAGTCAAGGAGGGGCAGTTGAAAGAGATATCGGGAAAACCTGAGATTTAAAATGACAATTTATGAAGTCTGGATTCAATTTCAGAGCCATACAAAAACACAGGCTTGCATGTTGGAATGGTCAGGTTGTCAAAAAAAAACAATTCCCATTCCAAGAAACTATCAATCACAGAGTTGGTTTTTCATGTTGCATAAGAACAAAAATAAGGTTAGCTAAGTGTTGGTTAGCCAGAATTATAGGCGTGATAGATAAAGCTACTACGAGAGACTGATAGAAATTCTCTGGAGGGATGACTGCCAAACCCAATGCAGGAAATTGGAATGAAAATAAATGCCTGCTGAAAGGTTGACCCTTTACTGGCTCCTATGGTTTAACCGATTATAGAGGTCAAGTAAAAGAGTTTTGTGGAGGCTCGGTTTTGAAAGTGAAAAATATCCTCTAAACTGTTGTCTCCCATGAGACATGAATCACTCAAGCTGGAAATGGGATTTGTGATGCTGCGGCCGTGATGAAAATGGAAACTCAATTTATGCAGGAATAATGCAGTAATTTGGCTTTTTGACTTTTTCTGTGGTTGGCTCAAATGGTCTGACTGCAAAATTAGAATAACTGTGAGCAGCTGAGAAATGAAAATGTTTGGCCCAGATGCTCAGGTGGACGTTAAAAAGACAGGCTTGAAGTCTCCTTGCATCATGCTCGGATTTCACCTGGGTGTCAAGAGTACATTTCTGGTGAAGATATCACAGATTGATCGCGGATGAGTCGCTGGAAATATTTTTGACACTTTTTGGAGACTAAATTCAAATGCGTTAACATTCACATTACACACATTTCCTTTGCAACAAAAAGGAGAGATGCGTGTCTGTGTTTTTTCTTATCTGAGGCTCGGTCAGGCTATTGATATTGATGAGGTGTGAAAGAAAATGATGGCATTTTAAAGACAGCTGGTTTGGATATGCTAGTGCTGCTTCATTTCATTGGATTTTGGTCTGTTCTTTGCTATTGACAGAAATAAGCCTGAAAATCCTTCATGACAGCACTTAGTAGTATCAGTTCAATATCATGATTTGTAACAGTTGCAACGTCCATGAAATTACAGTAAAAATAAAGCACTTGACTCTGTAATGCATGTGCATGCTAGGGAGGTTTTAAGACTGGATTGTGGCTCAGCAAGTGGACTGATCCGATTACACAGTAGTGAGAGGCCTGGCCTACAGTATGTTCTTGTGGATACTTTGGTGGCGAGCCAAACCATACGTCCATATTCAATTTAAGGCCCTCTTAATTCTAGTTTGTTCTGATTATTTATGAGCCAGAGTCTAAACAATGATTGATTGTTTGATTAGTGGTGGGTGGCTGAGAAAGAAAAAAAGGCACAGGAATCAGCATAGGCGATGGTAATCTATACCCATTTGTTTAGCTTTGCAATGGAATTTGAGGTCTGAGGTGTACATTATTGAGAACAGGTGTTTAAAACAATAAATGTCAATGCTTTATTGGCTGGGCATATCTTGATCTTTTAGTAAATCACTCAGACATGGGGACAAATTCCACCCTGTACTCCAAACCCAACATGATTTTATTGAATAAACAACAACCAAAGGATCACGGAGACATGTCGCAGCTAATTTATTTGAGAAAAAGTATTGGATGCTGAGACACGACAGGCTCCTGTAGCCAGGAACATAAACACATTAGATACGGTCTATGAAGCATTAGCTGATGTTTGAGGCCGTGAATGTGCACTTCAGTGTGTAACCTCTATGTGCCACAGAGGGTCTTTCTTTAACTTCAAAGCAAGAGGCCGAAGGTGGAAGTATGATGTAGCTGTCTCTGCCCCAGACTGTTTTCTCTCATAATATTCCTGACACTGGTTCATTTGCCCCTTGGTTCTTGTCATCTTCTTTTGGTTAAGCAGAATACTGAAGCATGTACTGAATGTTAACAGACTGATATCTAGACCGATCTAGGATTGACTTACGTGAAACAATTGGCTTTATCTAAACTAAAACATGTTATCCAAAACGCTAATAGGTTTACATAGATAACAGGCGTATACATATTTAATCTGATGATCAGGAAATATCTAAAAGAAAAGTCTAAAAGAAACTGAATGAGTCAACATATCCCCTTACGTGCTATAAGTAGAGGAACCATTTTACTCAGTTAGATAAGGTTTTGGCGCCACTAAGTGGTGACTTTACAGTAAAGTTTGGAATTGATGATAGGTGTGCACTTTTGCTTTACTTGAAGATAAAATAAGGACACCAGCTTTTGATAAATGCTATTACACACTGTAAACTCAAACTTGAGAAATCAATACAGCATAATGTCTGATGGAGTTAGACTATTTCAAATTAGGTTCAACTCTGTTTAAATAAAATGTCGGGAAGATGGAAATGAAAAATATATATTATATTATATAACATATTTAATAAATAAGGCCAACAATTGATATGCAGGGTCCTGACATGTTTTTCTTAAACTGACTATCCTCACTTTTTAAAACTACGTCTATATTTCATCGGCCAGTCTGTTCTCGAAGAATACGCTTTTTTTTAAGTGCTGTTAATATTAATATTAGACTAACCTGCCAGTTTAGGTCACCTGTACCTCAAGGTGATTTAATTAAGGCTCACTATTTTAATATCGGTGGTTTTGAAGAGCTACGGAAGCCTCAAAGGGCATACGGGGACGTTTCCCCTTTGTCACTTGGTTACCATGGCAACACTGGTCATACAACGTTAGCTTACTGCTGACTACATATTACTTTTTACTCACTTTACATATTCTAAACATAGTTAACTATTATAGTGTGCGCCTCCATGTCGAAGTATAAGGTAAATAGAAAGCACTGTGTGTAAATGTTGTCTCTGACAAGATAATAGATGTGAAATAATGCTAGTTAGCTGCTGCGTAGATTACAATGAAATGTAACGTTAGCTACATAAGCTAGTTGTGCTAAAGACTGTCCAAACATACCTGTTTGGGTGCTAGGTAGTGTGGTGGGTCAATTAGCTGGTAGAGGAGTTGCTAACTGATGTGGAGTTTAACTTGATCACTTTACACTCCATAAGAAATCAAGCTAGACTAAGTCTTGGTTTGCTTTATTCCCCTTTGCAGACATCTGGATACAGAGGTTCATATGACTATCCCAAAACGGAGGAGCGGTGAGTGTTGATGTAAATGAACAGTTTTGAACAAGTACTGGTGACAGTGACGACATTACCATTTCTCCTCAGGGATGTAAGAAGTTGTGTGCGTTACAAATGTGGCCTTATCAACACCATACAGGACGTCCTGCGCCAAAGACCAGGCTGGGTTGAAGTGAAGGAGTGAGTAGGGTTGTCTGGTCATCGTCACATCAGCATCCCCGTCATCACATGTGTGGCTTGAATCTGGTGTCTGCTCTTTTTTTCCCCACAGTGATGGAGAGTGGGACTTCAACTGGTGTGATGTGGGCTGGCTCAGGGAGAATTTCGATCACTCCTACATGGAGGAACATGTGAGGATAAACCACTTTCGCAACCATTATGAGGTGAGGCATCATCAGTCTAACATGCCTTTACAGTACAGAATAGAGATTTTAGCATCACTAATCACATATAATTCAAATCAAAAGTCGTGCGGTCTCTTTCTGTGATTCTTTCTTTTACGTTTCAGCTGACTCGCAAAAACCTCATGGTGAAAAACCTCAAAAGACACCGAAAAAACCTTGAAAGGGAGGTAGGCCGCATGGAGGCATCCAAATGTGATTTCTTTCCCTGCACCTTTGCACTGCCCAGCGAGTATCATCTCTTTGTAGAGGAGTTCAAAAGAAGCCCTGGCAGCACCTGGATCATGAAGCCGGTTAGCTTAAGTAGACTGCAGATGTAATCTAGTGCAGTGAAATGATCTTTAATCCAGTTTTTTGATAAATCCCAGAAACTAAAGTGAAATTAGTACAGAATTGCAAGTCATGAAAATTAACTGGCATGTTTATTTAGGTGGCAAAGTCTCAAGGGAAAGGCATTTTCCTGTTCAGGAAGCTGAAAGACATCATGGATTGGAAGAAGGTAATATTCATTTCATCAAGTATTGTAATTAACAAAAACAGACATTCTGTACATCCACACATCCACATATACAGATCGATCACATTGTTCTTACTCAGGATGGCACCCGCTCAGAGGAACAGAAGGATGCAGCTCAAGTGGAAAGCTATGTGGCACAACGCTATGTAGAGAACCCCTACCTAATTAATGGTAATAAGATGACTGAAGAATGCACTTTTATCGTTAATCCAATCTGGAAAAAAATCATCAAACGTGCCAACTGATAAACTAATAATGGATAGATTGTGAGCAAGAGGATTGGAGAGCAGATGAAAGCTTTCTCACTCGAGTACTTGTTATGCTTTTTGTCCCCGCAGGCAGGAAATTTGATCTGAGGGTCTATGTGCTGGTCACATCCGTATGTACTGCACCTTGTAAATCACAGTGTTTTATATATTCAATGTAAATGTTGCTGCATGCGTCAGTCAGTGTGGGTGTACAGGTGTCTATGTGTGTGTGTTTCAGTATATTCCCTTGAAGGCCTGGCTGTACCGAGATGGCTTTGCCCGCTTCTCGAGCACCCGCTTCTCCCTCAGCACAATTGATGACAAGTGTATCCTTTCCTTGCCATGACCATTCATTTGGATGCTGATCCACTCATGTGATAGTCTGAGTTTATCAATGTGCCACTTTCCCTTACCAAGTTAAGCCTTTGTCTGAAATATTCAGGCAAAAGTTAGTTTTAAATAGACTGGTTTGACCCAATTTCTGAGGCAGTTGTTCCTAATTATGTCGCATTCGTGCACATCCCTGTGGAAGGCGTGATTACATCACTAAAGATCCCAAAATCTACTTAGCGCCTCTGTTCAGACATGCACCTCACCAATGTGGCTGTTCAGAAAACAGCGCCAGACTATGATCCTGAAAAGGTGTGAAATTCAAGAACCTCAAACAATAGTAATCAGTAAGTCATTTTTTCTTAAATGTATCCCCTTTGACAAATTCAGTCCACCTTTTTATTCCTGCATTGTTTTATTCATCTCCAAATAGGGATGTAAGTGGCAGATGCAGCAGCTTCGAAGGTACCTGACTGCAAAACATGGCAGGGAGACGGTGGAAACCCTGTTCAGAGAGATGGACAACATATTTGTCCGCAGTCTTCAGAGTGTACAAAAGTTCATTATAAATGACAAACACTGCTTTGAGCTCTATGGGTATGACATTCTACTGGATCAGAACCTCAAACCGTAAGTTATTGTTCGGTCTGTGCGTTCACTCACTTGAAATGTCCAAACAAGCACCAAGGCATGGATGCTCATAGATAAACAAAGACGAGCTCATGCACAGACAAGCAAACATGGCACAAATTCGACTTCCCTTCCTGAATTCTTAAAAACAAAGCAGTAAATCTGCTAGTGTTCGACTCCTTAAATTGTCAAGTACGAACACCTCATAAATCTCCACAGGGTACCTGAAAAAAGCAGGTATGCAGTAATCCCGCTGTAAATAATACAGACACACTCTAATCACGGTGCCTCAGTCAAATACACACATTCATTCTCTTGCTCATGCCTACCAAACAGTCTTTATTATACTGTTTGCTCCTACTAGTGGTTTGGCCTAATGCTGGCTTAAAAGGTTAAGTAAATGTTTGGTGAATGTCTTCATCCTCCATCTCTCTCTGCAGGTGGCTAATTGAGGTGAACGCCTCGCCATCACACACACCCAGTAGTCAAGAGGATTACGAAATGAAGTGCCGGCTGCTGGAAGACACATTGAACGTGGTTGATATGGAGGGAAGGTAAAGGCTTCATTCTCATCATGTGGCTTCCCTTTTTTGTCAACAGGTGTGAGGGCCCCCTGTACGGCCAGTCATTACAGACATCACATTCTTTGATGTACACTCATCTATTTAATCTATCTTTTTAGCCTGCATTGCTGCGTGCTGCATTCTAATTAACAGTGTTTTTGTTCTCATTAGGCTGACTGGCAAGGAGAAAAGGGTGGGTGGCTATGACCTCATGTGGAACGATGGCCCTGTCAATAGAGAGGATGTCAACCTAGAAACATTTGGCAGTACATGCTTCACTGCCAATACACACTTAGGTAACCTTAACATGCTCTCCGATAAATGTGCCAAACTTAAATCAATGCTATTTGTTCATGTGGAAAAGCCTTTATCATTCACCTCTCAATAACTGCTGCAAATATATACTTGTTCTTTGCTGCAGGGTGTGTGAATGACAGAGAGAACCAGCTTCGCAGGCTTCTCAAACCATTTCCATGCCAGAGGAGGATGTAAGACACTCGTCATTTTTATGTCCCACTATGACAGTACTAGATACGTGTCTGGCACGGGCTCCAAGGAACACAAATAACTGAAAGACATCAGTAATATATCATACAAAATGAGCTCTCTGTGATGATTTGATTAAATTCCAAGCACCTAGGTTGAATTTTGAATATGCAAATTCATGGAATCTACATTTCGTTCAAACTACAGCAGACCTTGTAATTTCAGATATCTGAGACACACTTAGTGTCTACAAATGTTTTTCCATATGAGTGCAGTGCTTCGCATGATTAATGACCACACGTGTATGTGCTTAAGTTTGGGATTTTAGCAGTGTCCCGGTAATAAAGTTATACAGTTATGAACTGTGTATAATGTCTTCATGTGTTCCACAGAATGGCAAAAATGGATCAATGTCCCTTGAGTGCAAAACATTTATTTCTATGCCTTACAAATACTTGCATTCAACATTGAGAAAATACATACCACAATCTTTCTGCGTGCGTGTCAACATAATGTACACATTTGTAATAACGTCGCCCCTCCCGGCCCCTTATCTATGGCTTTGATACTTGACATGAAGATTGAGTAAAGAGGTGCAATCAGAATACATATCACATTATTTACATGAATGTAGTGCACATGGTAGATCACAACAAACAGATAAGACACTCTAATGTAAACACAGTGTTCTACATACTTCAAGTATGCAGTGGAAGATGATGATATGTATAACATTACCATGTTACAGCCTGACAACTAGGATGTTGACCTTCCATTGAATCACAGGAATGACCAATGGTACAGCACAGCAGACATTAAGTTACATTCAGCTCTTTTACTAAACAGTTTTCTACTTGTGCATGATGATGTAAACATAATAATGACATGGATGAGTACAAGTCGACCACAACACTTTTTTCATAAATATAACTATGGTATAGAAAATTTGGAAAAATATGCATTTACATTCGTAGCAAACATTACACTGTCTTCAGTGACGGAAACAGCTCAGCTCTATGCAAAATACAATATATTATCATAGACTACAATTCAAGCTGTTCAAACATGAAAAGCCCTTGTAACCAAAAATGTAATACCATTGCACAAGTATATCCGAAACAAATTACATTACTTGCAGCACACCACCACTTATTGCACCTCCTTCTGTCTCCAGCAAAAGATGCTGCAACGGAACGTATGTCTGATAACATGAGGCACCAAAGAAAAGACAGAAAGCAAACATTGAGGAAAGTAAGTGCGATGAAAACAAATACATTCCAACATCAAAAAGTCCAACTGTAACGGCTATGGTCGTGTTCGATGACTAAAATGGAATGATCTGTGTTTAACTTTACGATGGATTATTGATGGTAGAAGCTGTCCAGTAGTACAGTAGACGCTTATTTTATGCCTATTTTAACATTAGTAGCACACTGAGAGACGACTGTGCAGTGCAAGAGTTCAGTTTACATAGAAGCTGTGTTTATAATCCTACAAGGGTCATAACGAGCCTTCTGTCACTGTACACTTGGAATGAAATACACTACGTATGGTATATACTGTATAACTCTGTTCTATTAATGTGTTATACTACGTTTTGAAATCGTTGCAGTTTTGTCTCTACTCTAGCTGCTTGTTAGTTTTGACCTTTTGAAGGCTGTACACCACGGACTGATTTAGACTGCTGTACAACAGTTACAACATGTTAGTATTACACAGATTACACAGAAAGCAAGCATAGGTTCAAGCTCCTGTACCAAGTAAAGCACTATAAAGCACTGTAGGTCTATAGGGTTTACTTTGCAACAAAGTGCACATTTTTTGTTTTGCCATTCTGCTTACTACTAAGTGGTGCTTTGGAGAGAGGCTGCGGCTCTTTAGCAGCTCTTTTCATTGCGGTTTTAGAGGCCTGACCTGCTGCCTCTGTCCTCTGCCAGTCCTTCTCCACTCTCTTGGAGGTGAGGACATCTCTCTTACTTGCAGCAAAGACACGCTTCTCTGCACCAGCTGCTTTGCTGCCACCAGGCTCCTTCTTCACATCCGTCTCAGAGTTAGCTCTGACGCGGCTCTTCCTCACCTGACCTCTGGCGTTCGGGTTAGTCCCAGACTCCTGGGGTTGCTTACGGGCATTGCCTGCAGCCTGCATGTGCCTGAGATGACTCCTTCCAGCTGAGGGGCTAACTGGGGTCTGGGCTCCTCCTCCTCCGCCGCCGCTGCTGCCGCCGCCGCCTTGTCCTCCTGGGCTCTGACCTTCGGTGGACGTTGCTCGGGTCTCGCTGCTGCTCCTCTTCGCTGGTGCCCCAGGTCTGGCTCTGCGCTCAAGCAAAGGGCTGAGGCGCGAGTGGCGCTGGTAGGCGTAGGCAGAGCAGCTTCCGTTGCACAACGGGTAGCGAATGTGACAGTGAGGGCAAACTGGGAAGCGGGAGTGCTGGTGCTGTGCTGAGGCAGGTGATGGAGGATTGTTGACAGGTGCGAATGGGAAGGCTCGCTGGCTGTGCCGCAGCCCTTTCGGGGAGTTGAGTCGGGACGGCGGAGCTGTGTGAGGCCTCGGTGGGTGAGCAGTAGTGGCAGAGGGGAATCCCTGTGGCCTTGAGCGGCTCCCAGGTGGACGGCTGCTCTCTGCTTGCACTGTTTGGATCTGGAGCCACTCAAGCTGCAGCAGCCTCTCCAGGTACTTCTCCAGGGGCCCCACAGGCTTGGGTCGGGGGGCACCACGGCCCTCCGTATGAAGGAACACCGCCAGCTGCCTCAGGCTCCAGCTGTTGAAGGGAGGGGGCAGGAAGTCTTGGTAACTGTAGCTGGGTTTCTCACTCTCATCTTCTTCGCCCACAAGCCCACGGGGGCCCGGGAAGTCCGGGGGGAAATCGTTACTGTTGATGACCTCGGCGCGGAGGTTGAGGTGAGGAGGGGTGCAAGGGGTGCAGGGAGAGGGCAACACGGGCAGCCTCTCGGAGTCCGACAGATCGCTGGCGCTGTCGGTGTCGACATCCTTCTGGTTGTAGTGCTGCTGTAGTGCCTCCGGGGTGGGAGCCGGGGAGTGTGTGAGGGGGTGTGCTGGCATGTGTCGTAGCCCTGATATTGGGGAGAGAGGCAGGGAGAGGGCTCTCCGATTTTTCCCCATCCCGCCGCGATTCGGTTGGAGCTCGTTGCTGCACGGTGACAGCCGCTGATTGTCGCGCTTCTCCTCCTTCCTGTGCACAGATAAGTGTCTGCGGAGCTGAGGTCTCGAATCTCCTTCGTCTTCAGGGCTGTAAAGAGACAGACGAGTGTGATGAGGAGAAAAGCTGTTGGGGATTTGGGGGGGGATTTACTGTACCTGAAGCAAAGCGTTCAGTTAAGACTGTAAACCCCTCTCCACACATACCTGGAAGGTTTGCTTGTATTCCGTGCAGAGCAAGATTTGACCCTGGCTGCTTTAGACTGTGCACCCTGTGAAACAAACATTGAGGAGACTGTTTTTGAGTCATATTACGCACACAGCCCGCATCACACGCTGCAACACCATCTCTCTCTGATCTAGCAGAATGCCATTCACTCACCCTCTGCGCTGCTGTCCCTGTGTCCTTATCCTGACCTGGTCCCGGGAGGCCATTTCTCACCTGCCCCGGCGCCTTCTTCATCTTGTTACCTTTCTTTGAACTGTGGAAACATGATAGTGGTGCGTCAGGCTCGCCTCAAACCCACGTCTCAGGCAAAACACGACAGGTCCAACTCAAACGTGTCGCTGTTAAAAAATGAGGCCTACCTGGTCACCGGTCCGGTATTTTCAGTGTTTTTTACCCGAATCTTCTCTTTGGAGACGACGCGTTTCAGTGTCGTGGATGCTGTGCGTTCCTGCATGATGGGCCCCATGATGCAGGTCGCCAGGCAGGGATGTTGTTTCGAGTCCAGCACAAAAACAAACAAACGATACGGTGGCTAAAGAACCCAGCCGACATCTCGGATCTGACGCTCTATTCTGAGAATGAAGCTAAAAACACCCATTTTCTCAAAAGTGCTGCAATGCATCATGCGCAGATGTCGACAGTCGTTTCTCCGCTGCAGGTTAAAAACTCGTCCTTCCTCCCGTTGCCGTCGACTCGCCTCTCTGTCGAAGAAACGATGTAGCGAATATTTTTAAAGGTTTGGTGACAGAAGACGCATCTTTTTTCCGACGGTCATCTTCCTCGCCATTAAAAATGCAACACGGGGCACACGGCGCATACGCTTTGTTTGGCTGGCCGTCCCAGGCAGATAGGTTTGTTTACCTGCCGCTGACTGGCTCCGCGCTTGTGTGTCGGAGAGTGGGCATGCGCGGTGCATCATGGGACTTGGAGTGGAAGCACGCCGATGGCTCTTTCCAAATAGCACAGTGAAACGCTCTTCAGTGAGAACACTCACCGTTCACAGACTACGCAAAAATCGAGCGGGGGAGCGGCGGACGCTGTTCGACGTGATGGGTTGGAACGGATCGAAACGAGCACAAGCGTTGGTCTTAAATCACTCAGTGTCCCATGCAACGTCAGTGATATTCTGGTTGCGTTCGCAGCTTCCTGTTAACTGCGCGCATGTTTAGCAGATCTCCATCGAGAGCGCACCGCAGACATGCATGTGATTTCGGGAGATATGACGGCGGATGGCAGTCGCAGATCAGGTTATATGATCGCGGCCGACGGCGGAGAGTCCATGACGCACGAAAACGCGCAGCTCCGATGAATACTGATTTACATGGAGGAGCGAGCTTAGGCTTCATCGTGCAGCTTAGATGTAGCTAACGCGTCATATCTCTACATGGTGAGGTGAAGTCAACGTCTTGTCTTATTAAGTCATTATATAAGCAGTATAATTCATGCTGCAACTGTTCAGAGAGGGGGGCTCAGGCTGTATGCATTCAGGCACGTACTCCCAGAGCACACGCCCACTCTGTTCCTGCTTGTGTGTTGTCAGATTTACACCAACACAGTCTGATTCGCAGCAGGATATCTTGCATCTTCAAGTAAAAGAGTGCACTAATGCTTCAGCTGTCACTGTGTTTTTTAGTTAGAGCACGCTCTGTGCATGGATGTGATATAACACCAACGCATTAAACTTCTTTAAATCTTCACAGGTGAGGACACCAGATCTCACACAATATGGACAGAGGGTGGTTTATTGGACATGAGAAGATTCGGCCTACAAGATCTGAGGAGCAGATGCCCAGCAGCGTCTCGAGACCCTGCATGACTATCAACCTGACTGAAATGCTTCGAGCAGACAAACCTAATGCGCCAAAAAAGCCAGTTCCGATCCGCCCCCCGAGCCCTCGAGTATGTCCGCCGAAGGCACATGAGTTCCACTGCAGTCACTCCTGCGAACCCCCCCCCAAACCCATCATCCGACAGCGGTCACACTCTCTGCCCTCCACCACAGAGAAGAAGGAGCGATGCAGGAATGTCGGTGTGCGGTTTGTTGACTCTCTGGGGGTCGACCTTGAAGACGTTAGGCTTTTCAGATCCGGGGAGGATCCATGTGTACCACATCATGTCACCTTTAGATTGTTGATGGGGGCGGAGTTGGCAGATGGAAGGCATCTGGAAATATCCTTGCCGTACCTGAAGCCAAGTTTTGCCCAACAACCAGGCGACCAGCCAGGATTCCTGCAGCGTCTCCAAGAGCAGAAAGTGTGTCTGGAGAGAGTCTTGTGCTTTGAGCTTGGTGTCATTGGAATCACCCAGGTCCTCAATTTGGACTTTGAAAAAGATGTCACAGCTCGGTATTCATTTACAGACTGGAAGAGCTGCACAGAAACTAAAGCCTCTTGGGTGTCCACCATCACCAAGACCTTGGAAGGAGGAGGGGGGCAACTCAGCTGTGATACTTTCCGGTTTCACCTGCCTGTTCCTCCGTTCCTGCAGCCTGGAGCAGTTTTGCAGTTTGCCATCCGGTACAAAATCGGTGGGGCTGAATACTGGGACAACAATAATGGAGAGAATTATAAGTTAGTTTGCCATAACTACAAGCTCACTGTGCCAAAAGAATGCGAGGATAGCATGGTGCACTTCATTTAGGGTGCTGACTGAAGGTAGAAGAATCTATTTAGAGCACTTCATGTTGGTTGTCAGCACGTACTACTAAAAATGTATAACTGCATCGCAACATGTCATGGTCATTTTGTTCACTGCTTACTCCACTATTTCACTTTAGTGTGTTATTTTTCAAACTTGCACTGTATTGTTTGATTTTCTTGCCAATTCAAAAATTGCACTTTAATGTGGAAACATCTGATGGAAGTGACAAGCACGGAGCACTACGTAAATATTCTGTGCAATTGAATTAATTGCACATTTTCTTCCAGCTGGGTATTTGACCTGGAAAACAATATACAATGCAGGAATCTGGTCCTCTGAAACCATTTGCTCTGTATTCAGAGCTTTTTTTTTTTAGTCAAATTTTGTTAAACAAAATGTCCAGACCAGGCAATAGATACAATTTGAATATCTTTTAATGAATCAGAAATGAATGCTTATTTTGTATAACAATAAAGTACAATTGCACACAATTGTCCGCTTGTATTATTAATGTTCTTTTTGTTAGAACATTTTTAAAAAAAACACATTTGTCAAGTCTTACTTGATACTAAATGTAAAATTTCCATTATCATATTCATCTTAAAATTGTTAAAATGGCATTTTTAATTTTCATATTACCCAAAAGAACGTGAGCATAACAGCAACCAACACTGTCTTGCATTTGTAAGTGTAAGTCTATTACACTGGGGAGCAAATGTCAAAATGTCAAACAACTTTTCCATTGTAATTTTGAATATAGCAGCAGAATGCCAACACAAGTATCAGATCAAATCAAATCAATTTTATTTTTATAGCCTAAAATCACAATCACATTGCCTCAATAGGCTTTACGACCTGCATTTGCGTTGCATTGACAGAATGTCTGATACAAATTATAAGATGTGTTAAGTGTGTGGATCCAGGAGATGACTGAGCAGGACGAGGCATTGCCAAGTGATGCCCTAGCCACACCACCACCTCTCTGCCGTGGTGACCTGGAGGAGTGCAGGCCACACAAGATGATTAGCAGTAAAACAGAAAATATTCTAAATCTAGAGGTAACTCAATGAGACTGAGACTGGCCCACTGAAGAAGCTAGCACTCGAAGTCAGGGACTAATTAAAGGCTAAGTCAAATAAGAAAGTTTTGAGTTTAGATTTTAGGGCATCAATGGAGCCAGATTGTCTGATGTCAGCTGGGAGGTTTCTCCAGAGGAAGGGGGCACCATGGGAAAACACCCTGCAGCCAGCTGACTTCTTCTGAACCCTGGAAACCTGGATTTTGGGTATGTCTGGAAAATGATTTTGCAAAGTGAATTATTTAATTATAATTGTATTTCTTTTTCTCAAATAATATTTATACGTGTGGAAAAATTAAAATTCTATATATATATTAAATACTTTTTAAATTTCATGCTTATACACTATCATTTTGATAAAGTCCCTTATGGGCTTCCATATATGTCTATGCGCTCAGTTACTGTTTGGAGTAGATGTCCATATTAACGTATGCCACGCGCCTGCGCAATGAACGGAAATACTTCGCGCGGTTTGCCCCTCACCGACTGTGAACCTGTCAAATAATAGGTATCATGTCCTGATTGTGATATTCAACTTTACAGTAAGTAAACCAATGTTACACAAATAATAAAGTCCAATATCGTATCCTGTACGATTTATGTTTACGGTGCTTAGTGCCTCCTGAACGTTAACTTCGGAAATCATGTCAGTTAACAGTAGAGCTAGCTAGCTAGCTAACGTCACCTCTGCATTAGCAGCAGATATATTTAAGCGAACATTACTTTTAAAAAGGCAGGGTACGTTATTGATTTGACTGCTATAAATAGATTGACGTTGTCTTATGGCAAACTAAATGTACAGTTATGTAAGTTATGTAAAGTATTGAGCTAAAGTAACTTTAGTAGCGTTAATGCAGGAATGGTCGTTACATTTGCCAATGTTAGCTAGCTAAGTTAAGTTAACTAACTAAATAGCTGTAATGATTAGCATGTCACTAACGGTTTGGAAAACGCTCCCGCTGAACCAGTCAGTGAGCTCACTGCACATGGAGCTCGATGGATTGCCTAACTAGCCTAACAAATGATATCATGTTGGCATTATCCTAGTTTTAGATGAGGTCAACTCATGTTCGAGTTATGTTGATGTTCGCAATTACATTCACAGTCACTCTGAAGACAGTAGGGGCCAGCAGCATTACAGAATGGAACAGGTTCAGGCCTCACAGGTGGGAATACAAACCTTATCAAACCTACTATCAATTACAGTCAGGTCACTTCAACAGTTGCCGTTGAAGTTATAGTGAAAAGTTAACTTTGATTTACCCTTCTCATGTGTAGTTGGAGAAAGTCATTGAGGAGGTGTTAAAGAGTGGGGATGTCCAATCACTGGATGTGTTCCTGCAAGGGTACATGCATGAAGGGATGTCTGTAAAATGTTCCCACCAGTTTCTCACGAAATTGGATAAGCTTGTCAGCAGGGTAAGATGAAGCCTAGCACTCCCACTAATATGCCATGGTGCTCTGTTGCTTGTAGGTTCATTGATGCCATGTTTATAATGTTTATGCAGGGTTTAGATCAAAAAGATTCCAAATCAGCCAGTTTGGGTTTCGCTATCCTGTACAAGTTTGGGAAAAACCTGAAACTACCTGGTGGTCGTGAAGGTCTGTCAGGATTAATAGCTCAAGGCCTGCTCAAAAAGATAAGTATACATGTAATGCATACAGGCACAAAGTGTATGAGTCTTCTATAAGTAGTTGTACTTAGTAATTAATTGAACCTGGTTTTGTGCACATGGTACAGTGGTTTGAGAAATGCAGGCAGCTCTGGATCCAGTGTGGCCCACAGTGGGATGAAATCTTGTTCAACCTCTCTGAGGACTTCTTTGATGCCTTTATGGTGAGCTAATGTCGAACAGTAAAATACTCTTTGTGTAATAAAAGTACTGTTACTTGTACCACTCACTTTATTTAAACAATATCATAATGTAAAACAATTTTTGCTCCTCTCTTTTACAGGTGGTTCATGAGTCATGCAAAGAAGGTACACTCTTTGTGTCTATCCATCCTTAGTACGGTTGTGTCATCTTCAATTAGCCCTCTTTAGGACCCAAGTTAAAATGTACATGCTTTTATCCCACCTGGAATGTTTAAAGAAAACATTATTTATTTATGTCTTTGTTTGTTCCACAGATAGAAAATTGTTAAATTCTCTTTACACAAATTTGTCATTTTGATCCAACTATCCGTCTTGCTATCCCTTTTGTTTTACTCTTAACATAGCTTTGAGGTTATTCTGTTCCCTATAGAATAAAAGATTTTATGAACAGATTCAGGAGGAAAATACGGAGATTCATCAGACAAGGCCAGCTCCTTAGAACCAAGTCAAAAATGTCATGATGTACATTAGAATCTGCTTTGTCTCTATTCACAGTGTTGCCACATACATATTTTTTTGCAGGAACACACAAAATCACAGAGTCCTTCTTGTATCCTGTTGGTCAATTGGCAGTAGACCCCAGAATCTACGTCCTGATCCAAAAAGAGGTTTGATTATTTTGGAGTAGCATTACAAATCTTGAATCGTGTTTGCTTTTAAGTTACCTCTCTAAAAATGATCCTTTTCTTTTTTAAAAATGTTCCAACAGGCTATTCGGAAATTTAATTTAATTCTGGACAAAATCCCTGTGGAGCTCAAGCAAAAGAGGAAGATCCTTACATCACAGGAGGCCTCAGATATTATGTAGGCCATAGTAGTTTCTTTATAGTAAGAATAACTCACTCATTTTAACAGTATACACATGCTCTTGAACTTTTGCTTGTATCATATTTCTGCAGGATCAAGCTGGCTGGTCAGATAATGGAGGGTGGTGGTAAGTTTTTTTCTATGAATATTACCATTTCTCTTCTCACAAAAAACATATACAGACATAAAAAAGTCTGTCTGTGTCAGATTACGACTTGCAGACAGCCCTGATGGAGGCATTGTGCAGAATGGCTACTCCTGACCAGAGGAAGGAGCTGGCAGATCAATGGTTCAGCATGCAGCACATGGCCAGTGCATTTGTCAAGATCCGTGATTCTGAATTTGAGACGGTAAAAACTTGTAATTTATCCAAGTGCATCACCTTTGCCTGTCATTTACACTTACATTACAACAACTGCTCGGCTACAAAGACTTTAATGTAAATGCGTGTGATTTCAGGATTGTCGCAAGTTTCTGAACTTGGTGAACGGGATGCAGGGTGACAGGAGAAGGTACACAGATACCATAGCTCAGCTAAAACGCCTCCCCAAACAGGGTGTGGGGAACTTATTGTCATTAGGGTTGCCACTTAAAATCGTAATATATTAATTTAACTGTTTTGTCAAAACCTTGAGTTGAACACAATGAGAGAATGAATAAGAGAGGCTGTTCCTCATCTATCCCCGATGATACCACACACCTATAAATATGTAATTCGGTGCTAGCTAATTACTAACATTATCTTTTCATTTAATTCAGTAAATGTTCAAAGTGTTTGGGGGGGTCCTTGATAGGACAAAAGTATGGAACACATGACTGCACATATGAAGGCACATGTATAACAATGTCCTCTCTGTACTATAGAGTATATTCCTACCCTTGTTTGGAGGTTTATCTGGACAAGTATGAGGTCAGTGTCGACAGGATTTTTATGTTTTACAAATTGGTACAATTTAGTCCATTTAATACAATTTAGTCCATTTAAGCCTTAAGATAGCTTGCATGTATGGTGAAATGTTACATGATGTGTTCCTCGGTGTATTAGTAGATGTGTTGAAAGGGTTGTTCTGGTTCCAGCTGCTGATGCCCGCTGATGAGAAGCTGGAAGAATTTTGGATTGACTTCAACCTCGGGAGCCACAGCATCTCCTTTTACTTCTCTTTGGCTGATGACGAAGCAAAGGTACCTCAAGATCATTAATGAAAGTGAAAATATAAATGTGCAGCATTTAGATTGTCAACAGGAGATGCACAGTGTATTTGTTAGTGCCTGACATAATGTGGTCTCCCCTTCATTAAGGAGGGCGAGTGGGAAACTATATGCATCAATGAGAATGAAGTCAAAAGCTACACTGTCACAGGTAATCAAAACTTCATTCCATGCATCCATCCATCCATACATGGATAGAAAAATAGCACTTGTCTGTCAAACCAGAGGCATTTTGATGCATGAATGAATGTGATAGATCTATGTGTCTGGCTTTAGTCAGGAAACAAGCATAACAGATTAACCAAAAGCGCTAAACTTCATGAAGATAATATCCCCTTTTGTGTAACCATAATACAGTGAGTTCTTTATTTCCAGAGGAGGGCACGAGGCACATCTTGCAGTTAAAGCTGTCGGAGGTGGTGGTCATGGGTGCGGTGGAAGGATCAAGTCTTACCATCCACTTCAGCTCCTCCCTGGACATCCTGCAGGCTGCTCGAAGTGTCTATGGACACAGTAAAAACAAAGTAGGCAGTGGCTTATTCGCTCCATCCTTATTGGCTGCAAAATCAGTAAGAATATTTATTTGTCACTTTGCATTAACTAACAACTCTTCCCACCAGGACTTTGTGGGAAAGAAAGGTACATCTGTAGTGAAGACTACAGTTAAAGTTCTAATGGAAGAGAACAGCTCCCAGGTAAACATATTGACACAAATTGTCAAATACAAGATGTAAGTTGTGTTTCAGAAATGGGATATGGATGAAGACAAAACATCTCATGGCTGGTGTTTGTGTTTAGAAATGAGCTCTATTTTAATGTGATATTATTGTATCAGAAGCGCATTTTTAAAACAGCTTCCTCTGTGCCACCGGCTGTACAGCTGTGACATTTATGTGTGTGTGTGTGTGCGCGTGTGTTTACAGTATACTTCATGTCCCTCTCCATGCAGGTTGTTCCAGAGAGTCAGGTGTCCCATGGTGAAAGTGAGAAAAGCACTGCCCCTTATCCTTTGCCTGCCCCGTCTGCACCTGTCCAGGTGACACAGCTTTGTACGGTATATTAAATCAAATATGAAGAAATTAAGAATCCTTTAGCAGAACACATGGGTTTGTCAATGACAGCTGTCTTTTGAAAGTTCGGTGAGCTCATGAACTCACACAACCAGGCTCTCCAGTTCCTTTATTTTTGTGATTACAGTAATTAATATTAATTCAGTCCGTATGTGGTCAATATATTATTTTGATCTGATTACCTATTTTATGTAACAATACAGTACATACCATCAATATACTTTATGCCTATAACTCATCAGTAGATTTTTTGAGAGACAGGATAGTGAAGAGGACTTTCTCAAGACTGTTATGGCTCTGATGGACTTCAGTTGAGATTGTGCACACATCTAATTACTCTACTCTCCTGTGTTATGACTGCATTGAAAAAAAACATATCATTTAAAAAGTGTAATTGTTGGTCGCAGTTATACTGTGAAAATATGCACTTGACACTTAGCTGCAGATCACTCACTGAAACAATAGCAGTGGTGGCCAGTAGGGGGCGTAGCTAGCAAGGGAACCAACCATATCAGGTTCAAGTATTTCCTCTGCCAAGGAGTCATGGTCATGGTGGAAGAGATTCCTGTATATATTCACAAACACAATCATTCTGATTCTCCGTCCAGACGGTGACCCCAGCCAGAATGAAGATGTCAGAGTCCACCACCTTCATCAGCAGCAGTGGAGGAGGAAGTGTGCACAGTGCCCGTTCCCTCTCTGTTGTGATGCCATCAAGTAGGTGACAGAAGCTGTTTAAATTTCTGTCACATCAGTGTCAGTGTTATTGTACTATGTTGAATGAATACAGGGTCAATAGTACAATACTCAAACATTTATTTGCATTAAATCTGTTTTACTACTACTAATCTATTTATTTGATTATTTATTGATCCAGCTTTTTATTTATTTTTATTTATTTTTTGTATTGATATGGTGGTTTTTACTCTGTATTTTATCAACGGTTTTTCGATAGTACTATTGTGTACTTTTTATCTATATCTCCACGCCTGGAGCACTTGCTGCTGTTGTTACTGTTATGTCCTTGTCTTCTGTCAATGTATGTCTGTGTGTAATGTGTGTATGCAGACCATTCTTTTCACCTGCAACCAAATCTACCCTTGGGTACAAATAAAGTTACCTTACCTTACCTTACCTTACCTTACTAAACTCTTTGATTACATGTTTCCTGTTACAGTGCCTCCTGGACTTTATTGGTGTCCAGGAAAGATAAGCAGTGTACTGTTGACCTTTGTTCATGAAGATTTATGACATCATAAATTTAAGTGTACACTGTTTCTTTTAGAGCACATTACTGTGTCCCTGAGTTGGGATGGAAACAGCATAGATATAAGTAGGCTGCATCTATTGAGATATGTAAACTAGTTAAATAATGATAAACTAAACTCAGATATCTTGAAAGAAAAAAAAAAAGTCTTGTCTTTCATTTCATAGTCTCTGTTGGACAAATTCATTCTTTACAGTGTGTCTACTTAACATCCATCAAGATTCTTGTCATATCCATATTCACATCCACAAGACTTGTGGTTCAAACCATTCCAGGCAGTTGTAACGTCTGATGGGAAGCTCCTTATGAAATTTCTGTTCTTATTTTCTGAAAAGAAAGTGAAGATGAATTAAAGCAAGGCATGCAGATTCAACTCTCAACTGTGACAAAGTACTTTTCTCCTGTTTAGATACGTCAGCTAAGGGTAAAGGCAAGCCATCTCTGGAGATGGTTCGTTCTTGTGATAGGAAAGGTGACTCTTACCTTGGAGAGCTAAGGACGACTGCTAAGACCTTCAGTCAGGGCACAACACCTAACACCACATTAGTAGGTAGCATGAAAGAGCAGGTATGAGACATACTTGATATGCTGCTTGAAAAATGTCATATTGTCTTTGCTTTTGACAGTTTGCTTTAAATCATGGTATCTGTCTTAGAGTGATACGTCTCTTCAGAGCATGGCTTCCAAACAGGCCAGTAAGAATAGAGATGACAGACACAAAAAGGTATAATCACCAAATTATTATGTTTAGAAATAAGTTTAGCTAGTATGTGTTGTCTACTTTTATTTTACTGTTTTAAGTGTATGAACATGTGACACAATTGAAATATAAACACAGCTACATATTTTTTTTGTGCTTTTTCATGATTACTTACATTTAAATCTGGTACTCCAAGGCCCAGATAATGTTTGACGCTATTGGTCCCAACCTTCACACCAAACAGGATTTCTATTTAGCTAGACAAAGAAATCTTGTATAATTTGGCCTGACAATCCTGTTTTCTATGTTATTTCAGTGGAAGGAAAGCTGTATTTACAGAAATTACACTGTAGCATTTTGTTACATTTGTTGTCTCTGTTTGTCCTATAGAACATACCACTGGCAAAAGCTGCAGATATGGTTCTAGCCGGACAGGGAGAAGAAGAGCCGATAGGTATTGTATCGCTACAATTACTTGACTTTGGCTTAGCCCAGACATACAGCTACATTGTTATTCTCCAGAGAGTCTTGAACTCATGACTCATCTTTTTACCTACAGAAAATAGTTTTGTGCCTGATACCCAACCCAGAAGTAGCAGAAACACGTAAGCTCTATGAATGGCATCAGAGTAGCCAATGCTCTGATTGGTAATATTGTGTGTATTTGTGTTAATTCATTATTATATGTATATCTAAACATTTGTATTTAAAAAAAAAAAATAGATCCTCTAACTGGAGCAAGCTGTCCGTGTCTGAAATGTTAATGATGCCCACACAGAAAATCGTTTCTCTGCCAAGACCTGGTAAGCAAAGATGTCATCAGAAATCATATAAGACGTCACTAAATGTTATGCATATTAAAAGCTAGCACCACACACACAACCTAGCTAGCTAAAAAAATGTATGCCATCTAACTTCTATTTGGTTTTGAATTATTTTGTCCCTTTAGAGCCTCATTCAAGTTTGTCACAACAGCAGGACCACCCGTCCTCAGCAAAAAGATCATCAGTTCCACTTCACGGCCCAATCACTCAAAAGCAATTCCACACCGAACTCACCCAGCGCCTGAAGCCATTCCTCAGTAAGGGGAAGCAGGATCTTGCACCTCAGGAGCCAGCTCTACCCCAGAAAAAAATGTCTGAGAACAGAGAGGGCTCTAAAGACAAAAGCTCTGTGGAGCTGTGTGCTCCTAAAGAGCAGGGGGTTCAGAGAAATCGCCTGGCCAAAGGTAAGAGCAAAGGCCAGATGTCACTGGAGGCCGATGCTGCTCCAATCAAAGCCCCAGCCAAGGCCTCCATGACCAAAGCTGTGCAGAAGAGAAGACCAGCCAATGTAAAGGCTGAAACAAACAAGGCCCTCTCAAACAAAGAGAAGGTATGAACTCTGTAGGCTTTAAGTAGCTCAGTGTCCATTCAGAGGTTATTAATGATGTATATCATGACTCTCACACCTTCTAATGTCTCTACTCAGAGAGATGCAGAGCTTGCTGGCAGCATGGTGAAGCTCATCTCTAGCCGGTATGAGTCCACAGCAAAATATACGACAGAAAATATCCCTCAGAACTGGAGTCCTCCTTTGATCAAAAGGTATACACAATGATTGTTGAGTTATATCTTGTTGAAAGTATATACACTGCTTGCATACATGCCACTTTTTGACTGTTTGTGTTGCAGTAATAGGCCGATCTTCAACATGAGCTGGTTTTCTACTGTTAAAGTAAGTGATCACTACCTGTGAGCTGTAACTTAAAGTTACTTTCCTCCTGCATGATTTACTAAAGGTGATCTTTATCTGTTAAAGAAAGAGGCATCTGGAGCTGTGAGCCTAAATAAATCAAACAACAAAACTGCAACAAGCTATAAAAAGCAGAGGTAATTTGATTCAGTTAAATTATTTGGATGTTTCTGTGGCTTTCAGTGCATTTTGGATGTATTTAATGTCTTTTTTCTGTTACACAGGAAAGATGTTTTTGCATTCGACATTGATGCACCATTGAGTATTTGGGTAAATATTACTTGTGTCAGTATATAGCATATGTCAGTATTTTATATCAGTAATAGATTATACCTGGGTAGTTGGTATGCCAGTTTAGTGTTTAAAGTCTGTTTTATTGCTTTTTAGGGAAAGGACAAAACCTTCAGCAACACTTCTGCCATATCAAGCAGGCACGTCTGATAGTTGAGAATGGCCTTGGGGTTTATTTGTCATGAAGTATAACCTGTGAAACAGGATTTTGTCTTATTTCATACTCTTCATATTATTTTACAGTAGCATCCATGACTCCTCAGCACTCCCCAGCAGAACCAAGAAAGGACAACCTGTGGCAAAAGTATACTTTCATCATAATTCAATAATTCATTGTTTTATTATGTGTGTGTGTGTGTGTGTGTGTGTCAGTGCCTGCTGCATGTGTGCTCACATGTTTCTGCTCCTGTCAGGAAATAGGGAGAAAAGCACACAAACCTTTCAAAACAAGTGTTTCATTTTTCAGAAGTTATGGTCATACAGTTATGCAGTAGTCACACTAAAAAGTTGAAGTGTGCTGTATGCTAGCCAGTATCTCACATCTCACTCTCTCTTTCCATGCATCAGTCTACCTGTCTTCCACTACTCTGTGTGTTGCAGGAAAAGCGATATGTGAAGAATCATCTGTTCAGTGACACAGACACAGACTATGCCACAGAGGCCAGCTGGCTGAGGGAGTCCGGCAGGAAGCCCAAACCCAAAGTTACCAAATATTCCAGACAGGCGCCTGTTAAGCCCAAAGCTGTGTCACCTCATACTTCATGTAGGCCATTAAAGCCACATGTTCATGCTGTTCACAGTCTGGCATCCATCACATAAACACAGTCATAATAGGGCTTTATTTTCTTGCAGATGAATCTCCAGATTTACCACCACCCCCTCAGAAACCTCTAAATGGCAATACCAAACCCAATAAGGTAAGGCAGTATTGCTTTTTTCCTTACATAATGTGCTTTGAGCCTGTGATGCACTATCCCATTCAGCCACAGTGTGTCATTGTTGTTTAATCAGAAGAAGCCTGATATAAACGAGAGAGTGGAGCAGCCAAAGAAGACAGTGAAGCCAGCAGCAGCACCTAGGAGACCGGATGCAGCAAACAGGAGGCCTCAGAGAGCTGCAGCCTTCTCTGTCAAGTGCTACAAGGACCCAGACACTGATGAGAGCCAGTCAGAATCAGAGAAGCCTCCTGTTTCCAAGGCAAAGAACTATCCTCTATCTTATGTAGTTTGCTCTTTTTAAAGAATACATGAAATGTTTAACATAACATAGTTGTTCTTATTGTGTATGCATGTTGACGAGACAAAGTTTGTGCTGATCAGAATATATGATTTCCATTATCTGTCTGAGTTACTTAGTATTGTGATTCTGCTCACACCAGGTACTATATTGGTATTTTGTCAAGACCAGTGTGATCAAAGTCAGCATTGCAATGGAGCAATCTAACAAATAGGGATACCATATTTCATGTAGTCAGAAGTTGCAGTACAGTTAGTACTGTACAGGTAGTACACAAGAACAAGTGAATGGTATATTGTTTGAAAGCCAAGTACTTGGTGTTGAGCACAGTTCAAACAAATGTCTTGAGAGATGGCAGTTAATTACAGTGCTGTTGCAAATAGAGTGAACTCATACTGTCTTTGTCCCTAATAATAGTCCTCCTCCATTGATCATCTGGAGCATGCTGAGAAAACTCACAAGGCTGCCCAAGTGATGAAGAAAAAGACTGCCAGCCATCAACCAACCAAAAGCTATGTGAAGCTGGACAGAAAACATGGCAGAAACCAGTCAGAGTTGGTGTCAGAGCCGCCACCTTCTTCTAAGGTAGAGGTGTCTGAGTTTATATCCCCTGTTATCCTTACTTTCTGTTCTGCATGCCATAAAGCTTCTGTACATCTGAATATATCAGGAAACATATCCACATCAACACATTCTCATGCTGTGATCAACTTCATCAGTAGCTTGCTCTGTTCCGACTAATCTGAGAGTCTGTTTGCATGCATGTTCTGCTGCACAGGTGTAATGTTCAGAACAGGCAAACCATTTATTTTCTGTGACATTTTGTTTTAGACAGTCCTAATGATAAATAACTAGGGAGCATGTATTCGATAGCAACAATGGAGATTTTAACAAGTGTGAACCAAATCACAACGTTTGTTAACAGTAACTTGCGGGTAGAAAATCTCTGCATCAGACATTAGCTTACACACTTTTTTTCATGATGATATTTAAAAGTGTATTAATGTAATTCATCTAAAATGCTTGTTTGAGGCTTTCTGGTCTCATTAATAACAACACTCTCACTATCTTTAGGTTGGCTGGTAAAGAAAATTACAGCTTGAATTTATCCAAAACTAGCAGTTAGTCTGAGATGTCTCTGTTGTATATACACTGATCAGGCATAACATTATGACCACCTGCCTGATATTGTGTTGGTCCCCCTTTTGCTGCCAAAACAGCCCTGACTCATTGAGGTATGGACTCCACTAGACCTCTGAAGGTGTGCTGTGGTATCCGGCACCAAGATGTTAGCAGCAGATCCTTTAAGTCCTGTAAGTTGCGAGGTGGGGCCTCCATGGATCGGACTTGTTTGTCCAGCACATAGCACAGATGCTCGATTGGATTGATATCTGGGGAATTTGGAGGCCAAGTCAACACCTCAAACTTGTTGTTGTGCTCTTCAAACCATTCCTGAACCTGAACTGAATGTTTGCTTTGTGGCACTGTGCATTATCCTGCTGAAAGAGGCCACAGCCATCAGGGAATACCATTTCCTTGAAAGGGTGTACATGGTCTGCAACAATGCTTAGGTAAGTGGTACGTGTCAAAGTAACATCCACATGGATGGCAGGACCCAAGGTTTCCCAGCAGAACATAGTATACCCTAGTGCCATGTGTTCCCAGGTAAGCGACGCACACGATGTAAAAGAAAACGTTATTCATCAGACCAGGCGACCTTCTTCCATTGCACCGTGGTTCAGTTCTGATGCTAATGTGCCCATTGTAGGCGCTTTCAGCAGTGGACAGGGGTCAGCATGGGCACCCTGACTGGTCTGCGGCTATGCAGCCCCATACGCAACAAACTGCGATGCACTGTGATTTCTGATACCTTTCTATTAGAACAAGTGTTAACTTCTTCAGCAATTTGAGTAACAGTAGCTCGTCTGTTGGATCGGACCACACGGGCCAGCCTTCGCTCCCCACGCGCTCCAATGAGCCTTTGCTGCCCATGACCCTGTCGCCGGTTCACCACTGTTCCTTCCTTGGACCACTTTTGATAGATACTGACCACTGCAGACCGGGAACACCCCACAAGAGCTGCAGTTTTGGAGATGCTCTGACCCAGTCATATAGCCATCACAGTTTGGCCCATGTCAAACTTGCTGCCTAATATATCCCACCCACTAACAGGTACTATGATGAGGAGATAATCAGTGTTATTCACTTCACCTGTCAGTGGTCATAATGTTATGTCTGATCGGTGTATATCAGCACTGCTAGCAAAGCAACAAAGAATATGAAATAAGCACAGTAGAAACATCAGATAAGTCGGACCAACATATTTAACTACACATTATCACAGCTTACCGATTTAATGCTTGAAATGACAACAGAAATAAACAGGTTTGCTGAATTCACATGTCACAACAATACATATCAACCACCCGCGTTTCTTGGTGATTTGGTCTTTAGAATTAATCAGAGCTCACAGTGCTCACAACTCCACAGATTGATGCAGTTCTTCTCCAGGCATCATATATTGTTTTCAAAGCAACAAGGGTAGAAAATAAAAACACTTGTGGCTGGTAAGTTCAGCTAAAGGCAACTTTTCTCAGCTGTAAAGCTTGTTGACAGGCCACACATCATCTACCTTACTGAACTCTGTGGAATATACAAAACTTCTAGTTAGTTGCTGATTATGTTGTGTACAGTGTGAACGGATAATAAAAATTTTAAATGTGGCCAAACTGATAATCATTTTGGAGTCATAGTTTGTATTAATAGTTGAAGAAATATTCAATTTCCTTTTTGGTCTGTCTGCCAACAGAAATGTTTTGTTGCCCAGCAGGGGAGAAATGAGAAGACCTGTTTAGAGGTTCCTCAGGTCAAGAAGAGAAAAAGCACCTCCTCCAGTAGACTGGACGGCAACAAACAGTCAGATCTGAAGCCATCTGATCTCAAGGTGGGAGACCGGAATTGAGCACATTTGGTGATACTTATTGTGAAATGGGACCCTTGATAATCAATCAATGATTATCAAGGGTCCCATTTTGGAAATTCTAGTTAAGTTCTGCAGAGATTCTGCAGAATTCTGCTAAGAGATATCGTCAGCATGAAAAAAAAAACCTAGTTGGTGCAAAACGTTATAGCATTTATGAATAGCTGGTTAGATTACAATCATTGTTCCCAAACATCCATCTAGATACAGCATACATTTAACATTGAAAGTGTATCTTGTGTTGTCTTAAGTGTAGTAAGCTGGCAATGAGCAATGGTCTTAAAAATGAATGGGTTGATCATATATAACAGAAACACTGTGTTTTTCAGCAGCAGAGGCCTGAGAACGTTGTTCCAGAAACTTCAAAGTTCTATAAGAGAAATGCCTCCCCTGCCCAAGAACAGATGAATGCATTGAAAGATCCCTGGGCTGCGCGCCAGACCTCTTTTCGTCCGTGCCCTCTTTCCATCGAGAGGATGAGATGTAAGACTGTGGAAAGCCACTCATTGACATCAGAGTTAGATAACAGTAATTTGACTCCTTTGACATCAGCTAATTTCCATTAGATATTTCATGCAGAATCAAATGGTTTGTTAATTCCGTCACAGTGGCCACATGCAGTCATTACTGAATAACCTTTTTGCCACTTTGGCTCCTAAACTTGTTTCCCGTCACTGACGAACATTGCTTTTGCTAAAATTGCTTAAGTAAAGTAGATTGTGGGGCAACATAACATTTGGTTTTCACTTAATTTAGCGACACTGCATGTATATTTACCTAGCTCAAGAGTGAATGAAGGCACCCATTTTTGGAGATTATTCAGACTGACCCAGGGCCTCACTTAATTTCAGTCAAGTCCTTGTGTGATGATTTTATTTTGAAGGGCAAAAAGAGTTTTCAGATTTGTCAAATTTATAGAATATTGTTCACCTAAAACTCAAATTGTACTTCCTTTACTTGGCCTGCTCAGTTTCAGTAACGAGATACTTTGTATTAACCGCCGTAAAGTGTTAAACGTGCATCAATGTACGTCTGCACTAGATGAGTTTTCACTCTCACTGCCTTTATGAAGAAAGTTTTAAGACCGTTACATAAATGACCCTGTTGCTCTTCAACCTCTTCACTGTAAATTGATATTTAGAAAAGCATGTATATATTGACCTTCTATTCTCTGTCCGACTTCTGAGGCCAGCTGTTTGAACATCTGTGCTTATTTTGGACCCTCACAGCTGCCGAGAGGTCAGCCCCAACCTTGGGTTTGACCTGCTCCCCTCTCCTCACCCCGCGGGGATCCCTACTCCCTGCCTCCCCCGAACCTCCCTGCGAGGACACCCCCTCGCCAATCCTGCTGCTACCCAAACCTCACTCTACAGTCAGCAGCAAAGGACACTTCAAGCCCTCCTCCTTCTACAGTGCAGAAAAGAAGCACAGCTCAACCAAAACCATCCAGTCTGGCCCCTCTCTCCCCTCACTGACCCCCGTAGGTCAAACTCTAGCTGGACTTTGTGCAGAAGAGGTAAAACAGCACCTCTCTGACACCTTATGTAGGTCTTATCGTCATGTGTGGATATGTGCTAAAGGTCACAATAACATTCAGAGATTTGAAGTGTAGCATAATACCACATGGATCCCTTTCACCCCAATATATCTGGGCCGTGTACCGAGAATCTTACGGACCTGGGACTTCTTCAGTTCTAGCGACCTGGTATTTAACATCTTTGAGTGATTCACAAACCTTTACACTTTGTGAAAGTCATTGACGTCACTCAGCAGTCGTGTGAGAATGACTGGAGAGATCTGAATGGAGGTGTGAGTTATTAGGTGACTGAACGCCTTCATAAACAGTAACGTAGAATGTAAAGCCATAGGTTTGTGAGCTAAACTTTGCTGGTTGGAATTTCCATACCAGCTGAGAAAATGGTGGTGTAGAAGAACTGTTTTTGAGTTTTGAGTTTTTTCTTGAAGCTGTTACATGTCATATTGAGTCTCAAACTTCTCCACCCTAAACTGCCAACAGTTTTCAGGAAGCTATTCACAGGGGGGTAAATGTGTGTAACCATGAGTCTAAATTAAACTTTCCCTCATATATACATTATGTAATTATGTAGATAATGACTGATGAAGTAGCATGATTGAAATGACCTAAATAACTCCAGTCAGAGCAGATAATAGCACTCCAACACTTCATCATAGAAAATGTCTTTGTCATTTAACTGTCACTAATCCATGACAGACATGGTGGTTAGATAACCACGAAATCACTTGCCATATTTCCTCTGTGTCCATCATTTTCCCATCACTTTCTGTCCCTCTTCTTTCATGTTTTTGTTTCCAGATGAGTCCAGTCCAGCAGCCCTCGCCATCTCCATCTCCACTGTCTCGGCCAACTGCGCCCCTGTTGACATCTACACTGCTTGAGCTGGACAAGGTGTCCCTGCCCTCTCCTTCTCAGTCACTATTCCCTGAGGACACCGTCAGCCATGGCCGCCATTATGGTTTTAGCAAAATGTCCTCAGTATTGCAGGTTTCACTGAGCGTGTCATCCACCAAGTCATCAGTACTCAGTATAGGAGTTAAGGACAGCCCCACTGCTGTCTCATCTATCAAAGCAGAGGTAGGTTTTAACTTGATGTTTTATGATTGAATGATTGTAATGGATGGATGGATGACAGCACTGATAGAGCATTAATGAGGAACTGAGTTATTGTAATTTTTAAAAAGCTGTAGCCACCAAACAAACAACTAATGCATGTCCGTCCTGACAGAAATCACCACCTTCAGACCGAGACTCACAGCATGAACAGCAGCTTCATATCTCAGGTAAAAGACCTTTCGTGTTCATATAGATTTCTTACTTGCTACTGTCTAAACCCAAAGCTACCTCACCTCTTCCCATAAATAAGATTACAACAAATGTTATGTGTCCAAATTTCCCCAAATGGGTTCCATAGTCAAATCACAGATCACAAGAGGAATCACAAATCACAGGAGGAAATCCTTGAGTTAAGAAACAGTTGTGTAATAGAAAATGTATTTAAACGGCTGGTTCTTGTTTCAGGACCCAGTCGCAAGCGCCGCATCTCCCCGTACAGAAATTTCGAGGAAAACGAAAAGGAAGAAAGGAAGAAAAGCAAGATGAGGGGGCAGCGTTCACCTCGGATGAAACCCAGGAAGTTGTTCAAGTCCTGTAAGACATGTTAGTGGTACTACATACATCATTCTAAATCCAAAAGCTGGGACACATTTACTCGATTTAAAACAGTACAAAGGCACCCTTTTTTCCAGTTTTGTTCAGCATCGCATTCAGTGTCAGGGGGTCTGTCAAGGAACAGATCCTAGTCTGAATGGCTGTCTGTTCAACATTAGAAATTCCAAAAGCACAGAGGTTAAATTGTTTCAGAATAAAAGACATGAGGTAAATTTTTTTCATATTAGATTGTATTCAACAACCAACAGAAAATGATTTCTTGAGGTAGTGTTAGAACATGTTTTTTTATGGTCGGCCTTGTTGAGAAATCATATTTGCAACCTGTATAATTCAAATGATACATTTGTTTTGGTAATCAACACGTTTGACTCTCTGACATTATTTCCAGTAACGGGGCATTGCATGTGTGTGTCATACAGTCGTTGAGGTTACTGCTGACAGCCAGGTGAGCCAGGTGTTGTCTTCTTCCCAAACCGCGAGCTCCAGTCACTGGGAGGCCGATGTCGGGGATGAAGACATGGATGATGATTCAGAGTTGCCAAAACCTGATGTAAACCCGAGTAACCTGTGCCAGCAATTCAGCTCTGATCTAAAGAAGAAGTTTGAGGTTGGACTTACACATACGACACAAATTTGAATAGTCACCAAGGCAAGAGAGTACTGACACACAACAGTATTAAAAGGGTACTCAACACTAATGAAACATTGTGTTTTGTTTGGGGTATGGTACCCGTGTGTAGTTTTAAACTTAATGTATTCTCACAACTCCTCTTGAGCATGTCACATGTCATGTGAGCTTTGTTCTCATAATCTTGACCCACTGAATGTTGAACATGATGGCCTTACTGAACCACTGTCTATTAAATGTGTCTGTAGAACCGTTATAGGATGATGGAGCTTTACAACAAGCAGTCTTTGAAGACCGTGCAGCAACATGTCTCCTCGTTCAACGTGCAAGTTACCAAACACAGGTCAGTTAGTATGTAACTGATGTACACATTTGACTTTGGTTTTCCATTGACATATAGCTTAATTCGATGGCTGCTTGCCCTACAATGTGGGTGGTGAGAGAACGACTGCGCGATCCACAGTCGGGAGTCAGTGTTCAAAGTTTACTCTGATAGTATATGAGTACTCTTCAGTGTCCTGTGTTCCTGCAATCTGAAAACACTCAACTTTTTGTTATCCTTTCATTTTAGATTTCCACTGTGCTGATTCATTCTCTCTCCTCTTCTCTACAGAACTCAGAGGCTTGAACAGGTTCGGGAGGTTCTCTTAGGAGAGATCTGCAAATTGGAGCAGGATGACACTGTGCTGAAAAACATGGAGAAAGACCTGGCTGTATGTAACTCTGTCTTAGTCTCTCTCTCCCTCGATCTATATGTCTTTCTAATGCACACGCCCTCTTACGGTGTAACCTTTCGGGGGAGAATGTGAAAAGTAATATCATTAAAAACAGAATATGCAATCATAGAATATTCTGGTAAGCGAGACTTACGTAAACTAAATATGATCTGTTCTTCACATTGATTTGACCTTATACGTGTTTGGTTTCTGTCCTCTCACAGATGTACTGGAAAAAGCAGAGCGTGGCGTTCCATGCTTACAAGGAGCAGAAAATCAGGAGGTGAAATTTAGGCCTGTGTGTGTGTTTGTGTGTGTGTAAGCACTGAAAGAGCTATGTTGTTAGTTTAATGCTGTTTTCCTACCACACTCTGATCAATGCTGTTGCCACAGGCTTAACCCCATATGCCTCAGAAAAGGTTGAATAAAACACTTGTTTATTCATCGAAGCATGGATTAAAAGGATTAAGCAGAAAACACGTTTTTCCTCAGGCTTATCATCGTAAGCTAGATATGTTTTTTTTTTTTGGAGGGATGTGGCCGGCGCTTCTTCATATGACTAAGCTGAATTCACTGATGTTTATTCAGTAGACTTTTTCCTACCAGGCCCCGCTAAGGGCAATCCTATCGTGACAAAATATAATAAGGTTATTGTTGCTTTAAGTTGGCCATGATTTTCGTGTTTAATTTAGAGTAACCAAATTTAGAAATAAATCGATCCACCTTTTTCCACTTCCAATCCAATATCTGATTTGGAATATCTACTGATAGTATAACAATTTGCTGTCTGGCTTTTCTGTGTTTCAAAACAAAACTTTTCCAAACTAAGTGCATGATAGGTTAGCTAGCTGGTATGAGCACGCTCAGTTACAGACCCATGTTACATTACAGCGTGGTCCTGGTCCCACCTGCATGTCAGACTCACAGAGCTCTAGGAGACAAAAAATATGGGGACTATTGGATACCTGTGTAGAACTGTTGCCAAGTAAAGAGGGTTTCCATGGGGTCTTAAAATGTCTTAAAAATTTTCAATTTTAGGCCTTAAAAAGTCCTAAATACGTCCATTCGTTGTTTTCCTCGGTCTGTATACAGCATGAAAAACACTATTTATATTATCCTGCTGCTTCAGTGATTCAGAGTGTTTGCTGTTAGATGGGTGCGCTGTGGCTTATTTTTGGCCATACAGCACAGATTTTATGCGACATAATTACAGGACGTGACGAGGCAAGGCCTTCCATAACACAGAATTTTGTCAATGTCTTTATTTCTTTGTCATCCTGCTGCGTAGCTCCATCTGGACCAAAATGCACAAATCTGTAGAATTGTTATTTCAGATCCATGCTTCCATAGCAGACCTTCTTTTAGGCGTTCTGATTTATTAGACTTTGTTAGAAATGTGTTGGCTTCTGGATCACTGACATCTTCTGAAGCAGGTTAGCGTGGACTTTCAAGTTGCTGAGACATGATGAAGTGCACTTTTTAACTTCATAATTGTGCATTTATGTTTTCAGTGTTTTCCCTTGAACGCGCCCTATCTTTACATTTCAATTACCTTTGTCTTGTGTGTCCTTCCACATTCTTCGGCTTCTGTCTCCTTCCCTCCAGAAACGAGACCCTGTCCACAGCCCTCCAGAGTAACGTGTGTCACAGCGTGGAGTACGAGGAGAGACTATTCACGTCCCAGGTCTGATCCTCAAGCCTAAACTTCACAGCTGCCATCTAATGTGTTGTCATATTGCTGCCCAAGTGTTAGGCTTCTAATTAGCTGTGTGAATCCAGAGCTCAGGAAGATCAGAATGAAGAATATTCATTCACCGTTCATCTGTTTTTAAAAGCTAGAACATGTCACCTCTGCCTGTCAACCTGTCCGTCCAGTCGTTTTTCGCTGAGTGTCCTTTACAACATTTTGCTTATCTCATTGTCTCATGTGTCAACTCATCCCCTTTACCGCTTGTCCTGACTGTGTCATCTACTGTGTTTCCACCCCTAAAACCCTGCTGCTCGGCCTGTTGTTCACAGATGTGCCTGATAAGGAAAGACATGAAGTCAGTCCAGGACAGACTCCTCAGTCAGATGGTGAGTAGACATGACACACAGGTCAGAGTGGATTAGAGCAGAAAAATTAGGCTGGTTTTCATTTCTGTCTTTCATTTAGTGTCCTTCAGTGTGTCAACAGAACAAAAAGCCTGTCTTTTCCTTTGAAAGCTTGTACAGAACATACAGTACAGTGTCGAGAGAAAGTGTTCACCCTGAATATAGTTTCTTTCCTGAATGTTTCTTTTTGTGCTTGTGTACTTTTTTGTAGCAAGAGGGGGAGATTCGGAGTGTGAAAAGCAGTCTGCATGCTTTGTTTTTCCCCTGATGAAGCCAGGTTTTCTGCTGAACAAAGCCCTGCCAAAGGTCTCTCCACTATAAACAAGGTTGTGTATTTCACCACACTGTGCACACTGCGCTGTGTACTTCAGCTCTGCTGGTTTTATTTCAAGTGTTTGTCTCAATTGTTGATATTTCCAGGTTCTGCTTTTATTTCATGTTTATTCTGACCTGGATGTGTTGTTGGTATTGTTTTTAATAGAAATGTTATTCTGATATTTATTATCTGATGAAATCTATAAATTCTAATGTTTTTTATGTTCTTAGTACAGATAATATTTGTTTTCCATGCCTTACATTTTCTTGGCTCTGTGATGTTTTTATTACACGTTTCTGATTTATTTATGTAGGTTAGTTAAGTTGAAAAACTAAATATTTGAAATGTTTTTAAATAACCTCTTTTACCTGATTGAATAAACGGTTTGAAAAATGAGAAAAGCCATTCTTAAAAAAGACCTTGTATTTTGAAGACAAGTAGTGCTTACAAAGGTTATTTCTCTTTTCAGTGAAGACATTGACGGTCTCATTCAGATTGACATACTGTATGTACAGTTAATATCAAATTCATCCCCAAACACCACCTTCCCCAGACTGAACAGTCTTTACACAGTCCAAGTGACACATTATTCATCAGTTAAGAAAAGGTGAAGCTGGTCACATGCACAACTTCCTCCCACTACACGGATTCACACCGCCTTGTCAAAGGAGTCCATGAAATAGTACAAAAAAACAACACTGACTGAATGACAAGATTGTTTTTTTTCTCCCTCCGCTCTCATCCCGAGAGTCAGAGGCTCCACCAAAGTCCTCTTCCACCAGCCAGCTTCCATGTGGCGACGTTTAGTAGTCTCCAGGACACACTGCCGCAAACGTTACTGTCATCTTCTCTCCCACACCTGCGCCCTCACACCGCTGATGTGATAGTCGAGGGTGCTGGAAGAATGCTAAAGACTCGCTGAAGACGAAGAGGCTCCAGGCTCTTTGAACTGTCACCGCTGAGCAGCTTCTAGCAGCTTCGGAAAAATTCTCAGCTCAGCATTTCTTCACAGAAGAAACTCCCTGCTTTCATGGTCGGTGGAACCTGTAGAGAAGGAACATGAGGAAGAGACAGTGTGTGAGGGGGGAGAAGTACACACCGTGAGAGCAGAAGGTGCCTTTGTCATCAGCTACAAATGCGGCTATTAATCAGTTCTGTGGAGCTATTTTTAGCGCACAGCCATTAAACGTGCTGAGGGGGCTGGAGACGTACTCGCATCCAATCCTCCCTGTGGGTCACTGTTACAACTCACAACAAGGACCCCCGCTTTCCAAACAAGCTAAGCCAAGGACGCCGTTCCATTTTATCATTTCTCCCCGCATGGCAGTACTAGCTCTCCAGAGGACAACCTCCCCCGCCTACCCCCCATTTAGAAACACTCCCATCTATCTTTAGCTCCTCGGTGCTGTATGGATGAGCGAGGAGAGCTATATTTAGACCACTGCTGCCAAGAATACAGCACGCATGCATTTTGCCAAACACACAATACACGAGCATGCCCTCAGAATACTGACCTCGTTAGGTGTTTGCTTGAGGCGTGCACTTCCATTTCGGTGCTTTTAAACTCGTTCAGCTCTTTTCGGATTGCAGCCTGTTGAGAAAAGAGAAAAACAGCATTAGTGTGTCCCTAAGTACATCCTAAGCCACCGCGGCGCGGCAGCCTTTGAACGGCAAAGTGACAGCAGGAGAAAGAGATAATACAATCAGCCTAAAAAAAATAAAGAGAACCAGGGATTTGGGGAGGTAAGCTGATAACAGCTACATGCGATGGGAAGAGTCTCGATGAGCAATAGATCACAGAATTTGGGGGAATTTTGTTATCAGACTGACCCAAATAGTGAAGTGTTAGTGATAAGTCGGGTCATGACTGATTCTACTGGTCATAAAGGCTGAAGATTATTTTAATTTTTTTATTAATTTATCAATAATCTGTTTCATTTAATTGATTTGTTGTTTGGTCTGTAAAATGTCGATGATGATGATGTTGATCATATCATCAAGATATTTAGATTTACTGTCCTAGATGAGTAAAGAAACCTGGAAATATTCACATTAAAAAATCTGGAATGAGAGAATTTTGTCCCTTCTATTCCTGAACAAGACACTCAAACCGATTAATCGATTATCAAAATAGTTGACGATTAGTTTGATAGTTGACGACCAACCGATTAATCGCTGCAGCTCAAATAAAAGTTCCTTCACAAACACCCACCTTGTCGGCTGCAGAGAGCCGAGTCCAGGGCTTGTCCGCTCTCCTGTCGTAGTCCTGAGCTTTGGCCACCTCCACATAGTCACTGAAGCGGATCAGAATCTTTCTGTCTCGCAGCTCGTCTACTGTGGGCCGCTGGTTGAGCTGGGAACACAAAGAGAAATTCAACATGAGCAATAGATCAGTGGCTGCTATTCAGTGGGAAGTGTGTTTGTGTTCAGTCGATATTGTCGTGGGTGTTAGCTACCATCAGACACCAGTGCTTTTAAAATACATGGATATTTGTACCTTTCTGTTTAACCGCTGCTTGATCTCCCTCCTCTCCTCCTGCTCTGTCTGGTCGTTCCTCTCTGGGAAAAGAAAACAAGACAACATTTAGACCATATATCAGCAAGTCCATTTTTAGAAAAATACAATAGAAAGATTAGGAGCATCATCACCGTTCAGGTGATCAAACTGATGTTAAGTGTAAACGCATGTAATCCTGCAGCTTCAGCAGGTTGTACAGTTGAACAGAGGGAATGTGCACTCATGCGCTCTTCTCTCCTGAATAATGTACCACACTGGGCGATCTGTGCTATTATTCATGCACCATCCTGCCCCGTTTTCAGTGTTTGAATCTAAATATATTTTTCCTAATGGAATACAGTAGTTTGGAAAAGATACATTGGGAGCGCTTAAACTCACGTTTCAGGATGTTCCGACTCTCCAGCTCCTCCACATTCGGTCTCTGGCTCAGCCTCCTGCGGAGAAACACCAGAACCACGTTTTGAACCATTTTCGTCTCCTCTCCACGTCCCTGTCCCTGTCTCTGTCCGCTTTAAACCGGCTGTAGTTTCTTGACTGTGCGCGTTCTCGAGAGGAATCCCCTATGTCTCCATCTCGCATCCAAACCGCGGCTGTGTTGTTTCGGCAGAGGCGCTCCCCACATCTGGAATAATAGTCGGAAGAAGCGCGATTCTCCGGTGCTGGAAGGATTCTCCACCAAATTATATGTCGATGTCAAGATGCTGCATCTCAGGTGCAGCTGCCCCCGATGCGTTTAACTGTCCACAGCCGATTCCTCTCCACTACACTCTCCGTCTCAGGCTACAGGCGCTTTTGAACTGGGTCGTGATCGGCTGCCGGGGCGCGACTTCCCTAGTTTCCCTGGTTACTGCATGCATAATTTGTGGGAGGCGGAGCTTTAACGGGCTCCCACTCACGGCATCCCCAACCTCCTCCTGATCTACACTGGGCTACTGGCACACTCATTTTAGTCAGGTTGCACCAGTTCATTTTATTTTTAGTCACGTAGCAGACTTTTTTTTTTCTTTTTTAAGAGGAGGTGAAATGATTTATTTCAAGCAGGGAGTGAAATAATAATGGATTGGTAGATTCACTTTCCTTTTCAATGATCTGATGCAGTCCCAGCATCTATTCTTTCTACAATTTAAAGTTTAAACGTTCAGATCGCAGTATTCCGAGGGCGTCACCTCGCCATCAAAGCATCCGAAAGGTCTCCGAAATCAAATGTTTTTCCCGGAGTCCCCTGCGCGTGTGAACTATTCATACTTTTTTGTATAAATAATAAATGTAAGCTGCACAACGGGGCTCAGCTCCAGACGGCATGCGGCCAACACCCAACAGCACACCCTCCAGAGGTGGAAAGGACAGAGAGGGGCAGAATGCCACCGCGCAGCGGGACTCTCTTTATCCCCTCACCCAAGATGACACTGGAAACTTTATAGTTCAAAGTTAGGTCACATGTACTGAGACCTGGACACCTACAAAGCAAGTGCCCAGTGTGTGCCACGGGGGTAGATGGGCCCCAAATAAGCTCTTAAAAACATTTCAATCTTCTAAACTGTGTTGGGACTATAATTTGTGTCACAACAGATGCCAGCATTTAAACATAGAAGGCATCAGGAGCCTACTCGGCTGCGTTATGTAATAAGTGTTTGTCTCAGGTTTGTTCTCTGCATCAGAGGAGCAACGCTGGCAGAGGAGAGACACCGAATCAGACTCGTAGATATCTTTACACACTGAATACAGGTCAGCAGCCAGTCTGTGTTAATTACCACATGCGTGACTAGACATCCAGCAGAAGAATGAGGAGTACAATAGACTTCCCTGACTCCACACGCAAAGATTTAACAAGGAACAGAAACACAAAAGAAAGTTATCTCAAGCACTTGCAGTGTTTTTGACATAATCAGAACGTGGGGATTTGATCTTTTTCTGTTTTCATTTGTGTCCTCTTCCTCTGTCTTTGATGAAAAGGGGGAAGCCTTTATAGTTTTTGATCGAATCAGGGACGTCTCATCAGGAGAGGAGCGGAGCCATCACGACCACTCGCTAAACAAACAGAGAGACAAAGTGTTCCCTGAGCTCTCACTGTGCTATTACATTTTAAACAGATGAAACAGAAAATCACTTCCAAAGCCCCAGTGAATACGACCATCCAGCGCGTTATTGACCCGGTCGCTGAGTTGCTTAGCAACAACACTCGGTATCTTTGAGACAATGGAGTCCTCGTGCAGAAATTCTCACTTCTCCCTAGCAACACACTAATGTGGATTTCACTATCACACACAGAGCAGAATGTGCTTTACACACACTCTGTGGCTATATTTAGAATCACGCCACCTTTTTTTTTTTTTTTCCAGTCCTTGTCAGCAGGCTGAATAAACCAGAGATCAGGGTGAATATTAAACATTATTCTCGTAACACAGTCGGGGTTTCCTCTTTGTGAGATTGAAATCACAAAACCTTACTTCTACCTGCTGCTCTCAGGTGACACATGAGGGTTTATTTGGGACAGTGGTGGAATGCAGCCAGGATCATTTACTCAAGTCCAAATCCAATATTAGAGTGTTTTTATGTAGCTCTGTACTTTTTCTCTACCACATCTCAGAGAGAGGTATAGTGGTTTTTACTCTAATACAATTGTCTGACAACTTTTACTGACTTGTTGCTTTTCAGGTTTTTACACTTCCTGTCCAGTGAAAATCATGTACGTTCAAATGTGGAGATTTTTACCTCCGCCAAGGGGGTCGCGTTTTCACCTGAGGCCGTTTGTTGGTTGGTTTGTCAGCGGGATTAGACAAAAACTACTGAGCAGATCTACACTCTTCTCTACGTGACTCAGGCAGAAATGTTCACAGACGAGGTGACGTTTTAAAGTTTTATTCACGTTCTCAGAATTTCCTGCTCTCTGACTCACTCCTGGGAGTTACAGCGACAGGTGACCGAATGAAACGCAGCATTACTTTGAATAAGCTAATTGATCTCTCTGGGTTTGAACATTGTTGGAAACATTTGGGATAATGTAAGTACGTAATTAACAAAATAGATTAAAAAAGGTCTGGTTATTTCAAGACATTTTAATGTATAAAAAGGTTACATATTATGTCTTTAAGTATACTTGAAGTATACTTAAGTCACCTTTGTCCTGCCAAGTGCCGTCTAGTATTTATAATTTTGTGTGTTTTTGCTTCTGTTTTATCTGTTTCTTCTTGCAACACTATGTAACTTTAGAAGTCATTCTGGAGAGAGATGGTCGATGGGTTGAGTCGCGTTCTCATTGTCAAATGCCGACGCTTTGGGTCAACGGTTCAGGTCCAACGCCGAAGACCCGACTTGGTATATGACGAGCGTACCCCCACCACTTGCCCCAATGTTAGCTTGGATGGACTCCATCCCACCGAGACCCTGCAAAGGATGAGTGTTACAGATGATGGATTGGATGGAAAGAGACTCAACAATCTACTATCTTTCTGCAGAAAGTTACATAGTGTTGTTTTAAAGAAAGTTACTGTTTTTAACTCGGTGGACTCATTTCACCGTGCGGTATAAGTACTTAGTAAATTATTTGACTCACGGCGCCTCTTTCTCACCACCGCTCACTACATCCGTGTTTTAATTGCTGAAATGAGAGTTTCGAAGGTTTCCCCTGGTATACCACGATGACGCAGAAACGCCTCCTGTCATACGGGGTTTCCATTTGCCACTCAGGATGTTCTGTGATTTAGTTAGAATAGAAAGTCTATGCCAGCCAAGGGAGGAGTGAAAAATCCAAACAAAGGAGTAAAAAAAACAACAGTGAGTGGGTGGCAGAGGCTTTCAGTCAGGCTTTACATCAGCTGCCAACTGTGCAAGGAGACAAAAATGGCCATTCCCAGCATTCTTCCTTTTTCAAGTACAGTAGCAGGCCCCCACCTGCTCCTCCTCCCCCCCCCATTATTTCTGCTGAAATAACTCCCCGACAACACATTTGTGGAAAGAAGGGAGAGGGGGGATGCATTATTGAACAGTGTCAGTGGCTAAGATTAGAAACAGCGGAGTGCGGCTGCAGCACCAGTGCCAGGCGGGGAGTCTCTAAAGATAGAAAGGTCATCAGTCACTGACACACTGGACAGACAAGGTGTCATTATCTACCATAAGCCCCGATGCCGTTTTTCTGCTTGATCTGCAGCAAATGCAGCAGTAGGTTTTCATCGGAGCTGCGGGTGGGACGGTGAAATAAAAAATAAAAAAAGGGCTGATTGAATCTGTGGTGGGAGTCACCCAGAGAAATCCAGAGGAGGAGTGTGTGTGATGGATTGTTTTGTCATTCAGTATGAATTCCCGGTGGAAATGAGCTTTTTTTCTCCTCCTCCTCTTCACCCACTGAGCTATATTTAGCCAGGGTTTCCTTCCAAAATGGTGCAGTATGCCTTCAGTGTATTCATATACTGAACCGTTGGATGAAAATGCATTTTCTTACATATGCCTGACACTGTAGGCGGAGGAATATGATTTAAATAACTCATTCAATGCAAGCAACAAACCTGAACTGCTGGCTTTGTGTGAATCATTTCAGGTTTCTTTTCCAGCACGAAGCGCCAAAATGAAGTCGCCCTAAGAATCCTTGTCGATCGTATTGAGATCATTACTCTATTCCGTCCTTGTGGAGACATTTAAACAGCCATAAATCGGAGAGTAAATCTGTTGAACCTCTCAGTTTGTCTTTACATAACAAGCATCTTCTCTCACTGCTGTGCCACAGGTGGATCCTGTCTGGCTCTTAGGGCACACACCCTGCTCGTTCAGTATTATGCAAGCCAACAGTCGTGCTCCATCCTCACCTCACCTTTACATAAGCTGTTGAACATTGCGAACACTGTTTTCTCTGGAATAACAATAAGACGTGCCCCTCCAGTTAATACCAGGAATAGATCGGGGAGGCGGTATTCTTAGCTGTCTCACAGACAGACGATAGAGCTTGTTCTCTGGAAGGTGTGGGTGGCACTCTGTGCTCCGCCGTGTGTTATTGCACAGCGGGTTATGCAACTTTGTGGCGTGCTCCGGGTTTGATACGCTGGTGTTAAAGGACCGGGGTCTTGTGACACATTCACACACGAGACCGCCGCTGTCGGGTCCTCGGACGTTGCGTTTTCACGGCTGTGTTAGAAAAGCAAGGCGTTCTATTAATGTCCTGGCAGGAGAGGCGGCGTCTGTCTGAACACGCTGCACTCCAGAGACTGTGAGAATGTGTTTGTTCTTTTGCAAGCATCCAGGAATTTACTTAGCACCGGGGTGATTCTTGTGCCAAAGGATTTCCGGGATATATTGCATTTGGTTCGAACAGATATACCACCTCCCCGCCTCTCCTCTTTTCAGTTTTAGTTTTTTTGCAGGGCTGCAATATAATAGAGAGACTTCCCAGCACGAGGATTGGCCGCGAGTAAAAAAGCTTTACACCCAAACACTCTCCTCCCAGCAGTGGCGGGTTACACAACATAAATCAAGTCCGTGCAAAACAATTAGATGATCCACACGGATCTGATTTTCTTTTTTTCTTTTTTATCTCACCTCCTACTGTGGGCTGTTATGTAACAGAAGCAATAAGCATATACTGGAGGCTTACTATGCAAAAAAACCCCACCCAGACCTGTCAGCAGTTTGCATCATTGCACCATGATAATATTAAGGGATTAAAGCGAAAAAGGTACTTCAGCGAGAACATAACACATTTTGCAAACAGGTGTGAAACAAGCAGAAAGTGATATTCGTCTCTTAATACTCCAAACACAAAGATAGAAACGTAAAGATTATTTCATTTCTTACTTGGCAAGTTTCATCTCGATCTGCTGGCGGATTTCCTGGCGCTCCTGGTCGCTCCTCACCGGGAAGATATTCCTGTCCTCCAGCTCCTGCTTGCTGGGCCTGTTTCGTAGTTTGACAGCCAGCAACTCCTTCCTTAGCCTGCGAGGAAGTGTGCCTGCAACCACGCATTAACACACACATCACCACAAAGGGAACTCTTAACATGCTATCATGCAAAACCCGACCATAAATGGATTAGGCCTTCTCATCCCTCACCCAAATGCCAATGGCCACTCAGACTCAGCAAACATCCACACTAACTCATCGTTACTCACACCGCAGTGTTTGGACGGACATTCAGCTGTGTTTGCTCTGAAATGAAACAATGACTACGAGGTTAAAGTGCCAACTCTCCACTTTGAGGGTGTTTGAGATTGTTTTCAACAACCGTGTAAATGAGGGTACTGCCCCAAAAACCCAGAGCCACAGGTGTCAACCGTGTCAAGCTCAATATTTACTGATTTAATGAGGACCTTGAGGCAAAGGCCAGATTCTTGCTACACGCAGGCTATGCAGTTGCATCGGGCTCCTGAAGCCACCAGAGGGCCCCCAAACAGCGTACTGGAGTGATGATCTGGACAAATTTATTTTATTTACTGACTTTCTGGAGAGTAGAGGGATATTTACATGTCAGGTTTTTTTTTTTTATTCCTTGAAAAAAGTTCCTAATATTAGATATAAACATTTTAAGGAATGTTTCATTGATGCACATTTGGCAGATGTTATGATGCAGATTCTGTAACGCCTGCGAGTGTTCAGGAGTTTTCTTGATGCCACAAGGTTTCCCGTATATTATCATTTTTTCTAGGTTTAAATTGCCGGGGTCAATTTAAGATGTCAGCCCCTTTTAAGAACACCACATGCACAGACAAATTTGGGGCCTCTAAACAACATTTGGCATAGGGCCCCCAATGTAAAGGGAAGTATTGTTTCTTCAGATAGTATGACTGTATTTAAATTGCATTCATTGATCGTTTTGGCCAACAGGGTGTATGGGTGTTGTTCCTAGAACATCATGATTAATCATTTCAAGATAGGAAAGAGCGACAAGTTCCTGAGAGGGTTCAGTATAGGACTCTCACTCAGGAGGCAGGCGTTTGGATCCTATTTGGAAAATTTTTTCAACTGTTCACTTGTTATTTTTATGCTAAACGTATTATTTTCTGCTTCTTTGTAGTTTCCGGTCAATGTCTGGGCAACAAAAATACTAGATGGTTTGGGTTAAAATACACCCTTTCACAAAAAAAAGAACTTCTCCCATGTACGTATTTGACACTGTAAAAACATGATTGGTCAGTTTTATTGATGGTCTTTATTGAATGCTTTCTTTAAGTTGTCATGGTGAATTTGTTAGCGTCAGTTATCTATTTACACACCCGGCAACTACAGAACAACATCAGCATTCAGCTGGAGTTGTTTAGGACCATATATTTTGGCTCTGTTTTGGTCTCTACCAACTCCTATGTAGCTCTTTAGTGGCTGAACGCTCCACAGTGTTTATCAAATAGTTGCTGTATTTGTCTGTCTGTTGGACAGCAGATTTATCTGAGTTTTTTGGGGGAAACTGCTGCCTGCTGTGGTTGGAAAGACTCTGATGGAAACAGTAAGAGTGAGCCAAGACAAAGTTGTGGACCTGAAGACCGAAACAATGAGCTGAAAGATACTAAAATGACCATGAGAGCTAGAGAGAACTGTGAAAACTAGTGATAATTCTCTGTGGGTTTGTCACTTTAACCAACCCCTTTTATCTTACACAATCTAATTTGACCAATTGTTAATATGAAAACATTAACTAGTGCAGCTTTAAATTGTGTTCATCCCAAACATGTATTTGTTAAATGACATGACAACAAATTTAAGACCTGGTAGTTTACAGGTTGGGAGCAAAGGTTGTTCTCAGAGACTTTGGCAATGACTGTCAATTTGTAGACAGTGCAGTACGATGATGGCAGGTCCACATTTCCTGCACTATCCTCAGAGAGCAGATGTAAAGACCTTAACCTTGGATTCATTGTTTTTAAATCCAACGTGTAAAGTACAGAGCAAAACAACATAATAAAAAAAAGAATGTGTGGATGTCAACGTGTTCACAGACCGTACTGTAAATCACACTTCAACCCACCAGAGATGACGGAGTCGTTCCAGCCGTCCAAGTCAGTGGGGAGGCCTGAGGTGTTGGAGAAGCACTGGTCCAGCCGCACGTTCTCCTTATTCTCCTCCGCCTCCTTCTTGGGCCAGTCGGAGCCTCCGCCTCCCACACAGCCGCCGCCGCCCAACGACGATGTGTGTTGGTTCTCGGAGCTGCAGGAGCGAGAGAGCCGCCCGTCCGAACACCAGAGCCGCGGGGGTGAGCCCTGCTCACACCCTTCGTGGACACTGAGGGGACACGGGGGAGGACAAATTAAGGTTTATAACAGTTACATCTGGAATTTAAATACAGAAGATTTTCAACATGACTATCATCAACGTATCCTATCAAAAGGGCTAATCCCTCCATTAAAGCCAGCATTAGCTTTAACACCAGCACGACAACAAACAAAGCAACATATTTGTTTCTCTCAGTCCCCGTATGTCTGAGTCAGGACGCTTACACAAACAGATGCACGAGGTCAACCTGAGGACTCACCTCTCCTGTCTGTTCTTGGAAGCGAAGGCTCTCTGCAGTTCCTCCATGATGCAGCTAGGGGGCATGGGAGGGTGCATCATATTGCCTAGATGTGGGGACCCTGAGGAGTTGCCCAGGGGCCCCCGCAGCGGCAGGGTCATTGAAGACAGGCTTTCTGTGGCCCTGGGTGGAGGCTCCTTGGGGAGGTAGGAGTTGGGCAGGTGAGTGGGGAGCGACACAGGGCCTGAATCTGGAAGGGAGGGATGAACAGGTAAGAAATGGAGGCGAATTAACAGAATTTCTCTCTTTTTTATCATTTTCTTAACCTCATCATGTCGTGCAGGCTGGAGCTTATCTCAGGATACTGAGCTTAAGTTTGGGAAACACATTTCGTTTGTACTTATGGGAATTCTGACTCTACATGAGGTGTAATACTGTATATTGGATCCATAATCAGTCGACCCATTGTACAGTTAAGAGATGCATGTAAATATATGTATAACTTACTTTTTACTTGTACTTTTGATACTCAAGTACATTTAATAGCCAATATGTTACTAAGTATTGTAGTACTGTTTGTATTGTTGACTTTTACCACAGTGATATTTTAACATGGTATCTTTACTTTTACTCAAGTTTACCTTTTGTGTAACAGTGACTGTGAGCTACTTCTACTTTTCTTGATTAATTCTTTTCACATATTATTCTTTTCACTCTGCAGCATTTATTTAACAGCTGGATTTATGAGTTACCTTTCAGATTAAAAGTCTATATTAAAAATGTGATTACCATACAAAACACGTCACGTCATCAAAGATTAATCTAACCAAGTCGTTTCAGCTTGAATAAAACAGGGTCTAGTTGTGGCGACCCGTCCTGTTTCAGAGGTCCACCAAAGAGACATTTCTCCTTTGAAATTCTCTGATGGTTTTCATTTAAATACGTTTTTCAACGCAGTATAACACTTTGGTTAAGGTTGGAAAATACTTTTTCAGTTCGTGAAACAGTCACATCAAAATGCAATGTTTTGAAATTGTGTACGTGGACTCGATTTGTCCTTTTTTAACTCGTGGCCCCAAGTCGTGCCAATGTACCAAAATCCTATAGATTCATTTTTGTCACTTTTTCAGGGAACTGCTGTGTTACTGGATTGCTGTCCGAGGCCCAATGAGGTCAAAATGTAGACAAAATGTGTACAAATTAATGTAGTATACCTTTCCTCTTCCATTAATCATCTCACAACCACTCAGGTTTATCTTACTGACCCTCAAGATTGGAACCACTCGACTCAACTAGTCTTTAGTGTGTAAGTTTACAGTTCAAAGTAGCAGTAACTGCTGACATAGGGATTGCTGTATCAGTTTTAACACTAATAAAAATAATATTTGATATATAAGTCACGGGGCTACCGGACAAGCTCTTCTACTCCGTATGGAAACATCTGTGTTTGTTATCTCTTTTTCTGTTCAGATTTTCCTCTGTCATCTGTAGATCTAACTGAGCAGAAACAGGCTTCACACAGCCGCTCTGTGAGGCACATTCACTGTGTGGGACACACGAGACACTCACCATCTCCACCGCTCAGCTGGGGCAAAAGTTTCGGAGGTACTTGTGGCGGAGAACTTCCCGGAGGAATCTCCTCTTCTGGTCTGTCTTCCATCTGCTCGCCCAGGTCCTGCAGCCCCTCAGGTAGATCCCCATCGGGGTGCACCTCCTCGCCACCGTCCTCGTCCGGTAGTTGTATGTTGTCCTCCACCCGTTCACAGTCCTGGAGAGGGGCAGCTACTGCAGAAAAACAGAGTTCAATTTGTTTAAAAATAAAAAAAGTTATGTCACATTTAAAGGCAGCTGGTGGAAACACCTTATGAGGCAAATCAGGCGGTAATGCAGCAATTAGTGTTGATCACAGGCTGGTTATGGTCATCCTCTTACAGAGACAGAGTGGCGGCAAACAATGTCATTGAAATGTCTTTGCTGCCCTCCAGTGGTTCATATGTGGAGGTTAAATTCAAACACAAACATGTCAGTTTCATCTACTTCATGACTTTGTGAATATCATGATTTCACACAAATAATTCAAAAAATTACTCAACAGCAGGTCTTCTTGGTCAAAGAAAGCAGCATAAAACAATAACCCCTCCCTCTTTATTCAGATCGATTCAAGTATTTCGTCAAACTGATCACAGCAATCTCACATTCTCATATTGATCTACGATAAAGCTGTGGAAAAGACACCCACCCACTTTACAAATCCATTTTTCCCTCGCCTGTTGCTTCTGCGGCTCTATCACGTCCATTGATTAGTTGTCGGGAGAGTACAGCGAAAAGGATAGACCCACCTGGAGGGGGATGCTCCTCGTCAGGACCAAGGTATTCCACGCTGCTGACTGTGAGGTTTGCGTTCAAAGATCCCCCGAATCCTCCGAGCAGGACCGTGCCGTCGGAGCAGCAGCCCCGGGTGGGGGAGTTGGGGTCGTGGCATAGAAGACTGCTGGATAATGCTACATCTGGGAAAGGATCAGAGGTGGAGAATGATGTGCGGCTGTGGTGATTCCTGTGTCCTATGTCACTGTTTTTAAAAAGTCTGCTCCTGCAAGCTCTGCAAAGTTTGTTTTTTTTCGTTCATTGTGCTTGACACATCAACATAGACTTACAGAAGAAAGCATACAATCGGTAATTATTATATAGTTATGATATTGTTGTCATTTTATTTATATCATTGTTGTTGTCATGTGTGAAAATGATTTGCTTGGAACAGCCATGTTTCATATGTTAGCGGACACGTTTCTTTTTGCGGTTATGGTGGCCTTGAAGTGCGAATCACAACCGCAAATAGAAAAACGCTACTACAAAACACAAAAAAAACAACTGCAAATAACAAAACACCACTGCAACTACTACAAAGCACTAAACGTGGCAGTGTTTTTCTTGTTGTGTTTTCTCATTTGAAGTTGTGATTTGCACTTCAGGGCCATTGTAGTCTTCAGACTGTGGAGGAAACACAGACAACAAAAGGCTGAAAGAACCCTTTTAGATTGTTGAACAGTACTTCCTGGGACTAAATTTCCAGGTATGTTGAGTGTAAATGTGTCTGTTGGGAGCAGAGCTGGAGCACCATGTGGAGGGACACACTGACACACTGTCAACAGACCTCTGATGTGACCGACTGTCAACATTTCCCTAAGTGACACTGCCTCTTTATGTCACCTTGATTCAATAGCGCTCTCCATGACAGCCAGAGCATCACATTCAGCCTCGTGTTCAGCAAATACAGAGCTTGACACACTGCAGATACCTGCTACGCCTGCTTTTAAAAGCAGGCCCGCAAGGTCGCTGTGTGCTGTATCAGTGGAACTGATTATTTCTGCGTTATCATTTTTCCGCAATTCAGATGTCCGAATTAATGGTCGGGAGCAAACTGGAATTGTTTGAGTTCTGTTTTACAGTTCGAGTTCCTCATCTTGCAGGGAAAATCTTAAAGCGCTGCTCGCTAGTTTAAGTCCCTGAATGGCTCAGGCCCAAAAATACATCTCTGAGATGCTTTAAGGCTCTTAGACCAACAGACGCAGGTCCGGTGGTACAACCCAGAACCAAAACCAAACCTGGTAAAGAAGCATTAAGCTGCAACTGGAACAAAACTGCCAGAAGATCTTAGACTCTGGAAGTAGACTTCTAGTTACTCCTAACAGGGAAGTGACGTCTAAGGTTTGTGCTCTAAAGACACAAAACACACATTCCTAGCTACTTCCATATATTTTTGTTTTACATTGCTTTGTGCTTTTTATACAACGTATCTTTAAATCCTCTTTTAAAGTAATATTCTGTGTTTCTTTCTTGCTATCTGTCTCTCACTTGTTACCATTTTCTGAGCAGTAAACACCAGGAAATGTTTGAAAATCCCCAGCAGGTCGTTTAACAGAGCGTACCGCTGTTCTGAAGGTGTTTCCACAATTCCCTCAAAGAGTTGTTTAACCATCTGGATGAAAGAAATATAAACACAATGAAATGTGTTTTCAAAATCCGTGTTCATTTTATACAACATGAACCAAACTTAAAGAATTTATCACTTATATTCGTCTCTGCTGATGTCGCATTCTAGAGTTTAACCTTTTTCGAGGAGAGTAACATCTTCATATTCTCACAGAGTGCGAGGACATGTGTCATTTCTCGTTCCCTGGACAGGAAATAGAACAGAATCTTTTGTCTCTGAGCAGAATATATATATATATATATATTTTTTTTTTTCATTCAGATGGTTGGACAGTTCTTTGAGGAATCTGGAAATACATTCAGGACAGCAGTAAGTGTAAAAATCAAACAACGCCGAATCAAAAACATGAGTCAGTGCGAAGCCAGCGAGCACCGTTTGATCGTCTCTTCCCAGCAAACACTGTGCTGCTCATCTCAGTGTTTGGAGGATGACTTCACCCAAACTCCTGTTACCTCTAATCCATTCAAAGAGATCATGGCAGCTGTGGCCACTCGAATGTTTCCGTGCATCTGTTTTGTGGACGTGAACCTGGAAATCTACGTCTACATCGTACCTGTGGAACTCTGCTTGAGCTTCTCGTTTTTCTTTTTCCTCCACTTCCAGGGCTTGAAGATGCGCCCCAGGGTGGCCAGCTTGCTGTTGCGTCGGATGGGTGGAGTGTGGACCCCGCTCACCAGGCAGCCGGTTCGCAGCACCCTCTGCTGGTCCACCAACTCTACTGCAGTGGACAGTGGAGATGGGGGGGGAGGAAGAAGCCCAGAGGAGGGTTGGGAGTTGTTACAAAAGGGTGAGGGAGGAGTGGGCGAGGGTGTGAAGTGGTGGAAAAAGAGGGCAACGAGTGTGAAGGGGTCAGGGTGGAGGGAGGATCACCGAGAAGTAGGTGAGAGGAGACAGGGAGAGGGGGAGAGAGAGAAACCAGAGCACAATTAGTATGCCCACCTTACTGAATAAACCATGATGGACTCCAAGTGCTGTGAACAGATTGAATTAGAAGGACTAATCTGATGAAGGCACACTCCCTCACGGCTGTTACTGAATCCCCTCCCACCAAGATACACGTCACGCATCAAAATAAATAACTCCCGCTCTCCAAATTTGGAGGGAACATGAGAGCACACAGACACGGAGAGACTCAGAAGACTACAAAAGAAGCGCTTCCCCCCCGAGACCAACAGGTGTGCCAGCCTCGCCGCTTTTTCCCAGAAATGGCATCAGACTCGGCTGCCCGGAAAAACAGGCCTGATTGTTTTATTGTGCCGCCCGTCTTTTTTTCCCTAATGTACGGCTCCTCTGCTACATGTTTACGTCCTCCAAGTGATCAGTGTTTTTCACACAGGAGCACATATTTCTGCAAGGTGTTCCACAGTGCCAGAGAACAGGCACCAAACATGGACAGCATGCAGTGGGTTTTTCTCGTTGCATCCTACAAATGTGTTATGTTTTCATATCTTCCATGTTTCCTTAGTTCATGCTATGTTCTCCATTACTTGGTTTCCCACTTAGCTCCCACACAGCGCTTCCTTGACCTTCCCTGGGTTCACATAAAATAGGCTAATGAAAATACACATCAGCTTAAAAGCACACAGAAGACATGCTGTGAACGTCATAAAGTGAGTAAGTGAGCTGATTACCTCTGCCGTGGAAGTTGTGTTTTCACCTGGATTACACAAAAACTACTCTCTCGGCCCAGAATAGACCCCATTAAACTTTTGGTGAGGGTCCATTTTAACAAGACGGATCAAGGAACATTTCTCACTTTCTTTTACATCACGAGATAGGGCGTTTTCGACATTTTCATTAACTTCTCAGGGAATAATGCATGAATCTTGATGGGAAAAGAAATCAGGCTTATTTCGGTGGCCGGTATATGTGAGTGAGTATAATCTGATGCGTCTGGCGGAGGTATGCTCTCTATTCAGTGCCATTTGCGAAAGAAAGTTATGAAAAAAAGATTCAACAGATTTTGTTTCAGTTTATGGAGCAACTTTTCTCTCGCATCATGCTATTATAATCACCAACTGATACATGCTAGCATGCTAACCGGCTAGCAGCAGATCCCAAAACCTCTTTCTCCCAGCAGTCCAAAGCTCCTGTGCTAGCGCTGTAAACACCAAACACACCGTCCAGCTAGCTGCACTGCTGACTGAGCTAACAAGCTAACAGTAGCTACAGTCAAGGAAGTATAAACAGGATGCAGTTAGCAGTTACTCTGGAGAGATACTGTTCCTATGTACTGCATGTATGAATTCAATTCTTTCATATTGCACCTTTTATACATTTCTAGGAAACGTCTAACGGGCTTCACTTCTGCTGATCACTGATCACACATTCCAGTTAGTTCCTGTCTAACGTCCCCTCAGCAGGCCACTGAACTGAAGTGAGGTGGTGCAGCTTCATTTCCGACTCGTTTCTGTCAGGTCAGTTAACTGAAGTAAGTGGAAGCTGGACAGAAAGTAGCAGAGGTGAAGCCGAAACCGGTTGGAAGTTTCCAGGAAACGTATCATTAACAACCATCCATTGATTGCTTGTTAGAAAATAGAAGAAAAAAATATGACATTAGAAGTATAATTATTGTGGTAATGTGGGGCTAGTTTCAAAGAAATTTCAAATGCTGGGTAATTACCACCTACTTGCCATGAAATACCCAGACCTGTGAAATGAAGTGTTACCAATTCATCTGTATTAATGAATGAGCCGTCCCCGTCCACTGTGCAGCTATCCCTGCACAGAGAAGCCTTTTCCTCTCCTTCCAAATGTAAACTTGTATTTCAATGAATGATGGCTGTGACTCATATCAGCCAATGTGTGGGTCTGCAGATCCATGTGCGCACATCACTGCCGGGCTGCCCGCATGCGGTCACAAAGCGAGCCAAGAAAGAGGAAATGTACAGCGATTGCCATGTATTCAACAGCTACATACGTCAATGTGACAAAAAAAAAAAAAAAACGCAGCGATATCTGCCTTCGGGAGGCTGATATCTTTGTTCAAATATTCAGCTAAGGAGGAGGCGAGGATTTGTGATGGGGGAGGTTGGGGAGATGAGGAGGAGGAGGAGGAGGGCAGCGGGGGGTGCAGAGTGGCTAAGGGTGTGATATGGAGTACAGTGATGGAGGAGGGAGTGTACAGCTAACTCCTTTTCATTTTTTTTTTCTTTTCTTGCAGCTCCTTGCTTCTTCCCTGAAGCACATGGGAAAGGGAGTAGGTAGTGATGGGAGTGATAGGCTGGAGGAGAGGAGAGGAGAGAAGAGGAGAGGAGGGGAGAGGAAACAAGGAAATAATAGGAGGAAGAAGGAGAATATGGAAAAGGAAAGGTGGAAAGGAAAAGGGAGTAAGAAACAAAGACAAGAGAACCATGAAAGAAAAGGAGAAAGAGGAAGAAAGGAGGAAAGAAAATAGAATAAATGGTAGTGGTGAGAGGCAGGGGAGAATCAGGCTGACAAGTGGAAAAGGAAAACTACTTGCAAGACAGAAAAAAAAGAGGCAGAAGTAAAGGAGAATAGATGAAAGGAGGTAATTTCCAGTTTAGCGTTTGACCGTAAAAGTTCCGGGGAAACAGGTCAGTTGACCATGCACACCCGTCTCACCGTGTCATCATCACTTCTGTCACACATGCAGCGTGGCAGACGTGGCGCCGCACGCAGAATCCAGGTCAAGCTCGAAGGAAGCGCACCCAGTCGCGCAGAGAAAAAAAAAAAAGCTTAAGAGAAGGAGGAAGGGGGGGTAGGAGGGGTAGAGGCGTTGTGTTTGTGTGTGTGGAGAGAGAGGGAGAGAAGAGAGAAGGGGGGAGAGGAGGAGGAGGAGGAGGTGGGGTCAGGCCCGCTGCTGTTGCCATGGCGACCACATCCAGATGCTGCCGCAGCAGTGGGAGCCAGCGGGAGGAGCGAGCCAGTCTGTAGCTCAGAGGAGAGGAGGAGAGCAGAGGAGCCCCCTATACACAGACACTGCCTGCCACATCTAAAGCCAGTGGCAGCGCCCAGTGCATTGTGGGTAGGGGGGCGAAGCCACATGGAGGAACGAGATCTGTCTGCATTTTTGAAAGAGGGAAGGAGATGGTGGGGGGAGGTGGAGGAGGCGGAGGAGGAGAGAAAGGGGATTCCAGGGAGAGGAGGCGAGAAGGAGAGATGGGAGGGGGCTGTTGCTATACGGAAGAGCTTGCAGGAGAATGTGGGCTCATCCAATCACGGAGCGGCTATTTATAATGCATATCAAGTAACTCTTCATTTTTCATAGAAGGGGTGGTTGTTGAGAGAAAATGACAGGAGTCTGGGCAAAGCACAGGAATTAGGTGAAAAAACACATGCAGGCACATGGAGATTTCCTTTATCCGCCCGGATGAGGATGTATGGAAGCGTGTGCCAGATAAGCATGAATGGACTACATGCACCATGTGGGGATGATGTGCGGTTCTAATTAATATGCCAATGCTAAATAGGATTTATTAAATCCATGTGTCATGCTGATGCGGTGGACCAATAGTCTGTTTGCTGTCCGCCCATAGTCCTCTCCAACACAAGTCGGCACACTGTTATCCCAATCAGGCGGTGGCGTCATGGCTTTACACAAGATAAAAGATTAAACCCCGAACAGAAAACGTCATATAATTCACCAAAAAATACCTCAGGAATGCTGGCAAACATAAACTTTTAATGCTGAATTAGTGCAGTGCGAACCCAGGAATGATTTAGGAGTGGAGTAAAGTGGGCAATATGATAATGTGACTTGGCAAGAAAGCTCCAACAGAGAGTGTTAGTGTGCCACCAGGGACCACACCCCACTTAACCAGCTTGTCAGCACATTCAGGAGCACAAGATCTCTCCCCCACTTGCACACACACTGAGCACATCCCCCTTCCCAATTGCCTAAGGTGAGCTGGCAAACAGATATACGTTGTACTGAAACGCAGGAAGTCCAACAGTGAAAGGCAACTTTGTCAATGATGAAGCGCCGCACACCCAGTCTCCCTGTTGCGACACCGACAAAGACTGTGTGTGAGCAACAAATAGAGCTGAATCTGTTTCTGACCTTTTCAGATTTTACAATGAAAGGGATTCACACTGATGTGTAGTGTAATATCAGCAGCATAGTTTCAGCAGTGAGCCTGTACGAGGGAAAAGCTTTGCCTTGCTGAATCACCTGACATGCCGATCTAATGAGTGGGTTTGTGTTTTAAAAGCTGTCTCTTATTCTTTAGCACTAAAAGACAGAACAAAACGGACTAGTGGGACACAAATGTGTCAATAACTGCAACTCCTTTTACAAGCACAAACACAATCAGCCCTCAGATGTCTGGAATAGCAACGCTGAAAAGGCTTTGGAGGCCTGTCAAGTGGGGCAGGAAATACTACTTGTCCTTTGAGTTACAGTACGACATTTATAACTTAAAACAAGTACAGCCTACAGTTCTATTTTCATTTGGTTAGCTGGGGCAGACCATTTGAAGAAATTTGCCTCTGTGGAGCTTGTTTCTTTATGTTAGCGGACTCCTTAGACGTTAGCTTCTGTTGCTCTCTGTTAGCCGAGCAGACAGGCTCTGAGACGAGGCAATCAAGAACGTGTATAAAGTCGCATCCTTTGGACTGTCGCAGAAAATCCGACCCGAGTCCGTCACAAAGAAATCCATTGTCCAGCAGCATTAAACAACTTAAAGAAACCGCCCACAGGCTTGTTAATGCAACCCAGAGAGACAGGGAAGCTCTCATTTCTCATTTAGTCATGATCCGCTAACATATGGCCAATAAAAAAGTGATTAATGCATGTAAAGTGCTACAAGTTGTTAAATAGAGCCCCTTTAAACGTTTTATTTCGCAGCCATTCAAGTGGATCTAAGAATGTCCGGTCTACCAGGTTTGTCCGGACTGAAGTATGTCAACATCTACCAGATGGATTACCAGACATTCATGGTTCCCAGAGGATGAATCCGGATGATTTTCAGTGTTGTACCAAAAAGTCCTACTTGAGTAAAAGTAGAGATATCCTCCATTATATATACATTTACATGTATGTACGTATATACTGTATACTATAGGTTGACCACTACCTGCTTGGCTGATTATTGGAGCCAATATTTGACATTCTTTTGATGTCACGCGTTGTCATAATTACACCATTTGGCCACTGTGTCGAAATGGCCAGAAAGCTTGTCGCTGTTCCTGGGCGTTGTTGTGAGCATGCTAGTGTTAGCATTTTGCGAGCACGTCTACACTCTTCTTACTATACTGTATCGGCTGCAGGCGCCTCTAAACAAACCTGTGGCTAACAGGTATTCATATATCGATGTCTAACTTTTCCGACAATAAAACAAATTACACCACACTGACCCTTGACTCCCATCATCTCTGCAGACCTAACAGGGCCTCGGCTCCTCGCTGCAGCCACCCTGCTCCTTCCACCAAGGCAACCGACAATGTGCCCTTGAATGGACCACCTCCTTACCCGCTGCCACGCCAGCGAACCTCCTCACTTTACCCCCCTGGCTTTACAACTGTGCTGCCATCTGTCTGTAGCCCCGCTGCCTCGGGGGCCCGGCCACAGTCAGGGCACACGGCTAATGACTCGCAGGGAGAGAGAATGAGGAGCAGAAGGAGCTGAAGAAAACGCAAAGTGAGAAGAGAATGAATGAGAAAAGAAGGATCGAGAATGTTGGCGGTCAAGTATAGAGTGATTTGTTGGAGGAGCCGTAGAAAGAATAATGAACACCTTCACAAAATGACTCTATTCAGGCTCCAAAAAAGGGAAAAGTCCTTCCAACGCTCACATCAATACTACCTGCGAGCTTTGAATCTTAAAGACTTCTTCCTCCGTGAGATTTATTTTGTCACTCCTCTCAACCTTGTCCGAGAAAATTACCCTAAGTACAGATTTGCATTTCCAATCACAGATATTCATCCTGTTGAACTGTGTTTCAACAAAGCATAAATAATAAAATCGCTAATGAGAGAAAGATCTTTCTTCTCCCCGAGACGGCTTTATTATAAAAAGCTTTCTGAACAATTCCGCAGCCGTAAATTCATTAAGCAGAGGGCCATAACTGCCAGTGAGGACACCAAGGTCATGTCCTTGTTTTTCTATTTGTTCATTTCCATTTTTCATAACACAATGTTCTTCATTAGGAAGGTGAAGAATGGTCGTCTCTCGAATGAAAGCCCGATCCGGAGCGCAGCAATTCTCATGGGGACTAGATTACCAACATTAAAGGCAAATAACTGACCGTCCACGTGCAAAGATGACTCATCCTCACATGCGTGTTGTGCACTGTGGCTTGTTTTGCGAATGAAACTAATTTCTGTTGTGCGGTGAAAGGCGACATGAGTATGCAAAGGTCAGGCCTCCAGATCATCAAAGTGATTACAGCCTAAGTGTGAGGCTCCAGCGCGTGGGCTACTGGCATCAACAGAAGTGAAATGATGTCAGTGAGGCCAGCAACCAATAGGAAATGCCCGAGGCCCTTGTTTGTTGCCATATGTTGGTGTTGAGAATGAGGACTAGTGGGTGGCACCGCGTGTAAGCCTTCGCTGCGGCGTCAACAAAGAGAAAGCAAGAATCTGGTTCATTCTGAGTTTGTGATGAGAGGCTGCCGCTCGGTTTTCACCCGGCAGGTTTGATTTTCATGAGAGTTGGTGGACGGATTGATGTCGGGACGAGTACAAGCCGATTCGACTTTGGTGGTGATCGCTTACAAGTTGTATGACAGTGTTGCGCAATGTTATATTCTTAAACCAAACGGTCTTTAATAATAAAGGGGCAATGATTTAGTTTAGTGTCATGGAAGTACAGTAGCTTTACTCAGACTGTGTGCTGTGTAGCTTTGTGAGGTTTTTTCAAGTCTGAAAAAAATACCCCTAGTGATGTCATCAGGGTTAATGGGTTCGACTTTGAGTCTTCAGACTTATAACAGGAAGGGTTTTCTCCAGCTGGGGGCATGCAGCTTGAGCTAGTCACCAAAATGCATGTTGGCAATGTACGTTTTTGCAAACCATGGTTATGATGAAACCTTTATGTAACATTCCCTATTTCCTGTGGCTGGAAATGTCCCAAGGTCTTCGCAGAAACACAAACAAGTTTCCACAAACAAGTCGGGAGATGTCCTGGCTTCTTGTCAAAATTTCATTTTTCTCGTCGTCACAACACGGCTGGAAGTTGTCCCAAGGTCTACTGTGGTGTCATGCTTCCAAATGGCGGTCACTGGCTTGGCTGTCTCCTTGCCCGTAACTCCACCACCATTCCTTCCACCTCCCCATATGGCAGTCAGGTCAGAAACTTGTAATGTGAACGTGACACGGGACGTTTGGTACAAATTACACAGCTCACAACTCTGACATCAGTGAGATTTAAACTTCTTCATTACATAAAAATACAAAAACCATCTCAGGGTTTCCACAGGTCCTTAAAATCCTTAAAGGTTTGTGAATTTGAGGGGGAAAAAAATTAAAAATTCTTTACTAAATGTTGGTAAAGAGGACACGTTCCACTGTCTGTGTGTCTCCTGCAGCGCGTCTCACTGTTACACAGCAGCACAACTGAGGAGTGTTCACACGGTCAAGCCTCTCTCTCTTTTTAATTGTTGTCTGTGAGCTCCTCTAAAGCCTGCTACTTCTCATTATAACGTTCTCAACGCTGTTACAGTTATTAACCTTGATATGCCATGTTGGCTGCTTGAATTTTTGTGTCTGAAAAGTCCTTGAATTGGATTATTGAGGTGTGGGAACGCTGTCATCTTTATTTAACCTGCAGGATGCCAAAACTTCAAATCTCAAAAGTTGAAAGACTCTTATAATAAAGTTCATTAATGATCATTATTTTTTTTTTCTGTTTGTTTAAACATGGGTTTACATTTTAAATACTCTTTAACATTATGATCCGTTGCCATAATCATAACTTAATGCGCATCAATCGGAGATTAAATTTGAAAAAAAGAAAAATGTGCTTCATCAGGACTGTTTGAGAGGGGTGATCAACTTTGACTGAAATGCTGGGAACACAAGTAAACAACCTGCAGACTGTCATCACATTTTGTTTTAACTGTTGCTAAACTGTGAGTGGGGCACGAAAGGGTGCAACATAATTTATTTTTCATACACTTCATACCAGTGAGAAGAGCGCAGACAAAAACCAAAATACAGAAATCGAATGTAAGATAACACATAGCATACACAAGCGCATACACGCATGACACATTTACACACGGACACGCCTCTGCATTTCGACCGAAAAAAGACGGGCTATCTTCGACCGACTGTGAAAGCCTCGCAGCAGCCATCACATCCACCCAGTGTGCCGAAAATGTTCCTGCTAAAAGTGCTCTTCCTGTCACCCACACAATGGGGCGAGCCTCGGAAAATGTCCTTTCAACCTGCTCTCTCGGCAACAACCACCAGAAGAGGAGGAGGAAGAGGAAGACCCCGAGTGTGTTTAGGAAGACTTCCAATCCGTAGTTCAGTTTTGGGCTACGTTCCCGTTACAAGAAATCTCATCCTATTCCATCAAAAAGCGCCCTCCAATCAGGTAATGGAAGTCTTGGTTCACCCTTCGTACCTTGGGCTGTTCCTGCAGTCTATCACATTAGTCTAACAAACTGCGAGATTCATATTGACTCATTCAGCTCCTTTTATATCTTCAAAAGTGCTGCTTGCAAAAGATTCGCCTCCTGACGGAGACGCTTTAATTATAAAATTACACTTTTAGACCCCGCTGTCAAAAAAGTGACAGGCGCGCTTGTGTTGACAAAGACTTTCCCGCCAACATAAAGGTCGCAGCTTCGATCCTGCAGCAGCCAATATGTCTGTCAAAAGTGTTTCAAAAGTGTCCTTGGAACAATATCCTCAATCTTTTCCAGCTCCTCGACATGATTCAAGCAGACGCGGCGCTCTCAAAGTTTATGCACAGGTGAGCTAGCTGTGGGTCTTCACTGGGGGCGTGGGTGCTTCCAGTGAAGGAGGCTAGGAGTCCGGTGGGTGAGCAACGGTCACCCACCGGACTCCTAGCATCAGCATCAGGAGTCAGGTGGGTGAGCAACGGTGTGTAATTTGTTCCTGTTATTTCGACTGATTCAGGTCAGCGCCTGAAACTTACGTAAAGCAAGCCGAGGGAGAGGATATGGGAGTAAGCATCCACTGAACCCACAACGTGTGCCACTGCATGAGTGTTTGTGGACGTGTTTTTGTGTCTACACTTGACTCAAAAGGCTGATCGCTCAGCTCCACCGGGCTCTCCCATCGCTCTGCGGGGAGGAGAACACATCACGGTCTCCAGGCAGGAAAGACAATGGGAGGCGCACGGAGAAAAAAAAAACAGTACAAATCATCACTGTTAGCACTGTAATCTCCAAACGAGATCCCACAGTAAGGACGGCACTCACATTCGGGTTCCCTCAAGTGTGCAGCAGTGCGAGCGTGGGACGGTTCGGGCCTGTTGAAAAAAAACAACTTGACGTAGCCGCTCGAGCGGCAGCTGGAGCTGGAACAGGGAGGCATAAGTGTACGGTGGTGTGTGCAGAGCTGCTACTCCTCAAGGGAAACACAAGCGGGTAAAAATAGCATGACATTTTGCACCACGCTACTGTCCGAAAAGCTGTGTTCATCCCATGCGCTGGATCACGCCCGGGCCAAGGTGAAGAGCGGCCAACAGCTCATTTTGTGACGCCAGACAGTATGGACACGTGTCAGCCCGCTAACTCCCCTGTAACCTCATTTGTCATGGATATATGGCTATACTTAAACGGACGGCGCGTGCCTGAGTGTGTTTGTCATTAGACCATGTAATAACTGTGTCAATAGCCATTTCATGCATGTCATGGAAGACGTACTGAGGGCACGGGGTCAAACAAAGACACTGGCTGCTGGTTTTAACTGAGAGACCAGAGCGAGGACATGTGATGTGTCCGCTCCCACCCTGATTTTAAGATAGATTTTATCAAGTGACAGTGTGATTTTATACATCCAACTCAATTAAAACTCTTAAAAGTTAGGGCTGGGCAATATATCGATATTATATCATTATTGTGACATTAGTTTACTTTAAAGACACCATTGTATTATGATATGGCTATATATGGCTATTGTCTGAACAGGGCTCCAGACAAACTATTTACACTGGTTGCACCAGCACAGAGGTGCACCCAATAATACATTTTAATTGCTCAATTTTAAACTGCCTAATTTTAAGCCACCAGTGCGACCAATAAATATATTCAGTCACACTTGACAGATTTTTGGGTGCATGTGTGATCAAAACAGTATGGAGCCCTCATCTAAAAAATGGATCAGTATTTCTTTTAATCATGCGACCTCCCTACATGTATATCCAGGTCAATATGACAAGCTCGATGCTCCATATCTTTCCTGAGACGATGCCAACAGAAGAAAAGGTTGCTGTTTTGACGACTGTTTTGCTCTGACTGGAGCAAAAAGCTGATTCAGTCCTGCAGCAGTATCTGTTGTGAGAGCTGTCTGGGACTGATGGCAGACAGGAAAACGGTCTACAAAAGATTTCGCCCAGTTCCACAAACACATTCACTTGTGTGACCGCACGAGCTCGCCTGCAGTCGCTCGGTGCCAGAGAGGCTGAGGCTGCCGCGGTGAAAAGGACATTATCTGGTAGTCGAACTGGTCTGGGCTGTATGATGAATCAGTGTTGATGAAGAAGTTGCTAGAAGCGACTCGCTCATCAATAACAACCGCGGTTCTCTGTTCTACGGGCTTGGCCCCGGTTCTAACAGCAGACTTAATGGGATTGGGTTGGAGCTTTTGGCTTACATGGATGTATGGGATGATTGAATCAAATGGAATTTGTGCCTGGATCTGCACAGTGAGCTTTCCTCATTAATGTGTCATCGGTGAAAAAAAAGAAAAGAAAAAATGCCGGGTTCTCCTTCCCGGCAGATCAAGAGGACCGGTTGAGCGGTGGCATCTGTGATCCAGGACAGACTCATCAGCACACAGAACACGGCTCCGCTCGGTCCAGCAGCCTGCTGCGATGCAAAGGCTGGTGCTGTCCGTGGTGCTGAAACTCACTCTGCTACTATACAGCGAGGACTCCGGGTCCAGAATCACCCCCTAACCCCACCCCAGTGAAATATAGTTCAATTCTACCATTATTTTATTTGATTATTCAAAATCACGGTGTGAAAATGTGAAAATGTTCCACTAGAGTCCCCTCAAAACCTCCCTGCGTCTGCAACCGTCACTTCTCGATATCCAATAGATAGTGAGTTCACCATACCGTCGCTGCATCTAATGACTATTTTTCGCATCAACTATTCTGCTGATCCTGATTAATCCATTGATCTCTTGGTGCATCTGAATTAGTTGCTGTCTCTAAAATACTTGTTCTGTCTGACCGGCCGTCCAAAAAACAAACTCACTCATGTACAAGAAGAAGAACAGAGAAATGCGGCGAATCCTCACATTGGAGAAGCTGGAGCCAGAGAGGGTGCTTTTTTATTATTGTCTTGTAAATAAATAAATAGTTGCCAATGACATTTATGTTGAGTAATTCATTAATCATGTCTTCTTTATGACATAGATGTAAAAAAAAAAAAGGAAAAAAAATACAGTGAAGGAGAAAAAAAAAAGCAATTTATAAACGTTACAATGGGCTCTACGAAATAGAAATGTCCTTATTCTATAGAATTGTCTTACATTTTATAAGTGAAAAGCTGCTGTAATTGTGATTTTCATATTTTAAAAAAATAACCACTGTTACAGAGTGTTTGGTCAGTAACCCATGTCTCTCCTCCTCCTGTTTTTTGGTATCCCTGCCCACTTTATCCAATCAGGACAGAGCGCTCCATAAAGAGGCGGTCCTGTTCACCTGCGATGGCGGAACAGGGAAAGCTACCGGTGATGCTTTACACTACCAAAACAGGCCAAGCAATGAAAAACGCTTGCAGAAAAGAAGAGAGGAGGGGATCAAGAGTCGCAGAACGGACAGGAGGTTAGCTAAAACTACGCTTACAGCAGCTTTAATCAAAATACAAGGAAAAGAAAGTGTCCATTTGTGGCATTTTCACTGTATTAAAAAACGTACATTCCTAAACTCTCTTGAGGTCCATCTTTCACCAGGTGTCAAAAACTAGTTTGGTTTTGAATGCTGTGGCATTTGGCTTTGGGCGATGCATTAAAATAAATCTTAAAATGCAGATTAAACTGGTGAGTGTCTGATATCGGGAATATTGAATGAAGTCATTTCGAACACTCTCTCTCTCTCCACCCTTCATTCACGTTCCTCCTCTTTTCCACACACACAGTCAGGCCAACAACACAACGAACAGCTTCGACTCATTTCCTTTTTCACGACGATATATCTTCTACTACAGCTATCTGATCTGATTATGTATTTAATTTACCATCTCCTGAGAGGCCCTGGCCGAGATGTTCAATAATCCTGCGGTGTAAGTGCCCATCTAACAGTCACTCTGTGGAGTTCGCACCACTTTCTCTCATCTCTGTGGCGGTTTAGAGTCTTTCTCGTCATACGTCCCCTGCCTCCAGCACGTGAGCTTGCTTCTTGCTTTCTCCCTCCAGCCTTAATGTGGGCCTCCCATCCCGCCCGTCCCCCATGTTTCCCCGTCCCAGACAGGAGCGTTTATCTGAGATGGGGCCCGAGTCTCCGCTCTGCCCCTCTACATCTATCTCCGACTGAATCTGGCAGGTTCGTTAGGAGAGAGGGACACTGCGGCTACAAACAGGTGTGTGGATACGATACACCGATTTATGAGTGTCTCTGTGTGAGAGAGAGGGGAGAGACACTGGGAGTGCTGCTGTGGTTTCACTTTCAGTTTGGCTAACTTTTGGCTAGAATGAATATTTTAACAATGAATAGGGTGAGCTGCATGTAATGGTGAACCCAGAGAAGTATAACCCATCCCTTCATCCTGAAGGAGTTCTATCAAGCACAAATTAAATGCTTCCCATCACCAGAGTCTCATGAACGGCTGCCCGGACGGAAAAAATCAATCTAAAGAGCACATGACAGAGTAGAGAGGTGTGGTCCTACGGCCAATTAGCAACGAGTTAAAATCAGGAAAATGCCTCAGGAAAAGAATAATATAGATATAGGTTAAAAAGAGGAAGCGTTTAGTATTCTTAGTTTCAGGGCTCCATAGGATCCATGGAGACACTATACACTCATGCAGTGGCTTCCCAAATCAAACCCACACGGCCACTGCCTCTTTGTTAATGGTCTCCTATAGACCATCCATCATCTCACCAGGGCCAGTTAGCAATAAGGACAACTTCTTGGCTTTCTGTCAATGAGGGCCGCCGCCTCCTCATCTCTCTCTCTCTCTCTCTCCTCCTTGCTCTGCTTCCCTTCTTCAGTCTCCTCTCTGCATCACTAATTCAGTCTCCAGCTCCTTTTTCTTCTCCCTTCCTCCCAAAAAATGTCTCCACTGTTCTACAACCTCGATGCCCAGAGGAGTTTCCTCTCTCTGCTCCTCACCCTTCTCAGCATTGAGCCTGCAACTTCCTGAACTTCATTTAACCTCAGCCTTTAAAGGCTAAGTAGCTCCATTACATTCTGCCTTTACGCCGGGGTCTCTGACAGGTGTTCAGGGCTGCTCGGGTCTTCATTCTCTGCTCTCCAAGGGCTGTCTGTTCAACTGCCTGACTGTCTCGTTCTCGCATAAACCGCCTGTGATTTTTTTTTTCCTGTTGCAGACCTGCCAGTTCCCCTGCAGATCAGTCCGCACATGGGTGCACACGGCAAAAATCACGCACACACGCAGGTGTAGGCACGCAAACAACAGCCGCAGCAACACACGGCCCAAACGCTGTCAAAAGCCTAATCTGCTCCCCGCTCCCTCCCGGGAGCAGGCGCGATGTAGGTTTTTTTTTGTTGCTGTCGTCGTTTTTTGTGCTCCATTTTCACGGGCGCCTGAAAGACAGTGAAGGCGTCCACAGAGAGCAGAGCTCAACAATGCGTCCAGATGCAGCTTATCCGCCACTCACCACTCACTGGTCGTGGTTTCACAATGTGACAGTTACAGACGGAGAAAAGAAGCGATATCATTATAAACTGAACATCCTTTGTATTTAGACAAATTGAGACATTCGATGACTTTTCTGAGATGAGATTGTGATGGTGACTAATTTACTTTTGACATTTACTGACATTTTACAGACTGCATAATGAATTTAAAAATACTGGATGTAGATGAATAATAAAAAATCACTTTGATGCAGCCCTCTCCATGAGACAATGAAGAAGAGATTTGTCATCCAGTACAGCTATTGCTTCAGACACTGTAAAATCTGACAAAGTGATTTTACATAAAAAGAACAGACTAAAAGTTAATTTAAGGGTAATTTGTTTCCTGGCTTTTATAAAGTAAGATCAGCTCTTAAAGTTTACAGAGCAATTTCTACTATATCATATCTATGATGTTCTTTGGAAGAATGTTAAAAGTTGACTTTACTTTAGTCGGGAAACCAATTACCTCAGAAATACAGGATAAAGTAGACTTTTTCATTTAAGCTCTACGGGTTAAAAAGTTTTAACAACTTAAAAATGATTAGTCTACTTCACTTTGTATTTTTTAGGTAATCATTTTCCTGACTTTTTTAAAAGTAAAGTCCCTTTGTCAGATTTTACAGTGTAGGCCATGTTGGGCAGTGCTGCAGATCTGTGAGCCGGACTGCTTTATGTCAATACTGAATTTATTTCTTTTCTTCAGGATCAGACCAACTGTAAAGAATAATCCTCAATTCTTTTTGCCATAGGTGCTCCATGAACTAAGCTGAAGGTAAGAACACCGGCTGAGATCTGTCGACCGTGACGTCCACAGATATGTAACCCTGCGTGCCCCGTATAGACGTTTCTGCATCGCGCTTTTAGTCATTCTATACAGATTTTGTCTTTAATATGCCACCTGTCTCTAAGCCATAAAATAACTCATTCATATCGCCCACCCGCACCGAGTACAGTAAACTTTAAAATGCCTGAGTGAGTCAGTGCGTGTAGTCATGGACTGACTAAACCGTATCATCACTGTCTTAAAGTCCCAGCTTTAAAATATGAAGCAGGTCCCTTTGGAAGGTTTGCTTCCCGTAGTCTCAACTACATCAATTAATAATAAACAACAGTGAGCATTTCATGACGGCGAGAGCAGATACTTGTCAGGCAACCAGGAAGCTGCTCTTAGCCTCGAGATGGCTGAGTGCCTCTCCTTGCCCTCTGCGGGGACCTCTGCGCATCACGGAGGAGAGAAATGAATAGCTCTCCAGTGGCTACTACTAACAGGTGGCCTTGACTGACTCACGGTCCCTACAGGCCGACCATGACGAATGAGTCGTGACTCCGGCATGAATTACCGCTCCCCGACTGAAAATAGGAAGTAAGGACTTAATTAGGATGGGCTTGATGGAGGTGCAGGTGGCTCATCTGAAGACCACGTCTAGTTACAGCATATCTTTGTTTGTGCAGACGGCCCGATGTGTTCCAGTGTTTTCCTCGGTGGCAGCGGGAGAACAATTGACTAGTTAATCCGCTCATTTCCTTCTCGAAAGAATAGATCAATTGTTTCATCTACAAAATGTCATGACATAGAAATAAAGAACCATCACAATTTCTCCCAGGTCCAAAGTGACCATCCAATTATGGAAGCCAAGAACGATCGTGCTCGCAATTATTTATCTTGAGACCATTATCTCAAGATCAAGAGATAAATATTTCATTACCTCGAGATAACAAGGCTCCTTTTCTCACGATGGCTGGTAGATTTGTCTCGTCGCGTCGAGAAAACAAAAGACCGCTCATTCATCATGAGAAAACAACTTTCAGCTGGATCACTGAAATGCACGTCTGTGACGCTGCAGCTCAGTTTAGTTTCGTCTTCTCCTTGAACGACTAGGGCAGTTCTGTATCTCTAACCGGAAGATACGATGCAACTTCTGACTGTTAGGCTTTGATTTTAATGCAGATTGATGTGATGATCAATATTGTGTACTGATTATTAAACAACCGCAGGACTTTCGCACAGGAAACTTCTGTTGGTGTTCATTGTGAAACCAAAAGTAAGTGGTGAGTTGTTTTAACTTACTCATGTAGTTAGGTGACGTCAAGTTACTGAAGTTACATATGCAAAATAGCTCTATTTGTAAATGACCAGTTGAATAAGTGACTTATTTTAACCCAAACCACAATGTTTTCCAAAACGGAAGCAAGCAGTTTTCTCGTCTAAACCTAACCAAACAGCGCCTGTCGCTGGTACGCAACCCCGTCATGCTGTTTTAAAAATGGCTATATTTGCTGTTTTTGGATTGACTTGCGATCTACGTATTCAGTCATTTAGACATGAGGATGTGTTGTTATCTTGTTATCTTGAGATAACGAAGCTAATTTTCTCAAGATTACAACATAATTAAGTTGTGATCTCGAGATAACGGTGTTAAAAAAGTTATTACAAGCACAGCGGTTCTTGTCTTCCGTATCCAACAGTCCAGAAACCAAAGACATTCAGTTATTAGTGACAAGAAAATCTGACTTTTAAGAAACTGTAAGCAGTGAGTCAATTCATCAATGATCACTAGTTGTCAATTCATTTTGATAGATGAATTGACAGATTGTCTCAGCTCTAGTTAGAAAGCATCTTTCATCTGTGCGACAACCTAAAAGCTCAACCTCAAACACTAATTTATTAGTTATTTATCAGTTATTGGCAATCACTGTGCATTCCCTCGATTACTTGACTGTGATGAGGTGTGTTTCTGCTCAGTATTGCTTTGTAAAAGTCAGCACGATGTCATACCGAGATGTGTCACTGAGATATTTGCAGGGTTGAACAGCAATAGCTATTCTGGTGTCTAATTCTCACTCCTTCAGACTAATTTAGACTGAAAAACTTCTCACTTCTCAGTCACTGTCGCTTGCGAGTTGTTTGATCAGACGCACACACAGCTGAACACAGGAAGTTCACGCCCTGTCTCAAGGCTGTGATGTTGAAAATCATTCAGAAAAACGGATGGATAATACTTTGTCCTATTGTCCTCGTGAGTGCCACTCACCGCAAAAGTTTGCGAGAGTTTGACATTTTGAGAAATATTCAGATTTTTTTTCTTGCTGAACGTTCGATGAGAAGATTGATACCATGTTTTTGTACAGTTAGCATGAAGCTACAGCTAGCAATCAGCTAACTTAGCAGCATGTGGAAACAGCTAACCAAGGAAGGCTAGCTGGTTCTCCAGGTTTCCAGTCTTTGTGCTGTCCAAAGTTAGCCGGTTTCTGGCTCTTTCTTCATGTTTTCTTTTTTCATAGCCAGGTTAGCCATTTCCTCCTGTTTCTAGTCTCTACACTGACATAAGCTAAGCTAAGCTAACCTTAGCTGAGATAGCTGTATCCTAGCTTCATATTTAGTGCACAGGTAGGTCTATGAGTGTCTTTGAGGATGTCATTGAATCACAACCAGATCCATGTGTGCATAAAGTGCAGTTTTGTAATAACTCAAGCCCACTTGAACGTCTACATCCTTATTATAAGTTCATGCAACAGCAACTCATTCAAATCCTATATCCAGCTTGCATTTCCGTTCATTACGTAAGCAATTCTCGTTGCACTAATACCATTTTGTGTACATTATTACTTCTTCATTTTAAACAAACCCTTGTTAAACGGGGAGCATGTTATATAAGGCCCGCTGACTCAGAATTTCCCATATTTACTCATCAGGGCCAGAGCGTAAGGGAGGTATTACGTACAAGACATCGCTCTGCTTCGGGGTGAGTCATTGTCACGGCTCAATATCAGCTTTCACAGGGTTTGATATTTCGTCTTGTTCATTAGGGGGGCTCCACTTATACCTGCAATCCTCAGAGATCCTTCTGATGTCAGATCTGAGAGGATTATCCAGGTATCAGTAAGACCAGCAGAGGAGGATGAGACCTAACAAAAATACTGATCAGCGGACATCCGGTGGTGAGACACACTGTCTTATAACAGAACAAATTGGGTCCGACGGTTCTCGGGTTTAAGCCGCCATGTCAGTGAAGATCCACCATCCACCTTGAGTAAGATGATGAATCCCTGTGAGCTCAACAGACACTTTGCTCTCATTTACACTGACTTAACAAAGAGGGGGAAAGTGAAAGGAAAGTTTCTCCATGGATTATTACAGGAGAGACGATTAGTCAGTTCATCAAACAGTTGATAGGAGTCCATTCACCTTATCTTTCATCATTTATCTTCTTAATTTCATTATTTAGCAAGCAAACACCCCAGACATTTGCAATTTCCAGATTCCAGAGGATGATGTGCTGCTTTTCTCTATTTTGTATCAGCAGTGGCCGACCCAAAGTGTCTGCGACGACCTGGGAATGCGACTCAATAATCAGCTATCTTACTCCAGAATTGTGTACTTCAGCTTGAACTGATTATTCTAACATTTTGGAGTGTTAGTTGGACAAAACGAGAGTTCTGAAGTAAGTACGTATATACTATTATTTCATATCATCAGTTAACCTGTATAATGTGTATGTATATATATATATATATATAATATATATATATATATATATATATATATATATATATATATATATATATATATATATATATATATATATATATATATATATATATATATATATACATATACATACAGGTTAACTGATGATTGAAATAATAGTTTCAGCTGTGGTCTGCACCTGTATTTTTCACGGGTGAGAATCACAAAGTAACCCACAGCGATCGTATCACGATACAGCGATTCTTCAATAATCAATACTTTGCGAGTCAGTCATCTGACGATACATCAGGATATCTGTCTAAAAAAGGCAAAGTGCAGGAATTATGTATTTATTCACTGCACTGCGGTTTCAGTGTCACAGAATTTGATATGAACTGAGATGAGTCTTTGCTCAGAGCCTCTTTATCACACACACACTGACTGCAACTTGTCCACGTGTAACATCAATTCCAATGCAAAATAGGCACAAATCTCAAAAAAGCTTTCAACTGCCAGAAAGCAGAAAGGAGTTAAAATGTTTAAAGGAAGGATACAACTCACTTCATTCTTTTCAATCCGTGTAAAATAAGTTTACAGAAGTTTACAACACAAGGACTTATGAATTAGTGACTCCAGTAAGTAAAATCTCTTTAGAGAGCTTGTTATAGTAAATATATCGATATTTGGCGCCAATTTATTGATAATCGTATCACCAGAGAAAGCAATACAATACATTGCTGTGACAATATTTGGTACCACTCCTTTTTTGTGTATTTATACTGAATGAACACAGATATTCTCATTCTACTCCTTCTGGTGTGACTGTTTTCAAGCTTCGCCCTTTAAATCTTCCTCGCCGCTGCTCCTCCGACTGTGTACATCTTCGTGTAGGACAGAGGCATTACTTCATGGAGCAAAGCCACAGGGACTGCCCCGCTTGGACACGCTCCCTGTCCGCAAAGCTTCAAGGTGTCCTCTCCACACCATTACCTTGGTCGACACTCTGCAATGACTAAGTGGAAGTTTGAGTGAAAGTGACACTTTATTAGCAGGAGAATCTAAAGGGTCCTTGTCTGAACAAACTCACTAAACAAGTCTTTATACGGCTGCTCCCGTTACCGGACTTAAATAACTTTGAAATATGGTTGTAAATCAGCGGCTCTGAGAGGATGTCTCCATTCTAAGCTAAGCTCTCGGAATAAAAACAAGAGAAAACATTATCAGGGTCAGAAGTTAAACACTCTGACATGTTACTCCTCTCGCGTATTGATAAATAGTAGAACTGGGTTGCTGGACGGTTGCATTGAGTCCTGCACTGACTTGTCCTTATTGAACGTCCATTCACGAGAAAACATTGCTCTGATTCTCTGTGATGGTCGACTGTAGCTGACGTCTCTATTGACTCTTCGCCACAGTGTTTAGTTGAGTGGATGAATACAGTGTCAGCTTCTGCAGCTGCAAGGCCCAATGTGTTGGGGGCAGGCAGTCTCCGCCAAAGTAATCCTTTGGCAAAGACTGGTGTCCCAGACGCTAGCGCAGTGATGATCCACACAGAGAGGGGGTGGGCGACGTTGTGTACTTTAGGTCACCAGACACTGACACTGCCCTTGCGGCGACAACTCTTATTTGCTGCGTCTCCCATTTGCGTAGTGTATTCACGTGTGAGACAGTGATGCAGTTGTGCGTATTCCATCGTCAAGAGCTGAACTCTCATCGCTAGCCGGGGTTGATCTGCCAAAGCTGCTGTGTTGTTTATTCAGGTGTGTCAAAGACCCAGTGTGACATTATCACATCCACCAATGTGTGAATGAAATCACCCATAGGAGGGTGGAATTCAGGGAGGGGTCCGTTGGAAATGTGCTGTGGGGCGGCGGATGAGCGCGGACAGGTGTGATTTCCGAGATGTGAAAAAACACTGAGCCTCATTAGTGAACAGTTGAAAGGTGAATGACACTGGGTCTTTTTTCTTTTTTTTGTTTTCTCAATCATTCAGTCAAGCATCCTCATGTGTGTGTGCGTGAGCGTAAAACTCACCATGTGTGGGAGTAGGCAATGACTCTTTCCTTGCCCACACAATATGACCATAAATAGCCCCACTTACATAAAAAAAAAAAAAAAAACAAGCCATGCGTTTTGCACTAAACCCAGAGCCAGATGCGTTTGAGCAGAGCCACATGAAGTCTGTTTGCAGTGAGTTCATGGGAGGAGTGCAGAGAGCATGACTGCTCCCTGGTGTTCTCCTCTTAATAATGAAAGATCAATTCATTATTCCATATGCAGAGGGGGATGACTAACAGACCACAGGGATAAACAAGGGCTCCGTGTTGGAGAGAGCGCACCTGCAAGCATCCATGTGCCGCTGGATCGATCCCCTCCCCACTGTGAGTGCACGCTCTGTGCTGAATTGGGGATATTTCCACCTATAGGCTGCATCACGTGGACGGCCCCGGTCATTGATCACAACAGTGATCGGCTCAAGGGGAGGAGGGGTGGCAGAGCTGTCAATACGCACGAGCAGAGCTAAAATACCCCCAACCCAAAAAAAAAAAATATGCAAAAAATATGTATGTGCAACACCAAAGGCCATGTGGCTCCTGAACAACGAGGTTAGAATGGTGGCTGAGATAAGACAACAAATAGGCTCCGGCTCGCGTCACGGAGCGCACATGCATGCGGGATCATTTTTTTTGTGTGTGTGTGTGTTGAGGAACACTCTCGCTGTCATCCTGCAGGAAAAGCACGGGATAGCGTAATTGTTGCACGCGTTGATATGATATTAAACGGCCCTGCACGCTGATTGCTAAATACTACTCGCAGCCATGGCAGCCCCCGTCGGGCTACAGGCGTCTTCTTCACAGCGCACAGATCTGGAATGGGGCGCGCAAGCCGTTCACAGACGCTGATATGGCACATTGGTTTTCAATTTGCAGCTCCACGATTCGGCGTTACAGTGTGCGTTTAACGTCCGAGCTTGGAAGCATATGCGCTTAATTACCCCTTGGTGTTGTGATATCCCACCGGGCGAGCGAAGGATGCATTTTGGAGGAAAGAAAAAAAAAAAAAAAAAAAAACCCGCTGCATCCCCCCAAAACAAGAGGCAACATTGCATAAAAAATAATTAAATGCAAACATTTGCCTTCATAAGCACGTAAATATCCAGACAATGACGCGTGTGTCTTACCTGTGCCGTGAGCCAAATCGATGCCCGGTTCGGTGAGTATGTTCGGGTCACTTTGAGATCTGCCTCGTTGCAGACAGCCGTCTAGTCCATCCGATGTAGCCATGGGGAAACGGCGCAGGAATCCTGAATAAAATATTGAAAACCCAACCAGAGGCAGGCAAGGTCAGGAGGAAAAGCAAGCGAGCGAGTGCAGATTTAATTCGCTCTGACAACAGCCGCTTTGAGCATCTACCAGGGAGCCATGGCTGAGCAGAAATTCTGTGTGTATGTGTGTGTGTGAGTGTGTGTGTGTGTGTCTGGGCTGTGTGTGTGATGATGTGTGGATGTGGGAGGGGTGATATGCCCCCGATGATGCCCGTCCCTGTCCAGCAACACGACCAAATGTGCAACACAAACTACGAGCATGCTGCACACACTGATGCATCTCAAACTGAAGATGTATTTATTTTATGTTTTATTTTACATTATTTTATGTGCAACACACATTCATCGTTTTTTTTTCTACGCTTTCCCCCCTTTGCATCGTATATCTCGGGTCCATAAGAAGCCAGGGTACCGCTATAAAATGCCAGATTAACTAGAGCAAACATTGCAATAGGCTGAATAAATCAAGACTTGAAATTACATTGCCGGTGACTGGTTAATGAGTCGGAGAGGACGATAACGGATGAAGTACATCTGCTGTATTCTTGGACATAAATAAAAATGCATGTATTAATATCAGGGATATTTATCTATCTATTTATTTATTTATTTTTACAGAAGAACCTGGATGGAAGCTACCTTTGCTGTGTTGTTTCGTTTTTTCTCCCAGGTTGAGCACATACTTATTAGAAGAATGCACATTTCATTTTATCTATTTTTGATCTATGATACAGAGAGCTCGACCCGCACATTGTTAGAAGCAGCATGAATGAAGCACAATGAAATATGAAAACACCAGATCTTCTAAAATACATTTTTAAATAACATTACTTTTGCTTATTATAACATAGATGATGCTCTGTTATTAGCATTTACTCGTGAAATATTATAAAACTGTCAATATGTTGTGTAAAACAGCAAGTTCACGTCACAGGTTCAGGACGAAGCTATATGGAAGCCGCTCATTGGCTGGTTCCACGCATGACGCGAAAATGCGGAAGTGAACAACCGCCGGAAGAGGAAAATGGCAGCTCACAGGTGCAGCCGCTCGGCTCTGCTGCTTATTCTGTGCGGTTTGTCACTGTTTACAGCCGCAGACAGTCAAGAAACGACAGCGAATGGTGGCCACCATGCCTCTGCGGCGGAAAATCCACAAACAGTCACCGAAACTGCGGAACAAACGACCGAGCAGCCCGCGGTGGAGGAGAGGCGCTGGGAAGCAACTGAGGTTGAAGAGGCGACTCCGGATGATGATGCTGCTGCAGCCGACGGACAGGACACTCCTGCCCCCGAAACCGTGGTGCCCTCATCGGTGCCACAGCCTAAAGACGATTTCCAGGAGGAGCTGGTCATCAGGCCGCTGCACTCAGGAGATATTTATGCCAGCTTCCAGTTCCGCACCGTGTGGGAAACAGATTTCACGAGAGGAAACAAAGGTAAGCTAACTGTTAAGCTAGCAGTCATTCATAAACATGCCATTCAGTGTGAGTCAGAAATAAAGATGTGTTTGTTTTTGTTATGGTTCAGAATGCATGTGGGAATTCATACCCTCCATGTAAACGATGGAGATTATGTCCGTGTATATGAAAGTTGTGAAAAAGTAATCAAATGATCAAATGTATCTTCTTTAATGGCCAGCTGTACTTTTTAATTTTGTCATCTTTGAAGACATCAAGTTAAAAAAGCACGTTTAAAAAAACAGCTGCAGCTGACAAAGGTGCTGTACAAAGCCAAGTCTATAAATAAGAACAACAATCACAAAGAACTCAACCTCTCAGACAAAATAGACAGAACACAGCTGGTCTGTCAGATGGCCTCAGGCGCTAATCTGTAAAAGTGTGTTTAAAAAATTGAATAGGTCTTTAAAGTCAAAAAAATCCTCTGCAGGCACCTTGTTTTGTACAACCTGCCATATATGTTGTTATATAAATTAGTCCCACTGTCTATGATAATCATGTTCAATGAATATTTACATTTTAATGAAGGAAAAGTGACAAGACAGAAGTATTGTTGATTCGTTTGGGCATTTTTTCCCTAAACTCACTCACAGTATTTTTTGAAAGAGTATTTAACAGGCGTTATACACATCCCATAGATCCCACATCACCTAGTTTGCTTGATTAGCTGATTGTATTTGCTCATCCTAACTGTAATATTTTGATATTATGTGTTCCAGTGTCCCACTACCGGCTATTTCCCAAGTCTCTGGGCCAGGTCATCTCTAAGTTCTCAGTGCGAGAGCTGCACATCTCCTTCACGCAGGGCTACTGGAGGACAATGCAGTGGGGGCAGCCCTTCCAGCCGGCTCCTCCTGGGGCTGAACTCTGGGTGTGGTTCCAGGACTCTGTGACAGAGTGAGTACGGCCCTCTGGTGGTCGCAGAGCTTCATGGGTGAAATACATGTTCAGTAATTATGGATATCCATTTCCTCTGTGAAAATGTAAGTGAGAGTTGTGAGGGTATTAAACAGATGACCTGTCGATCTTTACAAATAAAGCATTGATAGTGAAGCTTCGACGTAGCCATCAGTGTTGGGAAAAGAGTTTAAATAAAAAATTGTGTCGAATCACGATCTTAAAATGAAGACAAGTCTAATCAGGAATCTCTAGAATCAAGACACTCCTAGTTTATTTATAAATTGCTGTATAATTGGCGTTTTTCTTCCCCTTTTAGTGTTGATAGCACATGGAAGGAGCTGACCAATGTGTTGTCTGGGATCTTCTGTGCTTCGCTGAACTTCATTGACTCCACCAACACAGTTCAGCCCAGTGCGTCCTTCAAACCGCTGGGTATAGGCAACGGTACAGAGAGGCTTCTTCAATCTCCCTTTTGTAAAACTCTTGTGATGAGTCCGCTGCATTACATAAAAACTGATTTTGTTTTTTGTGTTGAACTTGAAGTGACGGACCACCGCTTCCTTCGCTATGCCACCCTGCCGCGAGAGATTGTTTGCACCGAAAATTTGACACCTTGGAAGAAACTCCTGCCGTGTGGTTCCAAGGTGAGTGAGTGTGTGTGTGTGCGTGTCTTTATTATGTCTTTCTTAAAGGTCAGCAGAACTCAAATGCCGTGTCTTCTCCTTTGTCTGATACACATTCACTAGTCAGTGTCAGTGACTACGGCTAACTCTTAATCTTCTTTTGTTGCACTTGCAGGCTGGTCTCGCTGTCCTGTTGAAGTCAGAGAAACTCTTCCACAGCAGTTTTCATTCCCAGGCTGTTCACATCAGGCCTGTGTGTCAGGACTGGGAGTGCAAAACCACGTCCTGGGAGCTGAGACAGACGCTGAATGTGGTTTTTGACCTGCACACCTCTGCACAGGGCAAACGAGGTGAGCAAACAGCACGTTCCTCCGTCACGTATCCCACAATTAAGTTAAGAATTTCTTCGTGTTTCGTAGGAGGGAAAATGCCTCCAGCCTCAGTTAACTTAATCTGTTTGTTCCCTCAGAATGGTCTCTTTTTAAGATGTTCTCTCGGACCCTGACAGAAGCTTGTCCGCTGGCCTCCTCCAGTAAAATATATATCGACATCACAGACCACCCTGAGGTTTGATTCCCCCATTTTATAGTGTTATTGGCTCTAAATGCCTCAGTGCAAACTTTGCAGAAAGCAAAAGAACATAAGTTTTAATTGTGTTATTTGCAGTATCAAGTTGGAGATATTTTAAGGTTCCCTGCAGAGTTTTTGACTTCTAGTAGCTCTGTGGATCTGTTTATTTGTGAGCAGGTCTCTGTTTGTTATGTTTGCTGCAATGTGCCAATAAAAGCAGTGAAGAAGACGACTGCCAGCAAGTAAAGATGAATGCAAACAATGCAGGATTTAAAATACTTAATAAACATAAAAATATGTTTTGTTTGTTTATAAGTAAGCTCAAAAAAGCTTAGACGAACAGATTTGATGGTATTGAGATGTGCAGTATTTACGGATAAGAGAAACTGGATATCATTTTGCAGGGGGAGCAGTTTGAGGTGAGCCCGGCCACTCCTCTGCTGAGCCAGGCATCGGTGCTCGGGGACAGACGAACCTTCTCCGTCTACGATCTGACCCAACAAATCACCTTTGGCACTGTGCGCTCCCTAAACCTGCTGATCCGCTGGAAATCCAGTGAGGGTGAGTGAGAACAGCAGAGCAGGACACGCAGGGTGCTGTAAGAGGCTGAAAAATACCATGACGGAGTTAACAAGAATGTATCAGCTGCATCTGTTTGTTTTATTTCCATCTTTTAGCTACTTTTCTGTTCTCGGTGTTGTCTGCATGTTTGCCTTTTAATCATCATTTTAAATGCCTCTTGACATTATTCAAAACTGTTTTTTTGGCCACTGAGTCCACAATCTGTTCCTTTGCAACCTGCTCTCTGCTTTGAGACTGAAAGTCCTCGAGAAGCAGCATCTGAAGTCACTCTCAGATTGCAACATGTGTGAGTTTTCAAGCCAAAAAAGCGAATAAGGAAACACTTTGTGTCTGAAACCGTTGTGTTCCAAAGCCACACAGTTTCATTTGTTCCTGTTACATAATCTCCTGGTAATTTGTCAAACATTAGGGTGACACTTTGTTAGTAACAGATGTTTCTAACAAAGTTGAGAGGAGAAACAGACTGGAGGCCTGATTTGCAAACAAAGTACAGTCATACATCATTCTCCAGCTATTAAATTTGAACACAAGCAGCGCTTTATTGTCATATTTCTCTGCTGCGATGTTTCCCACGTTGTCCATCATTAAGCCTCCTTGTCTTGTAATCCCCCGCCTGCAGGTGACATGCTGCGTCCGCTGCTTCACGGTGAGCGTTACGTGGCTGGTTACGGGCTACAGACGGGGGAGATTCACACCCTGATGTACAACAACCACCCATACAGGTCTTTCCCCGTGCTGCTGCTGGACTCGGTGCCTTGGTATCTTCGTCTCTACATCCACACCCTTACTGTCACCAGCAAGGGAAAGGACAACAAGCCCAGTGAGTCACTTTAAGGAGTAGAGAAGGATGTGTGTGCATGGAAAAAAGCGATCAAGGTCGGAAATTAACAACTAAAAATGTGCTAAATTCTGGAACGACTGGCCTGTGATATATAAATGAACAACGCCTTTTCTGTGTAAATGAAGAGGAATATTTATGTTAGTTTTTCTCAGTCATAAACTCACAAAAACTGGAACTTTGCACACAAGCCCGAAAACTTGAAGTGCATGTTTCAAAAACAAAACTACCAAACTCTAGGCACATTCCACTGTTTTCACTCAGAGTCTAAATCACATTTTCTGCAAAACTCCAAACACAAGTCACATAATTTAGAGCACTTTGTTCATCTGGAAAAATCACCAATTGGTCTCACTCACTTCACATCTCTTTAAACTCAATTGGCAAAACCCTTAATAACCATTTAGAGTATAAAAGATGCCTCAGGTGAAAAAATGGAGCAGCATGAAGCACAGAGAGGAAGAGTTAGTGCAGGGAAGGCAATCCAATATTTCTAATGGAATCTGCAATTTTGGTTTGAACTCGAACGACTTTTCAGCATTAAATGCAGTTTACAGTCTGACTGTGGGAAGCTGGTTGGAAACAATTTCCGGACAATTTTATACTGTTGAATGTGTGGCACGGCCTCGTGAAGCCAAAAGTATATTCATGGTAGTGTTTTAAATCCATCACACTGTTGTTTAAATGATGTCGGTCGTGACAAGAAAGAGCATGTTTTTCAGTGTTTCATATTTGAGTTAAGGGTTTTGAGAAATTGAGCTGTAGTGTGAGCACATGTGACTATTGAGAAACACTGAAATTACTAATTAGGTTAATAACTTTAGGTTCAGTTGGCCACAATGATTTTTATCAGTGGCAAGTGCTGCTTCATGATGAGGAGAGTCTGATTCTGAGTGTCCAAATTTTAAGATGCTTTGATTCCCTTTTGAAAATAACATTTTAAAAAAGAATAATATTACACCAATTGTACTTCTTATGACTTCTTGAATATACTGTCGTGGGGTTTTCTTTTGCTTAAAAATTGTTGTACATGCTTAATGAGTTACACACGCTGTACATTCCCACTGTTTCCCTACAGGGATCATAGTTTCATGTAATTACATGCAGATGCTTCTTTTCACCAGAAGGAGGAGAACATGAGTCATGTTTCTGTCATGAAAGCTGAACTAGAAGATGCTTTTTTTTTAATCTACTCTATCCGCCTACGTACCTACTAAGTGCTCTGTTTTTGCTCAGACATTATATATACATTTTATGAAACAAGTATTAAAGTGGTATTGTCATATTGCATCATGTCTAAATACAACTTAATAAAACTACAAAGGGCTATAGTAAACATTAAAATACTGTATCAATCAGTCATAAATGGTATTAATGTCTTTCATCCTCTGCCAGGTTACATCCACTACCAGCCGTCTAAGGACCGTGTGAGGCCCCACCTGCTGGAGATGCTCGTCCAGCTTCCTCCCAACTCTGTCACCGAGGTCACAGTGCAGTTTGAGAGGGCTCTGCTGAAGTGGACTGAGTACACCCCCGATCCCAACCACGGCTTCTATGTGGGGTATGCATGTAGAGTTGTATTCAAAACTGAACAAAGAAGGTGCACACGTGTTGCTTCTCATGCCCCTTCAGAGGTTGTAGGTGTTGTCTGATTTTTGAGCGGCGTAACACTAGGTTAAAATGATTTATTTTTATATTTATTGTTAGGACTTTTTAAATGTCATTATGACTTTTTTTTAAATGACTCACATGTGTTTCTTCAACATTTAGGTCTTCAGTAATCAGCTCTCTTGTGCCAAGCATTGTCGCCATGGATACTAACAGCACTCGGGAACGCCCACTGTTCAGCAGCTTGTAAGTACAGAGTTGTTTCTTGTCTGAGGAAAGTGCCTGCTGTTGCCTCTCATTCATGTGTCGCTTGATCTCCTGTAGAGAAACACATTTGTCTGGAAAGCCGAATGATTAAATCTCACATCTCCCTCCAGTTTTCCCTGTAAAGAGGAGTCCAGCTACTTTGTGCGCGTCTACACGGAGCCTCTGCTGGTCAACCTGCCCACTCCAGACTTCAGCATGCCATATAATGTCATCTGCCTGACCTGCACTGTGGTGGCCGTGGGCTACGGCTCACTTTACAACCTACTGACCAGGAGCTTCCAGATAGAGGAGCCCAACCCAGGACTGGCCAAGCGGATAGCCAACGTCATCCGCAAAATGAGGGGCGTGCCACCGCTCTGAGGCCGGACACCGTGCCAACTGCCTCTACTTTTAGAAAGGATGTTTTCCTTTTGGTGAAACCACTGTTAAACATTTGACATTCAGGGAAGAACTGAGTCAAGCACTGGTATGAATGTTTTTAAAGCAGTTAACTTGAAGGTTTTGGTTTGTATCCAGGGTGATTTCCTGCCGGCTAAGGACAATGTGATACTTGGATGAAAAGTCTGAGCTTTGTTATTGTTAAAACAGAAGGAGGAACCAAAGCTGTGCAGTATGCAGCAGTGGTAACTGCGGCAGAGTGTTTTTCGGTTTGATTGTTTTTGTTTTGTGGATGTGTGAAGCCATAACTCCAACACATCGTAATACAGCCACTGTGTCGCTGAGGCACTTTGCTGCTGTGAGGAAACTGTGACCGAAGACTGATGGCTTTAAACAACATGGGATGGAAAAAGCCCGAGCACCTTTGTTCACATATTGTGTTCCTGACCTGCAGATTGCTTCCTCCCTGCTAGGAAAGATAAGCTAACTCAGTCAGAATGTCACGTTTTCTCAAACCTCAGTTATGTCCGGATATCAGATGACAAAACACTGAGTTCTCCACCTCCAACCTCAAATTCACACGAAATCAAGGTCAAACTATGGAACATCCTCCTTATTTAATGGATCCTGATGCATTTGTACTACCTGACAGGTTTTATAGTCATTTTAATATATGAGAAAAGAATAAATGCCCACAAAAAGAAAGAAGAATTATCGCTATTAAGAATTTAATTGTTGGTCGGACATACCTGTAAGCATGAGCAATAAGGTAATGTGTCTGGAACTCCTTGTTCTATAAAAGGAACATCCCTCTTACCAAACATTTATTTTTGCACTCATTGGTTGTGTTGATGCATGCTTGAATGTGAATTGCAGATGTGTGCAGGTCTCTTCATGATTAATTGCCTTCAGTTTGTCAGGTTGTTGACTCATTCACTCATCAGTCCTATGCAGTTTAACCACAGCGAATAGAAGTCTGTTTTTTTTATTGAAATTACCTTCCCCTGACGTGAAACACTACCACGTAAAAGCAACACTTTCCTCTGTTAAGCTCGTTTGCCTAAAAGTCCATTCTGTTTTTTTTGCTGGGGAAAAGTGAACACACTGAGAATGTTTGAAGCGGTACTGTGTGTGTGCTTGAGTCAAAAAAACTCAAAATGTTCTTTATTGCCTTTTTTAATAAACTGCTAAACACGTCAACGTAATTTTATTTAATTAACTGGCCGCGAACGAAGGTGCAGCACTCTGAACTGTAACGGGGCTGGAGCTGGATTACTTCCCACCGAGTGCCCACATTTTTGTGTAAACAAACTTGGCCCCACTTTGGGCAGACTCTAGGAGAACAAACACAGACTGCTCTGTGTTTGGCCGGTCAGCGATTCTCACCCCTGCACGTTTGGCAGGAGGGGTGGAACAAAAACAAAAGGGGGGGAAAGCAGCATTCCACATAAATGATGTTCATATCTGGTCAGCTGCAAACTATGTTATCTCTCTAAGCAAGTACACCGACACAGCCGGAGAACAGACCTCTGAGTCTGTATTTTAATGATAACCGACGTAGCCTTCGCCTTGTTTAGCACACGTGTTTGTGTTTGGCTGGACAAATTGGACCTTTTAGTCAGGTTTGCAAGGGAAATGTGGCTGTTTGCATATAAAACATTTGAAGATATGCGAGGCTGCGGTGCGGACGTTCTTGGCCACCTCTTGGCCGTCTCGCTTTCTGCCAGTAAGCACTTTTCATTCTTGGCATATTTCATCATTTGTTTGTTCAGCCAAGCTCTCGCCTTAAAAAGCCCATAAAGGAGACGAGTGAAACCAGAGACCTATAAAACGGCAAAGGTGATGAGCGCGGAGCACATTTCTAGGTTCTTGAAGCGCGTTTGAAGTTCAGAGAAATGTAGATCGCTGCGTAGCCTCGAAGTCCACAGGAGACAGATTTTTCATTCATGTGGAACATAATGAAATGTTCCTAAACACATACAGAAATAGTTTGAATGCAGAAACACTGCAGGGAGACATTGAATTCTACCCTATCAACAGCAGATTTGTCTACAGTTCTTGCTTTTCCAAATGTAGATTACAAAACTATCAAAAAAATTGCTGATTATTGTAAATGGCCCCTTAACTATATTCAAGACAGTTTACTCAAAGAATGAGACTCAATGCTGGACCATGTGTGCTCCTGTCGAGCTGAAAGGGTAGAAAGGTAAACATAAAAAGTTAATACGCTTTTTTTATGTTAAAGAAAAAGAACAGAGACCTCTAAACAGTTGGTGATGAACACGTAACACATTTCTGGGCTCTTGAAACATGTTTATTGGTTGAAATACAAAGAAAACGTAAATCGCTCCGTACCCACAAACTCTACAAGCAAAAGATATAAGTACAGTACATTTTCCATCCACTTAGAGTATACAAGAATATCACTCATACAGAAATACTTGGTTACTTTAAATTCATCAAGTTTGAATACAAAAAACACTGCAGGTCTTCTGAAGACCGTTCCTCCTGACACGACAGCAGGTTATTCTACAGTTCTTGCTTTTTTCCAAAAGTAGATTAGGAAACTTAATCAAAACGCTTTCACAAAACAATTTGCAGATTCTTGTGTGTACTTAAAGTATAGGCACATAAAATGGCTCCTTAGCTACATTAAGGAGAACAGTTTACTTTCTACCTCCGAAGAATGAGACTTTGTGCAAACGTATGCTCAAATGTTGGACCCTTAATACACTTCCGTGCACACGTGCAGCCGAGTTGCCGACTGTCCAATCAGCAGGGCTCGCTGCAGGCGTGGCCGCAGGTTGTCTTGCAGCACTTCTGCTCTCCGGGACATTGACCATCGTGGTAGCAGTACTCGGCACACATGGGGGTCCCCTGGGGCAGAGCGCAGCGGCCCCGCTTCACTGACACACCAAAGACAGAAACAGTTACTAACTACTCTTTTTACACTTTTATGTGACAACACACACACACACACACACACTACTGGAGTGAGTATCCAACCTGTGTATGGGGCAATGCACTCGTGTCCACATCCATTGTGGCAGCACTTCTCCTGGTTGGGACAGTCGCTGTCATTGGAGCAAAACTCAGCACACAGCCCGGAGCCCCAGCGCCTGCGAGGACACACTCCTGGCTTGGCTGAGGGGGACAGTAGAAATGAATGCATACAAAGAGGGCCAAAGGTGACATTTAAAAAAAACACTGATTGGAAGGGACTTGTCTCTCTTGCCCTATGGACTGCCCATCCACGTCAGTTCAGTCTCAGAAGGATTTAACCAATAACAGCTGTCCATTAGAGAGAAAGTTAAACATTGTGGCTCGTACTGAAAGCAGGGGGGACACAGACAGCTCCACAGTCAAAGACACAGCATTTGTGGTCTGCAGGACAGTCTTCATCACACACACAGCCCTTATGTGATGGGACAACATTAAGGAGACGCGGGCAGTGGCCTGGTTTTGGGAGAATCGCTGAGAGAAGGAGGCAGTGAAGCAGAAAAGGAGACAGATCAGCTGAGGGTGACATTAATGAAGGTGTCCGGTTAATGTGGAACGAAAACAGACAAACATGCACTTTTGTCCCAGAGAGAAAAACTGTCAGATTATACAGTGAACACATTTGAGTCAAATCAAACATACCTGTTAGATTGCCATCAGCCTCTGCAGCCAGAACAAACGCACCGAGGGTAATAATCAGTGCACAGGCTGCAGACCAGTGTTTCTCCATGTTAACTACTTGCACACAAGAATGTACCTCTGTTTGGACAAATATCCCAGTACACAACCTGCAGGCTGAGCAGCCCAGTGTGGAGGCTGCTGGGTCCTTGTGCCTGTAGAGTTACATTTCCAGCTCTTGCAGCTTTTTGATGGGATGTGATATATGTTGAGGTTTCTATTTCTTTTCCAGCTGTTTTTGTGTTTCACCCTGACTTTGAATGTAGCTAGAAAGCTATAAAGAATGCTCCTCATGAGTAAAAACCTGCTAACATTTCAACCTACAGTGTGGCTACTGCTGCACTTTGATAAGGTTTGACCTATTAGGATTACAATATTTTTATTCTTGAGAAATTAAAGGGTAACTCCACCAGTTTTCATCTTAAAAGTAAAAAAAGGTATTTACAGGTCTTGGGGAATACCACTGCATATGGGAAAGAGTAGTTTTTTGTAAGATGCATGTAATCTGATAAATTGTCACAGGGATAACACTCAGTGGTTGTTGCATTGTGGGTAGTGTAGGCTTCAGGTTTTGAAAAGCAGTCTGGTCTAACATTGCCTATAAGCTGTTGGACTTATTATGGACTGTTTAAAAAGGAATGATCAAAATCAATCCAGCAGACCAGAGTCGATCGATCACCTTTGTATTTGATGCAATCTTCCTGACTTGGCGCCTACATTACCCACAATGCAATGTAGCCACTGAGTGGCATCACTTAATGCAATTATTCAGATTACATGCAGCTTCTGGAGCCACAAAAGGCTTTATACTACTTTGTTATGCAGCAGGATTCCCCAACACCTGTAAACACACTTTAATGTGTAAAACTGGAGGAGTTACCCTCTAAGTTATGCTGTGTGGATGAATAAATGATCGTTTGCAGCTGTAATCGATGATGTTTCTGCACTTCAGCTTCGTGCTGCTGTTAATTCTCTGACTAGGTTATTTGTTTGTGCTCCTACATTTGACTTGGCTGCACTTTTACCAGCATTTCACATGTTACAATGCTGTTTCTGTCTGCGTTGCCTCATTTGCTCGTGCTTATGTCGTCCCTTTAATGTAAAATGTCCCTTGATTAAACACTTAAATGAGGCTTAAGGTTTACACTGTGTCACAATCGACTGTCCCCTATGAATATTGTGCATTAGACAAAGGAGATTCATCCTCCATGGTGCATGGTGTCCTCAGTGTGACCCTGTATTGCCACCTAGTGGCATAATCTAGAGTTACATGTAAGTCACCCCCCTCTCTGTCCATGTACACGTTATATTTGTAATGTCAGTTATTTTTTTAAATTTTTGCACCAGTAAAATAAGAAATACATGAAAATGTTATCTTGTCAAAAAGGCCAGCTATATTACATTGTCGGACTGATGTTTAGGCTGTTCACGTCACAGAATTATCTTCGCTTTTGTGTTAACTGAATGTACATATATAAGGTCAGGCAAACTGAAGGAATCTCTGTGCTGGCTGTTACAGGTTTTATTATAATATATGATGCAAAACCTTTAAAGGGACTTGAGGCAGGATTTGTGAAAAAATAAACATGCATTTTAAGTTTTTAAATGCTAATGGGTGATGAAGCGTTCAAAACCAAAACGAATGAACCCACCCACTTATGTCTCCATTGCCTTGAACAGGCTGTGTGCGGCATAATGTACTGCAATACGGGCCGAAGTTCCCTCGCAGTCCTGCGGACGTGACGTCAGATGACGCTGAATGCGAGTCCTCTATGGCTTGAAAACAGGAAGAAGACAAGCATGGTGAACCCAAACTAGTGTTTGTGTAGTAATGGATTCTGCTACGGTCAGGAAACGACCCACCACCACACAGAATGCACTAAAAAATCATACTAAGAAGAAAACAAAGGTTTTATCAGCGGCAAGTCCAGAGTCGAAACGAAATTATGACCAAAGCCGGCAGGCACCAGAATAAACATCGGATACGCTTTCGACTCATGGAGGCAACTTCAACTTGAATTGGGACTGAAAACAGATGCTAACATGGCTCATTTCCTAGTAATCAGGTAAGAAAACATTACAGGTCATGTTAAGAGCTTGATTTGAAATCATATGAGATCACCGATGACTTGGAATGACCGAACATGCAAAGTAGCGTTAGCTGCTAACATGTAGCTTAGTCCACCGCTGTGTAACACTGAATAGTTACAGACTGCGCATTTTCCACGGTCCTTTAGTCTGAAACCGAACAGGTAGAAATATGTCCCTTTATATATGGGACCGAAAGCCCAACCTGTTATCCGGGAGGTGACGTTAGCAGCTGGCTGTAGCCACAGGCTAACGGTTTGTTTGTGTCTGTGTAGTAGCATTAGCTGCTAACACACAGCAGTCCCGTGACAGAGACGATATTTTTGTCCCCCAATATGCGTCTTTACTTTCGCCTGTACCTTTCAGACTCGCCACGCTTGTGTGTCGCTACACACAGCGAGCCGGCTTCCCGGCTGCTTCATGTGTATAGGGGATAAGGCTATCCCTTACACACAGCAGCTTGCAGTAAACAGTGACGTGAACAGCGAGTAAAGAAATAACAGCGTCACAGCATCAGCTGCTCTGCTGTGGAGGGTTCATGCGCGCTCCAGCGCCGGCTTGGCTGATGGCTGCAGATACCCTAACGGCCGTCGTGTCACTATTGAGTCTTATTTCTTGATCCTGCCTCATGTCCCTTTAAAAGTTATTTGTATATTTAAAATCTTTTCTTTTTTGTTGTTTAATGGTTTGTTTTCTCTGTAGAAACCAGTCTTAGCTAACAATAATGTAATAAAGAGTAATAAAGAGAGGAGGACTGTACCTTTGCCTTGGTTCTATAAACAGCTCCTTACAGTGGGCACTGTCTCGTTGTGCCCTAATCGGACAGACTGTGGTGATTTCCAGTCAGCATCTGGGACCATTTATCTTCTGAAGGGGGTCCAGATCTCTTCTTTTTGCTCCCATCCTCAGATGGGTCCTTTAAAGTTTGGGTCACATTTGTTAAGACAAGATTTTAGGGGCCGTTTTGGGTTGATGTGCAGTTAAACTATAGTCCTTTCCAACTGAAGTCAAAATATGCCAACCATCCAGAGGAGACAGACAGAGACAATCACATACTTATAAAAAGAGTTGTTCTCCCCAAATTTGAATTAAAGGGAGGGAAAGGTTTAACAAGCTGTTTAAACCTTCACTGTAAGTCAGCTTTGAGGGAAGAGTGTCTTTGTTTGACATTTTATACACTGTCTTTTCTTTTTCTTCTTCTTCTTCTTCTTACCTTTCAATTTCTGTTTACATCTTCTTCTGTCAAGTTTTCTTTTTTATTCTCTGCAGGACTCTAAAATCAGATTTCTTTTTAATCAGCCTCTATACTGAACAGTTGAACAGACAGTAGCTTACGTGTGTCTCTGCACGTTGCTTCCCACTCTTGTCTTCTTCTGAAGATAAAATCTGACTCTTGTCCTTCAGTGCATGAACAACAACACTGCATCCATAAGTAGTGATAGTGGCACATTAATGAGATAGCCTGCACAATTACGTCTTGTTTTCTCCATGAGACAGCAGCGTGTATTAGATTTCAGATGAGTCTGGCCGAGCTCTCTCTGCAGTGAGACCCGACTGTCTATCTGATCCAGTCCACCTGATCCTGATAAGGTTTTGCCAACGGATGCGGCCCACTGTGCTGTGTCATGGTGTACCAGTCAGTACAGGATAAAGCAACAGATTCATTAAGGGTCGCCCAAACAGTTTTCATAACAACTGTTTGTTCAGTAAACTCAGATGAAACTGTTCAAAGTGACGACAGTGGAGTATTCTGGGTGGTGGTGGAAGAAGGAGGCTGCTCACATCTTAATTTAAGTGTCTTAAGTTAGAGTAGCAACACCACTTTGTAGAAATACAACACTTTGTTACAAGTAAAAGTCCTGCATTCGGAATGTGACTTAAATAAAAGTACAAAGCATAAAAAAAATGATTATGCAGAATGGTCCATTCCAGAATTATGTATTTCATTATTGAATTATGTTTATTGATGCATGCAAGTTGAAGCTGTTCACGGTGGGTTTTATTTTTTTTACGTACATATACAGCCTGGTAGCTTCATTGGTCATCTCCAAATTCATAATTAATAATTTGTTTATTTTTTATTATCAATCTGAATCTGGAGAGTAACTGCTAGCTAAAGTTATCAGATAAATGTGGGGTAAAAAGTGCAATACTTTCCTCTGAAATGTAGTAAAGTAAAAGTATAAAGTTGGAGAAAATGGAATAAAGTTAAGTGAAAACAGCTCTTAATTGTACTTAAGTACAGAACTTGAGTAGATATACTTAGTTACTTTACACCACCGATTCTAAGTAACAGGAACAACTGATTTAGATGTAGATTCTTTTCAAATGTAATTTTTCAATACTGTGAGCACCATTAAACATTCACCTTTATTGCGCTGCACAAGTATTTAGTTCTGTTCCTTAAAAAAAAGCAGTCCTAAAGCTAACTGACAATATTCCATTACAGGAAAACATCCTGTATTTTCAACATCTTACTACCTAAGTGAAAGTATTCTCAGCGAAATGTACCTGAAGTGTAAGCAGCAGAATGGCTCCTGTAAGTGACTTATTATAAGATATTATATTATTTACTGATGCATCAGAACGTAAGCAACATTTAAAATATGTAGCCTGCAAAAAAGGAGCTTGTTTAAACTACGCAGGTCACATGTTCTAAGGTAATCTAATCTGTAAAGTAACTACAGCTCTTAAAAAAATGTAGTGGAGTAAAAAGTAGACAAATTCCCCCTGAAATGTACTGTGGTAGTGTAAAAGAACAGAAAGGGGACATTTATAATACCTCAAGATTTACTGAAGTCAGTGATGGAAAGTACATTTACTCAAGTACCACACTTTAGTACAATATTGAGGTATTTGTAATTTACTTTAGATTGCATACTGCATCAGAGTAAAAAAAATATTTATTTTATGAGCAAACAATTAAAAAAAAACACTCCTCAATACTGGTTCCGATAATCAGCCTGGCTAATAATCAGTCGACCCGTCAGATTCAGCATAAACAAACATGCAAATACATGAATAATTTACTTTTACTTGTACTTTAGATACTTAAGTACATTTAATATCAGATTCTTTAAGTCTTTTGATAAAGAACTATTTCTTTGGGTGACTTTCACCTTTACAAAAGTAATAATTTAGCTCAATAGCTTTACTTTTACTCAAGTCAGACTTTGGGGTACTTTTTACAACACTTACTGGAGTACAGTACTTGAGTAAATGTACTTAGATACGTTCAAAACCTGCAGAAACCTCATTAAAGAACAAGACAGTAATTATATGGTGAAACTATAACAGACAACGGTAACCATGCAATTCTTCCAATCATGTCTTCATACAGTAGGTTGGTATGGGCTCTGCTGGGGGTGTAGTATCATTCGTAACCTCTGGGTGGGGCTCTCCACCTGAAGATCTCAGCAGCCTGGTCCTGCTTTTAATCATCCACCAGCCAATCTGAACGTTATCACTGATGTCCAATAAGTTCTGTAATGAAACATGATTACAGCCGAGCAGAAATCACCTTCTAACAATACAAATGGCTCATAATTAGTGTCGTTATGTGTGTTTAGGTCAAAATGATCAAGTCTGGTGGTATCATAAATTTCCCCCTGTCCGAATCTGATATTTTTTTGGTGAAATCTGTCTTCTCAGTGTCTCTCAGATGTTGCAATGTAGTGTAACTATGTAAATGTATTCTGTCTGGCTTTGATTTGATTGACAGCTATCCCCCCAACCCCTCAGACAGGGAGAATCCAGAGGGTTATTATACAGGGTGCAGTGAGCAGCGAGGAGTAATTTTACCCCCAGGAGTGGAAGAGGCCATGCAATTTACATGTCCAACTGCATTGCTTATAGCGAGCTCGGCAGCCCGACGGGATCTTATAGCTGTGAGCTTTCTAAGATCTAATATCTGTTACTTTCACACACTTTCTGACACGTCTGACACTTGCAAGGCTGTTCAGGTGTTTGCATATACATGTATGCTCAGAGTGAATGTACACAAGGTTACTGTATTTCCATATTTGGGTGATTTATATATGTATTACGTTGCATTCTCTCCACACCAAACCCTAGAAACACCTTGCTCCTGCTCCCTCCCCTCCCTTTCCATTTCCCATTTTTTTCTTTTTTCCTCTTGTCCTTGGGAATTCAATCATGGAATAATGTTGCTGGGAACCTTTCCTCTATGTATTCATGTAACAAGGCTGGGCTACTGGGTGTTATTGTATGTCCTTGAAATGATGTAGATGCTATCAGTTTCACTGCTGGCTGTGAATGTCGAACATGTGAATGGGCTGGGAAAAAAACCACGGTTCAGTGTGACTGTAAGTGAAAGTTAGAGCTTGTACGAGGGAGTTGTGGGACATGTTGAGAGCTTAAAATAAGGCAATCCGACCGTTTTTACGGCCTCCTTGTGCCTTTTTCTTTTGTCGCCAACGACAGGACTCGTAGATGGAAGATGGAGATGAACAAAAGCAAACTGATATGCTTGCATAATGGAAGCAAGGAGAGGGAAATATGGCTGACATGAAGTAAAATGAAGATGTGTCAGCAAGTATTAATAGTTGACGGCAGTTTTTTAGCATGACTGCCTCTCTAAAATTCAATATCTACCTCGGGTGTGACACCTTAAAGATAGCAGAAAATATTAAAGCAAATTCTTTTGAGGATATGACAACACGCCTGCACATATGTATTTTACAGAAATTAAATGAACGGAAAACACTAGGGAAACAAATGATAACGCAGCACAGAAATCATATGACAAACATGATAAATGGCCATAATTTCCCACCTCGTGCTCTTATTGTTTCCAGACTGACCCAAAACAAGTCTCAGTGCCACCCCTTGACCTCGCTGCCCCTCCCCCGCCGGCTCCCATAGTCAATCATGTATTACATTGTGCATTAACCTGCCAGTGACCTCTGTATGCTAAACCCAATTGCCATATTATCTCCACCGTAATGTTCTACTCTTAGTTATCTTCCTGAGACCGAATCAGATTTTGTGCCCCACTTCACCCTGAGGCATAAAAAAAAAATGTCTCAAATGACTGTAAGGCCCTATGGAGGGATGTGAATTTATGGGTGTGTGTGTGCGTGGTGGTGATGGTGGTGTCTCATCTAAATCAAGGTAGAAACTGCATCACTAAAGAGGACAGGATGATTTTATTTTTCTGCTGCTGGAAAGCAAAGTTTCTGGCTGGAGTGAAAAGACAGTGTCCTTATTGTTATTTTTACGTGTACATTGGTCCACAGCCCAAAACGTATCACAATAATGTCTCTAATATTGTGACATACCCCCCCCCCCCATATTCTTTTCTGTTGTCCTGCGTCAATGTCATATGACTGTCAAGAAAAAAATTACCTTTCCACTTCATTCTCAGTGGAAAATCAACATTTTAAGATTTCCTGCATGGACCGTGTTTTCATAATGTTTTTAGCAGTGTATCCTGTTCAGTGAATGCGTCTTACCTTTAGTTTGTAAGTTTTTCCAAATATTTTGTCAGGTTGTGCCAGATAATTGTTAAAATTAGAATAAATATTGTTGCTATGTTAGTTGCTATGGCTACAACCCAGTCTCATCTCAAAATGTGTAATAGCTACATTGGTCCAGGCCCAAATTTGTTTTAGTTTCACAATAATAATATTGTGAGATACTTTTTTTGCAGCCTATTCCCTTCCTGCGTCCATGTCATGTGACCGTCAGGTTTCTGTCTATGAAACAAATGAATTGTTTTATTCCGAGTGGGACATGCAATAGATTGTTTCTGCATTTAATTGTTATGATAATATTTCTAGCAAGATGTGTGTGTTTAACTTTCATAATCTTCATTCAATGAATGTGTTTGCTCTTTAGTTTGTTAGTTAGTACAAATATTATTTCAGGTTGAAACAGTTGAAATGCAACATTTTTGTTGCTATGCTAGTTGCATTGCGTTTTAACTGTTTTCTGGCAAGACCTGAATATGAACATTGTACACATTCACTGAACCAAGAATGTGAAAATTAAACACACATTTCTTGCTAGAAATACCATAAAAATGCGTTTTGACGCAGGAACACTCTCAAAATATTGCATTTTCCACTGAGAATGAAAGAAATGTGGGACAATAGAATAAAATAGGCAATAAAAAAGATCCATCATCGTGAAAGGAATACATTCTCCGATGCAGACCAATGTCTCTATTATACATTTTGATGTGACTCTTAATTGTATTGTTTTTCATTAGAAATGCATTTTTCAATATTTTGCTCTTTAGAGATGTCCCTTCTGACACCTGACACTTTTAATGTCTCCAATTATCTCTTATTGGCTCGAGCAATTATTACTTTTGTCATGACGACCAAATGCGCTTGACCGACGCCCCCGCAAATGTGTCTACTTACCCCGCTAATACTGAAAATAATGATAATCCTGTGATTATGTTTTTCAAGTCAAAATAATGCTAATGCCTCTAATGATGAAGCATGCTGAGAAATCCCTCCCCGTCATCCCATTGTCTCCCGTGGCGGAGGAGCTGGCCCCCGCGGCCCCATGGGAAATGTGTAATGTATTCAGCCAGGCCTTGGGAGTAAAATGAAAACAAATGTGGTGTAATAAAGGAGAGAAGATGAAGCGATTCTGTGATGATGCTCTCCACCAGCCTTATAAATCAAAATAAAAGTGGAGCAGGTCATGTGTGCCCCCACCCTCACCAGTTACACACATACATATATATGTATATATACACTGTATACACTCACACCCACATGCATGCATACTAATACAGGGGAGAGAGAAGAAGAAGAAGGAAACCTGTGTAACATCTATTTAAAGCAAACAGGTTTTATCTTAATGTTACGGTTGCTCTCTGTAAATTTGACATTTCTTAACATTATACAATTGCAAAAAAAGGTGAATCCTCAAAATTTAGCCTGATTCTGATGACATTTCTTATTGATGTCTTGGATTTAAACTTAATACAAACCAGTATCCTGACTCTGGTAGTAAAAACAGATATTTGAACAACTCTCTCTTTTTTTTTAAACCTTATAAGCCTTAAAACAAGGTGATGGGTCACAAGCAGATATCGCCATGGTTGGATATGACATTGTGTTTTTCTGTTTTATTTGAGCATTTCAGAGGCATGAAAAGGTTTTTCTTTTTTATGGATCCACTCCGTAGGAACACTGAACCCACCGGATATTAATGATGATTTTTACATGAGTGTTTTGTTATGAATACACTACAATAGATTGTGTACACTCTATGTTCTATGATGGCTGCAGCCTGAGTTTCTACATAGCATTTATCTACAGTATATTGTCGCATGTTCCTGTTGTGTATATTGTGAAGTTTGTTTATTTGATATGTTTAAGTGTTTCTTCACTGTCTCTATAGACAAGTGTGATACCAGGTGAGCTGTGTCCCCCCCCCCCCCTTACTTTTTTTAGAAGCCTGAAGAGGGTAAAATAATCTAATAATTCACAGGAAAAAGCAATTCAATTCAATAAATCTTTATTGTCCCCAGAGGGCAACTCTGGTGCAGCATAAAGAACACATAAAAAAACATGGGAGAATCATACTGTACACACGGCAACAACAAAGACGCTATAAACAACCAGCTAGTAACAGCAAACATTAATTTACCAAGTGCAGTGAGTAAAAAAGTACTGCTAAAAGTTGGAGTTTACTTCATGGTTAATTGCAGCCTCGAGCTCTGGAGCTCCCTGACCAAGGGCCCCTGTACCTCCAACCCTGAGGCAGAAGATGGAACCCCTGGTGCAGGCAGCGGGATGGGTCGGCCAAGATGGAGGTGGCCTTTCTGACCAGGCGTCTGTCGTACAGAGTGGAGAGACTGAGCTGTGACACCACCCCTGAGATCTCAGACTTTGTCTTTGTCTCACTCCTCACCTCAGGCTTCCCGAACTAACAGGTTAGGACAAAAGTTAACAATTGATTTAACAAAAGATCCATAAAACCAAAAAAGATTAGAAGAAAATCAGAAAAAAATGAAGATGCTTTTGTATTTTTTCCCCCCCCTGCTCCCCTAGCCTGTTAATCATCTCACAATCCCTCAGATTCATCTCACGGGACCCTTTGGCTGCCTCGACCACTATTACTGTAATTAAACACGCTGGGAGCTGGAGGCGGCGGCGGTGTCGGTGCCGCCCTCCGCCTGTAGGGGCTGCTGTGGTGTCAGTGTACTTACTGTATGGAGCCAGTGGTCCGTAACAGAGAGACAGGAGGCTTGCTGATGGTACAGTAGTGTGGCAGCACTCATTATACAGAAAATTACAAAAAGAATTAAGATGGAGGAAAAAAAAAGAGCTCACAAACAGCTGGTTATCTTGGCCCAAGTGAAGACTCAAAGATTCATTGACATGGGGGCAGTGAGGTTGATTTGGAAATTGTCCCCCTCATACACGCGTGGGGGGTGTCAGGTTTTAAGGTCAATAAGAAGAGGTGTACGAGAGGGGATTTTTTTCCTCCTCTGCTGCATTAGCATTGTGAAAGACACTCCTTCATTCCTCTTCACACCTTGCAAACTTTGAAGACGTATTTGAGACTTTTTCTCTGACAAGGCTGGTTGCTTATTACACAGATAAAGAATAGTAAACAGAGAGTACAATAAATAATTGATGCCTAATAAGTTGAGGGAGAGCGCGCCAGGGCTCCCTTTTCTTTCTTATTTTTCGGGCCAAGAATAGAGAAAGCCTCCTGAGTTGTTTATTTCCTCCATCCTTTCTTTCTTTTCATGTCCTTCTCATTTTACGAGCCATGAGTCAACACAGCACACGTAAATGATATTTTGACACAGAGAGCCATGAATAATGCATTTGAATTTACTTTTATGCCAGAGTTAGACCCCTCTCAGCACCCTTTCTCTCCCTACCCATCTCTCCTCCCCCCCCCCCTTCAGTCCCCACCCCCCGTTTCGTCTTTACCCCACCCTCCTCCTCTTTTTTTTCCCTCTTCCTCTCTTCACTATTCATCCTCATCAGAGCTCAACCTCATTTCTCCTCTCCTCGCCCCTCCCTCCTTCTCTCCTCCTACACCTCCGTCAGACAGCAGAGAGGAAGCAGTGCAGGATCAGACTCGAGCTCTCAGAACTAAATATCTACTGTATCGCTGTTTATTATCCAGGTCTTGCTCAGGTGGCTGCTCACCGACGCATTTGCATAATCATGAGATAGGAATTGGGACACAGGCGAGATTATTCTTTTGTTTTGTTTTTTTGTTGCAAAAGTTGAGTTTAAAGATCGAGTTCCTCATCTTTTCTCACTGAACAAATATAAAAACACAACACTTTTGTTTTTCGCTCCTGTTTTTTTTTGTAAGTTCATACAAAAGATTTTATTTTTCTTCCAAATCTTGGGCACAAATCTTGCGAGCGCTCCTCCGGACCCATCCGCCCGACAGGTGTGGCTTATCAACACGCTGATTAAACGGCATGATTACTGCACAGGTGTCTCAGGCTGGTCACAATTAAAGGCCACTCCAAGTTTCAAGGGAGTCTGCAAGGCACGCTGACTGCATGTCCACCGGAAGTTTGACATGTTACTCATATATTTTCATTTGGCGCATCCTTAAAAGCCAATGATGAAAGCAGCTTGTTAAAACTGTGATTTATGTTTACTGTTAAGCAGCGACCTCTAGTGGCTGTAGCTACTGCGACGGCACAAAAAAAGGTCAAACAACCACAGTGCTTTCACCCAGGAGGCCGCTGTTCATGTCCCATGTGAGTTCTTTTAATTTAGCGACGTAGGTACATGTAACTCAGCATATATCTTTTTTAGTTAATTAACTTAAAGCAACAAAATGGAACTTCCTGGAGAAAGATGGCTGATTGTTAAGTCTTTCCTAAAGCAAATTGTTTTGCGGCCTAATCGCAACCAAACTGCAAGTACGGTACGGTTATTGGTGGTGCGCTGCAACGCTAACATCCTGATTCGAGTCATTTTTAGTCAGACCTCCTAAGCACTGTGTCAGCACCGGAGAAAGGTCTGGATGCACCAATTCTCATTCTGGTAGAAGACAGAATAAAAAAAGCTCCGACTTATTTGCATGACATTAACCAATCAAAATCGTGTTGAGCGGCGTTCAGTTCAGGACAGAGCAACGGTGCCTCTCAAAAGAGTGTTGGGGGGGGAAACTTGGTTTGCACTTGGAGAGGTGTGTCCTGGAAAAAGAAAAGGCAACACTGCTGGCTTGTTTATGTTCGTGCCATTAGCGAACGGTTTAGTATTCGAGTAACTTGGCAATGTAGGTGAATAACTTGGAGGTTGTTTCATGTAGCGTTGGGTTTTTTTTTTAAAACAGAACACAAAGATGGCAAAAGGAACGGGGGAATAGGGGCCTACTTCATACCAACTGTTTGCATCCTGTAAATCAGACTATGTCATTGTCAGAGTCACGGGCAGTCAGCCTGTTCAGTCGTTTAGGTAGTGTACTCTGGGTGGATGGTCTCAAAAGCTACATAAAGTAAATCTAAAAAAAAAACGGAGAAATTAAAAAGGATGACTGGTTTAACCTCGATTTAAAGGACAAGATGTTCAGAGTGACATTTTCCAATCAGCTTTTTCAAAAGCAGGTAATCCCTTCACAAATGTCCCTCCACACTACCTAATGAAGGCCTCTGAGGTCAGCGAGGCTCTGATGAAGCCAACGGCATGCATTGATTCAGTGTCTAAATTAATCATCCATAACTTGATCTGTTCCGATAAAGTCATCAGCGGCCGGCATACTGCGCGATCAGCAGCAATCATTCTTCCCCTGCCACGTCGCTGATGTTTCGCCCCGGGGCCCCGCAAACTAAACAAACACAGCCCGTGTTTTTTAAAAGCAAATCAAAAACTTTTGTTCCGCTGCTCAAGAGCTCGCTGGCAGTCATGACAAGGGGAAATGAGGATAAGAGACATCATCATCATCATCTCCATCATCACCAGGTGTTTTCCAAGCTAGGATCCATGTTACCTTCTAAAGTCATTTATTGTTTTCCAGAAGGTCCTCAGACAAAATGAGATGCAACTTGATTTTATTTTATTTTTCCATAGCTGAACATAGCTGTTGTTTGCCAGTACTGATCTGTCATCAGCTGTCATTGTATCTGCTCCTTTTCTGTGTTAATGCACATTTTCTGTATACTATCCTGTCAAAGTAAAGGTTATATTTAAAACAAAATAGAGAAATGAAGTGACAGTGATAGTAAGCAGGACCTAAAAAAGCTGATCTAAATCTCAGCTAGGTCTCCAAAAAATGAGGAATGGCGTAATTGTTTTTAACTTTTAACTTTTTTATTTTTTTTTTTCATTTCTAGGAGAGCCAACAACTACACAATGTAGAAATCACCCCACTGACAGTATTTCTCATCATCTCTTATTGTTTTTTTGGCCCTTTATCATTTGTTTTGTTAACCCACGCAGTCTTGTTGCATGATGTTGCAACTTTGCCGTTTTAAATATAAACCAGCATTACTCATTTTGAGCAGGACTCTCTCAGAAACATCCTGACTGCAGAGACTATCCAGGTAAAATAAAAAGGTTACATTTGTGAGTGTCTGTGTGACAAGTACTGCAAAACAAATCTCTGCAGAAGCCACGCCAGATAAAAACCTTATCACACAATACGTATCGACTTGAAAGTCTTTGACATTAAAAAGTTTGGGAACCCCTTATCCAGGCCGTAATCCAGATGGAGATACCAGTCGCCGGCTGCAGCCTCCTGTAATCTACTTACTTTACACTTCTGAGTAATACAGTCCTCATCCCTCTGGTGTGAAATCCCTCTGCTGAGAAGTGGCTTCGGAGGAAAAGCAGGGATGAATAATCTGCATCGTCCTCATCGGCCACAGAGTGGTTCTTCATTCATAATTTAACGCACCCCTCCCCACTGCCAACCCCCGTCCCCCCACCCCATTACATCTGATGAAAGCCACTGACCTGAAAATACAGAGGGAATGAGCTCCTTCAAGTATGGCGTTAACATTGTGTGCGCCCGTCCTGTACATGTTGCCAGCAAACATCAATAAAAGAGTCCAGTGACAACACTGGGATCTGATGTCGTTCCTGTTCGTCCACATGGGAATATGACACTGAGCAGGTTTCCACACAGATATCTCATATTTGAAAGAGGCGCCTCGGGTATAATGCGTGTTTATATAATGCGTAGCTGGATGTTTCACAGCGAGTGAAGAGTTTTAGTTCAAAACATCAACAAATGAACTAATATTATCGACAGGAAGTGAAGAAACAGCAGTTCTGTCATTATCTTGAAGACGTCTTTGTGTTGTGTTGCAGTGAAATCTTCTGAAGTTAGCATGCTGAGTAGCTAGCCACGGTCTCTTTGTTCTGATAGCAAACAACACCAACACAGAGTTGGGCAGTCGGCCAATAGGAGAACTAGCTGCACTGCTAACTGAGCTAACTAGCTAACGGCAGCTAAAGTTGGCAGCAGTTGGTGGTTTCTTCAGAGATATGCCGCCCCGTCTTTGTTCATAGTATGAATTCAACAGTTGGCCAATTCTTACATATTGCAGCTTTGACTACATAATATAAAACTCCAGGATGATCAAATGTTTTAATAATCCAGTCGTTTTAAGCTGAACACCACATAAAGGGCTTTTTTGGAAGTAAGGGGGCATCAAAGAGTGTTTTTTACATCATCACACATCGTACACAGTGCAGAGTGCATGTGTGCAAGCAGTATTGGAAGGTCTAATGTATTAAATGCAATTCTCTGCGGCTTTTCTTTCCCATGCTTTGACCCAGAAACTGCATTTTCCCCAGTGGTGTTTGAAAAGTGCAAAGATACACAGTATGCAGTTACATTTATTTAGATTGTGTGTGTGTGTGTGTGTGTGTGTGTGTGTGTGTGTGTGTGCATGTGTGTGTGTGAGAACATATTAATGGTCTGCTTCTTTTCTGGCCACACATTTTCCAGAACTCAAACCTCTTTTAGCAGCCATCCCTTTTGTTGGATTGCATTGTGTCGAACAATGGAAAAAGCTTAGCCCGCAATAACAAGTAAACAATAAATTAGGCGCATCCTCCTCTTCCCACAATACACCGCCTTGTACTCACAACACAAGAATAGCTTCCATTTAAATGGTTATTAGATGAACTTTAAAGATTTTATTTTAGCTTGAATCTGTTAATGTTATATAACCATTTATAAAAAAAAAAATGTTTTGGCTGACACAAGTTCGCTGCTCTCGCTTTTCTTTTCTTGTAAAACATGACCAGTGTTCACATTAAATATATAGGCTGTTTAATCGGAGCTAAATGCATTAGTCATCGTGTTGGCCCGAGGCAAGGACTGTGTTCACAGCGCATCATTTGCTGTGATATCTAAAGCTACCATATCCCTTTAAGCTAGTTTCACTGAGTGTACTTCTTGTTGCAGTTAAGTGCATATTTAACAGACTCTCTAGTTTCTCCTGCATAGTTATTCATATCAAGCTTTTCAGCGATAAGCCCGTCTCAGAGCACGGTTTAAGAACTTCCACCCCCCCATTTCCCCCCCAAAAAAGTGGAACAAAAAGAGGAAGCTCCAGCGTTGTCAACACTGTACCCCTCCTGTATCAGCATGAAAATCAGGGTGTATTGAGAACCTCAGTGTGACTTCAACGCACCACATGAGTCATCTGGGATTATGAGTCATAGTCAGTACAACAAGAGCCCCGGCTTCACCACACACCTACAGACAAGGAAACTTTTTCACAGACTGAAGTTACCACCTCAGCATGCCTGCGACTGTCGACTGAGCTAAAACTGGGACAATCGCTTTTTCTTTTTGTTTTTTCTATTTTTTTTGTTTTTTTCTGCAGCCCAAATGTTCAACAGATGTGATTGGATCAAGTTTGAACTGACTTTAGAGGAGTAAACAATCTCCACGGTGGTGAGGAAATGGTGGCTGACGTGCAGCCTTTGACCTTTCAGACGTTGCAGTGCTTTTAAGATTTCATACAGTGGATCTGCTTTACTGAGTTTAAAACTGCTCAGATAGATAGATAGATAGATAGATAGATAGATAGATAGATAGATAGATAGATAGATAGATAGAGTAGCTGCAGAATTACAAATGCACAAACACGCCAATGTAAACATGCAGGAACAAAGGCCCTCAACTCTCGACTTAATTAAGTAAACTCCATCTGAAGTTGCAAACTCCCTTTGAAATGGATGCATCTGTGCCATTATAGGGAAATAATTGTGGCCACTTTCATCCCCCGCGCAATTAGTCTCTCTTCTGTGAAGTCGTCAGTCACATAAAGGACAAGAGCAGACAGAACCTTTGTCACTTTAATCATTCCTCTGTTTTTTTTTCTGATTCTTTTTTCTCTTACCCTCCACGCTGGAATGGAACGAGTTCTCTACAGTTGAATGTCAACAACTCAATGTGTCCTTCAGGCCTATTTCACATCATTAGTGCTCTTCTATGAGTTGATACTGTGACACCATCAACCTGTGCTGTACGTTGAGGGGGCATCAGTAGCACTTTGTACCGTGTTTGTTATTTACAACACAGATCTTGAGACAGCAGCTACATTGCAGCACAAGCTGCTTCAAGACCAAATGTGTAGAGTCACATGATGCCACAGCTGACAGACACACTTCACATGGAGTCAGATATCTTGGTACAGTGTGCAGCACGACAGCTTGTGATACGATCGTAGTGGTGCGCAGATTGTAATTATAGTTAAAGATATGAGTCATCACACGACTTGTTTTTAAAAGATCAGCTTTTAGTAATGTATGTATTTATTCATGAGAGTAGGACAAGCATGCATCCTAACACACAGAGGGAGACTTCTGGAGAAGAGTAACACCTCAGTTTTTATCATTAGAAAATTATAAATGCTCAGATAAACAATCCATTATGTAGTACACAGGGTTGGGTAGTAATGGATTATCTAATGATTTAATTATTATCAGTCTAGATTATATTTAAAGACATTTTTTTTTATTAGATTAAGGTTACATTTTCACAGATTTTTATTTGATTAAATGTTATATTTAAGAATTGAATCGAATATGATATGCCTTTATTGTCACTATACACATGTACAATGCAGTTGTGAATGGCTTTCTCTTCAGGTCAGTAGAAGCAAATAGTGCAAAGTAAGAAAAGGAAAGTATACCAAATAGAACACATAGTAAAAATATAAGCATATTTTACATTTAATGTATAAATGTTGTACCAATTTCAAATATGGCAATTTTAAATTATGAAACTTTTTTCATGATGGGTAAATGCTCTTTAATCTCATGAGAAGCGCTTTTCTGTTTTGTGAGTGCAGTTTGAGTTCACTGTAAATACTGAATCTGCCAAATGCTTTTTCAAAGTAATCCAAAACTAATACAGATGTATGGTGATTACTTTGATTGTTAGATTTTCTTTGCGATCCAATGGATAATGATACAAATATGAACAACTGCCATGCCATTTGTATTCCTAAACTGACTACATTTCAAAGTAATCTGACCCACAGCTGTTTACTCACTGATACTGTGTCCAACTGCCCATGTTTTGTTGTTTCACACACACACTTACTGGTTTTTGGTTTCATATGTTTATTTTTCTTTCTTTCAGTCATGAGTGTGACTGACGGTGACTCACGCATCTATTCCAGAAAGGCTTTTAGAATCAAATCTACATTATGCACTATGGTAATGATAGTAATACAATAATCACATTAATTCAAATTTAAATGCATCTTCAATTTAATTTTAAATTGTATCACATGAAGGAGATGTAACCTTCCTTTCATTGTGCAACACAGTGTTGTATAATGACAAATAAACGACCCCGACCTCGATATCTTGGATTAATCTCTTTGCATAATATCGACTTTTGCTTTTAACACGTGGAAACATTTTCCTGATAATAACCTTGCAGTGCTTTCACTTGTAAAGGAGTATTTATACATCGTCATATTGCCGCCTTACTTTAAGTAAAACATCTGAATTCTGACTTTTCCCCCTTTTGTTCCGCCACTAATCACAGATAAAAGTGAATTATTGTCTTATTGTTGTGGAGCAGTTAATCTCTGGTGCACGCAGTCACTCTCCGTGGCACCGCGGTGAAGCCAAGTGAACCAAAGCTACAGTTTGAACACCCCCACCCCTCCTCCGCAGCACCTCCCAATAAAACTGATCTGCTCTGGCATGTATTGTTTTGGAAAATAAATCAGTCGACTCTTTCCACTTCATGCACTCATGACATCATTTGTTTCCCCTCTTAACTCAATTATTGTCACTTAGTTCATCTGTACGGCAACAATGACCTGTAGCTAAAGTATACAGGGCCCTTCCCACTCTCTGAAGCATGACAGAAAGGACTAGGAAACGGTTACGCCTTGAGCCTGTAAGTTTGTCAAAGTTAAATACAAGAGAGCATATTATCCGCCTTATTTTTCTGTCACCCAATCCTCTTTTTCCCGCCTCGAAAATAAGCTTCAAGGTAATTGTGTCATTGTGTCATAAGGCACAAGAAAAAATGGTAATCCATTAAATTGTATTCCGTGTTCTCTGTTGCTTTTGTTGTACAGAGCGACACCACAGGATTTTGGAAAGGTGAATTATGAATAATTGCCTTTGATCCAAAAAGCCTGACGAGTAATAACATTTAATGCTATAGCTGATCAATGAAGCCGAGGCTCCATGTTTTTCATGTTCGATGAGACAGTTTGTCAGAAGGAGCCGGCTCGTTTATTATCATATTCACAAAGAGATATTGTGATCTGCTCCGGCGACAGTTGTCACAAAGTTGTTAAGTTGACTTTCGCTCACTTTACTTTAGTCTAACCTTCAACCTTTGCCGCCTGATGGGCTCATCAGCGACTGAAAGTTGGCTGCAAAAAAAGTCGTCCTGGTGAATAATTTAGCATTAAACATGAGAGGGGACAGATGTTATTGAACACACGTTCCAAAAGGTCTTTGTTGTGTCAATTAGTTGATTAAGTATCATCTACTCCCCTGTTGCCGCCGGAAACCTGATCTGTTTTTAAACGGATTCATATTACAGGGGCAGTGGAGAGCAGGAGAAAGAGGACATTTTCAATTACACGTCAGCATATTTGACTGACCGTCAGCCACCATTTGATCAGGCTTTTACTTTAATTGCTTGCATTTCATTAAGTGTAATCATTTATGGAGGAATTTAATCAGCGGGGATGCAGAGACACACACTGTGTGGAGGCAAACGGCAGAATACGTTCAATGAAGGCAGGAGCGGCTCGAGACAGTCTCATCATCAGGGTTAATTTAAATCTAAAATTAAAAATATGTCGGTGTTTAATTAGGTTCATACCACTTAACTCCTGATTTGTTACATGCGGGTCAAAGCCATACGCTCAGTAAGTGGACAAACAACTGTGTAATAAACACTTGTCAGCACTAAATTACTGAATGAAAAAAAATCTTCAGCTATTAACAATGAAAACTTAACCGCAACATGCCCCTCACCTCTAACATTTTAGAGGCTTTAAAAGCCACTTGAAATACTTTCGGAGAACTGGAAGCCTTTGTTTTAAATACTATTTCTGCCCACACAAAATACTTCCCTTCCTACACAGAATCTCTAGGATGCCTACTGCGGATGTGATCATTTGCAGAAAAAGAGGGAAAACAGCAGTGAAACACAAAGACACAAAGAAGACCGAGAGCAGGAGAGAGAGAAAGAGTCACACACAGACGGAAAAATGGACCAAGGCTGCAAAAGTCTTTTACTTGAAGGTCGAGTGTGTAGGATTTAGGGTGATCCGTTGGCAGAAATGAAACATAATATTCATAACGATGTTGTCATTGTATAATTACCTGAAACTATAAGACACACTTTGTTTTCGTTACCTTAGAATGAGTCTTTTACATCTACAGGGGGAGCAGCTCCTCATCCACCAAGTCTAATATCAGCAACTTAAAGGGAAACTCCACCAATTTTACGCATTTAAGTGTGTCTACAGGTCTTGGGGAGTACTGCTGCATATGTGAAAAGAGTAGCATAAAGTCTGCATGGTATCTGATAAAAGTTCCCCCCAGTGATTTTTACTCAGTGGCTCAGCTGCATTGTGGGTAATGTAGGCGCCACGTTGTGAAAAGCAAGAAGAATGTGTGGAATAAAAACAGCTTTGTCTCTGGGTCTGTTGTATCGATTTTGATTATTAACTGTCCAACAGTGTTATTCGAGTGCATGCTAGACCACTGGACTGCTCCTCTTAATCTGGTGCCTACTTTACCCACAATGCACTGTTGGGTACATGTAGTATAATCTCTTCTGGTATAATGTGTAGCATTTCCACATTTAAACGTCTCACAAATAACTAGACCAATTGTGGTTGTTTAATGATGAACACGACTCCAATGGACCCACACCACTTCACACCTTTTGTTTTCATTGATTTGGATTAGAGACCCCTCGTGGCAAAATGACACCCTATGCGTTTAACAATGAATCATATCTTTAGATGGACAGTTTATCTGAAATTTAACCAGTAACTAAAGCTCCTAAACAAATGTAGAGGAGCAAAAAAGTACAGTATTTCCACCCTGAGATGTAAAGGTGTAGAAGTATAAGTAGCATTAAATGGAAATACTGAAGTACATCAAACCGAGTACAGTACTTGTGCTCAGTTACACCGCACCACTGTGAAACACAGACGAGAAGCGCTGAGCCGAGCCTTATGATGAGTGCCTCGGCCCAGCAGGAAGTCTTCATCCTCCTAAATATTTAGCAAGCACCTGATTCTCAGCTGATAGTCCAGAACTGGCCATATTAGGTCAGGAACATCACAAGACCTGCTCCACCACCACCACCTGCCAAAAGGACACACATCAACAGCTTGTCTCTTTCTCCGTCAGATTCTCTGCTCCACCTGCGAGGAGGAAATCACTTTGCAGAGAGCCAGATTATCCCTGCAGCTGATGGAAGATATGTCACTTGTGGATTTGTAAAAATCTTTGGTTTGCTGATCAAACAGGTTTTTTTTTTAGATATTTTTTTTAGATATTTTTTTTATATCCAGAATATGAGTGCAGATAATAACTGTTGTGAAGAATTCAAGTCCATCAACGAAGCAGGGGAAAGCACTCAGACTTAATTACTCTCACAGTACAATTAATAAAGCCGGTTTTGTTTTGAAAATAGCAGATGGAAAAGGTAGCGATGTCAAACAATAAATTAATTTTAAAGAGTTTGGTGACCCAAATTACATAAAAACTTTATTTGCCTTGGTTTTGAGACAGTCCTTATAAACCCTGTTGAGTGTGTTTTTCTGTGGATCATCTAAAGTAACTGGGACACTGTGTCTGGAAAGGCACATCGCTGTTGAATTTTTAAAATGTAAAGTTTTCAGTGCTTTAAAAAACCATTCACCTCCATTGTACTGGAGTGAAGGGAAAAAATCTCAGACACTGAACTTCTAACACTGAGTGGTCTGCTTGCATCAATAGGGGAAAAAAACTGATTCTCCCTCTAGTGCTATCATCAGGTCAAACTTTCTGTCAGTGCAAAACAAATGATAGTTCCATCATCTTCAGGTCTGCTTTTTGTTTTGTGTTAATTAGCTAATGTTAGCATGCTGACAAGCAAAACTAAGATGGTGAGAATGGTGCACATTGATTGTCCCCGCTGACATGAGTGAGTTAGCGTTCTAGGAAATCTTTATGCCAGATAAATATAAACTGAATTTTGTTCAAATGTTGGTGTTCGTGGTCTTCAGAGGATGAATTCTAAAGACAATGGTGACCCCATGACCGTTCCTCCAGCACCACCATGAGGTTGATACTTGTGATTTTGAGTGAAGTGATTTAGCTATTGCAATTAGCTATTGAACCACTTTCATGTCCACTTCAGGATGAATTTTGATGAATTTGTTTTTGGGAGTTCCTTTACATTTTCATGCAGTTCCATCCAGACCAGATCTGGTCAAAATATGGTCTGTCATGAAATAAACAGTTGGCAATTCCATCAGCCTCAGCTGTACTCCGTGTTTTGTGCTATATAGCGTGCTAAGACACAGAGACAGTGGACATGGTAAACATTCAAGGAGACATATTCTGCTCATTTTCAGGTTCATAATTTTATTTTGGGTTACTACTAGAATAGGTTTACATACTTTAATGCTCAAAAAACACATAAGTTGTTTTCATACTGTCCGGTGCTGCAGCTCTGTATTCCCCCTCTGTCTGAAACACTGTGTTTTAGCTCCTGTCTCTTTAAGGCCCGCCTCCCAAATACCCACTCTGCACTGATTGGTCAGCTCACACACACCTAAGCCAGCACAGAGAACAACAAGAGAGCAGCTGAGCTGAATCAATTCTTATGTGCCAAACTAGCCACTTGGCATATACAAATGTGTGACGTGGTGACATAGTGTGATGTCACAAAGTCACAGAATTTAAGGCGGGACTACTGACGAGATGTTTTAGGAGCAGTGTTTTCTGTGGGAGAGGGGAGCTTCTGTATGTGCAGACATTTGACCCATTTAGCATTTCAGCTTTCAAGATCTTTTACATGCACAAGAACTTATATAAACACCGAAGGAAAGGAAAAAAAAAGAAAAAGCATAATAGGTCTGTGTTAGCTCGTTAGCATGCTGATTAGCGGAGAGCTCAAAGGAAATTACTTTTGATTAAATGTTGTGTGCTCGTCTCCACAATATCCACAGCCAGTTGTTAGTTTCATCAACCATGCTGGATCTGGCTTGTTAAGGTTTTTCTCACTCTGTGACTGTGCTGTGCTATTCTCACCCCGTGTCATCTCGGTGCTAATCCATTCAGTTTGGGCCGAAACGCCACAAACAAACAGAAATAGAAGACAAAACTGCAGGAGACAGGCATAAACAAAACCAATTCTCTTTGACTGCCTTCTCTGACATTGTTTCTCAGTAAGAAATGTGGAAAACCATGAGGTGGTTTCATTCATCCTATATGCGCAACGCAGCGCGTGGGTGTTCACCTAACAGATGGACATCCTGATCTAAATTATAATCAGGTTATCCAGTGAGAAGAGGGACAGCTCATCACTGATGGGCATGTAATTTGCATAAAAGTACACAGTGCCGTGAAAACCCCCATTGCCTGTGACATATGCCTTCAGTTCACTTTATCTAGGAATGCACAGTGCCCGAATCACAGGGTGACAAGACAACAGGCGTTAAAAAAAAGGAGGGAGAGAGACTGATTCACGAGCATTGTAGAGAAACAGTTCACTCCTCTTGTGCCATTTGTTTTTTCATAAGCTCCGAGCGCTGTTAATACTTTGTGTATCAGTTTGTTCTTGTTTGCCAGACTGTGTTCAGGAGCAGCCTCTGGGGCTTGTCTACTGTCAAACAGGCTCTTCTCCTCTGAATTTCTCTGTTTTCTGTCAGTTTTAAGCGATGGAAGACAAGGGTGAGGGATGTCGGCAACAAGCAGCTGTACAGGAGTGTGTCGTCTGTTGACGCTGGTCTCTCCTGGCGCATGTAAGAGCTGTCACTTTTCCTCTCAATCACAAAATCTGTGTCTGAGTAAAAAAAAAAAAAACATGGAAGGCAGCGATGATATTAAAAATCTCAGAACACAATGATACATTTCAATTTGTGAATATTATTCAGAATCTGAAGGAAATTGATGCCAGAACTTATTAGTAACATGCATAATTAAAGGCACGGATCGGAATTAAACAGTTAAATTAGAGAAGAGAGCAAAAAAAAAAAAAATCTTGCTGTGTTTATTTTCTCAGTTTCCTGTGCTTACTCTTTTGTATCGTAATGGCAATATTTCCACAATGTTCCCCACCATCTGTGGGAATGTGATACCTTTCTATAGCTGAGTGAAAGAGGGGTGGGGGGAGGAAGTGGTGTTCTCTAATCCCAGAATCCCTCACATCGAATCATGCAAATTTGGTGCACTTTGAAGCGAATCCAGCTCCTACCATATGCAGAGTGAAAACAACAATCTATTATGCATGCATTGCACCAAGCTTATGGTAATGTTATTTCACTGCTTTTCCTATAAAGTCAAATTTGCAGATGCACAACATTGCTAAAGTTTCTTTTAAAATAATATTTGTCTCATTGTGAATACCAGGCAAAGTGTTTGGAGCTCGCTGCCGAGATCTGTTTTGTCTCTCACTATGGGAGTGATGCTCGAAAATTGGATGGGTGATATTCTCTTCCTCCAATCTGTGTTTGAGAGGTTGTATTTTTCCTGTATTCACTCTGAGTATGTTCTCATGATTCAAGTTGTGCTCTTCAAAGACAACAACACAATTGGAAACTTCCTGCCATACAATGCTGTTTGTTTTTTTCACAGTGTGCGTCACTCCCAGGCACCACAGAGCTCCGTGTCACGATGTCTTTGTCGTGTTGTTCACCGGTGACAGACCACGTTATCCTGTCGCAACCACATGATGAAGTTAGTTGGTTAGATCCGCATCCGCTACAGATCAACTTTTAATGACCAGGTATTTGTTTGGGCTCTCGGGCTGCTCATCACAACAAACTGTTGGGCACTCTCACATTATATCGCCGCGGCCAAAAAGCTGTCAGCGCGCTTTGTTGCTCTCCGTCTACGGCTGGATTAAGAACACAACATCAATGATATTTCCATTTGTTCAATGGATAATTAGGGCCCACGACATGCCAAGAATCATTTTCCATCTTGGCTCATCCTAATTTGGGGGAGGAATCATGCAAAGTGTAATTGGCAAGACAAGATGTGACTGGTGTCTCCCGAGCGGATCCATGCTTTGTTACAACATGCAGTTCTTAATGAAGAGGCTGGCGGCTCGCTTGATTATGTTGTGTTGTAGTATAAAATCATATGCATAATGCTTCCGGTGCTGTGCATATCTATCTATCTATCTATCTATCTATCTATCTATCTATCTATCTATCTATCTATCTATCTATCTATCTATCTATCTATCTATCTATCTATCTATCTATCTATCTATCTATCTATCTATCTATCTATCTATATTATAGCATAGTCTTGTATCTTCAGGATTGAGGTTGTTTCATCTTGCTTTTCTCCCTCTGAGCAGATCTGAAAGAAGAAACTTTGCTGAAAGCACCATCAGCAGGTTTGAGACTGTCTGGGTCAGTGTGGGTGGTGTTGAAGGAGGGATGGCATCCCATTGAAAGGGGACACACACGCACACACACAAACACGCAAGCACACACATATGCAGGCAGGCACACTTTGCGGTGTACCTGTGACAGTACCATTATGAGAGATGACAGTGTGTCAGGCAGTTTCTTGTTGATTATGAAACCTATTTCACACACTGAAGCACTGTTTTCCTGCCGTGTTGCATGGGCCCCAAGCTTGTACATAAACAAGCCTTCTTGCTAATCTGTAGAGTCACAGTATCGAGGTGTCACTTCTCACTCTTGATGGCAGATTATGAGATGGTTACAAATGCATTTCCTCCATTTGAATACATTAGCAATCCTTTAAATAAACCTTTTATCACGTTTTAACACCTAGTTTTTCCCTTTTATTATTTATTTATTTTCCCTTAATATTATTTATTATTTAGTTTATTTCATTTGTTAAAGGAGATCTTTTATGATTTCTTGCTTGTGTCCTTTCATTCTGTGTGTTTTATAGGTTCTTCTGCAGGTCTTCTGCAGGTCTTGAAAGTTAAAAAGGTCACACACACACCTACAGAAGCTCCTCTCACCCACAGAGAACACCACCTCTGAAACGCCTCATCAGTAGTCCCGCCTTTAAGCCTGTGGCCGCCTGTGACTTCTTGACACATCTGTATCATTTATCCTCAGCGACTAGTTTAGCACATACAAATTTATTTAGCACAGCTGCTCCAGTGTTGTTAGCTGTGCTGGCTCAGGCGTGTGTGCACTGACCAATAAGAGCAGACATTTGGGAAGGTCTTAAAGAGACAGCAGCTGAAACGGACAGAGGGGGGAAAAGTGAAGCAGCACTTATGTGTTTTTTTGATCAATAAATCCTGTAAACCTATTCTAGTAGTAACCCCGAATACAATCATGAACGTGATAATGAGCATATGTCTTCTTTCATGTTTACCATGTTCCCCTGTCTTAGCGTCTTAGCATGGTAACGTTGGTTAATTAGCACTTTAAGATTAAAAAAATATCTTATTTTTGAGCACCATCTGACAGTACTGACAGCTCCTCATACAGGCTTTATGATGTTTATACTGTGAGAAATGTTTAAAGGCCAAAACAAATGTTTTATGTCTCCACCCATCCATCACATGGAAATACTCTAAAGAAGTAAAAATATATTTTGTGTATTGTTTGTATACACAGTTCCTCAAAACCCAGCCTGCCCTTTTTTTTTGTATCTTTGGAAACTTTCTCCACTACAATTTAAAATACAGCTTTGTGGTTTTAAACAATGTTTGGCTGCACATCATGAGTTGGTAATTACTGAACCACCAGTGAGGACAGAGTGGTTAACATGCTTCAGGTTTTCAGTACATGATACATCCCTGTGGTGCATCTGGACCTTATCAAACTCGGCCTAATGACTGGCTTTCATTGCAAGTTCCGAGACTTTGTATTGAACTTGGAAGATCTGCTTTTAATTTCCATGCCTCTTTACAGAACACCCTGAAAATTACCACTTGGATACCATTTGGTGAATTCAAATCCATGATCATAAAACCATTCAGCTCCTGTTTGTATCTGTTTCAGTTGAACTTTGTATCTTGCATCTGTTATCAACTTTATTTATATAGTTGCTGTAATTAATGTTTTTCTTTCTGTATATTTTTATGTCATTTTAAACTGTGACCTGACTTCACTGTATCATCAGTGATCTTCGAGTTTCGATGAATAAATATTATATAAACATGTACAAAAGTGAAATAAACACAAACATGCATGCAGCAGACACAGTGGCACTCGCACTGCCATTATGCACACGAAAGCCCCACAGCTCGAGCGTACACCTTATAAAGCCACGGGATTTGGGGAATAAAACTGTTAACCCACTGTTGAGTGTGAGTGTGGCTCGGCAGGGGTGGCCGCATATCATGCAGGATGAGAGACGGGACGTGGGGTGGCTTTATCACTCAAACTGGCCTCATGGAGCCCGGTGCTCTCTGCCAGCCAGACTCCAAGTTATTCTATGCCAGTGGAGCATTGATTTTCCACACTGTTAGCTCACATGATTCCCCCTTTCCTCAGAGGAAAATTGCCGGGATGAAAAAAAAAAAAGGACTCCCTGTGATCGATTGGTCCACTGCGCTACTGAATTCAGGTTACAAGCTGAGGGAGATGAGGAGAGAAGGGGGAGGGAGGGTGAGGATGAAGACAGTGCACAGCGGGGCGTTTGCATGTTAGTCTCTCTGAGGTAAATATGGACCTGTAAAACTGGGGCTGAGGAGGAGAAGGTTGTAGTGCACAGGTACTGCTTTTACATCTTTTTAACATTTAGTACAGAAAGAAAAATGATGCTTTTGTATGTAATTATCAGCTTGTTGCTGTGTTACCTTAGAAAAATCCTTAAATTGCTAAATTGCTCTCTTTAAATGTTATTAATCTTGCCAAAAAAAATATTCTTTGGCTTTTGAATTAATGTGGGCTGGATACATCAAAATCCTAAATATCTCGAGAAACATATCTGTGATTCTTTTTGGCTCTGCACTTTTCTTTATGTAACAGCATTCTATAGTCAATACTTCACACATTAAACCCGTTCTGAAAAGAGCCAGTAATAATCCAAAAACACTTGATGCGAAGCCAACAACGCCAATAAGCAACAGAACACAATAATGCAGTCTCCTTCTTTGACAAAAAACTTGGCAACAAGGAAAGAACACCAAGTATATGGAGCCGGTATGAAAATAGCCCATGCCATCAACGGCCAGTCACTTAGCCATTTACTATTAATAAATAATGCTCTGTCTTCCTCTCAGCCGCTGCTTCTACCAGTTTTAAATGGTATACATTTTCATTAATGTCAGTGGCTTCTTCTTTATTGTGCCATCCTGCATGTTAGGTGAGCCTCTCTCTCAGCCTCTTAAGACCATTATGTTAGCAGTGATGCATATGAACTCATTTTCACATGATGGATGTGAAGGGTGGGGGAGAGGCGCAACGGCCGCACACAATAGCTCATCTAAGGGTGTGAAAACAGTGGCTTCCTGTCGGGTTTTACCATGAAACATCACGTCATGCATAAAGGTATACACTGTACCGTACATATGGGATGGATTTTTAGCCGTGTTAGCGGCGTAGCTCGAGGGAAGGCAGTGTCGGTTTGACGATGAGTCAGGCCGCCGGTTCAGTCAAGACAGAAATATCTCAACAACCAGAGCGCAGATTGTGGTTCAATTTTGTCTTTACATTCATGGACCCAGGAGGATGAACCCTGATAACTCTGATCGCCCCCTGACTTTTTTCTAGCGCTATCTTGAGGTTGTGGTTTTCGAGTAAAATGCCTCAATAAATATTTCCCTGAGAAAAACAACCATATAGGTCGAAAACAAAACAACCCACATCTACATTTATTTGTTGGGTGGTGACCGCGGCTGGAGTAATTATTACAGCTGCAAAGGAGGGTGTGAGGAGAAGTGGTATAAAGAGTGAAAAGTCTATATTCTTGTGCAGGAGATTGCTGTTTTTGTTTTGTTTTGTGCAAAACGAACAGTAATCATGGAGTTAAAGATAAAGATAAACCCACATACAAAGAAACCACTTAGTTCAGGTAAGAAAAAAACAGAGGATTGGCTTAAAGTACATGTTTTGGGCGCCACGGACACACTTGGAAATGTCCCAAGGCCTTGTTAAAACATGCTACCTGCTAACCTTTTTTTCTCCTGGCGACTGGGCCGTGGTGAGCCAACTCTTTCAAAGGTAACCTGATTTAATCTCCCCAACAGTTTTTTGAACAATTACATATGAATAGGCGCCCTCGAGGACTATTTCCACACACTGGAGTCTTGAGTGGCCCAGCAGGTCGACATTAGCCCTGCCCCCAGCGGGTAAATCCCACATGTAAAGTGACCGTTTTCACATAACAGAGAGGAGTTGGCTGTGACTGAAAAGGCTGAACTGCGCCCACCACACTTCTTATTTCACTATAACACCATGACACTTCCTGCATCAGCATGTGAACATACAGGATGAACCGGCCGTAGTGCTCTTGTTTGGTTTAAGAGTCTTCCATAAACCTTTGATGTTGTGTGATTGAGTTTCCCTGTTAGCATGAATAAATCAAACCACATGATTTCTGTCGATGGCGAGCCAGCCCCTCTGTATTTGTCTGAACAGTGTCATTTTATTTTGTTTATGTCGGAAAATACACGTTATTGTTTGACAGTAATGAGTTAAAGGCGCAATGTTTTCCTGTTTTGAGCTTATAAATATCTGTTATTTTTACATGTCTCATTAGAGTTTGACTTGTAGATTTGAAATGAGCATCTTGCGTGTTTTTTTCCATGTGTTAATTAACATTTTAAAAGCATTGCTGCACCAGAAAGCCTTAATAATTTAGATTGTTGTTAAGTATTAGTGTGTGTATTAAAAGAGCTGTCAATCACCTGTAACTCACAGGAGTAATTGTAGTCCTGTGTTTTCAGTTTGAGGGTGACCTTTTCATCTAGATTTAGATTACGAGTTACACCTCCACCGCAGAAAGATGTTTATGGGCCCGAGACACACACTAACTGTGAACACATCATCTCAATCATGTTTATTGTAATTAGAGGATGACCTGACGGGGTTAAAAAAATAAAAGTGATTGATTATTCTAATCAAGTTATGTTGTTTGTTTGTAACGGCACAGGATCAGGTGAAGAAGTTTTCCGTTTACCTGCTGTTAGTAACCTTGTAACGCTGTTCCAATTATCCTCAGACACAACAAATTCAAAATGTTCATCTCATCTGGAGGCAAAAGGCCAACAATCATTGTTTCCCTATTTTTCTAAACAGTGCAATCCCCCTTTCTTTTTTTTGGGCCAGAATGGGTGATAAGCTTTGTCACTTTAATTACATCAACGTAAATATTTCATATTGGCCAAATCAGATCTTGTGGCTGCAACATTCTTGTAAATGGAATTTTATCTGTAGCTCGGGACCATTAGTGGCACTGAGTTCTGAGGCAGCCTAGAGGACGGTAATTAAGTCCACTCAGCCGTGACTAAACATTTTTGACATTTTTCCTAGTCCGGAATGAACTGTCAGTGTGCAGAGAGAGTAACCATCTTGTCACTTTGTGTTTGTATAAGAATAGCAGAAAGCTGGGTGCTATGCTGCGAGTCAAGAGTTTCATATCACAGGAAAAAAAGAGAGGGATGAAATGCGGAAAAAAGAGAAAATGGTGGTGGCTTAAACATGGGTTTGTCTGTGTATCTGTGCAGAATACATGTGTGCGTGTGTGACGGAGATAGACTGAGGGGAAGAGAAGACAGACTGTCTGTAACCCATTTTCTAATTCTGAGTTATTTCATTTCACAACAGCGCTGAGAGGAGAGCAGCCTAAAATACAGTAAGAATTTAGAAATGCTTCTCTGTTAATGCAAAGGAAAGTAGGACAAATTTGACTTTGCTTTTGCATCGTGCCGGTTTGCTGATGGATCAAAGCTGTCAGAACAGCCCAGTTTCTCGTGGTGGCTTCTGTTAGATTTTCTTTATATTTGTTTGGACCTTCAGCCGCGGTGTGTGCGCCTGCGTGCCTGTGTGTGAGCACGTTCATTAGCAAGAAACTAAGGTCGATTTCAACAAAGTTGCTGCATATTGTGATACATTTTGCATCTCATTCCGGCGAGGTAGAAGGGTGCTAATATGTTTCTTCTCTTGTGCGTACAGATATAATGAGTTACAGTGGAATCGAAAGCAAAATTCAGAGATAACAAGGTGACTTTGAACTCGCCTCCGACGATATTCCACTGGCATCCTTAAGAAGAAGAAAACAACCAATGCCTTAATAGCCAATACAAGCGTTCCATCAACTTTGGTATGCTTGAGTAAATTGAATACCCCTGCTTTGCCTTTTGTTCTAGAAAATGCATCAAATTGATTGAAAGAAGCAATTACGGTACCAGGGAGCGGTATTGATTTTATGAAAGTGTGCAATTACTTTAATTGGGATAACCGTGTCTCGATTAGATGTTCGTAGTGCGCTATGTTAAGAAAAAATGTCTGCATTTTACAGTTGTTTTGATTTTGAGCAAATTCTATTTCCAGTGCAGCTCAACCTTTGTACCTGATTAGCCTGCTCATTTTCCCCTGTAACCACTTTCTCTGGGGATTCAGAAGACATTCAGTCAACATGGGTTCAATGGTAAAAGTCAATGGGGGACATTAGTGAAAATTCTTTTCAGTGTCACATGTTTGGGTGATTTTTCTGCACAATGCTGGGTTTGATTTGTGCATCACACACACACACACACACACACACACACAAGCAGAAAGCCCTGTTACAAGCAAATAAGAACTGTGTTTTATCCCTGAATGTGCCGCTCGCAGATACAATTGAAATGCATCTTCGGTTCCAGCAATTCTGAGTTGGAACCAGAAAAAAAAAGGGTAAAAATGAACAGTGAAGTCAAGCCTTAAATCTGGCTGCATACCATGTGACTCGACATGGAGCAACCGAATGAAAAAGAGAGAGAGAGGAGGGAGAGAGGAGAGATAGAGAGAGGGAGAGAGAGAGGGAGAGAGAGGAGAGAGTGAGAGAGAGAGAGAGAGAGCAATACCCCCATAAAACCATCTCTGCTTTCAGTTCAAATAGGTCCTATCATCTCCATGACAACAGTCGTAATGGTAACATGGAAATATATTAATGTAAAACCATGGCAACGTTCTCCAATTGAATTAAGCAGCACCTGTGCACATTACAGAAGAAGATAAAAGACAAAAGGAGCCAGCTTCTGCTTGCCAAGCAGCTGTGGCTTTCAGACCTTAAAAACCCATCTACATTTCCTCAACGCATTTGTTTTCCAATGTTTCTGTGCGGCAAATTACCGTAGCATCGCACGGTTTCTGAGGGGGTTTTCTGTCGTATTTGTGCAAACAGATGAGAAACTGGATAATTACGTTCTCTTCTTTTTTTTTTTTTCTCCCCTCCCGTCGACTGTAAGCCCATGCTCCCTCTGCCAGATAGCCAGATTAAGAGTATGTGTGTTTTACCATTAAATCACATAATGGTGGGGCAATCATTCTGATAGGTAAAAGGGCACGGTGTTTGTGCACAAAGAGACACGTTAGACACACAAACTCGGTACATTGTGCTCCCTTTCATTCAAAACAGAGGGTGTGAGAGAGTGAAAGTGGTTGTGTTCTGCCTCCTTTTCTCTGAGCTGAGCTGAAAAGAGAAAACATTATCTACATCACCATGCCATCAAATCTGATGGATTTTATCCCATCCCTCCCTCCCTCCATCCCCCTCCCTCCCTCTTTCTTCTCTCCTCCCCTTGCCTCTGTGTTCACTGGTAATGGCAATGTAGCATTCTCTCACCCTTGAAAATGTGAGTGTGTTTGTTTGTGTCTGTAAAAGAGGAAGAAAGAAAGGGGTGAGTCTGGCGAGAATACACAGCCTAAGTGAAATTACTCTTAAAAGGATATTGTTGTTCCCAAAGAGTGTTGAACAGCATTTTTCAATGGCCATATTTTATTCATGCTGGCAGTCATGTCCAACACAAAGACCCATACAGTACATCGACTTCAGCTCAACTCCGTCTGTCTCCGGGAGAAAATCCTCGTCCCGTTGCAAGGTAACGTAGATAAAACTCTAATCTCCAATCTCTCGAGGGATCCGATGAGAAACTATTTTCTCCATCCTCCTTTCCATTGTGCAACAATGCCACTCCTTCCAGCCTGATGGAGGTCCAACCGTCAGCACTAAGTGTTCTTATACATTATAAGGCACTCAGGCCTCCCAACAGGCACCTTCTCTGCAGTAGGTCAAAATTGCATAACCATCTCTCTCACATCTTCCAGCTGTTTAATGCCAGGGATGATGGAAGGTGGAGATTACCAAGAAATCAACACTGAGGGGAAATGTACAGTAGAGTCTCGACTGGCTCTCTATCAAACATAGAATACTGTGAGAGCGTGCAGTGCACCAAACCTCAGATGTTTGATTAAAGTCATTGACACTGATGCTTACTTAGTGGAAAATTGCAATAATTTGTCCATTACATTACGAGCATGAGAATGAGCAGTCAGGTTTTCAGAGAAATTTGACCATAAACACACATTTCTCAGCACATCCTGTAATCACCGACACATTCTTGCCACGTGTATTCACTTGTTGAGAGAGATTATAATATGATTTTGTCCTTTTTATAAGGCCAAGGTGAGAAGGTATTATGAACGTAGCCTTGAACGGTGAGAAAACTAAATCCAGTCTGTACTCAACTGCCGGTTGGACGAAAAGATTCATTTCAAATTCTTTCACGTAGATTCTGATTGTTGTGCTTTTCAAGGGATTTTGGCAGATAAAATATATTTTCCTGGAATAAAGCATTCCTTCGCAGATTTAATCTTTGAGATTTAAAAAATACATCGCTCACCACCTGCACTCCTCAAACTTTGTAGTCAGACTGATTCATGCCGAAACACTTGTGGTTACTTTTGAAACATTTAAGCTTACCATATAAAAACACATTATAACACCTGCAAAGATTATTTAAAAAAAATAAAAGAATAAAACTTCTCTATCTGTTCAACGTAGTCTAATCTCTTCTAAAAAGGACATTTAAAAAAAGGTTCTCAGTCTGAGAAGTTTGTACACATGCTGGCATGACTTTTGTGATGGTAAAGTTCTAAAATGGCTGCCACATTTAGAGGCTAAATAAAGTGTAATACAAGAACAAAGTTTGTTTTAGTATTTCAGCCTTCAAATGGTGACAAATTTGAATAAAAAATCCTTTATCATGCAGTAATCAAGATATTTGCCTCCAATTTCTTTCCTTATTCCTTAAATGTATCCCTTTAACATTGACACTGTTTGCCAAAACATGTCTGCTTTCTGTTCTGACAGGGTTAACGATGACTTTATAGTGATTGTGGTGACAGATTTACACTTGGAAATTTTGTAGTATGTCTTGGATTAAAGGTCGATCGGTCATTGTTTTTCAGAGCAGATTTAGCCAGCTGAAATGAAAACGGATGCTGGCAGATTTTACATCGAGCTAGTTAGCTTGTTAAGCCAACGATACCAAAGATGAGATACCTGTAAAATGTGTCATACATACGCTGTTTTTAACTACATCAAAAATGTGCTAAAAGACTCAGTCTAATGCTAAGGTCCTAGGCAAAGTCAACAATGTCACGAGCTAGCCAAGTGATCCACAATGAAGACTTGGTAACAAAGAAACACCATGTTCGTGTATTGCCATGTAGAGCTAGTTGGCTCTAGTACTGAAAGTATCGTTGGTAGATTTTATTATCTTTTGCTAGCTTGCTGAGCTAAAATTAGCTCCAGTCGTTGGTTAAAACTGGCTGACTTTTTGATATCTCCAGCTGACTGTTTTTACAATGAAAACCCTGTGAAATACATCTTTAACTGTGCCCTTTATCGCTACACGATGCAGCGCTGAGGCGAAAGCTAATGTCATGCCCTCTCACCAGCTAATGATCAACAAAGAGTGCATGGAAACAAAGGATCAACATGTTCTTGTGTTGCAGTGTTGACATAAGACTGTGATTTCATTTGAACATAATCCTGTTTGGATACCAGAGGTTAGTTTATGCTTTCAAATTTTTAAACAGTATGTTTCCTTTTTAAAGTCACAAGAGCGAAAGCTTTAAGGACCAATCAATGTGTTTGGTGAACATAATGCTATCCTGGATAACAAGTTTGTCTGGGGTCTGCTGGAGTGTAAACTTCCTCAAATCTAATAAAGAGCATGACAGAGCCGCTCACCGTGCTTGGTTACGGTTGCTAAGCTATGATTGGACGACTGCGGTTCGGGGGTGGGGTTTAGCGAATGATCACTTGATAACATTTGATAGATATTAGCATCCAGTGTGTTTGATATTTGATCATCTTTGACTGAAATACTCCTTTATCAATAAATACACAAAACATATTTAAGGTGAATAAAAGGTTAATATCCCTGATAGATTTGTCATGTCTGTCTTCTTATTTTCCAGCCTACAGGACCTGGATAGAGGCCAGTGCAGGCATCATCCTTCAGCCCAGATAAAGATCAAGTATGCTTCATTTAATAAGTGGATGGAACATGAGAAGCAAAAGCATTGTTTCACCACCATGCATGATAGAGATTACATAGGATCTGCATGTCCCGACATCGACGGAAAGTGGAATCGGAGAGCGTTTTTACACAAAATGAGGCTTGTGTCGTATCTACACATCTGCATAAACAGAGGATTTTAGCATCAGTTTAGTGCGGGGTTGTGAAGGTTAACAGCTCCTGAAAATGGATTATACAAAAATAAAATGTTGACTTATGACCAAATAAATTCCAAATTGTGCAGTCACTGGAAAATAAAATGTATTTAATGGTTGTTAATGCTGTAAGGTCACATTAAAAAGATGCCTGAATTCAAATTAGCCTCATTTTTTTCTTTTCTCTACCTCCTCCCCCCCTCTCGGCAAAAACATCTATAATTTCAGCTACTCAAAAAGAATCCTAATTGCTCATCTGAAAGGGACCATGATTGGATGCTTGAATTTCTTTATATAGGAATGACTCACAATTCCTCCGCTTGAATGACAAACAATTTTCTCTGGCAAATGATGCCATGTGTCTCATCGAGCACAAATAAGAATAGGTCCTGTTTTCCGACATGTGCACAAAACACGCGCTCAGTCATATGCATGAGACAAATTGTGTCCAAGATGCAAAGGAGAGAAAAAAAAAGAAGAGCAAATGTCACAGACTTGTTTTGATCGTGCATACCAAACACTGGCAATCAAAACAACACACACTCCCTCTGGTTTTTTTAGACAAAAGTAGGAAACTTTCACTCACTTGACATTATCGCCATGTGCAAATGTTGGCCTTTTTAATGATATGAAAACACTGAAGCTTAGCTCCTGCACACTGCAATGCACCCCCCCCCCCGAATGAGAGTTGAAATGCTATAGGCAATTAGAAGAGTCTCTAGAATTTCCTTGAAATGAAGTGCTAAATGAAACGTGGTCAGACTGACAAGTCTGCTCTCTTTTTCACTGAGCTTCTCTGTCTTCCTGCAGCTCCTCGTGCAGAGGGGAAAGGTATACACGTCCCTTTTTACCAAATCAAGAGTCAATGCATGTAAGCCCTGTGGTGATCTTCCTTAATTGTGCTTCAGGGTGATTTGCAAGGTGGATGACACAATGAGGACATGATGTCAGTCAAATAATATCCCAGCATTTCTCTTCAGTGCGAGCTCTGATTTACAGGAACATTGTACAGTAACTGGGTTTGGTTAGAGAGTCAGCGTTTTCCATGTATGGAATAAATCCAGAATAAAAACAACACATGGACATAATCTTTTAGTGGTTCACATGTCAGAGGCTTAAAGTCCTGCAACAGAGTATGGGAGCTGACCCCTGGGGAAACTAGGTCATGACCTCCTTGTCTGCAAAGCTGCATTGAGGACATTATAGGATCACTACATCTATTCCAATAGGAATCTGAAAGGAAGACGAGATGTTTCACTCCGCTTAAAAACAACATAGACCATAGATGGAAAATCACAACTCCTTCTTTTGTTCTCCAGTAAATGAATGATTTCAGTATCATTATCTCAACTGCTGTTTGTGCTCTCGGAGCTGATTGTTGACACACTCAGGACATGCTGCTGGTTCCCATGCCCTGCTGAAACAAGTAGGGTCAGTGTGACCTGGCACAGGGGTCAAAGATCAGCAAGCTGAGACAGAAAAATGCCCTCAAGTTTCCCTCAGGTGATTGTGAGATTTAAAATTTTTGTTTTTGGAAGTCCTGAGCTGTCTCAGTCGTAATAAGGTATTATTTTATTTTATTATTTTAGCACCAGGGGCAAATCATATTTTTATATTCTCACATCTTAACTGTATTCAAGGACGAGCAGTGAGATAGTGATTTTCACTAAATGAACAATCTTTAACATTTATCTCTCGTCCCTGAGACGATCTTTAGCTCCAGATGCCCTGCGGGCTTACTGTACAGCTCATTACTGCAGGACAGCTACAGGTACAACAAACAGGTAGTGTGATAATACCCAGCATTCACTGGGATACACTGCACGAGGCACCTTTTATACAGCTCAACACCATGTGAAACAAAAGTATTCAAATAAAATCATTTGATAATAATCTTTAAAAAATGAACAAATACAAGTGGTGCTCAATCTTAATATTCTAACTAATATATACTGTATGATTGATTTATATGGGGAAAGATTATGCGCTCTTCTTGAGTGGGAGCAACGATAACCTAATGGTGTCATTTGCATGTACCTCACCATAGCTGCCCCGAGGCCCGACAGTTTGCATGAACAGATCAGATTGTGCAAAATGCTCGATAGTACAAGTACAACATGTACTGCACCTCTGCAGGTGCGTCATACATGTTTTGCACAACTGGTTTGGCAGAATGTATGAAAATGGCGATCGAGGACAAAGTGAGACAGTGTGTTGTTATTTAAATCTACTGCAAACGTATCCAACAACATTCTTCACAGCACAATACGCTGTATTTTTCTGTGTTGTGATTCTGTAGGGCTGCTGCCTTGACCAGGTCTCTCTTGTAAAAGAGTTCTAGATCTCAATGGGAGTTCTTGGTAAAAAAAATAAATAAATAATAATAATAATAATAATAATAATACAAATGTATAAAAATATAAATAAATAAAATGAAACAATTTTGTTTTTAACATATAATCCTGAAAAAGAATTCTTGCAGGATAATTCACTTTGCTACCTGAGACTAAATACTTTCAAACTCTCTTTTGTAATTCAGATTACAGAATAAAAAGGCATATCTGCATTCACAAGTGTACTGATTCTACTGATGAGAGTGCTAACATTTTTTTTTTTTTTTTTTATGTTCTGAGTTCATGATACCCAAACTCTAACAAAGCTGGCAGTTAGAAACGTGTGATCTTGTGATATAAATAGTAAACTTGGCTTAAAGTTATGTGCTTTGTAGCTTTAATGGGAAGAATATTTAATTGGAACAGAACAGTATTATTTAATTAATTTTCATGACTGAATGGACTTAATAAAACAAAATGTCCTCAGAGGACAGCACCATTTCACAGTTATTTACTTTGTTTTTTTTGCAGGGCTCTTCTACTTTCTAGCTTTAAACCTCATTTTCCTTTGAAGACAGCTTGTTTATTCAGTTATGGAAATAAAGTCTGGAAAAAAAAACAACTATTTATGAGTTTGTATTATTACTTTATCAATATTATACATATTACCTTTCATGTGTTTGGATTTCTTTTCTAACACTACGTAGTGCACATTTAACTTCACCATAGGAAGATATTAGAACACACACACACACACACACACACACACACACACACACACACACACACACACACACACACACACACACCTACATGTTCACCCACCGAACTCTCCGCTAGAATAAAACATGATGCAATTTCCTTCTTTTGTGTCGTGCTATGTGAGGCAGTCGACTCAGAAGTCTGAGCATTAGAAACATATTAGAGTAGAGGCTCACAGTAGATGGACACGTATGACTTCAAGCTTCGCTGTACCGTAATTACTTAAAGGTGCAATATGTAGTTTTGGGGAAGAAATTTAAACCAGAGGAGAAAGATCTTCAATGAGTGATTTTTGTTTTTTATGCCTAAACAAACCAAACAAACAAACTGTCTTTGTTTTTTATGACTGAATAAGCAAATTCATACTGTTTTAATTTTGTTTAGGCTATATGTGGCGGACCCTGCCACCTTTCCTAGCTACAAACTTATTTTCCTCTGAGAGCAGCTTGTTTATTCACTTATGGGCAAAAAAAAATCTGAGTTTGTGTAATTGCCTCAATAAATATTGTAAATATTGAAATCCTGAGTTAGAATCTCTTCTCCACAACTACGAAGTGCCCCTTTTATTTTCAATGATAGTTCCAAAACTGTGAAAAAGTTTGTACCGAACACTCAAAGCGAAAGCGCTTAATTCTCAGTATGAACGATCAAACCGCTACATGAATAGAACTGACAATTAAATTAAAGTTAAGTCGTGATACAGATGCAGAAGAAGATCGTGGTTTTCATACTTGGTTAGAAAACCTTGAGAAACATTTGATGCAGTGTAACGTGAGCCACTTTTATGCTTCCCAGCTCTGCGCAGTTTGCTCTGTAGTGTGATCAGCCTCGTGAGAGTGAAACTATCTACAAAGTTGCTCTTTCTGTTTGTTGTTAAAGCGACTTTACAAGTCCTCATTTAATGACATCACAAACTGGCTCGCTCTTTCTGCTCAAACTTTGCGAGAGAGAGGCGTTCGGCATCCACTTTTTAAATTTAGCAATCCAAGGTCACAGAAGTATCCGATGCCGATCCAGTTTTTGAGATGATTTTTCGGTTTAAACTAGCGCAACCCTCAGCACTTCTTTTGTTCTCCCACGCTTTTACTCAAATCAGTCATCATTTCTGCAGGACGAACCGACAGCCAAATTATCTTATCTACCTTTCATCTTCCAAATTTTTTCATCTGCATCACATTTTTATTTGAGATTAAAGTAGGCCTGCGTCTTTGTGCAGCACTAATTGCCATAGAGCTTCAGTAATTAAAGGACAATAAAGCCTTAGTAGTAATTAGTTTCTCTTGTTTGGTTGCTAGCCCATCAATTGTGCTTCAATAATACTGATCATTAGCATGCGCCTGGGCAGTGAGGGATGCTGGGAAAGGAGCCCTGCACACACAGCACTCCACATTCCATTCCCATGAAGCCATGGCACCGAGCCATGCTGTTAACCCTCCGTGTGCCGGGCCCGGAGAGTGGCAGGCTGTGCCTACCTACCAGCGGCGAGGGCCCGCACTGTAAAATAAAGAGGTTGCACTGGAACACAATAGACCTGCTGAAATAATGACCTGCTTTTTTGCATTTCTGAAGGTTGGGGAGATAAAAGCTGCAGCAGTGGGCAGATGCTGCTGTCACGGTTTGTGTAAAAACAATTGTACCCTTCTCTTCCCTTTATTCACATGCAGGTTCAACTAATGAAAGCCTGTCTGCAGCACCGTTAAGGAGTGATAAAGGGGGATTTATCATCGCCGCATCTTTAAAACAGATCAAATTAGGTGTCTTAAAACAGAGCAGCATGGGGAAGGATCAGAAACATTTCTGTGCAGGAGGCAGGCTGTATGGATTGTGCTGTAAACTGTGGCATAGTAATAACGCCAGGCAGCAGAAAATGTGCTCTGTTCTGTACTTTGCCTTGACATGATTGAAAGACAATGGTCCCATGGATAGGCCATTTCAACATCAAATGTGCATGCACATCACAGGGCAAGGGTGTGCTATCCATCACATTCAGTGAGCTGTCAGAGGCGGCTCTCACAGCCCCGGCTTTCTCTCTGCACATTTGCAACTGCATGGCAATACAAGATTAAACCTCCCTGTACATATTCACAGCGCTCACGGTCAGAAGTGTGCTTTTTCTGCACTGCTGCGTGCATTTCATCGTATTTCTAAACATGTTTCTTTTAATAAAAAACAACAAAACGAAAGGCTACATTTTAAAGCGCAGGCACAGCTAGGGACAAAACAACTTTGCTTTTATGAAAACTGACTTCAAATTAAATGGAGGAAGAAAAAAATCAGCCTCGTGAAGATTAAACTCCATTAAAAAACTTTATAAGAATGGGGATATGTCTTCGCTTTAAGGGGCCTATCCGGGTGGATGTTGCTCTCTGCTCCAGGCTACAGACTGTAATGGGCTCTGTATAATCAGGAGACATTAAACACAACAGGTTCAGCTCGTAGCCACGCAAACAAAATGATAATATTAAAGAGAAAAACATAATAAAAACACGGTGGAAGTGCGAGAGAGAGACTCCGTGCAGCCTCCTCCCATCCGCCTTGGCACAATAACCCAAATGGAAGCCCTTTATGGAGCCCTGATGGAGGCAGAGTGCGCTTTATAATGCACAGCCGTGCACACCACTACATTTCCAGCTAATCAGAAGCGCGCAGTTGCAGAAAGGAGAGCGGTTGCCAAGGCAGCCACCAATCTCCCCTCCCCCTTCTCCCTCCGTTCCTCTTTCCCGTTTATTATCGGCAGAGGTCGCATGGCAGAGGGAAGTCCAACCACTTCTGTACTGGAACCAATGCAAGAATATGCACCTCCATAACAAAGCCCGTGTGGAGTCCTGAGAGCAGTGAGGGGGAAACGAGAGGCTGCGCGTTTACGAGCTGCTGACTTAACACAGGTTTTTTTTTTGAAAAAAAGCAAAGAAAAAGAAAGAAAGAAAAGAGAGAGGATCTAAGTTGGAGTTTTTTTTTGTTTTTGCTTTTATTTGCTCAACGGGATAGTTTTTGCCAACACGTGTGTGTGTGTGTCTCCATGAAATTGTGTCCTCTGCGCTTCTGAGTGAGCGAGCGAGCGCCTTTCGCATCCTGGAGGAGGACTGACTGCGCATCATCACCAGAGTTGGTGCCGAAGTTCGGCCGCGAACGGATGTGAGGGAAGAGTACCGAGCAGACACACACACATACACACACACACACGCACACACACATACACACACACGCTCCCCCACTTCTTCTGCTCCGTGTGCGTGCGCGCGCGCGCGTGTGTGTCCTCCTGCTCCGGCGTTGTGTTTGCTGAGACAATAGTGAGTCAAAAGACGCCGAAAGTGATTTCATGCCTTCAGTCTCGCACAACCTGAGATGGACGTGAGATTTTATCCTGCGCCCCCGGCAAATGTGGGTTCATGCTCCCTACCGACTGATCCAAGTTGTCTGAGCTCGTTGGACTATTACCACTCGAACAAGGTAAATAACAAGCTCTCTCTCAGTGTGTGTGTGTGTGTGTGTCTGTGTGTGTGCAGCTCGTGCATCGAAACGCTTCTTGTCTCACCTGTCTCTCCATATGAGCCCAACACAAGGCTGCAACATTCACGCAGTGCCAAAGAAAAACTAAAAAAAAAAAAACGCACGCTTTTGGATGCGTTTCGATCCACGGGCGCTCGCTCTTAAAACAAACAAACAAACAAACAAGCAAACAAAATGTCAAGTGTCAGCAAGTAAAAAGTGTCCCGAGCTGTTGGATGAACTGCCTTTTAATTCAGACACGGGGTTTGTGTTGGAAACCTGCAATCATTCTATTTTGTCGCTGAAAAGAAAAAAAAAAAAAGCGTTCAGTCCAACTTTCTTTTTCCTCTCGCCAACATGGTGATTATGTTATTTCCCCCCGGTGAGATCGTGCAGTTGTGTCATTTTTTTATTTTTTATTTTTTTGCACAAAGCTGGCATTAAGTGTCCCACCCGATGTGGAATACCAGAGGCTGTATAGAATCCATACTGCCCCCACTCTGCTGCTCTGTGCTCCAACATTATCTTCCCTCTCAGTGATTTCTAATAGCTTACATGTTTGTTTTCTTCTTTTTTCTTTATCCGCCGGGAGTTGAACGATTAAATGGATGTGTGCCAGTAATGTTCTGTTAATTACTTTGTAAGGGGAAACCACAGAGTCTGGCTGCTACAAGTATCACTCCTTTTTACTCTTAAGTCAGGGGTTGACACCCCGTCGCTTCTCTGGCTTGTGACCTGCTCTCACTCCGCTGCAAGTGCGCAGGTGGCGTTTAAAACGACACTATTGATGTTTTGTCAAAGAGAGAAATCAAGTCATCACCCCATCTTTAATAATCCTGCGATAAAGAACCAAAGAATGGGTCTTGAGGCGTGTTGAATTGAAAGCCTGCCATACTGCAGGAGATATAAAAAAAAAAAAACCCACAAAGTAAGATAAGCTCACAGAAAAGTACTAATGAGCAGCACAAACACAGGGTATACCCTGTGGAAACACCGGGAGAACTATTTTAAACTGTTTAATTAACAAACTTGCAGCTTCCACCCCTGCTACCAGGGTCTCCGCCATCTGTAATCACAGAATTAGACTCTGTTGTTGCCACTTACCGTGGTGGGAACGTTACAACTCAACAGGCATCTCGCTGTTGACCTGCTGCTGCTGCTGCTGCAGATGAAGCTCGAGGAGATAAAGATGGAGTTGTTCTTCTCAGATAAAGATGGCTTTCAGGTATGACAATGAGTGGAATGATACACACAGCTGGGGATGTTTGTCTTTCGCTGTGTGGGCACATGGAAAATCTCTGTAACTGAACGGAAAATTCCAGTTATCAACTGAAAACATCAAGTCCCTGTTTGAAAAAAAGGGTGCCACGGTCACATTTTGCATGTTCGATACCAAAAATAAAACGAGCAGGAGGCAGTTTTATTGAGCCTGATTCGCAGATGAAATAAGGTCGAGGTGTATAAAACATTTACCGATAAGGCCGGTTTACACCTGTGACACACAAATGGGCTCTTATAACTGTCTTCTCCGCACTCGGGCTATCTTTTTTGTAGGTCAAACGAATTAGGATCATCCTCCGTGCGGATAATCCCAAGAATATGCTGATATCCGCACACTGCATGAGTCCTGGAAACAAAGCCGCAAGATATGAAGTGATATAAAGTGCTTTCACCAGGGAGAGAGTGACACCAAACAACTGTCACCGATACAAAAAGTGTGCCCCCCCCCCCCCCTCGAAAAATGACAAGTGTTCATTTTGAATTATTGAGATCTTCCCTCCGCTCGAGGGAGGGAGCGGGGCTCTTTCCAATTTGCTCATCGCCGCACGTGTAACACTAACTACCTTCACTAGCAATGCAAATGAAGGCCAGGGGGGAGCGGCGGGGATCATTTGGTGTCCTGTTAACACGACGCGCGAGGTCAAGTTCCCCTCCTCAAAAGGCTTGTCAAAGCGGCTGTGGCATTAAAGAGACATCTGATTTCTTATGTAGGTACTGTATCTACGGATCAGATCTGCCCTGCTGCTAATCATCTCTGACAGGCCCGCTCGGCCAATTTCTAATTCTGCCCAGGTCACTCTCTGAAGCAGCGTGGAGGCAAAAAGGCTAATCATAGCGCTGAGGTCAATTTCTTTTTTATGGGCCCGCTTTGCATATTTGTGTGGATTTTTTGGTTTGTTGGCGAATTTGTTGGTGAATTCGTTGAACTCCAGAGTATTCTTCGGGGATGGTGTTATTGGAAAAGAGTCAAAATAATTTGAATAAAAAGAAGCTTTTGGTAGGATGGCTACAATTTGGCAACCATATTGAGATTTAGCAATTATTTCTCTCTGGCTGCTCCACTTTCCTGTTTTCCTTATTTATTTATTTATTTTTTTAAGGCAATTTACAGCCTGAGAAAACATTTCTCCTTTTATCGCTGTGAAATTTACAGTGTTAATCTGAGTCACACACGAGCTTAATTGGATAAAATGAGCATGTGCTGTTATTTTCGCTTTATAGTCTGTTTATTTGCAAACCTGTTTTGTGCGCTGCCGGCGCACTCTGGGTGCTGTGCCACGGACACGAGCCTAGTTTGAGTAATTAGTGAGTTTATGTGACTTCCAGGGAACACGTGCTGCTTTTCATGCTTTCAGCCTTTGTCACACTGCTCATTTGGAGCTTCTGGTTGCATTCCTTTTTCTTTCACCTTCTTCAATGTGCTGATAATTACTGTGATCACCAGTCGCTGTGTGAATCACTTCCCTTTTACCGGGGCGGTGTTGTCCACGATCAACATAAAACGTCTTGCGAGGAAGGAGACGCGAACCAAACGTCTGTCATCGACCGGCGCTGCTCAAATGACACGAATCGTCGTGCTGCCGGCCACGACTTGTATTCACTGAGATCTTCAGCGCTGTAGAGCTGGAAAGACACGGTGAAGAACGCAAAGAAAGAGGTGCGTGAAATGAGCAGGGAAGGTACTTCAAGTGCAGATTGAGATGATTCAGAGGGATCCATAAATAACCCTGAAGATGTCTACTTCAATACTTTCAATACTCACTTTATTTCGCTGTGAGTGTGCGTGGCTTTTATTACTGTGCCACTCTCAGACAGCCATGGAGAACCATACAGAACAATGCCAACAGCTTTGTGCTCTGATGGCGACAAGAAACCGTGCCATGCTATCACGCTGCCTTTACATGCTGACATAAAGTGTGCAAACACTGCGCTAATGTGTACTTTCTGTGTCTTTAAAAAGCATTTAAAGTGCAAAGATGCGTCTTATGCAACGTGTACAGCTGTAATTGTGCTGTGGTGACTTGTTTGTCAGTTTGCTCCGTGAAATGGGAACACAGTGTCTGCTTCTTTATTTGAATACCTTAATCAAACAGTGCAGACTGCTGCTGCTGCTGCTGCTGCAGCAGCTGAGGTGAGCTGAGCTGAGCTGAGCTGCTGCCTACAGTATAGCAATAGAGCACAGACTAGAGTAGGCCCTGTGTTTATACATCCAAGCCCCACCCAGCTCATATATCCTCCCAACAACTGATATCTGCTTAGATAGGGCATGACTGAAGAGCTGGCTTTGTTACTTGGTGGTCTCCTCTGCCTCAGATAAGCTGGGGAGTGATGCGCTCCATTTGAATGCCTTATCTCAGTTTTATTTATTTTTTATTACAGGACTGCCTTTGTGTGCGCTGAGCAAAGGGTTTGATTGCCTTGCATTAACATATTCAGTCGGTTCCCATCATATGATCGTCCTCGAGCGAGACAAGCTCCTGAATAAACATGTTTGTTGTTAGTTTTGGTTAAATGTACATGTTTTTCTTCTTTTTTTTAATACCTTGAGTACTTAAACATGGCTGACGAATTAACCAGCGGCTGTGATGCAGGCTGCGGTATTATGTTCATGTTGAGTGGTGTTGTCGCTATTAGCTAATGACAAACTCTGTGGTATGTGACAGAGAGGCAGAAAGGGAGAATCAAAGGATGAGCGAGAGTCAAATGGGTTGAAGTAATCAGTGGCCCAGTATGGGGACTGTGTGTGTGTGTGTGTGTGTACACGAGCGCGCGCATGCTAACTCGGGGCCATTCAAGCGTTTTGCTGACTACGGAGTCACAATCACAATTGCTTTCATAGCCCCCGTGCAGAGGAAGGCCATGCATACCACAGTAAGGGCCGGTGACACACAGCGAGCAGGGGGCAAAAAACAGCCACTAAATCATATTCTCCCCGCCCCGACACACGGAGCAGATTTTTAATAGGGATTCCAACCATTTGAAATCATTTCAATAAAACTGGAATTGGCTCTGACATTGGCTGAGTCACACAGCCGGCATATGGCACAGAGATTTCTTGCCTCATATATATATATATATATTTATTTCTTTTTTTACTTGCTGTAGGTGACTCTGTGAAAAAGGCCTTTTCCTGACAAGGTGTCTACATCATTCTGGGGATCTTTTGAGATTAGTTCTGATAGATGTAGAACAGACGTAAATATTGATGAAAGGAAATGAGACACGTGATGCTGGATCATGAATGGACTTTTTTTCCCCCATTCAAATACCTCTTTGTTTGGCCTTTAAATGTTTGTGTTTGATGTAGGTTATGAGAGTGACAGTATGACTGTGTGTGTGTGTGTGTGTGTGTGTGTGTGTGTGTGTGTGGTAGTGGCAGTGGTGGGGGGTTTACCCATGTGCTAATTATTGGCCCTGGCACTGCTGAGCTACTCTCTCGTCGGTGGGTAGCAGCGCGTCCCCCTCAGCGTCTGTTACCGTAATTAAGACCAGCCGCCCCGCTGTAGTGTGCTTACATTAGTCAGCCCGGGCCTTCCCATGGGGCAGTGCGATGGCATTCTCATTCTTACTGCAGAAGAAGAAAGGAAAAGACACAGAGGCAGCACCTGCTGCAGAGTAGGCCCATGGGTGTTTAGTTAAATGTTGATTATGTTTGTTAATGGCTGCAAACGCTCAGAGGGAAGGACGTGTGATGGCATGATCTATCTATCTATCTATCTATCTATCTATCTATCTATCTATCTATCTATCTATCTATGGTTGTTTTTCTAGGGGTTTTGACCTGTGCTACAGTATTTTGAGATGTCAACATGAGTTCACTGCAGTCGTATTTAGTTTTGCCATATGCATTGGGAAAGCTACAATATACCACACAACACAGACACTGTACATGTGAGCTCCTACAGAAGCCAGCCAGTGTTTCTGTGCTAAAGGCAAACAAATGTAGACAAACAGGAAGGAGCCTAAGAGTGCCAAGAGAGCTTCTTTATGTAGGCCATGTATGTATGTACCGTATACACTGTATGTGCTGATCTGATAAGTAAGTCAGATTAGCCAGTTGACAGGAAATGTTTTTCTGATTTACGTCAGTTTAAATGAAAAATCTTTTGAGTTATGAATCTTTAAAAAAAAAGCCATTTAAAGTCACCTCCTCGGGATCTGGAAACGTTACTCACTCATAAAAGAGTTAACAGATGAATCAGTGATTGAAATAATCATCAGTTACAGTTCTTGTTAATATATGTACAGCATAGGCTTATGTACTACTGCTGCTTAATGTATTGACCCAGAAATAACTGTGCTCAATGTGTTATTGTCATTTTAACACCATTTTATGCCGCTGATGTGACGAAATGGTAGCATAACAATGCAAGTGCACGGTTTTCTTAATAATCAGACATTGGAACTGGAAGGTTAAAATAAAAAGAAATGAAGCAGACGGCACTCAGTAGAGTGCATACCTCGGCCAAGGCCCAACAGTCCTTTATTAACAGTGTGTAACCTCTTAACCTTAAAATATCAGCTTCAAAATCGTTTTTGATGCTACAGTGTCTTGTTTTATGGTGAATGATGTCTCTGTCACAGCCACTCCACCCCCTCATCACTTGTATCTGCACTTTGTAACTTCAGTTGTACTCAGAAACTGTTATTTATAATTTATAAACGTGTATACGGTCAGTGGTTAATTATGGCGACAGGCTTGTGTACTGTGTGATATGCAGTATGTATGTCCAGTTTACAGTATATGTATCAGTGTATATGTATGTATGTACGAAGTGAGCTGTATGGGCTGTGCTGTATGAACTGTATGTATGTATGTATGCATGGAAGAGGCTGGAAGCTGGACAAACATTCCCAGTTGTCTCAGCTTCCTGAGGTATGTCCTGTGCAAACATCATGGGCCATGGTATAAGCTCCTTGCCTGGGATTTAAGGCTCTTTCCCTCCCTTGTTTTCACTGAATATCCTTTACAAATATTATCGGCCTGGTGTCAGTGCCATGTTTGCGCTGCGGCCTGCGGGGACAGTACCCATATGAAAGTTGAATTATAGGTCCAAGCTCAGAAAAAGTACAATAATGGGAGTTTTTATTCTTTTGGGGGATCAATCTTAATGTTGTTTTTTTTTTAGATTTCCAATCACTAGGAGATCTTTAAATTCTAACCTGAGCGCTGGTGTCTGCCATTAGTTCACTGACATGCATTGATCTGGACTGCAAGGGTTTGCCACTCGAGGACGACAGGGCTGATAAATCCATATGATCCTGAATTTGCTCTCTTTTCCTCTTTCCCCAGCTGTGACTGTCTCGCCTTGTCCCTTGTCTGTCAGGAGCATGTGTTTATTATGTGTGACATATTTAGCAGGCAGATATAATTGCCAGCACAAGGCTGTAATCGCCTGCGTCCAATCCAGTCAGCAGAGACTGCGGGAGCCCACAGAGCCACCGAGGTAATCAAACTGTGGCTCATTCTTCCTCTTTGAGAGCTAATGATGAGCTCCATGATCGTTTACAATGGACAGAGAGAGAAGTGTGACAGAAAGTGCAGTGGTAATACCATGGTTTTAGTTCCTGCACAGCTATTATCTTTGGTTTAAGACATGGGAATCGCCTAAAACAGGAAGAAGTTGCTGTAGAGTTATGGATAGAGAAAAGAAAAGAGATGGCTGTTGTTAAAGAAAAAACGGAGGTAGAGAGGTTAGAGGAGACTTGTGGGTTGAGAGAAGGGAGGGAAAGTGAGAGAATGAGGCCCTCTCCATGCGTTGCCGTCCTATTTAGTCTCAGGCTGGCCACGAGCCACATCGATGACTGATGTCGCTAAGAAAAAACAAACAGAGGAAAGAAAAGTAGGATTTTGGAAAGTATGATAAATGGCCAGTGGTGTTATGCTGTCGAGGACTCCGTCTTTCTCTTAACTCGGCCTCGACAACCTCACAGCAGCTCGGCAGGGTTGTTAACACACAGGAAAGGGAAACTTGAGCAGATCTTTTTATAGAATTGTTAATAACACAGTAGACAGTAGTGAAAAACCATAGCCTAAAGCAGCACTTACTGGCACAACCCACGTGAACCAGGCAAGTAAAGTGTATATGTGTGTGCATGCTTTTGTGTGTGTAGCAGGCAAATTAGCAGTGGTGGAGGACGTATTCAGATCCTTTACTTAAAGGGGCACTATGTGGTTTTGGAGAAGAAATTCAAACTTGGAATTCTTAAATTACAATATTAACGAGGCAACAATACAAACTCAGAAGTATTTATTTTTTCCATAAGTGAACAAACAAGCTGCTCTCAAAAGATAATAAAGTCCCCAGAACACTGGTTGATATATAGTACAACAAAATGTAGTATGAAAAGTACAAGCAGTGGTGGAAAGTAACCAAGTATACAGAATTTACTCAAATACTCTACTTAAGTACATGTTTTATGTCAATTTTATGCTATTTTACACATAAACTTTGCTATAAATCAAAGGCAAATACTGTTCTTTTTACTCCACTACATTCATTTTGCAACTTTAGTCACAAGTTATGCTGCTGCTTTAGTTTGATGATACAGAAAAATAAGATAAGATAAAACTTTATCGATCCCTGAAGGGAAATTCACAAGCTGCCCATCAGATACACTTTATAAAGTAGTCAAACAACCAACTGCCATTTCACACAATGAGTACTTTTACTTTCATTATGTAAAGTGTCTGTTCATGCTAGTTCTTCTGTACTTTGAAGTAAAAATGTAAATGGGTAACTTTCACTTGTAACAGAGTATTTCTACAGTTTGATACTGTTACAAGTACAAAGTCTTAGTATTTCTTTCGGCTCTTGAGTATAAGTACCCATGTCCATGTTAAATTGCCACATATACACTGGTGGAATGTAAGTAATTCATTTTTCAAGTGCTGTTCTTAAGTACAAATTTGAAGCACTTGGACTTGAGTCTTTTTCTTTTTATGGCTATTTTATTCTCCAGCTCCACTATATTTTTTTGCACTTTTTACTCCACTTTAGTTTTACTAAGTTTATAAAATTCAGAGCACTTTGATATCATCAACCAGTGGTTTTGAATCTTGAGATGAGTTTGACCAAAGATTGCTCGAGGCTTAAAGTGGAAAAACTCTCAAATATTTTACTCAAAGGCTAGATTCTAAGTCTAAAATATGAATTCAGAGTTGTGTATTAAAACTTTTTGTCATTTTCTTCTTCTTCGTCTCAATCGCTTCCGATTTTGAGATTCTGCCGTCAAAAGTTAGCAGCAGTAGCAGTTAAAGTTGGCGTACTTGCTTAGCAAAGGCATTGTGAATGTCATAACCAGGAACAAATGTTTGTGGCAGCAGGGCAGGGAAAGGGAGTGAAACTGAGAGATGGTCATGTTTTATTAAGCCTGATAATGCAGCCTAATCTGTGGCTCGGGTTACACAGTGCTTTGTGGGTAATTAGAGATCATGTCGTATGCCTGGCCTGCTGAAAAATTGCACTCCGCCCTAATCCCCTCCTATCCGCCTTTCACCCGCCACCTCCCTACTTCTGTCTCCTCATTCTCTCCCTCGTGCTACCAAACTGGCTGGCTTCCTGTCAGGAAAACACACAAATAAACAAACATGGCAGCCATACTTCAGGTAGCGAGTCATCAGAAAGGTCTATACATCGCTGTAAGACACTTGGAAATGTGCTTATGTGCTCAGAATTCAATAAGAGGAAGTCGACAGTGGAGCACTTTGTGGTTTGTTTTGTGGAACTTGTTAGATGAATGACTAATGCCTCCTGGCAAGTGCCCCAGGTTTACTATTACCAAAACAATGGCACTTGATACAGAGCACCGTAGCCTTGGTTTTCACACAGACAGGAGCTCAGGCTGCTGTTTTCTTTTGAACCCTAAATGCTGACTGCCCATTCATGCAACATCCCCCGAACACATCGACGCACACAAAGGAAATTCTCAACTGACACGGTGACTTGCTGCAAAAAAACAACAGCTTCTTTCATCGCTCATTGTCTGCAATTTTTCCATTGTCGAACACTGAGAAACGTTTCCTTTTCTTGGTATCTAGATGTGGTTATCGACACGTGTAAAACAGTAGCTGTGTTTACAGGACACAGTTATATAATTACTGGCTTTGCTTGGATTATGACAGCAAGTCTACATATCGGGTTGGAGAACGGTGATGCAGTGTGGTACAGCTGCACGGCAAAACATTCAGCAGTCTCCAGAAAATTGCATAGGTGAAAAGCAGGTTTAGGGTGTTACTCGCTGATCTGAATGCGTGCCGTGTTTCCCCCAAATTTTTTTGTCACGCCTGGTGGTTTGAGCGAAAAATCCCCTTTACATAAAGGAAACCCATGAAAGCAATAATAAAACCAACCATATAGAAACAGTATGCATTCATCTCCTCTTTATCTCGGCGCCAACTCATAAACATCTTACAGTATGCGCTATTTGAATCACTGAAGGAAGAGTATCTGTAAACTGTTTTGAATTTTATCACTATGAGTGCACATGGTAACCAGCCACAAGTAATAAACAGAACTTCTGCAATGTTGTGTGGTTGAACTCATTAACCTCCAGAGCCACCGCAGCAGGTCTTATAAGCCATCAGTTACTCAGACACAGATGAGATAAAGGCACTGCGTTTCACAGGGATATCAGTTCATATTGCTGCCATGTAGGGAAACAAGCTCTCAAACGGCTCATATACCATCAGGCATTACATTTGCATAAAAATGTATCAAAATGCAAAACCGGGCTACTTTCAAAGTGCTCAAGTAGCACGGTGATTATTGGCAGAACTAGAAGGCTTTTAAGAGTTGAGGTAGCTAATAGCTACCAATGGCTCGTTATCTCGATCTGCATGTAGGTGTTTTTTGCGGGTGTGCGGGAAGCAGAGACACAAAGTAAAGCAGTGGAGTTGTTACGAAGGAGATAAATCGGACTCTAGACTCTTGACGCCAGGCGTTAGCTTATATTAGTTAGACGTCTGGGGAATTTTAACATCTATTTCCTGTTTCTGCTGCTGGTTTGATCGGGTCCACTGGTTGTCAGTCACGACAAAGTCATGGCCAGGACCAGAGACGATCAAGACCAAGACTTTGTGCCGACTGTGAAAATTCACACGAATGCCCTCTGAAGTTGGAATAACAACTCAGAATGTAGGAGAAAGTTGGTCTTGGTTTTTTTGGTTCCTTAACTTAACCAAATTGTGACCGTTTTGCAGTGTTAGCGAAACAAAATGACAACAGAGGTCCAACGGTCAATGATATCCTGTATGTCATTTTGGGAGTCATTGGCATTCAACCCTCCAGTCATTAGGGATTAGGAAATGTTGAGTAATCCACATAAATCCACTAAATCCACTAAAAAAGTGTTGGTCTGCATGCTAATTTAATGTTGGCCTTACGCACAGTTTTGTCATTATTTGTAATATTTTATGTAATATTTGATCATTTTTATTAATGTTGAACACCAGACATCATTTTTGGCCAAAAAAAAAAAAAAAAGCAAAGTTTCCCAATTACAGCTGCACGACATTCAAACTAAATTTGAACCACAAACACACTGGCTCACTTTTACACCTCTGACTCCCCCACCACACGTGCACACACACCTACACACACACACACACACACACACACTAGCCATACAGCCGAAAGGCATTTCATTTCCTTTCCTCCTATGACAACATCACAATATAATGGGACATGGTGTCACGTGACAGGGGCGAGTACATGGAGCGATCAAATCGCTCTCTCTGTCTCTCTCTCTCTGGCTTGAAGGGCAGAACGGTCAGTCGTTACATAAACTGGAGTTGGTTCAATTACAGAAAAATGTTCTTTGTGTCCTTGTCATAAGCAGAGTGATAAGGCAGATAAAAAATAAGTTAGTTATGTGTGTTCCTTCAGGATTTTGATGAATTGCCTTCTATTCTGTGCTCTCTGTCCATGGAGGCTAAGATACTTCATTCAGGTTTGACTGCTAAATCAAAGCCGCACTACTAAATGCCTTTATGTGAAAATACACCTGTGTTGTCAGCCTAAATGGGTACATGGGTCTGCACTATAAAAGAGTGTAGACGTAATAGATTTGGAATATGTCTCACCAGTAGAACTCTTATCAGATGTGAACACCCCTCCATCTGTAGGAAGTGACCAACTAAAACTTAAGAGTGAAGTAACAAGCAGTCTTATAAACAAGGAAACGAGGGCTCTGTTCTGAACCCGCCAACGTTTGACCTTTTGCCTCTTTCATCCCGTTTTGTTTGTCCTGTGGTAGAAACGACCGGCAGTCACCCTAACATCTTGCGTGTAGCTTTTTAATTTCTCAACATTTAAAGATCACATATTATGATTACTTTCAGGTACATGTTTTTTTTGTTTTGGATGTTCACATGCTTTAATGTCCAAAAATCACATTATTTCTCTCACACTGTCCATTTCTGCAGCACCTCTATTCACTCTCTGTCTAAACACTGCTAGGGGTGTGGCTGAGGGCGGTGACTGTGTAGTTGTGACATCACAAGTTTACAGAAGTCCTGACAGCGTGTTTGAAGCTCGCATTTTTACGTGGACTGAGCATTTTGATACTCTCACAGCACTCCAGTAGCACCTAGACTTGCTTTATAATCAAAAAGGCATGGGAGTGTCACTTTCTACAATATGGGGCCTTTAAAACAGAGTAAAAGCAACACTATTGTCACACACACCTCCCAGCCTTCTCTTCATCGAACCATTTCCGTCGTTGTGATGACTCAATTTGTATTTTTCTGGTCTACAGTACTAGCTTTCCCAGCTGTTCATTTTCCATCTGTTCAACTTCGTTGTGACTGACCCTTAATCCAGGTATTCGCTGTGTGCTCCAGCACAGAACCATCGCGCAGTTTTCAGATGAGCCTGTAATTAAGTCATCTCGGAGCCTTGAGCTGAGACCAATTTGCCACTAATTGTCCCGAGTTTTAATTTCTAATGGAATAAGGGCCAGAGGGAATGCCGCCTAATGAGATGCAGTTACTAGTTAGTGTGTGTGTATGTGTGTGTGTGTGTGTGTGCGCGCACTCTCTTATCTGTTTACTGTAACTGCTATTGCCCTGGTGAATAGAGAAACAAGAGTGAGTAAAGCAAGATGTTCCGTTTTGTCTCTCTTACCGTGTTTCTGTTTATTCTACAAAGCACTCAGGATGTTTCTGACTTTCCAAACTGTAAACTCGCACATAATAAATTATAGACGTACCTTGAAATAAGTAGCGTAATTGATTGTACATTGACGGGGGAGTCAGAATGCGCCTTTTAGCAATACCTTCTCCCTTTTTCTCTAAACGGAGGAGCGCCCTCTCTTAATAACTGTGTGACAGCGGAGACCCGTCCAAAAGTGAGAAGTGCTTTTGCCCTTGGCACTCAAGTTATTGCTCAGAAAAGCGTGGCTGTAGACTGGAACTAGAAAGCTTGTTTACATAGCCTTGGGAGTGTTTGTGTCATGATTTAGATTCCAGGCATTTCAACATCCAAATAAATCAGTTTCGACTTCTGAGGACAAATAAACCTCCAACAGAAGAAACGGGCCAGCTGTGTTTAAAATCTGCAAGGTAGTCTTTATCTGCAAAGCTCGGGCAGTTTTTGTTTTCAATTATCACAGGCGAAAGGAAGTGGGAGTCAGAGTTCACAGAGCATATGTGGTCTGGTGTATCGGCAATAGGGATGTTTATCTTTAGAGTAAAAGATTGTTTTTCCATGTCTGCATTTGTTACATCTTGAGCACTATTGCATTGCATTTGATCTGTGGTTTTAATGATAAACAGACACACACACACATGCATGCAGTCAGCCTGTCTACGAGGTGTTACACAAGCAACAACTTTGGAACCAAACGGATTTTAAAAAAAATAGAAACCTACTCGAGCACCCAAGAAGACACATGACTACACAAATCTTTCAGACACCTTGGTGACTTCACTGTAATTTTTCTACCTTATCGCTTTCGAGCGGAGTTTGCTTTTGCAACTGACTCAAGGCCCTTCCTCTTATTGTTTCAATATGTCAGTGCATTGTTTGAATGAGGTCACCCATTACCGATCTGGCCCGGGGCCAGCTTGACTTCAGCTGATTTAATTGAATCTACGACATGAGTCAAATTCAAACAAGCAGAGACTGCTTCGCCATGACAGCCTCATTACTCCACATTAAGAACTCATTTCAAAATGCTTTGTGACTTTGGGCTTGACAAATGGTGAAAAGGGATGAAATCAAATAAGTGAGTACATTTTGGGAGACTACTCTTGAAATGCTACGGCTGAAAATACTCCATATATTAAAGGGGAGCCAAAAAAATAGTGTTTCTGCTGTTTTGTATAAGTTAATGTGAATGCCTTCTGGGTTAAAGTGTTCCCATGTTTGCCGTCTGCAGTAATGGAATGACATTCAATGCCATTTTCCCTCTTAAATGGAATTTTTGTCAAAGCGTTATGAATTCAACCTGCCTTGTCACTCAAGCCGCAGACAGTGCTGAGAGAGGAGAAAATATGCGAATGAAACCTTTCACTGCAGATTTTACTGTTAGCTGTGAGCAGACCAAATAATGACGCCTTTATCACGTCCACAGCACAACAAACAAAGAGGGCTTTCTTGTGACATACCACAAGACGTGATATCGGCCAGCATAATGACATACATTATGTATATAACACATGCGCGATATTCATAGCATCTCAGCGCCGTGCTAGCTGCATTTCAGCATTTCATCAGCTTCTAACCAAGACTAAATTTCTCAATTAAACACGCATTCTTTGAGAGCCACTGGCAGCTCAGCCAGAACTCGCGGGGAGAAAAAAAAAAAGAAAAAAAAATGTACAGCAGGCTCAATGTGCCAGGGCCTCCCTCCACAATAGGGAAGGAAATGTTGAGGCTGCAAGGGCTGTGGAGTGGAGATATGGCTGTGTTTGCTTAGGGCTAGGTATCGGGCACAAAAACAAACATGGCCGCCCTTAATGAGCCTGTTTGCCTGCCAAAGGTAAAGACAGCTGTTGTCTCTCGCCACAATGGAGCAGGCCCCGGTGCCACGGAGCACAGCGGAGCACTCTGCGTCCCCATAGTAACGCTCACCTTGTGTGTACTCAAGAGGGAACTTATTAAGTCCTCTTTACAGATAAATAGTGAGTAAAATGTAAATTGTGAGGCCATACGGCGCTTTCATAAGGTCTGACTGTGAAATGAAAAGGTTGATTAAATCTTGTCTTTAGAGTGCTAAAAGTGAAATTGGCTGGTGGGAGTGTGAAACGGCTGCGCGCTGTGGATAGACATCTGACTTACTCATAACATTAGCGAGTGAGAGTTGAGAAACTGCGGCTTTCAACACATGTTATTGAACTGTTAAGAGAGGCCGTGCTCAGTGTGCCTTTCCTGGTTCTGTCTTCTGTGGCTGGAGAAAAAAATGTCTTCTAGCTGTTTCTTAAAGGGACACTAATGCACGGGGATATAGGCAAAGTGGGGGGTACTGGAACCTGGAAAAGCACTTTTGTCCTATACGAGAAAATTAATACATTCTAGCTGTACCTGTCCAACTGAATCGGCGCTGACAGCTTTGCCGCACTCCACGGCTAATTTTAGAGTTGAGAATATGAGTGAGATGACTGCCGGAGCGTTTTGTTGAGAGGAGAGCAGCAGCCAGTAAGAAAACTGCGAACATTAAAGGTCCAACCGTCAGTTGCATCAGGGTGGCTGCTGTCGAAACAAAGCCCTCCCAGCCCCCACCGCTTTCCTGACATTGTTTACAGTACAGTTTGAGCTATTGAATGGATGACATTTTTTTTCCATTATTGCACTGGCTTCTGACAAAAGGACTGACTATGTTTTTATATTGTATGGATGAGTATGTTGTGTAATTCCTTTTTTTTTTCCCCTAAGTCCTACAAGCCTCTCAGTTCATTTTAATTACATATAAAATCAACAGAGCGCAGACAATAACGGAGAAACATCTCCTTGGGTATAAAATGAAAAGTGAATGACAAATACTACTGTTTATAATTGAGAGCAGGGAGAATGGTATTTAAAAACCAAAGCAAATTTGAACAAAAGGGATTAACAGTAAAAGAGAGATAGAAAAATGGTAGTTTAACTGTATTATTTATGTGTCTTATTATATTTACGTTCTTAAACCTATAAAGACATAAATGGAAAGACGTCTTCTATTATTTTTTAATTGAGTGTGTTATAAAGTGAAGCGAGGTTAACTTTCATAATGCATCAGTGAAAGAGCGGCAGTCATGCTCTTGAAGTGGGTGGTAACCATTCCACAAAACTAATTCAAGTCTCAGATCGCGTTGAACAAGATTATGATTCATTTTCAAACTAAAAAAAATCTTTAAAAGCGAAGCGAGTGGGATCAATCTATTTCTACCAGTATTCTCCGACCACTTCCTATTCTCTTTTGAGAAAAGCGTAACAATTGCTGTAAAAGCGCACAAGTATATTTTTCTGTTTGACTATTTCAAAGAAAGCCCTCTGTGTCTGGGACTGAAAATGTCCCTGACCACACGTTTGACACCACAGTTTGTGCATAGTGACTAGTGATGTGACTTGTTGGCATTTTCTGTCCTACATCTTTGCTTTGAAACACATGCACGCACGCACACACACACACACACACGCACACACACACACACACACACACACATTGCATGTGACTGCTCTTTTCTGCTGATGCTGCTGAGGCAGCAATCGGGGGGCACAACTGGTGTGTGCTGAAGTGCAAGGAGGCATCAGGATGTAGAAAATGTTACTGCCTTCTACGGCAACTTGTGACCTTACGTGATAATAGAAGTAATTATATCATGACAATAGATACACAGTCCAGGAATAGATGTGCAGAGTGTAGTTTCATTTGTGCAGACATTATTATTGTCTGCAGCAAAGATGATGTGTGGTTCATTTAAAACCTCATCGGGTGGAGCGAAAGAACCACTCAGACCTTCAATGATGAAAGAAATGACTAAATATGGTAACGGAAAACAGCCATCGACCTATATTAAAGTTAGCTGTTAGCGCACCTCACAAAACTTAAAGGTGCGCTATGTAGTTTTCAAAAGAGTAAAACTCAGAAATGTAATATTTTCAATATTAATGATGTAATAATACAAACAAAAATATGATTCATCCCAACTGAATAAAAAAAAGCAGTTAAATCAATGAAGATTTTTCTCTTTCGATGAAAGTTTTCATCCTCAAAACTACGTAGTGGACCTTTAAACTTTATTCAGATGTACTTCTTTGCTGCTAAGTGTTGTAAAAACTGATAAAGTTACTCAACTGTAGTCATCCATCGAGGGTTTAACTCAGGAGACAACATACTGCCTTGATAGCTGCTCGTCCTCAAAATGTCAATATAACCTAAAACAATCTCTAATTTTTGAACCTTTATGATAAATTGTGTAGTTGTAGTCACTCGTGCGGCTCGGTGCATGGTTACGATTACATATTTCCCCTCACGCTATCATTACCTCTTTGTCAGAGACTTGCTGCATGTCTCCCTGGAGGTAAACCATTCGCCCTTCTCCTATTTGTTTTCTGCAGCGTCTTTCAATTAAACAGCAGGGCCGGTTTCTTCACAGATTTTCGTTTTCGAGTGACTCCCCCGAGAGGGAGCAGAGGAAATGGCTGAACACATCAGACACATTTGTCTTCTCTGCTTAGTTACCTTGCAGGGGGAAGATGGTGATTCCCATTTCCTCCATCTAATGTGTTTGCTTTTACGCCCTATGCCAAGTGTCAACAGGCAGCTTCTTGACAGTCATTTTTCATTTGGAGCAAGTGGCTGGGTGGAATAAGCCGATGCATCGCGCCGTTTGTGCATTTTCTCCATCTTTTATCAGCCGATTGTTGTTGTTCAGGTGGCAAACTTCGAACACGTCTCAGGTTAAAAGTGCAGTAGTCGGAGATTATTACTTAATAGCCTTGGCTGGTTGTTGATTGAGAATAAAAAGCCAATTACCATAATAGGATATGGGACATAATGACAGAATTAAATGAGTGTGACAGACACACAATAGGCCTGCTCTGTCATCGCCTTAGCCCAGCTCGCTTATTAGAATTAATCTGGCCTGATTAAAAATGCAAATGGCTCAAAGTCATTGACGGAGTTTACATGTTTTTATAACATTTAACTGATTTAATTACATGGAAAATGAAATGGTGGGATGTGCGATTGAATTTTTTTTTTTTTTTTTTTACCCTCCTGCCAGTTGCCACAGAGAGATGAATATTCTCTCATGCCAGGAAGAGAAGGTAATGAGATTAGTGCTCTTCCTCTCTCTGTTTCTCTCTTTCCATCGCTGCCTCTCAGAAGCTGATGGTTTGGTTCATCGAAGCAAGAAGAGCTGTTTTATTGTTATCACTAAAAAACATTTTATCTCGGTCTCAGAAGCACCTACTGTATTGTGTGGGCTGAGAGCTTCAAAAATTTTAAAGAGTTTCCTCCTACAATGTATCATTTTAGAAGACCACTATATGATTTATAGCTTGGGGGGGAAAAACATATTCTGATTCTTCCCTGCTGTTGTTTTCCAGGCTCAAAGAGGCGTTTAGAGGAAGGATCAGAGGTGTTAAGAGGCAGATTTAATTGTGTATGACACGCTTTGACTTTCTTAACTCGAACTCCAGGAGGAAACAGAAAGAGAAAGGCAAACATTTGTGTTTTTTGGTGTTCGGCAAAGGAAACTGTTTGCAGGAACAAAACAAAACAAAAAAAAAGCTCATGATTAACATTTTAAACAGTCCCTCAAGTCAGTCATCAGTCATACAGTATATCGCGCACAATGACCTATTTGAGTGGGACCAGCCAGTTCCTGTTTTCAGCCCTCATGCCGTTAAAGGTTTCAGACTATATTCAGACTGCGTGCACCTTGTACTGCGAACTTGTTAAAACTACAGATTGATACTTTTGCTTACTTACTTGAAACATGCGTGGTGTTTTTACACCTTTCAGCCATGGTCGTAAAAACCCACTTGCATGTGGTGGACATCCTGTGGGGGGAGGAAATTGATTTTGCTGGGTTTGTTTGTTCTGGAGCCAACAGGCGACATGCGTTTGTTTTTTTGTTTTTTTTTATTTCTTTACATTTCAGACCGGCCGTTTTATTGCTGTATTAACATGTTTTATGGCAGTTGTGACTTTACAGCTTATTCACAATAGTTTTATTTGAGCCAGTTTCTCTTCCCCCCGCCTCATCATAAACGGTCCACAATGTGCACGAGAAGGCATTTTGGAAGCGACGGATCGTTTTTTTTAAGATTTGATTCATGTGAATGGGCCAGATGTTCCTGTTTTTGATATTGATGTGTTGCCTCCTTTGCACCGTCTCCCACCCACCTCGCCTTACATCATCATCAGCAATGCAGTTATTCAACGCGTGAAACAGAGATGTCAAGTTACAAAGGGGTTTCGAGACTGCGGACACGCTGTGAAAACAGCCTTTTGCTTTAACCATTTATTTTGCAGCAGGGGAAAAAAAGACACACAGAGCTAAAACTTTGTGTTGACAGGACGGGATCAATTCCAACTGCGTGTCCGTACATCAGCTCAATGTGTTGAAATGGAAAGTATGCTATCGATCTGTGTGCATTAGTGCTCTACAGTAACATAAGCAATGACTGGCAGAACAAAAGAGGCACTGTGCGTCACGCTAGAGGAGAGGTGCAGCACAAAGAGGACAGCTAACTTCATGCAGCCTATTGGCATTTCATTGTTTATCATCTCAAGTCCAGACGTATATTTGTCTTTCATAGAATAATTTTAGCCTCTCACACACATCTGGAACTGATTTTGGGATAGTTTGAAATATATATAGGCCCTAATATGCTGTTTTGCCCTTGCAGAGAGAAAGGTTATTAAAGTATATTGTAGTAAGAAAATCTGATACGGCTTGACATTAAAAAGCTTAGAAAAGCCACCAAAGCATGCTGTAGCAGAGGTCAGGCAACACAGTTACATCCCAGACATCAAGTTGCTCATTGATGGCTGGCCTCACTCACGACTGCATCGTCTTACGAGGCTGGTAAAGCACACATCCTGCGCTGATACTTCTCCTCTTCACATACTTTCCCTCTAGGGACAAAACACAATTACTCCATTGTGCCACACACTACTGTATATCACATTCTGCACATTTCAGCAAGAGAAAAGACGCAGTGTTGTGTCGGGGCATATGGCATCATGATGAATATGCTTTAGAGGATGAGGGTGAGGGGTGGAGGAGCGGCGGGGGAGCGGGAGCAGGAGCGGGGGCGGGGTCACTGTCAGGGCACAAATTGAATGAACTTTAGCGTGGTGATTGGATTAGTGTATTGTAAACAAAGGGTTATTTCTGTAAATATCCTAATCCCATGGGCCTGGATTAAAGGCAGACAAACAGGAGACAGCGAACCAAGAAATGTTTTTCTAATGCTTTGGTTTAATATTTCCGCTTTAGTATGTTAATGTACTTACTCAGTACTTACTGATATTATATTGATATCGTTATACGAGACTACATATTGACTTAGATACGAGATGTTGTTACATCATGACATGGAATATATATTGTCTTTTCCTGGTTTTAAAGACTGGATTACAATAAACTGATGTAATTTTTCATCATACTCATATTATTGAATATTATTTATTAAGAGATTTCAAAATATTGAGATATATATTGTGTATCGTGATATAGCCTGACCCCGTGGGGCAAAATGCTCAAATCGGGCCCTCCTAAGTAAAGTACATGTGTGGGAAACACTGCTTAACATTAAATAGATTATATGTATAAGGAGAGGGTTTAGGTTTAAGGGGCCCTACCGACGACTCATATGCTGATTGGGCGCTCGATTGACAACCCCTGGCTTAACCCTCTCATGCACGGTACCCAGTACAGTGGGGTGATATTTGGAAGCCATTTTTAACCATTTAAGCTGGAGTACCATGTTGCAATTACCAGGTGGCGTCTGCTCAAAGCCTTGTCCACAACTCCAGCTGATTATTATCTTTGCATCTCTTTGTCATCGTGAGATACAGCATCGTAAATTTATATCCTTTTTGGATGATTTTAGTCACAGAAAAGATGTGCAAAAAAAGTTAAATCTGATGTGCAAAAAATTTTAAATCTGGTTGAAAGTATTTTTGACATGATACTTTGTTGAAAAACGTTGTAAATATTTGCCTGTCCTGTCCCCACTGCAACGAACATCTGTGTAACTCCTTCAAAATGACATGTATTGACAACATGTTATTGGCATGATTTTTAACGTGTTTAACAGTAAAAATTACATTTAAAGAATGTAACTTCGTGATTAAATAATCTGTGCATAAAGGGCTAAAGGTATTGCGATATGATTTTAAGGCTATATCACTCAGCCCTGCTAACATACTGTGTAGAGGGATGCTATCGTTTAATTCATGAACTGTCAAAGGCTAAACAAACCTGGATAGGAAGACAAAGATCTGTGACCACATCTGAGAGAGAGACAGTTAGGCAGACAGTGTCAGGGCCTTTTCAGTAAGTGCACCGTTCAACCGTACCTGATGACAGGAAACGTGGTGGTGGCAAGGAAAACCCTGAGACGCCACACCGAGGGGTAAAAATAGGCCACATGGCACGAGAGTCAGCGAGAGAGGGGGCGGAGAAGAATATGAAAGAGGGGAAAAATTGGTGAACTTCATGTGTCTTCATGTAGGGACTTTCTTCTGCATGCCCGAGATAAGAAACTTCACTTTTTTAATGTTGGCAAGTTGTTAGATCAGTCTCATTTTCACGTGTTAGTTCTCTGAGAGAGGGACAACAATGAACGCCTCTCTGTTTTTGAGTCCACAGTCTGCGCCTCCTACACCTTCACAGCTAGAGGAGCTGCCTGCTTTAACACAGCACCACCTTAAGTGTGTTACAAATCTCACCTCTTATCAGTGGCAGTGACGATTCTTGTAAATGTGACCGAGGAAAATCCCACATTGTCATCGGTGTCAAGGGTCATCACAGCTTTTCTGACCTCGGCCCATTACAGCTTACTCAGCTGTGGTGAAGATCACTGTAGGCTGCCTATAGAAGTCATCTATATGGTTGGATAATGGACCTGACTTGTAATGTGTCTTTAACCCAGAGATGTGTTAACATGACTGTAAGGTGTTCAGTTATCACATGAAATTCTCGGAAACTGCAGTTCTGGATGTGTTGAATCTATAAAAACATCACAACGGTAACTATAACACTCCTCTTTATTTCTCTTAAATTCAAGAGGATCTGAAACTGCGGTTTGACATGCTTCCACTGTGTTTTAAGATAAACTTAATGGGTCATAAAATGATTAATGGTATGGAAAAAGAAAAATGAGACATTGTTCAGACCCAGAAATGAGGACTTCTTTTATGACTTTGCTCAAATTTTTCATTTTTCTCATCAATTAAAGGATATATTCACATTTGTGAATGCCCATATAAACAAATTTAATTGTATTTTTTTGTATTTATTCCTTCTTTTCATACTAGCCATTAGTAAATCCCTTTTTCATTTACTGTAATACATATTTTACACCAAAATTTGTGCATTTATTCTGGTTTCCTGAATGTAGGTAAACCTGCTAAGAGCAGGCCATTGACATCTCTCCCATTGCCAGTGGATGAGTTTGCCTCTCTGTTTTTTCTTCCCAGACATGTTTCTTTACCTTAGCTTCTCTTTCGAACTCAGACTGAATGATGTTCGAGCGCTGCTCGGAAGGAGATGGTTGGACAAGCATTTACGCACCAATGTCCAGAACTTCAATCTGCATCATAGTGTGGCCCAGAAAAGGGGCGAAAGTTTTTCATCACTGAGCTGAAGCCATTTATCGGAGCTGAAGCCGATGAATACCTGTGACTACTGCAGAGTCATTTGACCAGGGAGTAAATGCAGATGCAGATTATACCCTTAAGTGAAAGGGCTCCACAATCCTTAAATATTCTCAAAGGTTTACCTGAAGTGACAATGTAAATAAGTAAGTAAGTCTCTTTATGTTACTACTTTTCCACTGGAGATCGACAAGAAACTGTCCAAGGAACCACAAAGAGGGAATTTTGTACTTAAAAGGCTGCACCTGGAAGATAACCACCTGATTTGACTAACTCAGCCTGCTGGAGCCTCAGATAAACTTTTGAAAGGGAGCTTTTAATGACCAGAATTCATGCAGCCTGCGACGGTCAGACACTGCTTTATATTTAGTGTTGACAACTCCAAAAAGTTGGACCCATGTTCTGTATCCTGTATCATACACCAGGTGTATGTCTCAAAGAAGTGACGGTCTAACCAGCCTATTGTAACCAAACCCACCATGTGTCGGCTAACGGTCTGGCTCTAACACCCAGTCAGAGTCCGCTCACTCTTGGCCCGTGAGGATCAGAAAAACGACGTGTCCTCAGGCCTGCCCCTCCTCTGCATATCTGCTCATTCATCTGGGCCGCTCATTAAAGGGTAATTACCTGTAATTAGTGAATCATGTCGCTTTAATGAAGATGTTGAAAGCTGCTGGAGCCAGAAGGGCTGCCCTTAATTCTGAGTGATGTTCAAAATTAGCGGCAGTCAGGAATTCAATAAAGGCGGACATATTGATGAAATATTAATATTTTTTTGCCGGTGCCATAGGTGGCCTGTATTGTGTTTTTATTTCGCATTTCCATTTGCGATTCCAGTCAACACCTGGCTCCGGAGGGCAAGTACGTGTTACTGTATCAGAGCAGGCTAATGGGCGCGATGATGATGAAGCTGTGTGTGTCTACGTATGTCTGTGTGTGCGCGTGGTGCCTGTGCTCGCCAGTGTAACGCTTGCTGTAATGTGTGCTGTGCAGAGTGTGAGTGTGTGTGTGTGTGAATGTGTGTGTGTGTTCCCTGGCGGCGTGGTGAGTGTTTAATCTGGCCCGGTGGCGTGCCGTTGGCCCGGCTAATCACAGTGTGTCTGTAGGAGTGCGCTGAGCCAGGGGAGCACGCCGTCGCTAACAGCGCCTGACAGACTCATTAGAGAGACCTGGCACTGAGCTAGCAAGACACACACACACACACACACACACAGAAAGATACACACTCAAACACTTTGAAACACACGCAGTGGGAAAGGCACTCAGGCTCAACTGCGCAGACATTTGGATAAATTCACACACTTAAACACCTCTTTTTTTTTTTACGTTTTTGCGCGCGCACACACACACACACACACTCATTCATATAATCATCCATAGACAAGTGTGCCCCGTGTCTCTCTCTCTCTCACACACACACACATACACATACAAACACACACGGGCTCAGTGCTCCTCGTGTGAGAACAAGGCAGGCGGTGACCCCTCACAGTCGCAGCCCAAACACAGACAAGAACCGAGAGAGCATCTGCGAAAAGTGGAGAGGGGGGAGTGGTGGAGGGTGGGAAAAAAACGGGAGGAGATGAGGCGAAGAGGAGGAGTGGAGTGGAGAGAAGGGAAGCATCTGATGCAGCGGCGCCTTCTCCCATTCAAATGGTGTGTTTAGACAGGCAAATGGCACTTTCAAAGGCTAATTATCTGCAGTCAGGAGATCACCTGCACCCTGTCGAGAACCTTGAGAGTGTAAAAAATAGTATGTTAATGATGTTTTGAATGCAGGCTGTATTTACAGGTGCTGTAAGAAGTCCTCCTTTGGGCAAAACTCTGCTCTTTTTTCAAAAAAAAAAAAAAAAAAATGTGTGAAAATGTAAGTAAAAACCCATTAATTTTTCCCAGGATTAGGCGGAATGACACTTAGCAAAGTTCGACAAACTACTTTGACAGATTACTTAAGTCTTGCTTGCCTTGCTCTCACAGCGAGGTTAATTGAAGCTCAGCTGCAGCAGAGCCGAGTGGAAACATTAGGTTCGGCTGAATAACAGGTGAATGCAAAGCAGGTCAATACATAGTCAAGTGTGGGCCTGCCAGCTGTTCACTCCCTCTGCTCCACCACCACCGCACAATGGAGGCACACGCACACACACACGCACACACATGTTCATGCTTTGCACACGAGGAATAACAGGGACAGGGAGTGTGACATGTTCAAAGCAGAATCTGTTTTTTCTTTATGCATTTCTCTCATTTAAATGCATTCAGTAGGCAGAGCAAAGTGAATAATACATGAAAACGTAGTGATATACCGTACATTAACCACCGATAACACTTAAAAGATAAGGCTGCGGTTTGTTGTACATTTTTCTTATTTTCTACAATTCCCGTGAAAGAAAACCAAAAAATGATGAATTTATCTGACTAACAAGTACCGCCCCGAGCCAAATCCTGATATGATAATTCCTATGTGCCACTGACCTCCACTGATGTCTCAAATAATGAAAACACATCGTCTAGATGTGTTATTACTCACTCTAATGTACATTAATGCATTTTAACTCCTGTTTGAGAAATGGTAAACCCTGAATAATTAAATTTTTTGACCGCTCGGTGAACTTTCTGGCAGACAGCTGCTCGTTCGCGTCTCCATGGAGCATCGTTAACATCCACTGGGAGTCATCATTCCATCTACCTGACACACGTAAATCCAATACGCACTCCGCTTTAAGCTTAAGTTAGGTAGCATTTATTGGTAAAATCAAGTGTATGCTGCGGCTGAAAACAATGCTGATGAGCACGGTGGGAATGAACCAAAACAATTAAGCTGCAAAACAAGGAGCCGAAAGGTGATAAAGTGCTCCATAGACCACTTTCACGCAGCGGCCATTTTCCTGTCAGGTTGGGAAGCTCAAAACATTGGACTGATGTGTTCCAGGTTGCAACTCGTATAAATGTAGATATATCCGACAAATTATCATTTCACCACTTCCCAATTTATCATCAGCTGAAAAGTTGAAGGACAGTTAAACTCTGGAGGGACACTGGGCCATATTTCAAGGTAGAGCACCATCTTCGCTAACCCATTAGCTAATGTTAGCATTCAACCACTCCCTAGCTAACATTACCATTAGATAGCATTACATGATAGGATGGGAAAAGTGAAATAAATTCTAAAATATCAACACCCCTATTGGACACGTTTATTTGTCTCATTAACATTATCAAATGTGTTGTTTTAACTTAAATGATGTCCCTCCAGTATTTCACTTTCCTCTCATCTTTTCAGTTGCTGATCAATCGATAAGGGGTCAAATGATAGAAATATTTCAGATTCCTTACTTTTATATGCTTTTTTGCAACCAGCAACATATCATCATCCCAGCATTTGAGCTTCCCACCCTGAGTGTGAGGTCAGAGGAAAATGGCTGCTGTGCGAATGCTGTCTAAATCTCTGTGGGACTGTCTCTGTGAGTGAACCCTTTCAAAGTCTTTTGATCCATTGTTTGTATAAAAATATTAATAGATTAGAGCACCCTTAAAAAACAAATAAACCTCTGGAATGGTTAGAGAAGTTGGAATACATTGAGAGATGGACTTTACACATTGTTGGTTTTGGTCTGTTTCTTTGCATTGACCGCTACAAAAATATCAACTCACACCTGCCTCGTTCTTTAACACTTGAAAACACTTACAGCACTAAAGAAGAAACCAAAAGAATCCCACACAAAAACATGGCGTGGCGTATGACGAGAAGTTCTACTGTATATTCTCCTGCCAGTTATGCCAGGTGTCTCTCCCTTTTCTCCCTCTCACTTCCTCAGCCTCTCTTATCCTTCGCTTTCATACACTCACCCTCCTTGTCGGGATTTTTAATCTAGCCTGGTAGCTGTAACTGGAACAAGTTTCGCTGACAACCTTGTCTCACCTAAAAAGCCAAATCAAACCGTCTTTAATTTTCTCTCCCACTGTACCATGTAACAGGCCAAATCTCTCCCCTCTCTCTCTGTTTCCTTCTCTCTGTTTCCCTCTCTCTTCAGAGTACAATGGCTGTTTTGCTCTCCGCTCTCCTCCATTCTCTCCCTCACTCTTCTCCAGCACAAGGCTATGACATTGAGGGAATGTGATGTGATGTATTGTAGTGAATAATGTATTCTGCGAGGATTGTACAGAGCGCGTAGAGCAGATGGCAGCAGGTTGATCTCGATATGTGTGTGTGCGTGTGTGTGTGCGTGTGTGTGTTTAATGATGACAGTGTGTATATGTGTGACGTGCGTACGAGTGTGTGTCTGAATGGGGGAGGGGACGGAGGAGAAGAAGGGAGGAGGGGGAGGGAGGGAGGGAGGGAGGGAGGGTAGAGTGGGGGTTGGTGTGTATGTGTGTGTATGTGAGCCTCCTTTGTGAGATAAAACATGCAAATGGTGGATTATTTTAATGCATTTTTTTTTCTAGAGCCCCGAGCCTTAATCCCTAAAGCAGTTGAAATGAAAATAGTATATGTTTTCTTTCAAACTCTCTCCCTCCCTCTCCGTTTTTTTTTTTTTTTATTCCCTGATAGGAATTTACAACTACCAGCTGTCTAGGAACAGGATCCTTTGCACTTAAATTTCTCTCTGGTGTAGTTACAGCCAACGACTGATGATTATATCCGGAGAGCGTGGAATCGACTAAAGCTTGTCAGGCCCAAACTGCTCTGTTACACAGCGGAGGGATCATGGTTGTGACGTCTTTCTGATCGAATGGTGATAACAATTTAGATCATATAAATAGAGCCCAGTGCTCAGTTCGCTACTTTGAGTGGACTGCGGGTATAAAATATGCGCATTTATAAACAGCTGCACATGCTCAAGCACGGTGGATGTAAAAAAAAAAAAAAAAAAAACAGAGAGAGAGACAGAACTGCAGGACTATCAGCATTGTACCGGGGGCTGTGGTTACTAACGTTTACACGTCTAAACAATCGAGTAAAATCAAGAAAATCAAGGTAAATTTTCCTATTTCAAAGTGAAAGTAACACATGGTTCAATACTTATGAGGGATTTTTTGCCTGATTGGCTAAATAAATGCACCAGTTTTACAGCCACTTTTCAGCCAAGCCTGTGTTGAGTAGTACGGAGTAGGTCATCCGCTCTGAAAGACGCGAGTGTTCAACAATACTTTACTTGGAGGGTTGTGAATGTGGTACTGTTACTAAAACCCAATATTTTTTTTAAATGATTGATGCCACTTAGAGGACAAGTCAAGACCAGAAAACCCGAGCATAATCAACCAAGACCTCTCGACATTGACTGATCGACTATCAACTCAATAACCACATTTGCCTAGTTGTGAAATTGTTGTCAAATGTGATATCTTGTGTTTGTCATGCGAAATATCTGTAAAGTGTATGTACCTATATACCTGTCTGACTGCTGTTTTCACTTTCAGATGTTAGACAGTAAATATGAGCAGTGTCTTTGCTCACTAAACCACACAACCCCCCCCCCATAGGAAGTTGTCCCCTATAGATGAAGCTAACAGATGGTCGAATCTATTTGCATTCACTTTGTTGAATGATGACTTATATGCTGAAGGTTATTCTACAGTTTTCTGCACTCAACCGAGACTTTGTTTCATAAATATATAGGCAACCGTACTCATAACATGTGTTGATGGCTTCATCAGTCTTTGTCACTACTTCCATTCTGAACTGCCATAGGCATGGGACGTAATAAAAATTTCATGTCGTGAGTACCCTGTCCAACGTAATTGCGATTCTCAATCCAGATAATCATCAAAATATATTTAAAACTCTTGGCACAACAACATACGGAATCACTTTAACCTTACATACCTTACATATTTTTACTGCCTAACAGATGGGACACATTTTTTGAAGTGTAAGACAAACAAAGAGTCTTATATAAATCTTCAGATCTGCACAAATGGATGGACATAAACGATGGAGAAATGGAGATAACATCATCTCCCTGTTGTCGTTTGAGTCTGTAGTATCTATTCACATCCGATTCAACGCATGCACCTTCAGCCATAGTGACAGGCTTCGGCAATTCAAAATAAATCAGGAAACCATTTGAGGACTGTACATCAACGAGCGAGACAGCCTTTTTTATTTCATTCATGTACGGAAATTCATGATTATCCCGATAATGAAAATTCACCACGACCAACTTATTGTGTCCCTTCCTTACTTGGCACCATACGATATTCCTCCAGCACATTTCCATCCTTTTCCCACCTGTTGGTTACCTGTCCGGGGAGCTGGTGGTGTGATGCCCCACACTCCGCTCAGAGGCTCCCTCAGGCTCCTTAAGGCTCATCAACGACATATTTTCTAGGTGGCATGTTGGGCTGCAGAGTGCAAAGTCTGGTGGATGCCTGGCAACTGGCCCGCAGTACTGAGGCCAGACAACACAACAACAGCAAACATCCTTTTATTGTATCCTCCCACACCACAGAAAATAGAGGACAAGTCAAGAACCTCGTCATTACTTCTTTTTATAAAAAAATGTTTTATCAATTAATCATTATGGGAGTTGTTGTGCACGCAAGGAATTTCTTAGAATAGGAAGGCTGAATCAGAGCATATGAAACAGCAGGGAGAAGAAAGCTTGTACATCCTTGTCTCTTTCATATTAGGGACAGCGAGCATAATTGAGTAAATGTATTAAGTATTAGAGCGAGCTGATTCAGCCTCTCTGGGATGGTTGATATTGTACTTAGGAAGAATATTGCCCGCGGCAATTCATTAGTGGTAAATAATTGAGAAGCTCGGATAGTGCTAAGGTGAAATGCCTGTTATTATTTTATGGAGTTTGTGTTCTTAGGGCTCTTCAGTTTAAGAATATTAAAAATGCACAAGCCTTTCCACAAATTACTCACTGGAAAGATTCACAATGGCCGCTAATGACTAACCATCCATCTTCCATTGTTTTCGAGCCGTGTAAAAGTGTTTCGCAGCGCCATTATCAATTCTGTTTCTGCTTTTTGGTAATGTTCTTTTATTACATGAAGGATGTTATTTTAGACTCGTGCTTTATACATTTTTTAACTCGTTTTATTTGAGGTGATTAAGGCACATCAGCTTTAACAGTAGGATACCCTCCATTGACATTTTCTGAAAAATAAAGAAAAACCTAACTCCCGTTTTGAAAGCTTGTAGCATAAATGGTAGCGCCTGGCCTCTCAAGAAGGGGAGTGAAGGGTGTAATGGAGCTGTCATCCAGGCGTGCAGCAGGCCATTATGGAGCTATATGAATAGCAGGGACTTATGTTATACATAGATCAAACATCAGCAGTCAAACTAATAAATCTGCCATGTGTCAGTGTCGAGTGCACCTGTATCTTTTTATCTAACCTCAGATAGGCTCATGAAAATGTCTGTTTTTTTTACATTAATTTGCATTCAACTAAGTTTTTATCTGCTGAAATGTCTTTCTGAAACTTTCCTTGAAACCCCACTGTGTTCTTACCCCCCTGTGTCTTTTATTTATGTGTGTGCGTGCTTCAGCTCTTATCTGTTAAAAATTGTCACCTTTTACATGTCGGTTTTCCGGTGATGCAACCTAAAGGCCACTGAGGTTTATTCAACATCTTATACACCCACTCACCACCATGTGACAATGAAGAAATAGGGGAGCATGTGAATGTCTGATCAGTTATTCGCAGCACTGTTTGCACTATAATAGCTTGATGTGTTCAGGCCGTGGTCTGTGGTCTGGGTGCAAGAGCTGTTGGTCCCCAACAAGGCAACGGTTGTGTAGTGTTTGGTAAGAAGCTCACACATGGGTTCGACAGTCTTCTCAGCAATGTTAGCAACTTGACTCTGGGGGCGACATTGTTAGCTGGGCCATCTGACAGTCAGTCCGTTTTTGTCTTTTGAGAAAACTTCAGAGCGAAGTGGCTTGAACAGAGTCTAATAGATACGGGATATTTGGGCCGATGCCGATACTGATATGAGGGAGGGAGGCAGGATATTGGCAGGCAACTGGCAACACTTGCCTTTGTATCACACTTAGGTATACCTTAAGCATCATTTGCTTCAATGTGTTCTGACAACTAATACCAATAAATCTCCAGTATTTCTGTAATTGGCCGATAATATTGGCTGAGTGATACATGGAGTCGGGCTTTAGGATTGACATTCGGTACAAACATTCATGATCCTCAGGGAATGAATCCTAATGACTTGGGTTTTTGTCATCAGTGCCACCTAGAAACCTAAAACCTAAACAGTCAGGTCGTATAAAATGTCCTAAAACTAATAGTTCACAGAGGGTAAACCCTTTCAGAACATGATGCAACCCTCAAGCTAAACTGCACTTTCTGCCTCACACGTTCTAATGAGATCCAAAAACCTTATTTTTTCTGTTGAGTAATGAGCATCGCAGCCTCACTAGGCAACCAGTGTGGCCTAAACTTACTATGTTATGTGGTTCTGATTATGTGAGCTGATGTTTGCAGGTCATATTTGTAATATTAGATTACTCTCGCAGTTGTTCATAACCCAACCAGCGCTGTGAGCTGTGTTTAATGTGCACGGAGACAGTGTAAATCCACTCGTTGCTCCATGATACTCCTTTAGTCTCCAGATCCTTGGCTCAGCGCCAGCGTTCAGCCCCACTGTCTTGTCGGGGGGTTTGTGTATATGCTTGTCAGTGTGTGTAAGCGAGCAGGGAGGTGGGCACAGGGAGGAGGCGTGTTCGGGGTGGAGGGGATGTCAGCTCATTAACCTCCATTCTTCCCCTAGCATGGCGCTGCGTAGAGTCACTGTGTAAGTCTCATGTCATTACTCCTCCCCCTGCACGCGTGTGCCGGGCATGAGGGGAAGAGCAGGGCGACCAGAGAAAAAAAGGGAGAAAGAAGGGAAAGGTTCACGAGGGAGAGGGGGGGGCCCTTGACATGTTCCTTTACAAATGCCCTGCTTGTATCTTGCAAAAACTAAAGCCCCGCCATCTCGTTTCCTTCCCCAACTTTTGTCTTCTCTGTCTCTTCTCTTTCTCTCCCCGCTGTCTCTCTCTCTAACCACAGGCCCGGTACAGTGTGGGTGAACGAGGGGTTAGGCTCCACACTGCCCCCACCCCAGGCATCATTCCAGCTAGGAAAAGACTGCCCACTGCTGTGGTGAGATAGCCAAGCCTCCAATTTCTGGAACTTCATCTGTTCTCCACTTGTACAATGTGGTGTGACGTATATACGCTTTACGAACTGCACGTCCTTTTGCCTCCGACGCCAACTGCATGTCTAGAGATGTCTCTGTGCATTTTCATCCGTAACTTAATTGAAATACACTTTTCACAGTCCTCTTTTTATATATGTTTACCAGTTCACAGTTCATTTTTGTATAGTGGTTTTAGCATTTTTGATCCTTTAGATGGAGAGATAATCATAAGCAGCATTAACTTTAGGTCGCGATGTCTCTTTCTTTAAACTTGGTGCTCGAAAGAGCTGCCAAAAATCCTAACCTAACCTAAATGATCAAAAATGTTCCAAACACTACAAAACAAAATCGGTAAACTATTAACAGTATATACAAAGCGAAATGTGAAAAGTAACTACAAAGGTATACTGTAGAGTTAGCAGCTCATAAAGCAGATATATTATCACTACATTGTGCGAGTGGAGAGTTTGTGCCAGTTGATTTAGAAGGGTGTACCTCAAGGTACTGACCTGGGCCCAGTTATATTTTGGAGGCTCCAAATTGAGAATATCTAGAGTTGTGATAAAATTGCTCATCATAGAGAGACATATATATTTTTAAACTCTTGAATTTCCATACAAGAACACACACATGCACAGACTGCCCATGTTTTGTACATACATCATGTCTGAATACATTAGAAACACTCATTATTTTATATTCTCCGCTACACAATGCATATATTTCATGTATTTGCATAAAAAAACTGGCACATTTACAGGAATCCACAGATGACGTCAGGGGTTGTTTCTTAATTGCAGCAACATATGTGTGAAAACATGCCAAGGTGCAAAATACGCCTCTGTAGCTGTAGCTGGGTCACACTGTGTGGGCATCCATAGAGACAAATTAATTCTGAAATTGAGCACTCAAATTAAGCACCTTTGACATTTTTAGGATTACACTTTGACCACTTTTTTTTATTTTATTTGATGATGAATAAAAAACAGACTAATACAGAATTATTTTAGAGAGAATGAATATAACACATTGATATGTCTTCAGGGAGCCTGCTGTAAGAATAACATGTTGCCATGTTACCTCCTGTGAATTTATCTTTTGTTAAAACTACCCTGATCTACTGGACTGTCTGTTATAATAAATAATGAAGCACACTTCCCTGTTTTGTTAATATCTGTGCGTAGTGCTATATTTACTTACTTAAAGTGAACGCACCACAACCTGATTATCAGTAACAGTAAATCAACAATTACAGCACTTCCTCCCACCTTCTACGACTGTAAGTTTCGTGCTGCATGTCAAAGTCCGTGCATGTAGGAGACTGAACACAACACACAGCCGCAACCTTTTGTGTGTCTCCCAGCAAAGAAGACACCTATAGAATCAGACTCATGTGTTTCTTATGTTCGTAATGATTTATTTTAATCACTGCATGAGCAGTCAGACTTGAGATTTTTTTTATTCTTCTTCTCCCTTTGCTCTTTCATACTTTATTCTGTGCAGAGGCAAGAGAGCAGTAGATTGCAATAAGATAACCAATTATATGCTAGAGGAAACCAGACTTTTTTTTTTTTTTCCTGCTGCAGTTATCTGATGCTGCGGTGAGCAGAGGCAAAGGGCTGGGGTAATGTGACATTCACTCTGCCCTTTATCTTCTCTCATCGCTGTTTACCCCAGTCAGTTAAAAGTGGCTTGTGCTCTGCATCCTCTCCTGCTGCCAGAGAAACCTCACTGACAAAGACTCACACAGAGACGTGCACTTACTGTACGGACACACACATTGTACATTGTGCGAACGTGCGAACACACTCGGCGCGCTCTCACTCCAGACCAGACTGTGTAAGTGTCAGGTGGACCACTTTCCTCCTAGCGGCAGCCATATTGTCAAGTATAGCACTGCTGCACCTGCTGGGGCTAGCTGCTAATTGCATGTGATGCTACTGCGCCTGACGCTAAGAAGGTGTTTCCCAGCACTGGTTAGCAAGCAGGCTGTTGAAGGCCACCGCGGCAGGAAGAGGGAGGCCATGTGGGTGGCACTTTGGTCTGACATCATTCTTTTTTTCTGTTGTATCTTTGCACATGCACTCACACGTGGCGTATTCCATATTCGTGACCTCTTTTGCACTCTGCTTTAGTTACTCCACAGACAGAGATTGTGCTTATGATACGCAGTCAAGCTATATGCTAATCTACTGTTGCTCTCTGACAGACAGTGCAGCCATGTTTCATTCAGCGAGCTGGATAGAGTTTACACAAAAGTACGTTTTACTCATGAGCCTGCAATAAAAAATAAAAAAATTTGGCCAGCTGTGGGCAGCAGAAATAAGCTAGAAATATAACATTATAACCTTTTATTTAATTTGGCAAATGTATTTGTTTATTTAAACATAGAGCAGAGAGAAACATTAGCATTTATTTGTAGTTATGTTTCTGGTCATCTAATGAATTTAAGGTCTTGCATTTGATCTCCTTTTAGCTCTGTTTTGGTTTCCACCTACTCTGGAGGGAAATATCTAAATGCTACACTATGGTCACCAGCTTGTTGCTAACTTCGGGGAAACACCCATCCAGAGCTTGAAGCGGGCCGGTACTCACAGTACACTCCGCACTACCGCAACTTTTACGTTTTGGACTTCTGTTCCGCGTACTGTGACTTTTTCTAGCACTTCTCACAAGCTGTCAGTAACCTTTGTGCCCTCTCCATTAGTGCTGTCAAAAGTATATAAAATATCACTAAAATACAGATACTGAATTTTTGAAATGGTTTCAATACTCATTTGTTGCAGTCTCGACACTCCGGTTTTTTTTTTGCTCTCCACTCCGACAGCAAACCGACACATGCACTGCTGCAGTGCCTACCTAGCCCCACCTCCTCCAGAAGTAAATTAACTTTCTGTTGTGTGTAACACACAGTACACAAGCCTAGTTATATTTATCTTTTAATATAAATCTGGAATTTTATACCCCTCAGTGATGTGACAATGTCTCCCTGTTGGTTTTAAATATTGTTACTTTTTAAGGTATTGAATCAAAGTAAGATATTCTAGCATTGTGACAACACTACTCACATAGACTCACAATGGCCCTAAATAAATTGCGCTACCAGGAGGTACTTGGTGGTGCTTATTTTTCTGCTTGTTCCAGCCTGCTCTTTTCTGTCGGTGCTTGAATTGCTTCATTCGTCACGCACGACAAAGTTGTGTCGGACAGTCCTGGTGCCGACTGTGTCAGCAAAAAAAAAGAAAACAGTAAGTTTTATCAGACTTCCCTTGTAGACCAGTCGTGGAGAAAGAGAACCATGTACATTTTCCTCATCCATCAAGCAGCAGAAAAGCCAAAGCAGGGCATGTTTGAGATTGTTTGCCTCACTTGATATCGCATCCCTGCGATACCACTGTTGCGTATGAGCACATCGCAATGTCCATGCTGCTACAGATAAATCATGCAGCTGTAGTTACTATATTTGTATTGTTTGTATGACTGCATGCACCGAACTACAGTGACTGTTCGGAAGCCATACATGTACCCAAACAACCCTCGAGTCGGTGTGTCGTCCCCCCTCTCAGATAAAAGTAGTCATGTGATGCAAAAATGTTGATTACAGCCACTTCACTGAATTCTAAATACCTTGCCTGAAAATCTCTCAATCCACAGAAGAAATGGGTAAAAATTAAAAGTGAAATCCGTGAGTCTCCTCAGAAGTAGCTACTTGGTATCAAACATGAGACAGCTGTGTGCTGTTTACTGACACGTCGCATGATTTCTGCAAATCAGTTTCTTGTCACTTCCATTGCAACCACATATATGGAGTTTCTTGTAAGTTTCGAGTTTCCGCAGTATCATCCTTTGACTGCATTTTGAACAGAAAAGATATTGTTATTAGAAATGATCACCTTAAAATGTATTTTATTCATAAATTATTACAATATTTATAGATATATTATAGTTAGTTAATAATAAAAGTCACAAAAGGAAAGAGACAGTGTTTCTAAAAATTCTTTAAACTGTTAAACTGTAAGGCTGTGATTGCTGTTCACACGTCTCACCATCACCGTTAAGATTTTATCTTGTTCTGAACTCACTAAGTCACAGTGAACTCGGGTTCACTGTGGAAACAAAACCTTATTTAGCACCACACCACCTGGCCTCCCTTCTCTCACACACACGCACACGCACACACACACACACACACACACACACACACACACACACACACACACACACGCTGCCTTTCTCCTCAATCTCCCCTCCCATCTCTGCTGTTGACTGTTGGTTCTGTTTTGCGGTCGCTCCAGTGCAACAGAAAGTGGATGAATGAGAGCTTCAGCCTGCTTTTTTATTTTTACACATCACAAAGTATAGGTGGAGCCGGAAGCGGTTGGAACCTGCGTCGTGTCTTTTGTGAAAAGGGATTTTTTTTTCTCTTTCTTCCAAGCTGTTTCTGATGGGAAGCGCGCTGTGTGTTTGTGTGTGTTGTTCCGCCGTGGAACCTAATCATAACAAGCAGGGCTGATGCTCATTAGATGTGAGCTGATCACTGACAGTAAAACTAAATATTTCTTTACCCGGAATCAGCTGGAGAGGTAATGCGAATAGTCTTTTAAAACACTTTGGAAACAGTCCTTTCAGGAAAAACAGCGCCCCGCACAAATGCATGTTTCCAATTCCTCTAACTGAATACTTTCTAGGATGGCACGAGGCCAGCAAATTCCAAACAGAATTCCATCAAAATCCCCCCGAGAGATAGGACGAGCTGCTGCGTGTATCTCGCCGGTATCTGATCATGTCGTCCATGTGGTCTGCTGACCGGAGCACAGTGTGTCCAGGTAAACATAGCCCGGGTTTTGCATATGAAAATGAACCACGCAGCTGATAAAAGGTGAGGATGTACATGATGCTGGGCGTTGGTGGATGTGACCCCAGTGCTGCAGTGTGTACATAGTGTATGTGTGTGTGTGTGTGTGTGTGTGTAGGATCAAACTCTCACACCCAGGAAGAGGCCCTGTTTCCCTTATCTAACGACAACAGAGCATGTGTCGCCATGGCCACAGGCTGCGCTTTTTATGGGCTTTGTGTGTGTGTGTGTGTTTTTGTGTTTATATGTACGTGTGTGTGTGTGTGTGTGCCATGTTCATTGTTTGCCCATGTTCATTGTTTGCTTGGGGCGTGGTGCAACACCAGAATTGTTACTATAGTCTCTCCTCTCTTCCCCTTTTTCTCTCTCCTCCTCCAATGCAACTCTGGATTCAACCTACTATAGCTTCTTTCTTTCTTTCTTTCTTTCTTTCTTTCTTTCTTTCTTTCTTTCTTTCTTTCTTTCTTTCTTTCTTTCTTTCTGTTTCTGCCTCTCAAACTCTTTGTCTCTCACTCTTCCTCTGTTTTAAGTGTCTGCGTGTGTGTGTGCATGTGTGTGTGTGTGTGTGTGTGTGTTTCTCTCTGTCTGTCTGTCTGTCTTTCCGTCTCCTCCATCTCGTCTGGCTTTGAACCAGCAGTGACAAGTTGGGCAACATCAAAATTCAGCGGCACATTGTCTCAGGTTGAGGTTTGTTAGGTCTCTCCTACGGCTTAATTGAACAGAGGACGAGGGAGAGAGAGACGTAAAAAGAGAAATAAAGAGGAGAGGGGGGAAGATGAGGAAGAGGGGTGCTCAAACAGGCATACATATTGCATGAGTCCCCCCCCCCCCCCACCACCACCTCCACCACCACCACCACCTCCACCACCACACCCCTTTCTTCACAGAATGGCTGTGTACTGTTCTGGGCTTATTAATTCCGCTCGGTGAGAGAATTATTTTTAGAGACTTGGTGTACTGGCAAAGGCTTTTAAAGTCACAAGTATTACACACTCTGCTTATAGATTCCCTTTTGTAAATAGAAAAGTTCTGAAAGTTTGTTGTGGTTGTTCTTCAGTGGGATCCTGTACGTTTTTTTTGTGTGTGTCGCACTCTTACAGATGTCGCAATGGTCCGTGTGAATGTTGTTTTGACTTCAAGTCACGTTCTTCCCTTTTTCTGCTCGCCTCATATCAAACACCGTGCTACATCAACTGTAATGTGGTGTGTGTGTGTTATGTTGTTATGTACTAAAGCAGAACAACCGCAATGAAAGAATACTGTAAGAAAAACACAGTTTTAAGAGAGGTAAGTGAGAGAATGACCCCTTTCAGGCTGTAGATTATTTATGTAACTGCATCATTAATATTAATGCAGCTGCTGCAGCTGGTCAAGGCAGATTTTTAAACTACTTTATAAACTTTTTGAGCAGTTTCATCTAGAGCCCGGCTGATATGTGAGAAAGATATGTAACAGAGGACATTTTACAGATTAACTATAAACTATTATTGTCTAAAATTACATCAATGCACTGAAACAGTAGACTTGGCTGGAATTAAATAAATTACAACATATACACTGACACCGATATGTCTTTGATTATTATATATATTATATCTGACTAATTGTGACAGACCTGGGATTTGTATTTATGACAGCGGTGTGGCACTCAGAAACTGTGGGGGGGGCGCCAAATCGCAAAAAACACGCCGATTTCTACATAACGTTGCTTTAACGCAGTGGAGTGAAAAGTGCAATATTTACCTCTGAAATGCAGCTGCATAAAATGGAAATACTGAAAGTGCTTCAAACTTTTACATAATCACAGTGCTTCACAGCAAATGTACTTATGTACTTTGCACCACTCTAAAGCCCTTTGAGACAAGCTTGTGATAATGTTATATAAAAAAAAATGTTACATAAATAGAGCTGAATTGGAGTTCAGTTATTGATATTAGCTGATACATAAAACAGGTTACTTTCTCTGTTTCAAAGCATTAGATCCAGTTATGTAAGTTATTATTATACTTTGCTTCTTAGGTAATTGGTTTCCTCGTTTTATTTTCCCATCATTACGAGTTCATTTCTCTCTCTAATGATTGGACAGTCGTGGCATTACACACGCACGCAGGCAGTTCATCTCCCCCTCCCCTCGCAAACAGATGTTGCCGAGAAGGCTTTATGAGGAGCTTATATGAATTGTCCGTCAATCAGAAACAATCTTCAGTGGAGTCTGTAATTTTGCCTCCGATCCTGCCATCAGCCGTCTCACCGGTGCTCTCCAAGATGAAAAGATCCCAGCATTGCATTGTACCATTAGCACTGTGTAAATATTACATGTTTTCCCTGGATATGCTAGTTAGCATTACTTCCACCTTGTGGCTTCATTATTTTCGAAACGCTCAGCTTTGTCGATGATTGCGAGGCATGACCTAGTTCTGGGACTCTCTCTCTCTCTCTCTCTCTCTCTGTGTTCTCTCTGTCTTTACTTTCTCACTTTTCTTCCTCATTTACTCATCCTCTACGTCTTTTCTCCTTCCGTCTCTACCTCTCCACCTCATTTTCTTCTCACGCTGAATCCGTCTACCTCTTTCTTTGTCATTTATTCATTGTCTTTCTCCATTTACTGCCTCAGCATCACCTTCATCCTGTTTAGTGCGCCTCTCTGTTGCTCTCATCCTCCTCTCCTCTCATGTATGCATTCTTTATTTCTCAATTTGTCTCCCTTCCACAACCTATTATTATTTTCTCTATTCTCACATCCCCCCTCTCTCTCTCTCTCTCTCTCTCTCTCTGTACCCCTCCCTGCCTCTCTATCCCTCCTCTCCGTGTTTTTATTCCTCTCTCTCAGCACCACGTGTGTCACGGAGGGAAACATCGCGAGCAGTGGTCCCTGCTGAACAATTACCATGCAAAGCAATCCAAATAGAGATGTTTGCCGAAAACAACATGTGTGTAATTACTGCTTAATGAGGCCCTTGTCTCAGGCAGAATGCCCAATTAGACTGCCGATGAGAAAGCGATGCCAGGGCCCGCTGAAGAAAGAGAGGGAAGAGGGGAGAAGGAGGGGTGGGGAGGGAGATGGAGAAGTAGAGGGAGGTTGTAGCACGGAGAAAGAGAGAGAGAGAGAAAGCAGCGAGGAGGAGAAATAGAAAAAGAGGAAGAGGCAGTGAAACATAAGGGGGAGTGGAAAGACTGAGAGAGTGAGAGAGGGAGAGAGGGAACAACAGAGAAAGAGAAGATGATTTCTGCAGTAAATGTGGAGTAATGGCAGAGCTGATAGCATTGAGCCGAGGATAAATTGGCATTTTAAGTGGGAGAGCGAGGCACTGCAAAGGAGAGCTATCGAGAGAAGAGCAGGGGGAAAACAGCTTTACATTGCAATATATGGGCAGCCATGTTGAAGCACAAAATGGCTGACCTTTCAAGGCTGGATTTGGCCTTTTTGGTGAACATTATATCACAGATGTAATTGGTGAAAATGAGCACCTTAATTGCCTCGTTTAAAAGCTGAAAGAAAACAGCAGTGGAAGCTGAAATGCGAGATCTGGCATTCGGTGGTTAAAAACCGGGCGTTATTCAGCGAGTGTGCTCTCCTTTCACCCGAGAGAATCTTATCCCAAAGACGCTCTCGAAAATGGCTTTACGTCACCAGCGATATCAAAGTGGATTTCAATGGAATGAAATTGCTCAGTTAGGCGAGGACAAGAGGCTTTCATGTGAGGAGCCGAGAGTTTATTGCAGATGTGTCACCAAGGTCAACATCACTTTGGCCCTCTCTGAGCCACAGTCACTTCTCACTGTCAGGTGATAGACGGCACCACGCTTCATTAAGCAAATTAATGTCCGTATCTCCAGCATGTAGCGTCGAACAATTAGTCAGCATTCAGTTTCACCTGAAGCATTTTTTTTTTAAGCGCCGGTGCTGGTAGTGTTCTCGGATTAATCATTCGGGGTATGAATGAGGCTTAAATGCAAGTGCTTGTCTCAGTTTCATTTCTGCGTCTGCGGTTGAATGTAAATGCAATCATTAGAATAACCAAGTGAATCCTCACAAGGGCTTCCCATGATATGCATCGTTAACCAACCGTTGCCCCCAGGCAGCCGCTCATTCCCCAGGCCTTTCTCCCACAATAATGTACAGTAATTTCTCTTTCTCAACGCTCACATGCTCCACGTAGCTGCGTCGACTTTTCTCCTCTCTTCAAGTGTGGATATTAGATTTCACCCCGAGGAATTCTCCCCCATTTCCACCCATTAGTCGCTGGGCATTGTTTTTGAGCAGGTACCCCTTTTGATCCGTTCGCGTTCTCTCATATCCAGCGTGTGTTTATCTTGCAGGCATTCGCACATAGGCACAAAGCAGACCACCCCAAATGAAAAGGGCCCCCCGGTATCTTTACATCTGAGGAATTTGACATGGAATGCTGTCTAGTTTGATCATGTTGTCTCTGCTGTCTGTTCCCCGAGTCTTCATTCCGTACATTGATTTCACAAAGGATGACCTCCATCAACAAACAAAAAGGAGGCTCAATTTGACACGTTGGGGTTTCTGTGTGTGTGTGCGTGTTATTACCCAGTCCAGTGTTTGCTGCAAGTGTGGTATGACAAAGCTTCATGCCTTTGGAAGCCAAGGGCGTTTCACAATATGGCCCTTCTTCTGAACATGGTAGCAGTCTCTCCGTCACCTTGACACCGCGCAGTTTCAGTTACGGAGCCGTTTGTGGGGCAGAATCTCATTTTCTCCGGAGCTAAAAACAGAATCTGTGTTGTTTTGTCTTCATTTGTGGCCCACTCGAAGCCGATCTCGGCGAGGAATTCTTCAGGGATTTAGCTCACCAACACGCTATACATCAGCGCGAGCGTGTTGCACATAGCGCTCAGCTGGTGACCTGGTGTTGTTTCCCAGCACCCTCGGGGGTCAAGGGGTCATTTGTTGTTACGGGAGTTCTAACCCCGTGTCAAGCAGTGTTTTGGCACCTGCGGCAAGTGATCTTTCAATGCCTGATTAACTCGATCCTGAAGACACAGCATGCCCTCACTCAGCGGCACACACGCTGGATCCACAGGCTCAACGACAGGCACACACACACACACCCTTTGCTACTGTACGCACTCACAGATTCATTCACACTCATTCTCTCCCTCATACACACAGCAGAGCCCACAGGGAAAAGCCCATCTCTCGTCACTGTGCTCATGTAGCCTAATTACCGGCCCGCTGACGAACAGTAATTACCCACGCTGCCATGCCACCACGAGGTTTAACCAAAGTGACAAAGTCATTAGTCTCACACTTCAGGCCACCCGTAAAGAGTTATTCCTCTTCGCACCTCCTCCTCGGCCACCAATTCTTTTTTTTTCACACCTCCTCCTTGCACACTGTTTATTTTATTTCTCCTCTCTGTTTCTGTCCACAGTTTGATGGTGACAACATGTACATGAATGACAATAACCAAGAGTTTCGGTCTCCAAACCAGGTAAGACAGCCCACGTCTTTTTCCTATGAAGCCCACAGGCTTGTGTAAATAAATGTCTGGGGAGCTGTGGTGTTATTAGCTCGGTATTGCAGGTGTCAGCATTTAACGGGGGGAGTTTTTAAAATTATATGTTTTGGTAAATGTTGGAAAGTATTACATGTTTGCCAGTAAAGGTGCTCATTAACTAAAGGTTGGTTGTAGATAGACAGCGTGGCGTGTAAAACTGGGAAACTGTGGAAAACATAAGTCACAGCGGTGTGTGGTCACCCTGCCGTTATTAAGACATGTGGGTAAGACGTGTCAAAATACATCTTCACGTTGAACTCTGTGGTAAACTGAAAAAAACTACCTCACTTTAAATTCCCTCTCATTTTTTCTCATTAGCCTAACGTTAAGTTTCCTAAAAGAGTATTCTAAAAGACAACTGAATATGAATTTTAATATTTGAAGTTAACATATTTTATTAGACCATCCATCAGTATGAGTGCAAAATTGTATTTCCCCATGTTGGAACATATATAAGGACACGAGAAATGATCCTATATCTAACCAGGAAATTGAGTTTGACTATTCTCTCCCTTAAATACACCTTTGGCTTTATAGCTGTATTGATCCAATAATCACTACAAATAACTCAGTCACAGGTTTCTCTCCAGAAAAAAGAAGTGTGAAGCAAAAAAATGTACATTATTCCTGATGTTTTTTCACAACCTGATCCATCAGAGTCCGACAATCATGCTTTTGAGGCAGTTTTTTTTTTTGTCTGACGCCACCAGGTTGACATTTTAGTTTTTGAATGCCACCCTTTGATCAAACATGTTCAATACTGTGGTTTATGATCATTGAACTGAAGACATTCGTATTAGCCTTCGCTGTCCTGTTTTCCATGTCATTAGCAACTGTTAGCATCCAAACGCCACTGACTGTATAAAATATGGACAGAGCACAAAATTGGAATTGAATGCAAAAGTGCCTTAAACAAAGTGTTTCCCAGCTTGGGGCGAATTTACTGGTTTCAAAAAGAAATTTGATTATTTGTTAGCCCTTGTGAAAATGACCCTACTTCTAACTTGATTTATTACCTCAGGAAACAGTTTCCTAACGAGTTTAAGGTCTCAATCACTACTCTCAAGTCTTCCTCAACACAGTATGGTGTTCATTTAGTAAATTATGGTCCCATTTAGAGAAACATAGATGGCATGGCTGTCTTGTGATTGACAAATCACTTGACAACTGCATGTCCACATGTTCGCAGCCTGATCCAATCAGTGTCCTTCCCAGCTCCACCGTCGCGTCCAATTATGGTCACCTCTGGCTTCAAAAACCAAGATGGTGACAGCCGTAATGCCAGACTCGAGGCTTCAAGACGGTAGTCCACAAACCAATGTCATGGTGGGTTTGCACCCGGCTAACACTGAAACGATGAACATGGTACACATTATAGGCTATCTGCTAAACATCAGCCTGTTAGCATTGTTATTGATGGCATGCTAGCTTGTTGACGTTAGCATTTAGCTGTGTACAAGTACAGCCATACGCCGTGGTCACAGTCGTGTATTTTAATGTACAGATCACTTCCACAACCCACAGATTAAATCAGTGTGTTTAGTTTTAAAGTGTTGCTTTTTGCCACACAGCTTTGAGGCTAATCCAAGGTGGATCACCGGTGCATTACTGTTTTGTAGCCAGATAAACTCAGTGACAGCAGCGACTGTAATGTGATCTCTTGGTTAGCACTTTACCAGGTGTCTAAAATGGACATTCAAATATTTCTCAGATCATTTGATCTCTCGAGCTTCAAACGTGGAAAATGGGAATTGAGGCAAAGTGGTGTCTTTTGAAAATCATTTATAACCGCAATTAATGATTTGCTGTGTTAGATCAACTGATTGAAATATTAAATCGGTGATGGCAGCCTTGACGCCCTAATCGGAGCATTACTCTAAAAACATCATCCATGACCTTGGGCCTCTCTTGCTAAGTAGGAAAAAAAACAACATTTAATTCCTCATAAGCCAGAGTATCTCTCCGACATGTGCCATTTGATAGATGATTTTATCCAAAGTACATTAACTCAACATATATCTTTAACATTAGAGGGATTAGAGCATCAACCCTGAGAGTGTTAAAGCAATGTCAACCCATTGAGCTAAACAGGTCACTCACAAATAAACCGACGGCAACGTTTCCACCGTTTCGGGCTCATTGTTGCACCGGGGCCCAGTCTGGAGTGGCACAGTCCTAGTCGTGCTGTCAATGAGTTAGACAGGCGCAGCGCTGAGTGCTCCCAGCTGGTACGTGGGAACACATGGCCGGACATATGGCAGAATTTGGAGCTCCAGGATTTGTTGATCCAGCGGCGAGGCCTTCATGTTCTGACAAAACACGACGAGGTGGAGGCTCCTCGTCAATTAGTGCTTCGCCAAATACTGTCAAGGAGTCACGGGATGAGGCCAGAAGGCTGAGGACGTCGGGGCACACACACACACATACACACACACTCACGCTCGCACAAATCACACTGTATTATCACACACTGTAATAGGAAGTGACACATTCTCTGACACAAAGTTATTCATAAGTCATCAGCACATGTGCGAGTAAACGTCCTCAATTTCAGTTTCTTCCACTCTCTGTACTTTACAAACACACACACAAGTTCATACCTCTATACTTGTGAGGACCCACGTTGACGTAACGCATTCACTTGTCTGTACTCCTAAACATGACCATCACAGCTACCTAACCCCGGTCGTATCATTAAAGAGTCAGCTCAGGCAATTACAAAAATAGATATTTCCTCACTTACTTTAGTGGTGTCTGGCACTACATGGTACTGCATATAGTTTTGGTACCTTTTACTCCACTACATTTATTTGATAACTTAAGCAAAATGCTGAAAATTGGATCTGGTCAACCCTTAGTACAGTACCCTACAGTACATACATACATACATTTATATGTATGTATAATTTACTTTTACTTGAAAACATCACTGGAGCTGACCGGAGAGGGTGCCTATTCTAGTATTCCCCAAAAACAATAACAATCATGACCCTGAAAATGAGGATAAGTCTCCGTTTAGACTTTTAGCCACTGTTCGCATTCATGACCCTCACTTTTGGTGACTGTTGCTTTTATGTGTTATAAGTTCGAGATAGGTCTCTATGAAGAGGCTGCCACCATCTCAATGCAGTACAAAATGGTACATGTGGTCCCTTGAATGTAAAAAGTCATGTTTGGGGAACTCAACAGTCACGTCCCCGTCATGAATCAATTTTCTCGTCACAAACCTTACTTTAGACTCCTGTTACTGGAGCTACTTTCTTCCAAAGACGTCTCTCAGTAATTTGTGTGTACTGACCCTTTAAACTAAAACTACTTATAGCATTAACCCGACAGTAAAACCCCGTCTTAACCCTCAAGCCGCCCTTTGAAGAAGCGAAGACCAGCCAAAATGTCCTCACTTTACAAAAATGTGCTTACACTCGAGGTATAAAACTTAAATTGGTCCTTGCACAGACTGACAAACAGGAACATATGTACAGTGTGTGCACATAAACACACACACATATATGCTCATAAACCCATGCACACACACACATTCTCTCATAAACCCTTACACACACACACATATATAGAGGCACACCGTCATCCTATATTATCCATAAGGTTGTCCTCCCTTTGATGTTGAGATTGAGCGACTATAACGAGAGGTCGAGGGGGCTTTAGCAGCTTATTGTCTACTTATAACACACATCACAGGCTACGAGGTCCGTCGTTGTTGGCCACATTTCCTGATCTGCCCTAATTATGTCACTTTGCTTGCGTACATGGGTTTGAGCTAATTGGGATAACTGTCTAGCTTTGTAGTTTCTTTGCCGCAGCGGTCATGTGTCAATCATCGACACCCTCTCCAGGTTCTGCAGTGTTGTGTCAACAAATACCTTCTTAGGGGATAAGGCAATTTGGGCTTTTCAAAACATGTCAGTTGCAGTTGATGCTCTGTCAGCGCCGTCAAACAGAAGCTTAAGCACCAGTTCTGAGCAGACCAACGGACACAAAGTTCAACGTTTGGCTTCTAATTTTTTTTAATACAGCGGATTTAATTTGAAATGTAGAAGAGGGAGGATGGGCACCATCGCTTTTAAAGGTATACTGTGCAGGGTTTTCCTGCAATGCAACTTATAGACTAAAAGTGATCTCTCCGCCTGTACATTTATTATTTTGCCGTGTTTGGGTCCTTTCCTGGCTATAGAGGGGCGAAGTCACGCCCCCTCCAGTGCATCACCATGGGACATTATTAAAAAATGTATTGTGAATGAAGAGAGACAAATCGTTTTTTTGATTCGTTTGAATTGTGCCATTAAGTGCACATATGGTGTTTGTCAATTGAATATATAATTCTTCAACTTAGTCATAGTTTGACTCAAAACGAAAGCAATATGAGACTGTGAAAATACGTAAATTGGAAAGTGATTTTACAAAAAACTAAAAGGCATTTTACTCTCTTTACAACAAACTGTGATACTGGAGAAAGATATTTGGTTGTTGAGTCTCATTCTCAGGTCATGAGTTTGGGTTGGTTGCTCACCAAGACTCCATGCCATGCATACGGCACCTGGTGTGTTAACAAACAGCAAGCAACAGATTTGCGTAGTGTACCTTTAAGTTGAAAGTTGCAAAGAGCAAAAACACAAAAACCTTTAACCCTGGTTAACAGAACGGAAACTTTCCCTCAGAGTATCGGCTCAGTTGTGTCAGAGCATACCAGTTCCATTGCATATTAGCTGTCTTGTGCATAAGTTTACAATATTTTCTGCATTTCCATGTATTTAAGCAGCATTTGGGTGCAGGCCATCTGAGAGGTTAACCCACAAATATCTTCAAAGCCGCCACATCCGAAGACATTTGCATTTTTTTTTGTACATCAAACAAAGTTCATCACTCTGGCTGCTTGCTGTGCATGTGAGCCAATCATTCCCTAATTAATGCTTAATTGTGTGCATTAGCTGTGCAGTGTTTTGTCACATACAGCCTGCTTTTGAAGTTAAATCAGACAAATTGGAGGTTCAAGTATGGAATCATTTTCTGCATCAATTTGAAATGGTGATTACCGACTGATGAATATGCTGAATACATGCCTACATGCTGGTACGTGTGTGTATATATTATTTTTTTGAATGTGTTCCTCGTTTTTATTAAGATTTAAGTACTCCCCAGCTGTGTTTGTAGAAGAACAAGATGGGACGCATTTGCTACCATGTCTCCTCTGTTTATTTCCCGCGAGCGGCTCCGCAGTGAGACTTTTATTCTTCGGTTCTGAGGGAAATGCACAGAGCTCACAGTGTCTTCCCAGTGGTCAAACCTATTTTGGAAAGAAGGACCCTGTCTGCTTTAATGCAAGTTCTAACACTGCGTGGAGATGCCCGCCCGAGCCTCTACATGATGTGTGCCTGTAAAAAAAAAAAAAAGGTGCACGTAGCCAGAACAGAGGCTCCTTTGTTTGCATGTCTCGGGGTCTTCCACAGCGTATGCACTGAGGTAGCAGTTTGACACAGCCGGGAGATTGCATTACACATAACATCTCTGAGCTTTTAAAAAGAGAAAAACCGCTAATCAGAAACAGCTTTAAAGGGGGCCGTTTACTGTATGCTTGGACACAATCTGTCCATTCAAACAAGATGTTTTCGAGGCTTTGAATACTGTACGGTTTCTGCACATATGGAGCACCCAGACGTTTTGATGATATTGATGTTTTTCCATTTAGCTGATCTGCCGAGGTTTCGGCCTATATGCACGAGTGTGGGCGTGTTGTTTTGTTGACCGCCATTGTTTATATCTGCCCACACACGCGGAGCTACTGAGGGGATAGTTTGTCGAATTAAAGATTATTAAACATCTCAATTATCCTGATTGACTCGCATAGCTTTGTTCCAGAAGCCTGAAAAAAAACACTGCCCACATCTCTGTCTTTTGTCAGCGATTCATAAACATGTAGATCTGGCGCGTGCTCAGTGACATACTTCTTCCACGAAACGTGAAAAAAAAAAAGCTCTCTCCACTGCGGCGTCCGTGTCAAATTGAAATTGAACTGAATAATAAAGAGAAGATTCAGTCTGATTATCAGGCTGCCGTGCACATGCGAGCCAAATAACGCTGACTGCAGTGTGTGCACTTGCACCGCTGCATGATCACAGCCAAACCAAAATGGCTGCCTCCAACCACACCCACACACATTCTAATTTTGTACGTAGCGCAATTAGTGTTCTTCATTTGGATTCATATCAGGCCTGATCTGTCTGAGTGATTGTCCAGACTTGTACCTCCATGTGTATTTTGGTGTGTTTTGGCTTGCCTTCTCCTCACCCTGTAATCAGCCTCTGCATGCATGTCCGTGTGTATATACGCACATACGATGGATCAGGGAAAATTAGAGACCAAAAAAAAAAAAAAAAGAAAACAAATCCCCAAAAAATAGCTGGTTAGGGAGGAAAAGCTTGAAAGAGAAAACAAGCCAGTGGCAGGAAGAGGGAGAGTAATTTTTTTTTTTTTTTTTTTGTGCGTCTCTTCCTCTCTCGTGTTGTACTCGTTGCGTTGTGTTCCTGTGCAGGAGAGGAAGCTCAGGGGCCGCTGGTCTTCAGAGGAGCAGCAGCAAGTTTCAGCCTGTTTGCGCGTCCGTGTTTTTTCTGTTTCCAGGTGTCTTGCTGAGCCATGTGTCTCTATCGATTTGGCCGGCTGCAAGAGAACAGTGGCTGATGGTCGAGATTAGAATAGAAACCTCACTTGTTGGACGCAGACTCTCTCTCACTCTCTCTCTCTCTCTCTCTCTCTCTCTCTCTCTCTCACTCTCTCTTTCTCCTCGTCTTTCTGTGTCTGTCTGTTTATTTTTGTGTGTTTCTTAACTCTGACACTCCCTCACTCTCCCTCGTTCTCTGTGTTTCTCCTGTCTCTCTCTGGTTTTTCACCCACGCTTCATCCAGCCAGCTCCTTTCTCCTGAAAACGTATGGCTCTCACATACATCAACCAAACCTCAATTCAGACAACTCAGACAGCCCTTCCCACTCTCACTTCAGCTCGCGCTAAATTGGTTGTTTTAATGCAAAACTCACTGAGAAAACCCGCTGAACTTGAATTAAGTTCAACTAACAACTTGTGAGTTATATAGTTTTCATTTTTCGCTCGTGTTCATTCTTGTCCTAGTAAAGCAGTTCATAGTCTGACCCTCAGTGCACATCAGTGAATGTATCGTCTGTTTTTAAAGTACCTAACGACTGTACGGGAAGCAGTCAAAGCAGACATTTTGGTCGGAGGGAGAGGAGCGTGTGACTTATCTGACACACATAACAAGAACAAATAATCTGAGACTCTCTGGAATTTCAGTCCAAATACAGAAGAAGTATGCTAATTTTACATCATGGCAGGACAGGGCCAGTTTGACATTTTGGGAAATGTTTCACTTTGAAATGATTCACTTTCCTGCCAAGAGTAAGATGAGAAGATGAAAATCGATACCACTCTCATGGCTGCACGGTAAATATGAGGCTAAAGCCAGCAGCCGTCTAGTTTAGCTTAGCATAAAGACTGGAGGCAGAAATCCAGGTTGTATCTTCGTATCCATGTTCAGACATTAAAACGGTATCAATCTTCTAATCTCCGTATATTTACCAAAATGCTAAACCATTTTCTTTGTTATGGTGCGAACAGTCAGTTGAACAATTAGTCAACTCATAATTCATGTTGAGAAAAGATTTAATTGTATGTATGTAATGTACGCGTGAGCTAATTTTATTCACTTCACAGGCTCAGACTTTGATGGTGTCAACCATTAATAGAAATCCAGATGTTGCTTGGCCTGATGATACACCTCACCCCCCTCCCCCTCTCTCTCCCCCTCCCCCTCCCCCCCTCTCTCCGAGGCAGAGACACCTCAGTACACCCTGGCACCGCACACCCAATGTGGGCGATGCTGATGTGAATAGGCACCGTTACTTAACAGTGACTCACACAGTGCACCATTATACCCCCACCACCACCACAACTGCAACACTCTCCTCACTTCACAACACTCCCCCTCCCCCCTCCACCCTCCTCCCGCCTTACACTTCACTTCAGTGAGCGTGTTTCTCTCCCCATCCTCTCTCCTTGCATCCCTGCAAGAAAAGTTAGGGGGACATTTGAGAAGAAAGGATGGAGAAATGAAAATTGAGGGTCTGAAAAACGCCAACACACATCTCGCTCCCTCTTTGAGGCCGCACGGAGCCGGCGGCAAGGTCGCGAGAAAAGAAGTAGAGATACATATTGTACTTTATTTAAATTTCAAGAGAGATCGCGGTAGCATGAATTCAGGCTGGAAACAGTTCTCAGCTCTAAACCAGCACCGGGGCGTCAATATCTGCAAACAATGCTGGAGGAACATCAGAGGGGCGTCAGCACAACATCCACGCCCATGCTGGGGGGGGGGGGATTGTAAGTTACAGTTGTAACCAGGGATCGGTACTTCCTTATGTAGGTCAGTCCATGTCAGCCAATAAGTCCAATTACCATCAGCCTCTGAGAGAGAACAAGCTCTGACCTCTGCTCTGTTTTCATGCAGCTAAAATGGACAGAATGGATGGCAAGTCCTGCTCTGTGGCAGAGCTGGGGTTTTATTTATGGACAATAGAGAGATATTAGTGAGTTTGGAGGAAAGCAGCAGCATGAAAAAATAAAGGCGGCGAGGTCAAAGACAGGCCTGTATGGTGATGTGAGGAGTCAATGTGGAAAGACGTATCTGTGGTGATGTCTGTTGATATCAGAGGCTTTAAAGAACATCAAAACGACCCACTGTCCCACTCTTTTTGGCCTACTCCCCTCGGTCCCTCCACAAATACATCGCCTGCAGAAAAGCAGCACCCCCCCCCCCCGACAAAAAAAAAAAAAAAAACTGCAACTTATCAACAGCGAGAGTGCACTCAATGATTCATACACTCTTTTAAGAGAACTTGAAACCTTGGCTCTATTTCGGTCCCGGCCTCTCTCTGTGTACGCTGCACGGCGGAGCAGAGGGATTTAGTGGGACTAAGTAGTTTGATATTTCTATTGGTTTTTCTGTGTGTATTTTCACTCTCTCTTTCCCTCTCTCTCTCAGTGATCTTTCTCATCATATGGAGACCAAGGTCATGGCTGATTGAAATATAATAGAAGTGTAGACATCTGGCCTAATACTGTGGGAAGTTAAATCTATTTTAATGGCCCCTGCCGCAGTGGATTCTCTCTGATGCACTCTTGCGCTTCACTGACAGTAAATCACAATGTTCTCTTATTACCCTGACTGGAATGAGGGCATAGAGAAAGAACAATGAGGGATCCACATCATTTGTTTTCACCCCTCCCTTGCTTTTTCCTCTCCTCTCTCCCCTCCCCTCTCCGCGCTCCTCCTCTCCTCCCCTCTCCAGTCCGTTTGCGACTCATAAAGCAAGGGGCTTAAAGAGAGTGACATCATGAAAATAAAAATAAAGGGGATTATGGGCGAGCTATTGTGCCATACGTGATTACTGGGGCTTCCATGTTCCCTTGGGGGGGATGAGTGACTACGAGACAACATATTTTATTTATTTATACGATTCTCTCTAATGAATAAGAATAGGAAATGTGGCTGAGACCACAGTGTTGCGCTCCTTGTCAAAAAAAAATAAAAACACAGCCCTTGGTCCAAACATTAAAGAATTTTCTATTCCTCTCTGTTCCGGCGCAAAGATCAGAGATGTTTTTTCACCCATCATCTTTGATCTATAACTGAGTGTGTTTTTTTTTTAAAAAAGGGAAAAAAAGGAAAGAAAGAAATAGAAATAGAACTGACACTAATGTGCAGCACGTGGCCCCTTTTCACACCTTTTTCAAAACACTTCCTTTGCAGCCGAGTTCAGCTACAATCCAGCGCAGGGGCCCGCTCGCATCTGCAATGGAGAGTCAGGTCCTTTTTTACCCAACCTAAATGAGATCCATTTTGATGTGACATTTGAGAGAATTACCAGTGCATGGGGGAGCAGGGAAGAGGTTAGCTCACTGCTTCGCCATTGGTCGAAGCGCACCACAGCCCACCTTTAGTGACGGACGGAACGGATGACCCTGAGCTACTATCGGTCATGGTGAAAGGCCCACCCCCCGCCCCCACCCCCACACCCCTCCTTGCACACTTCACTTATCCCAGTTCTGTCTCGCTGTCAGTCAGCCCGGTGGGTCTGCTATTCCATTCTCCTTCCATTGTACCGCTCTGTCTGCTTCTCTTGATACATCACCCAAATGGAGTTCCTTGTCGTCTCCACGTCAGGTCAGATAGCCTTTGTGGACCCGGCCGACCATCGCTGTAATAGTCGCTTGTGCAGCACACCTCGGCCGTCTTCAACACCGCCAATGATGAGTTTGATTTCTGCCCTTTCGCTGCTCTGCAAGGTTGATCTGCGAAGGTGAATTTTGAAGATGTTTTAAAGATTTACCGTTGCCATCCGTCTATCCGGAATACACCGAGTGGACGTGAAGACCTTTATGTATGCATGGCCAGCTGTTGTTTGTCGCCAAAACCATGCTGCTCTGTCATTTTTTTTCACAACGTAGCATATGGCTGGATGACTTTCCATAGGACACTGTATACTCAGTCAAAGTTATGTGCTTTTATGACACAAAAGAGTTGTTTTTTGACTGATTAGTTGTTTCTAAAGCCTTGTAAGTGTTTCATATTACAGGAAACACTTTGAGTGTGTCAGTCACTGAAGCTGTAATAACAAAGTCCATCAAAGACAGACAGCTCTTGTCTTTGGACAATTTGCCCCCCATCAGCCATGACAGGCTCTCTGTGGCACCGCGCAACGTATTCATTCTCCTCCCTTTGACGAACACATCATTGTTCCCAGATGAGCTGTCTTCCACTAAACACCTCATGGGCCACAAACGACTCCATCACCAAGCTAATGACTCCATCTCATCTTCCCAGCCATTTGTGTCAAAGAAACTTTTAAGCTCAGCTGATTCATTTGTTTCCACTTAGGATAACTTAATTATGACGAGGTGGAGCTGCGTTTGGTGGCAGAGACTTTTCAACCAGCACACCTACACGTCAAGGTGAAATTTCAGCTCAACCGTGGCTAACGACTAACAATTACCCCAGTCTTTTGTTAATTGCACATGCTCTGAGGATCTAAACATGGCCATGTTGTGTCCACAAACTAAGACAGTTTGAACCCAGGAAAATGCTTACGCGCTAAGAAGGGGACTAGAAACTGTGTGACTGGGTGTCTTTGTGTGATACCTAACTTTCTGTATATAAATTATTTTTCTTTTTTTTACCTAATTTTTTCAAATACAGAATCAACTTACCTTGTTATGTATGTTGCCAAGCCAGTGACCACAGTTCGAGACATCTGTCAGTGTGAAAACCACTTGATATTTTTAGGGAGACCTCAGGACAATTTCTAGCCGTGTTTGCGGTGACAAAAACATGATCTCTTCCAAACCCAAGTGTGTCTGTGCCTAAAGTTGACCAGACCATGAGCACAGCGTTGTCACAGCGTAAGATGGACAACTTCGGATCAGAAAATAAGCGGATAATCTGGCAAAACACTCATGCAAGCTTAAAATACCTGACCACAAAAACATTACAAACACGATGTGGTTAGTACCCAAAAAGTAAAAAATGTTTTGATTGTGCGGAGAGTTTGAAAGAACGTTTTTTTCATGGTTTGCATCCGTCTCATGAAACATTATAAAAACAGTTTCCTGCTGCAGTACTAGCTACCTTTTGAAAGCAAGAACAAACACTTCCTCTGTCATTTCCTATGTAGCATAAATTAAGCTCTGGAGTAAGTTATGCAGGACTGAATGTCATTACCTCGACTGAGCTGTTGACACCTTGATGGTTTATTCATTTCAAAGTGTGAATGTAAAGCAAACAGTAAGTATAGTTAAAAGTGTCCTTCAGATTCTTCTTGAAACCAGTTTTTAATGTATGTTCTTTAAAAGTGGTCTTCGACTAGAACATCATTTTGTAAGTCTGAATCTCTCATAGATCCATGGAGAAAATCAACACTGTTCCCATGGGGTGAATCATCTCCATGTTTCTCTTTCAAAGACCCAGGGCCTGCTTTATGTATGATGATAGTCAATATGCCTCGGAGCGATATCTCACATCTATAAACTATGTTAAAGCAATATGGCGTTTTGATGTCAAATCACAACTGATGTACAAAAGGAGCCCGGTGCTATTGTCTCCAAGTTAGAGAAAGAAAACAAGTGAAGAACTGATGTGCAGATTCTTCAAAGATCCACAGCAGAGTCCCTGTCTCGGAAAATGACAGATTTGCTTAAATTTCACCTCTGCAGGGAGGAGGGTGAAGGTTAGCGGGAGAAGGCTGAATCAACATTTGGCGTTTCTTTCTGACCCCTCTCTCTTTTATCCACTCTCCTCCACGTCCTGAAAGACAGTATATTTATGAATTATTTATCTATGTTTGAAAATATTAAACTTGTGATGTCCTTGTCCCGCGTCTTATCTCCAAGGGCATCATAAGAAGCAGTAAAGGAAAAAAAAAATCACCAAAGCGATGGAAGGCACGGTCGTAAAGTAGCCTCTGACAGCATTTAAATCTTGGTACATACATACCTCAACGTGTTCAATTACTCACTCTCACCAAACGAGCCTCTCCTTTTCCCTTTCAGAGAGGGTTGTACACCAGATTCCTAGAGGTTGTTTTGGTTTGTGACCATTTACAGCCCAGCAGTGTCAATTCATACTGTAATCATTTTGTCTGGGCGTGTCAGATCAGGAGATGTTTGTGTTGTTTTGAAAGACACGTTTTCATTTAGACTGGATTTATCTGTATTTTACAAGAAATTTTGAGACAAAATAAACATAACGTTATGTAGTCTTTCAAATCGTCTTGCAAGACCTCAAATTTTTCTCTCACAGGGCTGCTACTAACAACACGTTTTTATTGTCGTTATTTTCTATTATTAGTTCTCAATTCATTAATTAATGTCTTGGTTCACAAAGTCATCATCACGGTTTACGGAGTCCAAGATGAGGTGCAAATATTTGCTCTTGAAAAGCCAGAACCAGCAAGTTTGCGGTGATAACTTGATTGGCATAATAATTGCAGATTTATTCAACTTTTCACTGCAACTAGTGTTTTTTTTCATTATCTATCAATCTGACGATTATTTTCACAATTAATCAATTAATCTTGTCGGCTATAAATTGTCAGAGAATTGTAAAAAAAATGCTCACCACAATTTCCCAGAGCCCAAAATGACGTCTTCACAATACTTCTTTTGTCCAACAAACAGTCCAAAACCAAAAGACCCGTCATTTACCATCATAAATGACAAAGAAAAATAGCAAATCTTCATCGCTAAGAAGCTGGAACCAAGAAATGTTTGACATTTTTGCTTGGAAAATGACGATTGATGATGATGATTGAACAATTATCAAAATATTTGCAGATTCGTTTAATTTCAAACCGACTAACCATTTCATCTCTAATCCTGCACCTCCCTGCACAGCATTATAGAGACAGTGGTATGACCTCCTGTTCTGGGCTTATCTAGATTTTCTTTCTATCTATAGCAGTACTTAAATATATATTACATTTTAATAGCTAATGCCTTTTAGTTTGCGGGGAGTCACAACCAACATGGACACAGATTGTGAAACAACAGAGCATACCTTTAACTTTACAGCTACATCATGGTCTGCCTGTGGTCCGTTTAATGTAGAGTACCTGGACACAAATCGTACTTTATACAGTTAGAAATAAATGCACAAACCAGCCACATTTGTAGTTATCTTTTATAGAATTAATCCGCACGCAAACGCTTGTTAACAATAATAACAAATGACAACAACAATACATGTAAGACAACGAAGAGACAGACATTTGTTAAACCTTTATCGTGGGAAAAGGAACTGTCAGTGATAATATTTCTGAGCAAGCACCAAACGAGGGGAGCGAGTGTTATGGGAAGAGAAAAATAGCACATCACCCCCTGATAGTAAACATACTCCCTTTTATTATTATTATTCCCTCCCTAATGATACTGCACATTATGAGACTTTTATCCTATCTTCAAGCACCAGTTCTGCTGGTGGGGACATTGTAGCTGCTCCTCGTCGTTTCTTGCCATTTGTTTGCTAAAAGTATTTGTTTGCAAGATGAATTGCTGCACTGGCAGGCGAGATGACAGCCTACACGAAGATGATATTGAATTGATTTCTGAAATGTTGCAGAACGGACTAGTTGATGTGTACCACGAGACATGAATAATAAAAATTCTATTAAAAAGCTCTTGAATGGCTGACACTGGAATATTATTTGTGATGATTAATTTTCTTCAGTCATTATAAAGGGGAGTTGGCATCAGATTGCCTCTGACAAAATTGCTTTTCATTCCCTGGTGAATACCCTCAGTATGCTTTTTGAGAGCACAAAACCATATTTCTCGGCGCAATATTATGTCAAGATAGGCCCCGGAAAAGACAACCACAGGCTCTGCTCATGTATCACCTTATTAGTGCCATAAAACCGGTGCTTTTTTACCTGCTGGGGGTCATTTGGACACACACCGGATACATTTCACAGTGAGGAATGTGAGGTTTGTTTAGTCCAGCTTTGTCTCCTTCTAAAAAGCATGATTGGCACTATAATTATGAGATTATGAAAAAGCCCCTAAGTGAGTGTCGCTGGTGTTTTCCCACTTAATGAATTTGATTAACTGTATTTTAAAGGCGTGCAGGCTGACAGGATGTTGCTTTAAAGCTGTCAAGATTTCTGAAGCAAATTACTCTGTACAGCAGCTGTTGTTGTTGTCGAACTCTAATTAATTTGCTGTGTACGTTTGTGTTGAATTAATTCTTTACACTTTTCTAAGCACAACAATTTGCATTTCTAATTATTTTTTGTTTTCCGGCACAAAAACAGCCCGAATGGACTGCTGCCGTACAGTGTCTGGCTGCACAAAACAAATCTGAACAACAAAAAAACCAACAGGTGCCTTTAAAAGCCAATTATGAAGCTTTTTAATTACTCTGGATCAATGTTTGTCAACTCTTCTCTCAGAGATTGTTACTGAACTTCTGTTCGCCATTAAAATGTTGTCTAGCATTGTCTCGTGGGCACATTTTCTTAGAGATTCAAGTGTTGAAACCAGCGCCTGATTTTATTTGTGCTGTTACTAAATGTGGCACTGTTTTGACACGCAGGTACTCACATTTTTTATGTTGCTGTGTTGTTTTCATGTGGATTTTCCCCGTGTGCCTCCTCCCACGTACCAAAGAAAATAGCTTTCGGTGGGTTGTAGACTCTAAGTTACCCGTACATATTAAAGGGCTAGTACACCGAAAAATGAAAGCCTTACCTTACCTGTAGTGCTACCTATCCATCCAGATTATTTTGGTGTGAGTTGTCGAGTTTTGGAGAAATCGGTCGTGGAGATTTGTTTTCTTGAATATAAGGGAACCAGATGGCACTCGGCTTGCGGTGCTCAAAGAATGCGCCAAAAAAGACATTTTGAAGACTCAACAATCAAGTCTCTTTACAGAAATCATGACTCGTTTTCTCAAGATTCTACACAGACCTTGTTGTGAGCACTTTCACTATTTTTATGCAAGGGATGTAAACATTAATGGCGTCCTCGTCGGCTGAGCTGTAACAATAGCTAGCTTAGTTAGCTTAGTTAGCTAGCCCCCTGTCCATGAGTAGATGCACACTTCCTTCTCCGTGGTAACACAGCTGGCAGGTGTAGTTTTTGCTCACAGCGAGGTCTGGACGAGAGGCTAGCTAACTAAGCTAACCGAGCTAGCTAATTTTACAGCTCAGCCAAGCAGGACGCCGTTAATGTTTCCATCTTGTGTAGTCACGAGCACAAGCCTCACATCCATGAGTAGATGCTCGCCCCCCTGTATGATTATACTGGAAAGAGGAGACATTGTATTTTTTTGCGCTTTAAGCACGACATACAAATGCCAGTTCCATTACATTCCGATGAAGGCAGACATCTCTATGGCCAATATCTCCAAAATTTTGCAACTCACACCAAAACAATCTAGATGGATAAATAACACTAAAGATAAAATATGTATTTTTGATTTTGGGGTGAACTGTCCCTTTAAAGTGTCTATCTGGCATTTCCTCTCTGTTTTTTAGATACGTTGGGGAAAAATAGCCATTTGCAACCCTGAAATTGTAGTACATTTTAGTGTAAAGGTTGCTGTGGTTGCAGTGTTCCTCTACAATGATTCCTTTCTTTTCTCCGCCTTTCCAGAGCTACTCCAGTCAGGGCAGAGGCAGCAGCGGAGGAGGAGCAGGGGATGAAGACTACGAGATCCCCCCCCATCACACCCCCCAACCACGCCGACCCTTCTCTGCTGCACCTCATGGAGCACGAGTCGGGTTACCCCTTCCACTCTCTGCCTCACAACGGCCTGCTCAACACCTACTCCTACCCTGAACTGCCCGCCCTCATGATGTCCAACATGCTGGGTCAGGACACCCACCTCCTCTCGGGGCCTATGCACTCGGTGAGTAAAGCCTCTTTTTTTATTTTTTTTTCTCGTCCGTCCCTTTTTAGCTGCGGCCCTTTATGATCGTACGAGTCAAGCGATGTGGTAGGCTGTTAGTCTTCGTGGCCGGGAGGCTGGAAGTCAGCGCAAAGAAAAATTTCTCTGGAGGTTTCACATGTGCATGTCACGGAGAGTTCAGTCTTTTCAAAATGTGTCCAAAAACTATTGATCTCGAGACACTCAGTTGAAGCTACACGCTCGTATATAGAGCCATGGAGCAGCAAAATGACTAATTCTTCTGTGTGCGGCTCTCAACAGTCTCAGATCATTTTTTTATTACTGCAAAGCGTTTTTCTATTAGCGCAATAATTAGCCCGGTTAGAGGCCAAGGAAGCTGAGACAGAGAAGTCTGAGGGGGGCCGGGGTCTATACGTGCAGCATTAATAAATACAGAGAGCTGCTGCCTCCTTAACACCCAGACCTTTGCAGCAGAGCTCCTTTAATATCTATTCAGCTGCGCAACTCAAAGATTTCATTGCCTCAAAGTGAGCCAAGAAAGGGAGCAAGAAACTCGGCGCTGCACATTTTCATTCGTTATGATCGGCAAAGCAAAAAAGGGAACGGGGAGGGATTGGAGTGTGGGGGGCTCGAACAGAAAGTCTTGACACGGAGGGGGTTGTGGGGGGTATTCCTTGTCAGCTACTTTTTATTTTCAAAAGGATGCCGAGGACCCCCACTCTCCCTCTCACAGTAAAGGGACTTTTTCTTGTGTTAAACATGCTTCAGACCGAACATGTAAACACCCCTGGCGAACACATTCAAATGCTTTAATCATAGGATCGAACCAGATGAATTATAGATGGCCTATGTGGTGAATTATTCAACGTTATATACTTTCATCTGACATAAATATTACTTTTTTTTTTCTCTCTGCCCTCCATCATGAATATTTATGCTTTAATGTGAGCATCCGTGGCATTTATCCTCCGTTAATCAGGTCTTATGTGATTTTCAGAATCAAACTGCATAAGTTGCAAGCTCCCATTTTTTCTTTTTTTTTTTTCTTTCTGTGGGTGGTAGCTACTGTAAGGCCTCCATTAGAGCCAGTCTTCAGGATTAGGTCACAATCCATTGGCGATTGCTGAATATGCTCGGTGCAGGAGAAAGATGCAGTTGACTGGAGCATTTACAGTCAATCTGGCTGGAAAACCCATATAATGATTTGGGTGGGTTGATTTCAGTGGAAGACATGGTGTAAGCCGCGGCTCAGGGTGCACGTATGCGGTGTAAACTTTATTCTTTAATGTGATGTCCATGCACAAGTGCATGTAACAAAGCAGCCCCTTCAGGCCGGCAGTGTTTGAGTAGGAAACAGAGAGGGAGTGCCTGCTTCTTACACAGCTTTTGTTTCACCTTTGCAATTATTTATTCTCAAATAGCCCTTCAGGGTAATGTTCCATTTTCTTATTTCACACCCCCTTTTCTCATAAATGAACCGTCATTGCAATAAATCACCGCACAAACAGAGACTTGCACACACTGTGAAAGGTCCGGAGATTTATGTAACACATTCATGTTTCCCACTTCCACATTTTAGTACTACTCTAGCAGAGCCCGGCTAATAATAGCCGCTATTAATATTTCTTGTTGCCTAGCAACCCCAGCAAGTAATAGCTTACTCTGGAAAAATAGATGACCGATAAGGAAGAAGGAGGAGGAAGAGGGGGGGTTGGAGTGGGGGGGATTCAATTCATTTATTATCTCCTGGGACAAGAGGAGCTTATTTCTGAGGCTGTGGAATAGGAAAGTAGGCTGTATATTGAGAAATATTTTAAAGCAATTGGAGATGACGTTATTTTCATTTCGGTTCCATTAGGGATGTTTCATTTGATGCTTCCCCAACAAAGTCAATTAACCTTAATTTCATACTGATAAAGGTATAATAAGGAAGATTGAATTTGTGTCTGCCGATAGTTAAAGAATAATAAGGGTGGATGGAAATGGGCTTCTCGGTGTAACCGGGGTTCTGAAATGAAGAGACAAGCCTTTTGCCTTTGTTGTGCTGTATTAACAAAAGCCTCACAGACAGAAATTGGAGGAGATGGCTGGAAAACCAAAGCGCTAATCGTTCAACAGTCTTCTTTCACCATCGCTGAAGAAGCAAATAAAAAGTCAACGGCGTTACCTTGAGGATACACTTCTCTTCAATAAAAGCTATCCTTCAGTGCACATATAAACCTCCTACAAGTACAAGCTCAGCTGGAGCAACAGATACGCTTCATCTCGAGGGATGTTGTTGCTGGTTTTTGTACAACATTTAGCCTTAGGCTAAAGCTCTGTAAACTTCTCCCTGCTTTGGGATTCTCTTTTTCAGCGCACATCGATCCTACAGCAAACACAGTTAAATCATTACAGGATTGAGAGCAGTGGATTGGCCATCATCATCGCGCTGCATAGGCACACAGTTTTGCATCAGCTCGTCCTGGAAGCTTTAAAAGAGCGCAATTTCTGTTCATTTAGACTTCACTATATAATAATCTTAAGATTTCTGGCCTGCAGAACAGCATATGTCTCTGCAAGAGCCCTCTTTTTTCCAAGCTTAATTTATTCTGTCTGACAACCTCCTCTTTTCTTTCTAATTATGACTCCACAGGCGCCATAGAAAAGTGTAGTAAATGGATAGAACAGGTGTCAAATACATGCAATGAGTCCTCTTTGGAGCTTCAACATTTGATGTACATTGAGGTTTGTTTTTTCTGCTTATTTTCAACTGGAAGATTTAGCACTTTGTTCAGGTGTAGGGTTTGATCCTCTCTGCTGCAGTCGCATGTTGTTCATAATAGTCTTAACTGCCAGTTCTGAACCTTTTCTCACTTTAAATTGCACCATTTACAAGGACTCCAACAAGCAGAAGGATCAACATCGGCTTTATAAACGACAGAGCTGTCAATCAGAAATGCTCTTACATTCTCTCAACTCCTCCCTGCAACGCTGACCTACTCTGTCAGCGCCTTTAAATCGAGGCAGAAAGTCTTGGATGACTGGATGCCGTGAGATGTAACATGCCTTCGTGTGAATGCACATTGCTGAGGGAGAATCCCTGTCTCACCCTTAGCTGTCAGCGTTCCTGCCACCCCGGCGCTGGGGGAAGAGGTGGCACCCAGGGGTCTCGTGTTCAACAAGCCCCCTGATCGTTCAGGTCTGGCTGAGGCTACGCCGGGTGGAGCTGCGAGCAAGATGTAGCCCTTTGAAAAAATAAAGGAGGAGGGACACTCACCGGCAGACAGTAATGAGGGGTCGCGATGGAGTTTGCAGAACGGCCCCAACACGGAGCCTTGAGGGGCGCCGGCGCGTTTAAATATTGAAACAGAGCACCAGCCCCTGTCTCATTACTGGCGTAATGAGGCTGGTTAGGGAGGAGGAAAGCCCCTACTGCCAAAAAAGCAGCTGCCAGTTTTACGAGTTTATGTCACACATTGAGTCAGATGACTCCGGGTGGGAACTTTGTTCAGTTTTGTCAAACATGTGGTGCCAGAATAACATTTTTGGCAAGACGTGTGACGTGTGACAGGCCACCAGCAGTCAGTGTTTGACACTGTGCTGTGTTGAGACAGTAACAAGTTATTTTGACAAGTTATTGTTGATATCATAAATAATTTGTCAGTCGAAGATTCCGCCATGGTGATTTATTTTTCAGGCCGCATTAACAGTCGTTTCATTGATTGATTGATTGATTGTTGTCGGGGTTTATTTGTTTTTTGCTTGTTTTTTCCGCCCACTTGAGAGCAGAGGAACTCCACAGCAGGCTGGCAGACGCGCTGCTCTGACATATTATCACTTCGTAAAATGTTGTTATTGCTGACGTGTTTGCGAACGGTTGTCCACATTCACACCCAGCAACATCGGGGCACGTTTAAAGGGTAGCTCCACCAATTAACACATTCATTTGTGTTTACAAGTCTTGGAGAGTATTAATGCATTTGTAGAAGAGTAGTGTAAAGCTACTTTTATTGCTCAAGAGGAAGCTGCATGTTATCTGATAAACTGATAAACAGGTTTTTGCAAAGGAAGAAGAATGCGCAGAATAAAAGGTGTGATATTTCTGGTTCTGCTGTGTCCATTTTAAGCAATAATTTTAAACTTTCCATAATGAGTTAATGTCAGAGTTTTCGAAACCTGGCACCTTCATTACCCACAGTGCAACTTAGCCACTGAATAACGTCACTGGAGGCAATTAATCAGATTGCAGCTTCATCTGGAGCCGCAAAAGGCTTTATAGTACTTTTTTCACATATGCAATAGTAATATTCAAGACCTAAAGTTAGTGGATTTGCCCTTTAAGCATTTAGAGTCATGTTAGTGGCCAGCTGATGGAAATATGTGTAATATTAACTCCTTTCAGCTCTTGTTCAATTTTAACAAACAAACGGTACATTATCAGGATGTAAAACCAAAACAATCTGCTAAAAGAGTTAAGACGATAATTCACTGAGAGCAATCACTTCACATCAACCGTGGTCATTTGGTTAATTGGTAGATGATCAGTGGAGCTCTAACTCTGTAATAAAGGTAAGGATGTATAACGCACAGAGTGACAGAGTGCATTAGTACATCTGTGCAGTCGTTAACAGTGCAGGAGTAGCATGCTCAGCTACAGTACACAGTGAGTGTGTTTACTGCATGTATGCGTGTGCCTTTATTTCCAGGATCAGTCTCCATCAGAGTCACCGATTGCTATCAGGTTATGTGAGCTTGACTTAATTTGACTTCATTTAATCGGTGAAAGGGAATTTTTTTTTGCATCACTTGGCATTTAGGACACAGACAGCGGGGTGGAAAGGCCACAACTATTTTAAATGCGGCGACATAAAACTGTATTGACAGCTGCGGTTATTGACGGCACAGGGACAGTTAGATATAGGCACAATCAAACCATTAAAAAGATCAGAGCGAGCCCACCGACGCTGGACTGAAACATCTCAGACAAGTCGTATTCAGACAAATAAGAAAATGCACAGAAAGCAAATGAATGAAAGGAAAGCATAATCTGTTTTATGGTGAAATCCACACAGTGACCTCAGGTGCACAGCGTGTTTGAAGATCTCCTTTTCCATTTTCCAAGGCCCGTCCACACAATCTAATGAGAAGAACTGCCTGAAAATAAACTTTATCTTAAAAGAAAGCTGCCGCAAATTTCAGTTTGACTTGACTTCACATGCTCAGTGCGGCTGGATTACTTGTGTTTTTTAAATTGAAACAGCAATCTTTTTTTTTTTTTTTTTTTACCCAGTGTAGGTTTTAGACATATCTCATATGACCTGCCTGCTCTGCTGCCTTTCACCGGGATAGATATGACATCTCGGTGACGTTCCCAGATAAATCACTTTTTTGTAAGAGCAGAAATGTTTTCTGTTGTGGCTTTTCATTTCACAAAAAGACGGATGCCCTTCAGTGCTGCACTCCACAACAGGGGTGAACGATGTGTCTTGTAGTTGTCAAGAGAAATGACAGCGAGATAATTGGGAGGGCACTCCCGTTTCATTTAAACTGAAACAAATAGGCTTCCAAAGAGACTGTGCTTTTAAAAAGTAAAGCTTTGTTTTGTGCAGGTTATCACGCAGGGTTCGCAGTGGAGTAATGAAGAGGAGTATTAACGGATTGAGCATTAAAAACAAATGCTCATTCATTGTCGTTCATGAATATTCATGCCGCTAATTCAAATAACCTTAGGCGACTGTTACGACTAATGAATATTTAAAACAGCTTGGTCACAGAGATTTGAACACTGCATTACAGCTGACTTTCTGGGATCATCGTGTACAAGGGTAAACAATTAGGAACGGCGAAAACAGATTTTAGCGGTGATCAAAATACATCTGGAAAACAATATCTCATGTTGTCACATTAGCTACGGGCCATTGACGCTGCAAGAGAGAACGTGATGACACGCGAGAGGACGGCGAGGTGAAGAGTTGGCAATAATCACAACAATTAATTTATTAATCAATTAGTCAATGAGCAGAAAATATTCTCGGGTTCCAGAAAGATCTGGCTGCTTTTTGCCGCTTTGCTGCTTTTGTAATTTTTACAATATTAAGGATAATATCAAACTCTGAAATGTATTCATTTGTTTAATATGCAGTATTTCCTTAAAAAGCCATCTTCAGTCCCCAGAAGTCTGTTTGAAACTAGAAGGCCATTTTGTGGAACAAATTATGAATATATTGAAATTACAAAAATACAAATACAAAAACTGCAGTTTTATCAGTAAAGAAAATAGTATTTATTTGCTGTATCTAATCAAATTATTTGGAATAAAAACAGCCATTTAGTTACAGTCAGTTAGTCATTTCTACACAGTTTACAGACACAAAATCTTGTTTCCCACAACACAAGGTACTACCACAAAAATACAGCATATTCACAAACATCACTGTTAACGTGGAGCAGTGGAACAGGTATTTTGACTGTATGACAATATGGATATAAGTATAAGTAATGCTGTACAACTGGATTATAAAAGGAATATAAATAATATAAATATTACTAAGTGGTAACTAAACATAGTATCAATAGGAGGCACGGTGGTGCTGACGGTCCCGTATAAAGTGTGGATGCAGGGTAGTCATGAGCTTCCTCATCCAAGAAGGAAAAGCAGCCTCAGCACAGCGGCCGACAGAGCGACACACTCACCCTCAGAGGGACCCGCTGGGTGACTAGACATGTTTACATTTACCACGCTGCGTTTGAAAAAAGCCCGGCACCCTTTGCACGCTGCGAGCAGGAGAATCCCGTACTGCCCACTTAAAAGGGGGCCTCGGCTGCTTCCTTTGAGGGATCAGCCTGGTGACTCGTCCTCCTCGCCACCACCGCAACGCTAATTAGGCCCACCACAAAGCCAGCCTGTGGGGATAATGTCCCATTATTAGAGTCATTTGTTTCAATTAACCGCTCTGTGATTCTACAATAGCACAGCGCAGCCCAGTGCAAAGAAGCCATTACTCTCGCCCAAGGAACCGCTGAGGTTTGGGGGACGAGAGTGTTTGTAAGAGGTTTATATGGATACCTGCTCGTGCCAGCGGTGGTGCTGCCAGGCTCCACGTACTGCCCAGTCACCGAGGGAGGAAGAATAAATCCTTATTTACATCTTTTCTTTAACTTTCAAACACTGTTACTGGCTCTGTTGTTTCTGATTTTATTTTCTGTGCACTTCACTGAGAACTGACTCAGGTTTAGTGCACTGGATCGTTGAGTTGAGTGCAGACCCCTGGAAACTATATGTTCTTTCCCCTTATTATGCTGAGAGCATTGTGGTTGACTGAATTACCATTCTACCACTGTATACCTACACTGCTCTTGTCATTTTTAGACTGCAATCAGGTTAGTTTCTGAGCTTTGTGCCGGAGGCGCTCGTCTCTCTTCTGCTCATGCATTACTCTTGTACTCTTATGTATTTTCATCACATTAGCGGACAACAGATTGCTTTCACATCAAATCCCCCCTCCCTTATCTGAGACTTGTGAAATGACAATTAGTCTAGTGCCTTCGTGGCCACCGACGGGCGACCCCTGATAATAGCAGTTTTTATTGTTTGTGTACACTTGCATACTGCCTTCTGTTGGTCACAGCTGGAGGCTGAGCGAGCCCACTGGTTGCAGGTTGCATAAGGCATGAGTGCGAGAGAGATTAGGACTCTGATGTGTCGATGTAAGAGGAACTGTTTGTGCAAAAGGCTTTGATGACTTTATCCTGATCATTCGCACGTTGTTTTGAGCAGCTGTAAACCACCTCGACGTTTTTTGGACACAGAACAGCAGTGGCACAAAGACGCTTATCAACTTCAAATGCTCCCGAATACAATATTTCAGAGCACTTTTAGGTCCTTTCAGCACCAGATAATGGAAACTTCGATTGTTACCAAGAGGTTGCTGCCCTGTGATGCCTCTGTTGCCAGGCTCTCTCATTGGCTTTCTCCCCCCCCCTGCTGCGCAGATGTTTACAAAGAGACATCACCAGCTCACATTAAAGGGTTCAAGTTGTCCCCTCGGGCTGTTGCTATGGAAATAACCCTGCTATGGTCGCTCATTCATGTTTGATTAATTGTTTTTCCCTCTCTATGCTGTTGCCTCTACAAAGACCTCATCATGGGAACATTTCATCTTGAAAACAAACAATAGGAAAAGATTAATATGTCCAAAGCTGTTTTATTCTCTCTTCCTGCTTTGTGGACATTTTGTGGATGTTCTGTGGTGATAAAAGTCTTAGAAATTGTATTAGTGAAGTATTAATGTTGATAAAGCCTCGCCTGTGAAGCTTTACAATCATAAAGACTGTTTTTTATTTCCTTTCCCAGACTTACCTGGACTGAAGATAAGCATTTTGCCCTTTTTTTTCTCCCCTCCTAAATTGCACTGCGCAGCGCTGAGCTACAGCAACCCACTGGGGCCAATTAGGATGCCAGCAGAGCCAGGAAGTGCATAGCAGATGCTTTTGCCACTATTTATTAAAATCCAATCTGCGGGGGCCCCTCCAACAGCTCGTTAAACTACCGTTAATCTAATTAGCTCTCACTTGCCACTGTTTTCACCACATTACCAAATACAAGGGCCTCGACTTTGCAATTTAGGCTGATTAAGTAGGTCCAGCGCTGTTAGGCAGAGCTCGCAGGGAGGAGCTCCTCAGAGCTGTCAGTCATTTTCCAGAGTCAGATAAATCATGCAGCTTAGCTCAGCAACGGCTTTGGGCTCGAGTTTGAATTAAAATATATGCAATGGGAATGTTGGTTGAAATCAAATCCACATTGCGAGCTCTGCAGCACAAGTCTGCATGTCTGAGGACATTAATGAAATCCTCCACATCACAGAGGCCGTGTATATTTGTAATGGCATGGTATCAGAACTGGTTACAAATTCCATAATGGGCTCTTTTATGGATCAGGTTCTTGAGATTCCCACTGATGTCCTTTCATGTGTCTCAGATCACCGCCGTGATTCTGCACTTCCGGTTCATTACTGTTTGGGCCGGGCTGTATTTTTTATTTGATGAGTGCTGTTCTCTGGACAAGTGCCTGGTTCTACTCAGAGATCTGTGCGGCGGCTTTGACATGCAGTCCCGTTCATTGCTTGCAGATGGGCTGTCTGACATGGCGCTGTAATCGCTTCCAGACGAGGAGGGCACAGTATATATTTTAAGGCATATTTTAATCCATCGAGGCTGAGCTAGATGATGGGGATACACAAAGACGAGGCCAGCACAGGAGTTTTAAAACAACTGACAGCGAACGATTTGAAGAATTTACAGAAACTTGTAGTTGACTAACAGGATGCAGGCAACTATTTTAACAAGCGTCTTGTATTTTGGATTCCGTCTACAGGCAGTCTTGGTTTAGACGAGGTTGAATCATTCAGATCTCAAACAGCTTTGTTTACATTCTCATCTTGCCTTGCCAACATTTCTTAAGGCCACAGTCTTGACAGCATTACACACAGGGGCACTTTGAAAATGTCGGGTGAAACTGATATCTAAATAACAACTAAATGCATGTAATAAAAACCAAACTGTAAGCCCGCATGATCCCCCCCTGCCCTAATTATGGAAACTTAACAAAGACTTGCTTACTCTCTCTTAAAACCCACTCCAGCACTCATTCTCCTCTGCGCAAAAGATCATCTGATCATGCAAGTCAGGTAGAGCAGACTGACATCATAACCGTTATTGATTTAAAAAAAAAACATAATGTTGTCTGGAAAAAACTTTGTCTGGTATTCATCATTTATCATGCGTCTCCTCTCTGCCTGAGCCCTTGCAGGCTGCGGCGTATAAATGGATGGATGATTCAGTTGACAAACATGCTTTTACATTTTCAAACCAGCTGACTTTGTAGCCGCTCAGGAAAAAAGACGTGAGGCACAATAACTTTTTTGTTCTGGCGCTTTCGTTGCACTACGCAGCCATCAGGAAACCCACTTTTTTTTTTCCTTAAGGCTGCGAGTTACAGCTGGTGGTGAAAATTGCAGAAAAATTATATATGGCATCTTGGAATTACATTATTCTCACTGCTGCTTCTCTAACCATGGCCATTTATCTATTTATAAACCCACAAAGGCTTAGAGTCTGTAACAGCTGCACTAAGCTGCGCTTCTCTTCAGTATGCTGGTGCAGAGAGGTCCGTGCCTGTACTGCTGAAGAGATCTATTCCACTGTACCACAACATAACATATATTTTTATACACATTCTTACACATTTCTTTGGTCACATTTATCAAAATATATATAAAAATAAAAATGAATATTGGTATATATACAGTGAGTATGATATATATATATATATTGAACCACTTATACATAATGTGTCATGGTTACTTTGAGCTATTGATCCTTCCACCAGCCTCTTCCTTTAAAGTTGTTGTATCAGATCCATTTACATTGAGACTAATGTTAATGCAGTGTTGAAGCTTTGAGCAACTATAATCAATACTCTCATATTTATAATAGATCACATCTATTTAAAAGTGGTCTCTCGCAGTGACAAACCCATCGAGTGCTATCACCAGACTCTAGTTCCCATTAACTTCTAAGGAGCTTGACGGCATCTGTCAGTCATTCCTCTGGGTTTTTTTCCGATCGGCGACTTTACTGTCAGGTTCAGTTTCACCGCTCTCATCGACATCATTTTTAGCCGTGGAAAGCAGCCGTGGAGCTCTAGAGCTCCTAAAATCAGCACCAGACAGCAACAGAGGCGTAGTAGGCAGCTGGCTGGTGAACGAGGTGGAGCATTCAGCAACTAAATAGCTAGCTATTTCCTTCAGCAGTTGGTAGAGACCAAAACAGAGCTAAAAAAAAAAAAAAAAAAGAGTTAGTGTTCCACCTACATTCATCAATTGCACATAAGCAATGGTCATAAAATATCTAAATGGATGTTTGTTCAGTTTAAGACAGTTGAGGGTTTTGCTGCTGCAGCTCTACTTGGTCTGGTTTGATCAAGTAGCTAATGTTAGCTAATAGTTTTGATTGATAGGCTTTTGTTGTTTGACAGATGGATCAGTCCAGAGCTAACATGTAGTGGGCCAACCCATGAATATTTTTAAAGGATCGATATTGTTATTATTGAAGTCATGATGTACTGTGCTAGTTACGACTGACACAGGCTTATACTTGCACATCAGTTTATGTTCTGTGTAAGTATCAATAACTGGTGTTATTCTGGGCCTCCTCAAACCAAAATTTTATTTCTGTTAATATTAAGTATTATTTTCTAATCCCCGTCTGTTCCTGGTCTCTTGGACACCCACAGGCTCAGAATAATAAGTATGAATATACATTTACAAGTGTTAAAAAAAGCATTTAGATCTGTTAATTTCTTACTGTTACGCTTGGCTACTCCCTTACCCTGTGTCACTTCCTGTTTTTCATTTGTAGAACCAGTTTCTACATAATCTTTCTAAACATTGACTTACTGAGATCTCCAACCTGCAAGACCTGGTCCTTGATCAGAGACTTTTACACTAGTAGTCTCTGGGTGAAATGTGGTTTTAAAGTGCCTCTTCTGTATCACCATCGCCTTCTGAGTAGTACCATGTGTGCTTTGTCTCTTTCTTCAGGCAAGTGCACATTCAGACAATATTTTCCTGCAGAAAAAATAGCATTTAAAATGTTTTTTTATTGTGTATTCTCTGTCGGTGCTTGCACAATAACTGTCCCACAAACACTGAAAAAGCCACTGTTGTGTGTGTTTTCCCATTTTACTGTTGTTGGGCTTGAAATCCACAGAAGTGTTCTACACTTTGGGAAGCGGATGGCATCCAGATTTGATTTAGTGCCGCGCTCAGTATCTGCATCATGCTTTGGTGTAATGACCAAAGAGAAAAGGTATCCGTGCATCACCTCTGAGTAGTTCCTGTTTGTTTTTATGGCCTCTTCGAAATCGATACAGCGTGCAGCACTCTGCACTTTGCTGCTCAGTGTGTATGATGATGATGCATATATTCAGGAGGCTGTGATTGGACACTTTAATACTCTCCCATACTATCACCTGGTTTTATTGTCTAATTTTCATGTCTCTTAAGCTCTGTCGGTCTCTGCGTCGGCACCCGTCGCTCTTTCTGTTATCAACCCTCTTCTACATCACTCCTCCTCCTCCTCTTTTTATCTGCTCTCTCTACATCAACTCTCTCTCTCTCTCTCTCTCTCTCTCTCTCTCTCTCTCTCTCTCTCTCTTACTTCCTCCTTCATTTCTCTCTCTCTGTCTCTGCTGTTTTGATAGTGACGCAGTTATCAGGCTGTCAATTCTAATCTTGTCTTGCCAGTGCAGCGCTGTCCATTCAGAATTACAGCTACCCCCTCCTCTCTATCTCCCTCCCCACATCCACCACCCCTTCCATCTCTCCCTCTCTCTCTCTCTCTCTCTCTCTCTCTCTCTCTCTCTCTCTCTCTCTCTCTCTCTCTCTCTCTCTCAGACAACAGAAACGCTGATGGGATGAGCAAGCGAAGGCTGACACTATGGTTCAATCTTTTGCTTGTAAACTATAAAGCTGTGTACAAAATGTATTTAGACCCTGTCGATCCGTACAAGACATGGTGGTCTCACCTAGCAACAGCCATGTGCTGTTTTTGGCCGTCTTCACCCCCTTGTCTTTAAAATGTATCTGAAGTGAAAAAAAGTGCTTCCTTTTTTCCAAACATCAGTGTTTGTCTTCCCTGTGAAGGCAGTACTTTTGTGTAGGATGAAAGCAGACTCCAAAAACTAATATTCTCATGGTAAAGCAGAGTATTGAACCACAGTACTTTCTCTATACAGACCAAAATGTGTACAAATCTTTGAAAACCGCCATGTGCCGAAAGCTGGCATGCAGTATTTGCTCAGATCACAACCTTAATTACGTGATCTGTGAACACAAAGAATCAAATTGTTTCCAATTTCAGACAGTATTGTTTTTCCTCCCATCTCATCTAAGGCTGCTTGTGTTAAGACAACATTAAACATTTGAGAAGTTTGACTTCTTTCGTTAATTGATCGCCTATATATGATGTGTAGTTTTTTGTATTGACTAGGGCTGCAAGTAACGATTTATTTTTTTTCATTCTCAATTATTCTGTTGATTATTTTCTCTAAAATGCCGATCAGTGTTTTGCAAAGCTCGAGATGACATCCTCAAATGTCTTGTTTTGTTCACAACCCAAAGATATTAAGTTTACTGTCACAGAGGAGTAAAGAAACAAGAAAATATTTATTTCCTTTAAAAAATTACTCAAACAAGTTTATTAAAAATTGTGGCGATGCATTAAATAGTTTGCATCTTATTGACTATTGTTGCATCTCTAGTATTGACACTGGTAAAGCTACAGGATTTGTGTCTCTAGAAGTACACGGTCTATAAATGATCCTCTGACTGAAGCATTCGCTTCGTGTCATCTCTTGCACATAAAAAAGGATTCTTCTTGCCAGTGTGCAGGCAATTTTTCTATGAGATGGAAATGTTAGGATTAGCCTGTTAATGCACCTTCATTGCCACTTTTTCACCAAAATATTTGGCCTGCGAGTTAAAGATAAAGCTCTAGTCAAAGAAGACGGTGACGTACAGCAGCACATGTTCACTGCAGTCTATGTTACCGTTGTGACCATACAGCATCTCCCTCACCCTGCTGACTCATCTGGCACTCAGTATTATAATTGAAATAGTGAATATTTATAGGAAATTGAGTCCTCTGTCACTTGGAAGCTAAAGGGGATTTCAGATTATAATTTCTGAGAACATTTTGGCTGAATGAATAAATCTTTTTAAGGGTTATAAGTTTAAGAATAATGTATTATTCCTGTTGCTGTGGATATCTGTCCAAACTTAGATTTTAAATTACATCATGTCACATCATATTATTTCCAGCACAGCTACAGTGTTGTAGGACAGAAGATGAATGTCCAGCAGTCTAAAAAAAAAAAGAAACGAATGGCAAACGTCAGGATCCAGTGTCAGCACATCAGAATCAGAGAGCTACTTTACAGACTCACCATTTTGCATCAACAGTCACACAGGGAGAAATCCATCGGAGAAGAGGACCAGATACCAATCTCTCCACTGACAGTATCAGAAAATAGACCAGAATGCAGTGCAGCCACAAGATGTTGTGTTATGAATAAGGGATGTGACTCTCGCTTTTTCTCAACTGGCAACAACAGCTGTCATAATCATTACTGTTCTCCGCGCCTGAATGAGAAGAACCGAGGAAAATCAGCGTGATAATGTACCGTGGATACGTGGTGGATATCTGCTCATCACCGTCGATAATTTGTAAAGGCAGAGAGTAAAGCCACTCAGATGAATGTGTTTGAGGGGAAATGAGGAAACAAAGGCGACATGTCATTTTATCCATATTTATCCAAATCCAAACAAAGTATTAAAGGTGCAATATGCAAGAATTTTACATCCAAAAATGAACTTAAATGATAAACGGAATATGAAGAAATATCTAACACCAACACTCCTAAGCTGACTAGCTGGTGGAGCTACAATTATCAGCAGTTAGCGGCTGCTCTGGTGATATGCTGCCCCCTATTTGGAGTGTAAATATGCATGTTTTTTTTTTACATATAGCACCTTTAATCATGAGAAATGTAGTATAATCAATCAAAAAATCTGCAAATACGGTGAGCAGAAAAGACTTGATGAGAGATATTTAAACTAGCTGAGGAAACTGACTGAAAGCTAGTAAAAAAAAATATTATATTCTTTGTATAATTATTATTCTTATTTATTCAAGGTTTTGAAACAAGATTTTGATGAATGTTATAATTCTAACACTTTCTTAATGTAGATATATACATTTACAGTATTTACAGTGGAGGCTTTGCCCGTCTGCTTCTTCAAGCATTTGCATTTCTCTCAGTACATGTTTCTGAAATGAATGTCGCAGCCAGGCAATTTACTTGTCACTCTTGTTTTTTATGTTTTCTGGTCAGATATAATCATCCTTATACACACTATTATGACTATATTTTTATAATCGACCTTTTAGCAGTAAAGTTTCACCCACTCTTCTGGGTTTTTTTTTTTCTGAAGGTATTCTGGGAAATGTAGGAAGATGTTGATTAGACAGGTTGAGGGGAAATGAAAGCAAGTGAAAAATCCCAGATTGATTCTGTGAGGGTGGTTTTGTCCTCTTGCGCTGTTACTGTAGAAGCATTATTAACACTGTTACACTGTTGTGAGTGGAGACTGGGTTTGTTGTCGTCTTTTCTGAGCCGCGCGCATTCATTTTTCATCATTCTTCTTTTCAGTATTACCTTGATATTTCATGTTGGCCTTCTTTAAGTTTACAAGCACGCGTCTCGTACAATAAGAGGAGAAAAGAAAGAAAGAAATGAAAGAATATGCCCCTCGTTCTCCGGGTTGATTGTTTGTAGCTGCAAGCTGTTGAGTGTCATCACTCTCTCCACTGTGTGAATACATGTGAATTTTCCTGGAGATTATTTAGCCTCCTTTTTTTTCCCTATTTTGTCATTCCATTAGCTCTACCTTCAGTTTATTCTATTTTCACTTCAAAGGCTCGGCTGGAACAGATGTCGTTTCAAATGCCTGTCTTCTGCCTCATTGCCTAAAAGTGAGGGATGATTATTTTTTAATGAAACCGGGCTTGCTCTCACACACACAAAAAAAATTACCTGTAAGCTGTGAAATAGACAAGCAATACTTTCACATCGCCCTGAATGAGAACATCAATTCATTTCCGCTCACCAGTAAAGCCATTTTGAAGTTTTTTCCTTAGCTGCCAAATGTGCTCCTGGACCTTGAATTTTGATTAGTTAATTTCATGCTGGGTGGAATACAACGTGTTGTTTGGCTGCAAAATGCTTTGCTGAAACAATGCGATTTTCAAAGGCAGTCATTTCCTGTTTTCCAATTGACAGTTAAAGGGGGGAAATGTGGCTGTTGCTTAATCCAGTGATAAGTATGCATTAGATGGATGTGAACGCCTTTAAATGTCCTCAAGTTGCTGTTTGATACCCGCGCGGGGACAAATCTTTTTCATGGTTTGTTCTCCCCCCCTGCTGAGTTTTAACACTGAAACCCAGGATCAGTGGATCATGAAAGAGAACATTCAAAGCTGTTGAAAATTTCTAAAATGCAACCTGATGAAATAGGAACTTGGCATTGAAGATGGGCTCTTTTTTTATTTTTTTTGCCAAAAATCTCTCATTTCACTCGCTCAGAGCCCCTAACAACGTTTGAGTCACTCCCCATAACCCCTCAACCGTAAACGGTGCACATAAACAACCTTCATTTGACGTAATATCAATGTATATTATTGCATATTCAGTACGTCATTATATCTTCTATTATATGGATGGAAATTGGATTGTTTTTCCCTACCAAGAAATCAGGTTAACTGATGTTCCACCGATACTAATGGCAACATCAAGCTGTCACTTCCTCCTCGCAATCTCTCTCTTTCTCCCTTTCTCTCTCTCTCTCTCTCTCTCTCTCTCTCTCTCCCGTGCTTGATGTGTTCTCTCCTCAGCAAAGAAGGCAATTTCCATATAGAATCACAACCAGGATCAGGTGACCTGGATTTGACTCCCCCGTCAAAGCCCCTGCACGGAAAATGAAAATGTATTCATGTGTGTTGGATCGAGTGCATCACACAGACGCGAGCCGTTTTTCGCCTTCCTGAAAATGTGGCGAGATTGCAGTGTGTTATTGTTGACAAACCCAACTGGGTGCATGCTATGAAAAAAAAAATATATAGATTCAATCTTTTTTTATTTTTTTTTATGTTTTTTTCCTCGGGGAAGTGGAATTCTTTGTGATCTACATGAAAGAAACCCAGATTAAAAACCAATGATTTAACAACTGATAACATCGCACCGATGTGAAACCAAGTGGAAACTGCTGCCAATGGGATTTTAATTAGCCCTGGACTCTCTCCATCCTATCCCGTGTTTGGCCAGTTTCTTCCTGAACCACACCTCCTGCACCCCAGAGGCTAACCTGTCTCTCTGACGTCCTGTTACTCCTCATCCAGCCATGTCCGTAAATTGATCTGTTTTCTCTTCTCAGAACAAGCCGCTGCTGCTCTTCGCAGAACTCCACTGCTTTCACCCTCCGTTCAGCGTTTATTCAATGTTCTGTTTCATTTATGCTGAGCGCCATGTGCACACTGGTTAATGTTGATTACTTACCCTTTATCCAGTGGATGTATCACACCTATAAATACGTACTGAAAGTCTTCTCAAGCCTCTTTTCTATAGTAGCTGCAGCAACAGAGCTATTTTCATCCACTGATTTATGACCAGAGATGTCTCTCTTTTCTCTCGTCCCTCCATCCCTCTTTCTGCCTTCCAGATAAGCAGCGAGAAGCGGGCCTCGGCAGAAATGATGAAGCCCAAACCCAAACCTCAAAAGAAGAAGAAGAAGAAGGACCCCAACGAGCCACAGAAACCTGTGTCAGCCTACGCGCTGTTCTTCAGAGACACCCAGGCGGCCATCAAGGGTCAGAACCCCAACGCCACCTTCGGGGACGTCTCCAAGATTGTGGCCTCCATGTGGGACAGCCTAGGAGAGGAACAGAAGCAGGTACAGAATACGATTGTCTGGAAATATGTGGAACAATACAATGGATGGGTTAACACACGGGAATGTAGAGGAAGAAGTTGAGACTGTTCTGTAGACCGTCGAGGCTAAAGCATTGGAGTCAACATGGGGGAATTTACATTTTTAAAGCTCATTTCCTGCCAGTCTAAAGGACTGTATGTAAAAATTCACAACCACATGGGATGAACTTTTTATCTATTTGCTAGCTAATGTAGGGAATGTATTCTAGCTAGCTGATGTTCTGACAGGAATTTAGCATAATAAAGTGAGATGCTACCCATTTATAAGACACTGTATGTAAACTTTAACATGTAAAAGAACAAGTGCATCTGTATGTGCACATTCAACCGCACACGCACGCGCACACAGTCACATGCACACGCTCTGGTCCAGCCAGTAGATGGCATGTGTGCTGCGGCAGGCGAGCAGCCTCTCCCTGGCGTTATGTGCTGTGTAATTACCAGAACATCGCTGTGAGATACAGCTCACCTTAATGAGCTTCTTCTTCTCTTTCTAAAGATAATCCATCCGTTTATCCCCACTCCCCTGACTCTCATAAAAATGATTTTCTTTCTAAATTTAATTCGAGCGAAGGGAAAGAGGAGAGGGGGAGTGTTCTGTGCAACGGCAGCCCGTAAAACAGTCAGAAACCAACAAAGTTGGACATTTTACGGGCACGAAATGGTCAATGTGGGAAAAATATAAATGCACCTGGGGAGATTTCAGGAGTCTAGGACTGATATATGTTATGCAGTGTGTAAATACTCTAGCGCTTGTGCAGCCCTACAAAAGCAAACAGTCAGATATGAATACACACGTTCAGGCACACAAACACAGAATGTAACAAATGCAAAAGCGTCTCTTTCTTAGCGACGCCATGTGTCCATCAAACCTAAAAAGAATTTCCCCCAATATATGGCTCAAAAAAGTTATAATCATCTTCTTTGCCAAATAGAGCTCCCACAAAGCTGCGCCAGGCTGTGGTACGGTCCACACTTCCTGTTTCCCTCCAGCGTCCCTAGCTGATGCCTCCACACCATGCATCTTCATTGGCCCTCTGACAAGCAGGGATGTGTGAAGTTCTCATTTCCACTCTCTTTATTTATATCTCTCGCCTGCTATTTTGATCCTGCCTAGAATACAGAATTAGTGAACCCCCCTCCTCACGATCGTCTCGTCCTTGGATTTAGCTGAAGGGCATCATCGGCTATCCAGGAAGTCTATTGTTTTTGTTGCTCTTTAACGTCATCTCCAGCTCAGCAGTAATAGGTAGGAAATGCTAATGATGACGGAGTTACAGGAGGTCATGATGTTTTGGGTATTCGACTCCAAGAGAAACAGCAGTTGTTAGTTTCTTTTGCTTGTAGCGATCCTCCTGTGATGAGGAGGGTTCGCTTCAAAGAAAAGATTCTGTTGAGACAGCATTTTAATATATAATGTGTATTTAAAAGCGCTACATTTTCCAATCTGTTTCTTCTTGGTGTGGAGCATCAACTCTGTGATACCCAAAAATATGACTTACCAAATGTATCTGTGGCATAGAGTATTGAAAACTGTCAAGTAACCAACGCTGGCATCATCAAATTAAGTAATATTCCACATGAGGGTGAGCTTTAGTGTCATTATTGACACGGTAGTGATCCATAAGCATCCCTCAAGTGCCAATAATGATGGTAAAGCTCACCTTTGAGTGTGATATTAGAATTATACAACAGTTACCAAACAAAATAAAAAGAGATATAATAAAAATGTATTCATATTGTTGAATTATTGTGTAATCTCGACTTCCCTGGAAATACATTGGGTCTCCCGTAGGGCTGCACAGTTATTGAAAGATTATCGAAATCAAAATATTGCTAAGTGGGAGCTACAATTTTTGGATACAAGTAAACAGCATTGTAATATTTTGAATTATACTGCAATCACTGTACCCTTCAAAGTAGTTTCAGTAGACTCCCCTGTAACATGAGCTGATGTTAAAGCTTTCTGGAGATTGTAGGATTTCCCAAACTAAATAAATACCACACAATTAAACACTGCCTTGCTAGCTGATTGTTGTTGGAACTAAGACATCTGCTGGAAAAATTATTTTTGAACAGATTATACTACTACATCTGGGAAGTTCATATGCATTTTTAAGGTAGAGCCACTGTATCATGGAAATGGCCGAATATTTTAAGTGATGAGCTCGGTGTGCTGTCACGCTGATTTGTTCACATTCTAAATGTCTAGCTGACCAATGAGATTGCAACTACTTGATTCCTTGTGTTAAATGTAATATCTTATTATTTGACAATTGCCGATTTAAATACAAAAATTGCCAGTTTTACACTCTTGTGTTATTGTTTTTTCATGAATTCTTTATTTTTGAAAAAGGAGAGTGAAAATGAATCAACCTTCAAACAAATGTAAATGCACCCGAATGAGCTGAAAGGCTAGTTTTCATCGGCAGTCCCTTCTCCTGATGTTAATGGGCATCCTAGAATTATATATATAATAATATAATATATAAATAAATAAAACATGTTCAACTTGTAGCCTCTCTCGAGAGATGAGAATATCAGGTTCTACATTCACACTGTGGCTTTTGGAGAACAACAATCTATTTTTGACACACTGAACCACAAACAGCATTGACGACCCTCGACATAGCATCTGTTTGGCTGATTGCAACTTCTTCTGCTGTGTAACCATGACCAAAAATAGCTGTATCATCAGCATACATTACGATGTCACATTTTTCACACACAGAAGGCCGATCATTAATGTACATGCTGAACAGGAGTGGGGCCAGTATAGAGCCCTGTGGGGCACCAGTTGACAACCATAATGGATCAGATTTACAAATTAGGAGAACTTCCAGTATGGCTGCGTTTGACCTTCTTTGCTCAATGAAAAGTTTAAATTTCTCAGAGTTAGGTGTTGATAAAATAATACATTTTGCAGTACCAGTTGTTACTTGTATAAAAAAAAGATGTAATACCCAGCCCTACAGAAAAAGCACAATGCAAATATACTTTGGTTTTCTTGTGGCAACACACAACAACTACTCTCTCCCTCTGTTTTGCATAATAGACATGGTTTTGCCTGTAGCTCCTATAGCTAATAGTCCTATTTGCAGACACTCTAAATCCTACACAGACAATACCTGCCTGCAGAAACACACATCCATATGCACTCATAAAGCCACAGTCTTTATGCTTCACTCAAACACGGCAGCGGGAGCAGTTAGTGGTATGACAACAGAAGTTCGTACATCACAGCAACAATATGGAAGGCAGTTTCAAACAAAACTCATACTCAGGCAGGGATCGTATCCTAATGTGCCAAATGACAACAACCATTCTGGTGTATCACTAATGTCAGTATGCTGATAGGAGTGTTATTGTGGAGCTATAAGGAGAGAGAGAGAGAGAGAGAGAAGTTCCAGTTCATTTCTCTAGGTGGATTGGAATGGAAATGATGTGTTGCTACAATAGAGGGAGACACATTGAGATGAGGGAGTTTTAGTGCTGTGATGAGGAAATAGAGGTGTTCTGTACCATTGGCTCTGATGGAAAAGGGAACATTAAGGACATGTGTGTGTGTCTGTGTGCGCGTGTGCGCATGGTGTGTTTAAGAAAGTGTTAGATAAAAAAAGGTGTGTGCGTGTGTTGAGAGACAAACGTGTGTGTGTGTGTGCCCATTTACGAGCATGTCAACCTCTCCTCTCACCCGAAGCCTCTTGTTTTGATTTTTTTTTTTCCCTTCACAGGCGTACAAGAGGAAAACCGAGGCGGCTAAGAAGGAGTACCTGAAAGCTTTGGCCGCGTACCGAGCCAGTCTGGTTTCCAAGGTAACGCATATGACACACAGGCCCTGGCTAAGACTGATGATGGATTGGATGGAAAATCCCTGCTAATGGGCTGGGCGGGGCTTCCTTGGGATGAGGTGGTGGTGGTGGTGGTGGGTGGGGGCATCTGATGCAAAAAGAGCAGGCTGTATTTGGAACAATACCTGATTTCCATAGGGTGCAGATGTTGGGGGTTGGGGATCGTCGTTGGTGTGGTGATATAGTTGGGGGAGGGGTCAGCCAATCGGAGCGCACGAGCATATGGACACATCTATTAGAGATGGAGGATGGAAAATGATTGCTCTCTCATGTGTGCTGCACATGATCTCAGGTTTGAGTCCGTTTTATATGCATCCGTAGGAAGCCTCACATTTATCCTACACAAGCAGACACCTGTGTCATGCATTAGATCATCGATTTCCTCCATCTTATCATCTACAACAGGAAGTACATCCAAATCAACGCAAGCAATCATAGGATTTCTTGCTGTTTGCACCTCTGACACCTTCCTGCTAATTCAGATCTATGACATCCCGTTTGCCCAGTGAATGATGGCGTCTTGTACACACCTGGATAGTAGCACGAGGAATAAAGAAAGGCAAGGAGGAGGGCTGTGGATTGCATTGTTTAGTGCCGTCTTGTATTAACAACACACAATGTAGTGTGGGGAAGATTCCTTTTGTCATTCCATTTGTTCTGCAGGCAAACAGCCTCATTTCTCTGCATGGGCTCCTGCATATATGTGTGTGCGTCTGTGTGTGTGCGTCTGTGTGTGTGTGTGTGTGTGTGTCTCTCCTTTTCCCATCTATCTGTCAAGGTGTCTATTGATCATTACCTCGGCCCCAGCTCTATTCATACAAATGGGCTCCATTACCTTCTAATCAACACTGATGGCTGGAGATGAGCAATCTGACAGGTCATCATAGGGGCCTGGGGAGGGCGGGGCGGGAGTGGAGGTGGAGGTGGTGTATTTTGTGGGGTGCAGCACCTGCTCGGAGTGATACTGTCCAAAATGAGAAAAGGTGAAGTGAAGTTTTGGTGATCTTGACAGAGTTTGGTGGTTTTACTTGAAAGCACTGCATCCATTTTTAACCTCGACCCTGTTTACTCTTCTCTCAGCCTTGTGTGTTACATGTGCGTGTGAAGTGAGGAAAGGGTGGACTGAAAATTTAGAATATACAGTCTCATGACACAGTGAGCATCAATATGCTGGAAAGGATTTGCTGTTCGGAGCTTTAAGTGTCAACTGTATGGGACTGCTGCACCGGGCAGCTCTGCAGTGAGGCAGCTGACGAGGATCTGAACATAATTAACCAGTTCTGATGAGGCAGCGCGGAAATGTTTAAAGGGAAAGTCCAGAATATGTCAGCCTGGGCGTTATTATCAAATAGTTATCAATTGTGTCCTTTAGTCATGTTAGGATTTTACTCATTACTTCTGGGGTACAGAAGCAAATTTAACATAAATGTAAATGTAACATTTAACCCCTCGGAAAGACACGAGATGTCTATCAACAGTGAACCACTGAGAATATTTTTGCAGGTTACATGTGTCGGTCTGTAGGTTTATTTGCACACATGCTGTACACACCCACCACTGCACTAGCTTGGGGTGGGGACATTTTCTCTAGAAAGGCAAAGAAGTCAAATGTAAATTGTGCGATGCTACTCTACAATTAGTAGTAGTACTAGCACCATGCTGTACCGCATTAACCAGAAGCACTAAAGATCCCGTCATCGCTTGCCAGGGGAAGAAAATGTGATGCGTGCCAATCATTGTGGTAGAGGGCGGAGGGGACTCTAAAGAGCTTTGTCGGCATCTCGAGCCTGAGTACGTTATGTCATCGACAGCTACTGTAACTAAACGCACTGAAGTCCAATAAAAATTAAGCTTAGTTAGCATAAAATCACTGTACCTGGTAGCTATCTCTTTTGCAAAAAGGGGAATAAACATATTTTCCAAAACTGTTCCTTTAAAACCTTGTCTGTGAGTCCAAAAAAACAAGAAAAGTAAAGACAGGAAGTCCTCTGGAAATCCCCACAGCTGTTGAAGTAAACAGGATAGCATAGCAATCCAGCTGCTTTTCGACTGGGCCAGGTTAACTACTGACAGAATTTCCGTTCAAGATCCAGGTCAGGGCTGAAGTTTTAAGTGTAATGGATGCTGCTATCAAAAAAAACAAGAGGGGCTCCGTGTTGATGAGTGATGATCGATGTGTTATTGTGATGTGTTCAGGTTCAAGGTAACTTGTCATTAATTGAAGTGATCTTATTAAAAATGTTTTGATTCCTCCACAGACTTACAACGACCCTGAACCAAAAAGTGCCCAGCAGAACAGCCAGCCCTCCCACATGCTGCCCCCGAAGCAGCCCCTGTACAGTGTGCCCCCCCAGCCCTCCTCACCCTACCTGGGCCCGCCGGGCTCCTTCCCCCTGTCGGACCTCCAGAGCTATGCCGGGCCGCCCCGCCACACCCTGGCCCAGACCCTCAGCCAATCCCAGATGCTGCCGCCCAGCATGAGTGCCTCTCCCCCAGCTCCCTTCCAGATCAGCCCACCTCTGCACCCCCACGCCCAGCTCTCCCTGCATCAGAGCTCCCTGCTCAACCAGCCAATCCGCATGCAGCAGTCGCAGCCAATCATCTCGCACCAAATGGGGCTCCAGGCGCCTCTGCATTCCCCTCCTCTCGGCCAACAGGTCGGTGTGGCGGTTATTAAAAATCTGTGAAACATGAATATGATGACACATAAAATCACTGTAATCACGTTGAATATTGTATTTAACCACAGATCATTGTTGATGTATATTTATTAAACTTAAATGCAGTGTTGAAATGCTTTTCTGACTATGATTGAAATTAAAAAAACCTTCAGATGTTTTTGTCAGTTGCTCTCTGTTGTATTATAAAACAGGCCGCGTTTAGCAGATGAATGAAGAAAAAACAAAGCAAAAACATTTTTAAAAACTTTTTTCACCCATTTACTCAAAAACTAAGCGTTTCTTCCTCTCCCTCTGTGTCTATATTCTAAGTGCTGTATCGTAGGCAACTGGACAGTTTCTCGAAGACGTTTCACCTCTCACCCAAGAGGCTTCTTCAATTCTTACTAACTGGAGGGGAGTTTCAGGCTTTTAAACCCTGTGTGGGAGTGTCCTTACAGAGTCGTTAAGGACACGTGTGAACTCTGAGTTGTTAGGGCCACTTGTGGGTTGTTGGTTCATTCGCCCTGGTGTGAATGTTTGAGGGAACTCAGTACTGCATTGTAGGTGGTTGATAAGTAATGTCGTAGGCCGCCCCCTCTGTTCAAAGACGGCCGTTCCAATTCGACATAGATGTTAAAGTCTATAATTTATCCGGTCCAGCAGGGCGTCATGTCTCTCTCGGAATTATGATTTTGAAATTGATGTTCATGTTTCCCAAGCTCAGGAGCAACTGATAAAAAAGCACTGACAACAATTGGCCTCATGGCTCTGTAAACTCCCATCTCAACACTGCTCCTCTTCTCTGATCTACAGGGATTCTCCCATATCCAGGCTGATTACCAGAACAGTGTCGGGGGCTCGCAGTCTCCAGGGGCCCCGAACCCAGTGCACGGCCAGAACCCTGACTGGGACGGCGAGTACTGCAACAGGGACTGTGGACCCAACCACTGCGGGTGAGCTCACCACATCAGACCCTGATATTTGGTTATGGTAGCAGTGACGGTTGTGTCAAGGACACGATAAACAAGAAGAAATCAAGTTGAGTTAACCGCAAGAAGACAAAAAATAAGAAAATAAAAATGTCTCTGCCTCTGTAAATCCATTCTGGGACATTCAGTTGTTGAGAATAGCAAGTAGTTGTCTGACAGTTACTCATTTTTCCAAATGAGCTGCGCTAAACCACTTCACTTTCACACTCAGAGACTCAGACAGTATTAATCATAAACTGCGATTTCCCTGCTAAAGCAAAGCATCTCCTTGAAATTGAAATGAGCAATGCAGCAGTAGAACAATGCTATTACCCAGCCCGCAAAAAGTGTGACATCCAATTAAGTTTCCCTGTGTTTCGCTCAGCACACATTGCCTTATTGAATCAAGCCATTCGAGCAGGTACAAGAGGAACGTTGTTTTGTCTCACACCTGAAACTTGGTGTTACTATTCCGAGAGGCGGCAGAGCTGGAAGTCAGTATCTCCTGTATTTAGAGCTGATTCATCTGTATGTCAAATGGGATCACGCCTGGGTCAAATCATGTTTGATGTTCTTTGAAGTCGATCGAGTGTGTGCTTAAAACCTTCTCACTCAGTGTCAGATCATTGTAGTTCTGGAGGGTACTGAATTCTTCTCAGTGTGTCAGGAGAGATAACGGCAGAACTGGCTTTGTATTTGACATTTCAAGCACCAAGTGATCTGCAAATTCTGACTTTTGTTTTTTTTTTCTTTATACTGACTGATGTCTGTTTGTTTTGAAGCTGTTTTTTTTAGCTAGACCTTCCTTGAAAACAATTTCATAATCTCACCAGGATTTCCTGGTGAAAATGTAGGATAAAGAGGGAACAGTCAGAGCTGGGGATGCACGATGATATCGATTTCTGGCCGATGTAATGACGCTTTAATCCCACGCAAACCACTTACTAAGTAGTTTTCTTATTTAAATGTGAATGTGTACATTTTTCAAAAAGCATCCGCCATCGCGATAAGAGTAATCATAGTAATATTACAATCAGGAGAGACAAGGGAGAGACGTAAAGATAGTTGTTTATTATGACAGATGATATGTGATAATTAGGTCTTGTCAGAAAGTCTTTGGAGCTTAGACTCCACGGGGAGATTTTGTAATCGAGGGCCGTCTGCCCCGAGCAGCAGCGAGATAAATCCCCTCATGGAGTCCAGAAGCTGGCGGTGGCGGTGGCCGATGATGACTCTGCTGAGACTGATGGGCTGATGGAATAATGAAGCTAATGAATATGTGAAGACTTGGCAGTGATGGAGAGGTGAAGGCCGGGCATGACAGCAGCACGAACGAGCTAAAGGCAGAGAGAGAAAGAGATTTAAAAAGACAACAGCAAGATGATGATGATGATGATGATGATGATGTGGCTAACAATGAAGGTGTGTGAGAACAGCTGATAGCACAATCGACAGCCCCAGGCGATCAGTGACCATGCGTGAATAAAGCAAATGATGCAAGCGAAAGAATAGTCGTGCTGACTGAACTTTCACTAGAACTAGATGTTAATTCCCCCCACAGGAGAGACTTCCCAAAACACCCCTGGCCCCTTCTGCTTTACCACTGGGGGGGTAGGGTATCGCAATGCTTGTTGGGATGGATGGGTAGGGCGAGGTTTAAACCAGGGGTAATGGGATCTCTCTGCTGTTTCATTGTCTTTTGATACTTTTCTTCATAACAAGCAGAAAACAATCTAGTTTGCTGATGTCTCTGCAGCTAACCAGTTAGCTAGCTAATCCTACATTGCTTGAGCTGATGTCCATAACATGACAGTACCATGTTTTGACACATCTCAATGTAGCATTCCCCACTTTGATGGCATGTGACACCTGAACTTTAACTAAAGTCCAGCAGCAAAGATGCTAATGTTCGCATATAAAGCCAAAGCTAAAGCCGGCGGCTCGTCAACTAGCGAGGTAATGAAGCTGGGTTCTTTTTTGTTTGATGACTTGACTGATAGCATAAAGCTGCAAACAAATGGCGAGCATCCATGCTTTTGTATCCATCCATCAGATAAACGGCAAACTGCATCGTGATAACACGAGAGGAATCGCCACAGCTGACGACAGCATATTGGAAACGTCACGTGCTCATGTCTGTTTACATACACGCCATCGACGACTACTGATCACATCTTGAAGGGTCGTCCCATTACATAGGAGGAGATATAGGCCACTAACCTTTGTAACTCTGTTCTGAGGGGCAAGGGGAAACTTGAAAAGCAGGGGTGGGTACAAAAATTGGAAATAGGATTGAGGCCTGATGTTCTCTGCAAGAAGGTGGAAAAAGTATGTTTATATATTTAGTATCGGCAGAAAATATCTGCATTTAGGTACATCGGCCAAAATCCAACACCGTGCATCCCCCAGTCAGAACATCATTGTGCTCACATGTATCCAGACGTACACTAATACTGTCTCTTCTCCCTCAGCAGTGGCATGGGAGCTCGGGACAAGCCTCTCTACCTCACTTGAAGTTGAAAGACCTCCAAATGTCAGACTCCAGGGAGCTTTCCAACATAACGTCATCGATGTATCAGCTTCTACACCATTTTGTTTCTCTTTTTTTTCTTTTTTTTTTGTGACGGATTTCGAAAATCCCAAAGACTGCTACAGTAACTTCACCTATTTGCCAAGCACTTAAATCGGCCAGAAGCCTGAGGCACTTCTCTTGCTTTTTCTTCTTCTTTTTTTTTTCTTATCAGTGAACTTTCCCTTTTTTTGCGGGGGCATTGAGCTTTAAGCTCATGCCAACATACTGGAAATGAAGACCAAAAAAGAAAAAGAAAAACGTCTTCTCATTTTGTTTTGAATTTTTTAAAGATGCTCTCTCCCCTCTTCACTCCATTACTCTGTGTTTGCCATGGACTGCCCTCATCGGGGAGATGAAATGCTCTAAGCATACTCAAAGCGAAGGGGTCTTGGGTAGAAAAGCTAATGCAGGAAACTAGATTATAGTCACCTCAGCAGGGGTGAATGTACTCCATGACCGACTGAGTGAAAGCAAAGCAGAAAATTTTAACGAAGATAGTCACGAACACATAAGACATTTGTAAATCATCCTTGCCCATATTAAAGGACTCCCTCATTTCCTTTCTTTCTCACAGAGTGATTGTAAATATCACCAAAATGGATCCCTCTTATGTGTGTATTTAGCTGCAGTCCCTTGCTTTCCTTCTTCTTTTTTTTAAAAAAAAACATTCTTTTCGTTTGGTTATGTGATTTTCGTGCAGGCGGATTCAGTGAGGGAATACACACACTAAAAGTTGTGTTGAAACTGTGTTCACTGGTCTTGTCTCTCTCCGAATGAGAGAGAGAAAAGACTGAAAAAGCGCTCCAGTTCCTCCTTAACTGGCGGAGCTCTGATAGAGAGTGTCACTCTCTTCACACGGCCTCAGGACGTTACAGAACTGTAGAGGTCAAAGGTCGATACCTCTCCTTTTAGCTCCTCCTCCTCCTCTCGGTCAGTAAGGACCGCCCCTCCCCCCCTACACCTGTAACCCCGCCCACCTCCCCTTTAGTCCTGACACCACTTGTACAGGTGAATAAAAAAAAAAGTTGCTAAATGTGAAATGTTACTAAAGAAAAAAAAACATAACAGTGGGTTTTAAAGTTTTTGACTAGTTTTATTAGGTGTTTTAGAATTGTGTTGAACTCATCTTTATCATTTTTTGTGAAGAAAAAAAAATTCTTGAGGATATTTTGTTTTTGTTTTTTTTGTTTTTTTTCTCACTGTAGCAGGATTTGCGTTTCGGAGGAACAGTCATGGGGGTAGATATTTTAATTTTGTGTATAAACCTGCCAAATGTACTTCTTTAATTTGTAAAGCCAGTGATGAGAGAACCCATTTTGTTTTGTTGAATATCATATGTTTTACAATATGGTCATTCTATTTAATTTGGTTGCAGGTTTCACATCTATTTATGAATGATATGAAGTAACATTTTGGCTTATTTTCATCAGGGTGCATTATTATTATTATTATTATTATTATTATTATTATTATTATTATTATTATTACTGATCAAACACCATGATTATTAGAATAATAAATATTTTTTCAGAAATTGTTGTTGGTGCAATACTGCTGTACCAGCATTAGATTCATTTTGTGTCACCAATACTTCTTTTGTTTTCTTTTGTCTGTAATAAAATGTTTAAAGTGGAGAAACGGACGTGCATGTCTCGACTTATTTGGCTGTGCTTTACATTACTGAGTCTCAACACATTCATTAGTAATTAGACGAGCGGCTCCTGATAGCCGATAAACATAACTTTGCATTCCCCTGCACATGTCTGAGGTTAATTAGGAGAATTATCTTTGATGCTGTAGAAAAGTCAGCGTGGCCGCCGTCGCGTGGCTCATTAGGTGAGTTTAGGCTTCCCAGCGTGCCTTCATTTAACGAACTTTAACCTTCTCAATGTTTTTTCTCTCTTTTTCAAGAACATGATCAATATAGAATAACTAGCAACATATTTCTGCCCGCTGGTCATGGTTTTTTTTTTTTTTTCCGTCAAGGTGTGATGATGAAACTGGGAGTTGATGCAGCAGTGCATGGTCTTTCAGAGAAGTACCTGAGAAGAAAGAAAAAAAAATACTGCCTTTTACTTATGAATTTCACAGTTGGATTAAAGGTAGAATAGAAATGGAATCTATCATCCCTCCTCTCTCTCTCTCTCTCTCTCTCTCTCTCTCTCTCTCTCTCTCTCTCTCTCTCTCTCCATGGTGATGATGATGACGCAGTGCCCCCTAGAGCTCATTCATAAAACTTACCACATTGTATTTTTCAGTGCCTCTACCCAGAGAGGAATGGGTTCATTGCGATTAAACGACTCCACTCAGAGTGTTGGTGAAGCTGTAACGATGATGTGTTTTAATGACATAAATGAAGGACGTCGAAGTTCCTCTCGCTGCCGTCGTTACCGCCGCAGAGGTGCCCTCGAGCAAGGCTGTTATCCCGCAGCTGTGTTTTACTGGGCAGCTTCCACATGTCTGTAACAGGAATAAAAGAGGACATCACTCTTGGCAGAAGTAGTCTTAAAAATGTATTTAAAAGTTGAATAAAATAAAAAATAAAAAACTCAGGATGTTACATTTGTGGGCAGGAAATCCTTTAAATGTCACCAAAATGAGGTGTGTGATAAAAGACGTCACACTGCACATGGCTCTAGAGACAGAGGCTGTTTTATATACAAGCACTGCTCTGGCTGATTACTGACAGAAATTATAGCTGGACTGGATCCCTCCGCTGTTTCACCATCTCCCATTCATTCTCCTCTGTCTCCATCTGCTGGTGGATTCTAGTGCCGGTGGTTAGTTCAGGTTCTATCGAGAACATTTGAACCTCGTCCCAACACCTCTCTGCATCATGTGTTTTCAGAAATGTCAAACACTAGTTACGAAAAAGAGAAAGCACGAGAATATCATCATCTGTAGGATCTTTATTGCGTTTATTCTCATTTTAAGGCTGCCCAACAAATGCAAACATCATTGAGACACCAAGCCTTCTAAAATGATCCTTCAAGACTTTATTAGTCAGTTTCTCTCTGTTATGTGTCTTATTCCAGTGCCATTCTTGAAAATACTCGGGGGACAAGTGGATTTATTTCACCCCACAGGCGGAATTTTTCTTGTTTTATGAAAAATAGATATCAAGAGGCTCAGAACAAAAGAGCTAAATTATGTGTAAAGATTGATGTCAATGATGCATTTTGCTGCGAAGCTGAATCAATCTCACCTCGGTGAGTTATGTGTGATTGAAGCTGCCCTCGGGTTGTTTCACAAAGCTGAAAGATTGCAAGGCTACTCTGAAAAATATCATGTGCAATACATGTTTAAATCTGTTTAAATTACATGCCTGTTCTTTTGGATTACTCAGAAAAAAAAGCTGAACTTCAGAATGTTTTAATGTTATCTGACCAACTGCTGCTTTCTGAAATCACCTCTCAGATCTGTTTTATCTTTACTCACTACACCATATGTGCTGATTTATCATATTACAAATGAAGTGGAGTGGTGAAGCTCCTGTTTGATGCCCTCCCTTTTTAGCAGAAACACCCTTTACGTCACTTGTGCAATATTGGCTCCTTGCCTGTCCAATCTCCCATCACTAATATTGTCTCCAGCAGCTCTGATACTGGTTTCATCAGTCGCCATCAGACCCTCTCATTTCCTCTTCAGACGGATATGAACTCTCCTGACAGCACAGGCATCGGCGGCATCATTGTCTGACAGCCAGCAAACAAGACGAGGCAAACAAGAAAGGACAGAGCATTTCATACGGATCACTAACCAAACACTTGATGGCCGAGGTGATAACACAGTTGGACGACATTTTGAGGGAAAACTGTGCCTGTGAAACATCCTCATTTGGATAGAAGCTATCTAGTGTTTTGGGGATTGCTTGTTCTGTTTGAAGGCGTTATCTGCAGAGTGGCTGGGCCTGGCCTTTTGTCACACAATCTGTCATTTTATGAAATATTTGTTTATTTTACACATTCCCTGTATTTTTTAGATGCACCATAATATCCATAAAATTACAAAAAATAGACTTTTAATTTACACGTCTAATGTAAAATAACGCTAAATCTGTAACTATAAAATTTAATTAAAATATATATATTTTCAAAGTTTTTTATTGAAAATGTTAAATTCAAGTTTAATATTGTAATTTAATGTATTGAATTATATAAATTTACTGACAATTAACAGTAAAAGAAGGATTGGTTCTGCATAAATTTACAAGACTTGTGTAGTTTCATAGATTTGTTTGGTAAAGGACGGGTGTCCTGTACAACTACGGAACTTTTCACAAGACAAACTTTGAATACATGTGTTTTTCATCAACTTTCTAGCAATCTTTTTCACAAACTAGTCAGAAACTTTACTGTGAAGACACCACCTGACAGTGATGTGAAACAGTGCTGAGAGTACTGGAGTCAAAGACAGCCCGCTTTTCCCATCATGCATTCTGCTGAGCAGTTGAAGTTTTGTTAAGCTGTGTTATGTCCCAAAATGCAAATGTTACTTCTAGCTGGGGTTATTGTTATTTTTGTGCTGGGTTGTAGTTTTTACCATTAGTGAAGTGGCTGTAACATTAATTTAGTTCAGCTGTAATGTTGGCGTTCAGTAGTGGGAGCTTTGTCTGAAGAAGAAATCCTTCAATCACTGTATGTGAAACAAATGTGCTCACTTGAAAAAAACAGAAATTCCTATTGTATATATTATTATATATGTATTATTTAAACATACAAGATTGTTCACACTGAGTTGTGTAGTTAAACTCAACTGAAAACAGCCCTATTCTGCAATTTCTAAGGCAGATTTTTTGTATAATAACGGTGTCTGACCATATTGAAAGGTACTTTCATTGTTTATATATGTGAAAATATCCATAATTAAACATTAAAATAAAAATAAACAAGATCTCATGTAAAATGAAAGCTAAAAAATGTTTTTTAATTGCAGATGTTTTAAAATAATTGCTATTTTTCGTAACTTTACATTATTCTTGGCGCCCCCTGCTGCCAGAATTTTTTTTTAAATATTTATATTGATATTGGGACGCTTCTTTTACGCAGTATTGAGAATTTATGCCCAGAGGAAGACTTCTTGTGTCGGCTATGGCTTTACGAAAACACAAACAACCGGGCAAACTTTGAACAAAAATATATTTATTGTTACATGTACCTGCCATGGTCACTGACATATAACAGTTACAATAACTGACATCTGACAAAGGTACTTTCCATGTTTAAGCTTAAAAATATGCTATCAGAGTGTTTTATTTCCTCCATAACATTTCATCAGACAAATACCACGAAAGGTATTGCCTGTCCATACATACAGTAATACATTCCACACAGTATGTTGTGCAAAACATAAAATATATGGCAGGGTCTGCAGAATTTACTTATCTTAATTCACAATTACTAATATACTGGCTTTGAGACACGTGTACAGATTTCTTAAGTGCGTCTCAGGCATTGGGCTGTTTGTTGTTGTGCTTGCAGCTATCTGTCAGCAGAAACTATCAAATCGCAAGTGTAAAAGGTGTTTATTTTCCAAATTTTTTGTAAGAAACTTTCATATCAAGTTATTTTTTCTTAAAATCTGCTTTAACCATCAGATTCTTTAGAAGGACATTTCCATTGTCGATCATTAAAGATGTGCTTCTCTCCCTTTACATGTAGATTATAATCCATGGCGGCATTTTTTAATCTGGGTTGATCATTGTGTGTTGTGTCGTGATGATGGTCCAATTTCTATTCAGATATAAAATGATGGTTAAAGAGTACATGTAGAAAGGCCACCTTTCATCATGTCGGGAGTGTTTTTTTTTTTTCCATCATTCTTCTGTCTACCATTGGGAAAAATTCTGAAAACTTTAGCTTCATTGATGTTGGATGAGTGGCACTAATGTTTCTGTTTGGTGTCTTCAACCAATATATGAATTTACAGTTGATTTGTCCTGGACTGTCAACAGAACAAGTAGAGGCTGAAAATCAATTAACCAACTGTTGATATTTAAGGGGACTGCCTCTTTAGTCTGCAAAATCCAGAAACTTATCCCAAACCACACAACCTCCATCCAGCTTTGTTTTCCTCAGAGACTTTTTTCCTCTTCCATCTCAAGTAGACTGGGAAAGTGCTTAGAGTAACTTTGGAAAAAAAATGAAATTATTAGATTTTAATGTTTTTTTGTTTTTTTTTTTAAATAAAGCAAAGCTGACGTCAATAACTCTGTCACATTCATTCTGGTCTTATAGTGGCAATAAAACAAAACAACTGGAATATCAGCACTGACATGTCTGGCACAGATTATACAGTAGATGCACGCAATACAAAACACTAACACTACAATGAGTTTACTGAGTACAACCAGAATGACATCTACACAGGTCTTCAGCTTGTTATAGCAATGCCTCACAAACAGGTGCTGGTATCCACTGTCATTTCATCATCACACATGGAGCGCTGACTGCGACATGATTTGATGTGAGAATGATATGATACAAGAAACAGACCTGATTCACAGCAACACATCTTAAGGAAACATTATATACACTGTTTTATCTCACATTTGTGCTTTAAGATTGTGCTGTGGTCTCATTTTTTTACGAATGAATACAAAAAATACACATATTTAAAACAATTGCTTAACATAAATATTAGTATGTGGATAATGTAACCAGTGTTATGATAGTTAACCTCCTTCTCTTCCATCCCTGACCTTATTTATGCAGTGTGCAGTGAGTGTTTATTGAGGACGTGAGGTCATAACTGTAGCAGAGAGTTTAACTCACAGGTAGGTACTGTATACAGCTTTCATATTCCATAAAACTGTAAACTATAATAAACTATATGAAGTGTGGTTGTTAATGTTTATCAAAAAGTTTTTAAAAAATCAAGAAAGAAAAAAACTTCTTGTCTCACTTAGCTACTCATTTGTACACTTCAGGCAAGCAAGACACTCACATGTTCTAGGCCACTCGACTACATTGTGTGCAGCTTCTGATCTTGTGTTTACAGCTAATCATACTGCATGACTCTCCTTTAATAACTAACTAACATGCAACATATATGCATGATCTAGCATTACAGGAGATGTAATTGTCAAAAAGATTTAGAATAAAATATCCCTTCACACTTTGCAAACAAGAGCAACCCTTCATGTAAACCCTACTTCAATAAGATTGCCAGGCAGCCCTAGTGAATACCAATTTGTGTCACAGTTACCTGACTGTTTAGTTTGGAAGCAAGTGAAAAAAAATGGTGATCTATTTTTGAAGTGTGATCTTGATTGTTTTCTGTGTTTATGACTTAAATATGGAAGCCAATAAAGGCCATGGACGCAATTACTTTTTCATTGCCTATATCTTGTGATCACCAGTTAATAATTGCATTACTTTTTGTTGTGATAACGGTTTAATTTGTGTAATCATCTTAGGAAAACAAAGAGATAACGATATGATTTATCATGACAAAGGGACTTCATAAGGTTTGTAATCAGAACATACACACTGCTCTGTGGTGTGGGTCTGAGCGGTTTAAACCAAACCGTATAAACTTTGGCTTTGGATAGGCTTTGTCGGTTTGGCGCGGTTAGAAGTAGCCATGATGGATCAGGGTTAGCCAATCAGAGGCATTGGATAAAACCTTTTTTTTCACCTGATTTCATGGATGAAAAAAAAACAACAATAAATCATTATGATGTTCTTCTTAAGTCATAAACAAAGGAGAAAAAATATTTAAATCAGACTCAGAAAAAAAGGATCAGCAGATCTATTTTTTCTCACTTGCCTCTCAGTGTTTCTGCAGTAATTTAAAGTTTAACAAAAAAAAAAAAAAAAAAAGAAAACTGCTGTAGCCAAATCACAGGTGAATGAATGTAAACATGTCAAGAATGTTCAAACAAAAATATTGACTCAATCATGTTGGTCAGTGTGTCCGGCCTTATTCAGCCGCCCGCTGCTCCCTCTCCTCAGGAACAGACATGAAGATCTTCTGACAGAACATGGTGAAGATTTCTGAGGAGAAACAACTCATCGCATTAGCCGTGTTTGTTTTCTTTTACTAGGTTGCTACAGGTCAAATGCTGTCAGATTTCTATTAAACATCTGATCGACACCTTGTTTGAGGCCGTCGCACTGACTATGTAAACACGCTCCAGCAGGTATTCTCACATGAATCTCATAACAAACTGTAATGAATGCTTCTCCTGCTGCGCCTGAGCAAATAGAGAAAGACGCTATCAAAGAACAGAGATGTCTCACTCACCCAGCATCTTCTTGACCACATGGGGTTTCTTCCACTTGTAGCCCAGAAGGTACGCCGGGATGCCTGTGAGAATGATGCTGCTGCCTACCAGGCACTCAAATGGAGCTGCCCAGAAGGACACGATGATCATGAAGACGCACCCCAAAACAAAAGTCACGGGGATGAACAGAGGAAACTGCAGGATAAAAGAAACAATAGATGTAAGTGTTTGATCCTAGAAAAGAGGATAGAATCACTGCATCATTAGGGAACTGATCTTCTGAAATGTGTTGAAAATGTATGTTAAGTAGGCTGTATTTTGATGCCAATACTTTTGTAGTGCTTTTGTTTAATATAGCATGACTTTTACTTGTAACAGAATATTTTTGAAACAATATTTACAGTACCGTTACATCCAAGTAACAACCACTAGTTATCGCAATAATGTGATTATATCATTACATTGGCATTTTTTACATTTTAACAAGTAGTATTGTGTTTTATTACATATACTGTCACTCTCACATCCTGAGAAACATTATTGATCGTTCCAGGTACATACAATGTTTCAGTAATTTAGTCTCTCAGCCAGCTGCATCACAAGCTAAGCGGAATACAGTGTTGCCTTGTCGGAGGATCTGAATTTAGATCTAAGAAATAGTCGAGCTGTCTCGTTTGATGAAAGGTTTACTTGTTAGAGGTTCATTTTATAAAACAACTGGGCTGAGAGCACTCAGGCTCAAAGGAAAGATGAAAGACTCTGGTCAACCAAAGTAATATTCCCATGATGAAACAGAAACAAAGAGCCACTCCCTCCTGTTCTGGAAACGCAGCGTGGTTCCACTTCCAGTTAATAACAAGAGCAGTGATACAATGGCGCTTTCATTAAAAAAAATAAAGACAGAAAATAAAAAATAGTGGATTCTCAATGAAATCAGAGGATGTGTTGATATCTTGGGCACACCAAGAACCTGGCTGAGGTTCAGGTAAAACAAGGGTCTTGCATCACTCTCTTTAAGAAACACCCTTCTAAGATGAATCTGTAAAACAACCTTTCAGACGTAGGTACTCTACCTTAATTGGCCTTCTGAGGTCGGGCTTGGTTAAGCGCATCCAGACCAAGCCAGCGATGGCCATGCCGACACACAGCCAGGTGAAGAAGCTGAAGAGGTTGATGACAGAGAAGATGTCCTGAGAGATGGCGTACATCATGGACAGCAAACACTGAAACAGGAAGACAACATCGTATCAGTAAATAGCATATCAACACACGTTGCACTCGTCAAATGTTTTCATAAACATGTTTTAAGAGTGATTTGATCCCACCTTGTTGGTTGTGAGTCTAATTTGACACTGAATGTCCAATGATGACCATTTAATAAACAGGAAACAAACTCTCATATCATTGCTATTATTCACAGCTGATACTTACTGTGAAGATGAGGGATGGCACTGGTGTGAACAGGTCTGTGTGGACCAATCCGAGAGCAGCAGGGAGCTGACCTTCTCGAGCTCCGGCGTAGAACAACCTAGAAGAGAGGAAGCTCAGTAGTTGGTATTCACTGATGAAATTCTTGGCCATTTGTGAGTTTTTACCACATCCAGTTTCTGACATCAATTTAATCCTCAAAGGAATATTATGCTGAACATTCACAAAACAAGCATTCCCTTAGCTAATTTCCAATTGTATAAACTGCAAAAAAACGTTGTATTTCAAGCTGCAAAATGCAATCAACAACACATTTTATTGTGCAAACACTTACCGAGCCGAGGTGAACAGGGATCCGTTGACGGCTCCAAAGCAGGACAGTCCCACAAAGACAGGAATCAGCCAGGCCATCACACCAAGGTGGTACTCGCCAAAACTCTGCCAAACAGCACAAAATGTATGAAGGCCGCTCAGAAAACAAGAACAACAGGCCAAAGATGCAACTCAACTGCAAGTCGTAGCTGCGGTAACCTTATGACAGACACATGACACTCACCACGGCAACCGCCTCGGACTCGACCATCTCTTCAGGAGAGATGGTGGTGAAGTAGGCCAGGTTGGTGAGGACGTACACCACCGTCACTATAGGCATGGATATGATGATGGACAACGGCAGGTTCCTGTGGTGGGGAGAGGTCAGAGGTCATTTGAGGAAAGAACATCCAACATATTTTTCTACTTATATATGATGTTTTAACTGCTTTTATGAGAGCAGGGATTGTATTTGTGTCCAATTTTACATAATCCAATCATCAGTTATGCTAGATTGTATATCAATTAAAAACGTGTATCCGTCACATGCATTTATGAGAATGTTAATATTTCAGGCATCAAACAAAAGGCGGACAAAACAATGGCAATAGCTAAATACTTCATGCAAACCAATGCAACAAAACTCAAGTTAATCATTTGCTTTTGTCATCAGAGAGATGTTGATTCAACTCTACAGCTGTTTTTAAGGCTGCTATTGTGTTAAATTGCATTAAATTGTAAGCGGTTCATGTCACATTGTATGTACATTAATTGATCAAACAATCAAAAGAAAATGTATTGCTATCTATTTTGATAATTGATTAATCTTTTCATTTATTTTTCAAGCTGAAATGTCAGATATTTTTTAGAATCCATCGTCATATATGTCTGGATCTACTGCTTTTCTATGACATTTATGATAATAAATGGAGAGTCTTTGTTTTGGACTGTTTCATGGACAAAAGAAGCAAGTTGAGGACGTCACTTTGAGCTCTGGGAAATTGTGATGAGCATTTTTTACAATTGTTTGACATCGCAAATTGTCAGATTAATCAATAATAATAATAATAATAACATTTATTCTAATATAAAATATAATCATTAGTAGCAGCCCTAAAACTGTATCTCCAAGCAATCAGCTCAGTCATGGATGGGTTGGCCATGGTTTCATCTGTCTGTACAATCCTCAAAACAGCCACTATAAGTCACCTCTCTGGATTGATCATCTCCTCGGTTACGTAGTTCAGGTAATTCCTAGAAGAAAATATAAAGCACAGCACTATTTTAGGGATTGGCTAGAGACTGTGATCATTTTGTAATCTAAAACAAAAGAAAATAGTTAGCAGCTATGAATGAATAATTTCTATTTCTGGTATGTAATTATTTCAAAATAGGTCACAAATGCCTCACCAGCCTCCAAAAGCAAAGAGACCACTGTACAGAGCCAAGACGATATTGTCCACCCCCATTTTGCTGCCTTCAAACGACTTTTCCAGTGTCAGGTACGGCACATCGCCTGCACACACAGAAAGAAGAAGAAGAAGAAGTTAATGTAATCCTAAAATCACAGAGAAACATTCTCTCTGAAGTAATAGTGTGGCTTCATAGACATTTAATTGATTCTCATTTAAGGGCTGCTGCCATTTGTTAATTCTGATTTGAAGCCCAGTCTGTTGCTGCCTGCTCCTTCGACAGGCTTGACATTTTCTAGCCAGTCGGGACTCCATCTGAGCTTGTTGCCTCCAGGTTTGAGCATCTGCTCTGATGTACTGACACAATCAGATTCTGTGCGGCTGACATTTAAAAATGAGCAGAAACATCTTCTGATAGATAAACCTCCATCTGCACACGTATATACACAGAAGCTAGAAAATTCAGTTTTTTATTAGCAAAGGTAACTGTCCAGTAGGGTGTTTGTGTGTGTGTAAATAAAAAAGGGTGTGTGCTTAAGGTCTCTGCTCTGTTTGACCCTCTCCTCCACAGTACCTGTCTCTTTCAGATGGTAATGACTCTGCTTTCCTCGAGGCCCTATTACACACACATTATTTTCTCACTCTGTCCTTCTCTGAAAGACCACAGTGTGACAACAGCCGGCAAGCTTCGCCGCCTAGTTGCCATGGTAACGCAGTGTAGAGCACAATGGTGGTGGGTGTGGCCTTGAAAAAATAAAAAAAAAAATGGGGGGAAGAGGAGCAGATGTAGCATGGAGCAAAGGAGGGCCACAATGTCTTCCCGCGCTGTTTTAATTTGAATGAGGGAGACCATTCAGGTTTTAATATCTGCTGTTATTAAAGATGGAGTTGATATTGCACATTTGAATCCATTTTCAGGGCTTCATTGTAAGGAGCATGAGGCATTTTTTGCAGCACACATCAATGTTTCTAAAATTTTCGAACAATTCCCTTACATACGGATTCTTTGATGTCCTATACTGTGCAGACGAGTCATGTATGGAACCAATTATGTCGTTCAGCTTCATACACCCACGCAGACACAGATGCACATGGTCGCACTCTTGTTCAGACTCAATCACATGGGTGCAGACAGACAAGCCTTGTGTTCAGACTCAGCAACTGTGCTAACAAACTGAAAGGAGGGCAGTCTGCTTGGTCGGGCTACATTAGTGTTAGTCAACAATTTGTTGATCATTAGAGACAAAAGAAATAGACCTGCCTTGTCAGAACTACTGACACACATAAGGATGGGACAATAATGGAGAGGACATTACTTTGTAAAAAAAACCCCTACAACTGGGTAATGGGATTTGTTTTATAACGCTTAATGCATCATGAGTGTGTTAAACAAGCAGGAGATGGTTTAATGCTGTACAGAGGTGCATGCTGGGAAATATACTGTACATGTATCATGGGCAGCAAAGGCAGTATTGCAAAAAACTCATTGCCACACTATAGAGTTTTAATGATTTACTATTCAAGTCGGTTTTAATACTGTTCAATATTTACAGAATATTTACTTAATATTAACAGGATTAGGATAAGATCATTTTACTATGAGTATTCATATTGACACATGTCTCATTGCCCACATCAAAAAGAACTGTCTTCCTTTCTCATTAAAGTGATGACGAACCAGCTTGTTTTCCATATATTTGGAAAATCTAGCAACAACATTTCACAAGAGACTTTCCTTAGTTCTTAGCTTGTCCTATTTGTCCACTTAGCACCAAGAGGTGATCCAGATGTTAGTATAAAGATTGGAAATGACACCTAAAAGTGAAATAGACTGAAACGCAAATAGGTCATTTGCTTTTTTGAGTAACCTTTGTTTGATTAATTCATGTGTCATTATTGCTGCTTTTTCTCTCTACAGATCCCTGAAAAAGCCTGACTGTGACAAACCATGAACAAAAGAAAAAATAAAGCCAACCTGGGTTCTTTCTTGACATTGTGGCTCTGTCTGTCTGTCTGTCAGTCAGTGAGTTGGTAGGACTTACCTGTGCCAATCTGGATGAAGCCGAAGAGGATGATGATGATCAGGGCCACCAATTTGGAGGCCGTGAACAAGTCCTGGACCTTTGTGGCCGCTCTCACGCTGATGCAGTTTACAAACGTCAGGGAGGCTACAGGAGACACACAAGAGAGTAGAATCAAGAATGATGGGGAAAATTGAGCGTGAATTCGAATTCTTTGTCATCTGTAAAAAAAAAAAAGACAACATATTTCTACAGTTAGTCTTTGCAAGACAGCCAACAACCCCCACTCACTAAGACACAGGCAGGCGATGAGCTTGGCAGCACTGTCGGGCACAGAGCAGTTTGGGTAGAGAGGTTTCAGCAGGTAGGTGGCGAACACCAGAGACACAACATACTGCGATGACGGCCGGATGATGAGCATCTCAACCCACAGCTTTAAAAAAGCCGCCAGCTCGCCGTACACCTCCAGGATGTAAGTATAGTCTCCCCCAGACTTGGTGATAGTCGTGCCCAGCTCGGCGTAGCACAGGGCACCCATGGTGGAGATGACTCCGCAGGCAGACCACACAATCAGGGAGAGCCCAGCTGAGCCAGTCTCCTTGACCACACCTGTCGGAGTGACAAAAATGCCCGAGCCAATGATGGTGCCTATGATCATCCCCACACCGTTGAAGAGGGTGATGCTGCGTTTGAGTACGACCTTCTCCCCTTTGGCGGGTGAGCCATCTGTAGGGCTTGTGGCGGCGGATGCAGGGACCATGGGGCTGGATGGAGATGCTGGTTGATCTACAATCAGACCATCTTGGTCTGGGTGTGCTTCAGCTGCTGGAGGAGAAAGGAGAGCAGACATGAGAATTTCACATTTGAGGCATTTAGTGTTCGTAAAAAAAAAGAGAGAGAGATTCATCAAACTGGCAAAGTTTTGTTTGAAGTTTTCTGTGCTGAGACATTTTAGGCAGCAGTTCATTTAGTCGACAAACAAGTCTTTTCTCATGTTGATCCACATGTCAGCAGGCGTCAGCTGCTGTCAAACAGGTTAAACAGGCTCAGGCTGAAATGTGTGTCACACTAAATTAGGGAGATAACAGCCATTCAATTTCACACACACACACACACACACACACACACACACACACACACAACCATAACATTACAAGGCGTCTCCTTAGCCACATGTACTTTTGCATCAGGCAATGTTGCATCAGGGCACATGGCGGCATAACGCAGCTCTGCACCATGTGGTTATCTACAGAGTGTGAGCATGCACTGTACCTACCCTCCATCTTCTCCTGGCTCGCCGCCTTGGCAACGCTCTCCCGGCTGCTCCGTGATTTCAGCTCCGGCTCAGCCATCTTCCTTCTTAATCTGGGTCCCCTTGTCTTGTCTTCTTGTTTTCCTCCTGCCCCCCTTTTCCTTCCTCCCTTTATGTTCCCTTCCTTCCTCGCCTGGATTTCCTCTCTCTCTCTCTCTCTCTCTCTCTCTCTCTCACACACACACATACACAACCCACCCCCCCACCTCAACTCTCTCTCTCTCTAATCTCCCTCCCTGATTCGTCCTCTCTTATACACACACTCTCCTGCACACACTGCGTTCGTTACTCAGACTGGAATTCATCTGACCCTGATCCTCTCTCTGTCTCTCCCTCCTCCCTCCCTCCCTCAGTCTCGCCAGGATACGGCAGGGAGGAGCTGGACCTTTGTGATGCTGCTGATGCCTGAGCCTACGCCCAATCCAAATGAATGATGGGATAGCTCAGAGGAAGGGAAGTAGGTTACAGGCAGGCACCATTTGGAGGGGCCACCATGTGACGCTGTAATCTTTTTGTGTGCTACCTAATCCAGTAGCATACAGTATGTCAGTGTGTGTCTTTGTGAGCCTCACGTCAGAGTGTATTAGCAGGGATGCTGTAAATCTAGAGCTCCCTCCAGTGGTGCCAACATGGAAAAACAAGTGCCTTTGTCCTTCCCATGTCATGCAGAAAGGTGACACCACAGAGAAAATGGAGAAGCACTGGCCATATTCAACAGGGACCATGCAGAATAATAATAATAATAATAATAATAATAATAATAATAATAATAATAATAATAATAATAATAATAATGTTATTCCTGTATTGCCTGATGGCTTTTCCACCATCTTGAATTGTTCAAACAGGACCAAACCTACACAGCACTACACAAAAATTCTATTTTTTTCTCCTTTTAAGAGCAAAATTAGCTAGTAGTATAAATTGTTTTGATTGATATTCTGGACTGTTAAAAATTAAATTAACTGATTGGGTAACTTAAAATATATAGATTTATGTGATCTTACAGGGAATCTGAGCCATTTAACTATTTGGAGAAAAAAAAAGTACTTAACTGTTGAAATCTCAAACATTGCAGTCTATTTTCATCAAACCGTTTCCAAGACTTCATAAGGAAAATGTTAATGAGGCTGTGTGGCATTAGTTCCCGGGGGTTTTCAGGCTTTATGAGCAAATTACAGCCTGTGACGCCAGGTTCATTTATTTTAATTCATCCCAGGCAGCTACAGCTACTTCGACGCTTTATGGGCTGCACGTCACGTTTTCGACCACAAGATGGCGGCCTCGACACGTTTACAAATTGGGTAACTCCTCTCGACACTTCACTATCAACTACTGCGGTGGAGTATAAAGGTAATTTCACAAGAAGGAGATGGTGTAAATAAAAAGCATTTCTGATTTTAAGCTCTAAAAAAATGGTCTTTCGTAGACCTTCGTCGCCTTTCGTAAAACGACCACATCGCGTGTTGTTCTCGAATCCGCAAGTAAACCGGCACTTCATGTGTTGCTAAGTAACCACTGTGCTCAACACGGAAGAGCTAGCTTAAAGCTAAGTAGGCTAACGTGGGAGTACTAGCGCATCTGAACTAAAATGGTTAGTTAGATGTAAAAAAAAATTTAAAAATGTGCATTCCGAGAATGAGCCCCGTTCTGTTTTCTGCGTTAGTGAGTGCGCACTTGCATTACTAGTAACGCTGACAAAGTCTACCAGCGAACACCAAGCTCTGCTCATACGAACGTCTTAGCTTTTTAGCGGTGCGGCGCTAGCGGACACTGGAACAACCCAGCGGCACTTTCTGCCTCGAGTCCGGGGACTTTCCCCTGGGCGGCGGGGAGAAATCAGATTCTCTGCATGTAGCCCAGAGTGCAAGACTTCCGAATGCCCGGATGTGAAAAGGGGGAAGCGACGTATAAGTACGAGGGCATTTGTAAGTTATTGTCCATCACGGTGTCGCAATTATTCGATATAACTGAGCAACGTAACGTTAACCCTGTAAATTCCACGGTAGGTCCACCGGCCTCACAAAGATCGTATTGTTATCTGTAAGTAGATAGAAGTTGAATTTACACTCTCCCAACAGCACGGCATCATGGGAAATTTTAAAGGCATAGTAGCTAATGAATAGATTCAGATTAAAAAATGGGTTAAATAGCTGCACATCTTAAAATTCGAGATAGGAACCTGGCTGCTGTCACTTCGAAATGGATTTATACATCTGTTCAGCCTTCTACTTGGCTACCAGTCTGATGTTTGTAACACATAAGTAAGGAAACCACTCGTGGCCAATTATGCATTTTCAAGTCAGGCTCATCATTGTTGTCAATTAGGCCTATGTATTATTATCTATTAGAAATTATATGAGAGGAAAAACAACTGAATGAAGATTGATTAGTCCTTCACTGTAATTAAGTCTCCTTTTTTGTAGTATTTTAAGTCTGTAGAAAGTCTAGAAAAAGGAAATGAAACTCCAAACAAAGGAAAAATCTTTGAGTGTTTTAATGTGAGAAATTGTTACATTTTATTCATTTTTATTGAGAGGAAATAACTGTATTTTCTCTCCTCCATAATTTCTTATCCAGTAGCTGGATTATGTTTAATGTGATGCATTAAGAGTGTCTCCATATATAGCCGAGTTGTTTGATTATAACATAACAAAAACAAGTTAAAAGCATTAAAAGCAAAAAGCATTTCTTTCATTTAGATTAATGAAAACATCTCTCTTACCCAGCATGTCATTATAGCGTCCATTCCACTGTTTTATAAGTAATGATTTCAATTTTAAAAAACACAGTAAAGTCCCACTGTCAAATGTACAAATAACTAGTCTTGCAATGGGGAAGGGCTGAGTCACTTGTCAGTAGCTTTCATTGCAGTGTAGCACCTGATGGTGAGGTAGATGGTGAGAGAGCGAACAGAAATCATGAGTTACTGTAATGTGAATAGTTCTCACAGAGGCAGCCAGGTGGTGCAAAATCTCATCATTTATGATAAATGTCATACTTAATGTGATGCATGAGCTAGAAACAGCTCCAGGACCAAACTGAAACAACCCTTCCTCTTCTTTTATCTACGGAAATATGCTGGGACATAATCATTTACATTTCTGTATTTAATTAAACTCGCAAAAAATAACCTCTCCACAAAAAAAAAAAGATGAGCACAAAATCAACAACAGTGAATGAGGTCCAAACTTTAAATAGTGGCTCAAAATTAAAGAGGTAGAAAGCATTCATAAAACATAAAACTTTGAACCTGCAGCTTGTATTCTCTTCTTGTTATTTGAATTGACCTGTATCTAGGCGGAGGAGGAATTAAAACCTTTTACTTAATTGAGCATATCATAATCAAAAATACTGCATTATAAGTAAATGCATTCAAAGTAAAATCACAGACACATTATCAACAACATGATAGTGTTTTATAATCAACATTTTATTATTTTTACTATTGATTCATCAGTGTATAAGCTGCATTTTAATGCCGTGGTTGGTTCAAGTGGAGCTAATTTATAGGCTGAAATAACCAGAAGTTCAGAATCTTAATTTGCACCAACAGGAAACTGCAGCTATTACATACATTTAGTTAAGTGAAGAGTGCAGTCGTAGAAAATGGAATAAAATGTCAGTGATGAAAGTAAAATTACATTTCTATCCGTGTTGAACTATGAGTACTGAGTGTTTTGAATACTTTTAATATATTGAATAATTAACTCTGCTGCTTTATACTTCCTTGACTCCTTTTGGAAGCAAATATTGTGCTTTTATTCCACTACATTTTTTTTGCTAACTTTAGTTACCAGTTACTTTGCAGATTACATGCTGCAGCAGAACCAAAGTAGTGCATTTTAAAATGTATTTATTCTATCCATCAGTTGCACTGATTTCAATAATCAGAAAATGCTGAATATATGATCTGATAATCGGCCAGGCTGATAATCAGTCAAACCCATAGTATATGGTTTAAGCACACATGTAAATATATGTATGATTTATTTTTACTTGTACTTTTGCTACTTAAGTACATTTAATATCAGATACTTTTAGACTCAAGTATGGGTGACTCTCACTTTTACCAGGGTAAAATTTTAACAAAATTTCTTTACATTTACTCGAATAGGATTTTGGGGTACTTTTTAAAGCACTGGAAAATGGGAATACTATATTACCTTAACATTGCACTTGAGTGCACTGTCAGCAACTTCATCCTTGTACACCAAAGCGCACCTAAAACCCCATGGTTAATATCTTCCATAATAATACATTTCTCTTGTTGCTTCATAACCCAAAGAGAAGCTATTTTAAAATCCAGTACTTCTGTAAGGTGACATGATAATGAAAGTGAAGTCACTGGTATGAATACGACATGTTGGCAGATGATGATGGACAGACAGGATGTGCTGCAGCCCACACAGAAGTGAGCAGTGAGCGCTGGGGATGTTTTTCAAGCAGCACTGTGACAGTCAGCATCTTACAGGGAGCCTTTTCGAGTGTGTGTGTGTGTGTGTGTGTGTGTGTGTGTGTGTGTGTGTGTGTGTGTGTGTGTGTGTGTGTGTGTGTGTGTGTGTGTGTGTGTTCAAATCACATCAGAGTATTAATGAAAAAATGCATCGTCACAGAGCTAAAGCAACACTGTTTTTAATACTCTGGGTGGTAAAAATGTAACATTTTGAAGTTCAAAGTTGTTTTTTTCTACAATGGCAAGATTTTAAAAAGCTTACCTCATGAGTCAAGTTGAATGCAGCATCTTAATCTGCAACAGATTAAGTACTTGTACCTCAAAGTTTTACTTACGGTACCTGTTATTGGTTACAGTTCTTGAACAGAAGAAAATGAAGAAGTTGCAAGTTTGTTAAAATCAGCAAAGACAAGGCCACCAGAGCACTACAAAATGTTTGATTGGCGTACATTTCGACACATACTGTGCATTGGAGTGTGTCACAGGCCCTGAACGTTGTCTTTCCCTATGATATCTTCCTTTTTCTTATATGCTTTGTTTGACCTGCGTATGCATCTGCTTTTCTCTTGTCATATACAGTATGTTGTTTCCATGTTTTTCTCGCTTTTCATTTATATTTTCACTGCTCCCTTTTGTTCTCTTGGTGCTCCCTCCGGCTTTCTTCTCACTCAAATCTGTAATCTCTTTTCACAGGCTGCCTCAATCTCCTCTGTTTTCACCTCTTAATCCTATCATCTTCTTTTCTCAATCAGCTTTTTACTAGCTTATTTCACTCTCATTCCAATCTCTCCACCCATTTTTCTTTTTTTTTCTTGTTTTTTGCCTCCACTCTTCCATCCCACAATTTTTGACTGCAGAGTTCTCTTTTTATTGCTGGTATCCGTCTGTAAAGGAGAGGCAGAGATAACTTCATGATGAATGTTTTATCACTGAAGATCAGTTTTCAAAGACCTGAAGTGAAGCAGAACGTCAGAGCTGTTCAATCCTAAAATAGTTTGCTGTAATGCAGTAAACCTGTAGGTTTACTGTTCCTTCAATACAGTATGTGATTCAGATGGTATGTTTATGCTACATGGCAGAAATATCTATATGGATATTTATGTTGTGTGCACTTCAGAAGGAGGACTGTTCCTCTCTCTTGATAAAGGAAACAAAAACACGAGGATTCTTGGTTGCAGGTGATTATTCACGAATGAAAACATAATTATGAATATTTTATTCAATTTCTGACAATAGATCAATAGATTAATGTGCTGCCGTATACATTTCCACAACATTTGGATACCTTGCAGGGATTTGCTCCTATTCTGCCTATATGTGTGTATGTATAATTTTTTTTTAATTATTATTTATCATTTTTCTTATGCTATCATTTTTATTGTGTTAGTTGGCCTCTTTTCTATGTGAACCTCATAGGATGCACGGGGGAGTTGTGATAAAGTGTTACCTCCATGTTGGAAGCACACCATTGTATAAAACATTAGTGCATGCTGTGCAATGCAATAATATTTCCCATGATTCAAAATAAGCACGAACCATTAAAAACAGCCCCAGAAATATACATTATAACATGAACAGCAGGTGTTCAGACACTTTATGTAATATAGTGAAAATGCATTGTTAATACTGCAGGTTTCCTCCACAGATTTTAAACTTCTGCATTCTATTAACTGAATTATTCGTAATAAATGTTATTGTTATCTTACTCTCTTACCTCTAGAGATGTAAGATTGTTCACATACTTCTATATCACATGTCACTGTACTCCATAATGTCCTGTGTCCTTTGATTCTTTCGGTTTCAGTCTCCTCATTATTTCCCTTAATTTCCTCTCCTCTCCCCCACTTTTCGTCCTCTATTTCATGTTGCCAATTTACCGTCTCTCCACTCTTCAAAGAACATCCTCCCCCTTGTTTTCATCATCCACTGACGTTCCTCTCCATTTCATTTTTCTTTTTTTTTTTCATCAGGCCTCCCTCCAGCCGAACCTCCTGCATTTCCCCCTGATAACCCAACTCTGCCTATAAAAGATGATGATGGCCCATTTATTTTATCTTCCTCCTGTTCTTCTCTTCATTGTTTCCACATCCCTCTCCAGTGTTATTTTACCTCCTTTTCTCATGTAATTGTCCTCTCGCTCTCTCTCTCTCCCTGTGATCCTCCTGTGCGCTCGTCACTCTGGTGCTTTTAGCTCCACATCCTCTTGAACCTCTCCACCGCTCTGTGGTTGGTCAAGTGTTATCTTTTTATGTCGAGCCAGACTATCCAGATAGTGATATGCTGTATAATCACCAAACTTTGATTCCGTCATCTTTGTAGTAAATTATCACAAACATACAATGCAGGTGTCTAAAGCTTGTTAAGCACTGACACAATGATGTGCTTCAGTTTTGGTTTCTGGCATCTTAATGGTTACAATGCCAGTCAGTGAGAGAATAATATAGACTTGTAAGACTTGAAACAGCAAGTAAAATGAAATGTGCTTTCGGCGGAGCCATTCTGCAAAAGAATTCAATCTTTACACACCATCCCTCTCCTTGTTTATTGGCAGGAGCAGGAACACCAACTAAACCTGAATGAACGCTGAATGTCATCCCATGCTTTATTCAGATCTACACCATTAAACTCGAGAGGCTCCACTGTCACCCTGCTTGCGAGCTGACGCACTCCTCCACTTATGTTTGTATCATCCGCAGCGAATATGCGGCCAATGAAAGTAGGCAGCGGAGCCCATCTGATAAGACAGATCAAACGCCCTCTAATTCCAGAAATATATTTTGTGCCTCGGGCCGTCAGTAATCCCTCCTTGATCGACTGTCACTAATCTGGCCTGGAAAAATGCTCCAAAAACATGCAACTGTACCCATCGCTGCATTTTCTGAATCTTTCTACATCCCCCTCTTCCGCCTCCTCCTCCTCCATCCTCCATCCTCCTGTTACCTTATAGCTTATCACAAATCTGGCCACGGGTGTTTGCTTGTGTTTGTGTGTGTGTTTGTGTGTTGCACTTGGGGAAATGAGAGCTCAGGCTCTCTGCTTGAGTTTGCTTCCCGTTGGCATCAATGTGACCTGACAGCTGACCCTGATTTTGCTCTGCCAATGTCTCTTCACACACCATTTACTCGTCCATGTCTTCCCTTTCTACTCTCTAGACTGGTTCATTCCCTACCACCCTGCCTCCAACCACTTATTGTTAATTATACACACGCAAAAACACATGCACCTAAGCTCCTTATTGATCAAATAGCTGTGTGGTGACACTCAAGTGCACTAACATCCTGTACAGAAGCCTCTCGTCAGCTAATGGGTGCCAAACATCACAAATGGCATCCATTTACAGGCAAATTATCCAGAGCAAATATATATAAATATATTGACCGGCGCTCCTTCTCTCGTGTCGACCTTACATTCATTAGTGTCTGCTCGCTCGGCTGTGGAAATAGGCTATTCTCTGACCAATTTGCACAAGGAAATTGCACAAAAAGACATAATGGCATCAGTGTATTGAATATGTTCCTAAGAGGATTGAAAATATACCCTCTTTGATTCTGAGAGGCCTGACATGATGCTTATACATACACGTGAAACATATACAGTATAAGATGTTCTTCAGCCCACACAGCTGGCTTGGTGTTTTGGCCCCAACATCTCTGCCAAAGCCCCACTGTCACAGAGGAGAAAATAGCAGCGGGGAAGGATTAGGATGTGAGATCTGAAGCGGCAGAAGAATTTATCTCAGAGAGAGGCTGCAAGCTGTAAAAAAAAAAGGCCTCCTGCATTTCAACATCTTCACTTCCTACAGCTCCCATCACAGAGAAATCTTTCCATTTACTGTGTGAACCATGTGACATATCTAAGGCTGAGAGAATGCGAGGTAATACATTATACACTGGCCTATTTTAAGTGTCTGAATCTCCAGTTATGGATAATAGGAGTAAGTACATGTTAGTGCTTAAACGAAATCCTCATTTGCGAGTCATATTGTACTTAGATTAAGTATTAGGAGGCACAAAGAGCCAAATTTCCACAGTTTAAACTGCTTATTTTTGGTCATTAATACACTCAGGGATGAAGACGCTCAAGACAAATATAACCTGATGTGTACGTATTATTAAGACTGAAAACACAGGGGGAATGTGAGCTGGAAACTCTGGCCATCAGCTTTCCAAGTATGAGCTGTTTCAGCTCGTGTTTGAAGAAAAAAGGCAAACTGGCTTTGAAGAATGAAAACCAGCCAGCTGCTCTACATTCAGCACAAGGTGGGCTAGAACATATTCCTTTGTTTGTTTAGACGTTTCTCAAAGGTTCCAGCTGATGAAAGTTTATATTTTCAAAGGATTTAAGTCTGTCAGTCTTATTCAGCCAAGGAAAAGGAACATATTGTATTCTGCTGCAATTTAAAGATGAAATATAGTATGAAACCCATTATTTACTGTTAATAATTTCACACAGGACAGGCCAACTTAAAACATGAATAAACATAAATACAACGTGAGTGGGCCGCTGAACAGTGCAGGGCTCCAGGGGGTGACTATTTTCGTCGCACATCTACCCAAAAATCTGTCAAGTGCGGCTAAGGCCCAATCTCAACGTTGCCCCTGAGGCTAAAGCCCTGATGTCATCTGACATCAAGGTTTTAAATGAGTTTCCAAGGGCCCCAAATGGTATAATAGGATTAGGACAGCACTTTACCTTGTAGGCTTTGGACTTTTTATATAATGTTTTAAAATATATATTCTTATAATAAAAACAAAAAACAGGAGTACACATGAAGATAAAAATAGAAAACATTCAGTCAGAGTTATCAGGAAAAAGTTCCATATGTTTGAAATCCTCATTAAATGAGTGATTTAAGACAATGTCAGATGTTATGTAGGACATTTCTGTTTGTGATAAAAACAAAATGTAGCATATCAAATCATTTAAGAATCCAGATTATCGTTGTTGATTTAATGTTTTCAAGCGTCTCCTGGTAACCCATGGTGATCCTGATCCTGGGAGTGCACCTCAGAGTCTGTGAGTGTGGACACTGGAATTGGCATTGGCAGTTTTAAATAAAAATTCTTACATACTGCACCTTTAGCGAAAGGACATATTTCTATTAGACCGCAATTCATAAACACAGTACTTCTTCTTAAGCGGGGGATAAATAATGCACCATCTCGTGTCATCAACAAGTCATGAACTTTATTTCATGCCAGAAAACAAACATAGCATCCACATGACAACTGTAAATTCTCTATAAACCTTCAAAGAAAGAGTGAACACATTCATTCCTCCTCAGAGCAACCGAAGCTCAATATACTGTACATTTACCAATGATCTACAACAATTACTTACATCTTACAGCTTTCATTAACTACTGTACACAATCCTAATAGATTTTATTTTTTTCTAACGGCATTACACTGAACAGGTTCTGCTAAATTTCTGTACTCAAAATATAAAATTCTATTTGTGTGTGCTGTACTGTCAAAGTATTCTGATTACACACTACAAATGTAAAACAATGGCTTTTGAGTTGTATTTGTAGGTTAACAGTGCAGGCAAACTGCAGAAGAATTATTTGGTTAATTGTCCGCTAATGTCTCGCTACACCTCAGCGCAGCTCCTGGCTCGTTACAACATCAGTTTAATTCTACACTTTCCAACAAATCTACAATAAATATCCATTCTTCACAATTAGGTCCATGTTTAATGTTGGTCTAAAGTGCAGGAGTGACACACTGATAACAGTTTAGATGGGAACCATAATTGTTCTATCTAATGGCTTTCTAGCCCATCAACAAAAAGACGCTTGGTAGCAAAGCTTTGAAGGAGACAACAAAGCACAATACCACAGAGAGAACAAGGGGAGATGCAGGTCAGCCCTGCCACTATTTCTGTTTTTGTCTGTACTGAAGAGGGAGTGATGGATAGTGACAGATGGGTGGATCGGTTGTCATTCATATGTTTCTATTTTTGTGGCATCACTGACATTATATCTACTCTAAGATGTAGTTCTGATTCAAATAAAACGAGCACTGAGAAATAAGAAATCATGCAAATAATTTTTTTCCCCATTAAATCAGAAGCAAGAAATGTGCCGATAGAGTTGAATGAAGGTTGGCACAGATCCTGATCACACGATAAAATATTGCGTTGCCTCAATTCCTTCTCTCCAAGGTGTTAATTAGTTTCACTGTTGACTGATTTATCCGAGCAGTCTTCTTTTTTTTTTTTTTACAACCTCGGAGCCAAGCTTCGCGTAAACAATCCCGGCCATGCCATGAGGAGAAAGTGGATATCAAAGAACAGAAAAGGATCAAACGATCATACAATCGCCTCTTCCTCAGTAGAAGCAGCTTTGCTCTGTCAGTTGTTGTTCATAATCCACCAAGATGCTGTTAATAAAAAAAAAGAATCAGGGTTTTTATTCATCTTATTCATCGTTGCTTTACACAGATGAGCAATGACAGGAAGAGACGCTATATATAAACACGCATTTCTGTTTCTTCTTTAAAACCCTAATGGCCTCTGAGGATGACAGTTCATTATCTAATACAGAACGTCTCACACATTTAGCTGATCATTTATCACCTTTAATGTTTCTGGGTACTCTGCTTTCAGCTCTTTTTTGTTGGACCTAACAGTTGGCTAAACCGTGAGGATGGTTGCTAATTGTAGCTGCTAGTTAGCTTAGTTAGCCTGGCCTTAGTCGGTGTTTACACCACTAGTGCAGGAGCTTCAGATCACTGGGAGGAGGAGGTTTTGAGGAATGAGTACCAGAGATGCAGCAAGGGCAGCAGGCAATGGTTTGATGACAGGGAATATATTAATGTTACAGCGCCTTTACCCAGGACTCTGGGGACAAGGACGACAGGTTCAGGTGAATTTAAGAGAGGCATGAAGTGGTAGAGGAGCGATTTTGTACAAGATGATTTGTAAATATTCATCATGTATCGTATTGATCTATTAGTCTGCGGCTTTTTGTGTTTGTGAAGATGGAAGTTATTTATAACTGAGTTTTGAACAAGGAGACGTTAGACTGTGTTGAAATAAATTAACAAGAAGTTCAGTTTCCTTGCTGGTTGTTCCGACACATTCAGAATCGTTATGTTGACCTTAGCATTGTCGAGGGGAACGACAGGTTCCTTAGCAGCTAAATGTTCCACTGTGTTCACCAGCTAGTAGCTAACTTTGTCTGTCAGGTAGGACACAAAGGTTGTATCAGAGCTCTGTACCTCCTGCTGCCTCTTGAGGGTATGTAAGAGACCCATAACAGTAAAGTTTCGGTCCAGAAAACCAAATAAATTAGCTGAGAGAAGCTAAAATGCTCTGTTCGAGCTGAGGGGCGCCGCAGAGTGAGCTGTAGGTTCGTCACTATGAGCTACTTGTTTCACATACGCCGTCATTTCAACTATTGTTATTCTTAAAATACTGATAATAGCAGCTTGAACATTAAAGGTTGCAAGTAAAGCACCTGGAATTCATTGTTTCTGATGAGTTATTCTCCCAGAAAGAATTTAACAAGGCTCTGATGTTCATCTAAAATCCTTTGTATCTTGAATCTCTGAAAACACCTACTCATTTTTGGGAGGCATTTGCAATTATATTTTAAGGCCATTCTGTTCTTGAATGTACTCTCACTGTTCCACTGAGAGTCATTATCATTAATTCATAAAACTATCGACTAAATTAAACTGGATTCATGTGAGATTTGGAGCACTGTGAGATTGATCTTTAAGCGGCTGGCTTCTACCTGGGAGCAGCATGGTGGACACCATCTCTGGCTCTTCCAGCGAGTCGATAATGCAGCGCTGGAAGGTCTTGCTGATGGGCGACTGCAGGTAGCTGAGAGGAAAGAGGGATGGAAAGGATGAGACTGCCGCTTGCCTCTCAGCAAGGCGACGAGCTCTTCAAAGAGAGCCGGGGAGCAGCTCGACGCGCTGAGCAAAATTTCAGTGCGGCAGTGAAATTCTCAGTTTTCAAATCTAATATGCCATGAAGCCCCTCTGCACCTACCTCATCCAGGAGAGACGGTCCTGCCAAAACTCGTACATGATGAAGCATGATCTGTCTGGCAGGTTCTGGACGGAAACGCTAAAAATAACACGAGACAGAGAGAGAGCAAGGGCAGTGGGGTTATATTATCTGTGGGGGGGGAGTTGAAGCAATTTGAGGTGGCTGCATCAAACGACAGAAATCCTGAGACCAACAAAAGCATCGAGGCAGAAAAAGTGACATACTGCAGGTTGTCTAGCTGGCTGCAGGTGGCATCTGTGTAGATTTTGAGAGCTTGCTGAAACTGCTCAAAGTCCCGCTCCTTCACCAACATCTGTCTCTGAACCAGAAGTATGTTCTAGAGAAGGAGGTGAGAAAACAAAACAATATTTACATCTTCAAGTAACTACAACAAATTACGCTTATTTTGCATTTTGTGTGCATTTGAGTGGTGTTAAAAATATCCCGTATAAATCAAATACATCAAAGGGATGTCTTGTATAATCTCAACACAATCTTAGCTAAGCTATTTTTAGCACAGGTTGGACTCACCGATTTATACGTCCCTGCCAACGTGTCCTCTTTGAGCGGTTCAAGATGTGGACTCTGAAAATGGAGGGCATGAATATTTCAGTCAGCCTTGAGCAGAACAAGAAGCTCAAGCAAAAGCGTGGCCTCCAGGTACAGTCTGTCACAAACTATTGGCTTTCACTGGGAGGAAATTCTCCATATTCACCCTCCCCCCCATCCAACAGCCTCACTTGCAGCCCAGAGAACGCTTGTTGTACTAAATTCTTGTCTGCATGGTCAAGATAAGAAATGTAATTATTGGTGTGTTAGCACGCTTGCTTATTATTGCTGCAGCACTGATATCTAACCCTGAAAAAAAAAATCATCGCATAATTATAATAACGTGCAAAATTAAAAACGCAGCACAGAAAAGTTATTTGTTGTCTTTTCCAGAGTTGCAGCCAAAATATTTGTGACTTGTTTTTTTTTTTTAATTTGGATAAAAACGTACTAACTTTATAACATCTGTTATCCCAGAGCATCAACAGCAGGGTTGAATCTTTCCAGCACCAACTCTGTGTGAAGTCTCGTGTATTCAGACAACCGCTGTGTCTCATCGACTCACTGAAAGCTTTTTCTCAGAGTCCAGGTTGAGCCAAGCACAGCATGTATGCACAGGATGATACCTTGTGCATGACGTTCAGTGTGTGTGTGTGTGTGCAGTTCAATGCGGCTTTGTACCCTTGGCCTCAAACAGCCATATGCACCTTGAACAAATTGTCCTCTCTGACATCACGTTGGATCTCGTACCACCGGGAAAACTCTGTACACATCTGCAAACGTGCAGCAGGGCTCATACGGTCTGCTTGACATTTCTGTCTGTAACAGCTGAGCCCCCTGTAGTCAAACCCGATCCTCGCAAAGAGCAGCTCTTCAGCAAATGTGAGACTTTCCAAGAAATCAAATTGAAGCTAAGACATTTTTGTGTAAACCTCAGTATTATAGGGCCGACTTGCTCCTCTGGGTCCCACTTACTGGATGAAATACGCCAGTGATTCTGCCATTTTAATGGCCCACATTCTTATTAAAGCTCCCATATTGTATAAAATGAGATTTCTTTGTCTTTTTTCTATTTTAAGGCAGGTCTAGGTGCTGTATAAATGCAGTGAAAGTGTCAAAATACTCAATCCACTAAGAAATGCACACAGCCAGTATTCAGAAACTGTGCCTTTAAACAAGCCGTCAGGGATTCCGTAAGGTTGTGATGTCACAACTACAAAGTTGCCCTCAGCAACACTTGAGTAAGGCCATGGCTGTAAAAAAACTAAACAACGCAGAGCTGACTCAGAGACAAGGTGGGCGGTGCCTGCTCAGGCCTGTGAGAACTGACTAATCAGAGCAGACTGCACTTTTCAGGAGATGGCCTTAAAGAGACAGGCACTAAAACAGAGCGCATTAAAGTATGAAAATATCTTCCAGCACGCACCTAAAAGGAAAGTATGAACCTGAAAATAAGCATGATTTTTGAGACTCCTACAACTTTTGAACTGCTTTGAAACTGCTTGTTGAGCTGAATAAATCAAGCCACTGTTTGTACCATTGTCTGTAATTCTACACTGACAAACTTTGGACATAAAAATATTATCTATTGAAGGAATATATTTAAAATTTTGGAAAATCTACTTAGTTGCTTTTGTGCAGAGAGTTAGATGAAAAGATTGATATCACTCTGATGTCTGTCTGCAAAATATGAAGCTATCAGACGGTTAGCTTAGCTTAGCATCAACACTAGAGATTTCATACAAACCTCACACTCCAGTTTGTCTATGAGCTCCTCCAGTTGGTTGATCTGGGAGCCCCAGTGGTTGTCTGGCTCCACGCTGACCCCTGACACCAGAAACACAACACAATGAAATGACGTCCTTATTGTCCTTATCAGATCTGCTTCCAATATTTTTTCTGAAACGTACCTGTGGTGAGCATGCCAGAGTAGGGGTCAGTCGGGGAGAGACACATGTTCTTCTGGATGCGCCTGCCGGGGCGTTTGGCCACCCTCTGGATGGGCAGGTCCTCGGGCTTCTTCACTATCCTCCTCCCGGTGCAGCCCTGGTCATGGACAGCCTCCATAGCGCAGTCCAGTGATGACTGAAGGGACTGCAGCTGGGTGGAGGTCTCCCTCAGCAGGAAGCGCGTCACAAACTGACCCAGCACCGATGAACCCTGATACTCCTGAATGCAAGAGGAAGGGAGGAAATGAAGGGGGAAAGAATCAGCCACGATCATAAATTAATTTCTTCTCTTTAGTCCCAGGTGTGTTTGTGTTTTTGTAGCTGATATGATGGGTCTGTCCATCTATCTTCAGGGTGATTATATGAGCTGTGACCCATGACGGAATGGCTGCAATTGTTTGTTTTTTTTCCTTCTTTTTTCAGACAATCTCCTTGTACTGTACGTTTAAAACCAGTGCTTGGCCGGTACTCACTGGGGCGCAGTACTCGCTCTACATTTGACTCTTAGGTGCACCATTACTTTTTCTTGCACACTGGCACTTCTCACAAGCTGGCAGTACTTTTCCCCTGCCCTCTTCATATCAGGACTGCGGTCAAGTGAGCCGGTGTTTGTGAAAACCCTGTCAAGCAACCCGGCTGCTGTTTGGATTTTGGGGTCTATCTGTGCTGTCACAGAGCGAGTGCTTGGAGCGGCCAGGGATGAGAGAGTCACATTTAAGCAATCCTTTCTCACATTTTATTTACCAAATAATAAAGACATTATAATCTGTATCATATATAAGTTGAGTCTTGTTGAAAGTCATAATTTGATAAATACATTTCCATAATGGTTTTGCAGAGAAGCCCAGTGGATTTAAGCTCAAAACCTTCCAAAACATGACCATACTAGAGTTACCAGTTGATTTTCCAGAGCTGTGGTGTTGAATAATGCTCAAAACATTTTTCACAGGACATTATGATGTCACAGTTAAATTGACCTTTGACCATCTGAATATAAAATGTTACTACTTCATCATTTTATGCCATTAGACATGTGTATAAAATGTTGTTGTAATTATCATACGAATTGTTGAGTAATGGCTTTATGAGGTCAAAATGAACTTTGACCTTTGACCACCATAATCTAATGATTTCACTTTTGAGTCCAAGTAGACATTTGTGCCAAAGTGGAAGAAATGTACATACCAAATATTAAAATCAGTGGAGTCCTGTTCATGATGGCACAAACTATGGCCATGAAAAATGTGTTTGTTTGTTTGTTTGTCATATTCAACTGCACAGCGTTTATGAAAATCAAAGGGAAAGTCACGACTTGACACTGTGAATAAGGGGACTACTGCCACTTTTTTCACCCTTACTGTAGCACTGCTCAAAGGATTGCTCAGGATTTTGAGGTTGTTTGTGGATTTTTAATAATCAGGCTTTTTATTAAAACGGCATTAGTCCCACCTGCTAAAAACAAACAAGGAGTAAACACAGAGACGTTAATGGTGTGAACTTGTCACTGTGTACATTACTCTGAATACATGAATGCAAAGCAGACAAGGTGATAATGGCCCATTCGGCGAACAGGAAAGTGGTATTATGATAATGTATGGGTGTTTGGTGCGGCGAGCTCTCCGAGAACATTTAGTGCAGCGGCTGCTATTTTTTGCCAGCTAAGTTTTTGTGGATAATGAACCCCGTCACCCTCGCTAGCACCCTGTGGTGCGACGAAATAGAGTTCAGAAGAAAAATGACAGGGAGACATTTGAAAAATGACCAGCGAGCTTGTTGGATTCCTCGTCTCTATGGGCTCTGTGCTCTCAGCGGCAGAGACGCTGCACTACATGAGTAATGAACCTCGACCAATTTCTCAATTCCTCCTCCCTCGCTTCTCGAGACAGAAGAGCTGCGACACCAGAGCTGATGTTTTTAGTTGTTTTTTTTTTATCTCGGGGCAACCACAGAGGATACACTGGAGTATGTTGATTTCATTATGTTTTCAGAGCATTATAAACCGGAGTTCATGCAAAAGTTTTACCCCTTTTTCTTCCCTAAATTGTAATTGCGAGTTTGCGTGAAAATGCTCATCACAGTTTTCCCAAAGCCCAAAGTGGCGTCCTAATTAATTTTTTTTTTGTCCAACCAACAGTCCAAAATCCAAAGACTCTTCATTACTAGAAAAAAAAGACACAAAAAAGACAAAAAAACAGCAGATCCTTTTGTTGTTGAAATTGCTGAAAGAATTAATCGATTATCGAAATAGTTGGCAATTTTCTTTCAATGGACAAATCGTTGCAGCTGTAGATGCCGTTGTGCACTGCTATAGGATCGGTTTCTTAGGTTTAGCATGAAGAATTTAATAAATAAGGCTGATCTCAGGATGTTTTAAAGAGCCTGTGTACTTCAGGGCAAAGAAAGCTTTCTGACTGACTAACAGCAGCATGAAATATGCATGAGCTGTAGGACGGCACGGGTGATATAGAGACCGGGAAAGTACAAGGGACAGAGAAAAAAAAAAAAATCCAGACAAGAAGACAATGTCGGAGAAGATGGATGAGAATTGAAAGGAGATAAAACAGAGAAAAGGAGGAGTGTGCGCCTGAGTGAATAATAGACTCGGATGAAGGAGGAGGGAAAGAAACTGAAAGAGAAGGAGATTAGAGCAGATGAGGAATGGCCAAGTGTTTGTGGAGGACATCTGACGTCAGATCAGTTGGACAGCTGGGGGGTTTGTCAGCCTTGGTTACTGTCGTCTACGCTCTACTATCACCCTCTGCTCTCTCTTAAAATCATCGACACCCACATCCTGCACTGCAGCGAAAATAAGTCGCTGCATACCACAAACAAAAAAACCTCATTATAAGTCTGCCTCCAGTCTGCATCTGTTTCTACTCCCCTCTCAAACGGGAATAAATATTCACAGGCTGCCTTAACGTGGACGGTGATGGGAGATCAATAAAGACTGAGCTGAGCTATTGATTACGTCTTTGTGGAAGTTCTCAGATCTGTCTTAGGTGTGTGCATAATACAACATGATTAGAGACACTTTAATCCCCTCAACACGTCATGGAAAGCGCAGTACACGGTTCTGTTCAGCCAGGCTTCATAACGGCATTCCATAACGCTCTAATTAGCGTGGTTCAAGGCTGATGATTCAATGAGATTCTAGGTCTCATTATCTGGAAAATACATGTAAAAGAAAAGCCGGTGCCAAAGTTTTGGTGCTTTTGAACTGACTGGCATTGATCTTTTTTTCTTTTTTTTTTTCTTTTATCAGCAATGAGACCTAAAGTAACTCGGTGTTAACATGTTATGACAGTGGATGCTGGCTTTGAATAAAAAGCTGAAGTACACAATGTAATGTCCAATAGCCAAAGCAATGCACTCAGCACTATCATGTGAAACTGAAAGATACATGAATGAACATGAGTAAGAACATGCAAGATGTTGCTGGAGGGAATCCCGTTCCTAAACAGCAAACATTATAATATTAAAAATTTGATGGTCTGCTCTCTACTGTAGTGCAGTACAGAAAGTTATGTGACAACAATTGCTGCTTCTGTCTGTGTTGTATTTTAATTGAATAGTTATTATTTGCCGCACTGGCAGCATGTCTCTAGGGATGGTATCAGTCAGTCCACCACTTTGGTTCGGACTGAAATATCTCAGCTACTATTAGATTGATTGCCACGAAACTTAGTACTGACATTCATGGTCCCCAGCAGATAAATCCCAGAGTTTTGTCATCCTGTAACTTTTCCCAGAGTGACACCACGAAGTTAGCTCACATTTGTGGGTGTACAGCTGTTGGGTGGATTGCCATGGCGTTTGGTTGAGAGGTTCATATCCCCTCAAGATGAATTGTAATTAGTTAAGTTGGTCCTTCATTTTTGCTCTGCGCCTGGGTTTTCAACAGGGGGTCCTCAAAGTTACTGCAGGGGGGCTGCCAGATTATTGTTTCGTAAGATCTTGGAGGTTTAAATGTGTTTGAAAATACACATTAACATGAATCCAACATATCATGAGCAAAGACAAATGTGTGAAAAAAACATTACATTTATATCACACTGATAATACTCTTCCCGTGATTCCTCCTCATTTGAGAAAACTAACCTAAACTTATGCAGAATCACTGTAAGGCACCCATGCCGTAACGGTGAACAGGTCAGCATATTGACAAGTTATCTGTGTGTTGTGTATATCTGTAAGCTATCAAGTGAGAGACTGACATAGCTCCTGCTGCCTAAATGTTTGGACATGGCACTGTAGGCTGCTTTACATGTTACCGCAGGTCCAAGTTCAATATACGACAAAAACAACCATACCAACAACATCCTCTTTACTGGCTCTCCACCTGATTTCCAAACACTAACAGCTGCCATGTTTCTCACACCAACAGGCTGACATGAACTGTCTTGTTAGAGGAGGCCCTTTTCAAAAGCACGACTCGTCTTGCAAGGTTCTGTGAGCTCATGTGTGAGAATGTATTGTCAGTGGGCAGAGGCAGAGCAGATACCGCAGCAGAGGCAGTCATGCTGGGCAGCTTTCTTTGCTTCTGTATCGCCGCCACAGCAGAGTGATCTCAAAGACCTCCGAGAGGGTTTCAAATTGACAGCTGAGGCGCAAACAAAAACGCTTGTCTGAACGCTCGGAGACGTGAGGGATACTTAAAAATGTCCTGGAAGCTGTTGAAAAGGATAATAGTCTCCAGGTGTCGTGTTGCATTTCAAGCAGTGCACAATTAAACACGGCGCGGAGGTTAAAGCCATCGTCACCCACCTCTTTAGTTTTGTCCATGGCCTTTAAAATGGCCACGTTCAGCTTTTCCAGAGCAGACAGGACGCTGACGTATTCTCCCAGATGTGGAGTGAAGTACTCTGGAGGAAAAGATGGATTTGTTCAGCACTTTCAACATGCTTTGTGTCGGACATAAGGACATGAATCAAAATAACACTGATTGCATTAAATAGAATTCAAGTAGTCGGCCACTGATTGCCGGGTCATGCTTGTGTTAGTGTCATCATCAGAGAGCTTGAGCCAGTAGCAACAGCTGACACTGTAAAGCTTTGTGATACATAATGGCGATATAATGAGCTGTATATAAAAAAAAATAGGATTGATTTTGTTAGAAAAGTCAGTCAGATAAAGCAAGAATGACACATAATTACCTGAGAGTTTGTCAATGTCCAGGTTGCTGAGAGGAAATGGGAACAAGACAAAAAGAGACACACTGATTAAAGAGATGTCAGTGGGAAGCCTGAAACAATTTTGTCAACACAGTCTAGTTTTTGAGACATGCTGCGAGCAGGACTCTAGGGCTGGCAATGCGCTGGTGGCACAATATGATAATACCATGTTGAATAATTAATTCCATTGCAGCAGACCAAATGTAATGTCACAGCTTTTTGCGACTAGACGGGAAAAATGCACACATGGTTAACGCTGTGAAGGGGTATGTTATCCCACACAATCTTTTTGCTAAACCTATCTAAGTTGTTTTGTTGCCTTAACACAACTGCGACAGAAAACTGAAAATTAAAAGAAAACAAAATCTGAAAATAACAAGTCAGCGAGGTCTCAGTGGTTTGCACTGATGCCTCCAAACAAGAATTCCCTGAGTTTGATTCCACCCCAGGGCAGTGCATTTCCGTGTGTTTTTCATACCCTTGCTCCAGTTTTCCCACCATCACAACATGTGTAATAGGTTCATTCTCGGTTCAGTGCTCTTGACTAAGTCACTGGCTTAGATCTGGAGTTGGTCCCCGGGCGATGTACAGCAACACCAACATGGCGATTATCAGATGATCAGCACTTTGGTCCACACTATTAGATGGACTGCCAGAAAATGCTGTACAGCTATTCATGGTCCCAAGATGATAAATCCTGATGACTTCTGTGTTCCTCTAGCGCTTCCATCAGTCAAAATTAGCTGTAAAACTAATTACCTTCCAACCGGCCTCAGCTGTATCTTGTGTTTAGTGCTAATTAGCATGTTTACACAATGAACTCAGATAGTGGACATTAACACTCTGAACATACCTGGTTAACACCAACATGTTAGCATGCCTATGTTAGCATTTGGCTAAGGACAGTGTTACCAGGGTTGATATAGCCTTAAACGAGTAAATGCTGGATGCTATGTTTTTATGTCTTTTCAACAAGGATTTGGTAAATTTAAAAAAAAACTTATAGCGTATTATCTCTTGTTTAACTAGAATTCAGATAACAACTACCCCAGTAGTACCCCAATTGAAATATTATCTCTTTACTCAAATAGAGTTAGGATTTGGCTTTTATTTTTGTTGTTAACGGGATTTGAGTACAAGATTCCCCTGTCCGTATATGTTGTCTGGTACCACTCTGTGTATATACTCTCAAACTTGCCTCATGGTCTGTGGTCTGTTTTTCTTGAGTACTAGTCTTAAAACTGCTCTTCTGAACCTAGAGTCTAGTCCTAGCTATCTGTTAATATCTACAGTGCTACAACAGTATGGTGTACTGTGTTTATAGTAATATTTATTATCTATACGTAGTAACTCTGACAGATAGTAACGGACCTAATTTAACGGGACATCGTGCATTGTACTTTGGATATTTGTGCTATTTCATTCAGCATTAAATTACTTCAGATCTCAATCATTTAAAAAGATGGAAAATAGGAATTGAGGTGATTATGTTACCTCCAGCATTTAATATCAATCAATTTGATATATCAATAGCTGAAATGTTTCATTGTTAATGTGTTGCAAGCTTTCTTGTTCTCTTCTTTTTTTTAACACATGAATTTACTGAGACAAATGAAGCTGAGCTGCACATTTAAGGGTGTAGCTGAACCTGAACGGTCATTCTTCACTGTGACTGGTTGGAATTTCAGTGATGTCAACAGCACAGACTGACGTCTTACTTCTATTTCCTCAGTGTTGTACCCAAAGACACAGCGGAGTACGCCTCTTGGGTGTCAGTTTTTTGTCCCAATCAATGTTTTTCAAATTTCATAATTAGAATCAGGGTTTTTGGCCAAGTATGTGCAAACATACAGGGGATTTGACTCAGTCTAATGGTATGCTGGTGGTGCCGGCAAATGTTTGCATATTTCAAAATCTCATTTGTGCTCATCAGTGTGCAAACAGAGTGCTGCAAACTTGAGCTAGATCCAGGCTCTCTATGGAATATTGACATCATCTTCATTGAAGTGAGGTGTTGACATCTCTCTGCCAGGCAGGCAGGAGGAGAGCAGGAGGGGCTACAGATGGCAGCGGAGTTGGACGACGTCCAAAAGGAAGATGAGCTTACTCTGTCCGCTGCCTGTCGATGGAGTAATACAGCTCCTGCATCTGCTCGTCAGTGAGGATACCATCAGTGAAGTACGACTGGAACTCCTCCAAGGACAGCTTCCCGTCATCTGAAAGAAGAGAAAAACCGTAGGAAATAAAACCTCACTGAAGCCTGCAAGGTTTTATCACTTTAATGAAGAGGTTGTCCATTATTCAATATAATGGAACAAGGCTAATTTGGCCTCACAATACTAAATTAAAGCCAATGATAAGCTCAGAGGTGCCACTGCAAATGATAACGCTCAGCATCAGTGGGCATACTACCAAAATCTGTCTTTATTAAACCTTAAAACCCCCATCAAGGACAAACCCTCGGGCAAAAAACTACACTCAGAAGACTGAAAGCAGTTTTGTAGTTATTTCCACTTATCTAGCTCCATCACTGTAGCAAATATGAATCATACAGCGTAATAATGAGGAGTAATAATGATCTAAATGAGCAGCAGCTTTCCTTTTTAATTCCTTTTTATTTCCTGACAGCTAAACAAACATGATACTGCAATATTATTTCAAACTCTGCTACAAATAATTTCTCCCAGCATAGCAGTGTTAAGTCAATGCCACCTCAGAGGATAAGCACAAGGGCACAGGCCTCTGCTGAAGGTGAGCATGGTCCGCCTCTGATTAGCAGCGTCTGGAGCTGCAGGCTCCTGCGGAAATTGGGAGCAAGGATTGAGGAATGGTTTGAGTAGTCAGAGCAGAGCTCAATAGCGGACAAACTTTAGGCGATAATGAGATATCGCCTCCATCTCGCCAGCTTTGCTCTGTAAGCACTGAAACCTTTGGAGACCCGCCGCTGAGTTTCCCGCCAGGCAACAGAGCTCAGACTGATAGCCCTGAGCCAACAGTAAATCTCATCATCTGTTAGTTTGTAAGAACTGTTTTGACTTCCTTCCAGCTTACATGGCGGACGGCCTTGGACAAGATGCGTCTGAAGCAAAGGCTTGTTAGCAAAATGACACATTTCGGGAAAAAAAAGGATGCTGTTGCTTTATCACCGATCATAACCAAATACCTCGATATCAATATTGTCACACTATTGTAGGGATGACTTTTGGTCTTAAATATGATAAATAATCATCAGTAATGTGAATATAATGATGACTAAGTGGCAACTACAGGCAAGTATGAGTGCAAGTAGAACGGTCTGGTAAGTTTCATCACTTTAGTGTAATGCAGCATTTAAAACCAGGAAAAGACAATACTTATTACAGATCATGTTATAGAGATGATATCCAAATCTAAAAAGAAAAGATGTTATATAGTCTCATGACAAAAACGATGTTATATTGATATATTATTCAGCTGTACCTGTCATGTGCTGTGTTTTTGGTTTTGTTATTTCCTGTTTTATTTTGGTAGGTTTATCCTCATGTGTCAAGTTATACTTTACACTTCCTGTCTTTGTGTTTTTCTCACTTTTTTCTGATTGTTTCATTAGTTTCAGTCCGTGTCTCTTTGTCTGTTCGCACGTGTTGCTCCTGGTGTCGCCATATCTGCTCCTCGTGTTCTCTGCCTTTGTGTTCTTTGCAGTCCCGCCTTTGTTACCTCAGTTTTATCCTGGTTAGTTCTGTATATCTCTTTTGCCTTTTGAATTTACCACAGCCAGTACTGTCAGTGTTGTTGCCTGTCCTTTTCATCGCCTGCACTTTAGGATTCAGAATTCGTGGACTTTATGTTATTAAAGCTCACTTTTTGTTTTTCTACCTGCCTGTCTCGTTGTGTCCTCACCTTTTCACCTTACTCTAACACTACCCTTACGATCAGTGTGCCTGCTGAACTTTCGCTGTGGTCTGGTGATGTTAAACCATAGCCAGAAGATTAAAGCTTTTCGATAAGGCAGAATTATCTTTTCTTAAACTTCCCTGTAAAAATCTTCTTTCCACATGATGTAGGAGTAAACACAATCTGTTGCACCTCTGACTCATTCTGCTGCCTTCTCCATCAGAGCTGCTATGGTGTAGATTCGCACCCAATTAGACACCCAAATACATGTTACAGTGCAGCTCAGACGGCATAATATGCAAGTGTTCAGTGTTTCTGAGAGAGCAGAGCTGTAGTGGTAGAAAGGCTGAGCTTCGGGCTATAGACAGTTTGACCTGTGTTTCGGTATTCTTGATTCTTGTGGTCATGGGAATAACAACTGTCGCCTCCTGGAGGAAAGGGCTGAAGGAGAGTGATGCTTGTATAGCTTTCAGTTAACAAAAACTTAAGCTTGACCACAGGGAAACTAGACCGAGTCCATCAACAATAATTCTGATAATCTGTAACCATTTATCAGCAAAAACTGATTTGCTGCCTTTTTCTGTTTCATATCAATTTAAACAGCAATTCCAAATAGGTTTCACCTTTTAAGTGAATAGTGAATTTGCAGGAACTAACCTTGAGCCTTCGTGACTCACAAGAGTCAATACGGCACCTCTGCGGGGAAATTAGAGCCTTGTTCAGGTGGATGGTAAATCAGTACCTCCAGACAAAAGTGAGGCAGCTTACTAGCTTTAATTGTCTCGCTTCACACTGAATAAAACAGCAAAAATCTCCCACATCTCTCCAGGAACGCTTTTTCTGGAGGCAATCCTAAAAGCAGAGCACCGGCAATAATTCATGAAGCCCAACAGAGCAATAATGGGAATGTGAGAGATAAGAATAGACTGAAGAGTAGACACTGACCATAAATAACTCGGCCTGCAGAGAAACATTCAAATCAAACTTATTCTTATTAGTTTTTCGGTATAATTACTTGAAAATTTAAAAGCACTCTCTGTAGATACATGTGCAAATTTCTGGGGTGAAACTTTGCTTGGATTAATTCATGGAGTCATTTTGTTGCTGACAACTGAATTTGCTTCTCACAAACTCTCAAAGCTGCAGTACATTTGAACATCACTGCATCCTGAAAGGATTCTGCTGTCGTCTGCAGTCCTCTCTGCTACAGCACTGAATATGGCATTAATGACGAAGACTGTATGTGAGACCTCACGATGGTTGTCAGCATTTAGGGAGGAAAATCAAAACCACATTGTGCACCTCACATTATAATGGAAACCTATTCTTACAATGTTACAAAAATATAAATTAATTGTAAAAAATTAAGTAAAATAGTCCTCGTTAACACTGTACTGTTCTAAAACTAGAGCATTATGTGAAACCAATCAATGGCCTCGACAAATCATTTTTTATCCTACTGCGTGTCACAACAGTTCAGTTTATATGATGAAACTTTAGTCCATCTGTGATCAAAATCTCCTCTTCTCTCATACTGTCCAGTGCTGCAGCACCGTATTCCCCATCCATCTGAACGCGCTCTGTTTCAGCTCCGGCCACTTTAAGGCCCCCCATCCTGAATACTCAGTCTCCTCTGATTGGTCAGCTCACACACACCTGAGCCAGCACCGCTAAACAACAGCAACAGAGCAGCTGTGCTAAATCAGTTCTCACGTGCCAAACACGCTGCATAGGGATAAATTATGCAAGACGTATGACACAGTGACGTACTGACGTCACAGAATTAAAAGTGGGACTACTGACGAGGCGTTTTCAGAACAGTGTTTTTTGTTTTCTATCTTCTGTCAACTTTAAAGATCTTTTACATGCACAAAAACATAAACAAAACACTGAAGGAAAGGGAAAACATGAAAAAGCATAATAGGTCTCCTTTTGTTTCCAGTGTCACTGACCAACTTTCAGCTCGCTACACTGTAAATCCTCGAGTACGTGTCTGAGCTCACTGTGCAGCAACATAAAACTAATCTCAGCACAAGACTGGCACGCTTTCTGTGTACATCTTTTTATTCTTGCACTCATACAATTGTTTTGAGGCTTTTTAAAGATTTAATTCCTCATTACAATAGAGTGGAGGAATAGAGTGTAGTGCGTTGGTAGCCAGCCCTCATTATGTGGTAAATCCGCAGTGCCCGAGGCGTATCATGGCAGCCCACTCAGTGCTGATTGGTAGGAGGCGCTTCCCTCTCGGGGTGCACGACTCGGTGAGTTTGTGAAGACGAGAAGCAAGAAGCGGAGCTCTGCTGCAAATTGAAGATAACTACCACAAACATGACACAGAGTACTCCTCTCTGGCTTTATCTTCCTTTGGTTTTACAAAGGGTGAAAAATGAAAGCTTCGTGTGAGTGCTGAAGGGTGGTGGGTGGAGAGGAGGAACACGGGGAGCAGACTTGAGGCTTCACAAAAATGTAGAATAAATAGTTCTCTCACTGAGACGGAGTCAGCATCCGTTTGTACTAAAATGCCACACCTCTGTTGTGTGTTCAGCCACTAATTCACAAAGTAATTGAGACAAATCTTGAAGAAATACAACTCTTAACACCCTATGCGTTCTGTTGTCGAGCTTCTTCACGACACCCGCAACGAGAAGACATCCTTGAAGGGCTCTTTCATAATTAACAATTTTCTTCTTTTATCTATGTATCTCCACACGAGCCGCGAGGCAACCCCAGACAACCCCTGCTAACAGTGCCACACGTTGCATCATTAATCCTCCTGCTCTTACGCAACGCGTCCTCCTGAGAAAAAAGCGATCATAGATCGTCGATACTCCGCACGCATTTATCACTTGCTCCTTTTTGCATTTTACGTTCCATTTAATGCAGACGCAGTGCACACAAGAAAATGTAAGAACGAGGAGAAAAACAGGCGGGATTTCTTGTGTGTGGATTTAAATGTAACACATTAACACATTATTCAAATGGAGCTGTGACATGTTTGTAGCAGAGAGAACACTGAATCCACATTAGGTGAAAGTCTCCAGTGAATTTGGAGTTAAAAATGTATGTTCTACTAAGGAAGACAGCACAGGCCATGTTCACTGAACAGCGAGATCACTAAGAGGATACATAGCATGACTGGATGTTGCTGGATATCGCCGGGATGAGCGTTTCCATGGCGAGCGGCCGCTTCGATGGAGTTCACCCCGACAAATCCAATCACATCACGACAACAAAAAGATGCGTCTGCACCTGAACTGGGTTATTTATATCCTTTCTATTTGGAACTATCAAGAACAGCGGTAAAACGGAAAGGTGACTTCAACCAGGTCACATGAATCCCCTCAGAGCCAAAACAGGCCACCTGTCTGAACACAGCCACCAAGCTCTGCCCCCCTGTCACTTGTGCATCTCATTTTTGTGTGCAGAAACTCCTTCAAAGAGATTTCTTAATTGAGTTTTAATAAGCTGTGTAATCCAATTAGCTGCATGTTATGCTTACTCACCATTTTTGTCTGCCCGGCGGAATATCTGCAAGAAGAGGAGAAGGTCATGTTAAAGGGGGAAAAATATGGGAAACATGCATCAACGATATTGAAGTTTTAAGCACTATCTCCAAGAGGTAACGATTAATTTTAATAATCTGATATGAAATGCAAAGATTTGTGTGGCAGTGGAGCAAGCCAACGTTTAAGTCTCCACAAATGTGAGGCAATTCATCTGTATAAGAACCTTTTCTTGGCATATTCCTTTCTCCTCTTCAACAGGAGAACCTTTAAGAGAAGCTGTAATTTCTGCATTTCAATAACAAAAGACACTCGAGACGTCTCAGGAAATGAAACGCTGACACTTATATGCACCCATGAGAAGCCTTTGAATGATGGATTCAGTGGGTTTTTTTCCTCTCCTGGCACTGAGTGCAATCACGCTGTGTGAAGATATTTGTGCAAAACCTGCAACCGGGAAAGCAACAGTCCTTTATGTTCACTAATCTATGCTGTAAAATCCTCATTAATGTCTCCGGCATCGTCACCGCGTAACACCGATCTTGTGAGGAGTCGTATCTGTTTGCGCCGTGTGAGGTGAGATCATCGCAGTGGCACCTTTTTACCTGCTCATTCACCCCGTGTGGACCGACAGAGTCCGAGCGGCTGGTTGATTAACCGTGCGCTCACATCCAGCCGTCACCTTTCGAGCACATCCTGATGTGAAGGCTCAGACACGCTCTGCTGACATCCAGGACATCCATCCTCCATACAAGAGACATCGACGGAGCCTCACAGAAATCAATGCCAGAAAAAAAGGGCACGAAACAAAGAATGTGACAGAAGTAGAAAGACTACACTGGATATCTCAGGAACCTGGATGACATTCAGTCCAATATCAGTGTGTTTCCAGATCATGACCACTTAACACTCCCTAGGCAACCACTGGATTCCATTCATTCCTGGCTTCAACATCATTTAGCAGAGCTGTTTATGTTGTGTAATCCATCACAGCCAACCCTTAAGTCTGCTTTAATTTATAAATCAATCAGTTTATCACTGCGAGGTAATGCAGTTTCAGGCAGGTTGATGTGAAAAGTCTGACCTCAAACCAATGATGTAACGCTGACAAAAATAAATACAGACATGATGTTCCCTGTGATGGATAAACAACACAAGCTAGATTCAAGAGTTAGCTGAACGACAGATACAGAAATGCCACACCGAGTCGAGGCTATTTAATACCAATGTCATCACATGTCATATATTGCGATATTTGCCATGATATGCAAAATATTGAATATCAAGGAGCTGCTATGGCATCTTCAGGCTTTTATTTTGTTCAGAAAATAACGCCGAGCTGTAGTCACAGCAGAGGCAACGCACGTCGATATTTGATTAGGCGGGAATGAGACTGGGCTGGCGGAGGTTACTACAGCTAAATCAGGCACATTTTAACATAGGGACACAGACTTTATTTCTTAAAAGAATGCCAGCTCACCAGTTTAGCAATATCTGGGGTTTGAAATGGGAGAAAATGGCGAGCCAAGGGATTTAAATAAAACTACATGTCATCTTTACCATAAGACAGGAACATCGTCTATCGCAATATTTTGGCGGGACAAAAGATTTTGGATATCAAATAGCACCTGTAACAGTAAAAACATAAAAGTCAATGCTGACTGTGAATTAGAATAGTATTAATAGCAATTATAAACAACTCAAATAGAACAAACACTAAAGATATTCAATTTAGTGGTTTGCGGTGTGGTCAAAAATGCAACAATCAAATCAAAACTAACTTGTCTGATGATATTGCATGTGCCTTTTGTCAGCCTGTCACCAATGACTGCATTGATTCCCAATATCTATTTCTACTTTCTCTGTTAACGTGGGGCAATGTACAGGAGAGCTTTTCAAGCCATTATTTATTTCAACACTGAAAAACACCTTTTCAAAACATAATAATAGAATTTCTGCACCGCAATGCCCGCACCCCAAAACCAATCTGAATATCTGTGGTAGAGCTGCGACGAGTCATTAGTTAACTGATTAGTCATCAGCTATTCAGCACCAACAGTTTTGACGATATTAATCATTTTGAGTCATTGAGAAGAAATGTCCTAATTCTTTTAATTTCAGCCTCTCAAATGGGAATATTCTCTGGTTTCCTTACTCCTCTATGACAGTGAACTGATTATCTTTGGGTTGTGGACAAAACCGGACATTTGAGGATGCCAAAACAACAAATGTATTAATCGAGGAAATGGTCGATAGATTCATCAACAATAAAAATAAACCTTAGTTGCAGCTTTCATCTGTGGTGAGAAACAGCCCAAATATCAACCTGCATTATGACTCACTCAGGTCCAAAACACAGTCAGACAAAGATTAGCTGTCATCTCATTTTAGGATTTGTAGTGAATGGACTGAACCACGCAAAACAACTGGCATGTTGTTTAATATCTATTGAGCGACTTCTTGATGCAGTTGATGGCATGAAACCTGGAGGCTGCGCCATCACTGTCAAATGTCCCTAAACTATAGAAGTGCTGATGCAAGCACACATCAGAAGAAGACACAGGGAGCCGCTCCATAAAATCTGAGAAACAAACTGAGAGCAGTAAACATCGGCTGTAGAGAAACTGTACATTTACTGGCCTTTATTCCTCTTTCTCGTGCTGTTAAGTGGGAGGTTGGTTGGTGGAGTCGATGTTGCCATCCCACAGAGCTGACAAAGATCTTCCAAAAGAAATGCTGGCTGCATGGATGCTGCTTGGTTGTAATATCTCTCTCCTCCAGTCCTTGGGGCCTGTTAATATGTCACTCCTGACTACAGCAGGAGGAGTATCTGACACTGTAAACATCTACGGCATCACAGCCACGTCGGAAATTCTTCCCATCAGCCCCTGAAGCAAGTCACTACCTCAAAAGGAACTGCAAAAACACTTCTCGGGGATGTAAAAGAAAACCACCTTCGCTCAACTGAGAGCCTTTTTAATCAAACAATGAGGCTTTCAACTGGTCTAATTGTATAAACAGAGAAACACAAACGGCTTCCTCGTGTCTAAGTGAGATGTGATGAGTCTGTGCAGAGCAGGAAAAGCACAAAGAGGGCTCAGGTTTCAGTAAAATGCCGCAAATATGAGTGTGAGCAGCATGATTCGGTTGTTGGGAAGCGAGAGGAGCAAAATGAATCAGTGCAGTTTGTTTCGATAAGTTGCTTCCCAGTGATCACCCTCTTGATTTATGCAGCGATTAAAGAATACATTACCAACCATTAGCAACTGTAATAGGTTCAGTGGAAGAAGAAAATTGCAGTTTGGAGGTTATGCAGCACTGGGCTGGAGGGAAAGGATGGATGCTAACTGCATTTAAACCAAATGCGTACTCTCTGCAGTGTAATGTTCCCCTCGCTGGCCAATAATCTGCCTGGAGGAAACTGGAGAATGTTATCTACAGCAGCTGTCAGGAGCTCTAAGGCTGGGAAATGACGCTGCTTGTATTATCTGGTGTCCTCAGCAACCCAGAGGCAAAGACAGCCATGAGGGCTCCAGGAATAAAGCAGTTTGGAAAAATGTAACTCTGCATGCGCGCATCAGCAATGCGAGAGAGGGAAGCAGAGAATAACCCAGCCCCCCCCCAATCATTCACAATTTAAGCTCTCTCTATTTTTATGTGTGGTGGGAAGGCTGCTCATCAATAATGCACAGCCGGTCATGTTTTGTATAGACACCGTGCATGTCTCACCCAGGCTACAATCAATGTCACGACCCCTCAGTGTCACGTGAAATCAGCCGGGGTAAAACGCTGCAAAAGCTCTGCAGGTTCAAAAAAAAAAAAAAGAAAAAGGTCAAAGGAAGCTGAGCATCCCTCCTTTTGTCATTCACGCACTGATGGACGTGCACTCACCTTTCTTAGATAATGGGGCTGCTGTACATCAAGGCACGTGAACTCAAGCATCAAGCATTCATTCCCATGAGGAGCAGGGTGGGGGGAGCAGGTCGTGGGGGGAAGGTGTATAATAAATATGGATGCAACCATGCATATCATTAACGAGAAATATTTATAAAAGCTCAATTACGAAGAAGTGACAAGAGGGTGGGTTTTTTTGAGCTATGATAGGCTACCACTAATTGATGACAAATAAACCAGAGCGTACTCACATCCTGAACCAGAGAGGTGCCTTGATTCTGGTTGTGGTCAAGCTCCTGCTGCCTCCTCAGGTGCTCCTGCTTGGCAGACTGAAGACACATGGTGATCATCTCTGTACAGGCCAGCATCTTGCTGCTTTCGATGCGATTTATACCTCTCTTCAGAAGGAAAAACAGCTCCTGTGTGTCCCTGTGTGTGTGTGTTTTGATTTTCTTGTGGGGAGCAGTTGTCCTTGTCACGGTGGATGGGGGATGAGAGGCAGATGATGATGATGTCGCTCCTGTGATCCAGTCAGGATGGAGATGGACTCAGCCTGCTGCCCTGTGCCTGCTGCCCGCCTCCTCGCCTGCACGTCGACGACAGCAGGGGGAAAAAAAAAATCATAAATAAATAAATAAATCCAACCCCGCCTCCTCCACACGAGCAGCAGCAGCAGCAGCGATTCATAAAAGCCTGAGGAATGCACCATCTGCTGGTGGGAGCACACACTCTGTAAGACAAATACTTAATTACAGACTGGCTGACAAACAGACATAGAGTTTTTCAGAGGGCAGACTGAACAAAGAAAAGAAGAACAGCAGGTGACAGGCTGTATTTATCTCATGAGATATTATTAGAAGACTTACACTGTAATAATAACTAATTTATTTTCCCAAATGGATTTTAAAGTGAGTCCCAGTGCTGTTTTTGCTGTGAAATTCATTTATCTGTGGCATTTATAATCTAGTATGGCTATTACCATTATTCCTAAAGGAGCTTTTAGTCTATATGTGACATAATGTTCTACTAATGTGCCTCAAAGATTTTTTGTTTGTTTGTTTCATGATAAGCTGATTATAGTTATGATATCGACATTTATGAGATTTCTTTCACTATTACTGGCATATTCCTATAATATTGAATAAAAACAGTTGTGTCTCATTCAACCAGTAAAGGGAGACATTTCTGCATTGATTCAGAGTCAATGGGTCAAATGACTTGGAAGCTATTGACGTGTCCCTAAGCAAAGTGAATGGGATGGATCAGAGGTGAAATCTGACAAAGTTCGAGTATAGGTCATTTGACCCATTAACTCAAAATCAATGCCACAGTGTCTTTGGTTACTAGGTGAATGAGACACACCTGTTTTTATTGGATTTTGGTGGAATTTCTATTTTTCAGGAAGATCTTAGGTCAAAGGTCAGAATATTGTAAGTAGAGTTTATTCATTTGGATTTGATTTTGAGGTGAGATTTCTCCACATTGCTGCAGTGAAATGTAACCAAATGTGTACCCGTGATAGAGTACGGCATCGGGAAGAAAAACTCCAAGGTAAGGTGCTAATTCTTGACATTTCTCCATAAGGCTGCGAGCAGGACAACATCACTGAAGCCCCACATTACGATTTTTGTCAAGTGCCAAACATACTATTTGGGCCGAGTGTTTATAATGAAAGGGATATCAATATTCACACTGGCACACAATACAAGCATTATTTTTGCATTAAACCGTCAAACAGCAATATGGTCAAAAAGTCCTGGCCATATCTGACCATACTCAACATCGTTTTTTGGATTTCACTTCGCGAGAGGAGGGTCCAACAGAGCCATGTCTGTTCAAGTTGTTGTTACAGTCATTTCCAAGATGGGGAGGTGAGTTGGGGGGTACCAGCAGCCAAGATTGTACAGTGCTGGCCATGGCGATAGCATCTAAAGCAGTAACTTCAACTTTAAAGCTTGTATTTTTGGGGACAGCTTAATTCCATCCATTTCTAGGAAAAGTTTCTGAAACACCTCAAAAGTGTAGGGCAGTGTTGGGGGGTAAGGGTACAGGGTTAGGTATGCAAGATTGAGGACATAAATTAGCCCCATAAGCAGTGTGCAAGCTTTAGCAGTACTGCTGCAACCTGGCAACATCTCCCTGCCTTCAAGAAGGACAGATACATCTACCGGATCCGCGCCATCAGCACCATGGATGACCAGGATCTTGAGGATGTGTTGAGTGGCATCACTGTGGCTGTCCTCCTGCATACAATTTACAAGATATTAGATTTTGTTACATTTTTAACCGTGTATTAAAAAATAATTACCACGCTTTCCCAGGCAATCATCAAAAAGTTCCTCTTCTTTCTCGCCAAGGTACAGCTTCACGTCTCATCTCAATTCTTTGGTTCCGTGAACAGATTAATGTGTGTCAATACTGAACCATTATTCATACACAATGAACTGTCAAGTGAAGATACAGGAGCGTACATGGAGGATGCGTTGAGCTTCAAGTTATGTTCCTGATTTCATTTGACCTCTAAATGCTAAATGGAAGGTGTAAAAATAACTACATTTTATTACATATACTGTAATACACTTAAATATATGTAGAATATCACAAATTTTCCTCACAGTGACCTTGCTGTGTCTTACAGTATTTAAATCTCCTAATAGCACCAAAAAACTAACAAACCGACTGCGTGCATGTGCTGTGTGTTTTTGAAAACGCAGCATCACTGGTTCAACAGCTCAGACATCAAAGTGAAAGTCATTTCACAGAACTTTAATGCAGCCTTATCAGCAGCTTTGCACCTCCCACACACCACACACACACACACACACACACATGCACACACACACACACACACACTTCGCTGGGTGGCCCCCAAAGCTGGGGGCCGTGGGAGGGGTGGGAGCTGAGCTGATTGCATAATGCTCTTCAACATCTGACCGATAACTGTTGACGCTTCGTGACAATCTGTCTATTTGCTGTTTTGAAGTTCGTCCTCAGTGCAGGTCAACAGGTGAGCTTCCTCCTTGGTGTCGTTGTTTCATCATTACTTTACATTATCATTAATATTTAAATGTGTTTTTTAACAAACAAGTAAGTGGCGCTTATCATCTGACCACTGTCAAGAGTATTTTTATATAGTAGTGTTGTTGTGATAAACACCTCTATCCACTGCCGCATAACTATATCTAAAGTTGCTATGATGCTATGTAATAATAAATATGGCATGAAGTGTTTTATTTATGGAATGCATTATTTATTCATTTATTTTGTGGAGAATGCACATTTATTTTAGGTTTATTCATGAACAGAATTTGATCCACAACATTTGTTGATGAGCAGAAACACGAGAAGTGGATTTTACAGCCTATCGATGACTGAGGATGTGTGGCTTTTTTGGCTGGTGGTTAATAGTTAAATGTATTCAATAACAACAAAAGCTTAACTCAGATAAAGTAAACTTTTTTGACCCACTTGTGTTCAAAGACACTGGTGTTTGAGGGGCTGATGTAAGATTACATCTGACCACAAGGGAAAGCCACAGATTCTAAGAATTGGCTTATCTGCTGACCGCAGGATGATTGTTGGGGAACTGATGCAGTCGGCCTCCAATTGTAAACTAAACTATACACACTGGTGCTCGTCATCTTATCAAAATGCAGATTAATTATTGTATGGGTGGGTTTTTCACTGGCAGAGTATCACATCCAACATTTTTAGATTTTAATTCCTCAGGGTCGGAGAAACCTTTCACAGCAGGAAAATAATTGATCAAAAGAAACAAAACAAAATGAGATGCATCCCTGCTGGGTTTTATGGAGAAATGTTTGATAGGTGTACTGCAGTAATCAGCTGATGACGTCTGTCGGGGCAGCGCTTGAGCGCCTGCAGCGTGAAGATAAACAGCAGCACCCTGCCGCGCCCTGGAGGAGGCACCTACTGCTCTCCGCTGCTAAACTGAGCCACTACGTACGCTTCTAGCCCCCCTGAACACCTTTCACTTCAGAAACTAGGATGGGCTTTTCAAGTTCAGTCCTTCCACAGTCATTCTCAATTTACACTTTGGTCAGCTGACTGTGAGGGATGAGATATTAGTTTTTCTGTGCAGATTTTTTAGAGAAGTAAAAAATAATTGTACACATCCTGACTGGAATGAAAGCCACACTCTTTACAGAAGTATGGCATGTTTTATAGAATGAAATTGATTCCCCATCTTCTGTTTTATCTCAGACTAGGAACAGCTGCAGTACAATGGCTGCCTTCCTTCATCACTGCCCCTTCTTGAAAGCTGCCCCAAAGCCAGCTTTGAGGAGAACAGGGGCCACCTTGATGTCTCTGGCTGATCGATGCCCCATCATCGCTCGACAGATCAGCGTGAGCGGCCCAGCCTCGCTGGACGCCAAGCTGGGCACCTCATCCGGCACACCGAAGACTAACCGACTTCCGACGGTGGCTCAGAGGAGGCTGTTTGCTCAATCGGCGGCTCAGGTGGCTGAGTCGGTGTCGAAGGGCTGCCCTTTCGTCAGCTCTCAGATTGGGATGGTGCGAGCCAGCCCTGAAGTGCAGGAGGACGTCAAAGAGGGTAGGAGGGAGGAAGCACCTGTAGAGACGCTGCAGTGACACCAAAGTCACTTTTAGGGGAAACAAATATTTTTCACATGACAGGTTTTCTGATATTTTATGTTGAAACATGCAAAAAAGGCAGCATCTTATTAAAAATGCACTAAACTGCATACATTTCCGAAACAGCAATCTGAACTCTGGATGAAGCCAGGTTCAAAACCCTTGCTTCATTTTGTTGTCACATCAGAATCAAAGGATTTTACAGAGGGATGTTTGGAGAGCTCCTCTGATCACTCCATGAATCAGAAAATACTGTTGGAATGAAATCTTATATAAATCAAGCTCTGAATTATATATGAACAAACCCCTTTGCCAGGGAAAGTTTGGTGTATTTACTGAAGTTGAGATTTCTGGCTCATGAGTATGAGAAACCTTTAAAGAAAGGTGGTGTGAAAACTCTGTACTTTTTAATGTTTTCTCTCTGCCAGTCTGAAGAAAGACATGTCATGGAAGAAAAACAGCCCAAAGTCTCAAATTTCAAAAAGACCAGTGCATGAAAACCGGTGTTTTCACCTGTCATGATGTAAATTTACCAAACATCAGAGCGAAGACAGAAATAGGAACAGCTCACACTGACAGACCTGCTCTCCTCTCTCACAGGTTTGATGACTCCTCTGCTGAAGGGTTTGAAGGATTTAATCCTCCAGACACCAGCTCAGGCCGACACCGTCACCGTCACCCACCTCCTCAAAGACAACATGGGTATGATTGACAGTTAAAATGAGCTGGAAGCCACTAGTATTGCAATCAGTTTAATATGATGCAGTCAGCTGTGGAAAGAAAATATGCACATTCACTGAAACACTAGTCATAAGTACACATTTGAAGGACTTGAGTATTAAATCTCATGCCACTTTATACTTCTACTCCACTACGTTTCAGGGGTAATTATAATCTGATACAGTAACTAATTACTTCCAGAAAAATGTCAGGGGTAGCGTAACCCAAGTATCTCAATATTGAGGTAATGCAACTTGATTACTTTACATTACTTTTTTCATTACCACAATACCAAACATATGCAGATAAAGACAAGAGAAAGACTTGGCAATAAAATGACTTAATGATGAGTTTGTATTCTGTAAGAAACAACACACACTTGTGTCCTCGGCTTATTCAGGACCAGAGTGATGTTGGGTGAGATTTGTGATCGGTTGTCATGGGTACAGACAAGTATATTATTAAAACTATAATATTATATATAATTGAATATATCTTAAATGATTACAATTTACCAGAATACAGTTTCCTTCTTTTTGTATACTAATCACATAACCCTCTTACATGTATGCCGTTACTCCCCAAGCCTGGAATTAATGTACTTTTTACTCCACTTCATTTGTTGGACAGCTTTAATTTTAGTTTCATGATCAACTTGTAAAAGTTTTGTTCTAAAGGAAACCTAACACAACAGTATGTAACAATAAGTTGAGTAATCGATTTGTTAATTGACAAATTAATTGGCAACTACTTTAATAATGAAGTCATTTTCATGTGAAACTTAAAATACTCTAAGCACATTTTCTTGATTATACTTACAGCCTTTTCTATAAGTAGCATTTTCAATGTATTACTTTGTATGACAGAATGTTTTCAGTGTGGTATTATTATAAAAATTATTATTATTTTTGCTCATAAAGGATCTGAATATGGGATGCGGTCTAGTGACTTATGCTTCATTATTAATGTAATTGCTGTTTGTTGAGTGCTGTAGGTGATTTAAAGTCTGTCACTCCTGCAGTTGGGCCCAGCTACGACTATGACCGCTTCTTCATTGAGAAGATTGCTGAGAAGAAGAAGGACCACACGTACAGAGTCTTCAAGACCGTGAACAGGAGTGCTGAGGTCTTTCCTTTTGCAGACGATTACTCCGTCTCTGGGCGGGAGGGCTCCCAGGTGTCCGTCTGGTGCAGCAACGACTACCTGGGGATGAGTCGTCACCCACGGGTCCTCGGTGCCATCAGGTAAAATGAGAATGTCTTCAAGTCTTCTCGATCGAGTTAAGTCAAAGAAAATCAAGTGTCAAGTCGGCAAATTGTGTTGGAAAACTGCGACTGATTTGCAAGTCTTTCAGGTGTCTGACTCTAGATTCTCCTTTCAAGCTGTTAGTGAGCTAGTGATTTTTTTTTACACAGTGGAGATGAAGTCCTCCTAATGCAGAGGCCTAATTAATTTTTCAAGCCGTACTGTGCTCAAAGACCTGCCTGTCACTGTCTCATTGACTTTTTTTATCATCCAAGATTATACCAGTATGTTGTCAGGTCTCAAATGAACTGTAAAGGAGGCAAATGTCAAGTTCATTAATTCAGTCTGTCAAGAAGATCAAGTCAAGTCTCATGTCCTTTTTTTTTTTTTTTTTTGACTTGATTCTGCAGCTCTGGCAAAAAGCAAACCTGAAGCTGCATCAAGTCGTTAGAAATATTCGTGATTTGATGGTAGATGTTCAAGTGAAAAATGATTCGCTCAGTCGTTCTGAATATAAGATCCTTCAACTTATTTGGTAAATAGTGGGTTTGTAGCACTTGGAGACATTTTTAGTTTTTTTTTTTTTTTTAGCTGAATGTGAAGGAATACTTGAAATGAGATGATGGGGCACTTCTCACGACATGTATACATGATGCTGTATCATTTTGTCCTGGATGATTTTAGCGATGCCCTGGAGAGGCACGGTGCAGGAGCGGGTGGCACCAGGAACATCTCCGGCACCAGTAACTACCATGTGTCTCTGGAGAAGGAGCTGGCCCAGCTACACCAGAAGGATGCAGCTCTTGTCTTCTCCTCCTGCTTCGTGGCAAATGACTCTACCCTCTTCACTTTGGCTAAGATGCTTCCAGGTAAACACTGACCTCTGAGCCACAGGCTGTCTGTCAGTCACATCTCTAGATGCTCTGTAACTTTATCACACTGTAGAAAAGGTGTTCAGTACCTCAGGGTGGAGACTGTTTAGAGGGTTTCATGCTGCGTTCACTGTGGCATACAGGGTGCGAGATCTACTCCGATGCAGGGAACCACGCATCAATGATTCAGGGCATCAGGAACAGCGGAGCCAAGCGCTTCATCTTCCGCCACAATGACAGCCGACACCTTGAGGAGCTGCTGCGACGCTCCGACCCCAAGACACCCAAGATAGTGGCGTTTGAGACTGTGCACTCCATGGACGGTGAGTGCTAAATGTTCATTAGATTATTTGGATTAATCTATTCAATTAATCAGATATGTGGTGGAAGGTAACCTTTTTGAACGTAACCTTTATATGCAATTAGAGTTATATTAGTTAAATCAAGAGTCAAGAGATGTAAATCTTTATTTACTCAGACTGATCTGAGTATAATTAGGTGTACAGTAATTAAATATACTATATTTATAAATGTATGTCTTTTTATGAGTGGAATTATCCTAGTTTACAGCACATTTGGTGGCTGTGAGGTTATGAAATCTCCAATTCAATCCAATATCACAATTTGGATGGAATATGTTCATAGTTTTAACAATAAAATGTTCCAAAAATTAAAAAAATAAAAAGAAAGCAATAAAAGATAGGCAAATGGGAAATCACTAAAAAATCCCAATAATAAAATCAAGAAAAACACTGTGTTTTAAGTGCCATATCACCATATCAGGGTGTGAAGCTTGAAGCTCGAATGCTGGGATAATTTTATGCTGCTGTCTCTAGGTAGAAATATGCTACGGCTGACAGATTGTTATAATTTTACCACTTCCCGACTGATCAGCAGCTGAAAAGGGGAAAAGGGTTAAACAATATTTTTGATCACCCATTAGCGAACATTAACATTCAGCCACCTTCTAGCTAACATTACTGTTTGATTACATCCCGTGTGTTTCCCTTCAGGATTAAAATGAAAGTGTCAAAGATGTGTGCTGATTTTTTTAGAATTAATTTACACCTTTTCTATCATATGGTATAAGTAAGTAAGTAAGTAAATAAGTTTCCTATGTTTCAACGACCTACAATCTGGAGCACTTCAGTACGATGCTTGAGCTTCCCACTCGGAGCGAGATGTCAGAGGAAAATGGCCTCCATGTAAATGTAGGATCTATTAATGAGAAGAAATGCCACTTAAAATCCGAAAAAGGTCCACAAGTCATCATCAGCAAAGTTCATGATTAATAGCTTATAAAGATAAAGCCATGATTGGACTATTTATTATTCTATAATCTTACGATTATTCACTGTGTTATCCGTCATTCATCAACTGTCTCCCACAGGAGGAAGTAGTTTCCCTCCTCAGCTCTATTTCTCTGTGGGTTATTACACCGCTGACAGCTCTATAAAGCACAAGCTGAGGCAGACTAAATGGATGACTGTGAACGTATCCAGGAGGATTTTTTTAAAAACCCTAACACAAAATGGTTGTTTTGATATAAACGTCCCGTGATTTGTAGATGTAGGGGAGATTTTATTGCTGTCAAACAGTGAGAACGACTCTCAGCATGCAGTCCACATATATAGATCTTACACAGTGGTGACATTTACAGCCCGGATGTTCTGCTGTTCACCTATACTGCACAGTTCTAATTATAACACCTTATTCTCTGGGGGCCTCAGGTGCCATATGTCCTCTGGAAGAGCTGTGTGATGTATCTCACCGTTACGGAGCTCTGACATTTGTCGACGAGGTTCACGCTGTGGGCCTGTACGGAGCCCATGGAGCTGGAGTGGGAGAGAGGGACAACATTATGCACAAGATTGACATTGTTTCTGGGACCTTAGGTGAGTATGCTTTGAAGAACCCTATTCCTCTCCTCAAAACTTTTTAAAAAATGACTTTACAAGACTTTAAAAGGGGCAGGGCAAACGGCTTCAAACCGTCATAGATTAATTGCCTCTTTTCTTGGCCAGACTCCCTTTCAAAGCCACTTGTGCCAACTGACGCTGGCATGTTGCCAACAGGGCAGCAATACCCTCCTAACAAGCCCGATACTGCTCCGGTGCTGGTTGAACGAGGGCAGGAGAGGAGTGAGCCCTCTTCAGAGGAAGCAGAGGTTTTATCAGCTGGGTGCCGGCTCTACTCCCTCTCTGGTCACACTGATAACACTTCATCAGGGTGACCGTGCTGTGTGTAGCTCCATGACAACTTTCAGGTTTTAGGCAGAAATCCCTGTCAAGAGAGCATCAAGTGTAAACTAATCCTGGATTACATCACTTGACCTTAGAAGTCCTGGCTAGAAGTGTTCACTTAGCGGTATATAAAGATATAACAAATGGTATATCAACACACAAACCACAGTACCATTTGACGCATAATGGTGATGTCATAATTGTTTGATGTCATGCAACTATGTTAAAGCATAACATTTGAGATTTCAAAATAAAATAGCAAGAGTGTAGTTTCTCTATCAGCAGCTTAAATCAAAGAATGTCATTTAAATATTTATTTTAACGATGATAAAATGTAGTGTCAGAAAAAAAATATTTTATCAAACAAATAAACATATACAATAAGTACATCCCTACATCTCAGAAAACATCTTAATTTCACCTAAGAAGACAAAATGTTTCATGTCTTAACAATTTTGATAGAGAAAGACGGACCAAATTCTTTATTTTAGTAAAAGTTGGAATACCACCATGTAGAAATACATCATCACAATAAATTATTATTTTTTATGCTCATCATGCAACACATACATATATGTAAATGATCAATCTACAAGTAACATAAAGGAGACATGTTATGCTTATTTCTTTATTCTATTTTGGGTTACTACTAGATTAGACTTACATACTTTAATGCTCAAAAAGCACATCGGTTTTCTCATACAGTACTGTCCAGTGCTGCAGATCTGTATTCTGTCCCGCACCCCTCCAAAAAAGCACAATCGGACCCCTCTAAAATGTAATAGTATAGAAAAAGTAAAGTTCTATATAGTAGAAATATCCAAGTTAATTATGTTTCTCCTGTTTTTGATCAAATAAACGTTCCATCACCTCACCTCTGAACCCTTCGTCATCTGTTGCTGTTCCAGGCAAAGCCTTTGGCTGTGTTGGAGGCTACATCGCCAGCAGCGACGCCCTGGTGGACACGGTGCGCTCCTATGCAGCCGGCTTCATCTTCACCACTGCCCTGCCCCCGATGGTCCTGTCTGGAGCCCTGGAGTCGGTCCGGGTGCTGAAGAGCTCTGAGGGGCAGTCGCTCCGCAGAGCCCACCAGAGGAACGTCAAGCACATGAGGCAGCTGCTCATGGACAAGGGCCTGCCTGTGGTCAACTGCCCCAGCCACATCATCCCCATACAGGTAGAAAGACTTAGCAGGGCTGCTGCCTCCACTACTATTTCTCTCTCCACCTCTTAGAAATAATAGTAAAATAATAAAACTTCACACCTGAGCTTTTACTATTATGAAAAGTCAAAATGTCTTCATGTGTATAACACAGCGCAGGATATATGGAGTGTAAAGTTTGGATTAATTACACTTTTTCAGTGTTTAATTATGATTTCATTCAGTTAATCACATTTGCATTTTAAGTATGCAACCTTTAATCTTTTTATGATGACATTTATTCAGTGATTTTGGTTTAAAATTCAAATATAAATACATGTTTTTTATTGCATCATATAAATTCTAATCTTATTAATCAATTAGTAATTACCTCTTTTAAATGCAAAATACGATTATCACTAAACAGAAAAATTCCAGCGACATACTTAACACTCAATACACCAAGTTGACCCCAGTAATGGGGTTTGATTCCTACATGTATGACCTGACTGTGCTGAATAAAAGCTCTGAACAGCTCGAATCTCCTCCCATGATCCATTTCCTAGGTGGGCAACGCTGAGCTGAACACCAAGGTGTCTGACATCCTGCTGGAGAGACACAACATCTACGTCCAGGCCATCAACTACCCCACAGTGCCTCGGGGTGAGGAGCTGCTGCGCCTGGCACCGTCTCCTCACCATGACCCAGCAATGATGGAGTATTTCGTGGGTGAGTGTTGGGATCCTTCCCGAAATTAGGTCAGAGTTGTTCTACTGATCGCCCAATCAAGTAAAGTGGGGACAGTGGCGGGAACAAGTGGTTTATGTTTGTCCTTAGTAAGTCTCTTTGCTACACAGGCATATGTGAGTCTCTTGGCATTCAGATGTCACCACAGTTTATACTGCAGTGCAGTAAAAGACAATGCTCTGCAGACATCTTTAAATTAAAAAGCTAACATCGTAACCTTAGTGTTTGCACGCCAAAATGACCACCGATGACATTTAAAGACGGAGAACTCAAAGGCAAATAAATATTGGCATTTAATTGTTGTTTCTTATAAATGTCTGTGTTTGATTCGCAGATAAACTGGTGGAGGTGTGGCAGGAAGCAGGACTCCTGCTCAACACCCCGTCAATGGCTTCCTGCACCTTCTGTGACCGTCCGCTGCACTTTGACCTTATGAGTGAATGGGAAAAATCCTATTTCGGCAACATGGAACCGCAATACATTACTGTGTCTGCATAATACCAAAGTACATGTAGGGCCTACACATGCAGTATATGTATTAATTTAATGCTACATTCGACATCCTTTTAAATTCTTAAAGTCCAACTTCATGTGCTCTGAGAATGTTTAAACATTATTTAATATCAGCGTTTCAGACTTAACTCCAGTATTTATTTCTGTTTTCCTGCATTTATGCTTATTAAATTGTGTTTGCTCTCATTGCTATGATTAAATAAAGTTATGCATCCTCCATTTAAAGGCATAAAACCTGCACACTGGGCACTTTCTTAAAACTTATATCTAGGTGTGATGGTTTGAATTAAACTATGTTATTTCATTTCATGTTTCATGATTTCCTTCATGCCAAATAATCATTACGACCATCATGTTTAATGTCCATTTCCACACTAATTAAATTATTTTTTTTTGCTACTAAATGTTAACTGGTTCATGAAATAAGGCACAATAAATAAACAATAAATTTGCAGTGTTAAAAACCTCTCACATATCTCTCTCATACATGATATACTGCTTTGCTGAAATAACGTAGATATGAATACTAACAAACACTGCTGTTAATCCTACAGACTTAAAGTGAAATTGGAAGACATAATATGAACTGAAGCTCCTCAAAAGTCCTCAAAGAGCCATTAAAAGATTTCTCATCAGTGAGGTTGTTCCTCCACAATAAGACATCTGAAAGTACAGGCACTGGGAGCTCCTGCTCCCTGTGTGACTAGTTGACATTGCAGGGGCTGGCCACTTCTCGTTTGACCCTAGCCCTCAGTCTGCGGAGCTCTGCGTTCTCACTGTCCACAACAAGGCCACATTCAATCAATGTCCAGGCTTTATCAAGTTGCTGGTTCGCATAGTGCTGCAACGCCCCCCGCAGGAAGCACTCAGCCAGACGCAGCCTCCCCAGACCAGCCTCCACACACTGGATGGCTCTGGTCCTGTGGAGCTCCAAAGCCCGAGTGAAGTCCTCCAGGGCTGCTCCTTCTCTGGAACAGATCACCAGGCTGCGGCCTCGCCGACACAGGTCCTCCACCCAGACTTTAGGATCATCTGAGCAGTTGGTGTCAGACCCGTCGTGTCTCTGGATAACTCTGTCCAGGTCAGCTATGGCCCGCTCGTGTAAGCCAAGCTGAGCGAGGCAGGCAGCCCGCTGGCGAAGATACTGGAGTTTGTGGTTGCCCACAGCTTGTACTGCCACAGTCAGGAGTGAGATGGCCTGATCCCACTGACCACCTGAGGACACATTACTGGCCTCCTGTGCTGCTGCCTGTTACAATATAGATACAGAACAATTAGTATATATTTTGTTAAGGCATGAATACTACTTGTTGCTGCCCTGTCTTGTAAATAGTATGATATTGTTCAATGATGTTCTCCATTATTCATTATGAATACTTATGAAATATTCAGAGAACACCATATTTTAGTCGGTATTGACTGTACGAAATAAGACTGTCACCATGTAAAAACATTAGACATCAGCACAAATTAGACAGCAATGATTCATGTTTCATAATCTCTTCAGTGAGTTAGTTTCATGTAGAGTCCAATAAATACATATTGCATCAATCTGCAGTTTCAGTGATTAATAATTCATTAAAAAGTTGTATTTCATTTCATATACAGAATATATTTGACTACATTGTCCTCTATCTAAAAACAGACACATGGGTACATTGTTTACTCCTGTCATGGAAATGTCTTCAATAAAAACTAATAAAACTAATTTGCTGATGACGGTAGAATAAAAAATAAAGCCACAGCCAGTGAACTTTGATTATTCTGGGTGTGATTCTCAGCTTCCTGCACGTAGACTTACCTGTGCCATGCGTTTCCGCTGATTTAATGGGATCAGGTCCAGCAAGAAGTCCAGATTGGATGAATCTTTCTCAGTCAGTTTGCTGAGCCTGCGAACAGCGCTGCGGTAGTTCTGCTGCCAGGCTTCCACCACACCCACCCTGGCCTGGGCCACTGCATCTCTTGGCTCCTGACCAAACACCTGGCACAGATGAGTGCCTGCTGCCTTTACTTCACCTGGAGCAGATGAACCATAACAGCAGGAGAAAAAAGTTACAGTAAACAAGGAGCCCCATTCAGTGATGTTTTTTTGTTTTTTTAATCAAAGTAGAAACACCACACAGCCTGAACCAGCATCTCCTAACCAGTGCTATCAAAGACCCCAGTAAGAAATCTAGAAGCAAAGTTTGGCAACGTTCCCATCTCACCTTTGGCTAGGAGGATGTCCACATAGAGGAGATGCCATCTGGGGTCTCTGCAGTCAGTCCTCATCAGAGCTGCACCAATTATAAAAGCCTCTCTGAGCTGCTCTTCATGGCAGGGGATAGCATGAGCGACCAGGATGTCTGACAGATTGGTCCGACAGAACTGATGCAACCAATCACAGACCAGCTTCCGTGCCTTGTCCTTGAGTGACAGGATGTCTTTGGTGACTATGTCAGTGTTTATATGCAGTGCTGCCAGGATATCATGAGTGCACTCCTAAGGGGGAAAGGCAGTTTGAATTTCATATTAAACTGAAAAATGCATATCATCTACAGCTGCACCAAAGATGTAAAAATACATCATCTATCAGCCAAAATAAAGAAAAAGAGAAAAATAGAGCATCAGATCCCCAGAAATCCTATGAAGTCTGAAGTCAAAGGTCAAAGGTCAAAGGTCATAGATGTTTTGACAGTGTTTCAACTCAGGAATACCTTCTGTTGGTTCAGCATGAGATAGGTGAAGCCTCGTCCACAGAGGGCCTGAACATGTTTTGGATGTTCCTTCAGAATGGCACTGAAATCAAAGATGGCTGTCTTTCGTTGGCCCAGCAGGGCGTAACACCTCGCTCTCTCCAGTAAAGAGTCTGCTGCCTCGCCACCTTGAAAAATACAATTATTTGATTGGCTTTATATTATTCACAGCATTGTTATTTTCCATTTTGTTGGTTACTTTATCATTTATTCATAACCATGCACTGCTCGAGACACAGTTTAGTAGTATGTATGTGTTTGAATGGAGGCATCTGCTCAGGCAGACTGCCTTTAGTTAAATAATACAGGACAATCTGCCTGCTTTGTGTTCAGTGTTTTGAAAGATGTACCTCTGCTGAACTGAGGCCAGACACACAGAGACGGAGCTTCTGTTTTGTGCCAACCCTTCTCTTTATCCCTGTAATCGCCCCCTATCTAGATTAAAGTATTACCCACTATTAATTAAGGCTACAATCAGACTCAGACCAGTAACAAACATCAATAACTCATCAATCAAATCCTAATCACCGGAGGCCATGATAGCGATGGAGAGATATGCCACAGCCTCCCTGACAGCGCTCTCCTCTCGCGTGCCCTCCAGGATGCGTTTTGCAGCAGAGTGGCAGTGAGCCTGCAGCAGTCCCCGATCCTTCTGTTGTGCCACCGCCAACAAGGGCCGCAAGCAGCTTGTATCACCACACTGAATGAGCTTTTTCAGCAGCTGCAGGGGGAAATGAGCAGAGATGAAATCTTTGTTGGTGTTTTCACAACTTAAAATTATCAGCCGACTTGCTAATTTTGAAGTAATAGGTTTCCTAGACTTTTTAATGTAAAGGCGCTTTGTCGGATACTACAGCTTGGTCAGCACTTTAGTTCATCATGTCGTAGTACACATTTTAATAGTATATTCGTATTTGTGTGCCTGTGGCGGTTGTGGTGAGACAAGAATAGATTTGCTGTATTGATTTAGTGTGGCGCCAGGTTTAGCAAATGCAACATCATCTCATATACAAATTGAGAAATCAAATTAGAGTGGGTGTAAATGAGTCCTTGTGGTTCCAGTTTTATTGAATGTACACTTAAGCTGTGTCCAGAGGGCCATTTTGATGAAGGAGGTTAGCACAGGCTGTTCTCCCCCTAACCCGATCAGATTATGTTTGGGTTTTTCTTGTTTCCACACAGCTCCCCTGTCTATTTTTAATCAAGGTCTGACCACGTCAGACTAACACCACTGAAACTGCTACATTGCAACATTTTGTTCAAATGCAGCCATATGTAGCACACAAATACTGGGAAAAGAGCAGAAATTTCAATATCTTGTCACACAAAAATCATAAATGTTTACCTGCGTCTGCTATGTGTACAAAAATTACAATTAGAATTGTGGAGTCAAACTGCATGAATCATGAAATCATTATTATTTATCATGGACCTCGCTGCTCCAAACCTACATACCTGATTGGTGTCATAAAGAAAGCCTCTGTGCAGCTGCAGCAGGGCGAGGCGAGCCAGTATGGGTGCCCGAGGACTGGTGGGCCCAACAGATAGAAGTAACCGGTAGGCCTCCTCCACCCGGCCAAGCTGGTACAAGGCATCTGCTGCCAGGATCTGAGACCCATCAGCGCCTGGCTGGAGCTCCATCAGCAGCACAGCCAGGGACTGGACACCAGCAGGAGTCCTAATGCATAGAGAGGTAAAAAGTGCAACATACCAAGGAAATGCATTTTACTTAGAAAACACAGGACAGAGATCATAAACTGAAATTTTAAGTTGTATTAAGATGAACTTGAATCAAAAATTAAATAAATCAATAGCCTTTTCAAAGCAAATATTTTTGACTTATCATAGCAGGAAAACACAGTTGTTACTGATAACATCAACAGTGGCTCATTCTTTCAAGTGCCCCAGAAAGCCATGAGTGTGAGAATAAGCCTGCATGGTCAATACCAGGACCCTGAAACTAAAGCAGCTAAATGGAATTCAACCTATTACTAAATTTATCATTTACGTGTACACTTTTTATATACATGTTAAAAATGCTCCAAAAAAGGCCTATTGAGTGAACTGTATGTGAGACAAAGATCATACCCTAACCCTGATCTGTGGTTGTCTCTTTTTGACTTGGCCTGCAGCTGATTCCCTTGCTGAGGCTGCTGGGAGTTTTCACTGGAACAGGACTTGGATTCTTGCTCTCCAGTCCCTTCCAGCATGACTCGTCCCTGCTCCAGCAGAACAGTGACCAACAGCCCCCGATAGTTCCACGGCACCAAGCAGCGAACAGTCAGTGCTGTTTCCTGAGGATGCAGCCTGCTGGCTGTCACATAGTCAAGAGCTGTGAGGTAGTTTAAGCCGCCCAACATGCGCAGCAGCCCCCTGCCACACAGCGCCCGCACACAACTGGATGGGTGGGGGGTATTGTGTTCAATCACAGCCTGGAAGTCTTCTAATGCCCCCTTGTGGTCATCTGAGAGAAGTCGTGCATATCCACGAAGAACTTGCACTGTGTTTTGGTAGCTCTGCTGACTTTGGGCAGCAGCTAGCTGGCTACAGATAGAGAGGGCCTCCTTGTGTTCCCCTCTGAGGAGAAGACAGTCAGCCAGGCGTACCCGCAGCTCTCTGCCTCCCCCATCAGGCTCTAAACGGCAAAGAGTCCGTAACTGAGTGATCACAGGGTCCAGGAGTTCAACTCCTTCAGTGGAGCGCAGATCTTGACGGATTAGGACCCTGTCTTTGTAACCAGACAGGCCCCTCTCTGCCTGCTGACGGAGATGGTTGCGAGCAGCCAGCCCTGTACCCTGGTCTGTGAAAAGCTTTCGGAAATAAACTCGTGCAGTGGCCGGGTGGATCTCAAATGCTTCCCCCAGATCCCTGCACGCCTCTGCAGTCCGTCCACCTGCTGACAAGCAGGCAGCTGCTCGACCGGTTAAGAGTCGAGCTCTCTTTTCAGGAGTGTCTTGGAATGACTCGTCTGTACTACTCTCAGGCGTTTTCTGACAATGACCATGATGCAGGAGAGCAGAGTACACATCTGCACTGTCCCCAAACCTGCCTGTCAAAAACAAATATACTGCTTGAAGTTCCTGAACCTCTCTATTACCAGGTGAGATAGCCAACAAAAACTCAATAATTGTAGAGGCTTTTCCATCTGGTTTATCATTCTTTGCTGTCACTGCACATTCGCTGTCAAGTATTAGAGAAGGATGCATGTGCAGTAATTGGTCTGTAATAGCCCTCACTATTTTGGGTACATGCTGAGATTGTCTGCTTCTAACTAGTAAGATGGTTTCAGATTTGTTGTTCTGGTAAGCTTTGAGGTAAAGCTTCAACCCCTTGATACTGTGAGGCTCTGAGAACAGGCAGGCCAGGGCACGAGTTATCTCTAACACAATGCCAGTCGCACCTTGTGGTTGAGGGTTTTGCTTCCCATCGAGCAGTGCAGTGCAGCGAGCAAAAATCTCGTCACAGCCATGCCCACCACTCTGAAGGAGAGACTCCATTTTGAAAATGGTGGCTGACAGATTGTTGGGGCAGAGTGTGGACAGAAACACGGCGGCAAGACCTTTATTAAAGCCCTCAGATGGCTGGTTCTCCCTGTGACCGTCAAGCCAACCTTCTAGAGTAGAGATCACCCCACTCAGGCGGGACTTTAATTTTCGCATGTGGGACACGGTGGAGGCGGCATGAGTCCTGAAGGCTGACATGTAGAGAGAGGTAGCCCTGCTTAGCTCTCCAGCCTCAAGGAACTTGTCTCCTTCCTCACAAAGCTCTGAAACATTGCGTCCAGGTCGAACCACAGCAGTCATGATTAGGCAGCAGGCCTCTCTGTCTGTTTTCTCGCTTTACCTGTTCACAAATTTTGCCTGGTAATGAAAGAACAGAAAAAAAAGAGCAGAATTATCAATATTCAGTATATTGTATCAAAACATTTCTCAGAGCAAACATTTAAACTGATCAAAATTGGAAAAAACACAGGTGTTACTACTAACATAAATAATGGCTCTGTTCTATTCCGGTATCCTACGAAGCCACGACAACCTTCAACCAAGTCGGCTAATTATAATTCAGCCATCATTGCTTTAAGCTAATGTTTATAAATAGCTCATTTTTTCTTTACAATGTTCAGTGTTGACATTAAATATTGCTGAAACTTTAAGCAACTTACTCTAAAATGTATCAAATTTAGGGAGCAAAACCTAGAGTGCACTGTAACTTCGCTATAACACAGACAAACACTACAAGTGAAAATAATCTGATCTACTACTGCCAGAATTAGTCAAATTAGAGGTGCACTAACTAGTTTTGGGTAGACACAAAGATCTTCATTGACTGATTTCTTTTATGCCTACAAAAACTGAATAAACTCTTAATTTTCATAACTGAATAAACAAACTGACCTTAAAGCACAATACAATTTCATAATGGGTCACTTTGTTTATATGTGGCGGACCCTGCCACCTCTCTAGCTTCAAACAGTGATATGGGACCTTATTTTTCTCCAAGAGCCGCTTGTTAGTTCAGTTATGGAAAAAATAAATATTTCTGAGTTTGTATTATGACCTCATTCATATCGTGAATATAAACATTTTGAGTTTGAATTTCTACTTCAAACTTCGACACAGTGCCCCTTTAATGCCTATTTCTTGTACACGGTAAGCTTATATTCGCCCCCTGTGAGGAGACTTCCTCTGGCCCATGGTTCACCCACCTGCTCCTTCAGCTTTTGTTGACAACATCGGCACCAAAACTTGAACAAAACCTAAGTAAAACCTATGACTTTCTAAGAAAGGAAACAACTCACCGGTGCGGTCGGTGTCTGCTCATTTTCTGTGAGCCCCCGAACGTCCCGACAATCGAAAACCTGCGACCCATTTTTGTAATTTAACACCTCTCGTCTCACAGTTTGCTGGGCAACACGGTGTGTCCGCTCATACAACAGAAGCGAACTTTTTGAAGTGTGTAACAGGGGGAAAGACACAGAAATATCACCAAGATAAAGACAAATGAACCGCAGCTAGCCTCTCATCACGGAGATCTGCTCCTCTGTTCCTTCTGCTGTCGGGACGGTCCCGACGCACGAGCTGTTGTTCTGGTCCGGTTGCCATTGGAAACCACTAACGCTCGTGCTCATAGGAAGACCACAACACAGCCGAGTGGGGCAGCGAGCTCGAAGCTCAAACTTCCCTGTCACATAAAGGGTGATTTAATCAGTTCCTTTACGTTCACACAGATTAAACTCGACGGAGGATGCTTCCAAGAATGCTGACAGGGAGAGGAATTGTTGTGAGAGTGAGAACAAGTCATTTAAGGTCCTACCTTGCGTTCATTATATTCCCCATACACATTTTTACAAAGAGGCTACCTAGAATATAGAAAAAATGTAAGCACATTAATAGATGAGACGGAACAAATATAAGAAAATATTTTTTAAATTACATATCCTATCAAACGTCAGCATTATTAGGCAGCTAAACTTGTGGACATTTTAAATCAAAATGTTGCATTCATGTACAGTTGTAAAAATAAATAAATAAATACATACATAAATAAAAATGATTTTTATCATTAGAACTAAGAGCTTCTTGGCAGCATACCAACATGTGTTTATGCTATGCAAAAAAAAAGAGATCAGGTGAATATTGCTGTATGTGCATAATGTGAATATGATAAAATGTCCCTCTGTGTTCTGTTTATTTTCTATTCAGGGAATATGGACAATGTAGGACAGCTGTTCTTTGTGCTGAACCAGAATTTGCAATTCATGAGATTGGTCTAATCCACCTCAAGAATAAAAGCTCCTCAAGCACCCTGCATACATTTTCTTTGTATGGGGTCCTGAGCTCAGAGCTGCACACCAGCTGCTGCTGCTCAAACACTCAGCCAACACTCCCACCTGGTGGCTAGGAAATGTTATCCGTGACATACTGTGTGAAGTTTGACGTCACAAAACAGTGATCAGAATCACATGATTTATTAAGGGAGACTGGGGACATATAGATCAGTTAAAACAGACTGATCACAAACATCCAGGGCTAACACTGGCTAAAAAGGCAGCCCCAAAAGGTACTTTACATTACAGTGAACTACATCAAAGTGTGTAATCCATTATGATTGTTGTTGTGTTGTTTCCTCGCGGTGTTGGAGGACGTCAGTTTAGTAGGTGGTTCTTCAGTGTGGCCCAGGACATGAGTGTCCACAGTGTCACAGATCACCTCTAAATGTGGTTTGATGGGTCCTCAATGTGTCTTTGGAGCTGTCCTCTTGTGATTGGATCACTCAGAACACCAGCTGAGGTCTGAACAACGTCTAAGGCTCTTTCAGTAGAGTGCCTTACAAATACAGTACAATTGTTCCATACGTTGATTTCACTGAAATATGAAAATATCCATAAGTAGTTTCAGAAAATGAAAAACAATAATTATAAAGTTATATACACACACACACACGTCTCAAGGCCCAAAGACAAAACAACAGACCTAGAGTCATATTAAAACATTAATTATAAAGTCAGTTGATTGGAAAGTCCAACTACTTTACCATCAGTGAGTGAAGTGACAAATAAAACTCTCAAAGTGAGATACCCCAGCCTCACTACAGGAAACCATCAGTTTGGATGGAATATGTGTGGTGAGGAAACACCCAGCCTACTGAATACTGACACCATTTATTTGCAAGAAACTGAAAACCTGACCTCTTTGGGGGATTTCAGTTGTTTTCCTTGTGAGGGTGAACATTAACAACCAGCGGTTGAATTGTTGTACCACATGACTTTCACGTAAAACAAAATGAAGCAAATGTCAGATGTGGTGAAATGATTCACAGCAGCACATCACAGATGTACACTGACATGTTTACACAGTTTAAATACTCAAGAAGAAGAAGAGGTTTTTTATGAGCACCGATTTCTTTAGAATTCAAACAAGGAAGTCTTTCTTCCTCTTCACGACTTCCTGCATATTCTCCACACACATACACAATAATTTGCATTTCAGCACTGTGCTATAAAACCGCAATCCTCTACTGTTGGCCTTTAAGAAATGCCACACGAGAACGCCTGGTGTGCTAAAGGGTGTTTTGAAAGTAAATCAAATGGAAGGGGGTTCCCCTTCCTTATTTAAAATTTTTTTTTCTGTATTACTAGAGTTGAGCCTCAGTGTTAACAGACCACAATGTCCCTGTTAAACATGCTGTGTTAACATGCTTTTGAGGAAATCGCTCAATAATCCAAGCTCCAGTTCTGCAGCTGACTTCACTGCAAAAAAATCAGTATTTTCTAGATGCACATTCTGCATTTCAAGTGTCAGTCTGGAGGTAAATACAGTTCAAGTAAAAAAAAAAAGTTCAAGAGAGGAAATACACACTTACATTGAGTGTATTTGACAATACTGGCCCATTAAAAGAAAAGAGGAAATATTCCAATTGTAGTCGATCTCCACAGAGCTCCATGATGACATTTACGGTAATGTACATCTGTATACTGAGTCATTTGTTACCCAACTGCAGTCTGTGGTTACACCATGTACAAGCTACAGTTAGAAACATCCTTTCCAGGTACTTTTAGTTTCTGGCATCCAAGGCTGACGCGCTGATGCTACCCGTTATCTGATAGTGTGGTACTTGTGTCCCCAGGTGTAGCCTCAGGTGTCCTGCATTGCCCCATGGTCTGTGCAACCTTGCTTCAGTTCAGGGCTCCACTGCAGCTTCTCCAGACTCTCCTGCAGCAGCTGAGCACAGCCAGATAAATCCATGTAGTGCAAGGCAGAGAAGACATCGTTGAGGCTCGAGGTGGAGCGCTGGCTCCACAGCCTCAGCATCTGGTACTGCCTCTCCATGGAGCCCAGACCCAAACCGGCCTCCAGCTCCACCCGCTCCAGCTGCTGGTCAGCCACTGAGAGCAGACGCAGGAACTCCTTCCACCGACGCAAAGGCACCTCCTTGATAATCGCGTAGAGGACAATGGCCGGCCAGTGCTCAGATTGCTCATATTGTCTGGCTGCTGGAGGCAGAGAATCACAGGCAGTCAGAGGACAATGGATGTGTAAAAGCAGAGCTATGTGGCGGAAAAGATCAAGTGTTGTGTGCTTAACCACATTCAGATGAAACTGTTCTTTCAAATGTCTCAAGTTTTCCATTTATGATTCAATGTACAATTGAATTGTTTCTTGGCCACCTGTAAACCCAGATTCAAGCTAAACTAAAGCAAGATGTAAGAATCTCTAAGAGATTTATTATGAAAAGGTTCAGGTGCTCTTAAAGTATAAATAATATGTAACATAATCTGCATTAAAATGTCTAAGAATATCTAGGCCTTTGTTATTTTGTTGAGTTCTGTACTATCACAGATGTTACAATGTTCAAACCCAGAGAAATCTGTAATTTTACACAAGGTAGCCGTGTGTTTCATTTGGTCATCTGTCAAAGGTTTCATCTTCCCTCTAGTTGCTTTAACTTCTAGAGTTACAGTCCAGTTGCGAGGATATACTGTTAGCAGTATACATATCTGCAAACCAAAGATCTGCCCATGGTTTACATTGGTTGCAAACATGGCATATCACGTTAACATTTAATGCTTATTGGTTGACATTCACGTCAGGAGGTGGAGGGGGTGTTATTACACTCAACAAGGCTTTTAACCTTTCTGTAGTTTTGCAGAAACTTTCTTAGTTAACATCTATTCTGGCTATTAGGTTGAGGGGTAACACCAAGTATTCGATTGAGAGACCCTAGTGACAAAAATTACATACTGTGCATTTAAAGGACAAGTTTGACGTCCATCTTTGTTTTTCTTATCGTCATAGAGCTCCAGTGTTTTCCAGAAAAAAAACAAACACACAAAAGAGTCACACTGAAGAATTTGCTGACATGCCCCTCAATTAGTCATCGTTCACTTACTCACCCAACGGTTTGCAAAACATTTCTTGAGAATTACTGTACCCAGCTGTTATAGGGAAATGGTGTTTTAACACTATACTTGTGTCAATTTGATTTTTAAGGTTAACATCTTCAGGAGGAACCAATGGATCTGAGTGGGTAGGGACCCCACACTACGAGCGAGTCAAAGACCTGAGAGACGGACTGACATGATGCTGGTTTTGGTCTTTCCATGGCATGTGTTGACATCAAGGAAACAGAATAATATCAGCATCATCCTGAGATGATTTTTGGTGGGGATTTTTTTAAACAGGAAAAATGAGTCTGAATCACATGTGGAAAATAACATTAAGCTAGATCTGTTCCACATAATTGTATGTGCAAATGCATGCAGACAATTTATTCAGTTCTGTTTTTTATTGTATTTTGTGAAAATGTAAGCGTTGATAAGCCTTTTGATGCCTTTTTTAGTAACAATACATTTTTGCTATCTTCTTTACTTCTGTTCTGTTCTCTTATCCCATTCAATTTTCTTATTACTACTTGTTTGGTCCATAAAATAGAGTAAAATGTCCATCAGTGTTTTTTAGCCCAAGACGACGTCCTCAAATATACCGAGTTGTCCACAACCCAAATACATTTAGTTTAGAGAATTATGTATACTACAAATCCTCAGCCCAATTAATTAGTCATCAAAATAGTTGGTGAATATATAATAGTCGACAACTAATTAATTAATTGATGAATCATTGCACCTGTACACTAAATATGACACGGAACAACATAGGGAACAGGACAGTTGATAACATCAAGTAATACATCACTTGGATGCATGTTTGTTGATGATGCGTCCGCCTGATAAAATTCCCCGGCATTCAATGCACAGTACAAGTCAGGCAGGCAACCACCAACCTTCACCTTAAGGACAAGGAACAGACAACCACAATGCTGAGAACATGATGACCACAAGGGGGTTTTCAGCTCAGCCACAGACTGCAGACACTACAACATGACATCACTAACGCCAGGAAGTGCAGTTATATTTAAGGTCTTCCTAAAAGCTTTTGTTTTAAACTGAATTTCAGATGCAAGCCTGACAACACAGGGCAGTATCAGGCAACTAGCGAATGATTTCAATAGTGAAGCATTGATCTACTGTCATTTGTTTTTAAAATAAGGGAAACTAATCAAGTGAAATGGATTCTCAGAATGAGCAAGTGAAAGGTGAAAAGACAGTGGAAAATCTCTGTGAACTCCAGTTCAAACATGGTGTACTAGGATGCAAATAGTTCGCAGTTTGGTCGACATGCACTCATTATCTGATTTGCCATTTCCCCTCATGTTGAATTGCTGATTTATGCGAAAGAGTGAGGGCGTCCTGTTTCCCAGTTTCCACCTCCACACTGTGGCCCAAATGGCTGATGGCAGTGATAAATAAGCGTGCTGAACAAGCGTAGATCAAAAGGCTGCTGCTCTGAGTGTGAAAACACTGCAGCTGAAGATAGTACACCACAACAATAATCAGATTAGAGGTGAAGTGTCACCATGACATTTTTTTGTTTCTCTTCTTCACAAGAGACAGACATTTGGCTTGAGTGGCGTGATGACTAGTGACCAGAAAACCAGCACGACTTTGTGCGCGCAAGCACACGTACAAATAAGCTCCTGATTTCCCAACTCAGCCTCTTGTATTCTCCAGGTTTTATCAAAGAAATGTCAGAGCTTCTGCTTCACATTGTCCCCAAGTATGATGGCATATCGATAATGGGAGCCCTAAAGGTCAACGTGTGGTGCTTAGACCATATTTGAACCTTCTGACAATTAATTTCTAATTCTCTAACATAAAGAAGCTTTATTATGTGTATATGATTTATCACAACTTCATTTTGCTTTTAAAAAATGTAACACAGTGTTGGTTAAAGCACCTTTATCTCAGTTCTAAATAAAATATGCAGGGAGTCTCAAAGCTGTGCAGCAGTGACTTTGACAGTGACAATGACTTTGGCCAGTAAAAAAAAAAATATCTGCTGTGCAGAAGGAAACAAAGTTATTATGGTAAAAGATGAGTTCTTGTGTTTTCGAGACGGTGACAACAGCAGTGTCTTACAAAGAGCTGATAAGAATCACAAGGTGTTTGTGACTAATTCAGCGTCAGATATGACACCAGACATCTTAATGCACTATTCCCTTAAACAGATGTATCTGATCGTTGACCTTTAACGTACTTCTCCTCTATAGACCCCTGGCTTTTCTTCCAGTCTCTTTTTGATGTTATGTCAAAGATTCGCCACTTTATACCTCAACAGGTGACAGTCTGATAGTAACAACAGCAACTCTCCCCCGCTGCTCCGAGCTCCAAGTTTGCTAATTAGAGTCAACTAATACGACCGCTAGCTGCATGGTTAACTGAGCTTACTAGCTAACGGCAGCTACAGTTAGCAGCAGTTGGCGGTTACTCTGGTGATATGCTGCCCCCCTTTTTCTTTGCCGTAGTATTTTGACAGGTGGCTGAGTCTTACATATTGCACCTTTAAACTGGCTGTTTGAGATCTTAGCTAAATCTAAACTGTAACTCCCCCTCTTACTTACTCAAATAGGCATTTGAGACAGTTCTTCCCGTCCGTCCCTCAGATGACTAGTTTGTCTGTAGCTCTGGTGCAGATCCAGCCCACATTAAAACCCGGTTTCACACTCATGACAATCCTCTGGACCTATTTCACACATTTCTTTGCGCATTTGTTTGTTGTGTTTTTTTGTTTTTTTTTACAGAAGCAGAGAAAGTAGTTTCATGAGAAACATTCATGAGGAAATGATAATTAAACATGTGTGGCTTTGGATCTTACCACAATATTGAAACTGTTTATATGGTGGTGATTTCGCCACAGCTCAATTCAGAGTAGATCATAACACCTCTGAGCTGCCTTTCATACATGTTTCCTTTCTCTGTTATTATGCCACGGTGCTGTTTGCAGTGTCATTCGTAGTAGTAGTAGTAGTTGTAATTGTTGTTGTTGTGGTAAGAGTAGTAGCAGCAATATCATGATGAGATGATGATTGGCCTTCATTATTACGTCTGAAGTGATACTTTTAAGGTTCAATATTATGTTAGTGAGCACTTTTGTTAATAAATAGGTAGGTCTATTGATGGCCTTTTTTAACAAGCCATATCTCACTTATTGAAGTTTGTTTTATACTACAATGCAAGCAGTACAACCGCCCCTTTCACCTGTATTCTACTACTGAAGTGTGTTTTCAGACAAAATATTAACAAAGAAATGTTACTATTTTTTAGCAAGTCACCTCCTGCACCAGAGGTAGAGTGAAACAAAGAGGTCAAACATAGTACATTGAATACAAGCTGTGCATCTCAGCTGCCATCTCTTACCTTTGTGTTCAGCGTCCAGCAGTACGGGGCCGATGTGGGCTGAATATTCTGGTGGGGCTGGACTCTGATTGGGAGGCATCATGGGACTTTCCTCCGTTATGTTAAATGTCTTTAAAAGGACAAACAAGAAAGAGATAAAAAAAAAAAAATCTGCAACCAACTTGTTTAAGACAGCAAATCACCTTGATCATTTATTACAGCTTTAAATTCAAATCAATTTAACTACAAATAGTCTTCAGTGTGTCACCTTTGCTCTCATCAACATTTACATTTACGCGTTTGTTTGGGCTTTTTCTCACAAGGCCGTTTGGTCGTCCACCTACAGTACAGATCCAATCTAGATGTCGATCTCCAACAAAACACAAACTGCACAAAACTAAGTACAAACCTGTGTGGTCGGGCTGCTGACTAGATGACTGCGATGGTCTGTTAGGAAGAAAGCAGATATTATCAGTTAGCTTCCTGCTTGTTCAGTCGAGAAAACACATTCTAAAATAAGAAATTCAGGTTACATTTCTGTGAAAGGACTCTTTTTTTGTTTAATACCAAAGAGACACTTGGTATACAATTGCATGATGTACGTTAAAAAGTCCAATACGCAGGAATTGGCAACCTGTTGAATTAATAATCTCAACAAATAGGGGAGAGAATATCACCAGTGTAACCACTAACTGCTGAGAACTATAGCTGCTGTTACCTAGTTAGCTCAGTTAACCGTGAAGCTAGCGGCCTTACTAGCTGACTCAAGTATGCCTGCACTGTGACTCACACCGCTAGCACAGGAGCCTTGGAACACCAGGGCTAGCTGGTTAGCACGCTAACTTCAGTAGATGTGCCTGGAGCACTGTACGTTGACGTCTTTCACATGACGTCAAAACTGATTTTCCTTCAGATTCTGTTGATAACTTGTAGTTCATTGATTGAACGTTTTAAAGTTAAGGTACATGTCGCACTTTAAAGTATCAAAAGTAAAAGTACTTATTTGTAGGCAGGATGGTTCCTGGTGGTGTTAAATAATTATATATCATGATAGTGGATATAATTACAGATGCACTGATGTGTAAGCGGCATATTAATGTTGAACTTTATATACTGTTGGGTAGTTTTGTAGTGGGTGGTGTGTTTTGTATGTAAAATATTCATCATAAAAGTAAGCTGTAATTTAAGTTGTCAAATAAATGTGCAAGGGTTAAAAAAGTACAATATCTGCCTCTGAGATATAGTGAGTTAGGGGTTGAAGTACCCAAATACTGTACTTGAGAACAGTGAAGCTGCACAATTAGTTTTCAACCGATTTCAATCGATTAATCAGTTTGAATATATATATATATTTTTAAGTCAAGATTCACTCATTCCAGCTTCTTTAAATCTAAATTTGAATATTTTCAGCTGTATTTACGTCTCCATGACAGTAAACTGAATATCTTTGGGTTGTGTGTACCGTTGAACATGAGCTCCTCGACGGGCGGCTGCAGAGCTTTGTTCACACGCCAGCAGGGACAACTGTCTGGGTATCTGCATGGGTTTCTGGTAAAGAGAAGCAGGATCCAAAGGAGTGCCAGAAATACTGCCACAGGCACCGCAAAAAACAGCAAGGTCATTTGGTGCACTGCTGTGGACAGAAAAAAGAAAATACTGACGTCATCCCACCACCATCATCAGTTCTAATCTGAAAATGTTTGATATTGTAAACATGAGTGATCCGCCAGATAACCACACAATGGTGCAGCAGCACAAAGGGAAACAATCAGGCGGTGTTATACTTCATAAATTATCAGTGTTAAGGGCATATGAGTCATTAACTAGAAAACCAGAGTCCAGTGAGTTATCAAGTCATTTTACTTGGTAAAGAACATATTTATAGTACATATTTAGAACTAACAGTAAGTTGGTTGTTGAGTGGTTGTAAGATGTTTTTCGACAAGATTCGTGCTGTTTGAAGCTGAAGTGCTTGTAGCTGAAGCTGTCGTTGTAGTTGCAGATGGAGTTTCAAAGGAGACTGTAGTTGGATTTGGACTTGGAGAAGAAGGAGGCGAAGCTGCAATACATTTCCTCAGGCATTCAGGGTTTTCCAAACATCTGAAAAAAAGGAGAGACTAATATAGACAACAGTGTAATCTGACAATACATTTAGGGGGCAGGTTCAGGTTCAGGTTTAAAACAAAGATACACATATGAGGAATGAACATTTTTTGCTTGCTGTAATCATTCCTCTTGTTCATCCTGACCTCTAACTGGAATCAACTGTCTGAATTACTGCATGTTAATTTTCAGATGGACCAACAGATTAATCGTCTACGTTTTACACAAACACAATCGTTACTCTGCATCATCAAAATCAAGCTGATCCCACGCTAAAGAGATCGAATCATAGAGGAGCCTCTTCAAACTAAACAGAAACAAATATTATATGAAAAACATATCGAATCTACTTCTCATCACCTCTACATCAACATACAATTCATAAAATCAACCAAAAAGGGAGCAATTTTCATCTAAAGGATTACGCAGAAATAGGTAAATATAGCAGCTAAGAAAAGCAGAAATATATAGGGATAGTGATGATTATATATCAGACACTTAAATAATTATTAAAAAGGCAAAACATACTGTAATTGCATAGCGCAAAGGATTATATTTTCCCACAGTATGCAGATGTATTTTTTCTGATTTCTGCCTTCAGTTGAGATTTCAGTTCTGCATGTGCTCTCTACTCTGTCACAAAAAACCTAAAAATCCATCTGTTACATCGTAAGATCTCCTACCTTTGCCAATTCCTGGAGACATCGACAGCCCCTTAAAGGAAATATGAAGGTGATGGTGAGAACTCAAGATCTCTGGGACTTTCTTTTGTGGGTGTTTAACAAAAATTTATCAAAATGATAAATGACAAATACCAACCTCGTTTTGTTTTCCGTCCACCATTGGGATGTCTACGGGGGCACTGCTGGCAATCCCTTCTGTCGGCGTAATTGCTTGTATTGTAGTATCCCTCTTTACAGTCACATTCCACATTACTATCAAAGGAACAGGGCTTTATCTCTATCTCATAATCTGAGGGGAAATCAAAACACAGTGTTTCTGTTTCAGCACAGCATTAGCTCATAGCCCTGAATTGACTACACAATTTCATGCTGTACATGAAGTTAACCTGAAATTAACCTGAAGTTAATCTGGAATTAATCTGGAGTTAAGATTAAGATACTTTGGAGTTAACCCAAAGTTAAAATGGAGTGAGCCTGGAGTTGAGATAAAGTTAACCTGGAGTTAATCTGGAATTAACCTGATATTAACCTGGAGTCACAATGGAGGTATGCTGAAGTTAACGTGGAGTTAAAATGTAAATACCACTGCCACTGCTAAATTCACACGTTGCCTTCATGGAACAATTTATTCTCTTCATCGGAGTAGCAACACAGAATGATAATTAATATTGCCAAGAAGAGAGGTAAATGTTTAATTAGAGAACCTTGAACAACAGCGTTGTCACAAAAGAAAATAGATGTGTAAAGTTTCAAAAACGTTCATTCTGGCAACTGGGCTGTATTTGAACAAGATACTTACGTCCACAGCCGCCACACCTATGGCATTTCAATGCAGAGTTTGGTAGTTCTGTGAAAGTGTCATTTTCACATTTTTTACATCTCAACTGATTATCCGCACACTCTCCATCTTTATGAAATCCTGAGAGTAGAACAGTAGAGACAAGGAGAAAGACAATGAGTTAACATGTAATAATCCCTCTGTAACTGCACAACACAAGGTCAACATTGACAGTTCCTTGTTATAACTCACCAGCTGGGCACTCTGTATAACATGAACTGGTCACCTGAGCGTTACTCTGTCCAGTGGACAGGACGGCAAGTATCAGTGGGAAAACCTGAAACAAAAGACAAGGTTTGATGATCTGAGATGGAGGACGACGCTCACATATCAACAGGCCTGACACTTTGACACCACAGCTGCCATTACAAAAGGACAAATGTACCAGAAACATGGTTCAGCACAACATCTTCTCCTTTATCATTTTCATACACCTTTGATATCAAGCATCAAATATATGTGTACTTATATTCAAATATTTCATCAAATGTTCAGGTTACAATTTGAATGTGGCCTTCAGAGAGTTGGGATCAATAACTCTGCCACACTGTGCCTCAAGTGCACAGGTCACACACACCTTTTCTAACCCACAGTTGGATAGCCGAGACAATGAGGGAGGCAGGGAAGAGAGACGTTAATTATTCAAGATGAGAGAAATGTTAGCTTTGACAAAGAGCGGCTCACAGTTCAAATGAATCCTAGACAGGCCCAAAATCTTAAGAGCCCCACAGACAATGTCAATGGCAGCAGGGCACATAATACTGATTTCTACAGCCACCTCCTCATGGACACAAAACACCAGCTGCATGGATGTTGGCTGTCCAATAATGCAGACCCCAACGCTCCAACTTTGGACCAACTTTTAATTATATATGTAATGTTAATAACCTCTTTGAACAATGACATTAGTATAAGTATTGGTATTGACTGAAATAAAAACTCAAAATCACCTTTTTTACAGAGTTAAATCTGTTTGCCAGCAACAAAAGAAGGAGTAGCCACAGCTCAGTGTCATATCTTAAAATGATTATTGAACAGAGCAGGACATCTGAAGATGTCACCCTGGACAACCCTGTCACTCTGGGAATGCTACTCACTGACATTCTACAAATCAAGTTTAATCGAGAAAATAATCTGTTTGTTAAAGAATAACATAAATGATTGTTAGTATATGTTCAATCAAATTTATAAGAAGAAATTGAAAACCAACAAGTTAAGTCTTAATCCTAACTCTTAAAACTGAAACCACAACATCGAGATTGTGTATATAAAGTGTATGTCTCTCACACAGTAGTCAACATAATTGGTGGCATTGCAGCCTCTAGAGTGGCCGATGCTCAATGTGATCCAGTCACCCATTAAAACATACAAAGGACAAGTTTCTAAACAATATTAAGCATCTAAAATGAAAACAATTCAACCTTGTCTTGCAAATGAGAGAAATGAGACATACGGCATGTTTGTTTGGTTACTTACTGTGACAGAGATTCTGTTACCACAACGAGAGATAATATTAACGAAACCACTCACAGAAACTAAGTGAAAGCATCCCCGAAAATAAAGGCAACATCTGAAATGAAACTCACCAAGAGAAAGTCCATGTTGGAAGATCTGATGGCGAGGCAGTTAATCACCCAACTTAAGGTGAGTGTTAATTTCATTCATTGGAAAAAACAACGTTGGGCTATTGAAAATATATCACCAGGCGAAGGCACCACTGAAGTCACCAACAGGATGAGGCGATCTGACTTCAAGCCATCTGTGGATTTCCTTTAAAGCTGAGTCAAAAAACATTAAAGGAAGCCTGCCTGTCCGTCTGTGCGTGTGTTTGTGTGCGTGTGTGTGTCTGCATATTTCTCGATCGAATTGTCAGTTATTTGGAGTCTTCAGAGAAGTGGTGCGAGAAACAGGAAATTCTGTGAGATCACACCCCCCCCCGCACACACACACACACGTACAGTGACACAACTTCTGGTGGCAACGTCAGCATGAGTCCGTCTGTCTGATCGTTTCCTATCATTCCACTCTGATAATAATGTGGTTCAGGCAGACAGTCTAATGACATAAATGGGACTAGTTCATGAGCTGGATACAGTAGGTGGTTGTGTGTAAGGGGAGGGCAGGCAGGAACACTGGTAGGTACATTAGTGGCTTCGTACATTAGTCTGTTGGTCAGCAGGAAACCACAAAAACTACTGAACAGATTTCCACAAAACTTGGTTGAAGGATGGGTCTCAGCCCAGGATATACCCCCATAACATTTGGTGAGAATCCGGATAGACGAATCAAGGAATTTTCACTCAGTTTCCTCATTTAAAGTCCCCATGAAATAGAAGGAGAGTGTTAGTTGATTAGGCATATTCATGTCTTTCTTGTAAAAAAGGGTTGGGTTGGGCCAGACTTGTCAAGGACACTGAATGGCGTTTAAAGTAGCCAATAGAGTCAACGCTTAGTCAGAATTAAGTGATTATGATGAGATGGCTGGCCATAAGCAGCTCGAGCCGGACCTAACGCCTGCCAATTTGACGACAGGGAAAACAGTATCAAGTGGTTTTCTTGAGAGGTTTGGCTGCTGTCATCTCGAACATTAGGCAGATAATAGGACTGCTAACATTACGAGAAAAAGGTAACTGTCTAACAGAAGATACACTCCATAAATCACCTCGGTAGTGGATTCACTGTCCTCAAATTGGTTACAGTCAGTCTCAGAGTTTGTTTTTGGTCCCGACACGGGCCGTGTTCACTTGGAGCCCACCCGCTGGATGCTTTTAGTACTTTAGCAACAAGAAGAGCCATCCGTTCCATCGGGAAACTACGTAATTCACATTGGGGTTAGGTTAGACCAGCCAGAGGACATTAGTGGGAAAACCAGAAAACATCGTCTCCATAAAATATGACCCAGTTTCACCCAAATCAGTGAAGAAAGTTATAAATGTGTGTTTCTGTCCAGTATTCTATGAAACACTCCGCTCCAGCTACGTCTTTCTGACATGAAATCTTTGCTCTGTGCCACAAACTGATTGGTCATGGACAGTATGACATCGCTGACTGAAATTGGTTGATTAAAGCTTATGGAGCACGAGTGACATGACTGGATTTTGATTCAAAAATACAAAAAAAGTGATTTTATGTCTCCCTTTAGGCATATATTGTTAAAAAGGTGCAAAACGTGACCAGGGATGTAACACTAACCCGTTAAAAAGGTATTTTTACCTAAACGCAACTTCAACATTGATCGACACAACAGAGATCGATACAGGGCTATGAAGTCTGATGTTGGATTGGGCAGGCTAAATAAATGATTTATGGTATATTTAGTCCTTAAAACAGGTAAGAATCTGTGATTGGGGCCATTCATTTAAACGTTTTCCCGCAAAACTTGATATAAATCGAGTCTGCAAGTTTTTCTTGATAAAATCATTATCTAGATTCAGATGTACCTATGGGGTATAGACAAGATGTAAATTACTGAGAAAAAGATGGCGCGCAGCAGATTGTGAGTGCTCATTTATCACGTGTACAAAAGTTAAACCTTCTTCAGGGAGTAGCAGGAAGCCTCAATCTGGTAATTTGTAGGTCAAAAGACATCTAGATGTACAAGTTAAAACTGGGTTAAATGTGGTTGAGATGTCTTGTCAACGCTGTTTCATTGAAGAAGCGGGTCCTAACTACACATTTAGACACTTCCACTTCACAGGGCAATATGGTTATTGAAATGCTGTTGAAATGTCTGTCTGTCTCAAAATACATATTAGTATTAGTACAGTATTAGTACATATACATAACTTAGATAGTTATAAACTTTCACTTTTTCACCAAATGTTGCAGTTTTAATCTTAATGCACACTTTAGAGCAGTATTATGTCACTTTTTTACCTTAAAACAACAGCTTCAAGATCATGTTGATGGTACAGTGTCTTACAACAGGGTGAATGGTGTCTCTGTCTCAGCCTCTCTGCCCCCCATCACTTGTTTCTGCACTATATACCTTCAGTGAGAGGGCAGGATCACAGCGTTACACACATGCTTACTTCTACATATTTCTACATAATGTTGCTTTACGTTTTAGCAAATGTGTAAACTTGTTATTGATTTTTTTTTTTTTTACTATATCTCAGATATCTATGCATCTTAGGTTAATTCAATTTATGCCAGCGGTGCCCGAACGTTTTTTTCCCTTCAAGGGCCAAAACTGAAATTCAATGGTGGGCCATCGACAAAAAGCAAGAACCTATTGAACTGAATTGTGAGGATGCCAAATGGTTCTAATAGATCCCATAATTCCCTTAATCAACTGAAGAGCGTCACTCTGCTGCCGTGCTCAGATTATGAACAATAATTTAGAATTTGGGATCCCACACATCTAAAGAAGACTTTATCTGTCAAAACAAAACATAAACAGTGATTTAGATTCATATCATATATTAATTCATATTATCTATAAATTATCTAATAATGTTTCTATATATTTTTTCTGCTTGTTTTGTTGCTGGAAGCATCTGGTTGCACACTTTGGCCATGATTTATACTCTTTCGAAGCATATAACAGTTGTATTAACAACTATCTACAATGTCTGTAACCTGCTGTATTTAATTTGTAACAATGTTTGAACGTTGCCTTCTTGGCAAGATTTCTCTTTAGAATAAAAAAAGTATTATCGCATAAGATTTTGATTTAATAAAGGAATAAACGTTGTATTTTTACATTTTTAAACATTATTTACTGGGGAGTTTTCTTCATGCTTTTGTGGTAAAGGTGCATTTAACAGTTTCTTTTTTTAGATGTATTGTAGTTTTATCTTCACTGCATTTATCTGACTGGGAAGTTGTTTTTTTTGTTTGTTTTTTTAAATGCATATAAAACTAAATGTTGCAGACTAACTTGTCAAACGTGATGCAGATTAAAACAGCATCACTTTGAGGATGTTAAAATGCCTCCTATTCAACCTGTTTCTTTTAATATCTGGCTGCACTGACATCTTTAAAGGCGGTGTGTCTCTTTGTTAATGGGGTATTTTTGGAGACACTGTGGCGTAGCTGCTCCATGATTTCCGTGCTACACCCCGCAGATGCGCCGACTCAACGTTACTAAATTCATCCATTCGTGCGCCGTGAATTAAACGTGAATTAAGTAGGTCACCGCGTATTAAAAAAAAAAAAAAAAAGAAAGAAGAAGAAGGGAAAAAAAAGAAGCAAACATTTAGCAGAATATCGGTCCGTCCGTCTGTGTGTGAGTGTTACTGTACTGAGCCTGCAGCAGCACCCAGAAGTGAACAAAGCGACCCGGAAGCGGTGGTCCGACTGGAGGCAGGCAGAGCGAACATCAACCTTTTATATTATAGCTGTACTCGCAAGACAATATCTGCAATCAGGACACAAGGTATTTGTGCATGTCTTTTCGTGTCTCCGCTGCGGTGCATGTCTCTGGTAAGCGATAGCGCTCCTAAAATGCGTGCGTTGTGCACAAAAAAATGCATCTGCTGCCCTTCGATTCGTCCAAAAGTTGCAGAATGTGGAGAGAGAGAGGGAGAGAGAGAGAGAGGGAGAGAGGGGAGAAGAAGAAAAAAAAGAAGAAGCAGCCCCTAAAAGTGAAATTTGGTGAAGATGGCACGCCGTGTCTCGGCACACGGAGCTTTTGTGTGGCCGCTCGTGTTGTGACCTGAACGCGGTGGTGCAGTTTTTTTTTTTTTTTGTAGTCGGTGTAGTGTTTGGCTCCAGCCTGCATCTTGTCCGTTTCCGTGCTGTTTTTTTTTTTTTTTGGTGTGTGTGTGTGTGTGTATGTGTGTGTGTGTGTGTGCAGGGCATGGTTGTAGGAAGTGTCAGTTTTTTTAAGAGGTGGGGAGGCCGGGCTATTCAAACCTGCAATTCGCCGTAAACAATCATTCATGCCTTTGACATGATAAACACACCTTTGTGTCCGCGTCGAGCCGCTTCTCTCCCCCACCACCATCCTCACGGCAACACGTTCATGCTCCTAAAAAATTTGGGGTCTGCAGAATATGGCGTCCCGCCTTATAAAAATAAGGCTGCCATTTTTGTTTCTCTTTTGTCTGGAAATGTTTAAAGAAAACTGTCTGAGAATGTCTGGGTCGCACCGGGAGGGTCGATCCGTGAAAGAAAAAAAGCCTCTCGCTGGGTTCGGGTCCGGTGCTGACCCAACACAGCCGACATGTCCGAAAAGTCAAAGAAAGGAAAGTTTTTTTCACTGCGTTTATCTGAGAAATTTAAAGCCGACGTCCACTTATTTTCAGGAATTCACACACAGACGACAGGAGCAGAGGGGCTACATGTCCGAGCTAGACGGCTAAAACCTGAGCCAGGCTAATGTCTTTTATTGTTATTTTAATTAATAACACAGTATCACCAGGTGACATTTAGCTGTTTGACCCGGGGTAAGTTAAAGGTGACACCGTGGGCCTCCTTCACACTCTGACTTATTAGCTTAAAACGTGCCATAGCAAGTTGGTACGCTGTTAAAAAATGAGCCTTGACGTCTTTAACCAAGGACGTGACTTTATAATTCAAATCAAATAATTAACTGTATCGAAAATGTTACTTCAGGTCCTTAAATTATCTCTAAAATGTCTCACATTCAGAGTTTTTTTTTTTGGACATAATAGCTTCACCTGATGGGTTTTTTTGACATCATCTCAGGGTCCTCCTCAGCTGACAGTTAGCTCTTGTAGCTGAACAATCTCCATGACAACCGAGCATCTGCTGAGGAAAGCCAGAAAAATGTAGCAGGTGAACCTTGAGTTTGTCAAACTGGACATCCCCGAGGTCAGAGTTGAATCTTAAATCTGCATTTACCGAGTACCAGCCTCAATTTATCGTATTAAACCCAAACCCAACAAAACATTTACCCCTTGTTTTATCTTTTACAAGCACACATTAGCCCTTTTTGGATTAATTCAACTACCTTTTTACTACCTGAGTCTTTTTACTTGAAGTGACCACGTGGAACTTTTAAGTGTTTATGAAACAATCGTCTCATGATTCCTCTGATGATTATAGATGACCTGTAACAGCAAATGACACTGTCAGCGAAAAGACTGCTATTGCTATCACATATAAAATCAAACATAAATATATTAGCTCAAAGCAATCCATCCCGCGGTCTCTCTGTCACTCGCTTTCAAAACAAATCTTTATCTTTACAAAGGAATCAGACCGTGTTTGTCGAAAGGGGCCGCTAGAATCCACCAAAACCGAAAGTTCCTCGTCGTCACTGGTTGCAACAGTATGAGATTTTCACGGTACAAAAACATCACACACATACAGTGGCAAACAATTATTATTATTCAGTTGCAGTGACCCTTTAAAGAATGAAAACAACAGGTTTTCTTGGTTGACTTAATGCTTTATGATTTCACAGAGTATTATTTCTCTTATTTTGTTTTTGATAACACTATATTAAGGTTGAATTCGGTAGCATAGATAAGCTAATGTCCATGGTATAATAACCATTTACATTTCAGGGCATTAAGCAGACGCTTTTTGTCCAAAGCTTACAGATTCTTTCACATTCATACACTGATGGCAGAGGCTGCCATGCAAGGTGCCAACTGCTCATCAGGGGCAACTTGGGGTTCAGTATCTTGCTCAAGGACACTTTGGCATGCATGCCGGGATTCAAACCAATGACCTTCTGATTACTAGATGACCCGCTCTACGTCTTGAGCTACAGCCGCCCCAATAACCATGATATATGGTTCCAACTTTACTTACTTGTCATAAAAAAGCTAAATAACATTAGTATTTGTCCAAGAGCAAATTGGAAATCAAAACAAATATATAATGAATAATAAAGTCTTGGAAGTTATTAGTATTTGCCTGTTAAAGTGCTCCAATTGTGTAACGTGTGTAAAGAAACCTGCCTGCATCAAGTGTCCCAAAATCTGAATTAGATGTATTTCTTTTTTGTTTAATAAAGGTCTGATAAAATGTTTGTTCATAGGTGGTTAAAAAAAAATCATGCGATTAGGGGTTGAAGGGTAGCAAAACTATATGAAAGTGAAACTAAAGAAAAGTTAAAGGTAAGGTTCGGGTCAAAGGGAAGTGCTCAACATCCCTTCAAAACATGAAACCTGTGTCGCTTGTGGTTTCAGTGTCATTAGTTTTTTCAACAGAGTTTGGTTGTAGTTTGAAAAGCAGTGCTTTGCATCAGAACATCCTCTCTGACCCTTACCGACTATGAGAAATCTGTAGTATGATAAGTACTCATTAGGTATAACTTGACTTTTGAATGCGACTACAATAAATGTTATTCCTTTCAGGATGGCGGAGCCTCGATTTAACAACCCGTATTTCTGGCCGCCGCCTCCATCCATGCCAGGCCAGGTAAGTCCATTCGTAACATGTAATTACTGTGACATTTCCACATTTAATTGCCATTTGTTTCCATGTGTGAATGTCTGTTCAGCCATTCAGCACCAGCCTGTCAGTGAAACAAACTCTCAGAGACAGAGTCCGTCACAGTTTGTTCTCGTAGATTAAACAATTATGGATCTTGTACTGTGTGCTGTTAAGTGTTTTCTGTCCTGGGATGTGTTTTCGGGGCGTGAATGACATTCACACACGGTTGCTGTTTTCTGTTGAGCATGACCCGTTAACCCTTTCAGCTGGATAACCTGGTGCTCATTAACAAGATCAAGGAGCAGCTGATGGCGGAGAAGATCCGACCCCTGCACCTGCCGCCTACCTCCAACCCTTCCCAGCAGTCTTTGCTGGTGCCCACCTCGTCCCCGGACGGTAGCGCTCAGCACGTCATGTCAGTGCCAAAGCCGCAGCAGGTGCCGGGCCACCACCCGCAGCCACAGGGCTCCGGACAGCCAGACATCGCTCTGCACGCTCGTCCTGCCTCCAGCTCTGGACCAGGTACAGTCTCACTTCATTGTTTGTAGACCTGAGTATCGGATTTTTCTTTCATCAAGTAACATAATAATAATGCAGTATAAGGGCTGAACTGATTCAAATGCCATCACCTGACAACTTCCAGATGGAAACATGGACGACAAGTCGGCAGTGAAGGCCAAAGGACTGTGGGAGGACTGGCACATGAGACAGCTCGGCGAGCAGCCTGGCCGGATCAACCATCGCTCAGGTACTGCAGTCAGTCAGTCACCTGCTCTCTGGTCTGTTGACACAGGGAAATATCAGCAAGAACATCAGTCTCTGGTGTTTGTTTAAGTCAGCAGCAGTGTGATCAGTCATACTGTCTAATTGTCTCTTAAGTCTGGGAGACAGTAAAACAAAAATGAAGGAACTACTAGCTAGAAGGAACTATAGCTGACAAGTAAATTTGTTTACAAATAGTTTGAAGGTTGAAAATTTTGTCATAATGATGACATTTTAATTATGGGCAACTTCTTTTTCATGTCTGTTTATTCTGTTCAATCCCAGTACTTCTGCACAGTTGAAGATAAAGATTAGGATACACTACATTATTGGTATTGTTACTATTTGTAGAATTATATTCCAGTGGTGGCTGCGAAGGATTCTTTCAGACTCATGTGATCCAAACAACATTTTCACTGTAGTCGGTGCTTGCTGCACACAAAAGGAGGCACTCATCTGTATTCTAATCTATCAGCAAAATAAATGACATTATTATAACCACAACAGCAAAAAAATCTACTTAAGCTTGAACACTGTTATAGCAATAATCATTCAAGAAAGTTGATATGAACTCATTTGTGTCAAATTGAGGATTTAGTTTGAGGAGTTTTTGTTTATTAATTTGGGCGATGACATCATAAAATGACCAAGCACCAAGATTCAGTGTTCAGTGGGCATTCAGGCAGGCAGCATGTGAAACTGATGAGATGCTCACTGTGTCATTAGTTGGTTGAAAAGTGTGCAACACATCAAATTAGACTTTTTATTTAGCGGTTTCGGAGGCTTAAATGGGGAAATAAACGCTGAGGGAAAAATAATGAGACACAGTTGTTGGTCTTCGGGCAGATGGCTGGTGATGAGCGTACACAGAAACGCATAAAAGTTTAGGCCAACGCGGTAAACCGACGAGATATAAAAGGACACTTGAGGCTTTATAAGCCGTTAAACAACCATATCGGTGGTTTTGCAAGTTTAAATCTATTTCCTACAAATCATTTATTTTGTAAATTGCTGTTTTTAGGCGTTTCAGTCTATTTTTGCCATTGGTTTTCTTTAATTTCTGTACAGTGAAAAAAAAAATAAGGTAGCAGACTTATTTACTTTTTACAGATTTTATGGTCACTGTGATGGTTTCTACAACTAAAAGCCTGTCAGCTTTTTTATTTTATCATGCAGAAATAAATGGTTACCAATCACCTGTCTGAATAGCTAGAAATATACAAAAAATTATCAACTTTGTAGAATGCATTCATCACTGGTCGTGAAATAAATAAATCTTTAAATGAAAATGTAATTGTTTAGTTTGGAGCTGGACATTTTAAAAACAACAATGTGGTGATCAAAAACAGTTCTGGGTTTCCCATGTCCAGGTCTGGCTCTGTCGTCCCGACCCGACAGCCACAGCACCTCAGAGGCCCTGACCCCCACGACTCCAACCTCCAGCAGCCAGCACCGCCTGGGCGGCGCTCCCTCTGTGAACATCATTTCTGGGCTGGCCAGCGGTCCTGGCATGGACCACATGAAAGCCGGTGGCCTGGCTGGACTCTTGGGCCCCCCACCCAAGGCACCCCGGGGACGTAAGAAGATCAAAGCTGAAAACCAGTCTGGGCCTCTGCTGGTGGTGCCCTACCCCATCCTAGCTGACCAAGGCTGCGTCACCATCGCACCCAAAGAGGGCAAAACGTACAGGTAGGACACAGGAAGTCCTTACTGCAGCACACAGGGAGGGATGTTTTCTTTTACTGCTGGTCTTGCAAAGCCGATTCACAGATTTAATTGTGGTCTGTAAAAGATCAATAAGCACTTGCTTGAGACAAGTTAGGTTTTAAGTAGGCTGAAGATGACTGAGATGTGCTCCTCCTCGCTGAGACATCAATATCAACCTGTCTTACATCTGATTGTATGAAGGCTTCACTCAGTGGATGGTTCATTGATCTTTGCCTGTAAAAACGTGGCTTTTTTCTTATTTAAAAAAAATTATAATTCTATGAGGATCAGGAGTTTTCAGAGGCAGAGAGTCACATTGCTATCTAAATGATCCGACTCCCAGCTGTGAGACCTAATTGATTCCCAGTAGCTGTTTTCCACAATAAAACCTCTTAGCAAAACTGAAGCTTGTAAGACTTAATTTAAGGTTCTATTTCTAGTTTTAACTTGACTGCAGCAGCCTGATCACATCACATTTATGCCGTTTTGTGTCCTTTTTTCTGTCACCAAGATGCAAAGTGTGCCCGCTCACCTTCTTAACCAAGTCAGAGATGCAGATTCACTCCAAGTCCCACACAGAGGCCAAACCACACAAGTGTCCCCACTGCTCCAAGACATTCGCCAACGCCTCCTACCTGTCGCAGCACCTGCGCATCCACCTGGGGATCAAACCCTACCACTGCTCCTACTGCGAGAACTCGTTCCGTCAGCTGTCACACCTGCAGCAGCACACCAGGTCGGTCCAGCTGTTAACACGAAAGCAGGGAAACTCTGAGGAGCCACTGAGGCGCTAACACACAGTTCACACACCATTTTTTTAAATTAAATACAAGCACAAAAACACTCATCCAATCTTTTTTCTGCCATAGAATTTGTCTGCTGAAATCCCTTTACACTTCGGCACAGGCACATTGTTTTGATCAAATCTTTCCTAAGCTTTAAATATTCCTGGTTAGGGATTTCTCTTGTTGTATATTACATAGATGCATCAAGGTTGCGGCTAAAATATGTGTCAAGAAGTTGAGGTTACAGAATCTATCGTGGACTCGCTGCATCTCGCTTGTCAAAGTCATTCTAAAGGAAAACATTTTGGGGTCATTTGTAACATTTTCGATCTGCTTCCACTGCCACAGAATCCACACTGGCGATAGGCCTTATAAATGTGCTCACCCCGGATGTGAAAAGGCTTTTACCCAGCTGTCTAACCTCCAGGTCAGTGCATCGTCGAAACACGTTGTAAAGACATAAATTGGTTCATTGTTTTTATTGACTGTAATCTCTCAAATGAACAACGTTTGTCTGTGTTTCTCCCCCAACAGTCTCACCAGAGGCAGCACAATAAAGACAAGCCGTATAAATGTCCTAACTGCTACCGTGCCTACTCAGACTCCGCATCGTTGCAGATCCACTTGTCAGCGCACGCCATCAAAAACGCTAAGGCCTATTGCTGTAGCATGTGCGGCCGGGCATACACCTCAGTGAGTAAACCACAGGTTATCTGTGTGATGAGTTTAAGATTTTCCCAGTGTGCCTCCAGACAGATGTTTTGCACTGATGGTGCTGTTGATAAGATGATGGCCTTTGATGACAGGCAGGCTCACTTGGCCTAAAACAAACCAAGTTTCCTGTTTATAATATTTAAAAATTGAACATTGTCTTTCCCTTGTTCAGACACAGAAAATAAGTTACTTTTTTTTTTACAATAATATTTTTATTGATTTTATTGATCGATTGTAATGTGACGTGAAAAATGACACCTTCCTCGTGTCTCTCTGTTGCCTATACAAGACTGTGGATGATTGGTTTAAGTTGTTGAATGCTGCTGGACTGTGGATTTCTTTGCGAAAGACTCGGGTGTGATTTTCCACGACAGTCCGAAGGATGTGACGTTCTTGACGTTCTCTATATTCTGCTAACAGAGAGCAACAGTAGCTAACGTTAGTTTAGAAATGGAGTCTGTTAACATAAACTAGCGACTGGCTTCCAGCACAACAGGAGTTCCACAGAGCCCCTTTAATTTCTCCATATTTTAATGCTTTTCTCAAGATAACATCTGTCCCCTCGAGATGAGCTTAGTGTTTTCTTTAATAAGTGCTCCTTGTTAGGTTAGATGAGTGCTTCTTAACCTTGTGCCACTGAGGTGAAAGAGTTTACTTGTTTCATGTCCATCTAACCACAACAGAAAAAAGGCAATTCAACTGTGAAATAGGCTGCTTTCCTGTTTTTGTTTATGTATGACTGTCAGTCACCCGGTGTCTTCTTTGGGGATTTTGGGGTTTTAAAAGCTTTTGATAAAATGCAAGCTGTCCTTTCAGTTGACATTTTGCTAGTCAAGTCTTGCTTGATCCACTGATTTCTCAAATTTTTAGCAAAATATGTCTTATTTATACAAGGAGTAAGAGGTCATTCAACGGATCGCTGATACGGATAAAAAAAAAAAAAAAAAATGGCTGTCGTTCAATCTGTTCTTCAAATGGCACTGATTTAATTTTGGACCATCTGGTTTGTTTTCCCTTCTTTGCAGGAGACCTACCTTATGAAGCACATGTCCAAACACACGGTGGTGGAGCACCTAGTGAGCCACCAGTCGCCTCAGAGGACCGAGTCCCCAAGCATCCCCATCCGCATCTCCCTAATCTGAGCTCCCCAGGCGCTCAGCAGCAGGTCAGATTCAGAGTCTAGGAGCTGGAGCTTACGAGGCCGTGCACCCACAGCCATCTACATAAGGCTTACATTAGCATTATGACAGCTGACATAAGCATTCAGTAAACAGGCTGCCTCCATCCATCTCGACACAGGCCGTCTGTCAGAAACGAGCACAGCGTTATTTTGTGAATGTAACAACACAGCTAGATGTTGTCCGGAGGATCGAGTGGCAAAGAATGTCTTGCGTCAGATTTAATAAGCACTTTCGTAAGCGTCATGTAAAACTGGCGGATGCATTGGCCATCGGAAATGTTTTAGTTTAGTTTTTTTTTGTTTTGTTTTCCTCTTCCATGTAATGGGTTTCCAAAATGTGCCAGATGATATTTGCCCTTTTAAAGAATTGAGTAGATAAAAAAAGAAAAAAAAGAAATGTTTGCTGGGTGTATTCTGGAGACATCCAAAGATAATCTTCAAGCACTTTTAGGCCGCGTGGTTTTGGCTCAAATTGTTTCAATCTCGTCAGATGGAAAATGCCAAAGGGCATTACTTGTGGCAGCTAAGAGTACTGACTGTGTATAAATACCAGTCTTTGTTTGTTATTTTGTTTTTACTCACATTAACAGGGTCATCTAAATTTAAAGAAAGGCAATCGGTAGATGACAATTTAAACATTAAATGATTGTATTAAAGGAGTTGTAATATTGACTTGGGGAGGCAAAAAAAAAAGAGCTACATGTAAGGGAAGAAAGATGAATGTTTTTTTTAATTTTCCAAAATCTTTCACTCCATATTTGATGTTCACCTTTTAATGGCACCTTGACGATCATGGCGTATGATCGAAGAAACACTGCTTTTTACATTCTCCTCACGTCCCATTTTCTAGTGCCATATGTATGAACCCTGTCGGGGTTTATTGAGAAAGCGAATCTTGTTATTATTATCATGTTTGTCTGGTTTCTCGACTCAGCTAGGCTTTGAATCTTGTTTGCAAAAGTATTAGAGTTTGAATACGTTGCACATGCGTCAGTGCCAGCTCTACTCTGCTCAGCCCTACTTTTAAAACACACCTCAACTGAAAGTAAATTTTACTCTAGAGGTAAATTTTTAATCCTAAACATTGGACCAAAATGTGAAGTTACTGTACAGCTACTCTGACCCAGTTAAGTATTTTTTTAAATCCTTAATAAGCTTTACCCATTTGGAATAAACTGCAGTATAAGTCATATTCCATAGGTCTATATTATGAGTTTATGTGGAGATGATGCTTCTCCCCTTTTTATTTTGTTTTTTTCCTCTTAGTATTCTTTTTATTGTACACAGTATTGTTTGTTGTATTTTTACTGTAACTTTAACCTCCGGATGGTACTAATAGGGTACCCTGTATTCTTCAGGGCACTTGAGAAAAGGTGCTACGGCTAGACGTAAACGTTGGAGACGGAACTGAGAATAATGTAAAATACATATACAGTATATAGTATGTTTTCAAAAGAATAAAAGCTTATTACTCAAGCCACTGGCCTGAAAAACAGACATTTTACGCCAACAACAGACCCTGCCTCTTCAACTTACTCTCTCTCTTTCGAGATAATGGGAAAATGTACATGTTGCTGTACTGTAAAACATGTTACTCATTTATAGTACCTAACTTTAAGTTTTCATAAACACGTTCTGTTTGGGTTTTTGTAAAAGTTTATGTATGAACTTACTGTAATTATTTTAGTCTACCCGTATGTTATTAATATTCATGTTTTATATCAGTTATTTTACATGTAAGCCTTAACTGTTTCATCATCCCATTTCCATCACTCTGTATTGTGTTCTGCAGTATTCAGTCGTGTAAAACATTTAATTTCTTTTCTTCCGCATGGAGTTCCTGAGCTGTAATCTGTATGATAACTGTTTAACCCATGTTCTCTATGAAAAGATATTGCGTAGATTTATTACACTTTTTCCTGTCTTGCATTGTGGTTTCATATACAGTTTCTAGACAACTAAATATGCACAGCCAAGACTGAGAAGTTAAACTAAGGTTATCAATGTTTAAAAAAGGAAAAAAAAGCTTTGTATCTTTACCTTGTTTAATAAACAGACTGTTATAAATTCATCACTGATAAACCATTTTTTAAAGGGAAAAATGAAGGGGAAAAAAATCAAGGATTAAGTTTGTTTTTAGTCACTTTTATTTATGAAAATATTTTTATGTTTTAAAAATGTATTTACACAGATACAACAAAAGTTTCTTGTCCATTCGATCTCAGTTTACATGTCTGTCGCAAACAGGCTTTTGTTATTCACACAGCAGCAAGATAAAGTCAAACACTTCATCCTTTCAGGCACATTGAAGACAAACACATTTGTTTCCACAGTGTATAGCTCCTATTATTGACACAAACGATAATAATAGTGGTATGAAATGGTTAATGTGTATTTTACTCCTGTGTTACACACAGCTCTTTGTACAAGAGCACAAGTAACTCTGATTGAGCCTCCCTGGAGGAAACCGCTGAGGTTGACCAATGTCACAAAAACAGCTCAGGATGCTTAAAATAGACAAAAAAAAGCTCCAGGAATTCTGTGGCTTTTCATTTTGGCTGTTTTTAAACTACAAGCAAAGCTGTACGTTGTAAATACTGGAGCGGCTACAGCTGACGAGCAATGAAGTGACAGATCTCAGACAGGACCCCAGTATTTAGTTATTAAACATAAAGTGGGTCCAGAGTATTATCAACGTTTCATATACTGCAAGTATGATTTTGTAACCTTGTAAAAATGCTGTGTTGGAAGATTTTTTTGACACAGTAAAACTATAAAAGGTGATTTTTCATTGAAAACACTGGAGAGATTAAATTTAACCAAAGGAAAATATGTCCCATTGATATAATGTTACACCCACTGTCGTATTCCACTGCTACATTTTCCCCAAATGTAAACACATGTAAAAGTTCCCATAAAGTGCTCAGTTTAAAGTACTCTCATTCAAATCTCCCTCATGAAATGTCTTTTTGACATTCACACTGTCTCATACATAACATTTAAAAAAAATTATTATCATCTTTCCCATAAACCAACACGAAACTTACAAGCTCTAATGATTAGTTTTGGCGTGCTGACGCAAACGACTGACCAACTCCAGACGTATGCAAGATTGTGCCACAAGTTCTAAATCAATTCTCCCACTGCATCCTGTTTCCTTTAAAATATGTCATAAAAAATTGATTGACACTTGCACTGGCTTTTACAAATTTGCCCAAATGTTCACCTCATTCTGAACCTGGATCAAAAAACAGTACTTTCAAGCCAATCTGCTTTGCAATACAAAAGAGAAATCACCCTGAGCAGAACTGCAGTGGAAGCTCCCTTTCATTATTACTGCCTTTTAATGAGGATTATTTGCATTCTACATATTTTATCACTCCTTTATTCAGATTTTTGTCTCTAGTGGAAGTGGGCGGATTCTGTAGTACGACACTCTTCCTCGCTGCTGTTGCAAACACAGGCTACAACCTCCCAACTCATACCTGCTCACTGTTATTAGAGCTCTCCTCTGTGCCTTTGGTGTCTGGAGGAACCAATGGGGAGGTGAGGTTCAGGTAACCCTGCTCTGACGGGTGGTGTGCTGAGACGGACGCCCGGGTGCCATCCACTACCATGCGGTCGCCCACCTTCACGCGGCAGATTGCGTCCAGAATGTCCAGTGGGTCACACTGACCTGACGTCAGGCTGGTAACACAAGCACACACACAAGCATCAGCCTATATGTAAACCTACGTAACGAGAAAATGAAGAGAACACTTCTCATCTCTGACTGCTTTACCTTAACGTGGATGTGTGCAGGATGCCATCATGCAGACTCTCAGAGGGGAGCACCTTCTTGGTGTTCTGTTAAGCGTGTAAACCATTCATGATCAAAACACATCTGTGTTTTCATGACAGTAAAAAAAAGGGACATGTCACCCATTTTACATAAGATCAAATCGTTTCTCTCACCTTGAAAACATAAAGCCTGAGCTGTGATATAATCCTTTTTTCTTTTTCCTTTTTTAAAAACACTTCAAATAGAAATACCTCATCCTGTATTATTAATGCTGTATGAGTGGTTTCAAAACAATTAAGAAGACTTGTGAATTTTGGGTGGCATGTCCCATTGAGGCATAAGAGACGTGTACGGTGTTACCTCCAGGCTGTAGTACGACTGGACGTTTCTCAGGGCTCGTTCTAAGGAACTGACTTGATTGGAGAGCTTCAGTGTTCGATCCTGAAGTTGTCTGTTTTCCACTTCTAAGACATTGACCCTAGAGCACAGATTTAGAGTCACAACGATTAGTTGATCGAAAGAAAATTGTTTGCCAACTGTGTTTTGATAGTCTCTTAACCATGTAAGTATTTTTTTTTTTCAAGCATTTGCGGGTTCCAGCTTCTTAAATGTGAGAATTTGCTGCTTTCCTTTGTCATTTATGGCAGTAAATGAAAACTCTTTGGGTTTTGGGCTGTTGGTTGGACACAAGCAGCTATTCGAACTCACTGTCACTTTGGGCTCTGGGAAACTGTGATGACACTTTCTTGACATTTCAGACTAAATAATAAATCATGGAAATAATTGACAAATTGCCCTTTAAGACCTCAGACACACATGCAGATTAATGATAAGTTTTGGTTGACAATGAAAATTGTTATTTTCTCGTGGTATAGTTCACAAGGCATCTACACAAACTAGGGGAGAAACAGAATAAACCCAATGAGTCACTGGTCTTTGCTGTTTACCATATTCATTCATTCAGTACTTTTCCTTGACAATAATATTTCAATTCTTGGTAGAGATCAATAACAGCAGTAATGAGACACTTCAGTCAACTTATATATAAAGATTTGATGTCCAATCATAATACTTCATTTCCACTCAAACTGCCAATTCAAAAGAAACAGCAGCATATGTGAGTGTAAAAAGTAATTCACTCATGTGATTCGTTGAGATACCTGTGTTGGACCGTGGAGGCCGTCCTCATGCCTTGGCTGCCCATTTCCTCTGCCTCACTTATCTTCCGCAGTAGCTCCCTCTTCTCCTCCAAAAGCTTCTCATTTTCCTCCGTCACTGTGTGGATCCTCTCCTTCTCCTGAAAAACGGAAGGAAGATGAAAAAAACTGACATATTTATCCGGCACAGACATCCCATAGTTGGCATTAAAGGGACTCAGGTGATGTTCTGTTGTGCATCGTGTGTGTGACCTTGTGTGAAAGGCTGGAGGCCAACACCAAGTCGTTCTCCAGTTTCTGGATGACACGGTCCCTCTGTGCAGTCACCTTGAGGAAGACCTGCTTGGCCTGGCGCAGCTTAGTCTTGTGCTGACTCTGCTTTTCGTTGTACTTCCTGGTTAGTGGAGAAAAGGAAGTTATACACAGAAAGGAGTGTTAGCCAGTGTTCCAGAGTTCATTTAATGATATTTGTCTCACCTGACGTATGTGTCCAGTTGGAGGAGAACCTGCTGCAGTTCCCCCTGCAGTCTGTCACAGTCCTGCTGACTGGCTACCAAGTCCTCCTGCAGTCTGTGGCTCGACTTCTGACTGTCTCTCACCTGCAGGACACAAGTAAAACATGCACTTTACTCTAAATTCAACCAGGATTTAACACATTGAGGAATTTATGAACATGAAAATATAAACAATACATATTGCCAGCGTTTTAATGTGAACACTGTGTACAATGACCTTGTAAAAATGATGGCCAAAAGTCAATCAGTACTAAATGATCACAGTTTTTGAAAAAGGGTGACAACATATTGATTACTGTGAAAAAAACTTTGTATCACCCTGCTTGTGGAAATTTACTGAGGGGAGCCACAGACTGAAATCTAAAAGCAGCTCAAGATTAGAAGTAGAGATGAAGTGACAGAGCTCACAGAATGTTAACACATTGTTTTGAATGCAACACCTCTGAAAAAACAATGTTTCACTTTATGTCACAATACTACAACGAACAACTGACGAGAACCTGTACTTGGAAAATACAAAGTTTTCAATACTGGTCAGAAAAGAAACATCCAAAAGATGATGAGCAGCACAAATTACATGGAAAAGTACATGCTGAGAACTTGTCAATGGATATAAGTTGTGAATCATGTTTGATCAGAATTTTGGAAAGGTAAGTGAAATAGACAAATTGGGAGCATGAAAGGTGACTTAGGTGTCAGCTGCTGTCGTTTACCTCCTCTCTGGCCTTGCTAATCTCAGCCTCCAGGATGGCCAGTCGGGTCTCCAGCTGCTGGACACGGTGGCTGAGCTCTGCATTGGTCCTGGTCATGGAGGCCTCCTTCAGCCTCAGGGAGCGCACCTGCTGCTGCAGCTCCTCCTCACGCTGCTCCAACAGCCTCCTGAAATAGTAAATGGAAGAAAAGATGGATAAAGGGATGGTCAACAAAAACTGTGGCGTAAAACCTGCAACTACTACAGACTTGGGTAGCCTGAGCTGCATCGCAGTTTGTGTGACCTGGTGATGTGCTCCTCCTGCTGCTTGGCTCTCAGGGCTGACAGGGTGTCAGACAGATCCCTGCTGTCCCTCTCCAGGCGGCTGCTCTCACCGGCCCGGGCTTCCTCCACGCGCAGCTGGTGCTGGGCACTCTTTAGCTGCTGCTGAAGTTCTAACACCTGCCATCGCAACAGAGCCACAGGCTTCACTCAGTGACACAAACAGACAACATGAAGCCCCTGACCTCCCACTCACTTCAAGAGTATCCCAAGTTTTCCTGAAGGTGTCTATATTATTCACAAATAACCCTGAAAAAGAGTTGCGGCAAGTAAAGTAGAACATGTTTTACAACATCGCTACAGAAACAAGAATCACGTCCCAACATTTTCTTCATAAGCTGAGGGGCAACTGCTTCTTCTGCACACTCATGAGGATCATCTTTATTAAACCTCATGGGCAAACTAGGTCACACAGAAATCATACCACAATAAATAAAGAGTATGTATTAGTATGTATTGGTATGTATACAGATATAGATCATAATAATTAGTCAATTGCAATATCACATCTTAATTCAATAACAAATTGCAACATAAAGGAACAACAGATTTGACTTCAGATTAGATGAAGTTGTTGACCCCTGCGGTGAATTTGCAGCAGCGCTGACCTTCTTGTCAGCAGCTATGAGCCGCGCCCTCTCAGCCTGCAGGTCTTCCTGCAGAGTAGTGGTGGTGCTGCGGTTTGTACAATTCCGTGCCAGCTCCAACTCCAGTTCCCTGATTTTCTGCTGCTGACGTTCACACTCGGCCGACTGAGTGTGGACGCTCTGCTCCACCTGGACCAGCTTGGTCTGGACCTGCTTCAGCTCTGCACAAAGCTGAAGGAAGCACATTAAATAACAGAAGATGGATGGTTAACAACTATTCTGACAATCAGAGCTTTTTGTTTCAGGTTATGTTGAGGTTGCAGTTTCACATTTGCTCACAGTAATTCATCTCACAGTGAGGTGACGGGGTGACTAAGAGAGTGAGAAGGATGTCGGTTAAATGAGAAAGGTCAGAGGCATTCAGGAAATTCCAAATGTACAGTTGTGTAATTGGGTACCGACCTTGAGTTTTTCTTGGTCCAGCAGGGTGTTGTGTCTCTTAATGTCCATGCTCTTCTCCTTCTCGTAGCGCAGCTCTCTCTCTGCTGAGGTAAACAGGCTCTGGGCCCTCTGGAGGTCCTGCTTCATCTGTTTAGCCTCCTCTGCCTTTTGGCTCAGCACTAAGTCCTGGGACTGAAGAGGGCAGTCAGAGATCAGATTTTTTGGGGGGCTGTTATCTCTTTTCCTTAACACATTATTATGATTGTGGATAAATCACCTCAAAATGTTTGTTGGGTCCAAAATGATTATTTTGTTTATCTCTGTGTAAGAATTCTGACAGTTTGTTTGAGATTCTCACAAGGTTTGAGCTGATAGTATAATGCCGCTGGAATCATGTCTTATCATGTTTTGTCAGTGATTGGTAGTTGCCTGTGTGTGGGAAAAAAAGTACAAATGGCTGATTTCTTACAATGTGCCCAGAATACTGTACTGCCTTTCCTTCTTTAAAAAAAAAAAAAAAAGCAGCAAGAAATGTGTCCCATATGAATTGAGAAAAGAAAATTTGAGAAATTCTAATATTTGTGGGTGAATAATTTTTTTTAGTATAGGGTGCAATATTTTAAATTTTTGATTTTGAAGTGATCCCAAAGTATCAAATGGATTACAATACTATCCACAAAAATTGCCATGTAAATTAGGCTCAGTAAATGAACACATTTCAAAGTGATCTGACCCAACACTGGAAACTGACACAATGTAAAACTAGACTACAGGAACAGCAACAGGATGTGTTGTGATCATACGCACCTTGACGTGTGCCTGAGCCTCATTGACCTGAGCCTGCAGGGCCAGTTGGTGCTGGGAGGCCAGCTTCCTCTCCTCCCCCAGTTTGGTCTGCAGATGATTCAGCTCCTGCTTCAGACATGCAACCTACGAACACAACACGCAAACACGTATGAATCACATGTGACTTTGGCACAGGAAATCCCCTTTGTGCTCGTCTCCCTCTACGAGTAGGTCAAAGGTCAGGAGCAGCTTCAGCCTTTGAGCTGTAATGTTAGAGGACATTCTTCTTCACCTTGTTACCTCAATTTCTGACATCTTAATAACAGTCCACAAGATGATTTCACATATGACCCTGTCAAAGAACATGTAATCCAATTACCTGATCCATGTACTCATCCTTGCTCCTCTCCACTGGATTAAGCCTAGTTTCTACGTGAGCTGTGGGCAGTTCAGGTGTCTTGCTTCTAATAGGTGCTTCCTTTGTAGAGGAGAGCTGCTCTTGATGCCACTTGAGTTGCTCTTTGAGGTGCTGTATCTCAAGCTCCAGTCTCTCTCTTTCCCCCTCAGCTGTCAGCTTCTCCTGGACACTGGAGCTCAGCTTGGCCCGGAGCTCAGCAGTCAGCCGCCGCTCGGAATCCATCTCAGACCTGTGAAATATGCACATTTATGCAAACACGGAAGATCTGACGCTCCAGTCCTGTCTTGTGACCGGCCATGAAACAAGATAGAAGCGCTAGCGCAGTGCTATCACTTACTAAAACACTACTTCATGAGCCAATACAATTTGCACTATAAACTCTGGGCTGATAACAACCTCAAGGCGTCGTGTGCTGTCTGGAGGCTGTTGAGTTCAGCTTTTAGGCCGTCAGCCTGCACCTGCAGCTGGTCAACCTGAAGCCTGTTTTCCCTGAGGTCTTCCTGGGTCCGGTTACTGTCCTTGAAGCGCTCCAGCTCGCTCTGGAGGCGGCTGTGGGCACGCTCCATCTGGGCCACCTGGCAGAAGGGCAAAGACAGAAAGATGAAGAGGGATTCATTTTAGAGGTGTACATGTCAAAATTGTTGACACTGAATGTACACAATGTGTATTATGCTTATCAGTCTTAATGCCCTCTTTTGTATGCAAACACCAATTCTTCGTCAATAATTGCAGAGGAAATATGTTTGCGTAATATCATTATGCTTCAGGGTCTTTTTTTATAAGGGTATACTGAGTGTTTGCATTTCTGACCAATGTAAGGTGTCAGGGTTGGAAAGCAGACTTATACGTTGAATCAACCAACCTTTTCCTCCAGGACTGCTTTCTCCCCTTTGACTTGGGTGAGGCTCTTGATGAGTGTTTTCCCTTGTTGGCATTCTGTCTGAAGACTGTTGACCTCAAGTCTCAGCTTCTTCAGCTCTCTTTCACCTATCTGCAAAGCCTTTGGTGCAGAGAAAGGTGGAAATATATATAGTATCTGTGTTTTGTTTTTTTTATTTAACAGCAGCTCTTTGCTTTAGGACTAAATCTATTGACCTTTAAATTGAATGTCACATATTTTATTGCAGTTCTTTCTCTTGTATGTATGGTTTTTACCTCTTTGTCCTTCTTGAGGGCAGCCTGGGCAGCACTGAGGTCTACCTCCAGCTGTTTCCTCCAGTCCTTCTCCTCGGTCAGACGAGCCTCCAGCAGAGCCAACCTCTCCTGACTGCTGTCCCTCAGGTGCTTCATACATGGTGACAGGAAAATACAAAGCATTTCTAGGCTGCACTGAGTCATGGAATTTAAAGTATTTGAACTCTTTTGATGTATCACCATTTAATCCCTGCAGGCTGAGGTCTGGAGGTCAAGGTTTATTCCTCTTACACATTTCACGTTCTATTTATGGCAATATCAGGAGGTCTGAACTGTAAGGATTTCACTTTTCTATTTCTATTTGTGTCCGGATGAGACAATTTTGGTCAAACTTGGGATACGGTAACAGTTTCCTCTGATTTTATGCAGCACAGGTAAATGGCCAGACTTGTCTCTTTCCTGTCCGGTGGCTGCTTATTACTTAAACAAACAAGTCAAACTTTATTTTGTGCATTTTAAGCACAAGGATTACACCTCTTTCTACTTGAAGAAGCTAAATCGTATACATCTTTTTTTATTATGAGGACACTGATGATACTCAAAAGGGAGTCATTTCTCACCAGCTGTAAGTAGGACTCAGTGGATTTGACGTCTTCTCCATTCTTCTGCACTTTCTCTTGGGCATCCTGCTTCTTCAGCTCTGCCTCCAGGCATTTGATCTGCATTGACAGGTTAAGATTATTTCTCAGCCATTAGAGAGGCAACTGTTTCACAGACAGGCCAGAGACTAAATTATACTGTCTGAGTTCCTCTCGACAGGGACTAGCATTAATGAACGTCTGTCAAACTAGCTGCCTTCAACTTCCCAGGTCAAATGCTTCTGAACCACACAAATGATCCATCGCTCTTTCATCCAGTGTAGACAATGAACAGAGATTTTGAGCAGGAATTTAGTGCAGCTAATTACTCTTCTGTGGAGTCCCTCCAGTTCTCCCTCGTGGCGATGCCTCTCCTCCTTGCTGGCATTCTGAGCCTCCCCCAGCAGTGCCTCCAGCTCCTCGTTCCTCTCCTCCAGCTCTTCCTGGTCCTTGCGTCGCCTCTGGAGTTGCCGTTGCAGCTCTCTCACCTGTACGAGCCCGTCTTCCATCGCTTCACGACACCTGACAGGGAATGATGGTGATTTAATTCAGAAAGAGTAGGTGGGAACTGTATCACACTATTAACCAGGGTCAGTTGTTGGGGAATTAAAATATCTACCGTTTGTGAATGTAATCCTTTTCATTGCTGGACTGACTGTTTTGTGGATCACTGCTGATGCTCTGGTCTTTTTGATCCTCTTTGGCAACAACATGGTCTGCCGACTGGACAAACACAAGACCAAACAATGCCAAGCTGCTGCAGAAACATTTGTTTTTTATTTTCATGAAGAAAATTTGTAAAATACCAACCTGGTCCAAGAGATTTTTCTTCTCAGACTCTAAAGTGCGGACTCTCTCCCTCAGAGCTCTGTTCTCGACATCTAGTCTGTCATTTTGCTCTTTGGCTCGCTGCAGCTTCATCGTATCTGTGAAGAGACAAAACAATGACCATGAATACCTATGAATAATTCAATAAATAGCAGCTACGATCCTCAGATGAGGGCTTGACAATTGTTTCTATTTTTCTTTTTACTCTATCGACGGTGGTATGTTGTGGTTTCTCTTTTGTGACAAGTGTAATTATTGCAAGTCGCTTTGGACAAAAGTGTCTACTAAATGCCCTAAATGTAAATGTAAACTAGACATTTTTGTTTCTGTCTTGTTTTGCATTTTAAAACCTTATTACAATATTACACATTTACTGTGCGCAGTTATTATGATGATCAATTTGTCCAGAATGACGGATTAGTAAAGAAACATGTTCTTTTGAAATGTGTTTAAATGTTTTAGTGTGCTTATTTAGTTCTTAAAGCGAACCACATGAAGCATTTTAACAAACTCAAGGGACTTTCTGTCAGGACTAATGTTACATTAGTGACTTTGTCCATCTGCCTGGTTATGTAACAGTGTTAACTAGCTGAATGTCTTGCCAAATCCTAAATGCAAGTGGCAGAAGATTTGATTGAGCCTCCTCAGAAAAGTTAAAGATTCAGCCAAAATACAACCAGTATGGAGAAACACCAACATAATCAAACATTTTGCTCCAGCCTGATATATTTTCATAAGGGGAATAAAAAATGGACCCTTTGATAGGAATGTCTGAAATTAATAGTAAGTAAATTAACTTCCTAGTTGGGTTGTGTCTCTAGTAATAGCTTCTTTAAAATATTTCAAAAAGAATTCAAAAGCATAATTCATCATCTGATCTTTCAGTCAGTAATCAGTAATATCAATAAAATATCCAACCCTACAGGCAAGTCCCAAAATTTCACCCCGCCATTTTTAACAACTCTCCATTCATCCAGAATTTTAGAACAGTAAAATTAAATCTCCAAACAATGTGGCTCGTGTTAATGTCACACACTGAGTGGCACGTTTTTTTCACACCAAAGTCTGTCTCACCACAGCGTTTCAGTTTCTCCACTTCCTTCCTCAGGTTCTCTACTTCCTGGAGCGTTCCCTGAAGCTCAAACCCTAAGATTATAAGCACATTTTTTTATTCTATAAAGCTGAATACTTGCTTTCTGCTCTTTCATGCCTTTTTATCATTGCTGATGACTTCCTGCAGTGTGCTATAATAACACACCAGTTCACATAAAGCTGTTATATTAATCAAATCTGTAGCCTGACAACAAGTAATATTGACATTTCAACCAGGTAAGACATTTAAGGTATTGTATGTGGGCCTTAAAACAACAACAGGCTGGGTAGAAAAGGGACTGGGGCACATGTGTAAATCTGGGTATTACTGGGTACTTTGAAACTTCACATCAAAGTCTAAACGTACACTCACAATTCTTTGAGGGATACATGCAAGTCTTTACAACATACCACTTTGGTCTAGGTTGTTGTTCTTGGCAGCATCCAGCTCATTGGTGAGTCTGCGGATATCCTGATGAGCCATTGACAGCCTCCTAGACGCCTCATCCAGGTCCCGCTCCAGCCTCTGGCGCTCATTTCGCTCTCGTGAAATCTCCTCACTGTGGGCCTGACGTAAAAGAATGACCGGTTAAAGTGAGAGGAGTGCAGCAGGACCGAAGATAGGTGGGCAAGACTGGAGTTGCAAGTGGGCCAACACGCTGTTGCAAGAGACATGCATTCTGATGCTGAGACACATCATCACGGCGGGCCTGGAAAGGATCGAGGGCAGTGAGGTGTAATCTTATATGTCAGCATTTACCTGCATAGTGGGACAAAATGTACACATGCTGTTACCTGTGACGTGTTATTACATTTCCACCCATCAAGCACTAACCAGGTGTTAGAAAATTACACTCGCTGAGGCAAGCAATGTCAGATGCATCATAGTGGTCATGCGGATATCGAGGCACATCGTCAGCGTGGAAGGTGCGTCAAGAAGTAGTACCAGTGTGAAACGAGCCAGCGATGCTCTTTATCACAACACCAGTGTTAGTTACTTAGTTAGTACGAGCTGCGAGGTGGACACCTACAGGGGTAATATTGTGTTTGCTCTGACCAGACCTGCGCAGCCCAAACAGCTTCTTCAGTGGACTCTGGGATGAACACTGCTGAGAGGAAAGACCCATGTGTGTGTAGAATCACAACAGACACTACAAAACCATCACATGGTGTCGACTGTGCTCTACAAACTTCATTCAACCTGAAGATAAACAGATCGGTAACTCAGCCAAGCCTAATGACAGCCACCTCACCTTTGTCATGTTATCTATGGTTTTCTGCATATCCTCCCTCTGCTGCGTTAGCTCCTCCCCCAACGTGAGGCAAATATGCTCCTGTGTCATTGAGACAACGAGACTCACTTAACCACATTTAAATGGTCTCTGCATTTGCCTCTGGTAGTTAAACATTAAGTTAAGACAGTTTGAAAACTCAAAATGACTGAAGACTACACATGAATTGTTATGGATGGTAGTGACTAGGGATAGACAGATTATCTGATTTGGTATTCAGCATTTTTTCTGATTATTGGAGTCAGCGCTTTTTGTAATTTTCTTTTTCTTTTGTCCAATTACATACAAAATATATTAATTTAGAAAAGCACAACTGTGTCTCTGCTACAGCTGCCCCTCTCTGTAGTCGGCACTCTGTGGTCTTAATCAATGCACCGCCCACAACAATATCTAATTTGGTTGCACATCAGGAGTGCCTGCAAGCACCGAATAAATAATATAATAATTATTGTTTAATACATTTTTATATATATTGTTTACATGATACTCAAAGACACTTTACAAAATTACATTAAAAAAAGGAAACCAACACATTAAAATCATATAGAAAAACAACATCATCAACAATCTGAATCTCCAAAGTAACTAGTAACCGAAGTTATCAAATAAACGTAGTGGAGCACAGAATACCAATTTCTACATAATGTTACCTGAAGAAATTTGTATTTGTTCACATTCCATCACTGATTATTTCAAATTTTGACACTAACGCTTTTATTTTTTATGGGAAATATCGGTTCCGGTCATCTGTTATTGATCTCCTTGATTACCTCTGGCGTGTATCTGTATTGGTCCTGAAAAAACATATTGGTCGATCTCTACATTTACAGTTCAAATGGTGAAAATGAACTACACCTAAGTAAGACCCCACACAACCTCCGGTGTACACAGGTGAGTCCTTTACCTGCTGCTGGGCTTCCTTCGAGATGTCAGTGAGACTCTGACTTTCCAGTCTCCTCTCAGCAGCCTCCAGCCTTTCCAGCAGTGTGGCCCTCTCCACCAGCAAGTAAGCCACCTGCTCACTGGGGCTACTCAGGCCCATCTCCCCGAGTTCCTCCTGAGCCAACATCTCTGCCAGCTCCTTGCTCTGACTCTCTGGAAGAAAGGGGAGTTTTCACTAGCAGCAGGATTAAAATAAACACGAGTAAATATCTAACTCAAGGAATGTATGGGTTGAGATATTCATAGACTGATTCCAGAGAATTAATGGCAAACAAAAAATGTCAGATGTTTGAAATATTGTGCACAGGAGCTCGGGGGAGCCAAGCTAGCTTACAAGCCAAAATACATAATGCCAACATTGCATCACATTTCAATTGAATTCACCTTGTTGTTGTCTGATAAGGTGAAGCTCATGTCGCAAGTGTTCATTGTCTCTCTCATATTCTGCAGTGAGTCCCTCACGCTCTTCCAGCAGCCCACGAATGTGTGCAACATAGCTCTCCACCTGACGGACAAAAAAGACAAAAAAGTCATTCAGCTGCGACTGACATGCCATTTTGAGTTTATTGGCAATATCCTGTACTCGTTTCGAAAACGTATGTGAATGCTATTTCATTTATGGGACTCATGAGCTCTAACTGTTTATTGTTTCAATGAAAAGGATAAGGGCAATATATTGGTCTGGAAGCTTTGGATCACACACAATCAGGTCCAGGTGTCTATGACATTGTTGTTAACTAAAACTCCAAATAAAGTGTTCACCTCCTCCATCTCATTGGCCTGCTGGGTGCGTACGGTCTGCAGCTCCTGGTTGGACGACCGAAGCTTTGCCTCACTTTCGAGCAGCCGCCGCCATAGGTGGCGCTGCCGCTCCTCGACACTGGCCCCCGGAGGCAAGCCATCCTCCTGAAGCCGCGAGGAAATCTGGTCCAGCTCTGTCTGCACCTAAGATCCCGAGAAGGAGCTGAATTAAGTAAACTGTTTCGTTAAGCTGCAGCATGTCAGATTTTATTAAGTGAAATACCTCTCAGTACTGTGATGAATTATGCAGCATCAAATCAAACTTGCCCATGACAGAGTAGCCTTGAGCATACTGCTTGTCATTATTATTAAGTTATAGCATAAAGCATATATAACAATTCCAAAACTAGATACACTCAAATTACCTCAACTTTAAATGCCTTACTGTTGTATACTGCTATATGCTGCATCTTTGAACGTGACATACCTAAAAAGTTGTAACATTATAAGTATGTCACAGAATGATCAAGCAAAACATCCTGCAAACTACAGCATCAGCAAAAGTTTTCAACTTCAAGGTTGTCTGTCTCACTGAAAACTGATCTATTTGTGTGACACACAGGAGAGGGCCAAAGCATTAGAGCGGCATGCCAGCACTAAACACCTGTTGCTGAATTCAATACTGTACATTGTAGGGTGTGTAACATGAGCAGCCCCCCCATGCAGCATTTAAACTACTCCAAGAGCGGTTGGTGCGCCAACAACATGCACCATATTGTCACAGGCTGGGTATCAAGTCTCACATGCCTGTTGTACTTAAACATCCCAGCAGCTGGTCTTTGCTCTTGCCATTGTGGGAGAAATCGCTAAAAGATCAGACATTAACTACAATCGCGATCTTAATAGTGATGAATTCGAAAACTTCAACAGCTGCTTTCTCATGTTAATCATTCATTTTTATGGTAACTTATACGAGCTGACAGCCATGTAAAAATTGCCACAAGACACTTTTCCCAGTGGGCAAAAAAAGCCGCTGAGAACAACAAAACAAAGTCACATTTGTATAGTTTGTAGTTCATGCAGCTTCCATTAAATAATCCTGGTGTTGAAAACCGTAACAAAGCATCTGAACAGTGACAATGTTATCTGTAAGCAAATTGACAGCTATGAATATTACCTCCTCATCCATGGTCATACATTAAGTTCGTTGAAGCTGCATCTGTGAAACGATGAACTTTTTCCTCAGTGGTGAAAGTGATGATCCCAAAGCACAGTTTTAGCCTACATGGTACTGCACAGAACACAACTCAATTTTGCAATGGTGTGGCACAGATCAGCAGATCCTCAGACTTCATCACTCCCCACTGTTGTTGCAGTTCATCCATGGAAACGTCTCTTGTCCTTGAGTCCCCCTGTAAGAGATGATATACTTAAGAACAATGCTGTCAAGTCATATTAGGACCTGTTGTCACCTGCTTAGAGATTAGACTAGCTACCTCAGTTGAGACAGGCGCAGGCACACAGCTGAGTTACATGGCATCACCTGAGGCTATGCAAATCTTCAAGCTGATAAGCTATGTTTCATCTGCAGCTATGTTTTCTGCTACCATGTTATCATGAAGGAATATAACATGGACTGCAACGTGGGTGACATCTCTATCATCGGATCAGGCGTTGTCCTGCACTACACTTGAGAGCGTTGCATTGAGTGACACATTCTATACACATACCCTGCAATGTTATAGTGTTATTTTAAATCAGTAACGGCTTTAGGGTTAAAAAAAAATATTTCTTTTCAGGCTAACTCTTCTTCCCAAAATGTCTGACGAGGAGGAGCAAACGAGGGTTTTTGTCGGACAACAGCCACTTGCATTCCTTTTGGCCACGCAAGCTCACTAGTCAGAAATATGTGGTTAGCTAATAATCGAAAATTTGCTTCAAACGCTGCGCTTTAATACGCTGGTAAATGACTAACACTAACACCTGAGAGTACCTGCAGCGTGAGCTAGCTGTTAGCAAAGTTACTTCCAAAGTTACCGTAGTATACTTCACATTCAGCTAATGCTAGCTCGCTAACGTTAGCCATAGCTTTCTGCTGCGGCTGCCTGGCAGCAACTGGTGAGGACTCCTGCTTAAATGCTAACTTATTTGCCATAATGAGGCCGAGTGTGCGGTGCTCAGTCAAAGTTTCACTCACCTTTAAAAAAAGGTAAAGGCAATATAGAAAGCGAAGCGCTGAGGACAGGCGTGGCGGACCGAATTGGCTTCTACTAGCACCTAGGCAACGGACCGTACCATTGAAAGGATGCAGGGAACAATCGATTAGGAAAATTGGAACCAACCACCTGGTGGTTTTAATTTTACAGGTAGTTTAATAACAAAAAATCATCTGTTTAAATGTATACATGTAGTCTCTATTAATGTTATATTTAATACTATTATACTGCACTGTTCTCAACGGTAATTAATAGACATTGCTTTTAATTAAGCTTTTGTCCTTACCGTTAGTCCATGTATGTGAACACCAGGGGGCGCCAAACACAACATTAGTATTTCTCCTGGAAGGCGAAAAATCAGAACAACCACAAGCAAATTTTAACATTTAGCTCGATCACCATATTATAGATATCTTTATATATTTTAAATAATCTATTGATTTTTTTTTTTTTTTTTTTTAAAGTAGAGAATCACAATTAATAAAAACGTTTTCAGGGATATAAATTCTTAGTTTGTAGGCTATTTCTTAAAAAAAAAAAAAGAAAAGAAAAGAAAACATGGATGTAAATGTGTAATTAGTGTTTAGAAACTTCATCATTTGTTGTTTTCCTGTCAGCTCCACTGGACCCACTACAGTAAATGAGCTGAGGCATGTTTGCATGGTGCGTCCTGCCCAGATGTTTTCTGTGTGACCAGTGCGCTCTGTATACTCATTATGTGCTGGTGTAGCTATGTTGCAGCTGTGTGTTTATTTTTCATATCTGCCCCTGTCAGGACTCATGGATCACAGATGGCTCAAAAAGTATGGCAGAATGCTCATTATGCACAAGTGCTTCCCAAGTGGGACTGTTTACAGAGGAGGCCTTTTCATGTGGTTTCTACGTGCCTCCACTGCCCATGGGTGGGTCTCATTCGGAGCCTTTTTTTGGACGGTGATGTTGTACTGTGTTTTCCACGAGGCAGAGCAAAAGGGAGCTCTGTTCTGCGCAGAGGAAATGGGCGGACTCCTTGGAAAGTTTGGATGGAGTGACTGAAAAAATAAAGGGGGTGTGGCAATGCTAGGAAGGAGAGAGGACCACCTAGAGGGGCACACAATGTTGTAGAGTGGTGAAGCTGCTCCTGGACTGCTCCTGAGATTTGATCCACGGCAACGGGCAAAAACCCTGGGGTGAGTAGGTATTCCCTTGACTTTTGACTGAATTTAAATAAATGCCTTGTTAAATCCTCAGCTCCAGTTAAAGTTAAGTTTGTAAACAAAGATGTTACTGTAGGGGTTTTTGCATCACATCTCTTAATGGGTAGCAAACATCATGGCATCTGGAAATGACTTTTTATTTCTTGTTATCACACATTTTGCCAGAGGAAAATAAAGAAAAAATGATACCATACAGAATTTTTTTTATTATATCTTTTTTATATTGTGTGTTTATCTTATATAATTCCTTTTCACAGAATTTTCTTCTTTACCTTTCCCTCACCCTCATATGATGGATTACACATAATGACATAATTTGACAGGAATTGTGACTCCACCGCCCACCCCAAATGGACCTCTCCTACAGATTAAGATCTGCAGACAACTTCATCCTGTCTTGAATTTGCCTCCTAGTTCTGTCTCCCTGCACGTCGTCTCCTTGTTGTGAACTGACGTGTCCGCCTGTGCTCTACGATGTCAAACAGCTTTTGTCAAATCACAGGCTTCTCCTCAGACTTTAATTTCCTCTGAAGTTACAAGGAGAGCTGCTTTAATGAAATCCAAACCCAAGTTGAACTGCAGACTGTTTACCCTGAAAAAAAAAACACCCATTCAGAAGGGCAGACAGGTTAATTGGGTAAATATTTTGGACTCATTTAGATTTGAGCCGGCCCGCCCAGGTTCTCCACAGGTCTGTCGTAGCCTCACACAGGCCAGTCAAAGAGAGGCTTTAGAAATAACTCATTGCTCTCTGTTTTGAAGTCTTACGCAACACAGAGTATACTCTGTTCACACACTCAGATTTTCCACTTTATGTTTCAGGGAAAAGCAGGAACCTTCCCAACACTGAAATTCACTGTGGAACCAACCAGCTTGTTAAGCTGGTCACACACTATTTCCTTGCAAGCTGTAACGCTGGATACGGGAAGCGGGAAATTAAAACCGTGCTGTTTGTTTTGGGCAGGGAGTTGAAAATGGCGTACCTGCTCATGTTTGTGACCCTGCTGCATCTCATCACACTGGCAATGCTGTTCATTGCGACCATGGAGAAGGTAGTATTCAGATTTAAGACATGTTTGTTCTTAACTATTATTTCATAAGGTCAACACATCCAGCTGTGTGCGTCATGTCTAATCTCTCTTTAAAGTCCTGGTGGGAGTGGGAAGGCCTGGAGAACTCAGACCTGTGGTACAACTGTAGGTTTGACAACTTCACAGGAAGCTGGTTGTGCGCGTCCTCCAAAGAAACTGGTAAGCAACTATTTAATTCTGGTTTACATCCACAAAAATAACTAAGACTGGTGTTTGGATGTATGTGGGGATGTTTTCCTTCCTCAGAGTGGCTCCAGGCAGTGCAGGTCCTGATGGTTCTCTCGGTGGTCTTCTCCTCCGTCTCCTTCTTGGTGTTCCTGGGTCAACTGTTCACCATGTCCAAGGGCGGACTCTTCTACTTCACTGGGCTGTGTCAGATCTTTGCAGGTAACAGTGGAGTGAAACAATGTGCCGCGTGGTCAGACCATCTGAAAAGGGTGACGCTCGCTCTTGGAAACCACATGTCAAACGTCCATGGTTGCTACTTGTTTAGAAACTGGGCCCTCTATATTTTGGATACAGCAGAACTAGAAAATTGTGCTTTTCAAGTACAAGAAGTTGTTGGTGAGGAAGAACCTGATACTTGATACATTTCTGTATGTTTCTACCATTTTTACTGTAATACAACTTGGTAATGAAAGCCACCAAAACATACTGTTGTACACACTTCTGATCTGATCTGTCTGGATTAATATTACTGCTGCAGTGATATTTCTGATGAATTTTACAGCTGTTGTTTTTTTTTAAAGTTGAGCTCATTTGAACTATTTTATATATTTTGGCAGCTTCACCAAATGTCTGTAGCATCACTATCCTGTCAGAACCACATGTCTCTTAAAAAGTCAACTTCTCACAAGCTCTGTAAAAAAAAGCATTTTCAAGCTGATCTAAGAGGTTCTTTAGCTTGAGAGGTAGGAGAATTTTCTCAATCCACAAAGGTACACTTACTCCTTCACTTTATCATCAACATTTAAAATCAACACATTTGAAATGGTTTTTTTCACCAGAAAGGAAGTTACTGAAAATTGTAATCTGAAAAGTGACTGGTAATTAAAGCCGTCAGATAAATGTAGTGGGGTGAAAAGTACAATATCTGCCTCTGAGATGTAGTGGAGTAGAGGTCAGAGGTATAAAATGTCACCCCTTTTGCAAACCTGCAATCAAAGTGATATACCAGTATTTTCTGAAAGTCCATACTGAGTGTGAGTAATGCAAACTTTACAACAGACTTTGCATTCCATACCAATATTACCTTTTCTGTGACAAAGAAGAAGTTAATAATATGTCATACTTCCACGTTGTTATTTCATCACCTGTACAACATATCACTCTGACATATATGACATTAATCAATAGATGTATTAAATGTAACAAACACTAGAAAACATTTCACACACTCTGCTCCTAAAACAAACATACTTCCTTTTTTTTTTGCAGGGCTGACCGCCTTCTCTGCAGCTCTCATCTACACATTACACAATAAGGAAATCCTCCAGGACTCCAGAGAGCTGACATCAGGACACTTTGGCTACTGCTTCATCCTGGCCTGGGTGTGTGTCCCATTGTTGCTGTGCAGTGGGATCATATACATCCACTTGCGTAAGAAAGAGTGACCAGAAAAAGGGAAAACAATGTCAAGAGCAGAATTGGAAATAAATAAATACATTAATAAATGAAGTGATTTGACATTTTGTTAATCAGTTAATACAAAAAGTGTTTTGCTTGAGTCACGTTTGCTTTGCTTCGGATAATGTGATTGTGTTTTTGAATGGTGGATACATGGTTAGTGGAGGAATTACCAAACGATAATGGGCTATCTCTGCAGCAACCAATGAATCCTCCATATCAATTCAATATGTAATGCTCACCTTCTGTTTTAGGACACGTCTTCTATAAGACTGTTGTCCAGTAGTCTCCAGTGTTGACCAATGATGGAAAATACCAAAGCAGTGTTTTGTATTTTTTTTTTATTCGTTCTGTAGGCCTTGTGAGGTATTTGAATTGCTGTTAAGAGCAAACTGGAAATATGTATATTTTTGTACCTAAAGCTGATATCAGCAGATATATGTAGTAGCTGCTTTTTATAAATATCACACAAAGAAACAAAATGCGTGTATTGTGGGCAAGTCCATCATTGCTACCGTATATTTTGTTTGTCATATTTGGTAATAAATGTCACATTTGAAACCAAATAAGTTTGTTTTTAATATTATTATTGTTAGAAGTAGTCGTAGTAGCTGTAGTATTATTATTAATATTATTATTAATAGTAGCAGTTAGAAGTAGCAGTGGTAGTAAAAGCAGTAGTAGTTAGTAGCAGTAGCATTTAGTAGTAGTGTTTACGTGCTTTATCCCTTTAGTACGGTCGTGTCGTGCTTTACCAACAGGAAGCGGAACTTCTGATGTCGTTGCCATAGTGACTGTAAACTTACAGTTTTTCATCATCGCCCGTTGGCTTCATTAGCACATTTCTTGTCGGAAAACCTAGCTAATTGTCGTGTGTTTACCCATCCCAAACGGACTTTCTTGTTATAATGGAGGATAAACCTCGATCTGTAGGCATAACATCCAAGGTAGTTCCTCTTGCCTTACCCAAAGGATCGAAAAAGTTGTGTGAACTTTGTCAGAGAGAAGCTCACCTGCAGTGCACCGAGTGTCGGGTCACCTTTTACTGGTAAGACTGAGTTAGCCTAGCTTAGCTCACTTGTAAGCTTAGCTGTTTTATCACGAAACGTTAGGGCCGCTAATGGCTGCTAGACTAATTATTACTGAAAGCAGCAAGTCTCCTAACGCCACACGGTAGTCTTGTGTTTATCGTGTGTGTACCTACTCGAGCCATGTGCGCCGTTTGGACGGTAGGTGGCGGTGTTTGACATTTTTTTCACAGCATAAATCACAGCACACGTCGACATGAGGAGCGCTCATGTGACTGTGTCGTCTGGGGGGGAAAGGAACAGCTGGAAATGAAATTACCACAACGATTATTTTTGTTCATGTGACTTTCTGTGCTCTCTGTCCGTTTGAGCATTTTAGCAGGCCGACATCAGCCTTTTTTTATGTGAGCCAACATTACCCCTGGCGTTGTTGGACACCTCCACAGACTCAATAACAGATCATAAGATGGTGCTGCTGGGTGAAATCCTCCTTGGCACAGTGTGGGGAGCGAAGAGGAGCATGTGGTGACATCCCTCGCTGCAGGGATTTACAGGGATGAGCCACTAAAACCAGTCTCTTAAAGGGAGCTTATTGTGCTTGCTTCCCTCTCAGCCTGTAAAAATGAAACACAAGTCAAGCACATTTCTTGAATTAGATGAAGAATTGCAGCCTACACTGTCATTCAGCTGTACTCCAGAAATAGGGATAGAGGGGAAAGAGAAGCAGATACAGTAGATTATACATTTTTCCAGTTCAGAGTTGAGATAGCTTTTGCTATTTATCACAGCAACATGCCTTTAACGACTTCGGAACAGGTTTCTTTGTCTGGAAACAACCCCTATAAACCTGTTACATTAAGTGGTGAAGTGAAGTGGTTTGTTCAAGGTGTAATAAGCCATAACATATTATTAATCTGCTGGCAAAGTGCTAGTATCCTAATGCTAATGCTTGTGGTTACTGCTTATTATCAGACAGATTGAGGAGCATTACGTAAAGGAAGCTCTGCAGAGACAAGAATGTGTGGTCGCCCAGTGTCCTGACAAGACCCCATGATTTGTGTGCGTCTATTATACACACACACACACATACACATACAAGCTATGTCAGTGCTACTGATGCGACGTGGCCAGATCACTGCCTGCTCGCTGCTTCTGTCTCAAGAGCACAAATACACTGGAGGGAACACACATGCTCCTCAGTAGAAAAAAAAAAAAATAACGCAAGGAAAACGAAGACAGTTTCCACAGAAGTGTGCAGGAGAGGAGAGCCAGAGGAACTAAATTACAGACCAGTTATGTAATGGCATACAATTTGGTATGCCCTCTGTGCACTCAGATGATACTTTCTAAATGGGATCGAAGCTCTGCTTTAGAAATGTTAGCACTTGGTTCAAAACCGCTGATATGCTGTGAAGAAACATTTCACAATTTTAAGTCAGCCTGATCCACACTTGTAACACATTTCTACAGAGCTGCCGCAGTTCTACTGTTACAGTATGAGTTGCAGGTCAGAGCAGGGAAAAAAGTTTTTGATCAACAGCCTGATTCCTGAGCCAAAATCAGCCACATTGTAGCCAGAGGGGAGATCTCATATGCATGAAAACCAGAAGCTTCACACAAAGTCATGAGAATCTGTGGATCTAAGGTGGCTGAAGGGAGAGAGGAAACTGAGATAGGGAGTCAGTTTAGCAATATAACAATCCCTTTTTTATTATTTATTATTCTTCAGTCATGCAGAGCACCAGCAGGCTGACTGGGTGGGGATCCACGAGCAAATCTGTCCGTTGCTTGTTCCCATACGCACCCCAACACTCTTTAGTCTCCAGGAGGCGGGTCGCGTTGAAATGCAGCTCAAAAAGGTGAGGGTGTGTGTGATGCATTGGGAGCACATGGGAGCACAGTGTCGGTGTTTTGTTTTGACTTTGAGTATAGCTTACATTTCTCATTGTCAAGGCAAATGCAAAGATGAACATGAATTTTACATAAACCATATCTCAGGGCTGTGAGAGGTTTTGAATTTTCTTCTCAGTAATCTATTTATCATGTCTTTTCAAATGGTCTAGTGTTTAGCTTGCAGGTTTTTAGATTTAGCTATCCTAAATTCATACGACTTAAGTTGCCAAATCCAAACATGGAGCACACAATAAAGTGGTAGAATGTACTGTCTAAAAACGAAGCACATTGAGAGTAGATGGAGGGAGAGGAACAACTGGGCTGATGTTTCAGAAGAGAAGGGATTTCTTTACATGGGTGTTACTCCAGTGATACAGAGGCTAATACTGAATATTGTCAATGAATAAGAGGGGTTTATTCCTCTGAATAGTTCTGCAATATCATTGGAAGAGGAGTTTGATGAATTAATATCGGGCAAAAGCAATCTGACTTGTTCAATGGGTTTGGTTTATTCACCTAGGCAGAGCTGATTGAGATTTGCAAGCTTGTGGCTCAGAGCAAGCTGTCTGAGGGGAAACACCAGGAGGCTCTGCCTGCCGCCCAGTTCTGCCTTCGCTGCTCCATAGATGTCCACGGCCCCCGTACCGTCCATCTGGTCCCTGCCTACCTGCTGCTGGCTGAGGCCAACATGGGTGAGCAAGGAGTAAAAAATGGTTTGTCAGCCCAAATCATCCCCTTTCTCTGTCCTAGATATTTAATGTACCACTGTTTAAGTGTGTATATTTGCACTTGTGTTTTCCAGGTTTGGGTAATCTAACCATGGTGGCGGAACTCCTATCCCAGGCAGAGTGGGTGGCGTTGAAGAGCCCAGAATGTGGTCACGCAGTCCACCATCGGCTGCACAGGAGTCTGGGCCGCCTCCACGCGGCAACTGGAAACCTGGAGGCAGCTCTGCTTAACTTTGCAAATGATGTGTGTGTCATTATTAGTACACGCACAAGAAATGGCTCCAGTACATGAAGTATCTTTATTGTCATTATGAAGAAAGCCACAACTCTGTTTCTGCACTTTACACTTAAATATTTTTAAGTATAATTAAGTATATTTTTAAAGTATGGATTGACCCTTTCTCTGATGTTTTTGTAGATATACTTTGCCAGTGAGGCGTATGGTCTGGATAGCACTGTCACCTGTGGTGGCTACTATCTCATGGCTGATGTGTTTGCCAAACAGGGGAAGATGCCAGTTGCTTGTTCCTTGTACACTGAGGTAAAATTAAAAAGGATGAGATATGATAATGTTATGACAATTTGACCAATTCTATTTTGGTTTATGTGTTTCATGGTATATCCTCTGTTGCTCATTTGTAGGTGGCACTTACTTGGCACTACCATCTGACCAAACTCCTTAAGACCCACGTACAAAATATGGAGAATGCTGACATGTTGTTTGAGCCCTCCTATGGTATGTGTTATTATATTAAATATGCACAGTTAAACTGCGATATAGAACCGTATAATCCACAATAAACAATATAAAACCATACATTTAAGCTTCATCCAACTATCTAATTCTACCATATTATTCAAACAGTGCGGAATCAGACAATGACATCACAAATCCATCATTTGCTCCTCCCGCTAAACAGTAGAGGGATCCGTTGTCGTATCACCGAAGAAATAAGGTCAACAGTACTATATTTAGCTGGGCTGCATTGCTGTGCAATCCGAAGGCTAAAGCCCAGATTTACACGACCATGCTTAGGGCTGACTAGAGACCAGTGCTGACACATCTCTGGCTGTGCAACATCCGCACCGCTACCCCCTATCGCAGCTGCTGGCCTACATATGATGCTAAGCCTGTTAGCCGCAGTGCAATTTCTCCAGGCTTTCGTGATGTTTACCGGAAGTGGGTGTGGAAGGGAAGGATGCTTACACCAACTAGACAGAAGATCTGTTTTGTGTTGGTCTATATCACATGCATAAGTACTGTGTTTTTATCTAAGTGTATTTATGCCCATGGTAATATACTGTTTAAGCTAAATGACATTTGCACATCTGTCTCTATCCATGACTTTCAATCAGACAACGCACAGCAAGTCGAAGTGGATGAGATGTTAAGAGCCATGTTGGAGTTTGAGCAGAATCGCTCAGGAAAAGACTCTGGTCAGATTGCACTGGTCGCCCACTGCCTGGCCATGCTGTGTTTCCTGGGAGGAGACTGTCTCAAGGTGAGGTGACCACCGGGCATTAAAGGTTCAGTCTGACACAGTGACACATTTCCCCATTACCCCCTTTAGAGGGCCGTCTCAACATGGGATTATCTCTAATTGGAAAAGCCGTAAAGATGAGGTTTGAATTAGCTGGAGTTCACGCGACCGTATCGGCTCTCTGACCTCCAGTTTCCAGTCTCTCTTTAATACCACTGGAGGCCGGATGAGCAGACCTCTACAGTATGTCAAGCCAGCTGAGAGGATGAGACAGTAATGATGTAGTGAATTTGTCTGTTCCAATGTCTGTACAGGAAGTCACGCACCAGAGAGGTGACTTCCGCAGACTTAACACCTTGTCAGGGTCTAAGTTCAGTGGGTCGGATGAGATCTTGTGGCTAAGCACGCGCCGCCTCATCCTAGCAAACAGTAAACAGATAACAAGAGCCAAACAGTCACACAAATACATTTCACAATACTGGTTTCTGGATGAAAGACGACCTGACCAACAGCTGCATCAGACATCAGAAGTCTGCCTAATTTTAACTAGCCTGAAAGCTGTTCCAGATGATTGAAGAGTATCTTTGATCTTCACTGTGAAATTGAGTTTTTGTTTGCCCTCTTCCACATGGACGTATGATCTGAAAGAAGCTCTGTGTCCTCTAAGTTAGAGGGATTCTTTCTGCTGGGTGGAGGCTGCCTGACATGGGCGTTTGTGTGGGTCAGTGTGCTCCGGTTGAAGGATGATTTACTCACACTGTGCCACCCAACCACAAGTGTACTGTTCAGACCAGCTGTCTCTTTTCTCTTATATTTATTGAACTGCAAAGAAAAAAAACTGCAAAAAAAAAAAAATGGACGTGGAGTTTTGATGACCACTTCCTCTTGTTATGGTTGAAGTTGCACATGTTCTTGTCCACGTCATGGATCTGTTGTGGGTTGCAAGTGCCAGAGCTGTATTATGCAAAGTACATAATTGTGAGGACGTACGGTTGTTATCATTAGGACGTTACTTCGAGGGAATTGTGGTTAAATCACTTCACTTTTTTTAGCCTGTGATTCAAGGTGTTGTTGCACGGATGGACCAAACATCCCACAGCTTACTGTATCAGCCCTGTAATCACCGCAGATAGCTGTGGGTAGATAACACACCGAACGCCCGAGTAACACACATACACTGCACATTCTCAGCTGTTTACAAATCCGAAGAAACCGGAGGAATTCCATGGACGCCACTGCAAACTTCAATGAAATCCACATTGAGGTTGGCATGTTTCCATCGCTGGGTTAGCATTCATGGTTTCGTCCTTATATTCCCTCAATTCCAAGTGATAAAGGACAATCATTACAGCCTAGCAGATCAGGTGGTCGGAAGGTAAAGTAGGTTAAGCTAAGCTGACCGGGTTGCAGTCCAATTTTCACTGATATTATTATATAAGTCAGCTTTACTCTCTCAGGAGAGTCTAACAGCTGCAGCTGCTGTGTTTGTTTCCGTTTGTGTTTGTGTGCCAGGCACTGGGATTTTGCAGCACGGCCCTGCAGGCCAGCCAGCTGATACCAAACCATGACCTGACAGAGCCCATCCAGGGCCTGCTGCAGCTGGTGCAGAGTCTGCAGACAGAACCACATCCCGGTTCGGACTAGTCGGCGTACCTGTTCTAGACCTGCTCCATCAGGACTGCTGATTTAACCCCACGCTGGTTCACTGGTCAATGTAGAAACCACTGAACTGGGAACAAATAACATTTTTACGGGTTCAGTTTATGATGTCGTTTAGAGATGTTGTGAACTGATATAACCAGATAATGACAAAATACTGGGGACCGTAAAGTGACATCTGTATTCTGAGCACATAAAACAAATGTTAATATGGAAATGTTAAATAAAAGCAGTGAAAGGAGGAGACTTTTTCATTGGTTTTGAATAATGACTCATCTTTATTTTAATCTAAAAAAAAGAGAGGGATATATATTTACATCATTTTGCACATTTGTGAATTACATGATTTGGGGATTCAGTTTGGAACACTGTCATAATGATACAGAACAGAATCATGGTGAGGGCGTTTGCTAAAAACCTTTTGTTTATTTTATGCAATGTTTCTGCTTTTCTCATAGCTAGCAGTCCAGAACCTCTTCATCAATCCACCATACGCAGATAGAATTAAAGATTTTCTAATGTCTATGCATCATCAACAGAGAGCTGCATTATGTCACTGAAGCATAAACATTGCATTTTCCTCCTGCAGATCAAAGTATGTTGTAAACCTTAACGCAAACCTCAGGCTCGTCTTAAAACACATCGACATAAAATGAACCCGACGGTCGCAGTGAAATCCTACATATTATATACAATTCTGAAACATTTATTCATTATATCAAAACAAAGAATCACTTTTAAAATCATCTCACTACTAGTGTTATTAGTACTGAATTATACTGTACAACAAAGAGTTTGTTTTTTGGCATTCAGATTCATTTTTATGTGTTGAGAGGCAGCAAAACATGGAAACACTTGGATTTCCGTATATTCCCTTTTTTAATTTTTGAGCCAAATATACATTAGCAGCAGTTTGGATTAAAATAGTAACCTTGTGCTCTGTTGTGTACACAGTGACTAGTCCAGAGGTCCCTACATGTTTGTTCCAGGCCTGCCGAGCACCACACGGACCAATACACTTTCCATCATTTCATGATTGACACACATTTCTTTTCTTCCTTCCTTGCGTCACTAGCATGTTGTATCCATTTCTTTCAGTAGCTCCCATACCTTTTATCCGCTTTGATCTATAAAAGACAAAGCAAAATGAAACCCACCTGAACTGGAACCTTGACTCAGATCAGTTCTCCCAAAGGAAACCAGACAATGAGAAGGCATTTTCAGAATTGTTAGGGCACAGTTAAATGAACCTTCGATGGCTAGATGTGCGCTGTCTGCATATGTAGAAAATACAGATTTAAATAACGGGCTGCAAGAGAGAAATGGAACATTTCGGTCTTTCCTATGGCTGGCTTTTTGATGTCTTGAAAGGATATGTGATCTTTGATTTACACTGATGTACACAATGTCGAATGACACAGGCTTCAATACAAAGACAAAAAAGGGGACAACGACAACTAGAGATAGCTGGGACTGGGATGTGACTTGTTAATGATGAAGCCCACCGGCCCTTGCATGTCAGGAGAGCGGACATCAGCGGATTTCACAGTTTGTTTGTCAGATACTTTCATTATATAGATACCGGACAACATCACAGTAGTGTAAATGTTGTTGTCCTCTCAGTGGAGCCACTGTGATCACTTGACAGCAGACTTTAAACAAAAGCTGCCTTTCCTGTTGTCTGGTGGGTTTAGGTTTGGCATCCTCGAGCAGGCCCCTCGGATTCCAGACAGTAAAGTCGGCCCACAAGAAAGGGAAATAAAATCAAGCTTCACAGCGGTTTCACTTTATTAAGACAATATTAGTGCACACAAACCACTTTTTTTTCTCTTTAAAAATACCATAAATTAGGAAGAAAACAAGGAACAATATAAAACAAGCAAGGAAAAAAAGTGCATGTTAACCATGGTATACACCACATTGTCTTATACTGTAGTTTACAACCTTTTTTTCGTTGTTGTTTGTGTAACTTTTCGTCTGCCGCTAGATATGTGTTGTGTTTTTGACATGTCTTTCGCTCAGATGGATATGTCGTGCCTTGGTGGGAGGGGGGATTGGGGGGGTTCAGGGATGAGATCCAGGCTGCTTCCCTGAGTTGTGTTCAACAGAAACATGAACGTCACTATGTGGAACAACTTAGGGTTTACATTTGTGCTTTTTGATCGGAGCTGTAAATGATTCTTAATGAACCTGTATGTTGATATTTCAGAAGGCGTACTGGAGGTAAAGTGACAGGAACAAAAAAACCATAAGCAAAAGCTCTTGGCTGCTGAAATCCCTGGATTTTTTTTTGTTTTACTTTCTTCTCTAAGGAAATAAAAAGTAACATTCTATTCAAAGAGACTGCAAAAATATAGTTTTAATTATTTATTTGTACATCATGCCAACATATTTTATGGGTTAGGATACTTCTTTTTTATCCAGAAAAAAAGGTGAAAACAATAAAAAGGTAAAATCTACAAATCATATGACTGAGAAATCACATCTAACCAAATCTAGAAATGTTAGCACCAAATTTCAGTTTCAACCTTTCAATATTGCAGGTCTGTACAAACATGTTTGTCCACAATAGCTTATGAAGATTTTAACGTTGGCAGTAATTTCAGCCATTCCAGTTTCAACAGCTGGATGCTAGTATGCACTGAAGCTAATTCACTACCTAAATATTTACAAAAAAAAGCTTTAAAAAAAAAAGAAATAGAAAATAATACACAAACTACTTTTTAGCTCTTAGACATAGAAGGGAAGGAACACCTGGTGTATCAGGGCCATTTGAAAACCACAAGGATCCTGGCTGATATGTATTGTATGTTTGAATATCTATTTCATCCTATGGCAGTGAGAAGTCACTGTTTTGAGGTATATTTTGTTCACACGCTGTCTCGTGTTTCATCTGAGCAAGAAAAAGAAAATGCTTCTGTTTTTTTCATAAAGTGCTAGACCATTGATGAATTATAAAAAGCAGAAGAGTGCTGCTGCTGCTGCTGCTGCTGGTAAGGCTAACCAAACAAGCTATCGAGGAATGTAGAATTAAAAATCGAGTAATGGCACTCAATTCATGTTTATACTCCAGGTTGTGACTCTTTAACAGAAAAGATATTTGTCTGTTCTACAACTGTGCACATATTAGGGCAGATTTGCGAGCCTGCTTCATTCACAGTGAACAGTGAGGTTTTCATATATGGGCACCGTGTTATCACCTGACGGGTGCTAATGGTATGAAGTCATGGTCACTGTCAATGCTGCAGCTACAGCTACATTTTAAAATCATTTTAATTATAAGAGAGTTAAAAAACATTGTGTATACAGTCTGTTTAGGTGGATTTACAACATATGACATGTTGTCTTGTCGTGAAGAATTATGAATAGCAGTAAATTTAACATGAAATTCCTTCATCTCCAGTTGATGCAAATCCTGTTCTGTCTCTGACAGGTGCACTTCATTGCTACATTGGAGCTGACACCACAATATGTCGAGCATGAGGATGTTTTCCTATCACAAGGAGCTAATCACTTGAAAAAAAAAACAACACTTCATTTCTCCTCCAATCCACCAAACCTGACTACAGTCTCAGCAGGAAACCCCTTCTTTATGACAACATACTGCAGATTCTCTTTAAATAAAAATATCGTGTTGTAAAGATAAAAATACGGCAGGTGTATGCCTCTCTGAGAATCCCACACCCACCCCAAAAAACACCTTCACCCTCACTATTTTGCAAAAGAATGAAACAGGGAGAGGTCAATTTGGCAGTTATCGTATGTGTTACATCCCACTCTCTGCACATTGCTGCAGTGTAAGCTAAGTTTGGATCGTGGGATTTGGGAGTAGAGGTGCAAAGCGAGGAGAGTCAGGGGAGCAGCCTCAGATCTTAGTTTCTTTTTGAGGGGAGTTTTGGTGTTTCTGTTTCTGTATGTGTGTACCGTTTCTCTGCTCTTGTTTTGCATTTAACTTCCTGTGTTTGAATCATTTTTTGGATTGATATGTCTTTTTAAAAGGAATGTCTGTTGCCATGCGTACAGGTGTGTATGTGCGTGTTATGAATTTGTGAGTGCATGACGCTGCTTGAATCTCACTCAGTCAATAACTTGATCTCATTGGCGAGGAGGGTGTTGAAGTTGTAGGCCGGATCAGGGAGGTCAGGGAGATCAGGCAGGTTGGGGGCTGTTGACTGGCGGGGCGAGGACTGAGAGGGCTCGGCCAGCTCCGGGTCGCTCTCGCTGGAAGTGGAACCCATGCTCATGTTGCAGACGGCCTCGGGAAGCGAGCCACCGCCTGTGGGGACGCTGCACACCTCAGGCTCACTGCTGGTCTCGCTGGTGCTCGACACGACGGACAGCAGGGACATCTTACGGGTGAGGCGGCTTGGCAGCATGGACAGAGCGTAGTCGGCGACAATGCCCGCCACATCGATGCCACAGGCCTGGTCGAAAGCAATGAAGCCTACATTGGCATTAGCCTCGCAGACCACAAACGAGCCATCGTTGAGCTGCAGGAGGTCGATGCCACACACATCCATGCCGAGGATGTTAGACACCTCTATGGCCAGCTGCTTGCCCTGCTCGCTCAGTGGGCACATCATACCCACACCACCTAACAATCAGAGAGACATTAAGTTGGTTAATACCCCCAGTCATCTGTTGTTTCATCAAGTTTTTTATTTATTTTTTATTAAGAATCAAGAGTAATCTTTAAAAATATATGTGGACGATCAAAGAATTAAAAAAAAAAAGAATTAGGCTAATTTTGTTATAGTCATAGAATCAAATAGCACAACTGATCTATCTAGAGTCAGCGGAACTGTCAACATGATCTGTTACATAAACGCAGAATAATCTGATGACTGATGTCCTGAATATGTCACAGCACATTACAGCCCCACTAGACCAAAACTGCTCATGCTCTGACATTGAAGATCAGTCTCATCAGCTGGACTGCTGATGTCTCTGGGGCAGATTGTGGATGAGCTTGTTGATCTGGCACTGTTTCCCCAAACTGGTTTATGTAGCAGATGGAGCATTGATCAAACATTTAGAAATACGCTTTTAGAAATATTCTCCTCACATACAGGAATGATTAGAGAGATCCAGTGAGATTGTGATTTAAATGTGGCACACAGAGCAGTAGTTCATTTGTTTTCTAATGGTCTTAATTAAAAATGAACGCCTGTCTTTTACTTTTGCTATGTTTAAAAAGAAGCTTCCTGAAACTAATGGAAACAACGACCAGAATGGCTTTGGTTCTCCAAGAACAGTGGGACCATTTAACGACGCAATTTAAAATAAAACATTGCTCAAGGACTCAAGGACTCAAGGCAACTCAAGACAGATTTAGCATCATCCATATAATCAGTAAATTAAAATTAACCACACCTAAAAACAGACTAGTGCAAACTTTAGAGGATCAGTTCCAGTGCTGCCATTGTTGGGAACAGATTGTGATGAGCGGAAGGGGCAGCGAGTTCACTACTGTATTATGTGTGTGACAGTGTGAAATTCAGTGTGTCGTCTCTGACTCTCAGGGGTCTGCCTACCCAGGGAGCAGTTGCTCTGCATGCGACCATCAGTGGAGCAGCGTAGCATCGAGCCAATGACGCGGCCGCCCACCAGGACCACCCGCACATCGCGGCCATGCGACTCCTTGACATACTCCTGGAACAGGTAGGGGGTATCGTGTCGGATCAGGTGGCACAGATCTGTCAGGTGGTGTTTGTCCCGTGCCAGGAACACAGCCTTGCCTGAACGAGAGAAGGAAGGAAAGGTGAGCTAGTTATGAGGCTGTCTGGATTTCTTCTTTTCTGTCTTTTTTATATAAACACGATAATAAAATTTGCAGGGTCTGGTAATAGCAGCTGAGGTTGGGTAACTTCCACACTTTAGCTGACAAGAAGCTGCTTCTGCTGACCAAGTCTCATGTCCGTTCCCATTTCTCATATAATGGATGGGACACTCCTCTTAGCAGTCACAGAACTGCTTCTCACAGAGGATAGAAGACGCCTGTTTTAATTAGCACCTTTTGGCTCTGTCTCCAGTTTGTCACGCACTCTGACCCCTGTTCCGAGCACCAGGGAAAATCATGTGCTCTGTGTGTGTACGTGCACATTGTGTCTAAGTGACAATCTAAACAAGATGACAAGGCGAACGCTTGGTAAAATCATAAGGATGTGAAGATGGACAGTCAAAAGTCAAGCCAAAAACAAGACAAACAAGGAATTATGATCCTGTGACTCAGTGAGACATGTGACTACTGTGTGATGATAGTAATAAAATATTGTTTGCACCCAAAGGCAAATGCTATACTGAGAATTAGAATATTTCCCAAGAACTAGCCATGAAGAGCAGATTAAATTAAATCAAATATGGCATCTAGTATAGACTTATTAACACCAACGATACTTAAGATTTTTGATTTGAACTCTGTATTTGCTTACAGGCCATCATGGCTCATGCAAAGGAAGGCAGGCTGGACTTGAGCCAATGTCAACGGTCAACCACAGAGGAGAGGAAAGCAACCACTGAGATGCCGAACTCCATAAACAGGGTGAAGTTAGAGGCCGACCAACGGCTGCTTTCCCTAACAATGCACTGTGATGGCAGCCCAGGCTAGCCAAGGTCCATTGTTATTCCTTCACACAATGGCAGATCCAGTCAAGTGTCGATAACTATGAATGGGAAAGGGCTAATGGGTCAGCAGGCACTGGAAGCACAACATTAAGGAAAAGGCTAAAACTTCCCACACAAGTCCTGTGTGAATTCTGGCAAAATGAGGAGACACGGGTCAATTTGTAAACTGATCTAGCAGCCATACTGCAAGAGGCACTGCAAGCTTCTGTTCTGTGTTTGTTGCAGCACCACAGTCCTAATCATTTAACACTCTGTCAATGAATTTCATATAAGGGTGGACTGAGCTGCCGTTAGGGGCCTGCAGTGCACAGATCCTTCAGGCGTGGTATAGCGAACAGAGCTGGGACCTTATTACAGAAACTTCATGTGTCTGAAACCCTACCCTGTCTAGGTTTAGGATGATGTTTAGGATTTTTGGCATTACAGAAACATGTTTTCTGAATACATTTAGGAAAAAATCCTATCTTATATTGGGACAGGAATGTGTCAGAGCTCTCCTAACTGGGAAATATCCTAAGTTAGGAATTGGGAATGTCATAGACCCTGTCCTAAATTTAAAGTAACTGCCACAAACTGTTGTTCGGTCTGTATGTACAAAACAATGAAGATGGAGAGCAACATGAACACCGAAATGTTATGATTGAAATGCTACTCAAACCGTGGAGAAGCTAACGCTGTTGTTAGTTTGTTCAATAAGACACTGATGTTAGCCTGTTAGTTGTAATTTCCTGACACAACTAATACCTCAGAGTAATCGAAGCTAAAATGTAATGCCTGTTTATCCATGTCCATTATAGGAAGCTAGCTAGCCAGATACAAGTATGGTGAGACAGCTGTTGTCATGGGTACAGACAGTCTCCTGTACATTCTAAACACAGATACAGGCATGACAGGATGAGCGCTGATTAAAATATCAAGTTTACAGTTTAGGATCGCTTAAGTTATAAGATCAGCTATGAGTTTAGGAACTGCTACTAGTAAGAAGATAGGACACCTAGGAAAGGAAAAGCAGTTGACTGAGGGTCTTACCTCTGTGGCCACGCGCGTTCTTCACCACTACGGGGTAGCCCAGTGGCTCTGCCTCATCGATCATCTTACGGAAGTTGTCATGCCCTCCTGGGAAACGCCCATGAACACAAACACAAAGCAGACAGAGAGAAACACACAGAGAGAGGTGTAAAATATATTTAAAAATGTGTCCTTGTTTTCATAGCAATGTTCACACATGACAGCCAACTGAACAGGGTGGGGGGAGGGGATGAAGCCCGTTGCCATGGCAACAGAAGTGACTCAAAACAGCTAGGCAGCAGGAGTGTTGTCCTGAGCTTTTACTTATTTTGCTGCTTGATTCATGAGATTGGAACTGAGCAGTCAGTGAAGGAGGCATTAATGTGAAGCAGCTGACCATATCTGACATTGATTCAGGAGCTGGCAGCTTGTAGCGACAGCTGAGCTTCAGCTCTCTCTGCTTTGGCTTGAGAAGTGATTGAAAAATGTGTCAAAAAGATTGAGAAAATGGGAGGTGTTAATAACTTCTTTCCCCTCGCTCTCTCCATTTCCACCTCTCCGTCTCCCTCTCCATCTTTGTGTTTCTGTCTGGTCTTATCTGGCATTGAGTCAAGGGAACAGATGTGAGCTCAATGTCACACAGTTTTTCCAGATGCAACGATTCACATGTGATTTCAGTGAGAGGGAGAAAGAACAGAGGTAGCAGAGGAGGGGGGGAGAGAGAGAGCGGACTGCAAATGTGGGTCCGACCACGTCATAGGCTGCTGAGGTTGAGACCAGGAGGGAGGCATCTTTTATTTTGAAAAATCATGAGGAGGACATGGGGTGGGGCGTTGGGAGGGGGGGTGGGGGTAGTGGTTGGGGGTTGTGTTACATAAGCTCTCCAGCCGCTCTGCATGCATCGCCTGGCCTACTGTGCAGAGAGACGAATGGAATGTAGGCCAAACACCCCCTCCTCTCTCTTCTTTCTTTCTTTCTTTCTTTCTTTCCCTCTGTCTGTATCCTTCTCTTTCTGCTCTCACAAACACCACAGCACTGTGGATTTTTGGAAAACAGGAAGAAATGTGCAGCGTTGTTTGTCAGCCTCTGTTTTGTCTTTGACTACAATTAACTACAACAAATAAAAACAGCAGCCTGGCATGTTTTGCGAGGGCTGTGTCCACACGTTTCCTGCCTTCATCAACAGTTAAAAAAAAACACTGGTGTTTGAGAAATTGTGAAAATGATAAATATATGTGATTAAGTGGACAGCTATGAGGATTTGACCTGGTATGTAAATGGGATTTTTTTCCTGTGCTGTTTGAGTTACCACAGTGGACTAGCGATCTGCTGACTGATGATTTATCATTCTGTGATACAGACACATGTAGACTAAAGCCTCTGATGCAACTAATGTGACTGTAATGTCGCCTGACACAGCAGTGCTGGTGTTTATCCTAATATCCATTTGACTGTAGATGGTGCAGTTATATTCCCATATAATGTGTTTATACACACTTAAAGATAATATTCACACCTAGTTTTTGTTGTGCTCACATTAATTTGACTAAAATATTAAAGGTCATATCAATGACTTATGCAACAAGAGCCATCTGTAAAAGTTTGTGTAAACATTAAGCATGATGGAAGCAATTCATTAAGAAACTGATGAAGAATCTAGGGCTACTGGTTCTGTGGGACTTCCTAAGAAGAAATTGTCCAGTGGGTGCTGTGATGGACAAGTCTATTAGAGAGAGGGTGTTTTTTCATTTGTGCATTTGTGTGTAACACTTCTATTATGTACTCTGCTCTGGGAATTACAGTCTGCTCAGAGCCCTACATGAGGAACAGTGCAGTGGCATCATCCAAAACAAGCTGGTATTTGTCCACAGACTTGGAAGCAGATGCATTAATAAAGGTGTCTGCGTCACTCATCAATTGACTTGCTGGTTATATTCATGGAGAAACACACAGTTTCATACGTCTTAGTTACAGCAAGACAGTGTTAAAAGGGCTACAACTAAGGTTTATTTTCATTGTTGATTCATCTGTTGATTATTTTCTCAATTAAACGATTAGTTGTTTGGTCTATGATGTTAGAAAATGGTGAAAAATGTTGATCAGTGTTTCCAAAAACGATAAATGCAATTCACTTAATAGGTGACAATCAATTCATTTTTGCAGCTGTTCGTGCTTCCACAACACACTGTAAAAGATGAACGTCAGGTATTGATTTACCGTAAGAGAAGGTGTCAGGAAGAGGCACCCCGTGACCGGCCAGCTCCTGAAAGGTCCAGAACTTGTTGACACAGTTGAGTATGGCCTGGGGCCGGTTGATCAGCCGACAGCCCATCTTCTCCAGGTGGCGCAGCACAGTGATGTCACTGTCTGACTGCACCCAGGGCGTGGGCACCCGTACCACCACCACCTGCGGATAGGATGTCACCAATTCCTGCTCCACTCGCAGACCTGGAGGGTGATGTGGTGAGGGGGCATGATCGAAGAACGAAGAGAAGAAACAAGACAATCATCAATAAACAAAAATCATTTGTCAGCCTGTGAGGACATTCTAAAAAACTTTCTTTTTGTCATTCTTTATTTCTACCATCACACCCTAAAAAGTCCTATTTCCAGTAGCTGGAAAAAAGTGTTTGGTGAGATTTCCTCTACTGGTGGAAAAGATGACTCGTCTTATGGAGGCTGTTTGTGGACACTGCACCAGCTCTGACCGAGAGTTGGCTGGGTTACAAGACCAGGCAGAGGCAGCCAGCTCCAAGGCTGGTGCTGTTAAGCCATGAATTTGGAACCTGCCTTATTTACATGCTGCCCGTATCCATATACAGTACTCCCCTGCAGTGCTGCCAGCTCGTCTGTCTTTTGGACCAATACTGTCTTCTCCTTTGGCTGAGGAAGGGATATTCTTGCTGATACACTACTTTGTCTCAATGTAGGGCAGTGGGGTAGGGAGTGCTGTCTGAAACCCCAAGGGTGCATAATTTAATTTAATCACACGCGAACACACATGAGGCGGAAAAGCACGATTAAAAACACTGTATTGTGTCCAATTAAATATTTGTTTGGTTCAAGTCGTTGTCCCTTAAATTAAATAGTAAAAATGTTGTGATTCTGTCACAGTGCACAATGATTGTAATCTAGTTATCTCATTTAAAAAAATATGTTTTGTTTTATAGAAATTCAAACTGACATCCCTTTTCAATGGCTCAGCCTGACACCACTTTTATCATGTAAATGTGAGTGAAGGAAATACAACAGGCTAACTGAACACATCTGAATAGGTCACTGATCAGCCATTTCAATTCAGCACAGCACGTACAAGCCATGGAAAACAGGGGAGACTTGACAAAGAGAAGCTTGTAGAGTATAAAGCCGGCGTGACTTAGTATACTGTAACTTGTCTACTCTCCAGTCCAATAACAGCTATCTGGAATAAGAGTTTGATATTGGCTTGAGAGTTGCTAAACACAGATGGCAAATTCACCAAAAGATTTGGCAGCATTTTACTGGTGACTACTTTGTCACCCTGGATGAGAAAAGGAAACAGAGACAGACTGTGAGATTTTTGAGCAGGCGATCAGACCCAACAGCTCATCAGAAAGAACAGATTGGGTGAAAAATTTTAGAAAAAACTCAGTGTACGTGTGCACATATATGAGCACATATAAGACCTGTAGAGACCCATTTGTCACTGGCACAGCACTTCACCTCCACCATGACCTGATTTTCAGCCATCTTAGAATCTGCAGGCTCACAATAGTGACAGCGCCACTGGCTGACATCATGAGGGGTCACGATAAGCTAGATGGTTGCCGCATACATAATAACATCAGACAGCTAGCTTTTGGTCTGCCGGCTGATGCACGGTACAGCAAGCGCACACTATGGGTGGGACCAGCACTTGTCTTTAGGGTCATTCTGTGGACAAACAGGTAGATGGGGGTACATAAGAGAGAGCAGCTGACAGACAAGGTCGGGGATGTCTTGTAGCCTTAATACAGAGGAATGGAGGGAGGGGAGGGGGAAATGGAGGCACGTGGAAAAAAGGGGTTTGAAGCCATGAAAAGGCTGCCACCCCTCCTATTTTCTCCTCCTCCTGCTCACGATCTCAGTGTAGAAGTAGGAGGATTCACTGTCTCTCCAGCCCTATTGAACACTCACGCACACTGCTCTGATTGTGCAGCTAGAAAGCAGTGAGAGTGGTGTTACAGTGGGAAGTGTCAGGGGATGTGGTCTCATGCTTTTTGACAGACAGTATTCACTGTTCATGGTGCTCGTCTCCATCTCCAGGGGAACCAAACAGAGACCAATGAGGCAGCCAGATGAATCAGTGCTATTCATTTGTGCAAGTGTGCACAGCGCTGCCCGTCATGTGACCGTTGCAAAAACATTTAGAAAACCTCCTGATTATTTTGGTGTCTAACAAAGGCAACGTGGGTTTTGTATTGTGACCGTGTCTACATTCAGAGTGGGTGGGACCTGTTTATGGTTACAACTCACCTCTACGACAGTGTGTAATATTTTTATGGTTCATTGGACTGTACATGAGCGTCCCATTTTCAATCTGCCTGACAAAGCTAACAAGCATAACAGGCATTCTATGCATACCGCTGCAACGTCACAAAGCAGGCGATGCCGACAAACGCTGTGCCAATGTTTGGCTGCTGGGTCCTGCCAGTCCGGAATGCAGTCTCAGTCTGGGTCAGGGGGTATCCTGTCTAAATTAGCCTGATTGGGGCAGCCGGTTCGCCCACTGTTTCTTCTGGTTCGCTATGATCTTCAGTGGTCTATTTACATATCTGTCATCAGTGACACACAAAACATGTACTGTAGGCTTACTGAGAGGCCAAGCAAAAAAAAAAATCTTTTGTTCATCAAGCACAGAGGCCATGTAAAATGGCACATCTACCATGAGTTAGCCTGTTTGACGTACAGCTGATAGCTATTCTGACAGGACTTGAAATACAATCTGAAATACAGTCCCCAGTAACACAGAAATATTTCTCATGCCTAAAGTAGTATACTAAGTATTTTGTGGCTGTGAGCTATTTAATCTTGGAAGTCTTCAGTGGCTGTTTAATGTGTTTGTTGAGCTGTTTGCATGGTTATAAGATGATGCTTTAATATGAGGACACCCAATTATTCTCCAAATAATAGGGGGCGGCATATGACCAAATTAAACAATATGTGCTGCTTACTGTACCTGCCCTTAGCAGGTTAGCTCAGTTAGCTGTGCAGCTAGCCATTTAGACTGGGAGCTCAAGGACCAGGGGAGTGAAGTTGTTCACACCGCTAGTACAGGGGCTTTGGACCGGGACAGGCCGGGCTAGCTGGTCAGCATGCTAACTTCAGTAGATATCTCTGAAACACAGTATATAAGCATCATAATGTTAAATTTGCTATTTATTCACATTGTCGGGTAGATAATAACTTTAACTAGTTATCTGCATGCACAGCACTTTCACAAACGTACACTGTAATATAAATTCATATATACACACTAGATACAAAATACTTTTATGCTTACAATAAATGATGTTACTATGAATACATATTGGTGATGCAGCTTGTTAGTATCAGTTTTGTTGTAGGGACTGGAGGAGAAAGTACTTGGGTATAGTGGCTGAATGAGTGACTCTACACGCTCTCTTGCCAAGCCTTACTCAACGGCTATTTTTATGTTTTTGACATTATGCTGGTTAGGAAATATTTAGTATTCACCAGCCAAAGTGGCCAGTACAAACAAAACAATAAACCACTGCTATTTCAAGGGAAAGTTTCTGTCTATCATCTCTAAATGATTCATCGCTACATGCCAGAGTGGTAAGTCAAGTTTGCTGCTGTCAACTGTCTAACCTGTTAGCCCGGATTATCTTGTAAATTGTACATTTGTTTTGTATGACACTGAAAAACAGATACACCCATAAGACAAAAACAGTGTGTGGTTACTTGCAGCCTATCGCAGCCACAGTTTTTCCTATGATGCAACAGCTTCCAGCATCAGAAAATATGTCGAGCAATCATAGAGCAGACACTGTTAACTATGCAAACTACAAACGCAAGTGTTTATTTGCAGTATGACCATATATATAAAGAAGGGCCGGACATTCACAGCCCCATAGTGACATATTTGATATGGAAAGATGTGTCAGCCACTTGCACCCTTGTAAGGATCTTCTTATACAAGAATAGTGTTCTCAGTTACAACAGTAACAGAAGGAATGCAATTTCAGGGTGTGTTGGTCAGTGTTGCTCCAAATTGAAGTATTAGCTCTCTGTCTGTTGGCACAACTAGTTATAATACTTACAGTTCAGTGTGTGACAATAAGCTGGGGTGCCTTGCATTTTATATGTACATTGGAGCAAAAAATATGTACATTACTATGTGTGGTGCAGGGTAAAATAACATGTAATATTGTTTAGTGTGGTTAATATAGTTATACACACACACAGACACACAAGCAGCAAGTACTGAAGGCCTCTTTCGCACCACCGATAAAATGCAAATATAGCTGTTCAGGCTGCTTGTGATAATTGAGATACTGTACAAGCTGTTGGGACTGTGGCATGTTATCAAGTCACAGCCCCAAACACTGTGTACACTTTTTATTATCCTAAAACTTAACATAAACTGTATTTTCTAAGCAATTATAAAATCGAACTTCTTATTAATTTTGCAACAAAAGCCCTAAAGTACGGGGTACGTAACAGCTACAGTGGGATAGGTTAGTACTGCAATGTGGATGTTAATCAAATTAAAAGCAACGCCACACAGTTGATCATCATATAGTCTCATTTGTCATAAAATGGGGCGACTGTACTTCATAAATTAGCCGAAAATGGATCGGCATTAAAGCTACAGTATTTCCTGTAGCCCTGTGTGCTTTCATGCTGATGAACACTCACATGTCTGGGGGTAAATTAATGTTCCATAATCCTGTTCACTGACATAGGAGTGTTGCATTTATCATGTTTGGGGTAAAAGTGTGCCCACTGGCAGGCACAAGGATCACATGATCAAACATCACTTCATATCCGGTGTCTGTTTTAAACGTCTCGCAGCAGACATCATGGGGCGTGAAATGCCTCTAGCTGAACGCTGGGTTTGGCTGTCTTATGTGAGAGGCCATCGTGGACATTAAAGCATGTGTGCGTGCACATGTGCGTGTACTCATCTCTTCTCCTTGGGCCACATTGAACCCATTAACTTTACTGTGAAATGTGGACCTCAACCTCACTTGAGAACACACATGTGAGCCAAGAGCATCAGGAACCTTTGAAATAGCAAGCTGTAAAGGTGTTATCAGTTTTAGGATTACCTTAACAAATACTACATGGTCAATAATGTATTTTGGTTTAGGTTGTTAATGTTGCATCTACCACTAGTGGAAAGCTTATCTTTGAATTAGTCCTGGTAACAGAGCTGCCTTTTTATGTGTTTCCAAATGTCATGTATTCATCATGGCGCCAAATGTTTCCTTTAACATAATTTTTGAAATAGCCTGTCTATTAATAATAAATTATCTTTAAAAGGTTATAGACGAATGACAAGGGGTGAGTGACTACTTGAAGAGGTGGTCAGTGACCACAAAGGCGTTATTGATCACATGATGGTGAACTCCTGTCTCCAATGCAGAAACAATGACGACTGTAAGCACTACGTGACTGTAAACAGTCCCTGATCATGTCTCAGTGGACAAGTAGTGGCATCAACTTGTGGTAATATCAAATTCCAGAACTGTCTTAACATGTTATGTTGCCTCTGGTAAAGTGCACTCATACAAATCGACATGAAGAGTCAAACAGCCTGTATATCACAGCAGATAAGCAACTTTATTTTCGTTAAGGTGATGCAGTCAGGCTGCCAATTCTACAGTTTCTGTAGCCTGTAGTGTTATTCGTATGCATATAAATGCTGCCATGCAGTGCTAGGTGCATAGGACAGGTATGCACCTCACGACCCCCAGCCAGAGTATGAACTCCACGGCTTCCAGTGCAGCAAGCCTACAGCGTGTCCAATCTGCCCACTGGCTGTTAATCTGTGATGTCAAGCCAAGGCTCAGAAGAAGTTTACTGTATGTAGACTTGGGGCCATCATGGATTACAGGTAATGCTAACTGCTCCTGCTCCAGTTGTGTGTATCCTGCTAAGCTACAGGTCTAGACAGCTGTCCAACTTCCTGTCCTGATTGGAATACGGACTCATATTCAGGTTGTCTCCTAGACGTATTCAGTATTTTATGATATCTACAGATTCGCCTGTTGTGTGGGTGAAATGTAATCTAGCCAAAACTGCATTTGAATGTACTGTTCATGTGGTAGGTGTTCTGTTTAAAAGCAACAAATAGACAATTCTAGGATTTGTGTATGTTCACAAATATTCCTTTTGTTGTACTAATGTATGTGGAATACAAGTAATTTGAATACTCCTTTGTTGGCATTTGAACCCCCATGTTGAGTATAAAGGTTTGCCATGACTGAGCTGTACAGTAGGCCTGATGTAACAGTATGTAGTCTGTGAGGGACCAATCTCACCCCTATTCATCCCACATCCTCTCCAAACTATTGAGCCTGTGCCAACGCCGGCCTACACCGCTTATGTGTTAATTGAGACCTACACGCCTCTCATCTGGTGACACGGCCCCACATCACACCGCCTTGACGAATTCCATGTGTGTCTGTTTGCTGAGAGCTCCTCCTGTTACAATCACTTTATCAAGGCCTCCTGAGTCAAGACTGTAAAATGTTGTCATTTCAGAACAAGCAGAGTACAAACAATGTGTTCTGGACAAAGCAGTTCCAAAATAACAACAACAAATTATCTAAAGATAGTCATCATGACATATTATAGATAGCATAGATACACTAAACAGAAAACCTGGCATAGGAGACCTGGGGATTAAGCTGAAACATGGTTAATTGTTTTTTGTTTTGATATTCAGTGGACTTTTTTGTAATTAATCATGTAATAACACTAAACAGAATTTGTTTATGGTAACACAGATGCAATATTATGATTTACATTCATTTAACCTGAATATTTAATTTTTGGGGCTGCTGGTATCAATTTTAAGATATCACTCTAGTTGCTGGTTACATCTAATGAACATGAAGTCCTTTAAGATAATCTAGAGAAAATATTAAGGTGATCAAACTCGACCTGTTCACTTGCGACCCTTTCTGTACGTTTCCTGTCTTTTCCTCCTGTTTCTAAAGGCAATCTGCCTTTCCTGCCTGAAAAACTCGGGCTAACATGTGAGAGAATATCATAAAACCTACAACTAGCAACCTTCGAGCGACGCAACGTGCAGTTAAATTACATCAGTACAGTTTGCCATCGAATGCCTCTGATTTGATGTGGATGCTGCAGCATTAGAAAACGATGTCCCCGTTGCTCTGGTGTTTAATTAAACCTTTCAATAAACGACATTGTTGGGATTCGCAGCGAAATGAAACCAAGCGTTTTCGCTCCCCTCGGTCTGGAGGCAGTCTAGCTGGAAAGTGGGTTAGGCGGTCACGGCTGTGGTACACTTCGCTTCCTTGCTAGCAGGCAGACCGGGCTAGCCCTCGTCTTGCTTTACGGCAGTGCAGCCCCCCCAAACAATGACCACCTGCTATTCACTATTCATCCAAAATAATCCAAGTTTCACTGCATCACTCACTTAACACACTACATGACCACACATCGGCTGCTTTGGGTGATTGTTTTATACTTGCCTAATTGTCCCTCGCTGATGGTAAGCACGATTTGATCCATGAGAAGAGAGCGGAATTCCACATCCTCGTCGGCGCAGCGCTCCTTCAGCGCCCGGAGGATCTGAAGTTGAGGGTATTCCTGGCTGATACGCCGGTCGGTCACGAACCAAACCCGTGAACACATGTTTGGACGAGTGGATTCAAAAAGTTGGGTGGGAAAAAAAATCCGGCTGAAAACTGTGGGAGGCGGCAGGTGTGTGGTGGTAGCGAGTGAGCCGGGGGTCGGGCGGCAGTGTATTAGCACAGAGATGCTCACACAATGGAGACCTCGGCGTCTAGCGGTACGAGCAGGCTGTGATGTGGCTAAAAACAGGACCACGGGTCAACCGTTGTCTGGACCTTAACGTACCAGCGAGGATGAATAATCTTCTTTATCACCTTTGTTTCCCTTCATTTGCAGCCATTTAGTCCTCCGGAGGCGCAGTTAGCAAGGACCAGACCGCGCGATTTCGACACAAGGGAGCCAAAAATAACGGTATATTTACCCGCAGAAACTTGTCTCTTTCGGGCGAGAGGCAGCTCGTGGCACTATTCGCCCGCCGAAGCGAACAAAGCTCAGGCTGTGCCGCTTTATATCTCCCACCGGCCGACTCAAAACTACCAATAAAGTTTTCCCGCGATCGCAGCGGTTGTATGGCGTTGCAAACCGCAAGCTCGTCGGTTTGTCACAATGAACTAACGACAGCCCTCTCTGCTCCGTTTGGCTGCTATCCACACGGTGCTGGTGCTGAAAAGTGCACGCGCTTCGTTTACAACTCCACTTCTCCGCGTGCCCGTGCTCAGTCGACGGGGCCGCCCCAAAATAGAAGGTTTGGAGGGGCGCTGACCAATCACGACGCGTCTACCGCCTCGTCGTCCAAACAGAACGCTGGCGGTGTGGGCGAGCCGCGGCCGGCCTTGACCAATGAGGGAGGTCTAAATGGAACGAGGGTGGTGCGTGGTGTCTGCAGTGCGCACGAGACCGCGCACTCTCCCGAACCGGTTCAGACCAGACGGTGCGAGGGGGTTTGGCGAATATCGACAGTGCTGTCTCCATGCCGAAGTGGCAGGAGATGAAAAAAGGTCATCACAGACCAAAGACACTGCCCATCTTGCTTTTTCCATCCGCTCTGTAATCTCTATACACAATAGAGGCGTTTGTTTTTAGAAGAACTTGTATTAACACCGTGGCTGCTGTTAAATTGTGCCATCCGGCGGTCGCCGTGTCTGCTGAGCAGGGGAACACTTCCACGTGATAATAGCGCGAAATCATTCCAGTGACCCACTTCTCTTGTTCTCTTCCTCTCTGTGTGCCTGTGTGAATATTATTGACGGTGCGGGAAACACAGGAAACCCCGACCACACATATATTTGGAATCAATGGGACTTAAGACTTTGCGAAGATATCACTATCTCCGATGCCCATCTCGAATAAAGTCCATAAATCCGCGCAAAATAAATGCGCTTAAACCTCCGGATTTCCCTTAGAATCATCACGCTTTAAAGTTTTCTTTAGTATAAAAGTAATCCACTGATAGACTTGTCCACATCCATGGGTTAATTGCAAACAGGACCTACTTATAACTAATTCGGCATACATTTTTAATGGTGCTTATTTCCAATAGTAAATATAAGCTATAATCACGCAGCTGACTCACTAACTCCATGGCAACCCTTGTTTCCTGTTTCAGTGCCTCTAAGCATTCTGGGAACTGAAGTTCCAGAACTGAAAGCATGGCTATGGCCTCATCAGAATGAAGACATAGTAATAATAATAATAATAATAATAATAATAATAATAATAATAATAATAATAATGACAACCATAATCATAATAATGCTGATTGATGAGGAGGAGGAGGAGGATAATAAAAATAATAATAGCCTGATAATAATGATAGTAGGAGTGACAGAACCCATACATATTGATTGTGCAAAACAAGAAAGGATCAGAATGTCCCATTACACATGTTTCCTATATTCCTAGAGCACCGGCACACGGCACACCAATCAAATATTCTCCGACAAACACAGATAAACACAGATGTTTGTTTGGGGTGCCATGGCTGGCAGTGTTTGTTGTAGAGTGTTTGGAGATGTTTGGTCAGATTCAACATGTTCAGTCTCTGTTTGTCTATGTTTGATGAAGTTTGGTCAGTTTGTTACGCTTTCAAACTGACAATTACCCAGACAACAGACATATAGTACTCAAATCCATAGCAACACAGCTCACATGTGCAGAGTATTTGTGCTCAGCTCATTCATATTGCCTTCATACCCATGTGTTTTGCATTCGCACTGCTAAGGGCTGCACAATGAAGGGGAGATCTATCAAAATCTCAATATGGGGTGCACCGTTCAGCTCAGTCGGTAGAGCGGGCGTCCCATGTATAGAGGCTTTGTCCTCACTGTAGCGGCCCTGGGTTCGAGTCCCGGCCTGGGGCCCTTTGCTGCGTGTCACTCCCCCTCTCTCTCATCCTGTTTCCTGTCATGTCTTTAGCTGCACTGTCAATAAAGCCAAAAGGCCCAAAAAATACATACTTTAAAAAAAATCTCAATATGGTCAAGTGCAGTATAATATCACATTAGCTGTAGTTTTCTGAAATAGATGAAATGTGTGACAAAACAGCATTACAAGGAAGTACTGTTGTTGTCCTGCAGAGATGTCCTGGCCTACAAATCTTGTTCTCCAGTTTCCATTTCCTCAGTGGAAATGATTACACAAAAATGTTAATTCCCATGAATCATCAATCATCAGGTATCCTGTCCTGTGCAAGACTATCAACGGCCCTGCCCATGAGTACCATGTAATACTGTAGTAATGACAAATGAGTCGGTCTATGCATGGGTCCATACATCACTTAATCGTTGATGTGATCCACTTGCAAAATGACCTCTTTCTTTGAATAAATAAAACCGGAAAAATGCCTCTCAAAAGTGCATCTGGCTATAGATGATCTAAAAGATAACCCATTTAATTAATTCCATCTGAGGCTCCTGGGTGTCTAGCTTGTAATCCTGTTACCGGCTCTGGATCACTGAACTTTTCATCAACGGTTATGCTACAGACTACAGGCCCACAAGTTATCAGCCTATAAAAAAAATTATTTCAGCAGACCGGGGGTGCGTCACCCTAGTGGCTGCCACGCATGCGCAGTACCTTTCAGCTAGTCTCTGACGAGCAAGCACTGGAAGCAAACACAAACTAGACAAAAAGATGTTTGAGGCCCCTACAGATTTAGTTACATGACTCAACAATTAATTATTTGTATCTCTGTTCACGCAGACAAAGTTCACATCATTATAGAATCACTGAAAAACACAATTTAATGAAATATCCTCATAACTGGACAAATAGCTTAATCTAGATAAAAATCTAACCACGTGGCTGGGCACTCATTGTTGGTGGTGGGCCAATAGGCTACTGTTTTCCATGTTTATTCTAAATATATGACCTCTAGATATTACTCACACCTAGCCACAAGATGCGAATATTGCCTCAAATCAAGAGATTCAACTGAAAAACCTTGGTGTTTGGCTTGATAAGTTTCACAGCCGGTTATTGTGGGATTTTTTTTTTTTTTTTTTTTTTTGTCTGCCTCCACGACCATCTCCCTGAGCTCAGCCCACCTCAACGCCGGGGAACCAACAGGATCAAACCGGGCAGAGCCAGTCGTGCCGCTGCCCAATCATCATCATCACAAAGGAGGGGGGAAGGCGCAGAAAGAGACACATTCCTCCTGATGAACGTCGCGCAGTTCAGCTGCAGACAGACGCTTTCTGCTGCAAGACGAGCCTCCCCTTTCCCGTCATGTTCACAACACGAACATCTACCACAGATGTTTGACTGTGGAACTGCCTTTTTTTTTCTTTTTTTTTTTTTTTTTTTACATTCCGTGCCATCATGAACTATAGGCTCGCGATCCGGTGTTTTACAGCAGAGCAAAATACTGCATGCTTCTTCTTTTTCTTTTTTTTTTTTTTTAACAAGGCTGTTTCAGTAACAGCATCCTGACATCCTGCAGTCCGACTTGATTTATTACGTATAAGCCCACCAATCAGCGCAGTAGATACATCTAGTCACATAGGCTATCTTGTTAATTCATTCATTATTGTTGGCTTTGGCTTTGCTATCATGCACCAGGGTTTGCATTTACCAAAGGATAAGACATTTAAAGCTTTTAAAGACAAAAAGTCTTTTCACGGGGCTATTCAGTTTCCAGTGTTGGAGAACATTTGACTCAATAAATGAACACTCAAGCAGCCTCCTGTGGGATTTTTGAACACATGGCAACACAATGTGTTAGGTTAGAGGGCCCTCTAGCGGTGAAAGTATAGATTACAACATTTAACCCAGAAGTAATTCAAGTAGGCTATTTTACGGTTATTTATCTGCTTTTTGTTTGTATATCTTAATCTTAATGTTTAAAAAATGTCAAATCATAAACAGAGCCTACATAGTTGTTTTTAACATGATCAAACTATCATCTGTCATTTTAGAATTGATCAACGTAATCCTGCATTTGTGCATCTCGTTTGTTGGGAGCAGTTTTTGTTTCAGCATCTTACAATCTCTTCAGCCAAAGTGTGTAATTCATGAAGCAATGGAATTTCCAGCGCTGTATATCGCTGCTTTGAAAAACCCCAATAATTCCATTACAAATAGCCTATCACATTAAACAGTGCAAGCACCTCCAGCATCCAGACGAGTGCAGCACTGAGCTGTTTTCCACACTGACAGAGTGGGGATGGCTCCATATCACCAAGCTCACAGACAAAAAACACATCATTTGTTTCAAAAAAATATATAGGCCTACTGCGAGGATACTAATCCTGAATGTACTTGGAGTTGTTTTCACAGCTGAAAACTGGTGTTTGTGAGAAGTTTAACGATCCGTCTCCAGATTTTAAGACATTTAAGAATATTTCACTTGGAATGACAATGATCAATCTGCGTCTCATGGGATTTTTCCACATAAGAGTTCAATTACTTTTTTTTTTTTTTTTTATTTTTTTAGAAATTCTTAAAATTACAGCTCCTAGTAATTGAAACATCCACAATATATAGTAGCCTAAATATTTTTTAATTTTTGAAAGTTTTTCAAGATGTCTCCTTCTTCACTACACATTCTTTAAATGTGTGCTTGAGGTTTCCCGTTTCCACATCACATTTGTGTAAGGGTTGCACACTGGACAACAAACGGTGCTCTCCACGCTAATTGTGATGTCTCAAAATACATTATGTAAATACACTTACAGCCAGTTTGACACAGTCTTGGGGAGTGCTTCTGCATAGGTGAAAAAAGCAGTATAAAGCCTTTTGTGGCACCAGAGGAAGCTGCATGCAATCTGATACATTGCCTCTAGTGATGTCACTCAGTTGCCAAGTTGCATTGTGGGTAACACAGGCACCAGGTTTTGAAATGCCTGAAACAAAAAGGTGATATCTCTGGCTCTGCTGTTTTGATAATGATGATTTGTTTATAAACTGTCCATAATGAGTTCAACAGTGTTATAGAAGCAAATTGACTACTTTTTAAAACCTACATTACCCACAATGCAACTTGGTCACTCAGTGACATCACTGGCAGCAATTTATCAGATTACATGCAGCCTCCCCTGGAGCAATAAAATGATTTATGCTACTTTGTTCACGGAGGCAGTAGTCCTCCCCAAGACCTGTCAACACTTAAATGTGTAAAATTAGTGGAGTTACTCTTTAAGAAGTGAAGTGGATGGGGACTTGTTTTAAAATGTAAAAAACAATGGAGAAAGAAACATAAAATGGCTCCATACAGCTCGTCCAGAGTAATCGGCGTCTTGAGATCGCAAAATTGATTTGAAAAGACGTTATCGACTCGATGTCCTGTGTAACTTGTGCAACCATTTCAGAAGATAGCACTTTTAGCTTAGCAGCTACAATGAAGATTTCGGCTTGAAAGAGGATGTGAATGACGTCATTACAAATCAGTTTTGTGCCTCTAGGGAGCTGTATGGAGCCGTATTATTAATTGTTTTTGCGTTTCAGAACAAGCCCTCATCTACTTCAGTTATTTAGGAGAACAGTGCAGCGTTGTTTTGTTGTGAAGCTCCAGAAACTTCTCCTGACTTTCAGTCGGCCTGTGGGGTGAATAGATAATGACCGGATTTTCATGTTTGGGTGAACTTTTCCTTTAAGTGGTTCAAATCCATGTTTCGGGCAATCATTTGCAAAATGAAGGATAACCATGCTCGATCTAAAATAACGGAAGCACCAGCTGAGTCTGTACTGCAGCAACAGTAGTCCTAATGTGAGCCTCAACATTGAAACACTCATCCAGGAGAGCGCGTGAACACGTGCAGTAAAGTACGACAAACAAATCGATGCACTCTGGCTCCTCAGCAGAGGAGCTCTGACTGATGTCCTGTCCAAGGTGGGTGAGCTGTGCTTCACATCAAGCTTCTCCCTGCATTTAATCAACAAATTAGAGGCAATGCAGCCTCACTGAGGAACACCTCAACCATAACAGACAAGTAGCACACAACCAAACCCTCAATGTGCTGAGGTATAACACTGTAGGTGCGTCTGTTGCAGCACATGTTGTGTGACTCTTGGAGCAGTGTTGTTTGAATATCATTGTTGAAAAATGTTATTTGTTTTGAAAGTCAGAATCACTGCCAAGTTTAAATGATTTGTCTTAATAACTATTCTTATAATTAGGGTACATCATATAATGATCATTAGTTATAATCATGTAATCACATTATATTTGTTTTATTATTATTATTATTATTATTATTATTATTGGTTGTTGTTGTTTATTATTACTATTATATGTTAGTGTTATACATAATTAAGGTAGGCTTTCGGATGCCTCAGCAGTGTCTCATTAATATTGAAATTTGGGAACTAGTTAAAGGGTTGTGATTTCATTTTTTCCCATTGTGGTGCATGAATTCATCTTCAACGTGCTCCGGCTGGCGTTGGAAGTAGTTCCGGTGGTGTAGCAGCCGAGCGGAGCACACAGACCCGGGATCTTCGTGCTGCCGAGCGCAAATGCGAATAGCGGGTCGAGTCCGCCTGTCATGACTGTCGACTGACCACAGCCGCGGTCAGCGTGACGGCCGCAGAGCAGCGCGCGTGCAGCCCGGGTGACAGCGTCCAGGCACCGCTGGAGCTTTTGTCTTCGAGGGGGATTTTTCAAGTGCACAGTCGGCGTCTGGAGCTTCTGAAGCAAGAGTACAAGAGAGAAAAAAATTGAGCCGGTTCATATTCACCTACGACGGTGAGTGTGTGCAGAATAATTTTTTGAATGCCAGTCATGAAGGTTTGTGACAAATAATTGCCGCACCGGGGAGGAAGTGTTAGGCTAAAGCCAGCGGTTTGAGGATAGTTAATGGCAGGCTATGACAAGTTCGCTGCCTGTCACAATACGCATGCATGCAGACACCGAAGCGTTCGTCTTTATCCCGCATGTCCGTCAGGTAAAGTCAACTTGTGTTAACTTTGCAGTGATAGTCTGAGGGCTGCCGGGGAACGGGCTGTTAGAGGAAGTGGTGTTCATTAAAAACAATTATCTGAGAAGGTGAACGCGCAAGTACGCATGAAGAGAAGACGCTGCCATGCACAGCTGAGAACACTTTGGAAGTGATAACTGGGAGCTGACCGAGCAGCCAGACCGACTGTGTCCCTCTTTGTACCAACGTTATCACACGGAGAGGTGAAATATTCGTTACTTCCAAGTTTTAAGACCTTTTTGTTGAAGGTAGCTCCATGTTTTAAGGAAAAGTAGTAACAGGAGGTAAAACAAGCCAGGCCACTGAATTCATAAGATTCACGAACTTTGTTTCACAGTCTAAAATATGTATATATCGTGTATGAATACACACCAATGTGCCCTTTAACAGCCTGGCATGTATTCATAGGTGTTTATGGCTGATTTATTTTGTCTTTACTTGTGTAGCATGTGTGTGCATGCATGTACAGATGTTTGCAGAATTCCTGTGCCCATGCGCTGTATGGATGTGCAGTATATTTGCATGCATGTAATAATGCCTTTATGCTTCATGTGACAGTGTTTCTCAAACTTTTCCACCTCAAGGTCTCCTGAACTAACACGAATTAGACCACGAATCCCCAATTTGATAAAAATGTGTCCCCCTGCCTAATAAGAATTTTTCTTTTAGATGTTTTACTATAGAAAGTGTATGAAAACTCGGGGTCGACCAATATGGCTTTTTCAGGGCTGATTCCGGTGCCGATTATTAGAAATCAAGGGGACTGAAAACTGATACTTTGGACCGATATTCATTTACAGTAAAACTGAAAATCTCTGTGTCGAAATTTTAGAACAACCAGTGATGGAATGAAGTACTATTTCATCAAGAACTGTTCTTCATTTCCAATCCAGTTTTTGCTAGTTTATCCTTCCTCTACACTACAGTTATTTGATACATTTTGTTATTAGTAACTTTGCATATTCAGAGTGTTTGTACGCTATTTAATTATGACGTGTTCCCAATCAAATTGCGTTGTGGGCGGAACATTGTGTGAGAGGATGTTACATTAGAGCCAAAGTAGCACATTTTAAAATGTGTTTATTTTATTCGCAATCTGAAAATCCGACAAATGCCGAATAATCAACCGGGCCGATAATCGGTTTAACCCTAACGAAATATAGCCCTTTTTGCCAGGGACCCCCTTAAGGACCTACTTTGAGAAGCGCTGTTTTAATGGATGTGTCATTTTCAATGACTCCTCGTGTCTAGTTTAGGACAACATGTAAACACTTTAGTGTAAGTAGAGCTCGACCAATATTTGATTTTCGGGCCGATGCCAACAGCTAAAGATAAAGATGTATAGAGGCTGTGACTTGCTGCAGTGGCCCCGGGTTAGAATCTGCAAGTCGTCCCCCCTCTCCCCCATCCCGTGTCCTGACATCTGTCTAAGCTGTTCTGTCGAATGAAGCCATAAAAGCGCCAAAAGTAATAGAACAAAATCAGCACAAATCAGACGTTATATGTGCCGATACCGATATATCTGTTACAGGCAAATATCGGCCAACCAATATATCAGTCGTGCTCTAAGAATAAGGGCTCATCTTACTAAATCAGATTCACCCTGTAGAAGCTGGAGTTAACATTTTGTTGAAAGTTGATATAATTTACTGAACTACTCGACATTAACTTTAAGTCTGATGAAACATCTGAACGGTTTAACGGACAGAAGAAACTGTAACTTGCCTCAACTGCCGCTATAATTTCAACGGTACATGCAGGTCATGTTACTATGTTATGTGTTATTTGCTGTTTTCCAGTTAGCTGAGTTTGTTGATGGTGCAGTTCTGCTCATCCACTGTGGATTTCTGTTCCATGAGCCGCCTCAGATGGACCATCTCTTTCCATAAAGAGAGCATAAACTATCCCATGATCGGTGACCATCTTATAGCAAGAGTCATTATCTTTAATCATGCTGCAGTGTGGAGAGCCAGCCCATACGATACAATTTCATCTTTCCAAAAGCACACAGACAAGGGGAGGTGTGTGTGTGTGTTTGTGGGCGACAGACTGAGAAAAGCGTTTGAGAGAGTACCCTGCTCCTGATTTGGATGCGCCTCTAATTCCTATCAAGATGAGAGCTGTCTGAACAGATTTCTCTCATCATTATTTGCTCTGAGATTTACTTGCGCTTGTAAATGGTGTTGATTGAGGGTAATTTGGCTTTTTAATTGCTGAACAGCTGCCACACTCACTGCTGATTGCTATTGTAGACTTTCTCAGTAGATCACTCATAGACCCCTAAATGCCTCATTAAAACGTTATGCGGAATCGCATGAAACGTGAAGAGAAGGAACCCTCATAATGTTTTACTGATTTGTGTTTTATCATCGGAAAGGTCGTCGTAATTATCGTCAATGTCAGCAAATGCAATGCTAAGACACGGGTGTAGTAATGACTTTTTGAAAGTTGAATTAAGGGCTATTTGTGGATACACTACATGCGTTTCCAGTTTGTTTGAGAAAGATGAACTCCATATGCCAGTGTAGCGGATGTTAGTTGGGCACAAGTGAGAAGAACTCAGAGGAATGATTTCCACCGTTTATTAGTCTTTCTGCAGGCAGGAAGTAAAACGCACACATTGTCTCGAGGACGCTCACTGCAGATCTGGACCCTCCTGTTTCACGCAACACAGGACTACATAACTGTGACATTATAATAGTATATTGTTAGCCAATGATTGCACAGTGTGTTCCTCGTATTAGTCATTAAATCAATATAAAAGAAACATTAACACTCTCAAAAAAGAGTGGAATTAAATAAAAAGGAAAACTTAGGCTTAGGTGTCCAGGTCGGTCGCTGCACATCTGGACCAATACGTACAAAATAACAGACTTTACACAAACAAATGCTGCAAAAATCCCCAGAGGGCTACGAAAGTCACCTGATGTTATGCATGCGAGTGGTGATGCTTGATGAATTTAAAAGGGGAAATGGAAGCATCAAAAATACAAATAAATATAGCGCTCAAAATAAAACATTAACAGCAGAGCAGCATGAACAGTAAACTGTGCACTTTAAAGGTTAAATGATTAGTCTACGAACAACACAGTGAAGTAGTTCCAGTGGTGTTTTGCCACACAACTTCGCCCTCATCACTGCAAATCAGTTCAGTGAGCGGAGCTACGGAAACTCAGCGCATTATTTATTTATTTATCAGTTCATCTGACAGAGGCAATAGATGTAGGCATTGTTACATCTAATTAAAATGCAACCGATGCAACGTACATGGAGCTTCTAGCCGTGGCTAATTTGCAGTCTGGTTAGGGCTTTTGAGGAATAAAACACACAGATTCGTTACGGGAGATGTGCAGTGACTAAATTACCACAGAAAACTTAGCTGAATAAAAATAGCTCAGCTTCCTTAATGAGATGAGATTCACAAATACTAAACACAGTTATTTAATAATTAAATAGAATTAACACATATGAAATGTAATTTAGGATTCATTTCCTTCTGTTACTCCCGCTCCCACTGAATTTTTATTCAATTTGACCTATGACTGCGCCCTATGAACTTGAGGAAACATCACAAGCTCACAAATATGATAAAGTAAAAATAACAAAAAATTAAAAACCACATAAACCTCAAGAGTATCACATAGGGATGAAGTCATGTGAAAGCAACACTCAAATTCCAAATTCATTCAATAGAAATAGGCTGTCTTGTACACTAGAGCATGGATACTAGACCTAAACCTAGGCTTGGTTTCGATAAAATTTTAAAACTGATTTTCGGGTGGGGTACGGTCAAATCAATTGACAGTGATAGTCTAGATTTTTTTGAATTATGTACGTATGTGCGTAGAACAATGCCTTTACCATCATCCACACTGTAAAGATCTGTGAAAAGAGAAGCTATAAACATGGTAGTAAAGGCATGACAGCAGAAAACGTAAAAAACAGAACACCAAGTCCGGGTCTGGCTCGGTTACTACTCTCTCAGACTCGACTGGATTCAGACTTAAAAGTGCAGCTGCACTCTGTTTTATGCCTCACAAGACCCCAACACCTAGTGAAGTACAGAGAGAGAAAAATAATAGAAAATATCTTTACATGAGGTAGGTTGGGAGGTTGTCTGACTTGAGATTTAATCAGCAAAAGCCTGGGACATGAACCTGCAAACAGCTTTAACACTTGTCCTGACTGGGTATGGTTAATATCAGCCTATGTACTGGTTTAACTTGGTGACCAAATCTCGATCTGACCTGTGTTTATGCGTTGGCCACAATGTGTGTGTGTGTGTGAGGTTCTGATCACCAGTGTCCTGAGTGCATTGTGTGTTGTCTGTCTGTGTCATGGTTTCAAGGGCGAGGTCAGACTGTCTGACAGGAACTTCAGCAGCAACTTTCACTGTCGGTCACAGGTCACACACTGACCTGTCATCTGGTCTTCAGGTATGGCTGAGATGTCCTGAGGTGCAGAGGTCATCTGCTTTTTACAATCTGAGGCCAGAGAACTGTGCAATCCATTTCACAGTTTCTCCTTTCAGAGGTCGTAGGCATTCGGATCAGTCAAAGGGCCCGGTCCCTATCTTACACTTAAGGTGAGAGAGGGGCAGTCTGATTGAATCTTTCCACACTTCCATCTTCACCAGGATGGGAGGTCTTTGTGCCTGATTTCTTGATGCCAGAGACCTCGAGAAAGGTAGCTGACTCTTACGGTTCGGTTCTTGGTCACTGTGAATCTTTCCTAAGAATCTAGATTAAAAAAAGTACTGTGTATCTGACTGGTCTTTACATGGAAATGAGCCTGAACCATCCTCATAATAAGGTCTGTCATGACTTTGATCGACTTTTTCCTTGAACCTTTGGCCGACCAAAAGCCTAAACATAGGAGCTGTAGTGGCCTAGTTGACATTAGCGCTCTCACTTCAGGTTCAGCTGCCCTTCATTGCTGACAGTGGTATACGTGGTCTCATCTCTGTTGAGGTTTGACCAGAAAAACCTCTGCTTTGTTAAGTTGAGGTTCCTGAAATGAAGCTGATGTCCGACATCAATGTGAACTCCTCTCAGGACTTTATTCTTCTATTCTTTCTCTACCCTTACTCATCTTGTGTGTAATGGAAGTTCTTTGACATCTCTTTGACTCCAGTGTTCTGGATTTTCATAATCTCTTCTGCTTGTTCAAGCACAGGTACCTATTGCTTTCTGAGCTACCCATGTCAGTCTGATCCCAAACAGAGTATTTGTTGGTGCTGTCACCTCTGAATGACTGGATTTCTCTATCTCACTTAACGTAGACTGTAGCATGTTGACTGTCATGTTCGGAAAGTGGAGTGTCCGTATTCTGAGAAGTGTAAGCAGCCTTGTGGTCACTAGTCATATTTTCTAAACCAGCTGACTTTACAACGATTGATTCACCAACCTGAGCCATAACTGCCCTACCATGTCTGGGGAATGACACCAGGGCTGGGTGTGAAGGTGTGAAGACCCTCCCTCATGATGAATCCAGTAACCGTACAACTATTAAAACTATCCCACATCCCTATCTGCCAGCATCGCCACTAAGGAAACACCCATTTTTCTTTTGGAAGAACTGGACTAGTAAAATGTGTCCATTGTCATGTTAGCATTCAGCAATTAAATGTGCTCGTGTCTTATAAATTTATACGTAAATGGAACAGAGTTCATCAAAGAGAATAGTAGCGTTTCACCACATAGCATGTCCTCCTCACTGCAAAACAGCGATGTGAGGGAGCTGAAGCTGCTCAACAAGGTCAACTTAACAAGCGTTAAACAAAATGATTGAATAAAAAATGAAATGACTGTCATGACTGTCAAGACTTGGTTGTCCCCGCACATCTTCATTTTAACTTGTAATACCTTCTTTTCCTGTCACTCGTGCAGCCAGACTTTCTTCCCAGTGTCTGCCTGCCAAGAGCGATTTACCACCCAGTTAAAGCATGATGAAGATTGGATGCTGACATTTTTTCCAAATTATGACAAAAATGTGTTTCGTGTTCAGCATTTTTTTGTAAACAGAACATGCAGTTCTTTAATATACAGTTTATATGTATTTATGCATTATAGAAAAATGTGAATGTGTGTTTAAACACTCGGATCTCAGTCCCAGCTTCCTGGTGTTTGCCTGGTTTCAACATAGAAGCGCATTTATTGACAAACCCAGCATGATTGTCGTAAGCATGTATCATTCAGAATTCTCTTTTTTTCCAGCTCAGAAGCACACACCGATCTCTTTGAAGTGCGGTGTGGAAGATGTTTGTCCGTCTTATCCACAGAGTTGATCCCTGTAAACAGACTATAGGCTATAGGCTCACCTTTTCATACAGACTTTGTATTTAACCTTGAAAAGATCTGTTTACTTAAGGAAAAACCTAAGATTAGTAAGATTATGCTTTCAGCGTACACTAACACCCACTCTGTTCGGCTGTACGGAGTGATGCCTGGGAGTCGTCGTCAGCTATTTAGCACGAACATTTCGCTACAGCAGCTGTGGGGAAGCTGCCTTGCTCGAAGACAGCTCGGCAAAACCTTTGAAAAGATTCGAGAAGGAGGCCTCTAATCTTCCTCCGTAGTTATCAGGCCACTACAGCGATACGAGGTCAACGTGTCATTTTAATTACCTCAGGTCATCTTAATAATCAGCTGTGTAAATCATCATTTAGACAAAGCGGTCGTCATTTCATCATCATTGAAATGACCTGATATAAGAAGCAATTACCGCGACCCTGCAATGATGACAGAATATGAAATCAGCTGTTCCTTAGATGTTGATTTACCTACACTGTACCATGGCACACTCCTCTGTCGTCAGGCGGGGGATATGAGGATTTTTGACAGCACATTAGAGCGGACTCACTCTCTTTTTAAGTACCTTTAAGTTCTCTGAGTGCTCCCAGTCATTGTGATATTTGTCTTGTCCCCAGGAAAGTACACATAATTTGAATTCAAATGCAGCAAATCCTTTTATCTAGTCAAAATCCGCTTTGATTCTGTTAGTAAAGCATTGCCGTGATTTGAAAAAGAAAGATGTAAAAGATAAGACGGGGGATGATCACTTATAAAGGGGCTGTCATTCGGATTGATTCAGCCGCAGTGCTGCCAGCGACTAAAGTTCAGTGCAAGGCTTCTGTTGTGATCCTGATGTAAATCCTGTGTCTTACACAAGCTGCCGTTGTTGTTGCTCTCTACTGGTTATGTTTTAATGAGTAACAATTGTTACCCAATTTGCATGTAAAACAATGTAATTATAAACAAGCATCAAAAAGCTGTAATACTTCTAAAAAATGTAAATTACCCTCCATTATAAAGCGCAACAAAACCTAAGCCGTGCCTCGGAGCCAGGGCCTCTAGGTTTTGGATGCTCGCTTCCATTATTAATGCTATTCACAAGCCAAACTTTTTAGGTTGGTGCAGTTGGGCGCTTTAATCTATTTTTGCTGTAAATTAATGAATTTTTAAAGAGGACTAGTCCTTGCTGAATAGCGCTGGATGTGGGAATGAAGTTTTTGAGTCGTGGTGACGCAGTGCTATACAGTAGCCCCCTTTACTGTGCAAAGCATGAGTTCACAAACAGCATCCCATCTCTCTCCTGGGACCGCTCGTTGGGGGAGTTTGCCGAAATGCTGCACTCCTATGTTTTATTTATGACAAAATATGCCTTTTTAACTTCGCCGTTGTCAGAATCCGGAATTGTGATAGCTTCCTCCTAGTCTGCAGTGCTAAGTCTTCTGGGTCGCTTACTCCCTCTACCTTGGCAGATGTTTTCAGGTGTTATGTTCTGTGTGGGCATAGTGAGTTAAATATTTTATCCGAGGCCTTCAGGGATTCAGTGGTACCCACTGATTTTCTTACCTTCTTTCAATCAGATTTTCTTTCAGGGAGAGAAAAATCGTGTGAATCAGTGTGTTCTGTTTTATTCGAGATGCCAGTTGATTGACATCAGTTTTCAGGTCTCACTTGTTGTTCTCTCATGGTTAGGTTATGGTCCTGTCTTCTCTGTATGACTCTTTTCTCTCCCCCCTTATTTTTCCCTTTCAGGCGTTAGTCTGCCTGACCACTGGCTGTAAGGACTAAGGACACAAAACGTGTCTCAGTTTGAAACGGTGCATTACATCGCTGCCTCTCCAGGTCTCCTTTGAGAATAAGTAGACAGTATCAAGCGATAATTGCTTAACCCAGCTCCATTGAGAGATGAGCAAGCAGCCACCATAAGGGCAGCTGATTTGCCTTGATATCTTATAATTGAACCTTTTCAGGGGTATGTTTTCTGGCACTGAAGCAGAAAGTAATTAAGATGTTCAATACTGCTTTTTGGACCTTTTCCTCCTTCCTTTGAATGGCCCACACTCCTAGACATGACAGCGCTCAGTATGCCTACAGACTTTCTTTTGACACATTAGCCTTACCCTTGCCAAGGCAGTCCTTCCCAGAAACCCCCTCTGCTCGGCGCGCTCCGGGTGGGTATTTTGTCATTACTTCATTTTCCTCAGAAAATATTTTGATGCCTCTTTCTTTTGGCTTCCTCCCCCCCCACCCTCCCCCCCTTCTCTCACCCATCCCCCGTCACTCCATTCAAAGTTCTCTATTAAAATGCAGAACTGTAAAGCCTCTCTCAGTCTAAAAGCCTGCTAGCAGCGGGGGACTGTTAGCTGTTAGTGATGCATACAGCTGAGTGAGTGCATCACAGCTACAAAGTCTAATGGGTGAATACATTCAATCACACACAGACCCTCAACTCTTTTTAAAGGGACAATGTTCCCAGTCATGAAAGCTCCATCCACAGTGCGGAGAGTGATGTATTTAAATTCTTTGGAGGAGAAAGATTTTCTTGTTCATAAACGTCCAAATCCTGGCTCTTATTTTTATATTAGTGCTTGTAATCTTTTTTTTTTTTTGGCTTTTTTTTTTTTTTTTGCTGCAAATGCCAGTTAATGTCAACTTTCAAGATACCAAAGTTAACTTTTTTTACGTGCTTTTTTTCATCGGGTAAAAGATATAAAATCTGAGATGCCACATGCTCTTTTTGCCAGGTCTTGAACCTCTTTTGATACACACTAATGTTAGCCAAATGTCTGTCTCTGAAAATGTATGTTCCCGTGCACATTCATGCTACAAGCTTTCAAACTATTTAATCAAACGCCGCTTTTTTTTTTGTATAATCGGCTGCCAAAATATCCCCGCTTTGCTTACCTTTATTTTCTATTCAAGTGCAGCTCTTTGGAATCTGCTCGGTTGGTGAAGGTTTTGATGTTTCCTGATCAGTGATAAAAAGTGAAATCTTTTGGGAAGCATGTCCACAAAAAATTGTGTTAGTCGGGTTAGTGCATGAGTCCTCATTCGTTCTCTCTCCTGATCCTCTTTCAGGGTCCTATTTTCTGAACGTCATGCAATTAACTGTATTTGTTTAGTTTTATTTCCAAGCATGCAATGAATCTCATATTTATGTATGTACTTATTTATTTATTTTTGGTCTTATCATGGCTTTATTGACAGTACAGCTGAAGTGTGACAGGAAATGGGGGATGACATGCAGCAAAAGGATTTGCACCCTGCGCCGTTGCGAGGACACAGCCTATACAGTACATGGGACACATGCTCTACCAACTGAGTCTAATATAAAGTAATATAATTTATTTGTTACATATTAATGTAATGTATAATGATGGAATGAACTCCTGTATTTTATAGAACCAACCACAGTCTTTGTTCAGGATAACTTCTGCAAAAATACCATTGCATCATGTAGCTTCCATGTGATTTCATCGTCTTTTTTCATGTTATTTTAAAGTGTAAAAAAACGTATACCTCTAACATGCGCGTTTGAAGTTTTCATAAGTCGTTAATAACAACCTTTACCTTTAATCTTCCCTCCCGTGCTGTTAAACTTGTTGCAGACTGTGCAGTACACAGTTGGAGTTGTGTGCACCCAACTAAAAGCAGGATAATTGAAATTTTCGCTTGCGCTACACTCATCAGTGTCTTTTTGCCGCCATTTTCTCTTGACTGCGCGATCAGTATTATGAAAATGCAACTCTCAGCAGAGATGAGAAGGAAGTGAGATGTCTCAGTGCTGAGCCAAATATGTCTTTTTTACCAGTTGAGTTGCTAGATTTACAAGCCCGACCCGGCAATTTATTTGCCCTGGGAAATCTGGCAAACTTTTTTTTACCTGTTGGGGCCAAAGATTAAAGAAAATGACAGCTTAAGTTTACACAAAACTAGCTGTTAGACCGACCGGCACTGTTGAGTGAATTTGGTTTATCAAAGACATGAATAAACTATCTTTTAACTTAGAATTTAATGCTCAGCATCCATGCATACAATGCATTCCTGTGGAAAACTGATAGCTCAAAGACAGGCAGAGATACATGTACTTTAAGCTGTCTTCTCGGCAGTGATCGTTTTTCTCCCCTGATACCACGCAGGCCTCACAGGCTGATGTGAGACACAGCAGGTATCAGGAACAAAAGGCACAGTGCTGAGGTTAGCCCAGTCACTGTGGGACCGGTTGACTGAGTCGACTAGGTAATTGGTTGCGTCTACCCGCCCAGCAGGGCCCCTCTCCCCAGCAGCCAAGTCATGCCCCTCCTCTTCTCTCTCTCCGCTCTCCTCTATTACTCATCATCCCAACGCCTCACCAGGCTAGCGGTGCAAAGCTACACCGTGCCGCCGTGCAGCCAGCCCACGCTCCCAAACTTCTCAACAACAACAGCCACGGCAGCACAGCAGGTCAGGGCTTGTGGCAGGCTGATTTGCAGCTTGAGCCTCCTTTTTAATGAGGGGAAAATAAGTACTTGTTGTTCTGTGTCTTGTGTGTCACCACCCCCATCCCCACCTACCCACCACCGCTACAACTAGCAATGCTACCTTCCCTTCAGCAAAAAAAAAAAAAAAAAAAGGAAAAAAAAGGTGCACTAATTAAGATGGTTTCCTGGGATTTGGAAGAGGGGGGCTTGGCTATGGCTTCTCCCACAGTGGCAGAGCCTTGAGGAGGAGATGGGGGTGGTGTTGTGCAAGAGGCCGCATCGGGCATATCTCTCCTCTCGGCTCCTCTCTGCTTACCCCAGTCCCACTGCCTGGCTTGTTTGGCTTGATGAGTCTGCTGCTAAACATTTGTGTTTTCTACTTGTAATTAAGCGAGGTTTTTTTTGCTGGAGCCGAGCATTTCCCTTCTTCTTCTTCATCCTGGCTCTCCAGGGGGATTGGAGGAAAGAGAGATGGAGGGGTTTGTGTGCCTGCTGGTAGGAAGGCACATTGAAGTTCTCCCACCTTGATTATATACAGTGTGCATGAATGGAAAATGCGTGGGCCAATAGACCCTTTGTTGTTCAAGGACGCATGAAGGTTACTGCATGGGATGGCAGATGAAGGCTTAGATGTAGATTTCTGTATCCTTGGGAGGCTGAATTCATCCAGCCATTGTTAACTATTTACTTGCGTTGGACACTTCAGTGGCCGTCTCTTTCACAGAACTCGTAGGTAACTATATAAGATGTTTATCTTCCTAAAGCCCCCGAGCACTTAACAAGGCAGTTTTCTTTGATGAATTAGTGTCATCTGAATGCAACATCTTCACTCCAGCGATGAGTAACAGTTACATGACATTCTCAGTCCAGTAGTGACAAATCTACGAATGTTCTGTGACTGACTGAAGTACAGAACAATGGGTGAGTAAGTTCTCTCGTGTGTACCGAATGATAGTCTTTGTTATTTTTCTGAATCATGCTCAAACTATTTGCGAGAGCCCCCACGAACTGAAAAAAAAAGAAGTTCCTACACAGGAGGACACATTTTTAAGTTCAGCGCCGCTCTAAAAATAGCAACCAAATTAAAATGTTGAGGCTTCTTGAGTTCTATCATTGTTTGTGTCTGTCTGAGCAGGATCTGAGGCGGTGGGTTGGGGGGGGCGGGTGGGCACGGACTTGACAGGAGAGTGAGGCACGTCGAGAGTCAGAGAATGGGAGCACGGTGTTGGGGGGTTACACAGAGAGGGAAAGGGGACGAGCCTTTCGGCTCCTCCAGAGGGTTGGAATTCCTCCCGTGCTGTTCCCCCCATTTGGCAGGCACTTGTGAAAACAATTCCCCAGCTTTTAGTCACTCTGCAGATCCAATTGCCATTTCCACTTTGGAGGGAACGAGAGTGAGAGGCAATCCAGATAGACAGAACACAGAGAGCGAAAGGGAGAAGAGTTTTAATCGGGTTGGACAGATGCCGAGGCCAGTTGAGCGGTTGTGCAATATTAATATCTTATGAAGGCTGTCTGGCAGTGCAAGCTCACCGTCTTGTGTGGTTCTGTGTTTGTGCGTTGCAGCAGCAGCCATTGCAGTGGCTAAATGAAGAACTTGTGAACATGCACGAGGGAAGGACTCTACCTTTCACTTCGGTGACTTCCCCAGATGCTTTGGCCCAAAGAAAGATGGAAAGGATTGAGAAGAGTAAGACACTTCACTCAAATATCTCGTCCCCGTACTGCTTTGCTTTTCACTGTGTAGTTAATAGAATACAGTTTTTTTTTTATCCATAGTTCACGTTGCAGATCATATTTATGTGCAGTGTTAAAGACCAAGTGATGAACATGCCAAAATATTTAGTTTTCCATTATACAAAGCTTCACTGTATGTGGAAAATAATGTGCACGTTAACATCTGTGTGTCTCTGCCAAGTGCGCTTTCTGCTCCAGCTAACGGAGATGAATAGGCGTAGTAAACAAACCTCCTGCTCTTCCAGACTTGAGCCAAGGCTGCTGCACAGCACCCATTCAGTGAGCCAGAAGGAGATCCTCCACACGCCACGTCACTGAGCCTCTCATCCTTCTCTTTTGACCCCTCGACCTACAAGCACCATGACCTCCGAGCTGGAGAGCAGCCTGACCTCGATGGACTGGCTCCCCCAGCTCAGCATGAGGGCAGCCATCCAGAAGGCAGACACGGGCCACCACCACGGCCACCACCACGGGCACCACCACCACCACGCCCACCATCACGGGCATGGGCCCGGCAAGAAAATCACCCATCTGGACCCAGGAACAACGCTGGACCAGGAGGAAGCAGCGCAACACAGAGACGGTAAACCGCCCTACAGCTACGCCAGCCTCATCACCTTCGCAATCAACGGCTCGCCGCGCAAACGGATGACCCTCAGTGAGATCTACCAGTGGATCTGTGACAACTTTCCCTACTACAGAGAGGCAGGCAGCGGCTGGAAGGTAAGACAAGACGAATGAGATACAGTATGTGATGTGGAGTCTTGCTGCTAAAGCTGCTTCCAGGCTGTCACTCTGTCATTTTGGTGAAATGACAAACATAAGGTTCTGCCAGTTAAATCAGCTGTAGCTAATTAACATCAATTCTCTAACATACTTGACTTAACACTCAACGCTCTGTAACACAACTCCACGATCACGGCTGGACTGTGAACTGTTTTTGCAGTTAAACAAGATGACAGGGAGGTGAGACATTTTTAGTACTATTCTAAGAGTCCACTCGCTTCTGAGACCAGATTCAAGACCTGACTCAAGGGGTTCCAAAGCACACTCAGTCAAATTGGGTCTGGTTACTCGTTTTACTGCCACGGATCCTGGGTCTGTGTCAGCATGTCTAATATCCGAGGGGATCCAAGTGGATCTGAGTGCACTCCAGCCCTGATCACATGGTTCCTCAGAAGCACAACTTGAGAAGTGGAAGTATACAAAGTCAGAATGATCTATTCTTGTTATTTTATTGAAATTTTAAAAATAATATTGCTGCTCCTTGTGACCATGGCCACTTGTTAATAGATAGTATATCATACTACTGCTAGGATCTCTCTAAAAAAATGATTTATGAATGTTTGGGTAGGTTTTCAGACTGTGTCCAACATGACAGTTAGACTTGTATATATCATACCAATAATAATAAAGAAAAAGCTTGGAACAAGTAGCCAAACCTCCACCAGTTACGCCACAGCATGTTTCAGAAGCGGCTGTCCATATATGATGTCAGTATATGTACTCAGATCTGCTAGACAGTATACCACTTTGAGACACTCAGACTAATGACAGGTTGCCAGATTTTCTTAGAGCCCCTCTTTGTTTGTTGATGGTGAATCTTATTTTCTGTAGATGTAATACATTCCCCAATTCCTTCAGCCACATATTAAACGTTGGGGGCTTCTCAGATTTCCCGTTCTGAAGCAGCGGTTAGAGAGATGGCCTGGATGTCATACTCCAAATTCTAATAAATGATCCCAGAAAATTTGCAACCCCTGACGGAAGGAATTAAGACAATGTCCCTTGATCTTTTGAGCATTTCACACAGGGGGTGAAGTATCTGTGAATATTTTATGTAATCTCGCGTTTCATTGTGCTTTTCAGGTCTCAACTGCTCATAAGTGTTTCTATGTATCTACCCAACAAAAGGGGTGATCACAGATCTGAATCTCTGAGTGAATTTAAAGTTTCTAGTTGCTACCAAACCTCAACCCCATTGCTCGAGCTCAAAATGCACAAATGTGATCCGACGGTTGCCTCGAGGAGAACTGAAACCTTTTAGTGAACCAGGAGTGATTGACAGATGCATTTAGTCTCATTCAGACGACATTATTAAATCCTTATGTAAATGCAGCTATGCAAATCCTGGCAAATATGAGCAGAAAGGGTGGCTGTGTTATTGGAGACAAATGAATAGATCCCTACGGTTGTGTCTTGGGGATTCTCTACCTTATTAGCGAAGAAGGGGATGGATATAGTCCTTTCACTGACACATCGTAAAGGCTGTCTGCAAACTATCAACCAATTCATCTCTCTGAGAGCAGAAACATTTTTCTTCTTCTCTCATTATTTTTCCTCTCTCTTTCACTTTCTGTCTTCATCTCCCGAGTACTTGCACTTCACCAATCCCTCTCCTCCCCTCCTCTCTCCTTCGCTCTCTTAGTCACTCACTCACTCCTCTCCTCCTCTCGTCTCCTCTTCTTCCCTTTTCACGAACCTGTGTTTGTTCCCCGTCTATAATCTTGAACACGCCATTCCCCGAGCGGAGATGCATGCCAGCAACGGAGACAAAAAGGTTATGATACAAGCCAGGTTGTGTTGGCAGAGCTTCTTACCTGCACGTAGGATTCAATCAATTCGTTTTCTGTTCGCAGGGAGAGGATAGGGGTTATTAAGACCATTCAGGCTTTCTCTCTCGCTGCAGCTCACGACTGCCTTCTCCTGCTGGTTGAGTGCCAGGATGTTTTAGTATCCCATAATTACACCTCTAGATTCATTGATTTGTGTGTGTGTGGCTGCATTCTAGTAGCGTCATTAAAGCGCAGGGCATGATGGCGCTGTGGTTATATTTTCACATGTTCTGGCATTTGACCACGGTATCAGCGAGAAGGGTTCGTTGTGAGATGCATAACCCAAAAGTTGTGTTGATTTCCACCCGGGCCAGGCCTTATTTGTCAGCGCACATGAAAGAGCACAGCATTTTAAAAGCCAGCTCACACAGATCTGTGGCGTGAAAAAAACATTCCCACAACCACTGCCCTGTGCATGAACTACCATTTTAGGGGGCATGTAAAGTAACAAATGAAGCACTTCAAGGTAGAGCATTTAAAAATTTTTGTCTCTGAGAAAAAGGCTGGAAACTTTCGCTTCCTGGATGACCCGATTCAGCACAGTGGGGCTTGTTTTATACCAGCCATGGCCGTCACAGGGAAAGTTACATAAGTACGGTTCATTCCAGTTCAGGTGATTGCTGTCAGCTGTACACAGTGGGACGCAGACACAGAGATTGTCTAGCTGCCACGTTCGGCAGACATCGACGGCTCTCACACACACACACACACACGTTGAAACGCGTGTTTCCTGAATGCACCGACTCCCGGGCTTTCAGAAAACGCCTCGTGCACGGTCCGCCGTCTCCCTTCACCCTCCGCCACACATGCGTGCGCACACACACAGGGCTCGTACGCCCACGGAAGAGACTCCCACTCAGGTCGGCGGCGTACGTGTGCAGTCTGCAGATTACACACGGGGAGCTCAGCGGGAGAGGAGATGGGGGGGTGGAGGTGGGAGGGGGGGTCGAGTTGGAGAAGAGAGAGGAGACTGTCAGAGAGCAGAGGAGAGTTTTACTACCCAGCACACGCACTCCGTCTGCTCTGTATGATAATGTGAGAGTGCAGGAACGGCAGAGTTGAAACCAGGACAACACACTCGCAACACGTGCGCACACACACACACACACACACACACACACTTCCATCCTTAGAAATGACATGAATAAGTACACTGGTTGAACACTACAGGCTTACTGCATATGTTGTAGCAACACACACACACACACACACACACACATTTTTCACGTGCATTAAATGGCCTAATTCCACTTAGCTGTTACACTCAGGTAGCTTTCCAAGGTCGTGAGATTTTTGTGTAACTGAATATGGAGAGCCCTTTTCATCCGAGAAGAAGTAATGATGAGAATCTTCCTCCGGAGCTGTGGAGGAGGTTCAGAATCTGTAACAAAAAGACCATCCTGAAATTAAATAGCACACGACTGCATAAGCCATTTGTTTATGGAGCTTGTTGACGCACCTAAATTCATCTTGTGTAACATGCATGCATAGCATTTCCCTTTTTAAAACAAAGGATTAAACTGGAGTGGAGTTGGAGTGTACAGAAGAGGGGTGCAAACAGGCTGTGTCATTGTTTTTTGTTTCACTGGAACAGTATTATCTCCCCTATGTTATCTTTACCAGCCTCTCCCTCTCTCCGTCTGTGTACTACACTGTGCGGCTTCCCATGCCCTCCGCGGCCCCCTCACAGCCCTTCACACCCACGTGTCCCTCCACTCCAGGGTCCACCTTCAGTACTGCTCATAGACAGAAGCCACACAGGTTCGGGGTTCTCTTTTTTAGAGGTCGACCGATTATTCGGTTTGACCAATTAATCTGCGCAGATAGGACCTTTTACAAACTATTGTTATCGGCTGAACTTGGCTCCAATAGTTACCAATGGCTGCGTAGCCTCCGCTGATTCATTCATCATCATTTGAGGGCCATTTCTGCTGGAAATATCTAAATCCTCTTAATCTTCCTCTTAATCTAAAGAAAACAGATTGACACAGGAGCCATATGTGCACAACAGACTTTCATTATTGTCACGTTTTTCAATGTAGACTAAGACACACTAACGTAACAAGTAACTCTCCACTCCATGAAATACCCTCCACGCATTACACTGCCAGTAGTGCTAGTAGTGAAAGTATGGGCTAGTGTTAAATCTATGTGGTCCCGGGGTAACGTTAAACGTTGGATTTTACTAGAGGCTGTCAAGTGTGGCATTCAAGTCATATTTAGCCTTGCGTGACCAGACCTCTCTCATCTGACCTGTTTTCAGTTTATCTAGTCTTGAATATATGACATGACACCATCACCTTGTCCGAGATAAGAACAGGGCACTGAAGGCAGCAAAGCAGGCAGGAAAAGAAACCACTGTGTTAACGTTACGTTACCTAATACTGTACCAATAATACCAATAATCCAGCAACGTAACTATCCATCCATTCATGAAATTAGATCGCACACTTTAGGATCTCCCTTACCCCGGGAATATGCACAAACATTAATAGTTTGTAAGAGTGGCTTTTAACAAAGTAATCCTGGCCAGTTCAGCCACAGAACAGCACATCGTCCACTGTCAATAGGTCAACGATGTATTCCACTAAATCACACGTTTCCTGATCATTTGTCTGGATATCAAACCAGACAGCTACTGCTAGCTTTTCAACTCGAATTAAAGTAACTACATTTTACTAACGTTACAAAGCCCGAGTTCCAATGTAACTTATCACAGAGAGGGTGGGAGGGACTAGAGGGAGAGAGACGGCCCTAATGTTCAACAGTTCTAATAAAGTTAATAGCAAAGATTGTTCAATTTTGACTGTGTTACATTTATAAAAAGAAAAAAAAAACATTAAAAATATGAATATAGATGACTATGTTGTACCCCGGCTTTGTCCTTCTCCCAACTATCGTTATTATATCGGCCTTTAAAAATCCATTATCTGTCGTCCTCTACTTTTCTTGTCTTCCTGTCTTTGTTTCTTATCCGTCAGTTTGTAAGAGTGAGTAAAAAATCTGATTTTGGTGTTTTGAGAATTTTTTGTTTTTTCATCCCAAAGAGAATTTTAAAGTCTAAAAACTGACCTTCACCACCTGCCCTGCAGTATTTTTCGTGTGGAGTTTTATATTGACTTAATTAACTTTCCTGTTATGTTATGCTATGTTTTAGCATTTCATACTGCACCACCTTTATTTATTCTGTTCGGTTGTTTTTTATGTCTTGGTGAATTAATGTTTTCAACCTTGGTGGATAGTACTGAGATTAATTTCTATTCTGTTAACTTTTATTCTATTACATTGAAGGCATTAGTTGATTGACAGAACAATTTTGGTTATGGTTTAACATTTAAGTCAGTGTCAGTTTTTAAGTGTTAAAAAAAAACAAGTAACCCATAAAATGCTTTAATGGGTTGCCAAATATGCTACCTGGGCAAGCCCGCCCAAGTAAACTGTATGTGTGGGAAACACCGTTAGATTAAATGTCTTATTGCCATTTGCACGGGTACAGGGCGGGACAGGTACACTGGACTTCTTGTGTGTGTCCCTCGGAGTCAGAACATAAACAGAAAGGCAAGGAAAGGTAGTTAGAGGAGCGAATACACACAAAAAAGTAGAAAGTTTATGAATATATAAAAAAATACACTAGAATATTGCACACAGAATGTGATAGAATAACTGTATACATAATTTTGTATATATATATTAATGATGAATTGATTAAAGGAAAAAACCTGTATAGATTCATCTGTATTCGGTGCTGCTCTATTTTATTCCATTCCGGCTTAGTAATGATGGGAAATGCTGGTTATTCAAATCTCACCTCCCCATTGTAATATAATGGAAATGTGCAGGCCTTCCCATTAGTTACCACGAGAGAAATGCAGTCCAGACCGGTACCTTCACCAAAAAGCTTGTTGCCGCCTGTGCTGACTAACCTGCTCTCTTGCGACCCCTGATGCCTCGGGCTAGCTCCCATGCAGCCGGGCTAATTGCCTGCGAATTAGCAAGGCCTAATGTGACGTTGTAAAGGGCAGCGCTACCACGATGGCCTTTGGCCTTTGGCTGAACACCACATGTCACAGACAATCACCTGATATGAATCAGCGCCGGGGCCATTATTCTGGCTCCAGTCCTCTCCTGTCGGCTCTGTGGGGGATCTGCGACTGAGCGCAGCGGAGGTCGGTGCACAGTGTCAAGTGTACTTACGTATGTGGAGGGAGGCTGTTGTCATTGGCTGCTGGGAGTCATTATGTGGCCGGAGCTGCACTGAGGCTCCTGGGCCTGTGTCTTATGTGCAGTTTCCCCACTGTTCTCTGCTTGTTGTGATTCAGTTTGGGACAATCTGGGGAAGATCTGTGGAGAACACAGTGTGCAGAGTCTGTGTGGAGCTGGTGTACATGGTGGCTACATGTGTTTACGTGTCTACAGCTGCGTACTCGTGTCAGTGTGTGTGTGTCCCTGTGCTTTTTGTCTGTATTTTCCAGAGAGTCACCCTAAAGGAGTCTGATGGTGGTGCCTGGGAAAATGTCTCGGCCGTCTGCTTGTTAAATTGAGTCTCACCCCTGACTCTGTGTTGATCCTGTTGTCACTAAGTAACACATACAGAACTGTTACAAGTAGCCCAGCATTCCCAGTGTACACGTCACGTTAGACCAGCCTGCCGTCCAGATGTTTGTGTGCGTGTATTTATGTGTTTTGTGTGTGTGTGTGTGTCTCAAGGTCAAAGTCTCCCTGTTGACATTGTGTTCGAAATGTTGATATACAACACAGATTCCTCCCAAATCAAATACAACCTTGACTCTGAAATTAATTTTTTGGGCACTTTTATCTGATCTGTAAGAATCCAGGCTAACCTTCGCTCCTCAATACATTTTAAAACATGTTTTGGTGTCTTAAAAATACAGTTTGCAGATTTCTGCCAGAATGGCTCAAGAAAACAAAAGATGTAGTTTGTTTTTCAAATTCTATAATTGCAAAATAACAAACCTGAGGCTCCATTTTCTGAATCAGAGCAGCGAGCTCTTAACTGCAGCGCATTAGACGGAATACTTCCGTTTTTACCTGTCACAATAAGACTAATAACCTGGATATCAGTATACACTGCACAACTGCTTATCAGCAGGAACTACGGTTCACTAAGACCATTTCAGTAACAGGTCACTGAATAAAACAGCTTACATCATGTTAGTTAAGTGGGATAAACTGCAATTAATTTCCAGTTGGTTGTTTTTTGTACAAAGAAGCTCTGTCCGGTAACAGAGCACTTTATTTTGAAACTTGTTTTGAGTGAGAGTGAGAGGAGGTCCTGTAACCTGGTGCACTTTTGGAGTTGTCGATGCTTTATTATGAACATACAGATGTTTTTTGTTTGTTGTCAATTATGGTTCTTAGAAAGACGATTGGAATCAACATAAATCGGGATCGGCCAAGAAAAATGCAGTCGGTCCCGACTTCTCTACTCACTCTCTGACGTATCATCTGATGTTTTCCTAGAAGTTCTAGTGACAGGTGACCAAATAAAACGCACCATTACCAAAACATGATTAAAAGGAAACGTCACATTCTTGAACATTGTAAGCCTGAAAAGCTGTCTCATCATCACAATCACATTGGGAACCTAAATGATAAAGTGTATATTATGAAAAAAATACACTGATTATTGTCCATGATTTACCATATTGATGTGGCGGCTGTGTTCAGAAGCCCAAATGTCATGTAAAGACAATGGATAGTCAAAATCTGGAGGAATATCTGCACATATTTCAAGGTAAAACATATTGAATAACCTGTTAACCTGTTAGATTACGTCAGACAACAGCTAATGATAGCATTCAAACACTTCCGAGCTAATATTACTGTTTAATAGTGTTACATGATTGAATGGAAAAGGCTTAAATTATTTTTAAATCATTAACGCACATCTTTGACCTTCCAGTTTTCATTTGTCCATCACCTTTTCAGTTTCTCGATCAATCAGGAAGCAGTGAAAACAAAACAGTTTAGAACTAGAACTACCTAGAACACAGCATCAAAACATTATCCCAGAATTTGAGCTTCCCACCCTGAGAGTGACGTCAGAGGAAAATGGCTGCTGTGTGAATAAGGTCTATGCTCTTGGCCATAAAAACTTTGATTCTTTTGCACCAACATTCATGAAAATGTGCGGTCATCAGTTAAACTTTGTATTCTAGAACAGGAAAACATCTTGGGACAGGTGAGCCAGAATATAGCTAAGCTTATGAAATAATACCATTTGTGACTGTGGACCTCCTTTATGCAACAAATATTGTTTACTTGCTCAATATGGTAGAAGGTTAAAGGTGAACCGTGAAACAATAACAGCCACATTTTGTCTGCTTGTGATGACATTCCTTTACGAGGCAATATATACCGGAGGCACCTTTCCCTCCACCACATTTGTGTTTTTAATACAAACTGTTGCTCTCCTTTAATATAAACTGTGCTATCGCTTGGAGAACAAATTGAGATTATCAGCAGAGTGTCACTTTTAGGCTTCCTTCATACACATGGACACACATGGACACACACACACACACGCACACACACATACAGCTATTAATTAGACTTGTATGTGTAACACTGCTAGAGCTTTTTAATTACATACTAATCACTAATAGCAGTCTCAGTATTAAGTTCTTAATTAAAAGCGAGGAATTTCTCTTGCTATCTCCTCGAGGATTTGGCACCCATCCAGCACCGCATTTCCCTCTCTAACCAGCCAGGCCTGTAGCACTCTCCATATGGCTAATAATAGGCTTACGGCTGGTGTCTGTAGCACTCTGGAATGCAACAATTATACCACAGAATGAGCTTATTCGCTAGTTGCTGGGTTTATATCCCGCAAAGAGGCATGGGCCTGTCTTTTGTCAGACTCTAAATACCATCAGAGTATTTTCATAGATAGTAGACGATGGCCGGACTGTGTGAGGGGATTTTTGTGTCAGTGTTGTTGTTCTCTGCAGGAAGGCCAGCCAGATAAGATGGACAACTGGTATCATCAGTTGATGTTTCACTGAGGTGTTTTGAAAGAGAAGAAACAAAACAAAAGCTGATTTCTTTGGAAAGACAGTGAAGGTAACGACTAAATGTCAAAGCTATGGATAGTAAGGATGTAACTAATGATTATTCTGATTATGGAAAAAAATCTGCAGATTATTTTTAACGGTTTAGTCTATAAAATGTCAAACAGTTTGTGAAAATGCTCATCAGAATTTTACAGAGCCCAAAGTGACATCTTTAAAAGTTCACAGTCAACAAGAGCTTGCTCAAAGTTCACTCCACACAGATTAAAATGAAAAACATAAAACTATTTAAGTTTTTAACTAACAACTTGGCAAAATAATTAGTTCATGTTCGTTGCTTCCATCAACTTCTATGTTACTTTTAGCAGTAAGGACATAACATAACGTATTACTAATAACATTTTGCCTGGTTTCTAGTTTATGACATTTACAGTGTCAACTGACGCCTTACCACCTGACCTCGTCATCCATCCATGATGTCATATATATATCATTGTTGTATATGATTGACTACATTTCTCCGGAAAGCTGCATGTTAGTGACTTACTTTACAAGGGCTCTGGAGTTTTCCGACCAGTCAGAGGCCGTGTTCATGACTTGTTGACCAATCAGCAGCAGAGTTGGGCGGGTCTTCTGAAGAAAAGAAGTGAGATCCATAATAATGCCGCTCTGTATGAAACATTACCCTCTTCCATTCACAGACGGGTTCTTTAAAACGCTACTTGAGCATCATTAACTCGCGTGAGAGTTAGCGACTCACACGGTCATCACACATTTAATTTGCTGATTCACCAAATTGTGAGCACAGGAGCGTGTTCATGCACAGCACAGCCAACCAACAGTCCAAAACCCAAAGACTCTTCATTTACCATCATAAATGACAAAAAAAGGGGGCAAATCCTCCTATTTAAGCAGCTGGAACCAGCAAATGTTTAAACATTTTGCCTGAAAAATGACTGAAATGATTAATCTATTATCAAAATAAATAATCAAATTTCGTCCGATCCATATTTCTATACTACTAACCCTGCCGTTAGTGGATATTGGCTACTTGTGTGGTGTAGGCCTACTGGGACGCTGCTGATATAGCTGAGTGTTTCTGAGTGCTGATTCCTATTACAGCTTTGTAGACAGTCTTGGTGGCATTTCTGAAACTGGGATCAGTTTTCGCAATGTAGATTTTTTTGATTCTGTATTCAAACAGTTGAGTTAAAAAGAGAGATGATCCTGGTAACTGTAGCTTCCTCAGTGCTACTGCTTGATCGACCACACTGACATTTTAATCACAGATAGAGTTAAAGGTAGCAGAAATACGGACCCTTAACTTTACCTTCTCATAGTCCTGGGCTGTGTCTGAGCAGGTTGTAGACAGCTCCCCTCTGTTAAATTGATAACTTCATCACTTGCTGCAGAATGGTCTTCATTTCATCAAGTAAGAAGGAGGATAGAAACAGGAGGCTGTCAAACATTATTGGGATGCAGGGTACAACCAAAGCGCTCCTTCCTGCCTGTCCGCCTTCCCCTCCCTCCCTTCACCGCTCACTCGCCTCCTCTCCCGGAAAGCTGCTGACAGAAGCTGTCACTTCGCCACAGCACTCTGCTCGACACAACCAGCAACAGGAAGTGTGCCGCCGTGACCTCTCGACGCTCCGCAACCTAGTTTGGTCTCTGTGTTATTTTTGAAACACTATATAAGAATAACAGCTGAAAGGATTTGTCTTTCTAAATCAGTTGTGAGATGAGAAACCCTACTGATGCGACAGAGGGAGGATGGTAGCGAGTGGGGTATGTCTAACACTTGGTGGTTCAGGAAAGTGTTTATCAACCCGCAGGTCGGGACACTCCAAAATAAATCCAATGGCTGACGAGATTTATTTTTTTAAAGATGTATTTTTTTTAGTTTTTTTTCTTCAAGCATTGAAGAACTATTTAAATGAACACATTAGCTGAGCTGCTCACAACCAATGTGCTTTTGATAGTTGTGGGAATATACTTGCTCATCTGAGCTGTGAGCGTCCACTCAAGACATGTTCGAATGATGCAAGTGTTTCTCTGCTGCAGAGCATTCAGGTCAAAGAAGTTGTTTACCTTTTTTTACCTACCGTTTTTGGAGAAAATCGCTCCCTGTGTCTGTTTCTGCTTTTTACTTTTCTATTGGAGAATGGCACTGCTAATGAAGCTCTGTTGACTTAGCGATAAACATATTACATTTCCTGTTGCTGCTTCACAATAAAAGCCTCCTGCGGGTTAGTCGGAAGGAAAGTTTTTATTGTGAAGCAGCAGGAAACTTAACATAGCACCAATATAGGTGTAACTTAGTTACTCACGCTCTTCGCCCACTTTGGAACATGAGGCATCAATAATATACCTCGTCTATCACATTTTTTCATATCTAGCTGTGCCTCACCCCATGAGAGACTTTTCTCTGGCAGCTCCGTCTCCACCATCAGTGTTTCCCACAGGATTTGTGAGACTATGGTGGGTGGACCTCGGACCCTCTGGGATGGTTGGCTTCCCCGAAGACAATTTTGCTTAATTAAATGCATCAATCTGGTGCATTTTGAGAGGAAAAATGAAGACGCTTTATCATAAATAACATGAACATGAAAAGGAAATTCTATAAAATATGAAATGTAGAAAACAATTAAATATTACACTGAGCTTTGGCTCTGCTGCCTTGGAAATAGTCTTTGGCTACACGATGTAAACACAAGCCTATAGGCGAGTCAAAATCAATCACTTTCTTTCCATCATGCTTCCATAGTCCAGAGGTGTAACTAAACCTTGACTGAGAGACTATGTAATCATCGTCTTGTTTTAAAATGATGTGTGCATGTGAGAACCATCGTTACCATCATAACTACATATCGCCTGGTCTGGTCCACACAGAGGTTAATTCTGCAAAACACGAGTTTCATTTTGTGTAAGCACATATTAACTGATTTGTACAAGCAAAGATTTATGTCATCTTTTGACTTACATAGAGTGAAAGATGCTTTGCCAAAGCAACGGCACAAAATGTTAGAGATCTTAAAATGCTACTATGAGAAGTGAAAAATGTTTCCGGATTATTATGAAGCTCTGGCAGGACAAATTTGAATTAATGTGACGACCTGCCACAGTGCCAAGTAATTATTGGGATACAGTGACCGTTGTTCATCCAGTGATCCTCATTTGCTTTTTTTTTGCCTGGTGGTGTCCATTTGAGAGCCACTTTGAAGATCCACAATTATGAAATGTAGAGCTGCAACCATTCGTCTACGTTATAATATAGTGTTAGTGAAGTAATGGCCAACTTTTTTGATTAATTGATTAATTGTTTCATTGTGCCAGTTTTCACGCTTCGACAGCCAGTCCTCATGTAGAGTTCCTTATTTGATGTCTTCTTGGGCCAGAACATACGGCAGTCACTGTGGAACGAGCAGACGTTGTTCATGTTCATTTGGTTATTTGCCAGCACAAGGGGGAAAAAATGAGTGGAATTTAATGACGAACCGCAGTGATTCAGTTACGAGCTACACAAGAACTGAGTAATGAACACTTAGAGCCTTTTAAAAGAGAGTTTCTTCTCTAATCACCAGTCAAAACACACGAAAGTCATGATTGTCATGGTCCACAACAGTGCGCTCGGATTTCCCCTGCTGGGAGAACACAGCAGAAATGCATGTGCTCATGGCCAACGCGTCAATTAAAGCAGACCGACCCGGCTGGACAAGGCGTGTAACCTGCAACGAGGGTTTGCAGGTAGACAATGATTTAGCGAATTTGGTGCAGCAGGGCCGCCTGGTTGGCTTGATACTGTTCACTGTACACTGAGTCTACTCTTATTGTGTGGGAGCTTCTTACTGGATCTCCAGAGACAGCAGCAACCCTACTTCCACCTTGTCTGAGATGGCTTTGTGCCAGTCACAAACACACACATACACACACTCACTCATGCCCTTTCTCTCCTTCACACACACACACACACACACACACACACACACACACACACACACACACACACACACACACACACACACACACACACATACACATAAATCTGTAAGCAGTAACGGGCACACTACTGCTGTAAAACGTGCGTGCATCTAAACACACATACTTACACGGATGAACAGGTGTGTACATAACTGCTCACGGGCACATGCACAGGTGTACACACACCTGCCCACATACACACTTATGCGCAGGTGCATGCACAAGCAAAACTGAGTTAACACTGAAATACACACAGCAGCGCACACATTCAAGCACAGACACCAGTGTGTTAACCCACGTACACACACACACACACACACACACACACACACACACTTCTCATCTTATAGATGACTTGTGTGAAGCACTTCAGTGAGGAAGTGAAGAGGGCGGGGGAAGGGTCCATCAAATGAAATGAATATGTATTAGATGGGGTTTGAAGTAGTGACTTGTATTCAACCTCGCATTCTCACGGAGCGTCTGTCACTCCGTCACCATCAGGATATAATAAGGCATCTCAATGATGCTCAGAACCCAGGAGACTTTCACATCTAAGACACCTGTCCGTATGTGCGCGTACCCCCACATTCCCTCTTCCAGCCGACTCCAGCGCCTTCTTTCTTTGTGCCTCTTGCACCCTCCCTCCCTCCTCCCAGCTCCCCTCTCCTCTGCCTTACCTTCAAACTTTACCACGTTTTACCCTCTCTCTTTATGCACCGTATGGGTTCAGCCGAAAGTTAATAAAATCTCCTCCGTCTCTCTTTTCTCCAAATATCCCCTCTTGCTATATCTCCTTTCCTTTCTTACTTCCTCTCTGTTTCTTTATCTATTGTTCTGTCTGCGTGCGACACCACAATGCATTCATCCTGAAGGGCACGGGAGAGAGACTCCTCCTGAATACTGCTGTGTGGGTGTGCATTTGTGTGCGTGCATCAAAACTCCATAGGGCCTCCATGAGTTAATACCCTAGCAAACCTCTTGCCCTCTGACCCCAGTCTCCCTGCAGACACACAGTTCAGTAGACTCTTCAGGATTTAGACAACCACAGACATGAAGGCTTCCTGTTTTTCCGAACCACATTGCAGCCTTTCTGCACAATAGTGAATTTATTCAAAAACAAAAACTTAAAAAATGTAGTTTTCTCCAGCCTCTGAGGCTCATTCATCTCCAAAACCACAATGGTCCAGGATGTTGGATCTCAAACAGGACCGCACTGAATTTAAATCTGCTTATTGGATTCTTTTTTTTTTTTTTTGCATCTGTTTTCAGCAGTCCTGTTTTATTCATTCCTTTCATATGTTAACATCAAAACTAACTTTGTCTTTAACTTTCAAATTTGGATTTGAAATTTAAAATTATTTTTACAATCAAAGTTGATACCTCGGTTTGTGTGCTGGACATGCCTGTCTTCGTGTTCACAGTCCCATGAGCACAATCACCTCCTGTCTTCAGAGTCTTAATCTGGCCTGCTCGTGCTTTTGTTGTGGAAGCAAGTGAAAGAAAGATGCAGCATATTTTGAATGCAGTTTTTCTGCGCGTTGGTATTGTCTGACAGTTGTATGTGAGTGTTGTATGAAAAGCGTTTATTTCAGCTTTGATAGTTTATCATGTGGTCTATTAGATGATGATGACTGAGCGGTTGTGATTTGATCCGATTTGATTGACAGTGTTCTTATATGAGCAGACGACCTCACAACTGTCATCACATTTTGATATAAATGCTGTTAAAAAAACAACAACCCTTTTTTCTAAATGAGACCAGCCCACCTTAAATACCCAAATCTCTCCTGTGGAATAACCAAAACTGTAGCAAAATAATAATGTCTTCATGTAGGATCAAGGACAGAATACATTTTCAGGGCCTTAAGGATTCTGTTTATCACAGAAATGTTCTTTCTGAGTCAATGTTCGCCTCTATCCTAATTTCTTACATATACACAGGCTCGTACCTTTTGCTTTCATGCCGAGGAACCAAATAGTCTTAGCCCGGGAGAGTTTCATGCCCATAGAAGCATTAAATTACTATTATTTTTGCAAACTTAGGCACCAGAAAAATACTTCCTCCCTCTTTGCAACAATATACAAGTTGGGCTGGACTGTATGTTTCCAGTGTGCCCAACCAACCATTCAGTGTAATCAGCATTGTTTTGTTAAAAAAGTGTTGTTGTCGCGCTCGTGAAGCGTCACTTTTCAAGACTGTTTAAATCAGTTTAGAGGAAATGCCATCTCATGTTGCCCCTCCATATTTAACTCAGCTGCCATGACCCAAATCTTCCAAACCTACCCGCTTATGTAACTGCAGTCTTCTCCGTGTGACCTGTTTCCTTGGCGTATCTACACACAAACACACACAGACACTCAGACAGACACACACACACACACACACACACACAAGCTTCCTGCCTATGGCCAGAAAATCCCTCTGGCTGCTCTAACCTGCACTCACCTCATCTGCAGACACATGCACATACGTTAACCTCTTCAACCAGTGCTGTCATCCTTCAAACACGTCATTCTTTCTTTAATCACTTTCTATGACTGACACACACACGCCCACCAACCCATCCACCAACACACACACACACACACACGCCTGCCCACACAGTCTTACATTCCTTTCCTCTGTCTTTCCACCCGAAAGCATGTTTCTAAAACCTGACTTTTTGTCACACATCACATTATATCACATTGCATTTTGTCAAAAAGTCACCCATGCTTATCAAGCCCGCCTTATATAACTAACCTCTTCAAGTCCAGGATGTTGCACCCTAAGTTAAGCAGCAGCAGCAGCAGCAGCACCCACTATCACACTCATTAATGGTGTATACTGTACATACCACACACGCATGCACAAAGGCTCGGATCTAATAATAACTGTGTATAAACAGTTGTTTGGCCTTATTTTTCTACGACGTGCCTCTTAATCTCTTCACTCTAAAAATTGCCCTTAAAATCATGAGGCATCATGGGAGCTGTCCACATATGGTAGATTATAAAATGAATGGATGCAGGTGCGCTGTGGTCTGCACTCAAAATGATATATACAGTGTGTTCATGCGTATGTAAGCACATACACTTCTAGTCAAACATAAATACACTTTTCTTACTGTCTGTTATTTATATAATTATTTAATCATTTGTTTTAACTTGAAAACTGCAGAATTTTGTATTATATATGTTTTTATAATATCCCTATTTCATAACAGTATGATTCTGTTGTAACACAAATAATAATGAGATTTAATTATTGCCTGACACAATAACAGAATCTCTTCACTTTTAAGGTTTTCTAAAACATTCCCCTTCAAGACACAATATGTCACATTTCCACATTAAAATGTTCAAAGGCAACTAAACCTTAGTTACATATTTGGTGAAATTGTTTACTTACATTATCCTAAATGTTTCCAGGGAAAACATCAGATTAATCGTCAGAGAATGAAGAAGGAAGTCAGGAAATGTGACTAGACGTAACGTGTGTAAGATATAAAATATGCAATGGAGGCAGGATATAGATATAGAACTAGATTTTTTGAAAATGACATCACTGCACTGAAATGGTTAAACATGTTAAACATACCCACAGATCGATCACAGAATATATATAAATATATGACAACATTTCAGAATTACCCCGGGCATCTTTTTTCGGTTTTCATATTGGTGCATATCGGACAACATGTATGCCGATACCAGTATATCTGGGAAAGGCCGCTGATGTATTGGTCAGGCTTTAGCTTACACTTGCTAACCTACATTATTCAAACCAAAGATTGTTATGAAATTGAAATATCTTAGATATCTTTTTTATTCAACATGTTTTCACTCCCAGCTTGTATTGCAGCTTGGTCGGTGCCCTTCAGCTTCAAGTCGTGACGATCTACCCACCCCTCTAGCGTCAGTTTTGCACATGAAGGGCTCCAGAGCCAAGTTAGCAACAATACGTAACCTATAACATCCAGCCAGACTTTCAAAGTAAAGTGTGCTGACAAACACTTCACATAATATGACATATTTTATGGCATATGGCTTCCGTCACTCAAATCAAGGGTCTAAGGATAGCGGATGTCGTTCACTGTACAGATCGTAAAGTCCGCTGAGGCAATGTGATTGTGATTTGGGGCTATATGAATAAAAATGATTTGATTTGATTTGATTTGACATATTGTGACTTTTGGAATGTCATCAATGTTGGCAAAGGTCGCAGTTTGGTGAGGTTTAGGCAAAAAAATAATAGATTACTGTAGGGAAAGTTAGGGTTTGTAAAAGATCAGGGTTAGGGTTAAAATAACTACATTCAGTCTCGAACTGAGCATCGTGACATCAGTTTGGCAACTTACTTACGTGACATTAATTTAAAACAAATCACTATTGACTCTCACAAATGGAATGCAAACCCCATTCTCCTGAGGGAATGTTTTGTGAATGACCCACCCATAGCTCTTCGTACTGCTGCACTAGAGGGGCACTTCAATAAGTGTTGCTGCAGCGTCAAACAAGGGCCGCTGACCAGGCTGCTACATTTGAGGCGTTGGGGGTGAGAACAGACTGGTTTATCATATCGTGTACATTACAAGGTTTCTGGGGGAGTGCTTCTGACAATCTTATGAAGCTTAAAGGTTTATATAAAAAGAAAAAAAAAACACGACTTCACCGATAGTGCTCATTTTGAACGAGTTTGTTTCGTGGCATTTTTCCGCAAGTGTTTAAGCTGCGTGTGTAATTTTGCTAAAGTTATGGTGTTGAGCCAGTAATCTTCTTCAGTGTCCTTCCTACGTTTCACACAAACACGCAGGCACACTCACACACGACGCCTGTGACTGTGTGATCCATCAGCCACTGGGCAGGAATGGCGTGGCCTCAGCCCGGACCAATAAGCTCATTAATCAGGCCGGGTGAGGAGTGGGTGGAAGGAGGACACAGCAGTGAATCTCATTATCTTACTTCACAGCACTGCTAATCAGTACATGTATTGATGATGACTACTCCCATTCAGTGAGAGGAGATTACTGTTTCCATAACATGCAAGAAAGAAGACATTTGCACTTATATACACACACACGTATGTTGTGTGTGCACACTGATGCTTTCTGGGCGGAAGGACGGTCTCCCTTCTCACACAACACACACACACACACACACACACACACACGTGCGCGCGCACAGAGGTTTCTTCCTGAAGACGTGTGTCCTTGTAGCTATCTGAGTGGTCAAAGTGTAATAGCTTTTTGTTGTTTCTTCATGCACATTTTCCCATCATTGACCAGAAAAAAAGAAGCTGTTTTCCTGTCAGTGACCTGTTTTGGAATATGTGGGTGGCTAAGAGTGTATGTGTATGTAATTGCACATGCTGTGTATGGACTTCATGCGACAAAGGCTCCCAGCCGAAAATATTAGAAATGAATTGTAAATGCATTCAATCTGAATGGATTGAAGTCTGAACTGTTTTGGTCAGGGTGATCTTGAGAAAGTTTTTATATATTTTTCACCAACTTGAAATAAACATGTATTCATGTAATGCTGATTGTATTTTGTGGGTAAGAAGAAAATGACAGGAACATTTTGAGAAACGACATCAGGCAGTGGAAGTTCAGAGCTCTTGATGATATGATATCTGTACGTCTAGATGATATTTTGACTCTTATCAAGACACATTTGAATGGCATTGTTGGATTGCTGGTAGGTCGACCACATTGGCTCAGAATGAAATGTCTAATCAACTATTGGATGGATTGCCATGAAAGTTTGTACAGATTCACGGTCTCCAGTGGTTGAATCACTTTGGTGATCCCTGACTGTTCTACTAATCCCACCAGTAAGTCAAAGTTTCCACTTATCCAGTGAAATATCTTACCATCTGCTCAATAGATTGCCAGGAAAATTGGTTAAAGACATTCGAAGTTCCATGAGGATTAATTATGACTGCAGTGCTCCTCTGGCTTTTCTTCTCTCACCACCACAAGATTCACCTTTGTGGTTTTCATTCAAATGTCTCTGCAAAGATTGGAGGGAATTTTATGACATTTGGTGCAGACATTCATGTCCTCCTCAGGGTGACGTGTAATATGTTTTATTAACTTTTAATTTAGCATCAACATCACAACAGAATGTTGATTTGACCAAATCCTTCCTCATCAGCCTCAGCTGTACTGCGTGTTTTTGTGCTACTTAATCTTACTAACTAAGATGGTGAATGTGGTATAAATATGATGCTGCTGAACGTAGTTTACACTCTTTGCTGCTTATGTCACTGAGACGCATTGCTAGAAATGGGTTGCAGGCAAAACCATTGTTTTCCTTTGAAACAGTGTGCGCACAAAGCACAGAATCACCACGCTGTTTTGCCTGACTTGCTTTTCCAAGCCGTATTTGCAGGAGCTGCGCCTGCAGCAATGAGTCTTGGTATGGTATGATCAGGGGTCTTGTTTATTATCATCACATTTTGATTATATTATATCAATATTATGCACAAATTCAATTTTCAAGTGCACCACAGTAATGCAGATAAACATAAACATGGGCGGGACAGCAGGACTTCAGTCACTTAAACAAAATTGAGTGGCAGTAAGGTTGAAACATATCATTAGTGATACTGCTGCAAATATCCTGTCCTATGTCCTCAGATAGATACAACAACAATCGTTATTTTACCCTGGTCTGAAAATACCCTTTTTTTCTGGCATCTTGTCTGACTGACAGCTAAAATTCAGTATTAAATGATCTGATGAAATATGTTTCTAATATGCCAGTTCGTAAACAGTGACGGTTATCGCAAGGAAATGAGTGTGAAAAAACATCAATTACCTATCCTGGTGTTCCCATCAGTTAAGAAACAGGCTCTTCATGCCTCAAACCGTATCAGAAATAACACTTAACTCTCTTTATTTACTTAAAGGTCAGCTCATGATTCCACACAGTGGATACAACTTTTACCAAACTTAATGACATGAACAGATTTAGGCCGATAAGAGACATCAGTACACTGCCCTGCTCCAACACACAAGCCTGAGAGTGAAAAAAATGCCAGATTGTGCAAAATCTGAAATACACACTGTTGTGCAGAAATTGCAAGCAGTGCACAGGTGTGCAAAAACTGCTTGGGTAATAAGAAAATAGTGTGTAAATAAACAAACAGTTGGTAGAGGTTAGCAAAGTTAGTAGGGCTGGCTGCTGAAGTGACGGGCAGACTCTGTGTTAATGATCAGGCGCCTCCTCCCACAGGAAAGTTTTTTCGAACAGATGGTTGCCTTTGTGTGCTGAGCTTGTGGCAGCCCTCCTTGCCTTTTGCGTCACCCGGCCGCCACACGTTTTTCCTTGATGGACGGCTGCAAACAGCCAGTGACCCGCTAAGTAGAGCAGCTGAGAACTGCCGGAGCCGTTCTCCAGGAGGAGCAGGGCGAGGCAGAGGTGGACCAGGCTGTTAGAGTATGCTGGAGACAGAGAGACAGAGAGAGAAGGTGTTGTTTTTTTGTCAGAGAAACAAAACCGGTGTTGAGCAGTGAGAGCTCAGGAGAAAGAGCAGAGAAATACCTCCCATCCCTCTGTCTTCTCCCCTCCTCCTCCCCAGTGGTATTAATTAGCAGCAGCAGATGAGTGGAGAGCTGGAGCCTGAAGGGAGAACAGGTTCATGTCAGGTTAGCCTACACTGTTGTGCCCCTCACTCTTCCCTCACCACACACACACACACACACACACACACACACACACACACACACACACACACACACACACACACACACACACACCAATAATAGGATGTGTTACAAATTGAAGAAATGTCAGTTTTCACTCATTATGACCATGAATTTGTTACATTAAAAAAGGGCTGACTCTTCATGAAGCCAGTTGCCGACATTGTTTTAGCTTGAACACGCCCCTTTTGCACCCCAGACTGGGACACTCCCACAAAAACTTGGAACCCCTCCAACAAATGTTGCCCCAGCCTACCTCTGTATGGCCTCCCTTGTCCTTTTTCCGTCTCAGGTGTGTTTGATGGAGCAAATCTGCTTCAGCTTTAATCAGCACAGCTGTCCACATCTGCAGCGTAGCGGCTCACGTTTCACTCTTGTGTGACTGTGACCCGGAGTGTCTTTCTTCACTCTCATATGGTAAACAGAGAAATCATGGATGACTGCTCTTCTTTCAAGTGTCTTTGCTAATGGCCAAGACAGTCGTCCAGAGCCAGAAAGCTAATGTGATGTCAGTATCAGCAAATGCAGCAGAGGCAGCAGCATGGGGAATGGGGCGGGGGGATTTTGATCACGATTTTGGTTTGAAATCTAAAATCGATCAACATGACATGAAATCTTCAATTTGTACAATCGAATTCAAATGCGGTATCAACTTTATTGATAAGGGAAAATGAAAAACTTAACTGAACTAAACTGATAACTTTGCCAAAGATCCTTGATTCATTTACTTGAGAAGATAGTTTACTCTGGACGGGTTTGAGACGCCAAACTTTGGAACAAACTGAATTTCTATCTTTACTTATTTATTGTTTAGTCACTGAAGGGTTTTTCTTTTTTGTTTAACTCTGGAATCTTAACCCTTACTTGCAAAAAGCAAAGTCACACTGCTGTTGTAAAATACCCCTAGGATAGGGAATTTATTGAAATTGAAATGACAGTTGTCATTGCATAAAAGTCTGAGTCCAACAATATGAAAGCTGTCAGTGCTGAATAATGTTTTGAATCGAATTGTAGATTTAGGGATGTTGAATGTGTCTACATTGAAAGTTCTTGCTCTCCTTGCACATGGAACTCTCTACACTGCAAGTTGATTTCTGTTTTGATATGTCTTGATAAGGGGGTACTGTCCAGAGTGGAGTGAACATGACATTGTCTTGGACTTTCATGGGTTTGGGGTACACAAAAGAAAAAAAAAAAGCTTCTCTGAGTTAAAAAATGCTTGTTTAAAGAACAGTTCAAACAAAGTGATTGTTCCCCTCTGAAATCGTTAGAGAGGTTAAAACCATTCAGTATTTCACAAAGAAAAGTCAGAAATATGTGAAGAAACATTTTCTGACTCTCTTCTATTCCATTGATTATCTTGTGACCCCTCAGATTTATCTGACCATCCCAACGCTCAGGTCCGAGCCGCTGGTTTAGAGGACACAATATTCAATCTTCTCTGAAAAATAGCAGAGAACTGCTGTTGCAATGAACACTTTGAATGAGTTAATAGTACAATTAAGTGAATGCAAATGGAATTTACCTATTCAAATAGTCTATCTGTGTAAAGTTACTAAAACTATTCCTTTGTCCTGTTTCTTCCTCCTCTCTCTCTCTCTCTCTCTCTCTCTCTCTCTCTCTCTCTCTCTCTCTCTCCCCCTCCGTCTGGCTCTCCCTGCAGAACTCTATACGACACAACCTGTCCTTGAACAAGTGTTTTCTCAAAGTGCCTCGCTCCAAAGACGACCCTGGTAAAGTAAGTATTTCCCGAACAATGTAATGCGACTGAAAAGCTCAGCTTGAATTCAGCGCGACACACAATGAAAATGCAAGCCTATTTCAGCGAGCTTACAAATAAGAGCGAGACGACGGCGATTACTTTTCACGTGTTTAGTCGCCCTCGTGCCGCACGTGTGCTCACACTTGTACGTAAGTGCAACCCAAAGACACTGGTTGTCTTTCTTTGTCTCACACGCGCGCACACACACACACACACAGTGTCTGCACTTAAAAGCAATTTGTAGCTCCATAACCAGCTGAATGCCTAATGCTGCTTTCTCTGTTTCCTGCACCTCTTCGATATTGATTCTGCCAAGTAATAATGTGGTACAGGAAGTAATGAATAATAAGTATATGTAGGTACACTCCTTCAGATGCAAGGCCGTTCACGCATCTGTTATGCTTTATTAGGCCCCGTTCCACTCTCTCTCACACACACACACACACACACACACACACAATCAGAGGAAGCATTAGATATTTTTCACCACTGCCACCGCTGTGGTTAGGAAGCAGAGTTGGCACGGCCTCTTCAGCAGCTCCGCTTTGATAACAACAATTTGTCACCTCCTTGTTTGTGCTGAATCAAAGGAACTGCTCAGACGAGGAGAGTATATAATTACAGTTGATCAGTGAAGCTTGCCCCTACAAGATTTTTTAATAAAAGCTCAAATGTCCGCATTTCAACTCATCACAGGGTTAATGTGAGAAGCAATCCACCACTTTTACAAAAACTGACAAGCCCAAACTTTTCATCGAGCACTCAAAACTCTGCTCGTTTTGTTTGTGGGGGGGAGGGAGTTTCTCCAGACTGAGGGGATTTTGGAGCCATTGAAAAATGAATTAGGGGGAAGAAGGTTTAAATAATTCAAAGAAAATCCTTGGGCTTTAGTGGAGGCCTATAGTCTGCAAAGACACAAAGAAAGCAGCTCCCCCCTGATTAGCCTGACTTGGACCTGACCAGCACCTTAATTTACACCGTGGATCGAAGTGGTCGATACCTCGGCATGGGGGGGCGGGGTCATGTGTGTGTGGAGCAGTTGAATGTACAAGCTGCTGTTTGAAGCCATAGAGAGAGGGGAGAAGCTAAATCATGCATGTGCTAACGTTAATTGGCTGTGTACTGTTCAGTGATGTGGGACTGAGAGACAGGGGGAGGAGAAGAGGCTGGGAGGGGGGAGGTGTGGTGGGGAGGATGTTGAGAGATGAGCCGTGTTCGTGTGTGTGTGTGTGTGTGTGTGTGTGTGTGTGTGTGTGTGGCCTAGATGAACCTCCTGAATTCAGTCTGTAGCTTTGGACCTCCTTGGGAGGGAAGAGGAAAAATGAAAGATGGAGAAAAAAAAAAAAACCAGACCGGGAGGAAATCAAGGACCTAAAAGCAATTGATTTCCTCCTCTCTCATTGTATGTGTTTATTTTGGAGGCTGCTGTGTTTTAATGTTGTGTATCAAAAGGATTGCAGTGGATTTTCAGGGGGGAGAGGAAGCAGGAGTGTGCACCAAACCTAGAGAAAACTGATCAAATACAGAGCTGGAATAATAAAACATACATCGACTTTTTATCAGATGCGAAAGAGATCCATCTACTGCACTCTTTGTTTTAGTGACACCTGTTTTCCCCCCATTAGAGGGACTGAAGCAGCCTCACTGGGAAGAAGTAAGAATAATGGAGACTTAGATTAGTAGTAGCCACAACAGGAGGAGATACAACAGAAACAAATGTAAATGCTGTAGAGAATGTGATGGATATATAACTGAAGGAAGTAATGAGGGATAATAGATAGAAGCTGTAATGCATAAGATGATATACGTGTTCAGATCTACCTCTTTAAAACCAGGAAATTATGTGCAAATGGATAACGTCATCAAATGGCAGCACAGCTAAGTCATTATATACAGGAACACATTAAGAGCTTAAATTGTTTCCTCATACAAATATCTAAAGTCAAGTTTATTAACAAGGTTGGATACATAAGTGCTTTGACTACCAGTGTTGTGCAATAGCGCATTACCTGCTGACATGTTACAGTTTTTTTTCAGAGAAGTGTAAAGGATTACAATCTGAAGTGTAGTAATTAGATTGCAGTTATTCACAGCAGTAATGCTTTATGCCTTTCATGGTGTTAGTACAATATATTATGCATATAATACATTAAGGAGACCTTTCAAAGGGTTTTATTTTCTCAGCAATGTTTTTCCATAGGTCAGTTGATCAATGAATGTTTCTCAGGGTCAATGTGTTGAAATCACCCACCTACAGCTCAAAGCCTGGTAACTCTTTTTAAACATCCTTTGTTCTTTTGCAATTTGAACTGTGAAGATAGCCCTCACCAATCACGAACAGTGTTTTTGTACAGAGACCCTGAAAACACGGGGAAGAGCCCACAGATGTATTATGGGACTAGATACCAAACCGAAAGACGGTGACCATTCAGTCCAAAGACGATTGCTGACGTGGCACAAATGTTTTTTTTATTTTTCGGTTTAGTTTGTAGCTGAACAGCTGACTGGATACAACTTTATGCTCGGCCCATAGACTTTACATTTTGCTGCGGAGTAATTAGTAATACTTTCTCAATAAGTAACATGTACTGAATAATTTATTACCTTTTCATGTAACCTGCCCAACACCGTTGACTATTGAGTCATGCGGAAAGGTGAACCAGGAGAGGAGTTCAAACCTTACTTCACTTTAAAGGTCACCGACTGTTCTCTGATCTCAAAAGTGTGTTCCGTGGTCAGACGGGGGAAATTGAAAGATTTAGAGGGCATTTTGTGCCTAAAGCTGTGAGACATGATTCTTGTTCTAAATATAAGGCTTTTAAACCTGTTTTTGTTCATGTAAGGTTATTAGCTTATTTATTAAGTAAAAGACTAAATTCAAGGTTTTTTAATTCATGGTTTGATGGGCAACCCTCATGGCTTACTGGAATATGCAATAGTTGTGACAGATGTCTTTTGTATGTTACCAAATGAGTTTACCTTCTGAAGATTAATTAAGTCAAAGAAAGAAATGACATGCAGCTAATTACATTCGCTCCATCGCCGCATTTAGAGGCAGTTTTTTTGGGGGAAACAATTGTAATTACAAGTTACCCTCCAGTTCTTGATTTTACATTTAAAAGATTAGTTTTACTACTTATTTATCTTATTTAGATTATCTACTAATCTATACATTTGATTTTTTTATGCTGTAGTAATCCTCATCAATACGATTCAACTGGACCAGCTGATTCAGTACTTTTACTTCCACCCACCCCGGTGTTGCTATTTTTGTTTACAGTGATTATTTGAGGACTTCTTCCACCACTGTCTCTTTATTAAAGAAAGATAAAAAAAAGAATATGAAAGTGTACATAAACCTACAGAGCAATCAAAACCACTGGAGAAATACACAAACTGAGCAGCTTCCATCAAACACACGACTTATCTCTTTGTTTTATTGGGGTCACTCTGCAGGGATCCTACTGGGCCATAGACACCAACCCTAAAGAAGACACGGTACCCAGCAGGCCAAAGAAGAGACCGCGCTCCGGGGAAAGGGTGAGTGTTTTACAAACCTCATAATGTGTCGAACCTGCTCCTCTGCAAGCCTCTTAATAGTTTTTAGCCGCCACCAAAGTTTAATCTCAGCTTTCTCTTTTAGTTCTTAGTTCTTACATAAGCTATTTCTCTACTAATTCAAGTTCACTGTTATCAAAACAGCAAAAGCCATGACATTTTACCACTGCTGACACTGTGAGCATTGTCTGAGGAAATGTTCATGATGTGGCAGTGTGAGAAGGCACGTGAGCAGAAAAACAAGAGATGGAAAAAAAAAAACGATGCTCCATACCCCTGAGATGCTACAGAACTGTTTGTGTGTGAGCAGACTTCCAATCTTCCTCCTTTTTCCACGCTATAATGATGCCAGGGTATACCGGCAGGCAAACAAGGTGCCTTTAAAGCAAAATAAAAAAATAAGACTCTCCAGTCATTCTCGCAGCTCTGTGAGGCTGTGCTTCAGCAGAGCAGTTCTTTGAGCTAAATGCTAACGATGATATGCCAACTAGTGAAGCTAACGAGGTATAATGTTTACCATGTTTACCATCTTAGTTAAACATGCTGACATTTGCAGTAAAGAAGGGCTGAAGCTGATGGGAATGTAATTAGTGGAATAATTAATTTTTTTTTAGATTTTAGGGGTGAGCTTCTGCCCCAAGCAAAGGAGTTTAAACATGGGGTCCTGTTCAAATCCATCTACATTCCAACCCTCACCTATGTTCATGAGCTCTGGGTAGTGACCCAAAGAACGAGATTTAGGATACAACCAGCTGAAATTAGTTTTATCTATAGGGTGGCTGAGCTCAGACTAAGAGATAGAGTGAGGAGCCCGGACGTCCGAGGGGAGCTTGAAAATAGAGCCGCTACACTTCTCGTTGAGAGGAGCCAGCTGAGGTGGTTCGGGCATCTGATTAGGATGGGAACCTCCCTTTGGATGTTTTCTGGGCACCTCCGACTGGGAGGAGACCCTGGGGTAGACCCAGAACTCGCTAGGAGAGATTATATATCTCAGCTGGTCTGGGAATGCCCCAGAATCCCCCAGGGGGAGCTGGAAAGCGTTGCTGGGGAGAGGGATGCCTGGAATACCCTGCTTAGCCTGCTGCCGCTGTGACCTGACTTCAGATAAGTGGATGTTGTTGTTCGTTGTTGTTATTATTTTTGAAATATTTCAGCTTGGACCTACAGTATGTGGTGGAAAGTGTTACATTCTTGACGCTGAATAATATCAAATGGCAAATGTTGCCTGATGATATATTGTTAGTAATTTCTTGACAAGAGACACATAAAAGGGTTGAATTATGGGCTGGATCGGTGATACAAAGTGAACTGCCAAGAGTATCTGGTGACAGAGGATTGTTTGGTTGAAGGGATGTACTGAGAAGGTGCACTTTTTGTATAAAACATTCTTTCCACAGCTGCTTGACCGCGGCACAAATAAATCTTATTATGTAGAAAATAGAACGTGAAGCTTACCTTTTTTCCTTGCTGCGTGTCCTTCTTGTTTGAAGAGTCTCTCATACCAGAAAAAGCTTTGGTTGGACTTTAACTACAATCTGTGTAATTATTACTCTCTAAGGCCACAAAAATAGCAAAGACCTTAATCTGAACCTTTTTCCATGGCCGGGTTGAACAGATTTGCTTTGTGCCATTTGATTGATATTGACCGAGTTATTACTGGACCTCTCCTACTGCAGAATGCAAGAAAACAAGTCTGTGTCTGATAGAAAAATCCAGCACGATGTGCCATTAGAGAACCAGAGCCTACAGTATGGTCTAAACAATGTCACGATCATAGGTTGTTGTCGATCACGCAGGGTTGACTTACACGTTCGTACATGTTAACCACGGGCTCCTGGATGAACAGATTCCAAGATGCAACAGAAAACAGCAGGAAGGAGCTACAGAATATATGTGAGAACTCACAAGTAGGAATGAAAATTGGTGGAAATTGATTGACAGATGCAGAGGCTATTAATATACTCTATGTAACCCTGCGTCAACCCGGCAGAATGTGGCTTGTGTTCAGTCATCGACCCGAGGTTCTTAATACAAAAACAGTCAGCTTCATGATGGATTGCAGGTCTTGTATCACCTCCGTCTGCCTACATCTCTGTTGTTTATTAGCACACTCATAACTAGTGTTGGTTTAAAGACTGAAATTTCAGTGCTACCTCCAAACCAAAATATTAGAATCGTTGTATAACTTTTAAACATTCAACAGATGAAATTCTCTTTTGACCATCAGCTCAGCTGAGCTTAAATAAACCAATAGCTGTGCTCCATGCTTGAAAAGAGTACACAAACTCTATATCTTCATTGGAACAAAAAACAAAAAGCTAGCAGTTAGCAGCACACCAAGACGAAGTGATGGAATTAAAAATCCTCTTAAAACAGTTTAAGATGAAGAGTTGACATGAGCAGCAGAAAATACCACGGTGATGATATAAATAGAATATAAAAAACTGAAATTCAGTGATGATATGATAAGTAGTGATACCTTATTGACACCTGGGTTTAACGCTAGGCTTTAGCATGACAACCTCTCCTTCAGCCAAGGTTGAGCAACCAATTAGCGAGATCTGCTGGCGTCTTGTGGACCGAGCACAGTCGAAACGTCGTCAGTAAAGCTCATCTCACGAGGGAGCCTTAAATCTTGTATGCAGGAACAGTTCCTGTGTTATACTGCATACTGACTAAGTTTACATGCCCACTTATATACCCCCCACTCACACTGGACAAAAAGCTCACTAACACCCGCTAACATCTTGTGCTTTTGTGTATTATCGGCTTTTACTCCCGGCATTTGAACATCGTTCAGTCGGCGCTGAGTTTGAAAGAGAGACGGAAATTAGGGAAATTAAAGAAATTAAAGAAGAAATCGTTGTTAGTGGCTTCCGTGTTGTCTGAGACTGTCAGCTGCTGGATCGCTACTGCACATGTGCAACTCTCAACAGAGATGAGAACGAAGCAAGATATCTCACTCCTCAGCAGCTTCCGTTAGGAAAAAAGGATATATCTAATTAATTAATTAATTAGATAATTATCTAAGGGTCTTTTTTGTAGTTGATTTTTGAGTGTCATTCTCAGCCTGTCAAATACGAACACTTTGGACTTCCCAACTTGTCAAAAACGCTTTTGGATTGCAGCGAACCTGACCTACAATCCCAGTGCATCAATATTTGACAAGTTGGGAATGAGACTCAAAAATCAACAAAACAACAAGTTGAAAACAAGTGTCTGGATGTAGGAGCATTCTTTGGAAATGCATACTGCGCATTCAGAATATGCGTCTTAGTTTGTGTTCTTACCGCAGCTTGCAACACTTTTTGGTCAGCTCTGCGCATTGCCTGGCCAACGGTTTGCCAGGCTGGAGTAGAGATGCATGCACATAAGAAAACCCTACGCTAAAACACCTACTGTTAAACTTTATTAAAAACTTGGACATCAACAGGTTTTTGGACACATTCAGATACTACAATGCCGGCCTTTTCAAGAAGGTGGTTGAATGAATGAAAGAGGGAGGCAGCGCTGTATGCACGGCTGCACTTAAACAGGAATGTTAGTGAGATATTAATTTTCATTAGCCATGTAAACAGCTTAGTAGGAATGCTGTCTGTTTTTGGAATACAGGCAAAAACAGGAATATTTTGTGCATGTAGATATAGTCATTGTGGATATTTGTGACCAGCAGATGACCCACTGAGGTTTCCCTGAAGGTGCGCCTAAATATGTTTGTTGCTGCGTTAAAGAAAACCAGCAGTCCTTCATCACGGTGAAGCACAACTGGACGTCTCCTTCCTCTCCTCATCCTGTGTCTTGATCGTTATCTTTCTGTGCGTCTGTCTGCCCGCCACTCTTTCCTGTCTCTCCTTCTCTTCGCCTGTATCGCCGGTTTAGCCTCCTCCTCCTCCTCCTTCTCCTCCTCCTCCTCTCCAGGGAGCTCAGGCAGGCGCGGAGCAGCAAACTGCACAATCACAGTTGCTTATTGGAGGAAGAATCGAGGTAAGAGAGAGAAATGGGTGGGTGGGGGAAAGAAAGGATGCCGAAAAAAGAGAGGGAAAAAGACATCAAGGTGGAGATAGCGGAGAGGGAAAAGTCAAGCTGCAAGGGTACGCAGGGAAAAAAAAGTGCGGAGGGAGAGGAGGAAGGAGGGAGAGTATTCTAGGCTTGTGTTCCAGTTAATTACCACAGAAGGCCCCGGGGCTGCCGTTAGACATATTTTCTTCACCAATTTTTTTTTATTACAAACATTAATTAATTCAGAGCCTTGTCATCTCGTCTTACATGGATGGGCCCTTCGACCCCTTTTCTTACGCCTCACTTGCACCGCTGGCAGACACACTGTGGGCTGTCACATGGGCTGAGGAGGAACGGGGAGGTTTTAAGTGCTAAGATTTATAGCAGGGTTATCGTCAGGGAAAAAAAAAAAAAAAAAAAGGTAGGCTAAATATGTCGTACTGTTTTCATTGGGGTTTTATGTTGCACCAAGGCTACACAGTCAAAGTCTTTAAAGTCTCCTGATGACAGCGGCTGTGCAAATGAAAAGATTCGAAGGCTAAACGTCAGCCGCATAAATGCATTGTATGAATATGTAGACAGGCAGTGTACACTTTGTTTAGTACCTGCGTCTCCGGTGCCCTTAGCATAATCACTCTCTTTCATTTCCTGTGTGCCTCTCTGTCTGCCTGTCTGTCTGTCCGTCACTCAATTATCTCCCTACCTATTCTTCATTTTCTCCCCACAAGCTTTCCTCACTTCTCTTCACCTCTCCCTTGTCTTCTTTTTAAGTGCCTCCACCAGGGAACCGACAACCCGTTTCACTGGGAGTTTATCATAAATTAAAGATTGCATTGTTACCAACCAATCCTCTTACTGTAAGCAGTTTGGAAAGGCAGGCGAGCTGTCTTGAACCCTGAAAGGAGTCAGGCAAGGGAAAAAAAATATTGTCCTCATTTTATTTATTTATTTATTTATTTATTCGCCACTTCGCAGGCGCCAATTTAGCCCCTCATCGATCTTTGAATAGTTCCCCATATCTTAGCACTCAGTTAACCCTACTTTAGCTCTTTGTGAGGATGGCAGAAAATGAGCCACTGCCGAATACATTTTAGGCACTTGAATAATGCATGAGGACGGCTTGATTTATCTTATCAAGTGCAAGCGATGTGTCCACTTTTCTGGCTGTTTAGTGTCCGGCAATTTAAATGGAGTGCGCCTCAACTAGTTCACATAGTTGGAGCCTGGGGCACGGTGATGATTCAGGAGGCTCAGTACAGAATCATGAACTGGCAGCATGCAGAAATTTCTCATAACCTTCGTCACATTTCATTTCCTGCCTCGTTTTTTTTTTTTTTTTTGCTCTCACTCTCCTCTGCATATTTCCAATCAGTGGAGAACACATTTGAAATACTTCTGAGGTAATTAATAGGCAGGACTTCACTGTTAGCTTTCTAGAGGTATTTGTACGACTATTTAAAAGAATGCAGATGCTAAACTTATACATCAAATGTCACTGCCAGTGAGGCAGCCTGACCTTTCTGTGATTGACATCATTAGTTTTTATTGTATGGCCTGTGGATTCATTGATTACAGATGATTAACCCGGTACAGCTGCATTAGGTTTATAACAGGCGAGCAGTCGTGTATTCATCGTGCTGCGCAGTTTTTTTCCCCTTGTTTATTGTTCAACCCGTTCAGCTCCTAAGGAAACAGGAAAAGTTGTCTCTGCTACTTCATTATTTCTATCATGTTTTCTGTAAATTTCATCAATCTCCCTGGGGTGTAACAATCCACTGATTTAGATCAATCTACTGAGCTCATTGCCTGAGATGCAGCAGTATCAGTACAAACAGCTTGAATTTGGCCGCAGCTGGGAGGAAAATCACGATGGAATAAACACAATCTTCTCTTTGTCAAGAAAAGAAACACAAATAATTAAATGTCTTGTGTTTTTGTGGGGGCCATTAAAAGCTGAAATAAAAAAAGAGCATATACAGTAGGGATGCACGCTATGTATTGGCTGGTCCGTTTATAATGATGTATTATTCTCTATAATGAGATTATAGCAGATAAATATAGCTGACAGCATGAACTTATAGGACTTAAAAGAGCAATTTGTAAGATTGGGCTAATATTGTGGTTACTAATAGAGTGTGAAGAAATGACAGTGTTGATGATGCATCAGAGACGATGTACTCACATGTGTACTGAGGTTATCATGATAACCAACTAGCCCCGGACTGTAAGTAAACAAAATAAAGTCAATAAATGTCAGGAAAGGAGTTACTTTCAATTATTTACAACCATGCATCATCTGAATTCAAGTTTCTCTCTTTTACCAAACTGAGACAAGTTTAAATGGCTCGTTAACTCACTCGAACTCGAAATAAACAAAAAAAAACTCACCAAAACAGACTTGGTTTGTCTTTCTTTAATCACCTCTGGTTTGTTCAAGATAAAACCTGAATTCACTGAGTAAGATGTGAAAATATACCAGCTCCACATGCCGTTCTCGCCCGTCGCTAATATCCGACTCTGCCTCGCTCCTTGTCATTGAACTGACATCTGTCGCTTCGTTCAGTCCCAGTTCAGCGTTCACTAGGAGGCGGCTGAGGTCACCAGCGGTCCATCAGCTAGTAGTGCCAGTCAGCTGCAAGGCTAACTGAGCTACTCGCTAACAGTAGCTTGTTGCTACAGCCAAATGTGGCTTCACCAAAGAGCATACTAAGCATCAGTAAGTGGTTACAGTTTTGGAGCTACCTTTAAATTCTGCTCATTTCCTCACCAATTCTACCTTTAACAAGCGCAGCATCCACACACCTACATACAGTTGGTGTGTATGTTCTCTGCCATGCACAAGCTGATTGCTCACTCACACCGATTTGAATTTACTTGACTCCTTGGCAATAACACAACAATAACATTTTGTAGGATTGTAGGCCTTTTTCACAGCAGACATTGTGACTCGTAACAATGGGAAAGCACAGGTGTTACAAATAACATTAACAACTGATCTGTTCTGTTCAAACAACACGTAAGACACGACTGTGTGACATTGAGCCAACATTCACAATGCCCCTGAAACTGAAGCTAAAAGGAATATAGACGGCTACCTTGAAATGTCAAATGTCTGGTGTGAAAAGGGCCTCTTGCTGTTGATCTGCATAAATGATATGGCTGTTTGTTATTTATTTGTTAAGCTGACGATGGGATACTGGATCTGGATTCTCACTCGTCTATCCCCTTCTTTCAGGCGTCAACTCCTTACAGCCTGGAGTCAGAGTCTCTGAGAATGGACTGCATAATGTCAGGAGGAGCGTCCCCGACTCTGGCCATTAACGCCGTAACCAACAAGGTACAATACTGGCTACTCACTAGTGAAAGCTTGGTTTGGCCCAGCGCCTCAGTTCACCAGAACTCCAGGTCTCATGACAGGAACAGTCGACTTAAATGAACTGATTCCCCTGACGCATGAGATGCTGTTGTTATCTTATGCTTCAAGAACCACTAATAGTAGAACTTTGAAGCAGTTGAAAAAGCTCAGAAAGATGCTACTAATGAATATTAATTTCTTAACGATGTGTAATGATGATTTTTGACTAATGAATTAGTCAAGAAGATGTAGTCATTTGTACTCGCAGCTGAGAGGAAAGTGTTGAACTTTGTTGAGGCTATAATTAAAACTAACTGGAAATTAGACGTCCTTGACGGAAAACTGCAGCAGAAGGAGACTCTGTTTTTTCTCATTCACCATCAGTGGCCTGGACTCTTTTACAGCTCCTCACTTTCACACACAATGTGTGCAATGGCACATCTACACACACTCGCGCACTGACTAAAAAGCTGTGGGTGTGACCGTTTGTACGAGGGTCAGAGATCAAGCCACGACTGGGACCTCTGACACCTCTTTGATCTGGAAAACACACAGACACACACACACACACACACACACACACACACACACACACAGGAAGATGATGTGTGGTACGTGACCCTGTCGTCTGACCCTGACCAAAGAGAAAATTTGTCCCACAGCAGCAGCTCACATAACTGTTAAGTGTTTGGTCTGGACGTGATGTGAAGGTCTGGGCTTGACAGCTTATTCCAGGTTTCCATTCTGTGTTTTTTCACAAGGTCTTGACTCATACTTCCCAGAATGTGTCGATATGAAACACTTTTATCAGATTATTAACACTTTGGGAATTCAGCTGTCGCTTAAAAAACACTTCTCGTCAGACTTATATAGTCATTTGTTTTATAAAGCCACATTTATTGTAATTTTTACAATGAATTATTGGTCATTTGTCTGGTAAAAATGTGAAGTTCTCGCTGGTTCCTTCCTTCGTAAAGTGTTGAAAGTGAGAATTCATTAGGTAGATAATGACTGCTGGTCAGACAAAATAGGCCGGTATCTTTTTTGGTTTTGGGACCTGGTGATAAATAATAGCCATTCATTTTGACATTTTATGGACTTAAACATTAAAGGTGCCATATTGAGCTTATTTTCAGGATCATACTACTAGAAAATGTTTACACGCTATGATATTCCAAAAACACACTCATTTTCTAATCAATTTTCTGTCCATTGCTGCAGCACCTCTATTCGCCCTATGTCTGAACACTCCTCTCTCTTTAAGGAGCCGCTCTCGAAAACTCCAGTCTCCTCCAATTGGTCAGCTCTCACAGGCCTAGGCGGGCACAACCCGCTGTGTTTTCCTATTGCCTCTGCCGGTGTTTTTGCAACCACGGCTGTGCTGGGGGTCGTGAGCGAGGGTGTTGACTGGATAGTTGTGACATCACGACCTTACGGAAGTCCTGACAGCTCGTTTGAAGTTCACAGTTTCTGAATATGTGCTGTGTACATTTATCTGTGGATTGAACGTTTCTATACTTTCACTTTATTTAAATAGCACCTAGAACTGATTTATAATCAGACGAGACATTATGAGACCTTTTATCACCCAAATTGCAATTTTCCTCTCGGTTTTTAACAGCCTGATATACCGATTTCAATTTTCTTTCTTTCTAATAACTATATTTAACAACACAGACAAACATTTTTATAACCCTTTTTTTAATGGAAAATTCATGACCCTGGGCTACAACGTTTAACTTTACCAAAGAATCGAATATATCTGACACTGTTGACACTGACAGGCTGGTGGCCGGTCATGCTGAAAACCTGCTGATTCCGGTCGTTGGCCAATCAATCGGTGCAGCTCTACATATGTCATACTGTGCATGGATAATGGATTGATAAAAGCTGACGATAATCTAAATAGTTGCTATTTTTGCCCAAATAACCACTCTAATGCAATGGGCTGGATTACCCACCTACTATGTTATGACTGTGACCTAGAACAGTGGTTACAATAGTCGGTTACATCACAAATTGGACTATTATGGCATTTGCACAATGTTGCTGATGATTGAGCCACTCAGATAAGGTTTTCTCCAGTTTTATTAGATGCACAGACAAATTAGTCACAAAATTCCACGGATCGCGTCATTAACAGCCAAAGAACATCAGCAGCAAGCAATTATTGTAGCAACAGTTTCAGTTTGAATTGCCACACAGGCAACAGGTAAAGTGACAAAAGCAGTTAATTAACCTGATTCATATCAATTTGCACTGATTGTCTTTTACCTCAGGAAAGACTGAAACTTGACTCACTGTAGTCATCACTATACATTGTGAAAAAAACAAAAGATTCAGAGCAGGGACAGGAAGGACCTTGGTGATCATAATGCTAATGCCAACGTCAATGATGTCCACCCACGCTCAGACAGGTGGCGTCCTGCATGAACAGCAGTGCGTCAGAGCCTCCTCAATAACACATTAGTTTTATTCTGTTTCCGTTGGAGAATGCCTGCGCCTTTGAGAGACATTCCTATAACACAATACGAGAAAATTGGAATAGCAGAAAATATTTTCTTTGAGAAAGATTGTTATAGTCATCATCGTGTGTGGATTTTTATTTGGGTTCCTGAATTCCTTGCAATTGAAGCTCTGCTCTGTCTAAAAAACACCTGTCTGAAGGTCATTTCTTTACTAATGCATAGATGTAAACCTTTTTTATAGACCACATAATCATTTCTTTGTTACTACACTAACACGTTAAGGAGAATTTAACTCAGATATATTCAAATCCACCATAAACAGTGACTTCTTTCTTTCTCTGCTACCGGATGTTCTACTGGAGAGAGCACTGCCCCAGAGAGCCTTAACTGTTGTCTCACCCGAAGGCTACGATTTCACATTTGTCTATACAATTAAATGTAGCCTGGAGGTAATGCCGGCGCTGTGCTTCACAAGTACCGACAGTCAAACAAAACAAGAGAAACAAGATTCAACATAATCCTGAGGCATTTTTCTTTTTAACAGCTCTGTGATCTGTCACCAAAAGACAATATACGCTGCGCTTCCTCTGAGTGTCTTCATCGCTGCCAAACTCTCAGACAATAAAGTCACGTCTGAAGTTGCTCAGTGGTCTCTGGGTCAAGACATTTAATCAAAATCACCATGTTTAAGGGGGGTGGGGGGGTGGGGGGAAATCATCATTAGTTTAGGTTCTGTGCTTTTATGCAGCAGCTGGACCAGCACTTTAATTTTCATTTTTCCTCATGAGCTGTCTCATAAGTTAATGGTGCGTGGGTAACTTCTTGAGGTGGGCAGTGTTCACTTTAGGCTGGATATGAATTGGCAAATGGATAAAATGAGGGAGAGCAGCAAAATGGGCAACGAGGAACAATAAAACGGTGAATCACTGCCTTTGAAGGAGTTTATATGGTTCATTGCCTCAAATTTTTGGCCCTGTATAATTGCCTTTATTGTCACATTAATATGGATCCTGTGTGTGTGTGTGTGTGTGTGTGTGTGTGTGTGTGTGTGTAGGTAGCGCTGTACAACCCTGAGGCAGAAGGCAGTGAGAGTCCTGGGAGTCTGGGCGGCAGCCTGAGCAACAGTCTCTCTGAGCAGAGCCTGGCGTCCGTCAACCTTAACAACCTGAACACGGCCGTCAGCAGCGGCGGCAATGTGCACAGCTACACACCAGTAAGACCTCTTCTTTGTTCTGGGTGATGGTCTAACGATTGCTGCGGGAGAATTTTCTCTTTTCCTTGTGTCTGTCTGCACAAGGACAACAGCAGACCTGATGGTGCTACAGTGCAGACTTGTTTAAGGACACTTCAGCTGGGATAGCTTTCTCTCCACTCCTCTTCTGCCTTTTTTTTTTTATCACCAGCTGACCGTTTTTCAAGCTACCAGCATTCAAACTCAAAGTGATTTGTGGTAAATGTTCTCTGCTCACTCGATTCTGACATAATCTGGATGATTCAGTCGCTGGTCCACACACTCTCAGTCGGTACAGAAGGTGTCTGCTGCACCCTTAGCAGACTGAGGAGGTGTTAGCCAGCTGAAGACATGTACGCTGGATCTACAGCATGCTGCTCAGACTGTTTGATGTTGAGACCTTGCAAGCACATATATTATATACTGTATATATCAGTGGAGTTAAGCAGGTGGCATCAACAGAGACATTCTTATGTCTTTTTGGCCTGCAAAAAGTTTTTACATTTCAGGTGTGCTTGCTTACTTAATAATAAAGAGTTGTTGCCAAATACCCGATTTTTATTGCTGTTGTTTTATGTAAAGTCAGACCAGCTGTCAAAAGGGCAATTTCAGTCCCTCAGTCGGCTCCTCAAACAAATCAAATTACCCCTTTTTATCAAAATTTCAGTATTCTTCTTTTCAGGGGTTTGGAAAGGCAATTGAAAGTATATATTGTTGTTTTTTGTTGAATGTTGCATTCATATGCACTGGTTATTTAGCCTGTGAATTGAACTTTTGTTTTGCAGCCGACTATCAATACCGTTAGCACCGCCTCACAACCCCTCAGGGTCGCTCCAATAAATTCTTAACCTGTGGGAAATGCTGGTATGCTTCAATAGAAGTGCAAAAAGTAAAACAGCAGGAAGCATCAGAGACATCCTATTTGTTTTGACAGCTCACCTTTGTCGTCTGGTGCACATAAATGACACTGGACCAACTGCAGTGTTGAACAATTTGAGACAAAAGGGGCAAAATTGTACACAATTAAAAGCAGATTAATTCTGTTAGCTCACAATTAAACACGTAGCTTGTGCTTTCTCTGTGCTATTAACCACACACGCACTCTCACACACACACAGTGAGGTATATTTAAATCAAGGCCGGGCCCGTGTCGTCTGCTGTAACTGTGCCTTTGGTCTTGGCCGGTGTAAAGTATTCCACAGACTTGGCAGGCCACGGATACACTGAGACATATTTGGCCAGATTTTACGCTGACCGTTTAAACGATTCCTCATCCTTTATAAATCAAGGTCCTTTGGCATTTGAAATTGATTAGTCTCAACCAGCATGTGTGTGTGTGTGTGAGAGATGATAATAAGTTGCCCTTTTATGAAGGAGAGCAACCCTTCTGTCAGGAACTAAACTGTCCCATGCTGAGTAATTTAGATTTGGAACAGATATTTAATGGAGGAAACAAACTGTTTATTACTGGCCAATCAAATGCAGAAAATGTTGCTGGAGCAAGAGTCCTTGACCTAACAAGGCTTTTTTTTTTAAAGATATTTTTATTGAAGTCTTTTTTTTAATATATGTATAATTTCGACCTAACAAGGCTTTTGACAAAAATAATAACAATGATCTGACTTCTGGGTTTGTATAATCCCTGTATCCACACTCTGCAACTGGATATTGGACTTCCTCTCAAACAGACCCCAGACAGTTCAGATTGGTCGTCACACCTCCTCTAGGTTAATTCTCAACACCGGAGCCCCCCTCCTGTTCACACCAGACTTGAAGAGAACTCTGTGGTGAAGTATGTGGACGACACCAACATTAACAGCCACATTACAAACAAACATGAGAGTTCATACCAGTAGGAAATTAACATTCTTGCAGAGTGGTGCACAGAGAAACTCCTCCGATTTGCTGATCAATGTCAGCAAAACCAAGGAGCTGATTGTTGACTTTAGAAAGAAGGAGGCAAATACACACAAACTCCTGTCTACATCAGTGGAGCTGAGGTGGAGCAGGTGAATTATTTTAGGTTTGAGGAAGCTGTCATGGTCTTCATACATCACGAGTCTGGTAAAAAAAAATCTAATAAATACTTCTTAAGGAAACTTGAGAAGGCTAAATTCCAGAAGACGAAAAAGGCACCACCCACCCCAGCCACAGACTGTTCACTCTGCTGCCATCTGGCAAAAGATACAGAAGTATCAGCTACCAAGCAGCTTCATTCCTCAGGTTTTGAGACTCGTGAACTGAGCCTCAACACTCCACCATGGTTTTTTTTTCTGTAGCATAAAGGGACTACAACTTACAACTTAAAACTTACACAATTAAATTAACCTTTAAATTTGGATCTATTTCAAGAAGCTTAAATGACAATACATATGTGGTTTGCTCAATCAATCAAAGATCAATTTTCCCTCCCACCTGGCTGAAAATAAAAGGGTTCTGAAGACCTCTGTTGTTCTGCAGAGCACTTTGGTCCAGATCAGACAGCTACTGATCAGATTCCCATATAGGTGGAAATGCATATTTATGGTCCCCAGAGGTTGAATCATTAATTAATTATTTTGGTGACTTCATCTGATCATTTTCACACAAAAAAAATGTCATTCATGGTCCCCAGAGGACAAATCCTAATGTTTTGTTCCCCTCATGATCTTTTCTGTACTGCCTCCATTAGGGCCAAAAAACCTCCATTTGTACTAAAGAAACTCCAAGGGGTCATTGACTTAACATGTAGCCAACCCTTTCATACTCTCCAGAGGATGAACCTTTTCCTCTCGTAATTTAAGTGTATTCATGCTTTGAGGGGATAAAATACAAAGATGCCTGAAACGCTATTGCTTTTTTTTTTTATATAACATTTTATTCTATCTTACATTATTCTATTTAATCTGTACACTCTGTTTCTCCATGCTGCTGCAACAGCCTGATTTTCTCATCATGGTCATTAAAGTTTTGTTCAGTCTAATGTAATCATGAGGACTTTTGATGGACTTGTAGTGCAAAGTGTTTTTGTCTGTCCCTTTAAACCAAATATAATACAATTCTAAAGGCCAGTCTCGGTCCAAAATAACAGGAGCGCTGAAAAAATCCCATCTCTTCATTATTTCTCCCTTGTAACAGCTGCTCACCTTTTTACCATCAATCACTTTTCCCCACTCACCTCCCACCTGCATTAGCAAAGGTCAGTGCAATCTCATCTCGTTAACCTCTCATTTCTAGAGGCCATCTTTTGTTTTCCTCCTCCCTGCATCACCTCCACCCACCCACCCTCCTCCTCCTCCTCCATCGCCTCAGACCTCATCTGTGGTCTAGTCCAGCGGGATCAGGGTTAGTTCTGCCTCATTACCTGGCACAGGTGATACCCTCCTAACTGACGGTGATTACTGGCGGCATCACTGGCAGAGCTCTCAAAGACACCGAGAAAGTTGATGGAAAAGCTGCCATTAATGGGTGGAGGTGGATCTGACGGGGGATGTGTCCTGCTAAGTAGGCTTATACTTGCAGAGGCACACCGACGGAAGCATATTGCTCGTGTTTGCTGGGTGGATGGTGGAAGTATTTTGTTTTCTGTGTGTTTAGATGAGTGCCAGCAAAAATGTCCTTTCTAATTGCATAAAATTGAATTTGGTATGATCATCTGAATGACTGAATTAAAAAAAAACAGGATTTGTAGGAAGTATTAATGTGAAAATTGAATTTTGAATGGCACGATTGGAAAATAAATTGCATTTCTTGAAACTGAATGTGATTATTATTGAATTTGACTTTTTATCTGTTTTACAATGCAGCTCTCCCAATTGAAATTCAGGTCTCTCAATTTAGATTCAGCTGCTAGAAACACTTTGCTTCCCTGCGCTGTGACTGACAGGTAGCAGCCCACTCCAGCGCTCGCATTAGCGGCCTCGCTCTCTTCAGTTTGGCCGACCAGGCCATGTTGTTCTCTCACGGATAAGTTGAAGAGGGTTTTTTTTTACATTGTCTGGTCGGTCATGCTAAGTTAGTGTTGGCACCAAAAGTAACTTGAGGGTTGTTCGGTAATTAAGTTTATGCTGTTTGCCTTCGTAATTGAGCCTTTATGTAGTTCAGGGAAGTACGGGAGTTGTTATGGTCCCATCTTTCATATGCAGTCCTACTGTATGTGTCCTTGTCCTATCTGTTAACACCAGGCAGTCCATATGTCAACGTTCTCAAAATATACACAAACATTGAAATCTGCATTCACACTTTCCAACTCCAAAAAAACCCTCCTCCCCCCTCCTTAGCATTTAGGTGTTTCTCTTTGTTTTAAATTCAGTATATGTTCACGGTTATCAAACAGGAAATTTAAATGATGTAAAGTGCATCATCTGGCAGATTTTAGGAATGTTGTATGAAATACAGCTTGTACTTCCCCATTTTTGTATGCCTGCATTCACAGTCGTAAAGAGTAGTGGGATGGAGAGACAGAACCCCGTCGAGTGAGGGGTATCTTACTCACTCTCAAACTCTGATCAAACTGTAAAAACCAGGCAGTGCTCCTAAACTATACATACAATCCAACTACTACACTGCGTATTTCTTGCCCAAAATATTTTCCGAAACATGTTTTATCATAGTGTTAACCTGCAATATAGAAAGATCGTATCAATCCTGTACTTTGAAAGGCTGAAAAATGTTCAATTAAACTGTAAAACACGGCGCTGATCAAATATGAACCAATGGACGCCGAGCAAAAACCAAACACTTTATTGGTCCAGTGCGGCGCAGTGCATTCTTGTTGTTGCAGGTTCTCTAACTTTTGAGCAAAAGAGATTACCACATCCCATTTTTATTATTTTTCTCTGGTCATGTAGCACCAATTTAAGAAATAACTATGTTTCTCTACTGCATAAACAGCCCAGTTTTATGCAAGGGCCGTCTTTCCCGGAGTTCTTTAATGCTGTATATCTCAGCCTCTGTCAGGGGGTCTTTGTCAAGCCTGCAGAGATTTGTTTGAAATGATCACTTGAGCAGAGCCACTCCGCCCAAACTAAAATAGGTATTATGTTGAAATAAAGGATGAAAATCTGGACTTGATTTTCATAACTGAACAGTGATCTACCAGGAATGTGCTCGTGACCATATATTATTTGCCAGTGTGGCGCTTTAATGGTCGGTGTTGCATTTTGTTGTGGTTAAACCTGCACAGGCATCTTCTTGGTGCTTGACAACCCTGTGTTTATTCATCAGTCTGACAGCAGCTTACACTTTCAACTACATTGTGAATTCAGCCTTTGATGTGTTTCTCTGAAACCAATACCTTCATCGATTTCCCCTGTTTGTCTTTTTGTACCTCTCACAGTCCGTCTGATCTCTTTTTCCCCTCTGTCCGTCTTGAAGGTGAGTAGCCACTCAGAGCCTTCGTCTCAGTCCCTGAGCCTCCAGCAGCCCGCCCAGCAGCCACCGCCGCCTCCCCCTCCTCCCCCGCAGCCCCAGTACGGTCTGCCCGTCCCGGAGTCGCGGGACAAGCAGCTGTGTTTCTCAGACTTCGAGGACCTCAGCGCCTCTTTCCGCAGTCTTTACAAGTGCGTCTTTGAGCAGTCCTTCTCGCAGCAAGGTGGGTGTCGAGTCGACTGTCACTTTGTGCGCGGATTAGCGTGTATCTGTTCACTTGTGTCTGTGAAACATCTTAATTGACACATGTGTTTGCGGGAATGAAAAAACAACATGTAAACCTCCGTGTCAGGCTTCGTGCACATAATTAACTGTCAAGCTTAAGCTCCTAATGAAATGGAAATCATTTAACATTGCTTTCATAACAGTAAAAGCATTGCAGTATTAACCTCCACCACACACTTACTCCTACTCTATTGTATTTTAATAAACAAAACAATCTGTTGTTCCGCATATCTGCATTTTACGGCTCGCTCAGTCAAATGAGTAAAGGCAATTAAGAGGAAGAATTCAACAGAAGGAGAAAAAAAAGAGCTCACAAACACATCTGCAGTCGAGCAGAGCAAAGGGTTCTGCAGCTTTGATAGCAGCTAATTAGATTGGTTCTAAAGTTTGTGTAGCATCTTGCTAATTGCTTCGTGAAGCTTTCAGGTCAACGGGCCTCCTCCCTCTTGGACCCCCCCCACCCCACCCTCCTATCACCTTCCCCCTCCACCCCCCCTCCCCGTACACATTCACATACGTTCTGTAGCCGAGGAGATTGATGCGCTCTGTTGAGCTCCGCAACTGCTGCCTGCTAGGATTGCCCCTCTGACAAGGTCCCCTTCAGTTTGCGGTCAGGGGGTGCACACAAGTAGAAGAGATAAGACAATGAGAATACTAGTTGGGTAAAAGGAAGAAAAAAAAAAGATTTGACACAGAGACCTAGAAAGAAAATGAAGAAGAAAATGGATTTAGCCGATCCTTGAAGGGGCCCATTAAGTGTGAGGCTTAGCAGGAAACGGTGTCAGCAGTCATTGTATTTCAGAGTCTGAGTCACAGTGAGTCACCCAGACAGCGGAGCTCATCGTCTCCCTTGGAAAAAACCGCAGCGAGTCCAAGACCACACAGCAAACTGTAACTGAGTCAGGTGGTAGAGCATTCGCTTCTCTGACAGATCTTCATCGTCACGAATTACAGGTCAAACAGAACAGACAAAATGAGCCGTAGACAGATAAATGAGGGTTTGAAATCATCGGTTGGAGCGACATGCAAAGTCGGGCATGAAAACTAATTTTAAAGTGCGACTTTAAACACTCAGTGTGTAATTTCTGCTGCGAGGGGTCTCAAAATATTGAAAACAAAAGACAGTTTGATGATGATGTGAAGTAGCGTAGGATCAGGGATGGAGTTGTCTTCTTTGTTAAACATCCGCCTTTGGAGAAGAAAATGGATCAGGCAGAAATGTTTAGACGAGGGTAATTTATCAAAGATTTATAACTGTCATGTTCGCAGTCACGTTCAACGACCGCCTTCCTAACTCTCTTACGGTGGCCGACAAGTGCAAACGCAACGGAGAAAACCCAAGCAAATTAAGACTTATTGTTCAGAAGAACGTCAAGCGTTGAACAGTGAGCTGCAGTTAAATGTGAAAACACAACAAGTGTACAGCAATAAAAGTACTGAAGTACATTTACTGAAACGCTCTGCTAACAGAGTAAAGCCCTGGTTGATGCAGTTGGTGGAGCTCGCTCTCCCTGGTGGCCTGGAGCACTTCTGCTGTAACGACTGACCGTTGTTTTTGACTTACATATCGTTTCTGTATTAGACGTTTTCCTAATGGAGGTGTCTATTTGAATGGCCACCATACTCTGACATATTATTTGATGTTTCCACATAAGCGACAGGTGACCAAATGATATGCACTGTGAAAAGAAATATGGATTTCTCTGGGTTTGATCATTTAGGATTTAGGGTTTAGTATGGTGAAAATATCATACTAACATCAAGGAACTGTTACATATTATATCTTCAATCATGACCAACTTTCTCTGTTATCACATTAAAAAATATACCATTCAATTCAACTTTATTTGTCCCTGTAAGACGTGACAGCTCTCAAACAATAAAGTAGGACAGACAGCACCATGACGACAGTTAAAAATGGTGCAAAGTCTCCCATCAAATCCTAAATAAATAAATAAACAATATCCATAGAGCATTTTTCAGAAAGCCTTGATCAGACATGTTGCAGTGGGAATAAAAGAATTGGAATGAGAGATACTTTAACAAGCATCCAAAGCGTAACGACTCCCCAATGGCAGGAGTGAAAATTCACCCACGAGGATGTGTGCAGATAGACTCGGTATGCTCATCGATTTCCTTCTGATTTGTTGGTCACAAAAAGAACTCAAGTACCTCTGTTTCTCTCCACCGATCTTTGAAGAGATCACAACACTAACTGTTCAGCCAGTATCTGTCTTTGAGCGATAAGCAACGGCACATCAGATAAAAGAAAAGGTCAAAAGAGTCTCAATTTAAGAATAAATGCGCTTACAGGAAGGAATTTAGTTTCTGATGAAGAGGCACCCACGACCTTAATAGATTGTTGAACACTAACAGAGTTCTTGTAAGAATCATTTACATTTTTAAACTTACATTAAATTAAACACAAGACGTTCTGCTTTCGGCACAGGAGAAGAGCACAATCATGGTCCAACTTTGTACATGAAGGGAAAAGACAACAATGCGTCACTGTCTGAAAATTTTACAAGGCGGCTGCCTATTTGACAGTTTCTGCAGCTGTCGGTATCCATGATGAAAAGTAAAGGAGATAAAACACTCGTGAGGTGAAATAGTACATTCAAAAAACACAACCCAGACACGAAGTTGTTTGCTGTCTGTGCATCAGAAAATCTAAAATCCACAAGACACTTCGATAAGGGTGTGTGTGTATGAGTGTGTGTGTGTGTGTGTGTGTGTGTGTGTGTGTGTGTGTGTGTGTGTGTGTGTGTGTGTGTGTGTGTGTGTGTGTGTGTGTGTGTGTGTGTGTGTGTGTGTGTGTGTGTGTGTGCGTGTGTGTGACAGAGAAAGAGATTTGTATGACTAGCGACCGAGGGGCCACTGGGCTGAAATCATTACATTGTTTAGGGTTACTTATTTTTAGAAACATAACTACAATGCAAGATTCTCAAATGATGGATATTTTACCAAAATTTAAAAACTGAAACTCATATTTAGTGTAATGTTTGCCCCGTCATTAGTTCAAGAAGGTATTTCTTTTTTATTCTGAGCTCTGTTCATTTAACTTTTTTTTGTCATTTGAGAAAGTCACAACTTATCACACAAAATCAGACTAATAATAATAAAACTGTCCTCTGTCCAACTGTCTTTTCAGTGCTCAAAATATTAACTGGCAGGCTGGGTTGATGGCAACAGGCCTGAGAAATATAAGCCGTTATGATTTGGTGCACAGGGATTTATAAGCACAAGGAGCTGAAACATAGAAAAAAAAAAAAAACTGTCTCACTGCTCATTCAAAACTGGTTTTCATTGTTTTATTTAGCTGATTAAATAATTAAAATGTGAACTTTTGAGAGTGAGAGAGCCCATAGACTGTCTGCGGTGACGCTGACACATGAGTAGCTGTAAATACGGAGGAAAAATACCACCTTTCATTCACAGAAAGCGTTTTTCATTTTTTCTTCTTTCCTCGTCCTCACCCGTGATAATTATATTTCTCCCTCCGTCAGGTTTGATGGGTATGCCCGGTGATTCCAGCCAGCAGGCCCGGACCGCCTGCTCCTACCAGCACTCTCCCGGTGCAGGAAGCAGCGGCCACCACCAACACAACCACGGCCAGGCGTCGCACCACCCCCACCACCCTCAGCAGCACCTCTCCCCTCACTCCACCCACAGCCAGCACCAGGCGCACGGTCAGCATGGCCAGCACCAACAGCACCCTGCTCATTCCCAGCAGCACCCGTCTCTCTCCCACCAGAGTCACACTGGACAGACCTGCCCCACAACAGGTGAGATTTATTTTAATAAATTTTTTCCATTTCTGGCTTTAGTGACACCTACTGGCAGAACACCATATTAAACAAGACACTGTGGCAGATCGCATTACAAAAGGTTGATGGAGACAGCATCATTCTTTTAAAAAACTTACCTAATTTACAAAAAAAAGAAAAGAAAAAAGAGTTAGCTGCTTAGTAGGACATACAAACACCTTTCCTGTGTACGTTCTGACATATCGATCATTTAACTCACACGACTGATCAGCTGTTTCCGCTCCGAGTGGAGAAGAAGAAGAAGAAGCTGCGTCCACCGTTGACATTTTCCCAGATGTTCCCACAAGATTCTCAAACACAAATTATTCCTACGTACCCTCGTAAATGAAAAGTCACTGTTTTTGTATCTCCTTTTCTTTACTAAGAACTTGTTTTATCTCTTGGTTCGCAAACTTCACTTCTTCTTAGCCACCATCCTCTGACAGAACCACACTTAGCATTGTCTAATGTTTTTTACTCTAACCAGTTGATGGAAATGTGCCATATTGGGTTTTTTGTAGTTCTCATTTGGATTATCTACTTTTTCTACAAAACAAAAAACTCATCAGAATAATTTGGAAGATTATTTCACAGTACTCGAGGATGTTCTCTATCGGTTCGTAGTATTTCAGTGTCATTGAGGAGAAATCACATTGTTTCCATGAGTTTGATATTACAGCATTATAGCTCCCATATGTCTTGGTCACTATTGTGATTTACATCTTAAAAGCAGTCCAGAAGGAAAAACCATCAACATCAGCTTCCTACTTTAATTAGTTAAGTAAGAGATAGGGAGAACTCGCAGTTTGATCAAAATAAAGCTCATACCAATGCAGATAATTAAAAATGGATTGTGTAGGCAACACAGATTGTTTTTATCTGGTTTAAATTGTTAATGAGCTGCTACAATGTCACACCATAAAAATAGCACATTTCAATGTATCTGGTGTGGCTACAGGTCGTGTCATGTCATAACCATCTTAATGCAATGGGTCTCACTCTGGTGTCGTGGTGTGAATGCAGCATTAGACGAAGCCTCCACAAGAGTAGAGTCAATATTTCATCGTTATTGTGAAATGAGACTATATACCATGTTAGATTTTGGATGCTGTTATGTTGTGATATGGCATCATGGAGTCTTTCCCTGGTGCTAAAGGCTGCATTACACTAAAGTGATGTCATTTTCTAAACTTACCAGACCCTTCTACTTGTTCCAATACTTGCTTTTACCCACTTTGTCATGACATCCACATTACTGATGATTATTTTTCAAAAGTCTCATTGTGTTAATAATTTGTGAAAGTATCATTATCGAGGGATTTGGTCAAAAATATTGTGATATTTACATTTATGAAGCGCTTTAGAGGAGATTTCAGAGTAGAAAAGAGATATATATCATCTATTGCGAAAAGCCAAAATATATTGCAGTATTATTCGAAGGCTTTATCCCTTCGCCCGACACCAGAGCAATGACAGAATATTCCATAGCTGCTGAATTGATCGAGAATCTGAATTTGATTCAAAAGGCTAAATCTCCTCAACCTTCCTGAACGGAAAATTTGAAGCGCTCCAACTATCAGTCGGCTCACATTATTTATGAGAAAAAATAAATGAAAAATGAGCAGTACTTTTACTTTGGAAGTCTCGATTCCCAATTTAACAATTTCCCTGCTCTGCTGCTTACCTTTTTTACTGATTCTTGTGAAGGGAGCCCCCACAGTGTACAGTATAGCTTCTGGTTTCATATGTTTTGATGCCGAGCAGCACTATAGAACTATTCTACCTCTCCTCGCTCCCAAAGTCACATTGGTGTAAATGCAATTCACCCCAACACACCAGAAGAGGCTTGTGTCTGCACAGACTCATTGCATTTATATTATACTGTCTTCCTCTGTAAGGTCCCAGAGCATTTGATATTATGAGGCCGGGCTCATACAGACAGGCATCTCCAAAGCTTCATCGAGGCTTTTCCTGCTCATATTCCCAGTCATTGTTTTTTTTTTCCCTCCTTTGTGTCTCTGCAACACAGCTCTCAGGCCAAAAGAGGGACTATTCAGACATTATTTATCTGGGTTAGTATTCCCCTCAACCAAGCTGAGGATGAATGAAAGCAATCCCTCTGTCTTTGATCCACAGCCTTAGAATGTATTGTTGTTTAGTTTGTGGCGGTGGAAAGCATCTCCTTCTCTTTTTCTTTTTCTTTTTTTTTTCCAGAAGCAGAGCTGTGGCTTGAGATTTTTTTCTGCGTGAAGTCACACCACCTTGTGGCTGGCTGCAGACGCAAATTCTGCTTATTAGTCTGGATCAGTTCACCTGTTTTTAGATTATTTAATAGCGTCACACTGATCAGACTCATCATGTTACCTTGGTATTCATTTTAGAGTTAGGTAAGAGAAGAAAAATCATCAACTGCTTTATTTTTGGATCAATAGTTTAAGTCAGTTACTAAGAAAAAAGGGTCAAATAGATGTGTGAAGTTGCTGCTTTTCTTTTTTTATATATATAATTGTTCATAGAATAGCTTTTGGTCTTCGTATCATTGGTAAGGAAAAAATAAAACAAATACTTGAAGATGTCACCTTGAGATTTTGATGGGCATTATGAACAACATCCAACGATTCAGAGAGCAAACGACTGAACCATGAATCAAAAAAGAATTTACATTTTTAACTGATAGGGAAAATAGCTACTAGTTCACTTTATGCTTTTATTTTACGTGTGTGTGTGTGTGTGTGTGTGTGTGTGTGTGTGTGTGCGTGTGCGCGCTCGCTCTCCCAGGCATGTCATCAGACTGGTACCCCAACCTGGACTGGCTGAAGGAGAGCTGCCGCATTGCCACCAGCTACAACTGGGCTGACGTAGACCTCTCCCCATTTCAAGGTAACACACACACACACAGACAGACTGTACTCACACACACACACACACTACGAAGAGTCCCGGTGCCGTCAGTGTGAACGGCATCTTAAACGAACATTGATAAAGCTGTCTAGCGCCGCCCGTTTCAGCACCGCCCGAATTGATAAAATGCTTGTGATGCCGATCAGTTACTTTGATTAAACCATTATGATTCCTCTCCGCGCTTTCACACACACTCGCCCTTGAGGCACAATATTATAATATCCAGTGTTGTAATAGTGCTGGCCTAATAAAAGTCATTATCCTGCATCTGAGAGGTTTCCACTCTCCGTTTCTGCCTCACACACGCACACACACACACACACACACACACACACACACACACACACACACACACACGCACACACGCTGTCTCCCTCCCTCCCTCCCAATTGTATGATGTGAATAATCCAATTAGGCCCCGGCTCAGTAACAGCCTCTTATCACGGTCAGCGCACAAAGCCGGCAAACATCCACACACACGATGGACGACGACGGCTGGTCTTATAACACACACAGGCTCCGCCGCCTCTCTCCTCCTGCAGCGCTTGACCTCCCTCACACCACCGTAATGCCATCCTCCGCCGACTCTGGCTCGCCTCCAAAGCGTCTCCGTTCGCTGCCAGACACAGGCCTCGTGGATTAGATTTTGGGGAATAGCACAGAGCGTTTTGTTGAATAGGAGCCGAGGTGTGTCTTTGTTTGAAGAAATGAATAAGAAAAGGAGGTGTGATAGGTTCAGGGTCTCGTTTCAGCGCATCTCAAATGTGAACAGGTGGAACAATAGAGACAGTTAAAGCCGGGAGAGACTGACGCACTGTTAGATGTAACTGTAAATACAAGATAAGATTGAATGCAAAAGTGTTTCTATGAAATACAAGTGGGTACGAACATTACTTTCTACTTCCAGCAGTGATCACGTTCACCTTTCATCCTCACACACATAGGGATGCAGTGATTAATTGATTACTCTACACTCAGTGTTTCTGTTCTCACTCTCAAAGACCTTATGGTTTGGGATGGGACAACACAAGATTTTATCGCCAGCCACAATGGTGGCGATATTACCCACAATGCAATTTAGCCACTGAGTGACATCACCAGAGGCAATCTATCAGATTACATGCAGCTTCCTCTGGAGACTCAAAAGACTACTTTTTTCACATATACAGGAGTACTCCCCAAGACCTTCAACACACTTTAATGTGGAAAACTGGTGGAGTTACCCTTTAAGTGTAAAATGAAGTGACATATTTGAATGAAGGCCTCCTCTGTCCGTCTGTCAGGTCTGAAGGAAAGCATGCGACAGGCTGAGCTCAACAACTGGTCGCTGGACGCCGCCCAGATGGCCGACCTGTGTTCCTCCATTAACCAGTTCTTCACAGCCACGGGGGTCATCCCCCCCCAGGGCACTGCCCACTCCCAACCTCAGGTCCAACACCCGACACCACCAGGAGCGCCGCAGCACCCGGCTCAGCCTCACGGGGCGATGCACCCAAAGGCCAGCCAGCACAATCAGCACGGGCAACACAACCAACACATCAGCACGGGTCAGCAAACAGAGCTGTGTTTCACATATTTTACTGCATATTTGATCCTTTACTTGATATAAAAGTAGCAACACCACAATATAAAAAATAATCCGTCAAAATAAAAGTCCTGCATTTCAGTTTGAGCTGCCAAAGGTTAAAATTGTGATTTTAAAGACGAGTAGAACTATTTTTTAGATTTTTTCTTAAAGCCCTAATTCAAGAGTTTGTCTCACTTGTTACTTTCGCTGTAAAAAAAAAAATGGTTATACATTAAAAATATACAACGAAATATAGTGGAAGAAAAGTAAAGCATCTACCATTCAAATACTTGCTCAGGGAAGTTTCTGCAATTGCCTTGTGTTGAATTCCAGCCTCTCTCCTCACTGTGCCATTGTTTGCCCAATATAGATTTACAAGGGAATTATGGATGTTGTCAGCTTCATGGCAAGTTGATATATGAAAATGAGAGTAGGCAATCCACTGAGAGACAGCGCATTCTGTAGGATTTCTCAAGCTTAGCATAAGAAAGCAGTAAAACTGTGTGCAGTGAGCTCGCGCTCTGTATGTGTGAAAGTCGGGATACAAATGTGACAGTTAGTCATTGCCCTTTTGTTTGTTCTCCCACAGGGAACATGTACATGGACTCGAGACAGAGCATCTCCTCTCTGATGGGCCCACCAGGATACCCCCACATGCCTCCCATGAGCAACACGGCCCCCGCCATGACAGGTGACTCCTCCGTCGCCCACTTAACAGGTCAGGAGGAGCATGTAGAAACGTATTGTGTATGTGTGTATGCAGGTTTCTATCCCCAAATAGAGTCAGAATCAGATCGTTCCCTTTTTTGCCAGCAGACAGTGTCTGTATTTAATGCTTAGAGGGGGGAAATGGTGAAACATGTCCATCAGTGTTTCCCAAAGTATGGAAATACTTATTTATTTTTGAATAATATTTTAATATTATTTTTTCGATAAGTGAATAAACAAGATGTTCTCAGAGGAAATTAAGGTCCCCAGAAAACGGTGGGAAGCTAGAAAAGGTGGCAGAGTCTGCCAAATATAAACAATTGTTGTTTGTTTAATGTAAATCTTGTTTATTCAGTTTATTCAGTCATGAAAACGTAAAAAGGTTTGTATTAGGCATCAAAAATCAGTCAATGAAGATCTTTCTCTTAAAATGTATTTCTCAGAACTACATAGTGCACCTTTAAATAACATTTTTAAGATATAAATTAAAATAAGAAATAATCAATTGAATTGAATGTCCAGGTTTTGTCTGCCATCATCACATGTATTATAATCTCCTGCTGCTAGAGGACAATTTTTCACCATTTTCACCCTTGTAAATTGTCCTGCTGTAACAAGGACGGTTCAGAAGATAAAGATACTCAAAGATACTCAAACAACTCAACAACGTCACAACTTAGTATCAGATATTATCATATAGTTGAATCAACTTGAATCTTTCTGTCTAAAAACACAATTTTCTATGTTTCATGAAGATACAGGATTGGATTGCATTGGATCGGAATATATTACATACTGTACGTGACATTCTGTTCACCCCCTATACTTAGTTTCAAGGTAACATTACAACTGGTGTCATTTAAAACACTAAAACAAAGTTAAATGTAGCACCACAATAGAATTACCAGTTGTTTAAGCCAGTGTATGTGAGATGTACTGTAGGTGAGAATTTAAGACACAGTAGATTTTTCCACTAATTGCTTATTTGATTTGTTTTCTAATGTTTATTCATACCAGGACAACCAGTATATGCCACACACCACAGCTTTGATAGCCTTAGGTCATTTAGAACACCTGTCCCCAGAAGGGCCTTTAAAATACATAAAACACAACAGACGCACAAGAGATGGTGCAAAACACAATCTCAACAATGAACACTAAAAAAAAGTGTGTGTGTGCGTGTGTAACAGTATCTCAAAGTATTAAAGCTTCTGCTCTTCTTCCATGTTCAGGCCATCTGAGCCAGCTGAGCCACCAGCAGCAGCAGCAACACCGGCTGCCTCTGGGACACTTCCAGGTGAGACGCATGCTCACTGCAGACGACATCCAGGACGACTTTGACTGGGACTCCATCGTCTAAACTGAGCCGGCGCTGGAACAGACGGGTGAAGAGAGAGAGAGAAAGACTGAAAATGACAGAGAGAGAGACGTATAACACCAGGTGAGGTTATGGAACTGGCCAACCCGCTCCTTGCACCTGAGTGATAAAAAATACAGAAGACAATCCAACTAAAAAACAAAAAAACGAAAAGTCATTTTTCTGATCTTGCTGGCCTTTTTTTTCTGATACAAGTGGATGGTGAGTCAAAAGACAATCATAAAAAAAATGAGACTTACAAGGGATTGGACCAAGCCAACACATCGTCCAGAGCAAAAAGGACGTCTGAAGCTCTATGAAGTGTCTCATGTTTTGTCCCCCCCGCAGTGCCAACAGGGTTACAAGTCGCCAAAGTGTTGTCAAATCGTCTGTGAATTGTTTCAATCTTTTGTGTTTTCCTGCTACAACTGTGCGTTCTGCAAAGTCTCAGCACCTGTGGCTGTAATGAATAGAAAAGCTTGTCTTCACTAAACTCATTGCAAAGAGAATCAGCGTCTTTGACACGCATTCAACAGGTCTCACTATTTCATCCTCTTTTCTAATTCTTTGTTCACTCTAATATTGGGCGTCGCTGCAGTGCAACTACGGTTACAAGAAGGATTTTTGAAGGAGAAAATAGTGATGTGCTGTTAGCTGTTCAACTTGAATCAGTAACGGTTGAGTGGAGCACCACCTGCTGGTTACGTCAGGCACCATATAGCTTCCATTGCCTACATTCTATGCATCACAATGGCTGCATCCAAGTGTCCGTACTTCACTGGTCTGGCACACTTGCAGAGTTTGCAGGCGCATTTACCAGAAAGTCTGTGAGTGCTGAGGGCTGTCCAAACCCACAATTCCTCCTGTCCACAGAGACCCTCAAGTGGACATTCTGCAGGCTTCTAGAGAGTTCGCTCGGGTGCCGACTTCAATGAATTTAGGCCCTGTCCACACATACACGGGTATTTCTTTAAACTTAGCTGCTTCCATGTGTTTTGGCCTTTCGTACACATGCAAATGGCGTTTCAGGTCACAAATAACAAACCTTTAGAGAAACTCCTCCCAGGGTAAAGATATTCTGAAAAGTCAGATTTCAGTGTTTATGTCTTATCGGGCAGAAATTTTGGGAAAAAATGGCGCAGACACCCACGTTCATCTCCTAATTGGGCATTATCGGTGTATCTAGCCTTATTTGTGCCTCATCTCTAGATGGAGGTCACTTCTATTTTAATACCCCGTTTTCAAAACTACCTATGTAAGCTTGGACTAGGCCTTAATTACCCACAATTCATTTGAATATGGACGTGACATAGTTTCTCCAATTGCTGACTTAAAAAACTTTATTACAATGTTAAATGCGATACAATGCATTTCATTATTGGTGTGTTTTGGCGCATCTTTCAGCACCCAAGTCCTCGCAAACTTCACGTAATGACAGTGAACGCATCACTCTATGCACGACCCTGTCCAGAGGGTGGACATTTGGATTCAGCCAATCTGTTCTGTCTTTATCATTGTTCTTCTTTATTTTATCATTTAAAAAGTCATTATTGTGTGTGTGGAATAGTGCATAGTGCCATGTTCTCAGGGTGTTACATTCACATACCACGTCAGACCAACACATGTCCGTATGTGAGGTTGCTGCGTGTCATGCGGTGCTCAGTGGTCCTGTTGGCGAACAGCGAGCCTCCTGGTTAATGTGCTCCAAACCTTCATCTGTCAAGTTTATAAGCTAACTGATATAAAATACTGTGGCATAGGCTTCTCAGTAGCTCCAACTACAGCAACTAATTACAATAAAATTGAGACGCTGGCTAGACTTCGACTCAACAATAACACATAGTTTCCTGAGGTATGATTCCGTTTTTCAAGGTTTTATAGTTTCGGGAAGGTGCTTATCGATTATGACGATGCAGCGAAGGTCGGACGATATTTCAAGATGCCTCATTCGGGCGATGACGAGCAGTTTTTGCACAGCACCAAACTTGATAGCATCCTAGCAAGTGAGAGAAATAAAAGAAAACAGTGAACCTTTAATTTCTTTGTTTTATAAAGACATTTAAAAAAATTAAAATAAATCAGCAGCAAAGGAACAAAGACTAAAACAAAGGTTTCAAATGCTCAACTTCTTTTTTTTTTACTGTGATGTTTAATTTTGTCTGTGTGTACAAGTGTGTGTAGTCTCTGATTTCCTTTTAGCATACAGCTCCGTACAGCTCAAAAAATACTCATAAGAAACAAGTAACTTGTTGGTATTAAAGTGAAATATGGGGCCTTAAACTGCTCTTTGGTTTGGAAGATCTCAGTGGTTGTTCAAATGGTCAATACAAGGTCTCATAATGAAAAAAGAAAAAAAAAAAGAAAAGTACTCTTTATTATTGCCATTAAATGCTGTATTACAGTGACCAGCATATATAACTTATATGTTTTGTGTGTTGTCGTCCTTGTAAATACAAGTATGTTACTCCTACGTTTGCCCTTGAAAAACACGGACTGATGAGAAGAAAACAGAAAAATGGAGAGAAAGTATTTTGTTATTCGTCCTTCAGGAGACACAGTATGTACATACCTTCAGTATATTGTAAATAAGTGATGGAAAAAAAAATTGGCTTTGGCGTTTTGTGTGTCATGAATAATCTGTGTATGGCGGTTCAACGGTTCAAATCTGTTTCAGTGTTTATTAAAATGTCATTGACCATTTTTACTGAGCTAACCTCGCTTCTGCCGTCGTTCTTTCATCAGCCGTGGGATTAATTAATGCCCTTAGAAACAATTTAAAGTCAAAGCAGGACAATATCTGTGCTTTACATGACTCTTTTGGAGGAGAATTAAAAGCTGTTTTTTTTTCAAGGTAAAGGGGCACTATGTCGTTTTGGAGAAGAAATTCATACTAAGAATGTTTAGATTTACATTATTGATGAGGAAATAAGACAAACACAGAAATATGTATTATTTCCATAACTGACAAGCTGCTCTCAGAGGAAAATAAGGTCCCCAGAACACTGTTTCAATCTAGAAAGGTGGTTCATCTAGAAAGGTGGCAGGGTCCGCCACATATAAACAACAACAACAGCACAGAAATACAGTATGAAATTGTGTCACCAAAACAAAGAGTTTGTTTATTTAGTTTGTTTGAAAAGGATCTTTCTCTTCTGATTAAAATGTATTCCACAAAGCTGCACAGTGCACCTTTAAACGAGACTAAAACAACAACAGACAAAGACTTCATTTTGTGGTTATTGAGAAACTTTTTCCTCCCTTGGCTTCATGCTGTGTTGGACCCTCGCAGGGTGTTGTCCAACAGGTGTCAGCCTAGTGCCAAGCAACAGTTTGTTTGCCCTCCATCGCATGTATACTCAGCAGACCACCCATGCTCGCCTGTGTGAAAGTCACACAATGTTCTAACTGTATTTACAGCTCCTTTTCATGGGGAAAACCTGTTTTAAAAAGAGCCAATCTTTCTCTTCTGCTGCCGTGTGTCAGCAGCAGACGCGCGCTGCGACTTCTTTTCTCTGCGGGATTGATTATTCAGGAGATCAATACAGATGCATTGCGGATGCTTGTGTCACTCACTGTTTGCTCACGATGGTGAGAGGTGGCGTGTAGTGTAGCTGTGTCCTGTAACAGACACTTTCCTGGCTCCTGGCTGTGTGATTAAGGATTATAAGAGACGGCTCGCAGCTCTGTTTACATCTCGCTCCATTCATTCAGAGAGCATTTAAAAAGTTTGGTGCCTTTGCTTTCTACTTGCATAAACTGGCCTGTCGGGCTGTATTTCGAGGAGTCTGTCCTGGCTTGATTAATAAGCTAACGGTCTGTTTCCAAGTGTGTGTGTTGCTGATATTGCAGGGTTTGCAAACAGGAGGGTTGGCTGCGCTCCAGGAGCAGAGCACGTCCTCCACGGGGCTGGACCACGAGGGCTGAAACCACCTTACTGCCCCAATCCAGACACCCTCCTCCCAACCCAACCTGCCCCCTTTGCTCCTCAACCCGCCCAGCCCACCACCACCACCAGTACCAGCAGCACCCCTCCTCCACTCCCAGCTCAGTCACTCACACACTCTCTTCTCTCTCTCCTGCTGTGTGCCAGTCCCTCTCTCTCTTTCTCTCTCTCTCTCTCTCCCTCCACTTCCTCAAAGTGGCCAGAGCTCCTCTCTCCTCTCTTGTCCTCCTCTTTACATCCCTCCACCACTCTTTGTCTCCCTCCTCCAGCTGTGAGAGCAAGGCTGCCTGTCTTCTCTTCTAGTTTCAAAGTGATCCTCTGGCCCAAACTTCTCCTGAAGACTTCGTTTTCCTTCTTGACCTCTTTTTTTATTTCGGTCCTTAACCCTTCCCCTCCGGAGAGGCCGGTCGGTGTGTGTCTGGCGTGTGTGCAGCAGCGTGTGCGAGGGCTCTGGTGTCGTGCTCTTTGCCCCTGAAGGGAGTCCCCGAAGGTTGTGACTGAAGCGAAGGAGAGACGTTTTCACCACCATGAATGTTCAGCTGCTGCTCCTGTTGGCCCTGGCTGGCCCTTTCTGCGCCCTCACGCATGCAAGTAAGTGAAGCCTCTGCTATCACCGTCCCTGCTGTTAGCACACTGTGTCCCCTCACTCCCTCTGCCTCCATGTGCCCACACCACTCTTTGTCTGCTTTTAATCCCTGTTTGATTGAACTATAAATCTATGGAGGCTGCCTCCAGAAGGTAGACTAAACTCAATTTTAATGTGTGCCTCTTTTAACTAATGAATTAAATTATTGCGGTCAATTATTTTTCTTATTTTTTTTAATTTTTTTTTTACATTTTCACTCTTAAATCATCACTGAAAGCTGCGTCTGACAACCGCCATATGTTCCACTGTAACTGAGAATCCCCCTGATGGGAGAGCAAAACTCTGGTTGAAGGTGTTAATTTAACAAAGAGGGGGCGACTCAAATGGTCAGTCTGTGTTGATTTTAAGAAATCAGCCTCCCTCTGTCTCGCTATCTCCTTTTTTTTTTCCCGCTGTGAGGCGCCGGACAAGAGGAAAAGTTTGATTTGCACGCGCGCGAGAGAAAAGTGATGTAATAGCAGGAGCTCTGCTGCCTCGTGTCTGTTAATTCTTGGCACTGGCAAAGAGAAGAAAGGAATATCCTTTGGACGGTTTCCAAAAACAGTGCTAGTACACAGGAAGGGATGGAGGGAGAGGAGGCGGAGGGGGACGGCTGTAAACTGTAACATACACCGTGCACATTTAACTGAAAGCTTATCCTCTGTCTCCTCTCACTTTACTCCTGATCTTCTCATTTTCTCTCATGTTGCAACTTCTTACTTCCTTTACCTCTGATTTTTCTCTCTGCATCCATTGCCTCTCTCCCTGTATGTATGTTTTCCCTCTCTTCTCTTCTCCCTGCTTCCTTCCTTTGCCTTGACCAGCAGCCGTGTTTGCCCAGAAGAAGCAGGCAGGCACGGTGGGCGTGTGGCTGAGGCCTGAGGGAACTGTAGGGCAGGGCAGGGCTGTTTTGCGTGTGAGTATTAATAGAGAGAGGCTCTATATTTAAGAGGGTCATATGGATGAGAGAGAGGAGCAACGGACGGGAAGAGAGAGAACACCCGGTACGTGATGAGCTTTAAGAGGCGCCCCACCCTCTTTCCCCCGCATGTTGTTAGACCATGCGGCGCGCCGCCCCTTGGCATTTACCCATCTTTGGTGGGGTATCAAGCTTTACCACTTGAACCCCCCCCCTCTTTTCTCCCCCCCGTCTCTTAACAGTCCTCCGCCTTTCTCCAACTCCCCTTCCCCTGCTCCAGCTTGATGGGTCTGGTCCCCGGGGGACAGGCTTGGTGGAGACACGGGGGGGAGCAGAGAAGGGGCTGGGACTATTCTTAAACAACAACCTTTACCGGTCAGAGACGACATGCCTGCACCATTTCCATGGAGGTTTTCTCCAAAAAAAGAAAGTCTGAATGATCTGAACTCAGTGGTCTCAGTTTTGCAAAGCAGATGTAAAACAAAGAAAATTGCTTCACAAATGGGGTCTTTTAACTCCCTCGCGCCTGCTCACTTAACTAGCAAACCCCATGTATCCTGTAAAACCCTCCACCTCCTCCCTCACACTGCTGCCCCCACCTCCTCTGGTCTCCTCCTTAATGAGTTTTGTCTGCCTCTCTGGGCCTATAACATCGCCGTCACATCTGGCTGCTGAAGGGAGAGGTCAATGCCCTTTGTCCGTGCCCACTTCGAGACTCGAATGTTGCGCTCACGCTCCAAATATGAGGCGCATGCCGGTAAAGAGCACTTCTCGCATCAACTGTGTATCGTTTTGAGAAGAAGAAGAAGAAGAAAAAAAAACGCTCAGTCATACTTTAAAAAATTTCCACAAGGAGAAAGAAACATCTGTTTATGGAAAGGAGTGTGAGGCCATTTTTGGCCAGCACCGAGCCCTGACGACTCGAGACTGTAGCGGGGCTTCAGGGTACGGCCCAGAACTCCCTGTGGAGTTTTTTTAATATTTTTTTTTGTGTACGTATGTGAGTCTCCTCTGTGAGCACTGACACAAATGTCTCATATCTCTAGCACCTACGTGTGTTTTCAGGGTGAGACATGGTGCAAGAGACAGAAAAAAAAAGTAGAGCTGCTGACTAAGGAACACTTACACAACTGGGCGGGTGTTTTATGATGTGGGAGTTGGATTTGAAGGTTAAGTGACATGATTAGAGATACATTAAGAGGCCCGTTTTTATAAAAGTAGGTCAGGAGTGTTGCTTTTATCTGGATTTCAAGAGTGATGCCATACAGTGGTTGCATTTCATGTCATCCCTGCCCTGATTCACTACATTTGAGGAATGTAACCAGACCTGTTAGGCCTAAGATTAAAGGCCCACTTGAGCTCGGTCTGGACCAGTTACTGCCCCTGGCATCCAGATGTTGCCTGTCCTCCTATCTAAGTTGGACCGTGAGGGGAAAAAATGAGCCCCTGTACGACTGTGGACGCTCATTGTGTTGCGCCGTGATAAGATGGGCTGAGAAAATTCCACTCTTGTCTCCTGCATAAAATCCCCCCACGTGCACTGCATGGCACGCCCCAGTATCTCCACAGCTGACTCCTACCGGCCGAGCGGTGGGGGAGGCCGCGCCGTGAGCCATCTCATCGTCGCGCAGGGGAGATGGGCAGGGCGCCTATCTCTCTCAGCGTTTCCCTCCTCCGGCGCTGCGAAAACATTCCTGGTCTCCAAAGGTGGACGCTCTCACACTCCCTCACGCCGTCTGCACACGGACCCTCTCCCTCCCACACAGGACTGTGAATTAGTAGCTGGCTCGCACACACAGACGGGGGGCCTCGGTGACAGCTGATTGTGATCGTAATGGATGGAAGCTGCTACTCCCTCCTTCCTGCCTCGCACTGTATATCGTTGTGTCCCTCCCTCGCTCTTTCACTCTCTCTGGAGGTTTTATTCGTGCCAGGCTGGACCGAAGCCCCACATGGGTGCCTCCACCTCTCTCTCCCAGCGTTTTTGCTGTGTTCCCTTTGCCACTTTTTAACTCTTTCTGCCTGCCTGCCTCCGCCCCTTCCTGTGTATCTACATCCCATCATTCAACCTCGTGTGAGGGAAATTTCAAATCCAGTGTCATTCACAGTTAGAATTGCGACACTGTATTTGTATTTGAATGACTTTTTCTCTGACAGACGGTGTCAACACCGTTTGTTTCCCACCTGTTGTGCTCCTGTTGTGTCCTGGATGTCGTCTTAAAGCTTCCCTCCACACATGTATTAAGGCATACATATAAAATTCTCTAATGTGTGTCTGACTTTGTTTTTGTGGGCAAAAAAGTATAATCACCACATTAGAATACTCAGAATGGCACCTACTCATTCTCCCTCATTAAAAAATTCTAGTTTAACTGCTCGACACGGGATGTCTCCTACTTCAGCGTAAGTGTTTTCTGAACTGGAGGCTTCAAGTTTCCACATCACACTCGTGTTTGCTGAATATTGGACTATAGGCCTGGCTTCTGAGCTATTTGTGACGTCACACAGGCCCACCTCTTAAAATCAGATCTTAAATGAGCACAGAGAACCCTCACACTTTCAGGACTGAATGTGAAAACAGCGTTCTAGTGTCAGAGTCTGCGCCTACATCACTCTACAAAGTGAAGCTCACACATTCATCTGTAGGAACAAGAAGAAAAACACACTTTTGACTGAGCGGGGCTTTAAGAGGAGTGGGAAAGTTTCCAGTGGCTGAGGCAGCCATAGGTTTACATACACACACACACACACACACACACACACACACACGCACACACTTTTACACACACACACACACACACACACACAAACACATAAACACTTGCTGTATGAACCCATTGCCACTTGCTGACGCTTGTTAATTACCAGGATGATTTCAGGCTGTTTCATGCGAGAGAGCGTGTGTGGTCACAGTGATGTAATCGCGGGTAAAATGACCTGGGTGCTCCACTGAAAATGTGGAATAATAAGGACAGCGCCGCAGTTACGTAAACGTTCCCGGTCTAGGATTGAAAGAATGAAAAAGAGAAGTGGGACCGCTTCCAAGTCTGCTGTGTTTTTACTTGCTGAGCGGTGCGCAGAGCTGAGGGTTTTTGAATTTGTCGTCATCATGGGAAGCGCAAGTGTGTGCCCTGTGCTCAAACCCCCCCTGTGGTGGTAGATATCCTCGCCGGCTTCAGGGGGACCTGTTCTGGACCTGACCCATGCGCTCCAACCCCCCTGAGGATTCATTTACAGACCTGCTAACCGCTGCACGCAGACACACTTCTTCTTGCTGCGAGCAAACCAGAGACTCATGTTCACAGTGAAATCAGGCAGCAGAAAGGGACACGGGGCTGCTCCCTCAGAGCTCCCCTCCACCCTCCTGCCCTCCCCTTTCCTTTCTCTCCGGGGATTCAGCCTTTCTCAAAGGTTTCAGCGGCAACAAACCTCTCCTTAGGGAGTGGCAGGGTCATGGAGAGAAGGGACGGACGAGGAGTAGATTAAAAGGAAAGGAGAGGAGAGAGGATGTAGACCGCAACAGTCTCACTGTGTTACTCACTAATGCAGCTGTAGTTAGGATCGTGAGCGCAGTGGGGAGGAAATACTACTCTGAGCTAATTGTGGGAACCGTACACATAATGAACCAATTGTTAGAGGGGGCTGAGGGGGCGATTACACATAGCGTACGGCCATACTCTGTGAAGCGCAGACCGTTTTATCATCGCTTACAGACGTTCCAAACAAACAGTCTGAGTTGCCTTTTGAAAATCCCCCCTCTTCACTACCCTGTGGGAACAAATGTTTTGTTATATTTACCCCCGCCTGTTGCTAATGAACCCGCTAGCCAACACGGGACTAGGAATAACTGCACCGGTTGTTGGACAAGTCCAGTCATTCTTCAGCGTTATTTTTACCCTTGTGAAGTATTCTCTATTATTTCAAGTATTTGGAACAATAGGGGAGAAAACGGAGAGGGAAGAGAGCATGATGTCAGCCGCTAAGTTTAGAGGCGCTTGTTTTTGCTCCCTGGAGTCGGAGCGTTTTGAGGGAGAAGCAGAAGAAGTGATTTCGGGCCAACATCTTGTCAGTGGAAAGTTAACTGCAGACCGTAATTTGAGTGCCACACTGAAAATCTACCTCCTTAATTTCGAAGCAGCGCTGTCCAGGCTGAGCTTTTCAGTTGTGGCTGGGAGGATGATGGGAGGATGGAGCTTGGGTTATTGGAGGGAAATTATTAGGTTGAAGTCAGGCCGCTTCCCAGTCCAGACTTTGATGAGAGACACGAGGGTGACAACATGTCTTTATACAGTCGCTAAGTACAAAACGAGAGCCTCCATTTTAGTGATTTTGAGCTCTGACAAAACTTGGTTTTCAGCAGTCAAATAAGACTACGCAGGATGCTTGTACATCTTTCTAATCATGAAGATAGAGAAACAAAAGATAAAGATGCTTTCAAACTACAATCTATGTCGGACATTTCCCCCTGAGAAGATATAGTTCACGAACGCACGATCAGGCGTCGTCCTTGGCAGCCCCACCCTTCAAAGTCTGCACATGTGAAGTGTCTGAGGGTTAACAAGCCATCCCGTGCTCTCCTCACACGTCAGCTGGGAGTGAGGCAGAGGATGTGGCATACCAATACGCTAACGCAGACAGGATGGAGAAGGGGAGGGGTAGGGATGCATTTAATGAAGTCATGGGGCGTGGTGGCCACGCTTCTACAGTAGCCATGTTACAAGTATGAGAAAGAGGAAAGGTCGTGTCATCACACCATTATGTCAGGGAGGGATCTAATTTTTTACCATATTCATTTTGACCTTTATTGTATCCATACTTAACATTTTGTCCTGCTACTGAACTTAATATAAATGAGCAAGAGGCAGAACAATGTAAAAGCACAGTGTACTGGGTCAATATGAAAAATGATATAGGACTGTATATATATATATCTCTGGAGAAAATGAAGAGACCACTGTTACAGCATCTCTACATGTACGACAGCCATTCCATTCCAGTGTCTGTAGAACTCCAACACAAGCACACCTCATTCTACTTAATGAGGTACTGATCAGGTGATCACCTGAACCAAACCTTACTTAACGAGGAAAAGTATAAAAACCACCACTGTGGTCATCACTATCCTCTTGCAATAGGACCAGCTGGATGGCAAAAACAGTGCTAGTAGTACCTCAGAAGCAATTGGATTCAAACAATTGACCATGCCAAAAGAGTTGAAAAGAAAAGTTTCAGAAGGGTTCAGTTCTGGCTTTACTGGGAGAGGGATACAGGAGTGGCATAAAGTCACTCAACAGCAATGTGAACGACTGGTGGAGAGCATGCCAAGACGCATGAAAGCTGTGATTCCACCAAATATTGATCGCTGAACTCTTCCTAAATTAAAACATTAGTATTGTGGTGTTTAGAAATTAATATGAACTTGTTTTCCTTGTTTCTTTGAGGTCTGAACACTGCATTTTTTTGTTATTTAGACCATTTGTCATTTTCTGCAAATATTTGCTCTGAATTACAATATTTTTATTTGGGAGAAATGTTGTCAGTAGTTAATAGAATAAAACAAAACTGTTCATTTTACTCAAACACTTACCTATAAATGGTCACATCAGAGAAATTTTGCAGTGGTCTCTTGATTTTTTCCAGAGCTCTATATAGGACTCAATATTCTTATTTATCGTCTCTATATCTAATCATCTCTTCATAAAGATTACATATTGAGATCTAATTAAGTTCACAGTTGTCTTAATTAATTAGGTTACATTTGAATAAATTCAGGCGTATATCTGTATGTTTCTGTGTTGTACTGGCTGTGAAAACAAGTCAACCTCAAGAACAATCAAACCTAAAGGTCACAGTGTAGAAAACTAGAATGCACAATACACTTCATGAAGATTTTGTTGGAGGAAAATGCAAATGCTTAAAAGAAAAACCAAAAACAAGTCTGATATATCTATGTATTATTATATTATTTCTTCCATCACTGTGGAACTGCCCTCTGGGTTGCCCTTCCAGTGGAAATAACATGAAACATGTCACGCTGGTGACTCCCTGCATACATGTGGTGCCCTCCCCTCAAACATCCTGAGTCCACCGCTGTCTTCTATAGTGTCAAAAGCTTTGTTTGGGAAATCCCACACACTGCATTCTTGTTTTGAGTCTATTACAACCATGACAGCATTATCTTATGTATTTTGGACATTTTTGAGCTTTTGAGCACAATATGTCACCAGAAACATTTGACAAAAACAAAATACATGTATACAATGACGACAAAAAAAATCCACAGCCACAGCAACAGATTGTACTCCTACATTTTACACCTGGATTTGAACCCATCTGTGACGTCTTTTTTCTCTCCCCAGGCCCCACAGCTCTCCCTGAAGAGCTTGAAGTTGTCACTGAGGGAGCATTACCTAGTGTTACAGAGGGTCCAAAATTGGATTCATCTGTTGTCACTGGTCCTCCTGCAACCGAAGCAGCAGAAGTAGCCCAAGATCAAGTTGTAACAGAAGCTGCACCAGAAGCTGAACCAGAGGCTGAACCAGAAGCTGAACCAGAAGCTGCCATAGAAGTTGCCACAGAGGTTGTAACAGAGGCGGCGCCTGCTGTGCTCCTTACTGAGGAGCCCGTCGTAGACACAGAAGCGCCTGTTGCCTCTACGGCTGCAGCACCAGAACAACTTATCACCGAGGCTCCTGCTGTGGAGACCGCTGCCCCCGTTGAGGGCGAGGGGAAGGAGGACCCGCCTGAGGTGCCGACGTCCGCCGCCGAATCAGAGGAAGACGTGCTCTACATTGAGGTTCTAGGTGAGGATTGTTTGAAGACAGGTGTTATTATTGACGGATATGAGGGGGTTTAAAAGTCACGCACAGGCCTTAAATCTCTCCAAATATGACTCTTCTCCCTCTTTTGCCTTACATGTTATTCTCCCTGTCACAGATGTCATTGATCTTCTTCATAGATAGATGGCGTGTGATCCACTTGTCTACATATAACATCTAAAGCTAAACGGATTCACTCTCGTCTTTCTGTCCTACAGATGCACTGACATCTGGCCAGATAGCCGGCATCGTGATTGGCGCTCTGCTGGCAGTTGTCATTCTCGTCGCCGTGGTGATCGCTGCCGTGAGGAGGATGGGCAAATACTCGTAAGTACCTCACTTTCAGCGGCCGAATCCACGCGAATACAGCCAGTTAAATAAATGTTGCGCGGTGAGTCATCACTCCTGGCTCCCTCTAAATATGGAGTGAAACGGCATGAGCTTTTTAGTCATCACGGACACATCCTGTGATGAAATAACACAGGCAGTGATGTAATGGGTCCAGGGGAGAGAGAGTTGTTCTGTGTGATAAGATGACCTCGCATGCCCAGCACAAACTGCGGTAGCATTTTGACCATAATTGGTCTCTGCTGTTAAACACATTTGAAAGTCGACCGATCTTCATGAGAGTAAAAGAGGTTCCATTCAAGTGACAGTGTTCCCACGAAGCACAGCCTCCCCTCTGAGAATACTGTCTTGAGCTGCATGTCTCGCTAATGATGAATGTTTCTTGTGTCACAGGTCTGCCAAGAACAAAAGACCAGCGAAAAAAGAGAGCGTTCTGGTTTCTGTACATGTCCATTTGATTCTTTCAGCTAATTGTTATAACCCTTCGCCCATCATGATCCTAATTTGTGTGAAATGTGTAACAGATGTCTTTTCCCCTCCCCAAGAAAACACTCACATGAGTTTGATGCTTGTTGCTGCCTTCTCTTCTGACGCACAGCCCCGTGGCCTGAGGGGGAAAAATTGGGCATTCATGGTGACAAGTGGCTCTATTTGGCCTTGAAATTAGCTTGTTTATTGACTCAGTGTCTGTCTATGTGGCCAGTGGTCATCAAGCAGGCTGGTTTTTATATCAACAGAGGGTTTGTGTTTGTCAGAAGTGGAGCAGCAACACGAAGTCGTCAACATCTGTTTTTTTTTTATAATTATCAGTCTTTCCATTTTGGTTTATTTGCCTATTTACAGTTTATTTCCCAGTATATCGTCTTAGAGGTCCCATGTTATGCTCATTTTCAGGATCATACTTTAACCTTGAGGACGTTTATACGCTTTAATGTGCAAAAACACATGATTTTTTTCCATGATATAACTGGATTAAGCATTTTGATACTTTCACAGTATTTATAGAGCAACTGCAAACTGCTTTATAAGAAAAAAAAAAACAAGACCTGAAAATCTCACCTCCTACAAAATGGGACCTTTAAGATCTTTGCTGACTTAAGTGACGCCCTGAAAGGGGCAGCAGTAGTCCGAAACTAATCTCGCCAACTCCCAAACAACGTTCCCTTAAAAGAAAACGTCTCAGTTTTTTTACGGTTTTGCTAAAAACACGTCTCTTATATAATCCTTATGTTGTTTCTTTTCTGTATATTTACCCTATATTTTTAATCTTTTAAATGTGATCTACAAACCAGCTTTTTTTCACCACCCATTTTGTTGGTGTCCATGTGAGAAACTGAATTATATACAATGAAATGACACTACTTTCAACTACAAACTGACTTGTTTTTTTTCTTTATTATTATCCCACAGCCCCTGAGGAAAAAGCAGGCCAAGCAGCAGGAGCGTGCAAAGTTCTGGAAATTCTGAACTACTGAGCCGTGACGCCATTTCCGACCATTAAACCGAGCACGACACCAGAACTAAACTAATCTAACCAGGACTCTGGACTGTTGCCAAAAAAAAAAAAACGAGAGGGGGGGAAGGGAGGCTTGTGTGTGTTTATGTATGTACTGTATGTATGTGAGACAAGAGGGGCTACATGAGCAAACATCCTCACCCCCCCCTCCCCTAGCTCCCTGACCTCCCCCACACCCCCACACCCCCCTGGAGCTGCTGATATAAAAGGCTCCGTCCTTCCCGACACCCTCGGAGAGAACAAAACAAGGTGACAGCAGGATGTCGCCGAGAATTTTCAGGCCTTTTCAAATGCATTGTTAAAAAAAAAAAAAGAGAGAGAGGGAGAAAGAACAGTAGGGGATTATCTGACACCTGGGGGTAAAAATCTCTCCTTTAAAGAGTGGTTTAGATTTGCATGGATGTTTGAGAGGAAAAATACTGACGAACCTAAAGGAAATTAAGCACACAAAGGACGGTGGGAGCAGCAGAGACTGCTACAAATTCCACAGGATGTATATACAATGCAAGGGGACTACATAGTATACAGCTAATGACTTTCTCATATGTTGCATAGGCTAGCATTTGATAATATGGAATACACAGTACATACAGGCTATTGTTGTGGCTAACAGACCTTTTGAAGCACCCCTGAGCACCAGTAAAAACTCACTTTTCTCACGCAGCCAGAATCAGACATGACATTTCGGCCAACTGTATGAAGCACCGTGTGCAGAAGTTGTTTTCGACGTGACACCCGTGAGCTCTGAGGGGGGCTAGCATGAGGCTAACGGGAATGGAAAAAAAAAGAAAAAGAAAAAAGGGCAACCCTCATTTGCAAGAGTAACGTGACATTCTGCCCACTTTAACACTGACATATAAAAACCTAATACATATCTGTGAAATTTAGCAGAAGGGTTTGTGCCACTGTCTCTGGTATTCTCTAGGTAGTTAGGAGGATTTTAACTTTTGAAGTGCATTATTAATGTGAATTGACTGTACTTTTTAACTGCCACCCATTCCAAAAAAGAAACAGCTTTGATGACTTCTGGCTCGTTCCTTGTAAAGGCTTACACGCAGCCAGCGGTTATTAGACATAGTGATAGCATTGTGTCGACAATGAATCCATAGTACTTCTGTTAATAGTTACCAGAACAAGCCATCCAGTCTTTAATTTGTGCTAACCCCAGATTGCGTGCACAGGACGACATTTTATAGTTGCACTTGGTTTTAGTGCGCAGAGTTAGGCAGCAATGCCCCCTTTTTTTTGTTTTGTTTTTTTTTTGCAACTGTAAGTGTGCTAAATGGTTGTACAAATAATGAAGTCTCAGCTTAGCTCCGCTTGCTTTACAAACTCGTTTAATACGTGCACTGAATGAGTGATGTAACGTTTAATGAATAGGCTTTAGACACTGCAAATGTTTGCAACGACATGTGTTTGTTTCCTCCCTTCTGCTTTGCCACATATTATCAGTCTTCTAGGTCTTTAATTTGTGCCATCTGATTTGTTTGAACCATTTTAATTTAATTGCAGTGTTTCTTGTTCATATTGTTTCAATAAAAAACTGAAAAACACTCCGCAGGGTATGTCTCCCTCCTTCTCCTCTCTTTTTGCCTTTCTGTGTGTGAGAACATCCCTCAATACCTTTTTATAATAGCTGTTTATTCTCAGCAGACATTTCCTATTAATTAGATCACGTCGTTAACGTGGCAACGCCTAAAAGTCAGCACATTCCTGAGCAGCACTGTATTAAGTCTTGAGTCAGGCCGAAGTGCTCGAGACAGTTAAAATCTCATGACACTTATTTTCTATTTCCAAGTGCGATCCACTCATCATTAACGAGCTTCCACGCGGGCAGCATCCAGGCCGCTCTGATTGGCTCGTTCGAGTAATGCCTCAAATTTGAAAAAAAAACAACCCCTTTCCAGCAGGGAGACAAACAGCACCAAATATGGAGGAACATATGGCCTCGGACCGTTGAGTCGGTTGAGCCCTCTGACAGTTAGGTGTGTTTTTTATGTCATGTTGTGGACTTTTTCATACGGTGCTGTTAAGCTGAGGCAAGGCTCCAACAGTAGGCTGCGAGTTGCACAGAGATGCTCTGTGTCTGGCTTCCTCTCCTCCGTGTGGTTTTAGGCACGGGCCCAACGCCCACCTCCCCAGCCTCTGCCCCACCGGCGAGCTTCATAACTCTCTTTAGCTCACTCTCGCGCCTCAGACTGCCGGGAACAATGGAGTCTTTTGAGAGGGGCAGATGGAGAGGCTATGGGCCGTGGCTGTGAAGCTGCTCGCCAGCAGCTCCCTCTCTCCCCTACAGCAAAAGGGGAATTCTGTACATCGCTGCAGGGTGGAGTCACTTCCTGGGTGGGCACGGCATCGATCATGTGCATTTACACACACACACACACATGCACACTTAGGAATACTCTGAAAGAGACCAAAACGTCTTACTCTGTGCCTCAGTCGAACACGTGTTAAACCTATCACAGCAGTCGCGCTCCAGCAAAATGTCCCAGCAGAAGCAGCTATTAGGAAATACTTTAGAAGTGTGTGATTCACCGAGAGTCTCAGTCACATTCATGACACGCACAGGTCCGTCTCATTTTTAATTATCAGACTCAAAAACCGCCTGCTTATGAGGTGTGCTGGCATAAATATGAGCCGAGTGTGTGGAAGCTCTGCATATTCACATGTGTTTGTGTGTCTGGGCTGTACATGCTATGAGCTGTACAAACATACACGATGTACTGTATGACCCCCCCCCCCCCACACACACACACACACACACACTCTTTTCCCTCATCTGTAGCTGACTGAAAAACGGGGAAGGAAGAAGCTACACAGCTCCAGCAGACAGACACAGGAGGAAATATCTTTCCCTCTAAATAAAACCAGACCGGTGTATTTTGATTAACACAAGAATGTGTGTTTACATGTATTTCTCTCTGTGCAGTGGGAACCAGAAATAGCAGGTTACTTATAGCTGACTGTGAGCTGCCTGTTATGTTCCGCACAGGAGAAACCAGTGGTCTGGACTGGTCTTCATTTTTTAATGGTAGGAAAACTGCTGGTGCCGACTCAGCAAGTTATAATCCTAGCAGTGTAAAGAAAGCGCAGACTGTATAACAATGGACGAATGAGGTTTTTTTTCCAAATGCAGGGCTTAATATAAACACCAGGCATCCGGCTAATTCTGTTACGTTTGTTTTTGGCAGTTGATGCTGTCTGTCCTACAAGATGTTTTCCCTCGCAGCCCATCAGTACGTACTTTCATTTAAAAAACAAGTACAGGTCCAGTGTGGTTATAAAATTCAGAATTATGTTGTCACCTGAAACTAAGAATAATTTTCATTACCTCAAAATTAGCCCTTTATATCTACAGCGACAGCAGATCTTCTTCCACAAAGTCTGCCATGTTGCACCGCCATGTTTTTAGAGCAGCGACAGAACGGACAAATGAAACATCGGCTCTGGAGAGGACTTCTTGTGTTTCTTTTTTTCATTTTTAGAGGCAACTTGTTGAACTAGGGGAGTGTGAGATGAGAGGTATTCAGTCAGGTGCAATCTGCAACCATACGGCTAGTTTTAACTAAATCCAACATGCTGGACCTTTAGATCAACAGAAAATTACAATTGAAAAGGTTGAAATTGAAAAATAACAAAAGAAAAATCAACAAAATTACAAACAAACAAAATTGTTATATTATTTTCCAAGTACCATCATCATCAAGTACTTCACTGAAAGAAAGTAAATATTTTTTTAAATGTTATGTCACAAAGATGTTTCTCATGAAAAGGTTTCCTTCCTTTTTTAAATTGCCAGTAAAACCTTGGGTATCTGCACTGTGTGCAGCAATAAAGTGGTACCATGGTTTCACTTTTCCTTACTGATATGTGGCCAAAGATCTCACAACACTGATTATTAGCCTGGATTAAAGAACAAGTCGAGTTGTTGCATTTTCCCAATTATCTGAATCACTGTTATCTTTTTATGCAATTACTCAGATCAAAAATTATAAATACACTACTTTGGCTCTGATGCAGCTTACAGTCTGCAACTGGAAGAACTAGTAACTACAGTGCCCTCAAAGCACCTCAAAATTGTACTTCAGTATAATACTTGAGCAAATGTATTTAGTAACATTCCATCACTGTGCACAGCTGCATTATTCAGTTTGCAACACAGAATGACTTCTTGTTGAAATCTTACATTTTCCCCAAATTGATAAATTAAGGGACAAAACCAAAACAACTAACTGTTGATTCAACTGGTGTTATCAGTGTCCAGGGCCATCTCATTGGGACGTGATGTATTACCAAATAATACACAAAAATAGATCCCTCTTACATATACGTTTGAAAACATCCATCTATTCTCTAAATCACTTTTCTTCTCACAGTTTCTGAAGCCTCGTAAGAAGAGAGAACATGCAGAAGGCCTCAGCTGGCCAGGACCCTCTTACTAATATCATGTCACTGTATCAGAAACAGTCTGAGAACATCGAATGGCCTCAATTCAGTGTCTGTATAAAACCACTATCTGAGACGTGATGTTCTTGTTTGAAAAAATGCAATCTTCGGTTTCAACTTGACAGTTTGTTTAGTTTCACGGGAAGTGATTTGATAGTTGTATTATTGTTACAGACACAAAGAGGTACTTTAAAATATTTGTATGCCATACGACGGACAAGACACTAGTGTAAACAAGCAGCACATTTCTCCATGTGTGTTTATGTCTGCACCCTTCAGCAATCATGTCCTGGAGGTGACATGAATGCCGTCCTGCAGTGATAGGAGCCCTGCAGCAGTATGTGTATGTCTAATTGCGTGCAAGGAGCGCCATATGTCAAGCCCAGCAGAGCGCAGGGGTTTGTGATGTCACGAGATAAATGTCAGCCTATAGGCCAGTGGGCTTTGAGTGCCGCAGACAGCTGGGTGGATGGAGAGGGTGGGGCAGGGGTGGAGGGGGTGCGAGGGGTGGGAGGGAGATAAAGTTGGGTGCCAGTGTGTTTGTGTGTGTGTGGTACAGATACAGTGTGGATGATGCAAGGAATAGCCAGATTTGCTTGTGTGTGACTGTGTGTGACTTGAAGACAGCGAAAGGGGAGAAGGATTGATGATGTGTGTCTGTGTACAGTATCTTGCATGTGTGTGTGTGTGTGTTTGTGTGTGTGCAGAAGTGAGAAGGGGCAGTGATTCCGGAGGGCACATGTGTGTGTTTATTGGACTTTGAGGAATTATTGGCATGGGTGTGGTTTGTGTCTGTGTGTGTGTGTGTGTGTGTGTGCACTGTCAGTACATAAATATACAGTACAGAGGGCTACAGTTGTGTGCACTTATGCAAAGTATCATGTGTTTTTGCACTGAACAGTTTGTATTTGTGCTCCGACATGCTCGCATTTACATGTTCTTCCCTGCACATCTGGCATCCCACGACATGAAGCAATAAAATTTGACTTCGTCGCAGTGACATGACCTGTTGTCCGATCACAGGCGAGGCTTTGTCTGTGCTGGGTGGCACACATTTTCTATAAGGGGCCCTTATTGTTTCATACCAAAGCCCTGCTCACTGATCCTCCAGATACACAGACACGTTGTGGACCACCTCTTCCTCTTTGCCTCTCTTGTTCTATATGTTCATCTGGATGGAGAATGATTCATTGTGCACGGAGTCGTTGGCACGAACCGGCGCCCACTGCCACAGGATAAGCTGCCATGTCTGTAATCTGGTGCACACTTTGTCTCAATTTTCTCTCACAGTCACTCAGTTTCCTGTTTGCTTTAAATTTTTCCTCAAGAAAAGTAACAACTTTATGAGCTTTTGGTGTGGTTAAACTTTTTTTTAAATAGTTTTGTTCTTAATTTATGTTCATTCCAATTTGTGCAGTGCTATAAATTGCAAAAGTGACCACAAGAACCAAACATCCAACTTAGACCATACAGTAGGGACCGACACTACTACAGCATGCATTCAAATGCCTGCAGAGCCCGCCTCTCAAATACACAGTCATGAATGTGAAAAATATTATAACATAGTCCGTATGCATAAATGGTCTCATTACAGTTGGCAGTGATGCAATACAATCACCTGGAGAGAAACAGGAAATGAATCATATTACTTTAGCGTTTCCATGGCATTCATCAAAAATGCATGTTTGAAGCTTTTTATCTCATTAATAGCAACACTTTCACTAACTTTAAGTTGGAGAGCTAATTTACCTGTTGGGCCGCAGATTAAAGACAATTAAAGGTTGAGTTCACCCAAAACTTGCAGTTGATCTGAGATGTAACCGTTGGATAGATATCAAAGATCTAGCAAACCAACAACGTGCATAAAACAAACACAGCAGAAGCATCAGATAGGTTGGATTATTGTGATTAAAGGTGCAGTATGTAAAAATGTACCACCTGTCAAAGGTCACCCGAAACAAAATAAAAAAGTTTCCTGATTTCACATATCCCCTTAACACAAATAGACGGCTCGGTGTCAACCTGGAAGAGGCTGTTGTTGGTGACACGATGTTATGGTTATTTGGTTGATACTAAGAGTTCCACTGTTACAACCTGCCCCGCTACAGGGGTAAGTCGCAACACAAGCTGGGGTTAATTGTATCAATAAAGTAAATAAAAACTGTTACCAAACCACAAAATATAGATGTTTATAGTGCCAGAGAACTAATCAGGACAGCCCCATGACTTGTAACCTCGTGTTTGAGGTTGCACTTCACTGTAAGTTGATATGCAAACTTCCTGACCCAAAGGAAAGTAAAAATAGTGGCTGATTACACACTGATACACACACTGGTAACCGATTCCTACTTAGGTTTGCCTTGTTGACCTGCTACCAGTCAGATGCTCCAGAACTTCACACGGAGGGAGTCCACAATACCAGTCTGCTGCCTCACCAGTCAAGATATCTGTTTGCCGCACACTGAAGATTGTTTGCTGTTACAGGCCACGAGCAACAGACTTATCTTATCCAGCCTGACCTCATCTGATGCACATTTTAGCGCGAGCAGCGCTGGCACACCTCTATCAGTTTTTATCCCCGTCAGCCATTGCTTAGCCAGCTGCAGCATCATGGTTAAAAACGGGCATAGATGAGATGCCTTGCATTTCACCCAACAGACTGCTCCGTAAAACAAGTACAAAAATTCTTACTTCAGCATTATCAGTGTTAATCAAAATATATATACGCAATTTCTTAGCTGAAGCAGTTTGTGTTGTGGATCAAAAATGTGCACACTTCTTCACACAGCTATGAAATTTTAAATGCAAGACCAGGAAGGGAATGGTCATACATGAAACTGATCACATTAATCTTATGTCATCCCTTCTTGGCAAAAGTGCTGTTACAACAATCCCAAGTCTCCCCTATATATATTGAACTGCTTTCAGTTTGAGCAAAAGTCATTCCCACTGTATGCCAGACTTTGACTGCTTAGCCATGTGTGTAACACGGCTTCCAGGCGGTCAGCACCTGCTTATACGATGATTTGACGTATGCGTCTGACCAGCAGACCCAATTGTGAGCTGCTCCTCATAATTCCACAGCTGCAATTGCCATCAACAGTGAACGACATGCTGGAGCCTTGGGCATGTCCAGAGTGAGTCGCTATGACGAGTTATAAATAAACACAATCATGGTCAACTTGCCACTACATTAGCTCTCTTACACTGTCTAACAACACATTTTGTTCCTCAAGAGCTCATCGCATAGCACCGTGTCAGCGACTGTACTGCAAAGTTTGGGTTGGATCTCAAATACAGAGAGAGGGAAAAGCCTGAGCAGACAGAGGCCTGTTGTTTATGATCTTTCATTATAGCTCAGTGGAAGGCTGGCATGTAGTTTGATAGCGAAACACCACTCAGCCTACATACCATACATGTGCCATGAGAACACCACCCATGTGCTGCACAATGTCACAGATGTATATGTGGGGTCTGGTGAACTCCTACGTCTCCTTCTCAAAGAATGTATTTTACTCTGGTATGATTCTGGAGGTGGAAATGCGACCATGCGAAACCAGCGGGTAGCTTTCTATCAGTGTAGGTGTGAGCTTTATATGAGATGGTGCCTTGTGATTCAATTGACAATTGTTGGGGGAAAACAGAGAGCTGGTCAGGGGTAGAGAACACATACTGGAGCACATCATAAATCTTCATTCTGTCAGCTCAGTTTGGCTTCTGTTTTCTCAACAGCTGTGAAACAGACATGACAATGGGGATTCAGGATATTGACATATGGCTTTGCTATAACATCAGAATATAAAATTGCCATTGAACTTGAACATATGTGTGCAAGATGAAATTACTTTCAAGGAAAAAGTGTGTGCATGTCTGTAGATTAAAATAAAATGTCCTTTTGTTGTCTTGACTTTTAAGTAACTCGTTTTGCAGAGACGTTTACAATATAGTGATCATCTGATTGTCTATTGAGTATATTTGAAAATAATCTCAGCACTACTATATGCTACAATTGACAATATAGTTAAACCATTAATATTGTAACATTGTAATATTACACATTTTGAAATGCATATGCCAGGTAAACGACACAGCAAAGCGTTTCCCTCCTTCTTTCTTTATCATCTTTTCTTTATGACATTGCGCCCTCTACAGGCCAGATTGATGCACTGCAAGGACAGAGTCTGTTCAGAGATGACACATGATTTATGGTTGAGTTCTTACAAAATTCAAGAATTTAAATTCAAACTTAAACAAATTATATTATTGTCATTATTAAAATGAATTTATTTTCGCATATTTGTGAACTCAAACTGAATTGTTTATGTTTTGTAAAACTGTAGGTAACCCAAGTTAAAAAACACAAAAGTTAAAACTTTATCACTGTCATCACTTTAGGCCACTTTTTCAGTCTGGAGCTCCTTCTGTTTTTTTTTTCTCACATCTTAAGATTAACACACACACACACACACACACACACACACACACACACACACACACACACACACACACACACACACACACACACACATTGAAATAATAAAAACAAGTTTTATATATTTGTATATATTTGTTGAAATTTATTTGATGAATCTCTGTTGTCTCAGCCTGCAGCATAACATCCGTGCATTATCATGAAACTATTTGTGCAGACTGTCAGTGATGCTTCTCACTTCAGTCTGAGGTGACTGCTTCTTCTGCTGTGATGTTTTTTTTTCTTCTTCTTCTTCCTCCAGCGCTTCAACAAACCTGTTGCTGATTGGTCCGAATTTAAGATCCACATTCTCTGACCAATCACAACGCCAGAACCTTGGAGGTGCATTAAGGGAAGAAAAACACACAACTGTCTACAACCTGCTCAAGAGGAATATTTCAACCCCGTTGCCTGGCTGCCAACAGAAGTATGTATGAAAGTGTAACGAGCACTTTTGTAGCCTGTCACAGTCAGTGTCCGTAACGGTCGTGTCGAACATTCTGTCCTAAATATAGCCAGGGCTTGTGAGCTAGCCGCGCGGCTAGCTGCACATCGTTGATGCTTTAATGGCGATAACAGCTGATTTTATTTCCCCACTTGGCATGTGAAGCCTTGTCTCAGGACCTTGACGGGTGTGGGGATTTGATTTCCAAGTGTCTTCCCTGTGTCTGGAGGGCAGCGGTGGGGCTATTTTAGAGAAGCCAGTTGACCTTTCTGTGGACGAGCTAGCAGCCTCTGTAGCAAAACAGTGAAGTGACGACGTGTTGTGTGACCAGGCAGCAATGGTGCAAGGACGGGGGAGCGTCACCAAACCAGGTGAAGCAGATGCGTGTGAACGCACACCGAAGCATATTCGACTTGTAATGATAACATAAAATATAGATGGATTCTTGCTACAAATATATAATTTGTGTGTTTTAAGTGTCAAATAAGCCTGTTGCAGAGCAGATGGATGGAAATAGAAGTTGAATATTGCGAGACTGGCCTCAAATAATTCAGTATGCAGGCCCTTGGATGCTGACTGTTTCAGATTTATTTGTGCGACAGGAGTACACCTCAGGACTGTATTAAAATACCTGAACGTGTATCATAAGATATAAGCTCTGTGTTTACATTTCATCTTGTGACTAAAAAAACAGCTTGAAACGCTATCATTAGGCGGATAAGTGAATAAAACCAATTGTGCACAACGATAAAGCTGATAAATGATCAATAAACACTCAAACGAAACCCGATAGTGATGCTGTAAGTGCTCGTGCAGTCGTGAGGAGCAGGTGGAGGATCACGACAGATCAGCCACTCATCATGAGCCTGCCATTTTGTCCCACCAAGCAGTAGATGAACCTTAAAATGCACCAAACTTGATCCCTTTACACGTCTCACAGTAATATCTGAAAGGTAGCTATGAAATCAAAATGATGATGATCGAGTTGTGTGGCAGTTACCAGATGTGAATGTATGTGTAGCAGGTCATGTAAAGCAGCCATACAAGGGTAAATAAGGCAGAGCATGGGGGCAGATTAGCTGTATTTTGGGGACTGTTCGCAGGCGACCAATGACGAAAAAGAAAACACCTGCCTGTAGAGTATGGCTGCAGCCAATGTTTATCTTCATTATTGATTAGTCTGTCAATTACTTTCAGGATTAATCGTTTAATCGTATTAATTGTGAAAACAGTCCAAAGTGGCTTCTTGGAATTGCTTCTTTTGTGCAAAAACCAAGTGACTCTTCATTTACTACCATAAATGTCAAAGAAAAGCAACTAATCCTTATATTTAATGAGGTGGAACCAGAAAATGTTTGACATTTTTGTTTACAAAGTGACTGAAACAATGAATGATCAAATTATCAAAGTAGTTTGGGACTAATTTTCCTTTAATTGACTAATCACTGCAGCTCTACTGTAGAGAACATTGAGTGTTACAAAGTGTGAGTTCATTAGCTCATGCTGTGTTTTCTGGTTCATAATGTAACCTTGGTGTGCTCGAGGGACATCAGCATAAGTTAACAAGTCAGGACCGGAGGCTTATTCAGCAGCCACATGATCAAAGAGATAGGCTGAAGTACACTGTGATCAACAAAACAACTCCCACACCACAGCTGTTCACACTGATCACTTTGTGTCTCTAATTATTCAGTAGTTCGAGCTTAAGTGTAATGCTTTATTATTATATCATATTATCATGTGTCATGCTAAATTATGGAAATGGTTTCATTCTTTTTTTTAAATGTGTTCTTTTGTGTTTTTTTCTTTCTTCTTCCAGCAGAAAGAAAAGCCTGGGGTCATCTGTCCAACAAAACATGCTTTTAACTCTTCACTGACCATTAAAATGGTAAGATAGTGTGTTTACAATTCTATGTATTGTTTTACTTTAATGTTGACTCCTTGTTTCTGTCTTTAAATGTACAGGAAACAGAGGGTCATCATGGCTGATTATCATGGCTAAGATTATAAAATTGATACGATTGTGTTATTATATGTAGGATTTAGACAATATAATCATCTTCAACAGTGTACAGTGTTAATACTTTTCTCATAAAATTGCAATACATTTATACAAATAAGATAAAATGAATTATTGCTCGTAATATTAAACATTATGATGACTAGTATCACTATTTAATGAGTGAATTGCAGCTCAAAGTGCTTTACGTAATAGGAGGCATCTGTGAAAGTGAATTCATAGTGTGTATCATAACTGTTGTGATAAGATAAAATGATGGGCCTGGCACGTAGACAACATCTTATTGTTTTGGACTGGTTCTGAGGAGGAGCTGTTACCGTTTCATTTGTTTTTTTGAATAACAACAACAGAAACATAAAATTGTGTGTTGAGTATTCCAAAACTACACACATATATAGACCAAAAATACTGCTGAAAGCAGATTGTTTTTATCCTAATCAGGTAATGATATACTTTTTGACCTTTTGGCCAAGTCTAATGTCTGCGACATATTTGTGACACTAATCAAGAGTTTGTAAAGCATGCAACAATCTTTTCAGATCTATTTGCATGTAGGGACTACAAAACCAAAACTGTCCAGGATGCTAACACAAAAGTCTAGTTTACCTCTTGATCTGAACTCTGAACTTCAAGAAAAGAAAAGCTTCTCTAGTTTCATGCAATCATATGGGATATTCACTTTCAGTTAGGAAGCTGATGTTTGTAATTTGTCTTTATATACTCCCTGTTGGGAATGTGATTGGTTGTAGGATTGCAGCCACTCCCTATTTAAGATGGCTACTCTTTTTAACAAACTGTTCGTCCGGTGGTCTAGTGCCAAAACACTGCAAATAAATGTATTTTTGCAAGTTCAACAGTGTGCAGCAATTTGCTAGCATGAATTTCAACACGACATATCCACCTACATTAAAAACCTTTAGACCTTTTTGCCAGAAGAGTGCCACTGCCTTGGATCTTTATTTTTTTCTCTACATATTCATTTTATAAAGCAGACTTCAATGATCCAAACTTACAGCATTTAAACAACGTTTGTGCAAGGTGTGAATGATTAGACTCCACAATTGTTTAAAATAGATGATTAAGTTAATTTCAGTCCTTACTTGGCACTTAAGCTATATTATGCCGCTAATTGACAATATCACTTTAATCTTTTCAATAGGTGTGACAGCTTTCCTCCAGAGAACTGGATACAACCTCCACAGAAGATGGAGGACTCTCCTCATTTGTGTAATTCTGAATTTGGAGACACTGAGGTCATGGAGGAGGGGGAGGATGAGGTCATTTATGAGGAGGAAGTCGACATGGCACCAGACATGATAAAGTCGCTGTACCCAGAACTTAATAAACATCCGAATCAGGATACAGAGAGGGACTGGGACTCTTTTCCCTGTCAGCACTGTGAGAGACATTTTACCAGCAAACAAGGCTTGGAACGACACATGCACATCCACGCTTTTGCGAACAGCGAGGCACACGCATGCGAAAGCAACGTGTCTTTTGGTTCAAATCTGGGTCAGCATGAGAAGATGAAGCGTCTAGATTCAGAGGGCTCAGTCATGCAGCTTCACACATCATCCCCCGCTAACTCTAATACTTCTATTCTGTCTGCTGGAGAGCATACTGCTCAGCCAGACAAACAGGGAGTGTCAGATGGCCATCACGCTTGCAAGTACTGTGAAAAGATATTCACTACACATATCAACAAGCGACGGCATGAGCGCAGGATCCACGAGCAGCACCAACTCACACATGTCATGAAAACCCAGGGCGAACATCCTCAGGGGATAGTCAGTGAAACATCTCAAGACAAAGCAGAGCTTGGTGACAGTACAGCACCCGCGGCTGTCCTGGAGAATGAAGGGGAGCACACAGAACAATACATGCTAGATGTCTCTAGCAATATTTCAGAGAACCTCAGCTTTTACATTGATGGAAAGATAGTGTCAACAAGCACTGTCAGTAGCTGTGAAGCAGCTGAGGTTCATTCCGGGTCTTCGACTTTAGTGAGACTGGATTCCCTGATTCTAGACCCTGCCCAGATCAGCCAGGTTCTAAATACTGACTCAGTTACTGGCAAAGAGATACCTGGTCAACCATTGGCCAAGAGAAGAACTGCAACGCCACCTCTTTTACCACAAATTAAAACTGAACTGGAGTCCGAGGTGGTTGTGTCTTCATCCTCCTCATCACTCTTATCTTCTTTGATAGAGAATCTGCTTCCTCAGAACACAGAGTCTACCATTGTGCAGAAGGAAAGAACAGTGTTTCTGTCACCCAAGCTCAAGCAGCTCCTGGAGAAGCAGGATGGCCTTAAACCTACACTCGCCCTCATCACAGATGGTCAGAAGCCTTGTTCACCTGTCTCTCTCTCGGTCCTGCCCGCTGGAACAGGGAGGTTTAAAAGAAGGACTGGATCTCCACCAAGCTCCCCACAACATAACCCGGCATCTAATGAGGAAACACCAACGCTAGATACAGCAGACAGTGATGCTGTAAGTACAGGACAGATGGAAGCCCAGTGTAGTTCCTCACCTGTGCACCAAACAGGTAATGAAAAGGATGACACAACTCCATCTGTCGAGGATCCAGTGAGACCTGTGTCGACAGAGAGCTGGCCCCCCATGACTGGTGGCAATTCCTGTAATCAGCAACCACTAGATCTTTCGAATACAGTCAAAAGAAATGAAGATGTAGCTTTAGATGAAGCCGCGCTGGATTTGAGTTTGCAAAAAACTGAACTCACATTAAATTTAGTTTCACAGGCAGCTTTGAATGAAGAAAAATCAAACACGTGCATGTTGGAGAAGGCCTTGGTGAACATTGGAGAGCAGAATATAAGCCTCAGGAATCCTGAGACCCCTTTAGTTGCAGACTTCACCATAGTTACAGGTGCAGATATGATGACCCCAGTGGACCCTGTTGCAGAAGGACTTGTTTATGGACTTGCCCTACCTCCCAATTCTCTGACTCCATCATCCACCTCCCTTACTTCTGTCGCCTTGCAGCCAGCTTCACCGTGCACTATAGCTTTTGCTACCCCAGCCTCACACGGCATGCTCCCTACTACTCCTTCATTAATCACAGTTTTGGCACCGCCACCCATTTCTAACCCTCCAAGCCAACCAATCCAGGTATTAGCTCCTAACATATCTCCTGAGCCCCTAGTAATCTGCACGGAAAATGCATTAAATTCCTCAAAGTGTGATTTAACTACTGCATTTGCCACTACAAATTCTGCAAACCTTGTCACTCTCTCCCAATCCCTTGACCCGACTCTAAGTCTACCTGGTCACGTGTTTCTCACTGATCAAATAGCTCTCAACCCACCCATGGTTGAGCCCACTCCTGTGTCAGAAGTGTCATTTGCACCCACTGTAACTTTAAACGACTCCCTCATCAAATCTTACAACATAACCAGCAACACAGTGTTGATAGAGTGCACCATAGCTCTGGAAGCCCCGGGGAGCGTAGTCCCTGCTGCCATTACCTTACAAGAAAACACTGCTGAGCCTCCAGCACCTCCACAGATGGTTGTTAATCACATAGAACAGCAACAGATTGTATCTGTGCCCAACCCTCAAACTGTGGACCCCACTGTTCTTGTGTCCTCCATCGCAGAATCAGTAACTCTGTCCACCACCACTTCAGTGATATCTGATTCTCCTGCTGTGGGTGAATTAAGTCCTGACCCAGAGCCTGTTGTCGATGCAGAGTCACCCACCATGAAAGAGGAGGAAGCTGCTGACAGCACCGTTTCCATAGCCAAAATCCCATTGAAAACCTCACCTTCACCTGTGAAAGCTGAAGAGGACGAATTTTCAAACAACACAACAAGTGATGCAGAACCGCAGACGTTCACCAAGAATTTCATCTGCAATGTGTGCGATAAGCTTTTCCATTCAATGAAGGAACTGGGCGACCACGTAGGTGACCATGCTGATGAATGGCCCTACAAATGCGAGTTCTGCCTGCTGCTCTTTGGGAAACCCTCCGCCTTGCTTGAACATCGATCAAACCTTCACGGCGTGGGCAAGACCTATGTTTGCAGTGCATGTACAAAAGAATTTGTCTACCTTTGCAATCTGAAGCAGCATCAAGACGAATTACATCCCGGCCAGCAGTGTACACACACCGAAGAAGAAAAGGGAAAACTAAGACCTCAGAACTACAACAACTCAACAAAAGTTAAGACTGAGCCTCCCGATGTGCCATCGGCGCCCGATGCTCCAGAGGAACCCGAAAAACTGGTGAAAAAGGAAGAAGGTGAAGTAGATGTGGCTGCTGAAGAACTGTTTACAACAATTAAAATCTTGGCCTCAGATGGAAGCAAGATCAAAGGACCTGATGTGCGTCTTGGCATTAACCAACATTATCCCAGCTTTAAGCCACCTCCGTTTCCTTACCATAACAGATCACCCGCTGGCTCAGTGGCTTCAGCCACAAACTTCACCACCCACAACATCCCACAAACCTTTAGTACGGCTATTCGGTGCACCAAGTGTGGAAAAAGCTTTGATAACATGCCAGAGCTTCACAAGCATATCCTGGCTTGTGCAAATGCCAGTGATAAGAGGCGATACACACCCAAAAAGAATCCCATTCCACTGCGCCATTTTGCAAAAACTCAATATAGAGTTCTGTCTACCACTAATTCTACTAATGGAATGAATAATTCAAATAGACCCAGCCAGTCCAACAGGTCGAAACCAAACCCAGAATCACCAGTGAAGGTGAAGTTAAAGGTACTGAACAAAAGGAAGAAAAAGCTGGTCCAAAGGGTCATGCCACAGAGGAACAAATCAGTCACTTCCTCCAATAAAATGTCCCCCGCACAGGTGGACGAGCAGCAGAAGATCTTTGTCTGCCCGCACTGCAGCAGGGCATTCACAATGCGTCGCAGCAGAACCAAACACCTTGCACACTGCCCCAAGAAACCTAAAGAGGTGAAGAAACGTAAAGAGGGAGGAATCTCTGTGACAAAGGAAAATGATGGACACCTGCATCGAGGCGTTGAAGAGACGCGACAAGCCTCACCTCCGCATAAAACTCGACTCCAGACTTCTGGCCCGGCAAAGAGGCCCGCCATCCTCCCGGTGCAAACTGTCTTTTCAAACAAAAGAAGCAAAATAATCATAAAAGAGAGCATGCAGCCACAACAAGAGGCATCAACTCTGAATGAACTTCCCATTGTTCGCACTTTCAACCCCTCTATGCGTCAGTACAGCAGAGTGCAGCACAGCGTCAAAGGGATCCCCATTAAAATCACCATAGTGAAACCACAACAGACTGCGGCACAGAAGGACAAGCTGCCTCCCACCCAGAGCCGAGAGGAAACGACTGAAGCCGTTAACAACAGCTCCGAGCAGAGTCCTACAGCCTGAGGTCTACGCAGCAGCTCACACAGGATCGTCAGGTAATTAGAGTACATTTGAATGTATTTACAAAGTGATGATAACAAGCCTCTCACAAGGTCATAAACAGTGTAATTGTGAAATATAATATCTGTGCACTGCCATCTTCTTAAAAAAACTAATATGATGTATAAAGATGAACATCACATTTTGAAACCTCTTAAATGATAAGCATTAACGCAATACCCAGATGATAAGCAACCTCACGTCTATATCTTTTTCAATTCGTGTTTTGTTCTGTTTTCAGGACCCTGCTGTGTGGAACATATACTGATCCTTGAGGGAGATCACTGCTAATCACACTGTAAACTCCATGTGCACCCCAGATTGCATCACACTGTACAATAAATGACTGAACTGAGGATAAATTGGACGACTGAGGATCCTGCAGTGACTGGATGTGCTCCGCTGCGCATTTGAATGCTTTTGTAGTAGCTTGAAAGTTTTGTAAATTTCTCCTCCATTTCGTAAACTTTTCTGTCGACGGCTTGGATTTGCACTTTGAAGTTAATCTGACTGCTACATGTCACAAATTGGAAAGGAAGTGGGAGGAATTGAGCTGGGAGGCTGCTCTCATTTCATACTTGGTGGGTTATTTAGAGAGGATGGCAGGTGGCAATCATCTTCAGCATGCATTTGCACTTTTCCTTATCTGTTGTCTGTGGCCTTTTGGTTTACTGCATGCTGTGAGCTCATGTGACGGCTACATTAATTTTGGATGGATTATGTTGATGCAATTAGGCCTTAAACACTGAATCTGATGCTGCTCTGTTGGTCTGATCGACAGTAACCAGTGTATTGACGTGGAAGACACATTAGATTGCTTTGGAACGCAAGACTAAAGAATCATAGAAACTAATACACTCAGTTGTGTTGTGTATCTTACAAATTATTAACAATATCAGCACTGTTGATTACTTTTTGGAAAGTCTGTGTTTTTGTTGTTTTGTTTTGTTTTTTTGGTGTGAATGTAATACTGGTAGATTTAATGCTACAGCCTTTGCAAATCCAAATTGTATATAATCTGGTTGGCCCAGTTGCTATGTGTTTGTATGAAAGTTTTGAGAATAATGCTCTTAATGTGCCATCAAATGTATATAATATTACTAAATGTGGCATAGAGGTGACGGAGAACAAACATAGTTTGGTGTTTCCCACATAAAGAATTTATTTTGGTGGCCACATCAGATTGTTTGGCCCTTCGAAAGTCTGTGTGAAGCTGCAGCCGAAAGTGCAGATTACTTAAAAAGAAACCATTTATGTGCGATCGCAAGGGCGTCCCTGCACAGCCTAATCTCATAAATATATGGGCCACCACAAATACATCTTCAACTTGTGGGAATCGCCGCAGTTTGATGTGTTTGCACTGCAATCACAAACAGAAGTGCTGTATTCTGTACAGTTTGGAAGCAGCAATATTAAGAGTTCAGTTCATTGAAGCATTGAAGCATTGAAGTGCTTGGCCTCCACTGCATTTCTTCCGAAATCCTGAAATATGATTTTTTTTTTCCCTTTTTTTTTATAGTGCTGTGTTTTTTTTTTTCATTCAATGACTAGAAAGCCTCATATTAGAAGTACAGTCTATCTAGGTCTTTGTCATCTGTAGCATACAAGCGCTTTATCATTGCTTACAATCTGTATAACAGTTTATTGTGTGAAGTGTGTGTATAATGACTTCTAACATGTACAGTATAAATCACGAACCGGAAATGTAAGGTCACAGTGTAATTTATGCTGAAACTCAGTTGTTTCATTTAAATTTTTGATAAGCTACTAGTTTGATGATCTAGTGCTATACAGGGTAATTATTTTATCATGACTGAATTGAGTTTTATTAATTTGGGCAAACTAAAACTTGACAATGGGCCTGTATCCGAGGGAGAGAAAGTGTAACGGTACTTCTACTTTACATTTTGCCTTTTTAGTCCTTGCTGGTAATATTTCCCTCATCGACAACTGACTGCAGTGTGTTGGATGTACAGGGCCGTTTGGGAGACTGTTAGTTTACTGTGAAAAGTGCTTGTAGCATTTTGAAGTGTAAATTGAGTCATGTATATTTATTAATAATTTAAAAAAATCACGTTATCAATCTCTAAACAGTTATTCTGTATGATTTGCACTAAAGGTTTTTTCAAGCGAGTGTTCAAAAATAAATGGAGAATGTTAAGGTTACATGTGAAGTTTGTGTGGAATCTTCTTTAATAAACAAATCAAATTAATGACGTTACTGTCGGTAAGTTCTTCATGTAAGTCACTGGATTTCATGTTGTATTTTTATTAACAGAATTTGACTTGAATTTAACATGTGGCACAGATTACATGTGGTCTACTGCAGCATGATCCTTTCCAGAAAGTACTAAAAACATCCAAGTGGTGGCACACTTTCTTCACTTTAACCACCGGAGCAGTGGATTCAATGGAGTGGGGGGGGGTTGTGATACCACTGCGTCTCTCCTGCACTCCTACATTCTGTTTGAAAAATCAGTGTTCAGTGACACGTGTTTTCATGCTATTTTTAAAGCATTCTCTCCTCCGCCAGAATCTGAACATTTGGAATCTGGATGCCAAAATGTCTCGGTGCAAAGACATCACGAGCCACACCACTCTGTGACCCCTCTTCTGAGAAAGCGGTGAATAATATTGTAGATGTTAATCGTTAACATCGGCCCATTTTTATCCCACAGATTTGGTATGACTGGGGAACGAACAGACAATCTAAACGTCAGAAGATGTAATGAATATGTTTTAAATTGTGATACATTTTATTCATAAAAAATAAACTACACATCTGTGTCTCTTTGCATTCCCAGACCTTTGCAGCTTGGAAACCTCAGCTCAGGTCAGTCAGTACGGTGTCTTGGTAAAGGGCAACAGCAGTGGCATCTTTATAAACCGAGAGGTCAAACCAGGATAACAGCAGCTCACCATCCCACTCAAGAAAACTAATCTGCACAAGCACAGTTTTGTGGAGAAAAGTCTAATGAACCAGGTCAGCAGGGGGTAACCTGTCTGCAGTGACGCCTGGGTTTAATCTTTACACTGATGGCTCCGTGTTGCTATAAACGTTTTGCGATTTGTGTGTTTTACAATACTTTAAATCCATTTAGACTAAACCTGTCCATGAAAATCTGACCAATGGCAAAGGAAATTCCTTTTCAATGTTTTTTGTAACAAAAGAGAAAAGAACTAACTGGCAAAAAAGTTAAATATAGGCAACTATTTCTACTATTATTTTATTTGAAACAGACATTACTATAGGTTGTTACTTCTGTTGAGAGAGGTACTGTACGTTGCCAGGTTTACTTATCTTTCCCCGTCTGTCTTATAGCATCTATATTGTAGCTAAAAGATTAAACGATCTATTAACTACTGCTAAATTGCATAAAAATTGTAGCTGGCAAACATTAGTTATACCTTGTTAAACTGTACTTTCATATACGTTCTAAAATATTATTCAAATGTTTTTATCTATTTTTGATTGTCAACTCTGTGACATTGTCTTTTTGTCTTTTGGTAATGTTAGAGTGAAAAATTAGTTAACCTGACCAAAAAGATTTGCTGTTGAGCTGCTAGTAAACCCCTGATGTGTAGGTACACTGGAGCAATACCATTTGTGTTACTTTGTGATAATTTGATTATTATTTATTAGGGATGTGTCCAGCATGTGAGCACACTATTCCCTAAAATAATAAACCTGCTTAATCTAGATTTTGACTCAGGGTGAAAAATCATCAAAAATGTTCTTATGTGCAAATGTGCAAAGTCCCATAGAGAAATTGTTTGAGAAACACATGGCCCTGTCCTGAGGTCAGACACCACAAGTAACTTCTCCACTTCTTGCATGTCGTCCTATATAATGTAAAATAACATAAATATGCAGACTTAACCTCATGTTCTGCAGAATTCTTCTCCTCTTCATCAAAAGCCGGGTGCTTCGGTAGTTTTAGAGTGGCATGGCACGCTTTCAAAGGCTCACCGGGTGCCTGATGTTGGTTAGAGCAGCCAACCTGTAGGGGGACCTACTGTGGTGCTAAGGAGCGCACTGGGGAGATAGGTGCTACAGACGATGAGCCTTGGGCTTCTGGGCCAGCTGGGGTTCTAGCTGTCCATGTGTATCCAGGATCAAGCCTGTGGACACACAGTCAGCACCGATAAAGTAGAAATGTACAGAATAGAGTTTACTATAATGTCAAAGCTCTGAAAATTCTGTTAGAATCTACTTGCGACAAGAATCACACCTGAAGTAGACTTCTGCAGTATGCTTAGTGTCAAAAATGTGAATGATCTAACAAGGGCTGATACTCAGATTATTATTTTTTATGAATAATAAATGAGCGTATGAAAGATAAGGGGTGTAAAAGTCATGATGGACATCTGTCATGTCGCCACATCATAATGTCAGAAGGAGATGGATGAGGTCGGAGATGGAGCCAGATTAAATGTCAGAGTCTCACACATCACAGGCCTCGTGAATGCCAACTTTTCCCTCTAAACAGCTGAATTAATGAAAATAGAACATGACTCGAATTTTTCAAGGAGTCAAGGTCATTTGCTTCTCATTTTACAGCACAGGTTTGTGCAACGAAATGTAGTGTGTGGCTACTCAAACACAGAACAGACTTATTCACGTACCTCATGTTATTTCTTACGCCACCTCCAGCACAGGAGCTTCGGGCCGGGACAGGCTGGGGCTAGCTGGTTAGCATGCTAACTTCAGTAGAAATCTCTGTAATGCAATAACACGGGCATCTTAGCGCCAAAATTGTTATTTCTTTCACATTTCGTATAATGTGACACCACGGGTGAAGGCCTCAGCTCGACTGGATACGGCCACCTGATGTGAGGGTGAGGACGGCGTGACACCAAACTGAGGCCAAACACAGCCTCCAAGACTGCCGGAGGTCAGTTTGACAACACTGAATGTGCTGTAGCATGAAGGTGATTTACAGCGGCTCTGAACAAAACCATAACTTTGGGGATGACAAGATGTGGCAGGCGGGTGCGAGAGAAGTGAATTTATTATGACCAACCCAGAGGTGACGTGGAAACATAAACCATGACTGTTTTGGTGAGTTGCATGACTTTGAATGAGGTGTGATGTGCGTTAAGCTAACGAGGCATTTAGCGCTAAGCTAGTCTTGGCTCTCTAAAAGAGAGAAACTTGAATTCAGAAGGTGTACAGTTGTATTTTTCTCTTTGGTAAGGAAAATAAAAGAAATAGTTTTTTAATTTCTTGACATTTTGTAAGTTTATTTTGTTAATTATTTTGCTTCAGCTGGCAGGGCTATCGGAGCACGCTAACTTCAGTGGACATGACATTCCATCATAACTGTTGTTTCTTTACACTCTATTGATATTGTAAGTTCATTTTTTGAATTCTGGTCATGTCTTACAAAATTTGCTGAAAAATTAAATGAACATTAATGTAAAGTAACAACAGTGTCAACGTTATGTCAGAGTCCAGTCAGCTAACAGGGCCACTAGCTGCCGGACTAACTGAGCTAACTAGCTTACAGCAGCTAGTAGCTCCCAAAGGGTATCTACAGCAAAGAGTGCGGCGAGCAGCAGGTGGCGCTAACTCTGGTGATATGTTGCCCCCCTATATTTTTGGAGCTACCTTGGACAGGTGGCCATGTCTCACACGTTGCACCTTTAATGTTCGCTATAATGCTGTCTGTTTCGACCGGGCCCAAGTGCTGGCCTGTGTCAGCACGCTGTCTCAATCAGACATTAACAGAAGAAAGTAATCTCTGCCTCGGTTTAATTGTTCATCAACATGCAGCGCAGTGGGCATGAATTTAATTGGATTTTTGGCAGTTATGCGGAATCTTTTATTTGCTACAGTCGAATAATGTACGGGTTCCAGGGGAAAGATCATTCTTTTTATGATTCTCCAGTACTATAAAAAAGCTTTGGAAACAGTAGCCGTGGTGTACATCTGTCTGTGACATTGACTTATCACTGTAATTCCCCTCCATCCCCTTGTGTTACGGCTGCAGCCAACACTGTAATAAAAGTCGGATGCAAACGACTGAGCAGAAGCAGGTGAAGCGAGCTGGTTCAGTCTGCCGTGTGCTCTTATGTAAAGGCTTGTTCTCTCCCGGTGAAGCTTATATTTCCACTCTTCAGAAGCTTTTAGTGCCTTTGTGACAAATCAACACAAGTGGTTTGGATTTTTTGGACGTTTTTTTTTTCCCCTCTCAGAAAAGTTCAAAGCTGCAGTTCAAATGTATTTTTTTTTACATAACTGAACACAAAAGGTTGACGGCGCCTGTTGCAATGTAACTTTGTAATTTAAATGAGAAGAAACAGGAGCTGCCAGATTCTGTATCTCTGAGGATCCATTGCAGACGTGTTTAAAAAGGCATTTAAGACACCTGATGTCCTTGTAGTAATTAAGAATTAAAAAAAAGTCAAATTACAGTCTGTGGGAATAAGGGATCGGCCTTCGGGTGCTTCAAGCAGTTGTGCCAGGCAGATGATTTGAGTACCTATTGCGACAAACCACAGCCCTGAGGTACAAGGATCTCCCAGTGCTCACAAGCTCAGCGATAACTTCAAACTGCGACGCTGCATTTGTATGCTCGACACAGCTCAGGATCTTCGCCCAGGGCCATGTTGAATCCTCATAGGAAGTTATGATGAGGAGCGAGGACACATGATCAGGGATGATCGAAAAACAAAAACATCCATCCCAGAAGTCTCAGGGATAAACCTTTGATCTGCTTCTCGTTAATTTCATCATCATTACTGAAAGTTTGATCAACAATATTCATGCTGAACTGAAACCGGTAACTGAGATGAAATGTTTTTTCTTCCCCTAGGTGGGCTGGAGGTGCGTCCTGTATCCAGTTTTTGGAAAAGGCAAAAAGTTGAGTCTGGGATAATGATGCGTGTCATCTGGAGGTGACGATTAACTCTGCACGAACACGTGAACAGTGCACGGAGTGATGACAGCGAGCTGTCAGGATCGCTGTGTTTCAGGTGAAGACATATGAGAGAGCTGAGTCACAGCACCTCTGGCACTGCTTATTCTGGCTGATGTGACAGTAAGGCACAATCATTAGTCACTTGTCACTTTGTTTAATAACTCTTTACTGATCATTCGCGCATGTTTCTTCTTCTGCGGGGGCGCAGTCAGAACACTTTAGCCAGATATCCCTTGAAAAACATGTTCTTTATCTCAACAAAAAGTTATCTAGTTAAGTCAAATTCTAATATTTGAACTTATGTGCCAACTTATGTAAGAACGCAATCAAAGGAAAAATGAACCCGTCTCTGGTGTAAAGGTAACAACCCCCTCCAAGTAGCGCTGGGCGGAAGCAATAATACAAACAGGATACTTGGATAAAGTACTTTTGTACAAGTCTCTTCTTCCCTCTCTGCATGCTGTTCATGTGGGAGCAGAGCAGTAATGAGGACATTAATAAAGGATGCCGATTCATTTTTAATGATCTACTGGCCCCTTTAGTTTGAAACTGATTTTTGTGAGTTTTCCGCTCAGTATCCGTGTTACTTTTTTGTTTTTTTTTATTTTTGCTTTGAGGAGGGCTCGCGAATGTGCTATTTTCTGCTTGCATGAGCAAACTGCTGCATAAGACACTGCGTACACCTTGTGTGTGTGTGTGAGTGAGAGACAGAAAAGTAGGATCAGTCTATTCTGTCTATATTTGGAAGATAATACCAAAGTAGGGAAGTAAAGGGAGAGGGAGGGGTGTAAGACACAAGGAAATAACTTAATTATCCTGGAGGAAAGTTTTGGTTGGGAGTCAGGTATTAAACACCCTTGCAGAAAAAAAACACATGAATATGCCATGTGCAGAAAGGCATGTGGTCACGCATGACTCTGTGTCCATGTGTGATTTATAACGTGAAACCTATGGGATTACATGTTAAACCTATAGGATTACAAATGAAACCTCTGTAAATACCCATGTTAAACCTGAACACCCCATGTAAACCTACACAAGTCACAAAGTCAAAATGCATAGTGAAATGAGTAAAAGTTCACCTCTATTTTATGGGTTTAGCTCTTGTTTTTTGAGGGACCACAAGTTCTGTTTCCCCCTTTCCCTGACTTCCCTGCACCTGTAACTGAATGAACAGACCGCAGGCCACATCGAAAGCACGCTGGTATTTGCTTTTTCACTCCCTGGAGCTTGCCAAATTTGTTTTAGAGTCTTCTGCCTCAGACAGATGTTATCGTAGATGCTGTAGATGATTCAGATTGGATTAAAAAGAGGGAGATAAAAGAGAAAGAGGAAACCAGCCAGAGACTCCAAGCAGCAGCAGCACCAGCAGCCACAGTGTAGATGTCAGAGCTGGCTGTACACACATGCACGCACACACTATCATCTCTATTCTCACTTCCAGCGGGGGAGAGAGTGTGTCTTCTCTCTGCAGCAGGCTTCTCCTCCTCAACGCTTACTCTCTCCCGCTCTCTCTCTCTCTCTCTCTCTCTTGCTTTGTTCATGCTGTGTTTGCCTGTGCTCTCTGTCTGAAGCAGCGCCACACTGGAGCACTAATGAGCAGGCTGAGAGCAACCCCAACGCAGATCTCCCATCAGCTGAGGAGCAGCAACAACTCTGACGGCATCTGAGGCGACGAGACGCAGGACTGATCTGCAGTCAGCGGGGAGACAGCCGTAAGAAGCAAATGACAGCCCTGGGAGAGGCGTAGGAGAGGTCGTGAGGTGCAAATTACCAGTGAGTCAGTGAGAGGATTGCTCCAGTGCTTCAACAGCCGACCCCTCTCCACACTCGGAGGCTGACCCTCTTTCTGAAGACGAAGGACCTTTCCCCTCCTGGAGGAGCTCAGCCATGGAGGAGACGCTCACCTGCAGCCGCAGCCCTTTCTCCCAGGTGTTTGGCCGCCAGGGTCAGCTCATGCAAGCCAGTGAGTGTTAACACCTGAAGTCTGCAACCGAAAAATCTAAAAGTTCCATTTGTCTTGCTTGATCCTGATAAAGTTTAACTTGATTGCATGCAGAGTTTAATGGATGCACGCCAATTGCTCTTCTGTATTTAATGCTAAAGATACAGACTCTTTTAAAATAGACTGTTCTGATTATGACACAGATTTAAATCTAGCAATATTGGTATGCAAAATTAAGGCGTTCAGGGAGGCAACAGTTGAAGATGTGCGTCCCAGTTTCCCCCCAAAAATGGGTAGGCAACAACATTTTTAAACATCATTTTCCTTTTAAAGCAGATTCTGCCGCAATTAATCATTCAGTTATCTCAATATTTTAATCATGTAATCCTTTAATTTTTTTTACAAGGGCTATTATTATATTTTGTCTCTCATCTCTGTTGGGAAATCACTGTGATTTCATGCTTTTTCATGCAGCACTGGCTCGCTCAAACGCTCAGGTTTTATGTGTTCGATATTGAATCATCTCTGTTGTAATGCGGTTCGACACAGCGACGTGTTAATGTTGATAGACTTTGATGCTCCTCTCGCACGCAAGAGAGATATCAGGTGTGAATGCGCGTGGGATGTGTCTCGTGTGCGCGTGTGTGTGTGTGTGTGTGTGTGTGCAGGTGGATGCAGAAGAGTGGAGCTCACCTTTCATGTATGAGTAAAAAGCTTTGATCTCTGTCTGTCCGAACATGCCACAGGTCTGAAGAGGAAAATAAATTATGAATTATCAACGGTCTAAAGTTGCAGTTAAAATCCAGGAATTCGAGGGAAATGCAATAAATACCTTCGTGAAGTCTGGAATGCAAATTTTTTTTTGTCCGACTGGTTGACAAAATAACAGAACAGAACAGATGGTTTGTTCTTCAATTAGCAAGTTAAACAACTCCCTCTGCATTAACTGCTGCACCACTTAAATTGATTTTGTAGATATCATCTTTGCAAATACGTCTGAGTCTGCTGAGTGAATTAGCGATGAAAAATAGATGATGTTTGCTTATAATTATGCTTGCGTACTTATTTCATATCAATATTTGAAGGGATTTTTCTGCAGTATGGGTGCCAGACACCCACAGCCCCATTCAGACTCTGCGTATGTGGGTGCGTATATGAATTATTTGTATATGTGACTTGCTTGAGATTTTGCGGCCCTGTGGCTTTTCTCTTTTTACAGGTTCAAACCTCACAGCACGACAAAACCCATCTCTGGTGTTCTGTAACAAGGTGTCATATAATTTCTAAAACAGGAGAAGGATCCCTTTGGCCATGGCTGATCTGATGTGAAGCAAAGCGAGTTGTGATTTTTCACGGGTTTTGCCGCAGATTCGGGTGATTGTATGTACGTGGTCGTGGCTGCTGGGCATCTTGATCCAGAAATGGATTTCTTTTTCTCCTCAGTTCAATTGCTATGTGAGTTGAGGTGTTCCTTGTCTGATTGTATTTTGTAATTCATCAGTAAACAATGCTTTGGTTTTTTTGGGTTGCTGTTTTGCAACAGGGAAGCAAACGTTAAAACTTTTCTGAATGGCCTCGTTCGTGAGCGACTCGCTCGGCTTGTCGGTTAATGGTTGCTGTTATAATCAGAGTGGCTCAGATTGGATAGGTGTCCTGATTTGAAGAGTTGAAATGATTACTCACTTGACATCCACGCAGGGTGGAGAAACGCAGCAGGCAGCGTGACACGGCAGAAAAATCAACAGACAGGATGTGGCTGTCTAAATGTTTGGAGGCACATCAGCCTTGTGCAATTAGTTCTTTGGACTTTCTGGAAATACACTCTCACTGAATATTCAGTCTTTTGTTGCGCATTTATTTTACATATGCCCAAGGGGTGTTATTGTGTTCCTCCTCTGTTCGCTTCCCCCCTCATCAAACCAAAACTTGAAGTCAAACTGTGGAGCTCATTCACACCGTCTCCCCCTCTCTGATGCCTTTGACTTATCAGTCACAGTGTAGGTGAGAGCGCTGGGTGAATTAAACCTAAATGCCACTCTCTGCAGTTATGCAAAACGACATTATCTTTGCATGTGTTGTGGTGAATTACAGTCAGTCTTGTGCTCCCCAAGTTATCTATGCTCTTTGAAGCTTCTGCTGCATGTCTATGATTTCGGATGTGCGGGAGACGGTGGGGAAGAAGAGAGGGAAGGAGAGGGGAGGGGAGGGGAGGGGATCGGGGCAAAGAAAAAAAAAAAAAGTGAGCAGGCTGCAAATTGTGTGAATAAGACATGGGTGTTATTTTTTTCTATTTTTAGCAACAACCTTACATAGTGTTACACAGCTGCTGGAAGACTAATCCACAGTAGCGCTGGCTGGCAATATCTAAACAGTAATTATAGGGGGGATTTTTTGTTATCTTTGGCTGTCACCCATCATTGGATCAGAAGTCCCTCAGCTATATGCAAAAGGCCTGCCTTGAATTGCAGAGAGAAAATCCATTACATGAGTGTTGCACATGCCCAAAGACTTGAATATTAACAACCTTCTGGTGGTACCCCGGCAGGAAAAAAAAAAAAAAAAAAAGAAAAACGCTTGACAGAATTTTTTTTTTTCTCCTTCTCATGAATCACATTCACGTGGCAGTGCCAGGTGCACGATCCTGCTACAATTCTCTTACTCCCCGCTGGAGGTGTGATATGTTCTGCGTTCAGTGTTGTGATGTGTTGTCAAGACTCCCCGAGCAGCCGATGCTCCCGTTTGTCGAGGGAGCGTAACAACTTAGTTCCCTCGCTTCGGAGTAGTCAAAGCATTCAGGGAAAAGTTTATTTCTTACGTGTGCGACTTCTCAAAGTTATTCCCACCAATCACCCATTCCTCATAATTATGTCATCAGCCACATTTTTAGTACCTGTAATGGAAATAAAACGATCTCATTCCTCTTGAGGATCGAAAGACAATTCATAACGTAGCGATGTCTGTTTGAAGCATACCCGTAGGCTGTTGATGGGATTGTGGATTAATAATATCGCATCAGCAGGACCTGAGATTTCTGGCTGTTGCTCAGTGTGAACAAAAGCTTTCTGTTTTCTCATGTCTGCTTTTGTCTCCCGGCCCAAATTCCAGCTATAAAACCGCTGTCGGTCTGAAGAAAAAAAAATCAGCGTGTAAAATGATTAATGTCCAACAATAGTTTTGACTCTCTGTGCTTTTCTCTGCTGTGCATTTCTCTATGTGATGACAAGGATACACATGGCACCATGTTTGCACCATAATGTGTTAAAAATACATAAGACAAGTCATCCAATTCATCTGATCTCAAGTAAGGAACAAAGAATCTGACAAGTCAGATTAAAAAATATGGCCTTCTTCTTAATGCACATGCTCTCCCCTTCTCAGGCAGGAGGCAGGTAAAAGACACGAGGAGAGATGAGTCGAGGCATTAGGCGAAATGAGATGTCCGTTCTTCGGAGCATCATTCTAAAGCGACGTCCATTAGATATGACGGTGTAGCACAGCTGCATCATCTGTCCAATGTTCTCTCACAGCCTAATGTTGTGTTTTATGAACTCAGTCAGATGTGCAGAACAGTGTTCATGACAACTTGTATTTTCTCTCATATATTTTCTTTCAATTAAATTCACAGTGTAGAGATAAATGATATCAGATGAAATGTCAATGAGGCATGTGGTTGAAACAGAGCCTCACAAGGCTTTGCAGAGGGCAGAAAGTTTGATTGCACATTTTAAGTTTTAAATAATTTTAATAACTAATACAACTTTTTGATACACAGGAACATTTGCAGAGTCCTGCTCCCACAGTCCTTGTACATTCCAGCTGTGTCTCATGATTCTTATAATAAGGATGGCTGTGGCTCAGGAGGCAGAGCGGTTGTGGACCAATTGGAGGGTTGGTGGTTCGATCCCTCGCCCCTGCAGTCTACATGTTGGAGTGTCCTTGTCCTTGTCCTTGTTCTTGGACAAGATACTGAGACCCAAATGGCTCCCAGTGGCACCTCCCTCTGTCTGTGGCCTTTGGTTATTGGCCTTGTAGAGCAGCTGATGCCTTGCATGGTAGTCCTGGGCACCAGTGTATGAATGTATGTCAATCAGTGAACGCTAAGTTGTGTTAAAAAGCACTTAGGGTGGTCGGCAAGACAAGAGAAGTACTATTTAAGTACAGTCCATTCACCATTTAATGGGTGCTGAAAAATCTTTCGCAAAAGAATATGACTGTGCTCATGACTCCTCCAGCGAGCGTCCTCTCTCTTCTCTTGCGAGATGCATTTCAGAAATTAAGACATCCTTTAATATGGCGTGCCGAGAGGGATTTCAGGGTCACAGGCGGGAGGACAGCGGAGAGAGCCCTGAGAAGAGCCCTACGTAATCTGCCGCTTGGGGTCTCTCAATCAATGGGATCATGGGAGTTGTCGTCATTGGTAAAAGACGGTTGTTGATGAAAAGTCTATCTGCGTGACTCAGTCAGAAATGTTCACGGACGAGGTGACGTTTTACACTTTTATTCACGTCATAATGAGTCACGTTTGCTGACTTCCTTCCTCTCTCTCTGTCTCCTGAAAATTATAGCAGCAAGCAAACACATGAAATGCACTGTTGTCTTGAATAGAATCACAGATTTCTCTTAACGTTGTTGTCTAGTTGTTTTAATGAAGAAATGTTGCATATTACATCTTTTACGATATTATTATATTAATTTTAAGGATCTGATGGCCCTGAAATTATGATAATGTTATTGTCACTGATAATTTTTGTTGGTTACTTGCAGTATTTCCAATAAAATTGCAACTAGATAATGACTTTTAGAGACACTCAAGGTGAGTGTACAGTATATATTGTCAGTTTAGTTGGAGACTGTTTCTTTTCTTAGCTATCACTTTACCCTTGAATATCCCCTTAGTGCCTCAATAAACCGCTGGTAAATCCCTGCTCAGGAGAGGCGAACGTGATTTGAAGTTTTAATACGTGACCACTGCAGGTGTAGAACATATTTTGGTCTTCTTTGAAGTGATTAATTCCTCTCCTTCTTCCACTTGTGTTATGGCTCCAGCGAACTCGCAGATTGCTCACACTTCCTTACCCAGTGGGCTTTCCTGCAGTAAGAGATTAGCTTCATGCTCCTGGTGTTGCTAATCATGTAGAAGGAGTCACGTTGCAAGAGGTTTGCCGGTACAGTCAGTGTGTGCACTCAGCAAGGTAACACTTTTTTTTTTTTCGCGAGTGAGTCACGGATTTGTGCTGTTTTAGAGATTCTTATTTATGTATTTTTAATTCATTTTGTTTGGTATTTAGAGGAACTGGTGTAATGAAACACCGCGCTAACTGTGACTCCACAGGATCTGTGCGCTGAAACAATCGCTCACGCTCCATCTGCTGCCATTTTGATGTGCATTTTGATAAATTCATGTAGCTAAACTGAAGAATTGAAGCCACAGGAGATTCACTGGCACTCAGCCAGATTTTAAATGATCTCACACAGCCTCAGTGAGACAGGGCGAAATGTTTCATCACACTGGAAAATAATTATTACTACTACAACAAATATTGTTGGTTTTGAGTCATCCATGTCATGTTAATTCTAGGTGCTATATCGTGGGCATCTGGACTTGTTTCAGTTTCTTGAAAACAAATATCATGTACCTTCAGTGACATTTAATCTCTCTGAAAACTGTGTTAACATCATACAGTCTTCATACAGCATACATAATGGTGCTCACAAACAAAAAACTAGTTAGTAAGCATATAACTCTGACTATGATCTGGACAAACAGTGCATTTATCAACCTGAACATCACTCAGTAACAAAAAACACAGGTCTGTCTCACAGATAAAGAAAGAGATTATAGTTACGTAACGTGCCCTGACGTACTTTATGTCTAGACCTGTTATTGACAAGTCAGTCACAGATGAATGCTGGTCATCCGTCTGCACCAGTGGCTGTACTCTTGCTCACATGAGTTTGGAACCATGGCATTGCCATGTGCAAAGCTGAAACCCCAGGAGGGCATCAGGACTGTGTTCACCCAGCCGCAGATGCAGAAGGCTGTATGTACGATGATGGGTGCTTTAAACTCCTCAAAGGTTTCCTCCGTTGCAGCAAAAAAACCTTGTGTCAAGTTGTTCTGGGAATTTTTTTTTTTTTTTTTCCAAAGCAGAAGTTTATCATTCAAAACTCACAGAGGAAAAACTGCTGTCAAGGCAGTCAATTGAGTTTAAGCGACGAACCATGGGACACCTGGCACACTCTGAAAAATGTACAATGCCAACCCCCTCCTACCCATTCCTGTGCTTAGAATTGGACATCTCCAACTTCCATTAACCTTCAGATGAATGAGTACGCTGCCAGAGGAGCCCTGATTGAAAGCAGAGTTTGGGTCAGCAGGCTCTCTCGCTGCATCTCCTCCATCTCATTCTACTCGTTCTCTCCTACATCCTCCACTGAACCACCTTTTGAAATATAAGCTTTGTGTGTTAGCACATCCTGTCGTACATAGGGGTCATTTTGAATACAGATTTTGTGCGCTTAAAATTATTGTGCCGTTTTTGTGTCATTCTCCTCAGGAACCTTTACAAGAGATGCAGGTAAAAAAAACAAACAAAAAAACACTTCAGCCTGCAGAACTGATCTGCAATGCAATGGAAGCCATAAAAAGATAACATGTTTGATACTGTTAAGATAAGGTGCGGGAGAGAAAGTGGAGATTCTGCGCTATAGTAAAAGGATATCACACCTCCAAGGACATTAGATTGTATCTGTGCCTCATAGCTTCACAAACACGTCCAATTTAATGCAAAATATTAGCTTTCTCTGCTTTCTGCTCAACTCAATACCATCAACTTTGATGTGTGCATGCATTATTTAACAGCAGATCAATAAGCATGAACTCACCATATTCCCTTTGTATGAGATTATTTGAATTTAGGAGGTTCCAGCTCTGGATGAATATTTGTTTAACAGGAACAATTTGCCATCATCATTGCTAATTTTCAACAGTACTAGTATTAATCATTTAATATATTATTCATGCATAGGCCTACATCAAAAGAAGATCACAAAACCATATTTTTTTACAGTCAAATTAAAGCTCGCTTCACTGCCCATTATTGTTAGTCATGTTCATCTCCATCTGTATCAACAAGATAAAGGAGTGCCACAATGTATTTGGTATTGCACGTACCATTTCTAAACAACTGAAAAATGGCAACTTTTTGTGTCATGGGATCATCTGGATAAGAATATCTGTAGAAAACAAAAAGTCTATTTCTTCCTGTCATTTAGAGAAATGGCTTACTTGATAGCCGAATGACAAAAGAGCTCACTGTGAACTTTCTACTTACAGGCCAAAGAAATAGTCCCAAGAAAAAACTGTTGCAATCAGTTAGCTGGGATAACTGGGATATTGTCATAACCTGGGCGAAAAAAATAAACTATCAAACAAACAAACAACAAAAAACCCTGCACTATTTATTTCTTTCAACCATTTTCTTTTGCGTTTTGCTTGAGCCCAGAAGCTTTTAAACATCCTGCTGTTACACCCGCCGCCACACGGTGGCACTGTTGCATACAGGATTAAGGAGCCAAGAGTGGGGCCAAGACGTGCTAACTAAACTATACGAAGTTTAAGGTATATTTAGTTGCGTAATCAACACATTGATTTAAAAAAAGACAGCAAATGAAGAAATAGGCAACTAACTAAAACAATAACACGAGGGAGGACGGTGAAAGAAGAGCTTTTGAGAAGATAACAGCAAGGCAGAGAAAATGCCTTCGATGCTAGCTAACGTTAGCCCTCCTAGCATTAGCGTCATAGGCAAACAGTTAGCGAAAGGCCATTTTCGAGGTCGGGCTGTTTGGAACGAGCAAATAAGACCAAGAGGAATGTTTTTTTAATAGGAGTTACAACATATCTGCTCCAGTGTACGCTGAAGTATAAATGAAACCAAAGAACACCTGTTTTAAGGTAAGGCAGCTTGCTTTATCACCAATGCTAATGATTGTTTTTGGCTTAATTAGTTAACATTAGCAGTGCAACAGTTTGTGGAGCTGGCTGACCAACGTTTTGCTAATTGATAAGTGAATGAGTGCCAGTTAGCCTTACTCATTTGCAATAGAGCTGGCTACTGAAACATTTTGATGGAGAATATAACATTTTCATGTGATTTATCATAGTCATCAACAGATGTGTGGTGGGTGATTCACAGGTGTGTGCAGAGCCTTTGATGTGCCTTTGGAGCTGATTTCCTTTTACTGGTGAAATCCTGTATTGATGTACAGGTGCTTTTGACTGGAGCTTTGCCTCTTTATAAATTGCAGTGCCGTCTTTCTGCACAAGACATCAAATATTCATGTTTTGGATCTCTACTGTGGTCGGTCCTCAAGTGATCTTAGTCTGTGCGTCTCACACCACCATGGTCCAGAGATGGACGCTGCAAAAGCAGAAAGTGACAGTAGAGGTGCTGGAGTTTGTGTCCCAGCCGCATCGGTTTATGTTCCTTATTGAGCAGACTCCTCACAAGTTTAAATAGCTGGAAAAATTAACCATATCCAAAATCGCAAGAAGCTGTGATAATTTCATAAAGGTCAAATGTGTAACAAAAGAGCCCCCGTATGAAGTACTGTAGTGCTGCAGAGATGAACCAGATGTACAAGTTTTGTTCTCCAGATGTAAGAAAACATGTTTGTTCGGGACAGACCCCAACAAATGTCGCATCGTCATGATTGTCATAGTTTTTTTTGTAGTGAACATGGAAATTGTGATGCAAAAATGATCATTACTAAGTATGAATCACGTCACAATATCCGTCAAAAATAATCACATTAGATTTTGTGACAATACTGTGCAGCCCTGTTTGCTAGGGTAGACTGTGGGTGTTCAAGGTGAGTGGCCACTCTCACTTTATTTTATTGTGCTACTTTCGAAGTACTTCAGAGATTAAACAGGCCTATAACTTGTTCAGAAATAAATTATAATATTAATTGATATCATCCTGAACCCAGAGGGCTACTTGACTGATATCAAACACGCTGGTATCTTTTAAGAAGGAGCTGAGTGAAAACCTGTGTGTTCTCTGAAAGATTATCCCTTTAATAAATGTGATTTAAGCAGTGATTGTGGGGGAATCATCCTTGCGTCTAGTTTTTCAGGATTGAAAATCTTGGCATTTGAGGAAAAGCGACACTTTCTGCATTGCTCATGGTTACTCTGGGCTTATAGCTGCAGTACACCCTAGTTACATTTGGCTGCTGGTAGAGGTGGAACCCACATTGCTTTATTAGCTATAACTCTTAACTTCACAGGTGCTGGCAGCAGAATCCAACATAAGCAGTCTGCACTCAAACTTACTGCAGTGTAGTGACTTGATTTTTTGTTGGCACAAGTGTCCAGCTGGTGTTCTGTACAAGCTACCAGCGGGCTCTCAGTGGTTCTGTGATTATCATATCAGCTAGCAGTGATGCACAGCAGCAACACAGGCCAGCCACAAGCTGGCAGGGCTGGATGTTAGCCAACGGCAAGGCAGTGGCAGCCTCAGCCATGGACTGTGAACCATAGCTGGAGAGACTGTTCTACTTTTTTCCCCCCACAGACTACATGACCTGTACCTTAATTTCTGCTTTTATGTATCATTTAAGTGTTTAGCAGGAAAAGCACAGGAGTAACTTATAACATGGATCCTATTATGACCTCACAAAATGTCTGCCCCTTGAAAGGATTTCTCGTCCAATTGCACCGACACCTGTTTGCTTAATTCGCCCTCCCATGGTGGCAGATGTATTCCAATTAAGGAAACAGAGTCTAAAGTAAAAATAAATGTTCTGCTCTGTGGTTTTTACACATTGGACAGGCTGGAACAAGTTTTTTCAGCATGTACAAGAGAAAGTCTGAAGGCACATAGAGCTCTGGGGAGTGTTACGTCAGATTTGCCCATCCCGCTTACAATAGAATTATGGGATTCAGATTAAAACTTGAAGTGTCGGTTTAACTCTATTTGAGGGATCGTGGGGAGTCATGCCGCGTTTTAGGACAAACAATTTCTCTTCTGGCTCATCTGCGAGGCAACCGTAATCCTCACTAATCACTGGAAGTTGATTATGTTTGCATTTGTGATTGTTTCACAGCATGTTTTGTATTCTTTGGTGTTTATATAACACGTGTTTCCACTCCCGCCCTGCGATTTTTTTTTCCTGTTTGCTGCATTTATCTGCAGCGGCAGGTGGACGATGCGTCAGCAGCGGTGCGTGATTTTTCTGCCAATCACCTCAATCCTAGTCTCTAATCCTTCACTTTCCTGCTTCTAAATCCTCACTTCAGGCGTCTGTGCTCTCCCATCTAGACAATCCATCTCCGCCAAGCTTTCCTCTGTGAGACGAGAGATCATTGATGAGTGATAAAAGCTTAGACTTTAATCCCAAACACATACAGGATTATAGGACAAGTGTTGCACTTTTGAAGGAAGGCAATAGTGCCTGCTGTGACTTTGAGGACAGTGGGAATAATTATCGAGGAAAATATCCAACCATACTAAATAATTGTCATATGAATAACAACTAATAAAGCAGCCTGCAGATGACTTAGATTTGTAAAATATATGTGAGTTCAGGTCCTATAAAAAAGAATTCTAGGAGGTTTCTAAAAGCTAATTGGTTTACAGAGCAAGTTGTTTTGAGCCTGTAATACAGTGTTCTGTTTGTCTTGGTTTACAAATTAGACACCTTCGCAAGAAATTGCCCTGAGAGACAATATTAGCTGTCCCAGCCCAACCTTTTATGGTACCAACATTGAAAACAAAGGCAGGATTACACCTAAATCACAAATTGAATTACGTCCACTCAAACATGATGTTATTTAATTGACTGCGTTGGATAAAGAACCCTCAGCTTACATCAGCGTGTTGGGAAATGAGTGATGAAACTCTCATAAGGACCAGGGCCTGAAGTAATTTAGCCTCTCCATTCAATAAGCTACAATATTTTCGTAGTGCAGAAAGTTTTCATCCTCAGTGTTACATACGGTCCCTGAGAAACTCTTTAGATTTATAATAACAGGGAGAAAGACAGCATCTTGAAGTTCTTACTGCAGCCTACATGTTAGTAGAGCTGCAACAATTTAATGATTGAATTAAATCTACCACTATTTTGATAATCAATTAATCATATGAGTATTTTTTTAAGAATTCTTGGTATTCAGATATTTGTTTTTTGATTTTAGACTTTTTGTTTGCTAATTGTAGTCTAGCAATAAAGGTGAACTGTAAAAAAGCAATGTCAGAATCCTTATGTCAGAAAAAGTGCTTACTGGTTGATAGGACCTTGTTTAACCAAAACAATCTATATTAAAAACATGCATAAAACACACTTAATCTTTTTGGAAAATGTCTTTTCATTCAAAAAGGAATAACATTAAACATAACAATATTGTAGAACAGCAGGATTCTTAAAAAAAATACGTGTGAGACGCCGCAGCGCTCAGTCGTCCATCTCGGCCGAGAGCGTAGAAATGTCTGTCTGAGTTCTACATGAGTCATCCTCAGAGCCCCGACTGACCGAAGCTTTGTTTATTTGCTGTTGATTGCTGAGCGCCAGACCTCAAAATATGGTATTCGGGACAGCTCTAGTTTCTTCTATGACAGTAAACTGAATATTGTTGGGGTTGTGGACAAAACAAAACAATCAAGGACGTCATCATGGGCTTCAGGAAACAATGATCAACACTTTCACCATTTTCTGACACTTATAGACCAACGACTTATCGATTAAGTGAGAAGAAATTTGACATATTAATCAACAATGACGATAAGCATTAGTTGTGGCCATAGATGTCAGCACTAACCTACCAAACATGAGAGAAGAAACCCCCTGATTGCTTTGATCGCATATAGGCAACCAGTAAAAAGTAACCATATTTGACACAATGTACAAAGAGGCTGATGAAAGAATATTATACATACATATAAATAAGTTCTTATTTTTTCGGGTGTCTGTCTCAGCAATTAATAAGATTAATGGAGAAATGATGGTCTCATCAAATGTTAAACATTAATTAAGTCCTGAATACTTAATGAATAGTTTTTATCAGTTGCAGGTTATCAGGCAAAGACATATTAAAAATGATTTACTGTATCATCTATCTAACCAAGGTTAGAGGAGTATGTCTCATTCTCTGGATCTGTAGAGAGCTTTAAAGTCTCACCTTCCAGTGTAATTATCAGAGGCCCCGCTGCCTAAGGGAGTAATCTCACTCTCGCTGAGGTGTTAGGATGGAGGAGCACAGCAGGCAGGAAAACCACACAGAGCTGTTAGACTGAGCCGACCTCAAAGATCAGTCACATCTTTACAGCTAAGTAGTCACTGTTGACTCAAGTGGGAGTGACAACATTCAAGAGAAATCAAACTAAACAAATTGTGAGATAATTTGATTGCTCTAATGGAACTGTGTAAAATGAATTATTTTAACATAGATATTTTGATGAATTTGAAATGAACTTAAAGGAATAGTTAAACTTATGGGATGTACGCTTTTTTTCTCTCATGCTAACTATGAAGCTACAGGCAACGGTCGGCAAACTTAGCATAGCATCAAGGGGGAAACATGGGGAAACAGCTAGCCTAAACAGTGAATAACATTGTTGAGTAAATCGGTTAATCAGTTAATTGTTGCAACTCGAAAGTAGCCAAAGAGATGTTTGAGTTAAGTTAGAAACAGTGTCATCATTACATAATTCGTCCACTAGGGAGTACTGACTATTTCATATTACAGCAGTTAATTGGGTGAACACTCAATACACACCTTGATTGAAATATTCCCCCATACCTATATTCAATTTTCAAGAAAATGTCTATGTTATGTGTTTATATATAATTTTAAATGATTGATACAATTTAACTTTATATATCATTTAAATCTGCATTAGTGACAAATGCTCCTTCACCTCTTTGTAATGGGATCAGGCTAGAAATTACAGACTGATATCTGTAAAATTGGGCAAATACAATTCAAACTCTCTGCATGAGGTGATACCACAAGAAAAACTAAGAACAGGCCTTTTTAATGTAATTTGGGTGAACCAGCCCTTTGATGTTGAAAAATGCTTTACTGGTCATTACAAGATGACACTCTTTCTTCCTGATCATGTCATTGTAGGTAACCATGCAAGAAACAGCAACACGACAGACCAACTTAATGAGCATTTCCTTTGTTGTTCATGCGCTGAAACCATGTAAATCTCATTTAATTAGACACAGGTCTACAGAAGCCGCTTCATTAAATGAAAGTTCCCTGATGAAACTTAAGTTAAACACTAAAGCCTGACAGAGGACTGTCATTATACACGTAATCCCTCTTGTTTATGTTTTGGCAGCAGCTTCCAGCCCCCACAGCCAAATCAGCAGGGATGACAGTGAAAGGAAATGGTCTTGTCAAGTGTGATTCATGCTCCCCCCCCCTTTCCTCTCCTGGTGCCAGTAGACAGGCTTCTCAAGTGTAGTTTTAGGAGCTGCGGTACAGCAGATATGTCTACTCACATTACAGACTGACATGTTTCCTATTTACAGCCTCATTTTCATTGACCAACACCTTGGCCACTAAACTTTCATAAATATTGAAAGCAGTCGGGGTTGCGTGAGGTTGTTTGGGAGTAGGTTTTATCTAAAAACATCAAACCATTAAGGCCAGTTTCCTTAAATGTCCCTTCATTTGCCGTAATGTTTTTGCTAATGTTCTCAGCATTAGCCGTTAACTGGTCTTCTGTGAGTTCAGAGAAAGTGCATAATCCCGTTAGAGAGCATTTGAAATCATTTCAGAGAGAGTGCTTTTTTGTCTTTAAAATTCACGGAGCGTCGCTGAGAAAATATAAGTGCCGCATTCAGAAATGCTGCCTCTTGGATGTTCGTGGAGTGCTCGAGAGTTCAACTTTGAAAATCGGTCGGAGGCGTTTACCCTGGGATCAACATTTTAATCATTATTGTCAAGGCAGATTCAACAAACAAATGAGAAATCTGTTTTTACAACAAACACAGGCAGAGATTCATCAGCCTCAAGACACTTGGCCTAGATCCAAACTTTGACAGTATTTACAAAGGAAGTTCTTAGTTTATAGATGCGCTGCGACAGCACACTGTCAGACCACCCGGCATCTATGAAAAGACTCCACATAGTGTTCTCGAAGCATGAAAGCCAGGCAGTTTTGAGTTGACACAACAGTTTAATCTCATCTTGACTTTGGCAGTGGGATCTTTGTATCGAATCCTTCCTGTTTGTGCAGAGATTTGTGTTGGCGATGACCGACCAGAGACTACAAAGCATTAGACATGACGCTTTTCCTTTTAACTTGAGAGCCCTGAGTCTGTTTGGGCTGACACTGTTTATGAGGCTACATTAGCAGAAGATGAAGTTAATGCATAAACAACATTAGTTCAATAATGTTGCAGCGGCTGTCCCTTTGTGCCCAGACATCAGATACTGTGTTTTTGTTATTCTGCCTCTCACGCCGAAACTCAAGTACGAGCTCACGCTAGCCTGGAACCCATTCAACAATTGAGGATGTTGTTCCAAGTGCAGCAGAAAAAAAACATGAGAATGAGGGCAGAGAGAAGAAGAAAGCTTCAGTCATGTAAAGCTCAGCAGAAACAGAAGGGAAAAATTCGAGGGGGATGCATTCTCTGCTGGAGGGAGAAATAGGGAGATATGGTGAGCCAGCGCTGGATTCTTCTATCATGGGAAAACACAAACACACACACACACACACACACACACGCACAAATACACCTACATAAACACATACACAAACCATTTTAAGTGCACAGCTCACCACCTCCAGGAAACCACATCTCATTTCTGCTTCTCTCCCTTTATTCCGCCCATTACAGCGGTAACAGATACGATTAGTGGAGTTTAATGAGCTCTGCAGAGATGAGAGTTCTGCTGGCTGCTCTCTGCTTCACAGCCACAGAACCCCCGGGGTTCGGCTCCACCGAGCGAGAGATGTGTGTTCCTGCGCCATCATCTCTGTCTCTTTATCGTCAGCATGTAGATTTTTGGCAGGTGGGGAGTCCGGTGGCATTATGTGCATTTTTCTTTCAGTTCAATTCTCTTCAGTGCTGTGTTTGTATGTGTGCATGGAAGAATGCATGCAGAGTAGGGCTGCAAATAAAGATTATTATATCAGCTTCAGCATTTAGCCCAGTGAATGACAGAAGATTGAGAAAAATGCACATCACCATTGTCCAGAGCCAAGAGGCCGACTTCAGATTCAGATGCGTATTTGGCAAAACCCAAAAGGTAATCAATTTAGTCTATCATCAAAGTTGTTGATGATAGACTAAATGACCAATCAGTTTGATTTCAGTGCTAATTCAGAGTGTAAGCATGTGTGTCCTGAGTTCTGGACACACAAGGAAAAGACCCTCAGAAATCCATTTTTTGTGACTTTTTTTTTTGTGCCAAAATCTGCTCTTCTTTTCCATTCAGTTTGATTCACATATCACTTTTGAGGACAACAGACGTTTCACCCTGTGCTCATGCATATTGTATGCCGATGCGTATTGTGCCTAGTTTTCAGTGAAGAACCACCTTCACTGAAAACCTTTTGATGTCCCGCCTTCATTTCTCCACCAGCCCCCACGTTGTAAACCCGCAGAGTACTTCTCAAAACATCGTCTGAACACACATCAGGTGTTGAGCACTAATAACATCACTTAATGTAGATCACTGAAGATATAATATACTGGAAATATCCCCGTAAAAACAACGAAGACTCCCTTGTGAGGATTAAGTGTGCGTGACAATGTCAAAGTCCTGTCAGGTCAAATATTTTCACACTAACAGGCTTAAACTCAAAATGAATTTAAAGATCGTTTCGCTCCTTTCTTATCTTTTCTGACGTGAAGCCTGGGGAATGTTTCTCACCCCAGTGATTTGATTGATTTCCATTCATTTCACAGTGTAATTAAATGAAATGGGAGTGCTGCAAACAACATTAGACTACTTTAGTTTGCAGGCATTAAAATCAGCAATAGGACAGAACCGTGGTGTTTCATTGTTACCAGTAGGGGGCAGTGTTGTATCGTGCTACTACCAGCATTTACTCTGTGGAAATGCTTTTGGGTGCTGCAGTCCCTCGATTAAAATCCACGCCATAACATCTCTGATGTTTATATTAGATCCACGAAGACCACGAAAGATGTCTCTGATTTCAAAACACCTCATCTCCTCCTAGTTTTAACCCATTCCATTTAATTCCTTTTGTAGTAGGTAATTCGTATCCTAATTTCTTCAGTTTCCACCTTCAGAGTCATGGTCTGGGTTGCAGCTCACCCTGTCCATAAAAAGTCTTGTCTCTCAATTTGTCCTGTTAGATTTGTTTTTATGTGTTGAAATCAGTACGACCTCCACATACTGTATATTGCTTCTGCCTGCCTAAAATAACTCTGTTATTATGATGTTAATGAAGCCATTTATGATCTTGCGTATACATCAGCTCATTAGTTTTATCTTTACGGCTCTTATAGCCCATCTGTTCCATTTGCCAGATGTTTAAGAAGTGCATCATTTTAAACTGGGCTTAATTGTGCACACTAAACCACATGCCAGGCTCCCAGTTAAGCACTAAAGGAATTATTTTCACCAGTATGAACACAAAAAGGACTATTCCCTGGCCTGAGCCGTCTCCCATCATGTGCCCATTGGATACTTTGATGCAAACCCATCTGGAAAATGTTATTTTAGAAAAAGCAGCAGGACAAATCATTTATTATTCAGCTTATTTTTATAGATAAGATGTGTCAATGGCAGCAAAAAACAGATTAAGTTCTGTTCATACTGAAACACTGTAAAAGATTCGAACTAATGGACCCATGTCTGATAAATAAAGACTAGGTGTTTTTTCTTCACACTGTTTATCCGTGTGTGAAATTGTTGCCCACTCTGATTGATGAGTGCAGGGGGAATTAAATTTAATTAATTTATACTGCCTTTCTTCAGAGGAATGTCTCAAAGGATTTTACAGAGAGGGAGAAACAGCCTGCTTAGAATTAATAATCAATCACAGGACAAAAAAAGCTATACATTATTATACATCAATAACATCTCGGATATAATAATCAGGCCTGGGTATTGTGTGAAGGGTTCAATACTTGTTCATACTGTGGTTGTCATGATAGCAGAATGTTCAACCTTGATACAATGCTAGTAAAAAACAAAACTCGATACCTGTTTCAGTACCACAGCAAAAAAAAAGAAATCTCAGTCTCACAAAATAGGATGATTTTATTTTTATTAACAACCAGTGCTGGGACAGAAAAAAACAACTAAACACACACCTGCACATTTATATCAATGTTATTATCTGTGAAGCTGAGGGTTTAAAATCTCATCTTAGATCTGTTTTTTGTTTATTTCAATCAGTTGGGTATTGTTGCATGCAGATCTTGTAAAGTTTAAAAACTTGGTATCAAAAAAGTATAAAGTATCAATTCTTCCGAATAAAGTAGTTCATACAAAAGCAGAGTTCAGTACCAATACCAAAACAATACTTCTACCAATACCTCACATTATTGAATGTAAAATTTTCTATCTGTCTTACCTTTTACAAAATAATAAACACGACTTCCAAACACAATAGGGTGAAATGTGCCATCTTCCAAAATGCGTTTTAGACAAAGAACACAATTGATAATTCAAAGTTATAGCTACAACTGCACACTACAATACGTCGCATGCTGTGTCCACATTACGTGCAGGGTTAAGTAAAGTTTTTCCATACCTGACACTGATATGAAGAACTTGGGTGAGCGTGACCTTGCACCGCTCATTGCAAAGCAGCAAATGTTAGTCTGCCATCAGAAACCGCAGAAATGGATTTTGTCCCGTCACTTCTCCGTGTTTCTCAACATTTCTTCAAGATTTCACGCATGCTGCGAACAATTCCCATGAAATAAGCCCCTTTTATCTCGGCTTCAGCCTGAATACCACACCTTATCCTATTAGGTTTGCGGCGTACATATTTTCAAACGTATTTCATCTGCAGTGATCTTATATCCCCTGGCACCCAGAGCTCTCCCTCCTGAGCAGATAAAGGCCTGATGGGGTGCCGCTGTGGCCTCGCCTCCTCATTTGTTGTGCTGTTCCTGCTCTATATAGGAGGACATGTAAGGCACTTTGAGATTTGCCTATGCCGTCAAGACGCAGACAGAAAAAAGAGAAGAGTAGGCTGAAAAAGTGCGAGGGCTGAGCTGGAATGACAATTTTAGGTCCTTTGCATTCATTGTAACATAACTAGTTCAATTTTATCTTTCGCTTCCCTTTCCACCTCCATACCTTTGCCTGGCTTTCATCAGCTTTCGGATTTGCTGAGGGCAAGCCGCAGGTGAAATCTATTTCGGTTTGCAGATGAAGACGCAGAATGACAATCCCTGTAGTTATGTGTATTTTGCATTGTTATCCTTGACAGCTGTGTCACAGCATTACCCTGTTTGTCACGGTGATACATGAGGTTACTTTGGTAACACAGAATATGTGATAGACAGTAACTGAGTTCACGTTGTAAATGTTTTATGTGGCCAATATCACTTACAGCCTCTAAAGCTGTTAAACTATAATGTTTATTGTTGTTGGCCCTGACAAGCAGCACCTTCCATTGTTATTAATCAATAATATAGTCTGAAGTATGATGAACTACATAATCAATAATTGTAGCCAAGTGTTTGTGTGTGATTTTTGTGTATGATTATTGTCCTAAATTGATTCTTGTTGATACACATGGAGGAAACTCCTTTTAAAGAAAGACATATTGATTCTGATGATATGTGCTTCATTAAACTGGTTAATAGTTTGTCTGTGAAACGACGCGCAGTGCTTCCAAACCATTTGGTTGTACCTTGTTGCTTCAGAGGCTTAATGATCGCAGTATTGGCGACTACACAGTCGATATGTGATGCTAAATATACACTATAAAGGTGACTGTGTGTGAGAAACCCACTGTACTGCAGCAACATATCTGTATTGATTTCAGTGCATGGTATAGCTTTCATGATCAATGGCTATGAATTAAAATGTTATCATTGATGTTTACACTACAGTGGCAGTTTGTTTAATATGTTGGCTGTCGTCATCATTCATACGATACGAAGCCTTTTGATTCCACATGCAGTAAAAGAATGGATTATTTTTGACGACGTGACTTCAGTTTCTGTACCTGCATAATTTCTACCTCCACGTAGATACTAATGTACTGACACTGTTACTCTAACATTAAATTAATATAACAATTTTGTAATTATTTAGGTTGTAGTTTGGTGTTGAACTGGACTAAATTCTATAGGGCTGCGACCTACAAATATTTTCTTTATTGATTTATCTGCTGAGTATTTTTGAGATTGTTCAGGTTATTGTTTGCCTCGTTCAACTTGTCAGAAAACAGTGTGTCAAGTGTCCATCAGGTTTTCCCAAAGCTCAAGATGATGTCCTCAATAAAGTCCAAACCCCAAAGTGAACGGGAAATGAAATTTTAGCACTTTTACTTATTGATTCAAACGATTGATCAATTATCAAATTAATTGCTGATTAATTTTCTGTCAGTCAACTAATCATTTAAAAGACTAATCAATTTAAATCCAATTGAGATATTTCTATTGTTTTGCCCGCCACATTTACAAACTGGGGGGGGAGTAGAAAGTAGCGACTGAGTGTATATTTTGACATGCAAGCCTAAAAAGAACATCAGTGTATTTTCCACAAATCAATTTTACCCAAAGCACACAACAGTGCCCCAATGATCCTTCATCCATGATCTGTCTGTCCTACATAACACAACCAGAGCCAAATTTACATCCTGACATTGCTCCTCTGCATTCTTTGTGTTTGGCTTCAAATAATGTCCCTCCACTTGCTCACAAAACCTTTTCAGTGTTTTTGTTTTCATGATATGAGCAGAAAAATTATCAATATTACCCAGATATTGAGTCACAAGTGGATGCACGTTCACCAACTGGCCAGCAGAGGGCACTAAGAGGAAGCAGCAGAAATCACATCTGCCAAAGCTCATCTGAAGGAGAGAAGAGGCTCGATACATAATTGCTAATGTACATCTGTGTGATTTCCTCTTAAGTCAAAATATGCTGAAATTAGCAGGAACAGAAAATTTGTTCTTTTGCCTTTAATTGAATTGCCTTTAAATTAAATCTAAATCGAAAAATGTGCAGCCTCATACTCTTGCTCACTCACCAGCTCGCTGCAGTCCCGCATCTTTTGCGTTAAGGCAGCGTTTAGAGAGTTGACCTGGCCGCAGTGTCTGTGAACTCAGGCGACAAGCAGCCCACTCACGTATTCAAACATCTGACGTCTGCTCAACTCTCACCTCGAGGGGACACAGTCTTCCTCTTCAGCCCCCTCTTCCCCTTCTTATCTCTGCTGCCTTCAGTGCCGTCTTGTCAAATTTCCTACTCAAAGCTTGTTTGCTTGGAAATGTCAGCCACAGTAAAGGAATTTTGGGGTTATGTAACACATTAATCTATGCTCGCACTCTTTCTCTTTTTTTTTCTTCGCGTGGGTTTTTGTGTTTGAAAGAGGCTTTATATTTTCATCCTGAAAAGACCCGATCCAGATTCTTGGCCTAAAACCATCCTAAATGGATTAAGCAGGTTGGATTTCTTTATTTGGCCGAAATTTGTTTGTGCATGTTTCCAGGCAGCAGAACACAAAAGATTTAATGGGTCAGAGTCTGTATCAGATGACCTCAAGACAGGAGGTCGATCCTTGATCACCTCTGTCTATCTTTATAACTGACAACGCTGCAAGTTTGAGCTTTTAGCAAAGTTTAAATGCTGGAAAGAGGGATAATGAGACATTAGGGGTTAGCGTAGCAGCTCATGAAAAATACAAAAGATACTTATGCTAAAAAGGCAAAAAAAATGGAAATTGCTTTTTCTCAAACTCTCTCATTTATCCAACATTTCCACCATGTGGGTGGCCTCGGAAATAGTTGTGTTGACCTTTCAAAGACTAAGGGGGATTAATGGCACATGGAATAGGGTTGAGGAAGTGTGTGTGTGTGTGTGTAGGAAGGAGGAAATACAGTAGGGCTGGCTAGTTTTTAATGTGGATGCCTAGCTGGGGAGGAAACCTGAAAGGAGAGGTTTGCCAGGAACACACAAGGGCAAGAATGGGGAAACAAAAACAGGATGGCTCTCAGGCCGACATGGAACATTGTGGACCAGTAAAGGGCGTTGACAGAGAAAGTCGGTGACAGCGTGACAGTAGGAAGCTGTGTTCTTCCACCCCGTTATCTCTGCTCACTAAGAGGCTGCCAATGCATCCACAAAGGAAGAAGAAATATGTGTGTGTGTGTGTGTGTGTGTGTGTGTGTGTGTGTGTGTGTGTGTTTGTGTGTAGTGACACTCTGCTATTGAAAGCATTCACTTAAGCCTGCCTGCGCTCTGATAAGAGGACATAATGAAAAGCTGTAATTTTTTACTTTTTTTAACTATTATTTAATTAATTAATCTTGTAATGGCGTCTTTCTCATGCAGGATCAAGAGGTGTGCAGCTGAAGTTAAATTCATCAGGTTGATGACTGATATTTTTTTAGTCCAAATAGAACAAATGCTTTCCGTGTTAACAGCCGCTTTGTGGTGACATTTATTTATTTTTGTGTGTCCCTCTAGCTGTGCAGTCTCTGAACAGCCTGAATGACCAGATTGCAAGCTTCATGGTGACTGGACCCAAGCCCCTAGAGCCGGAGGAGCCTGCCTTCCGTCCTCCCGAGAAGGAGACGATGCAGAAGTCCATGACCCTGATGAGGCACCTCCTTGTGGATGCACAGGTACAAGAAAGAGTAGATTTGTTTGCTCATAAGAAGGCAGGTGCAGCTAGAGAAAAAGAGGCTCTTCACCGACAAAATAGTTGTTGGATTTACCTCCCCAGAGCTTTCTTCACCCAGCAGTGACATTTCTAGGGCCGTCAATGAATCAGGATGTCAGAGCCTGCACTTCAAACCAAGGGGAGTTGTCTTTGGTTTATTATTTCATCATGTCTTTCCTCCCATACACCTTGCCAAGAAAAAAAAATATATATCACCACCCTGCACAGACACTAAAATGAGAAAACAACAGATTTCCACACAGTAGAGAAAGCGAGCGTGTGCGTCTGCTCGTCGTTCAGTTATAAAATCCCAGAGTCTCTCCTGCCGGGCTACTGACGGCGCTGTCAGCCGAAGACTCAATCACAGTAGACAGCAGTCGAGGAGGTTGTTCCACCGTCTGGTTCAAATGTGGTTTAGCCCACTTCACTGACAGTCATCACTGGAGCAGAGAGCATCTGAGTGGCCAACAGATTGGAGTCGATCTGCTCCGCCTCACGCTGTCCGCCGCCCCGCTGTCCTCTGTGTCTATCACCCCACTGGTTCCATCATCATTAGTTTTGTGGTTTTTGGTTATCTTTAAAAGTTTGCAGGCTGCCAAGTTGCCCTGCATTTGTTCTGTGAACAATGATGGAGTGAAAATAAATTGCATTGAATTGGCTGACCCAATGCAAGGTGACTGTGGGTCGTCCCGACAGATGACTAAAATTATTTACGCTCAGCAATAAGAATTTCTACCAGAATTTTTGTATTCACTTGTATAAAATATTTGTTATTAGTAGGAGTGGTGATGTAAATACAATAATGCAGTGCTTAAATGTAGAGTTTAGCTTTGATATACAAATTTGCACTGTTGACCAATTGCAATCAGTTCAATTCTAGTTCCGTAACGCATCCTGGGTCTATTCACAATGTCACCCTCCTCTCACCACCTATTTTTGAGTGAATCTTGCTGTTTTAACTTTCAAATGTATGTTGTTAGAGAGATCCTTGAACTCCAAAACCAGAGAACTGCAGATGACCAAGTGATCTGACTGTATTAATACAATATTTATGTTAGCTTTTATATCACGGTTTTTGATTTATCACCCAATTGAATTATTTCATGTTTTTGACTTTGCTTTGTCAAAACAAAATGTGAGGACTTCTCTTTAGATAATTTATAATGGGAATTTTATTACCCAAATCAGTGGTTCCCAAAGTGGGGGCAGGACCCCTATGTGAGGGCCGAGTTATCACAGGGGGACCCGGCAAGGCTACCAAACAAAACCCAAACAAAGCCAAGAAAATGTGACAAGGTGTATCTCGCCCTCGGGCTTCACCAGTACAATGGTGGTTAATGAAGAGAGACCACAGTGTGTTGTGTGTCTCAAAATATTAGCTTCTGACAGTAATAAGCTGAGCAGGTTTAGATGCCACTGGGAGACCAGACATCCTGGACACAGAAGCCTGTTGATTTATTCAGAAAAAAAAAAAAAAAAACTCTAGCTCTACTAAACTACTGTTACACATTTTTAAATTTACATGATTCAATGACGGCGTCCTTATTTAGTTTTTTCAGTGAGATGCCTCTGAAGTTGCAGTTCTGTATTAATTATAGACATAGATTATAGCGTTCACAGTAAACACAGTTTGTTCGCAAATGACTGCATTCTGTTTATTTCCATTTTACACAGCCTCCCAACTTTTTTGGAATAGTGGTTGTAAGATAAAACACATTTAATCCACCTTATAAATTGCTGTATAATGTGATCTTGGAGAACAAAGGTCAAAAAAAGACTCTAGCAATTTGTTAAACAGAGGAAAAACCTTGTTTGTGCCAACACCTGGCAGACTTGTAGTGTAGGAGTAGACTTCATGCTTCATTTTGTACCAGTGCAAATTGTTTGTGAAGACGCAGAATGCTATTTGTGTGCCGCACCGGCAAAGGGCCCCAGATGAAATGAAAATATTGACTGTGTAATAGGGATGCAACAACACGTTACGTTTCCTCCATGAGAGTCAATTGCCACTTAGATTCCCTCAGCACAACGATGCTTTCACTGAATACAACCTAGTGTTAGAAAGTATTTCAACAGTTAATTTGTTTTTGTAATAGCCCCCCCCCCAGTCCTCTTATTCAGAGATGACCTCAGTGTCCTCAAAAATGAATTTTCTATGGCATCAATCACCCAAGTGAGCAGAGTGGGAATGTTTCAGGATTGATGCTTGTGGACTGCAAGCGTGACAGCTTTTGTTAATAAATGCATTTGCTGAACCATTATTGTTGTGTCAAACAGACGATGGGGACACGATGTTAATAGCACCCTCCCCACATGTGCTCCCCCCTCCCCTCCCTTTTCTCCTCCTGTTTCACTCACGTTCCTGACGATAATTTCGCGTAACCTTTGTGAGGGAAAAGGAGGAAGAGGAGGAGCTCCAATTAGGGGAGGGAGGAAGCCGCCAGCTGTAGTGCCAATGTCAAGAGTGTGATTGAGCTGTTTGTGTTTAATACGCATATGCTTGTTCTCTCGATTCATTGCCGTGTCGTTTGTATTCCAAATTCATTTGTCCAGAAAAATGTGCAGTGTGAGCTACGACAACACAGATGTTGTTGAATAAAATCGGATTTGAACTTAATCTACAAGTGTATGGCGTAAAGTGCTTGCTGGCTCCCTCTCCAGTTGTTCATTATTATATGTCATCGTTTATACGCAACTAAAATGGGTTACAACACAGATCCAAACAAAGCGTACCCAGTTAGCATTTTTCCCTCTTTGATTCCCTTAGCCTCTCGTCATCTGTTCTCTCAGGTTAAAAAGCGTGTTTAATGCCCAAAGCCCAAGAAAATCCACCTGCGCGTAAGGACAGGAGACAGGGAGACTGCTGAGTGACTGCTGAGTGACAGTCAACACGCCTTTTCCCTCTTTTTTTCACTTTATCTCTTTATCTCTCATTCTCCATCTAAAAGACAGGTAGCCATCTTTCATTCGATACGGCCGACTCTGTCTTGGTAATTTACTCGCAGTCCAGGTAGTTCTCATTCTGTCAGCGCTCTTTTGATTTTTATTCTTTTCGTTTTAGTCAGACCGCAGGTAAAATGTCATGAAGCAGGTGTGTATCAGCAAGGATTCTGTCCTTTTTTGTTTCTTCAGAGCAAGAAGCTGCACACATCTAATGTCTAATGTGGCTCAGGTGTCAATATAGGGGATATACTGTACATCATTTCTCTGTATTTAATTTGTCAGGTCCAATGTGTTGTATCTAAATGGTGGTGATGCTAGAACAACATTCATTTGTAAAATATAAGATGATTATGTATTATAGCTACTTGAGGGTTTCTGTGGTTATGGAAACCTGTCACAAACTTGGAAATGTGACCTGCAGAGATTTAATGGTTGAAAAGAAAAGACATATCACCTGTTCATGGAAATGCTCTCATAGATTGACAGTTATGTGAATTGTGACAGTTGATTAGCAGATTTGGACAACAGCAAATGATAACCGACTAGTTTAAGAAAACACAACAAATAGCAAATTAAAAGGACAAGTTTAATAAAGAAATAAAACATTTGAACGTTGACTTACATACAGTATGAAGGTGGTAAACATTATTTCAAAACTAAAACAGAATTATTGTAGCTAAAGCTACACTTAATGGAAATTCTGGCTGTGATCAAATGAAATCACTACTTGATGTTGCTTTCTAGATCCCCTGCAGTTTTGCAGGGACTGAGGGGGGTGCACCACACCAGCTGAGAGACACACGGACTTAATGAGGTAGTTGACCACAAATCTTTGATAAAATTAGGTTATCAAATCTTCCTCCACCTTTCTCAGCTTTAACATAACATCATTAGAATAAGGCTATTTTAACAAACCACTACTATGTCCTTTAAAAGTCAGCTCGCTGCAGAGCTGCTTCCTGTGGATCTTTCTTTTCCTCCAAAGGCCCATCTGCCGTGTATCCTGCAGTCAAGCTGGGAGGAGATTGGCTGCTGAGCTTTTGCCACCAGACCCTCCCTCTATCTCCCCTTCCCCGTGCTGTACCCGACTGTGACTACATTAGCTGAGCTGTCAATCATCAGCGAAGGGGAATTGGGTGTGTGTGGTAGGTTTAAGCACATGGGGGACGTGGACGCAGTTTGGAGGCCAGTAAAGGTGACTTTGACAGTGACTGAGTGGAGACACTGATAAATAAGATCTATCTGACTCCCTCCGACCTCCACTCTGCTCTAATCATCAGTGGAGTGCTGGAGACACGTCTGTCAGTCTTACAGGAAAAGCAGATTCAAACACACAGCGGTCCCTTTTTTTTTATAAGTAAACAGTTACGCAAAGTTTTAGAGCTAAAAACAATGAGAATAGAAATGCATCAGATCAATGTTTTATGTAATGAAATGTTCACAAAAAGCCAGTAATTGTTAACAAAGAGAAAATCAATATTGCTAGAATTGCCGGCTATTCTGAGAGAATCAATATTGTATGGCTGAGATGTGTAAAAACCTTGCTTCACACTTTTTTCTTAAACTCAGTCAAATGGAAACAATATCATAAGAGAAGAACCTTGTGTTGCATGGGAATAAATGTGTGGTAATTGTGACTTGGTGAGTGTAAAAAACATGAGTGGTGATGTTGCAGATTCTAACTGAATAATTTAATAAATAAGCTTATAATTTAAGCCTACCCAGTTGATATTTTCATATTAACAATAGGTCAAATTACTGAGTGTATTATATAGGGAGCCTCTCTTAGTGATGAACCCACATGCAATTATCACCCAACTCTGTAGTTATCCATCTTTACAGTCATTGTTTTGTTGTTCTGGCTCGCTGCTCTACTGTTTTTGTTCAGCATCACTGCTCTCATCAACTTCATTTCCAATGCTAATGTTACTCCACATCTGCTGTGAACAGTTTTCTAACTTGCATCATCTTTTATCTAACTTTTTGAGTCGATAAAATGTCAATGTTTACTTCTTGTTCTGCCGCCCCAGAGTGCTCAAAAGACAGTAAATGTTGCCTAAATAACGGCGTACTGTATAATGAAGTTAATAACCCCTCTATCCAGAGTTAGTGTAGACTGGATAAGTCAGTTGTATCAAATCTAACGCCTGTCTCAGTCCGAATGAATATTTCAGCACAAAAGACTGACTTCCACATATATTAACCAATAGTGCTGGACCTGTGCCCAGGGTCATGGAAGAGCGCGGGCTGCCCGCGGTCTCAGAGGACTGGGGGGAGGTGCTGCAGAGGGAGCGGGTGTGTGATGGGTCTGCCTGGGTCAGTCTGTCCCTCTCCGACTGGGGCCTCAGCTGGCCCTCCAGAGTATGGTTCTTACCCATGCATAATACATCACCATGGTCCCATCTGCCCTCTCAACCCTTCCTCTGACTCTGCCAGGCCTGTCTAATAGGCCCTGTTCAGCTAAGGGCCAGTCAGATACGCTGCCGTGTGCCACAATGGTGATGGCTTATTGTGGCCCAGCTCAATCCCAGAGTGTGACAAATGAGAATGGAAATTGGGTAATTTGGTTCAAAGCGAGTTTTGTCTTCATCCACTGTTAGAAAGAGCCGGAGTGTTTCCTGGGTTTTCACTCTGCTGTCAAAACATCCACCAGTATTTTCAAAATACTAGAATCAGCTTCCCCAAGTTCACGGCTTCAGTTCGTGTTTGGATCTGAAAATGATTCTTCCACATCAAAGGCAGAGAGCTTGAACTTGAGGTCATTTGTTTCGAAGTCTCTGTCATTTTCACATTTCAGATGAGTTTATTTCTTTTCTATTTGCCATTGCTGAAAGTTATAATTGCCCGATCTCGGTAAATGTTATTTGCAGAGATGTTGCTCCCACAGACAAGGTCAGACCCTTGTCATTTTCAGTGCTGGCTGCGGTCAAGAGTGTTTCACTTAATGAAATTCCCCTGGGATATCTCATTCATTGAGGGGATAGTATCCAGAAGGAATATGTAAAATTATGTCTTTTACTCTTTATCTGCTACTCGCGATCAGTTTTTTTTTTTTTTGGGCCACACAAAATGGAATAGTGGGTGCGAGACGCATCATAGTACTCGTGCAGCATGAAGACTTGTATGCTGAGCAGATTGGAAATGAAGGCTTATCTTGTAAGGAATAAATTGAAAACCATTTCATTATAAGAATACAGTTCTGAATGTTGCCTGCAGAGAAAAGAGCTCTATCATAGTGAAACAGAAATGGTATGGGAATTGTCATAAGTCTGTAGAAATTCATGTCACGTAAGACACTGTATCCTTTGCTTCTACTTGAAATCTGATAATCAGTGTAGGAACTCAGGCATATAACAGGAATTATTTCTTTTTACTTTGTCACAATGCAGTTCAGTGTTTGGACACAGAATGTTTTCTGAAAGAGATTTACTGAACCTTGAAGTTTACACAACAGTAGACATATTACAAAAACAATAATCCGCTTTCAGCATCAATTTTGCCCCATAAAAATCAATTTTGAGCATGCGATGAGCTCAGGTGAACAATGCTAAAGAACAGTAGGACAAAGAGAGGAACAACAGTGGTGAGCTTTGATCATGGCTGATGTAGGCTTATTGCCTTTACTATGAATCTTTCACTCAATGTTCCTCATGTGTTACCAGCCATTTAGACCAAAAACACCTTTATATAAAAAGAAAAAAAAATGTCAAGAAGCTACATTGATGAAAAATGATCTCAGGAAGATGATTTGAGATATAGATCCATGAATTTGAACAAACAAAATGTGTTTATAATAATGAGGAGTGATTTTAAAACTCTGGGAAGTGTCATGGTCCTGAGTTTTAATTTTGTCATTTCCTGTTTTATGTTGAAAGTTTAATATTTACGCTTCCTTTTCAGTGCGCACCTGTGCGTCACTTGTTAATTGGCCCCTGTGTTTTTACGTCTGTGTTTTTCCTTCACTCTTTGCCAGTTTCTCTGCATTTCCTTTGTCTGTTCCCCTGTCCTGTTTTCTCCTGTCTTCCTGGCGTTTGCTGCCTGTGTTCCTGGTGTTTTCCAGGTTTTAACTTATTTTTTTTTATCTCTTGCTTTCATTGCCTGCCTTTTGTTTTTGCATTCACCTTGGTCATTAATGCTTGCTTTGTGTTATTTCAACCTGCCTGCCTTGGTGTATTGCATTTGCAAAGACTTAACAAAAAGTTGCCATTCAGTAATCATTATATCTCTGTCACAGCGATTGCCAGTTACAGCAGAATTCCCCCATTTACATTCCAAAGTCCATGTCATGTACACTGGGGGTGCAAGAGCACCCCTGTAGTGATCTCATTGGAATGAATGAGGGCAGTGCCCTTTTTCTGTTTCAGAACAGCTATAAACATTGCTGACCTGACACTTAAAAACTATGAGTTTATTTAAGGCACAGTTTTTGCATGATGGGAAGCCTACATTAAACACTATCACCAGTTTAAAGTCAGTCCACATACATTCAAAAAGTCTTCGACTTGTTTGAAAAACAAAATACTTCTAATTATCCTACTACACTGTCTGAATATTTTCTGTTGCCTGACATACTTGGTAATTAGTTCTGTCAGCTTGGGACCAAATACAGACTTTCTGCAGTTTGCATCATGTCATGAGAGTGAAAGACGTGACCGTCTAACATCGCAAAGGTCTCAGCACCAACAGTGGTGTAATTGCCATTAACTGTGCGAAAAGACAACAATCAGAGAGTAATTAGACACAGTGCACATACTGTGTCAAAGATACATAGATAAACATGATGGATGGATCTGATTGTCTGGGGCCAAAATGTATAATGCCCACTGATAGCTTATCATTGATATATCAGCAAAGGCACCTTTGATCAGTTTATAAGCAATGAGAAAGGTTTTCCACCAGAGAGCACTGACAAATGTATTTCTCTGCAAAATGTCTCCACAGTTCCTTAATAACCAAATGTACGGATTTGTGATATGGTATACCCACATTTATAGTGTCTGTTGTGTTGTTTCTGCAGTTCCAAAAGAGCTTTTTAGTATTCGAGTCATGTTTTGGGTATTTGTAAGTGTGTTTGCACATGGTGTTGTGCTAACATCCTTGAAAATCCAGAGTCAGTTCTTGCCCAGAGCAGAGGTCTGTGGGGACACATAGGGTCTTTCTACTCACCTTACATCTAAAGAGCCATTACAGGGAATAAATAAGGGTGTGCTTCAAGCTAGCTCTCTGCAATGAAGACCGAAAATGACGAGTCTATTGATCTGGGAGGTGTGCTTACCAGAGCAAGAGAGCTGATGATTGTGCGAGCTCTACTCTCCATCAGCTTTAACCCTTTCTATCAGAGGTCAGAGTCTGGCTCTAACAAAGACATACAGAAGGCGTGGGAAGAGCAGAGCAACATGGTTGATAGTCTGCATTGATCAGGAATGCAATGCCTTGGAGATTCTGCGACGACCAACCCCTCTGAGCTGGTCTCCGAACACAGCTGGAGCAATGAGTAACTGTCCTTTCCGGTCTCCAGGGATAGGGGAAAGATAAATGTACATCCTTCAAGGTGAAATGCAAGCTTGAGGTCAGATTCAAGCAAACAGCTAAATTAAGACATTTAACCCAGAACAAAATGTTTTAAGATTGTAGATTAGGCAGCCGCTTGAAACACTGCACTTGTCCTCCCAGTTGTGATTGATTTTGGTATTGAGTGAGAAGCTGCTTCAGCTTGATCTGGCTCTATGGAACGGTTGTGAACCCCACGTGGGAATGTCTGTAAATAGATATGGGGCTTTTGTAAGGCTGTAAGTTGTTAAAGATAAAAGGAGATCATAAAAACTAAAGCGAATAACGAGATCTAGTTTATCCACTTCAATGCTAGATATGAAGTGGCTTGTAGACGACCTTGTTTACAGGCAAAATACTGTAGGAGACCTTTACTTTTTGATATAGATTCATCGTTATTATCAGACACATCCTCTGTATTTCTTTTAGGCTGTGAATGTATATGAATGGAGTATTATATGCTATTAGAGCCTCTTAGACTTTCAAACAATGCATTTATTGTTGTGTCTAATGGCCCAGAGTATGGTACTCAAGGGAAATTCAATCAGCTCAATAACTAATGCATTCAGGTGTTGAATAGAAATATCTGCATAACTGGCCAAGTCATACAGGGGTTGCTAGGCAACCTGGCTTGTTTTACAGGAACTGTCACTGACAGTCACGTTCATGGTTGAATCTGTGTTTTGGTAACTCTTTTTTCATCAGCTTTTTTTTTTTTCTGCTCGTCATGGAAGAAAGAAACCTTTATCTGAAGTGTATCTGTGTGTGCTCTGGCAATGCTTAAATATTGTTTTTGTTTTATTAATTTGTTTTTATAGATATTCCTTGCCCTGTGCCAGCTCACATGGAGCAACTTGAAGCATGCTACGGTTATACTGAGAGGATCACAAACGAAGAACAGGGTGCCAGGCACAGGGTGATTGAGTTAGTAGCCTGCTGTTCACAGTGGTTTAGTGATCTCTCTCTTCATGTGGAGTAAACTCAGGCAGACACAACACTCTCCTGGTCTAACTTGCTCATCCATTGATGCAGTGGAAACCACAGTGAATGGGACTGCTGGTTCAGGTGTGTATTTGTATGAAGACTTGCACATGATGCTGTGCGTTACTATGGAAACAGACGATAAGAGGGTTATTTTGATTTTTTGATGGTATAAACAGGAGACATAGGTGTTTATAGGTATTAGCCCACGCTTGTTTATGTTTCCCCCTCTTGCTCTGTCTTTTTGCTCCCTGTTTCCTCCTTGTGTTAGTTCTCTATGTATTGCTGCACAGGAGCAGCTATCTCCCAAGATCAAAGGCTTTGCCCTCAATTTCAGAATGGTGGTTTCAGAGCTATATTCTGCTGCCTCTGACGCAGATGTGTGCTGTGCCCATAGCTACGCTGTTTAGAGGAGGTGAACTCATGACCTGCGTTTGACTCTAGGTGAAATGCCTGAAATCATTAATATCATGTATGTGTGCAGACCTGTATGGAGTCACCTCTGCTTCCGTTTGTGCTCCACAGATGACTCCTCCGACCTTTTCTTTGTCTTTGTGCAGCCCAAAATTAACTTTGACTTTGCATATGACTGTCAAGTGCAGCACAGTATCCCTGGTAACAGCTGGTCGTATGTATCAAGGTTGCAAGACCTTAGAAGGTAAGTCAAGCTAATGACTGCAGGAGGTGGTGTGATTGCAAAGTTTGAATTCTGCATCATGAGTGAGGTGGCTCATTGCAATAGCTCTGCCCTCTTTTCTTGACCTCACACAGTGGGAGTCATGTTTCACACAGCGCACATTGTTGGCCTGAATATTAGATGATGCTTATGACAAGACAACCCCACTCTTTTGCAATACATGTTTGGGAAAAGACTTTTTGAAGTAACCCAGGTCGTTTTTTTCACTGTAAATGGATTTCCACAAACTCGGATTGGGGATGGGTCTCAGTCCAGAATAGACCACATGAACTTTTCGTGTGGATCTGAATAAAAGAGACAGTCCAGGATTTAACAATCTGAGATAGGGCTTTGACATTTTTGTTAATTTCTCAGGGCATAATAGATTATCTTGATGAAAAGATCAGGCATATTCAGGTGTCTGGTATCTATGAGAAAGTACAAAGGCAGACTGTTGGGAGCCACAGTTCCCATGAATCAGGAGCTTAGAGGAATGTAAGCTGGAAGTATAGTGCAGGAGTTGGAGTCAGTGAGTTTGCAATGGGCTTAAACTTAAGACCTTTTTTAGCAGTTCCTTTTTTATAGTGTACCCATGGATACAGGCACCTACTACATGATTACTTTTATTCTGAATGATTATTAAGCGTCTATTTTTAAGATTTTACATGATCTATAAGTGGATTTATGGACGTCTATTTGTGATGGACCTCAGAGATAATGATACCCTCAGAAAGTTTAAGTTAAATGTATTAACCTTACATCTAAAATCATGTGTATCATGTCTGTGTGTTCAGACTTGACTATGCTATGTCTCGGAGGTGAACAAATTTTGCCCCAGCCCTCAGCAATCAGATAAGGTTTTTAAAGTACTCTGACTCCGTGAGCTTTGTGTCACAGCCTGTGCTGCTGCTGCTTCAGCTGCTGACTGTGTTGCTAAGCTGGCAAAATGTGGGCCAAAACACAATAATTAAATTCCAGTTGTTTTTAAAGCACCACCATGCACCTTTCCCTTTCATCTCATGCAGTATCTTTGCCTCATGTCTCTCCCTGCCGAGGCATATGGTCTGAAAACCTCTGTTGTAATGATAGAACAGAAATCAATACAAAATCTTATCTTAAAACTGTATTCATCAATCATTCCTTATTCAGGGTCACCGGGGACCAGTGTTGCCAACTTGGTGACTCTCTAGTTAGATTGTATGAAATTTAAGACCTCTTTTCTCATATTTTTTGTAGAAACTTTTTGATTTTGAAGAGACTTTACCAATTTGTTGGTTGTCTTCCACCAACATGTCTGCACTGTACATCAATACAGCATGTACCGATGTGGTGACTAACAATTTATAATTTTGAGCAAGCTTAAGGAAAGAGGTTTATATCATTGCAGTGTCGCTAAAAACCTTCCCCAACATGCATTGGACAAGAGGCAAGATACATCCTGGACAGGTCACCAGTCTGTCAGGCTAACAAACACAGGCAGACACAACATTCATGCTCCCATTAACAGCCAGTGTGCGATCACATTTCAGGTCTGAAAGAGAAGAATCAATAAGTTCATGATGAACTGTACTTTCCTTCCATCTGCCAAACTGACTTCTGTGGTTGGCCTTGTAATGTTGGATTCACGGACAAATAGATTACCCCTCATATCAGATGTTTCTGCACTTATTTGAAACCACAGTAGAAATTGTTATGCCTGAAGCTGCCCATTTCATGTGAATGGGAGCTCCGCTTTGGACTGTGCTGATTGAAAGATGATAAAATGTTTTTGAAATATGTGGTGAAGGTGAAGAGGAGGATGTCACAGTGCCAACACATATCACTTTTGTAAAACACAGCTAGATGAGTCAGCAGGAGATGACAAATAGAACAATTCATTCTAGCCTAATCCATGATTTGAAAAGCACGGGTGCTGTCATCAAAGCCCTCTCTTCACTTCGGATTATTCTCTTTTGAATGAGGTTTAAAGAAATCAATAAATAGAGAGTGAACTTGACTATGCTCGGCTCAGCGGTGTTTGGCTTTGGAAGAATCACTTTTCCAGTGGCTCATCGTGAAAAAATAATTAAGGGTTGTATTATCTTTTGAATCATTAACACGTTGTGCTCGAGCATGAATTGAGGGCAGCCCTCTTCATTTCACCAGTTTTGAAGAATTTATCTGGGTAATGCAGCTGTGGGAAAAGCTTATTGGATCTCGTGGAGGCCTTGAGATAAGAATACCCAGTGCAACACTTGGACTTTGGGTTATAATTGTCCCAAATTGATTTAGATTCTTCTTTGGGGGGGATTGAGTTTTTCTCCAATACAACCTGTCTTTTGAAACACCAGATGAGCCTGTGTTGAAGGCAATCCGAACAACATAGAAAATAAGTCTTTTATCTTCAGTGGCTGAGCTCATGATGACAAAAAATAATCCTATTGGAAATGTTGATAGGTATTATGGTCTTCAATCATAAACATATTATAAGAATCTTTCCACTGTGACAACTTAATTGGAATTCCATTCCTTGCTATACATCTATCCATACATAAACACAGTGTACATCTTTAGAGAAGATGCAGAAATTTAATTGAATTACCCCATGGGAGACCTGAATGTTCATCCAATCACACACAGATCTAAAACATTGTACAGCTTATGTCTCCAATGCAGATTCCTCTCAGTTTTGAGGGTCCAAGGTCAAGGGCGGTACACTGAATGGTGATAATCCTCGTGGTGAATCAGCCAACCATCCGAAAAAGAAAATGAAATGAGCAGCTATAGCTATTAGAATGCGCTCTAGTATAGTATTACTGCAATAACAGATGCTTCTAATATTTCATTTCAGCAGTTCAATTGCACATTCATGTTGCACTGTTATGATCATTCTCTCAGAAACATTTAAGAGTGCCTGCTCCCTTGGGAATATATTTGTCCGTCAAGCGTCTCCCTCCTAAATATGATGCAAAAGTAACACTCAAGGCAACAACAAAAAGCAGAGTTCCAAAATTGCGTACTTCAAACAGGTAGATGGTGTCTTTTAAAACAAGAAGTCTAAACTATTCTCTGCACTTTCTGCCATCTAACAATTCTGTTAGTATTATACCTAACGTGGAGTGATATCAGTCTTGTCTTTGATCTTGGGCAGCGATTACAGGCTGTAAAAGTAGACAGGATAGATCTCCTCGTGGTTAAATACCAGAGTAAATGGGATTAGGTTTCCGTTTCCCATGAGGTCTACTGAGCCGTCCTACAAAGCTGACGTACTCGGGATGAACACAGCACTTTTCCTTCGCTCATGGTAACACTGTGTGTGCATGTCTAAATCTTTTTAATTTCACTAAGGCATTTTCAAAGGACTTACCTGGACAGTAGACTGGGTTTACATTTAAGTGAGCTTGCCATGGCTTTAATTGATTTCTGAAACGCTGGGCAGAACAATGAATTCACATATTTTATTGAGGGGGTTTAGTAAGGGCTGCTGCTCTGAGCTTCTGATATTACTACAGGCAAATCGGACACAGCTTGTCCGATCATACTTAGCATTTCAGTTAAGTGAGCTTCGTGAATGACCTAAGAGAAAGTTTCATGCAAGAATGGGATATCCAGTGTTTAATACATTTGGCACATGGAGGGCAGGAAAATACAATGGACTATGCAAATTGGGACAAAGGAGTATCAAAAAAGGACCATAAGAATGATTTAGAATTCCCAAAGGTTATTCGGTTACCAAGACATGAAGTGAGATTAAGGCTGTCCTTAGTTCCTTATAAGTGTGTAAATAATTGGTACATGATTTCATCATGAACTGGCCAATACAGGAAGTTCAGGTAAGCATGTGTATCGTTTCAGCTTGAAGTGACCCACTTTAGGCAGTGGTGGCCTAAAGGTGACCTTAAGTTTAGAGAAGCAAGCTTGTGACCGGAGGGGTTGCCGGTTTAAACCCCGGGACGGGCAGGTTAAATCTGGGTGATGAAAGTGAAAGCCAGCGATTGCTCCACCATCATTACCACGACCGAGGTGCCCTTGAACAAAGCCCTTAACCCCGACTGCTCCAGTGAAGCTGCTCAGTGGCTGACAGATCAGACTGTGGTTGTACTGGGCAGCTTCCAGGCGTGTATGTGTGAATGTGATATTGTTTCTTTTTAAACAGATCACACGATTTCAAAGGTCATTTATCATACTAAATATTCTACACAAACTTTGAGATTCTTTGGAGAGTAAAAGGCTGATTACCAGACCTTGGATTTGCTCTCCAATTTAATTTTTTCAGCTATTCAAATACAGCAGCTCTAGAGTATTGCTTATTGACAGTTGTTTTCCTGGTTGGGAGAACAACCAAGCCAATTATAGCTTTGTAGGAGAGATTAAGAATGGGGACGTCATCTTCCCTGCCACAGCAAGATAATTCTGTCATGTCAGAACAGCTTGTGCAATGTTTTTTCTTTGGGATTTTCTCGTGAAGGGAGTTGTTGAGTTTTTTAACCAACAATATTGTTTGCAATCAATCAACATATGAAGAGTTAATTTGCAAAAAAAGACAAGAGCCATTCTTTAAATTAATAAACCATCACCAGTTTGATTGATATTCCCTTGAGTGCACAAGATGGTTTGCAAATCAACACTTAATTTGTCTTTGACTGACATGACATGACACTGAACAGAGTTCAAGCAGGTTCTGGCTGTACATTCAGACGGGCCAAAACAGCATCCAACACCATAGCAGTGTTTATCGCTATGGACATGTGACTGTATGTTGTGGAGAGAACAAAATGCTTAATCCCTACTATAATGTTTATATATGCAAAGTCTGCAGTCTCTCCCATACACACACATAGTGTGTCCCTGTCTTCCACTCATACTACTTCTCTAGTTTCTGCTTAAGGGTCATCAGAGCTTGCTGTTTTTCAGTATTTTTTTCGCTGACTCTGGCTGGGCACGCTTGGTCGTCTTTCAATTTAGCTCTTTCTGATAACTCAGCCTCCTCCAATAGATAAATATTAAATTAGAACAAATGACTCTCACTTTCTCAGCAGGCAATTGTGTCTTCTTCCCCTGAGGCTTTTAGCATCAGCTAAACAAGCACTGCTGCTATCTGTAATTAGGAATGGAAAAAAAAAAAACACACACACCAACACACTCAAACTGCTAAATGAACGGCCTTTGCATTATCGATGGTGACCATCCGGCTGCCTCCCCTGGATAACTGGACATTTTTCACACCAGCTCTGTGTATTCACATTGGGGTCATACACTGCTAACTGCACCACCTTTCTTTTTATTTAATCTGTCTGCATTTGTAATTATTCCTTATTAAAGTGGAGGATAGGATTTCCGATGGGGTTTTTAAAAAATAAAGCTAGATTTGGCTTGCTGGGAATGCTTTTACTTTTGCATGATAAGTGTCTCATACATATACACTGAATTACTCTTCTTGCAAATCCTTTTCATGTTTGTTTTTAGCACAGATTCTAGGTTCCAGAGAAGGTTGTAATCCTGTAAGCCTGTTTGAGTGTGTAACATTATTAGTGTAACATGATTTGGATGGCAAAAGACAAGCGAGTTTGATTGGGTGTCGCTCCCGGGGGAACACTTTTGGATGAAGGTAATACTGTGTCGCATCTGACTATCTGGCACAAGTTAATAGATGGTTTGTGTGATAGGGACGTGCTGCCATGCTGGAAGCTGCTGCAGATGGCTCATATCTCTGTGTGTAGCAGCAGCAAGACGACAATGTGGAGCAGTCAGAGCAATATCCTGAAGCAAGTACGCAATTTGCTACATCGCAGTTGTTACAGTAAATCAATCTTTGTAGTACTGATACCGCTATCTGTCTGCTGGCCCATCTATTTATCTGGCATGTTATAGATCTGTTCATTTGTTTTGTTTATTATATACTAAAGATACTCTGTCGTTGTCCTGGCTTCAAATTCGGTTTGCCATCCCCTCCATCCTCTCTGCATGCACTACTAGTCAATTGATTACTGATTAATGGATTCTCTTCACGGTTTAAAAAGTGCAATTATAAAATGCTAAAATGGGTTGCTCGATATATACGCGGGCGGCCATCAATAACTCTGAGTCGACTGCCCAAGTGAACAAGTAAACTATATGTGTGGGAAACACTGTTAAAACAAAGATTAGTGACAACACTTGATACATTTTTTGAATATTCAGCAGCTTTAAGTAGTATTATATTCACTGTACAGACTGTATGTGAGTTTGTACTGTATAAGCACACATAGTCATGTTGTAGTAATCTGTGAATCAAGGTTCCCCTAGCTAACATAAATACACTCTGCTGTACTCCTCTTTGTGTATCCTAAAAGCCTCTTTGGTTTGAGAACAGTACAGTGGGATGCGACTGTCATGCTACTGCCTTCACATTGTGTCTGTAGAATTAAAGCTCAGAAAAACGACAGAAGGACACATGGAGCTCACTGATATGAATGCCTCTGACATAACATATATTTTTCTCTTTGCTGCTGAAGGAAATTGCGATTCTTTTAACTCGCAGTCTTTAAGCAAGCCATCTGGGAAGATAAGTGATGTAAGGATTACAGTGTAGAAACACTCACTTTGATCTGGGATTTGACTCTGTGGTAGGAACAAAAGATAAAGAAACAGCATGCATTCATGGTAGTGTAGGTTTCTGGGATTAAAGTGGAAACTGTTGTGCTGTATGTTGGTCGGAGACTGAACGTAAATGTGTCACTGTGCAGAAAAACCACACAGCTTCCTGTTTAACGCTGCCATCAGCCATGTTATCCTCGTATGGATCATTTTGGCAGGCACTGACAACCGAACTAAATGGCCTTGTCCTGTTTTAGCACTGAATGTTAATATGCAATCTGAAAGATTGACTAATGCTGTCATTTTTCTGCGGGTACTCTCTCGTTGGCACATCTGCATTGCAGCTGCAAAGCCTCTATGCCCGAAACCATATGGATTTGGAAATAAATAAAATGAGTGTTTATCTTTGCTTACAGTATGCTAATTTATGTCTCCCTCGACTGAGTGTAATGAGTGACAAACCCACAGTGAGAGTGCTCACCTGGAAAGAGCTGGGTAATGTTGCACAGCGCTGCAGAATCTGTCCTCAGCCATTTAGCTGCAGTGTGACCTCTCTGTGAAGACAACGCCATTCATTATCAAATAAGGGTGAGCTAGAGGTCCCCCGTGGTTTGCGTATGGATATTAATGGCCTGCACTAATTTACATTTCAATTCCAGACACTATATGAGAAATTAGTCATATGCAAATCATAAGCTGGTGAATTGCGGAGGAAAATGATTGACATTTTTCAATAAATACTGCAAGATGAGTTTAATATGTTTTGTGCATTAATTATGCGGAGGAAATGGAAATGACCCGAGCTCAGGTAGAATTAGCATGATCTATTCGACGCTCTGCTCGGGTCGATTCCTTAGCTACAACCAGGAGAGAGAGAGAAAGCTGAGTCATTTTTGATTGATGTCGACTCATATTAATGTTGATGGAAAGGTCTGATAACTTCACTATCAGACTGAGCTCCTGCCAAATTAAAAAAAGGTCAGAGTTTTCTACGTCTGACTTCCTCCCTGTGTTTGCAGTGCAGCGGCTCTGTTTGAAAAGGTCACTTGTTCACAGTATGTAAACAGCAGCGTTATAATGGGAGAACCGGCTTCTCTTTGATGCGTCACACACAGCGTTGTTGAAAGGATGGGCCTTTTCTAGATTGTTAGGTCTAAAGCTTTAAAGTAACCTTATGAAGTAATTTGTATTTTGTTTAATTTGGCGCACCCCGCTGTCATACAAATCCATGGTTTCTGTAACAATTTTTGACATCGAAAATGTTACGTCTAGAAAACCAATATCTAGATGTGACTTCCAAGACCACCATGGTCAAGCATTTATTGCCATGCAGCAGTCAAAGATTTAACAAGAGCTGCACACAACTCAGAACAATAATGCTAAGCTCACGTAACCTGTCTGACTCGGCTTATTAACAAAATCTAGTGTGTTGGTAGTTTTGCCAAAAAAGCCAAACGTCAAGCAATTGCAACAATACCAGACGCATAACGTAGCACTGCACCTTTGTAACGAAGTAAACATCAACGCTCTCCGGGAGTGCTCCAATCAGAGTCCCCTAGGCTAGCAGAGATACAGTAACTTGTAGCTACACTATGCAGCAGTAAGGGGTTGCTTTCATTTTTTGCATAAAATATTATCCAGTTTCACCACAATCAGTGAATGTTGGTGTGGTGTGTGAAATGTTATGCACTGTGATGCTACCTGCTCATCGAAGTTCAGTGTTAAGATAGTTTAATGCCCATGTGTAACCTCTCAGACAGCAAAACCCAACAAAGGTAGAAACCTGTGAGATTGACAACATAAACAAGATCTATCAGAATCAAAACTGACAAAAGAGATATGAGAGTGCACAGTGTACTGACAGTCACTCACTTGACATGAATATTATTTATAATTTTTCTTATCGTTCACCTTGAACTATGAGATTCTGACTCAGCGCTGTAGGTTATCTCGACAAATATTGCAAATTTTGATGGAAAAGAAAGAGAGGGACACAGTCAGACGCCACTCTGATGTCAGAATGTGTCACCGTCATGAAATATTCATCATGTTTGCTGTGGGAGTGCGTTAAGTTTAGAATAAGAATAGCTGGAATCTTTCAGCAGCAGACCATTGATCCGGGCTGTATCGCTACTTGAATGACTCATCACAGAAGAGCGTTGCTGAATATTGATCATTCACTTGACTGAGCCCTGCAGAGAACATTTCCCAATCCATTCTTTTGGAAAAAGTGAAACAGGAGAAATGCGTCATACACATTATTGCTTTGTCCTTATTTGAGTTTATTTCATTTCAAGTTTACAATGAGAATACTTTGAAACGTGTGTTTCACAGTGTTTTTCTACCATGTACTGGAACTGCTCCCTTTCCTCTCTCTCTCTCTCTCTCTCTCTCTCTCTCTCTCTCTCTCTCTCTCTCAGATAATTACACTTAAGCTATCTTTGATTTCCTCTTCTCTCATCGGGATGCTCCCACGAGTTCCCCTCTATGTGGCTGCCTTTGACACATGTAGTAAATAAACGTGAGGAAGGCCATAAATCATGGTAATTCTTCCTCCAGACCTCTCGTCCTGATTGATCACTCGTGTGCCTTTGAGGTCCACCTGTGCATCTAGTCCTACTGAAATAAATTGAGGAGAATTATGGGAATGATGTACAATAAGAAACCACGTGTACCAGAGTAGATGTGCAATAGAGGATGTTTGTGCTGGTATAAATGCCTTTTTAAAACAAAATTATGACCTCTAATTTGTCATTTAGGAACAGATTAAGGAAATGAAATGCTTTTTTGGTAAATCTGATCATGCTGTGATTATTTTCTTACTTAGATATTTTGTATACATAATTGAAATGTATCAATCTCGTGTTTCATTTGCTTTGGCAGAGACGTCAGGTCCCTGTTGCAATACAAGAGATTTCCCCATGTCCTGGTTAGTTTGGGTCCAATCACATCATTATCCATGTGTGATAACGCAGACTTTATATACAGATTATGGTTTGAGCATTAGTAGTAGGGTTCTGTTGTATGTTTTGTTGCTCTCATTGATTGTAGGTCTTTCTGATAATGTCCACAAGCATTTTGGTCTGAGCCTGTCAATAACGGCCCTCGGAAATCAAAAATCAACTCAGAGGTTCCAGACTAATCCGCATTTGTGATGGCTTGACTGTCATAAACCCAATTCAAGGCAGATTATTCTGTAAAGTATATTTATCAAAACATTCACTATGTTTTCATAAAAAAATATTTCCAGTGGTGATGAATTTGGGCCGGAGGGTGGTTAAGTCAGCAGTGTCTTCCAGAGAGTGTCTTCCAACTGGACAAACCCCTAACCCCAAAGTCCTCTGGATGAGGGGCCAAGCACAAAGAAATCAATAAAACATCACGTCAGATTAATTTAAATGACATGATCCTAAGATGCTGCAGTTTTCAGATGTCACCAAGGTCCCCGGTGCTTTTCACACTTTTGGCTCTTTTGACATTGATGGAGAGCCACATGCAGACACCCACACGCTCAGCTGAATGACTGACACATTAATATTTACTCACCTTGCGCCTCTGCTTAATTCACTTCTTTAAAACCCCACTTTTTTCCATTATAATTGACTTCACAGGGGGCCTCACTGTGCTCACTGAGTTAGAAAATCATATTTTGATACACAGCTAGCAAACTAATCCCAACCAAGCAGAACTCTGGACCAGACTGGTAACAGCTGCAAGGCATCCTCCAACGCTGGGGCTTCATCTCCCTATTGGCAAAACTCGGATTAGTCTCTGCAAGATTTTTTTTTTATTACACTTTTGAGCTCATCTTTCGCCACTTGATTAATGCAGCCATTTCCTTCATTTGCTTTCCAAACCCAGCTGTAGAGCACTGCGGGATGTTGGGTTTGTTTGCTGCTCTGTCAGCTCGGGGTCAAACACAGATGACCTTTTATCTTGCTCTGGATAGTGAGGAGGACCTACTCTATTGATTAGGATATGTAGCATTTAGCATATGCAGATAACATTTACAGGCAGACCTGGCAAGAGACAAAAGAAAAACGTGGACATTAATCTGTTTGTCACCATTTTCCCAAGCTCACTTGAGCATTTTCACACCTGGTGTGAAAGTTATTGCTGTGTTTTGTTTGTACAAAAGAGAAACACTCCAAACTTTTGATTGATTACGTGACACAATTTCCATGACAGCGCTATATGTCACCTTCTGTGAGTGTGTGACTCAGTACCTTGTCATAATGCAATACTGCCTTCAAACGAGGTGCTTCTCTTGTATGATAAGGTTAATAAATAAAGTTTTATCTCATTTAGACCCAAAAAACCCAGTGAGAATAGCAAAGTGTTTACATGTGTACAGGATTGTATATGGCGGTGGATAAGAAGACTTGGCGTTAAGATATGAAATGTAACATTTCTGCATTAACATTTCCAAAAACCAGACCTTTGTTTTATATGTTGTTGAGTTTTGCGCTTACACTACTCCGACTGTTTACAACAATGTTCTAACCCAGAGATCTTTGATTTACTCAAGATCGCGGTACATTTCATTTGCTTGCCTGTCGCTGTAACTTCCGGGAGAGAGTCAGAGAGTGAGAAAGGAAATCAGCGAACGTGACTAAACATAACATGGATAAAACTTTAATACGTTACCTTGACTGTGACATTTCTATATATAAGAGAATAAGATACATTACAAACTTACAACACCACACAACTTGAAAAGAGGGGTTAGCAAAAAACAAACAAACAACAAATTCATTTTCAACACTTTCAGCACATGTTGGTTTGTACAGTAAAGCCCTTCACTTCTTTGGGCTGTGACTGATGAATCGCCTTCTTTTGTCCATGAATCGTCTCTATGTGGTTGATTTTCTTATATTCAGCGCGCAGAGGAGGAATTCATTAACATTCCACCTCTGTTCTGTGAAAGTGTTTTTTTTTTAAAAGAACCAGCTGTCCATGTTTGGAGGTTCTACATACTGTTATCATGATGCCTTTCTTGATAAAAAAAATAAATAAAAAATAGCTTATGTTTTTTCCAATTCAGAAGAATTATTCTTTCAATGCATGAACCAAACAAGTCCATTTAACACTCACATCAGTACTGTTGTTTAGCTTATGATCACTACAGGGCAGACAGACAGAGTCACCCGAGGATCTGTGACATCAGGGACGCCTCTCACACACAACATCACATAAACACATCACCTCATACAATGCAGGTGCTGATTTTGGTGTTTCTCTCCCTGCTCAGCTCAGGCTGTAATCACAGAGCACCAATTGATGCCCACATCCTATTGTTCCCATAATCAGCACTTAGGCTGTTGGCAAGCACTCTGCGCTAATTTAATACAGGAGGTAATGAGTTCATTTGCAAAGATCTGCATATTTTGAGAGGTACCATGCAAAACGCCAGGAGTGATGGAAAATCTGATTCCCTTAGGTGTGTTGTTTTCTCTCCCCATTCCTGTAACTGATTCCTGTTTCTTCTCAGCAATCACAATGACAATGGGAGCCTACTTAATTCTGCTGCAAATGAATCAAGTGTAAACATCATTATGTATTGGCATGAATTGCATTCATTTTCAAAATTAAGTTTGGTACTTTCCACTCGAGCAACCCATTGGCACTGAGCTGAATCGGGAAATGAATATTATAAGAAAATTAATTGTTAACCCAACACAATTTTGGTGTTTTCATTTCTGATTTAATTTCCATGCGTCTTTGCATAGTGCAGCAGTCATACATTCTTAAGTGATGATTCTGACTAGTTCCCGCATCCGATTCATATTCATTAGTTTCGCAGTTATGGCTCAACACCAAGGATTGCTTTCCCTGGTGGTTAGATATTGAGAAAAATGAATAAGAAAAAGAAAGTCAAGCTAAAAGGGAAAAAACACACACTTTTTGGTTGAGATGTGCCCATATGCTGAGACACATTGACAGTAGCATCTATATTCACCTCTAATGAGTTTGGTTTTAGTCCTAAGACTAGTATGGTAACTAGTATGGTATAGTAAATCAAATTAGATTTGAATTATCCTTACTTTTTGAGTTAGAAAGTATTAATTGTAATGATAACACAGCTATTGAGGAAAACATGGCAATTTCAAAGGATGAAACCGTTTATGGACAAATTTGAAGAAACTGTCAAAGCCTCTGTTTTGGCATTTCAAACGCTGACCACGTCATAGTGTTTAATCTACAGACATTAGCACAATACTGATACATACAACCAAGTCCAAAGAGCATTAGCTATCAACATTTAGCGATTAAAAAGCCTTCTCTTGCTTTACAACATTCAAAATTTGGGAGAAACCTTCCTTGGGTTTACTTTGTATGCCTCTTAGAAAGCAGAAGCTAGCTAGCTAGCTAACAGACTGACTCTCACTGAGTTCTTCAGATTAAAACTTTAAAACCCACTGAGTCATCAGCAGCTCCTGCATGTTCACTGCTGGGGTCTTTCTGCGTTATAGAAAGGACGTGGTTTAGCAAATGACCAGACTGTAAAAACTCACAGCAAGGGGCAGCCCTTTGACCTCAGCACTGTGCCAGGATTCAGATCACGAAGTAATGTAGTAACGGTAACAAATGTGATGATGAAATCAAAAACATCTTCAGCCCACCAGCTGAGTAAAAGCTTGTTAGCCTGCTGGAAGTGCAATGATTAATTATTTCTAGTCCTGGCCCATACAGATAATGCCCTGATTGTTGTAGCAATATTGTCAGTTGTACCAAAAGGAGAAAATTAATGGATGATGGGGGCACTGTCACTTTAGAAAAAAAGAAAAATATATAAGCCTCTTTTTGGAAATGACAAGTTTCACCAGTTAAGAACATAAATAAACACCAAAAAAACATCTAGGATGAATTAAATTCTTTTATTTTAATCTTTAATCTGTTCAGCTTTGAAAGGTGATGTTGTGTATTTGGATGGCTCCAAACTGTGTCTTAAAAAAAGGTTTTTCTCTAGAAAAATCTTTTCTTCTCACATTGTTCCCAATAAAAGAATATATTTATACTTTTTTCCCACCACCTTTGTTGTTGAAGTGTAGAGGAGCTTGTCATCCATGTGCTGAGCCTTTGAAAGAAAGTGGTTTTGAAAGGATGCATCAAGCCAGCCAGCGTCAACCCCCCTACAGCACCTAAACAGAGCTTCTCTCAATCCTCGTCACAGAGACGACGACTGCTGAATACTGAGCAGAAGAGACAGGAGCTGCCCCTCAACCTGAAGCACACCATTATTCTCTCCCTCACTCCCCCTCTCTCTCTCTCACACACACACACACACACACACACACACACACGCACACACTCAGACAAAGATGGACACACATGCATATGCATACACACATGCAATTAACTCCTCTAACTGAAACAGTACACACCTACGCAGGGTGCACAGAACACTAACAGCATCAGACATGCAACCACACACTCCCTTTCAGCAGGAAAAATGGACCATCTGTGTGCTCTTCAGGCCACCAGCCAATGACATTGTTTAGGACTCATTTTAACAGCAGTCGTGAACTGCATTCTGAATCTTTGTTCAGTCCTTGCCAGCATTTGGTGTTTGAAAAGGCTTTTTTGTTCTTGTTGTTTTGCAAACATCTGTGTGTGGATGTGAAAAGGAGCCTTTTTAATAGAGCTAGGCTTCATCCAATGTCTCAGCTACTGTATCCTCTTCAACTACAGTCGTTTTTGAGGTGGTAAAGGCACATAGTCGTTAATGAGATTCTATTCTGATCACGTATTTCATGACTTTGAATATTGAGTTCAAAGAAAATACAGTCCTCTGATCACCAAATGGATTAATTTGAAAGAATATTTCAATGGAAAATTGTTGACGCTAAGTATGTGACTGCAAAACCACAGATAATTACTTAATAATTAAAACTTTCTGCTTCTGTATGTTGCAACGTTATGTCTGTTTAGGTCACGTCACAATGATGTGCTTATTCTTTGGTTAGGTTTAAAAAAAACAACAAAAAAAAAACTTTGATATGGTTCGGAAAACATATTTGTTTAGCTTAAGATACCTGTTTTGTCCACCTGCAATACAGATGAACATGGTCTGGCCTCCCGTCAAAAATAGCTGGTTTTGGTCGCCAAAAAAACAGCTGGAAATGTCCAAAGGTCTCCTTAAAGAAACAACCGCTTTTGACGTCACAAAAGTAGGTGGAAATATCCCCAGGTGTCCTTAAAAGTATTCACTGGTGTGACTCAAACCACAGTCAGCCATTTGGCAGGCTTGTTGACTTTAATTAACGCCACACGCCTCCATTTTTTGATGTGAAAGTCAGCTAGGAATAATTGAATGTGAACGTTATACCACGTTTGCTAAAAATGTCATTCTTGGACGCCTCTGTTGTTTGCAGAAACATTAACTGCTAACATGAACAAAATAGTTGGTATTAACTTTCGATAAATAGACTAATCGTTCTGTGACTAATGTATGATTCTGCTACATGTACTTGAAATAGACCAAAAGCCAAGAGCAGCCCGGGGTGGACACTAGTTTTAAAAGGTATTTCAACATAGAACTTTAGGATAGTCTTTTGCTTGTGTTTTCAGTTTGAAGTTTTTTTTAAAATGGTGGGCTTTGTGTTGGAAGGTTAACATGCCTGCTTGAGCACAAAATCCACTTCCATCACCTCTCACACAAACACGCCTGTAGTGGAAGACGATCGATGGTATCACACAATAAGATTCAAACTGACATAAAGAAAGTTTTCTCTTTTGCCTATAAACCTGTAGGAGATCTATGTTCCCAGCCTGTCTCACTTCAAAGAAGCACTTATCTTAATTCCCATCGGAGCCTGCAAACCTGTTTGTGTCTGAGATTAGCCTCGAGCCCTTACCAAGGAGCCTCGGTCCATTTGGCGGCATGTTGTGCCCCAAAAAATTTCAGTTTGCCATGGCTGTCTGGATCTGCCTCACGCTCACAGTAGCCATGCGAAAGCGGGAGGAGGTGAGCAAGAGCTTAGCTTGAATGGAACAAGAGATTAGAGCAATTGGGAGAGTTGGGATGAGGATATTCCAATAACACACTTCCTCAGCCCTTGTCAGACAGAATGGGAAACTTATCTGTGTGTGTCAACAAACTGTGTTTACCCGGCTGCATCTGTGTATTGTATTTCTTAACCGGGGGTACATGCAGTGCTGGCTCTGGGAAGGACAGCAGATGCATCGATATCCGTTCACTTGGAGCCAGTTTGCTCCGTGACATGATTTGCTCATCTCAGTCAGGTGATTATGATTACAGTGTGGAAAGATAAAAAGGGACCACAAAAGGAAAAGATGAAAAAAATGAACAAAACAAAAACAGGTGGATTAAAAACTAAAGAAGTTATTGCTTTAGAGATCTAAATTTTTCTAGATTTGACTTTGTGTTTGGTAGTAGTTTTCATTGTTATGACGTGATGACTTTTGTTTATAGTTGGCGCCCCTTCATTGGAGTGCCAAATTGCACAAAATGACAATTTCTACATTATATTGCTTTAAGCGTATCAGTTTGATGATTCAGTATTTGGAGACAGTATCTCACTAATAAAAGGTGTGCAAAGGTAAGGACTCAGCTTGAACTGACAAGCAGATTTGACACTGGATTCAGATTTGACTATATCATGTCACATGGCTGAATGATGATATAAACCTACAAAGATTTTGACCGCTAGGGGGCAGCAGCACGAGCTGAAAACACAACATATACATTTTATAAAGTTGTTGTGATGAACATGTATGCAAAAATGTACATATTTAAACAACAAGCAGACACAGAGTCACATTGTCTTTCATTTAGACGTGCCCAACATTCACTTTCCTTTCAGCTTTGTGTTTGTCTCACGCTCCTGAGAAAAATATCTGGCTCTTAGCTGCTAAATGCTGCTAATGCCTCACAGTGTTGACTAGCTAGTTCCTACGTTTGTGTATCTTCAGAGATAAGGAACTGAAGTAAGTCTCCATCACTACCACTTTGGGGATTCAGCTGGTTTGGATGAACATTTGGTGTGAAACTGGTGACCTTTGAGTTACACAACTGTCTGAGTAATCCCTCAGGGTTAGATAGAAAGTTGCTTTCCGCTGCACAGAGCTGTCTCTCTACAATCCCTCAGCTGCTCAGTATTATCCATCTTGAGATAGTTTAAACAGTGAAGTAAGACGCTGAGAATAAACAGATTAGTGCAGTGAACATAATTCTGTGTTTTCACAAGACTTGTGTCTGCTCTTTGTCTTGGGTTGACCCACTGGATTGGAATGAGCTCATAACTCTTCTTGTTTTTGAGAAACCTTGGCACAAAGCATTTTTATTTCCACTGTTATCTTTAACCATGTCATTATTGTCTTATCTGGATTTATAGAAACATCCTTGGGTGAGTTGAATGTCATTTAGGCCTATAAATAAAATGTATTATTATTGTTATTATTATAACAAGTCTTTCACTGCCTGAATCCTGACTTGTTAGTGCTTCTTATAGTATATCCCTAACAATGACTTGTTTCAGACATTTTATAACATTCAAATTGTCTGTGTAGCTGGTCTTAGAGACCTTCACTGATCTGACACTATCGCGTTGGTGTTGTTCCTAGAACATCATAATTAATGTTGTCTCAGGACCATTATTACGACTGACCAGCCATGCTCTAGTGATGTCATAGCTTTGTGACTCCTGTTGGTGATTTTCCTTGATCATCATAATTAAAGTTGCTCCGGGAACATCATTTCAACTCAGGAAAAGGTGACAAAGTCCACATTTGGAGCAAGCTGTTGTCGCTGTATGGGTCACATACATGAATCGCACAGTAGACTGGAGTGCTGCAGGAATGAGTCTTAAAACCAGGAAAGGAGTTAGCAGTTTTGCTTTTCTAGTTCCCCCATCTCAGAGTTAGTGGGTGTTTTGAATGGGTTTTCGATTAGATGCCTTAGATAAGGTTTGTGTTTGACACAAGCTTAGGAGATTTTCACATCTGCCACATAAAATACGGCAGTATATACCCCACTTTTGCATTTTTAAGTGTGTCTTTAAAATGGCGGTTTCTCACAAGTGGCTAAACGAGACCTAGGATGTCGGGGCATTAAACTCATTACCCTAAACACGTTAATATCTACTCACCAGTCAGTCTTTCTAGGTGGACGTCAGTTGCAAGCTGTTCTACAGTACCTTTAACTTTCCAACTTTAGTAGACTGATCTTTATATATTTATTTTAAATGTGTATAGTATAGTGTTGTAGGAGGCTTAGTGGTGGTGATGTTGAATCATGTGACTGCGATATACTTTGTTTATAGCCTGACATTAGCTTTTTGCTTCTGATTGCATTAACGCTTCAAAAATCATATAAGCGCTGGTCATCTGTGAGGATCTGTGTGGTTTAAGAAAATATGATTTTCTTTCTTATGTGCATATTTTGTGGTGTTTTTCCTGAGGCACAAAGCAATGGCATTAAAAAAAGTTATTGGTCAGTTGCAATGATGGTCCAGGAGCAATATCAACATCAACATCAGCACGGCGATATCAGATTGTGCTTCATTGATCAAACGGGGAAGCAGCTAGACAGAGCAGGACCTGTGGGCAGTTGCCAAGTTACAGTAATGCATCGGAAGTAGGTCTGCAGGAGCTGTATTGTTCTTTTCATGTCACAAACCTGAGCCGCTTCATTATGTAGAACTTTCACATCCGCTATGGCCATTTTGTCAGAAGTAAACCATGCAGAATCATGAAGTCACGACCCAGCGTGAGCAAATAAAAATGTTTCAATCGGGATGTGATCCTGAAAAATTTAAACTTTGGTGAACATTCTCTGCAAAATACTGGGTTGTGTAGGTTATAGTATTGACTCATGGGAGGACGAGCACAATAGTTTCTGATCTTTCTGCTCCTGTCACGTAGGATCTGCTGCCCCGGTGTAAGCTTTCTATTTGTCGAAGGAGCCTGAGGGGATGTTAGGTTTCTTTCTTTGGATGCTGTCTGCAGCCTCTGCCCACAAGATGTAAGAGTGTCTGCCGATGGTGGTCATAAATGACACAGACGTGGTAAATGTTATGATCTTACTGGGGAACATCTCTCTCCTCAGTCTCTTCTTTCTCTGTTTTTTTCCCCAGTGGCTCCCCTCCTTTCACCACCGTGTGTGTGTTTGTTATGTGGGTGTACTGTGTGCTCTGACTCTGCAGAGAAAGACTTTTGCTGAGCTCCATTCTCCCATATGATAAGATGATCTCGATAAGAGATCAAGATACCGTTCAGCTACAAAAAACCCATTTCCTTACTCCTCCAGGGGCATTAAACCATTTCCTTTTGCTCGAAAAAATTAAAATCAAGCAACCCAAGAATACACATCAGCACGGCCCCGCATTACAGCATCTTTTCCACCTCATTGGCTGGCCTTTCCAGATGCTATCAATGAGCAGGTGATTTTGGTGCAGCCCATAAGTTCTGCATTGCAGAGGTATGGTCTGAATCACTAAATACAGATTGTGGTGTCTTCAAATTGTATTTAAACTATCTGCACAGCAGCAAACCTGACTTCAAGGCAGAACCCTGACTGCTGAACGCAAGAAGTACAAAAAAAATAATATATTCTCCTTTTTACAGATAAAAGGTTCCCAATTTTGATATGTATAACTTTTGACTTGTACCAACTGTTTCTTCCCATATGAATAATACACATTAAGTATATACTTTACTTTCAGACTAGCGAAGATTGTGCTTGAACACACACAGTATTCTTGGCCTCACACACGGTGATTAATTAATTAAGCTTATCTTCACGTAAAAACTAAATAACTTATCTCCGTCCATGGCTGTCTGTCTGAATCCTTTTGCAGTTTTATCAGACACTACCGAAAAAAATCCTATGCCTAAATTACACTTTGGCACATTTCAATTCACTTCTATGTTAAAAGTAGGGACACACACACTACCTAACCATCACATCAGGAAGGGATGTGAAAAACACAGAAAATCAAACCTGTTCTGAAAAAATTGAGATGGACAAAAGTTTCGGGGTCAGTGAGTAAACACGACTACACAACGTGAAGTTGTAGTTATTTTTAACCGTGTGGCAATAACCAACAAAAACCGCTTCTGTCATGTCAGCTTTCATCAGCACACTTTCTACATGTTAATGTTGTAAGTTGCACATTATTTACACCTTCAGAAACTGATCAAGAAAACGGTTTGAAAGTGTGACAAATTAGGATTTTTTGCTTTTGTCAACTACTGCAAAAAAAGATACATCCTAAATAGTTGTCCAATTTATGATTGTTGTCACACAATGTCTGTTTTTTGCTGCAGTTGTTCAGTATTTTCAGAGCTTGGTGGTTTTTGTACTTACTTTTGAATGAGAACACGGAAATGAAACTGACATAAAAAAAACATGAGCAAAGCAAACACTGACAAAAGTTGAATGATGTATAGGCTACACATCGCAGCTGCACTCGGTTTCTATTGCTGACAAGCAACAAATGCCCTCCCAGTGAGTACTTCTGAGTCTTGACAGCTATTTCTTAGCAACAAAATTCCACCCCACTAAGTAAAAAATGTAACCACCGAGGCTTAAAAACTACTGTACACAGACCTTGGTTCTGCAACTTTTTTGCAAGACTTAAGTTGAATTCAGTGACTTGGCTGCAAAAGGCCTGCTGTGTGGACGGATACTCGGCAGTAGCACAATGAAGAATGATCCCACTCCCCCCCGCAGGTCTCTTTTCATATGCTAATCCAAACCCCTAGCACACCCACTAATTACTGATCCTCAGTCAGCCACTGGGTCCTGATTCACTCCACTGACCAGCAGACACATTCAAAACCCCAAGAGAGAGACTTGAGCAACGGGTCGTTTATATGATGTACACACAGACATGAATCAAGTTTACAGCTTGTGCTCACGTGTTTGGAGCTTAGCTCACAATAAAGAGGTAACCATTCTTAGATGTTGAGTGTGTGGGAGGTAGATTCCAGAGTGGATTTCCTGATTTCGGTTTACTTTTTATTGTTAAAAAAAGGTTTGAATTTGGTTTGAATTTGTGTCAATATTAATTTTTAAAAAAGAAAAAATTCAAACACCAATTCCAATAATCTGAAAAATGCTGAATAAATGATCTGATAATCTGTTAGTCTGACAATTGGTTGACTCACGTTTACAATTTATACATAAATGCATACATATACATAAATACAGTAAAGGCATAATTAACTTGTGTGCAATTTTGTCAGACGTGTTTTTTGATACCTAAATTAAACTTATGTTTATTATTGGATACTTTTTAACAAGATATCTAACTGATAAATTGCTTTTGGGTACTTTTTACAACTCTGATTGCTGAGCTGCAGTTCTGTATGGCTTTCTGAGTAAAGCTAATCATGACAAAAATGGCCAACAGCGTGTTTCAGGGTGAATGCAGGGTAAAGTGAAAAAAGAAAAATGTCATCATTTTTCAAGTTTAATCATGCTAATGTATACTTTTTGACAGAGGACATATGGTCACATTGAGTTTCAGGCCTTCATTAGGGCTATTTTTGTTTTCATAAACATTCCATCTTATCACTGCTGTCTTTTCTTCAGTAGGCTTTTCCCAAATATGAAAAAACGATAATGAATTTCACTCCTCTTCCCACTTAATGTCACTTTAGCCGCCTGCACAGCAGCCACCTTATACTTAAATCCTAGTCCCTAGGCAAAAGTGTGTACCAACATACAGTATATTCCGGTTTTTCTGACAGGATACACACTCCAGAGGGAAGACAACCAGTGTAAACGTAGGATATAAGACATATAAATAGATAAAAAAACAAATCCTCTTACAAACTTAGACACCACAGCATCTTAATTACCCACAAGGGCCCAATAGACTTTTATGACACCTGACAAGAGATGAATTTCATTAATGAACATCAAATGACTTTGGGATTATTAGCCCCCTAGTGAACGTGTGTGTGTGTGTGTGTGTGAATGAGTGCACAGTCTGTGTGTGTCTGTGCCTGCCCTCCCCTGTGACTAATGTATCATATGCGGCAGCAGGGTCGTCTATAAATAACAACATGATGTTCATTTACTGAGCGGGAGGGGTGACTTGTGTCTGGGCAGATGGATGAACGGGTGGAGTGTGTCTGTGTGTGTGTGTGTGTGTGTGTGTGTGTTTCCCCATCCCCTTGCTTGCATACTGTAGCGGGTGGTCAGTCAGGTTTCATTTGAGACCTCAATATTTGGCCCACACACAAACTCAGAGTGCCTGAGGCTAGGATAACATTTTCTGGAGTACACAGCAGTTCCTCTCTACTCCGGCTTGTGCAATGTGGTGGCTGATCCTTGCTTACCACATGTATGATGGGCCAGGGTGGAAGTTCACATAACCTTGTGAAACAATAACATCACAGCTGTAGGCCTCTTGCTGAGTGAGTGGGCATGCTTTGACAGCTAAATGTCAGATTATAGCTGAGAAATGCAGGGTTGAGTTTGGGTGTTGGGTGGGAACTGGGGCAGTTTTCCTCTGTATCCTGGGGCCCAAAGAAAATGATTGTAGATAATTACAAGTGCTTATTTTTTTACAACCAACAATTAGAGTCTATACTGTCAAAACGTCTTTTTTGGTCCGTGAGATTTGATACTGCGAGCATGAGAACAGAAATTTCTTTCTCAGAAACTTTTAAAACTCTTTCTGTTAGCAGTCAGCGATATAGCAGTATTGTGTATTTAGCATTTACACTGCTTGTCAACTGGAAGTCTTGGGTTCATAAGTGCCCTTTAACCAGATACTTAATCTCTACCATCCACGAATGATTTGAAGCTGGACCTGTGGTTTGTGGAAGTGAAGAATTTTAGCTCTTTGAACTCGTCTTGTTGAAATGTTAATACTTGTCATGTCATTGCTTGAGGGAGCAGAACAAGCTATAAACACATTATTTTTAAAAATTATTTAGTCAGTTTTACTGAATTTACTCACCCAGCAGTCACAGAGCAACAGCATAATGACTTAGGATATGTGTTTTTGGCAACGTGGCTAATGAAAATCAAGTATTTACTCTCCTTTTAGCTCTGTTTTTGGTCTCCACCAACTCCTGTGAATGTTCACCAGCTATAGTCGCTGACTTTTCTGTCTGCTATTTGGTGATGGACTGGAAGTGTTTAGTTGGTCTACCAGAGCTTTTTCACTGAAAACAGCTGTTGCCTGCTGTTGACAACAAGGCAGACAATGAGAGAAAGTTTGGTGCCGTAAAATACAAAACAATTGGCTTAAAGAGGCTAAACACTCGTTGAGCTGATGGGAACTGCAGTGATGGTAGTTCTCTGTGGGTTTGACACTATAAGAGACAATTTTCACATTACATGTAGTAATTTTTCCATTGTGAATATGAATGATTAATGCAGCAAGAGACATTTCTCTGTGGCATAAAATATTCATGACTAAATAAGCAACATTTAAAGTCAGTGTCAGGAAAACAAACCTCTTTAGTTACTCTTTAATGCAAGTTTCAAACTCTCTCAATAAAAAACAGTGACATCAAACATAGCAGACGTAGTTTGATAACATCATGAATCAGTGTGGGATCATGGGAGTTGCTGTCTTCACTGTAAAAGAGCCACTATTGTGATTAAGATCTATCTGACGTTTAGTTTTTTAATGTTACGCTAAGTCACATTCACGGCTTCCTTTCTCACTTTCATCTGATGTGTCCCCAGAAATTCTATTGACAGGCAACCAAATGAAATGCACCATTACCCTGAATAAAATTACAAATTTCCGTTAGTTTGAACAGTGTTGGAAACATTTGGGACTTGAGATATAAGTACACAACCAAATACAGCAAAGCTCTAGTCATTTTATAGTCATCTTAATGTGGAAATGTTACATATTATGTCTTTTACTCAGCCTCTCTGTAGTCGGGACAGTGTGGGTGTGGAGCAGAATTTATTGACATTGTTGTCTCTTCTATGATGAGCAAACTGTCTGACAGCAGTCATCAGAATCTTACTCAGATTGTAATATAGTTAAATTCTGATCGGTGTGTGGAAACAATGTGACAGCATGTCAAACTGAATCAAAATAAAGACACATGTAGAGTCGCCAGGGAAAAAAAATCTGTTTAGTTCTCTGGTAATCGTGTTTGATCTGATTCCTATTGACAACCACGTTAATATGTGTCAGCTCTGCAGTGTCAGTATTGAGCCACTTTGGATCAATTGCAAGGCTTTTTTATCCAATAAGCTTCAAGTAGCCATTTGTCTCTTATTTGATTTCTCAGGCATATTTGACATTTGGCAGCAATGCCATTGTCCTGCCAATGTTTCAGATACAATAAGCGCAAAAGTGTTCACAACTTGACTGCTAAACAACTTGAAAAATACCCTTCTGTGGGCCAGCAAAGGGAAGAAAAAAGCATCCATGTTTAATTTACTGTCTGTGATTAGCCTTTCCTGTAAACAGCTGGTAGTGACTGTGTCTGGTACCTATACTTGTAGCCTCTTCCTCGTCTAACGAAAGGAGAAGAGGAAGGAATGCACAGCAGAACTTTAAAAGAAGGGTTTGAAATTAGATAAAGTGAAAGATAGAGGTCTTTTTGAGCCGTGACGTGTACGTTAAGAAATATGGTGTAATTCGCCACTCTGATGGGGAATGTCCAGGCAACAAAAATGAGTAAGCAAAATTCTTCTGATGGGATCTGCTTAATTTCAAGGTAAAAAATATATATCTAAGAACTTACTGAGATTATGCCCCAGTATAATATTTAGCATCCTTTTTGTTTCAATAATTATACTCTCGGCTGCGTCTAACAACTATTTGTATTTCATTATCTCTTGATAATTTGTCAGTTCATTGTTTTGTATAGGAGTTGTCATCACATTTTCCAAAGAATCAGCAATGATGTCTTTAAAGGTCCAATATGTACGCCATGTAAAGCCATCTATCTGTTAGGTTGCAGATCGCAACCAACTGAACACACCTTATCTCACCTTACCCTAAAGCAGCTGCTAAAATGGGAAAAATGCAAAAGCTGCTCTTGAATGCCAGTGTTGGGTTTGTCTCTTCTGGGCTACTGTAGAAACAGTGCTTGGGCGATATCCAAAGTCTTATATGATATTCTCCCGCCCAAGTATCGCGGTAGACAATATTATGTAGCCTCATTCAAATCCCTTGGCGACCACCACCACTTTCTCCCACTTTAAACCTGATATATTGCCAAACTGGTGAGGTGGCGAAACAAAGTCCTCCATGTCTGTATGTTAAAATGCTGCGTTCATGCTGCTACATCAGACCAATAAACCTGTACTAATTCCTCCCAGCTCGGTCTCATCGCCACGCATTAACTTCACTGTCAGCATGCATTTTCTTTCAAAATAAAAGCCTGAAGAGCAGCTGTTTGAAATTCCATATTGTAAGATACTGTAATGACTGCAAATATCATGTTATAGGATATATCTAATATCGGCCCAAGTCTAGAAACATGGCAGTGCAACATGGTGGACTCTGTGGAAGAGGACCTGCTCCCTCTGTAGATATTCGTATTTTCAGGTGATTGAACACCAATGAAACAACACTTCGAAAATTGTATTTAATACCTGCCAAAAAATAATTCCTAATCCTACATACTGGACCTCTAAATTGCATTTTTTATTGCCAACCTATTTTCTGTTGATCCATTTATCAGCTGATCACGTCTACATTATTGTGGTTCATAGACCTCAAAATATTCATCTTGAATCGAGATCCATCACAGCTAGACTCCTCTGCACACTTGAATGCATGAGCAAATATACACATTCCTTTGCTTGAGCCAGAAAAGTAAGCCAGTCTGTTCTGTTTAACTTTTCTCAAACGCCGCAGTCGAGCTACAAAAATGCATTTGTTTGCAGAGGGAATACCTCACTGTGCTAGTGTGATGAAAGCTTTGTTTTCATAACTATTATTGTTTTCTCTCCACAACTGCTTCTTTGTCAAACTAATGATTTCCTTCCCTTTGTCCACGAGTCCATGGAGGGAGGTGCATGCTGTATACACAGAGAGAGAAAGAGGAAAAGCCCCAGAGTTCCACTGAAGTCCGCTCTCACAGGCTTAGTGACATTTCTTGTGCTTCAGTTCTGTCAAACACACAATCCCAGAACCTTACAGCAGTATCTCCACAAGACAGCTGTGCTGAGGACCTCTGACTAACATGTGCTCATATGGTCTAGCTCAGTCCTCCCCTCCACTTTCTCTGCAAATGGTACAGTCCATTTAAAAAGGTGCTTGTCATCTCTCAATGCTCTGTGTCCTTTCAACAGTCAGCTGCAGGGAGCACATTTCACAGGGGCAGTGCTGGCTCTCTGACACACACACACACACACACACATACACACACACTTGTGCTGTTACGGAACTCTTGGACACACACGCAGGCATGCTCGCACATTGACATACACACACACGCGTGCGCGCGCGCACACACACATACAGACACACACACACACACACACACACACACGCACACACACGCACACACCACACATACACCATCTCCAAAGCAGATACACATTTCCCATGAGCCGGATGCCTCTCTTTAAGGGGAAGGACAAACTGCTTTGAGGATTTTACTTGGCTTTCTCACAAAAAAAGGAGCGAGAACAGACAGAAAAGGGAAAGAGGAGGGATTTACGCGGGGACACCTTCCTTCACAGGAAATGGTCAACTTGTCAGCATGACACCTTGTCCGGATTCCCCTCTCCTCCTCAGGCAAAAATCCTGAAAATGATGGATGACAACAAGCAGTTGGCCCAGCGCATCGATGGGGCCATTCAGTCCGCCAGCCAGGAGGTGACCAACCTGCGCTCGGAGCTGAGCGCCACCAGCCGCAGACTGGCCGAGCTGGGGGCATCCGAGTCTGCCAGCATGCTGGAGACCCTGCAGCGCAACCACAACGGTAGGAGAACCGATCGGAGAGTGAAGCGAGACTAACTGTGTGCTGGAAAGCTGTGAACATTTGTAGAAGGATGCGTGTACTCTGATCCAGCTGTGTATAATCTTTCAGTGTGTGTGCCCAAGTGTATTCTTATGCACATGTGTGTGGATGATGTCCAACAGTGAAGGAAAAGCCTCCCTGTCCGTGGGAATAAGTGCATATTTGAAAGTCAGTGAGTGGATGAGTTAAACAAAAGAGGTGAGGGGTTTCTGCTGGCTTGTGTCCACTCTCAGTTCTCCCACAAATCCCCTCTCATGTTGAATAATTAACCTCCTGAACCTTTAAGAGGGGGTAGTGCTGCACTTTAGTAAGGGCAGAGTGGGTAAAGTTACAACCTCCTTTCACTGTCGGGCACTCTCTGTCTGCCAGTTCCTTCGGTTCTCCCTTAACTGGGCAATGGATCTGTGTCTCTTGAGGAGGAAGGGAAAGGGGGGTGGTTTTAGGGTTGCTGTGGGTTACTGTTACCGAGAGCTGTTTGAATGGCTGCCCAGTCTGTAGAATGCTGTCCCCTGTGTCCGCTGTGTGTGTGTGTGTGTGCCGCAGCTGCTCCGTTTGCCCCTTTTCCAACTTTTCTTCCAGTCAGTTTGACACATAGATAGGTAACAGATGTGTTTTTTTGCGCTTGTGTACATGCATAAGCATGGGTGGCTGCATTAGCATGCATGCCCGTGGGTTGTCATGTCCTTTCAACTTTTGGCACACACGTACCCTCACACTCTTCGCTGTTTCCATAGCAGTCAGCTGGTACAGTGAGCCGTCTGATACGATACGTTGGCAGCACTCTGCTCCAAAACCATACATCTGTCATACACTTCCAAGATCAAGCTCGGTTAAAGGTCTGCTGCGTTTCCTCTCTCATGTTCACAAGGAAAAAGTGCCGGCTAACTTTCCCTATACAGTGACAGAGAGTTATTAAGTCCTCAGTTGACCCCTGCAGTGTTTTTGTAAAGAGGAAAATGTGAACGCATGCTGCCTTACACAGCTGGTCAGGAACAGTTTGGTCATGTGTCAGCGTTGTTTTTCAATGGAGTGCCCCTGTCGCTTTGTTTTTCAGTTATTTCTTTCTGTGTCTGTGTGTGTGTGTGTGTGTGTGTGTGTGTGTGTGTGTGTGTGTGTATGTGCCTTGCGGTATCCCTTTAACCCCGATGCACGCTCGCACTCCTGCTGTTTCCATAGCAGTGTGTGTGCCAGCGTGAGTGACGACAAGCATTCCTCCGGGAGGGTTTGAGCACTGATGTCATTGTCCCTCGTAGCTGCTTCTCTGCTCAGCTGAAATTATACCCGAGATGTGCATGTTCAGTGTTGGAATCACTGTAGAATCGTCTGTAGAGAGGGTTGATAAAGCTCACGTAAATGCCACATTAACATCAGAAAAATACTTTTTTCACTGGTCCATTCTTAATATGCTCGTCTGAAATGATACACTTTCAGAAACCGGCAGCTATCTGCAGATCTCTGTTGAGATGGATTTTGTCAGACATAATTGTCTAGTAATGCGGTGCTAAGTGCTTCTGAATGCTCCTTTTTTTCGACATAAAAAAAATGACACGCATGTCCTTTTGATACTGAAGATACATGGTTTTGATTCCTACTTTTGTTTGGCCTACATATCTTCCCACCTCATTGTGTCTCTGTCAATAAGTCTTTTTTTCCCGCTTCACACCCACCTCTCGCTGTCTTTGCTCAACCCCCTTTCTCTCCTCCTAGCTGTTCTTTTCAAGCCCAGGGTGTATAATAGAAACGGCTGGGGATAGGGGGATTAGGTAATTTATCACCACTGGCTGTGTTGGGAAGAGATGTGTGTGCTAGGGGTTGCTGGTTCATTGCGCAGCCGGCAGTGTGGGAGTCCTGAGGGAAGCTGTGTTGGAGGTGCTACCTGGCACTTCGCTATCAGCAGCACTAACCTTGCTAGCAGGCTAGCTTACCTTAATTGCATTTCTACTGCCTGGGGAATTACATTTGCGCGTTACATTCTTCCCAGTAAGAGCAAAAATTAAGAACAAATGGGAGTACTTCATGTATTATCTTTTTGCGGTTAAGGTTTCCTCTCACAATTGTTTCTAAAACACACATACACACAAGAGTCAGCCTCCACTTATCTCTCTCAAACCATCTTGCACCCTGTCTATCCTTTGAGCTCACTTGTATCTTCTTGCGGTACTTCAAGAGCTTCCCCCTGGACTTAAATGGACCACATTTAGCTTTGTTGTGGCGCTGAGGGGCTGCTTATGTAGAGAAGTGCTGAGCAGCCATAAAACTGAATCAAAACTTTGCCTTTGGCCCCAATTCATGCCTTTCTCATTTTGTCTTTGTGTATGGGAGAAATTGGCACTTTCAGCTGCATTCTGGGAACTGGTAAAGTGAATGCGAAGCCCATTCTACACCTCTTTCTGCCATGTGTCTGTCACTTTGTGGTCACCTTTAACTGAAGGTGTATTTTAATTTACTGTTATAAATGTTATAGCGGATAAAAAGATTTAGAATAAAATGCGTCTTACAGCCTATTTAATAGAGGTGCATACATGCTGCAAAACTCTTCTATCTGCAGTCTGCAGTTTGTGTGTGACAGGCATAGTCAGACAATTAGTTACACTAGATCCACAGTGGCTACCTTGAGCCAACACAGAGCTGCTGCAAAATATGTACTCAAACGCGTCTGTGTGATGTTCACATCAAGCTGGTTGGGTTTATTTTTGTTGTCTACACAGTCAATCAACAGTGTTAGAGATGGTTAGTGGCTACGATGATCTTTATGCTGCTATGGAGCAGAATTAAGACTGAACAAGTGGTTGTTTTGATTAGATTTCATAGCCAGCAACAAGAATTTGTTCTAGTGAAGAGATGTAGTATATGAATAAAATTAACAATTACTGTAATAATGGATTTTACATGTTTCCATCATTTTATACTTGCTGTACAGATTTAGACAATCTTGACATATCTTCAATACAGTTAGCAGCAGTCTGACAAGGTCCACCTCGAGACTTTTTACGGAGCTTTCAGCTGCATCTCAGGGGAGGACATTTGCTATGTGGTCATGGTTATGGCTTTTATTTGTCATCTCTTGACCTAAGATGTTATGAGCAGTTTTATTATTGCTTTAAAGCACTGCTAAAATACATTAAAATGCACGTAATCATATAATAAATATAAATTCAACATTTATGTTCTCATTCTTTCAAATTATAGATGGCTTTATCATGCTGTGAAAACATTCACAGGATAACGAAGACAGCCTGGCAATGCTGGTAGCATCATCATACAGCTATTGTATAAGCTACTGTTACAATTCTGCTCCTGTTTCGACTCTTTAGTCCAATAGTTAAATCTTTAGTTTAATGCCTATTCCACTAAAACAAGTTATGTGACTTAACGAGCTAGTCTTTAAGTATTAGCCAGCCAATCATCTTCATTTCCTCCGTTAAATTATTTTTCTTGAGTTAATGAAAGAAAGCCATCTTCTCCAGCTACTCTTTTCTTTTCCCAGAGAAATAGTGAAAAGCGAATAGTAAGCAGTGTAAATCAATCAACTGAATCTTCTTTCCTAATATCTAGCAGCCTCTTTGTTTACCTAGCACTAGTATCCTTGAATACTTTGTGAATGTTACTGACTTCTCCAAAGTTTACTTCGGCTCTGAGTGCCAAAATCTGCTGATAATGTTATAAATAAATTTTGGATAAAACATTGGATATCTTATTCTGCCACTGATTGTATTCTAACCACTTCTCATGAGGGATGATAATGTTTATTTATTCAGCATCCAAAGGTTATGAGAGAAGGTCAGTCCTATCGCATTTAATGACTTACCCATTCCTGTAGTTGAGGGTCAGAGTGTTTGAGCCGAGCGCGGTTGGTCAAGCATTCACAGGATTATTGACTACATCACTGCCTCAACACAAAGGGCATGTTTTTATATCTGAAGCTCATCAAAAAGTTTTACACGATGTCAGGATAATCATTTCAGTTAAGCACAGATTTTATCCTCATGATAATTAAAAATACAAAAATATATTAATCTTCAAGGAAGACTTATCCAGAAGATCAAGATGGGGTTAGGCCTATTATACCATTTAGCGTGGAGGATTTGCTTTCTCTATACATCATTAATGAGCAGCCGAGATCGGCATGTTAAAATGCGACCGAGACTACAGTTTGGTGGTGTTCTGTAATTCTGTTCACGCAAAGCCTCCTCAGCCATTGACATTAGATATTAAACAGGATTAAGAATATCGGGAGGCTATTTGCGTAAAAAGTAGAGGCGAAGAGAAGAGCAACGGAGACATGACAAGACTACTCATGCTTTTAATACTATTAGCCAGGGCTTAAATTGGAATGTAAAGACATGAGTACTCCTGACCAGCAACTGCACAGCATGCTACAAGCACCTTAAAGCAAGGTGATTAGCCCACACCTCTCTCAAATTGGCCCCACCTGCAGTCCTCAGATCAATGCAGTACTGTGATGGCTGGCAAATTCATTAATGGAGAATTTTGAAAGCGAAAGAAAAAGTCTCAGCTTTTTCTACAATGGGCGAGATGCAGCAAATTAATGCCTACTTGTGAGTACCAGACAGTTCATAAATAGCTATAGAAATGTCCAGTGTACCTCTGTCCAGTGTAACTAAGACATTGCATGTTCCCACCATTGACTTCCCTGGTAACAAACCTCAGGCTTACTAAGGTAACATGACATTGCAGTAAATTACTGTGCCACTGTAATTACAATTTTTATGCGTGAGTGCGGATTGTCTGTGCTCAGTAGGGTTTCCGTCATCCTGTGTACAGCGTTAACATCCAATTGTCAGTGTATTAGAGAGACACTACTTGCACAGTAAATGCTTCATTAACATCGACAAGCGCTTGGACATTTGTATTACTCCAGTGTTCAGCTTGCACACGTGCATGCAATGACACATGTGACATGCATTCCTAATTCCTGATTTAAAAATCGAATGTATACACAGCAATGGTGATGGAAAAAACAGAATACGTCACTCAAGTAAATAATATTATATAGTTAAATCGTGTGAAATGTACTTGACCTTGAAATTGGGGTCAGTTAAAATATACCGTATACAGACAAAAATGTTCAGATGATATTGAAGCTACATGATGAACCTAAGTAATAAGTAATAAGTCAAAGAATATATTTAACCTACAAAACAGTACATTATATATCAACATATACACATCACACCGAAAAGCCCCATTGCCCAAAATAATGGTGCATTCATGTTCTATAGGCAGTTGGCAGCTTGTGCCACAAACATTGAAGCACTCCAAGCATTAAAGGGAGCGGCACAGTTTTTACACAAAGCGTTGACGTCCTCCTCTAGAGAGTGAGTTTGATGTTGTATTCACCAGTCTTCAGCCCCGCAAAGTCCTCCACAATCTGCTCTACATTTAACTTCTTTGCGCCCTCATTCTTAAAGCATAATTTGACCTTTCTACTCAGCCTCTCACTGCGCTCCACAAAGGTTTCAGATAATTGAAGCTGAAAGAGAAAGAGGGATAATTGCCAGAGACCAAGGCGTTACACACCTCACTGCAGGTAGAAGTTCCTCAGTGAAGCAGAAATCATTTTTCATCAAAGAACATTTTAGCATTAGTTTGCCTAACCCAGCACACACCTGCATTAAACCAGTTTTTTAAACCTATACTGAGGTGCAACATTGCTTACCTTAAAAACCGTAATGATTCCTTTTTATATTGCAGTGTTGTGCTGTTCACAAACCGCTATCCATCAGCTAAACTGTTTCTACATTTTATTCAGTCATTATTTGAAAACATGCAGATCGCTCCTCAAAGGCTCAACAGTTTTACAAACAAAGAGTCGCAGAAGATTCATAATGTTAATATATGGAATAAAGACGGGATTTGCATAATTTGGAAAGACACTTTTATATCTCAGCTATTTGGAAATGTCAAAAGGCTTTTGCATAATGTTTTGCCCTCGTCAATTAAGGTAATGTATGCAAAAAGGTGTCTTTGGCATGAATTTTGCGAGAGGTTCTTCAAATGTCACTGCTCTCTTTTTAAGAGTATGATTTGAGAGCTAGGTTTATTACATTATACTGCACCCACGTTAATGAATACATATCAATAGCCCTGGAATTATGTTATTGAAGAAATTCTAATTATTTCATTTTAGTTTGAGTTATTTGTGAAATTTGAAGGAAATATCTGTTATAAATATAACTGCCTTGTAATATTTGATATATAAAAACCACAGGGAAACATTTTTTGGAAACCAGTGTGAAATGGAAAACCGACAAGATGCTAGATGCCCAAACAATGAACATTTGATCACTCCCCTTGCTTCATGTAGACCATCAAGACTGCATATGTTTTGTTGACTTGGAGAAGGATGTGCCCCTAGGGGAGTCCTGTTGGAGGGACTGCCGGAGTATGGGGTACTGGGGCCGTTGCTAAGAGCCATCTGGTTCTTGTATAATCAAAGTGAGAGCTGTGTTGGACCCTGCCAGGGTTGACCCTTACCACCAATCTTGTTTGTGATATTAATGGACAGGATTTCAAGGCACAGACAAAGTAGTGGTTCTGTTGACTTCATCAAACCGTGAACCTGAGCAGGCACGGGAGCGGTTTGCAGCCGAGTGTGAAGCGGCCGGGATGAGAGTCACTCAAAACAAACAAAAGAGGGCTTCACGGATGCAAGTGGCTGAAATGAGTTTTCGCCAAGACAAGGTGAAGAACTAATAATGGAAACGCAAATCAGCGCATCATGGTTTGACTCTGTGCCGCCTAAAGTGCCAAAGGGAAAGCCCCACAAGAGGAGATGGAAAACATTGTTCAGGAGAGGTACGCCTGCACTAACCTGCTTAACCTGCTGCCACTGTGATTCCACCTGAATAAGCAGGAAAAATGGATGGATGGAGGGACAGACAGATGAATGGATGAATGGACTTTGCAAGAACAAGCTCTAAGGAAAAGAGATACTTTCCACCATTGTCTTGTTAAGATGTGGTCCTGTCAATATCCCAGCAGAGACACTCAGTTGTAAGTGTCCTCACATAGATTACAGGTTCTTCCATGAATAGCATTTCCTGCTGTCTTCTGTCTGCGCAGACAATATCTGGAAAGCCTGACATGCCATTAACCTATCACACTCCCTACCATTGATGCGATGAAGAGGGATAGGTGTAAAGCTGCTGTCACTCAGAGAGGCATTTAATGCAGAATGCCAGCTAGGCGTCTGAAAAACAAAGAAACAAAAAGACAGGGAAACATACAACAGGATAATGCAGTCATAAAAGCCTGCAATGAATTACCTCAAGCTGTGAAAATGGCACCAAATCTCATTAGTGTTTTTTGTAGATGGAGATGGCTTTGAGTCCTTCTCTGTCTATGGCAATAAGAAACTTAATGACTTGTGCAAGGAAAAATGATAGTCCTCCTCAGGTTTCATGTTTATGGCACATTTTATGGACATTTATTTGACAAAGCTACCAAACAGATGGTTGCTCATGAAAGCAGTTCTCAAAAGTGCAACAAAATTGGAAACGCTACAATTGCCTTTGGCGAACTTCATTTAGCTCCTCTCCTGGCGTCAGCTGCAGTAACTTTCCTAATGAATTCCAACTTTAGAATGAATCACCACCCACTGGAGGTTGTATTTCAAATGGAACGACCCATGTCGGTATAATTAATAAGGCTGAAACCAGAACATGTGGTTGAAGGTAGTAATTACTTGCCTCTGTAGCATGTTAATGATGAGTGATGTTAGTCTGTAACCATACGCTTAAAGGTCATTCATTTACATATACATGTAGTCATCAACTGAGTGAGAGGACCATATGACTTGAGATTGATTACAATGTAGTGTACAGTTAAAATATATGACGAGCCGTCTCTGACGTGTGTGTTCACCATATTCTGGGTGTGTATCCACAGAGCTGCCACACACAAACATTCCTCTCTGTGTGGCCTTGTCATAAGTTATTGAGCAAAGGAGGAAAGTGTTTTCCCCACAGTCATCGCCTACCAACAGGCCTTGACACACTATCAGTGGCTTTGTTTGACATTACAACTCTAATTCAAATTTAATTGGACTCCAACGACTACACACACACGTTTATTCTCTACCTGAACACCGTTTGATGCCCTTCGTTGCATTTGTGTCGGTCAGGTGTGTAGTATAAATTTGATGTTTTGGGTTGGTCACTATGCATTAATGAGTTTGAGTGGCTCTCGGGTATGTAAATGAATGTTGCCCTCTGTCCTTCAGCCTGTCTTTCCTGAAAACTGATGCTAACAGCACTCTCTCGCACAGCGGCAGATGGCACGAGCGAGTGTGCTCGGTAATCGGTGACATTGCACATATTCAGATGCCATGAAGTGCAAACGCTGAGCCGTGTCATGCATAACTTTGGAAGTAGAGGGTGAGAAGGAGGGGGAAAAAAGTGCTTAAGCACAATGTAAATGTCACGCCGAAAGACATTGGAGAGAGGATTTGGAATATTCTGTAGCTCCTTGAAGGTGACAGGCCAGTATAATGGATAGTGCACGACGAGGATGGACCACTGAGAGCAATGATTAAAACTCTCATTAATTTGATGGAAAGCTTCATTAGTGGGTGATGGTGGGTGGTGGGCATCATTGTTTTTAGACTGCAGACCCTGTTAGTTTCTAGATGGCCTTCATTTCACGTGTTTGCCACAGGGCCCCGCTCAAACACATTAGAACAAACTTGCTCCTCCAGATAATTTGGCTGCGAATCATTTGTTACTGTATCGTTGCCAGTGATCATAAAGGAAATAAAATGGGAAATTAGAGCAGCTGAATCTATGCCAGTCTATACTGCAATTATATCAGATGGGACCCTGGTGTAGAAATCAGCACAGTGGATGCTGATAGGTCTGCTCTGTTGCCCCAGAGAATGACTCCTAATAGACTGAGATAGGAGATGAGGAAAGTGTGTGCTCGTCAGGCTCGGAGCCCCCCAGTGATTTCTGAATGATGTGATGTGACGGGGACTGAGGGGGAAGAGGGGGTCCACTGTGGGGCTTCCCAAGATTTTGTCAGCAATTATTCACAATGAGGTGCAGTCAGACGATCGGCCATGGCAGCAGCAATGATGAAATGACATTCTGTTCATCTCAAATTTCTGGCAGTGGTGGATTGAAAGGTTTTTGCCTCTTTCTGTCCTCTGTTCCTTTTTCTGTGAGGCAGCCGGTGTGCAGTATGTTTGACCAGTACAAAGTGCTGCAGCACTGTGTGGAGACGGTGTAAATCTTGACGTCATCCTTATACTCTTTTTCTCTGCAGTGAAGTGGAAAGTATTTCATTTTCTCATTTGATTTTCAGGCTTTATATTTTGACCTTCGGGGCATCCAAAGAAACGTTTGCAAAGCATTAAATGCTGATAAACTCTACCATATATTGAAATAATAAGAAATAACTCCCTATTCATTAATAAATTTGAATGCAGAGCAATGTTCATCCTCTTCAGGGTGTTAATTTTAGATGCTAGTTGGGGGGTACATGTTGTGTGCCACCCAAGTAGATAAGGATATTTTGGGCGGAGGTATAGTCGAATAGAATTACTGCATAGCTCTGCAGAGGTATTGGCTTGCCTCGGAGCATTTTCAGACATATGTACTGGTCCTGGGTCGGATTTCTACTCGCACACGTCCCACTGCAACCGTTTAGGACCTGACAAATTGAGTGGGCTCTCGGATCAGTGAGTCTGTAAAGCCTCTACTCTGCTGTGTCAAACAGCCTCCACCAGCTCACAAGGACCAGTCAGGGGAACTGTGAAGGTGTTTCAAAGTTTTTGTGAGACACTGCCGTGAAATTGCTACGCCGCTATTGGAAAACGCACACAGGATGTTATGTTCTTGGCTTGAACCAATGACGATCAGTGTTTACAGAGAAGGATCAGTGGGTGTGGAGAGGTGCTCATAAAGAGCAGACACTACATAGCTATTTGTGTATTAAACACTCTCCTCCTCCTCCCACAGTTTGTACTTGACATGCTGCTTGGAATGGTGCCCTTAAATCTTGTTGATGGTGTTGAAGTACACTATCGAGGTGCACCAATAACAGTTTCCTTCCTCTGTTGATGCCTTTTCCTTAATTTAAAGTAGCTACTGATCATGTTTAGGATGGCTTTGGTTTGTATTCCTGTCATCACTAAGGTAAAGGTCACAATCCAGATTTTCTCTGATTCGTACTATTACTATAAAGGCCTCACTCTTTCTTTGGCTGTGTTCACATTGGAATCCTTCGACAAAATGTGCATCTGTGAGCGTTGCTAGTGCCAGAGAACCAGAGGAGAATGGGTGTATACACATTACATAATTATTGTGTTTGCTATGCAACAGGTTTGGTTACTAGCAAGCTATCCAAGTTGCATTAATGTATGTAACAGAATAAGTGTTTAAAATAACAGAAGAGAGAAAAGTTAGTGATTGCTCGTCTTACTTTTGATTAAAAGGACTGAAAAAGTAAGGGTGTTGAAACGTGACTTAGAAGAGATACTGTTTGCTCATTTTGAAGTTTATCAAAGCTAAGTGAGAACCATTTCCTTCTTGGAGATCCCAGGAGTGCACCCTTAATGCAGTGTGCCCTTGCTTTGGAAGAGACCCACACACTGAAAGGAAAAAAGTATGAATCGACAGAGGCACAGACTCCCAAAACAGCTTTTCTTTTCATCTCATTCTTGTCATCTTACCTCCGGTTTTCTCTTCTAATTATCATAGCACCAATCAGCAGCATACGCAGACACAATACTGTGTCGGTGTCTGTTCAAGTCAGTTAGTCACCGGCCCTGGCTGTTGTGAATATGAGTGATCATCCAGTCTACAATTGTCCATCTATCAGCATGCAGGCTGTCCAGCCAGCTGGTGCCTGCTGGGTTGGAGCGGCAGTCTGGAAGTCACCGCGGCGGCAGGTGGGGCCCGCCATCAGGTACCGTAATGCCCACTGGCACAGACGGGGCCGCCTCAGAGCAGCATGATGGGTAAGGGACGGGGCATGTGTGGCGGAGGAGAGAGGGAGGCATCTTGAGCCATGTGTATGCCAACCCTGACAAATTGGATAAAGCCTCCAGTGAGTAGGAAGGGCAGTGCCAGTGTGAGGCTGACATATGAAGAGGACGGGCGCAGTGGGTGGAGTAGGCAAAGGGTGGGAGGGGTGGGGGTGGCGGGCAGCAGATGTGTGTGTCATCACAACTCTGGCATCATGCTGAAGGAGAGGAGGCATTACTTTACGCAAATGGACATCAGCAGACTGTATGTCTCTGTTTATGTGTGTGTATTTGAGAAAGAGGACCTGCCCTTAAGCAACAAGGCAAAAAAAACAAAAAAGCATTGCTTCCTATGGTGCAGCTTTCACACGTACACAGTGTCTGTCTGGGGATAGTCCTCATCCTCTACCTCATTAGTTTTTTCACGTGTCATAAACCAATTCTTTTGCCTTTCCGCTCCTATTACCTGGAGTGAAAAATGACTCGAAAGTCATATTTTATCTGCTGATGTATTTGTGATTTGAAAATGGCCACAGACTTGCAGTGTCAGTTTAGCTGCACTGTTTGTTCCATCAGAATAAGAAACGTGCAATACATGGCAAACTGTGGAGAGGCTGTTTAGCAAGTGATCATTATTGCCTGAAGGTGGTGGAAGTGTTATTCTAACTACATCACTTTAATTTGGAAACGTAATTGCCCTAAATTTGATACAGTTTAATTAACGTTATGCTGTGAATTAGATACTCCCAATAGATACTATTTAAAGTGTCCCTTTGGTTATGTATTTTCTTGTGTAGTGTGCGTATAGGTAACAGTAAGTTACAATACTTGCTCACAAATTTGTAGTTTACTTGTATCAACCAAGAAAAAGTTCACTTATCGCACCAGTCCAAGCACAAAAACAGGTGGCTAACCGTCAAACACATCGCAGGTGTGCTGTGAGTGTGTTGCATCATTACGTCAGAGGTTTCATTAGCAAGCTGAAACAAAATAGCCCATTTACGCTCAACTAAAGCAATTACAGATTTCTCACAGTTAATTTCACCTCAGGAAAAACATTTTGGATTAACTCAAATGTTTCTCCTGAGTTGAAAAGACTTACCCTTTCTCCTCAGTGTTTTGGTTTGAGGGGTTGTTAATTCAAAAGGATTTCCCGGTTTGATGATACATAAACAAAAGCTCTGTCTCTGTAGCTTTGTTGGCAGACAAAGATCTGTAATATCCCACTTAAGGATCTGTCCAGTCATTGTCTTTCATTTTATTGATTGAGATAATAATACAATGACCAACTCCGTAGCTTACTGTAGTGTAGCTTTTATTATGACAACGTAAGTAAGAAAATATTAGATGCTATGTTGAGAGCGATCTGTAGTCTCTCTGCAGTGTTAATTGAATTTAACCGACATTGATTATCTGAACTGCTTGTCTGAGGGAGGGCATCAAGATGCAGGCAAAGAGAAAGGCCTCTCAGACTCAACAAGCAAGGCTTAGTTAGGGTCGATGCAACTGAGGGCGTCCTTTGACTCTCATTGAGCCCACGTGACCCTTGAACGTGGACCACATGACCTCCAAACGGAGGATGCGATGTCCTCACACATCCCCATTAGAGAGTGTTCAATGCGTCACCATGCCTGTTTATGGCCCATTGAATCTTTATCAGCAGGAAGCTGAGCAGATGCCTGATCAATAGTCAGGGGAAAAGGAACAGAAGAGTCACTGCGACCAAGTGTTCCTTTTGTAAACAATCACCCAAAGAAAGTGCCTGGCCCTCACTTTTTGAGCCATTGATCTGAGTGATCTATTATATATTCCAGACATTTGTCACTTGTATTTTATTGCTGATGTTGCTTTTATTATCTTCTTCATTTTCTTTTTCTTTTATTGTTTCTGCCCTTAAAGCTTGGCACACTCGTAAATGTGCACTTATTGGCTGACAATACTGTGAAACTGCCGGCACATGGCAGGGTTCATTATAAACACCACTGATATAATGATAACGTCACTCATTGCTGGGATTCCTGGCGTTTAGAATCGAACATTCTGGCTCATGCTCTTATAAACAAACCCCCACATAGTTGCATTTTCAACTTCTGAAAGAGGGAGGATGGTGCTACAAGTGTGTGACTGGCAGTGCAACACCTTTTTTTCTCCAACACAAATTAGCTTATGCTAAAAAAGTTTTTTTTTTCACAACAATATTCCACCTCTTCACAAAATGTTTTTGTTGCATCTCGGCTGTCGTTTGCTAGCTCGCTCCTGATGTTGTATAAATAGTTCCTGTCCTTTACCTGAACTGTTGATTTTGCATTTCCTGGGTTGCAGACAGACATCCAAGAAGCTGTAAATTACTTGCTTAAAAATCAAGCTGTGAACAAGCCTCTACCACAGCAAAAGCCTCTGTAGCAGCATGCTCCTATTTGTAGTTTAGAAGTTGGCTCTTATCTGAGGCGTAACAAAGGCACAGGTACCGTCGGCTGCTCTGTCAGTCTAGAAGACGTCATGACACTTCATCTCTCTCGAGCGAAGAGGATTTGTTTCGTATCCTGCCCATCCAAACAAGGAGGGTTCAGCCAGAGTTCAAAAGGAAGTTGACAGGGAGAGGGAGGTTTTCGCTTCCCCCTGTGTCAGTTCCTCCCCACCTGGCAAGAGAGGCGTTTGGTTTGACAGCCGGTAGGTTGAGGAGACGCAATTTGCGGGAGACATTTTTCTCTCTACCAGCCTCTTGTTTGAAATGGATTTGCCATCAAGGAGGATTTGGCATCTTTTTAGGGAATATCAGGAGGAATCTTAGACTCAGCCGGCCCCAGAGGAACACTTCTACTTCTCAAAGATTGTTGAGAAATGCTGTACAATCCATCCAGCCAATGAAAAACCCATGTGATGTCATTTAAAACAAAAAAAACATTTAGAAATGTTTCACGGGTTAGCAAAACAGTAGTTGTTATTCTTGGAGAGTTCCGCATGATAGATTGAGGAAAGAAAATGATGACGGCGTGATGAGCTATCATGTCTCATTGGGACTTGCCAGTTACATAACTTTTAAGGTTAACACCTGGTGGCTTGAGAAGGCAAATTGTTTGCGTAAATGTTTGCACACATGCATGTACTTACACCCTCGCACACCCACACACACATCCAGAGAGCCTTGCTGGGTTATTTGCTTTGTGCAGTGAGTGATCCATGTGTTGGTATGCTCCCTGGCCATTAATTGATGTCACTGGCTGTGTAGACAGAATTGATTTCTGGTTCAGGCCATAAAGCACAATGCTACAGCTTTTCACTGTCAGATCCTACAAGGCCATTACCTTGAGAGGAAGTTGATGCCAGCGCTGAACAGATTCATGGACACTGAATGGATGGATATAGAAAAAAACAACTTCATTCTGCTATAATTTGTTGGGCTTTTGTACTCCTGCTGACCCAACTCTATCTCTAATGTGGAATCCAGGTAGTTTCAGTCAAGAACAAGTGCTCACAGAAAAGTCCCAGAACTTATCTTATCAGGTGTGACTTCTGCTGATGGTAGAAAGACCCACTGTTTCTTTTTACTTCAACAAGTTAAGCAAAGTTAAGCTGAAAAGAGGTGACGTACTCATAGCAGTCAGTTAGCCGGCTTGTTGCTCGCTAATATTTGTAGCTCCGACCAGTAGGGAGACAACACAAGCAATCACTCTTAGCTCAAACTTTTGGTCATTATATACTTATATACTGATTTCTGTCTAATTAGAGTCGAGGACACAAGGGGAGATGTCAACCACTGTCCAGACGAGCAAGCAGTTGTGAGTGCATATGAGGGTTGAGCTTGCGCTTATCACAGCCCTGTGCTTGCAGGACCACAGTTGTGCAAGCAGAGCAGAAGACCTCCCTTGTGAGGACTGTTCTATTGTTCTGTGTAATAGTATAATGTTCACACGTCTGGTTTTTATTTGTGCTAGTTTTGAGACTAATTAAACGCAACGTCTCCTTTCACCTTCAACCCAAAGCGTTCAAATACCGATTTCAGGGTTGGTAACCCCCGCAACGGTAAAAGCCTCAAAGCTTTTGGGTCAAGCCCTAAGTGTTCCGCTGATCAACAGACTGCCAACAGGTAAACAGATGGATTTAATTCTGGATTTTGAATACAAAAAACAGCTGAAGTGTGTTGGTGAGCAGCGCTTAATGTAATGTTAATCTTAATGTTGCTTTCATTTGCTTACAAGTAACCTCCACAGGACAACTTTAATCTTTTAAAAGATAGTTTGACAAAAAAAGGCTTATTTGCCTTCTCTCCATGGGGTTTTGGAGGCTGTACTGTAGCTAAAGTGAAGCAAACAGGAGTTAGATGTGATCACAGGTGCAACGAAACTTAAGCCATAGAGATCAGTACAACAATTTCCTCAGTACAGGATTAAGTGTCCATATTAATTTTCAGTTCAAGTGTTCAGTCAGTTTGCGAGTCGCTAACTGCTGTAAAGACATCCTACAGCCTTAAGGGATGTTCTTTTCTCATAACTAACATTGCATTCATAATCACAGTAAATACCCGCACTGTTATTATAATAAAGAGAAGCTTTTGAGTGCGTAGAAATATCATGCTGAGGGTATGTTCCTGTATCTATGTTTGGATCCCTGTCATTACGTCTTGTTATTGTAAGAATATCCCCGAGATTGATGTCTGTGTGCATCTGGATCTGAAGCAATAAGCTGCTTATATTAGATTTTAAATCTTTCAGATCACCAAACAACATCTCGGCTTTCGTTCTGTAATCCATAACCAGTCCATTCACACAAACTTTATTTGGATGCTCCAAAAATTCACTGATGGATTGCCAAAACCCTCAACCTTATAATGTCCTATAAATCTGCAGCTTGTAATGCGATCGACGTTCTCTCTTTGCATATCTTAACTTGAGTGGATAGATGGTTGGGCAGCCCTGTGTGGCGGGCGAAAACGGCTTGCGAGGAGGAATAAAGTCTATCGCCTCATAGACAATCGATCTTTGTCAGGAGTGACGTGCCAGCCTGCGCGCTGTCTGTCTCCCTCCACAAAATTGACTTACATCAGGCTTAGCGCTCAGATATTGCTCTGCGGCTCGGGGTGTCAGAGAACTACTCGCAGGCTTATGCTCCCCACCATGGTGCCAAAGCGTATCATTGATTCATTGATTGTCAGCCTCTTTGAGTTCTTGCTATTCTGTACATCTGCTGCACACGGTGTCACTGTCAATATGGTTGAGGGTTTATGAAGAACAAATTTGCATCAAAAGGTTATTTAAAGACGGCTCAAACAATTTCAAAAGTAGGTATTTTAGCACTTCAGAAAATGTCCTAGTTTCACAGTTTTGAGCATACATTAACAACACTGTGGTCTGCTTACACTGAAAAATGCTCACTAATAGTCACGCGTCTACCACATTTGAAGTTTTCACAGATCCTAAATTCAGTTTGTTGTGTGTCGAACCTCAGAGCTTTTGATTTCGAACAAAATGCATCTTTATCACAGAGCATTGAAAATCATCAAATACTGAAAACTGGCATTGAATGTCAGATTTCTTACTTTTACCCAATCACTTTCTCTTACATTTACCTCAGCTTTAATCAGATAGTGCCTGATTTGAAGTAAAGTTTTGCCAATTTAAGGCACTATATTTTTTAAAAGCTTATATATCCTCTTTAGATATAGTTGAGGATTTTGGCTACTTTTGTTAAAATTAAAAAAAATGTTTATATTCCTTATAATAATAGGGTATTGTGTATTGTGTTTTTACCAGAAATTAAAATTTCCTGACTTTCCTGACTATTAGTGACTTGCTTTCAAATCATACTCAGCCGTACTGTGAGTGACTCAGCGGGTGTAGGACTGTGTTTGAGTTAAGAGTGTTTAATCTGGCCAAAAAAGAATATCACAATCTATTTATGTGCAATTACAGTCCAGATCTAAATTTCCATCTTTGTTCTCAATTTTTAAATGCCCTGTAGACTACTGCCAGAGTTGAAATAGACTTGGAATCTCCATTTGCACCTTTCAGACAAAGAATTATTTAAACATTAAGCCAGAGCCATATGAAATAATCTGTCCAGTCAGCAACCACGTAGTTGGCTACATCACCCTACTACTATGTTCATGTAGTGCGGACCTGCTGGTCTATAGGGTTATGTGAAGTTTGGAAACAGAAGTAAAAGGAAATTACATACCAGACTTCCCTGAAAAGTTGATTGTGGACGTCTTCAAGATCTAAAATAAAGATTGCCCTACATTAGACGAATAAATGATATCTAATGTAATACATAGTCATCCTTAATGTTTTTTAGTTCACGTACAATGTCTTACTCCTGCTGGTCTATTGAGAGACATCTACATTCCGTAGAGGGCAGGTAAGTATGCAGTGGTTATAAGAAATGGGCCGCTGGCTATGAAAGAGGAAATTGGACGGTGACCATGCAGTGGAAACAGCGCAGGCGAGATGTCAAATTTTCCTCTCTTGAAGGAAGGAGACATAAAACTTTGTGGTTGTTCTGCAGTGTTTGTTAGTCATGCTGCTCCTCTCATGTCACGTTATTACACTAAAGAATGGTTGAACAACTATAGTTTAGTAATGCCTATGTTCACTTTCGTTCTGCTCACTTTACTGGAGACCATTGTTTAACAATTTGTACACTGTAACTATTTCTCTTACATATACAGTAGAAGTACTGATGAAACTATATTTCTAACACCTGCATACAAAGTCACAGCCTCTTTAGAGTCGCAATGGGAACTCAAACGCAAAACACCAGGGCAGGCAGGTAGAAAAGAGAAGAGTTGAATGAATGATCAGAAGCTGTAGTCCAAAAAAATCAAATGCAGGCAGCAAAACTGAATTTTAACTGAGTACAAACCAGGAACAAAAGAGAAGGACTGACAACAAGTGAAGGAACATAACTGGACCAAATACACAAAGACTAATTAACTGATGAAACCAGGTAAAGGGGAAAAAAAGGTGAGGGAAAGACAAAGAAAGGAAAACGTAAAGTAAAGCGTGACACACAAAGGTATGACCTACAAAATAAAACAGGAAATTATTAAACTTAAAACCCAAGCCATGACAAGTTGGACGATTAAAAGACAATCAGTCGGCAACTACTTTGATAATCGATCAATCATTTTTAGTCATTTTTCAGACAACAATGTGACACATTTGCGTTTCCTTTTTCTTTAAATTTGAGGCTTTGGGTTTTGGTTTGTCGGTCGGCCAAAAGCAGCAGTTTGAGGACGTCACCTTGGGCTCAAGGAAATTGTGATGAGTGTTTTTTTTTAACGTTCCATAGACTTAATGATTAATTAAAATTAAAATACACAGCAGAATAATCAATAATGAAAATAATTGTAAGTTGCAGCCCTATTCTGTTGAGATATAGATAATTTAAGCTTCATTTCATTTTTAATTATAATTACACCGCGACCTTGTAGACTCTTCACACGAAGCGTCACAGTGTCTTTAGGCTGGCGAGGGCTTTGGCTTGCTGCCCCAGATCAGAGCGTTGCTTGAGGATTAAAGTCACTTTCTAAGCGTTTGCCTCCACTCCAGCAACACACAGATATCACAGCCACATGATCACACTATCAAAGCTCGTGCCCATGCCTGGGTGTAAGTGTTCAGCAGCCCTTTTCAGATCTTAACAGCTCCACAAGATGCAGAGCCCGCAATCATGCAAAATAGCTCAATTGTGTGCTTTCGCTGTAGGTGTGCTCGACGGTTCCACCTTTGCGGAGGCTCGGTGACAGCATCCATGTAGATGTGAGATAGGAGTGCATGGCCGAGGGCACAGAGAGGAGAATTGCGAGTTTTCTCAGCTCATTAGGATTCTGCAGTGGCCGCCGAGCGAGGCAGAGATGAGAGGAACTGATGAGAGGAGAAGCAGCGGAGGGCCAGAAATAGATCAAAACCAAACTGGAGGAGTACTGGTGGGCACGGGCAGGGAAGGAATGTTGGCCCTGTAAGGCTGGACACGCTAAATGGTGCTGTCTGACTGGATTGCAGATAGAGAGGCGCCCAGGAGAACGATAGCAATAGCCAGCGAGCTAGCCTGCTAATGATGGAAAGTATTTAGGAATGCTGATAACAGTTAAGAAGGGGTCTTGGTTGTGATTGGGAAGGATGAAGATTAGAGAAACCCTCCAGCTCAACTCTCTCTTTTTCTTTCACTCCGTCTCTTGCCTCTCGCCGTTATCTCCCTTTAGTTTGGCTGTTCTGACTGTGATTAGTGGAGAGATAAGAGGCTCATGATTCTTCTATTTTCCACTCCATTAGTCTGACTCACTTCATGCGGTTGGTCTGTCAGGGGCCGAGTGGCTGTTCGTCCTCTCGCCTTCATCAGCTCTCTTGTGTTTTTCAAGGCCTCTCGCTCCTCAGCCCTTCATCTGACAAGCCGCACATCCCAGCAGAGGCGCAGGTTATTCTCTGCAAAGTTTGAGTGCATTTCAGTGTCTGCCATTTGACTCCCGAGAGGACTGAAAGATATGAGCGAGGTCATTAGCGGATGTTTTATGTGGGATTCTTTAAGATGCTCATAATACAAAAGCACATTCGGTTTCCTGTCATGATTTATCAAAAGACAGGTTTTTAAGCCTTTTGGTACGAGCTGTGAATCCAGAGTCTAAATCAGATAATTACAGCTCCTCGAAAATGTGACCCCCAGTTCAGCAGTTCATCCCTCCGCCGTCCTCCCCCTTCTCTCCAAACAGACCATTAGCAGTGCGCCGGCCGCTCTGGAGCTCTGCGGATGAACGACATTTAAGAAACATCGCCTTTAGTCATTCCTCTTCTTCATCCTTCTTGTTGGTTAACCTTTCTCTCTCCCTCTTCTCCTCCCGCTGCATTCTCATTTCTCTCTTTCCCCTCATTTGCTGTCCTTCTCCTCCGGTCCTTCTGTGACTTGCAGTTTTATGCGGGCAATATTTCCTTTTAGCGCTCGCTCTGCCACTACGCTCGTCTCTCTCTTGTATTTCTGCGGGTCCATGAGTGGAATGGAAGCAAATAGTGCGAGGCAGCGAGGTAGAACCCACTACCTCATCTGGTAATGAGCCTGGAAAGTTCCCAGTCAAAAGTACACTGTCTCCATGGAGACTGAGGTAAAGTTGCCAGCATTGCCTGCACCCGGTGTCTTTCAAGGGCCCAGTTAAAGTAAACAATGCCAAGGTCACCGCTTCCATGGGTCTGTTTCAGCATCTGCGACCACAGAGACACACCGCAGTGTTTGAGGATGTCGTGGGAGCTTGTTTCTCTGTCATCTCTTTCATCCAGGAGCTTTTTCATTAGACTCACTAGACCACCCTCACCGTGACTTACCACCCAACTCACTTTGTTTTTCCTCCAGTACAAAACCTCTAACTCGCCATCCACGTGTTTTAATTTTTCGCCTCATCTCAGAGTGAACTTTCTGAGGCCCTTTTAATTTCCCAGGCACAGATGAATAGCTCCATACGTCTCCATGTGTGCCTGAGAACCAGCATATTTAATGTGAACTTGTTTGTGTGCTCTTTTATTTGATGTAGCTGTAAGGATCCTAGTCATAATTCTTCGCACCGTGTTGCTATGCTTTCGCGCTATTAAATGCCCTCTTTGTCCTTCTGCGGTTCCCTCTTCTCCGCCTCTTCTTCGCCCCCCTCCCGCCACAACCCCTGGGCCACCTCCATTTATTGTTCAATTTAATTATTAATGTTCCTAATTCTAGATGAGGGAACAAAGCTGCTCTGTCGTTTATTTGTGCCTTTGAGCTCTGAGTCACTCTCTTGCTACCGCAGTTGCTGCTGCGGAGTCACAAGTCATTACTACTTGGCTAATTACATACAGAGGCACCTGCCCACACACAAAGCAAAGCACAGACGGGTGGTTTTGTCACATTGCGTTGGTGAGACAGCCTCTCTTGCGCTGTGAGCTCAGTGTAAACTTTGGGTCATATCTGGAGCCGTTGTGTGCAAAGCTTTGTCTCGGAAATATCACAACCCAGTGGGCATTGTAGCTTAGTTGCAACCAGTACATTTCCACCACATCGTAGACTAAACCAGGGAGCTAAACAGAAATAAACAAAAAACGGCATTCCTTTTCACTTCTGAACCTGCACAATAACAACCATGTGTCTTAGAAATTACCGTAAATTACAATAGACAGATTTGCAACAGCACGATTTGAAAGAAAACGTGAGCATGATTGTGGTTTTTTTAATCAGCAATAAGGATAAGGAAATGTTTTTAAATATTTTTCAATTAAGTTGCAGTTGTTGGGCTGCTGTTATCTGCTGCTCCAAGAGTAAACATTCACCTCCATAAGTTTCCTCAATTGAGCCACTTTAATTTTAATTCATACCCATGAAATATATCCACAAACCAAACTACAATTGCTTTTGTCTATAAAGTCTATGACTAATAATTAGAATGTGCCAAATTCTGAAAAAAGTTATGCTGCCTATAGGGACTAATTAGCGCACAGCACTTTTATTCTGTAAAGGTCAGACAGACTGGTAATATTGATGTTTTTCCTTCTCCCAAAGTCCCGGTATAACCGATATTCGACTTGTGTGCTCATCTACATTCACATGTTGTTGTCAAGCTGCGTAACGACAGCATTTAGCAGCATATGCAAACCCTCAGACTTGCAGTCGCGCAGGTGCTTGACATTCTGCCCCTGTGATGCCGTGTTTGTGTATAAATTGCGCAGCTCGCATGTCACGGTGTCCAATGCTGTCCCAGACGCTACGGGGCACACATCTAGCCATTAATTGAGGCTGAGGGCAAACCCAATACAGATGGTATTTGCACTGTGTGATGAAGAGGATTTTCTGGGGTTTACTGCAATCTGCAGCGCGGCTATGGGAGGAGAGGAGAGACGAGGAGACCGGAAATTGGAAAAGAGAAATGGGGGAGATGGAAGGCTGAGAGAGAGGCTGAGAAAGAAAGTGACAAACATTCAGTGAGGAGATTGAAGGCAGAGCTGCACAGAGAGGAGGAACGAGAGAAAAAAGCAGAGAGAGACATAAAACATACACAGGAACAGAAAAGGAATGTAAAATCACTCGTACTTTCCTGATTTGCTCTGTTTGGTCATTATGTTACAGCGCACGCTGTACCTCCTACATGATCATTCATTATGTTCATCAGCCTTGATGGGCGATCTTGCCAAAAAATAATATCAAGATCTATCCAATTGCAGTCACAATTCACAAGCTAAATTGCAGTCTGTCTTCTCCCTTTTGAAACACTTAGTAGACTACAGTCAGACTTTAAACAGACTTTCTCTTTTTTAGCACAAGCTCCTCATTAGCCATGTTGTCAGCTATAACTCATTGTTTACAGTATGTCACCCAAGGAAGAGCCACATGAAGTAAATTATCCAAACAGCCTACAGTGTTTGCCATTAATTAGCTAGACTCTGGTGGCCTGCCAATGTCTCATTTACACTGCCATAGTCTTATAATGACCCAAAAATATTTTTTCACTTCTCATAATAGCATAAACAAAATTCCAAACTTTTTGCGCCATTGCTTCAGTCAGTCAGGTGCCTCAAAGTGCATTAAATTAATGCACTTAATCTTACAATGTGCCAAATGTTCTTACAGGGGAATTTGCCCCCAGACCCCCCTACAGTGTCCGAGGTCCACCCACCAGAGTCTTACGAAATCCTGTGGGAAACACATGCCTGGCTTGTTCATGTAGTATGCGGGCTAAAATGTAATAACAATAGCCAAATCCACACTGTTTTCTAGACCATATGATTCCCACGCAACATCCGAGTCATGGTGGGTGTGGACATTCAGGACAAAGGGTTAACGCAATCAATCCCCCCTCCCCCGCTTTAAATACCAGCTCATCGTATAATTAACACTGATAGAATCTCCTCGAAACTCATTCAACTTCCTAATGTGCAAAGTTAACTTGATGAACGGCGAGCAATAACGCATCTGCGTCCTCCATCAGTCACCATTAAAAGTGAGAGCTGGCCATTGCATCTCAATATAGCATTATTAGCAGCGGGGTTTCACGAGAACACACAGCGCCCTGCATACTAAACCAGACAGGAAGCCTCAGTGTCATGCTGAAGATGAACAGCTACTCCACTGTAAACCTTTTGAATGACCGTCAACAATGATGAATGGCAGTGTTTACTTGTACTGATGAGTGGATTTTAACTTAACAAACAGCAGCTGTAGATACTGGAACTCGAGTGAGACACATCGTCTGTTCCCATAAAATTTTCGTGCCATCTTCAGACGAAGACATTTTTATTCTCTGATATTCTCCAAACCCGCCAGGATCCCTCGGTGGCATACAGAGTGTCACTGAATTTATAATTTCCACACACAAAATAGGACTGTCAGAATACAAGATACAACCCGCACCTCCCAGATCATTTTCACAACAGTCACACTTATTTTTTTACATACCAAAAGATATTCAGAAAGGACTTTTTTTGATGAATCAAACAATAATGTCCCCCACAGACTCACTCATGCAGCCCACACAAATGCATCTCAGTTGGTTGTACATGGTGATCTTCTTTCTATTTTCTTTTTCACCACAGAGAGCGCTAAGATGATGAATGCTTTCATTTCTGACAGCCTTTTTCTTCCCTTTTCATTGTCGTCTGAGACTCCACACTTATGTGTGAATTCCATTGTTACACTCGGGGGCTGAAACTGTGTAATGTCAAAGTATACGAGAAACCAACATAATTGTGGTATACAGTGTATGGCACAATTTTGAAAGAGATCGACTGTGAATGGTCTATCTGCTGGGAAAAGCTATTACATGCAGCAATGGTCCAGAGCAAGCTCGAGAGACATGTTGAGACAAAACACCAGTGTGTGGTCGTGGGCTGGTGTGAGAGAAAAGAACAATCCCTGTGAAGGAATTCTATGAGCTACTGGTTTATCGAGCATCCATGTAGGTTCTGCTGCAGCAGCTTTTTAACTACGTCTTTGCTTTGATATTTGGAGGATTTGACCCAAAGTAATCTTTATTTTTGCTGAAATCTCTTGTCATATCTCTGTAGTGGTGTGCTTTAACGGGAGCCAACAGTTGAGATATCTGATCACCACCTTGTAGGTTCATTGTCCGTTTCTATATAAAAGTTTTCAACTTAACCTGGATTCTCCACAGAACTAAATATAATGAAATTAGATGGAAAAATAAAGGGGATTTATTTGTGGAACAAATATATTTTAAACTATCTATACTGGTCCTGTATAGGCATTATGGGGACATGATGCTACTATCGTTATCATAATAGCATTTTTAGGGGGATTTTCTCATTAACTTACATACAATCGGACTATTTTTTGCAACCAGTGGAGTTGCCCCCTGCTGGCTGTTTTAAAAAATGCAGGTTGAAGGCACTTTGCTTTTCAGACACGGAGGCTACGTCCACTTCTTTTATACAGTCTGTTTCTTTTTCTTTGTTAGTTTCATCATCAATTTGCAATTTTCTGGAAAGTGTAAAAGCTTCGGTGTGACATCATTTCCGCGTATTTTCTGTATGAAAGATGGTTATATAAAATTAGGAATGAAACGTGTCACCTCACAGCAGCACCTGTCTCACCTCCGACTGAGCAGGAAGAGTAGGCCGCGGGGCTGCAGAAGAAACACAGTCACAACTCTCCCCTCGCAAACATGATGGATCACAAAACAGCCAGTGTCTGGAAAAACAAAGCCAGCATTTAAGCTCCGTGCTGCCCACTGTTCTTTACTGTCGTCCATGACATAAATCTCAGTCAAGGCATACAAAGTGCTTCCTCCGAGAGGGGTGAGAGGGGTTATTTGTTTCACTTTGCAGGGAGTCCGGAGGAGGTGGGTGGTGGAGATTTCACCTTGTCTTTGGGACAGTTTTAGAGCCGGATGTGAAAGTTTGGACGGCAGGCAGAAAAGTGCTGATCACATCCCGTATGGATGTACGATAGCCGTGAAATCTGCATTTTTGAAACACTGGCAGGCTTCATGAATATGTTGGCCTATTAAGATGGTAGGCCTTCGGTAAAAGACTCCACATTCTGTATATAAGCTGTGGATAAGATGCATTTGAATGGTTCTTCTGTTGTATACAAGAGTTGATTAATTGCATGCGAAACGTAAAAAAAAGTCTCATATCAGAAACAGAACACGCATGCTCCCCTCTCTCTCTCTCCATCTCTCTCCCTCCCTCTCTCTCTCTTTCTGTCTCACGCACACGCACGCGCACACACACACACATGCTCACATTGGCAGATAAATAGGTAGCTGGGGATTGGTTCAACCACAACAACAGCTGCTCATGTCTGGCCACTGCCATGGTAGCCGCAGCCAACCATGCAGTCTGTGGACTGGAAGACACTGCTTATTTGCTGTGTATGAAAGCACGTGCTGTGTTTGTACCAGGCACACAAAGTTCTTACACATTACACATCGTGGACGCGTGGGGCTCTGAATGGCGTATATTGTAGTTTGTTGTGAATTTGTGAATGTTTGACACTCGTGACTCAACCAATTTGATAGAAAACAAATGACAATATGTTGGAATGAAATGTATTTATTGAATCCCGATTGGCTAAAGATGTACAAAAAGTGTTTTTATTAATGTCATTCATTAATGTGAAAGGCAAAGAGTTGTGCACAACAACATTAATTAGTCTGCTTTACAAACAGATCCTTATCTAAAGATAAAGTCTAAATTAAAATGTCCTCATTAAGATATCGGCTCATGACACGATGAGCTCCCTCCCTCCACATACTGTAGAAATGTTACAACTTAGTTAGGCTAGGGCTGCAACTAATGATTACCATTACGGATTAATCTGCCAAATTTGTTTTATTATTAACTGATTATTCATTTAGTCTCTAAAATGTAAAAAAAAAGAAGAAATGTTCATCACAATTTTCTGGGGGCAAAGTGATTCTTCAAATGTATCTTTTTCTCCAACCAAGAGTAAATTCTCACATTTAAGCTGCTGGCACCTCCAAATATTTTACATTTTTTGCATCGATTATCAAAATAATTGCAGATTCACGTTCTGTCAGTCGACTAGAAGATTAAACGATTAACCGTTACAGCTCTAGGTTGAACTAAACTTTTTCCAAACACCCCTTAATGGATGCACAGTGATTTCTAACTCTAATGGATGCAGCTGTTCACTGTGAGAACACATTTGGAGGCGGTGTGAATGCAAAGTCAATGGAAACATGCAAATTGAGGCACAGATGCAGACTTGTGGGCATGGATTTAGCTGAAAACTGTTTCCACTAAGGCTGAAAACATTTCAACTTGAGTAAATAGTTATTTAAATGAATATGCCATTTGAAAAGTTTTCTTGTTTCTGATATGAGCTCCACAATGTGTGACGTTCTTCTGTACATCCCGTTACACTGTTGTCGTCAAACTTTTAACATTTAGAAATGTTTCAAGTGAGAATTAGAAAAAACACAGCAAGCCATTTTGTTGTCCCTGTTTATCACTTTCACTGTGTTCAGTCAGCACTATTTCTTCTCCAGTCACCGTCTAAGTAAAGCCTTGGGGGGAGGGACAGGTTGACAAATACATTATGGCACTCATAGTGCACCAATCTCAGGTGGGTGTCGACCCTTTCATCAAGCATCAACACAAATATACATTCCCTGCTTCCCCCACTGTTTAAGGAATATGTATTGTAGTCCTGCTGAATTAATGGGGGGTCGGAGTGGAGTCGACTTCATCGACTAGAGGATTCATAAGACATTTATGCGCTGTGACATCTCCACAGATGTTTTCGCGAACCTCGCATGTGCTCCGAATGACCTCCGCATGAAGCACACTGCCCGTCCTGTGAGCGCTGCGTTTGTCTCCTGTGTGACAGTGTGTATGTGTGTGTGTGTGTGTCCCGTTGATCAGGGCGTGTCTTCAGATGGTCATCAGGGGGGGGCCAATGAGAGGATGCGTGGAATGGAGACACACACAGACACACACACACACACACACACACACAGTCGGGCGTACAGACGCACTCACACACAGATTAACGGGGTAAGCTGTGCCGCTCATCTGGGATAAATGCGGTCAGAGAGGGGAACAGCTGAGCAAACAGCTCCGGCAAGAGGCAGAGAGCAGAGTGGAGAGGGAGAGAGGGACGCGGGGATGACGAACTATTCATCCCGGCACAGTGTTGGCGACCGGCTGCCACGTTGGATATGCATCAGCCCTGAACCTGGGAGAATGGGGACCAGCGGAGGTAATGGCTATACCAGACACACAGATATACTATACTCAGCTACCAGTTTGTTTGTTTTTTTTGTTTTTTTTTCCTGGGGCAAACTGCAATGTGAATGGGAATAGTGAAGGCAAACTAGTTCACTGTGCACGGGATGAAAGACATTGATAGGACGCCTGAGAAACCCCATGTCTTTGTATAGTGACAAAGCAAGGACAGGTGCCACTGTAGGTCTCATAACTTTTTTTTTAGCAGCACTTGAGTTTGTTCCGTCTTATATAAAATAATACAAGTGGCACTGTAAAAGATAAGATAAACAAAGAGGAAGATTTTGCACTTAAATGAGAAAAATCTACATACATTTTATACTCTCTTGTCTGAAGTGATGCGATTTGCAGCACTCCAGATGTGGCACCGCGGTTAAGCGAGTCATCTTTCAGATGAAACAGGAGCAGCGGTATTATGCTGGTACATGCACCCTTGTTGTACAGTACATTATGAGGCCAGATGGCCTGATGTTGGATCGTCAGACGTGAACCAATGAAACCAGGGTCATTAGGATAGATAACAGTGATCTGCCACATTAATCCTTCACTACTTTGTTCTGATGAAGGGGTTATACAGTAACTGGTGAGATGATTATACCCTAATTGGCTGGGTTGCTGCTTGATCTTTGATAGTTTGGAATTATTTTTCTCATTTTTTTTGAAAGAGAAAACATTGAAACTGTAAGGAAAGAAGGGCATTTAAGGTATGAAGGAATAATTGCACCGGCTACCCTTTATTAAACGCCACAGTGGTGTCAAACACATTAGCCTGTCCCTCATCTATCTGCACCGAAAAGTCAAAACTAATAGGTAAGGCTCAGTGCAATTTAGGTTGCAAATTGAATCGTGACACTTAAAATCCACTTTCGTCTCAAGGCTTTCCGGGGTTGTCATCTTCTGGACCAATTTTGTTGCCCGACTCAATTTACGCAACACTGAAACCTTCTTTTCAGTGTCGCTACAGGCTTTAGGAATTACCATGCGAAAAATTAACTGTGATCCCGCAGTCTCATTTTGGCACATTGACATTTCTAGGACGGACTTGTTGTCGCTGAACATGCGGTGCAAAAACTACATGAGAATCTGCTTCCATAAAAAAAAAAGAAAGAAAATGAAAAAAGAAGATGCCTCAAAAGGAGTATCGACTGGAACGTTGAGACACATCATGTTCGCTTCTCTTTACTTGGCTTTTGACATGTAAAGGGTTTGCTTTGTCTGGTTCACTACAATTGTTCTCTTTCATGTCCAAAAAGATTTGACGTCCAAAAACAGTTGTTTGGGTTTTTAGAAAAGGGCCTTTGTCAACTGCTCCTCCTAGTACACGAAGACACAGTATGTATACGCAGTCTATTAGGCAAGACACTCGGGAAGTCTGGGCAACCTTTTGAACTGCTTTCTGAGCAAGATCTAAGATGTTTTCTTGGAGGATTTTTTTGCTTGTTTGTTTTCATCCACCCCCTTTGTGTTTTTGTGGGCTTTTTTTTAGTACTGCCGCTGCACGCCTGCAACACACAACTCCATCACTGGGTTTAGAGGGTCAGTCATTATGTGTTGTGAGCTATTTGCAATGTGACTTCTGCAGAGTTTAGTTCAGGTTTTAGTGCTATATTTATCTACATACTGGCAAAGCACGTCTGCATTCTTTGTTTAGTTTTTTGCCAAAGTGTGGCAATATTCTCTGATGTTATTTAAAATAAGAACTCCCTACATGTGTAACCTTTGCTTTGTACCTATGGTACAGTATAGTGTGTAAGATGTAAGGTCCTGTAATGCATTTGTGGTCTGACTGAAGCGCTGCCTAGAATGGGATCTTTAACGGCATCGCATCCCTGTATAAGTGCACATGTTCATATGTGGTAACAGCACACAACCCCGCGTCCCCTTCCCGTGGCAGCGGCGGTCTTGTTGTCTCGCACCATTGCCTCGCCAGATTGGGAGAGCAGCCGATGGCGCTGATCGAATTCCCTCTGCTTCTCCGTCAGACTCTTTACCATTCATGTCCGATGTGTGAACCTCCTGCCAGAGTCTCGGGAGGTTCTCCCAGTTAAACCAAGGTTAAATCAAATCAATTCCCATGTCCCCATGATTAGACCTTACCCAATTGTTAATTATCCAGAGCATGGGGGAGTTGATGGCAATGGGATGAGTGGCAGGGGGATAGGGGCACTTTAATAGAGTCCTGCTGTAGAGTATTATACAGTTGTGGTTATGTACATTCTCTTGTAGCTGCTCAAATGTGAGGATCTGCTTTTTTTTCTCTTTGTTGTATCAGTTTAAATTAATTATCTTGTGATGTGCACCATTCTTTGTATGCGCTTTGTATCTTAAACAAAATTAATCGGTAGAGAGTAGGGCTGTCCGATATATATGATGATACTTATCGTGAGGTGGGAGAAAAGCGCCTATCGTGTCGTGAGGTGCTCTATTTTTATTTCATTGTCTCGTAAATCACGCTCTCGGCGGTAGTATTTTATCTCATGCATGAGGGCAACGCAAACATGGAGGTGAGACAGAACACAGAACTGTAGTGCAATTGATGTTGAATTGCGCAGCCCCAACAGAGAGAGTAATACATTTGACTTGTCACTTGGCAACAGTCCATTAAAACATGCCCCTGTCTTAACAAACCAACTGCTTTCATGTACTGTACTCAACATGCACTGTGCTTAAGGTCAAACAATATACCAGTAATGTCAGGCCAAGAACCAATAATATGAAAAGTCTTTTTTCCCCCCCAATTTGGTCTAAAAGTGACTCATTTGAAATGTAGCTCCGGTGTCGGAACTTTCCTTCTGTTGCTCTTCCAGAAAATGGCTTTGTCAGGCTATTTTAGCGGAGGCTTCAAAGATTACATTTCCCCAGATTTGCTATTCTGGGAGTAAAATGGCCTTTGCGGTGTAACAGGCTTCTGATGGGAAATGCTCCTGAAGGGAAAGAGAGCCCCGGGTCACTGTGACTTCTGGGCCTGCAGAGATGCAGATATATAGCGCAAGTCTCTCCTGCGCCTCGATTTTTAAAGTGTGTGCGTTAGCTGTGAGTAACATAAACACAATCTCTCTCTCTAATATTTTGATACATACACTGTTTAGTCTGGTCTCTGTGACTGACAGATGACCTGCTCATGTCCTAAACTTTAGTCACATTCTTGGTAGTGGGTTTAATCTACCCACACGTAGCTTTTCCACATAATCTCAAGACTCTTCTTTAATCCGTGGATGTCTGCGTGCTTTCACCATAAGCCCCTCGGAAGCTGTATTTGCACGTGTGTTTGTGTGTATATGTTTGGTTTTGCATGCACTGCCATGTCCCTACAGCTCCAGCCCATTTGCCAACTTGACTTTTCACACCACTCAGCAGCACTAATAATGAGCACGAGGCTGGTTGCGACAGGCCTCACACAAGCTCCATGCATTATTTAGCTAATGGTCAGGTGGCAGATGCTGGAGTGCTCGCAGTCAGACCAGTGTCCCCATGGGCAAAGGCTGCCTCTCCAATCACCTAATTTTTTCCCCGAGTAAGATCAGTGATGTTCCTCTCAGCTGGTCAGTGAGCTCACTGTGGTTTTTCTGGGTATCCTCCCAGTAGTTAATGTGGTCTCCCAGGGGCTTATGTTTGAAAGCGTGCGGCCACCCACAGTTTTAAGGGCTAATATCCAAGTCTGTGGGCGGAAATGCTCCTCACATTTACATGATCAAAATCAGACCAGCCACACCAGGACACCGAAGCAGTTGAGCGATGTGCTTTTCTTTCAAAGATAAAGCCAGCTGTGTGCACAATTTCATTTTGCCATATTAAAACATTTATTAATCGAGGTATAATAAATGTCAAGTTAATGTTTACTGCTGTTAATATTCACAGAGAAACTACATCTTTCTTTCCAGTGGAGCTCAATCCGTCTCAAAACCCTGCATATTTACAAAGATGAAGATACAGAGTCAAATGTTAAAATTTGACTCTGTATCTCTGTAATGAAATATCGTTGGGCTTTGAACTTGTGACATTTTATTGACTAATCAATGAATTCATTAATATGCAACATTTCTGCATGACAATGTGTAAAAACAACTACACCTTTGTTATATATTTTGTTGCGTGCTTGCATTATCATAAACATTCTGATAATGATCAGACTCGGTTGAAATACATAATTGTTTGGATGGGTAATGGCGCGTTTCATTTGGTCGCCTTTCGCTGTAACATCAGGAAGGGAGTCAGAGAGCAAGGAAGGAAGTCGGTGAATGTGACATGCTACTTACGTTTTGAACGAGGGATCCCTCGTGGCAAAAAATTGCATACTGCGCGTTTAATGACAATAACATGTAAGGGCAGGAAAATGAAAATAGTCGCTACTAGTCCGAGCCCTACTTGTGTTTGCATTCTTCGGCCTCCCTGAGCACAGGCCTGTGATTACACCAGACTTTATTTTTCTCTGAGGCAGCATGGGGTAGATGGTTCGGGACAAATCAGGTCAACCAATTAAGGACCGGAGACACAAACCCTGCCTGTCATTATACTGTTGCATAAACAACAAGCTAAATCATTTGTCCCTAATTTTCGTGCATTGTACCGTTTGGCAAAAACTACCAAATGTCTGTCCAGCTTTATGCCAGCTGAGGCCAGAGCTCGGTATCTAATGATGCTAATTGCTGTCATTAGCTTGGCTTTAGGGGGAGCGGCTCAGATGTTGTTTGGACATGGACATTCATAGTGACACATTCTGTTGTGCCGTGTAGTATCATCCAAAGCTAACTGGAGCACCATAGAGTGCTGGCTGGTGTAATTGGGAGATGTTAATTAGTCTATTGGATGGAGCTTGTACCCTCCTGAGTATTGCCTTTGTGCGCTGCCCTTTTCTGTGTACAAAGCCAACCTAATGCTTATGTCAGTGTAAATGTCTGAACGTGTGTGTGTGTGTGTGTGTGAGGAGGAGAGAAATCATAGGACATAGCGAGAGCGTGTGTGTCTGTGTTTGTATATATGCACGCGACACTCTGGGGGTCTGGCTAATGAGGCAGTCATTTGTTTAATGTAATCACCCACTAGTTTATACCACCCGCTTCCCCTGGCACAGGGACAAGCCACATTCTAAAAAGGGCGTGTTTGAATCACATTAGCGCAGGAACAGCGCACCCCTCACCCCAACTCCCCAGTCACACGCTGAAATGGACCATCAATACCCAGCTGCCAATGTGCCAGCCAAGCATTAATGATGCCATTCACTTGGGGATGTGCGGCGGGCCTGCCAAAGTTGACTCTTTTCGGGTCCCCGTGGTAACTTCCACTAAAATATGTTAAATACTGAAAAGAGGCTGTTTTTCACAACACTCTGCAAACAGCCAAGTGCTAAGATTTTATGCACAAGCTGTCAGAAGATGCTTCACATGAATTGCTGCCACACATGAAGGATGAGAGGTGGTGAGATGGTAATAAAGCCAAATATATCTGAATAAATGGGCCCTTTTTTTATTTTCTTATTTATTTTCTTTTTACAGTTTCTCTGCAAAGCGGAGGGGAAATGAAAACAGTTGCTTGCATTTGATGGTGTTTTCAAACAAACCGTAAATTGTTATTGGCCTTGATGTTGGTTTGGAGCCGAGGGGAGCTTTTTTTTTTTTTTTTCCAGAGCACTAGAAGTGTGGAGTCGATTCAGATTACATTTAATTTTGAACATAAACCAGACTGAACCACTAAAATGAGCGAAATGGAGGAGTGAAATCACAGGCTGTTCTTCAGGGTACAAATGGTGTTCGTGCATTGACCCTCAGATCCTGCAGACTGAGCAGAACAGAAACAGTCAGGTTTAATTCAAGTTTTATTTTGAGCACCAGCACTAGTCATATAGACTGTCTGAATAGGCTTTCAGAGGCCTCATAGTGCATATTTAAAACTATCAACACATATTATCGATTTTATGAGGGGGAACATGTGAAATATATTATTTAGGTAGTCTGGCAGAGAGTGGAAGGCTAGTTCATCAGCCAAACAGGTCATTTGTGATTCGACAGAAAACAGACAATCTGCATATCAGCTGACAGACGGCCTATCTGATTCTGCAGCTGCCTGTCGTCCACAAGATAACGTACATCACCGAGATAGGCCGATAGAATATCAGCTGCTAATGAAAACAGGCCTTTCATCACTCTTCCGTCTTGGAGTGAAAATAGAGCGGACGCCATTTGTAAAGCATGAACTTGGCCTGAAGTGCAGTTTGCATGTTCTTATTGGGAAAAGGAATAAACACCTCACATCAAAGATTCAGTATTTCTGCACATATTTCTGGCTGCATCCTTCCCTTCACTAAACAAGTGTTTTGTTTTTGATCTATCCTTCATTTTTCACTTTTTGAAAGTAGGTGCAAATTGCACTTGAGGGAAGTGCTGTGCAAATTAGGGCCCGGGTGTAACGAATGGCTTAATCAGAGATTACACGGAGAAGGCTGCAGACATCAGACGATTGCAGGGCTAATACTGCGATCAGGCTGGAGAACTTCAGCCGCGTGTTCATTGCTATCGAAGCCCAAATCATATTAACGAAAGTGTCAAAACACAGGGAGCTGCTGAAACTGGTTCAGACACGCTGCAGAGCACAACCAAACGTGCCTTTACTGTACATACAGATATCAAAATTGTGTTTTTCTAAACATTATAGGGCGCAAATAAAATATGAACCCTTTTTGATTAACCGATTGATCTGAATGAGAAGATGGGGAAATATGGCCATCGCAATCATGCCAAAGCCAGTGGCGGCATTCCGCATTGTGTTTGTTTTATTTTTAGCTGAGATATTCAAAAACAGAGAGGCAGGCAGTGAATGATTTTCTTCTGATTTATACTCACGTCATCACAAAACAGTGCCGATCTGATTCCAGTGTTTAATTAATAAGCTGTGTGCCTCACTGTGTGGAGGAGAATGGGCTCATGCTTGTATGTGTAAGGCAACATCAGGCTTGACTTACAAAACTAATTTAACAAAACAAAATGTCCCAAATACATAGATCTAAAATATACTGCAAACAAATTACAATTTGAGTGGAAATCCTTATAATGCAGCAACAAAATTCAGTCAGGAAATGAAATTTCCGGTATTAAACTGCATCAAATGAGAACTTAATGTAAACATGAAATCACTATTAAGTCGCAAACAAGCTCAGACACAAATCTGGTAAATTAAATCACAATTTGCACAAGATGTGTAAACAAGTAACTTGTTGTAAAAATTAAGATTCTTCCTTCAACATTTAGTGCAAACATAGAATAGACCAAAATCAAATTGTTTAGAATAGAACAGAAATGTTGAGTAGATCGGGCATCACGCCAATATCTGCTATCAGTATCGAATCCCAACATACTTACATCAAAATTAGCTCATGAAACTTTTAGTTGTCTGCCAGGCTCACACTTTGGATGAACACGGCGAATATAGGCAGAGATCCATGATTATATTACAGATGGTGTATTAATGTCCTTTGTTCAGGCTGCTTAGAGCTAAAGCTAAAGGATTATTCTTAAGAGGATGTACCAGTGGGGTTTACAATGGTGAGCAGATGAAGAAAACACTTTGTCGTGTACACAGTGATCTTTGGCATTCACACTGTACAGACATTAACCTGAGCGATGCATGGAAGGTAATGATAATACAGGCATGAATACACCTGCTGTTGTTCAAGCACTTGGCAGCGCTATGCAATATCAGACACATTTTTTCCTCTGGTCTTCTGAAGCATGAGAAGTGCTTTTGATGTGGTGTCCTGTGAGGAGGATGCACAAACAAAGATGTATGGAAAATGGAAAATATGCTGTCACCATCTCTGCTGGATAATGTAAAGGCCTCACAACATGAGAGGAAGCCTACTTCAAAAAAATCATGCATCTGAAGTCAGAAGGAGGCCTTACCTTCATCAGGCACAGTCATAAACAGGTCTATTATACATTCTGTAAGATCTGGCTGCGCTTCTCATAAAGGTAGACCGGGTTGTGGAGATTTTGGAGTCGGTTTATAGCGATAAAGACAACTGTAAGAATTGAACTTGAAAGAAGTTTTGTTGCGCTGCTCCACCACCAGAAACTGTCCGGGAGGCAGCAGGTAGTCTGATTATTTATCCTCAAATGGACTGAAACAAGCCACGATAATGAACCAAACCATTAGAGTGAAACTACCCCAAATGTCATCCTCAAAATATGCAGCATTTGAAAATCCAGGTGCCCATCAGTCAAGTTAGACCCGGGGGCACAAACAGGAGGGAAGAACCATTATGTAACCAGAAGAGCATCTGGACGGTTTCTTTCTAATTGGAAAGATTATTAATGCAGGGGGCCAAGGGGCCAGCTGAGTCCTGCGATTGCCCTTGTGCTGTCTCCTCTGGGAGCCAAACTGTCCCGCGGAGCTGAGGGCCAAATCAATGGCTCTGATTTGAACTGCAGCTGGGTCTTCTCTACAAACATTATCTCCCCCACCACGGGCGACGCCGGCTGCCTTATTGAAATAGATGACTGTTCATATTAGCAGCTGTAAGGTGCACAAGAGAGAAGAAAGCCATGAATCTAAATGGGACGTGGACACGTGGGAAATGTATAATAGCATTAGCTGTCATTTACTGTTTGATGATGATCCATGATGTGAAACTTAGCAGTTTGACCTGTTTTGATCAACAACATCTTCTTCTTCTTCTTCAAAAGAAGAAGAAGAAGAAGAAGAAGAAGAAGAAGAAGAACTCCAGAGTTCATACTATAATTATGATAACATTTGATATACACATGTCTAATAGGATAAAGTGATTAAATCATGACATTATGCTTTCCAAAAGGTCTAAGGTTAAATGCACTCTGACATCATAATATTCTACAAAAAATGTTCTGGCCATTATTCAACACCACAGCTCGGGAACAGCAGCTTCACTCTTGTGCAGGGACATACAAGCGCTTCTTTGTCTCTTTATCAAATGAACGTAAGTGCATTTAGTAGACATACAAGATCACTTTACACTTTACGCATGATATGGTCAAAAATCATATTATGATATGATTCACAGTTAGTGGGAATGATCATTGTATCAGATTTCATTTTTGCTGAAAAAAATATTAAAATCATGATGATTTGTTGGGGCGTGTACTAAAAGGTAGCTCTTGTTTCATAGCCAACTTGCACTTTTTAGCCACTCGCACTTCTCCTGTTCAAGAGTAATTTCACTTTGATCCCACGTTTTGGCCTCCAAACAGTATTTGTCATCTTCTGGACGGGGAGCAGGCCAGTTCACTCTGTTTTATTATCGTGTACGTGCAAAATGTGTCCCATGAAGCATTTCCACTCTCCTGTTTATCTCAACCCGTCGTTATTGGAGGCTAAAATGGTAGTCAACACAAGCAGTCAGCACACCTTTGAATATGTGGTGCCATGGGAGCCGAGAAGCTGAATTTGTCACAGGACAGGGACAGTTCATTGTGGTATACAGTACACCGTACAACACGAATGTAGCCATGGTGATTATTTTGGTATTGATCTTAACTGTGAAACTGATGCAAAGCTCTCTGGAGTGCTGAAGTTGTCACATGTAATTCCCACTGCGCAGATTTAGCAGACAAATCAGACCTTTTTGCTTGGTATTGATCACAAATGTGTTCCATCGCTCCGCTGCAGCGGTGACATTGGATGTTAAAGCATTTGACAGACACTCTTCGCAGAACCGGTTGGTCTACCATGCAGATCGTATGGACCTGACCTTGTGTCACACTGTCTGCACCATCATCCTTTAAGCAAGCAAATTGGAGCAAACGAAGCCAATCTTAAGTAAACTGTGGAGCTAATGCTCATGCCAACGCGAGCAGACAAACCGCAGTTGTGCAAATAATAGAAGTCACCGAGACTGAAAGTGTGTTTCTTCTCAGTCTGTCAGTGTTGGAGGTGTAATTCAGAGTGACAATCTTTGTTGATATTGCCAAAAGCAATTTGTTGAACATATTTGCTGCCTAATGGATTTGGAAATGAAATACAAACAGGCAGAGTAATGTTGCAAATTACTGTTTGATTACCAGAATGCCATCTCTCTGGGAGGAACAAATCGCTGATTTACAGCAAGTCAAATATGTAGTTACAGCAAGCTTTGGGTTCGCGTGAATCAATTTTTTTTGTTCCTGGATTACCGAGGAAATACAAACTAAATGTTTGTTTTGGAACATATAGTTTCTAAAATGTGATTGTTACCAACAAAATGGCAGAACAGCAAGGCTTTGTAAGTCGTTCTAACCTTGTTGCACAGAGGAGGTTTTTATTTGATGGCGAACATTTTATTGAGCTGCTTTGGCAAAGTTGGACATTATAGCCTTTTTCGATTGCAGTGTTCTGGTCGTGTGTGTTTGTCAGAAATGTTAAGCAACTCCACATTTTGCAGACACCCCTCTGCCAGGTAGACATGAATACTTAACGCAGTTATACTCTGTCAGTCTTTATCTCTGCTACCTGTCAGTTGCTACGTGATTGAAGACGTCTCAGCTTTACATCCTATTTAAAGAAAAAAGAGGCAGTGACTTTTTTCTGTCCTCCTCCATCTCATTTCCCTCCCTCTCTCTCCCCTTAGGGACGTCTATCTGAAGGATGTGTGGTTTTCATTTTCTTGTTCCTTCTCTCCAAATGTCAACTTCAGGTGTTTCTTTCCTGTGCGTGCTGCCCTGTTTTCTGCATTCTTTTAATTAAGACTCCTTCAGCCTTTTTTCTTTCTTTCTTTCTTTCTTTCTTTTTTTTTTAGCCTTTCTGTTCCAGCTTCTCTGTGATTTGTTTAAAGGTTAGTCAGTGTGGGTGGACTGATGTATTTTTTTTCCTCCCATCTCAGACACATGCTTCTGTGCAGTATGTACGGAAATTAGTTGAGCTTTGGTTTATCTTACAAGACGCTGTGCCATTCTCATCCATATAATTCCAGCAGAATTTAGATCAATGTGGTTCCATGCTATGGCTTATCATTTAAGAGTTTCCCTCTCTCGCTCTGCTCCCAAAGGACTCTGCTTTGCCCAAACTTGCCCTCAACCCCAGCTCTGCAATTTGTGGCAGCCACTGAAGCAATGACAGGATTGTTCCAGGGCAGCCATGGAGCTTTGACCTCTACTCCTCTGTGCCTCTTATCCAGAAAGTGGCACACTCGCTTGGCTTAGCCAGCTTGATTTCACCTCAGAGCCTTAGCCTTTGGTCACGCTCTGATAAGTGATTGACTAAAATGGCAGGCTGTCACAACAGCGCTGGGCACTAAACTCACTGACTCCAGATATCCTGCTTACCTGCTGATGCTCGGTTGGCAAGATCAATTCAGCTGTAAATCCAGGTTTGTGAACGTATGAGAGTATGAACGTCAATTTTATATGGGTAAAGGGTTACCGGCTGCTTCTTTCCAATAGCCATCAGCCTATTAAGTCACAAGTTATTTCCTCTGCTTTGGAAGTCTCGTATTTGACCCTTGACCCTACGATCTTTTGATGATGATGTGTCCTTTTAAACTGATTCACATAGTCACTTAGTTCACATAGCTCAAAACTTATTCCATGCATTAACATAGCTCACACAATCATGTTGCACACTGACATATTTTATACCGTGCTGCATGGATACCTGTACTGATAGTGCAGCATAGCTCTAGGCAGTGTCTGTGAGTCAGTCAGCCTGTCCACCACCTTTGTCCTGAATGAAATATCTCAACTACTGGGTGGAATATAATTGATTTTGGAGCAGACATCCTGCGTCCGTAGACAGTCAAGGCTCCTGACTTTAGTCTAGTGCCAACAGCAGACAGATTTCAACGTCCACAAAATAGAATTGGCACCTTTTTTGTTATACACACATTCATGTTCTCCTGATGAATCTAATGAATCTTAAATGATCCCCAGACTTTCCCTTTAGCACCACCACGAGATTTGCATTTGAGTGATATGTCTCAATGACTGTTGGATGGATTACCATGAAATTCCTGTCGCTCTAAGGATGATCTCACTCTGGTGATCCTATAGCATCGTCACCAGGTCAGATGGTGTCATTTTGGTTCATCAAATATTAGCTGCAAAACAAAAACGGCATTCTCACCCCCCTCAGCTGTGCTTCGGCATTTAGTAGTACAGCCTTACAGAGTTACTATGGCTGTAGACTCTCGGTCCTACCTTATGTCCCAGCTCTTCTCACAGAACAAAATGTGTTTGTGTTCTCCTTTATTCTTGACATTTCTCTGTGCCTCTTTAAACAGCTTTACCAACTCAGTGCAAGAAAAACTGCATTCTTACAGTTTTATTTGGTAAAGAGAATGATCAGAGGTTTTTCTTTTTGCTGAATTTATATTGCTTACAACTGCTTGGCCCCAATTTTGAACAGACGACCTTTTTGAAGGCTGTTACCATTTGTTTTAACAATTCACTGTTGCTTTTTAAATCTTATTGCCAGAGAATAAAAATAATTTATCTGGCTTGTGATGTTGGATCTTGAGGCTTAACAGATAAAAGGCCCCCGTTTGCCCCTATATTACACCAGCTTTTAAAGCTAGCATACAGTGTTTGGCGCTTCATTCATCAAATTATCTGTCCCCAGACACCCTCTGTCTCTGTCTCTTTTTCTGAAAAGGTGTCAGCTGGCACCAACGTAATTAGAATTTACACACAAGGCGTCAGATTGACTTTCGACAGGCTCAGTCAGGCTTTCATTTTCAGTCTTTACATCTCTACAAATTGAGTAATCTGTCATACATTTGTCTAAACTCTGAGATGGCAAGGCTAACGAGGTACAAAGTCTGTTTTGTTGTCTGAATCTCCCACAGATTTTACAATGTCAGGGCACTCTTATCACTCCCAATGAGATTCTTGTGTTATTGACAGAGTGGGTAAGGGAATCGTTAGCGGGCACAGGCTTGTGTCAGTGCAGATCTGCGATTTAAGTGTTGTTGTGCAGTGTCATCCTTTGGCAGTGTGGCTGTGGAAGTAGTCTGCTGAGATTTTTCATTTGGCTTCCATCATTTGATTTCAGCTAATTGCAGTTTTTTGCACGGCTTTGGGGAAAAAGGGAGGGCGAGAGGAGACGAGGAGAAGCCATCATTCGCTAATTTGCATGGCAACCTGTCTGACACGTACATGCACAACCCGGATGAGAGCAGCCTATTCATGTTTAGAGAGTGAGGACATTGCGGTAATAAGAGACGGGTGGACAGAAGGGCCAGGGGACGATCAATTCAAACAGAGTCAGAGGAAGGAGATGAGATATTAGGAGATTTTGGGGGCAATTTCAGAAAATGCAATGGAAAAATGATGACATCATTTCAAGAAAGGCATTTGTCAGAGCATTTATTAAAACATTTACAATTAAATGCAGATTTGTGTGTGTGACATCTGATGTTAGAAATACATCACTGAAATAGACACCAAAGTGTCCACCCACAGTGGCAAGTTTGTGTTTATTGCAGTTCAGTTATGTTTCGTCTGGACAAACACACCCTTTATTTTTCTGTGCCATTACTGTCACTACTATTGTTGCTATAAAACAAAGGCCAATACAAGATCCAGTAAGTCTCAGTGAATCTGTCTCTGTGAAGCTCATAATGCTCAGTTTCTGTTGACACTGTGTCAACAAAAGTGAGCGTTTTTTGAGCCGACTCAGTACTGCAGTCATTTTTGAGGCTGTATTGTGCGGTGATGTCATACTACATTAAAAACAAAACACACAATATAATGCAATGCTCCACAACAACACTACAAATCATGAGTTCAACCCATCTGTGACACACCATTTGGCCATACTAAAAGACGTCCGAGGGATCGTCTTGCCAAGCCGAAGTATGCCATTAGAACTAGGCATTGCGATTACCCTCTGGCTAGACACTGCAGTAAACATCACAATGCCAATGATTCTTTGATGCGCACTGAGGATATCGAGCACATCAAACCTTTGGTCGAGCAGGGAAAAGAATACAGAAAGTCCACCAACGCGAGGCCAGATGCACTGAAATAATCCTGGTGTCAGTGTGGTCAGATTTCCCTTGTTTTCTTTAATCTATTTTTTCTGGAAAGGCGTGACCCTTTTATTTAAAAGCCTGTTTTAAGCATGTGAACATTTTGTGTCATCTCATGTCTCCATTAACTTGTGGTTGTTTCACCTGATATGTCATTATTTGGGTCACGTGAATGCCTCCTTTAGGCTGTTGCCAGTATATAGCTTGGGCCACATGGTATTGTTTGTTTGAAGCCCTGATGAAGACCTAATGGTCGAAACATGTTGGCTTTTTTTTTAATGAGGCCCTTTTAATGATTTAGCCACAAAGGCTTTTTAATATTTCCTTCCTCCGTTTCTCGATATTTTCTTGTTTGCAGTGCCTGGATTGCCTTTGGAACCATCTGTGACACAATCTTAGCTCAAATTATTATTAAATTAATCACAAAATACATTTTAGGATGCAATGAAGATCTAAGGGCGATAAATGTAAGACTGTGAGATAATTCCTGGGGTGGGGGGTGGGGCTTTAAGGACAGCATGAAGGCAGAATAATAGCTCAGCTGAGAAGTTATTATTTTTGTGTGTGGAGATAATGAGCTGATGAAAAGAGAATCTGAGCTATGCCCGCTGTGCATCACCTATTGAACTGTTATCAAAGCCCATCATTAATTCACAACTCTAAAGTAAAAGCTCCTGGCTTGTCTCTAAGGAGTGGTACCTATTGAACATTACCATTATTACATTTACCCTTATGGGCAAATGAAGGATATTTATATTCTGGATGCAGCATAATGTCCGGTTCATTTCTTTGAACATCTCTTTATTGTGACTGCGTTTCAAATTACTTTACAGATAATACAGACGGGGTCTAACTAATCATGAATCATTGGATGAAATTAAGCAGTGTGTCATGCAGGAGATAAAATGCAAGAAAGCAATCAAAGCACAAGACACACAGCATGTTGGAGAGATATGACAACCTTGTTTTTATACCCAACAACCTAAGACAAGAAAAACTGTCAGAGAAATAAATAAATGTCAATGGAAATGAATCTGCACTCCATCACTACCTGCTCCTTCAGTGCTTAAGGGTCGAGGAACATACCAGGAATAATATCACAGATGGCAAATGATAACTTCTCCACTGGCAAGGTAAACTGACAGAAACCCAAAAAAAAACAAAGAAAAAAACAGACAACGAACCCTTGACTGCAACAAAATGCTGACTTGTTGGATGAGTATCCTTGAAGTGAAGGAGAGCCCGGAGTGACAGAGAGCGACTCACCGGGGAGATCTAAAGCCAGCGAGGTGGAGAGACAGCCAGAGACACGATGCAAGAGAGCGAGAGATCTGAGGCGGGAGAGAGGCAAAGTGGCACAGTAACGGAGAAGTACGACAGACCTAAAAAAGGGAGAGTTTGTGGGTCAGGCAAGCCTCAAGGCCCGCAAACCTACTGCAGAGGGATTAATGATGCCAGGTCGGACCCTAAGCTTGTTTACAAAGACACACGTGGCCGTTTTCACTGTTGCTGCCTTCCTTTGCCTTGCTGGAGGGCAAAAGACTCAGCTACAGTACCCAAATTCAGCCACAGAGACAGACGGACCTGAGGGGCAGAGGGAGTGTTTTATGTACACATGAATATGTGAAGGGTGAAGAGGAGGAGAGAGAGACTGTAGGGAGTTGAGGCGGGTCTCCCGTGGCAAAGCTAGTCCTGCGTTAGGTACCGTCGGCTTATTCACCGGACATATTTAGGGCTACCAACTAGGACACAGGTGTAGCAGCGAGGGTAGAAGCAGACTTGTGTTACTAAATGAGGACCACAGAGCTCGAGAGCACAGAGGGGGCGGTTTGCCTGTTGTGTAACCTTGGCCAGACATGTACCACTCAGCGTCTGGAGGTTGTAGAGAGGAGGAACTATTCTGTTTGTTCGTAAAAACATGCTGTACTCGACACAAGATGTTTTTTTATTCATAAAAAGTGCAAGCGAGTACCAACCACTCCAACACATAGTCTGTGTGTAAATGACACTGACCCCAGTGGTGATGCTGTAGCGTGGTATCCATTACAAGAAGCTGTTTTTAACCCCCCTAATTTAGCTGAGATGCTACTGTAGGTGACCTGTGACCAGACTGCTCCACGGTGCTATTTTGAATATAGGACACTATCAAGTCCAGACAGTCAGCTCTCTTATGTCACACATACCTCAAACTCTCCAGGGAGCTGCTGGCTGTTTCTGTTTTCAGCTAACTGTGAAACTAAATTCTAAACTGAAAAAAAGGATGTAAAAGCACTGTAAGGTTGGAGGCCAAGGTAATTCTACTATACTGTAAGTCGTAGCTTGTTAAAGGTCCCTTATTATGCTCATTTTCAGGTTTGTACTTTTATTTTCGGTGTCTGCTAGAACAGGTTTACATGCTTGTGATGTTCAGAAAGGCATTTTTTTTCTCATTCAGTCCATTGCTGGAGAACCTCTATTCACTCTCTGTCCGGACGCCTCAGTTTAGCTCCTGCACTGATTCGTCAGAGCTGGAGCAACCTGTCATAGTGAAGTTGACAGGGACTAAAAAGACGTGTTTAGTTGATTATTATTAAATATGTAGGTCATAAAATAAAGAAAATGTGAACATCTTTCAACACAATTCCCCAGAGCCTAAGGAGACGTCTTCATATTGCTTGCATTAGTTACTTGATCGACCAAATGTCCAAAACCCAAACACACTGGTACAGAGCAGCAATTCCTCACTGGAACCATTGAAATGAACCTCAACAACTTTTACAGTTGAATTCAGTCCCAATTGACTCTCATCCCTGACTGGTATTACAGTGTTAGCTCATGCTAGCTTATATTCATGAGTTGCCGGAGATGCAGTGTGAAACACAATAGGTCTGAGTGGTTATTGGTGAGACAGCCATGAGCCTCTCTGTCAGTTATATGTCAGCTGTGGTGGAAATGAGACAAATAATTGGCAGGACAAGGCAGCAGTTTGACAAGGACAGTTGTAGAATAACACGGGGGGCAAATACAGCAATAGATCCACTCGGCAGGGTCAACAACCTGCCGGTGCCATGGTTCAAAGAGCACCAACCTCTGCCTGTCGATCTCCTGCTGTTGTTGGCGGTGTTTACTCAAAACAGCCCTTCTTGTTGGTGGCAGACAGACAGAAATGTCAACCCCCAGTAACCGCCGCACTTAGAAACTCCCTCCACTTCTTTGCCTAGCAACACATCGCAGCGACAGCTTACATCACCAAGCTAGCTGGCAGAGTACTCTGCTACAATCCCCTCAGCCGCTATCTGCAAATGGGAAAAGGCAAAGCGTGGAATATGAAAAAGTGACAGGAAATGCTTAAAAGGCCTCCAGCTGACAACAATTAGGCCCCATTGTGTGATATTATTCGTCAGTGGGAAACCAGACATGAATACTTGCAAGAGAACGGTGGTTTTTCTAGTCTATCTCCTTTTGTGTCTCTGATGGGCTTCACTAACTGCAGTGAACGTGTCTGATGTTCAAGCCAATGACATCACTTACCTGTGAGTGCTGGTAGGTGATGTATGCCTTCATGCCAACAACCTAATTTCATTCCTTCCAGGCTACAGTCATGAATTTCATGGTCTTTGTCTCTTGTAAATGACATCTCTCATTGTTAATGACTTCTCCATTGGTAACGCATGTCTTAAGAGACGTGTATTTATTATAGGGATGGAGCTTCGTGTCATTTATTATATTAGTGGGGCAACAGGGAGCCTAATTATCCCTCACACGGCCCCAGCGTCTGCCTGTCATTATAAATTCAACCATCACAAGGTAGTTTACAGAAGCATGAGAATATTAATGTAGTGGTGAGTATGTATTGTATTCTCAATTGTTCTCAGTTGACTAATTTTGCCACAGTTACATTTGCCATTTTACATTTCCTAGAGTGCCTTTACCGAGTGAACCACCTGTTTTTCTTTTCCTACCCTTTCCATGAATCCCGGATGGCATGAATGATGAAGATTTGACTGCATTAGGCACAGCAATTTAACGGTCACACAGCTGTAGAGACCTATGAATGCCGTAAAGCACACAATTTGCACTTGCAGCTCTTCAGTGATACTTGGTCACATTTTATAGTGGGGATTTCAAATAAAAATCTTCTATGCGGCCTCTGTGGCTGTTACAGTAAAGGCCTAGCCTCTATGGCATGGATGAGTCAGTGTCGGCACAGAAGAACAAGTCAGTGTAATCCTGTCGTGGCGTGTAATTTTTCCCGGTCAAATGCTCCTGCTTGTGGTAAAAGGTATAAATCATATAAAAGAGACATTTATGAAGTAATCACACTGATGTTCAGTGCAATGTTTTGAGATATAACTGCACATGTTAAACTCAAACTTTGCTTCTAATGGTTAGTTTAGACACCAATATATTATATCAATGCTTGAATGGCACTCAGTAGAGTGCATACCTCCACCAAGGCCCAGTATTCCCCCTTAATTAAATCAATCATAATCCAATATTGAATAAAACATATTTAAATCCGCTACATCCACATTTTTATTCAGGTCAGCATCAGCAGCATTTGTACTCGCCCTTATTTTTTCGTCAAGATTAATTCATTATTCCCGAAGATTTAAAAAACATTTTTTTAAAAAACATCCTATCTTGCAATGTGAACCGAGAAAGGAATTCCTGGATTCGTCCCTTTATCCTGATCTGCACCGAATGTTAATGGTGTCTATCGTGGGCCGAGACCCATCCTCCATCCAAGTTTGGTGGAAATCTGTTCTGTAGTTTTTGTGTAATCCTGCTGATAAACCAACCATCCAACCAATAAACGGACACGGGTAAAAAAAAAATACCCACCTTGGCGGAGGCAACAATAATATGAATATATCAGCGCGACATGATTTCACTGCATGTTGATAAGTGATAAAACTGAATCATCCCCGTGCCTTGCCATCTATTTCAACTCCGCGTAAGGTCTTCTTATCTGTGGTGACACACAGAGAGGGATTCGATGTGGCCTAACAACCCCACAGCTCCTGACTATGGTGACAGTAAACATCAAGCGTTTGCACTGTGATCAAACACACATGACAAACCCTTTCAGCAGTTCAGAACATTACCCTACATTTACCATTCAAGCCACTGATGGTGATGTCACTTCCAAATGTTGCGTGGCCTCTGAACAGGAGGATCTGAGTTGCGGATCGTGACAGGAATTGCCGTTTGCCTTTTAAAGCCAGAGACGTGGACAAGAGGCAGACATGATTTGGGTTGAAAATGTTAGATATTTCCGTCCTTCTGTGACATATTCGGCAAAAGGCCTGAGCCCTACAGCCATCGTCAGCTTCTGCAAAGACAAGTCAGGAGAGTTGCATGTATAATGAGCCTCTGTATAAATGCATATATTTCCCCTCTGGATGCCATAACTCTGTTAACACGTGCAATATAAGAATAGTGCTGTTTAAGGGTTATGTAGGGATCCTTTTTGATCCAGCAGCAGCCATGACAGCCCGTCAGCCTTTAAACCTTTGCTCTTCTTCAGGTGATTCCAGGTCTTCTCCTGTTTCTTCTGCCTTGAGGGTTCCATGTCAGTGTCTGTTTGTTGGCTTTCTGAGTATGGAGCCTAAAGCCCCATTTCCTCCACTTGTCTGGCCATTGGCCTTCAGCACGTGTTGGAGGCAGCGTTTGATAAATGTCTGTAGTTTACCGAGCATTTTGTTGGAAGTTTTCCATGTCTCGAATCTGTTGAACAAAATAGATTTCTTATTTTTTTTTTTAAATGCAAGGTGTTTCGTTTTTCAGATGTTATTTAGGATCTTCAGTGCTATTCTTACGTTTCCTGCTCTGGCTTTCACATCTTCTGTGCCCACAGTAATTGTGCTGTCTGCCTCCTCTTATTGGTTATGATCTATGATTATTGATGCGTTGTTCTTGTTATTAATTCCCATGATTTCAGTTGAGTGTTTAAGTGAAGCAGCGGCTTGAACTGCATCTGTGGTGAGCGTGTGTGAGTAGTCCCGCAGTTTAGGGTTAATGCCTGGTCTCCTCGTACACTTTTCTTGCTAGGAGGGAAGGTTTTACAGCCACTGAGTTTTCCACTCTGTTCTCTCATGGCACATTGACTAATGTGACCGCTCCAGTGCCAACCCCCAACCAATATGTCTCTTAGGAGCTTGTTAGCCACGGACCTGTAGTGACCCAGACGCCCTCCCCTGTTCCCTAAGAGCTGACAAAGTTACCGATTTTCCTTTTTTCCCCTCCTAACTGCCTTTTCTAGATGGGAGAACTTAAGTTTAAGCGACAACCCGTTGACCTTTTGGTTGCTTACAAACAACGAAATATGTAAGCAAATGAATAATAGGGCAAGTGATGTTTAAGAATGCTTGTGTTGATAACTTTAATATGGTCAATACATTTTTCTCTCTTACTCCAAAAACTTTTAAAATAAAAAAATCTGCAGTTAGTTGTTAAGCAAGAAACACATTTTAAAATTGTGTTTCCGCATGTATATACATAATACAAGCACATAAAAACAGTACGTTAGCAGTACAGTATGTGCACAGTGTGTGCTGATTGATCCATCACGCACGAGAACCCTGAAGCTCAGATGCTGATTGGTGCTGACTGCAGCCCGCTACCCCCTGCTGAGTTTTCCACAAAACGACCCCTCACTCCCCCTCCAGTCCCCACCTTTCCCCACCAGGTAATCGATAAACTCTGAGGCACACCTGAATGGTTGCTGCCTCAAAGATGCTGCTGCTTCTGCTGAGTGCTTTGGTGGAGTGATGGACAGGGTTTGTTAGGCTTTATGGAACCAAACAGCCGCCACACGAGCCTCTGGAGATGCCGTGTGGTTATGGCCAAACTTTTAAGCAGGCTATTGGAGACACTATTTCTTTGTGCGTGTGTGTGAGAGAGAGAGAGGACACAAGATAAAAAGCAGATAGAGGCAGCCAAATTGGTCATTGTTTAAATCTAACAGGACAGTTTTATACCCATGACCTGAATCATTCATGATATTCATCTTTCTCTAATGTTTTATGTCAAGTCAGTCCACATAAATAATGTGCAGAGGCCCAGGGGTCGTATCAGCCTTATGAGTTTGTGCATTTTATGCTTGTTGATGGCAATGAAAGGTTTCAGAGGAAAGACTATTTTTGAGCACTGAAGTGGTCATGAAAAAAACATGATCATTTTAATAAACTTGCAGACAATAAAATGAATATATAAAGTTGTGTTAAATTGAAAGAAATGTAACTGCAAACAAATTTAGCATGCATGACTTCATCCCAAATCCTGATTTATTAGGCAGCCGCCCTGAAAAGCCTCCTGCATTAATCTTTTTTTTTTTTTTTTGATCCAGATAAAGTTGAGAAGCACTCTTGCTCTTTCCTTGATTCCCACTCACACGCTGACCCACCTCTTCAGGCATTTGGGAGTTACTTCCTCCCGCTGGCTGTTGAACCACTCCACTGCATCAGCAAGAGGTTAAGTGGCCTGTTGAACATGAACCTCAGTTGTATCTGTTGATGGAGGAGGAACTCGTTCACTTTCCCCACGTTTCCCAAACCGGTCTAGGATACGAACCCGTTGACCCCCTCTCGTCTCAGCAGCCCAGTGTTGGCCGGACGGCATGTCCCTATGTCCTTTTTTTTCTCTCGTCTCATTTAAATGTTATAATTGGAGTGTGTTTGTGCATTTTTTTGTCCTACTAATGCTCCTGTCAGAAATAATAAGTCAGATATATATACTAGTACGAGATGGGAGATATAAATTGAATGAATTAACAGGTTCAAAAGTACATCACTACAGCAGTAAATAATGTAAGAAAACAACACATGTGGTGAGATTCCACTTTATTATTCATGACAGGGAAAAAAATCAATCTTGTGCTTATTAATCTGGTCACCTTGAGCATCTAGTTTGTTTTGCATTACTGTTCGGTTTGCCTTACAGCCATACAGTAACTGTATGAAACATTTATAACATATCTAGAGACGGAGACCAGAGTGGTTTGTTCCACTATCCATATCTCATGTCCCCCAGAACTCTGAGGGAATACCGCGATCATCATTTGGTATTCATGATGCAGGACTTTCCCCGGTCGATGACTGAAGTGCTGAGTTGTGAAAAGATTTAGCCCGATGTGTAGCATGCCTCAGAGCCCACCGAAGTTTATGTCTGACAGTCGGTTGGCCTTGAAGTGGGGGTAAGCGATGCTTTACTGGCAATTTGTTTTGCAGCCTGAGATATTGAATAAGTAGTGTAGCGCTGGGCACCGTCATGCTCCGTAGGCTTCATGGTCCTTCGGTAACCTGTTTGATTTGTTGTATCGGCACAGCTCTCCTTCCTCTGGAGGAAGAGTGTGCCTCCTTCATTCTGAGACCAATTTGATGTGCATCTTGACAAAGAAATCTATCTATGTCCCCAAGATGGCCTTTTTTTGTGTGTGCTGTGCAATCTTGAATTTGATTGTGTAAACACTTGCAAGATGCTTTTACCATATTTACGGCAGTGTTTGCAGGAAAGAAGCTTCAGGCAAAAATAAATCCAAACATATGTAAGAAAAAGAGTAACATTATCGTCACATTTTATGAAAATTTAGTTTTGTTAAAACCAACAAAACAGCCATGTCAAGTTAATCCTTTTAAGCAGGACAATGTTGTAATTCTGCCTTAACGCTGTGTTCATACAGTCTGACATGGTTTCACTAATTGATTTTGTCCATGCAGAGATATTTGTGATTGGAGCACTGACATTTTTTTGATCTTTACATTGCTTCTCCAACTCTGTTATAAAACTTAAAAGTCGGTCGAAGGTTGTCGTGTTCCGGGGATGATAAACAACGTGTTTAGGTCAAACAGATAAATTAGCTAAACACACAGCAGGAGTGAGAGTGAAGCATTGAACAGTCAACTGTAGTCTAACGTGGCAACACAAGGTTACAATAAATGCATGTCAAAGTCAAGGTCAAAGTACTTTGAGCTGGAAACAGTCGTGATAACAGAGTGAAGTAACAACGTCTTGCTTGGTTTTGTTAACTTTGGACAGATCGTGATTGACGCCGCTATGTCCCACTCATTAATCCTCTCCCTCATCACTACATAATACCACATATGGTAAAAGCACAGAATCACTCACACGTGCACAGCATGGTTACTCAGGCGAACACATAAGTATTAATAATAACTGTTAACACCTCATCACACGCTCATCAAAGCAAAACCACCACGGATGCATATACTTGCATAAACACACGTGTTTTGCCCTTACATACTATCCTCTCTGGCTTTACTCTATCTCTCTCATCTTTTCATCCGCCCCTCCTCAGTTCTCACATGTTGTCTTATAATTGGGAGCGTTTGTTGCTGCTTCCGGGCAACGCTGTGGCACATCGAGCGCACCGCGCACGTGCCACACACATCAGCGCAGACACACACGTGCGCATAATAATCCCTGAATGGACAGACTTCTGTGTTGCCTCTAATTGGGAAGAGAAATCCAATTCATGAGTGCATACCGCTGTTCTGTGTATTGACAAAATGCATCGCTCACAGCGAGGATGAATCCCCCCCCCCAAATCCCTGTTGATCATTTCTCATTCCGAGCAAAGTCTTATTCTTGTTTGAGCTGTTTGATGCCTCGGTTTTGCTCGTTTACCTTTTTGCATTTCACTGTTGCGTGCCCACGAGCAGTATTTATCTGAACAAGTTCACAGAAACAGTAAACCCCGACCAGGGACACTGCTCTGTGACCTTTTACCTGTGACCTTAAAGGATCAACTGCTCAAACATTACTACAGGAAATTGAACGACATTGGAACAACAATAACACCCGTTGACTAAAACAAACACTGTGCAAATTGAAGGTTGGGATGAACACAAATGTAGCACATTGTGCATAATACCTTAACCATCACTCAAACCGATGCAGTGTTTAGCCCAGTTTAAAACTCCCTGTTGCACAATTACCAGTTTAATGTCGAGCTACATGCTCCAGTCCAGACTCCCCACTTTGAGAGAAATTACACAGCAGGCAGTTTAATGTCTTCAATATGGCATCAAATCCTCCTGCCAAAGACTCAGCCACATCAGTGAGGAGAGGAAGACACTGTCAGCCAAGTTTTCCTCGGAGCTCCCCAGTTTTCACTGCCCTCTCCTGGTGTCCTCCACCTCCAGTCCAGTCCAAATGCAAACTGAATGCACTAGTAAAGTATACAGTAAAGATCTATAGACATGATGTGGGATACACAATGTTAGTTCATTTTAATTTGAACAGAAATACTGGCTCAGATAAAAGTAGATCTCATTCAATTGTATCAAGTCAAAGGGCCAACGTTGCAGCCATCCAGCTAATTAGAACACCAGAACTGGAGGTTGAATTATACAAAATGTCAAAATGTGACTGGCTGTTTTACATTTTACTGTGAGCCAGATTTTTTACACGCAATTCAAATTTAAATCTTGTCTGGTCTAAAGACCTTGAACCTTTGGATTTTAGTCACTGAGATGATAAAAAAACAGCATAACTGTAGGTGGAGAACTGGTCCTGAAATTGAAGCTTCGACGCCGCTTAACAATTTCTAAAAGGTCAGACCTACTTTGTCTCCTTTTACATTAGCCGCACTGCAGTCACTTCAGAGATTAAGGCCAGTTAATTGACACTATGTAGCTACAGCATAGTAGCTGTTGTCAGTAGCAACAGTGTCACAAGCCATAGAAGATTCTCCAGTGTCTGCAGACTCCGCATTGGTTCACATCTTCCACAGAGCGCCCTCCCCCTGCAGATAACCGTGAACGTAATAAACAAAAGGCACGCACATTACAGAATCCATCAGTTTGCCAGCTTGTCTGTCCCTGTCTCGTTCACATATTGGGCAGTGTTGTTATTGTGCCTGGATAGTAGTTAACCGTCATCACTCAATATTGGCTTTTGATGCTCGCCTCATTTCCCCCAAATTGCCGGAGACGGTGGGAGCGTTAAGGTTGGAGATAAACAGACTGAAACACAGTTTGTGTACGTGCATGTGCGTGTTCGAGAGCCAGAGGAAGAAAATATACATAAAGGAAATAACTTTCTAAAAGCCCCTGCTCCACATGTTCCCATTATGCTGCCTCGCAGTTTAAAAAGACAAATGCAGGGAGCTGGTGAGGGGAAGAACAGAGGAACGAGCGACCAGACACGGAGATCGAGAGGGGATAAAAATGGACGAGAAAGTAGGATGAAGTCAGAAAACGCTGAATGTGCAGACGGTGAGAGGAAGCTGAGACAGACGGGGAATAAGCTGAGATTCGGAGGCAGGAGCAGGGGTCCTTTTTTGAAGAGGAGGAGGGTGCGAGAGAAATGATCTGCAGTCAGCGGATGAAAGAGAAAGCGAGGAAACAGAGATGGGAATTTGTCAGGTGTTAGGGAGTTTGAGAGTGAAGGGAGAAAGTGGAACGGAGAAGAGCCTCAGCTGATGGGCTCTCATAGAGGAGTTGTTACTGCCTGGGATGAGTTGGAGAGGAGTTGGTGCTTTATATCATAATGGGAAAAGGCTTGTGTGTGTGTGTGTGTGTGTGTGTGTGTGAGTCTCTTTCTCCCAGCTGCAGAATTGAGCACCACTGAGTTGCCTTTAGAGCTAAGATATCTCTTTGGATCAGCTCACAAATACACGGATACAGGGTGTCTACAGGTCCTTAAAAATTCTTCAGAATGCCTTAGATCAAAAAAATTCTGAATATAACAATAATAATAAATAAGTAAATAGACTTACATTTGAATTTGTGAGGTCTTTATTGCCACAAACATTGTATTTAATTTTATTTATCCATCTTTTAATTTCTCTTTCGAAGACAAGTCAAGCTTCTCTGTGTGGAAGTCCATATTTCTGATGTCTCAAATCTTTATACCTACCACTGAGTCGAATACTGTCCTTTTACTTTACGCTTGATAATTAGCTGTCTGCAAAAGACAGATTATCCTAACTCACTTCGATAACCTCGTGAATACCACTTACCTTTATACGTACCTGCACTGCTTAAACAAGAAAACTGATTTGTCCAAAAAATGATCTTGAAAAGGTCTTTAAAAGCAGTGAATTTAAGTGTCTGATACCCTGCTGCGTGCACACACTGTTTATATCTCATAAATCCTCAACTCAAAGGTCAAGTCTCCTCTTCTCCCTCTGTCTCTCCCTCGCTCTCTCTCTCTTTCTACAGAAATCCAGTTCAATCAGCTGTATTGTGATTCCATTTAATTCAGTGTAGACTTACCTTTCACAGTAAAAGCCGATCAGAAGTGGAAGGATACTGCTTTTTATGCTGCTGTAAGGCTTTTGATGTGAAACCGCAGTAAGAATTGGGTTTCATTAATGAAGACAGTTATATAGAATCAGCTGAAGATAGATGGATGGGGGTAAAGAGATAGGTATAGAAACCTAGGTACCTCATTCACTGCTGCTCTATGTCGCCACAATGCGACTGCCGGGAGGTCAAAATCTGCCGGTAAACGAATACGATGTTTGCTGAGATATGCAGTTCCACTACAAAATCAACTGTAACTCGCTTAATTCTTTGATTTTCATGAAATTTGGTTTTGTTTTACCTGAAATTGAACGTGACGGTGGCTACTTTGATCAGTGGTTCTTGGTGAAATCTCTCAATACACATTGTATTTGCACGTCAAAATCGTGAAGCGGTTACTAGTTTACTGTATCTGTGGTGGTCCGACCTATCTGATGTTTCTGCTGTGATTATCTCATGTACTGTGCCTGTGTTGAAGAACGACGACATCTCAAAGCCACTGCTGGCTGTGGGCAAACACAAGTTGTCTTTAGCCTGTGCGACGACCGGTAAATTAGGTCTCCAATTGAACTTCTGGTTGTTATTAATGAGATATGAAAGCATGATTAAGATGTATACACTTTGAAATAACATAATGAAAAAACACAATTAGTCAGTTATTGTAACCAAACATTGCATCGCTCATATTAATATTTCGTAAATAAAGGTCTGGTTTTCTCTCATTGAAGATAAATAAGTGAGAATTTACAGTACAAACACGTACAGGTGGAAAGACTCCTACTTTCCCCGGCAGCATACTTACATGTGACAGTTATTTTTATTTGTCTCTTTTGTGATCTCTCTCTCAGCAGCTGAGCCCTTTCCATCATCACACCCACTCTGCAGTTACATTATTCCTTGATTGAGGAGGTGGAAACAAGCTCTTTGTCTTCATATATTGTCTCTCCTGCCATCTCTCCCTCTTAACCTTCCTCCTACTTGGTCATTACTCCCCGGGTCGCTCCGTTCCTCTCATTTTCTCCCTCTTCCTTTCTTCTCCTGTCTCTCACGCTCTCACTTGACTTACTGTATCTGCTCGCATTTATTCTCTTTCCGCCGCTAACTTCCCTTCTGCTCGTCCACTTGGCACACGAAGCCTCAGAGCAGATTCTCCGTATGCCTCACTCTTCATCTTGTTGACGGAGAGGCTGACGCAGGGCCACATTTGGTGACTTGTTGGCATTAATAACGACAGGCTGGCGATTTCGAGGTCGGATGCTCATATAGAGAAATGATATGACCTTAAATGATGTGTTTGCATCTTTGCCTGAGTGATGAAATCAGCCACAGATAGTTCCACAAACAGCTGCAGGTCCCGCCCATATTCCTTTGTTAGGCCTCAGTATTGATTTATGTGATCACAATTGCCACCCATCATCAATATGAAACTGTGCTGAAGTTTTCCTGTGAATTGGACCCACAATAGCCTTTGTCTTCAGTCCTGCCTGCTTTTTCCAATTTCTCATTGTTCTGAGAATCATGTTTGGAAAAACAAACTAAAACAACAGTGTCAGGTAAATTAGTGTGTATTATCTGTGCTAAACGTGATGATTAAAGTAGATGCCTGTGGACTGCTTCATTTAAGCATCTGCTACTGACAGTCTGGAGCTGTACAGCATGACCTCTATTCTTTTTAAAAAATATGCATAACATTGACAGCCTTACAAGTAGTGCAAGTCTTTTTCATGTTTCACAATTTTTCACATGATGTTCCAGTCGTATTTTAGTTTTGTGAACTGTTCCCGAGCTTCAAAGCCACAACTTGTTGTATCCAGCAGCTCGACAATGCATGGGGATATGCACGTCTGTCTCCTTTGTAGAATATAATGCTATTGTCAGCTAAGGATTTTTATAATCCTTTTCACAGATTACCATGAATATTTTTTTCAGTCATCCATCATGAATGATTTACTTGGAAGGGAAACAAACAACAAGCAGTAATCGTTATTTTCGTAGCAACATTATGTAACTTTTTTACCTTGAAATAACAGCTTCAAAGTCATTTTGACGGTACAGTGTCTTGTTATAGGATGAGTGGTGTCTCTGTCTCAGCCACTCCGCCCCCCCATCACTTGTGTCTGCTCCATGTAACTTCAGTGAGAGGGGAGGATCACAGCGTCACATACAAGTTCACTTCAACATACAAGTTTCCAACACGTAACATTGTTATGGTGTCATGGCTTTTGTTTTTAGTCAGCACCTACATTACATCTGACAAATTGTTACAGACCTGGGATTTGTATTTACGACAGTGGTGTTGCACTCAGAAAATGTTGGGGGGCGCCAAATCACACAAAACGCCATTTTCTACATAATGTTTCTTTAAGTATTTCTAAAACAAAATACCCCAAAAATTACCAGCATACCGTATGTAAGCAAAGATGTGAAGAATTTGTAATCATCTAACAGCTAATATAACTCTAACAATAATCATTTTCATTTCAGCCTGTATTATTATTATTATTATTATTATTATTATTAATAATAATAATAATAATATTTATATATGCAGTGTAAACATGATAAAGGTGCCGAAGGATGCGTGGCGAAATCTGCCACTTAGCGGTGAAGATGGAGGGTTGAGCCGACTGTCAATCAAATTTTGGATAAATTGTGAAATGAAGTGATGCACTATGGGTCTGCACCTATTGACCTGCATTAATTAGAAAGACAAGCAGGTGCACCTTTATCTGAGGAGCATTACTGTTCATGTTTTTACCTGATTTGTCTTTTTCAGTTCTGTTTGGGCCTATGGATGCACATTAGCTGCCGACACATTAATTTTGATGTTAATGCACAAGAATCCAGACCAGACAGCAAATAATGACAATAGACTAACTACCTTCCATTTATCTGGATCCTGAACAGTTTGATTAATTACGTGGTTCTTTTTGTCTGAACCTCTCCTGTCAGAAATCCCAATGCAAGAGACTCATTAGAAACCCATTAAAGTGACAAGAAGTAGAATATACAATTTCCAATCCAAACTCTTTAAGTGGTATTTAAGTGGCTTTTCAGACGAAATGTTACGAAATGATAGCAGATTATCATATTATACAATATTACACTTAGCAGCACTAAAAGATAAGCTGCGAACAATGCAGATAACACGTCTTGTAATGTGCTTTGCCAAGGCGGGGGGATATGAAAGAAAAACAACACCCTCCCAAGGTCCTTTGGAGAATACTACACTTGAATAATTTTGCACTGCCTTTGAGTCATAATTGCTGTTAAAAGCTGCTCATGAAACACATTTGGTATAGATGGTATTTATTAAATTGACTCTGAACAAATTGAGAGGCGCCGAAGAGGATTTACTTTCGGTATTACCTTCTAGGTTTTTTGCATAATTGCATTGGGATAATTATTCAAATATCTCCATATTCATTCTCAAGGCAAATTTGGAAATTAGTTTATTAAGTATCCACAGTTTCTCTGTTTTATATTGTAACACGTAATGTGGTGTAATGCCAAGTCCCAGGGTGCATTTTGCTAATATTGTAAGCCTGTGTTTTGTCAGAATATCATTAATACAGTTTAATTTGACTAAATGAATATTCTAGATTTAAAGGAATACTTATGTTAGATCTGTCAAATTGACAAAAGGCGTAATGTACATAATTTAATTTATCACCATGACAACTTCAGACCATCCTACCACACTGCCAATCTTCACACATAAAGACTAGCAGGTTAATTAACGAGATCTGTCTCGGCTTCTATGAGTTAAGAGTTACATGTCATCAACAAATCCACTTATAATCTCTCATTATCTCTGAATACATAATGTGAACGTACTCACAGCTTCATCACTAAACATGAGAACAAAGCCGGGGTGATACAAGCCTATCAAATGAGATCCGAAAACAGCGTGTTGTCGGTGGACGCAACCTTCATCACCATTCAGTTTCCTGATGGCAGCTGTCACACAGCTCTCCATCTCCCGAAGTGCTTTGGTTCCAGGGACAAATATGGTGTTGAATTGGCCATGCTCGGGTCATTTTAAAGCTGTAGCGCTCGCAGGCACCTGTCTCTGGCCTGTCATGGAGCACGGCAATTGGGCTATTTTTCAGTCACTGGTGATGTGTTCATTCCTCCGACGTGCGCTGTGAAAATGACATTCACGTGCTAACAAAAGCGCACTTCTCCTCGGTTTAGTCTCTCAGGCAGTAGCTCATTTTCTTCCGAGTCCTTCTTACACCAACTAATAACAGCCCCAGCCTGCACACTTCCTTTGAATGGCCCGCGTAGTACATTCAGCCGACTTTCATTACAATATGAATTGACAACGGGTCGTCTTGAGATCGGGAAATGGTTAGCGTGGGCGGCTAAACTTTAAGTGCTAGCTCCCAGCAATCACAGTCCAGGTCCATTAGTTCCATTTATCTGCGGGATAACTATAGGGCACCTTGAATTGGGGTCTCGAGGCAGGTGATGCGGGGGGGGGGGAGGCCTGTCCTGGCTGCTGCTGATTAATGCATGAATATGCGAGCTTTATCACAAGTCCGGCAGCCTTGGGACCGCAGAATGTCAGCGCAATTAAAGGCGGGTGGCAGACGTAAGAAAAGAGAGGCAGTTCCTATCTGCAGATTGCAGACCGAGCCGGGGAACACGGGCCGCTCGGTGAAGGTTCCAGCAGCAGCGCCTATTCATCCCTTAATCACCTCCACTACTCATTAGAGCCTTCTTTTGTTCCAGCCGCCGTCTTTTCCTGCGCTGTGCCAGCAGATAAAATATGGCGGGCTCAGACGAGAGAAGAGCTCGGGGAACCCCATTAGACGGTGACAGAGCTGGGATGGAAAATGAAGAGGGGAGAAGGAGAGGTGACGTCCGAGTGGTGGAGTCAGTCAGCTAAGGAAGAAGAGAGGACTCGAGGGAGACAGGTAGTGACAGGAGTGTGAGACACAGGGAAAGAGAGAGGACTGTCCGACCACGGAGGCATGTAATTCCTCTCGATCTTCCCTTTAGGAATGTTGGAACACTCAGCCAGAGGAGTACGGGAAGTTTTATGCCATCTCCATAGTTCATTACAGCCGTGTCCGATTGAATTACGGCTACAATAATCTCCTCAAACCTGTGAACTTAAACTCTGTGTGAATGTGCAGAAAATTGATGTAAATTGGGGGTTTTGCCTCTTAATAGAGCGTGAGATCCCTCTTCCTGCTATGTAAACGTATCAAGATTGTTAGCATTGCGCCTGGTTAATGTGTTCAATTGAGAGTGTAGTAATCCTGAATGCCTGGACCTGTCAGAGCCTTACAGAGAGAAAAAGAGTCCAGGGACGGTTTGCATGTGTCGTTGCAAACAGCTGAGAACCATAACAGCTAACTGGAGTTGATATAATGGGCACACCAGCGATCATCATAGTGTTCATTACGGAGAAACACACTGTGTCATATAAACTGCTGTCAGTTTCCCCCCTGTGGAGAACGACATATTGGCCTGTATAAATATGGTAATACTTCCATCCTCTGCACATTAAAGTGCACTCATGCCATAGTTAATAATAATGTGCATCGGGAAAATAGATTAATGAGACCTATTTTCAGTGGGACTCACAGCAGCAACAACAACAGTCAAACTGGTGCCTGAATATTTCCCTCAGCTTCACAGATTATCTTTTGATCGACTGCTAAATATTTGGATCCCCGCCAGCAGGCGTCTGCAAAAAAGTGCGCAGTGCAGTCTTTAGTTTTGAACTAAATCTTCCCGCAGACTCACTGTGGCAAAGGCAGCTCCCCGGCCTCTATTTTGAGGGAATGGTTTATTTTGGGAGATACATCCCGCACTGACAAGGATTTTGTGTTTTATCCCCGCTGAGAAGTGGAACAACAGGGGGCTCGTGTTGACAAAGGCTGAATCCTCCATTTAAGTTTTACTGCAACATTGTAAAGGTTAGCGTCAGACTGTCATAGGGATAAACAGTCAGGAGGGGGTCACTGAAGACACATCTGTTGTCTCTCTCAGTCAAAGAAAGAATATATATACGGGTTTTCACGGTTGGAGAAAAAGTGTGTGTTAATGCAGGGGGAAAAGGTGACCACATACATTTCAAAGCGACCATAATCAAAAGTGTGTGTACATCTTCAGAATGCTCAACAACCGGGCGGACAGGCTGTTGTCGTGCTGTCATACTCTGCATCTCACTGCCTCTCTCCCAGAACTGTGTCTTCAGCATGTTTTTCTGTAGTCTTGACACAATTAATCGTACAGATAGGGATACAACGGCGCACACTTTCGGACAGTCTCTCCTCGAAGGCTTTCCCGGTGTTGCACTTTGTTGCACTTTGTTTAACAAATAGTGGCAGAGGTAGCTGTGTGGAGATGGAGAACTTTGCGGGAGAAGATCAAACTCTGCCTCGCTGTGTGAGGTGGGCTTTATAGTCTCTGATAGTTGAACGTAAGTAAATCTAGACACACAACTCCAGGACGGAGCTGTTTTAAGTCTGACAGTTGTTCTCTCAGTGCAAGAAAACCCTGTTTGGCAAGGAGCACAGTGTTATGGATAATTACATCATTACAAAGCCACATACAGTACAACAGTTGTCTGAGTCTCTGGGCCCAATCATTATTTATTTCATCACAGCGGGATTACCTTTTCCCTCAGCCGTGTGCTCGGCTGGTTAAACTGCTTATTATTGATAAAGTGAGGAAGTTTGATGGGGAGGAAAATGGAACCGAGCCATAAAGTGTGATAAATTCTCATCAGCATTTAAAAAACCCATCTCTGCTGCAGTGCAGTTCATTGCTCTCTCAACAAAGCTATATATCTTGCGGGAGTTTTACAGCCCATGCCTCGCACTCATATTGTGCGAACATAAACCTTTTCGCAGAAACAAAAACACAACTTAAATGTGAGGAAGCTTTTGAGGACGGAGCTGATGAAAGCGGTGCGAACATCAGATTGCTCGCCGTCAGCTGTCTGTTTTCTTTGTAGCTTAACAGAGGGGCTTCAGACAGCTCTGTTTTGATGTTATTTACTGTAATTGAGGAACTTTTAATTAAATGTGTAAAAAGTTTTCATACGAACTTGCTGTCGTCCAAACTCTCTATTCTTTTAATTACAGCGCATAATGTATGCATCATTGTACTCCTGCATACATATTGTCTAATTTTATGCCAAGCTGAAAAAGACAACAGTGTGTGGCAGGCGTCCCACACTTGCAGGGCGATGATAGGTAGGCTTGTGTTGTTGGTAGATAATATTCCTGTTGCCACGAGAGGAAATGAGGAAAGAACAGAGAGAAGATGGAAACAGCGAGGGGAAATGATGCTCTTATCTCAAATCCTCGATAAATCACCCCGAACGGGATTTCTATGACGAGCGTAAGTAAAGGTTTGCAGAAAGCCCTCGCTCTCATTCAAGGTGCAGTGTGGCAGGTAGCAAATGCAGAGAGCAACAGCAGAGATTGTGTTTTTGATTGTTTCTGCAGCTTTTCTATAATATCACCCCCTGAAACATCTCAGACAGTCTTTTTCTCCCACCCACTGGCTGTCTACGTATCCTGCATGGACTAACAGGTCAAGAATTAGGCACTTGGGCCTCACCACACAGATATTCAGTGGGTTGAAAAGGACATTGATTCAGAGAAGCATGGACAGTGACTCAGAAAACATTTGAGAGCACAAATACCTGCTTGATAACTCAATGTAGCTTTCAAAATACCGTTTTCATTGGTACGCACTTGCACACAAACACACACCACTAAAAGGTCTGAAAGCTGAAAGGATAATAAGTACAGCAGCCTCTCTCTCTCGACCTCTAACATCCAATTGATCTACGGTTCCAGGCAAAAGGAATCATCAAAAAATGGTTTGCAGCCCAGCAAGTGATAATGATTTGTTTCTTCTTGTATCTTAAAGCTGCAGGGCTCTGCAAGGTTTCTCTGAAAAAGAATTTAACAATCAGAAAGTGTAGGAAAGCATCCATCTCTCTATAATTGTGGGTCAGTTGTTGCTCTGTGTCTCCAAAGTCTGGTTTGGTGCCATCATTAGTGGAAAGTCCACCTCAAAAAAAAGAATTGCATGCTAAACATTTTCTTTGTTATCAGATAGAAAGATAGCAGGGTAGATTTCTTACTTTGATACAATACCTTGAAAAATATTGATATGCAGTGCCATGTTCAATACCACGGGGAAAATAACACAACATCGAGGGTAAGGGTAGGATTAGCAAGTATTAGCATTATTTTATTATTATTTTTTTATTAAAGAAAAATATAACAAGGCTTGTGTACTGTGTGTTGAGCACAAAAACATTTTTGATCATTTTCTTCCGACCATAGTCAGGAGAGTGGGAGGAGGTATCAGTGTCGACACTGGGGAAAATGAGCATTGAAACATTGTAGAATATTCTGTATCGATGTTACTTGATATTTTTGACAACACTAATAGATACAGTAAATGCTTGAGTGTAAGAGTGTAAGAGTATAAATGAAAAACAAACTAGAATATACAAATGAAAGCAAGAATACAAGGATGAACGCACAGCTGTGAAGTTACAGTCCAGTAAATGACAGTCCGACGGATAATGATTACTGTGGAGGATATATAGTAAAAATACGAACATTTTATAAAAATACAAATGGAAGATAAAGGGTTACAATGGGTATACACATATACATATACAGTAAATAAATATGTATGCGACTTGTGCATTAGGTTAACATAAAAAGTTACAGATGGTCTAGTAGTCAAATGACAGAATGCAGGTGAGCTGTCGTATTTCTATTGGGCAATAGCCTAATTGGTTACAAGTAAGGTATCGTGTCAGTTGCAATGTCACATTCATGACATTTTTATATCCGATGCAAGAACGGCACTCCGCATTTCATTAAGACGCTTCAGACTTGAGGACTCACCTGAGGCAGAAACAGCCAGAGCTGATGAAAATGCCAGAGTTAAATCTGACCTAAAATTAGCTACGTTTCTGAGGACGTGAAGATTTATGAAGCCTGCAGACTTGTCTGCTGCCATTTCAAATGTTCTCACCTAATAATTTGGTTTCAGCCTAACTTTATTGCATATACAGTAAATAAAATGTCAAGTCACACTTGAGCTCACTCTCTGCAGCATATTCCCCCGCTCCTCTTCATAACAGCTCTTCCTCTCCAACCCCATCAAGCAAACTCGTTCCTTTGCATTTATCTGACTAAACTCTTTCCCCTTCTCCCTTGGTAAGTCTCTAAATGTTGGTGAAAGCCTGTCAAGGGCACGATGCAGGGAAGATAAAACATTTTCATGAGGCTACTGGGCAGCTGCGGCTTGAAGCTACCAGATAAGTATGCGCTGTGAATTTTAACATTATTCAAAAAAAGTGACAACTGCGTTCCTGGTGCCAAAGGCTGCACTCTGGGCTAGTTTGAAAAAATTATACATTTGCAAGGTGATGGGTGGAAAAGTGTTGTGCACAGTTTTTTTAAAAAAACAGCCCTCATGCTCTCTTAGCAATCACCTCAGGTGGCGACAGGAAGCCAGGCTGTTATTTGTTGCCCTATAATGTCCAACCCGACAAGCGCGATGAATAATTTTGCCATAATGACAGCTAGCACACACACACACACACACACCTAGACCTCGAGCTCTACACACAGACACATCTGTGCTCAATTAGTGCAAATAATTCACCCTGCAATTAACAGCATCGAAGTAGGTGGGTAGTGGACTGATGGCAGAAAGAAGAGGAGGAGGAGCAGAGGTGGAAAAGTAATGTGGAAGAGATGTAGTGTGCTGGAATGTGAACTTGACTGTGTGTGTGAGCCAGCAGAATCTTAAAACCTTTAATATTTTTTTCTATTTTTTGCCAAGCAAAGACTACTTTTTCTCAAAAAGTAGCACAGTAACACTTGGAGTGACCTTTTGCGAATTTTACTTTGGAATAGAACTCTCCATCCGTCCGTGGGCTGGACCAGGAGGACGGCAGAAGCAGACTCCACGTGTTGAAGTGACAGAGTCATTTTAGCAAGCAGTTTTATGTGAGCTGACCCGGAGCAATGCATTCAATATGCATTCTCTGCGTGCCACCAGTGAGGCTGGCCAAAACTATATTAGAAACCACTGAACCTCACCAGAAATCAAATCACACTCCGGTCATAAAAATGCTAATATTTATGTGCAGCAGTCTCTCAAAGTAGCGACTTTGTTTGTGCGCCTGCATGTGTTTAAGCTTGTACGCTTTCGCTACAGCGGCGTGTCCCTGCTTCCCCCAGAGACAGTAGCTGCGTTGATAAATGGTGAGCTACTGTGGAGTTAGTACAGTGTAAGGAGTGAGGAGTAAAAGTTCATTATGTGCGTACTGAGAGGGATGGTGCGGTGTGTGCTGCATTAATCATTTTGTTTCCCAAATGTCTTCTCGCATTCTTTGCATGGAGGAAAACTTAGACTGATGAGGACTTTAATGTATCATTCATTCGCGCACATTTTGGCTTCTCCTCTCTTTTTCTCATTTTGCTCTCGCTGTCTTTATGGTCGTTATGAATTTCAGAGATCCATTTTTAGTGCTCCATTTGTAGGCCTCTTCTACGTGCTTCTACAAAAAGAAAATCGCACACAGAAACACGAGTAAAGCCAATCATGGTCAGCGAGACACGTTTGTGAAAAGGTCAGACGGGTCGATTCCTCCCCGTGTATTTATTTCAAATTGTTTATTGTTTTCAAATAAGTTGCTACATGCACTTCAGCTCCATTGGTATTTTTCGACAAGCACAGATGAATTACACGGTTTATCTGTGAAGTTAACCCTGTGTGCCATTTGTTTTTCTCCCAGATCCATCTTCCCAGCCGAGGCAGAAGCCGCCGGCCACTGACCTCTGCTACAAGACTGAAATCAGCAGCCTGATGGACTTCAACTCTCCCGACGCCTCCCTGGACAAAGGTAAGACCTAATCAGTTCTCGTGAACCAAAGCTGTTTGACTTTAAAATGGCGATGCTTTTTTCCTGCAGTGCCACGACGGGAGGATGCTGTGGCAAGTCAGGGCATACATATGCATTCATGAAAGCCCAAAGCAAATAGATACAATATACAGTTTATACAGACACATCTGCTCCTGCAAATACCCTTTGCCCTGTGGAAATCTACAAAAGCTTGGAGTTTGAGATAAAGGGCTTAAACCAAAGGTGAACCAGGATTTCATTATGGAGTGAGAACAAGAGGAGCCGACAGTAGCATCTCTGCAGTCATTTGCTCCTCTCCCTTCTCAGCATCGGCAGCCTGCACCTGTCATGGGAACAATGGGCATCCATTACACATGATTGTAGCGAACGGCTGCTCACGACCCCAACAAGTCTGGTGTTTGAGAAACATCACACACAGTATTTTTGAAATACCCAGACTAAGGCAAAGCCTGCATCCTAATTTATTTTGTGTGCATATTGCTGTTGAAGCAGGAACATAACAATAATTGACCAACGTTTTTAATATTTCAGTGCAGTTTGTATTCTTGCGGTTTGAAATGCTTGGATGGCGCAGCAGGACAGAAATTATAGCTCTCACTGCAGCATGCACAGTAATAACACAGTGAGTAATAATGGTCCTGGCTGAAAACGCTCTAAGTATACATTGAAATGCTTAAATTGTATTTGTTAGAAAAAAACACAACAACTTTACATGGTGTCAACAGTAATTGAATGACAAATCCAATATTTTGATTGAATTTATAAGCAGTTTTTTTTTAATTCCATTTTACTAAAAGGGATTTACATTTCATTGAATTCTAATTAAAAGGACATTACATAAGAACCAAATGAATGAATGAATGAATGGAATTATTCAGACATGTTAACCTACAACCAATCAAACGTTCTGGCATGTTAAGCCACGATCATCTAGTAGCACAGTACATCAACATCTGAACAGAGACATCATCCGACTCAGTAGACCTTCCCCAATTGTAAACACTCCAGGAGGTAAAAAGAACAGATATACAAACAGTCCTGTGAGCACAAGACACAATACCCAAATCAAAATCAAAACAAACAAAACAAAAAACTACATCTGCACCCACTAGTGCCAAATCTGTACTTTTTAAACAATATTTGTTGTAAATCATGATATAAAGGACAGTATGAAATAAGATGAATGTCATTCTTCACCTCATTTAGGTCACAATATCAACAGATTTTTACATCTTCTGGCACACCTCTGCATCTTCCTGTTTCAACGTGCAGTGGTAATATACCACATCTTAACTGTGCACACAGGAATCTCTGACTTTTAGGCAAATGATACTTCACATGTTTTTCCCTTCTTTCACTCACTTTTCTATACTCATCTAGAGTGAAGCTCACACCTAGAATCAACTACAGTGCAATGCTGTTAAACAAGATCAATTTATTTAAATGTTTCTTTGATAACTCTCAGAATTAAACCCACATTTGATCATGATGTTTGGTTCACTCTACTTAAACCATTATAATCCTAAATATTGTGCCTTTGAGCCTCTTGCACCATACTCTAACATTTTGTGAATTATAAACTGATGAAAATTCATGAAAAAAAAAGATCTATTAACTCAGTGAGCTGAGTAGTTGCCCGTGTACATATTTCATGGCCCTCAGCTATTGAAGACATTCTTATGGTTCATCTGAGGACAATCTGAATTGTTACTGCTTAACATTTAATTCATTCATGCCTTCCGGTCCTCCTGTAAAATGATGCTACAACACCGTGAATACTATCACACTCCATACTCATCTGTTTTCTGCCGTTAGCGCTCAGTCACCGTGAATCATCCCAAAGAGCAGTCTATAAAGTTAAAAGTCTTCATTTATCTCCAGACTCTTTTCGGGTGGGTGGTCAGATGGATCTCACATCAGCGTCATCATCTCTCCAGACAGACACAGTTACAGTCGTCTATCTGCGGTCTGTTTTCATGTTCTCGCCCAGGACAAAAGCTTCTTTCAAGGAGATGGAGTCTTGTTGAGAGGATCAAAGTAGCTATCATGGCTCCAGTACAAACACATCTCATGGATTTTGAATCCTGTAAGGCTGCCAGCTCTACTATGGATCTCTAGTGTCACCCAGAGAGCCCCCAGGGGGCCCTTTGCCTCATTAGAGTGTCCTGCTTAGGGGTCTGTTTGGCTGCCAGTTCTCTCTTCTCTCCTATTAGCGTCTGTCGATGTTGAGATGAGAGAGTTTACATGTCATTGTTTGAAAGAATGGGAACAGTGTTTGTGGCTTTTTGGTTAAAATGGCGTACAAGTAGATTTTGAGGTACTTGTATTTGAGCGTTTCCATTTTATGATAATTTACACACATTTAATATTAGTATTAATATCAATGTTAATATTGATATTAATATTGCCTTTCAACACATCTATCTGACAGCCTTAGTAATTAGTTACTTGTCATTGCAAGATTTGAAAGCAAAAACATATATTTTGTATTGGAAATAGTTTTACTTTTGGTAATCTAAGTACTTTCAGCTGCAATTACTTCTGTACTTTTACGGTGATCTCAGTCAGAACAAAACAAAAGGTGTAAGTAGCATGTGATCATGTGAGTTGTTGTCTTCATTATAAAACAACCACCATCCCGATGATGAAATTCTGTCTGATGTTACTCTGGCAGAAATGTTCACGGACGAAGTGCTGTGTTAAAGTTCATTTAAGTTTCTTTTAGTCTTGTTTTAGTACTTCCTTCCTTATTCTCTGATGGAAATGATCACAACAGGCAAAATAATGAAACCTCTACCTCTACTAAAAGTACCGATTTCTCTGGGTTTGAACATTATTGGGAACATTTGGGATAAAGTACACAACATATAACACATATAACAAAGGTCTAGTCTTTTTTAGACATTTTGATGCAGGAATTATGTTATTTATGCATATAATGCATCTTTAAGTAGGATTTTGGATGCAGGCTGAATTCTTGCAATAGCGTGTTTCTTTGTAATTGTGGTATTACTACTTTTATTTGAGTTATAGATCTCAACCTCTTCTACCACTGCTGATCTCCGGAGAACTTTTTGTGCAGGTGTCCAATTGATCAAGTTACAGAACATGCTGAAAGATTTAACTACAGTTGTGTATAATTGTATTCTTTGGGTGTCATTTGGAGGATCAGACCGAGATCAGATTCTGTACTTGATGAGTTGAGACAAAATCGTGCACAAGTTATAACACTATATGTGCACAGTCTCCTTCAGCGTGAAACCAGATGGTGCTTTAGGTCTGTGGTCATTTCCTGGGTGCTATAAATGTGCAGACTCAGGAAGAACACGTACGCACACACCAACAACCCCTGCAGTGGCCAAGGCCACATATATCACCACAAGTTTCATCAGAATGAGAACAGGGAACTCGGGCTGTGTTATCAGCAAATTCATCTCAGGTCTGCAGTAAGAGAGAGACAGAGAGACAGGGAAGGAGAGCGGAAACAAACGTAAGCAGTGAGCACTGTATCATTATGGAGACAGCTGCTGCTTCTGCATTAGCCAAGCCGGGTGAAGCTTTGACTTGTGGGCTTGTTTAAATAGGAAGGTCAGTGCAAAAAGGTCAAACAGAGCGTCCGAAAAAGAAAAAATAGGCTTAGGAGGGAAGGTGAGACAGAGAAGGAGAGAGGAAAGGACGGTGAAGAGCACCGTGAGGATGAGAAGGTGAGAGATCTCATACAGACGTCGTGTTGCCTGCAAATGTATTCTAAAGAGCGAAGGGGAGAAAGTCATATAGTGAAGGAGGGATCAGAGGGAGGCAAATGAACAAAAGAACAGTAAAGGAAGTGACATTGTGAGGGTGTATGAGTAGGTGTGGGTGCATGTGCCGAGTGGTCTCTGCTCAGCACTTTCATTTTCCTCCAAATGCTGACACTTTTCTGCCCCCACCGAAGCCCTCTTATGGCCAGTGGGAGAGTGGCACTTAAATTGCCTCCAGCAACAGTATTCCGGCCTCTCCACTGTAATTTACACACATTAGATACAGCTACTCAGAAATGCTCAGACACAATGGCTGTAGTTAGACTTGGTATAATTGTGACTCATTTCATAATGCTAGAACGCAATAACTGGATCTTGTCAGCTCCGGCCCAGTATTGATGTAACCCAAACAGACTCACACAACTGAAGATAAAAAGAGAAAAGGTAATACAGATGTGTGGTCACAGGAGACATAATTGCCGTAGACAAGTAGTGGTGGACCCACCGGCACGTGATCTCATGACATCTCAAAAATTGTTACACAACATTACCAGACAAAAGGGGTTTTCTGTGCGCTTGTGTTTCCATCTGGCCTTTCCACTAAAGGTTGCTGAGAGGTTGAAACTGACAAAGGGAGTGGAGCAGCAGTCTGATTATCTGCAGTCTTTGTCATCTTCTAACTGCTTCATTAAAGTGGGCTGACAAGTGAGACGCAAAGGTCACAAAGTCAAAAAGTTACATTTCAAGACTTTATTCGAGCAGAGGAAGCATTATTTGCCCTCGCTGTTTTCTTCTTCTCTTTTATTACAGAATTTCTTTCAGAGGCAGGTAGCCCCAGCAAGGTATATATAAATAAGTTGACCTCCCAGAGTGTTTGCCACATGCTCCATTGTGATCTAAATTTAAATCTGAAGCTGTGCTGCTCAATTAATCCATCAATCATTCACACACTCAAGCAACTTTCATACCAGAAATGCACGTCTAAGAATATGTCTGAGAGCACACGTCAGTTCAGCACTCTCTACCTGCTTTCATTAATTTCATCGCAGCGATGGTTGCCAAGCAGCGTGCCTGCTGCAGGGCTGAATGTGTGTGATGAGTGTTATCCACGCACTCAAAATTGCCAGGTCTCAGACTGTCTGAATTTTTTTTGTAGTAAGAACGTCACTTCTTTAGCAAATGGACCGAAACCACAAATGTCCATTCAGTGACTGCCAGTAGTAGTATCACACCAACTCACACCAAATGTATTTTGCAGTGGCGTCAGATAGAAATGTGTACTTGTGTAATGTAGAACATTTTATATGTATAAATGAAATACCCTGTAAGTGTATATTTTATGCATCCAAAGGTGTTACATTAAATTTATAAAGTTTCATTATATATTTAAAGTTCAGTAAACTACAGTCTTAGTGGTTTCAATTCAAAGTTACATTCAATGAAGCCACTTGTGCTGTAGTTTACTCGAACATATTTAAAATAGACTTCAAGTGTGTTTCATGTTTTCTTCATATATTTTCAGGTACAGTTTAAATTTTTATGCCTCTGCGTCAGTGAAAGCCGTTGCCAGAGGCACTATATTGTCCGGTTCCGTTCAGTTCAGACTTGTATCGTTCCTCAAAGAGAAATCTGACTTACAGAACTGGGTGACAACACAAACACAACATACAAGAGGACGTATGACATCACAACAGAATCACAACCAAAAGGAAAAAAAGTGTTACCGTTCATAATAAAGAATCAATCCACTGAAATGATAGCGATGATGGAGTGCTGCTGAACAGTGCAGTCACGATTTTAGAGCAAACTAAGCGCATTCAACTTGGAAAATATATACATATTACTCTTTGCCGTAGGGAGCCTGCATCTCCAACCAGATGGGAGAAGAACAAATTCCTTCAAGAATGGATGGTTAGAGCTGGCCAAGAGCTTGGCTTCCTCAGGATTTGTCTGTTGTAAATATCTGACAAAGAAAACTGCTGTGTGCCAATTATTTTGCTGGCTATTTAAATTATATTGGACAGATGATTTTGTGCTGTGCACTGAGAGGCTACCATATCATGAGTCTGTACTTCCGATTTCTTTTGAACGCCATATCTTAAGAACACCTTAAGGAAATTTGGTCTCAAGGATGAAATGATTCGATTTTGGTGGTCAGAGGTCAACGGTGAACTTACAAAACACATTGTTTGCCATTACTCAACAATCATTATGACAATTACAACAACATTTACACAAATGTCTGATCAAAGGTCAACTTCACTGTGACATCGCAATGTTCTGCAAAAAAACGTTCTGGCCATTGTTCAACCAATGCTTTTCTTTTGAGCATCACCCTCTCCATGAAATGACTCGTTTGACTCTCATCATTTGAGCCATCCGGGAAGCAGTTTTCTCATCATGTGTTTTTGAAGATTTGGACGAGGCTTTAAAGTGTGTCCCACTGGGTGTCTGTGCTTGTACTCGGTCCATTAATCTAACTGTCCTTGTATAACTGGAGTGAGAGCTGTGTCAGTAGGCGTCGGGCTCTGCCAAAGTCTTCTCATTGCCAGTGAAGTAGTTCTGTTGGCGTCGATGAGTTGTGACCTCCCCTGCCCATTGCGTCAGTTCATAGAGGAATGAGCACTTCCCAATCTGATGCTATGGTGCAAAGGTGGAGCACGAGATCAACAGGCAGATGCCGGCGACTTCAGCCGAGAATTGGGCGCTGTACCTTACTGCTTTAGTGAATAAGGGACTGAGCTAAAGTCGATCTGAATGTACCAGTTCATCTTCATCACAGCTTTCATCTGTGGTCATCCAAGCAGAAATAGACATGCTTTGCAGGGTGCCTGGACTCACCCCGAGGAGATCAGACATCCAGAAGAAACATGGTGCTCTTTTGCTGCTGCTGCTGCTGTTTCTAATTAAAAAGATTTAAAGAAAAAATCAAATGAACTCTTTGCAGTGTAGCACTTTTACAAAATGATGAAACACCTCTCAATATACTCACTTTATACATTGTGTTTGGCTTGTGTTTGTTTTGCAGTCTAATAACCATTTCACATTTTTCACTTAACACCTACACCTCATTAGGATTTACACCCCGGTGCTGCACTGCGCCAGGGTTCTACTCAACGCGCATTTTCTATTTCTGAATTCCACCTTGTCTTGACACGACCGGTACGAACGGTCAACGGTTGTAATACCTCCTGCCTGCCCTTCAAATGGCTGTTAAAAAGGCCCAGGGGCAGCTAATCTGAGCTGGCGTCTGGCAGCAGTGAATTGGCAGGGGAGGCGACGGCGGAGAGAGGGACGGTGGCTATCGGAGCTGGCAGATCTGGACGAGAGCTGAGTGGCCACTGCTGGCTGCCAGTTCCTTTTAGCTGATTACCGAACACAAAAGGTTGTAAGGTGGGAGAATAGAGACATAGCTCATGAAGACAAAGATCGAAGGAGTACATGGGAAGGTGTGATGCATGGTAGTAACGATGAGAACACTGAGAAATCCAGAAGAGTAACAAACCGTGTTAGAGAAGATGCAGTGACTTCTTAGACTCACAGCAGATCAGCGATATAAGGTTGCACACCGTTAGGTGTCATTTCAAACAAAACACTTGAAGTTGACATTTAACTGTTGACCCACCCTCCTCATATATGTGCTTTGCCTCGGGTGAAAGAGGAAAAAAAAAGTTGTGGGAGGTGTAGAGAGCAAATCTGAGACCTTAACATTCCTTGTTAAACCCCTGCTGTTTTCTGTAGGTGAACCACTTATTTAAAGTGTGCCCTGACTTAAAAAATGCAGTCAGCTAAACTCTGGAGTTATGTCATTTGTCCAACGCAAGTGCTCCGTGTTTAGCACGGTCAGAAAACCAGGATCCAAACAGAAATATCATCAGCTTCATGTACTTAAAGTAAAAGTACTCATTATGTAGATTATAGATTATAGCCTTCTCCATTTTTTGTTCTGCAATGAATATATTTATGTGAACAGCTTTAATGTTGTTGTTGATTGAATTGCATTTCATTTGCAGTGTTACACACAATATATATGGTTGGGATGTTTAATGATACACTCATGAGAATCGTATTAAAGGCTACTGAATGTATACAACAGTATATTTAACTTCAATACGTGTCCTATGTCTAAAACAGTTGTAGTGCAGTTAAAAGTACAGTATCAATCTCTGAAACTTAGTGCAGTAGAAGTATAAAGAAATGGAAGTAAACTCAAGCACCTGGGCTTAATAACAGCACTAGTGTGAATGCACTTAGTTACTCTCCACTGCTGATCTTGTCTCTTGAACCTATAACCCACACATACACACACACACACACACACACACACACACACACACACACACACACACACACACACACACACACACACAAAAAAAAACAACTCAGTGGTATTTGTATTCTTAAGAGCCTGATTCCAGGACAGACACAATGTGAGCACCCATTTTGATGATATGTGTGTGTGTTAAAATGTAAATCAGCACTGAGTCATAGAGAGTAGCAAAGTGCTTCTGCCTTTGACAGCTCAACGAAAAAACACCTGCTCAGACTTCACTTATATGCTCGTGGCTATAAGAGCTTGATACATGCTTGATAATTCAAACAGGGAACATTACAGCATTTTTCTGCAGCACTGATTTATAATAACTCAGACTGCGAGTTATTACCACAACATGACCTCGACATTGCCCTCCTTTTTTTTTTTTTTTGCAGCGTGGGTTATATTTAATCCTTCTTTAGACGAGAGTTACAATGGAATGAGATTTTCAAGGCATGATAACTGCCTCAGAAAATATTCCGGTTTCACAGTATTACACATGAATTACTGTCATTATGCGTTCCAATCATCTTTAAAGGTGCAATATGTGAGAATTCTGGTTGAAAACATTTTAAATGTCACTGAAATTCTCAACGCAATGTGAAGGAATAACAGTTTTACCGTTATGACCTACTGTATGTATTGTGTTTTGAAAGCATGTTTAGCACGCTAACCAGCCAGCCCCGGCCCATCCAAGTCCAAAACTCTTCAAGCAGTGTCATCATCACCAACACTTTCCCTGGTGCTTTCAGCTTCCTGGCTAACTGAGCTAACTAGCTAAAGGCAGCTACAGTTGGCAGCAGTTAGCTATAACTCAGTAATCAGTATAGTATAATTTCAATAAGTGGCCAGTTCATAAATACTGCACCTTTAAAGGGATGAATAATAAAAACACTTTTGGTCGAACAAATGCTTTATATAATTTCACAAAATATTATGTCCTCACTGACTTGAAATTCGATTAGAACTTAAAATATTTTCTTATATTGACGTTAATATGGTAGAATCGTAGATAACGAAACGTATCGGTATGACCATGCAGCCCTATTTCGGACCATTCTTTCCGTCCACTCTCTTATTTCCCTGCCGTGACTAGTTCATGGTTGTGTCAAGGTTTCTGCGGTGCAGCTGTGGGGAAAATCATGGGAACAGGAAAACGAGAAAGTGTGACTTCACGAAGTGAGGGTGTCCATTAACACGTGCATTGTCTGTTATAACAAAGGGCGGTTAGGCGGTCCTCAACACAGGCATTAATAAGATGGACAGCACCTTGTTCACAAGACAGAGAAGAACTGCAGTGATAAGAAAAAAGAGTTGACCATCTGCATCCGTGCTCGTACGCACCCGAGTTGAATTAACTTCTAATCTCGCTCTCATTGTACCTGTTTTACTCTCTCCTATATCTCACATAAACAATGAAAGGTTGACGTCTTCTTGGCAGCGCGAGCTGGTGCTGCTGTCCTCTGAGGTATTGTGTAAACTGACTGCAGAGAGAGAGAGAGAGAGAGAGAGAGAGAGAGACGTTGACTGCTTCCATTGATTTTCATTTAAGGGATAGCACTCTCAGCTCATCACCTTCAAGCATCCCAGAACTTAGAAACATGTGTATGTGCTTGTGTGCGCTTGTGTGTGATGCAGCATCATACAGCGATTCGACCCGAGCTCCTCTTTACACGTTCAACTTGCGTATCATCCTGCATTCCAAGCCATGCGTGTCACAGAGAGCTAATTTCCTGTTGTGCGCCAGTCCCTGTAGTGTGATTCGATGCTGTTTTAATGTAGTGTAAATAGCCAGCGCGTGCCAAGTACATTCTTTTAATTAGGAAACCCAACAGGCCTGCTGATTAGCACTTTATCTTCATGAGTGTCTGGGCCTGAGCTGCAGCTGGACCACTTCCTAGTTACTGTACACTCTAGGTAGCATGTCCCAACAGGTCTCGAGCAAGAAGTACGTAATTATTATGTTGCAGTCTGCCATCTACTAAGCAAGCAACAACGGTTGTGTGAATGTGGTTCACGATAATCGCTGGTACATTATTGTATTTGTTAAATATGCTAGCTTTTTCCACTTTTGCTAGAAGTTTGGTAGCCTACAATGATAACAATGGTGGTATCCCCTCAGCATGGCCTCATTTTAGATGGTAAAGGCCCCTTTTGTCATAATGTTGCCCTTCTTCCAGGTCATTCAGCGTTTAGAGAATTGCCTTGCAATCATTTCTCACGCACTCCAGCATGATTCTTTAAATAATTCCACAACCCACAGCTTCACATGATAAATGACACAATTATATTTTTCCTCTTTTCATTCTATTTCCGAGTTCCCCCTCTCCAGACAGGGAAAAAATTGCAGAGTCATCGCTCGTCCTCGGATTTGTAATCTTAAACCATTTATGTGTAGTACGCAGGGGCACATGATGTTCTTTATAGCCAGTGTAACTACTGCAGCCTTCCCCCTTCAGTGGCATTAAAAGGCATTTGTTACCATTTCATGAAATGGCCTCGTGATTGCAGGAGGAAAAGTCCCACAAAAAATCAATGACTGGATTCCACTCATGTAGTACAAAAAGCCACTCAGCAGCCCTCTCTGTTATCTGCTAGGCATCCTTTTATCGGTTATCGTGAAGTGTAATCATCATATACTCACTGCACACACATGTTAACAACACAAAGCCTCACGCTGTCATTTGGCCTCACATAGCTAGCAGTTTATTGTACCCGTACCTTCAGCTTGTAATCTGCTGCGAATCAGTTGAGCTGCAGGACTCCGTGGACCACAAACAGCCCCTTTGAGTGGGCAGTGTTCAATTTCCTCACTTTGCCCATTATGCACGGACACAATAGACAACAAGGGATTGTTTTCTTTGGCTGCATTGTTGTCTCAGAGAGAGGGATGATACGTTGGATGATTACTAAATGTCACACTCTGCGGAGAGCCCAATCATTTTTTTTCTGGCATAGCTGCTGATTGACTTTGAAACAATAGCAACAGGCATCAGAGACACTTTTGTGATGGTTAATTGTAATGAAATATACTCATGGACTTTTGAAACCGACATCAGTTGGAAAAATATGCAAAAACAATAAATACTAATACAAATTATTTACTGAATATACTTGTCCACAGTTCTGTGATTTCCTGAGCCTATAACTTGTTTTGCTGATCAATGGAGGCTCTAATGAGGCTTGTAATTAAGCATAGTTCGGTCGTTAATTATGTTTGATTAATTAATAGATACATTAAAACCTGCCTGAGAGTTTAATTAAATTAAGATTTCATAACCTGCATTCTTTTATGGAAGCATCTTCTAAAAGGATATCTGTGTGAGGTTGAGTCTGAAGTGACCGTGTTGATAAATGGAGGCCAGCGAGGGCGCCTCTTGCTACGGTTGACCGTGTGCTTTTATTTTTGCAGCAGCACACCAGTCGTGTGGCCCGTATATTGTCATCTTCAATAGAAAGATTCACATATGGATGTTGTAGATGGAAATGAATTGTTCCATTTGAATGTGACTTTTGCACCTGTAAATTATTAATTATTTACTGTAAAGGCTCAGTGATAATAGCTCGACGCACAAAGGCTCCGCAGAGAGCGCTGCTTTTTCTTAATTAGGATGAAAAAAGCAGTAACTTCAACATACCATTCAATCAGTCGGCTGTTTTGCCTTTGTATGACTGATTCTCTGTGTGCACTTGAGCTGTCGGGCTTTCATTTAAAGTCTGACTCATCATTCTGCTCATTTTAAGAGCTTTTATCTTCCTCCCTTGCAGGCAGATGAGCAGAGCTTCATTAATGCATGGGCTTATCACCTTTGTCGAAAATCGGGGGCTTCTTTCGTCTGAGTACTCGCAGTCATCAATCGTTCTCTCGCCTGCATCCAACTACATGTTACTGCAAGGGTGGGTGGATAAAACAGGCATGCACCTCCGTCTGCGCTAACAGTGAAAGTCTGTTTGCTCTCCATGCCAACCAAAAGAAATTAAGACGATGTCATTACACTGAAATGTAGAGGGGCTTTGAAAAGATAGCTTTTACAGTGAAATGTAAACATGGCCCGTTTATTGCAATTTAAACGGGAGCTGTATTCTAATCCACTAAATGACGACAACATCCTCTAAATCCAACCTTTATTGCGATGCCTGGGCTGACTTTACTCTGTGTGACTCCCTTATCTCCCTAGTTTGTTCAGCATACTCAAAAAATGTGGACCGATGGCCTTGAAAGAAAAACAAAAATACGTTCTTTACTGACTGATCATGAATGCAGACGAGAACAAAAAACACAGCGTTTTCCTTTTGCAAGTGTTTCTCTGCGCCGTGGCCGTTTAAATGGCGCTCACTGTGCTTTTTTAAGTGTTAAGTTACTGAGCCCCTCGGGCAAGTCAACAGCTGGCAGACCTGTTGCTGTGTTGCCTGCCGGTGTTAGACTACACACACATCGACGCTCACCTGCCTGTAAGCCCACACCTACGCTGGGCTCCTCCCCTCATCTTTACGTGTGTGTGTGTGCTTGAATAATGTGGGAAAATCTTAGTGACAGCTCCTCCGAGCTCCTCCTTCTCCTTACCTAGTAAACCATTTGAGTTGAGGGGGGGAGGGGCTGAATGTACTCTACCATTGAACCCATGGGAGTTGCTTTGAACAGGTACACTCACAGTGGCAGCTCGTGGATGTATTTCCTGGTGTCAAATGAGCCTGATTCTAGTGGGACGACTGCACAAAATGTGCCCGGTTTGAGTGAGGAGCGCTTGAGACAGGAGGATTTTTGGATTTTGTCTTCGTGTCTGTCCTGAAAGTCTCTAGCTCACACCTGACAGATCCTGGAACCCTTTGGAAAACTCCCCTCGGAGGAGGGGATGAAGTCGGACGGGGAGCAAGGAAAGTGTGGTGAGTGAGTGGAAAGGACAAGTGCAGCTGCCACTCTGTGCCTTGTTGGACAAAAGTGTGATGTGAGTTTCAGTCCTGCACATGTGAAGGTCTTGCAGTGAAAAGGAGAAGGTGGTTAGTTCAGGGTCTGTCTGGACTAAGGATACTGCATTTCTTCTTCTTCTCTTGAGGAGCGACATGTTCACGTGTTGGTGAACCGTTAGGAGACTTTAACCTGCACTGACCTCAGAGTAGTTGTTATTGTCTGAACTTGGGGGCAGGGACTCCGCCATTAATGAATTAGCATGAAGTCTGTTGACTTGTTGTCTGTTGTGTTTATTCTGCTGACATATGGTTATAAGTGTGAGGATCCAAAACTTTAAAAAAAAATATGACCACAATTCACACTTTTTCGAAGCTGTTCCAGGAACAGTACACAGTATTTTATCTGAGTAGATTGTGAATGAATTTTACTATCCTTCAGTGACTGGATCACAGTCTTGGGGGTTAGTAGAGTGAAGTTTGTCTCCAAACAACAGCGTTTTCATGGTCATTGTGCTCTGTTTCTATTGTAAACACTGTGGTCTGGGGCAGCTGGCCGCAGTTTTTAGCCTGAATGCAGCACATTTTTACATTCACACAGGAGCTCTTGCTGCGTCAGCCAGGCTGGTTTCAGGCTTAAGTGCAAAGCATTAAATTACAACAGCTGAAAAAACGGTGCGATTTGTGAGAACAGCTCTCGGTTTTCCTCTCTGCCGTTATGCCTGCATACCTGCATTTTCTATCTGCATGCTGGTATCTCACCTGCCCTTCAACCTTATCCTGAAAACCGGCCGAACACAGAGGTAAAAGTTCACACAGCATGACAGATAAACCCTGTGTATTCTGCCTGAAACTCCATGTGCCAGCAAGTCATATGTGTGACGTAAAACTGGTCAAACTGAGTTGGATGTTGTTCAAGAGAGTGGTTTAAATCCTTCAAGCTTAAACCCGAGGTGTGGTTGCGACACAGTTAGTGCTTTCAAAGCAAAACAAACACCTGGAGGCTATGGATGGCTGTCTCTGCCAAACCCTTGCTATCCCAGGTGTGGTTATGTATTTGCAATTGCGCTCAGTTACTCACCTTTCCGTCTCACATTTCTGTGACAGCCTCTGTGATTATACCGCTTAGGCAACGCGCAATCTGTCTTTGTAAACTGAAATTGGACAAAATTAGTCATGTAGCCATTACTGCCTGTAAGGATAGCAGCAGATTATGTATAATCATATCTGCTGTATAATTTCTAGGCAGAATCTCTGAGAAATGATCCGCTTTTTCTGTGTTAAATTCACTTCAAACCTTAAAGAATTCTCAGCTGTCGGGCCTGTCAGTCAAGCAGCGACACCCCAAATCATTTCAGATTTTGTTGCTCCTTTATGTCTCACGCCTGTCACTCAGAAAGAAAGCAGGGTTTTCCGATGAGTGACATGATGTCAGAGGAGGCTTAACCCTGTGGCTTAACACCGTGTGAACCGGGCTGTAAATCAGAGGCTGCTGATGGTTTTCTACTGGACAACCTGTTAGTGTCCGACTGACCCGACACTCAGCCAGGACCAGGCCACGGCTATTATGCTTGTACCTGCATTTAAGTTCCTCTGAGGGCACCCACATGTCCATCTGTGCATACATGTCAATCAGTGCGTGACCACGTGTGCTTTCAGCGGGCTCAGTTTGACAGCATAATTGCAAGAGCAGCTGAGTTTGGTCCTCGCCGTGTAATTTCCTCCTTTCACTGCCGGTGCTGCAGGTGAGTGCAGCAAGTGTCTCTCTCTCAAGTGCTAGCCGCTTTGTTCGCCACCGCGGCGGACGCAGAAGACAATTTAGAACGGATTTTAAGACAATCAGCTGCCTGTCAGAATCAAGTTAGGGCTGATTTTTAAAGCAACTGTCATAACCGTGAGCCGTGCCACTTTCTTTCTGAGAGCATGAAGTAATTTTGCATTTCACTGAGGACGGACTGATTGGAGCCTTTGTGAGGTTCCATCCATCTCTCTTTGTGTTTGAAAACCTCTGTGCCTAATCACATTTACTCGAAAAGGAGAAGATTAATTTGGCTGCTTACTCTGCCGCTATCACAAATCAAACTCATCCCAATTTTCAGACACTGTCCATACCCCTTCTGCTCATCAGTTATACATGGCCGAAAGACAGAATTTGCTCTGTGCAAGCCACTGAAACGGCAACTCCGCTCAGTCCCGCAGCTTTATTTATTTAGCTGTCAGCGGGCGCCCTCCTCATTTTAAGAACCGTGAAAACAAATGGAACTCCGCGACCATTTCCTAAATATTTCTGTCCCAGGATCTTATCAAGCATCTCAGGAGGCGACCGGGATTGTTTTGGCACCTTCACACTCTAATTTGTCTGCCAAGCCATCATTGTCATCTCGTCTAGACCTTTTCTAGGTGGTAATATTTATTTTTGTCAACAGATGCATGATAGTTGATGTGTGATTTAAGTCACAGTGGAAGGAGCCACCTCACACAGGTATGCTGACTATGTGTGTGTGTGTGTGTGTGTGGACTCATCCACAGTTTGATGAAATATCCATGGTGACACTGTGTCTGCCCTCCTGTTTAGCCCAGACTATAAATAACAGCACTGTTAGCCCTCGGCACCAAAGGTCATTTCTCAACTTCATATGCAAACAGACCCACACATGCATACACCTGCTGTCATACAAGCACGGACACACACCCAAACACCGTCAGGTACGTGGCTCGGATAATCAGTTCACCCACCCGATGAGACGGATCTGAATTTGTTGTCACAGAAATTTCCCTCCCAAAAACCGAACTGTCGCGTCGGAAATTGTCTCTTTGTTATCTACTTGACTCCCACTCATGCACAACAACATCATTCCCCAGAAAATTACTGTTGGTTTGTTTGCAGTATGGTTACAACCGGGGAAAATGAGGTAAACATAATAGCACGATGTTAACAACTTTTAACAAATAACGCAGAGCCGGACGGGAAAGCGAGTGGTGAAAAGAGATGTTACAAAATGAGCCCAGTGTCGATGGCTTGTGTATTCACATCCAGGAGGTGCTATTTCCTATCATGACTGAATGAATGACATGTTCCCATTCACATTATAATACCAGCACAGCTCATCAAGCACAACCATGGCAGCAATTATTGCCTGGCCCGACGCAGCCAATTAACAGTCTCATCATGTTTCGGAGCAAGCTGTCCAGAATAAAATAGCAGCCTCTATCTGGAGATTCATTAGTGCACCGACTCAGACTGCAATGCGCACGTAAGTAGTTACCTTTGCAAAATAAGCAAATACTGCATATTTCTTCCATCACAATATCCTAGAATTGGCTCTGTGTGTGTTTTCACGGGATTATTTGCCACCTGAATGCCTACTAGTGCAACATGCCGGAGAATGATTTATAGCACGGAGCTAATAAGAACATCACGAAGGGGGATAGTTGCCAGCCTGCACCTTCACTGTCACCCCTGTAGATGGGCTGCCATCTTGGCTCATTTGCAGTCTCTCACTCCCCGAGTCCTATTTTAATGGCTCCATCCATCCATCCATGTATCCACCGTCCAGCTTATCTCCCATCCATCCGTCCATCCCTCGTGACCCGAGCAGCACCTCTTCCAGTTTCATGGAAACTCCGCTGCTAATCTGCATGACGAAGAAATGGGAGAAAGCTGCCCCGACTATCTGTGCATCTGCAGCCCACGAGGGACAGTAATCTCACTGTTTGCGGATTTTCACGTCATAGACGGGAGACGGACTTTAAAGCAAACAGATTGTTTTGATGGATTACTGTCAATTCGGCTCAAGTACAGACTGTGAAAATGAGAGTGAGGGCTTCTTATGTAACTCCGCCAAAACTGAAGAGGGTTGTAAATCTCTCGCGCTCAGTCCACCACAAAAAATCAAAAAAAAAAAACCTTTTGAAGTAAAAAATGCAAATCTGTGCCGTTCCTTTTAGTGATAGTAAATGCATATAAGTGAGGTTTGTTTGTATGTTTGTGTCTTCCTGACAGCGGCAGTGCAAGTTCTGGCGAGTGCAGCTGATACCATCCGCAGACGCACAAGAGGGTTTTAAGCCACCAGACGCAGATTGTGGCGGAATGCGGCTGAGATTGCTGCCTATCTTTCTCTTTGATCAGTCTTTTGCTCGCTGTCGTGCTCTGTTCTAACCCCACTGTCGCACAAGTTCAGCCCCCATTACTCCAAGGACCTGAAGCATGAAATAGGCTTGCCAGCATGTGGATGTCAAATTCTGTGATGTTGAAGCACGGAGCTACTTGATCGACTGACTGGAGGCAAGGGAGTCATGCAATGAGTGACATCGCCATTTAAATGCCGCTGATGTGAATTAACGGTGACATCCTTGAATTCTGTGGTGTGCGGGCTGTAGTTCGTAGAGTGAAAGTCACGCGAGATGAAACGTCATTAGGTTCAAATGATAACTTGATTGATAGCTGCTTCAAGTTTCTCAGATATGAGGTTTTTCTCCGCTTTATATGATCTTTAATTTTATGTTTTTGAGTTACCACCATTTCCAGTTATCACCTTTCAGTCGTGGGAATTATTAGGATAATTTTCTGACTGAATTATCCCGTATGTTCATTAGCCTGCTATAATCTTTAGTGACATGTTCATGGTCTCCTTTTTATGATCCTCCAACTTCAGAGCAATCTTGAGTTTATATGAGGCTAAAGACCACGGGGACTTGAGGCTTGCCTTCACTCTGGTGGGCTCATCAATAAATAGCAATCCATCCGTGTATGTGTTATCCTGAATACCAATCCCTCTTCATCACTGTCTCCGTTAATACAGAGTATTAGAGCCTGATTTCTATGATGGAGTGGCCCCGAGGCAAGGTGTGTTTTTTTTTTCCTTTTTTTCTCATTTTCATCAGGCGTGACCCTGTCATCTCCTCGGGCGACGCGGGGAGATTGTTCTGCTCATGAGAATTGACTAGCTAATCCAGAGCAAAAGCACTCCCAGACCAAGCAGACACTGCAGGCTGCCTCCATCAGTCAGAGCTTAGGCGTTGCTGCCGTCATGAGCCGCTGATGAATTTGCTATCAATGGTCCATAAAGATGAGTGTGCGCGTGTGTGTGTGTGTGTGTGTGTGAGACGGAGAGAAGGATGCACACTCTGACTTTTATTAATGACTCCAGCATCTCACTGAAAGATGAAAGGCTCTATGAATTTATTTATTTTTTCTCAACCTGGCCTGAATAACGTGTGCGGGACCTGATGCGGTACACATTCACATGCCCCTTCTCTGTCCTGAAGATTTGCACGTGAAAGCGACGCCTTTCACCTTTGCTGCCCTTCTGGCACCTCATTTGTACCTGTGACGATCACTCCCTCTGTTTGTTTAACACTGGAATAGTAATAAATAGCTCAAATCACAGGTTGCCAACCATATCAGCGTATGTGCACCAATTGAGGCGCCTCTGGTTTCCATTAATTTCTTCACAATATGAAAATCAATCAGCAGATCCTCGAGACTCGCTTGAGTTGTGTAATTCGTCAAAGCATTAAGTCTGCGTTTCCCTTTGCCGTTGTTACAGTCGTGTGGACTGCAGTTCAAGCGCAGATTGATTTGAAAATGTCAGCACTGTATTAACTCACTCCGCGTCGCCTTAAGCAACTTTGACAAAAATTAAAGCGGACTTGATGGTCGCTGTGATGGATTACAAAAGTCGAGCCGGTTATGTGAGCGCGCTAATAGATTTTTAGACTACAGCTACAAGGAATGGGTATCAGTAACACAAAAAATGCAGTTGAATTTTTAAAACGGCGTCATTAGCACAACGGTAAGTTTGGTTTGGAAATTGTAGGTGTTTGTCGTAAATGACCTTAATTCACTGGCACGGTTCTTTCGGAGGGCAAATCATCGTTTGCGATACAGTTTTTTTGGTCCCGGGTACACCGATTCCCCCAGGAAGGAAAGGTCAGATAATGGCTGCTGTTTGTAGGCATGCCTGCAAAGGGCAAACATTAATCAGTATCCCATCATGCATTCAGTAATGTGTGTAGGAGTGTGCACTACCTATCCAAGTATTTGTGTGTTGGACACTGTTTCACATGGATGAAAATCTCTTTAAAACATAATAATGCTTCATATCAAAAGTCGATGCTCCTGCAACGTACCGCATTTCTCTGAAGGCGTCCAGAGCGACACTGAGGGCATAGGAACTTCAACATCCATATGTCAGCTTTACAACACTGCAGATTGTGGATAAAATCCATGAAATTCATGTGCTTCCTGGGATATAATCATTACAGGGAAATAGAACCATGACGGAGGGGCTGCGTTAGCCCGAGGGCTCTGTTGCATATAGAAATAACACTGCTCATTCTTATAGATTTTACATCAGTCAAGCTGGTAAAGTGCTGGTACTATTCACTCCGTCACAAAGACTGTTGAGGCAACAGGAAGCATAGAGAGTCAAAATACAGAGTGGACCTGAGGAGGCTTGAGACGTTTCAAAGACAAACACTGAAACTGAATATTCCTCTTACAGCTACAGCAAATTCAGATGAATTATCAGCGTCTGTCCTCTCCTGGTTTCCTCACGGGGTCACAATTCTCCTGTCTTTCTCACCTTTTTCCTCTTTTAGTAATCAGAATCTGTCTCTGGCACTGTACAGCGTGTAGTCGGCTGTACTGTTGCATCTCAACCTCCCCATTGAGTGCGAGACGCACAGAGAAATGGAGAAGAAAAATGAATACTTATGCTAATTTCAGATATCCTGAAGAGAAGAAGAATTCCCATTTCCTTTAAAAAAGGTGGGGCATGCATTTTGTATAATTGGCCGCGTCGATATTTCTGTTAATCGCGGGGGTCCTTCTGTGTCAATCATCACTGAGAGGCTGTGGGGCAGTGGCGTTCACAGACTCTCTTAGGGCCCCGGGGCAAACGTCTCTGATGAGCTCCACTGCTGCCCTGTGAGCGCCTCTTTTTGCCTTAAGCTCATTTTATCGTTACAGAAGAATACATTTTAGAAAATCTGCTGTAAAATTGGTATCACAAGAGCATTCCAAAATCAATCATTTCTTTATTTTAAGTTTATTCAAATGAGTGCTGTGAAGGGTTAAGCTTTTAACCCAGCGTGTCATCTCTGAATGGGTTTTTTTTTAATTTTTTTTATAGAGAATCTGCTTGAATGTAATTATTCAAGCAGGGCCACGGCTGAGTTGCCAAGTCCAAAACAAATAAGAGGATGTGGGCTGTTGCCTCATGAAAGCACTTTGCTGCTCGCATTCTTGACCCGACTGCTTTTTCAGACCCTTTTTTTATTGAACACATTCCTGATTTGGGTTGTGCCTTTGTCCTGTTGTACAATGTGCTCTGCATTCAGCCTGAGGATGAGGTTTTACTGTACACAGACTGAGAAAAACGCCGCCGGAGCTTAGCTGGTGCTGCACTTCTTTACGGCATTGTCACTGCGCGAGGATGTACGTTTGGAGGGAATCGATTATGTGTCGCCTCATGATGTGTTGATTTTGTCAGATGGGATATTTTATCGCATGAATCGAGGCACTATGTTCACATAATGTGTATAAATCCATGAGTTATTATGTGAAAGAAATACCTTATCAAGATTTTCTGGAGTAAGTGTGCTCGCTCCTTTATTTATACATTGTTAAGCAGCCATTGTATAGTATGTACGGTGGTGTAGGACTGCCTGTCACAGCGGCAGCCATCGTCGGCCCCAGACTGCTGGCCTGTGCTGTATGTCCTCGCTCTGCCAGCTGACCGAATGAGAATTCTGTGGGAACAATAGGCCCGTTAATTGATTTTGTCTCCGGTAACAGGCAAAAATTGAACCCCACCTCGTCCTTTCCCTCCCACTCACTCTGAAGAGGGAGAACCAATCTAAAAATTTCCCCCCTCTAGACACTTACTGTCATTCCCTATCAATTTTCGACCTCCAATCCCGTTCCAGCCAAGTCCAATTTCGGCTGCCTCGTGGCCACTGGAGTCTCTGACAGATTGCTGGACCTTTTTGCAACTTTGTTTTGTGACTCCTGCTGTTTTTTGTGGACACTGGAGAGGTAGATCCGGAGGAGGGAAGAACAGGACAAGACAAGAGAGTTTGTTGGAGACACCAGCCCTTTTCACACAGAGGAGCGGCATTATCGCCGCAGCGGCGGTTCGCCAATTCTCCGCCCATTCACACAGAGCCAAGCATCTCCGCCTTAAAGATGAACCGCTGTGTAGTTCACACAGAAAGACGGCGCGGCGGCTCCTAAAGAGGCGTGATGGTACACGTCATGATGGTGACATCGGTGTGTTTCCAAGGTGTTTCCCCGGTGTCCCCCCTGTCAATCTAAACGCACGGACAGTTTATAATCATATGGATGCTGTTATAATGTGTAGTGATTGAGATCCTGACCCACCAAACATCCTTGAAAGTGACTAAATTACAAAATTTCATAATCTCCATCAGTAAACTGGATGCTGTCTGACTCTGTCACTCGTGGGGAGGGAGGCTGTTTTCCAGGGGAAAGTTCACTGAAGTCTCAGTCAGCAGGGCTGACGGTTGCTGTGATTTATTTTCATCACAAACACTTGGTGAGTTAAAGTTTTTTGCCGGTGACAGACGCTGTGTTTCGGGCAGAAATGTGACGAAGAGTCGGTAGGACAGACAGGAGGACAGACGCTTCTCTGCGTATAGCTGCGCTATTTTTTTCCTCATATAAGTTGCCAAAGACAGTTACAGTTACTACGTTACTTTTGTTTGGTCATGTAAGGTTGCTCATTGGGACATTTCTCTTTATTTAGTTGAGTGAAGGACCTGTGTAGTTATCAGACTGTCCGATCGACACGCCCTCGATATGCGCAGCCGGCTTATCCATTCACACTGGTTCGGTTCGCCAATGCTGCGCCTCTGATACTACCTCCAGAGGCAGATCAGCGGTGGAGCAAAAATTCACCCCTCGCCAGCTCCGAGAGATTCACACAGAGGTGGAGGCAGAGAATTGGCGCAGGATCCCCGCATCCAAACGGCAGTGTGAATGGGGCTACTGAGAGAAATGCCCCATAGAAACATCATGTGTGAGATCTCCTGATTACATGGCTGAATACTCTGTGTGGAATCCAGAAAACCAGCATATTCTTAAGACAAATGATAAAATCTAAAAAGTGTCCATGGTGGAAGCCATTTCGCATTTTGAAAAAGGTCTATTTTCTCCTCAAATATTTAATCTGTTTTTTGCACCATTAAATCCAGGAGAGAAGATGACAGATTCCGTGTCCCTGGAGAAGTGCTGATATCTTGGAACAATTTTTACGACTGGTCTCCGCCACACCAAAGCTGTCCCACAAAAGGCTGCAGGATTATTTAGGGGGACAGTTTCAGCCGTTTTGCTTAAATCATACAAATAGGAAATGACACTGATCAGATTCATAATTCACTGGTACCAACTGCACGTCGGCTGATGCAGTGCTGCTATTATGCAAATGCACACATTTAAGCAGCCATTTACATCAGTGGCTGAGGAGGGAGATTTTATTTACTGTTTCGATGAATCATAATAACCAGAGGCGGGCCTGTTTAGGGAATCGGAATGGAATGGAGGCAGAGAGGGAGCGAGGGTCAATGAATGCACATATTTCCTCGCTGATCCAGTCCGAGACACAGATCAGTCGTCATTAGCCTCACTTTAATCCCTGTGGTCCTTCATAGTTGCATAAGACTTCAGTCAGAAAAATACATTAAGCTCGTACTATTTAAAGGAGCTCCCGGTCCCCAATTTTGTGTATTTCTGAATAAAATAAACAGAAAATAAAAGCACCAAGCTGATGCTTTCACAAGCAAAGCTGCTAATGCGTCTTGAAAACCCAGTTTTGTACACTTTTCTGTAATCTTTTTGTGAATGCTGCAATACTACGGACCATTCTTATTTTATATGTCAGCATTACATCTGTCTGCAGAATTAATGCAACAGATTATGGCTTTTTTTTTACCTTCAAATAACAAATTCAAACTCATATTGATGGTTCAGTGTCCTGTAATAGGGTGAATGGTGTCTCTGTCTCAGCCACTCCGACCCCCTATCACTTGTTTCTGCACCATTTAACTTCAGTGAGAGGGCAGGATCACAAAAAAAATCTATTTCACACCAACTGTATGCTACCTGCTCAGCATCTTACAGCAGACAAATGCAGTTAGCAATTAGCTGGTGAACACACTGGGGCATACATTTAAGCAGCTACAGAGCCAGATATTTCCCTTTAGGAGTTGGTAGAGACCTTAAACAGAGTGTGAATATTGGACTATAATTCACTAAGTGCCCAGAGACATGACTCCAAATGAATGATAATGTTGCTCCGCAACTGTTAGACGTGTAAATAGGCAGCTGTAAGCTAACAAATAAGCCACATCGTCTTAAAAGTTTGTGACGTGTTCACGGCTTGTTTCTGCTGCCCCCAAGTGGCCTGAAAATCAGTCTTCAGGTTAAAGACTGACTTCCTGATTCAACCTTAACCTACTGTGCCATCATAGTTTGATCTCACAGTTTCCTTGTGAAATAAGAAATGATTGCAGGAATACTAGGTGAGCGAACTGTTCCTTTAGATGAAATGGTTTGGATGCGGTTTAACTGTCCGATCATTTTTGAATATTTGGGTTTCTTGCCATTACAACGTTGTTATAGAGAAACACCATGTTCCCAGATCTCAGGAATTACTTCAGTATGTAATGAAAAATATGAAAAGACCTACCAAAATAAAACCTGCAATACTGGATATACCCTTTGAATGTCCAACTCACACTGTACTCTACTATATGTCAGATTTAGTATGTGGTAGCAATCATAAAGGGGGAAAAGAAAGTTCTGCCTCAGCCAGTGGGTAGCAGGTGGTGTTGAAGGCTGAGCTAACAGCACAGAGGCAGCAAACATCAACCCTGATACATCCTCTCATCCCCACACTACTGAGGTTGTGATGGCAACAGATTCACACCGCTGCAAACTCAAACACAACCCTGCGTTGTCAAACTTTCTGTGTGCTTGCAGTGGTACACACTGACACTGACTCTATTTATCATCTTTTTTTTCTGTTTGGGAGAAGTAATTAAAGCCAGAAGGTTTATTTTGTTGACAGTCGAGTGGAAGCGGAGCTAAAAACAGCAGCGTCAGTGGAGATGTGCAGCTCCTGACTGCAGCTGCCGGGGTGAAGTGGTTTCACGAACACAAACTTGGAAACTTGTTACTATTCCTTTCCTCTCAGGGTTACATTATTTCTTTCAGTGCACTTAAAAAATGTCCCAAGGTGCATGTTTAATGTGAATGCTAGCCATTTATTTTGCGAACACATATTGTATCAGTCATATTTTTAGCCTCCCTCTGGGCTTTTGCAATGGAGTATTATGGTGCTTCATTTTTCAAGAACACTCCATCAATAAAAAAAAAAAAAAAAACAGGAATTTTCATACATGTGCATTTTGAGATAAGAGAAGTCATTTTATGGGCTCGATGCCAAAGAAAATAACGCCTGATGTTGTTTGCAAAAGTGCACGGTATCATGCACGTGTAGCGAGATCGGTTTATCTACACAATCAGATAGAATTAAAAGATAGAAAGGAGAAAATGCGAAAATGCCAAGGATCGGGGAACATAATACCTGAAACAAGTGACACAGTGAATGTGTCACTTTGCATAATCATATTCATCCTAAATTATGAGCCTCACAATTTCCATGACACCGCAGTTGGCAAGCGTTGCAGGGGAGGAGTCTCCATGGGAATGAGCCGCACGTCCTGGAGTCCTGGAGGGGAGAGCGGGGGAGATAGTGCTTATCAGGAAGCTCCCACTCTCGCTGTCATTTATAATGCAGAGCTACAGCGCATGCTTCCTGCCAACCATTCGAGACGATGCGGACATTGAAGAATAGGTGGCTCCCCTGCTCCCCCCACCCCCCACACCTCTCTCCGTCTTATCTAGAGTGCTCCAGCGCTGTGCTCGCCCGCAGAAAGCCGGAGAAAGACAATAACATATCTGTTTCCCCCCGCACGCACACACTATTAACTACTCAGCTAATCTAGCATTTCCTATCAGAGATGTCGAGGGTCGTCTTGCTGGTAAATTGTAGGAATTTCTTCGGCCTCGGACATTTTTATTTAACCGTGGTGTTGTGACAGATAATCCGGTCTACAGGTTTCATTTAAAAATCAGGAAGCAGCAGGGTGCGGGTATAACATCTACATGTTCTCCATATTTTCCACAGGTTTGTTTTAATCTTGAAGCATCTTTGTCCTCATAAATCTTTAAGGGGTGGTATATTTGTCTGCGACATATTCTCTGAATCAGTATGCACAGTTTAAAGGCAAGGATTTGACAGAGCACAGGTCTCTTTTCTGTAAAGTTCTGTACTGTACATAGTGTTTTCAGTCTAACTTTAAATAGGCATTCCCACATGTTCAGAAAGTACATACAATAACTTTTTGGGTTTGTGGTGTTAACACTTTCTGGCTTACCTTGCTAGCATGTCATATTATGTACTCATTGTCGGTCTAGTGCTTACTGACATCTCCAATTTGTTATGTGTAGCAAAAAATGGCGAAGACCCAAATGCGAGACACTCAGGAGGCAGGAAGGGGGAAGTTATAAAGTAAAGTTTCAATTCAAAGTCCAATAAATCCAAAATAACAAAATACAAAAAGTACAAGCAACAAAAACAGAAGGAGCAGGCGGGGGCAAATCCCAGAACTGAATACGTACAAACCAAAGAAGCGCTGGGAACACAGGCGGGAACACGAGCAACACAGAAGACACAGGACTGCTGGGGGGGTAACAGAGTAGACAAAAGAGTGAGAGAAAAATACAGGCTTGAATAAACAGGGGCTAATTAACAAATAAAACTCTGGTGAACATGAAAAAAAGGCAAGAAAAGGTCAAAGGGAGGAAGTGAAAAGCAAAACATGACACGTGAGGAGAGAACTACAAAATTAAACAGGATGTAAGTAAACCAAAACTCAAACCATGACACAATTAAGTACCGTCGGACTGTGCACGCTCTGTTAGTTTGCTTTTTGCAGCCCTAATAAAGACCCAGTGGTCAAAACATGTTGGCTTTTTTTGAATGATTTAGCTTCTATAATAAAGGCTTTTATTCTCAGATTCCTTTCTTTGGAGAGCCTGGATTCCCTCCTTGTTTTGACGCTCTGTTAGTTTTCTGTTTGTAAGGGATGGACATCTACTGTAGATCTCAAAGTTAAATGCAGAAGCTGTGGACAGGATTCTGTCGAACTAGCGTCTGGTAATCTATAAGTAACTATTTTGTAGTTAGTCATCGTGGAATTCCTGAAGGCAAAGCAACTTTATGAACATAACACATTTCATTCACAGAGGTAATTCAAAGCGCTGCACACGATACATTTAAAATGAACACCATGAAACATCAAAACACATGTTTCAAGTGTAGAAAAAGATTTCGAAATAGATGTATAGATTAAAGACAGTTCAGGATAATGATGAAAGTTTTAGTCAAAGGCAGTGAAGAGCATAACATTTTATTAGTCTGGATTTAAAAGTAGTGAAAGTTGCCAAGAACATCACAACTAAATGCTATTTTTCTTTGTTAACGTTGGACTGTGAACAAAAAACAGGCGGCTACCAGGCAGCCAGTTCACCAGGCTGCCTATCTGTGTACTTGATGAGGTGGTGTTCATTTAAAGTTTTGCGATGTCCCACTGTGATCACGGCAGGAAGTGCAATAACAAGTGAAGTCGTGTCTCTTTGTTGCTGTGGTGAGATCTTTTTCATACTTGTCATTATAACTTATTGTGGACGTTGACTTAATGTGGACAGGCTTACATTGAAAATCAAGTTAGACAAACCCAATGTCATGTTGTGTATGTTGAATTCAAAGTTTTGTACTTCTGCAAAATGCGAAACACATGAGATTGTTGTTATTGAAGCAGCACATTGATTGTGTAAGGGAGCGGGTGACACATAAACCGTAATTGGTGGACAGAATTTACGGGTTGGCTATTAAAAATAAAACCCACATTTTCAGTGTCCCCGTCCCTTATTTATGACTCCGTGGTTTGCTGCCATCGCACAATCAATACATATAAACTTAATGAATAAGTAATCGAGTCTGTGACTATTATAGGATTTTTAAACACCAATGAACTGTATCCTTGCGGTCGGTTGTTTCCAGAACGGGGCCGGCTCTTTTGGTTTGCCAATAAGGCGCGTTGCTGCTTGAGTTGCTCCGTAAAATGCGGTTCTATTACCGGGTCCATTAAGTATACCTCTGTGTAATGACACTCCACTCGCTGACGTTTTTCTCTCAACCCTTCTCCTAATAACCTCTTTTACATTTCATTTTCGTTATTTAGTGTGCAGCCCTTATCTTCAGCCACTTATATTCAGTCAGTGAACACAAATTAAAGGACTCAAAAGCCCCAGGAAGGAGGTGCACGCCGTACGAGCAGCGAACTGGTCTTCGGGGTTCGTGTTCGTTTCGGGGGAGGAAAGGTGAGAGTGGGTGAGTGATCTGCGTCAGAGAAAAAGGCTGCAAACGCCACATGCTCTCCGTATACTTGGCTGAAACGTCTGGGTTCCTTGAGTAACGTATCAATCACAGCCGTGGGTGCAGGAGGGGAGGACGGGAGCCTAACACCAGGCCTGCTGTAAGAGGAGTCAGGAATGAGCTGTTAGTGTCTCGGCACGACCACTGGATTACAGATGATGATATGTTGTTCAGGCAGCAACATACAACAACAACAACGAGGAGCGTGTCGTCGGCGACACGATCAGGCAACAGACAGAGAAACACGAACATGTATACAGAATGGAGAATTGAGAGCAAAATACCTGCTACAGAAACGGCCTCTGTGAGTCATGCTCACTTCAGGCGCTGTTTCAAAACTGTGGAAATGTTTGAGGTCGTTATTGGTTGTGTTTTTGTCATGGGGAGTTGTTAAAGTATTTTAGATTTACATGTTTTCTGGATAAAATAACAGAAACACCTGCTATAGATGACAAACAATGCTTTTGACCCATTTTCTCAATTTCTCTTTCTCCTGAATGTTTTGCTCGGACAAAAGAAGATTGTATAAAACAAATTTTAGATAAAGTAAAATGAACATTATCAGCTTCTTGGATTGCTGTTCAGAGTGACTAGGTGAAGATCTCTTGAATTTGACAGAAGAAGATAGCCCCCTGTACATGAATACATCAGGTCGTAGTTTTTAAATGAGTGCTTTATTGTTTCTTTCTGTGCTCACTTTAACTTAATTGAGTTTCTCATTTCTTGATTCTCTGTTACAATAAACATCTACTCCATCTGTCCCCATCAATTAAACCATAAATAAATAAATCATTATCAGCGGTTCAATGGATGAAATCAGGTGGCAGAATCTGATTGGCTCAGACTTTGCACTCCAGTCTGCACAGGTTGAAAGCCTTAACTGTCGTGTGACCAGAGAACACGTGGTGCTGTTCTTAGTTTCCTGTCCTCTCTGAGATAGCAAAACTTTACAAAAACAATTATGAATGGAGAAGACTGGACTTTAAGAGCCAGCCAATGTTTGGTGGAAATGTGAAGTTACATTTTCTGAAGAGATTTTTTTAATCTCACCGATGCTTTTAGACGCCGTGCGGTATTAAATGGGCAATGTGGGCGAACTCGCTGCACTGTTTTGCTGAATTGGCAAACACGGCTGGAACTCTCTCGCCCCGCTCGTTCGTCCTCCCTTTAAATTCTCACACTTCAAATAATCACCCGACCATTTATTAGAAGAGCAACCTGTGTTCTTGCTTTAATTTGTCCGTTCCTCCCCCGAGCACTTTGTCATATTCAGTCCCCTCATCACAGTTCTCCCATTCATCTCCGATCGATCTCAGTGTTTCTGACAGTAATATTGGAGCTGGGATGTGAGAGCATGGAGTGTGATTTATGTGAGGCATTTGATAGCGGAGCCATGCGAGATGTGGGCTGAGCAGTTTTCCTCACCCCACCTCCCCCCCGCCCCGAGGATGCATGAAATTGAGCAGAATGACTCTACTCATCCTTATATAAATTACTCTCCATATGCTCCACCTAGACAAGCACACTCAGAGCGCAAAAAAAAGACGTATTTTTAGATTGAATATTTCTCTTTTGAGGTTTGATGTGAGAAATTGAAGTGTGACATTTGTCTGTTGTGGCTTGTTTTAAACGTGTGTGAAGTCCTCTCTCTGCTGCCGAGGCTTTTGGAAGCGCTTTGAAACAGCTGCAGCGAGTCAAATTGTGAGGAAAAGTCGACTTCTCTCCGCTGCTGTTTTCACTTCATTGTTTGCTTCTTTGTGACGACGGCAGGGAGGAACTCTTTAAAGCGCCAGTCGCTAAATATTAGATGGATACACTCCCCCCCCACCTTCTTTTCTCATAACTTCTGCCAACACAGAGATGATTCAACAGGCAACTACAAAGACAAATTTCATTATAATATCAATGTCTTGTCTCTGCTCATCTCCTGGACCCCACCTACCCCTGTGACGCTTATTACCAACAGTAATTTGGCACCGCAGTTATCTCAATTACAAATGGAACCGTAACCTCCTATGGTGATGTTAAATCGATTTAGCGTTTCAGACATTTCTGCAGCCGTGCCACTTTTCAAAGCTGTTCCACCTCTGCGGGATTGGATCGCAGTTTGCACATGACCCCTCTGTAGCTGCCGGAATTACATTTTAACTCTGGCTCAACACCCAATTCACTGTTAAAGATACAACCACGAATATATTTGCCCATGTTTTAGTGTCAACTTCCTAAAGCTTGCTTTCCTTTATTGTGTGTGTTGTAGTCCTGCTGCGCGAGGAGGTGGCCCAGCTCCAGGAGGAGGTGCACCTGCTGCGGCAGATGAAGGACATGCTGAGTAAGGACCTGGAGGAGACCCAGGGAGGCTGCTCCGCCGATGTGCTCTCCGCCACCGAGCTCCGCGTGCAGCTGGCCCAGAAGGAGCAGGAGCTGGACCGAGCCAAGGAGGCCCTGCAGGGTGAGGATAGTAAAACGAGAAGCTGTGTGTGTTATTTAACTCACTAGCATCTGTATGATCAAAAAATATGGAAATGGAAATATTACAGAAATACTAAAGGCAGCAGTGTGTTAATGTGATCCTCTCTCTCTTCTGTGACTACACGTGGCTACGTGTCAATTTGATCATGAAGGTGACATCACTCTGTAGAGTATATAAGCTACAATGTAGAGTAAAGAATTGCATATTTTTATAGGACATAGTTTAGAGAATATTATAGATGCAAGACGAAATTGACAGAAGTGCAGGACTGAAAGAAAAAGGCGCAAATACAAATCTGTCTGCTACCGCAGCACCAAGGACAGCGCCATGGATTTATCAATACACGGCACAGTTATGATATTTCAGAGCCGTGGTCGGGATAGATTCTAACTTGAGCACACCTCAGTGAGATAAAGGATTGATTTATCAGGCACACTAGACTAACGTATTCAACTTTGTTTACCTCTTGAACATCAGGAAGCCATTCACTGTCACTTAACATGATGAGATATGGAAATATTTGCAACTTGTTTAAGTAAAATCTAGTGAAGTTATCCAAAGTAGTCAAAGTTTACATTATTTTAGTTGTCAGGTCAATTCTCATCAATAAAAAAAACAAACAAACAAAAATAGTTATCTGGAAACGAGCCTGGAAAACACTTTCATCTGTTGCCTTCAGTTAAATGTCAGATGGCATCCTATAAAAAGCAGAGTAAGCCAATTTTTTTTATAAAGTTAACATGTGCAAAACAGCTTATTAACAAACCTGAACGAGACAGTTCAGTACAGAGACAAACAGAGATTATTAACAGTTTAAACACACACACACACAAAAACAACACCTTTCATGGCCACCTTTTTTGAGTATGGCTATAGGGCGTTTTGCCCTGTTAGGTGAAAATTGGCAGTATGCAAAGCCGACTGAAGTTATATTAACTCTCTTTACACTCTCTAATTATTTTGCTCCCAGCTGCTTCAGCTTTTCTGTTTTCCGCTCCCCACTCACGCTGAGAGAAAACCTGCTGCATTTTTTCTTGTCACCACAATATTAACATGAGTGTCTGCAACAATGTGTTTAATGCTGCCCATTAGCTGCATTATGGTCCATTAGCATGTGTTCCACTCGAGAGATGGAGTGGTTTTTCTTGGGGGCGGGAGGGGACGCTGGTGCTTTGACTTTTTTTTTGAAAAAAAGAAAAAGCCGCTCCGTGCTGCAGGCGAATCACACCGCTATGTTCCCACTCTGCATCGCCCACGCACCCTGATGTACATACAGCATGATGTACCGCGGCAGCTCCACTGTATCATCGGAGCGACGCTGGATTCTCAATTTACGGATGAGAGAAGAAGAAATTCTAAATGTTCGGATGTCTTTATTAGCTTCGGCTGAATTCTTTCAGCTCCATGTTTTATCACACTTATTTGCGTATATACAAACGAGCTCTCTGACTAAAACCAAACTGAGACTTGACAAAAATAGGGGATTTGAATGCTGTGGAAGGACTGCATTGAAACTAAACTCCCTGGAGAGTTTGCCAAAAGGCAAAGACATGTTTTGACTTACAGGGCGTGAATATTTAATTATCAGAGCAATGCATTTGAAAATAAACACTATGAACAGCCTTCAAAGGTCAATGTGCCATTGGAATGGTCCGCATTTATGCATTTAAACGCCTCCTTTCTTTAAGTTGAAAATGTGTGCTTTTCTACCTGGAAATACTGATTAGAGTAAGATGTGTAGAAAGGATGCTTTATTCTTTGGTTCAAATATGTTGAGTAATAGCTTGACAAGAAGATAAACGCTGCTATGAAAAATCGGTTTTAATGTGTGACTATGGGCTGAATGTGCATTAATCTCTGGACTACAGGCTGACACGACATTTCATTTGCAAACAAGAGCACCTTGGAAACTGTGTTATGGGTGCGATATGTTAAAATGTGTCACCTTTCAAATTCATATTTAGAACAAATAGGGTGCAGCATATCACCAGAGTAACTGTAGCTGCAGTTAGCCGTGAGCTCGGGGACCAGAGGAGTGTTGGTGTGTTGCTGCTAGGGAGCATGGGCTAGCTGGTTAGCATGCTAATTTCAGTAGATATCTCTGTAATATGATCCATAGACGTCATAATGTCAAAAACTGGTTGGTTTCCTGTGTTTTCAACTAACAATCTCATAGTATGACATTCAATAATTATCCTTTCAGAACTGATGAAGTGTGTGTAGCTCCTAATGACCAACAGCGACAGCATTTGGTGTCTTGATTTAATGCACGAGTGAAAACAAAATGAGAATACGCTCACACATTGCCTTCACGGAGTCTTTGAGCAGGGTAAAGTAATGAAGAAGTTCTGCCAGGCCAGGCTCGGTGGATTGCAGGGCATCAAGCAGAGATGTCATCAGCGTGGCAGTGAATCATTCTTTTCAAAGAATTATCGCCTGTGGAACGAAGCAAGGCACAAAAAACACCATTTGGTATCAGACAAAACGCATGACATGCTGTCAGGGGATTTTGTTGCTGCGACATTTCACTTGACACTTGCAGCCTACGCTCTCTGAAAGAATTGAACAAAAAACAAAACGGACCGGGGCCGTGTACAATGGGAAACACTTCAAATAAATGCTTATCTCTTCTTCAGCTGGATGTTTGGCTGTCTGAGCAGACTGCACACTGCGTCACACAGTCATTTGTATGACTCAGGCCTGTTAATGAAGGCCAAAGCTTACCAAGCCCAGCAGGCACCGAGAGCAATCAGCAGCTAATGAAAGCTTTATAAAGGGGGACTTGGGTTGGCTTACGAGGTCCAGAAACGTTAAGCAGGGTGGATGTAGTCCGCAATTAAGACGGGGTACGTGGGAGGACAACAGGAAATTGGCTGCTGTCATACTTGAGTCGGGTTGGTTGGAGTAATTCAGAAAGCAAATTGAAGCAACTGTGAACTTGAGTGAGACGACGCCCCTGTTGCTATTTTGTGTTTGTTTTTGCCCTCAAAGCTATTTTATATAAGCAGGAGAGCAGAAGTTGAGGTTCAAATACAGCTTTTGACCCACGAAAAAAAAATAAATTTGCCTTCAGTGGTGAACGCAGAAAGACTCCTGAATTATTTATGTTTTTTATTGTTATTTTCCACATGACCTGGCCTGTAGAGCAGAAGCTGGTTCCAAGCTCTTTTGTTAGTCCACGGTTGTCACACTCCATCTTCATACGCTGTCACAGCGGCTTGCTCAGACTCCAAGGATACTATTTTTTATGACAGCTATGAAAGGCCAACAAACGCATTAGCTAGCTTTTTGCTCTTATAGTGTTTGCATGCAGTGGGTTGCCGCCAGTGAATTCTGGCTTTGTCCCCGGCCCCCGTATTTACAGCTGTTCCTGAGCAGAAAGTGGAAACAAATCTGTCATCCCATTTTGTCTCATCTTCTTGTTTGTGTTGCTCTTCCAGCTGCTTCCATTGAATGCGTTCCTGTTCTGTACTGCAGATACTTGGCCTCGGTCCTGACTGCAGTGGTGGTAATTGCAGCGTGCGGGTTTAAAGTGATGAGGGCTGCACACAGAGGGAAACTCTAAAAGTTGATTTTTACGGCCATGAGGGACGATGAAGATAATGAAGACATTTTGGGTTCCACTGAGGAAAGCGGAAAGATATGAGTAAATACTAACCAGCCAGTAATTCAATATCCATAAGATCATGAGAGAATTGTAGGGCTGCTGAAATGCACTATGGGCCAGATGTTCAAACAAGTTCAGGCAGAAGTGTTTATACCTATTTCGAACGGCCACGCTGAAGGTCAAGGCAAAACCTTCAGTCATACCAACAGGCGAGACACAATAAATAGTACATTTTCAGACTTTCATTAAAGTCCTGCGCAGTATAGACCATATTCACACGCCAGCCATTTTCCTCCGGTGTCACGCTCAGGGTGGGAAATGTCGTTCGAAGTCCTACAAACGTAGGGAATCTGACATATTGTTATCATTTCACCACTTCCTGACCTATCAGCAACTGAAAAAGGCATATTTTAATGGGTTATTATTTGATAACCCATTAGCTTCCATTAGACAACAGCTGATGTTAGCATTCAACCACTTCTTCACTAACAGTACTGTTCGATAGTGTTACGCCATACAATAGGAAATGCAAATTAATTCTGAAATATCAACACACATCGTGGACACATTTATTTTTTCAGCCTGAATTTAAAATAAACTTGATGTAATCAAACGGTAATGTTAGCTAGGAACCGGTTGGATGCTCAGGTTAGCTAGTGGACTATCAACTATGTTATTTTAGCTTGAAATGTGGCCCGATGTCCCTCCAGACTGTCACTATCCGTTGTCTTTTGAGTTGCTAATCAGTCTGGAAGCGGTGCAATAGTAACAATTTGTCAGATTCCTGATGTTTATAGGAATTGCAAGCCAAAACACTGCAGAATAGCATTGTTCCACGCCTTCGCTTCCCACCCTGAGTGTGATGCCAGAGGGAAACGGACCCTGACTGAATGTGGTCAGTAGACTGCAGTTGTACATAAGTGATGGAAACATTATAGTCTTGATAATGAAAAAAAGTGGTTGTGATTGTTGGATTGTCTGTTTCAGAAAGTCACAAAAATAGTCTCTTCCCCTTTTGATTTTCTTTAAAATGGAGATTCCGATGCTGTTTATCATCTGTAGCATACTGAGGTACATCTTGTGAATTTGATATTTTTGTTTACTTGTGAGAGCGAGAACATTTGTTACTTTGTGACTAAATTAAATTTGACTATTACAGTGAATTTCGAACTTAGCAGAAGTAACTGTGTTTTCCAGTAGATTCGAAGGCCTTTTGTTATCATGATTAAGTTGAGTATCCTTCAGTTTAATTCAGGGTTGGATTGTCAGTCGTCAGGGAAACTCAAGTTCATATCTGAGGTTATGTTTATTTCTAATATTCCTCAGCATTCTTTGTCTGGTTCCTCTGTTTGCTTTAAAGGTTTGTAATACAGTAGTTGTTGGCATCGGAAATAGTTGTGTGGCGTCTGATACACAATAAATAAATAAATAAAAACATGGGGCAAATGTTCTCGAGAATACCTCATTAACTACAGCAATTTCCGTATGCTGCCAATTGATTGGAGGCAGGATGTCAGCTCTATTTGATTTCCCCTTGTTTTTGTAAGGCTGGCACATTGCGAATATCCCGCCAGATGCTCTGGAAAAGTGTTTTCCTAAAAGAATGAGAGCAATGTTTGGAGTTTTTAAGCGCCCCAGGGGCCTACCAACAATTATTGTGATGCCGAGGAGCTTTGTGTTTTCTAGTGTTTATTTATTTATTTTGCTGTTGTTCTGCTTTTGGATGACAAAGCAAACGCCTGGAGTGATGAAGTCGCCTGAACCAAATGCATCATCCCCTGCTTTGCTCTCTGCCACTTGAGATAATACCTGTTTACTTTGGGAATTGTTCACAGGAACTGTGTTGTCACTCCTGCCTTCAGTTTAGACAGTTTGTGGCTAAATTTCATGCAGATTCTTCGGCGCCCATGAATACAAAATGGAGAACGCGGAGAGGAACGCTGCTTTGTAGTCTGTTTTCTCTCCTTCATTTTCTCCCTCGCTGTCTCATCCTCCGCCTCTGTTTGGTGTGATGCCCACACCATTTCAATGTTAAGACCCGAGCTCACTCCCACTGTGTGCCAGACATTAGCCTGCGAGCACTGTAATTGTAATCGTGGGTAATTGCAACCTCTCACAATTACAGGTTTTGTTACGATGCCTGTAGGAGCTCGGTCCAACCCAAAAGCTGCTGCTTGAAATCATTTCGTCCGCTCTACCTTGAAGTACACAGATGGAAATGAAGTGAAACTGTCCTCACAATCGCCAAAGCCTTGAGTGAAGGTACAATGAGAAAACGAAGCGCTTTGTTAATGCAGTTGGTCTGTTCTCTAAAAGTGTTTATAGGTTTACCCAGCGCTTATTTGGACTTTCTAATCAAAGTGTTGTTTAATGAATTTTCAAAGTATAGCTGGCCTTCGCTGCTTTTTTTTAATTAGCTGTTGGCTAATTACTATCACTGAGGGACCCGCAGTCAATCCAGAGCTCAAATGAAAGCAGCAGACGACTATGCATCACCAAAGCACAGTGCTGCCTCCGCTTAGTGTCATTTCACGCTACACTGTACTCAGAAAGCAGCTCTGTCCTTGACTACAAGGCCTCTTCATTTACCAGGTGTGTAAGCACCACAATACACGCACATACACAAACACATACAGACACATCCAGGGGTGGAGGAAGTATTCAGATCCTTTACTTCAGTAAAAGTACTATGTGAAAATACTCCACCGCAAGTTAGGTCCTGCATTCGAAACCTTACTCAAGTCAAAGCATATTTAAGATGAGCAAAATGTACTTCAGTATGAAAAGTAAAAGTACTCACTGTGCAGTAAAACGGTCCTCGTCTGTCTTTTACAAATACATTTCATGTTTTTGGATTCATATTACTGTTGAATTAATGTGTGTGTTGCATCTTAATGCTGTACATGTCTAAGATTGAGCTCATTACTTAACATAATTATTATATATTCAGCAGTTTAATTTATGGCAACGCATCATGTAAGAGCGTCATGTTCGTAGCGTCGTTGTCTTGTGAGAATCACGTATCTCTAAAAAGACGACTTATCACAGGCGCGTTTTCAGCCTTTTGACGATGCATTTTCCAGCAAATTCAGAAGGGTTTTAAATAGTTTATCTGTCTTAAGTAGTAGGCGAACCCTGAAAGACACTCTTAATCCTTCAGATACATGGTTTTCATTTAAAAGGATACGATGAAAAATGTGTTATCTGAAAAGCACCCAGCAACCAAAGCTGTCACGTCGTGAAGTAAAAAGCGTAATATCTGCCTCTGATACCAAGTGGAGTCAGAGTATAAAGTTGTATAGAATGGAAGTACAAAACCTCAAATTTGTACTTAAAGCAACGTGATGTAGAAATTGGCGTTTTGTGTGATTTGGCGCCCCCCAACAGTTTCTGAGTGCAACACCACTGTTGTAAACACAAATCCCAGGTATGTAACAGTCAGATGTAATGTAGGTGCTAACTACAAACAAAAGTCATTACATCATAACAATGTTACATGTTGAAACTTGTTTGTTGAAGTGAACTTGTATGTGACGCTGTGATCTGACCCTCTCACTAAAGTTACATAGTGCAGAAACAAGTGATGTGGGGACGGAGAGGCTGAGACAGAGACACCATTCACCCTATTACAAGACATCTACATTACTTTAAAGCTGTTATTTTAAGGTGAAACAGATAAATACTGTTGCTTTAAGTACAGCGCTCTGCATTTCTTTCATTCCACCACTAAATACAATCAACACACACACTCAGTGCCGCCAAATCTCATTATGCTACTTAACCTGATAACATTAAAGTAATTGCGACAGTTTTAGTTATGAGTTTAATTTTTAAACAAATGAAATAAGAAATCCTCCAATTGAATTTTGGAAATCCTTCTGGGCTGCCGTGCGTTCATAAACCTTTTATTTCCTCAGTGCTGGCAGCTTCATATTAACAGGTAATGAGAACGGCTTTGCTTTTAAATTTGCCCCTCAGTCCAATCGAATTGGATGGTTGGGAGTGAGGACACGCGAGCGGATCACAGCAAAATCAAGCGTTTCTCAGTCGGCACCGTTGAGTCAGAATACGTTGCAGCTGACTCGCTTGTTGCCCTCGAATGTTACAGCCGTGTTAGCTCACACTTGGCCTCTTACGGTGCCAGTTAATTTTGTTTTGGATCCAGTGAAGACAGAGAGGTGAGTAATGAGGAGCTGTTATGGGATCAAAGCGCGATCCCCCCCCCCCGATTCCCCGATGTGTCAGTTCTGCTGTTCAGACAGCTCGCACACACACTCATTCACGCACAAACACTAGCGCACACACCCCTCCAGATCATCTATTAGCGAGCAATGTTTGATCTATTTTTAATGGCTCGCGCATAGGTTGTGCATAAACCTGTAAAGGGGTCAAATGTCATCGCCGTGGTTTGTAGATTCACGATAAAACATTAATGAACTTCTAATTGCCGTTTCGGAAAATCACCGCCACGGCAAAGAAGTGTGATACAGTAGTAACATCATTTCAAGCTGGTACATCCTGTGAGTTTATTCTTCCTGAGGAAGTGAGGAGGTGATACACTGTGCAGCTCCGAGGCTCCTACTTCATTATTCAGCTGGCAGATTTAAAATCCCAATCCGTGAAGACTGGACTCCCTCCAATGAGCTGGTGTCTCTTTTGTTCTCTCCCCAAATAATTATGTTAAGAGCCGACTAAAAGCCTGTCCCTTCTCTTTAGGGCTGAAGTTATATGGAGTAGCGTCGGTGTGAAGTGGTTTCATTCATTTATGTGAAGAACATCATTTTCTGGGGGGGTGTTGATAAGTGGGTCCCTCTTTGTGATCCTGATGTTCATAATGACATGGATAACAGAGCTGGAAAAATTGCACATGCTGCGGACGCTGCCTCCTCAAAGACCCCCGTGGTGTTGCCAAACTCGCTTGTCATTTATTTGTCCGTATAGAAATCCATGTTATTTAGCTGAACTCGCGGCTGGGATCTTGTTGTGTTGTTGCTGTAACGGGGGTTGTTAAGTGTACCAAGATGGCTGAGGTTGATTTTGATTCTATGCAGTTAATGACCAATCAGAAGCCCTTTCTACACAGAGGTCAGGCAACACTGTCCCCAACGAAGACCCTTCTTCATGCTGGCGTTGTTGTTTTCACGCTGAACCAAACAGCGATGATTGGTGATTTTGGATAGCATGCCATCGTCGAGCGAGTAAAAAGGGGCACAACAACAGTGTCTGTGTCTAGTGTGCCACTTTAAATAGTTGTCAGGCTGTGCTTTCTTAACAATGGCGTAACATGACAGTAATGATCATTTAGCAGCAGCAGGGATGCTAGCTGCTGCTAAATGATCGTTATTGTCACGCTAGCTGCTTTTTAAATCGTCAAAACGTCGCACCCCTGTCTCGCCTGCAAGCTCATAGGTTGTGCATATTCCTATAAGAGGGTCAGGTAACATGTTGATTTGGCTCTGATTCTACCTTCACTGCAGGCAAAGAGGTGTAACAACAACAGCAGTCATTTTACTTTTCATACAGAACGTAAGGCAGAATAACGGCGCATCATCCCTGCTGTGTACAAAGGGCTAGAGAGTCTTTTCTGGGAGCACGAATAACGATTGACACGTATATTCATCTGGTCTTTTTCAAAGTGATAGTCCACCAAAAACTGTGTTCCCTTAGCATCAAACAGCGAACCCCCTGTAGGCTTGAAAGGCAGCTGTAAACAGTTTGTAGTTTGCTTCTTCACAAACAGCAGCAGCAGCTCTGGTCAGCTCAAATTCATGTCACTTACAAAAGGGATTCCTGTGGTGACATTTTTTCACAGCAGGAAAAAAGTAGCAAAACATACCAAAAATCTCTCCTCCTGCGAAATATTCCGCTCTTCTGCTGTCCGTAAATGCTCAGGAAGGAGTAGACATTCACAAAGCAGCGACAAGAACCTACCCTTACCCCTTTCACTTGTACAAAGAGGAAGTGGAATGACAAATAACACGCAATTAAAATTAAAAAAGACAAAATCAGACAGATATTTAACACAAAAAGTATCAACCAGCTTGCCATCTTCCCTTGTTGCCTGTCCTTTGCTGTGTATTTCTATCGATCTATATTTAGCCTGTCTTTACATTTAAATAATTCAACTAATAGTTTGCCATTTTGCTAAGTATCTTACCTTTGAACAAAAAGGGACCCAAACCCAAGATATGCAAAGACAGGCAGGTGAAAACAAAAAGCTTTATTAAAATAAAGCTGTTATCCAAAGTCCAATGATTCCAAAATACAAAAGGCAGTCAACAAAAAATCTGGCAACAAAAGGCAACTAAAAGGACAAAAATGCAAAAACTAAATAAAGTACCAACCAAAGAAGCGCTGGGAATACAGGCAGGAGACACGGGACTGACGAGGGGAAGCAGAATCGACGACCTGACAAAGACTTATACAAAACACAGGCTTAAATAAACGGGGACTAATTGATACATGAGTTCAGGTGAACGGGGAAAAAAGATGAGAAAAGAAGAGAGGGAGGAAGTGAAAAGCATCACAGCAGCAGAAACACGACAAATGAGGAGAGCACTACAAAATAAAACAGGAAATAAGTAAGCCTAAAACTCAAGCCATGACAAAGTGTGCTTATTAACTTTCTTTTAGTGAGTTAGATGAGAAGATGGTTCCACTCTCGTAGCTGTACGCTAAATATGAAGCCGGAGCCTGCAGTTGGTTAGCTTAGCTTAGCATAAAGACTGAAAGCAGGGGGGGCAGCTAGCCTGTCTCTTTGAAGGTACCAAAACCTGGGTAATCTGTGGGGTTATTTCCTTGCTGTGACTTTGCAGAGCCTTGTTGTCAACATCAGTGGGAGACTGTTGAGACATGAGAGAGGTATCCATCTTCTCATCTAACTCTCAGAAAAACAGCGAATAATATCAAACTATTACTTCAGGTTACTTTTTATACGGGGCTGCCTCCAGCCAATTACTTCCTGAGAAGTCCAGCTGTTTGGTAGTTAATGAGTTGGCCCACTCATTGCAGGCAATCTCAGCCCTCCAGTGTAGCAAAGCGTCCTGAAAGAGCCCAGCAGACAAAAGCTTTTAGCCCACTACAGTAGATGCCCACATTAAGCTACTTTGAAGCACAAGGGCTTTGGTTGCACTAGAGTTATTGTGTGATGAGCTAAAAAAGAAAAAAATTATGTAGATGTTAGAGAACATGTCAGGAGAGCGTGATACAGGCAGGTGTTTTGAACGTCGGACGGTGGGAACAGTGGCTTCAACTGTTAGCGGTGAATGTTTCTGTGCACGAGTCCTGATCTGTTCTCCTGCAGCCCTCGGTGTCTGAATCGGCATGCAGGCACATACGGCGCCACTGATGAACATTTTAGTCATAGAGTAAAAGTAGATATGATTTAAAAAAAGTACACAAATACTCAAAATACACAAAAATATATGAATGCAGTGCGTGGCGAGGAAAGGAGATGGGTGCTCGCGCGGATATCATTCCTCCATGAAACGACTATTAAATTGAAGCCTCTCTAGTAGCTTCCACTTCATGTCTCCCTCCTCCTCCAGCTCAAAACACATTAGCTTCAGCTCTGTATGGCTCCCAGGTGGTTTCCTCTTGTTTCATCTGGTAATAATTCTTGGAGGCCTGGGCCGAGCCGCAGAGTATTTCACTCATTTATATGGCTGTTAGCAGAAAAGAGACGTACTTTTCCCTGCCCATCTCATCTCCATTGTTCAGTGTAAGGTTACTAGAACCAGGGGCATCTTTGTTCATTATGGGTCTTCATACTCTGGTATTAAATGGTGAGCAACAGCGCTAATATGATTTGCGTGTGTGAATAGACCCCTTTTTACCGAGTCACAGTGAGTGCTTTCTTGCATCCGACACCAGGAGGGTTGATGTTGCCAAACGGTCACAGGTGCAGGATGTGAGGCAGCAGCGACATTTTTTGGCTCATCTCAAAGACGGCTTTGATTACGCTTCCTGAGGCAGGTGCTGGGAGGTTTCCTGTTTCTCTTGGCCAGTGAGGGATGTTTCTTGTCTCTCCGTTCGCCGGCTAGTTTGGCTCGAATCCCCCCTTTCCACCACTGAAGAACGGGTGAAAGGGAGTCATGTGAAAGGGTGACAGGGAAAAAAGAAAAAAAATGAGGCGGAGGGAAAGGGAGGATGAATCTGTCCTTGTGAAACCGCACTTCCATTCCACACGCCTGAGCACACTCCCCAGACGCAACTTGTGAATGTCAAGCAATTAACCAGGCTGTGGTATAAGTTAATTAATGACACACAGCTGGCTCGGAGGGGGGAGAAAAGAAGGAGGAAGAAGAAAGGTGAACGCATGATAACAAGCATCAAGAGGAAAAAAAAAACAAGAATTGTGCGATGTTATGAGATAACAGTCGGGGCATCAGTGCTGTTAGGAAATAGATGTCAAAGTGAAGGAAACTAAGGTGGACAGACACCACAAGAATGCATAAAATGTAAATAAAGCACATATTGTCAGTTTGGATAGATAGCTGGGGGGAAACTCCGCTTTAAGCCAGCAGATGTCTGGAGAACAAACCTCGCGTGAAAATCGTGAGAAAGCCGGGGAAGAGGCAGATGCAGGGGAGAGAGAAAAAAGGATATGTTGTCTTTGAGAAAATTAGAGCTTCTGTGAATAACTACACTAAACCACATTCTTTATCATGATGCGTGGGTGAGGTGCCAGGGGATTAGAGAGAGTGTGTGGCAGGGAGATAGATGAGAAGCGAGAGCCAGCCTCTTAATGAATCCAGCAGCGGAGAGGAGATTGACGGGGGGGGTTCATGTGTGATTCACCCCGCTTTATCATCACGCAGTCACGCCACATTAGACCAGCAACAGCAGGTGGATTTAATGCTTTTACTTCAAATGCTTCATAGTGCTCGATAACTTGGTTATTCTTCATTAAGAAGGGGCTATGATGTGGAAGTGTGGACTAAATGTACTAAAAATACTGGACACGAATCATCTCAACGCGTGTCAGCAGCTGCATACGTGACCCCTTTAGAGTCTTTTCACATATTAATTACATTTCTGTAGTTAATGTTGAAACTTCACCACACAACTAAATGTGGCAAGGTCTCTGATGCTCACTAAGAATCCCTATCTTTCTGCCTCTTTCTCTTTCCCTCTCATCCTTCCCCGCAGCCATGAAGTCGGACCGGAAGCGTCTGAAGGCGGAGAAAGCCGACCTGGTGAACCAGATGCAGCAGCTTTATGCCACACTGGAGAGCCGCGAGGAGCAGCTCCGCGACTTCATACGCAACTATGAGCAGCACAGAAAAGTATGGCACCCATGTTCTGACCACGATCCGGTCACAAGCAAGTGCAAGCACGAAAAGATTTTTGGAAAGGGAGAAAAATCTCTCCCGTTGTAGCCGTTTGTAAGATGAATGTAGCTGTGTCCATGCAACAGCACAGCAAAACAGAATGAGTGATTTCTTTTTTAACAAAATATGTGTAACAAATGACCAAATTGTTGCACATGTGAAGTTGTCAAAATGAGTGAAAACATTTCGATTGCTACAATAAGACGTCTCTCTTGGCGTTAAGACTGGGCGTTCAGGTTTGTGTATTGCTGTTGTATTTCGACATGTCATTTCCAAGTATAAAAAGCAAGTACGTTACATGTCGTAGTACACATGATGCAACAAATAAAGCAGGTAGCAGCTTAACAATTTAGACCTTTTTCTTCCTCTGGAAAAAAAAAAAATGATCGCCCTAACTGATCTGAAATTGGGTTCGGTGCTATGATCGAGCAGACTTGCTTGATCCTTATTATTCTTCAAAGGTATGCTTGATATGTGAACCAATCCATCAGGATCTCTGTGTCTGCTAGGAGAGCGAGGATGCGGTGAAGGCGCTGGCCAAAGAGAAGGACATGCTGGAGAGAGAGAAGTGGGACCTGAGGCGGCAGACCAAGGAAGCCACGGAGCACACGGGGATGCTGCGCTCCCAGCTCGACCTCAAGGAGAACCGCATCAAGGAGCTGGAGGCTGAGCTGGCCATGGTGAGACAGAGAGACGGACTGACAGGGGTGGTCGGGGGGAAACTGGACTGACTGACAGACAGGCAGGCGGAGAGACAGACTCTATTCAATGTTTTTTTAAAAAAATGTTTTATCTCTTTCTTTGCCAATGTTGAAATCAATGAAAAGAAATCAATTTTCTCCATTTTTAGTCTTCGATGGCTTTTTATATTTGTAGAATATAACCAACAATAGAAAGTAAAATCAGGGAAAGTACAGTTATCAAGGCTCAGACACACATGCATCACTTGTGTTTACAGAAATGGACGTGAAAAAGAAGATATTTTCTATACGCTGTCAGTCACTTTGTACTATTTTGGATATACTGCATATGATCAAACACAGAAAGCCTTTGAATGTACAGTATAGACATCCCTCATGTCTCCAACCCCCCAGATGAGTAACTGTGTCAATCAGAGAATGGAGTACCGGGTGTTTGAGCGGGTTGCGGACAGGGACTACTACTCTCCTAGGGTCATGGCGGTAAGATGGGCCCCCCAGCTTTGAATTTTGACCTTTCTCGACCCTTCTGCTCCCTGGAAATCTCTCCCACTTATGACCTAATTGTCGTTTTGGAAAGCCCCCCCTCTCAGCTGCACGTTTTACACTAACCCACAGCCGACCCTGAGTGATCCCAGTGATCCTAACATCAGTGATCCCACGGATTCCCGCTGTGACTGATCTGAATGTGTTTAAGGTGTAATTGAGCTCAGAAATGCTCGGTGAAAAAAAAAAACAAAAAAAAAAACATCAATATTCTGCCCGCTAATGATTGCTCTGAAGGTTTGTGATTGTGTTCTGTTTTGCATGTCAAAGACTATGATTGATAATCGTTTGACCGCTGGTAGGTAGAGATGATTGCGGTGAAGCTGATTGTGCCGGCGTTGATTTGCAGCCTGCCGTCGTCTGGCATGATGACACGATTCACAAGAAATAACAAGATTTCAGGCATTTGAAAAACATGTGAAGGCTAATCAGAAAACATTCACACAAAGAGGAAAAAAAACTTTTGACAGACACAAAACACACACACACCAACACGTCTCCCAGGGCTCCAGCGGCTCATTGTTGTTCCTTAAAATGCGGCGAGTCCCGCTTTGTGACCAATCTCTGCGGAGCAAAATGTATTCATTAAACTTATAGAGAAGCGTCATTATTTCCTGTTTCTACATTTTTACAACCCCTGACTTCCACCCCTGAAAGGAAGCAAACAGCCAATACCTCCTCCAGATATGAGGTCTTTTTTTTTTCCCTTCCGCGCTCCCAGGAGTGGTAACAAGGGATTTCACACAACAAAAGACCAACGTGAATACAGCTGCATTTTTCATGAGACAACAACCACATGAAGAGCCCAGGGGAGACAACTCACATGTCTGCATGCACTCAGAGACTTGTAGTAGGATTCCAGATATGTACAATTTTCCATGTGTGCACACGGAGGACATATGCATAAATAAAACAACAAAAACACAAACACCCAATCGCCAGAATAATGTTGGCAATGTAACGTTGCTGTAAACCATGGGTATGTTGTGCCAATGCTGCTTGAGGCTGCAGGGAAGCATGCAATTACTGATGATATTTTGATCATTACTGGTGGTATGGTATGTGTAATTTGTGTAAATCGTGTTGGTATGTGCTGCTCTGTTCATGTTTTTTTCCTATTATCTCCACTATGGAGGAAGTTATATGTTATATGTGCACAGCATTTGAGTCCAAGACAACTTTCCCTCTGGAGACAATACAGAATATAGTATCCTATCGAATCGTATCGAATTGTATCATATAGTATCTTTAGGTTCAATATTACATTTGATGTTGTGACAACACTGTGCTTATTGTCTGGAGATGCTCCAACGTCCTGTCAAAAATATCCATATTTGTCACCATATACAAAGCTAGAAAATGTCCTGACGTCCTTTTGAAAATATCAAGTGCTTTCACACTTACAAATGTTGGAAACCCATCTTGAGCAGCGGTTGTTGGTCTGGCAGACTACTTGCAGTAACTCTATACCATCCGCTCAACTGCCTAACATCAGAGTCAGGTCATATACATATAAATCGAATGTGATGGTGACAGTAACGGTTGGAATGTTGATATGATACGTATGACACGTACATATTTGAATGTATCCGTGGTTTGCAAAAACTTGAACTACCAACATTTTATTCTGATGATTGGGCTTCAACAACACCAACTCAAAAGAAAAAAAAAAAGTAATAGAAACTGCAAAAAATAATGAAAAATGTCCCTCCAGGATTGTCACTAACTGTTTGCTCTCTGACTGACTGCATCTATCTGTCCGTCTTCTCAAGGCCAAACAGTCACTGGCCACCCTGACCAAGGATGTGCCCAAGCGTCACTCTCTGGCCATGCCCACAGAAACGGTTGTCAACGGCAACAACCAAGAGTGGGTGATGCAGGCCGACCTACCCCTGACTGCTGCCATCAGACAGAGTCAGCAGACCCTCTACGTCCACACGGGGCATCCCACGGACAGACAAGGTAGGCCGACATGACACCCTCGTCCCGTACATGGACCGACTGACACCCGGTGGTCTTACCATCGTTGGCCCTCTGCATGCTCATGTGAAACCTGCTTCACACACATCCACTCCTGCCATCTGCTCAGTATGACCACGTTGTTGGCCACTGATGATGCTCCGGTCGTGACATTTCATGCGCTTTATGTAGCCGTTACAGTGAACACATTTTTGGCTTTACGGCTCTCATTTGTCTTTGCCGCACAGAAACCTTTTGTGGCAGCTGAGGATCAGTTGGGTGTTAAGTACTGTGTCTCTCTGGTTAAATGTCCTTTCACAAAAAATGAGAAGAGCAAATGGAAGCCATACATTTTGTCTGTGTTGTTGAAGTAAATTGTCCCTGGTTCTGACAGAGTCAGCCTTTTTCTCCTGACTTTGTAATTCATTGTTTCTTTATGTTTTGGCCCCTATTTCTACTTTTCAGGCACCTCACAACATTTGCTACTGTAGGTTCACTATTTACTGGACTTGTGCAGACATACACCACAGACAGCAGGGAACAGTATTAGGGGAGCAACACACAATACACATACCCAAAAAGCATTATGATTATTTTTATTACTAAACAATATAAAATAACTATAGTCTGGAGGTAATATTCTACGTCTTAGTGTCACCGAAGCTGTCAGCCTGACCGGTTCATCGCAAAACTCCCCAAAACAAAAGACTAAACCTCTAAACTTTGGAGCAAAAGCTAAACTACTGGCACCTCCCAGTGCAGACAAATCAGCCTTGCTTTCAGCAGGGTAGGAGTCCATCTCAGTCCTTGTTTTAAAGGGCAGCCACGGGTTCACATGGGTTGCTGACTAACTGGGGACATCTGCAGGAGCAAACACACAAAAACCATAAAACAAGGGAAACTTGTGAACAGTCACGAACCTCCAAATTGCTATGCAATTGGTTGTACTGTATGTATCAGCCTCACTGGTACTCACTGGTACTCACACACACACACACACACGAACACTCACACACTCGCTCAACCTCTGTGAAGCTGTTTTCACTGTTGCTTAGCAACTGCAGATGATTGCAAATAATTTCAGGCTTTTGAAATATATTTTTATTTGAGGGTGTTGTGGCGTTGAATCAGATTGTCCCTGTGAACTACTTTCGGTGCCCAAACACACACCCCAAAAAGAAAACAAGCCTTTTTTTTTTCTCTTTTCCCTCTCGCCCCGTTTTAGTGGCTGCCGTGCGGGTGAGCCCGTGCCACTCGCGCCAGCCCTCCATCATCTCCGACGCCTCGGCGCTGGAAGGAGACCGGTCGTCCACACCCAGCGACATCAACTCGCCGCGCCACCGGACTCACTCCCTGTGCAATGTAAGAGCTGCCCACCGCTGCACCCTCCCGAGTAATCACCTCCTTTGTAGTAGCTGCCGACTGTCCTGCTCTCTGGCCGCTGCCGTTTCCCCCTCCGCCATCGTTCTGGCTGAATTCATGCCTGTCGTGTACTCACTCTGCAGCTGTGACTTGAATTTATGTGAAAGCCGGTTGTGGTTGTTGAATTTGTGCATGTGTCGCAGCATGTCAAGTGTCACTTGCCTTCTGTGTCGCGATCTTTATCTGCTGGTCTTTATCACCCACTCTGCATCCCTTTGCTGACTTCTCTGCTCTTGCATCTCTCTGTTCCTTCACCCGTCCCCTTCATCTTCTTCTTCCCTCTCCTCTCTCTCTCTGTATCCTTCCAGTCCCTAGAAGATCTGGAGGAGGCGAAGCGTAAGAAGAAGAAAGAGAAGATGGGCCTGGGCTCTCTGTCGCGCGTCTTTGCCCGGGGAAAGCAGCGCAAATCCCTCGACCCCGGTTTGTTTGATGGTACTTCAACGCCTGATTATTACATAGAGGAAGATGCAGACTGGTAAAAGCACACAATGTCCGAGCGAAGCACCTGGAGAGCGTTTCGTGGCAATTATCAGAAGACAAGCGTGTGTGTGTGTGTGTGTGTGTGCGTGTGAGAAGATGGGTGTGTGTTTGATGTGAGCGTGCACAGGTACGATAGTGTGCGTACCTGTGCAGTCTCACATGCATGCGTACCTGTGCGCGTCCGAGGGTGTGTGCATGCGTGCGTCAAGGCCACGTCAGAAGGCGGCGGCGCGTCTTTGCTTCGCCGAAGTGTGAAACCTTAACGGGCAAGTTGCACCTGTATGTATGTATAGTCCTGTAAATAGAGTGTGACACGGCGACCATGTGGATATGTTCTATTGTATCTGCCCTCCAAAAAAAAAAGGCTGTGTTATTGGTTCTTTTAGTTGTTCTTTACATTTTGACTCTTTGTTTTCACTCAACTGGAAACTTGAAGGACTGCTGTACTTGTAAATAACAACAGTTGATGTGCACTCTGTGCGTGTAAATGTCTCCTTGTCCTGAATGCCTTTTGTTCCTTTTTGACATGTACCCCCCCTCCCCTCCTCTCACAACCCTTTAACTTAACTCCTCCCTGTTTATTGTCTTGCCTGGTCCATCCCCCTCCTTCCTTCCACACTGCCATGACGAGAACAGTTTCCTGTGGGCGACATGCAGACTCCTCAAATCCACCTCTAATTCGGTTACACAACACATCCCTCAACCCGCCAAGAAAACCGTGCACTCCTTGATGTTTGCTCAAATGAGACTTCAAAGAAAAACCGCTGAGCAAGGAATGAACTTTCTATGCAGAACAGTTTGTTCCACGGCAACATGAAGCCAAACAGGAAATGTAAGAAATGTGTTTTCTATCTGTTAAGATAGAAGGTACATGCCTAAAGTACATGTGTGACATGCATGCACGTAGTCCCAGTCCCCAAATGCATGTTGAACAAAAACCCACCAAACAGAAAATGTCTTTCTCTGGGTATGTTGTCGAGGAGGTGATAAAAAAAAAAAAAAGAGAGGTCAGTTGCTGATTTCATGATGTTTATTCATGATTTCCTCCATTTGTTATTCAGAAAACGTTCTGATTAATGTTCGAGAGCTCGACATAGTCGCTAAAACTAAACATAGAACGTTTTAATCTGCACCTTGCACAGGCTCTTTATGTAAGTTGTATTTGAAATCTTAAAGGTCAGCAAAGTCAACAGACACAAAGAAAACCCGGCGCTACACTTAAAGTGATGATATCATTATTCCACTTATTCATGAGGCTTTGTGCCATTTTTCTTCCTGTAGGATCTCACAGTAGCTTGTAGCTATCGTTTTATTAGTACTTACAAAGGCTGTTGGGAGTAGAATTATTCTGGGAAAAGTCTAAAAAAAGAAAGCTATTATCGCAAAATAAGTGATAGCTTAAACATCAATTATACGTACATAGTAGAACTGGGCTGTTGGTTATTTCACCGTAAAAAATCAGAGCTTTAATTTAGTGGCCCGAGCACGGAGCAGACACTAAATGAGGCATTATAACAATAACGGGTGCCAACTCGGGAGGTCGAAAATCAGATTTAAGCAGGCTAATCAAACTGAAGTTAATATATACCTTCCTCCATGACCCAGTGAACTCACCCAAAAATTCAGATGCAAGGTTCAGGCCACTGCTGAAAAAAGCAATTAACTCGGTACCAAAGGTTAATAGCATTTCTTCAAGCAAAAGAATGACTAGAGACGTTGGATTGTTTTCATCCTTTCACTGGACTGAGCCGGAGTCTGCACCGCCACCCCCAGGAAATCTTTTCCCTCCCTGATTCTTTAAACTAACACTGGGTATTTGTCAGTCTCATCTGAAACACTGTGGAGTCACAGATTACATTGGGAGCTGTATTTAAGCACAGTGCTTTGTCAAAAGAGAGCGACTGTGTAAGCAGTGAGGGGGATTATCATTTAACCCTTGGCTCAACCTACATTTGGGCTCGCAGATATTGGATTTAGAGGTGAATCATTAACGTTAAGTCATCATGTATTAAATTGTATGTATAAGAACAACAGCTCAAACAGTTTTATTTCATTAAACACTTAATGAAATGTATGAAAATCTAGGCTATTTTTATTTTGTTTCATTCAACCAACCGTTATTGATCCTCCGCTGACGGGAGGAGAAACATATCAAGTGTATGAGTTTTATGTTTTGAGCCACAGTCTCTCTTCTCTTTTTTTTTTACTTTCCACAAATATTTTACTTTTTGTAAATGAGATAACATTACAGAAATAAAAATTAATATTATTATTAAAGAGTTTTATTTAAAGTCAAAGATGTAGGCCTCAGCGGGGGACTTCTGCTGTGAGGTCCTGAGATGTTTAGAAGAAGTGGATAGTAGCGAACTTTTAAAGGCATGGCAACAAAATTACGCTCAAAAGAAGTCAATGAGAAAAAAAACGAGATTATTTTAAAATAAAATAAATGACGTTGAATTTCCATGTGGCTGTCCTCTCTTTCCCTGTGACAATGTTTGTGTGTGTATGTGTTCATTTGTTGTGGTATGGCTCTAATCCTGATTCGGTTCCATTTTTAACATATGCGGTAGCCTCCCTGAGCCCTGCCAGTCCATCTGTGAGAGGACTGCATCCCAAAAAGCTTCCACATGGCTTGCTTTCCTCTCTTTCCCAATTTGAACTCCTTATCTACACCGAAGAGCGTTTTCCTCCTCTTCCTCCGGCGATATTGACATCGACAATCAGAAAAAAATGGAGGCGAGGGGAAAGGAAGCCATGTCATGATTGTTTGAACTGAACTCATACGTGTCAGCACATGGTGTCAATAATGCTCTGCTATGATATGACCCCTCACCTCTAACACTGACCCCCTCCTGTCTGACCTCCACGGGACTCTCAACACAGTGAAGTGACCCAAGAAGTAATCAATCAGACTCAGCGAGAACAAAGGTACACCGGTTCCAATTGCTTTAACAATGAGCTCTGCTGCTGGGTTGCAAGCTGTGTTTGCAGATGCCTTCTAACTCTCACACACTACTACAAAAAAAAAAACCTGGGAATAGACCGTATTTACACGGCGGCCATTTCCCTCTGACATCACTCTCAGGGTGTTGAGCTCAAATGTTGTGCCGGGTTGCAAAGTATTATAAACGCAGGCAATCAGACATGGTTATAATTTCACCGTTTTCCAATTGATAGGAGGCTGTAAAGACAACAGACAGTTTGATCCGGAGGGACATCAGACCACATTTCAAGGTAAAACCACAGGTTTTGATTAGCTTCCATCAGACAACAGCATTAGCATACAACCACATTCTGGCTAACGTTACTGTGTGATGCAATCATTCAGCTGTAATCATTCAGATAGATCAACACACATGTTAGATACATTTGTTTAAACTTAGAAGTGAAACACACCGGATGTAATTCAACCGTAATGTTAGCTAGGAAGTTGTTGAGTGCTAACATCAGCTAACAAGTTATCAGATATGTTGTTATACCTTGAAATATGGCCGAATGTGCTTCCAGATATTCACTATCCATCATCTTTTCAGGTCCTGATCAATTGGCAACAGTTTGTCAGATTACTTACCGTTTAACTTGCAGCCTCAAACACAGCAGCATTAGATCATCCCAGCATTCATTCCCACCCAGAGCGTGACGTTGGGGTAAAATGGCCGCAGTGTAAATGAGGTCTGTGAGGCACTTCTTCAAGTTCAATCTAATTCAGATGAAAACCATCCAAAAACAATTGAGTGCTACCATGTAATTAATTACATGAATACATATTTGGAGGCAAAAACAAGTGGTTTTTTTTTTCATGTGTCTAAAGAAGTCTATAATAATATGATGGTGCTCTTTGGGGAAAATGCTTTTACGGACACAGGATTTTTTGTTTTTTTGCTGCAATACCGCAAGTGGCCACTGGGCAAAATGCGAAGCAAGGCTCAGTGGCACCCTAGTATCCAGGTCTATAATACATTTTTTGTTAATGTGACAATGAATTTCTTTTTTGTCCAGAGTTGATGCTACCTCCGTGTCAGTAAGCTTAAAAAAAAGCTACAGCCAAAGTTTAGCTTAGCTTAGCATTGACTGGAAACAGGCTGGCTGCGGTATTTTAACCAAACATGCATTTGATGGTATGAGTCCTCTCATCCAACTCTTGGAAAGAAAGTGAGTAAGCACAATTCCGAATATGTCAAACCTTTCTTCAAACCTCCTTTACCTGTAATTCAAGCCTCAGCCAGCAGCCAGTTAGCTTGACTTAGCATAGACTTGAAACAAACTTGCTGTAGCTTCATATTTACTGTGCAGACATGAGAGTGGTGTCAGTTCACACATCCAGCTCTTGGCAAGCGAGTGCAGGAGCACATTTCCCAAAATGTTGATTAGCTTAGCACAACAGTTAGTTGGCTGTAGCTTCATATTTATCATATAGACATGAGAGCGGTAACTATCTTCTAATCTCTCTGCGATGAGTGTATTTCCCAACATATGGAATGGATCTATTCTTTTATGCTGCTTTACTCTCTAGCTAAACAGCTAGTAGGTGCAGTGTACTCGATACAGCACTGACTCTCCACCTTGGGTTTAATCATTCATCTTAAATTGTGAACTAATGTCCATCTGGACTCTTGATCATTGATTAGAACATTTTTAAATCTGGGAAATGTCCACTTTCTAACAAATGTGCATCTCGCTACACAGCGCTACTTCCACCATCAGAAATGCTGCTGTATTGTAGCAATAACATCCATTACACCAGCTATTGAAGGGCACGTCTAGCGATTGATTGCTTCAACAAAACAGTCTCTTGTGTCTTATGTGAAGTGTACACATACCGCTCTTCTCTCCGTACAAAAGGATTAACGATCCGTTGCAGCGTTTACAAAACACTCATGGCCTCAGATGAAGGACACAAAACTCTCGACAGTAATCACAGCCACATCGCTTCTGGATGTTCCTCTGACTCACTCCTCTTTCAGTGGGTTTTTTAAAAAGACCTAAGAGGGTCAGCCCCACAGGAGGACCTGACTCTCAGGTCACAGAGAGAGCAGACTCCAACAGTTCGGCCTTCAACTGGGTGCCAGACAGTCACTTCTGCAGTTCTTAATGTAATACGTCTTTGTTCGGGGTCTCTCGGGAGTGAACGGACCTTGTGTCTGGACAAGAGTGCGTTTCTGTCCAAAGAGCAGATTTATTCAGCTAAGTATGAATTGCTCTCAGAGGAGCACTTGCAGCAGAAGTGCACCTTCAGTTTATAAACTGCTCTTAGAAGCGCACATGGAAGCATTCAGTGCGAGATGAAGCGCTGGAGTTGAGTTTAATACGAATCTGTTTATTTGGTCCGGACAGTCTTTCGCGAATCTCTTTTTGAGTAAACACACAGCGGTACAGTAAAGCCTGACAGAGTAGGGTTTCCATGTGCTGTCTTTGCTGGGAGCACGCAAAGAGACAGAAGCACTGAGGAAGCAAAGAACCTGTTGACTTATTCTCTGGTCAGTTTCAAAATGAAATCTTTATATTTCCACTAAAAGAATAATAATGGTAACAAAATGGATGTTTTGGCGAGTAAACGGTGCAACAGGTCAGGCAGGCTGGACCAACAGGTTCTTTTGTAGGAGGGCTACATTTGAATAAAATTATTTTTTCTCCATTTTGTTAATTAGTTTTCAAAAAAGTTCAAAAGCAAAAGTTCAGGAAAAAGACAATGCACCTTTTTAATCTTGGAGGTAGGGGTGTTGTGATATGCCGTAAATGACGATAACTGTGATGTTAAAAAAGAAATATCACACATCTGATAGCGTCAGGTGACTCACAAGAACATACAGAACTAATGAAAGAGCTAATCGGCCTACATACGAAATGATCAGACGGCCGGAGTGAGGTCGTTAAAGGGCCGCGTTCCGCTCACGGGCCGCAGGTTGAACAGGTCTGACGTGCTGTGGGGGGAGGGGGGATTCTGTGGCCTTCCCGTCTGACTGAACTCTCAGGTGGATGCTTCTGGGTCAAGGCTCATTAGCTTCCCAGGAGTCCTCGCAGTATTAGCACTGAAGGCTAAAGCCCATGTACAGCCAGTGGGTGAGCCATAGACTACGGCTATACTCTGGGGGACTGAATGATGAGAGCTGTCCAGTATTTGTGCTGATGTGGAGGTTTTCAGTGAGTATTAGAGGAGACAGGTGACTTTGAGGGCCTGCCATTTTTGGCGTCGAATAGAAAAAAAAAAGAAAATGTCGCTGCACCGGCTGTCAACGGAAAGACGACGCAAACCGCACGACACCGGCGGCTGAGCGTATTCGACACATATTATATTGTGATGCTTATATTGTGATGATGTGTACAATATTGTGAGCAATTCATGATGCTTTACCGACCGCCGAGCACAAAGCCGGTACTAGGTTGCCACCCGCTGGTGAAGACACAGCAATGGTGAAACAAAGTGAACCGGCCAATCATTTTCTAGGCTTGATTCACCCAGACTTTGAAATCTTCAGAAAAATGTGAACAGGGAGCATTTTTACTCAACTTAGTAACATCACAGGTAAGCAAACTAAGACTGCAGGGAATCATTTAAGGAGCATTTATGGGACATATTTACAATCTCAGGGCAGAATTTTAGCCGCAGTAAATAATGATAATGAGAGGCAGATTTAATGTGACCACGGTGCGTCGAAATATCAGTTTGTTTGTTTTGTTCCTTTTTCACTGAGCTGTTGCTGGAGGCTGATTTTGACAGATGAGTCATGTTCGTTCGACAGCTCAAACAGCTGTCCGCTTAATGGACTCCTGAAGTGAGGAGCCTGTTTATAGAAGCTGCACCCTTGTTTACAGCGTCGCTGGCAAACGCTCGGCTTGTTGTCAGGCGGCCAACAGCCTCGGATGTTGTGAGGAGAAGGGTGTTTATTTTGAAGAGATTACTCACCATCTACTTTTGATCCCCCCCCCCTCCAAAACTCGACTGAATTAACATTTTGTTTTCTCATCGCTCACTATACCTACTGCCACCTCTGCCTTCACTCACGCCCTCAACCACATCACCCACATGTCACCCCTCCCCTCTCCCCCTCCTCCTCCTCCTCCTCCCCCCCACCACCACCAACCCCGCCCACTCAGACTCGGACAGCCTCTCCAGCCCCACCCGCCACAGCCTCAGCCTGTCAGACGGGGAGGACCAGCTGGACCGCCTCCAGCAGGTGGAGCTGGCCAGGACCACGCCCATGTCCCAGTGGAGGGCGGGCACCGTGCAGGCCTGGCTTGAGGTTGTCATGGCGATGCCCATGTACATCCGCACCTGCTCAGAGAATGTCAAGAGTGGAAAGGTGGGGTAACATCAGTGACACGATGCCCGTGGGACTCGCTCTGCATTTTTAAGTTGCATTCACAGTTTGCTTTCTTTAAACATCTTGCAGGTTTTACTCGGGCTGACAGATGAAGACCTGGAGCTCGGTTTAGGCGTCAGCAGCGTGATGCATCGCCGAAAACTCCGCCTGGCCATCGAGGACTACAGAGATGCCGAGAATGGTAGAGGGTGAGGATGGGAAACAGAATTCTTGTTTAAACTGCACATAATGTAGCGGTGCAATAGGGCCATCTGTTGGTGATGTGTAGTTAACGACATTCACAAAGTGCAGTGTGGGATCATCTTTCCCCAAAACTCCCAGAAGTCATAATATTGACTTTACATAGAGCGATAAATGTTGAGGCATAAAGTTTCAATAAATGCAACAGTCTCATTGTCTTAACAACAGGTTTCCTCTTAGAGATTAATGACACGCAGGTCAACTAGAAACTCCACCAGTCCAGAAATAATCTGGTGATCGAGTCAACACTATCAAATAGAACAGGTTAAAGGGTCAGTTCAACCAAATCACAAGTGAAACAATCATGTTTCCTCACTGACACTGTGGTATTTATACATGCAGCAGGATTTAAAATATTCCGTTATGCAGTGTCAAAGCGTTGGGAAATTTTATCTGAAAAGCATCCACAAACGTTACAGTAAACAGTGGTCTTTGGAACTACTTTACTTTATAGCAAAGAAATAGTCAGCTAGCAACTAGCAATAATTCTCTTCATGACCAGCCATAAAATTATGAGGCATGCCCATCATAATTAAAAAGTCCAGGTTGAAATATTCAAACAGTCCAAAACTCATAGATATTAATTTTACTATTATAAAAGACTAACAGCAGGATTCTTCTCTGATAAGATGGAATTTGGGGGCATTTTAATTAAAAATTGTTAAAACGCTTGTTAGATTATCACATTTGGGGCCGATTAATTTTCCGTCTGTTGAAATTCTGATCTGATGATCATTGATGTTACGTTCACGAACGAGAGGAATCTTTTCAATGGCTATGTGGTTCAAATGAAAGGAACCATCATACTTGGTGAGAGCTGTTCTTTTTTCATTTTGCCCAAATTTCACTGCCTGCCCACTCGCCTTTTACGTGAACAGTGTGAATATATAGTACATAAACAGCAAGGCAGCTAGATCTACATAACATATTTCATACGGAGAGTAAAATCTCTGACAGAGCAGAGGGACAGATATAACCATGTGTAATATTAAAGCAGGTCAGTAATATCGTTCTGCTAAACACAGTCCACACATGCAAAAAGAAATTACAATGGTGGGAGTTTGAATCTGATCCAAATCTTACCCAATTAGTGGTTTTGTTGAGTGGATCCCGAAAGGACCGGAGCCATAAGATCTGTCTACCTTCAGAGAGCTGTAATTCCCATCATTGCTGATCATAGTTACAGTTTTAAGTATTTGAATACATCCTGAAAGAAACATGAAAATGTACTAAATCCTACTGCGATCCATCCAATAGATACTGACAGACCAACAGACATTGCCCTCCATAAGGCCACACGGCTGGTCCGTGCTCATGTACTGAGCGAGTAAGAAACAGCGATTCTTCTGTGATTTAAGTGAAGTGACCCTTCAAGAAACTGTTGCTCTGTTTGTCTGCAGGTTGTCCAAGGCTGCCGACATGGACCACCACTGGGTGGCCAAGGCCTGGTTAAGCGACGTGGGCTTGCCTCAGTACTCCCAGGCCTTTCACAACCACTTGGTAGACGGGCGCATGCTGAACTCCCTGACGCGTCGTGACCTCGAACGTCACCTCAACATCACCAAGAAGTTCCACCAGGTCAGCTTGCTGCTGGGCATCGAACTGCTGCACTTGCTCAGCTTTGACAAGGAGGTGAGTAAGAGTCCGCACCGGACCACAGTGAATATACTTGTGCATCCTCTAGTGGGAGGAGAAAATAGAAGCCATCAGTCTAATAATGGGTGTTCGTTAAAATGGTTTCCAGGCACTGCAGGCTCGCCGGATACAGTGCGAACACCAGAACGTGGATCCACTGGTATGGACCTCTCATCGGGTCATCAAATGGATCAAAGATATAGACCTGAAGGTGGGAACGGAGAGGAAAACACTATGCAAACAATCTATTATCTTTTTAAAACTCACATCTTGAAACAAAAAAACTGCAGCTGACAAACTGTCGAGCAGAAGCTGTCAGCAAACACTTCGATTAAATATTAATAACCAAGGCACACTGATGTATTGAGCATTATAAGAATGCTATCACGTGGCACTGTGGGTAATCGAGGCTCTTGTGTTTGCTCAGTGCTCCCTATCTCCACAGAGGGATACGAGGCCTTTGTTGTTGTATCTCTAAGCTGCTACTAGTTGATTACAAAAGCCTTTCAGATTATGGCGCAATATGAATATCCCCAGTCAACACTGTCTGCTGTGTTGGCACAGGAGGAACACATGTTTCCATTATGAGGCATGACCGCATTCAGGGTGAGGAGAGATAAGGCCGTCAGGACTGACATCCTGTTAATATCCTCAGGGAGCGTGAATATACGCTGACATTAACAGATCAATATGTTCTTTGTCTCGGAGCTAATTCGACATCATTTCTGGTAGACTATCGGAGCCTCAGTTGATCAGTAATGGCCACAGTGCTACATCGCAGAAATAAAAAGTTTCACTCTTTGACCTTCCTCCCACCCACCTGTCCAGGAGTTTGCAGAAAATCTTCTAAACAGTGGCGTTCACGGTGCTGTCATGGTGCTCGACCCCTCGTTTAACACTGACTCCATGGCAACAGCGCTGGGGATCCAGAGCGGCAAGCACATGGTTCGACGACACCTTGTCGAGGAGATGAAAGCCCTGATCGGCTCGGCCAGGTGAGAGGAGACAATCACGTACAGAGACACCAGAAGAGACCCGACAGTGTGTAGATCAGATTCCTTAAAGGGACAGTTCACCCAAAAATCAAAAATACATATTTTCCCTCCTACCTGTGATGCTATTCATCCATTCGGATAGTTTTTGTGACGGCGGCTAGTCAAGATAATACCTTGTTTTGGAACTGTTATTTTTCTCCCAACAGCCAAACTCCGGTTAAATAGTTGATCTGGTTGGGCAGTAAAATAGCTAGCTTATCTCTCCAAAACTCAGCAACTCACACCAAACAATCCATTTATATAAGTAGCACTACACGTAAGAGGAAAAATAGGCTTTTTTCTATATTTTGGGGTGAACTGTCCCTTTAACTTCAGAGGGACAATCTCTAATAATACAGGCTGTATTTTTCTGTAAATGTTGTACGAAAGGTGTATTCTAGTGTCTCTGCAGCTGTCCTCAACTCTCTGCCCCTTCACATGTGCCCTGCAGGACGGATACCAAGCAAGACAACGAGCGCATCGGCCAGGGAACGCCACCAACCCTCCTCCGCCAGAACTCTGTAGGCAGACCGCCCAGCTCCACGGGTCGACACACTGATGACGAAGGCTCGCTGAGAAGGAGGGCAGTCAAGGTGGGGGAAAAAAAGTTACTGTGCTGGAAACTGACATGAGTCATTGCTTTGGACTTCAGAATCCAAATCAGGCTTTTACTCACTCTGCAATAAGACTGTAACCAATGATTATTTTCATTTTGTTTTCAACATTTGGTCTATAAAATTTGAAAAAGTCCAAAGTGATATCTTTAAATGTCTTGTTGTGTCAGTATAAAACCCAGACATTGGAAGTTTAATGTAATATAGAACAGAGGAAAGCAGGAAATCTCCATATTTGAGTGTCTGAAAACAGCATTTTCTACCATTTTTTTTTTACATGAAAAATTACTTTAACGATAAATTGGTTATCAAATAGTTGTCAATTTCTGTCCATTGGCTTATCATTTTAGCACTTGTAGCTTTGTGCTAACATATTTCAAGGCATTTTAAGAAAGTTCCACAATACACATTTGCCACAGCAGGTATTCAATATAAACGGCACAGACAAGACATCTTGTTTGGCAGCAGGCTGAACACAAGAATCACAAAAACTCCAACTATGCTCATAAATAGAAAAAGATGCTTGAATGACACACCAAAGAAAATATTTCCCCCGTGGAAGTAGACAGAAGGGAAACAAGCTGTGTTTTCTGTTCCAGCCTCCAACAGGGTTCAGCCCCAAAGGCCGCAACGGCCGAGACCTGAGCTGCCACAGCAGCTACGGCTCCCTGCCTCGGGAAGTCCGAGACCAGACTCCTCCCAGAACCGAGGGGAGCCCGATCCGCGGTTACACCAGCATCGAGGTCACCAACGTGTGAGGTCATCAGAGTCGTGACAAACACCAGACATCAGCTTCATCGCACCTAAATCAACATGATGGACATTTGTCTTCCATGTGCACCTAAACATGGGATGGTTATTTTTTGTTTTTTTTCTAAAGATGAGCCTTTACAGGACAGATTGCACTGTTTAAACCTGACAGGATTCTTTTTTACAACAATCCTGGTTTAAGAAAAAACCTTGTTGGACTCATTGTGGGCGGGTGCTGTTTTGATGTTTCTGAGGGCAGTAATTTCGCCAGAATCAAGAGCTGAAGGATTCAAGCTAAATGAATATTTTTATATTTTTATGTGTGTAAATGGTTCTTTGTGAGCCAGGATGTGACATGTCTTTGTTGACTAGTTGCTATTGACAGACAGTCTGTTTCTCTGAGCGAAGTGAGATTAAAAAAAAAAACAACAACAAAAGGCTGTAAAATACAGGGTACTTTATGACAAAAGGAAAAAAAGTTTCATATCGGTGTAAAATGTTCATGTTTCATTCAGTTCTGCCGTTTGTGATGCCTTGTCAGTGTAGCTGAGGACAATGGACAAAAAAAAAAAGAACAACTCAATTTTAAATTCTAGAGTTTATGTTTGATGTCATTTTTCATCTTGCACATCTACACGGTTGTGTCCAAACAAATGTAGCACCCTCTTCTGATGTTTTATACTGTGCGGTAAACATGGAAAAAAAAAAAAAAAAAAAGAAGATATTTGAACAATACCAGAAAAAGATGACTGCAGAGCTGTATGTCCATGGAAGCCTGGAGGCTGGAAAGTGTGAGGATGCATATATGTGAAAATGAAAGAGTTCCTTTTAATGAAATAAAGATGATATATCATATTTGCTGGTGCTGTGGCTTTGGAATCAGATTCCATTACAACAAAAACAGAATGTACCAGGACAACCGGATAGAAATGACAACGGCGATGATGAGGAGGAGTGAGAGGAGCGCCACTTCAACATCAACAGTAACGGTAAATACATTTATTACCAATTACCAATTCTGACAAACTTGCAGAGTATTGTTGTCCAACTCTGCAGCTCCATGCAGCCTTTTAGCCTATTTTAACTCATGTTTTGGTTTTTACTGATGCATATTTACTGTGTGCTTCAGTTCAGCCCTGTTTTCAACACCAAAACTTATTGTAGGCTCTCAGTTCAGCACCAAACAACAAGGTTAGAACAACATCCTGCAAAGAAAGGCACACATTCAGCGGCTACTGTTAACAGATTAGGTGTTTTTACGCCTAGTTGGCTGGTTTTGGTTTACATTGTGCAGGGCAATATGAACTATTGTGAAATGTATGAATAAAGGATGACAACAGGGTGAGGGAATTAGACTACAGAAATTCAGTGTATCAAATGTTGGAGAAACAACCCTTCTCACTGAGCTCATTTGCAAGAGGAGATGTGTGTGGATCAATGCTCCCGCCGTAATGCAAATGGGAGTCGATACTAATCACAGATTACATCTGTGTGCTAATACTGACTCTGTGCAATTGAGTGATTTCCCAACAGTGTTTTGGTGAGTCACTGCAGGTCCTCTGATCTTTGCTCAGTGTCGGACATGTTACCTCAAGCGTCTGTTCAAACCACTACGCAATACAACATGGTGCAACTTCCTCCTCTTACTCACTGTGTCACGATAAGGATGACACAGCGCCAGATGAGACAGCTGAGCCACCCTCTGGCTGCGAACAACGCTACCTGACTCGAATCCCGTCTGTTACAGTAATCCGCCCACGGCTGGGTGAAATAAAGCAGGCAATTCATTACGCGATGGCCCCTTTGTACTCCGGGTTATCAGAGGTAAAAGCTGGGAAGGTGTGTCAAGTGAACTGAACTACTCATTAAGGAAGCATTCGATGGCAAAATGTAATTATGAGCTCACGTAGCAGCCATAAAACCAAAATCAATAATTACACTTCAGTGGAGGTGACTTAGTTTGCAACAACACGATCAGGACAGTGGCTATTCAGCTTGAGTTATGTAGGGAAACACACGCTGCACGGAACAGGTTAATGCCACATATCACGTCAAGTTCATCTGCTGTTACATTTTCCCTTTGGAGCTGCGGAAACGTCACTTAATTTGATTACAGGCTGACAGTGATAGGAGATCAAGACTTCCAGATGTAATCAGGGCTCGTTAACGGTGCCTTTTGTCTATCTTTCCATCTGTATGTGTTGTACATGTGCGTGTGTGCATGTGCGTGTGTGTGTGCGTGTGTTGGTGCTACAACAGAGGAACCAGACTAAAGCCAAGGAGGAAGAAAACCCCCCCGGGGCCCAGAACAGCAGGGCCGTCTCACTCAAACGAAACAATGCAGCGAGTGGCCTGGTTGGGACTGGTTTTGTCATTATTGTACAACAGCCCAGTCCTCGTTCTAGCAGGCCGATATTTTTACAGCCTTGGGGTTACTTCCAACACGTATACAACATGCATACGGCAAGCACAAACACGCGGACGTCTGTACTCTGTCGTCTAAAAGCGTTATGGGAGACTGTTTGTGTATTTGAATGCTGATAGGGTGAGTTCTCTGTCCAAAGGGCTTGAAACGTGGTAAATTTACAAAGAGGAAGTAAATGTCCGATCACATTAAAGTGACACAAAACTGACTGACGTTTTTATAATATACGGCATGGGGAAGTACTGAGTCAAGAGTGAGTCATTCACTCTGGTGAGTTGATAACCGTTAACAGTGATCCGTGGGGAAAGACAGAGGGGCACGTATATTCTCATGGACATCAAAAAGAGATTTATGCAAATTGATTGAACTGTAACAAGGACAACAACCAGCGCACAGAGTGAAAGTTACTGTTGACCATCCCGTGAAGCCTGTAAATATATAGAAGGATTGGTTCGATTGTATATTTGTCACACACAATAAACACATCCTACAAATTTGAACTGTTCTTTCTACAGCTTAGCCCACAATAAAAACACTCCTCTCATATTTACATTCAGTTCATTTCACACCTCTGTTCATAAGCAAAAAGATTCTCCTGTATAGGTAAAGCCTCCCTAAAGATGATTGCTACAATCTACATCATGTGTCAACATAGGAAAAGTTGGGAATGTAGATATTACAGAAAGTTTATGAAGCACATGACCAATGTGGTCATATGGGGATTTTCCACTGGCACTTTTGGCCAAGACAGTAAAACCGTGCTGGGCTGATTTGCTGATTTGCCACCTCCAGGAGGGCTACGATGATGTCTTGCGACCGTGCCAAACCCTGGCTCGCCCTGCAGGCGTGTGTTGCGATACTCCTCTCGTGTTTGTGCAGGCAGAAGTCTGTGTGTTTTCAGTTCTCAGTCTTTTTACACCTTTTACCAGAATCACTTTTGTTTCACTCCTGCGTCCCTGTCCTTGCTCTCGGTTACTGCAGGCGAAAAACCCAATATTTCCCGATTGTGCTGCTTCATAATAGAAGCTTTTAAATGACTAAACAAAGGGGGATTTTAATGTGAAGATTTCATAGGAAATGTTCATCACTAAATTAGCAAGCCTTTTTCCGACCACCTCTCAAGACAAATGTGTCGTCAGTTTTGAAACACACCTTCATGCTGAGCCCCAACACATTCTGTCATTGTATTATAGATTATATATAGATTTATTGTGCAAATAATGAACTCTGCCTCTTGCTTGGGACCCCAAAGAGCCCCCCTTCAAGGACCACACTTTGAGAACCGCTGCTCCACGGTGCCATTCGGTGGAGAACATGTGATAAAGTGCCCCCTGGGGTGCCCTTTATCTTTTTTCGCCCCTGCCCTTCAGACAAGCTGAGTCCGCCGCTGAGCTTTACCCACAGCCTTCATGGTCACGAAACAGTATCAATCTTGACTTGATTTAAGCGGACAACAAGTAAAGGGGCCACAAGGAGAAAGTTCAACTCACTGCAAATCATGTGGGGTGTTTAAATTTTGGCCCTTGCTTATGTCTGCGTTCACAGGTGCTGAAGACTGTCGAAAGACGGGTTTTCCACTAAATGAGCAGAGGTGAAATACCAAAAATATTTCCTCCACATATGCTTTGAAAGGGAGATAAAGGGTTAATGAAACTGGAAGTGAGGCACTGAGCCCACTCCTCCCTCCCTCCCTCCCTCCCGCCTGCTGCCTCTCCCTCCCTCTCTTCTTCTGGGCCCATCCGTCTCAGAGGAAAGTCCCTGACCCTTAATCGATATTTGTCACCAAAATTATGCCACATAAACTCCAGTCAGCGTCGGCGGGGCTGTGAAAATTAAACTGCACGCCTTCGCAGCTTTGAGAGAGGAGGAGGAAGAAGAAGAAGAAGAGCGGGAGTACTTGTTGTGAGCGATGCAGAGGTGAGTGGAAAGCCGACGCGCTGGTTTCTGCTGAAGTGTCCGTTTGTGTCCCTGAACGTTACTTTAAAGTTACACGGTGGCTCGAAGTTCTTGCTCGCACGACGTTTTCGTGTCCGACTTTACATCAACAAAACAACAACACAACTAAAACAAAACAACCCCGCCTGGTGTTTGAGTGAAGCGGACACTGCGGGGTGTGGGCGAAACAACAATGGTAGAACAGTTTTACTTTTGGGAGCTGAGTGTGTGTCCACCCGCTAAAAAAACCCAAAAACGCATCACCTTCCCTGCAGTGTGTTAGCTGTGACATTTTAGCCGAGCTGTCTGTAACCGAGCCTGTAAAGAGGCTTTTTGTCGGCAGCTGGCTGCAGAGGCACAACTAGTCCCGACTGAGGAGAAAACTCCACCTCACACTCATGACCACACACACACACACACACACACACACACACACACACACACACACTGCAGTAATTACATGCTGTACAGGGCTCTGTGGAATAAAGGTTGTTTTTTTTTATGAGCAGGAATGTTAATGTCTTACTTTATTGTAGAAACTGCCCTGTGATGAAATAGCCTATAACCTTTAGTGCTGGACTGCAGTAACAAAGCCCTCACATGTCCATGATATGTGGGCTCCTCGCATAAAAAAGTCCCTTTGCACCTCTGGATTTGCACCCAGCTATAACAGTGACTTTATGTGTGCACAGACAACAGGCCAGTGTGTGTGTGTGTGTGTGTGTGTGCAGCTGTCATCAGGATCACAGTTCAGTCTCATGCCACGCATTCCTCAGTGAGAGGTGGTATTCCTATATTGGAGCTGGGGTCCTATCAGCTTTTAGCCTGCCTGCTCCCCTCGCTCTCTCCAGCAGGCCCGGGCGTGTTTGCTGACCACACACTAATGACGTTTCGTTGGTGCGTCCGAGGGAAAAATCTGTGGTATTCGTAAAGACTTTTGTTGGATCGTCACAGATGTTATTTATGGGTAGTTTGTTGGACGTTTGATTGAGATTATTTATAGCTCCCAGCAGCACTCCTCCACTCTCTGATCTAGCAAAGATAGAAAAAAAGGCTGGCCTTCTGATCAATCCGTTCTAGGTATGCACTTCACGCTCAGTGCACTTCATGCTCAGTGCACTTCAGAGAATCACATTACTGTGTACGACAGTTAAAGGAAACATATTATGCTCAGTTCTGTTTAAGGTTACTGCCAGAATAGGTTTACATGCTTTAATGTTCGAAAACACATCAGTTTTCTCATTCTGTCCATTGCTGCAGCTCTGTATTCCCCCTCTGCCTGAAACACGCCTGTCTCTTTAAGCACCACCCCCTCCTGAATACCCAGTCTGCTCTTATTGGTCAGCTCACACACGCCTGTGCCAGCACAGCTAACAACAACAGAGCAGCTGTGCTAAATCAGTTATTTCATGCCAAAACTAACTAAATTATGCAGCTGCGTGACATCACAAAGTCACAGAATTAAAGGCGGGACTACTGACGAGGTGCTTCAGGATCATTGTTTCCTGTGGGAGAGAGGAGCTTCTGTTGGTGCTGCATTTGAACTTCTTAAGAACTTTTAAATGCACAAGAACCTATTCAACACACAGAGGGAAAGGATAAAAAACGTAAAAGTATAAAAGGTCTCCCTTAATTGAACACTAAACTAACAATGTTTCACTTTGTGCTGTGTTTTTTAACGCATTAATACAGAAGATATGTGAAGAAGTAGGAAAGTAATCTAACAAACTACAGCCAAAGTATTGTAATATTTCTTAAGAGCCTTGTTTTACAATGCTTATCTTCCCTCGTAATGTGTTGACGTTAAGTAACTAGTGACTTTGAAAGGTGAGCCTGCTGTAACTTTTTTACCACGCAACACACCCATTCAGAGAAGCCTCTCCTACTACTGGTACTAAGAAAGGGCATGGACTGAATGAACAAGTACCTGAGCAGCGGCGGTGACTTATTCAGCAGCAGCGTTATTTCTTAACAGGAGAACTGACAGGTGAGAGGCAGAGGAAGAGGGGATATTTGGTGTTTTATTTATTGCTTTGTTTTTTGTTTGTTTTTTAAAACAGAAAGGCCAGTAGTGACTATTTTGAACATTTTAAATTCTCTGGATATACATTTATTTATTTTTTTGTTCGGTTTGGTTTGTTGGTTCTGAAGGTTGTGTGTGTAGGATTTAGGAGGATAATTGCAGGAATGCAATTTCAATAATGTTTAATCTCCTCAAACTGAAAAGAGTTTGTTTTTTTTTTTTTTAACCTTTCTCAGTTTGTGTCCAGGCTCACATGTCTCTCTCTCTCTCTACAGTCTTTGACCTCACTGGAGCTGGTGGAACTGACGTTTTTGGACTAACAATATGCATTCCAGTGTGGACAGACCAGCAAACAGAGGACCACCCCTTGGCAGCAACAACAATAACAACAACAACAGCAGCGAAAATAACGGAAACTCAGGTTCCCAGTATGCACTATGCGCTCTGGGGGTCGGGCTCGTTGCCCTCGGCATTGTGATGATTGTGTGGAGCGTGGTACCTGCGGACGCATCCATGAATAGCAGCAGCAGTTCAGGAGGACACAACGATACAAGTAACAGGAAAAATAAAGCGTCGTCTGTGGCGTTTGTGTTGGTGGGATCAGGTGTCGTCATGCTGCTGCTGTCCGTGTGTCTGGGAATGAGGAACAAACAGCGGGAGCAGATGAGGCTTCAGGAGTCACAGAGCAACGCAGGAGCGGCAGCGAGTGCACATGAGCAAAGAGAAACGTGAGTTAACTTTCTAGTTAATCAACACCTGGGAATGAATAACCAGAGGAGATCATCAGAATAACAACATTTATTTAAGAAGATGACTGCTTTTTGTTGTCGTTATGTGTGTAGGCAGAAACATTGAGTTGACCATGCAAATTACCAATCTGGTGGAAGTGATAAAAAGTTGCTGATGGATTTGATTTGTTATTTTGAACATTAGGAGGATGAAAAATGATTAAAAAGATCCGTGTTTTAAGAGCATTATGAAAATCAATGGTAAGATAGATAATCCATAAACTGTGTCTGACAGTCTTTTTGTCAAAGTTGCGTCACTGATGATCAAAATTGAGATTTGACACTTGGTTGAGAACAGTTTTAATTCAAGAGGTTAATAAATGATTCAGATTATCCATTTAGTAACTTCCATGCCGTCTTATTTCTTGATACACTGACATCATTGCTAATCAGGCCCGTGCTGTTTCATTGCAGGCACTCAGGTCTAGATTAGTTCCCAATATAGCTTGTGCATAATTGACTGTAACCACAGAAAGTTATTTGTGGTAAAACGTTCTCATATGCGTTTTACATTCAAGGTGCACTATGTCGTTTTGAGGAAGAAACTTTAATCAGAAGAGAAACATCTTAATTGACTGATGTTATTATGGCTAAACTTCAAACAGTGTTCTGGGGACCTGATTTTCCTCTGAGAACAGCTTGTTTTATTCTGTTTGTATTATTACCTCATTAATAGTGTAAATATTAAAATTCTGAGTTTGAATTTCTTCTACAAAGCGACATAGTAAACAGTCGATATTGGTATTATATGTTATTCCCTATGAATTAGCACCTTAAGTAAAAGTACCACTACCACACTTGGGTAGTTTAATCATAAGATCATCATATGTTTGTAGCATCGCTGTCCTGTGAGAACCACAGATCTCTAAAAAGTCAGCATGTCTTGAGCTCAGAAAAAAGATCTGTTTCCCAGGTAGTCCAAGAGTGTTTTTGAATAATTTATTTAAGCCTAAGAAGCTAGAAAATATGCTCAACCCATTAAGGGACATGTCAGCCGTCGATTTGTCAATATTTTGCACTTGACATGTAAAAGAAATTGTAATTTGAAAAAGTAATTAGTAACTAAAGCCATCAGGCAAATTCAGTGAAGTAGAAATTGTAAGTATGAAGAATGGAAACACTCAAGTAAAGTACAGGTACCTCAAATTTGTACTTAAGCACAGTGCTCAAGTAAAAATACTTAGTTACATTCCACCACTGAGTGTGCACATAATGCTTCACCTGTCATTTATATCTGCATGTTTCTATGAATGTCTGCAGGGCTGAGGAACAAGCCCAGCGTTACGCTGTACCATCGTATGAGGAGGCAGTAGGCAGTGGCCAGTACCCAGTGCGTCAGAGCAACCTGCGCCCAAGCAACTCCCAGCTGCCTTCCTACGATGACCTGGTCCAAGTCGATGGTGTACAGTATGAATTTGAGGGGTCAGAGGTCACGAATCCTGGATTGCAACCGGCGCCAGCTCCCACTGCTGCTGCTGCTTCCACATCGAATCGAAGACCTGGGAAAACCGGCCGCAAGCTCCTCCCTATCAAGATCCGCAGGATTAAATCAGAAAAGCTGCACATGAAAAACTTGGATAACTCTCAGCCAGCAGCTGGATTCAGCATAGAACCACTTACCCCACCACCACAGTATGAGGACAAAGTGCCACCGATTTAAGATCCAGCTGATCGTGTTTGAGACATTCTACTAAAACTCATGAAATAGTCTCTGACGGGTCACAGATCACCTTTTGTGGACCCAGACTGACCTGAAGGTGGCTGTTTCTTCAGAACATTGTCAGTGGCACTTCGTTAGAAAAAAACAGTATCTGTTTTAATTCATCATTCATGCAACATCGCTCCAAAGCACTGAACAGAGAAACATTTATGTTTTTTCTAATTTTGGATCTCACTGGATCTCTGAAACAGAAACGAAAGTGACGGACGTAGTTGGTGGATCCTTCCTTACTGTGACAGATTCTGTCGCACTGTGACACTTTGGGTTAAAAGCACATGCCAAATACAGTTTTCCTTCTTGTCAAAGTATTTTTCTGTTTATGCATATTCTTCATATAACCCACTCCCCAGTGGACTGACTGAACACGTACTCTCCTGGTCCTCTAGAGCTTTGCAGAAATTTGAAGACAGTGTTTATTGGTGTTGCACAGAGCCCAGCCCCTTCCATGTTAGCTTTTGTTTAGCTTTCAGTTAAAATTGTTTATCTGTCTCCTTGAAAAGCTAAAACACAGGTTTACGTTACGTATTGTGAGATGAGGTCTTTGGACCAAACAATTTAAGAATCTCTTATTTTCAACCAAGATAACACGCACAGCTTTGTTAGCATTTATCAGCTACAGCTCCCACGACTCTCAGCCATAGGCACTCTACCAAAACCTAAAAGGGAATGTATTGTTTAATGCTAACAAAAAATCACTTGTTTTATCTTAGTTATAATATCAAGACACTTGAATGTTATGGTCGAGTACAGCCGTATATTTATTTAACAGAAGAGAGAATCCTGGTTTTATGCTTCACTTTACAACGACAAATAAAGGAAACTCCGAATATTTATCTTCAGCTGAGTAAACAAGCTGTTCTCGGAAGATAATAAGGTCCTCAGAACACTGTTTGTTGCTCATTCAGTGTATTCAGTCATGAAAATGAAGTAGTTTGTTTATTTCGTTTGTTGAGACGTAAAAAAAAATAATAAAAATCACTCAATGAAGATCTTTCTCTTCTAAATAAAATGTCTTCCCCAAAACGACATGGTGCACCTTTAAGGCTGGTGGAACACGAGCTAGCTTGAAAATGGAGTCCGACTTCAGCTGTTCATGATGTTAAGGCTGGTGACGTTTCTTTAATAAACAGGTCCAACATTGCTAAATTGCAGCTTTTAGAAACACAGCCCTATCTGCCAGCAGCTTATCATTTTGTCATGGCTAACAAGTTAGCAAACAGCTGCCTAGCTACAACTAGGAGCTGCATAATAAAATCAGCATGACATTGGTGTCTTGTTTCTAGCTAAATGATAAATGTAGCTACAATAATGTAGTATAATGTATAATGTAGCTCTGCTTTGGATTCTACCAACTGCTGAGAAAATAGCTGGGTCTCTATTCTGCTAAATGCTAAATTCGCCTTGCTATGAACTTGTTAAGCCTTCTGATGCTCTGTGCTAGGGAGGCAGCACGTAGGATAGGCTACTGACATGTGTCATGAGATTCTTGTTGTTGACGACCTTAAATGCCATCAGCTTATCATTTTGTCATGGCTGCCATGTTAGCAAACAGCTGCAGCTACAGAAAAAGTAAGCATGACATTGGTGCCTTGTTTTGTGCTAACTGATAAATGTAGGTCCAAATTTCATTAGTTAGTGCTGCTTTGGATTCCAACAAGTCCTAAAAAGAATAGTTGGGTCTTAAACCTGCTAAATGCTTCATTCTCTTCACTGTTCAGCTTGCTAAATGCTAAATGGTCCTCACAATGAACTTGTTTACTTCGGCTAGGGAGGTAGCACGTAGGCTGAAATGTGCATTTAAACTAATGGTCATCATGAAGGTCATCATTAGGTTACTTGTTAAGAGCAACTTATTTCATGTCGCCTTCAAGGAGTGCTAATGCTAACTGACTGCAGCTCTGAGTTTGCCCTCCAGTCGTACACACTGAAGTGAAGTGTGTTTGTGTTCAGAACAACACTGCTGCTCCTCGTGAAACATTTCAAAAGAGATTCGACTGAACCTGAGCTCTAATGTGTTCCCCCGGTGCAGTGTCGCCATTCGTCTGTGTGAGAGCGTGGATAGCTGCAAGCGTCGTCCCTGTAGCCATGGTGAACGCTGTGAAGGCAGCAGTGTAGTCTCCGCTTCTCTCTGGGCTTGGTTTTGTTCTTACTCGTGATGACCAACAGAAAGACTCTTTGACTGTGCAGCTGCGCCATAATAACAGCAAAACTGTTGCTCACTCGCTTACTCATCACCATTCCTCCAACCACAGCTTGGCTTGCAACCCAGTTCTCACTTTGACGTATGCAGGCGGCTCTAAGGTCTCTTTAGGGGGAAAGTTCTATCACCGTACTTCTTTTTTATCAATAGGCTGTCAACAAACTTTTCTTTCTTCTTCAGGCTAGAAGCGTTTGGATATGAAGAGCAGAAGCCACGTGGAAGATTTTATAACTGACTTCATCAGCCAGTTCTACACTGTATACTTGAAGTCACGAGGCCCTCAGTGTAGTTAATGCAACTCAATCATTGTCAGCTGGTTTTGGTGTATATTGAAAGGTTTTCTGTTAAGCCTGAAGACACAAAGTCATTGAGTGACTTCAGGTTTGTGATTGGTTCAACAGCTGCAGTGTGCCAGCATGACTCTGACTCATTTTTGAAGTTGAAACTTTCCACACAGTGTATTAAGTCTTTATTTTTTTTTTGTCATGTTCAGTGCTGCAGACAGAGTCATTGTACCTCACTTACAAAAGGACCTGTGACTACATGACTGATTTCATTATTATGTGGTCCAAACATTTGACATTGATGAAACTTTGAGTATTTCTATGTAGCAGTCACTTTCTGTCTAAATTGGATGAGTGCCAGAAACATGCTGTTTGTTGTCCGTTTCATTAATTATCGCCTTTTTTATAACTTAAATCTATATTTCTTTTATATGTACTGTGAAAACGTGCTTTTCTATGATAACTCTTATTTTCTATTTCTATTTTTCTGAAGAGTGAAAAAGTATATCTCATTTTATGAGAAATAAAAGGAAGTATTTGTTAATTAACCCAATGTTTAAGATGTGCATTTTTTGTGTGACGACAGTACAACTCTGTGTTGACTCAAAAGTCGTAATCCATCCAGTTTTCTAACTTCATTACCGTATCATTTCTTAGTTAATATGCCGCTCCAGTATTAAAAGCTGAAGGTGATTGATACAACTACTATCTAGTTGGTAAGTGTGAAGGACATGGACAGTACTTAACACTTTACTCTCCAGAACCACAACCTCTCCAGTAGTTGGTCATAACCTGTAAAGGAAACAACAGAAGACAGTTATAACACACTTCCTGTTTTTGGAACGGCTTCCAAAAACAGGAAGTGTGTTATAACTGTCTTTATAACTGGGTTTTGGATTCTTGAGTGATTCTGGACTGTGATAGACGGAAATGTTACAGCCAGATGACCACCAGCTGTGCGAAAGAAGTAACTCGGGTAGGAAACCAGATTTTACTCTGAGGGAGGTTCACTTGGGGAGACGGGCAAGGTGCTGGATGTCCTACTTACATGTCTGCCTACATGCCTGCCTGCCTGCCCTCGCTCATTGCGTATGACCATCTTGAGTCTCAGGCTGCTACATTGCTAAAGCTATTAGCCCGCTAGATGTCGCACGAGGAAGCACAGCCAAGATAGTGACATCCTCCTTCCAGCAGGCCCAATACACAGGAGGACACTGTCTCTGGTTACTTCTAAGCAGCAGACGACATGTGAACAGGCACCAACGCACAGACGCCTGTACTGTGTTGTCTCAATGCATTATGGGACAAAGTCTGTGTGAGTGTCAGTGCCCACAGGGCGAGTGTACTGCCGGGAATCACTGAGTACAGAGTGAGTCATCGGGCTTATTCGTCGATAACAGTTGTGATTTGTGGTGTAAGGCAGCGGGGTCATGTGTATTCTCATGGACATCAAGAAACCGTTTTGTAGCGAAACTTGACTCCGAAGAGATTTATGAAAATCTGTTGAATTGTGGTGAAGACAAAGAATAGCAAGCAGAGTTAAAGCTACTGGTTGTTCTCTTCTCAAGATCTCCTCGAACGCTTTCAGTGACCCCGGCTGGTTCTCATGCTGGCCATTTCCCTCTGACGTCGTGCTCGCTCAGGCACGGGAGCTGTAACGCTGGGATAACGCCCTGCTGCTGTGTTGCAGGTCGTATAAATGAAAGGAATAAAAGTGTTATCATTTCATCACTTACCGGATGAGTAGCAACTGAAAACATATTGGACGATGAAAGTCTGGAGGGACATCGGGGCCATAATTTGAGGTAAGACTACATATTTGAAAACCCATTAGCTGACGTTAGCATTCAACCGCTCTCTAGCTCGCATTGCCTACCAGGCTTAAAGAAATGTGTCCAGCATGTGTTGATATTTCAGAACTAATTTATGTGTTTCCTGTCGCATCATGTAACACTATCGAACAGTATTGTCAGCTAGGAAGTGGTTGCATGCCAACGTTAGCTGTTGTCTAACAGAAGCTAGTGGGTCATCAAATATGCTGTTATACCTTGAAAAAACGGCCCAGTGTCACTCTAGCAATCTGGAACACAGCAGTGCCACAGTTGAGCTTCCAACCCTGAGCGTGATGTCAGAGGAAAATGGCTGCTGTGTGAATGTGGTGAACAGTGTTTGGACTCCTTTTTTAGTGTTTTTAGGTGAGGGTGTCGGTCAGAATGAAGCCTGGCAACAACAACAAAAATCCCAAATAGTTCATTACATACTTTTTTATTTTTGCAAATTCACCCTATCCCACCCCGTAACAATTCAATTCAATTCAATTCAATTCAAAAAACTTTATTTGTCCCCGGGGGGCAATTAAAGCACCTTAGAAAGAATAACAAATTGTATTGCCGATATGCTGACCTGATGAGCCACGAAACGTGATAAAATACCCTCTAGGGTGCCCTTTAGCAGCAAAAACAAAATTAAGCGTCCCTTTTGCCCAGACTGAATCCCCCACTGAGCGTTTGCCACAGGTTTTATGGTCATCAGACATTATAAATCTTTACTGCTGAAGCGCATTTTCCCAGCATTACAACTACACAGCAGATTAAATAGCTTAAAGGGACCAGAGAAACTCACTGCAAATGATCTACGATGTTTAAAGGTTAGCAGTTTATTTCTGTGTTTACAGATGCTTCCGACTGCAGAAAACTGGACTATCACCATATAAACAGAGGTTACATACCAAAGTTTTTTCCCCACATACTTTCTCTCCATCTAACAACAAGCCCGAGAGAGAAAGTGCTTCCTCTGGGCTCATCCATCTCAGAGGACAGTTCCCGCCCCTTACTGTAAATAATATTTGTCACCAAATTATGCCACATAAACTCCCTTCAGCGTTGGCAGGGTTAGAAAATAAACTGAGCTTTTAGAGGGAGAAGAGGAAGAAGCAGAGCGAGGCTACTTGTTGTGAACGATGCAGAGGTGAGTGTACAGTCGATGTGCTGGTACGCTGAGGTGTCCATTTGTATCACTGAATGTTACTGAAAGTTACACGATGGCTGTTTGACATCACCAAATGAATTTATTCCTAATAAAAATGTGTCAAATCATATAGTCTCTTCTCATCATTTACAAACTTTTTGTCGCATAATTATGACCTTTTTATCTCATAAAAATGACTTTTTATCTAATAATTTTCCACTTTTTAATCTAATAAATATCACTTATCATGGATTTTTTTTTTTTCAAGGCTACATTTTCATCAATTTGCATGGGCTTGGCTTCCATCTCTTACTTTACAATAAAAACCTGTCCTGTGGCGAACTACAGGACAACCCTTAGACTGCGCTGTATAACAAGCCCCTCACATGTCTATAATGTGTGACATCCTGAGGTCCCTGTAACTTAATGATGAAGTTTTTTAATGTAATTTCTTTAATTTAACTTAAATTAAATAATCAATTGATTAGATGTATTTATTATTATTTTATTTTATTTTATTTTTGTTATACATTATTAAATATATCATTGCTTGTGGCAGTAGTGGTAGAGGTAATGGTGGCAATGATAGTAGTGGTGTAATTGGCAATACACTATACCCTATAGATGGTTTAGAGCGGGCGCGCACACACACACACACACACACACACACACACATGATGGTACACACCACTATCACACTAACGTACGTACACAAGCTAACATAGCCCTGAAAGGAAATGCTCTGTTAAATGACCTGTATTCAGTGTCCACTGTGTGTTCTCGCTTGTCTTACACGTCTTTGTCCTGTCTGTGTTTTGTCTCGCAATAAAGGGATTAGGCTGATCATGGGTTCATGTCTCAAACAATCTACTGAGACTCCTGGAATTGTCTCTGAGGTGTCTCTGATCACCTGTTGTGGATCTGCCTTGTTGAACCCAGACTTGAAAGTGGCAGAACATTCTCAGTGGCACCTTGTTATAAAATACAGTGACTTTTGTCAAATTCACCATTGATGCCACATCACTCCAAATCACTGAAGAGAGAAACTTTGTTTTTTTGTTTTATTTTGGATCTCACTGGATCTCTGAAACAGATACAGATGGATAGTGGCAGACACAGACAGAAAGCACCTTAACAGCCTCTTCAGTAGTTGGTCATAACCTGCAGAGGAAACAACAGAAGACACAGTTATAACACACTTCCTGGGCTTTGGATTCTTGAGGTTACATTACCCCTGCTGGCATGTTAACCACAAAAGGAAAATGTTCCTCACTGTGTTCATCCAGTCGATGTATGAGCTGACTTGTGTAAAGACAGTGGGCTTCTGGAGGACGTTGCAGCCCTGACCAGAACCGAAGCTCACCACACCGTGGACGTCCCAGGAGCCATCGGGGTTCTGACAATTCAGGGGGCCACCAGAGTCTCCCTGTGGGTGAGCACACACACACTATTGGCTAGCTGCTTATGAATTTTCCTTTTACACCATTTGAAAGTGAATTGCTGTCATTGTTTTTAATTACAGCCGCACCATAAGATGACCCTTCCTTGTATTAACTCACATTACACCCGGCAGTGACGCCGTCACCTCCGGCACAGACCATCTTGTCCGTTGCCAGGACGCTCCACCAGTCAGGGTGTGAGCAGATATCGTGGCCAACCACTGGCAGGAGAGCCTGCTGCAGGACGTCAGCCAGAGGACCACCAGCTGTGTGGAAGGTATCACAGTGGGAAGAAACAAGATTTTGCTTTGAGGGAGGTTAACTTGAGGGACAGGAGAGGTGCTGGATGGAGATAATGTTTGCTTAAGCCCCATTGATACACCAACGTCATGTCTGGGAAATAATTGAACAGCCTCTCTTGAGTCTTTCACAAGACTAGGGGGTTTATATTGCTAAAGCCATTGGCCAGCTAGCATCACAAGAAATCGCAGACAAAGTGCAGCCAAAATATTAACATGCTGGCTGGACGTGGTGAGTACTGGGCCCTGAGCCGAAGAACGAGTAGCTGCAGCGGTGGCAGACTGTCTCTCAGCGTTTAACCCAGAAGCACAAAGCACACAGCCCCTGAACCACAGAACGAGTGAGACTCTACTCCAGATATGGCGAGGTCTGCTGCTTATTCAACAGGATGATGGGTTATGTCACATTTTTCGAACCTATGTGGTTGTAATATATTTCCGGCTTCGACCTCAATGTTTGGCCTGAATATGGCTGACAGGTGCAACAGAAACCGGGTTGGCACCACTCTGCTGGCATTCGTTGAAAAATGTGTAATGCAGACTGACGATGATTCATTCTGCCGAGGTGTGTGCACTCACTGGAGAGTCGACCCCAGCCGGTGACGTAGCAGGGGGCACCGTGGGGCAGGACGACGCCCCCCGTCTGGGAGGCATGCTGGCATGATTGTGTCCGAGAAGGTGACGGAGGAAGACAGTTTGATCAGGGCAATGTCGTTACTGGAAACATTCAGGAAGTAGAATAAAGACACAGATTATGCTGTATTACTGTTTTGCTGAATCAACTCCACCTTTTACTCATAAGGTAATACTGAGCTGTGTGGGGCGTTACCGGCTGAGCAGGATGTTGTAGTCCTCGTGAGGGATGATGGCAGCCGCCCCCAGGGCGACCGAGCCCTCCTCGCTCGTCTTCAGGCTGTGTTTACCCAGCTCCACTCTGTAGTTGTAGCGGTCACTGTGGCGTGGCAGATGACATGGTGTTAGGGGGGATTGGACAGGAGCATTTCATTTTCTGCCTGTGCGTACAACACTGTTATTAAGGTGATGGTGGCTTGCAGATGTTTAGCAGTCCTGTAGAGGTAATGCACGGGGTGTTTGGGTGAGGAAACACTGCACCGGCTGGTTCCTCTACACGCCTCTCTTCTCTTCTCCCGGTCAGACACGGTGGCCATTGCTGCTGATTCTAGAAGAAACCAGCCTGTTCTTTTGTTCATTCTCTAAAATGAACACTGCCTGTGAGATGACTCCTCAGTCACAGAAATAGCTAAATGCATCACCATTTCCTGTTCGACGGAGCAGTATTTCTTGCCACAGACAGTTTGTTTGGATAGTGCATAGCAAATATGAGTGCAAATATGAGTGCTCTCATTTACTTGAATCCCTTATGAGTCTAAATAGCTGATTAGCAAAAGCAAAAGTTTTTTTTTTTTCTCTCAGTAATTGCATAAAACTGACATGGATCATCGATTTTCACAATTGTGTGTGTGAGCTTTTCAAAAAGTTTAGTAATCAGGGTTCGTGCAGATGCTGAAAATCCTTAAAAAATGCTTGAATTTTGGATAAACATGCTTTAAAATCCAACTGCATTACAGTACCTTTATAATAGAATATAATAGAATGTGCCTTTATTGTCACTATACACATGTACAATGAAATTGTGTATTGATTGTTTTATATTGCCCCAGCCAGGTGCTATAGGATGGGTGACACATTTAGATTTTTTTCTATTTTGGGATATATGTATATAAATATGTAATTTACCACAGATGTAAGTTGCTGGAAAAGACAGAGAACACTTGTGTAATTGTGATAATATTGGCAGCCTGAATTAAACGTACTTGATGCAGTGTGCGGCAGTGAGGACCCATTCAGAAGAGATGAGGGTGCCTCCACAGACGTGCTGCCAGCGCCCACTGCTGTCTGACTGGAGCGAGATCTGAGCAGAGCCCAGCAGAAGACAAGAGTGCATTACTACACAATAAAATGTCTCTCTGGCGCCCTACAAATCCAGTTCATCCCTCATCATCCCTCTATAAACCTGCTCCTGGATCAGAATCAGAAGTTATCACAAGATTCAGAGGGTAAAATTGTAAAGATGGGTGACACTTTTTCTCTCTGAAGTGGTAAAATGAAAATGTCGTGTTCGTGCAGTTCTGTGGTTGTCATCGTGAATATATTCTTTGCACATGAAGAGCAGACCTCACCTGCCAGGGCCAGCTGTGAAGCCTGACGTCTTCACCCGCCACCACCCTGCTCAGCACAGGAGGGAAAGTGGGAAGGCCACATCCACAGGCTGGGGACGAAATGATAATGTACTTTGTGAATAGAGATTTGCTCCTTACAGATTCCGATACTCGGATGTGACAGGACCGCTATCATTGTTCTACGGCCTGGCTCAGGTGAAACAGTTTGTTGAACATGAACAAATACGTACAGAGAATGAATCAATTCACATATAAACCTGTCCTCTGCTTTGTTGTAGCAGACACTGAGTAATGTCGTAGAAGAATACTTTTACTAAAGTATTATTTTAACACCAGTAGTTTTACTTGTAATTGAGTACACGTTTTCAGTATTCCACTTGCCAGTTTTTTGATTAATTATCATAGGGCAGAATGGACAACGATTATTATCACTCTCTGAAAGACTCATTTGGCAACTATTTATCTGGATTGTATCACAGCAAACACATTTAAAGTTACTCGATGAGAAGAGTGAATCCGTCTTACCGCCAGCTACCAGAAACGTCAGCACCAGAAGGCTCCTCATGACTGTAGAGTATGTGGTGAAGGCCCAAATTTAGTGTTAAGAAGAGGCTTGTATTTATACTGTTTGTTAGAAACTTCAGAACAGTGTATAGTCTTTCCTGAGAAACCTGGGTTAACGAGCAGGAAAACAAACAAGTGGTTTGAGACTGAGGACGCAGCATGTGGTTGGTGATAGGGTTTTCCCATCACTGCTCCCAATCTGCCAACACTGGACCCTCCTCTGCTATTTAAGAATCACTAATAAAACTTGAAGCTCAGGATTCTGTTGTCCTTTATTGCTTTTCATATTTTATATACAGAGGCTGCTAACCTTGATGACTAAGTAAAAACATGAGCAAAACAGTGAATAACACAAAATCTTGACATTTTATTTCATTTCATTAAAAGCTCAGCATTTTAATGATTTGACATGTGCACATAGCGAGCTTTAGCCCTGAGACGTCCGATCAATAGGCCACCATTTTCTGTGGAGGAGAAGATAAAGACATGTTAGATTAAGTGCATCATGTTTTAAGCAATAAGACGTTGATCATCATAAAAATGTAACAGTTGTAGTTTTTCAGACTTTCAGATCTCTGAAGTGTTTCAGTGAGAGGTTCGGGGGCTTACAGAGTTGATCCAGTCGACGTAGGAGCTGACTTTGGTGAAGACGGTGGGCTTCTGCTTCAAGTTGCATTTGAGCCCGGAGCCGAAGCTGACGATGCCGTGAACCTCCCAGGAACCAGCAGCATTTTTGCAGTTCAAAGGGCCGCCAGAGTCTCCCTGATTCATGTGACCGAAAAACATGTGATCAGTGTGCAAATTCAGCAAAACTAACAAGTACTTCTTGTCCTTTAAAGACACTCGGTTAGTGTTCTCAGTGTTTACCTCTAACAGTCCTCTGAAATACTGAATGTCACTCACAAAAAGAGCATTTTATTGGAGATAATTTTATTGGAGACTTTTTTGGGAAGTAGCGTATACAAGAACAGAGCAAATACTGTTTGTAAGTGTAACAGTTATTGTCACTATCGATGACTCTGTTGATTATTTTTTCGATTATTAATCATTTGGTCTATAATATTTTGGTAAAAGTAAAGAAAAATGCCAATAACAATTCCTCAAAGCTGAAGTTGACAGATTCAAATTGTTTGTTTTGTCTGAACAACAGTTTAAAACTGAAAGATATTTATTTGAAATCATAGAAGGCTATAAATCAGCCAGTATTCACATTTGAGAAGCTGGAACCAGTGAATATTCAGCAGTTTTTCTTTACAACTGATTTAAATAATTTGTCAGTTATCAAAATAATATTTTTCTAGTGATTGACTTATAATTCTACTTTGTTACATTTACTACATTTTGTGGGATATGTTGTTCAATAAGTGTGCACGGAAGTGAAAAATGTGCCATTCTGGCCACAGAAATATATGTAATAAAACACAATAATCATCTTCTGTGTAATATATGACAGATATTAAGGAAACACCAGTGTCACTTGATGTCGGAAGGCCTTGTTGCTACAGCATGATGTCTCAGTATGTGTCATCAGTTATATCAGACTCACATTACAACCAGACACAACTCCATCTCCACCTGCGCAGACCATGGTGTCCTTCACCTGGAAACCCCACCAGTCAGATTTGGAGCAGGTGGCGTGGTCCACCACGGGCAGGAGAGCCTGCTGCAGGATGTCAGCAATGGGACCTCCAGCTGTGAGAAGGAGAGATGAATACGAGCTCCAGTTCAGTTCAGGTTAAAGACAAGTGAGAGATAATTATATATATTTATATAAAAGTCTACAGTCTACGTATATTTACACATTCTCCCCCTGGCTTGGCCAATCAGATTCACTATTGAACATTTTCTGATTGTCAGAATCAGTGTCTTTTTAAGCAATTGCTGATACAAATGAATTGATTTCAAATATTCTTTGGCTCAGCAAAGTAACAAGTTATTAAATACATGTCGTGGAGTACAAGTACAATATTTTTCTCCCAATGCAGCAGAGTGGGGGTATAAAGTAGCAGAAAATAACTTGTCTATTGTGGTCAAATACTACAGTAAGACTGTGTACCAAGCCAAATACTAAGAAACTGATCAGCTCAGCTGCAATTGTCAAATGTCTTACTGTTGTAAGACACACAGTAAACCGGTTTTGCCTCAAGCTGAGGGAGGAGACTGTGCACTCACTGTACAGGCGGCCCCATCCAGTGACGTAGCAGGGGAAGTCATTGGCGAGGGTTGCGCCGGCAGCAGGGACACAGGCGGCCATTATGGAGTCAGAGAAGGTGACGGGTGACTCCAGCTTGATCAGGGCAATGTCATTACTGCAGTGGGAACACACACATATACACACACGTGTTGAGAGTCATAATAGACCGAAGTGATCACACCCCTTTTGATTTTCTTGCAGTTCATATCCAAGTCATTTTTTACCGGATGAACAAGGGGTTCCAGCTCTCGTGCACGATGATGCTGGCGGGGCCCATGAACACGGCGCTGTCCTCCGTCTGCACCAGGTTCTGTTTTCCCATGGCCACCCTGTACTCCCTGCCACTGCTGCATGTTGACAGAGAGGAGGATGTGAAGCAGTGATGTATGAGAATTTTCAAACATTACATTTTTTAGATATTAAATAACAAGGACTAGTCGATGACCAACCATGTTTTGAGGGGTCTGTATCAAAATATGATCCGCCTAGGAAGAATTTAAATCTTCTGCTAAGCCCTAACAGTGACAAAAGTTTTGTTTTTGGTTAGAGATAATTCACAGATCTGCTTTCAACTCACTGAATCATTTTCCCATATAATTGACTGATTGCTCCATACAGCATGATCCCTGATTGTCACTGACTGCTAGTATAACTATTTGTGTCAGTGTTTCACTATGATAACCTGTCATGGATTGCTGTTGGGGCTCCACTGATTCTTACCTGATGCAGTGAGCAGCAGTGAGGACCCACTGGTTGGAGATCAGCGTGCCTCCGCAGGTGTGTCTCCACTCACCCTCTCTGTTGTACTGGAGGGAAATCTACAACATACATGTGAACACAATCAAGAGTTTTACCTTATTAGCCTTATCGGTCATGGCTCAAACACAAGATTTCCTCAGATTCATAAGAATGGACCGTTACACACACACTGCTCTGTGTGAGTTTGGTTTATTAAAGGCTACTCCTTGGTCTGATATTTTTTCAGATTTAATCAGCTGCTATGCTTGTTAATGTTGTCACATATGCATGCTGGCATGGCACTCCTGGTCTGATAGACATTAGGCTATAAGCAATGAGAGGGAACAATCTTTGGTTTCTCTCGTGGTAACTAACTGGTTTACAAAGCTCAAGATCTCAAGAAAATCATTTTGTTATCTCAGGAAAACAACACTTATTATTCTGTGATAATTGCATAAATAACTTGTGGTCTCAAGAAAACAAATACAATTGAAACCATTAACACCGGAAAACAAGGAATATAATATTACTTATATTTCTATATCTATTGTAATATGACTTTTCTGTGTCTGCCGTCAAAGACTTTGGTATTTATTTTATTTATGCACCCTGACTTTAGCCAAATCTTAAGTCAGAACTGTTTTGACTTTCTGTTTGAATTCTTCTTTCTTCTTGTTGTCTTTTTTTATCAATGTTCTACATTTATTTGCCTTATGTAAGGCATTTTGAATTGATTATGTTCTGACTCAACATCGCCAAATGAGAATTTTTTAATCTGCAGTTTACTTGTCACATACTGCACTGTATATCTTAGCCATATGCCTACAATTTACTGAATTCTCTTGAAGTCTGCTGCCTGAAAAAGTGTTTTTCAGACAGCTGATGTCTGATGAAACTCCGCACTCAGCATGTTTTACCTGCCAGGGCCAGCTGTGAGCGTTGACATCCACTCCTCCAACCACCCTGCTGGTCACCAGAGGGGTGACGGCGGGCTGGCCGCACCCATAGGCTGAGGGGACAGAAAGAGACAGACTCTTTCAAAATAATGCGAGAGGGCGCGCACAACTGTTAATCTGCATTCAGCTGGTAACGGTGCTGTGTATCAAAGATCCTTACCGCCTGCAACAAAGAGAGCGAGAACCACAAACTTCATCATGTCTGAATCTCCACAAGTTTGCAGCAAAACATCTGATATATTTATACCTCCCATGATGTTATGCAACCCACAGAAACTGGATCGAATTCCCAGAAATGTACCTTCTAAATCTAAACGATGAGGTGGAGCTAAGTGGACATCAAAACATCAAAACATCAAAATGGCCACAGATGACCAGGAATATTAGGTCAAGGCCAGTGTGTCCTGGAGTTATGTGCCATTTTGAATGTTTTTGTTGAACAGGTCTCTTCGTTCTTAACATCAAGCGCTGGAGTTGGCACAAAGAGGCTTGCTCCATATCAAATGTAGCCCTCCCTCCTCTGATTTCCTTTACAGAGAAATCTATCTGAAGTTTGCAATTACTCAAGAAAACACTGAATGTCAACCTGTGCATAGTTATTAGTAGAGCTTGCTGTGCCACCCGTTGCTGTCGAATGACAAATAAATTAACCTTGAAATACTGAATTCTACTTATATCTACAATGATTCCTCTGTGTGATCCACTACCTCCTGCATGGTAGTAAAAATATTGCAACAGTTGACTAAATATGTGATTTTGCGTGTCAAGTGTCGGCAGCAGTTAAAAAAAATGTATAAATCACCTTTATTCCTCATAATTACGGCTACAAAACCAAGTTTGATTGCAGTGTTTGCAGTGTTGTGTGTTTCTAAACCATGCATTAAAACACAGATGTGGGAGTCATAAAAAATGTTTTTGCTTTGTTGTATATACTCTAATTTGCTCACACACCTACAATTTACAAAAGCACACACTAACATATTTTGCAGTTCTTTGGGAGTGTTATTATTCATATGCAAAATGAACAGTACATGCAGCACACAATTTCTGTTGACCCGAGCAGAAACTGACTTCTGTTGTAAAAGCCTTGCAAGTTTTAAATGAACTTTGTGTGTGTTCCCAATAGGATCGTACTTTTATTTTCTTTAACAGAGAAATACAGATGAGCCGACCACAAGAGTGCGAACATCACCTCTTACGTAAAAGCTGAAAGACGTGACTGACTCTGGTCCCTGTGAGACACCTGTGAGGTTCACACAGAGGTTGGCTCGGGGCGATAAGGTGTATTTGGGGATATCTGTGGTCGCTTATCTCCAAGGTTCATTTATTTTTCCCACCTACTTTTTCTGGCCAATCTGAGGCAAATGTTGAGCAACACATGCGAGGCCCTTGAACAGGTCTGTAAAAGCAGTATATAAGGAGGAGCAGATCCCCTGAACTTCTACTGAAGACAGTCACAATGAAGTTCGTGATCTTGGCTTTGTGTATCGCTTGCGGTGAGTTCTGATGTGTTTCTACATACAACTGTCCAACTTTTCTACATGAGGAGTTGCAGGAATCTGATATCTGACTGAATATATTGAGTTAGAGTCACATTTAGTGCTAAAAACCATTACTTTTGATAGAGAAAGAATACACCTTTAAATTACTGCTGATGTTAAGGTACCATTGTGAATCACCGTATTTTATACTGTTGTTTCTTAGCCTACGGTTGTGGGCTGCCCACCTACCCTCCCATCCTCACCAGGGTGGTTGGTGGAGATGATGTCCGTCAGAGCAGCTGGCCCTGGCAGGTATGCCCCTCTAATATACTTCTCCTTTAGATTCTGGTCATCTCTCTTTCTCCTGAATTCATAAAACATCTATTCCTCCTCAGGCGTCTCTGCAGTACCAGAGTGGAAGCAGCTTCTACCACACCTGCGGTGGCACCCTGATCAGTGACCAGTGGGTCCTCACTGCTGCTCACTGCATCGGGTAAGGCTGAAAAGAAATGTAAAGTCAAGAAGGTGTATGAGGCACAGGGGACAAAGTGACTCAGTCGATGCTAAAACTGATGTTTTTCAGTTGGCGATGTTTTTATTCCCCCTTTTGTGCAAGGAAACAAAGATATTGTCATTTTAAAACATCACTGAAGTCTTTCAGCCCTTTACTACACTTTCTTTGAATGAGTAAAGAAGACTAGAATTTAATTTCTTTAGTGCTAAAAAAAACATATTAGTATTCTCATACAGTGCAGTGCAGCAGTACTGTATTCTGTCTGCTGTTTTAGCTCCTGTCTCTTTAAGGCTCCCCCTCGAATACCTGCTGTGATTGGTCAGCTCACACACGCCTGACCCAGCGCCACTGCCAACAACAGAGCAGCTGTGCTAAATCAATTTTCACGTGCGAAACTAGCTGCTAGGCATTCATTATGCAAATGTGTGACTCCATGAAGTAGTGTGAGGTCACAATGTCACATAATCAGAGGCGGGACTACTGATGAGACGTTCCAGGTGCGGTGTCCTCTGTGGGAGAGAGGAGCTTCTGCTGGCGGGAACTCTGACTTTCAACTTTCAAGATCTTTTACGTGCACAAGAACCTATAACACACTATAGGAAAGGAAAAACAAAACAAGCACAATAGGTCTTCTTTCAGCGTTAAATGAACACTGTGTGTTAGCAGGAGTAGTCATCTAGTAATGTAATAGTAACAGAAGTAACTGTATTGGTACGTGTTATAACTTAGTTCGGAGTTTTTAAAAAGACTCCTTGAATAGATTCCAGATCGAAGCAACTCTGACCCGTGGTTCTGTGTTTTATTGTGGCCAAGCAGCAGTCGCACCTACAGAGTGTACCTGGGAAAACACAGCCTGGACACCAACAACGAGCAAGGTTCCATCGCCATCAGCCCCTCCAAGATCATCGTCCACGAGAACTGGGACTCTTACAGAATCCGGTGGGCTCAGTCATTTCCCTTCATCCTGTATAGTAGACTGCTGATATAGGTGTACCCCTGCTCTTTGCATTCTGTTTCTAAATGTGTTGTTTGCATTCACGCTCTAGTAACGACATTGCCCTGATCAAGCTGTCAACTCCCGTCAAGTTCTCTGATTCCATCAAGGCTGCCTGTCTTCCCGCCTCTGGAGACGTCCTGCCCAACAATGCTCCCTGCTACGTGACTGGCTGGGGCCGTCTCTGGAGTAAGTTCTACCCACCAAAGAAAAAAAAACAACTGGCTGGCGACATTATTGCCCTGCCGTATCTTGGATGTTGCATTATCTGATAATCCTGACAAAACTTTTTGAGCTTTAAGAAACTTCAATTCAAAACGTTTTCAGCTGCTCTTGAATGGAAACTGACCAAGTTTTAGAACGGAATAAGGTAGTCGTGCCTCCAGCCCTGAATCTAACTGCTCTCTTTTCTTCTAAAGCTGGAGGTCCTATTGCCGACATTCTGCAGCAGGCCCTCCTCCCCGTGGTCGACCACGCCACCTGCAGCAGGTATGACTGGTGGGGCAGCCTGGTCACCACCAACATGGTCTGTGCTGGAGGAGACGGAGAGCTGGCTAGCTGCAATGTGAGTCTGATTCGGTTTATTTTTACGAACCTTGGTATGGTTTTATCTAATTTCCCGTAAAACTAAATCCCAGCCTTACACTCACCTCTGTCTCTGTTCCACTTTAGGGAGACTCCGGTGGTCCCCTGAACTGCCAGAGCCACGATGGCTCCTGGGAGGTCCATGGTGTGGTGAGCTTCGGCTCCAGCATGGGATGCAACTACCCCAAGAAGCCCTCCGTCTTCACCAGGGTCAGCGCCTACATGAGCTGGATCAACAACGTGAGTGAAAAAAACACTGATGGTAAAAGATCAGACCAAATGATCGCATGACTTTCTGTCTCTCTGGAGATTGAGCCCCTTACTGTTGACTGTTGACTCCTAATATTAGACAAAAAACTGCACGGGATTTATTTTTTCCAGTCTGGCAAAATCAAATAATCTTCCAGTAATTATTAAATGAAATCATACAAATAATTAAACACAGCAGTACTCTTCATCTCCATCTAAATTTGAACTTGAACTGCTCAGTAGCTCAGAGGAGTAGAGTGAGGATGTTGTGATGAAGCGGTGCTGACACTCTGGTGCCCTCTAGTGGAACATTTTAAAACATTCTCTCATCTCTCTTTTTCTTTTTCCAGGCGATGGCCTCCAACTAAACTGTGGATTGGTTTGTGTCATTGCTGTTGCACTTGAGCATCAAGTAAAGAATGTAGTGGATAATCCAGTGTCTTCTGTGTTTTCTTCATCATGCATCAAACCTATGTGTTGGTTCAACAACAATCACAAAGTAGCCTTAACTGAACTCTACAGGCTTTGTTTTAACAATAGCTGTATGTTTAGTGATGGATCATCTCTCTTATTACAGAAAATTATGAGGTTCCTTGACCTTTATCAGTGTTTGTACAGCTTTTAAAGAGTCAAATTAAAACACTTTTCCAGCACTTCCAAGGTGCTTACAACATTTTCTAAACTCTCAAAACCTTTATCATCACATCTAAATTGTTCCTATAAAAAGATGGCAAAAAATAGTTCACAAAATTCCTTTATATCCACAGCAATCAATGTATATTGTCACTTGGTTTATTTTATCAGCTGTTCATATGATTGATTGTATGTAGTATTTCATGTATTTCATATTGACCTTTCAACACCAGGAGACAAACACATATGATTGTTTCTTTTCAACTATCAAAATACTTTTTTAACATTCATGCATATTCCTATCCTTCCAAAAAAAAAAAAAATGTTAAAATTGAGCATTTACTAAACTTTCAAGATGTTGCACAACACTGTGCTGGAAATGTTCCCCTTGTTTTTAGATTCAACAGAAAATAGAAATATGGATATGAGTGGAGGCAAAAGCCTGATGCTATCTGTAATGCATTTTACTGGGATGACCACCAATTACACAAATTACACTTGACCAGTAATAACCTTTTACACTACCAATAACCCCTGGTAATCCAATAAAGATTTTTCTTCCCCATAAAACAGAAACACTGAAGATTGAAAGTAAACAAAAAAAAAAAAAAAAATTGGCATCATTTCAATTTTTTGTATTTTTTTGTTGTATTATGAAACAGAAATCTCTACAACAACCCTTCACTCCACAAGCTAGTATGATTTGGGTTTGAGATAAAGAAAAAACACAGAATGTATTGAACAGAAATAATAGCAAAGTACATAGGCCTACATTTGAAAAGACAATGCTCACAAACATCCAGCTCTTCATGCAGAGAAACATTTGTCCAACAACCTCTCTTTGTTCTCGAGTCTTGTCACTATATTATATGAATAAACAATGATCATAAACTCAAATATTAGTCGTCTTCTTGATTTTTAAAATACATTTTCCTACTTTATCCTAAACCTGTTGTCATTTCAAGCTCCATTCGCCCTGCATCTACTCTACGAAGGCGTGAGCTTTCCTTTTTTGTATGTGTAAGTGATTTTTGTTCCTTTGTATTGACACAACGCATTGCATGTCATTGATAATGCATTTATGGGATTGCTATGACCACAGACGGCCACTAGATGTCCCTGTAGACAACAAAAATGTAATATCAAAGAGTTTTGATATAACAAGAGGTTATCCCCTCACTCACTTCCAATGTTAACAAATACCTGTGATGCCAAAACAGCTAGAGCTAGGCCTATATTTATCAGACATTTTGCCACTGATGTTATACAGCTGACCTCAAATGTGGTGCAGCTTCTGTTTGATTAGAATAACCATTCTTGTAAACTCAGCCCCCCTAAAGACAATGTGAACTAATTACCATTAGTTTTTATTTTATTTCACATTTTGTATATTTGCTGATTTGTCAATGAGTAAGATTTTCTGTAAATTGATGGTGTTTGTTAAAACCCTTCTTATCAAAGCCATAATATAAATCTTTTTTGGTTGTAGCCTAAAAACTGCCCAACTTTAGAGCACAGACTCTTAAATTATCTTTGTTCTCTAAGGTAGCCTATTGTATGAAGCTACAAGGAAATTACTTATGAGCTGTAGTTAAACTCTTTATTTTAGAAAAGTGAAGTCGCCCAGAGCATATAAACAAACAAAAAAAAATTAACAGCTATTGTGAATGGGAAAGTGCTCATTGTAGATGTGTGAGGAGAAGTACAGCAGATATTTCATAAAACTATAATGCCCAGTCCATTTTCTTATGTATCAATATCAAATGGTGTTAACACAAATATTGGTTTCTGAATGTGTGGGACGTTTTAAATTGGGTTTTTTGTTGTTGTTTTCTGTTTCTCTTGTACATCGTGTGTTAATGGAGCCAAACGACCTGCATTTCCAACTACTTCCGCTTCGCGGCATGTCGCTGTTCCAGGTGGAGCGCTTCTGTCGGACGGCGAGTGAGGGAGAAGTTAGTCGCCATCTTGGATCAACGGCAAATATCATTATTGATTGCACTGAGTTTCAAAGATGTTTTGCTGCGGTCCAACAATGTTATCGTGCTTTACACACACCTTTCCTTTAGGTTTCATGTCCCACATTATCACTGACAAATTTTTTTCTGCCCTCTGGTAGGTTTATTTAATTTAATTTCCTTCCTTTAAGCAACTTTAAATGCTTCTTTTCAATAACTGTTCGTCAAGTGATGGAGCTCTGAACGACTGTCTAGCATTTTGCAAGGTGCTCTCATTCGGTAGTAAAGAAGTCGATACCAGTTTACCTCTGAATATAGCAAAACAGAAAACCATGGCATTTTGTGTCAGGTTTTCTGTAACACCTGTAATACGTTAAAACAACACTCTGTAAAAAAAAAAAACTAAACATATTGTTGGCAGTTGGAACACAAGTTAAGCTAGCTTGGGAAGTGTGTGACTTCAACTGTCTGGTTAGCTAACGGTAAAATAATATTGCTTATGGTACCGCAGTGAAGTTAGTTTTAAGTTGGATATTCGACAGACATTCGCTCCGGTTAAACCTCTTCTTCGCTCCGGGTACACTGCGATCTGAGCAAGCCGCTCCAACATTTCAAGTGCACCCATATTGCAGACTTTACAGTAAACACACGGCGATAGAAGACGGCTACAGTGTGTACCGACTTCCTGTTTTCAAAATAAAAATGTGGGCTATTTAAAACAGAGCTATTGTGTTTAAAGCTATTGAGAAGCTATTGAGCCAAAATGCTAATATTTACATGTACAAATTAATAAAAAATATTTAGAGATTTAAAATGCAAAAACAAGAGGAGCATCTCATGCAGCCAGTGGAGTACTATGATCCCACAATGATTTTGAGTCAATTGATCACATGACCTGGAAGCTATTGAGCTAAAATGCTAATATTTACATATAGAAATTAATTAGAAATATGAACAGATCTAAAATGTAAAAACAAGAGGTGTATCTCATGCAGCCAGTGGAGTACTATGATCCCACACTGATTTTGAGTCAATTGATCACATGACCTGGAAGCTATTGAGCTAAAATGCTAATAAAATGCTAATATTTACATATAAAAATTAATTAAAAATATGAACAGATCTAAAATGTTAAAACAAGAGGTGTATCTCATGCAGCCAGTGGAGTACTATGATACCACACTGATTTTGAGTCAATTGATCACATGACCTGGAAGCTATTGAGATAAAATGCTAATACAATGCTAATATTTACATATAAAAATTAATAAGAAATATTTAGAGATTTAAAATGCAAAAACAGGAGGTCTATCTCATGCAGCCAGTGGAGTACTATGATCCCACACTGATTTTGAGTCAATTGATCACATGACCTGGAAGCTATTGAGCTAAAATGCTAATAATATTATCCAACTTAAAACTAACTTCACTGCAGTGTTTATGGTTAGGTTGAATACAAGCACAATTTGAAGAGTACACTAATTTTAATTTGTCACATTAGGTCTGATTGAATGTACCTTATATGATTTTGGTCCATTTACTTTGGATTGCAGAGCCTGTGTTCCCACTAACTGTTACAGCATTCAGACAAAATGAGGTCACAAAACTTTTTGTACATTTTATTTGTTATTTTATTTTATTTGCAGAATAAAAAAAAAATATCATGGTGTCTATAAATTTGGTACTGTAGCCAAACCTGCTGTTACATTACATTTATAAGATAATAAGTTTCATTACTATTTATAGGTATGATACAAAATACCAGGGCTCTATTTAAGCAAGTCTTTTTTTATATAATGGCACCATCATACTCATCAATTCGTAAATCCATTTGTCTAGGTTTAGTACTTTACACTGCTTTGTGATGCTGTACACTTGAATTTCCCCTCTGGGAGATCAATAAAGTATTGTCTCATTTTTATCTCTGATTACTTCATTGTTAATCTGCAAAGTTGTAAGTGCAAAAAGCTGTTTTCTTTGTTTCCTCTATACTTTCCAATATCTAATATAGAGATAAACCCTATTGATCCGGAATAGGGGAATTCATGTGTCACAGCAGCTTAGAAGAAATGCATTAATACACAGCTTTTAAACACAAGACACCACAACAAAACAGCTAGAAGACTATAAACATTATGTCTATCTTAATTGTAGCACATGCAATGTAGCTTTGGTGAAAAGAAAGGACGAAGTGAAATGCACCTCCAAGGTTTAATTATATTTCCTTCATCATTGGTAAAATGTGCAAATGAGTAAAAGACTACAACAACCAAACTCAACCAAAAAATATTTTTTTGTTAGGATCATATACCCACTATGGACCAACATCCCCTGGCAACACATATAAAATGAAGAGAAAACCATTTTTACACCTCCCTTTCGATACTATTTTTCTATGTAACAGGCTCTTTAGTCACAAGCCCAATTACTGTCCTGTCCTGTACCTGGAAACATCTCATTCATAACCCTGATGTTCCACAGTAATTATTAACAGAGAACCACCGTGCCCCCGTTTTGCTCCCAGGGCTCATTTGCATGTTAATTATCATTAGCAACAAAAGAAAACAAGTCACGTCAGCAGCCTTATCTCTCATTTGTCCTCCGCCACTGCTCTGATGTGCTCAGATAACTTCCATTGTTTTTGTACTCCAGACATTCACCTTGGTTCTTGCAACCTCTATTTTGATTAAATAGATCTTGTTATTTATCAAGTGGCTTGATGCTTTTAGGTGAGATCAACAGCAAAAGGAAAGTGTCGGTCACATTATGAATCCATTTGCTAGCAGAGCTATGATGAACCTGCTGAACTGTTGGTAAGACAAGTGACTGTCTGGCAATGAGAAAATGGTGTTCATTTAAGATAAGTAATTGTATATGTATGTGGTTGTAACATTTGCCTTTGGCAGTTATTAAAGGTCTGGATATTAGCATATTATTTATCATAAAATTGTGACAGATAATATGCACTTCCGAGAAAAGTTCACTAGTTGTTTTTATGCATTTACAGGTTTGACTGAGTGGAGTTTCGTCAAGGAGCACTTCTCTCTGCTGGAAAGATGCCAGTGCAGTTTCACAACACAGGTAAAACTTTGATTTGCTTGTGTTGAAATTTAACAGGATAAACTGCATATCGTTTAATCTACATATTCTTCAGTAAATATTTGTATGTCTCTTTCCAAAAAGGGATGAAAATCAATGTTGACATTTTGGCACCTGAAATGATTCCTTTTACTGAAAACGGCAGGGTTCCAATGATGAAATGTTTTCTGTGTCTGAGAGTTGTTTTCTTTTGCCACAAGATGGCGACAGATAACTGTCACAGTGAAAAGGCTGCTTTACCTTTTGTACTGTTGAAATAAGAGGTTCTACTAACAGGCACTATACATTTGAACTGTATTTTCGATGAAGCAGAAACTTGACATCAATGACACACAGCACAGTGATTAATCATTTATGCTGTATGTTGTCAACTGTTGTGTATTATTTAAAATGATAATAACACCTTTTTAAAATGCATTAATTTTTACCACGACAATCATTTCATTCAAGAAATACTGAGGCTGCTGTGTGATTAAGATTACATAATATTTAAAAAAGGAAAATACTAGGTAAAACTCAAACACAAAGACAATTCAACCACACACATTATTATGCAGCTGCTGGATGGTTGAGCATATTTATTTTACAACCAAACTGGCTCTCCTTAGTTGCTTTATTAGAGATTTTTTAGAGTTAGAGTTCGAGTTCCCTAATAGTGTAGTAGGTGCAGATTTAACTCCTCAGTTAATCCTTTGCTCTCATTTACAGAAACAACTAAATCTGCATTGTTGTTGAACAGATTTTCTTTGCCATGCAACAGCCTGCGTCACAACAATGGCTGACTGAGCCTCGGACGCCAGCAGGTGTGAGGCTTCCAGGCCATTCACTGAACCCATGAAGCAGTTATGTTGAACAAATGTAACCTTTCAATCTCTCGTGTGCTGCGATGAGATGTTTTTGGCACTCTGTAGAATTCCTGGATGGATCTCTCTGACTCTGCTTCGACCCTCGCCCATCTGTTACCATGTCCAGGGTTAGAAGGCTACCGAATGCTACACATGTTGTTGGCCTCAGGGTGTGGGCCAAATGTTTTGGGTGTGAGATGGATACTGCAATGAACTGTTAGGTAGACATTTGGCCTATGCGTGGACCTTTCAAGTTCAAGCACAGTTGAAACGACTTTAAATGCTATGTATCTGATGGAGTCATTTTATTTTGCATAGACTGTAGGCCTAGTTGATACAGAGAAAATACGCGATGTACAATAACTATGTTCAATATTGCAATGACAAAAGGAATTCTGATAAATGAACAAATATTAAAGCGTCCATATTAGCTTATCTGTCCTTGATCAGCCATTGTACCAGACAACAAGGTCACCACCAAATTCCACAATATTTTTGACCAATTACCTCGATATTGAATGGATGACTACTGGTCAAAAAATATGTATCACAATCAGATTATTGTATTATCAGAACAAGTAGAACAGTTAGAAAATCACATCACGTTACTGTAATGCAGCCTTTAAAACCAGGAAAAGACAATATTTACACCATAGCACGATATCTGAAATTTAAGATGATAGTCTCATATCATGATAAAGATATAATATCAATATACTTCCCAGGCTTAATCTGAGGGTAATTGGCATCTAACTGGGGCCTTCATCTGATACTTAAACGGTGTAATTGCGTGGTCCATGTATCCAGGACTCCATCTAACAGCTGAAATGTTTCATAAATACAATTTTTCTCGTTCAGCATTAATAAGCTGCACTCTTTACGACCATATTTTCACAATTGTCTGTATGTTTGAAGTAATCTATCAATTCCTGGTTTAATATCATTTTCTAAATGAAAAGTGACAACGTAAAAATGAAAATAAAGAAAAATAGTTTCATTTATTAAGTGCTACTCCATGCCACCCCAGTATAAATCAGGACTTGTTGGCCAGGGTGGATTTGCTGCTGGGAAATGGAGTTTAAACATAGCACAGGGTCGAAGCTGTTAAGTGGCCCCTCTCCACCAGCTCTGTCCATGCATATGACCAGTGTTTAGCACCACTTCGCCTCTGAAGAACATGATTTTAAGTGTGCCAAGTGACAGCCGCAGTGACTTCATGCCAGACATCCTCCAACTCGCCCGCAGCCTTTCACTTTGCACCCCTGGGTGTGCTAATCACCTTCTTCAAATAGAGCCATGAGATCACAATCACATTTTCTTGTAGAGTAAAAGACCACTGTGAATGAAAAGAGCTGCAGGTGTGATGTCGCCTTAGTGACATTAAATGCGCTCGCCTGTCACTCCCTTGACTTTGTACACTTTTCCAAACAGGATTATTGGCTGATGAGGTCCCGTTGTTACAGTCCAGTAATTTATAGTTCGATATTGAAGTTTTTCATTTGCGTTCATATATGTAATTCCACTTCTTCTGAGCTCTTGTTTCATTGTTATTTTTATTATATGCACTACTCAGTATGTCTGATCTTTTATTAGTTTCAACCCTACGCACATGGCATGGTGGCACGTCTGTTTTAGCTTTTGTTCAGTGATGCATCTGTCGTACGTCTGGGCTTTGGTACCATGTGCTATTTTAGCATACGCTGGTGCTGCAGTGAATACAGGCAGACGGACTTTAACACCAGCACGGTGGAAATGGACAGTATTAAGAATATCAGTTTTGACTTTTAGTTGAGCTGTTCGAGGAGGGGTACAGTGGGGCAAAGCACTATTAAAGTGTTAGGGGGGAAAATAGTACCTTTATCGACATGGGCTCAATGGCCTTGCTGATGTCATCATCACCTGGGTGTGTGTGTGTGTGTGTACAATGAGGCAGACTCTTCCCGTGTGGGCATCAGGGGACAAAGTAGTCTTTATGCAGTGTGCCGAGCTCCAAGGCAGAAACATTGTTGAGCAGTAAAACATTCTGTAACTAAAACCACATGTTCCAGAGTGGAGGACAGACAAACACAGGCAGCCTCTGCAGCTCCACATCAGGAGTTGGTGCCCTATCATCAGGGGCTCAGGGGCTCCTTTTTGACTCCAATGCAACACTCTCGTTCAACATGGTGCATTTTATATTTATCAGGAAACTCAAATCAAGAACAGATTGTCCCTGACAAAAAGGCTGCGGGATGATGCGGATGGGTGTTACTTGTAAAGGGAAGAGAAAAAAGGAACACATTTGGTTTGACACATTTTGATTTAAGCTTCAATATTATTTGCAGCTGACTACTAACTTTCTTCAACAGATGTTTAAAGAAATGTACAGTATAGTATTGCAAAAGTAAGACAAGATAGAAGTTTATTCATCATGATGGGAATTCTTGTGCCAGTCATTGCTCAACATTTCATGAAACATGAGAATAAAAACATTATAGTAACAAATGTAAAGTGTAAAAGCCGTAAATTATAACATCAGCACCTCATATAATCACAATAAAGCAAGATGAATTGCACAAAATATTTGAGCTAAAATAAAACATGATAGAAAAAGAAGTGTTGGCAGTGTTATTGAAAAGTAATACTGGCAATGGTATTAAACATAATAAAAAGTAATATTACACATGATAAACGGCCAATAGCCCGTGGCTCACAGTCAACTCGCACAACATGCCAAACATAATTGCCAATCAGCCACGGAATAACTGCATCAAGTACACCATTATTGAGCCACCTATGAGACAAAATATTATACAATTTTATCAGTTTGTTGGCAAAAACACTTCACAGTTTAGGTCAATGCCAGATTGTCGGAGGCCAGAAGTATTGACTCTAAATCAAATTAACATTGTATTATATGGCTCTTTCCATGCAATATTGCCTTCTTGTATATCAAATGTAGATTATGGTAGTAAATCCCAAGTGGCTGGAACAAGATCAAGTGTTCGGATAGAAAGTTAGATAGCATTACATACGTTCTGAACAGTACTATGTCAACTGCAATAAAGTTGTTGATGGTAGCAAAATAAAGCAAAGGAGACTTGATCCAAAGAATCCTTCCAAAATTCCCAAAACATTTTTCTACAGCCTTTTAGCACCTTTAGGTGGACAACTTTTACCAGAGCTACTGTGTCTGCTGAATGGTGGCTGTCTAGATTATTGGAAAACTTCTTAGTTTTAATGTTTTCCTTCATAAAACTGATGTGCATGCTGGAGTGTTGTGTTTCCATTCTTCTACCAGTCCAATAAAGTTTTACAAGTCCCTCATAGAGCTTTTACCAAATGTGCACTGTGGTAATAAGTAAGGAATTAATTTTCAATTGATTCCCTACCCTTCCCAGATCATTAGGTGATCTATCCTGAAATGCTTTCAAGTGCTGCTGCCTCCCTAGGAGGTCAGTCCTAATTAAAGGGACGGTGTGGCACATTAGCCATGCGCGGAGTTAAGTCTGTAACAGAATTTAGATCAGCCAGCCAGCCCCTAAGGTTAAGGCTGAACCCTTGACCCAGACCCAGTGCCCCCATTTACCTCTTCCCTGCTAATGCTTGCTCATACCTTGCCTGCCCACTAATACCTGAACAGGGACCAAAACACTGCCTCATTTGGTTTCTTTCCATCTCTCTTTCAAACCGCCAATACTTTTTTGTAGCTCAGGTTAGTGAACTCCTTGCTGGTAATCAATATAGTAGAAGTTACCACATGATGTTCATAAGTGTAGGGTTTTTTTGTATTGGTTTGGGTTGCTGTTTCAGTTTTTAGAGGCTATATAATAAAACTGTAAATGAAAGACAGAGATGTAACCAATAATTATGAATTCAGTCCCTATCTGTCAGACAAGCTGTGTAATGGACTGAATCATTTCTGGAGTCAAAACAGCCTTGAACTTTTGCAGTTAGGGGGCCAGTGTAGTTAATTTGTGATTGTTAATATGTGTCTTTAACTGCTTCAGCTAAGACCCATAATGGTTTCTTTTGAAGTGCCCGAGCTGTGTGTCAGGGGCCATGTTTGTGTTTTTGAAGATCCTCTGAGAGCCCATTGTTTGGAGACCTCACAGGTTCCTCCTAATCTAATTGGCCACGGATGTCCTGGCTCAGGACCTTTCTCCATGCTCTGGGGATTGACAGAACTGGTAAGGGCTCGAACAGTCACTTGTCCAAATACAGCCTTGTTTAATTACAGGGGGGGATGCATGCGTATCACCCCCCCCCCCCCAAGCCCAATAAATGCCCAGGCTAACTCTTTTCAGACTACATATTCAACTCCACCTCAGAAAGAATCTCTATCCAAATAGGAACTGGATTTGCGTCTCCTCTCCTCCTTATCCCAGAGCCCTTAAGCACCCTCCACTTCTCCTCTGTTCACCTTCACTTTGCCAGTGACATACCTCCCAGTGGGTCTCCATCCAGTGTAAACACAAGGAGATCCTCCTATGCTATTACTTACACCGTGCTTCCCTGATCCTCCTCACCCCCCGCCGCCGCCCCCACACACTCCCATCCACAGCCAATCGCTGACCACCTCAGCCTCCACCTCTATATTCTGAATTGCCAATCCCAATCTAATTTATGGAATATTTTGGAGGTAACTGTATACGGCGGCAGGGGAGATAACATCTCCAGGCCCCTGTGAAGGACAGGAACTCGGCAGTGTGTGCTTAATAACATAAACTGCTGAAAAAAGGGCCCGGGCCGGTGCATTGGCAGAGGAGCAGGCCGGTGAGACGGATAGAGAGAGAGCACAGAGAGGGGACCCAGTGTTCTGGGGTGGGGTGGGGGTAATTGAGACCATGTGAGCCTCCCCCAGTGGAGGGATTAGAGAAGAAACGGAACTCTCTCAGCCCCGAGATCGCTTTCAATTAGATGCGCCCAGAGCAAGGGTATTGGGGAGACAGGGAGGGTGAGAGACCAGCATGGCCCAAAATGTCTGGGCCAAGGAGAGAGGAAAGGTGAAAGAGAAGTTAGGGCTGGGTTCCCACCTCCTCCTCTTCCTGCATGTCAGTGCCAAAGTCTGGGCTGTCCTGGTCATGTCTGTGTCGCAGTACAGCAGATCCGTGATATGAGATGCCCATACGTATTGACAGCATCGCCGCAAGCTTATTTATTTACTTATTTTTTGTTTTAACCTGCATCCATCAAGGAAAAGTAGATACTCGCTTTCCAGTGATGCCTTCAGATCAAAATTCTGACCTCACCTCACTGTATGTCTTTCTCTGCTGTGACCACTGAGCATAGCTCCACTGGATTATTTGTAGCTCAGGTGCCTCATTAAAGTACACATAAACAGCCTTTTTGGTCACTTACCCCCTTTCCAACTTACTTTTCCATAGGGTTCAAAGAAGTGAAACATGCATTCATTTCAGTGCATCCTCACTATAGCTGCAGTGACTAGTCAATTAGTCAATTTTTAAAGAAAAACTAATTGCCAACCATACTGATAATCACTTAATTGTTTCAATCATCATCTTATATGTAAAAGCAATTTTACTTTTTATATTTTAGTGACAAAGAGTTGATTAATTGTGAAAATAATCAGCAGACTAATTAACAATGAAAATAACACACACAAAAAAACTATTGGGATTTTTGAGTTTTAATATTTCAGTTTATTTTATTTTCATGTTTGTTTCACTCTGTAAAACTTGACAACTAAAAAATGGCTATTAACAAAATATGCTGCAATTTGAAAAAAAATGTAAAGCTGTAAAGCATTATGAACTAGCAGGCTATGTTGTAGCAGCTTTTAATGTCCTTCGTATGTCCTTAGAAGGATGTAATGACTGGTGTCATCAACCATAATTAGAGATGTCACATTCACACTGGACCAGGTTGTACATACTAGTGAATATATACAGCACAGATGAAACTCATCTAGGGAACTGGATCTTTTCAGTCATGACACTCATGTACTCATGACAACCATTGGGCATGCTGCCCACTGCACACAGACAGGATTTAACCCCAGTGTGTTCTACAGCCATGATGTGTCTGCTTGATGATCTGGAGCTGGCCCTGTTAACATCATACACTAGCTGTCACACATCAGTATTGACAGAACAAATGTTACATGCTTTGTCTGTCTGCGGTTTGCCTAGTTCCCCTGCTGACTGTCTTGTGAACAGAACACATGCCATTTTCTTTATTTAGGTAGTTTCACAACGAATTACCAAACTGAGACGGTCAAATTAAAAAGGTCGTACATGGAAAATGTGAAAGAAATGAGTCATGATAACCACCTGAAACATTAAATATTTAAGGCAGTTGGAACAATTCAGCAGCTCGTAGCACAAGATGATCCAGGTAGAGTGCAGGGAAGCTAAAAATGTGACCATGTGCTGGGATGCATTGATGAAAAACCCCTCAGAGCACAAATTAAGTTACGTCTCTGAGTGGTGAGTGACTTGCAGTAATACACCAGGTGTTTTTCTGATGAGGTTTTTTTTAATTTGACATATCTGATTTTATTTAACTGGGTACCACTGCTGAAATTTTCTAGAGACTTGCTTGACAATTGACATAGCTAATATTGCAAAATGTTAACAATTATGACACACATACGCAGAAATGCATTTGCAATCACATAATATGAGCACTCTACTAAATTTAGCTGATGAGTCTGAACCCCCCCCACAGATGGTGTAAATGGACCGTTACAATGCATCACTTCATTTCCCCGTCCTGCCGATCCAGAGTGCTGGCCTTTTGTATGAAATGCCACATCAGCCCCTCCTGTGTTTAGGTTTCTGTTGGCACAGCCATGCAAAAGCCCTGATTGTTTAGAATTTGCTGTTTATTTTCACAGTCTCTAAATGTTTTAGAGAGAACCCGTCACCGTAAAAGACTGACAGTCTGAAATCTCTATGTTTTGCTTTCAGCATCATTTAACTCAAACTAAAGGGTTTATATGCGTGCAGTTTCATTCCTGCAGTCTGCTCCTGTCTACTTTAAAAGCTGACTCCTATGGGCATTTGTTTATAATTTTCCAAAGGTCATAAACTCTCACTATGCCTGACCAAGAGTAGTTACACTAAGAGGCTTGGATATTTAACCACCAATATTAAATGGAGTTGCTGCTTTTAAAAGACATGACAGCTGGATTCCTGCAGTGCTGACTATTTCTCTTCTTTAACGGGTACTTGGATCATTTTTAAAGATTGAATCTAAGGCTACCCCCTTAAATGTTATCATACAAATCTGTCTGAGCACCCTAACTTGATTTGCTAGTTTACTGTCGAATCGTGAAAAGGCTGTTTTTTTTTTTTAAGTGTGCGAGTGCTGGTGGCTGTTGAGAACAAACAATTCCTCCAGCCCAGTAGGTGACTTAAGTGGACTCTGCAGACCCCACAAAAATAACTTATTATGAATGTGTAAAACGTGAAGAAATTATATCCAACTAGATCATGACACAGAAACATGTAGAAATACATGCAAGATGTAAAATTATAATAAAATGAAATACACTAATAAGTAAGTCTGGTGTCCTCAAAGACTTGCATGATGATGATTAACACGTCACAGTATGTACCACTGAAGTCTGTAAGGGTTCAGTCCTCAAGTCCAGAGCGTGGACTGGACTGGATTTAGCCTTTTATAATAATGTGGGCCCAGGCTTGTTGTCAAAGGGTCTCACCCATGAACCATCACTTATTACTAACAATGTTAATATTAAGATTTATAGTTCAATTAATATTGTCCGTTAATTTCAGGCCTACATTTCTGTTCAGAAAAATCTAAATGAAACAGACTTGAGACTTGCACACTAGTAGACTAAACTGCATGTCTTCTTTTATGTAGGTAAGAAAAGGGTTTTGAATGAGTATCCTTGGGTCCAGCCGCACCGTAATCTATTTTTTGTAAATCTTAAACTTCCAATAGAGATAATTATAAAAAGACAAAACCAAATTAATAAAGAACCAAATTGTCACAGCATCCAAATATATGTGGTCTGTTTTTATTGTTTATACATTACGTGCATGAGTACAGATTACACAGAGTTTCCATTTCTCTTCGATAGCTAAAAGGACGGACTGGAGAGCGCTGAGTGTACTAGGTTAAAGGCCAGAGCCATTGTCAGCCTGTATGAGGTAATTATGTGTTTGTGTTTATAGCATGTTGACTTCCTACTCTGTCTCTCCTCTGCACTCCATCTTTCTGCCTAACTCCCCCACCTCCTCCTCCCTTTCTCCCTCTCTGGTCTTTGCACAAGTCGTCTCCCTCTGGGAAGAGGTGCCTGAGATGTTGGTTCGGCCATACATCTCTGTCAAAATCTCTATGAATAAATTAACCTTTTAAAGATTAGTCCACCCTAATACCTCAGGGTTTTTTAAACAGAAGAGCGGAGTCCCTCCAGCCCCCACCCATTCCACGCCAAGCCTCACCAACTTGGTGTTAATAGTGGAACGAGAACTTTTAAAGGAACAGGCGTAATTTTTTCACTGACTTTACACAATGATAGACTTGGATTATCATTGTTTTTTATAATTATTTTATAACTATTTTCACATCAATTTAGATTTTTTGATTTCAGCTTCTGGTGCCTATCAGTTTAGGGCCCAGTTTATGGCAGATGAATGTTTTTAATACACATGCACATTTGTTCAAATGTTTGTCCATTATCACGCGTTATGATAACATTTTAATCACCACTTTAATGACATTGGATCATGGAGCCAGATGGCTAGTCACACTTTATTTGAAGAGTCAGTCTGCAAATGCAAAATGTAAACAAATCATTAGTTTAATCTAGTTGATATGAATTAAATTATGTTTTAATGAAAACAAAAGTTAACAAACCAAAAAAAGCGCAGCTCAACAACAACAACTAATAGATGTTCACAGAAGACAGTCTGGCTAATCTTTTTAATATTCACATTGTAGTTTTCATTTCAAAACATGTTGTTTAAATATTGATCAAAGTGGCGGCTGAAATGGCAGAACGTTATTTAATTAACAGAAAGATAGATTCACAGTATGTTCCCTCGTACCTGTGAGCCTGAACGTGACACTGAATGACATCAAAATGCACAGAATTACATGAATGGCGTAATAGTTTGCTGTTATTTCCTGTCTTGTTGTCATATATGTATTCATTTTAATTACACTCTGCTTATGTATGGTAAGCTGATCAAATTTTAAACAGAAAAAACATGAAGCACACTGACCAGTGGAAGTAAACTTTGACGTTACTATACTTTTTACATTTCATTTACACCACAGGAAGTCAGTAATTAGTATCACAAAGCATTAAGAGTACGCTGGCAGAAAAAGATACTTGTGTTTGTTATTGAAAACGAGAAGAAACTGATTTTATAGACAATTTAAACCCTTCAGACGCACAAGTTTAAATATGTTTCCTACAATCTGTTTCAACACAGCTCTGGGAGGATTTCCAGTAATTCTTGTTGTTCCTTTACATAAAAACGTCTCGTTGAGACCTGTAGTGAGATTCTGCCAAAAGCAGGGAGCAGTTGGATCAGGCTCTCCCTCGACTTTTTCAATGACTTGGGTTATTTAGATGGAGAACAGCACCTGGAGTTGCTCCAAACACCCGTAGGCACTCAGACTGAATGTATGCGACTCTGGCTGCCTTTACAACATGCATGTTGATGCCCCAATATACTGTCTTTTTTTTTTAAAGCAGATTTGTTGAATTTTTGACTCAGTAACCACAACTGCAGAGAAGAGATGTACTGCTTCCACTGCAGATGAAGACATTTTGTCATTGTTTTGGAAATGTGAAAAATTGTGTCCTGCTGAGAAGCCTATATTTTTTTAACAACCAAACATAACAGTGGTCTCTTGTTGGCAATTGGGCCAAACCTATCCACCTTGGTTTTTCAAACAAATCAGGATAATTATGAAGAACAGGTTTAAGGTTGAAATTCCTTGAAAAATAAACCATTCTTGACTGAAAGAATATGACATGTATTGGCTATGTCACTGGTTTTAAGTTTCACTCTCAGGGCAGGCAGAGGCGTCTCCTGGACTTCCTGAGCTCTAACTTGTGCCAACTCATGTACTGGGGAGCTGGAGGTCCCCTCCTCCTTTATTTTGGGTGAGGAGGGGAGGTGATCAGCAAGGGAGGGGTGAAGGACAAGAGTTTCTCCATTCCTCCAGTCCTCCTGGTCCTTAGTCTCCCCTGTTCGACCTCATCACTCAATCTTCGTTTAGCCCCTGACATGTTTTAGCCAAGCACTCCTGGCCTAATTTATGTCTGTAAAGACGAGCTTGGCAAAGGGGAGCTTCCAGTAAAAGGCCACTGCCTGAGCCACTGACCCACACTGCGGCAAAGTGGCTAATTTAATTTCTTTAAGATGGGAGGAGGAAGCTGTAATGTCTCTATTACCTCGAGAAAGAAAAAAAAAAACTGCCATTTTGGAAACTTTGGGGCTCCACAGATGTTCCCCTGGATGTGTTTTTTTTTCCTGCCCCATCCAGACAACTTGTGATGAGAGTAAAGAGGGTCATGCTGACCTTTGCTGCGAATCTGCAACGGTTGACAACATGTGGCTCTCTAATACGGCAAACACATCCTCTTATAGCAGAAAGGCCAACACTGCAGAACACCGTCCAATTATCTTCGCTGGCCTCCAGACAAGTCTAGAGTGCCCTTGAGATTTATGGCCCGAATTCCCATGTCTAATGGTAAAGCAGAAGTTATTAACTTTTCAAAGTAAGTCTGTCTCTCATACCCATGCACCCATGTCCCCCTTCATTTTTGTGTCTGCACAGGCTTAGTTTAACCGCCTGATTAACAATGGCTACAGCTGCTACAGGGCTGGGGATTTTGGCAGAAAAGTTATTTATTTTTTCTATTTTCCATACAGCTGATGATTTTTTATCCAATAGTGTTTCAGTATTTGTCATAATAAGTCTTAAGTGTGTAGACTAGAGAACCAGAGATAGATGGTTGCCTTCTATTTGACAGGCACTACTGTCGCCCAGTATTGGATGAGAGACAGAGACAGTTCCTGTTTTCTTTCAGTAGGAGGCTCCAGAGATCACAGAATGCTTGTGCCTCTCACCAAGCCGAGGAGCACAGCCCATCTTTTGGTCTGTTTCCCTGCCCCCTGTACGCCGCCAGACCCACAACAACAGTCCACATATGGAAATGCTTGATTTGATATAGTGTCATTTTACTTTGCAGAAATGAGTATATGCATGTTCTCCTCCTCTCTGCAACCCGCCACCACCGTCACTGTAACCCACAGAGTGTGAAATGCGATCCAGGGTTGCTGCCAGTGCTGTTAAAAAAGAACACTGTTCTTAATAAATGATTATCTACCGACACAAGAAGGTTATTGGTTGGAGCTAGAAGATATCTGATAAGAGGACAATGTGCAGTATGTCCTGTAAAACCTGCATAAAGGAGATATGTAAAAGATGTTGCCCGCAGGATTTTTCCCTGGGCCCAGTTCTCCATAAGCGTCGAACAATACCGGAACATTTCTACATTTACCAAGATAGGCCTAAATCTTTTCAAAAGGGAATATCTTGCTCCCCACTACAATACTGTGTAAGTTTTTGATATTTCACACAATTTAATGCATTTGAGGTTTAAATATTTTCTTTTTTTTTTAGTATTTTTCCTTTTATTTTTCCTTCTGAGCAGAAAGCCTGCGTGCATAAATCATACTGTATTTTTTGTAGTGGTAGACAGTGACATCATTAAGACCTTGGACTCGGGTTCAGTTCTTTTGTCTGTTTTTATTTTTATTTTTTAACTCCAACCGTTCAAATTATGTTTACAATACTATGTATTCAGGGCACACAGGCAGTGTAGCTATAGTTCGCTGTTGCCAAGCCTTTATATTGCAGCAGCTTTAAATTTTTCAGCCTTTTCCAAGGAAACAAAATGTCGAATCCTTGCAAACTTACAAGGCAGTGACAGACTGTGAAAGGACTGATATGCATTAGTGTTCTCAGCCTGTAAGCAGAAGGCTGTAAGTAAAATGCGTGTTTGGGAGGAATCCAGGACCCATAGAGTACAGTACAGCCTAACTGCCAGCCAACTTTTCGTAGGAACAGAGGAGAATGCAAGAAGCACATTGTTATGATGTAAGCCATCAAACCTTGAAAATAACAGTGCCAGTTGTGATTTCCTGAGATTTCCCAGAATTTTTTTTTGTTTCGAGCTGCTGGTAGTAAACGGCAGTGCATCGTCAGGAAAATTTTGTTTTCTCCCTTTTTGGTGCTGTTAGCTGTTGTGAGTGGAAAAAAAGTCCCTGCTCCAAGTGGTCAAATAACTGCAGCTCTTTCAGCTTCTGTGTACAGCCCGCCTGCTGAGATGTAAGCAAGGGGCCAGACAAAACCAAACAAAACAACAGTAAGCAGGCTCAACAGACTGCATCGCCGTTGCAAAAGGGTTGGGAAATCTTGGGTAGAGAGATGGCAGTCTGAATCCTTTCCCCCTTATATTTTTTAGATATACTGAAATGGAACATAATGCATTCTCAGTCTAAAATACTCTGGCTATAAAGTTGTGATGCTTATGAATTTTTGGTAATATCGTAATATCACAGGCACTATACTTTAATCCAGATTTGTTTTTTCAGAGGAGCGTTTTCTCTTGAAGAATGTGCCAGGATTAATCCCGTGTGACCACCGCAGAAAGGATTTTCACTCCTGAGATGTCATGGGGAAAGCGAACAGAACACCTATCTGTTACCTTTTACAAAGGGAACCAGAGTTCCTCCTAACTGAACAAATGGACCTGTCTTGTGCGAGAGGGGGGACAAAGGCATTCTCACTTTCAACACCCACGCCACTGCAGCCCCCAGCCCCGACTGCTGCCTAAAGACCAGTAAAACTGTTCAAATGTTTCCTCCGCCCCAGAGTCTGGGCTAGTTCCCCTTAATCTCGCACTAGTTGAGACCTCAAGAGTCTGTCACCTTTCCTGTCACGCTCGGCTGCCTGCAGCCCATTGGCCGGCAGCAGATTTATTTCTCCCTGTCAGGGCCAATAGCGTGGCGATGTGGCTCAGCCCACTGTTTAGTTACAGTGACAAACATGCTGATTAGAGAGGCCCGGATGATGGATGGCTCCTCGCTGGAGAGCGGCCCGAGTTTTTAGCGGGTCATAATGGGCCTGACACTGCACAGCCCCTCTCTTTCTCTCTTTCTCCCTTTCTTTCTGTCCTCTCCTGGCGGATACACCCCTCCCCCACAGGTCACACTCAAAAGGTCAGGAGTTAACGGGCCAGCCTTTGCGTATTGCCGCCAAATCAAAATGACCCTGTTTGGAGTCATATTTGTAGACACTCCATCATCATCATGGCCACTGCGACACCTCTATTCCCTTCTTCCCCGTGGCCTTTTCTCCTGTGACCACAAGCTCCCACACGGGTAAATAGGAGGGTACACAACCCTGTTGGCTTATTTAAACCACCGAGCCGTCTTACTCACTTTTGTGCCTCTCATGTGCACAATACACACACAGACACACAAACGCCGGCTCCCTTCTTTTAATGCAGGCTTTCTTATAGTGTGGTATTGAATTTATTTCTACCAATTGGATTGAGCATGTAGCTTGCAGAGTGTGTCGGAGTGTGTTTGGTATTGAGTCATGCTTGAGAGACTATTCTATCTGGAAATATAGGTCTACCACTTAATCCACTCTGAGGTCTGCAGCACTCAGACCTCTGCTGGAAGCCTGTGCCACTAAAACCTCTGGGATGATTTCACCACAGACTACTTCAGCCGACCTTGACTTTGAGGCCAAGTTTCTTTCACTCTCTGCTACCTGGCTCGCACTTGGTACATAGAACGGTTTATATATGTATACGATGGCAAAGTCTGAACCTGTGTCATTTTGCTGTTAAACAGTCAGTGCATAGCAGACCCTTTGTTCTTCAGCTGCAACTTCAGTAAGAGGTAATGCAAGCCAGCAAGTTGGTTTGTAACAGAGTTGCTGCATAGCTTTGAATCTGAAGGGCCAGATGTTTCACCTGACTAGTGATTTTAAATATGCGGCCAGTCAAATCCAAAGAGATGGCTCTGGCTTAGCACTGTGGAGTCCAGGTCCTAGGGGCCACTTTTTCCCTGAACATCAGGATGTTGTGCCCAGAGGCAACGTGTGTGTGTGTGAGGGAAGCTGGGAAAGTGCAGTGCAAGACAGCACCTCATTTGTATTCTTTTTCGAAACAGATGCTCGGCTGCATTAACGACTTCTAACTAAAACATTCATAAAGTGTTATTGGATTTTTAGCAGTGGGGTTAAGAAGTGTGACCTTGGAGGTCTGAAGGTTGCCAGCTCTTCTCTCTTTCTCCCTCCCTCCCGGCCTCCTCCCCTTTCCTCTTTCTCTCTGTTTGGACGCTCCGGTGACATCACAGCAGCTCCGCTTCAAATTGGATGCAGAGAGTGAGAAGTTCAGCAGTAGCCCAGGGCAGTGAATATTTTTCCATTTATTTAGGTAGTGGGTGGAGGAGGGGGTGGTGGTGGTGGGGAAGCAGGACATGCAGACAAAAAGGGGCAGAATACATTACAGGTTAAGTAATAAGTAATCAAAATAGCACCTTCTGTGTGTATGCATACTCCACTCAATCTCATGGTTAAGTGAGCCATAGCTGTGCGCTGGTAGAATCCCCTTTGGACACCTGGTGGTTTTGATGAATAAATCAACGAAGATGTAGATAGAATGTAAGAGGGGCAGACAAAATAAAGAGGAATCAGAGGTTGCTACTGTACCTTTCTTGTTGTATCATAGTACGATGTGTAGCCGTTATGTTTGCCCTCCTCATCTTGTAACTGTTGCACAGCTTGGCACTAACACCATACTAGAATGTGGCTGGCCTTCTCTCATCTTTCACTTTCGCAGTCAGCAGTACAACACTGCAAAATAAACTCGTGCACACTGCACTCATACATTGTTGTTGAAACTGTAAATATACAGCCTGTTTGAAAATAAGTTCAGAGAAAATAACTCCAACCGAGCATTGTGCATAAATTACAGTAAAGCTTTGATCTTTGTGTCTCACTGGTATCTGCGCAAAGATAAGAAAACGCTCGCGTCATTTTTTTCTCTCATTTTGTTAGAAGGAAGATCCAATTTCTTTTATGCCAGTTTTTGAAATGCATGAGCTGAGATACTGTAATTATACACTAATGCAATCTGCTCATCAAATAGGACATTGCACATGATTAGATGTCCTGTAGGCACTCTGGGAGTTTAAATCGATTCTTACGATTGTGGAAAATGTACAAAATGAGCTGGAAATGGTTTTACAAAGCTGAATTGATGGTCAGTGTTAGTGTGTTCTGTTATTTTATTTCCATCGCTTTTTAGATGTATTACAATACGAAGGAAATCGTTTTCATGTTTCAGTAAATATGCAGCTGCTGCATCTAGAAAAGAGACATTTGATCTGAGAAGAACTAATCTGGCTCAAAACCACATTGTGATGACAAAATGACACATCCATTGACTCATTCAGTTGTAGCCAAAATTTCTACTAGGCCTAATCCTTCTACCATTTCAAAGACTCACTTGTCAGTATAAAGGAATAATGCTGGGCTTAATTTCCTGTAGCATAATAACAGCAATAAAATATTTCTGTTGCAAATTAATCGATTAGTCGACTAGTGGGTTTAAACCTGCAACCTTTCTAGTCGGCACCTGAAATACTAGTTAGTTAAACTTGTAAACATTCAATATTTTTGTACATGTATAAATTACATATTGACATCATTTGAGTGGAAATGTCGTTTCCTCCTAATCAGTTGCTTTATAAAAAAATTAGCAAATGTTGCATCTAAGAGGTATTTACGTATTTGCTCTGTGATGTGTTCATCCAGTGAAAATGCTGTCGGAATAATCAGGCATGTTTCCTATGTTTTTGCTACGTTGAATATTATTGTTAATATTTAACGTATAACGTTGTTATTGTTAACTTTTATTTAGAGTTAATTTAGAGTTTAGAGTTGTTGTGATGTATTGTAGTATGATGTTCTATAATGTTCAAAATGAATGGTGTAAAGTATCACACATTTCAGTGGCATTTAAAATATGATTTGGTGATTGAAAAATGTGATTCATGGTGTCAAATGGCACTTACAGTATATAGTATATTTTTTGGGGACAGCGTTTAACTTCTGAGTGATTTCTTACTTTTAGAAAAAGGTGACTCATCGCTGTTTCACTTCGAGGTGGGACAATGGCCGTCAGTTGCTCGTTTCCATCGCGCAGGAGTTTAACAAGACAACCAGTCAAAAATGTAACCTTCCATTTAGGTGTCAGGGAATATCCCTACTAAAATTTTGTGTTCGTTGACAACTCAGAAGATGGCGTACCCTCAGGTATGGTGTTTATAAATGCTAGTGATGTTTATTAGTCTCATTCTAAATCCTCATGACCTCCACAGTTGGTTTGTGGTCAGTGTGTAGCTGAGCTGAGGCACCATCATATTTCTCCCACTACAGTTAATAGACCAGTATGAGTCACCTCATTCCTCGGCCTGTCCCTCTGCTGAATCCGTCCATGTGCGCGCATATGTGCACATGTGGTTTGTGTGGGCGCTCATGCATGTGTATATGTGGTGGAGAAAGAGGCCCGCAGAGAAATCCAGGAAATCCTAGGCTCTGGTCCCATTTCTTGAAAAGATATGTGTTCTCTGTGTGTCTGGTGTGTACTATGCACTTTATGTGTTAGTGGCTTTCAGCCTTGGGCCTGGAGGAAAGGCCATGTCGAGAGAAGCTAATACTCAAACAGTCATTCGCACAATGCATATCACATTACGCAGCTCTTCGCTCTCTGAGTCGAGCTCACACTCGTGTAGCAGTTATGGTTCTAATCAACAGATCATTCTTGACGTTAACGCCACACCTTCAAAATGAATTGCAGTGGCACCAAATAAAAGAAGTTGTGGATTTGGACTTGGGCTGCGGCATCTATGATCAGCTCTTATTTAATCCCCCGTCACAAGCTCTCCACAATAATATCTTGCAGAATGGATCGGCCATTGGATTGGTAAATCAGTCTGAAGGGCTGGAACCTCGTAACACAGCAAGTGTAATCTAGTGAGAGAGAAAGTGCTAAGCCACCATGAAATAGAGGTCGGGGTTTGATGCCAGGCCCAGTTTGTCTTGTCACCCTGCCAAACCATCTGTATAGACGAGAGCGAAAGTCAGAACAGTATTTGCTCTACTTCCATCCATCTTTAACTAAACCGATCAACCAGCGGGAGCAACCTACCAGTGGGACCCCACAGGATGAACTCAACATTGAAATCCTTAACAATGAAACAGCCACTTTCAATGAACATCCCTCCACTGCATATATGAACGCTGTGGGGTTACCATGGAGACAAAATATTTTTGACATTACGCAGTTGTTGTGCTGCGTTCGCCTGGTGGATTCTTGCTGGAACGAATCTCTATTATGGAGATGCAGCCCAGAGACTGCTCATTAAACTGGCCACCCATGCAATAAACATATTAAATAAACCACAGATTAGAAAAGGCTGTCTTTTTGTTTTACCCGTCTCGCAGCAAAGAAATTGTGCTGCCCAGTTTGAGATGGATTTGATGGCTCTTAATAGTGTCTACAGCGCTAGACTTTGCTTTATTGGTCTGTTTGAGTCCGAGCACAGGGCCATTAGCAGGGGCCAAAATAGCCCATAAAAGTTGGGCCAAGTGTAATTATGTGCCAGTCTTATATTATTAAGTGTTTTGGAATGCGTCAACATTGCTCTGTAGTTGATATCTACCCTACGCCTTTATGGTAATTAACATAAAACAGTCGATAACTGGTCAGTCGGACCTACACTGATGGCTGGCCATACCCTAATTTTTATTTCTTAATGGTCTAAGTTTCAACATAGGGGGAGGAATTCCTCACTGGGCGGCTTTAAGGTGGTGAACTTTATTTCACTTTAAATGCTTGGATGTGGAATTATTAGCATAATTGTCCCATGTTCACATATGGCTCGTATCGACAGTGGAGCAGAAGTGCATATCAAAGAGGACTGCGTAATCACCATAATTACAATTGAGGATGCAATTACGGATATTATTGCCTTATTAGTGTTGATTCTGTTGCGCACACTTACCAAAGCTGAACAAAGAAAAAGAGAAAAGGAAGAGGTTGTGCTGGATGTCAGCGCTATTACACTTCTCTAACTGCGTGCCCCGGTGGCGTTAATTCTTAACCTCCACCGACACAGCTTCCTCGGCCTCTTCCTCAAGGTTAATATCTTTAATAAAAGTTAATATGTGGAAAAGCTAACGCTCTCCGGGTCTGTCCCACCAGACTAAATTAGACTACTCACTGGACCCGGCCTCTCTCGCTATCATTTTTTTGGATGACGCGTGAGGGGCTGCAAATTGCTTTCTTATGCTGAATGTTCGTTCTGCAGACGGCCTTGTGTTGTTTGTCTGACCTGCTTTAATTTGAACTTGTCGTAGCTGCAGCCTGGTGGAAACTACATTCAGATAATGTGTGTGCAAACCCCTCTCATCTCCCTACCTTATCCATCAGCTCCCCGCCTTTCTTCTTGTCAGCCTCTCATGTCGGCCAAATTTTTCTACGGGCTTCTTCAAGGACTGTTTTATGTCTTCTAAATGAGTTTTCATTACAGCTCATTTTGGCACTTCAGCAGAGATTTTGAGGTTTCTCAGGTCTGTTATACTGTGGGAATGTTAATGAAAATGGCATAAATTTGCCAATATTCTCTTTTATTTGAGGACTTTGAGGTGAGTGCCATTTATTGCACCCCATTTCATTTCATTTGCTTAGATGCCCTGAGGACGATGATTCAGTCGAGTTTGTTGATGCATGCCTACGTGCAGAATGTGTAGATTAAATGTAATGTGTTCTTTGTGTATGATAAAATGACATGTATGGGTATACCGGGCCTATTGCATTTTCTGTGGATCCGCGTGTGCGAGAGCGCGTGTGTGCAGACAGATGTGCATGAAAGCGTAAAGCAGGCATACCTTGTGCGCAGCCACAGTCGAGGCCTCGGGCCGTGTTTGCACTGGGTGACAATAACCCCTTTTTATTCTGCTTCTGCCTTCACCAATGTTTTGATTTCTACTTAAAGTTTTATGTCAGTGCCCTCCCTCAAGGGTGCCATTACCTTGTATGCTAATAGAGCTATGCATATTCTATTACTGCTGTCAGGGCAAGATAAGGGACACATTCAGCAAAGGAGCACTTAGGGGCCAATGAACCCAGCGAGGGGTCCTGCTGCTCCTGCATTATCAGTCATCTTCACATCTGAATGGAGCTGGCTTATGGGCCCTCTCCTCTCTCTCTTTCTCTCTCTCTCTCACTCTCTCTCTGTAGAAATAACTAAGGACTGTCTTCCGTAATAATCAGTCACTGGGAAACTGCCCGATCCCTATCTTACACACACACCCAGACACAGGCGGCCGGCCACGTGCGCACACATACGCACACATTTAAACCATGCGCAGCTGCAGGCTCAATCTAAAGAGACCACAAAGAATGCAAGAGCAGGGCAATAACACTAACACTGTCACACGGAGACAAACATGTCTCATTTGGGGTCAGTTTGGATGGGGCTAAGTAGGTCTTTATTTTCAGACTGACTGAAGTCTTCTCTCCCGCATAATGGTAATGAAGCCATATGGTATGTGGAATTGGATTACTAACAAATGTTCCATACCACCGTCTTTCCTCTGGCTTTCTTTTCTTTTTTCTTCGCAATCCCCCCCCCACCTCACTCTATCTCTCCCACTCTCTCTCTCTCTTGCTTCCCCCCTCTCTCTCCCCTGTGTCGCTGTCCCCCAATAAAGCAGCCATTTAAATTGGAACAGCATGTTGTCTAGGAGTGCGCACCTCATTTATAAGATTAAATTAAAAGCCAGCCATGCTCGGATGGCATTTTGTGATCATGATGTGGAGGGGGGGGTGGTTATGGGAGAAGGGAACCGTTTCAGCTGCACACAATCATCTTCCTGTCATGTGATTTGCTGGTTCCTGGTGGTGACACCTTCTTCCTGTCACCTGCTATGATGTGTCAAATGCCACACCTAAGACCCTAAAGCTAATGTATCCAGGGTTATGAGCTCTTGGATTTTTTTTCCCCAAGTTTAACCATACTTTTGAAATGTTATGGAAGCCTTTTTAACACGTGTTATAAAGTAGCCAAACATGGTTACAGGTTTGTGCCTTGTCACAGACACAATGAAATGATATATCACACTCTGAGCTAAAGGGCCCTTGCAAATTATGCTCTATAAATGGAGGAAAATCTCATTCTGTTCCCTACCTAAAAACAGATGAACTTTTATTGAAAACGTGGAAGCGATTAGTTTAAGGGGCGTCTTTTAGTGTAATTCCCAAATGAAACGAGCAGACCCTGTATTTATGAAGCCCGTAGCACAAAGAAGGGAGCTCTTAATGAGGCAATTAAGCTGAGGGGTCGAGAGACTTTGATCTAGAGCGCAGTGATTTTTACAAAAACATCGCACAGTGATAGATACTCATAACTCAGGGGCCTTAATTGTGCTTAATTTGTTTGGAATAGGAATGTGCTTTCAATTAGAGTGTGGATTTGGGCCCGTGTGTTTAAAGGAGGCTGTCAGGGAAAATTAAGAAGCAGTTTGGTTCCCCTCCCGTGTTACTGTTTTTTATCATGGCTAGAGCGAGAGAGTCAGTCACTAGATAGACAGATGAAGAGACCAAACAGAAGGTAGAGAAGGGTAATTAGGCAACAAAAACAGACCCCTCAGAAGAAGCCATGGATGAATGGATGGTTAAACAGGGCAGACAAGGGAACTATAGAGGTGGTGTCTGCCTCAGCAATAAACAAAAACTGCTTAAACCAATGCAAGAATTAGTATGACCAGGATAACCGCTTTTTTAAAAATGTATTTATTGGTTGTCAGGACATCTTGGCGATTCTCAGTGGTAAATTGATTGAAATGAGCTTTTGGTTTTGATAATCAGATTTGAAGCTAGCTTACTGGTAGCCTGCAGCTGCACTTTGAGATACTCAAACACTGTTACCTGCAAGCAGTCAGTTCGTTTTTTTTGTGCACAACTGACATTGTCAGAGATGTTTCAGAGACTCTTTCCTGATTTGTTTGGGAAGATGGTTTACTCTGGACAGGTTTGGTATGATCCTACCATAACCCTATTTCTCAACTCTGGAATCTTTGTTTCAAGTAAATATTATTTGAACATGTATAACCCTAACCTACAAAAATCCACAAGGATGAAGTCAAGCTGTTGTTGTAAAATACCCCTATCTTTTTTTTTTTTAAAAGAAATATTCAATGACAATGACAGTTAAAAAGTAATAAAACGCTTTAAATCAATGATCTGTTGATTCAGAGGTGAGTGTACCGGTAGCATAGCTGTCAGTGCTGGAAAAAAAATAAAAAAAAATAAAAAAATTGAATCAAAAATAATGTTGAATTGTGACCTTAAAATCAAAAATCAAATCAAATTGTGTATTTGGAGAATCATGGCACCCATAGTGAAACACATTATCGGACAATAATTGTTGTACAATTGACTTTAATGTTTTTAGTATGAGCAGTAATTGGGGCTTTACTTGTTGCCTTGGCACCTTTTTAATAATTTTAATCACATTTTATCACAATGCAGCATCATAACAACATAGTAATGCACAGTAATGCAATAGTATCTGGCAAATGCATAGAGGAAATCCAAATCCCAGTAGATATATAAATGAATGAATGAATGTTCTTACTAAAACCTTGTGTTTGTATACTGTATTGGGTTAAGTAAACTCTGGATCAAGTGTTTAAGGCTGTAGACATTTTTATTCCTGAAATCCTTTCCCTTATTTCTGAAACTATCATAGCAGAAAAGTTATAGAAAAAAAGGTTGAACCGCTGCCCACAGTCATATAGTACACCATGCAGTAGGTTTTTCTATTTTTTTGTTTGTATATTATTATAGTGATAAAACAAATTTCATACTTGAAAGAAGAGCGGTTACACAAATGTCAGTGTTGACTGATGAAGTTAGAAAAAGTTAGATGTGTCTGAGTTTAAACTAACTGATGGAAAATGTATTGTAGTGTCAGCATGAAATCATTCAGGCTACATTACCATTGTTTACACATTTGTTTGGATGGATCACTTAGCTATTTATAGTATACAGTATACACTGTCAAGACAAAAAGACTAATTGTTTATCAGATACTAATTGTTGACTATTTTCAGTTTGTTAGAGCCGACTCTCAAGATTGGTGGGGTTAAAACTTTGCCTCCTTTGAGGCCAAACCTCCAAAACTATCCAACACAGCTTTCTAACCTCAAACCTCTTTCAGATATTGCTCTTTATATCATTACTGTTTGATGCTATATACAATTTACAACTCACATGATGTCTTATAAGCCAAGTGCAGATGAGAGAAGACTGACCAGCTACTGACACACTATATCGTGAAGAAACAATTTGTCATCTCATAATTTCCCTAAAATGTTCAGATCCAAATTCTTGCAAGATTTTTTTTCTAATTCCTCTCTCGTAACTGCTATTACCCATCTTCCATAATGCTCTTAACCACAGTTCAGGTGTTGCAATTTAGTGATTAGCAGCCTTAATCAACAAGTGTCAGCTAGTTAATTAGTAGATTGTCTTGTTAATTTATCTCTCTTGAGCTGAGTGGTGCGTTTATACTGTACTCTCTCTCTCTCTGTGAATGACTGACTGGATGAGACAGTAAAAGAGAGAGAGAGAGAGAGAGAGAGTTGTGCTGACAGGCAGATAGTCCCTCTCGCTGTCTCCTGAGGTCTTCCACTTCACACCCCATTACACCCGCCTCTTCCTATCAGCTTGTTGTCTGTCATTCACGGAGCTCTAACATCCACTCCCTCGCTCTTTGCCATCCTCCTTCCCCTTACGCTCTCTCTCATCCCTCCATGCTTGTCTGCTTTGTTGGCTGCATGTCAAGTGTCAGGTGCAATCCCAGCTGACTGATCCGCTGTGGCGTGTGCGTGGGTGTAAAACCAGGAAAGTGATGTCCCCCGCTCGCTCCCCTCCCTTTCTCCCACATCGCTCCCTCTGTCCCCGGAGCTGTCGGCATTGGTAAAGCTCCTGCTTGTTGAGAGGGCAGCAGGCCCTTGGCAGTCTCAAAGGAGCTGTTAGGGTGAAATCCCCCCAGCAGAGATACTTGGCAGCCATTTACAGCCACAAGGGACGGAACCTTTACTGATCCCACTGTTGTACTGCCACTGGTGGTAAGTAGCAGGCTGTGTCTCACAGGCCATTCATGGGTTGCATTCCCCATTAATTTTTTTAAAACGATTGACAGGCTGAGTCTTTAGTGGTGCTTGAGTGACTGACTTGTTAAATCAGGGCTTGTGGTTAATAGTAATAACAAAAGTGATCAAATCACTTTTGTAAAGTTGGGAGACAAGTTTAAAAAAAGTTGAAAAAAGGTTGCAGTTGGTTGGGTTATCATACGTTCATGTCCTAGTTTGAGTTAAGCACTGCAGACCGTGGACACTGCATTTCCCATAATGCAACTGAGTCAAACTCCACGGCTGTAACTTGCAGGCTTTCTGTTATAAATCTTAATCACGGATGGGGGCCTGTTTATTCCTATGAATGCTGCTCAGAGTCGCCAGAACCCAACGAAGATGTCTTGTTATAAAATAACACAAATGCTCTACTTCAGACAAATGTTCTACCACAGACACCCACTGACCGAGCCAGCTAACTTCCTGTTTAGCCATTTGCTAACTTGGATTGTAATAAAATAACTCAATTGTGCAGCTTTTCTTGACTTTCCAAATGTTACTGGACTGAATGGATCAAGTTCCGATAGTGAAACTAATCATAATGTTGCCGTCTTGACCCTCAATAAATGTATCCACTGTTTAACAGCCACTTCTTTTACAATGTACGCTGATGGGAAAAATACTTTTTGGGCACCAGTGCACACGTGATGTTGTAATTGCAGAGTTTGGGCACCATGTCAAACTGGCTTCAAAGCCTAGTGCTCTTTCTTGGAGTTTTGTCAGACTTGACAAAGCTCCTGCTGATCCTCAGAAGACATTACACAACTGTAGTAGCAGTGCTTCTTATCAGAAGTACATAAACATGTAAAATTGATGGAAAGCCTCTTTAGTAATGCTTCTTTCACTAACATTACTCTATTTTATATGACCCTCTAAAAACAGTTTCACCATGATACAATGTGGAAATATGATTATTGAATCTAACTTTTCTTCTCATCCCACTCTTCATCTTTCACTCCCTCCACATTACACTTGGCTGCTGTCCGTTCATATTCCATCCGCATCTGTCTATCCTCAATTTTTTCCCATCAGTTTAAAATGCAAGGGGCAAATCTTTCCTGGATCACACTATCCAATCAAGCCTAAATCCTAAGCCTAAAACTACTACTTCTTAACCACACAGTTATGCTCTTTATTAACTCAATTAGCTGCACCTGTAGCATGCTGCCTCCAGCTCTTAATGCTGATGCCAGCAACCAGCCAACATCTACCCCACCTTTCTTCCAGAGTAAGAATCCTCATGACCTAGTGAAGGGTAAAGTGCGATTATAAGGTTTCAGGGAGGCAGGCATGTACTAGGCTCTGCACCTTGACCTGTTGAGGTAGTGGTCTAGATTCATTGTAATGTAATGTAATCCTACTAATGTCTCATTCTAAAAACTAGAGCCTGACCTATGCTGAATTTTGAGGATGATAATGATATTCATACAGCCATGATAATGCAGTCATTTACAGTATTTTCCTTTTCAACCCATATCCAATTGATAACAGTACAAAAACAATATATTTAATCGTTTAACTGATTAATTCTGAATTTGGTGCCAGCAACATGTTTTGAACAGGTTTGGACAGGGCCAACAAAAGACTGTGAAAGTTGCAGAATGCTCCGAAAAGACGGGTTTGGGTCATTTAACAGATAAACATGTTAACTGTTAACAGATGATAGTAACATGGTTGGGTACGAAAGAAGGCTCAGTCGTTCACAAGCTAGGATGGGACGAGGTTCACCACTTTGTGAAAAAACTGTGTTGACAAGTAATACAGCAGTTTAAGAACATTTCTTAATTCACAATTGCAAAAAAATTTGGAATATGTAGATTTCACTATCTACGTTCCATGATATAATTTAATTTTTCAGAGAATTCTGAGACATCTCTGCATGTAAAGGGCAAGATCAAAAACCAACACGAAATGCTTGTGACTTTGATTCCTTTAGCCGGCATGAAAACAAAAAACAACTTGATTGTATAAAGGACATTACTGGGCTTGGGAACCCTTCAGAAAACCATTGTTGGTTTACTCAGTTCGTCGCTGCAAACACATATGCAAGTTAAATCTCAGCCATATGTCAACAACATCCAGAAACGCAGCTGACTTTTTTGGGCGCATTATGGAGTGCAAAATACTACAACTTAGACCCCAGACTGTTGAGCAACTGTTACAGTCTGTTACCCTCTGGTAGGATGGTGTAAGAACATGTCAGTGTTCTGAACATTTTGTAATGAAATGGACTGAATGAAAGATGGTGAAAGATCAGTCCTTTATAGCAGCCTTTAAAATTGATCGTCATTTATTAGATTTGAACCACAGCACAGGCAAGGTTCTCCAACTTGTTCAAATCATTGTCCCCCCTGGATCAACGTATGCTAAAGATTTGCCAGCTAAGCAAAATCGCCTGAGCTGTTTCCTGCTTCTTTCTCTGCTGGCTTTGTTGTAGAAGCAAACCTGGCCTCCCAGAAAAAAGAGCCTTTAATTAGCTTGAATAATAGCCATACATGTGTGGACTTAATCCCTTTGGCCAGCGCTACTCCGTTAATGGTTTCCTTGTCACTCACCGGGCACTGCATAAAAGCACGCTCTGCTTTTCACTCCCAACACCTTTCTTTCTTTCTGCTCCGTCCCTCGTACCCCAGCCCACCACTCCTAGACCCAAGCATCCTTCCTCCTGCTGACCACCACAGACCTCTTCTTTTATTCCCTCCCTCCATCTCTTGTCTTGTGATTGAGCCCTTGAATTATGATGAATCTGCCCCTTGTCTGCTTTAGGAGGTTCTCCCGCTCCTCCCTAATGAGAGAACAAATTACTTACTTGCTGCAATCGTGTAGACTGTAATACTGTTTAACCAAACAGACTCTGGACTTGCCAATTAACTGTTGTTTGTAAGACATTTCTTCACAACTGTATACATAAAACATCGCTTCTTTTTAATTTGACAAATTCAAAACACCAGAGGTTGAAACGCCGCCTTGTGATGATGTAATTCTAGTGTAAAACTGGTTTTGTTACAGCTGCAGTTCATCTTAGGGATTTTTATTCAGCGTGACAATTGACATTTGATAAGCATTTCATATCGTCATGTATATTTCTTGATCTTTAGATGAAATTTGCCAAATGCCAGTCACAAGACGCTCTCACGCAGTCACAAGTGCTCTCAGTCATTTTTTTTTTCCTCTGACAGCAGAGGTGAGAGCTGATGCCCTATAGAAGAGCACTTTACATCCAAAGAGTGTTAAGATGTAAATCAATAAGAGACGGAGCAAGGCAATACATTTTCATTGTTGAGCCTCTATCTGGACTGCCAGCGCGAGACCTGCTTCAGAGGGAGACGGAGCATAGCTCAACGATATCTAACCAGGGCCATTATTGAGCCAGATTGTCCTTCCCATTCATTTTCTCCGTCTCTCCATGTGTCTTTCTTTGAGTGTATTTTTCCTCTCCTTCTAGATGCCAAGAGGCAAACAGGCACAGGTTTAACATTAAAAGACAAACAATGGCAATGGATGTCAGACTCTTAAAGGGGAAAGACACTCTCCCCCTGCAGTTCTAGAGGTTCAGTATAAATCTTTTAAATTATAAATCAATAAATAGTTAATACAATAATAGGAATCTTTATAAATATTTAAGAAGGAGGGTAAGAGAGGTGGGGGCAAGAAGTACGAGGAGCTGTGTGTACTACTGAGTGCACAACGTTACACTGGTGTATAGGCACACTCATGCAGACAGAAGGAAAGAACAAGCAAGAAGTAGGTTCATGTTTTAACTTTCCGAATGTTTTTTTTTTTTTTGCTTCTATAAGAGGATGTTTCTAGTGTTTGGGCATATGTAGGCTAATCCGTAATACTTTTAATGTTCACACATGCATGTCAAAAATTACAGCACATGGACAACTTTAAGTGAAACTGATTAAATGTTTTAATGTTTGCACTTAGTGTATATCTCAAATCACGGGCAATCAGCTTTGACGCTACACCCCTTTTTGTAAACACAGCAGGTCTGGCTTTGGCAATGGCACTGGCGGAATATAAACAACGGCCATGTTTTAGCAGCACGCGGGGTACTAACATGAACGACCCAATGACAAAATGTCTTTAAACACCATAACTGAGCAAAAGAAAAGCAGGGCAGATACCTTTTCAAAACGTAGTGCCGCACATTTTCTCTCCTCCCCTCTGCCTGTTTATCCTCCCATCCTTCTATCTCCCTGACAGCCCTAACATCGTTCCCCCTCTCCGTCGGGAGTTAATTTGCCGGAACAGTCCCGCTGCACACTGTGATCACCTAGTGAATACCCCCATAATTCTCTCTGCCTCTGCCTCTCCCTCTCATCCAGCCGTGGAAATGACACCGAGGGGTTGACAGTTCAATTTACCCGTAACGGATGGCAGCTATCACGGCAGCGCCAGCGCACCAGCCCTTTCCTGTTGACTTTTATTTTTACCTGCCAAGAGAGGGATGCTGCTGGAGCGCGTCCCGCCGTTCACCCCTCTAGACTCCAGCGGCGCCTCCTCTCCTCATCATCACTGCTGGTCCTCTGGGGAGAGATGCTGCCACTTGTTTATGTGACCCTGTCAGTTTCCCCCCTCTACACATACACGCTCCTCTCCCCTGTGTACTTATCAAGCAAATTATTCCTCCATTGCCCCCCCCACACCCCCCCCATCTCCCTGTTCTTCATAACATAATGGAGGAGTTATTGATCTATATCTTTGGTCATGATGCCTCTCAGCTTGTTGTCGTTAGCCCCTCAGCATGCCATTGATATACTCCCCCCCTCCTTCTCTTCTTCTAAATGATTTTCTCCTTCCTCTCGCCTCTTTCCCATTATCCAGCTTCGCTTTACATAAATCCACCCGGTCATTAGATCCATCAAAAGCTAATGATCATCATCTTTTTTCCTCTACTCCTGTCTCTTTTTTTTCAGTTTTCTCCCTATGGCTCACTTTCTTTTGCCTTTACAAGCACACACATTTTGCATAGCATGTGCACACGCACACGCCCAACAGATGACCAACAACAGGATAATCTTGTTTTTTGGTACAGCTGCTTTTTAATTGCAGTTTAACAGCGTAATTGCACTATAATTGAAGAGAGAGAATGATAGTAATATCTGCTAGATGCACACACACACACGCACACACGCACAGACACACAGACGCACAGACGCACACACTCCTCTCTTCTCTGTCTCTGTCCCAAGGAGACGCTCCTTCATCCTGGTGTAGCTGTCAGCCGTAGAGGACGTCTATTTGTGTCATTCATTACCCTCCTGTCTCCTTTGCTAATAATGAGCTGCACTTATAATAAGACAATTATAGAGAGGGGACACATTCAGTCATACACCTCTGCCCCTTCCCCCACCCTGCCATGTTTCTTTCCATCCTCTCATTAACATTTCTGGTCTATAAACTCGAGTCTTTTGCCTTAGCTGCGTCAAAGCCAGCGCTAACATCCTGAGAGTGCGCTTGACAGATAAATGATGAGACAGAGACACGTGTCGCTCATTTGTAATGTTAACCAGGCAGGCAAAGTGCTGCCCCCTCCCCTCTGTGTGTCTGTAAAATGAGCTTGTCTGTCCCTGTGATGATGCATGGATGTCATAATGGGGAATCTGCGGCCACTGCTCTGTCATTGAATAAAGGTCGAAGGCTAGAGATAGATTCAGAGGTAACTGTGCAATATCTCGAGTTTCAAGTCTGTGTGGCATATTGCTCTTTGGTTTCAGCAGGGGTTCAGTTGGTGGCAACACCTAAAGCCTGGGTTCCTCAGTTCCTGACAGGCAGATACAAAAACTCCATAGATTTCAATATCCCATATGTCAATGTATAATCAAAGACAGGGCTTCCCTACCTCCAAAAGTCCCAATTTAACTGCTGGCACTGAGGTGATACAAAGGTGGGGACACAGGGGTACACAGGTTTTTCTCTGCAATTTGATCTAATCAGGTTCTGATTCAGATTCAGTCAGGACACCATGTGAGAAAGGCTTCGCCAATCAGTCGACTAGCAGCAAGAGGGGACATCCAGTGCTTCTGTAGGGGACCCATGGCTTCTATAATCACTGAAACAGAATGGGAACTTTTGGGATAACAAGGGCCTTTTCTTCCACCTGCAGGGTGGTCTTGACACTTGTAATGTCTACCTCTGTGTGCTTCAGGAAGATGTATATATATATATATATATATATATATATATATATATATATGTATTCACATATGAATTACAAGCAGTCATACGGATTAGAATTCTCCATTTTGAAAAACTTAAAGGAGCTGAAATGTATACATATGCTGTACATGGTCTGTCATGTGACTATTTACCTGTCCATAAGGCCATAATGGCTAAAACACGAAGGCATCTCATTCCTGTTATGATTCAGTAGCCATGAGATATTAACACTTTCTAAGTCATTGAAATGTAAATTTTACTCTTGCTCAGAAATACAACAGTAAATCACTTGGTCCCTATACAGTCTCTCAAATGCCTCATTAATTAAAATAAATAAAAATAGAGCAATGGCTGTTGTGGATTACGTCTTAAAAAACTCTTTCTTTAAATGACTTTCAATCAAGCTGTCCGAATATTTAGCCAAACTAAATTAAGGGATGTTTAATTGTTAAATGAGTTATGGATTAATTAAGTGATTAAATTTTGAAAAGAATAGTGTGACCATGCTATTCAGTTCAATACTAAGTATTAAAAGAACTGATTGACTAATGAGCCTGTATGCCATGTAGGGGGGAAATAAACCATCATTATTATGTGCCCCAATTACTGTGATCTATTTCAGGTTGGGAGCTTTCAACATTTTTCACCACTGGGAAACTTATAAAATGTACTTAAGAAATTTTTCCTCAGACTTCATTTAAGTGGCCACAGCATGGACATTTTCCATATTAGATTAAGTACAGTATGTGACTTTTAATGGTCCCACTTAAGGCAATTATATAAGGTCACTAATAATAGCTTTTTAGAAATGTGTAATATCCAGACTTTTGCAAAGAGGCACTACTTTACATAGAAAGAGCACTGGCTATGGTGGTTTGTGATGTTTTTTATATTAAACGGTCATTAAAAAGTACAAGCTAGCACAATCAAAATGGCTGCTTTTATTGTCTCCATATTTGTAAATACAGTACTTTATATTAATATGTTAACGTATACAGAATAATGTGAATATTCCCGCTTCTACTGTCAAAGCATTTGAGATACTCATTTTATGATTTAGATCTGTTGACATACAATACATACCGCATATGTGTATGTGTATGTGTGTGTGCGTGTGTATGTGTGTGTGTATGTGTGTGTGTGTGTGTGTGTGTGTGCACAAGGTTATTATCAGCCTGAGTGGGGAAGAAGTCCCCACTCAGCACCTTGTGAGCCTTAAACTGCAGTCATAGCAGTGTACTGTAATGGGAGAGAAAGAGACGTGGAAAAAGTGAATTTTCAGCAGATTTTAGGCAAAACATTCCTTCCTCGGCTTCCTGTCAGCTCTGTTTAAACATTATGCCCATGCCTGTCCTGAGTAGCAGGCCATTTGAATCTTTAAGCAGCAGAAGAAGAAGATGGAATGCATCCCCAACAAAGCCATGGTTAATGTTTAAAGAGAAAATAATGGAAATACAATGTCGGGATCACACCAGAGAGAATCAAAAATGTGTTTTATTACTGGGGAATACGACTAAATAATATATTAGGTGTGCATGTTTTACATCATTGTGAATATTGAAACACAGCTGAATGGGTGGAATGTATACGACGACGTGACAACCGGCGGGCTTCTGCATAGACAAGTAAACAAACAAGCAAACAAGATGTTTTTAATGGATGGTGGCGGTGAATGTTTGATAATGGATGCGAGGCTACATACGCATGGTTTTCTAGACAAAAGGACTCTGACAGTTTTGCTTGCTTTTACTTTTTAGTGATGATGTTTCATGAATCTTAATGTATTTTTGAAACCCGACTTTTTAGTGGTCACACAGGTAGGCCTGCTCATCTGTGAACATTGCATGAGAAATTCATGTACTTCAGGCAGAGGTACATACACAAATGATGCTAAAGCACACTCTTTCTCATAATAACTTCCTTACAATCATTTATATTTCAAGTATAGCTCCACACAGCCAATGGCGACTTTTGGTCTTATTTCCTGCCATCGTGTTGTGTACATTCCTACCCAAGCAGAACCGAACGTTAATAAACATGCCCGCAAAGTATTAAGCAACACTGTCTGTGAAGTGTGTGCAGGAAGGGGAAGGTCAGAGCACTCTGGCTGCCCTGAGGACAGCACTAAAGTCATTCAAGCCTGTTTTAGTGTCCGGACACCCTGATACTCACACACTGCTTAAGTATGACCTGTGGCAGTGAAACTCTGGTCTCTGATCACTCACATGGTGGCCTTGGCTTTATGTTTGGCCAAAGTGTCACAGTATTTCAAGACATTTGGCACCACATTCATGGCTTGATGGTTCTAAAGTTCAAATATAGAGGGTAGGAGGTCAAAAAATGTGAGGAGGGTTGTCAAAAATATGTATATTAATCTTTATAATCTTAAGATTGACCTCCTACAAGCACAAGCAAGCGCACATTGTCAACCTTGTGACAACAAGGCAAAGTGCAGAAACAGCAGTGCACATTTGGGACAGCTTTGACTGAAGTTAAAGCCCCTGGCACTAGGGGGAGCAAGTCTATTAGAAGTACTCACTACAGAGGACTGCTGTGTCAGAGTGGTGGTGTAAGTGCACTTGGGGTGGAAGACACAGTGGTGGATTTGTGGCTGTTGCTGTGGTGAATTCATTGAAGAATAATCCATTTAAAATTTGTTCATCATTTCACCATCAAAACACACAGTAGATTATTTTTCTAAATTCTAAGAGACACTGCCACAGCAGACGTGACCGTCTTGGTTTGAGTCAAAGCAGCCGCAGTGTCTTAAAACTCAAAGCGAAACTCTGCAGGATGTTAAATGCTGACCCAGGGAGAAAACAGACGTTAGCTTTGGCTGCAAGGGTTTAACTCTCACCAGTCAGGGCTAAAAATAAGCTGCGCTGCCCAAGAACATGGAAAGAAAGGGAGGTGCAAGAAAACCGAGGCAACTACAAAATGGTGTCATTAGTTTTTATAGTTTGCTAAGGAAACACTAATAAGCCGTAGCTGGTAAACCATACCTGTAATTAGATGAGAGTTGAGGTAGGGCACGCTATTTATTTGTCAGCTACGTGATGCCAGCTTGTGGCCTGGGTTCCCACACCTTCACTGGGACAGTTAAGGTTGCTTTTGGTGAGGCTTTTTTTTTAAAAAAAAATGAATGTCTGAGCCAGGAGGGGATACTTTTCTGCCTTTTAGTGGTTTTAACCTGCCCGGGACACCATGAAGTCAAAGGAATTTACTTCCCATACAGTCATTAGCAATATCATTACAACATTACAATTCCCAGCCCTGAATTCTATGTCATTTATTAGTTGATTCAGTTAATATTCGCTTTTGAATTAGATGTTAGCTACAACTACAGCTACGACTCAGACATACCCTGAGAAACTTGATGATATAAAAATGTTTTTTTCTCAAACCCTTCAAAACCTGGGAAGTGAGGTGAATGCGAAAGAATGTGTATATTTTGGAGGGACTTCCCATGTGCCTCTCATCCGCATGTGGTAGTGATTAGACAGGGAAGTGAAGGTGAGCTTCAGGTGGACTCTGTCTATTATTCTCTTTTTCTATTTCTCTCGTGCAATTGTTAACCCCCCCCCAACACACACACACACACACACACGCAAAACCTTCTCACATCCCCTCGTGGCCCATTATGTAGAATTAGCCCTGTATTTTCAAGTCGTGTCGAGGTGAACATGCTGGAGCGCCTCACCTGTGGCATGAGATCAAATTGGGCTAATTGTTGAGCATCCAAAAGAGGGATGTGGTGCAGGGCCAAACATATTTTCATCAGATGCCCTGACACTGGATCTCACTCTCTCTGTTTTCTCTTTGTTTCCTTTCCCTGTTTGGAACATTAACACCCCGGCCCAAACTGTGTTCAACATGAACTCTGTAGAAGTATCCAGAAGGTCATGACCTTGCAAACTTTTGGTCATGGTGTGTCTCACCCTTGTATTTTTCTTTTATGGGTGCTTCCCTCTCATTCTCTGTATCTGCCCCTCTTTGTCCCTCTCTTTGGTTGTACATTTAGTTGCTGAGTGACTGATCAAGTTCAATGGAGCGTCCAAAGGACGTGTCATGAGCTTGAACAGAAGCCAATATCAGCGGTGCTTCAAAGCTACGAGCTACCTATACCCCCTGAGGTGACAGTAGCCTCAAGGGAGCTGTGTTACTAGCTCCAGTAGTTATACCATCATCCAGCCTGTGGTTTATCATTTCTACTTCTACCTCAGATCTTTCTCTGATCAAGAAGATAAGAATGCAGCAAGATCTGGGCGGGAGCTAGTGTCTTGCACACATGGTTGATTTCTGTTTGCGATTCCTGCCCATTATTCTCTGTTTGCTGTTTAAATACTAAGAAATGTTAATTCAGTTGCACATCTTTGTCTTTGATAGTGTTCCAGATGGCTGGCTGAAAAGCAGTTCCTGTACGAGAAATTCTGAGAAACTGTTTGAGGGCAGTATTACTCACCCAGATTATTCAGTCATCTTTTTTTTATGAAAGATACACAGCAGCTCATCTGGGGAGAAAAAATCTCCCACAGAATTCTGCCAGAGAGAACTCCAGGCCCAGTCTAAACCAACGCCGACATATGACATATCTCCCCCCAAGTAAGGTTTGTGTTAATGGGAGACCCTCGCAGGTGGAGGTCTCCTCTTACACAAACACCAGCCGGTGATTGCCTCCACTTAGGACCAGTAAAAGTAATAAATGATGACCGATCAGGTCACACTGTAAATTCTGTTCAGTCAGTCTGATGGATGGCCAGGTCTAGGTGTGGTCTGAGCCAGGTCTGGTAGGTTTAACGAGTGCTTGGTTTCCTCCCATGAGCTTGTGTCTGTCTGAAAATCATTCCAACGGGAAGTCACAGTGGAACATTTTTTTTTTCCTCAGAGAAGAATCACATATTTTATGATACATCGTACATTTTCCCTGACTCAATGTTCCTCATCCGGTGCTCCCTACTGTAATGTAAATACGTTTTGCTGAGCTGTGGTCTGTCTGGTTTTTCCCAGATAGGATGGCTTAACTAAGTCAACACAAGTTATAGTGAAGCTTCAGTTTATGCCTAGTTACAGGCTAAAATTTACATATCAGCCGTTTCTCAATTCATTTGTGGCTTTGACCCCAATTCAGCCACTACGAACCCGCGTTAAAACGACTTTAACAACTATTTTGGAGTATGGACTAATGATCACCTCAGTACCATCCAGATCTCTACCTTCAAAAGGCAGCTTACAAGTGCACATGTAAATGAAGAAGTACACAGTCCAACAGTACTCGTAAGTTATAAAAATGATTCAGACTTGGACAAAAAAAAAAAAAAAATGCTCGTCACACAATGACAAAAAATTACATGTTGAGTCAGGTGAATTCGTTGAGAAAATCAGAGCACTCCAGTGCAGTGCTTTCTTACTATTCAGTTAGAGAACACAGCACAGTGCATCAGGGATCCATGCTTTTATTCCTTGCGTCAACAACATCATGCAAACCACTGAGGGCAATGGAGCAGGCCTAGCTTGTTTTGATGGTTCACTACTTTCTGATGATTTGTCATTTTTAAAACATTTTTTTTTTTTTGCATTTTAAGAATTATGATTATTGATCACCAAGTGCCTTTACAACAAATACAAGATACATACTCATACTAGATCAGGAGTAGTTAGCAAAATAGTTAGGAAAGTAGTAGTTACTTAGAACTACTGATCCATTGTAATCTGCACACACACACACACACACACACACACACACACACACACACACACAGAGCTATAAACTCAAGCAGACCCCCCCCAAAAATTGCAAACGGAAACTTGTTTAAAGATTATCTAAACGTGTATGCATCCAACACTCTGTAAAGCATGTTGTGTCCACAAAACACTGTGCATTACACAACATACAGGGACATTCAAAGTCAGAATAAAAGAAATGACATTACTCAACATCCATCTGTTATTTGTTGTGAGCATCTCTATGTCTGTGTGGCCGCGGTATCCAGAACATATTAGTAAATATCTGCTCTCTTGTTTGACTTGGCCGCTACACATCCTGTGGGGATTGTGCTGAATCCCCTTCCCTGTGGCTGTGTGGTAATCTTGGTTTTACATTCAAAATCTCTAACACATTGCAGAGTTCTCTGTGCTTTCATAGAGGTCCATGCAGGATGGACTTAACACTTGAGAGAGCAAGAGCTTAGTTTAAAATGATACAGCTCAGGCGTGAATATTGCTTTGTGATGTGTGAAATGGGTCAGTGCCAAAAAATACTTTTCTACAAGTGCGATGGCTTTAATTAATAACCAAAACTATCTGTCTTAATAACTTATGTGTGAAGTAAAGTACATTGTCTTAGACTTTCCACAACTTTTTATGCAAGTGTGGGAATTAAAATGGACATTCGGGGCTGTTATTGAACTGCAGTTTGACTCAACACAAAGTCAATCATTTTTGTGGCCACAATTAAAAAAATCCCCCGTTCTGCTGTAAAACCCCGGCAATATTATGTTCGTTTCTGCAGGGTTGTGATATAAATCCATGCTGTCTGCCGCGATTCACTACGCCACATTAAATTCTTTTAGATCAATTAAACTTCCCAGCTCACTTTACAAGCCACCAGTCTTAATGTTGGCTCCCCCTCGCCCTTTGAGCAGGGGAATACTCTTACAGGGTAGGCGGCACGGGGAGCTCTGCAGAATTTAGTGAGCCATTGCCAAATGAACAGTGGGGGTTTAAGGGAATGCGTGAATTAGTCATATTCAGCATTTTATGCATAGGAAGTGGGGAAGTTGCATGGGGTTGACCCGCATAAGGTTTTTTCTTTTTCCTCAAATCTCTATGCAGAGTCACACACAATTAAGGATGCTGCTGACTTAATATTGTATTAATGTAAGTTAAAAAAAGTGTCCAGATTTCAAAGAATGACCAGATTCTCTAATGGGTGACATAATCAAAGCACTTGCACAGTCATGGTTGCTTAAGGCAAGTATGGAGGCACATTATGTATGGGTCTCCCTGGGTTGCTGTTTACGACTGGGACTTGTCTGGATTCCTCTCTTTGTATTTTTAGTGGAGGGATGATCTGAGAGGGAACAGGTGGACTCGGACTCTGTCACCAGTAAGCGCACAGATTTGCAGCTCGCTTGTCTGTGAATGTTTAAAATGCTGTTAGACTGAAATAAAGTGTTGTAACTCCGGGATGTGATGGCACATAAACTTTACAGTCTATTTCATATTCCCAGTCTCATATCCTGTTCCTGTATCGTTTGTTTGTGTGTGTGTTCACATTGCACTTCTACTGTGCTATTTGTGTGTACTGTAAAGGTCATTTTCACTCTCTTAGTTTTCACCCATAGTTATTATTCACATTCACAGACCATTAAACCTTTAACAAGCTGTAAGCCTAGACTGAATATCAATTATTCTTTAATATGCAGTACCAAAGAAAAATAATGACGGCGGGCTATTGTTAATAAGGTGAACAGGACCAGGTGTGCACCCTGAACACGTCAACATATAGTGCACTTTTTGGGAGCCATTTTTAAGAATTAATTGCTGTAATTTTGTCCACCAGCCCCACCCCCAGCCGCCCCCCTACAGAGACGTAAAGAGTTGAGGTGCGTGCTGAAGTCGAGCTAAGTAAATTCACTTTATGACACTGCTGTGACATGTGCATCTGTGATTTCACACGCTTAATGTAAAATTTACAGTTGCAGTATTGAATGTCACGCAGGCTGCGGGGGAGAGCTGGGGGTAACCGGAGCCCCCAGAGAACAAAGCGGGCGTTTGGGCCCGGTCCCCCCTTGCGCATGCCTCCCCGGCTGCCACCCCCTCCCCGTCGCTCTTTACAGCTGTGGAGGTGTGATCCGAGCACGACGGTTGGCCTTATAACCGTTAAGCAAGCACCACGGCGCTTCTAATAGCCAGAGGCCCTAATGACCAAAACACCTGGAACTATGGGAGTGCAGGGAAAATTTGCTTTTCTCAGGGAGCTGGTAGAGGTTTGGGTGAGTGAATGGATATACAACAGTGGCCGGTCCGGTTCCTATCTCACACATGGACACTGGACTTGTATGATCACTGAGTAACCCTGTCAGCTTTGGAATGGAGTGGTCATGTAAAGAAGAGAGGCCCACGCTCACTTAAAGTTCAAACATGGATTAGGCACGCTCGTCCCTTGGTGTCGTGTTCAATGGCGAACCTCCCCCTCAGGGAATTGATCCCACCACACTGCCCTCCAGTATTGATTTAGTTCTATATAGATTAACAACCTCAATCGTGCGATTAAGCTGTAAGTCTTGCGTTGTATGAGTATCTCAAGGCTTTTAACAGGTATTGTTTTCCGAGTCACTCAGGTTATTTGAGATCTATCGCCATTAGAGAGATTAATGTGATTACTTACTGTATGAGCAGTGAAATTCACTCTTGAGCAACACACAGGGCTTGACACTGGGTCCATTTTCACATGTCTGAGTCAACTTAGAATCTGTCTGTATTTTACATTATTGTGGTCACTGGTTGATATTACACATCAACTCCCCAGTGTATCCTTCAGAATCATTAGAATTGCTCATAAATATGAACAGGATTAATTGTTTAATCTATGGACTTAATTAAGCTGGAAAATGTTCTTCACAATTGCCCAGAGTCCAAACGGACGTCTTCAGATTGCTTGTTTTGACCAATCAACAGTCCAGACCCAAAGAGACTTCATTGACTGTCATAAAGGACAAATAAAAGCAATGACTCCTTACATTTGAGAGGCCGGGACCCACAAATGTTTGACATTCTTGAAAAATAACTTAAACGATTAACCGGTTGGCAATTCATTTTCTTTTAACTTTTGACTAACTGATTAATCAATTATTCGTTGCAGCACAAATGTTTCAACTGGCACCATGGCTCCGTTCATGTGTCTAGTCCTTAGCTGATGTGTGCAGGTACTTAGAGCTTAGAGCCTCCAGTAAATAATGGTATGGTTGGTAGTTGGTGTTGCTGCAGGTCAGAGACTGTAAATGTAGACATTATGTTAAAAGGTTTGCTGAGGTTCTAATTGGTGGTAATTCGACTTGGACTTTTGGAAAAGTTGTGGAAGAGGTTTGATTTTATTTGACCGTCATCCTCCCATCACAGTAAGGCACCCAACATTGTCCTTCTGTTGTCCCTAGCGTTAATAATATGTATTAATACTCTGCTTTGGATTTGCTGCTTGACACTGTCCATTCTGTTCTGACAGTTTTACATCATCATCTTGACTAATGACGGACTGTCTGACTTTAAGAGGTCTACTTTTAGCTACCTGGCCTCCTACAGTACACCTGGTCCTAATAGGCGTGCGCACACACACACACACACACACACACACACACACACACACACACACACACACACACACACACACACACACACACACACACACACACACACACACACACACACACACACACACACACACACATCTCTCTTTTCCCATCTTCCACCTAAGGAAACAGGCCGCTGTTATTCCACCAGCGAGCTGTAAACCTGCAATAAAACTGTGGCATGGCCCCTATGTGCAGTATGGGTAATGCTCCATATAGTTTAATGGTACACTGGACTAGGCCATATATTTCTCTTCTTATGTGAGATTCAAAAAGCTAAGGTAGGGGGATGAGGTTTGTGGTCCAGCTAGTGAGTTTGATGTACTGTTTGTATGTTAATGAGTACCATCTCCGGTAATGGAGGATAAGGACATTTTCTGTCTCTTTTCACGTAGATTTACATGCTTACATGATGTCATTGTGCTGCAACTAACAATTATTTTCATTGTAATTAATCCGTCAATTAATTTCACTGTCAGTTTGTTAATCTTTTAGTCCGTAAAATGTAAAAAAAAAAATATGACAAAGGCTGATCATAAATTTCCCAGAGCCCAGTGTGATGCCTTACATTTAAAAAGCCGTCGACAACAGTACAGTAGTACGGTAACAGTACTGTGCCTCAGAACAATTTATAACCTCAGTGTGTGATACATGATGATACATTACTTCTACTCTTGTCAGTTCAGCTTACATCCTTTTATCATTCGGAGCACACATGACTAATTCTGTAACACTGCACCACATGCACACTCAGATGCTAACCATCTCTTACAAATTTCATAACAACAAGAGAGGATAGGTCTTTCACCACCCCAACCGCTAAGCACTCCTTGGAATTAGATCCAAATGTGGTAATAGATAACATGTATTTGGGAGTGCGGATGTGACTCCAGACTACAGCCACATGATACTGACGATCAGCACAAAGTTGCGGTCGAAACAGATGTCTAAACACACAACAGCGTTGACAGACTGAGACCCAATGTTTACTGAGTTGTTGCCTGAGGGAAGGATGCTGTGAAGGAAAGATGATTGGATGCACAAATACAGCAACACCCTCTACAGGGAGACTCTCAGAGGAAATCAGTTCTAGACACAAGGCATAGACACTGGACACTAATCAATCTTGGTCTAATTGCAGATCAACCAAGTAATATACCTTTTATTTGTACTAATGCAAATCTTGGAGGAGGCAGGAAGTTGTATTTTTTCAATCCAGCTACTGACTTTTTGTCGTGCTAGTTAGAATTCAGCCAGGTTTAAAGCCTGATCATTTCACCTTTCTGGCCTTGGATACCCCGAGGTTGCATGTGTAAAACTGCTGTAATGGAAAAGATCCAAAGTAACTTTGTAGTCACATCTTTCTGAAGAACTGTGTGTTGTGAAAGATCAAGGCCTGTTTTTCTCTAACCGTGTCAGGCCGGCTTTTTCACTCTGGCTCGAGAAATGATCTCCAGCCCTGTCTGTTCATCTCAAGGTTTGGCATGCACATACAGACACATCCATATTCATACTCCAGCTTTCCATTCCTGCATTTGTGTATGCACACAGACGCAGGTTTTGTTCTATAGTCAGTGTTGAGGTATGCATGGTGTGATTGTTTGGCCGTTCATCATTGGATCTTTTCCACATCTTTCCCCATCACTCTTTTGTGTGTATCACACAAACACATACAGAAAACCCTTGTTTTTCAAAAAACAATAGATGTTGTGGACTGGATTTGTAAATTTCAAGTTTTGTCTTCAGATCATTAAGTCCCTTAAAGTTAATCCTGCAGAACAACAGCATAACTACTTTTTATCCAGATTGCTAATGAACATTATCATTCACCAGGGCTACACTATGTAAATTATCACATTCTGTGGAGGGTTTCGGGAAAAAATCGATGTGGACATTTAAAACCCAGTTCTTGACTTTATGATTGCGGCGGTTTTGTGAGAATGGGCTGAATGTTCGGTTGAACCAGTTGGATGTTTTGGTGAGCGTGGCTGAACAAAGATAATGGAAGTAAATTGTTCTGTTTATTCTAATTACAAACAGACTCTGTTTCAAAGGTAGCAAGACAGTGAGAAAACACACATCACGTGTGGAAATCAAAATTTTTGATGCATCAGTGCTTTGATAATCATTTTCTAATCACATCAGAGTGAACTGAATCCTGAAGTTCCAAGAAATTCACTCCTAATCCTGTGTGACTTACATTTGTGTTTATTTAAGTATTTAGCACTTTTCTTCCCTTCATGTGAATCAACTGAATTGTACTACACAAAATCTTTTAGACATTTGGCTTTGAGTGAGGCATTGTGTTCCATATAAACAATGGCAGTGGCAGTCTAAAGAAAACACGATATACTCCCTTTTTCAGTTTAACATGACAAACATATGAAGTAAACATAATCTTGAATTGTTTGATTTAGTGTCTGGGAGTACAGATTGTGTTTTGGAGCATTAATCCTGTAATCATGAGTGGAATATGTACTGAGAGTAACCTGGTCACCTCCGTTTGCGCTCCAAGGGGATTTTCCCTTATTTTTCACGATGTCTGACTCCAGATCATGTTTAATGTAACGAGAAGAAGGATAATCAAATCAGCAGTCTCTGAGCCCTAAATCTGGTGTCGAGGTTGTGGCTAGACAGGAAACTGATGTGGAGAGAAATGGCTCAGTGGCAAACCGTTACCATAAACTCGGCCATGTATGGTAGAGATAGGTGCAGTCAGCAAAAATTGGCCTCCACACAGGCAGTTTCAGGGTTTGCCAGACTGTGCTCCCCTCAGCTGCGGCCTGTTCGCACCTCGTTGTCTCCATCCACCTCCACTGGCTGATAATCACAAAGCAGGTCTCTCCTTTTTTACACTCCTTTCCCTTTTCTCCCGCTACGGCTTTGGCCAGGAAGGAGCTTTCACAGCTCAGCTTGTGTGGCCACCCAAAATGTGCGGCTGAGTCCAAAGTTTTGCAGGAACTCTGTACAGCTAGTCCTTGGGTTTCCACAGGCTTGAGGAAATGAGAAGGAGAAGAGGAAGAGAGAGAGCGTGTGTAATACGCAGAGAAACACAGACGGGAGAGAGAGCGAGGGCTGTGTGGAAGCACACCAGCGGAGAAAGAAACCTGATTTATTATCACCAAAAAATCAAGTGCAGATGTCAGTTCACAGATTCTCCCTCTGCCGCCAATTATAGACACTCACGCAAAGATCTACTCAGTGCCAGAGGTTTTTTTTTTTCTTACACACACACACACGCACACACACACACACACGCACACACACATCTGCACTGAGCATCACTAAACGTACCTGCGCCTGCATGTACACACATAAGCATGCACATCTGCGTGCGCACACTCTCAGATTTGATAAATTCGTAATTTGCAATCAAAGCTGGAATTGAAGACCTTTCACCCACCTGGATTATTTCCCGCTGATCTCTCATAGTGAACGACGGATAGTGAAGTTGTCCATAAAAATCCATTATCAGTGTGATGTCAGCATTAATATTCCCCCGGAAAGATTTCTTCCCTCAAGCTTTTTTCCTGCTGTATGTTGTTCCACTACGTCCGTCATTATGTGCTATTTCAAGTCATTAGTGTAATCACCAAACCATCCTCTGGATTTAGAATAATCCGTCTATAGATTTTGGGATTTCATTGTTTAGAGGAAGGAAGATGTGAACTTGCTAATGGCTCACATAAATCATGATTGAAATGTGATTATATCCAGCATTGTGCCGTATGTGCACATAATCATAGAGTCTGAGAAAATAGTCTTGTATTTATGCTCTGATTGTTTAGATCCTGGGACCTTTTTTGAGCAGACATCGACCCCGAATAAAGGCATTGAGGACTTGAGGATGATACAGAGAAACGGACAGAAACAGGGCTTCGTTTGGACCAAAACCCTCCACGTTAAGACCAGGTACTACCTTGTTCTGTCACCATTAACATTTGATAATACTTAAAGTGACCATAAAAAGTGAACTTATAGGTGTTTATGAAACAGTCTCATGATTCCTCTGATGATTATAAATGACCTGAAAGACTGCTATTTTTATATAGTTATTATTAATGCCTGTGCTCGGGTCCGATCACATATGTCACATATAAAATCAAACATATATACATGACCTCATCGCGATCCATCCTGCGGTCTCTCTGTCACTCGCTTCCAAGAGCAGGTGCTGGTGTTGTACTGCTTTTGTCAAAAGGGGCTGCTAGAATCGACAAGAACTAAAAGTTCCACAAAGTCACGTTAATGGTATATTTACACATTCCTTTACCCTGCTGACTTTTCCTCTAAATTGTGTAAGATGGCATTCATCTGACTCACCTGATATAGACTGTGGGTATTGGGCACCTATTTCTCCCTCCTTCTTCATCGTCTTACCCTACAGACAGGATCTGTAAACTCCTCACATTAAGCTGGGACAATCTTCAGTACCGACCCAGCTCCCAAACCAGATTTCTCCATTTTGTCAGAAAGAGTGAATTAGGATTGAATCGGCCTGAAACTGTGTGTACGAGCCCGGCCTTAGTGTTAGTATCCAGGTGCCGCGGTTTTAAACTGCTTCATGACTCTCTGGCAGCAGGGTTACAGATTTTGGTTTAATTCGTCATGCAAGCATGTACAAAATAAATACAGCTTCCACTGGTGTCCTCCGTATATACAGTGGTATATACAGCATGGAACTCCCTGACCCCAAGCTGGGGTCAATTCAGAGCCTGGAAGCCAAGTCTGAGTAGTCATGCTTGTGGTCTAAACCAGGGTGGAAAACAAAAGACAAAATGTATACAGCATGGCCTGTATGTTTGTGTTGTTTGTGCAGCATAGCAGACAGCATGGCATTCACAAACTCTGACATCAGACACTAAACCCAAAGACAAATTGTAAGCAAAGGTTGACATTGTAAAAGGATAATATGATTGTGGGAACTGCTTCCATCAAAGGGGCTGATGCCAGGAAGCTCTCACATGTTTGAGCCTCTAAAACAGCACGTGAACACACCACAATGTTTCAATTTTTAATTTTTAAAAATGCACCCACGTGGATGGGTTACTTGAACATTGTTGTGAATTATATTAGAGTGAAAAAGTGGAAACAATGACTTCACTGTTCTGTAGCCAAAATATTTAGCGGCACTGAGAGGAGGAAGTCCAACACAAAGCAGACAGACAATGAGGCGCTCCAAGCAAGCCCCATGTTAGTACTTTACTTGCTACTAATCGTGTCATGGACAGAACTATAATCGCCACCACCAACTGATACTGGTCATTGTGAACATACATAAGTCTGCACAATGTCTCATGCATCATCTTAATGTGGACATGTTTTTTTTTTTGTACATTTTACAGTTTGCACAAGTGGTGTTGGGGAAATGTTAAGCTACCCTTGTGTTTAATGGATTATCATATTTGTGATCATATGTGTGAGATCGAAATAAAGCAGTGAACAAAGAAAAAACACATTAGACCTGCAAAATGAGCTGTGCAAATCATTTGAATTAAAAAAATATATAAAAAATCAGAATAAAAAAAGCCAGAAGCTAGGTTAGTAGGGCTATTTCATCTGTATGAAAATTATAGCAAACCATCCAAATAATGCAAAAAAGCTTGAAATTACTTATAACAACTGATGCACAGGGTCGACACTGTGGAACTGATAAGCCATGTCGCACGTGGTGGTGCAGGTGACATGAGAAATATGAAGCCATGGATGGACACTGCTTTTACTGCGCTAAGAATGTTGAATATAGTAATTAAAATAAGGTATGTAAGGCTCCCCATATGTTTTTTTAACAAGCAGCTTAAGTTTATTCACAGATGGGGCTGATTCGCTATGAGGAGCAGTGGTTTTAGCTTATGAGCACCAAATTAATTAAACACAGACTATTAGCCAACACTGTAACAAAGCTTAAATCTGTGGTTTGTGTGTGTCCCAGAATTTGTGTTGTTGTGAATGTTTGAGGCAGGGAGAGAAACAGGGAAACAGAAGCCTTACTGAGACAATTAAGAGATGACAGCATGCTGATATGTCTACTGCCAGTGCTATAATTGTAAAATATGTGTTGCATTGTAAATGTCGAACTCGTTTAACAGTAAAACAGCTTAGAAGATCTGCACATGACAGTTGCTTTGGTAAAACCCCCCTGACTGAGTTCTGCAAAAGTACCAACAATGGAACCACATTCTGCTCAAGATCATTTACTGTTGTGCTGTTGTACTTTTTGATCCTGGAAGTAATACTGCATGTGAATGTCATTTATTCCCACATGCAAAGCTTTAATTTTTATTGTTAAAAGCCCAAAACTGTCTTCTGTGTGACATGGACAAGACAAGTTTGGCATTGTGTTTGGTGATGATGTTTCCAGAGGATGACTCCCAGATATTTGCAGTTTAAATATTTTTTGGTTTCTTGTAGCTTAACGCAAAACAGCAAGCTGCCCTCCCATATCAGTAAAATGTTAGTAGCCACTGCGTCGAGTTTTATGTCTGAATCTGTCGTGTGGAAGTTGAGGAAACAATAGATTATTTTCCAAAAAAGGGTTTAAATCCCGATTTAAGTCTCCCAAATGCAGAACAACAGTCATGGTAGCGATGTAAAGACTTGATTCACAGTGTTTGATCTCTCACTTAGTTTCACTGTTTTTGTGGTTCAAATCAAAATTTCAAAAGTCTTTGTGTGTTTTATTAGATCCAGACTTCTCCGTTCAAACAGCCTTTCATTTAAGGGCAATGTCCCAAACGGCATATTTTCCCCCAGAATAATTCTCTACTCAGGCAGATACTGTGTATTCACTCATATTATCATGTATCCTATGACTTGTTATTAGGATTACATTAAAATGCATTATTTTCTAGGTAGACAAATGCAATTTTATGCATAAACACATTCATAGTCCTCAAAGCTGAAATAGACACATTTCTGATTTTAGTTTTTATTCTTTCATTCTTTCATTGGATTCTTACCTCGAACACGTTGAGAACAAACCCGTACTTCCAGTGCTGAGAGAGATAAATGATCTTACCTAAAATACATTACAGCTCACTGGACTCAGGACTGTTAGTCTTGCTTCAGCTGAAGGCAGATGTCATCTCCTTCACCAGCTTGTTGTTCATCTCTTGGATGGTCTCATTTCTTTTTATACCTAAGTCCATACCTAAAACCCATTAATTTCATATTGTCTAATATCTTCCTGATGTCTCACTGCACCGCCTTTTTTTTCTCCCATCCTCCAATTTCCCCTTGCTACAGTTCCCACTACAGATTTCCTGTCTGCTCTTCTTGGATCATGTAGTCCTGCACTGCTTCCCTCTACAATTAGTGCCATACAGAAACACACTGACGTGGTTAGGTGCAATACAGATGAACATTTTGAAACAGTTCCTGGTTCACTCTGTTTTGCTCTGTAAAACACATGACCTGTAATACAATTAACATTATATGACCACATTGCGCTTTGGTGGCTCCTAAAGGCAGCGAGAGGTAACTGAAATAAAGGAAATGTGTAAAGTGCATCCAATAGTTTCAGTGTGTACAAGCCCAGAGGCTGGAGTGACAACTGTGTTTTTGTTCCAGCATTTAAGTGTTAAATACTGATCATCATATTTGGCTAAATTTTTTCAAAAAGCTGTTGTTAGATCTTGCCTTAATAAAATGTAGTAAAGGAAGAAGGCTCACAGTTGGATTCATGTAACATACACACACGTATGTATATGAATAGTAATGTTTAATGTTAGTAGCTTCATCTGAAGGTTTAAAAAAATTACTAACCTAATATCTCGAGCTGCTATGACACCATAACGCATCGATGTTGTAATTTCGGGTATTAACATGATTAATGAGCCGTTCATTACTGCTACAGGTGACCGACCCTGTGATGAATGTGATGTGAAAGTGCTGTGATAAATGTGGCGCAGTGATGACACAGTGTTAGCAGAGCCAACCTAATCAGAGGTTAATATGTTGGTTTACACTAACTTAACGATCTGTGGGCTAAATAACAATAAAGCGCAGCCTAATTAGTGTGTTTATGAGAGCACTCTGGTTGTGATAGATGACCATGCGGCGCTCAGTGCCACTAGCTAGCATGGTTAGCCTAATGTAAACACCTCAGTGTCCAGCGCTCTCAGTGACAGACCGAGTTGTAAAAACATTTACGGGATTAAGCGGATGGTGGGGGGTCAAGAATCAGTGTGTGTGTGTGTGTGTGCTTGATAGGGGTCATCTGATTTACTACCTAGGCAGTTTTTCTGCTGAGTGGAGTGCTTTGGAAATGGTCTTCAGTCTTTTTTTTTTTGTCAGTTTCTTTCCCTGTTGGGTGAAATACATGCCAGCACTGTTTCTCTGTCACTCCTCCAGGCTAATACTGTACAGTACACACACACACACACACCTCCACTCTCAGCTCTCAGTAAAATCCCGACTTTCCTGTGGGATCCATGTAATTTTCAAAGACGAGTCTAAGGACCAAAAATAGCGTAAGGAGAAGATTTTTGATTGATTCTGTTTGTTAACCGTCACTATTCTCATAGTATCTGACGTCACGTCTGTTGCCCCGTCTCCTCCATCAGCACACACTCTCCTTGAGACACACCAGTCCAGTTGAAGAATTGACTCTCCACAGCTTTTAGAGATAACGCCAGTGTTTCAACCTGACCTAAGAGCATTGCCATGTTTGAAAAGAATGTTTCCATATTTTGATAACAGGAGACCTGAGAAAGACCACTTGTTTGTGTTAGAATACTGTATCTGTATATGGAAACTTTATTCTGAGCAGGCCTTTTATGACCAAAAATATATGAGCTACGGTAAAAATCCATAATAGGGATATAAAGGAACATAAAAACACCTAAACTGGTTCATGATATTTTTATTTGCTGGATTGATTTTATTTAAATTTGGCTCATGATTATCAGACTGGAGGTCTTTCTTATTTTTATATACCACTTCTCCACACTGTGTTACCTGTATATTAGGACTCATGGTTTACCACTTGAGTGTTAAAAGATTTAAGGAACTTAATCTGTCAAATTGCCTGAAAATTGAATCTGAAATCAATTTCTCTGTATCTTTTAAGACAACCAGTTTTGCACTTATTTTTTCCCCAAATACTGTTAAATCGCTCAGCAGTAAAAATCACTTGAAATATGCTTAAACATATCATATTATCCGCAATCATTTTTGGTTGTGTCCAAAGCTTTGCAGGGGAGCGAAGTCTCAGAAAACAGATGGCGACTAATGGCTATATAAATGCAATGTTATTCCTTTATCTCAACAGGGAAATTACTAGCTAAAATTGTACATGGAGTGTTCCCTCAGACAGGCCTTCGCTTAACGTTCTCTGCCAAGCACATTTATCCACAATGCAGAAAAATATAACACCATCATATTCCCTCTTTAATGGCTGATTAATTGTGTTTAGCCTTCACAGATAAATATAGATTATAATATTAAGTGTTTATTTAGCCCATTATTAGGCGTGGGTGCTCCCATTCTGCTCCCAGTTAACCAGTGTTTAGTCACAAATGATTGAACATGAATGTTCTGCGCAGTATTTCAGCTCCGACCCCCCTAATTAGTTTAACATTAGCAGCCACAATCAAACATATGCTGTTCTCGAGCAGGGGAAGTCGTAAACCTCAGTATTTACTTTGTGCGCCCCTGTTTGCACCATTAAAACAGCTAATAGGTAATAACGCCTTCCCCCCAATTGATAACAAGTGCATTTAGTGCATTAAGACGGTGTGTGGGTAGAGATTTGTATGAATGCAAACTTTGAGAAAGTCAACTAATGTTACTATTACGGTTAATTTAAGACACGCTCTGTTCTTTATGGACAGACGAGGCCTGCATAGTTCTGTTCAACGGGCTGCGCCACTGCTATAAATGAAAGGCTCATGGAGGCCTGATAAGGAACAAGTTGATAACTTCACCTCACCTCTGCATGATCTGACGTTCTCACCGCGCTCAGCCTATCCATCAATTCCGGAGACACAAGCCTACCTCCTAGCCTCGTCCAATCTTACACCCCGACACCTACTGAAATCTCATCCAGCATCACCAACTAATAGCTCAAGAGCGACTTACCCCCTCAGCTGTTTTATGACTGGCATTTTTTATGAGACCACAGCGGGCCTTCCAGCCCTGAGAGGTCAGACGGCTCGACAGCAGTGGTCAGAATGAATGGCTCATTTCCTAGCCGTGGCATGATGGAGAGGATACAGTTCCTCTAGCCTTTCCTCCCGGCTGTCAGTGACGAGACGCACACACAGACGGAGCAAATCTTAAAGAGCGTGTCAAACCACTGTCTGCTAGCCCTGCTTCATGTACCTAACACCACATGGGTCATTATGAGCCATTTCAGTGCAACATATCGCCTCAGAAGACACAGATCTGCTCCAGCATAAGTGGAAAAGGGTAGCTAGTATTTAGCCACCCCCAGAAGATGTGGTTGATTTCATTTTATATGGAGTGAAACAATGAGTCAGGACGGGCTACTGCTGAGCTCTCAATGTGAAAGGCAGCCATCCCATCTGGAGGTGACTGAGTGGGATTTGTATCAGCCAGCGCTGGATATCCCCGCTGTCGTCTTTTATACATTCGTAGGGAGACGGAGGCGAAGAAGGAGGAGGAGGAGTAGCGAAGGGAGGGGAAAAACCAAAAGGAATTCTGGCTTTTGCCTCGTGCATTTTATGAGAAACTCGGAGCAAACGTCATTGGACGGCCCACTCGCAGATCAGGCCCCCGCAGCTATAGGGTATCTCTGGTTTCCATCACGAGGAATGAGGCGCGCATGAATGTGCACGAGCATGTATAAAAGGACAATTATACACACGTGCCAACAAATCCTTGCACACACAGACTTGCCTACGTACAAGAGAAATTTCACCCGCACACACAAACGCGCGAATCGCTCCCATATCAAACACACGATCCTCTCTTCTCTGTTTCTCCCTCACACACACATGCACTGCGGCGAGGGTCTGGGAGCAATCAAAAAGCTGCACTACAGAGCCCGTCTGAGTCCTGTTTTCCTGCGAGTCTGCACCCATGTACCAGCGGTTCCTCCCCAGCACTCCAATAAAACCTCACTAATGATCCCCCCTTGCCCCCTCTTCGCCCACACCCTGGCTCTGGCACCCGGCCTGTAGATGCACAAACCGAGGGGCACTTTACGAGTCAGGCGGCCGTCCGTACCCGTGATGTCATCCGCAGCTCTCACTTAATCCCGCCAATCCCCGGAGAGCTGCCAGCCAGACACACCAGAAGAATACAGCTGCTATTTCTACCTCCTTTTTTCTTTTCGTTCTCCATCTCTTCTTTTTTCTGTTTGTTTGTTTGTTTATTTTGCAGGCTGTAAAGAGCGCTGCCTGTGCGCCACACACACACACACACACACACACACTCTCTCTCTCTGAGGCGGTGGGTGGATATTTTTATAAAGGGCTTTTCCCAAAATATACTGCTTGTCCAATTACTGACACATTAACTGCTTCTCATCTGACGCACCAAGCGGCGAGCGGACACTGACTCACTGTTTTCAGAATGACTCTATTCAAGCGGCATAGAGGGATTATGGGTTTCTTTCTGCCCTGTACATGGCTACCGCCATCCAAATAGGAAGTACTCTGACACGCACTCACACTCTGTAAATCTACCACCTCGTGTTTGCTCTTGGAAAAATGAAAAAGGAATATATGATCTACTATAGGTGTTCATCAGTGTTTTTTCTTTTCAGTCAGCCACAGTTTTTGTATTTAAAGAAATGTACAGAAATTGAATAAAGTTCCGTCTGTGCGGCAGAATAATGAGCCTCAGACTCTTCTTAAGCAAAACATACCCTCTGTAATGTCATCCTGTCTTCAGCTTCAGAGGAGCACACGACCTGTGCACGACTTTTCCCAGCGTTCAGTATGATGTTTTCAGGCTCTCAACAAATCTAAGGCAATGATGAAATTGGCGTGCTGATAGTCAAACACTATGATTGAAGAATAAAAAGATTATAATTTTTTTTTTTAATGATGAAAGCTACAGGGTTGTTGCTTTAGTTGAACTCCGTAAATATTTGTTCCAGATTCAGCACCACAGGTCACAGTGTGATGTATGGCCCCTGTCAGCTAATCAGCCCTGGGAAATGAGCACACATGCACAGGCTCGCATTCAGACACACAAACTGCTTGTAATGTTTAAATAACTGTGAACAACCTTTTTTTGTTGGTGGACTGAAGTCTGCGGTCAGTGAATATTATCAAAGTTGCTTTATGTCATACGTGTCTTAAAAAAAATTAAGAATAAGACTGATTTGCTAGACGAGTTTTGTGGTCAATAAAGTTACATATTCATTAATTTACTGTATTAAAGAATGGCTTAACTTTGCCTTACCCCTCTGTTTAGGACACCCAATATGTTTCCAAATATATACAACCCTATTCACACTCACACACACACACACACACACACACACACACACACACACGCACTCACACGCACTCACACACACATGCTGTACAAAATCCAACATAGGTAGCTAATTATGGGGGAAATGACCCTTTACTCATTTGAAATATATCCAGACAAGCTCTTACAACACCTACTCAATTAGCTGCCATTTGTCCCCTTGAAATGAATGACTCGCTCTCTCCTCAGTCACCCAAAACACGAACACTTCAGGCTTTGATCTGCCGCTGAGTTGGATCAGATCTTCCACGAGTTGAAGTGCTGAAACACTTAACAGTCAGATGTCAGCGCAGTGGGGAAAGAGTGTGCATGTTATGTAAATGGATTAGTTGTACAAACTGTACCTTTTAAAAAATAAACATGATTAAGCACATTGGCTGTTTAAAGATGTAGTGAGAATACATGCATTGCAGATTTTGAATAGACTTTATTTACTTAAATATAGGTGAGCGGAAATGCTTTGCTTTATTACAGAGGCCCTATACCAGTGATTTAGTCTGTTAAAAGTATTATCAGTGCGAAGCAGTGCGGATTCATTAGCAAGAATCCTTTTGAACAGAATTAACTTGAAGGGGAAACAGACAATTCCATCAACATTTACTGTAGCAGACAGCAAAAAAAAAAAAAAAAATGCCAGTCTGGGGAAAGGAGATACAAGGCTACCTGTTAAGTAAAGTCAACATTTCATAGAATTTGATATAAAGAGGGGAGCTGCAGTGAAACCTCATCGCTGCTGAGGCTGACATCCTTTTCTAATCAAAACTAGTCAGCTAGTAACTCCTGATTTTGAATGTTTGGGGCAGGGGCAAAACATAAATGATGAAAAGGACACCAGCTACATGTGGTGGGGCACCAGCTTACAGATAGACCCATCTATGGTGGGTTAGTTCCAAACCCTTTTCTAGCATATACGGCACCTTTATGGCACAACATCACATTTTTTCTTCCGGACCGGAAGTTAAAACACCTCTGCACTGACTTGGTTTCATACAGGACACAAACACCAGTCTCCTGGGTGAAAGCTGAGTATTTGTTCGACCCCAACTTGCAGTCCACTTGACCTTTTTTTACGTGTGTATTTTAGACATCTCTTTTTTCACAGGTCTTTATCGGAACAATGTGTGTATCACCTGTGCACAAGACTGGACTTTGACATATGTACACCTCAGAATTTAAAAGTCTAAAGTTATTTGTATGCAGATTGAAGCGACTGGGCTGATCTAATCTAATGGTCGATGATGGACGGATAAACGTGTTACAGTGAGCATGTCACGTGTCAGTTAGATGTTTATCAAATCACTGAGTGAGATTTTCCATTAGGTTCTTAAATCATACTCTATGAGGTCAGTGTGTATAACTCCTGCTACCTGTCACTGCATGACGTTTACGCGGTTGCAAGAAATATGGCATGTTGAAAGGGATGGTTCACTGAAGCGGTCTCCACGGCTCTTTTCTTTGTGAAATGTGTTAACAGTCTCTGGTCTGAGAGGGCGTTCGGGTTGGGGAGGACAGGTGACCGGCCATCACCTCCCTTCCTCCTACATCTGAAAGGAAAACAAGTCATAAACCAAAAGAGAGAGAAAAAAAAAAAACTTTCTCAGTCAAAGAATCCACCGGGTGAATGGAGAGGAGGGGAGGGGTAGATGGAGGAAGAGTGAGTCCATTAAAAAGAATGACGGCCGTGAAAAAAAGAGGAAAAAATCCCCACGGCAGCGCACAATGCCATAGCTGGGGTTAAGTGCTAGGATTTCAGTCGATGGGGGATTTGGGGGTCCCTGCGTTTTTAAGCCTCTGTCCCCAAACCTCGCCTTCGTCCCACCTCCCTCCTCAAGACACTCTCTCTTTCTTTCGCTCGCTCACTCTCTCACACACACATGTACGTCTCTCCCAGATCTCCCATCTCCACCCCTCCACCCCCAAGTCCCAGTCATCTGCCATAATCAGAACGATGATATACGGGCCCCATTAAAAGAGAGGGGCTGCTGACATGCAGGACAATAGCCCCTTACAGCGTGTCCAGGAAGCCTGCCCATCCAGGTGCACTCTCCCTTACAGCCAGAGGCCTGCCGCTCTCCCTCCTTCGCTCCCTCTCTCTGTCTCTCGTTCTCTCCCCCTCTTTTTCTCCCCCTCTCCCCAATCCTCCAAACGCAGTGTGAGCCCATTGAGAGGGAAGGTAGAAACAGGAGAGGAGCAAGCGGGGAGTGGAGGAGCTGTGCGGGGGTTGAGGAGGGATTTGCAGCGCCGAGATTTGAGAGAGAGGGTAGCGGCGGGGACGAGGGGTGAGGAGAGCGAGGGGCGAGCTCAGGTGTGTTGAAAAGACAGGACATTTGAGCAGTCAGCGATGAGGAGGGGGGAGAGAATCAGTGAGCTTGAAACAATGGTGATAATAAAAGTCTCCCCTTTCACCCCGTGTGCCTCTCCGCTTTTCTCCCTTTCTCTCTTCTTGCTTATGCCATCTCTACCTGCCTGACCTACCGCAGCGCATCGCAGCGTGCAGAGGAAGGCTGGAGCGAGAGGGGAGGAGGAGGGTGGTGATGGGACAGGATTGGTGGCAACGGAGGGGAGGAGTACGTCAGTGTTTGCCCATCAGCACATCTTCGCTGACAGCCGTCGGCCTGTCTGTCAGCAGGTAATTTAAACCAGAGGGGGGTCTGTACCCACCCACCTACCGACCCACACACACACACACACACACACACACACACACACAAAATAATTATCAACAAGCTAAGAAGTACTGAAATACTATTAAAAGCTGTTATTAGTAAGAGTAGGTATTTAACATAGCTGCCCAGTAAGCATTTATTTGGTGATGTGCCGGCCAACTCAATAGCCAGAATAAATGTTGGCACAGTGCGCATCATTGAGAACCATGGATGTGTTGAAACATTGCATTTCTTTATGCTCAATATAATGTTTCATGTTAAATAGCATATTATAAATGCTTTGCTTATGAGGAAATTATCATGTTCAGACGTACCTTGTTCTCTCTCCACTACCAAGGCTGGGAAATGTCCTGACATCTCGTTGGAAATATCCAGTGGTTTCAAGCTTACAGATGTTCAAACACTGTCTCTGTCCGGCTCGACAGCCTTCAGCTGTCACACCACTTCCTGCCCCACAACCATCTCCTCTACCTGCCGATACGAAAGTAAGCTTATATTCATGGGATGTAAATGTGATCAGACATGTTTTGTAGAGATATCAGTGTGGTACGTATGACACGTACAAATTTACAGAAAGAATTGCAACATTTTATTCTGCCAACTGGGCTGGATGTGCTGGTCAAATGTTACATCAACCTTTTTTTTAAAACAGGATTTTAAATGTGTCCTTACTATACATAGTCTATAGTTTAAATATAGTTTAATACTTTTTAATTAACTGTTAAATGTCACTTCAGTTGCTAATCAGGTAGTGAAGTTATGTATACAATTTTAGATGATCACCCCTGTGTGTTAGTAAATCCTACCAGGCTTCAGTCAACCATGGAGTCATATGGTCGCTTCCTTTCCCCTCAGTGGCCAGTGGCCCGGACACTGTCACCAATACCGAGGGCCACCGCCGGACCTGCGAGAGCCTCCCAAGGTTCACTGCACAAATCCCCTTCTGCGCCAACCAGTCCGTTAATACACACCAACTATCTGCCCCGCTGCTCTCTGTGTGGTCCTCATCTGTGCTTTGACAAAGAGAAAGAGGAAACGGTAAGGAGAGCTGACATCGCTGTTTGAGATGCTCTGCCTTTTTCTGTCATCTATCTAGGCTCAGAGGTAATTTAGATAAGAAACTGACTTCTTTTATCAGCTGGTTCTTTCTTCTTCTGTGAATGGAGCGACTGAAAACTTGAGGATGAAACGGTCATCTGTGTCTCACTTTATCCTGGCTGCTACTGTTAAAGCTCTGTGGACAAGACCGTCTTACTCGTTAGGGGTTTTTATTGTCCCATTTTCGTATCATTGGCATGAACCGATGTAGTATCCCTGAATCGCTTTCTCCATCCTCTGACTCACAAACTCCTGCAGATCTGGGGTCAGCATTGTCTACTCTTGGATACATCTCAGTGTCTAGAGCCATTTTTCCAGGCCATCCCTTCTGCGTCCAATTTAAAGTTTGTCTCTCTTGACTTCAGCCAAGCTGCACTCCCTCACCGTTTCCTTGCATCCAAGTCCTGAGAGGGAAATGAAAGCTGGTTGGGGAGATGCAGTCAACAAGGTGGTAGGAATTTTAATGACCGGCTTTCTGCTGCCTTTTCCTCTCCCGTCGTTTTGGCCCCCAAATAATGATCCGGCAGGCTTTGCCGTTTGGCACCCACTGGCTTTCCTACTGAAAACGGCAGTGGACAAAATAAAGGGCAAGTCCACCATACCCCCGTGCCCACTCTCTGATGGAAGACAAAGTACATTTTAATTAAAGCCAAGGCGAAACAGCTTGCATGCATAGATGGAGTCGTTTTCTTTTACTTTTAATTGTGCTTTGGTGTTTCAGAGCGACATTATATCAACTTTACACAAATTAAATTAAGGTGACAGGCCGTCAAACCTCTTGTGGTAGACATTACCCGAGTGCAGAGAGCAGATAGCATTCGTCACAACCAATCAGAAGAGCCGGTTGAGTTTGTTATTGGAGCTCTGATTTTGGACCAGGGGTGCTCACACACTCAGCGGTAGGTAAGGCTGACAAAGTCTTAGCTTGAGTGTGTGTGTGTGTGTGTGTCTCAGTGCAAGTGTGTGGCACACTCTGTTCCTATCAGACCTCTCTCTCCTTCTCGTGAAGCAGAACAGATCCTCTGGATAAGCTCACCCAGTGGCAGAGAGGCCCCCCCCAACAACACACACACACACACACACACACACACACGTGCACATTTCTTCCTATACTGCATGCCTCCTCACCTTCCTTCTCACCATCTCCCTGCCTTGATCTAATGCTCAATATATAATGGAACAAAGACAAGTGTGATTTTCCTCTTTTCCTCTGATTGGGCCTTTTTCAGTTTGTATACTGCAGATGGAGATCCTGAGTTTCCCTGTGCAGGCAGGCAGCCAGGCAGGGCTGAGCCTCTGGGAGCAGACAGCAGTCGATTGAGAATGTGAGGAAACAGATCAGTCTGCCTGGCTACAAGCCCCACCGTAGTTTGGTATGTGAGTGACGATTGGTGGATTGTGTGCGTGGGACATGGTCATGTACAGGCTAGGGTTGCAGTGGTATATCGCTTTCAGGTATAGCGTGGTATGATAATTGATGGTTACCGTGTACATTTGCTTATTGTCGGTGTTGACTTCTATTGCATTAGTGTAATTTAACAAATATATTTCAGGTATATAACAAGTGTTTGTTCAACAAAACACCCTCCTGTTTTAATTTCTTCAACAATCATTGTAACTTGTAATGAGGAGAATGAAGGTGTTATATTGTGTACCACAAAACTGGGACATGAAAATCTCATGCCGTTGCAACTCTAGTACACGTGCACATGTATTGGCAACATACAGTAAATGCATTTTATTTTCAGTCAGCTTCTAATTCTCTGCATTTGTTCTTTTTTTTCCAATTGAGCTTCATAAGAAATCATGTCTGCATAATAAGACTCTAAGTCATCTATATTCCACAGAAATTGAATGATAAACCTCAGTTAATCCTTCTTATCCAAAACGGACTTAGAGCATTCTGCAAACACATTCTTCCCTTCCTCTTCCATCCCACGAACACCGGCAAAGTCTGGCTCCCAGTGGCAATCGACATAACAAATTCATTTTTTATGAATGTATTTTTTTCTGTCTGGCAACAGCTGACACAGTAGAAATAAAAACAGTGTTTTTCCAACTTACTTGTAATGGATGTCCACGGTATATTGTAGAAAGAATCCGGCACTCTGATAATATTACGAATTCTTTATTAGCTCATGGATAAGCCTACGCGCTTTGACTCCAGAGGGTCATCATCAAGGCATTAAAAAATGCTATGAAAACAGGAAACAATTTAATTTGCAATAAACGTTATCACAGAGAGCAGCAGTACAGGTACAAGGAATTATTGCCTATCGTGTTAATTCTACCAATTTCATTTGCAATATCGTAGCAGCAATACAAGAACAAAAAATATGCAAAGAAATTTGAAGCTTACCTAACACATGACAGGCAAGTTCTACTACTTTATACAACCCACAATAACAACAGAATACCAGCAAGAGTACCAATACAAGAACAAAAAACATGTAAGAAAAATGTACTTATATTAACTATCGCAGGACATGAGACTTCTACCACTTTATACCTCCTGCCAAACAAGCAATATACCACCGACAACAACAGTATGAATGCAATATTGTGCAAAAATATAGATCACACATCTGTAAGCTCTCAAATGAAGTGACTGGAAAGGGCAAAAGCTAGAAATTCAACATAACTACAAATAGAAAGAAAGTGAACAGTAACTGACACACTCGTTTGTTTTCCAAGATGCAGTGTGATGAAACAATCCGTTGAAATTGGGCTTTGGGTTTGTTTGTAAAAATCACTGCACACAGCATTAAAAGCACAGCCAGATTTTCAACAATCAGGAGTAGTTGTTGTAGGCAAACAGAAACCAGGAATCCATTTATTTTCAAAAACCACAAAGACGTCAGCTGGTGTTAATCGTGGTCACTTCATTTCCTCCTTGCTGGCACCAAATAGCTGACTGTTGCTGAACTGTTGGATGACATCACACATGTGGATGAAGCTAACAACCAGTCATTGTACATCAGTCTGAAATCACAACACAGTCATGTGGTGACTGACGGTGTGAACACAGCGGCGCACATGATAGAATGATAAAAGTCAGCTTTACATCGTAATAACCTTTTAGTTAAGTGGAAACTCATATGGCGATAGAGTCCAGATGGTAATAGTGACCGTTAAATTTCAAAATAAGGCCATTTTATTGTGGTGGCGATCTGGAAATGTAGTTTGGAGATTTGTTTACTTACATGTAGGTAATTCCTTGTAGTTACACACACATACACACACACACACACACACACACACCATCCTGTAGTGCTGGGAAAGTTTAGAGGGCCTACAGGTGTCTGTAAGCTCAGTCTTCCACACTGAAGTCCCAGCAGCTGACAGGCTATAAGTGTCCCACAGTAGCCTGGTTCCAACTGACAACTTCAAAAGGTTACACTGCATGGGTCACAACAAAACATTATTTTCAGCATATGTGTGACGTGACGATGTGGGGTGGAGGGAGTCAGAATCCCCAGTATAGAGTGGCAAGTTGTCCAGTTTTACCACATGGCAAGTGTCACACTGTGACATATATGGGCTTATGAAAATGGCAAGCGAGGACAGGGCGGATCGCGAATCCAATCGTCTGTCACACTTTATTAGCGCAAAGAGCAGAAAGACCGAATCTTTCCCATCTCACTGTGTGACACATTTGGTCCACAGATGAGCTCCGTTGTAAAACAAGCCATTGGATGTTAACAGAAACCACACTGCCGAATAAAATCCTTCCTATGATGAGCAATGAGCATTAGTGCGTGGCCTAACATTTGCACGCCTGCATCCCACCGAGCAACTGTCACGGTGCGCTCCTCCTCCCGACCTCATCTGAACAAACACCACTTAAAAATTCACCTCAGAGCTACACACGCTGCACTTTGACGTGCAGGTTTATTGTTTTTTTTCCAGAAATGAGAGGAGAAGGCTCAAGTGGTAACAATTTGAAGTCAATAAACTCTTCTCCTCTAAAATGCCCTGGCTTCAAAAGAGTAGTGTGGGTGTTCTGCACGGCGGTAATGGAATTGTTAAGCATGCTCAGGGATTTGGCAGCCGGCTCCCTTCGGAAAAGAGCAGGAGTGGAGGATGACAACCTGTTAAAATCCAGTGTTTGTTTCTCTCATGATTAGCTGGAACAAGGAACACGCATGAACATATGAAGCAGGGCTCGTATGATATAGGTGCATACAGTCGATACAAAGTGAGTATTGTCTCACATGCAGGCATTGTATAAATACATACTGTACACAAATGAGAAAGTACACTGTTTAATTTCAGCATAGATCCATATCCAGAAGCCTCAATGGTGCAGTATTCTTTGTTCTGACTGGCTGAATCATGCACTCTCCTAAAGGAGTCAGTTGTCAATAAGGGGAGAGAGAGTCTATTGTGCAACATGTGTTTGTGCGTCTGACACAGGAGGGCAGTCTTTCAAAGCTTCCCCTCCATCTGTGCGAGACCGGCTTACTGTACAGCTGCACCAGACCGTCAGGTCAGTTGAAAAGGTTCTCTAATGATGATGTCAAGTGTTAGGTTTGCTTATAGGATCATAGTTTAATTCCTTCATCTTCAACAAGACACAGTCCCAACAGGATTTTGTGGGCTTTTTTTCATTTTTGATTGTTGTGGCCTAAAATGCCTGATTTCATGGCAGCTTTTTGAAATAAATGTGAGCCATGTTGCAGTGTTGTCAGGTTAGATTTTTATTTTGTGTAACCACACATGCTGTTCTCTGAAATCTCTGATTTCATCACACCTCCAACCTTATATTTTGAATGAACACTAAAATATGTTCTTATCCAGACAGAGTGCACTTAAATTACTGATTTATACTACACCAATGATACCACTGATAATGATCATCAGTTAATCTGAGGTCCTTTGATTCTTTCGGAACTTGCAGTCGATCCGGATGCAACAAATCTCTGCGTTTGTTTTGCGGTAGAAGTGGGGTGTCGCAAATTGACGATAATCATGAAATAAAATAATTAAGTATTGATATATGATAATGTCATATGAATAATCCAGTGAACATTCTATCTTAGTGCATCTTTTATTAATGACTTTATCTGGTTGTCTTTTCACTAATAATTGTTCAGTAGATAATAATTGTTCTTTCTTTTTTAAACTGTTATGGTTACAGGGTCGCTCTCCACCTCCCTCATATTTTGAGGGTAATCTATTTGCCAAAAAGAGACAAACCACACAGTAAACAGCTAAAAATAGATTTGATTGCTAGCATCTTTTTTTCTTCAAACTCCTGTAGATACAGCAATCGAGGAGTAAAAATCTGGTACTGTGTCAGCCCTAGTTCCAATGTTAACCTGCTTTTGTGCAGAACATCAGGGAATTGCCTCGCGTGGTTATTGGCGGTTATTGGTGGTTTTTGTTGGTAAATAGGAGAAGTTTATGTCGCACACGTATGCATCTTTATAAACAGAAGTGGAGTGAGTTCAGTGATGCCCACGTCTTGCGCGCTGAACTGCTATGATCGTCGAAACTCACACGGAACTACAATAACTGGTCAAATTTGCAGAAAAGTTTGCGATGTGGAACAGTATTCACGGTGGTTGGCTGAATTAGCACTGATTGTTGGAATCGTAACATCGTAGCTTCCTGAATGGGCTGAAGAGAGCAAGTGACTCTCTTCTTGTGACTTCTTTTTGCTCTCTGTCCCTCTTGCCATAAATTCCCAACTTTAGCTCAAGCTCATCTCCTTTCACCGCGACTACATCGCCTGTCCCTCCGTCACCCTTTTTGGATGAGAACGCTCACAACTCCTGCTTGAGCCCTCATAAGTGAAATGTGTCCAGAGTCAATATTTTTTCCAGGTTGAGCGCGAAGCTGTCTGCCATTTTTGCCTTCAACAAACAACATGCGGCTCTGATGCACGTTGGAGTTCCTCTTCTTCCCCCTCTTTCTGCAGTGAGCAGAGTAATTGTGCAGTTCATCTCAGTCGATGTTTGTTTTTAACAAAATCATTCATTAGCTCCTCTCCGTTTGTCCCCATGCAGCCGCCCCAGGGTCATGTGCTGGGTTGGAGGAGACTCCGGGGAGTGGGGTGGTCCTGCAGGGGATGTGGTGGCAAACCCCGGGAAGTGCTGTTGTTTTTGATGTGTTGCCGAAAGTCCCACCCAGCCCCCCACCTCCACCTCCACTCACCATCACCATCAACCCCCCCCACCCCACCCCAGCCCCAGAGCTCCTATTAATCATCCTGTCAGTCCGGCAACACACACACACACACACACACACACGCTTCGTCGCTGCAGACACACCACCACCACTGCACATATACACTGTGCAACAAAACAAACAAATAAATAACGTCGCCGGTCACTGCCAGGCTACAGGAGGCTAAGGAGAGAATGAGAAAATAATCTCTATGGAAATGGAACCGGTGCAGGAGAGCTGCCGAGTTTGTTTGCTACTTGCAGTGTTTGTGCTTCAGTCGTTGAAACCTTTATTGGTCTTTGTTGGGTTGTAGAGTGTTTGGTGTTTTATGGTTTGTTTCCTATGTGATGTCAGGCTTATAGTGTAAGTGTGCAGCTTGGCCTAAGTTATTTTTTCCCTCGTGCTGGGAAGTAGCCCGCTCCTGTGGGGAAAAGAGGCTAACTTGAAAATGTTTGCCTCCGAGTACAATCCACCGCAGCTCTCAGTAGCGCGGCACCGGCTTGGTGTGAGCGTGTGCGGATGTGTGTTTTAGTCATTTTTCGCGATTCGCTGGAATCCCTCACAGTGCCCCTTGGACTGAGGAGCTGGGCACCTTGGCAGTGGAAACGTATTAGTGAAAAGCAGCCCGAGAATGTCAACAAGACTTGTGGATTTGGGGGGAGAGAGATGATAACTCCGCTGAATACATTTGAGAGACACACACTTGCGAATATTTGTTTACGAGCGTGTCATTACACGACACGTCCAGCATGTCCGCACTGCACATTTCAGCGTTCTCCTTCAAGACTGGGCGGAGAAAATGCTCCACCGCTAAGCCTTCCCCATCCCTCCTGCTAAGCACTTTCACCACCGTGAGTATGTGTGTGTTGTGTTGTGGGGCCCCGCTATAGCTGGCTGCAGTGACGTCACTCCCCACATACAGTATTATAATACACCAGGGCTGGTTCAGTGGTCGTATGGAGACCGTGGGATCTGGAGCTGTTTGGAAATAGAAACTACACATCCTCCATATTCCTGAGACGGCTTTTTCATTTAAAGATGTGAATCTTTTTAGCCGTTTGGCTTGAAGTTTCACACATTTTGTGTGTGTGTGCTTGTTGGGTTTTTGTATGTATTTTTTTTCTTTTTACCTGTGACTTTCAATTAGTTATACAGGTTTTAAATGTAAATGCACTGTGGTGACTTTAAATCAGTGATTAATATAAATACCTGACCCTGCTTTTAAAGCTATTGCATAAGCATGTGTATTGCTATTGATATCGTAGCACAGCAACCTCCATTCATCCGTTACGCCTCGTCGCTACACATTTCCCTAAGCCTCAGTGTGTTATCAAAGCCAAGCAGCAGTGAGAAAGGGCCACTGAAGCTGCTATATGATGAGAACAAAATCCCAGATCAGACCTTTACTGGAGGTGAGAACACACGTCTCAGGTTGGGAACCTTCAAGGGGGTTTGTTTCAAAGATGAGAACCAGAAATCCCAGAAGCTGGTGTGCTTCAAAGGGCTGCTGAGGGGGTGGCAGCCGGCTCTCTGGAGTCCTAACCCGCTGCCATGCCAGGCTGGTGTGAAACGGACACTTGTGGGCTCGGCCTGTTCTGTCTGTCCACAGTTGTTAATGATAACATGCACGGGCCTCAGCACTTCATGCTGCCCTCGCGAGCCTTTTGTCGCCTGCCAACTTGTGTGTATGTACTTGGTGCGAATACTTCTGCGCTGGACTCGGTCTGCACTACAGCGATCACAAAATTTAGCAGGGGGAAATCGCTGTCGACAGCAACCTTTATTTCTCTAATAATCATAGATTTATCCAATAGCTTATCACATCATCCTTTCTTTTTCACTCCTCAATTCATGTGTTGGACCTACAGTTTAAAGGGGCACCATGTAGTTGTGGAGAAAACATTTTAGTCAGAGGAGAACGATTTATTTTGCCTCAACAAATTGAATAAAGAAACCCTTTTTGTTTTCATGACTGAATAAACAGAATAAACAAATTGACCTTAAAGGACAACACAATTTCACACTGTTTTACTCTGTTTATATGTGGCGGACCCCGCCACCTTTCTAGCTTCAAAGTGTTCTGAGGACCTTATTTTGCTCTGAGAACAGCTTGTTTATTCAGTTATGGAAAAAAAATGTATATTTATTAGTTTGTATTATGACCTCATTGATATTGTAAATTATTATAATTCCGAGTTCTCCCAAACTACATACTGCCCCTTTAACACAGAAACAGTGAAACCTCATTATGGCGTGTTTCACATTAAATCTGACCACAGTTTCTTGGTGAGAAAAATGAATTTTCATTCAAAGATGAAACGGAGACTCAAATATAATTCCCCTAAAATAGTTGTGGTTTTCTTCATTTCTTTATTTTATTGAATTCGAAATGAATTGTGTTCTATGAGGAAACCTGGCCAAACCTGAAGAATGATCTTGTTTACGGCATGCCTGAAATTCCTCTTTTAGTTTGAGGACATTTTGTGTAATTGTTGAATTGATTTCACTTTCGACAATCGATTTTTAGAATATTCAAATAAATTGCTACCCTTTTTGTCATTATTTTACCTTTCATCATAGCACTCTGGTGTCACTCAGGGGACACATTAGAGAAAGAAACCAGGCACAGGCCCGAAGGCCTTTTGGCCTAAGGCACAAGATGTTTGGACCCTCCGGCTGAATCCTGCATGTACATAGATTTCCTCCAGCACTACAGAGCCCATGTTGTTGCTTTTCCTCCGTGCATGGCACTGAACTTGCAACAAACTGTGCGCTCTCTGGCTGAGCTGTAGAAATATGACAGGCCATTTTCCCCCCGCCGCTCCAAACTCAAAGATTAACATTGTGATTCCCAGTGTCCCCGCGGACAGCTTGATTGATTACATCATATAAGGTCGTTTCTACGTCGGGGTAATTTTCACTCGGGCCTCCCGGCGATATTTTAATGTGCATTTGTTTGGCGGGGTTGTCGGCTCCTCGCTGCTCTGATCTGCGGGGGAAATGGATGGCGACATTAACGAGCGATTAATTAAAAAAAACAACATTGATGATGATGGTGATGGTGATGATGATGATGATGATGATGATGATGGCAAGCGGTCGGGATGCTCGGTACACCTGAGGTCAGCTGTAGTCAGACTTCCTTTAAACCGATCAGCTGTGATTTCATTTTTTTTTTTTTTTGCTTGGACCGAATATTGTTTGTCGAATAATAATTTGTGTTCCCTGAATTCAACCGCATGATGATGATGTTTGAAAATATATATTCGTTGGCATTTGACATAAGAAAATACAGTCACGGGATACCCTGTAATTTTCACTGCTGCTATTAAATATGATTGCTCTTTTTTTTCTTCTTTTTTTTAATGCCGAATTAGCCAACAGTCGTCAATGAAAATAAATCAGACAGAAACATGAAATGCTCTTCTTTTTATTTCCAGACTGAAAAAGGAAAAAACGAAATTATTGGTTTGTGTTTGTGGGTTTTGGCCGGATCGATAATCAGTCGGCGGTGTTTTTAAGCGAACTGACAGCTGAGTGTGTGTTTCAGGCCTCACCGAACACACGATTAAACCATCACATAGGAGAAATTTCAGACTTGTATATGTTGCAGTAAGTTCCAGGTGCTAAATGACGGAGATTAATGTGAAGATTTACCAGAAGTGCGGATAAATATGTCGCCAAAATATCTGAATCACAAGATTTAGGTTCACCCTCCGTCTGCGTTTTGTAAAAAAAAAAAAAAACATGCTGCAAACTGTACATTTTATTTGAATTTTTTCTTTCAAGACCAACTACAAATCTTTCATCTAATCTCCAACACACACACACGCGCACGCGCACACACACACACACTTGAAACATGCTGTATGTTTGGCTTTATTAGCTCTCCAGATGTGCAGCCGGTCCGAGGCTGCGCTCCGGTGCGGCAGGCCTCCTGCAGCGTGTCTGTATCTGTGCAGTCTGCCCTCTAACCTCATCATATTCCTGCTATCAGGAGCGGTGGCGCAGCGCCCGTTTGTCTCTGACAGCATGTTAACAACACTGCGAAAAGGCCCCAAAGAAAGCGTCTTGGATTAGCGGTCAGATTTCCCATTTCCCAGAGACGCACAAGGTCCTGAACCCAATTAATGGCTAATAATTACCAAGGCAACTTCACTATGACCGCTTCTGGGGACTTCATTAGAGGAGGGAGGAGGGAGCGGCCCGCTGTGGAGTGCCACTCCAAACTAATTCTGTAGAAAGGGACAGACACCCCTCCCTCCCTCCTCCTCCCTCCTCGTTGTTCTAATTGATTAGCTGCTGTGATCTTTGGAATTTTTTTGTTTATCGATCGCTGGGACAAAAAAAATGGTGGAGATTGTTGTGTTCATCACTGACAGGGTCATCGTGCCCTCCTCGCAGCAGACAGCTCACACCATCGAGGCCTACCTGCGTCCGTGAGCGCGCGCCTCCACGCCGGTCCCCGCAGCGCCCCGCCCGCCCCCGCAGCCAGTTACCGTGTTTACTCTCCCATTACATCGACTGCGGCAGAATTACAGTTAGCAAATTTACAACGCTCACAAAAGAGCCCCGGCCCTTTTTTTTTTCTGATGTCCTCCTCGGGCCGCCTCATCCAGCAGGCCGGAGCGCGAGGTGCTCCGTTTCACGTATCTAATGTGCGCTGATGTTATCTGCGCGTAGCGTCTAATCCACAGACCCGGAGCCTTTTCCACCGTGGATAAAGCTTGGGTTTCAGCGGCCTGTGTGTGTGTGTGTGTGTGTGTGTGGGTGGGTGGGGGGTGCGTACAGTCACCGCAGTCTGACCACACCAGTCCACAGTGTTATAAACTTCTGTAGCCCCCCCGCAACACACACACACACGCGCGCGCGCGCATTCACACATAGGGCGCGCCTAATGATTGACGATAATGTTGATACCAGCCAGCATGAGTGTGTTTGTGTACAATTATGAGATTAATCTTTTGATACCATTGTCATAACATTTTCTAAAATATTATTCTGTATCATAATATAAAAACTACTGTAAATTATTGACTTATGACTATCATTATTATTATCATAAGCCTGGGTTGTAAATAGAATTTGAAGTCTATATTGTATGTGGGAGGGAAAAAAAAAAGAAAAACAGCGAACACGTTTTGGAGAAACGCCATGGACCTACTGTCGGTTCAGGTGATGTGAAGACGTCATCACTTCCTCCAGGTGAGATGAAGGAAACTGAACCGACTTGACGCGAATTGTGTCCTTTACGTTGTCCAACCCGCCAGACAATCAGCCTAAGCGTACAGAAAGAGCCTCCGGTGCGTGCGTAAAGGGCCTTATTTGGTATAGGCGCCGTGGAGACGGTATCCTGATAAACACTGCTGTGGACAGAAGGGGGTTTATACAGATTACCTGCCGCGGAGGAGCACTGGGATGAAGAATCTGGGCGGAGATAATGACACGATCGCAAAAGGCTAAATTCTGTGTGTTCCATTGAACTTGATCGCGTTGTTTCTGTCTTGTTTTTGTTTGTTGTCACTGATTATGAATGTGCCTCTCTTCACTTTAATTAGACAGATAAATAAAACACAGAGGGGGGATGGTGGTGGTGGTGGTGGTGGTGGTACTGTGTGGATGTTTGCAGCAGCAGCAGCGCACCTCTCTTCCGGGGCCGGAGCCAGCGGTGCAGCCTTCCTGCGCTCCCTCCAGCCGCCGCAGGACAAAAGAGAGAGAGAGAAAAAAAGACAGAAGCAATTTCTGGAAAACACGCGCTACAAAACGCGATTTTTTCCCCCTCTGCGCAGCCGTCCCGCGTTTCCACAAACTCGTTAAAAGTCGAAGGTTTTCTTTAAATGACGCAGAAAAGTATTTTCGTCGCTTCTCTCTGCGCGCGTAATCCCAGTTAATTGCTCCTCTTTAAAAGGTGTCGCACCATGTGAAATCATTTGTCCAACCTGATGTGCGAGAAGCACTCGGAGGCCTGGCCTCAGCTGTCTCGGGTGGCTGATGGGGATATTTTTTTCCACAAACAGCGGAAAGTTCTGCTGAATGTCTACAGTTTTCCTCTGGCTGAAGCCGGATGGAGGACGCGGTTGGGCCATCGATAGAACCAATCGATTAAGACAATGGATTATTGATAGCTTGTCGCCACGCTCCCACGCTCCCTTTCAGACACTGAGGAATAAACAAAACCTTTGCACGCCACCGTCATTCGCGTAATTTATTATTTGTTTATCGACCTGTTTCTCTCTTTTCTCCGCGCTTACCTCTGCGCTGCCTGTCAGGCCGCGGAGCTGGCACTTCACACTCCCTATAGGTATGAAAGCACACTTCACACGCTTCCATGCGTCCTGCAACGCCAATAAAATTAACCCCCCCTCCGTCTCACTGTGCCAAGACAAACTCCCTAATATAGCCTACAGATAATGTATGTTAATTACTGCTGATTATTATTGATTAATGATTCATTTCGCCTCAACTCATGGGAAAACATCCCACGGCAATTTGTGTCCAATACAGTCCGGAGACGTGTTTGATGAACTCGAGGCCTTTTTTTTTTTTCTTTTTCTTATGCAAATCAATTGTTTTTCATGCGCATCGTAATTAGCAACAAGCTGCGGTTCAGCCACGGAAAACCCAAAGAAATGTCAGACAGACCGCGACTCATATTTACACTGGTTTAATGCCAGTGTAGTGTTCAGCAACAAAAAAAAAAAAAAAATGGAGGAAAAAAAAATATGGCCAGAAATAAAAAAAATAAAAATAACAGTTACAATAATCATCATGATATTAATAATAACTCTTTATGCGTGGATTTGAGAGCATCCCATAAAAAGTGCGGTGTGATTAGCGCGCGGAGAATTGATCCCCGCCGCTCTCTCCCTGCAGACTGCAGTCGCTCCATCACCACCGCGCTCTAATAGGCTCCAGCATAGAGCCGCCTTTATGCAGCCAAACTAGACGGAAACCATTCCCATATGACATGTAGGCTAAAGGCCCAGGCACCACATGAGCGCGACGAGCTGCCCACACCACCATCAGTCAGGCTGGACTGTGGGGCTCTGATGAATAATAATAAAATAGGGATCGATTTGAATATGAGCAGCCTCCTTTGTTTCGCTCAATTACGACAAAAAAAATGTAGCGTGTTAATTTATAAGTATAAAATTGTTTAGGACAATTAATTATTATTATTATTATTATTATTATTATTATTATTATTATTATTATTATTAATAATAATAATAATAATAATAATAATAATAATAATAGTAATAACAATTATTATTATCATTTAATTACCTTTTCATTGTCAGTCTGAATTGAATTGATACCCATGAAATATATTTCACATTTGAAATTATACAAAAATAGCTGCAAAAAAATGAATAAGTAAAAAAAAAAAGTCACAATGTAAAATACATATAATATCCTCAATTATCATTATAAACATGCAAATCAGTTAAATAAATAAATAAATAACCATGAAATGGCTTACGGAAATTTGTGTTTGAATAAAGACATTTCTTATAAATAAAAATCAAAGAAAATAAATACAATAATAAAAAAAAATACCTTGTAGTTCTTCAGGCTGCATCACGCTGCTGGGTGCACGGACAAACGACGTAAAGCCGAGCTCCTCCTGCCTGCAGCAAGTAAACAAACAGACAGACAGACAGACAGACAGACAGACAAACAAACAAACAAACAGGTGCAGGGCAAAAGTCATACTTACAAACAGAAAGTCTGCGGTCTGTCCACCTCCGTCCAGGTGATCTGCACGCAGCACAGCACAGGCACCCAAACACCTCCCCAAGAAATGACTGCTGCAAATACGATTGTTACACATTTGAACACACGCACACACACACACACACACACACTGGAGGAAAGAAAGAAAACAATACTACAAAACAAACAAAAAAAAGGCTGGTTTTCTCCCCGTTGGACGGACTCTGCTGCTGCTGCTGCTGCTGCTGCTGCTGGTGCTGGTGGAGGCTCCGTGCATGCGTCAAAACAGCTGCTGGCCGCTGCTTGTCCTGAGGGCAACAAGGTTCACACACACACACACACACACACACACACACACACACACACACACACACACACACACACACACACAGAACCAACTCATTGCCTGTAAAGTGCACCTATTTACGCCGCATGTGCATTAATGAAGTTAAAAATAACCCCCTGCTGTTGGAGCACTTTCTTTTTTTTTTTTTGGCACGAGAGCAGCTGCGTGAACAGCGTAAATACAAAGTTTCTGTGAATCTGTGGAGTCAGACAGAAAATCATATTTTTTGTTCACGTTTTGCCGTTGAAATTGAAATATTATTAGATACATTTCAAAATAAAATAGTCCAGTAATAATAACGATATGAATAATAATATGAATAATCATAATTCAGGTGCGTTTCAGTTGTTATAATAAGACCTTGACCTCACCGTACCTCGCTGTGTCCACCGCCGGTCGGAGAAAACCAAGTCGTCGCTGTTAAAGGGGTAAAAATCCAAGAAAGGTGCTGGCAGGAGCTGAATGGGGTGGGTGGGGGTCGGGGGAGGGGAGGGGGGCTGCGCGAGGGTATGGGGATGGTAAGGGGGGGAGGGAGGGAAGGTGAGATGGTGAGGGGAGAGCAGGAGAAGGAGGAGGAGGAGGAGGAGGAAGAGGAGGAGGGGAAGAGATAAGTGATCTAAAGGGGAGACGATAGGACAAAAAAAAAAAAAAAAAAAAAAAGTGATGATGATGAATACATTGGAAAGTTTTTTGGCCCCGGCGAGGGTGTCAGATTGAATGGCCTGTGCGCATGTGCGAAGGTGTCCAAACTGACAATGCTGGTGAGATGAAGATAGTGTTGTTGCTGCTTCTGGGCTCACGGAGGACGACGAGAGGAATCTACAAGCCGACAAGATGAGATCCAAGGCGAGGGCGAGAAAACTGGCCAAAAGTAGGTGTTCTCTTTTCCGCTTCTTACCGCTTTCAGCCGCCGGGCTCCAAACTCCTGCGTCTTCTTACATGTCCACTGTGTCCTTGTCATTTGTCATATCCTTAAGAGAGGAGGGGGCGACTCTTTGTCCAGAGTTAACTTTTCTGCTGAAAATGTTGTCCCGGCTCCGGCTCCGGCTCGCGCCGTCTCGCTTCCCCCCTGCATGCTGCGGTCTTGGCTCCGGTGCTTCCCGGCGTCACAAAGTTTTCATGTGTGATGTGAAAAACGCCGCTGGTGCTTTTACTTGATCACGCTCCTTGGCTGTAATGGCACACATAACCATTGGCGTCCGCAAAAAGGGAAAATCTCATCTTGTAATTTGCTCTTTCTCGAGCTCCAGAGGTTGAAGAGGAAGGCGCAGATTCGTTCCCCCCGAAAGTTACCGAGAAAAAGTTGTTCGAAATGGATAGTAACTTTTTTTTTTTTTTTTTTCATAGAGCCCGTAGCAAAGTCTTGTGAAATAAACATTCCCGGCTTTTGAAATAGTGGGCGCTGTGGCACTGCTGCTGCAGAGCTGCTGCACCGAGCCGAGCCGAGCCGAGTCGAGCTGAGCGCCACTCTTTTCACTCGCCTCTCACAGAGACGCCGACATGTGAATTTCGACAGTAATATTTTCATGCAGATTTTTTTTTTCTTCTCCTCCTGCTTCTCGAGCCCCGCAGAATATATCGCTCTCCCGCAACTTTTCGTTTGGTCCCAGGGCCCTCGGAACTGCTGCAGACTGGTTCCTCCTCCAGGGAATGCCAATCAATAATGCGTCTTGTGCAAGAAGGCGCCCATGCTGCTGCTGCTACTACTACTACTACTACTTAGAGGACTGCTGCTCGCGTCACACGCAAAAATATTCATGTATTGAGTTTTGTGAACATGAGAAGGGGTTGTTGTTGGAATCGGAGCGTGTTTTATTGTTTACATGTGTTTGTTTTCGGTGGGTTGATTTTTTTTTTTTTTTAACAAATCGCGTTTATTTGCAGCGTCTTTTTTTTTTTTTTTAGAAAAAATATATATTCCTGCATGAATGTGTGCTGCTTGGTTTTTCTTCGGCCAGTTATGTGGGTCAATCTCCTTTTTTTGTGCAGGCCTGTTGGCACTTCTTATGCCTTTGTATGTTTGTTAGATTTGATCCATGAGTGAGTTTCGATTTGTGCTTTTTTTTTTTTTTTTTGTGAAGACGCACAGCTTTAAACACAGAACACGTTTTTTTTTTGCATTGCATTTATTCTTTTTTTTCTCGGACGTGTTATTTAAAAATATAGTAATTAAAAAATATATATATCTGTTATTGTTTTCACCATGGGCATGCTCGCTTGCACGTTTACAGGCCTTTAAAACGCTGTACCTCTGCCAAAGCCACTGGCCTTAATTCAACATGAACCTGGATCTTAAAATTAGACTTTACTTTTCTCCCCCCTTTTTTTAAAATTCACTATTTATATTTCAGACCTGAGGTGGAATGAATATTTGAATTTGAAATGTGTGTATTTTAAAAAATACATTAAAGAAGAATGCCAACTGTTAATCTTGTGGGATTATTATCAAACGTCCAGTCATGGTTGTGGCACACGTGCATCCAGATGAATAAGAATAAGAATAAAAAATAAATTGTCAGCAGTGTTTTTTCGGACTCGTGCCCTTGTTATTACATGTTCTCCACGACTGCTGCACAGAGGGGTCAAGTTCCCGTAAGAGTTTTTAAAACAATAGACAGAAAAGAAAATCGAGAGAGAGAAGAGGAGGAGGAGGAGGAGAAAAAAAAAAGGAAGGGAACGAAAAGCATAACGCTAATTGGGCTACTTTGTTGAAAAATACTTAAACATGTGGAGGGATCCCGCGTCTGGCCCCGGTAATTGCACTTGGTCTTGATCTCTAAACAGCCTTGATAGTCTGTTGATCCGGGTGCTAATGAACACAAATACCTGGCTTTGTGGCGCTCTCACACCGGACCACTGGAAGGGAAGTCCACAGGCCTCAGATGTGTCGCGTCGCAGCGGTGCGAGAGAATAAACAGAGCAGACAAGCAGGCATGACGAGAAAAAAAAAAAAACATAACTTGTTCTTTTTAACATTCAAAACATGCAGGCCCACAACTTTTGAATGCGACGCGTGGGAGTATATTCCAATGTCCTTTTTTTTTTTCTCCTCTTCCCCTTTTGGGTAAAATGCTCTCCACACAGAAGGCCCACAGCGACATTCAGCAGCTTGTTTTATCATTCATTTCTCGCCCCTCGTCTATATTTTCTCCTCTCGACACGGATCTTAAAAGTGCAGGAGCAGTTCCTTCAGTCCCACATGTGACGATATGAATATGTGTGTTTTAATGGGAGCTCGCGTTAATTAGTGTGCAGTCGCTCCGGCTTGTTTACATAATGCCTTTAGGGTCAGGGTGAAGTGAAGAGTGTGTGTGGATCACACTGTGGTATCTCCCTCACAGGTGGCCTTTCTGTTTTTATTTTACAGATATATTACTTTGAGTTGATTATTATTATTATTTTTATTTAATTTAATTACACTACCACTCTATACCGTATACAGTTAATTGATTATCATACATTTAAAATGTTGTATATTTTCCCAGGTGATTTTTTGGGTGACTGAACGCCTCATCTAATTTATTGAAGATCTCGGTTTTTGATACGAGACTTGACCTCTTGGTGCCTGCTGCACTAAAAAAAAAAATCAATACAGGCAAGCAGCAAAGTGACGATGAATTCAGTTTAGTTTAACCACAGCCCATATGTTAGTGTGTGTGTGTGTGTACCTGTGCGCTGCATAGGGGTGTTTGTGTGTGACAGGTTAAACTCTCTGCGGCTGTTTTATTGTGGCCTTCTTCTTCTTCTTCTTCTTCTTCTTCTTCTTCTTCTTCTTCTTCTTCTTCTTCTTCCATACGCAGCTTTAAAAATGGGGTTTGGATCGATTAAGACTCGCAGACACCCTCCCCTCCTCCCCTCTCTCTCTCGCGCACACACACGCACGCGAAGAAACAGACGCAGCTCTCTCGCGCCGCTGCACGCGCACAAACCCACGCACCTCCACGCAAACCTATAGAAATGCGATTAAAATAGAAACCAGTCGGGAGGAACAGGACGGTGTTCTGAGCGCGGCGTACACACCTTATTGATTTTCTCACCCTATTTTTAAGTTACTCGGGCCCTCTGCATTATCAGGTCAATAAACTGAAAGGCAGCACCACACGTTTTTTTTTGTTGTTGTTATTTTATTTACCACCTGATTATTTTTTCTCTTTTGTTTTTGCTGATTTTGCACAAAATGACCCACCACACTGATCAAATGCAACACAAGTTTCCCTCTCATATACACCCCTCTCTCTCTCTCTCTCTCTCTCTCTCTCGTCTCTCTCTCTCTCTCTCTCTCTCTCTCTGTGTGTCTCTCTCTTTCTGGCCTATATATACTAATTGCCAGATATCCTATTGATCTCTGTGTTAAATGCCCCCTTATTAGATGGACTCCCAGTCACGAACTTGGCCTGGCTCAACAGCTTCTGATGTTTTGACAGAAGTAATAAAACCCAACCCATAACACTTTAAAACCAACAATGGTAGCTATGTTGAACTTCTGGCTAAACGTTCAGGGTCCCGCGCGCAGTTCTCCCATGTATTACTGCTATGCAGCTGTAATGTTTGTCAGATAGCACTGCAGCGTGTTCGCAGATTAGAGCCTGGACATAAAAATGATAGGATCATCAAGCGAAAAGGAAGTGTAATGTTTGGTAGTTACTGCAAATCATTGACTTGTGTTTTTCTACTTTTATGAAGCTGTAAATCTTTCAATTTTAGTTGCTTTTATTTTGAAGTTAGTGCATCAGTGAGCCGGCGAAGACAAAGGAAATTCATAGAAATCCTCTAGATGACTCTTACTCTGATGGTTTTAGAAGACTTCCTCGTGGCGCAGGCGTTTTTGACTAGGTCAGGTTAATAAATGAAGCCTAATGACAGCCTGCAGTGCATTTACAAACAAAGTAATTGATTTATTTTATTTTATTTTGTGCTGGTTTTAATGCAAAATGAAAGCGCCGGTGAGATCTTTATTTTATATAGCTCCGGACCTTTCACAGATAGAACACAGTGGGAAACCCGAGACTCTTGTGGTTCCACTGAGCCCATTTGCATTCATGTGTGATGATGTGAATGATCTTAGCAGCGCTCCGAATCAGGCACTTTTTGCAGTTTTTCTTTTGTCTGAAGTGACTGCAGTGACCGCTATGAGAATCACAGTCTCGTGAATCTTTGCAGCCAGAAAAACTGAAGCCATTCAGGTGATGTCAGACTGCGTGTGTCGGTTCTGTACAGGAGTCCTTTTCTTTTCTTTCTTCGGGGAAATACTGTTCACCGTCCAATCAGGAAGAAGACGTGTTTTGCAGTGATTTTGTGAAATCAGGTTTTTGATACAGAGACGCCTCATTTGCTCTCTTCTTCATGCTATTCGGCGGGGTTTTTCCTCTCAGCGTTTGGACTGATTTTATGACCATTTGTGTCAATTTTTGAGGGATTGAAAAATTGTGTAGCCTAACTAATTGCATCAGTCCACATTTGGCACGGCCACATGCGGCATAAGTACTTGATTATGGAAGTTTTCTGGTTGTGAGTTCCTCGTCGTGTGCACACACACGATACAGTTCAGTGTGTGTTGTGAGGCTCCCTGTCTTCTTTCCATATTTATTTCCATGGCTGGTTACCCATCTTTGCCCGTGTCTGTTCAGTGAAATACCCCTGTGCTGTACATGGAAAAACACCTTCTCAATACTCAGAAGGCATCCATAAATCTGCTCATTTGTAACATGTTAATTTGTCGTAGGGGAAGGGACTTCGGTTAATATGGTTTACCGTCACGGTTACAGTTCCTTCAATGTCAAGCCACTGTCTGTTTCAGTAACACATGGTCCACATTTGATTCACATTATACATTACAAATAAAGATGCATTGCCTTTTGTAACCGTATCTTCGTAGTTGCTGCGAGAGCCGAGTCTTCAAGAATGTTCCTTCCAGTAAAGTATTCATATTACCCTCAAATGTGCAGGACAGTGTAGTCTGAAGTCTCAGTTCTGCTTACTGCTCCTAAATCTTTGAAACGGCCGGCCAGTAAAGAACACCGTCCCTGATCTCTCCCACCTGTGCAGGGAAAAATCTGAGGAGAGAATTACAATGCAAAAAGAACTGGTTGCTCTGTGAATTACCTGCGCTGTGAAGCTTAAAGAGGGAAGGTTAACTCGTGTGAGCATAGTTCAGATGGAATGATACAATAAAATGTTTTTAACAAGTCTGTTTTATGACTGTTCCACTGCCAGCTTTTGAATGTTTTCTTTCACTATCAGTGACTCCCTCTTTTCCTCCCTGGACACAGGGGTTTATCTCCAGGGAAATGCTTTTATTGTTATTCAGTCAGTTACTGCTGTAAATGTGCTGCTGCTGTTTTGGCAAAGGGTCCCTTGGAAAAGAGATGTCTCTACTGTGGTAGAGTACAGGTGCCTGGGAATGTGGAAAAAAAGGTAGAAAACCATATAATTATGAGGTTGTTATTAACAGTTTAGCTGTTTTAGCTATTTTAATAATCTCATCAAATCTAAGATTTTTGTGTCCATTGTTTAATCCACTTTCAGTGTTGTGTATGTGTTTCATTTAATAGATGGTTTATAGTCTCCTATTCAAGATAATTACAGTATCTCACTCGGTGTTAAATTTATAGAAATGACGACAGAGCTTTGTTTTTTTTTTTTTGCTTTCAGCGTAAGAAGAAAATACGCTTGCACTTTGGCTGAACGTTGAAGTCACAGTGACTCTTTAATGTCAACACCGAAACATCTGACTGGCTTTCCTCGGCTCTGTGACACATGTGCATGCGCACATAGAAGCCACACATGCACAGCAATGCACATGGATCCGGGACACACACATACACTCACACACACCTTAGTGGTGACAGATTTTTGGGCAATGTTAGGATTTAACCCCAATCAATCACAAACTAGAAAGGTTGAGTGTAAATGTCATCCAAACAGCAGGAGCTGGCACTGTTGGCTGGCTAAATATGTGTGTGTGTGTGTGTGTGTGTGTGTGGACACCAGTGTTTGTGCACCATTTTGTACAGTTGTTGGAGGTCCTGTCACTGTTCAGAGCTCTGACCTTGGCTGAGTCTGGCACAGCGATGGGTGGGCATGTCTTCCACCTGGACACACACACACGCACACACACACACACACGCACACGCACACACACACACATATGTTTCAGCCTCATGCGTCCTGCCTGGTCTCATGCTGGCTAAGTCAAATTTTGAGTTGACATACAAATACCATTGCATTAAGCTCTTGCACATGGCTCTAAATCCCATTCATTCCACTGATACATTGACCTCACATTATCCAGTTGGCAAATATGCCTCTTTGCACCATGACCTCACCCGCCATGTTTTAAAAAAAACAGCAATCTCCAGATCGTTTGGCAGCGGAGACCGCGGCATGCCCGAGAGAGTTTAAGATATATCCCTGATGTTTTCTTTCTTAGCTGCCCCCCCTCCCCTCCCTGTTTTTCGTCTCTCCTCATAGCCCCTCGTTTTCAGCCTGCACGTGGGGGCAGGGTCTTGTTAAAAATAACCGAGCAGCGTTCGAACAGCGGTTTGTGTTGGCGAAAAAGGGGTTTAAAAAAAAAAAAAAGAAAAGCCATTACAGCGCCGTTAAATGCGTTTTTGTCTTGACCTGTGGCCGCTTATCGAGTTACATCCCTGCGCTGCCGCGTCTCGAAGATTTCCATCCAGCTTCTCAGGGGCTGAGAATACTCCGCGACTGCTGGAGTCGTCCTGGAGGAAATACCTCATCCTTTACTTATTGAGCGCGCTGATTAACGCTAAATGATTATCTCTCTGTGTGTCTGGTGTGATTGTGCACCGCCCGCTGTTCAACAGTGTGTGTTGTTTGCAAAACAAGGGGGCAAATGTGTCGAGTCCCTAATTAGCGTGTTTTCGCAGCCCTCATGATTCCCTCTTGCATTGTGATATCCCAGGGATTGCTCGGCATTGTGACTAGTCTTATCTGGGCCTAATCCCGATTTGTTTGGTATTAGCCCGCGCGCTTTCTCCCCCGTTTTCTCGCTCTTTCCTTTTATTTCTTCATTTGTCCTTAGCCTGCTCTTTTCCTTTTATCCATCCCCGAACTTCCCGTCTCCTTTATGTCGTCGTCGCTTTCATTCACGCCACGTTCTCCGTTCTCTTCGCAAGAACGCTGTGTGGCTTGGGGGCGACAACAAAATTTCAGTCTAAATTAACAGAGGTTGGGCAATAATTGGATATTTACTATTTCTCAGGATTTAACCACTTAAACGATATGACGATATGAAGTCATGTTATTGTTTTGCACATTTCTGTCGTCCTTTGGGGGACACATGATGGTATAAAGGTTATTACCGCATGAGCTCAGATGATTGCTGGTTGTTTTTTTTTACATTTTACACGTGCCCCGACTTTTTTTTTGGAATAGAGATTAGGTCTCTTGTTATGCACTACAGTGGGAGACAGAGCATCGCTTCGAACTTCAGTTTGATTCTTCTACATGTAAGATTGCAGTGTGCTTATGATCAGCAAGCATGACTTTGCTCTCAGTCACTAAGGAAACACCTCTGACAGTGTGAGAAGTGACAACTAATTATGTTGAAATTCTCAGTGAATGGCACTGAACAAAAACTACTCCTTTTCATCAGAAGTTTTATTCTTCATCTGTTGTGCTTTCACAAATTGTAGCTCATCTCTAGACACACACACACACACACACACACACACACACACGTACGCACACTCTGGTCGCGGTCCCAGTCGGGCGCTGCTGATGATGGCTCATCCTGTCCAGATATGATAAGCAGACAAACTGCTCTGTCCCCTGGGCTGTTTGTCTGTCTGTGTCGAAAAACAGACAGCGGCGTGTAGCAGCACCAGCGTGGCTCTTAAACTCCCTCGCCTTCCTTCCCCTTTCATCAGACCGCCAGTTCAAAGTCTTGGCTCCATCTTCACTTCTATCTCTCCCACTCCTCCCTCCCTCCCTCCCTCCCTCCACCCCGCCGTCTTTCTCACTGCGCTTCGTCATTACCACAGAGATGGGCATGCAGTGTCTCATTAAAGTGGATTAGAGACATCTCCGCGTCTCACAGGGCCAGAGCGGGACATTTCTCTTCTCTAGTCGACCCCCCCCCACCCACCCACCCACCCACCCTTTTCTCTCAGAGATCAGGTTCTTTGATTTGGCCAGATAAAGACCTCTTTCATGTCGGCGGGGACGGTTAGCGATTACACTGTCAGACCCATCGTTTTAGTGAGTTTGACAAATTTGCCGTGCTGGGCGGGGCGGCTGGTGGGGATTGTAATTGGGGGTGGTGGGGAGGTGGGTGGCGGTGTACAAGGAGATTCACCGTAATTGAGCTGTCATTATCCAGTGACCCTGCCAGGCGCTAGTGCGTAGGGCTCACCGGTTCTCTATTTGTTTAATACTTGGCTAACTTTCTTTGTGCGTATGATGGATAGAACGAGGAGGGGGGAGAGAGTGGAAGTGGGGGTGCCGCTCCCCAGATGAATGCCTCTGCTTATTCGGCCGCCTCTCTTGAGCGCCGCTGTCCATGAAAATGGGCTCCACTACACAACCGCTGTAAGTTTCCTTTCTCGCCCAGCTCCTCCCCGGTGCAACACAATTAGGCCCTTATCACCTGCTGCCATTTATTTTCATACAAAATGAAAACTGGTGGCATGTTGATTACTGAACTCCCCAGAGACAAAGGGCCACTATTGGTGTGGTTTAATTTCATTAAGTAGAGTGTGGTGCACGGGATAAATATATTAAGAGCTGCCTCCATTTACCTCGGCCACTCTGTATGCTAAGCAAATCCTTCGGTGTCACAGTCGTGGAGTTGGAACAAATCTCCTGAAATGGCTCAGTTCAAATGAGGCACATTTCCACGAGGTGAATGCTTTTGTTCTCGGATGTTTCTTGTTTTCTGACCTGTTGTGTCCCGTTTGCCCCGGAAAACCTGCTGGAAAACAAACACATGTTCTCAAAAGTTGCCGGATTTCATCACGTGAGAGATACTTTTTAAAAGGTGCCTTGTGACAGATATGCACAGCCAGTCTAATTCGGTCGTTACTAACTATGGGCTGTGTTTTTGAAATGTGTGATGCGGCGTGGCGTGAGCGAAGGAGGGGGGATAGCGAGGCTATATTAGCCCAGATATTTCGATGAAGGAAGTGAGAGCCCTCCTCGTTAACCTGGAGTCAGATTGGATGTGAGGCGATGAGTAGGGCAGAATGTGTGTGCGTGTAGTCTTTCACGAGTGTGTGTGCACACTTGTTTGTGTGTGTGTGTGTGTAGGTGTTGGAGGGGTCTTGGTTAAAACATTTCAAGATGGCCCATTAGCCGGCGCAGACCCGTCCCCTCCCGACACTAGGATTCCTCTGTGCTGACCCCCTCTCCTCCACCCCTCCACCGCTCAGCCCCTCTGTCCCAGAGGCCCCCAGCCTCATCCTGCCAAGTATACGGTTCCAAAGTAACGATGAAGCTGCCTGCGTGTGAAAATATTGAATTGCAAAAACATCCCTGGGTGAGAGGGTGTGTGAATGGAGCTTTCAGCGCCGGGCCCGACCCGAGCGCTGCGCTACTGACTGACGGACAACAAATGGCATTTTGTGTCCAGAGAGAGAGTCGGGGGGGGGGGACAGAGAGGGGGGAGAGAAAAGAAGGGGAGAGACACGGAGATGGGGAGGGAGGGGTCTTGAGGTTTTTCAGGCCTCTTCAGTCTGGGGGCCTATATGCAGGTCTGAAATGCCTTATCACATGACCTGTCTGACCTTTGGCCCCCACTCAGCAAAGACTGTCAGGCTGCTCTCCAACAGGGAGCACAAAGCCTCACAGCCTCAAAGGCCACCATTCAGCCCCCTGTGCAGCCGTACTCCAAAGGTAATAGGTAAAAGTAATGTCAGTGACCTCCACTTTCCTTCCCTCTACGGGAGGGCAAAACTCTTAAGATTCCCTGATAATGTCAAAGGTAGAGGGTGGCCATTTTGGCTCCTTATCCACTGCCTCTACTTAGCTCGCCAGGAGGTGAAGTGTAAAGCGCCACCTCTTTTGTGGCGAAAACTATGCTTTTGGATGCGGAGACACGTCATATTTTCATGCCTGATGGGAACTGGAGATGGAAAATGATAGAAATGTGAAAAGACAACATAGTATTGTTTTTAGTTGCTGTGCACTGGGAATATAGTTGTGCAACTTCATGTGTTATCTATGTCTGTGTGTGTGTGTGTGTGTGTGTGTGTGTGTGTGTGTGTGTGTGTGTGTGTGGGACACTAGTGAATTTCTGGGGTCTCAGAGGACTGACTGGGTCGCAGTATGACCGTAACCTCCTGTCTCGCTTTGCAACCCACACACTGGCATCTCTCTCTCTCTCTGTCTCTCTCCTGACCAGTCCTAGGATTCTTTCTTCCCTTCTCTTTTTCTCTTCTTCCCCTCCTTCTCTGGAACACTGGAGTTTCTCTCTCTCTCCGGCCTCCTTTGAAAAGATGCGGCGTCTTTGTCCGGCCTGATAAAGGATGCCATAGTTCCCCTTTTCCCCTTCTTTGTGGCCCGGGGCTGGCGGCTCCTGTAGAAGTGCAAATGGTATCCTCTCGGAGGGGCTATCCCCGCGGGCCCTGGAGGGCCCTCTCTCTCCTCCAGGCTTGGCTAATTACCACCCTGCTCCCCCCCCTCCCCTGCAGCCCCCACCAGCTCCCTGGTCCCTGGAACCATGGACGGCACATTCCCACAACCAGCACCTGGCCTTCTTTTCTCCTGGCCTGCTTTGATGGCTGACACCCCAGCCTACCCCTCCCTCCGTCCTCATCCTCTTCTTCTCTCCGCCCCACTACCTCATCTCTCTTTCTCTCCCTCCCTTTAACTTCTCCCTCTCTCACTTCTCTCTCTCTCGCTGACTCTCATTACTAGAGGTTTTAAATTGCTTTCTGACCCTGACAAACTGCTCTTGTTGAAAAGGGAGATGTCGAAGAGGGAGGGCAGCGGATGTGAGCAAGAAATGGAAGAGGCGAGCGAGGCAGCATAAAGTTGTTATGTATGCATGTAACTATAGCCCACTATACGTTTTGTCAGATTCTAGAGGTTTGCCTAAGGAGCATTCAACCCTTCACTAACCCCAATTTCCCCCCTGAGGAGACTTGATATTTTGTTTTGACTTTTAAGTACTTGTTCATATGTTGAAGGAAAATGTGTTTGCCTCTTATCTGAAAGTATTAAAAATGCCTTCACTTATAGGGTTGGCACATCTCGGTGAGTTATAGATGGGCAGCAGATCAAAACTGCTGGCTCGTTTGGCTCATTTACAGTATTCCCTTTTCCTTTTGTTGATTCAGTTTGTTGAGCGCCGTCCCGGTCAAATATACTAATAAAATTAAAAGATTTAAATTCCATAAAATCACACCTTTGCAGGGCTGATGCGTTCATCACGGTGCAGAGCTTGTGATATGCTTTGCCTAAAAGAAGAGGTTTGAAATTGATATGGCATGTGGAGATCTTAGGTTTATAAAATGTCACCGGTTGTTGATGCAGATTAAGTTGATTTTATTGCGGCAGTAATGCACGCACGCACGTGTCCCCGCACACACACACACACACACACACACACACACACACACACACACACACACACACACACACACACACACACACACAAACACAACTATCTAATTTAGTTGCATATTTGCGTTCTACTAGCCGCGGGCCTAATCAATAGCCCGCCCCAGTGGATTTGACCAATTCATAGCTCGCCTTTGTGCAGCCCAGCGATCCCAGCGAGGGCATTTGGACAGCTTTCTGAGGAAAACAAATAGCTCTATTACAAGCTCGCGTCTCTGTGATGCTCAGTGTCCCAAAGGCAAAGTGCTCGGCCCTTTATTAATTGTATGTTCCCCACACAGGAAAAAGGATTTCAGCATGACACAGGTTCACCTGGCAGAGTCCAGAAGGAGAGTGTTCTGGACAAAATCTTTCTAAAAGGAAGCAAGTTAAACATTTTACCAACAAAACCACATGCAATGCACAGTGGGATTATTGTTTCTTATGTGCAAGGCCATTAATATTTTGTTTTCAGGCTAAATACATCTCTGGCTTAAGTTAAATAATAGAAGGAGTACCTAAACAAGACGTAGATCTGAGCAGTTTTTGTTAAACCTATTTAACTGTCAGTGGACCATGATATTTCTTTCATTAGGCAAATCTTTATTTCAACCAAGACATACATAATGTGTGCAAAGAATTACCCTGTTTGATTATCATTTTTTAGATATTTAAGATGGAATAAACTGGCTGAGTAAACTATATACAATAAAAAATCCTCATTATGATGTAGTGTGATTATCATTCAAACTCCCGTGAGTCATTTGCAGAACTGTTTCTATTCTTTTATCTGTTCAGTTAAAATACAAACACACACAGCACAGCAGTGGTTGCATGTCCTGTAATGGCAACACGACGCAGGCCGAGGCAATGGGTGGCACTGGGAGCTGCACACACCCAGACCAGTTACACTGGTGTTGCTCATAAACCAGGATTTTGAATAAGGGAAGCTTAAGAAATGTTTTGATTGGCCGTTAATGTTCTTGTCTGAAACATCGCCTGCCATCCAGTCTGGACATCCTCTCTGTTGCTGCCATTTCCCAGCCACAGCTGCCCTTCCCTGTACAGTTCACACATCATCACCTATAGGACTCGGATGATGTCATGAGCAGGGCTGCTTCTTCCTTGTCGGTCTCGAGTATAACGAGCGTCCACTGGGTGTATGTCGGATTAAAATGAGGTTCCACACTCAGATACTTTTACACTGTTATGAATTTGTGATATTTAATGAGTTAAATATATATATATATAAATGTTCCATTAAAATTAGTTATTACTGTTGAAGAAGAGTCTTCCGGCACTCGGCATGTCCCGTGTATGATTTGTGCTGTCCTGTTGTTTGTAGTGTGGAAAAATTTAGATATGGATCATGTCAGTGATGATTCACCGGTTGTCTTTTTTTAAAAAAGTTTAATTAGTTGAACTCAAACTTCTGAGCTGGCACATTGAGAATTTATCTCGTTGGGTTTAAGGAGAGGCTTCCCGAGTCTCACGTCTCCCTCACTCTCCACCTCTCTCCTCATCAAGTCTCGCCACATCCTCTCTTTCGAGTACAGAAAAGGAAAGAGGAAGATCCGGTTTCTGAATTGTGTTTTATGAGTGGTTGAAACGGCCACTTCTGTGGTTTCTGTCTGTCCGCGCTGACCGTTCGGCTCAGAGTTCCTGAGGTTTTTGAGACGTGTCAATTAGGCCGCTTTAATTGGGAAGATGTTATTCCAAACAAATGCCTGCTCCTCCAGGAAACTGCGTGTTGAAGACGTGCAGCTTGGTGTTACTGTTGCGTTTTAGCGCCATGTTGGCTTTTGCAAGTCTGCTTCTCTTCAGTTTGGATGACCGCATGCACACACACACGCACGCACACACGCAGTGACAGAGGCATCTTGTTTTTTTTCAACAGCACTGAAGAGCAGTAAGTGTTTAAGAATGGCATGGAGAAGCAATGACAAAGCAAACAAAAGAGGCAGGTGGGTGAGGCGGCTGCTGGCCTGTCGCCTTGGCTCCATTTTAAAACTACTTCAGTGTCGTTTTTTATTTTGTGTGAGATGAAATAACGGCATCTCTGAGACTGGCGTGTGAAATCGAATTACAGGGTACAGTTTTTTAAGTCATTCATAACAAGATATTTCCCTGTTGATATTTCACATGTTTCCACAGAATAAGAATTGATCTTTAACCATTAGGCCAAAAGGGACTTTCTACTCAAAAAAAAGAGTTTAATATCAAGTGAAAACTGCAGATATTAATCTCAGTATTCAGATCGTATAAGGAACTGATTCATTGCGTCTCCCTGTGGCTCTCCGTGCTGCCTCTCCCATTTTAATTAAAACTAGGTGTGAGGTTTTGGCCTTCCTCTCTTTTGACACCTCGCTGTTTATCTGTCGCACACGGGCTCGGGGCAGGACCCGCGGAAGAGAAGGGCAGATTTTTGTTTTTAAGAGAACTGCGGGGAACTTTGATGCCAAGTTCCTCCGCGGCGAAAAAAGGCACGGCCCCGACCCAGCACATCTGAGAGTACTTTGGTGAAATAACAGCAAATGTTTGTCTTGTATTGTATGGCACGCTGCTGGAGGAGCGCTAAAGCCCCTTCTTCCAGCGCCTAAAGCACCTCTTAATAAAATAGTCAAGAATAACTCCTTCACCTTAATCTTCCCCCTCAGATTACTGCACTCAGGGCGGGAAATTAGCAGCAGGCCCGTGCGCTTCCCTCTTTCTTTGACACTGTTACATCTTTATTTTTAAGCGCCCTCTTCCCCGTCCGTGCCTCCCCTGCTTCTTAAATTTTTGGTTTCCTGTCTTTTCCTCCTCGTCCCTCATCTCTCTGTGTGGGAGGCCAGATGAACTCTCCGTGGCAGGGGGGGAACGGCATTTTATTGGGTCAGTATTAGAAGCAACATGTGGCTAATGGGTGGCTGCATTTTCCATGGTCTGGTCCTCATCAGAGGAGAGAAGGGGCCTAAACAACTAAACATGGCCGTTGACAATTGATACGAGCCCTTTTAAGTGGATCTGCTTGGTTGAGGAGGGGGTGGGAGGGGCGGGGCGTGCGAGAGCCCGTGTGTGACCGAATGCACGCGCATGTGCGTGCACATTCGCCTTTGCATGTTAATTGGGACGCTAACAGACGCACACGTACGCGCACACCGGCAGCCCAGTGTCCTTCGGGGAGCAAATATACAAGAATGTGTGTGTGTGTGTGTGTGTGTCCCTTGTGTCCAGGAGTGTAACCCACACCTTGAGTACGGTAGCGGCGGTAGCTTTGAGCGCTGTCCGTCCCGCCGTCTGATCCTCGTAACCAGAACTCTCCTTTACTGCTTCCTGTCCGCTTGGCCCGCCTTCCCCCTTGCCCGCCTGCCATCTGGGTCTGCCAGGAGCCATACACACACACACACTTGTACACACACACACACATACAACATAGTTAGGACAGGGGTCCTCATGCTCCAACCTGTGTCTTTCACTTAAGACCGTACCTTTGAAACCAATATCACACAGACGAGAAGCGATAAACGGTCGCAGCCATCTATGGTCTCAACTTCTTGCTCCCCTTTCTCTTGTTCTGACACACAAGGGACAGATACCTGTTTTTTTTTTTGTTTTTTTTTTCTGTCAAAGCGCTCTCTCTAACAAGGATGTGTTATAGTTTCAAAATAATCACAATTACATGGATTTAAAAACTAATGAAAACTTCAATCTGAAAGGTAGCTCGGGATGAAACACCTCAGCTTTCCCTTTGATTCTGTTTATATGGACTTTATAAGCTCGGCAGTACAGGTATCTGAAGTACCTACCTGTGCTGATAGCGTTTCTGAGCAGGGGGTTTACAGTATCAGGGGTTCTGGTTGACACTTTGATCACTTCCGCAGCTCTTCATACCTTCATTGTGTTAAAGATCAGATCGCACACACACACACACACACACACACGCACACACACAGACACACACCACAGGTGGAAGGGGCAGTGTCAGGTGTAGCGGGGGACAATGCAGGGATGCGTAGCAGCGAGCCAACACGGTGTCCGTGACAGTGACAGCGGCAGTGTGCTCCTCAAAGCTGCTCCTCTCCTCTTTCATCAGCTACAGTCGCAGCGTGTGCGGGGGACACGGCTCGCCAAAGAAAGCCCCACAATGCCTCAGTAAAAGTGGCAGTTTTGACACCCGTGATGTATTTGATATTAGAATTTAGTCGCGATAAAAGGTTCCATGGATTTGAGGTAAATCAGTTAGCACGTTTATTGTTCCCGTCTTGGATAACTCTACTGTCATTTTCCAAGTAATTTGTCATTTTGAGTTAAACTTAACACATTGACTGTAACTGTATGGGAGGCTCTTTGTGATTTCTTGTTAATCAGTTATTTGCAGAAGCACCTGTTGGTATTGAGGTTGTGAAGTTCACTTGAAATGAAGAGATTCAAAAACTGAGATGATAAAATGAATGAATTAGACTGACAGCTGTAATGAATTAAGAATATATATAGAGAAAAACTAGGGTCAAAAGCCATAAGTGTTTGTGTTTCTTTGAATGCTGTAGGTAATGTATACGATGAGGGTCAGGATTGGTTAAATGGCTGGCGTAAAGAGCAGGACCTGTGTGGAAAACTGATGTAGGTGGCTGCGGAGACGGAGGGAACACCTGATGAAAGTGGATAAACACAATTGTTTTCACAGGTTGCTCATGAGGTGATGAGGGAATAAGCAGACTGGGAATGAAAAAAAAAAAAAAGACGCCTTATTTATTTACAGGGCCGCAGGTGCCCGCTCACAGCTTATTGGTTTTTTGGATGACTCTTTTACTCTAAAGAGGGCAATTTATGTCCCTCTCTCGTCTCTCTCCAGAGGCGAGGGCTGAAGTGGCTCGCTTATTTTAGCAGGGTCTCGTGGTCTTGACTTGTGGTGACATATTAATTGAGCGGTTCCTCTAAAGAAAAGAAAGGCCAGTGTCGCGACTGGCCCGATGCTGTTTGGAGAGCTTTGGAAATTGGTTTTGTTTGGCTGGAAAGCTCTCAGGTGTTTATTTACACATCAGAATGTTTCAAATGGCAGCTGGCTCTCTTTCCATATGTGTGTTTGTGTGTCTCCGCGCGCACGTCTGGATGCATATATGCCGTGTTTGCTCACATATGTACATGCCAGCTGCGTGGAGCCTGTTTGCATGCGAGAGATAAAGACGGCAGGGAACAGGTGAGCGAGACAGTCCCCTCGTGCTCGCCGGCCTCTTGAGTTTCCGCATGGCTGGTTGTCCTCGCTGTCCTCTTCATCCATTATTGACCACATTCATTCACACCAGCCTCGAGAACTCATTACGACTCCTGTGTGGCTTTCTGAGGAGAAGAGCGCGTTTGTTTTCCCAACTTCTCTCCAAGGAGTGATATAGTCGGACCACTGGGGTGTGTGTGTGTGTGTGTGTGTGTGTGTTGGCTCAAGGGTATGAACTCATCGGTGTGGCCGAGGTGACCACTGCAGAGTATGAACTGTCATCGGGACAATTTACAGATTTCAAAGTTGTTTCCTCAGCAGTGCTGTAGAGTTGAACGCTGGGTCCTATATTTTCACACACACGCACACACACACACACACAGACGGTACATTTGTAGTTAATTTCCTGAAACTCCGGCGCGGGAGCTCAGCAGCTCAGCGCAGCCGGCGAGTGAGGAGACGTTTTTTTGTGCAGCCACCTATCTGAACACAGTTACCAAGACAACAATTGTTTTAGCTGGCATCTCTGCGAGGAGGAACATTAGGATAACAACATGAGGTCTCAACAAATGAGCGAGGTTGGAAAGCAGGGAAAATGACACATTTGTTCTGTATTTCTTCTGGACAGAACACCTTGTTTTGAGGAAAAGACCAATCAGAGTTTGCTTTCCACCTTTATTTTCCATCTTCGGTGATTGGAAATCTTTTAGAGGCACCATGGGAGACGTAAGAAGAAGTAAATTGTGGGGTATTTTACAGCGCTGAGTTGATGAGTTGACCTAATAGCTGTAGGGAGTTAGCCTACAATTTGGACACACTGTGTACATGAGGGGCATGCGTATGTTTGCACGTACATGCACGGTCATGCCCTGCCCCGCGTACTTCCTTGACTTCAGCAGGCAGCTAAATGATCCAGATACATTAGCTGTCTTTTAACGAAGTGAGACTGATCTCTCTCTCTTCCTCTGTCTCTGTGTCTCTCTGCTCGACTGAAGTATCAATAATAAGATTTATCTGTCCTCCCCCGCAGCCTTGATTCAATTATCTCCATCTCTCTCCCTCTTTCTCTTCCTCCGGCTCCCTCCCCGTTTGCCCCTCCACTGTGGATCCGTTTCCAATTGAAGGCAGGTCATGCTTTGTGTTTCTATTTGTCATGACAGGGTTCCTTAACGAGTGGAGGCTCCCTTCCACTGCGGCTTAATCAGATCTGGAAAGGAGAGAGGAGGAGGAAGAGGGATGAGGGACGGAGAGGTGGGGGTAACCAGGTAGAAGTGGGGTCACGAGTAGTTTACCTCCACCTCCTCATTGTCTGCATTTCCCCTTTTTTGGAAAATTAGATTTGTGTGGTCCCTCCTCTTCCCCCTCTTCCAAACGTGTGTTTCGTGTCCAATTCAAAGCCTTTGAAGTTTGAAGGCTCCCTTCGCCCCTCCACACACCCTCCTCAGCAAAAAACCCCAATACCCCCTACTTTATCTTGCCTTACCTTCTTCCAGACATACCTCATTACCTGAGGCTGTATTGGAAGAAAGAGTGGCGGCTAATCGAATTGACTCTGCAGGTTTTCTGCCATCAGAGGAAGTGTGGGCCACTGAGGGGTCATCGGTTCAACGCTAGGCTTCAGAAAAAATGTCATGAAGTGGAAAAAATATCTCTGAAATTGTAACAAAGCTTTCAATTTGAGGTGGTGTTCAGGCAAGATATACTTGTAAAGAACGGTACACCGTTCACCATCTGTTTTAATGCACCGGAATGGACAAAATACTGTAGATGAAGCACTATCACTATACTGACACTGGCCATTGTATGCCTCCGCTCCACCAGGAAGCCAAAATAGAAATAAAATGCACAATATAAACCGGAGCTTTTTAGGATGAACGTAACCACGGGATCCTCAGTTCAACTCCAGGCAGCGACCCTTGCTGCATGCCACCGCTCTTTTTCTAACAGTTTAAAATGCTACAGGCTATCAGAGGACGTTAGAAGTCCATTAAATCAAACAAACAAATTTGTTTGCTGGAGTTACTGGAGCATGGTTGATCACCTCAGCTCACATTCTCTTTTGTATTAAGCTGATTTGTAATCTGTTTACGTTAAAGGTACTATTTGTAAGCTAGTTGATTTTGGAGTCTCATTACCAGCTCATCAAATACTGACCCTTTGGGTTGGTAGGTCAGGTTAGCCACCTTTAAAGGACCTTTAAAGGTGCAATATGTAAGAATTAGCCACCTGTCAAATTCATATTCAAAACAAATAGGGGAGAGCATATCACCAACTGCCCATGGCTGCTAACTGTAGCTGCCGTTAGCTCGTTAGCTCAGTTAGTCATACAGGCAGCAGTTCGGACTAGGAGCTCTGGACTGGGACAAGATGGGGCTTGCTGGATAGCATGCTAACAAAATACATAGACTTCTTAATGTCAAAACTGCTGTTTATTTACATTTTATTTTTTTTATTTTTTTTAATGTTTTCAGCTAAAAAACGGCTTCTTCTTTGAGCTCACTCTGAGGCATCCCAACAAAACAACCAAAGGGAGAGCGAGTGAGGTGGAGAGTAAATTCATAGAGACAGAGTCGAGTCTGTTTACAATTGGCAGGTCTGGAGTGTGAACATCTTGAGGTGAGCCTCTGGCTAATTTCACAGAAGCTGTGAATGAAGCCTTTCTTACGGCCCGCTCTATGCAAATGGCTGCGCGCGTACGCACACATGCAGTAAAGTTCACATGTGCACAAAGCGCCTCCCGCCCTCACTTGTTAGTGCACATGAGGGACGAGGCAGGGCGACGCAGCTGTTAAAGCGGCCAAAGGCTCGAGCTGGTACAGTACAGCAGCTTTGCATTGGCCCACTGTGGTTTGATAGGAGGGGGTGGCTTTGTTTACAGGGTTGCTAGCCATTTGCGGCGCTGCTGTAGTTCCCGGGGGAATACAGGGTTTGTGATAGATACCAAGCATCTGTCCTCTTGCTCACCAACCGGATGTGAATCACACGGTTTTTAAAGTAGTCAGAAGAGAAGTTTGATACACATTTCTGTTGGGTAGATTACGCACTGAGAGACGGCCCCTGGCCTGAGCTCTCGCTAGCTACGTCGTCAGGAAAAATCTGTGTGAGATGACAAATGAGTTACCGGGTGCATCCCTCTCAGATGTCGTTTCACATCCATTTTATCCATTTGGCTGACACTTTTATTCAGGGTGACCTACAGTGAGCCGCTGGAGAAGAATAAGCAGACACAGACACAGTAGGAGTCAAAGGTGACTTTTAAGTTAATACGGGACCCCTCAACAACCACAAGGCCACCCTGATGCCACAGTATAACACAGTGATGCCTACTGTATGGCATTCCCATATCCAAATAATAAGGCTTCTGTTAGAGATGAACACGATCATCATCAGTGTCCTGGATGGGCTCTTTGTTTGGCTGCCTCAACCGCCTCATCTAGAATGGCTGTGTCGCAGACACAACTATTGGCATATTTATGATGTGAGTTGTGATGGCTGTAAATTCATGAATTGTTCCCTTCCACAGCTCAGTCGTAAAAGTCGGCTGTATTGGAGAGCTGCAAAAGGCAACATTCACAGGCCAGAGCCTAATAATTTTTACAGCATATTGTTGAACTGCCGATTCACATCTCACAAATCACCAGTTTTGTCTGTTTATACTCTTCACACGATCGCAACTAAAAGAGGAAAACATTACTCAAGTAGCTGTTTTTGTCAAAAAAATCTTTTTATTTTTTTAAACATTATTTTAGGATGGATGTTTTTCCCCCGTGTGGTTGCGATCGTGGTGTGTGTGTGTGTGTGTGTGTGTACGGCAGATCTTTTGACCTTTCCACAGTCCGTACGAACTTGCCTGCCCTTCTCAGGCTCTACCTTCGAGGCTGCAGACACACAGGGGTAAGGCACAGAACTGTGACGGAGGCCCTGAAGTGGCGTATGTACGCGTAGGAGGGAGCGACAGAAGGCATCGACATGTTTTATATGTGTGTGTGTTGGGGAAGGGCGAGCAGGACGACATGTCAACTTGGGTGAGCGTCCTCTGGCTTTGGCTTTGCGTTGACCTCTCACCCAAATTAAACTTCCACAGTTCGCTCCCTCTCCTCTCCTCTCCTCTCTTCTCCTCTCGTCTTCTCTCCTCCCTCAGCCTCTCTCCGCTGCCCACTGCCAGGCACTTTTGTTTTCACATGGCCGACTTCTCAGGGAACACGCTCATATTTGTGGCTTTCGGGGTTGGCAGCAGAGTGTGCTGCGCCTGTCAAGTTTTTTCACTCCGACTTACCCCAGCACCCAAATTGAACTGTTCAGTCATTTCCTGTCATCCCCCCTCAACCACGTCCCTATCCCTATATTCGCCAATAATGTCAAATTTCATTGTTGAGTCATCAGGTCCTGTAGTGCGTCTTTTCCTGTCCAAAGTAGTCGCCCGCACTGAATAAGGGCGGGCAAATTAATATTATTTCATTATCTGGATATGAGATTTCTATCATTTTAGATTTTGATTATTATTAGGTGGTGACATGGCATAAGTGTTTTTTCCTGGTTTTAAAGGCTGCATTACAGTAAAGCGATGTCATTTCCTGAACTTACCAGAGTATTCTACTTGTTCTAATACTTGGCTTTACCCACTCAGTCATTATGTTCACATTACCGATGATTATTTATCACCAATCTCATTGTGTTGATACTTTGTTAAAGGTGCAACATTTAAGAATCGGCCATCTGTTGAATTCATACTCCAAACAAATAGGGGGCAGCATATCAAGAGATCAGCCGTAGTTGACATTAGGTAGTTAGCTCAGTTAGCTGTGCAGGTAGAGGTCCTGTTAGCTGACTCTGCCCGAGCTGGGAGCCTTGAGAACCGGTGGAGGGTGGCGTTCGAGCGAGGTTGAGGTACGTAGCAAACTCAGCGTTCGCACACTTCTCCCACTACTGAGATGCACATGACATAAAGTCAAAACTGTAATTTCTTCATTTTCTGTTGATGATTTTAGTTAATTTTTGAAAATTGACATTTGATTTTGTCGGCCAGTCCCAGCATAAATGAAGGAGAATTGAAATGGTCTAAAAGCCTAGAAATAATGCAATACAATTTCAGACCATGTCTCCCAGCCCTCCGCTGAATGTATAAATAATTTACAAAGTGGCCCTCCAAACACATGCTCACCAAAAACCTCTTGAATCCAGATATGAAATTGATTGACGGCTCCCGGAGGCTTTGGCAGTTTTTGGCTCCTGGCGAATACATTTGTTTGAATGACCTACAAAGCAAAAGCCAAACAATTTGGTCTGTTTGAGTACCCGCAAAAACCGTTAGCATGAGCGCATGGTTCGAGGAATCCTCCACAAATAGGCCGGGCTCATCCAAAGCATGTCCCTGGACGTGTGTGAGAGAGAAAGAGACATGCAGAAAGAGAGCGAGAGAGCAAGATGGTTATCTGAAGTGAGGTCAGAAATGAAACATGTCATAGCAAATTAGAGCCATGTTGTTTGAATTACTCCGGCCTGCTTCTTAAAGAACGGTCTGCCCGTGGAGGAGAAGAGAGTGGGCAGAGAGAGAGCGCGTGTTGAGTACGAAGAGCGAGAGACAGACGGAGGGAGAGCTTTCGGGGGAGAAGGAAAGACACGAGAGGCAATTTACAGTGGGAGCAGAGGAGATAGAGACATAGGAAGATATGAAAAGAAAGAATAACAGAGCGAGTTAGGGAGAGAGAAAACAGAGGGAGGGAGAGGTTGACAGAAAAAAATGATGTTTTCTCTGGAACAAATAATGTGACTCGGGCTGAGTCATGGGCCTGCCGAGGAATGATGATGATGATGATGATGAGAAGAAACCTTGGACTCATTCCTGCTTCGAGCTAAGTTTGGGGCATCATTTACCAAACTACTGGAGAGGGGCCCCTGCATGTGTGTGTATGTGCAATAATAACCACATTCTCTAAGCATCTTCGGCCACCGGGGCCTGTTTTTATAGCTGGGAACAGGGATGGGCCAACACTCGTTAGGAGGACTATTTCGGAAGACGGTAGGGGAAAAAAAACGGAGGGCTTGAGGGGAGCGGGATGACCAGAAGGGGGTGTGCGGAGGGACGGAGAGCCCGCAGAGGCCTCGCAAGTCCGATTGCGACGTGTTGAGCGAGAGATGAGCCAAAGAGCTGGCTTTCTCTGGGAAAATGGCCTCCGGAGACCGAGATCCACGCAGGCTTCCCGGACAGGATTTCACAACTCGGCGCGAGCGAGAAACATTGAGAAAGCAGTGACAGAAATGGAAAGGCTGGATTTGGCGTCTGAAAATCATCAGATAGAATATATCAAAGAAGATTTGCTCCCGTCCTCTCCTCTTCTCTTCTCTTCTCTTCTCTTCTCTTCTCTTCTCTTCTCTTCTCTTCTCTTCTCTTCTCTTCTCTTCTCTTCTCTTCTCTCCTCTCCTCTCCTCTTCTCTTCTCTTCTCTTCTCTTCTCTTCTCTTCTCTTCTCTTCTCTTCTCTTCTCTTCTCTGTTTTAGAATATGTGTTTAGCAAAGATAGAGACATCACACAAGCACAAATTATATGTATGTGTGTGTGTGTGTCTGAGTGCATGGGTGTCTGTGTGTGTGTGTGTGTGTGTGAGAGAGTGTGCGTGTGTGGGCAAGAGAGAGTCGGAGAGAAAGATATCTTGGATTCAGCATATTGTGTAGCCACAAAGACAGGTATTACACACACACACGCACGTTCACACAGAAAGAGAAAGAGTGCAAAATAAGCAGGGATAAGCTGAGCTGGTAATCTTCCCTCCAACAAAGGAATGCATTTACGAGACACGTGTGTTTGTCTGTTTGTGTGTGCCTCTGTGTGTGTGTGTGTGTGTGTGTGTGTGGGGCTGCGACTGTGTACCCGCGTGCCCACAGCAGAAGTATCTCATTTTTTGTTAATGTTGTGTAGCAGTCTGCCGCAGTGCAAGTCATGCCACCATAAACACAAGGAGGGGACAGGCGTCTTTGAATAGCAGCAGTGTGTGTTGGAAGACATCAGGCGGTGAATCCATCACGTTACCACTGACAGGCACAGCGATGGGAAATAAATATTTACTTTAAGCTTCCCCAAATCACATCCAGAGGTTTCTGTCGGCGCTTTCTGTCTCTTCTTCCCATGTCCTCGGTTTCTGTCCCTTATTCTGTTCTCAGAATAACTGCTTTATTTCGGGGATTCTGTCCCACTCTCTTCTTTCTCTTTGCGTCGTTCCGTCGACTCTCGTCCTCGCCATCACGGTCCCCCCCCGCCGCCGAACACACGGCAGAGCAGGGGCCCGTGTAGACGTGGGACTCAGGTCATGTTTCCACTCAAACACACACGCACCGACTCGCACAAAAGGGGGTACAAACATATACACAAACATGACTACCACACACACACACACGCACACGCTCACACTCGCACACAAACACATGCCGGGTCAGCCTGAGATATCCATCTGGGGTTTGTCATGTCAGACATGGCCCATGTCTCTCTCTTCTGTAATTATGGCAGTATTTATTTTTTCAGATGGTCCCGCTGGGTTAGGAGCGTCCCGCGGTGTGGTTTTGGACGTGGAAACACACTCCGCTCAAGACATCCAGCTTAGCAGAAAAAAAGGGCACACAGTACATTGACTAGAAATTGGTAACCCATAATTCAGAGATTTAATGTAATGTGGAGGAAGTGTGCGTGCGTATGTGTGTGTGTGTGTGTGCGCACGAGCGAGCCTGTGAATGCAAGCATAGGATAGAGGGAATGAGGCTGTAACTTTTCACAGCGGAGCAATCGCTCAACAGATTGAGTCTCGCCAACGCCAGGAGAGAGAGATTCGATATTATAACGTCTCTGGCATTACATAACGCTCGCGACTCGCACACAAAGCCTGGCGGACTTCGTAGCAACTCCTGCATGCGTAATGTATTTATAATTTTAGACCTGTGCGACTTAAAGAAAACGACAATTCTGTCAATTTCCAGTTAGTTCGGGTCAACTCAGAAACTTTAGGTAGAATTGTGCATTCAGACGTCACATCTCTTGTGCTGAGCGACTCTTTCTTACAAAGACTGACTAGAGCTGAAAGTAAAGTGATGGGATAGTTCACTTTAAATAAGAAAAACTTTTACAGATTGGATCAGTAAAGGATAAATACAAAAATAAAAACATTAGTTAAAGCTGCTGTAAGTGATATATTATTATTAAAATAAGTGCTAAATGTCTCGATATTCCAGCAGTTATCACTGTTATAGAATGTTTGGTCAGTAACTTAACTTTATTTTCATTCTTCCTCTGGCCTTGGGTTCACGGTTTATCTAAATGTGACCAACTGAGTCATAAGCACAAAAATACCATGTTTTTTGGCACACTACAGGTCGTACAGTTTTGACCGCTCTGTTCCTTTTGTCTCTTCTCATGTGACATAACTAGCGTTTCCACAGAGATACACAGATGTGATGACACTACAAGACAGTTCCACTTGTGGTCGGACTGGTTTTAAAAAAAAGTCTGCCCTCTTATAATCATCCACGGCATTGCGAGAGCGCGGTACGAGATACAGTATGTCAAAATACACACAGCTGCAAGTAGCAATGCAATGTTCACAATTTAGATTATGACTAATGGTTTTTAAGTTCATCCTGGGTTCAGGCGACTAGATTAAACAGAACTTTCAAACTTCTCCGATTGTGCGTGTTGCACTCTTCGTCCTGGTGTCTTTAAAAGGAGGCTTGTGTGTAAGATTGTTACTGGATCAACTCCTCTCTTAAACAGTTCCAGCGTAAGTTCTAATCATGAAAGTCGGATTTATTGAAACGCTACTGTGTTAGACTACATTAGTTCAGCGGTGCAGGTTACCTTACCCGAACCCTACCCCGCCCCAAATCCTAAAAAAAAAAAAAAAAAAAAAAACTTTTTCTAACCCTTCCTCTTTTCCTCTGGGCTGCACGCCTCATAGTAATGACTGTGCATGTGTGTTTGTGTGAGTGTCTACCCAGCTGAGTGGAATCACCCTCTGTCCCGGGCACACTCAATGAACTTGGCACTCACTCCACCTTTTTCACCACTGCCGGCCTCCTTTCACTTTCTCTTCCTCTGTCCGTCTCCTCATTTCTCTTCATTGCCTTACAAATCCTCTCCCCTCTCACTGTCTTTTTTTTTTATCATCTTCCTCCAAGCGGCCTTGTTCCTCTCTCGACAAAAACTTAGATGAAAACCCCCCGACAAGATAGAGATAATGGCTTATGTCCAATCGGCCCGTGGTGCTAATCAGCGACCATCGTGGGAAAAGCGCAGGGGGATGGAGGTGGCGGCGGCGGTGGAGTCGGTGGTAGGAGGAAAACCAGGCCCATTGTGCCGAGGAGATTAAAGTCCCCGAAAAGGCGGCATTGTCCACGGACGGGGATAAATCTTCCTCCTCCCGTCACTCAGGGCCTGAATTCAATTCTCCTCAACCCCTCCTAAAAGAGAGGCTTATCTCCTGCTCAATAGCTTGTTGCGCTACAAGCCAGGCAGGAATGCACCAAGTTGTATCCCTGACACCCGCTCACTGAGTTAAAAAGGAATTAGAGAGGGGAAAAAGAGAGAGTGAGAGAAAGTGAGCGCCTGAATTGCGACCTCTATTTTGCCAGAGGATGTGCGCTGGGAGGCAGATTGAGGTGCCGATAGAGGCTGGCAGAAGGAGAGGGGACGGGAGTGCGGGATTGATTGACTGCTGCCGGGGGATTGAGGCCAGCGGAGAAGAATAGCGGCCCGCTCAGACTGCTTTCTCCGGGGCTGCGAGCAGCATGGTAAACTGCTGCCCCATTGGAGGATGGACAGAGGAGCCCCAGCGGAAGAAACCACTTGGGAGCTCCTGGCATGCGGTCTGGATGCCACCTAACAAACTCACCCCCTCCCTCCCTTTCTTCCCTTTACTTTGCCCCCTATTGCTGCAGCAGCATCTCTCTAACTCCAGTCCAGGGGGCATCACCAGTTGCTAAGACCCAGTGCTTCACAACACTCGGATGCCCCACACTCCCCCCCCCCTCCTAACAGATTCAATTCAGACCCCCCTGGTCCCACGAAAAGGGATAGACAGAGACAGAGAAAGGATGGTTGGCAAATAAAAAGAACTTGTGCAGACTCAGGCCTATAGTCCTGCTCTGTTTGGCCCAAGGAGAAAAACAAGCCTTGCCTCTCCATTTTTCACCCCTTTCTCCCTTTTTCTCTTTCACCCTACCCCCATTGGAGCTATCTCCGGGGAAGAGACACAAGGAAAGAGACAGCGAGAGAAATGGATGGTTAGAGAGGGACCGATATCGATATAACATTCACTGAAAGCGCCCTTTCGCATTAGCGCTCCTCTCCATAGAAAATAACTGAAAACAAGATTTCCCCCTTCTTTTGGACTCCCTCGCTACTCCTTACCCTCCTCCTGTTGCCCCCTGTATGAAAAAGCAGGATTTTTCCGCTTTGCCACCAATTTCCTCGTTTGTTGTTTATGCCCACTCTGTCCTCGCTTTCACAATGCACCCCTCCTTCCCTTCACCCCCCCCCTTTACTGTGACTTGGCTCCACTTAATGACGGGGCTTACACCTGCTTACAGGATTAAATTAATTAGCACGAAACAGGGATCGGTGGAGGGGGGGTGGGAGGGCGTAGAAGAGGAAGAGGTGGGGGGGTGGTGGCAGAGGAAAGACAACAACAGGGGGTCAGGAGAAAAGTACAGCAGGAAGAAGGCACAATAAAGAGCGGGCCGCTTGGTGACTGGTGCTGGGCCTCATGTTCTGCCGGATGCTGGGGTTGGTAGTGGGTGTAGGAGGGGGTGACCACTTGTTTTCAAGTCGAGGAAACGGGGTTGGCCAAAAAGACGGGGAGACTTGCGCAGTTGGTTGGTATATTGTGGGGACAAATGGTCTCCTGGACAATGTTTGGGTGTGCGGGGTCAGAGGTGACAGCCGCCATTGTGGGGAAACGTCTGCACAACAGCGACTTTGATGCTTTTTTCCGGGGTTTGTAGCTCCGGAAAAACCCTCAGGCTCCATCTTCACAGGGGGTCAAGAATAATCTAAGGTGTGATAAAGGGTAGAAAATGATAAAAAAAAAACCTGATACTGCTGCAAAAAACGATGTTTATTTTCTGTCTTTAATCTTTGCTTTTGTTCTTGTGAAATAGAACATAGTTTCGCCTCTTCAGGCCTAAAAAAATGAATAAAGTCTGAGAAGCAGAAATGAACAAGACTGACTCACTTAAGAAATAAATGATTCTGGCATTACATATCCATCAAGATTCACCATAATTAGCTTTGTAAATCTTGATCTTGTGCCTCACTTCTGACTAAATTACCATCCTTCCCCTAAATAACTGCCACCCTGCAGTCCCTTATGTCGCTACACATTTTCACTTTTGATCGATTCGGCCTTGTGACGTGTTCTTTATTTAGAAAAGGGGGTTTCTGAAAATGCGCAGGCTTTGCCCGGCCTCTTCTCCTTGGGTTGGGCTGTCATCTGTCTCATTTCTCATGACCTCAGTCTTCTCTCTGTCCCTCTATCTGTGTCCTACTCCAGCAGCTCGATGTGTGGTTTGAGGGCTGGATCCATCACGATAAGCGCTTACAGATGGGCTGCTAGCCCTGCCATGCTAGCAGACCTTCCTTTCAGAGGTTTGTTGGATATTGCTCTCCCTCTGTGTGTACGCAGGTGTGCACCGAGAAACTGAGGCGGTTCTTTTCCGTGCGCTAAAGCTGCCACACGCTTGATGTTTTGTGTCTGGGTTGGTGTCTGTCACCAATAACAATATCATATAACCCTAACCCTGCACGGACAAGAGCTTTCTGCCAGCATCTCAAAAATGGGAGGCGTTTGGGTAACCCTGGCAAGCACTCTCACACAGATACAGTACACACACACACACACACGTGGTTGTCATGCATTAAACAGCAATGGCCGCATTGCTGGAAGGTTGTGTGTGTCACAATCATGCCTGCCAATAGCCACATTTCTGGTCAGTTTCCGTGAGCAAAACACCGAACCTCTACCTGTTTTCTCGCTGTCGTCCAGTCTGGATATGAGGCTGTCTGACATGAGCTACAAGTGTTTCATACTCACACACACACACACACGCGCGCACACGGGGGACCTAGCTGGTGACAGATGCAGTGTGGTCCGGCCCATTGCGTGGCAGTGGTCACTTCAATCCCTTCCATATGACAGTGATTAGGCAGGACGCACACAATGCTCGTAGATCCCTGCTCTGCCATCTAGCACACAAAGCACAAGACACGTACGCACTCACACACACCCTGGCTTAGCACATTAGAACATTCCGTACCTGTATTAGCAAACATTTAAGCTAATTGCCTTCCGTTATTAGTGTGTAGTACAGTACACTTTCTTTGTGTTGTGGCTGTTTACTAGCAGAGTAGGTGGATTTCAAGCACAGTTGGACTGGCCTGTGGGCTGTGTGAGCGCCGGTTAGACGACTAACTACGTGAGCAAAAGCTGATTTATACTTTCTTTCGTTGTTCTGGATAAATATTCTAACATGATAATACACTGAAATAAACATCTTCCGCACTCTGTTTGAATTGGGATGTGTTGGGGTCAGGGGCTTTGCTTGCATACGGGAGTGTTTGTGAGTCTGTTGCTGTGTGAGAGTCTACAGCTGTGACAGCCTGTGGCCTTGCCTCATGGTGATAACACATTGACAAGATACTGGCAGAAGGCGTTGCCGGATTGTCACATTAGCTTATTCCATCAACAGGTGAAGATCGGGGGCGGTAAATAGCTGCAGGGGAGCGAGGTGAAATATATTCCGCGGCTCGGCTATTCTGAAGAGTGAACAACCACATAATTTGTAGTGACCGTAACAGGAGATCTAGCATGTGGAGTGAGGTTTATTTGTAGAGCCTTTAATGAGAGTAACAACTACACAGAAAGGGAACCACATTAAGATGACACATCAGCAGCTGCAGTTGCAGCTACCGTTTGTCTCATTGTCTTTAAAAGCTCTCGTAAAATCCTGTTTTTCTAATGCCTTCTTTCTGTCTTCTCTCTTTTAACCCCCCCTCCCCACTCGTCAGTAGGATCTCGGACTTAGATTTAGAGTTTCGACGGTTTATCGGCTGCCCATTTCCTATCCCCTGCCGAATGCAATCAGCAGACACCGCTGGTAATAAGTTTCACTCGTACACTTTTTCCTCCTCTGTCTTCTCTCTTCGCCTCCCTCTCCCATTCTTTTTTCACATCCCCATACCTCTCCATCCCTCTGATTGTATCCTACCTACAAAGGTGGCTGAATGAATGGCCGTTCGCCCTGGTGTGATACACCGCATGCTCAAAATTAACTTTCATTCAGCAAACAGATTGTAAAAGGGGAGAAAAAAGGGGGTGTCAGAAGAGGGGGTAGAGAAAGAGGCCCCTGCTTCTCCGAGCTTTTCTGGAAGGCTTGATGACAGATGAAGAATAAAGCGGAGGAATTGTAAGAAGAAGAGAAGAAGACTGGATTTTTTCTGTTTTCTGCAACTTCTTTTAGCATGTTTATTTTTTTTATTTTATTTTTTTAGGTATTTAAAGGTCCAATTTGTAAGAATTCCCATCAAATACTGACACTTTGGGATGGCAGCTGACCCGACCTGCAATCCCAAAGCGTCAGTATTTTACGATTTGGGAATGAGACTCAAATATTAACTTTCTTACAAATTGGACCTTTAATTCTTCATTTTTTATTTTTACCCTGAGGATGCACAGTGACTCAAATCTGTCTGTCACTCAGGCATCTGTTTGACTGCTGTCCCTCTTACATTTTTCCGACTGTTGTCAATAAAACAGCAAAAAGTAAAAGTGGCCGCCTCCAGAACTGCCGTTTGCCCCGGCCACAAGATAAATCACACACTCAAATTTAGCATCGACGCAGGGGGCAAGAAAGACAAAAGCAACCAAGAGCCCTATGGCATCAAAGCGATTACTGGCTGCCCAGGTAACCTCCCCCAATCCTGCCCCACCCTCATCCTCTCTCCTCTTATCAGGCTAATTGAAGACAAGCTCTTTGAGACGGACGCACAATAGGGCCAACGGTAGAGTGGCATTTGAGACTCGACGGGTGGACCGGAGAAAGGGAGATGCCGGGGTATTCTATAAGCGCCCCCACCCACCTCCTCGTCTAAATCCCTTTCTCTGTCCTCCTTTTATCCCACGGCGTCTCATTCAGCGCCCTACTTGACATAGCTCGACCTCTGAACCCAGAGTTTATGAAGTGAAGCAGCAGCTATTTATTTGGTGTGGAACTAATGTGTGGCCGTACCATTGTGCGGAGATTTGGAGCAATGTTAGCATTGTGTTTGAGTTGCTGTGTGCTTGGATAAGCTGGTGGTCAGTAGACTCGGGCGCTAATACCGTTTCAAGACCGCTGACAACTGGGGGCTGAATGAATCGTCATCTGTCGGAAAACCAATAAAGTTATGGCAAACGGACAAACGCAAAACCTTTCTATTTGGGATATTCTTCCTGTTTTCAAGGAACACGTCTTAGCGCTCTATTTTTAGACGGTTGTAAGTGTATTGAAGGCAAGGAGAACACACAAACAGGCACCTGCCTTTTTGAGAAGTTGAAGGCGTTGCATCATTCCGTCACCCTGAGAGAAACGCAATCCTCCACCCACTGAGTAAACAGCGATAATCCTCATCAAAAGATCGCTCTTCATCATTCCTAGTTCAAAGGTGAGATTGTCAGATCCTCCTCTGCGACCATTTATCAAATCTTCCTGCGCTGTTTCACACCCACAAAGTCAAGAGATAGATTTTTACATTTATACTTGCATTTTTCGCTACCCACGATTCCTTTAACGTATAATCGTGTAGCCCGCATATCCTCAAGGATAGCGACAGTCTCTGCATTTCGTTGCGACGTAAGCACAAGTCGAAGCTGCAGCAAATATCTCGAAACCTGAAGAAGTTGACCGAAACATCTTGTTGTAACTTACGATATATTTTTTCGACAAATAAAAAAAGCTCGGGTGTTTATCAACAAGATGGGTTCCTTGAAAAGTCAGAGTCACAGATTAACAAGCCGTGGCCTGCCTACGTGCTACCTGCTTGTGTTTATGTGTAGGTGTGTGTAAAGGGAACAGGTTCGGTTTTGAAGTGGTTGCGCTGTAGCAGTCTCTCTGGAGGACACGCAGCTCCAAGCAAACACAGAGCTCCGCTTAAACAAACAGGGGAGGACAGGAGAGCAAGACTAATGATGGGATCCACGCAGCTTACATACACATGTATGGACACACACGCGGACGCAGATGCAGGTAGACACTCACAAACTCGCCAGAGCAAAGACGAGAGGAATTTGTCCCCGGAAGAGGAGTGGTGGAGATAAACCGTCGATCTGTGGAGGAGGATTAAAAAGCAGGAGAAGTCACTGTCTGTGTTGTTAAAAAGTCATTTCCCACCGCTCTTTGTTCGCACACGGTACCAAGCGGAGGAAATACTGTATCTTGCTCAGAAGTCGAATCATGAATTGTTGTGTCGGAAAAATTTCTTTTGGCATTATCGGCACTGTATTTCTGATGCCATGCTCGCGCCGTAGCCTGCGTTTGTGTGTGAGCGCGCGCTCAGTCTGCACGTGCACGGGTCCACGTCTGCTTCAGCTCCCTGACGGTATTGTGCAGCAGAGTCCTTGACAGAAGTGAATTAATCAGACCCCTCTGGCCCATTTGTCTCTATTTGGAGGGCTAATTGGAAAAGAAGCAGGTGTTAATAGAGAGAGAAGAGAGCCACAGTACGAGTGTGTGTACGAGCGCGTGTTTCTCCCGTGTGTGTGTGTGTGTGTGTGTGTGTGTGTGTGCATGCGTGTAATAGAAGTCTCAGAGCTAAGTTAACCAGACTTAATTAGGCTTGTTCAGGCTCCAGCCAACCTTACGTCTTTCTCTGAGGTGATGCGGCGAGCGGGAGATGGAAGGATGTGGGGGAGGAACTGAAGACTGCAGTCAGGCCTCTTTGCGTGTTGGCTGGCTGCACTCTTGAAACACACGCACACACACAGGCCGACGTTTAAACTAAAGCACGAGCGTGTCCACACGGATGCTGCAAGTAAACCTACACAACCACACAAAAGTTGAATTTGTGTTGCCGCCTGCTGTTTAGAGTGGGCACGGCGTGACAGATGGGGTTGCATGTATAGACGATGGGGAAAAAAAAACGGCGCTCTCCTCTCCGCGGATATTTACCTCCACTGCTGGTGTCTAGGATTGTTTGTTTGAGATGCTCAATTGCGAGTGTGTGGCAGGCCTGTGTCCTGTCCCGTGGGTATCTGGCGATAAAGTTTGAACCTGTTTGGAAGCTCAATCAAAGGCCCCACTAGCTCGTTAGCTCCCTGCATATTTAGCTGTCTAAGTGATGTCAGCAAGTTTTAATGGACGGCAGCTTTTCTCAATTACGCAGGAGGGAGCGAGGCAAACTGTATCCAGTGCTATATGTGTATGCGTGTGTGTGTGTTAGTGTGTGTGAGAGCGTGTGTGTGTTTGATGTGGTGTTTACTCAGTTGAAAGCTGTCTCCTGTGTGGTCTCGCCACAAAGTTATCCCCCTCCAGATCACACACACGCTCACCTGAGGCAGTGGATGTATGTTTGTTGTGCGTGTGTGTGTGTGTGCGTGTGAGTAGGTGTACGCATCTTTACGAATTTTTTGGGGGCCACGCTGCTCTTTCCACCGACGTCCAGTACACACATGTGCGCGCAGGCACATAGAGCCGAACACACTCGCACGGAGTCGGGACATAAACATACAACAAAATCTTCCATAATATTTAGATATTTCTCCTATGCACACAACTCCAGACATGTGCACACCCATGTATATACACACACGAAGACGCATTGTTCTTGCCTCGTTCCGTCTGGCTTCATATCTGTTTTCGTTTCAGTCTCACACACACTGAAGAGTTCGAGCAGACAGCAGCTTTAGTGCTTCGTCAGTCAGATGAAGACCTAAAGCTGATGTAACAGATCTTCAGTCCGTCCACCGATAAGGTTGTCTATTAAAACCTCAATACCAGTTGTGGCACTGAGTATTAAAAAAGTGCCAAGTATTAAAAGCTGGTTGTGTTCCGACAGTTGCTTGTGTTGAAGCTTTGCCTTTTCACAATAATATATGTTTTTTTGTTTCTATTCTTCAAAATAAGGGAATAGAACGGGGTTCATTTTGGTGCCGTCATTTGGGTGTCATATCACCACAAACTTTTTTTTTTTTTTTTAAAGGGGGCACTATGTAGTTTTGAATTTAAGAAATTCAAACTCAGAATTTTAAAATGTAAAATAATAATGAGGTCATAATGCAAACGCAAATGTGTTTCTCTAACTGAATAAACAAGCTGTTCTCAGAGGAAAGTCCCCAGAACACTATTTGAAGCCAGAAAAGGTGGCGGGGTCCGCCAAATATAAACAAAGTAAAACAGTGTGAAATTGTGTTGTTCTATTTCTCCTCTGATTTAAATGTCTTCCCCAAAACTAAACGGTGCACCTTTAAACTAAACTAAAGTCCTCTCCGTCGCTTGATTCATCCATCTATATTTATCCTCACCTATCCTTGGCAGTTTTCTCTGAGGAGACAATAAAGCCGTACTAAACCGTTCATTTATTCAACACAAATCTCTTTTTATTTCTCCCTGCTTCCTTCTTGACGCTCTGCCTCCCTGTCCGTCTCCTCACTCCTCCCTCCTCCATCTGCCAAAGTTGCTTCCAGCCATTTTTTCATCAACACAAGCAAACAAAATCTATTGAACGCAGGCAGCGCTCCATTGACTGGAGAAAGCGGCGAGTGTTATGTTTATTTATGTATGTTATTACATATTTATTTATTTGAGGAAAGTTTTGTCTAACATGTTCAAAGCTCACGTGTGTGTGTGTGTGTGTGTGTGTGTGTGTGTGTGTGTGTGTGTATGTGTGTCTTAAAGAGTGTGTTAATGTGGCAAAATATGCATCTATGTGAACATTCTGCCCTCCTGAACCTGGGATGCCCCCTGACACACACACACACACACACACACACACATGCGCACACACCAGTCAGAGGTGGGATGGCTGCAGGCGAGGAGGCAGGTCGGCAGCGATTAGAGGGGCTGTGTGTGTAATGGTTGCCATGTGCGGACCCATCTCATCCACCATTACACACACGCACACGGCGCCCACCTCCCGAATCCCTCCAAGATACCGTACACTTTTAAAAACATTAGCCACTAATGCTTTAATGCCCTCGCGTCGACGTGGGGTTTGACTGGAGCTAAAATGGCAGACACAGAGGAATGCTGGCTTGTGTTTGCTCAGTGTATGAGGAAGGGCTCTGGCTTACTTCTGATTCAAACATGATGGAGCTGCAGTCCAGCTGCATACTGCTCCAGACATGTCATGCATGCGTTAAACACAACAGTGCTGTGACTTTATCTTCGTGTAATTACCGCGTTTGTTGTGTCACTTTCAGCACATTTACATCGCACCTACTGAAGCACCTTTTTCTTTGATCTGGATCATTAATCACAGGCTTCCATGCAAAATGCCGACCGGTGTGGATATTTACATGAGAATGGTGGGGCCATGCCGCCCTGCCTGTAATGACTAACGAACGCTGGGCATGACTAGTGGCCTGCCTCTAGAGCGTGCCAGGTGTTTGTTCCAGGCCAGGCTGCATGAAAAGCAGCGTCTGACCTTGGGACGGGGTGGGTGAAACCCGAGTTGCCTCCACCGCGTCTAAATGTCGGGCACCTGAAAAAGTCTCAAGCTCCTCCCTCTTGTTTGTTCCTCTCCTCTCTACCTGTCGTTCCACCCTCCGCGATGTCAAAGGAGAAAAAAAAAGAAAAAAAAAAACGTTGGAAATTACCAGGAACCTCCTCCTGCATCTCCTCCCTCTTTTCCTCCCACCTCCGCCGCGCACACGTACAGAACCTTTGGCCATCGGACACTGAACAGCTTCCTTGTCTGTGAGCTCGGTGAACCAGAGAGGGCGCAAAAACAAAAGTGTTATTGCGAGGGATTCATTGTGTCAACATCTTAGCTGGTGAGCTCCATGAGGGAAAATGGGGCACAGTCTAGACTATTTACTGACAAAGGGAGCGGCGTACAAGGGCGTTATTTAACGTGCAGCTCACCTTCATGTGCACCCGACTAACTAATCAGTAAAAGCAACATTTTTGTCACGGGAGGGTGCTGAGATTCTCCCCTTACAGTCCTGTCGCTGTGCAGATGTCTCACATCTACATGACAGGTATGAAAAAACACATTGTCCCACCCGTGGGTTTAGGAGGGCAGGAAATTGATGTAGAAAACAAGGTCTTAATGGCTGGCCCTGGTGAATATTGGCATTGAGTGAGTTAAAGACCTTTCAGGTATCACAGACTTCCGCTGGTACATTTGCTAAACATTGTTGGTCTGTTTGGCAGAAAGTGGCATTCCTTGAAGCATGAATGCGTTTCTTGAGCTTGTTCCTGGAAGGCAGGGCAGTGAGATAGACATCTGTGTACAAAGAGAGGGAGAGAGAGAGAGAGAGACCCCACCCGACCTACAACACACACACCAGAAGGAGTAAGGTGTGGGCAAGGACCACCAGAAAAAAAATGTCATTATCAGCACCACGTGTACTTAGCACTTACTGCAGTGAACCTGTGAGAAGTAATTGTTTCTTGGATCTTGATTAGTAATTTGGGGGAAATGGGTGATAATGAGACTGCCGGTAACTTGGCACTTGAGTGCAATTAGCAAAATCAGATGGAGGTTAGTATGGACATTAGAAGGTGCTCGGTCAGTTTGTCAATAGAATAGACCGACTTCTCCTATACCTCCTGTAGCTGAATGCACTGCTGTGCTTACATTTGAAACCAATTAGCCAGCACACCTAGAGTTAAAGAGACCATAACCAGGTAGGAAATCTGTATGTTAACGATAGCTTACATGCTAATGGGCTTAAGCTATTTTTAATGAACTTTAACAGAGAAGAGAAGGAATGTGTGCATTTTTTGTGGTAGAGCTAGATAGACAGGGGAAGGGACAGATAATTCATACAATATATATTCAACTTTCACTATAAGATTGCTGTGATCCTTAGTTAAAGGCGCAATATGGAAGAACTGGCCAGCTGTCAAATTCATGCCCGAAACAAATAGTGGGCAGCGTTGCACCAGAATTACCCCTAACTGCTGCTAACTGTAACTGCCCCTGGCTAGTTAGCTCAGCTAGCTGTGAAGCTAGCAGTTTCGACTGGGAGCTCAGGGACCAGACAAGTGTTAGTGTTTACGCCTCCAGCGCAGGAGCTTTGAACCAGGACGGGACAGGCCAGGGCTAGCTGGTTAGCATGCTAACTCCTATAAATACCTCTGCTACACAGTACATAGACACCATAATGTTAAAACTGCTGTTTATTCACATTACGTTGATAATTTAAGTTGATTTTTGATTGTTTTCCACTTATTTTCTTACATAACCGTAACCGCAATCTATATAATGAAAATGACAATTAACAATCACATTTTTGAAATTCTTTCTCAATTTAGAAATGACCTTGCCAGACTTGAAATTGCCTATAATTATTTTTCCATTTGGATCATGAAAACACAATATTACATTGAAGATAGTTCTATTTTAGCACAAGCCTCTCATCGTTCCTGCTGCTAGCTTGAACTTACGTTGTATATTTAAAAATATGTCATTTGAGTGTGTCACTATGTCACAAGTTATTTGTCCTATCAGCATAGCCATCTACTCGGCTACATCAGTCAGTTCATGTGTTCACATAGTGCAGAAATGCAGTTCAAAGTTTAGAAACAGAAGGAAAAGTACACTGAATAGTGTGATTTGTTCGATTCACTGGAAAGTTATACGCCTTCAAGATTGATCACGATCCCAAAAAAAAAAAAAAAAAAAATTTCCACTCTGAGTTGTGTACATTTCATATTTGCTCAGAGTTTAGTTGGCTGTTGTTCATCAAGTGAATTAACACCTCACCTCTCCGGTGAGTTTGCTTTAATCTATCACTGTGAACTCTCCGCGTTTAAACATTGACCATGCAGGGATCAGCGCGATCGATACAGAGGGAGCTCTCTCTTTCTCTCGTTCTTTCTTTGCCTCTGTTTCTTTCCGTCTCTCTCTCCTTCACACTCGACTTGTCCCCCGGGTATAGCAGATTAATAATGCTCGTTCTTTCACCGTTCAGTGGAATGCAGAAGGAGAATTGTATAGTGGTCCTTAATGAACTGGGTGGCCAGTGTTGGCCTCAACACCAATTAACACAGCTTTTAATTACAGCGCTAATCGGAGCAGCTGATGGTGAGAGCCCCTGCAACCCTGAATACAAGTGCCCTGCTGAGACACGCAGATGCACACGAGCTCGCACACACGCCGACTGCTGAAAACACAAGAGAAAGGCTTTATGGGAGAGGATATGTTTTCGTTTCAAGAACTGCTCCGTCCATACCCAGCTTCTCTCCTTATTTATCTCCAACTCTCCTTCTTTTATCGTTGACCCCGGACCTGTCAGCTAAAGAGGGTTGAAAACATATCTGGCCTCAAAATAGCCCAAACACTTTTTATTTAGAATCTCTAAGGCAGCGAGTCAAGGGTACATGCTGCCCCCATCCAAAAACATGAAGCAACAGGAAGAGAATGTCTACGAGAGTAGTCTGCCAACTTCCCAAGCTGAGGGAAAAATTGGTATTTTTATTATGAAGAGAGGACGCTGACTGTTTGACTTAAGCTCAGAGGAAGAAGTTAGCGTCTGTTGCGGGGCAGAGACAGAGGAGACAGGTAGAAGTAATGAAGAGGTTACATACTATGATGATTTCCTGGACGTAAAGCGAGATGTTGTCTTAGAGCTTAGTTTGCTTGATTTTTGTTTCAGTGTTTCGGCAGCTGTCGGAGGAGAGGAATGACTGCCAGCTACAGTGCTTGATTCTAGTAATAGGGATGGAAGTTAAGCTCTTGAGAGTGTAAGTGCTGTTCAGGAATCAGTCTGACGTCTTTTGGATCTCAGCAGGGCCTGGAAAGGACTCTAGATCAGCAACCCTCACGCTTCCCGGGAATATTACTGGAGAATATGTCATTTTTTGGCAGAGACGGGAAAACAAGTAGTAATCGCAGCCTTCTCCCATATGCATTCGATTTAACACAATTATGGATGTACTTGAGCACAATACATGTTTAAGTGGGGGAAGTATTATAAGTTAAAACACAACGCTCCACGGCAGGAAATGTCAAACTTGTATCGAAGTTCCCGTTGAGCTACAGAAGTATCAAAGAAGCAGAGAGTCGGTGTGTTCCTTCACAGGTGTCTGTATTACTGATGGGAAACAACACAAACAGCCCTTTTTCACCATCTCATATGTTGCAATGCATGATGTTCAGAGGGTCAGGATGTGTCTCGAGTAGGTAATGACTCTGAAATGCCAGGCTCCAGAGGAGGCTGCATATAATCTGATAAATTGCCCCCAGTGATGTGGCACAGTCGTTAGGTTGCGATGTGGGTAATGTAGGCGCTGCCATAGTTTGGGTTTTTGGTTAGTTGTTTCCTGTTTTGTTTTTATTGTTAATTATATTCTTATGTGTCTGTGTGTATGTTTTACTTTCCACATCCTCTCTTGGCTTTTTCCCGCCCTTTTTCTGTTCTCGCCGGTGTTCCATTTGTCGATCATTCCCGTGTATTCAAGTATGTTTTCCCATTGCTCTTCGTCGGTTTCGTCTGTGTTTATCGTCTGTTCCCTGGTCCTTTCCCCGCGTCCTGTTTTACCTACATTTGCTGCTTCTGTTCTAACGTTAAACTGGTTTGTACCTAGCTTTGTTTTTGCTCTTGGGCTACTCCCACAATGCAACGTAGCCACTGTGTGACATCTCTGGAGCCTCAAAAGGACTTTTTTTCCACACATACAGTAGTTCCTGTAAACACACTTACATGTCTCAATCTGGTGGAGAAACCCTTTAAATAAAACTACAGCAGTATTGCAGTATTGCATCAACATGTATTTTAAAAGTGCCAAAAGTAAAAGTATTGATTGTGCAGAATGGCCCATTTCAGTTTAATTTAATTTAACGGATATTACATCATTGGATTATAATTATGAATGCACTTGTGTGTGACTAGCACATCATTATTTACAGTATGGCAGGTAGAAAGTATGTGTGACATGGAATTACCCAAGTAAACTATACCTGGAAATTGTTCTCAAGTGCAGTACTTGAGTAAATATACTTAGTTACTTTCCACCACTGGTCTGCATGCATGCGGTGGTGTGTGTATGTTGTTTTGTGAAATGATGCCTTATAAGGTCTCCGTTCAAAAGCGTGCGGTCGAACTCAGAGGAGTCAGGAGAAAGAGAAACAAGAGTCGAGTTGTCTCATTTTCATCTGGCTGAGATCTCTACGTATCTCTGCCATTTTCCCTCCGTCATTCCTTTATTCCCTGTCTTTACTATTTCCAACTCCATCTCTTTTTCTTTTGGCCTGTCTTTTTTTTTTTTTTTTTTTTTTTGCATATTCACTGGGAATTGTTAGCAAAGCTCACCTACTGTTTCTAATCAGCTGCCTTTGTAGAGCGCACTGCCCCAATAGCAGAACATCGTCTCACACTGGCAACAGGCACGCACACACACACACACACACACACACACGCACGCTTAGACACAGAGAAAAGAAAAAAAAAAACACTCTTGGAACATTTATAAGAATACCTTTTCCCTATCCCTGCCTTTTCTATCTCACTTTGTCTCAACACTAGCAAAGATATACGTAGATACACAAACATGAAATCTTGTGCACATACAGACAGCGAGATAGCACCGCAGACAGAATGGCATTAAGAATGACAAATAGAGGAAGATAGATTGCGAGGTAGACAGACAAAGCGAAGCAGAGGCCAGAAAGTGACCCTCTTTAAAAGCCTGTTGGAAATCACAGCCGTCAGCACACTTGGAGCTGGCATGGCAAGCTGTCGGAAAACAGCCCGTCCGTCTCTCACTCCTCTAAAGCGGCCCTTCTTCTTCTCTTTCTCTCTTTTTCCTTTTTGTGTCTCTTTGTCACTGTCCAACTTGGTCTTACTTCCTGTAACCCTGGTAGCCTTTATTCCTTTCACTGAGAGAATTAGTTTGTAGTTGCGCTGCAGCTCCAGGCGCATTGTCAGGCTTTAGTGTCTATGGTCCTTTTCATGCTGTAAGCAGGGAGGGAGACTGAACTGGACTCGGTGCAACTGTCTACCTCTACCTTTAGTTGAGAATATACAATATGTTTTGTATCCGTATATGTCATTTTAAGTGAATACGGCACCATTATAGCTTGTGTGCATGCTTTGGTACGTTAAAGCCACACCAGTTTGTGTCAAAGGCTTTACAATACGTAGAACATGAAACCATTATGCATAAAGAAGAAAATATCCAACACTTTAACAGTAAAAATAAAGAGTAGGGATAACAGAACAAGTATCCCACCTCCAGACAGACAAACATGCAACTGCTTCTGTAAAGACTAGACCAGGACTCGGGCCCTCAGCTCAAAGATGGCCCACCTTAAGGTTCGATTTGGCCCCGACGGTTGTTTTTAGTGGACACCAATCAGAAAGTTTAGTTTACATTTATAATATATAGTGCTGGCCTATTTTTTGTGAGGTAAAAATTCTAAACCTGAGCATGGCGAGCAAAGTGACACATTGCTCAGGAAATTAAAGGAGCTTGGGACCCCAGAACAATTTTTCATCTTAACAATACAATGCAGTGTTTACTTCTGGCCTGTGGCCCGCCGTTAAACTGGCAAGAGGCAAGTTTGTTTTGCTTTAACGCAGCGGTTCTCAAACTTTTTCTGACACGCACCCCTTTGGAGGAAGAAGCCTGACTCCTGTCAGGCTGGCATCCTGGAACCATTTCTTTCTGCTCTCACGTCTCCATTATAGACTAAATGTATGAATGAGCTCACTTCATGTCCTGTGCTGTTGGTAGTTGCTACTTTGAGGAGAATGGCGCTGTATTGGTGACACTGGCGGCAACGAAACATTGGCACTTTAGGTTCCAGTTTTGGCTCTCCAGTGCAAAAAGTTGGACAAACATAGCAGTGGTAGAATTGCAATATCAAGTAAATAGAAAAATAGGTATAATATTAAGAAGGCAAAGGTTAGAAGGCCTTCTTATATAAAAATATATTAGAGGGCTATAAGAAAACATATGTTAAGAGCTGTTTTTGTCCTGGATCCAGTTCATATTTGTTGAGTCTCCACTAATTGAGTTGGTTGATTTCAAAGCGATCCTGATCTTTTCATCACCTGCTGTGTTTCATTATATCAGCTTGTAAGTCTACGGGGCCCTGATGCTGACACACACACACACACACACACACACACACACACACACACACCTAACCTAATTAAAATGGCCTGGTTAAGCACCATGCGTCAGGGCCTAGCAGGGGTAGGTGTTAGGCATGCCGAGAAGGTGGGGGTATTGCGGGGTGGGGGTGTGTGTGTGTGTGTGGGGGGGGTGCACAAATCTCAACTTAAATGCAAAGAGATTAGACAACTTTTGCAAGATATTAGCTGTTCAAAAATGAGAAAAATGTCCCTAAGCCTCTTGTACAAGCGCTGGACCTGGTCAGACAAGGCCTTCTTTTGTTTCACAGGCAGAGGCAGAGAGCATGGTGTGATTAGTGTGTGTGTGTGTGTGTGTGGTGGCTGCATAACAATCGGGCCACGTACTAGCAGTCAGATCCCCTACCTTTCACCTAGGAAAGAGAAAGAAATGATAGAAGGATAGCAGGGAAAACAAAATACTGAATTGGTTAAGCTGTTTACGTCACATGTGTTAATAGTCTTCAGTTGTAACAGCGACACATGCACAGCTTATATCTAATAATCACAAAAAAACTGAAGTGCGCTGCTGATGTAACCGTGTTAGAGCCGACTTTGACTGAGAACATAACTGCTGGAACACAGTAAGAGTGTGTGTGTGTTTATTTAAGTCTGGCGATCATGTGCTGGTCCGAGTTATAAGGTCTTCGGGACAGATGTCACGTCACAAAAAAGTTAAACTGAAGAACAGATGCTGAACAAACACACTGGAGAAAATTCCACCTCGAAAATAAGTAAAAAAGAACAATGAATAAGGTTTTTCTCGCCTGTAACAGGTAGAAAAAGTAAAGTGCAGATGCAACAAGTGAAAGTTGTCCATTTATCTCACTCAAATGCTATATTCTACCTGATTTTGTCTTATATTAAGTGTAATGAGACATTTTGGACTCAAGTTTAGACGAATACACTTTGTAAGGCTGTTTGTAACCCTGCAGCATTTGGTCCCCAATTTTCGCGCTGCACCCAATAGCTTGTGAATTCAGAGCAAAAGGGGCAAACTGAGCGGCCACCCACGAGGCCAACTCTGACTATCTCCATTGGAGGTGAAAGGTATGCAGCGGAGGTTCAGCACCGAAACATGAAAACATCAGCCTCCCGTCCGAAACGCTGAGACACCAACGCGCTATTGTTCTTACAGACTGAATATTCATTCTTCATCAACTTTTCATCTTCCTCTCCGTCAAAGTACTGCGTGTGCATAGAGGCGTGTGCGCGTATCTGTGCTGGATGTATTTCGGACACACACGGCGAGTGTGTTTGTCCTCAGCAGGTGTGTTGTTTTTGTCGAGCCCCGCAGACAAAGAGAGAGATAGGGAGGGAAAGAAGAGGGGTATTTAATGAAGCCCTCTCTGCGTGATAAGGAGAGCCACCAGAGTCCCTGGTGTGTGACATGGCCTGGCCCCTGTCATCGCAGAGCTCCTGTTGTGGCTGAGAAATATCCACCTCCGCTCCTCCCTCAAACCGCCCCCCCACCTCCTTCCCCTCACTGCACAGCCCAGACAGAGAGAGAGAGAGAGACAGAGAGAGAGAGAGAGAGGTGGGGAGACAGTCAGACAGACAGAAAGAGAGAGTCCAGACAGAGGCCATGTGAGCGTGTGTCATATGGAACAGATTTAGTGCTAATGACCCCCCCCTCCGCTCTGTGCCCACCCTCTGCCACCCGTTCCTCCAACCCCCACCCCACATCACTCCGTCCCGGCCAGTATCATCCCTTCATAAGGAATGCCGGCCTGTTCCAGCTCCAGTGTCCCATGGCTTTACCCATCCGAGCACCCGTTCACCCCTCTGGTCATGTCCTGCCAGAGCTTACACCTGACACAAGAGACTCAGACTCGAGTCCGACTTAAGTCATGGAAATGAGCTCCTGGGATTTGAATTACGGCGCAGAGAGATTTGATTTGACTTTAAAAGCAACAACGTTCAAGTCTCACTTTGTGACCTGGTTGAATTACTTTCATGCATTGAGCATGAGGTTCATGACTTTGACGCCTTGAGAGATGACTTAAAACCGACTCAAACTTAAGTCTTGACTTGGACTTGTCTTAAACGACTTGAGACTTGATCTGGCCTTCAGTGAATCGAGTCTTGACATTCTTGAGTGACTTGACACTTGTACTTGCCCCGAAGCAACCCTGTGTCCTGCCGTCACCAGAGGAAACAAAGGTCACCGTGTTCAGGTGGGTGCTGACGCGTTTGAGGGAGCAGATACTTTGTCAGGCTAAGATGGATGACGGAAAAATGAAAAATGTGTTTCGTGACAGAGAACGAAAAGGATTAGAAGGAAGTAGGAATATCCAGTAGACGGTGTTGAAAAGGCTTCAGAAATGTGTCGACAGAAGATGGATTTCACCTGGAGGTGCTGCTCTCACCGTAGCTCCCAGCCGCTGTCACACGGCCCAAATAAACCCACTTCACCGGAACTGTCAAAAGTCACATTCGCACCGCTTTAGCATTAAATACTTTTCAACACGAATCGCGGTGTGAGCTTCTCTCAGCACCTTCTGAATGTGTGGCGCTCCCTGAAGTGTCCACCACTTTAGGACGTGACCTCGACATCGACCTTCACCCAACCCATCGGCCCCCTGCACTTCCCCTATCTCTGTCACACTGACACTGGCATTCTTTCACGTTAGCGCATCGCAGCGCCGCAGATAGGCCTGCCAGACACCCCCTGTGCTCTCCTAGTATCTCTGTCTCTCTCTCACACACACACACACTCACACACACACACACGTGGTTAATTGGTAACTAGAGTTTATGGTTAGCCGGGAACTTATAGTTCGACTTCGCCGCAGCGAGAGGACGCATGAGATAATATGTCGGCTTTTGGTGAGTTATGACCACACGTGTGAGTGTTTGAGATGTCTGAAGCAGGGCGCTGTGTGAGATTAGGGTCTTTTCATGTGCCATTTGAATCCGAGGTGTCGAGGTGCGGTGGCGGTGGCGTTGTCGTTTTTGTCTCGCGGAGGCGTTTGTTGAGAGGGGCGACCATCTTAAGTTTAAATGTGGACAGATTTGGATAGCACTAGGTATTTGTTTCAGCGCAAGTCCGTGTGTGATGTTCCTTTAATTCACACACGGCTCACAAGTGGTTCCCAAATGCCAACATATCCACGAATATCAAACATTAACCTTTTTTTTTTGCCTCCGCTGAACCTTTCCGCATCTATTGCGCGATGATTTAACAAGGTTTTTTTTTTTTTTAGGGAAGTTATTTTCCCCCGTTTGACTCTCCAATCAATATCAATAAAGTGGTCTAGTTATCTATTTCACCCCCTTTCAACAACTCGGATCAATACCCATCTGTCATGGTTTCACCCAATGAATGTTATCACTTGTGCCGGAGATTAGCTTGCTGTAGCATCTTATCCGGACATATTCTGTTATCCTGAGTTATGTAGGTTAGAAGGAGAGGGTCTAACTCTGTGCTCTCCAGGCTTTACTTGCCCAATTGCCTCATGTTTAGAGATGCAAGCCAGGTTTGTTGCATGTCTAGCAAACCTTAAATATTTGTACAGTTGTTATTTTTCTATGTAGATTTTCTCTCTAATGGACTTTTTATAGCTTGTAAATAGAAAATGCAAAGGTATTCTGTGCTTACTTTAGTACTTTTAGGATGTTTTAGGATTTTTGATAACAAGTTACAATTACGTTTTCTGCTTGTATGGACACTTTCGACAAAACCCAAATACTGAATTATTTTTACATCAGTCTGAAAGCAGCCCTGTTAGGATTTACACCCCCCCAACACCGCCCCCTTGTATTTTGCCACACAAGCATGGCGTTACATGATGTATGTGTTTCTACACCATTGATACATTCTCTCTTTTTCAATTTCTGTGTTGCACTATTGGTTTCTATCCTGTTTTTCTGCACTGTCTGTACAGTTTATTTCGTCATAGGCTGTTTTTTCCTCTGATTTCTTTCCTTCCACAGCCCTCTAAAACACCACTCAATTAACAACAACAAAAAAGGTCTATCCCTGTGTTAACATTACGAACCTCTGTCACATCGGTGTGGAGGGTCATCCATATCCCGGACTGTCACAGCACCCAGCCAGCTCCATCCTTCATCCCCTTCCTCATCTTTCAAGTCCTGACCACTCTCCTCCATCTGTCTGTCAGGCCGGGACTTGACCTCTCACCTCTGGAGGCCCGCCCATCTTGTTACCCCTAACCCCTCAGTTGATTGTGTCACTGACCAGCAATGGTTAATGTGTCTTTTTTTTTTTCTTTTTCACTGTCCCAAAAAAGGTAATTTTGGGAGCAGGGTTCACAGAAAATGATTGGAAGACATAAAGAAAATCACTCAGGTTGAAAACTAAATAAAGGTTCTTGTTATATTTTTTAAAACTGCATAAAGGTTAAGATAAATTGTCAGCACATGGTTGGATAGGGGATCGGGGTACCGCAGAGTTCACAGGTCATTTTTCTCAGATGATTTTAAACATGACTATTGAACAGAGATTAAAAGCGATGAGATGAAATTGATATCCCACTTTGCTGCTTTTGAAAACAACAGCAGGACCTTTGACACAATCGGGTCCTGAAAGGCGACTGATACGATTTCATTTTGTATGTCTTGAGTTGGGAATTTCGCCCTCAGTCACAGGCGCCAGAAAAGGGGGGACAACAAGACTATTTAGAGAAAAGTACCTGTTTATGCAATGTCACCATGGCATCTTCTGGAGTTGGTCCAGACTCTGAAAAAGCAGTTAGCAGTCATGAGCTTTGCTGAAGAAAATTACAACAGTGTAAAACCATAGGTCTACCAACTACAGTTTAGAGACACACCTCTGGAAAGTGCAATCACGTTAATCACATGTTTTGGCTTCGTGGGTAGAGTAACAAATGAGTAACAACACCCGCATACTGTATGTATTAATGAGTTGGATCGGGTTATCGATCGCAGAATGTTTTGGGATGTTTTTGTGATTTTATTTAACTTGGGATTTAGAACAACATCTAAGCTGATACTGATATATGTGCGATAGGCCGATATCGTCTGATAATATCGGCGCAGCCCAAACTGGGTTTTAGCTCTCCGCGCGACACGAGGTCATTAAACATCATCTACATCTTTTGTCCCCACAGTGTTCTACCCGAGTCGGCGCCGCAGCCTCCAGTCAGTCACACTCAAGCAAATTTCAGTTACGAGTCAAAAATCCTAAGATGAAAGAGATCATCATTATCATCGGGGAACACTATTCTCTCGCTAGGAATGACACCATTACAGAGGAGTATAAAAGTAAAATAGTGTAGATTTAAATTTATTTCATCCCCCATCCTTCTCCGTCTCTCCCCGTCTCCCCCTCCCTCCCCCCCTCTCCCTGTCCTTGCACCTTGATTCCTGCTTAATGCCCAGACTGATGAGCCCAATTTGGACTGGTTCTGCAGCCAGCCCGGTTTGATTAATGGCTCTAGGTGAGGTAGCATCAGCGCTGCCTTGTCCTTGTTTCATCACACACACACACACACACACACACACACACACACACACACACACACACACACACACACACACACACACACACACACAAACAGGTACAAACACTGATGCACACACAGAGCCATTCACTGCCACCAGACCAGCCTTGTAATTGATGACAGAGGACTGAACATTTGCAAACCAAATGCGGAAAAGGGAGACAGAGCAAACTCTGCTTCTCACACCTCTCCACCTCCCCTCTCTCCTTCTGTCTGTCCCTCCACCTCCTCTCACTGTCTGTACGCCCGCCCTTTCATTAGGCATTTGTCACATTGATATGAAGGGGCCGGGGCAGCATTGTGACATGCTCAGAAGGCAGTATAAATATTTGATTAGCCCTAATGGAAATCGTCACAGCGCGCTAATTGCGCCACACATTATCTGAGGTGCTGTATCAGCGGCGGACATCCCCTTTGATCCCTTCTCCGTCTCCCCCTCTCCTCTTCCTCTGGCCCATCTCGGCGTCTTTTGTTTGTGGAGTTTATTTTGGGTCACATGTCATTATCTGCCCCTCCGCCCCTCTGCCTTCCTGCTTTTACTCCCCTCTGTCGCTGTTGTCATCGTCCTCTCGATGACGTCTCCGTCTCCTCTCCCCTCACTGGACATGTGTGTCTTCTACGTTGTGTGTTGTCCTCCGGTGGCCTGCTCGCTGTTGTTTCCCATTACGACCTGGGCTGAAACAAAATAGCTGCAAGGGCCACATACGCACACAAATAGACGCACACAGGGGACCACAGGACAATGCGCAGCACAGAAACCACAGGCGCACTTGTTTTGCATGTATCGCATGTGTTGCAGACATTGAATGATGCCATAAAATCAATAGCTGGACGTAATTGAAACCAAATGAACACGTCTCTGGTGCTTGTGTTTGACTGGACATCAAATCGAGGGACGTGGCGATTCGATGTGTGCTGATATGTCGGCCATTAAGTCGGCAAACATCTGGGTTAAATAAGTCGGTTATAAAAGAAAATCCTCCTTGATCTCTTTCCCAACTGTCAGGAGAAAGAACCGACGAAGATCAGAACCGGCCACACAGTCGCAGCTCAGCCTCGACAACTTGCGAGTCTTTTCTTGCAAAATTAAGTTGACATCTATTATTTGTAATCACATCTTTGAAGAGATTTGCATCAAGTTTGTTTTCATCGCTCCGGTCAGCACAGTGAGCGTGCACCTACGTTCTGACGCCTTCTCAGCGATGCTTTGATCGTTACCTCTCAGTATTTTTCGTGACAAATGTCCCTCCTTTGAGCAGCCGTGACCCTTTTAATGTGCGCACAATGAGTTTTTTTAATTCCCAGCATGTCCTTCCTTAACCTCCATCCTGTTTGTGTTTACTTGTTGTTATTTACGGCGCGTCTCCTGCAAAGATCTGTGACATTGTTTGGTGTCGCTCCTCTTTTCTCTCTTTCTCTCCCTCTCTCACCCTCCCTCGGACGTTTCCATTTAGCCAAAGACAAAACAAGTTAATTAGATCGGAAGTGCGGGCCTATCAATGGGGAATCAGTATTCAAATCAAGGCCTTGTCTGGACACAAACAGCAGGAAGCCAAACAAGACCCCGGTGCTGCTGAATGGGAGGACGGGAGAGGGAGAGAGAGAGAGAGAGAGAGAGAGAGAGAAAGAGGGAGACTGTAGTTTTGGGGTGCCAACACACAATCACACACACACACTGTTTAGGTGCTTCATCAATTATATTTCTGTGTTTCCTTTCATATCAGTGTTTATTTGAAGGTGTGCATTAGTAACCTTTGGCCGTTAATAGACTCCAAACATTCAGTATTTCCTTGCGTGAATATCAGTTTACGTTTTTCTTAGTGTGATAACACTGAATAACACTGGATGACATTATTCTTAATTTGCTCTCTTATTATGCTGTTACAGCACAACACTGTGAAGGAGAGCCCTCGACATGTTCACTGAGATTTAAATAAAGGTTAAGTAAAACTCAGGGGCCCATAAACTGGGGCACTTCCACTTCACAATTAGGCAGTACAGTGTGTGCACACTGCTATTTCCTAGACAAAAAGGTACAGGGACACTGAATAGCATGCAGCTCACATTAAAGGTCACACATGTAGCCTTTAAACCCTGAAAACAGAAACTTGGATCATAATTTTTAAGATTTCGGTCTGCTTTCCATAACCAAACATGACTTTTGTCGAGAAGTGTAGTAAAGTAGACCATTTCCATCTTGTCTATCACCTTTCATTTGTCACTAATATGAATTTGAAGGTGAGCGCATGCAGAGCAACAAGCCAGAGAAGAGGGGAGCTTCCAAGTAACAACATCCTGTTTGTGACAGGAAGCAAAGGGGCTTGTTCAGGGAAACGTGATCTTAAAATGATCCAGGTAGCCATGTAAGTGGAATGTGATAGACGGCAGATACAACAACGTACAAGTTTACAGTAGAAAACAAAGAAACTTGACCAGTATGATGTTTAAAAGCACTGTTTTTTCACTTTAAGAAACATTTTGTGCAAAATCCACAGGTTTAATTGGCAAATTTGTCGTGTTTCTGATTGGTTATGTGTATCTACAGGTAACCTATCCCTCCCTCATACAGTATGCATCGGTCCTGAACTACATTGGAGGTAAACGCAGCATCCACTAGAGTATCAGGGTTTGTCTAATGTGTTGCTGCTGGTCTGATGGATAGAAAAAAGTTTGTCTTCACATTACTACTCGCTATTTAGACAGAGTACATTTGCAGATATGGAAGTCAGAGGAAATGAAACAGGGAGGACAGGAGGGGAGAGGAGGAGAGGGGAAGGGAAGGGGAGGCTGAGTTGGAGGGAAAGGTCCCATTATCTCATGTGGAGGGCCACCTGAGCTAAAGACAGCCATTTGTTCCCAAATCGACCTGTCGACCCCCGCCTAATTACCAGCCAATTATTTCCAAATGGACCACATTCACCCCACACCCTGCGCACTTAAAGAGGAGACGGACGAAATTGCCTCTCTCTCTCTCTCTCTCTCTCTCTCTCTCTCTCTTCCTCCCTCCCTCTGTCTGTCCAACTCGTTTGTTCGTCTCAATAAAGTGTCTCTCTTTCTTTTCATCTTTGCTTCTCTTGTTTCAGCATTTTTTACTCACTGCAGAAATTATTTTGCACTTATTGTTGCAGGCTTCGCAGTCAGTCCAGCAAACCTCCCACTCAACCACACACGCACACGCACACACACGCACACACACAGAAATATTACGATGCAGCTCATTTAGCTGCTTCAAGTCTCTCTCTCTCCCCGTGTCTCTCTCTCTGGCACCGGTCAGTCTCAGCAGGCCCGATGTGTATCGATGGGTCCGGCATGCAGGAGCCACCCGAAGGAGAAGAAGGCTGTGCCCCTGTTCCCAGAATTCTTTGTGGTTGGCCTCCATTGTTCGCCGCCACTTGTATACAGTATTGTCAGACTGATTGTGAGCCTCCGCTCTCTCGCGCTCCGCGGACGGCTAGAGAGCAGGCAGAGTCGAGGAGGGAGACGGAGGGAGAGGGGATGAGGAGGAGGAGGAAGGGAGCAGAAAGCATTGTGTCCCTTTGCTCGCCATTCTCCTGCCTTCCCATCTGTTTCCCTCTCTTCCTTCCTGTTTCTGTGGGATAGTGAACAGATTAGTAATAGCACCGCCGCGGCTCCTAATAGGGGAAGTCATGGTCGGGAAATACGATGGATCGGTTTGAGATATCATCTGGCTGAGTGGCGCAATAGTTTTGAACTCTGACACCTAGCTGTGAGCTGGCTGACTTTGATCACTTTGGTGCAGAGTGAGTGTGGATGTGTGTGTGTGTGTGTGTGTGTGTGTGTGTACATGTGTGTGTACGTGCAAGATGGAATACACTGTTGCATTTCTTCACCTTCTGCTATTTCACTCTTGATAATTTTTAGATCAGCTATTTTTTTTTTACGCTTTACACAAAAACATCAGAGGTGGTAGTTGCTATTAAGAGGACCTGTACCTGGCTGCTTTTGCATTAACATGAGGTGAACATAATCACACCTGCTATCACAATGCTATTAAATGCAGTAACTCTGGAAAAACATCCTTAAACATCCTTAGGTATTAATGTATTTGCTGAGACTGAGTTGGAGAGATTCAGCTCTGTGTAGTTTGTGTTGCTGATTGAAGGGTAATGGAAATAATTGTTCATCGCAGGAACAATTATTTTCATTACCAGTTACTTAGCCAATCATTTTTTCCTAATTGAATATTTCTATGAAATATTCGAAAAAAGTGAGAAATTGCCCAGCCTCACAGCTGTAACCACATGATGTTTCTGCATTGTTACTTCATAAGTAACTTAAAGCGTCTAAGGAACTTTATTTTTCTTGTTTATTTTAGTGGCCCCTGTGGATAAAAACAGCGTGAGCACTGCCAGAAAGAGGCAATGTATTTTAATGTTACATGTCTTGTTTTAAACACAGCTGTTCACATTTGCAACCATATGCTAGGGATACACAGAGATGTGGTGATGTATCTATTTGTGCCTCTGTTTTTTATTTAGATAAATAACGTAACGTAATAACATAATATGGCGATGGTCAGGTTATGTTAGCCTACACGTAGCCTGCAGCTAACGGATTTGGTTGTTCTGTAATAGTAGTTTTGCCACAGCTAAATTTATAAACTTTTCCCAGTTCACTCTATGTTATTAACATACACCAAACTTGTCCTAGAAAAGATCACAAACGTGGCCTTAAAAACTGCTTGTTTTTTTTCCGACTAACTGCACAACAAAGTCTTAAAAAATTATGTTCACTTTATTATTCAAATGATATAACTGTGTAAAAGGATCCTGACACCTGGGATGCTATAACCAGACAATATTTGCAAAAAAAACATTTGCATTTTTGCTTGATAATGACAATGATCAGGTCATTTATGTCATGATTATAGTGTTGTTTGTAATCTTGGTGTAGAGCAGAATCAACTCCCCTCTGACACCATCTTAACAAGTCCCGGACATTAAAATCTTCACAAAGCCATTATTTACTGAAGGCCCATTGTATCAAGTTGCCTTATGTTTAAAGGTGTTTGTGTTAATGTGTCCACCCCCTGTATAGCCTATTCTTCTCTTATAATATATATCCTATTGAGCACCAGCTTAATATCCCCACAGGGATCATTTAAGCTTCATCTGATCTTATCTAATATACATATTCTGGAAAGTTCAGTGTTACACGGCTTAATTTGTCGGCCTCAGATGTGTGTGTGTGTTCCGCTCGTTGTGGGCTGAGACAGGGCTGCGTACCGGCCTCCTGGCTGAGTTTGAAGCTAAGTGGATTAGCATATCTCCCATGTCAGCTCCATTCACTGTGACAGCCTGATGACATGGGACTGTGTGACGGCCGCGACCCACCTGACGTCCACAGCTCAGGCCTCCCGGCAGGTGGTCTGACTCTGGGAGGGAGAGGGAGAGGGCGAGAGACCGAGCGAGAGGTGGGGGGGGGAGTCAGAGATGGTCTTATGGGAGGCAAAGTCATGCTCTCAGCAGTTTTAGGTAGGCAGCAAACATACTGTACCCTTTTGTCTCTGCGCTGAGTTGTGAACAAAGTATTTAGGTATTTCTTTTGCTTCTGTAAATGAAGCATTAGCACTACACCTTAGTGTTAGCTTCCTGTAGTCTGCTGTTGTTCCTGCTCTGTACACAGTATTAGGTATGTCAGGCCTATGTAACCCTCGTCATACAGATTGTATACCTTTATTATTAAATGCTGTGTGTGTGCCAGAAAATAAGGCCTTACAGATACTGTTTTTGCATGTTGCATGTCCTGACAGAATCAGTTTGAAAAGGGCAATCATGTAAATCACAAAACTAAGAACATGGCAGTTTATAATAAGTACATTATTGTGTGCATAACATATCACATTTAAAGGAACAGTTCATACAAAAATGAAATTTTGTCATTATCTACCCGCCCCCATTCCAATGGAAAGTTGGGTGACGTTTCGTAGTCCACAACACTTTTCTGAAGCTTCATAGCAAAACAGTGAACAACTGAAGTAGATGGGGACTTGTTCAGCCGTGAAGCCCCAGAAATGTTTTGTGAAATACGAAACTTCACCTGATTTTCCACTATCATGATGGTGAGGCGAAAATTACAAAATTTCCATTTTTGGGTGAACCTACCCTTTAGATCCGTGTTTACATTAGCTGCAGACGTTCTTGATGGATTTTCTTTATTTGATTGCATGAAATTTATTTTAGTTGTGTTATTCTAAACGTGGAACTTCTAATTGCAGCAGCTTCGAGCTCAACGACACCACTGCTGGCCGACTGGTTTCATTATTTTTGCTCACCGATAGCCTCTCACCTTGAGCACAGTTTTCTTTCTGTAACTATATTTAACTGTCTGTAACTGTTCCAGAACAGAAATACAAAATCAATTCCTGCACACTCAGCCGAATTCCCTGTCTTTTCTTACTCATACCGGCCTCCCCGCTCCACTAACAGCTCTGCAGCTCACCTCATCCTTTCCTTCGCTGCCTTTCCATCCTTCCTCACTTCTCCTCTCGTACCACACAGACTCTCTAGGCTACCCATGACCCTTCCGGATACCCGTCTCTCTCTCCCTCGCCCCCACCACTCCATTCCTCCTCCACCTCCTCTGCCTCCACCTCCTCTTCCACAGTCTCGTGCCGGCCTAGCCAGGCAATGCTAACACTTTTGTCAGGGTGATTAATAGCACGCTGGATTGTCGTTAATTCACTGGCTAATGACTGGAGGGAGCAGGCGAGAAGAAGAGAGGAGCAGAGCGGAGCGAGGCTGGAGAGTAATAGACTGATGTATGGGTGTAGGCTGCTTCCAGTGGCAGAGGTGAATATCACCCCCCCTCCAACCTCCCCCCCATCAGTGCACACCACCACCACCTATACACACTAGAACAACCTCAGACATACGGCTACTGTATAGTAACCAGAAATAGCCTGGATGTTGCACACACTCACATGTCAGTGATGTAGTTAATCAGGTCCTCCAGGATCTCACAGCATTTTCTTTTTTATTATTATTATTGCCAAATCACTCAATTTGTGATTTCAAAATAAAGTTACGGTAAAAAAAAAATTAAACCAAATTTCTGTTGTTTTCTGTTAAAAGTTGTGTTACACTTGAGGGGACAGCTTTGAGTTTCAGCTGAGAGTAAAAAGTGACTCAGGAATTTGTCAGACATTTCTGCACTAGCTAGACAGATTTAAATTTGAGAGGTTATTATTTGTGTTTTATGTGGACAATTGAGGTGACTGGGAAATAAAATTGAATTTGAAGCTATTGGATATGTTTGTGGTATTTGCTGATCATGAAAAGTCAGAAGGACTGGTAAGATTTTTAATAAATTAAATAAAGACAAAAATAATGTATTAAAATCTTGTTTCTGTCTTCGCCAAGAATTCTCTCTGCTTGACTTGGCCTCACATGAGATATTTAATCTTTTTTTTTTTTTTTTTTTTTTAGATTTTATTAAATCAAACAAACCACTGCTTCACACTTAAGACCAAAGACTAACACTGAAACAAAATATGTTGCAAAAAAAAAAGATGTCTTCCTTACACATATGCACACATGACATGCACCCGAGTGGACACGAGGACTAACCCTCTCTGCTCCCTGGTTAATAAGAATGGATGGGTTTGTTCTGCACGCTGTCTGCCCCGCTGCTCCCCGAGCTGGCTGTCTGGCCTCCCGAGTGGCTTGCTAAATGAAGCTGCACCAGAAGAGGGTGTAGGGACACACACACGAACAGGCACACACACGCACACACACACACACACACACTGATGAGAGAAAGAGACAGTGAGAAGTGGTGCAATAGTTTGTTCTTGCACAGTGGAAGGTGTTCTTCTGTCCGGTTATCTGGGACAACTGCATCAGTTCACCTTACAGCACATGCTTTAACATTATGTTTTAACTAAAGTTTGTGAAGGACATTTCATTACAATTTCCATTCCTGTAATTTTAAATAATGTCCGGAAGATTTTTTTTTGTTTTCCCTCGCGTCTTTGAGTTTTAACACTCGCTGTTCCTCCCCCCGGAAAGATGATTTCATTCCACTCCAATTGATTAATGAATTGTTTTACATGGTAGAGAAGATTTGACTGCGGTGGTGGACATTCAAACTTAGCTGCACCACCTTGTTTGTAAATGTTTCCAGGGCTGGTGATGTCACTGGTCTGGTGCCACTGTCCCACAAATGTTTTCCATGACAGAGAGCCTTGCAGGGAGAGAAATATATACATATGTATGTATCACATTTAGTTGTCGGCTCATCTGGAAAAGCGATTCTCTCAGTAGGTGCAGCGGCATCTTAATGAGGAATGTCTTGGTTTAAATAGACTCGAAATGATCTTGTTTGGTATTGTTTGTTCTGCCTGGACAGGTATGTCGCAGTAAAGCTGAATCTGACCCTCATTTTAATAGTTTATTGACTCCAAGGATGTCACATGTAGATGAGATCCTTTTTCATGCGATTCTCCTCGTTTTACCTGCCGATCTGTTCTTTTCCTCCTCTTCTCTTCCTGTTTTATCCTGCGCCTTTCTCTCTCCATCCTTTCAGTTTCTGCCCCTCTCCCCTCTCCTTCCCTCTCCCCCTCCCCGGGTGATGTTTGCAACTCAATTTGGCAAATGTAACTCGATATTGATTATTATTAATATTTATCATGTTTGTGAACATGTTTTCCTCTAGTGCTATTAATCTGCCCTGTTAATAAATGTCTGCAGCAGCCTGGGCCCCGGGGCCCCTTGGGACCACAGGGCCACCACACACACACACACACACACACACACACACACACACACACACACACACACACAAACACACACCTGCTCTCAGCTGCAGAAGGTTGCCTGCTGTCTTCTATTTTGCCTGGAGGCTTGATCTCAGCGCACACACACACACACATGCATACACACACACACACCGACTATTGGAAGACAGAATGCCTCGAGGCTGCTCGGCACAAATAACACATCGATACATCAGCCGTGTTGCGTCGGCCCCGCACACAAGCACAAATGTGCGCACTCACGTATAACAGCACACACAAGCTCCATTCTGCAGTGACCGAATTCAGTCCAGTTGTCTGTTGTTTTTTTTTATGTGGAAATGTTGGTACTGCTTACAAGTGCTGTGATTATAGTTTTTTTTTTTTTTTTCTTTTTTACTGTTCACTCACTACAAGAGAAAGGAAGAAACAGACTGAAGCACATAGAAAGAGAGCAGGACAGGGACAGCTCCCCCTAGCAGGTTTTATAGACAGATAACCAACTCAGTCAAAAGCAGTAAGGGCAGAGCACCCGTTCATACGCACACACACTAAATACCATGCCCTGAATGTTGACGAGGCATCTGTGGTGCAGTGTGTGTGGATGTCAACCTTTGTACAAGTTCATGCACTGTGCTGTGCATGTGCGTAGATAATACATGAAGACAGTATTTCAGTTTTGTTTTCATTTTGGGTCAGTTAGCGCCTACAGTAATAAAGAACACGTCATTGTACCACACATTTTGCCAACCAGTGTAAATTATGACTCACAGTAGCGTAAACTTTAATGTAGCGGTTAGTTAAAACATGTTGTAGTTATCGTGCAGAGCAGCAGTACACGTGCAAACATGTGGGTTAAATAATATAAATTTAAGACCCATTTGCTATATCATGATATAATTTTACACTTTTCTACCTTTATTTCTTTCTTTGTTTCTTTGTTAGTTTGTTAGTCTGTTTGGTTCTTTCTTTCTTTCTTTCTTTCTTTCTTTCTTTCTTTCTTTCTTTCTTTCTTTCTTTCTTTCTTTCTTTCTTTCTTTCTTTCTTTCTTCCCTGCGAACCGTCTTTCTCGCACTCCTGAAGAAGCCCTGTTGTACTTTTAAGTGTTGCTTGGAAATGTTCCCCGGTGATTTTTACAAGGGGAAACAGCGTGGCGTTCTCGCTCGGAGAGGCTTGCTGGTGTTGCAACTGACCGTGCCCCCGTCGCTCACTCACTGCTTCCAAACACACGCCTTCTGCCCTGAACGCCCTCCGTTGGCTGCCCTCGTCACATGCTGACATTTGTACGTCATTCTGAATATATAGTGCCACCGTGGAAAAATACACCATTGTACAGCTTCTCACCTCTCCTTCTCGCTGACTCCACCTTTGATTTGCACTTGTTTGATTTTTACAGCCGCCTCTCTCTCTCCTCGGCCCCTCCTGTTTTAAAGCAGACGGCTGTTGTAGGCTCTTTTGTGTGGAGACAGAATCATCAAAGAGCTGCTTACTACACAGGAACAGGTACCAGTATCACTGCACGGCCCAATAAGGCGGCTAAGTGGGACCATATTGACACAATATTGCGGCACAAACAGCGGATTAAGCTCGGGTTTGAATGCCGCCCCTCACGCACTTCCACACACACACACACACACACACGTGAACGGAGCTCCCGCATCAGAATGTTTGGTCATTTATTGCTCAACCAGCTGCCCATTTTTCATGTCTGTCATAGTCCACACACTCTCCCTCCGCCTTCAATTTTCTTTTTTTTTTTCTTTCACCAGGCCGATCTTTTCTCCCCATATTTGGAGCCGGTGCAGAATTTTGCATAGTTTAGCCTTTTCCCTGGATACTGTCTTTTCATCAGTGGCTGGCTTTCCTTTTGAATTGAACCAGATCAATTTACTGCCAGACAAAGATACAGTCTCTGTGTGCGTTGGAGAGGGAAGGCAGTGAGGGAAATAGGACGTGTGTGCTTTATGATGGCCATCGTTGGCACACACATCTTATTTTCCAGCGTGTTTTTTTTTATTGTTATCATAGCCATGGCCATGGCTCCGCTGTGCTGCTTGCTCTCTAGCAAAAGCATGCACCTGGCTCTGAATACTCGAGCTATTGTTGGCATCTGTTCTGGCCTGTGGTCTGCGGTGCTTTACAGTATGTGCATCCCTGTATACAATCAAAACGGCATCTTTATGTACAATTTCAAAGATTTCAGATTTTTCTTAATGAATGCACGGCTGCTTACTCCGCAAGAAATAAGTGGGTCCTTATTTAATGCAGTATTTAAAGGTCCCCCTCCCAGAAGTCGTGCATGCAGTCAACGCCGTTTCTCTCTACCCAGACTGCGTCAATAATACTGCTCAGTCTGTATGCCACAAGGCACATGTGTTTATGTGTGTCCAGGCAGACGGCAGAAAATGACTCCAGATCTCTATCTTTCTGCGTTTAAGTCTAGAGTGCTCTGATTAAACACAACCACAGAACAATTTGCCCGTTGTAAGACCCTCCGATTAAACCGCTGATTTCCAGCACCGTGTCAAGTTATTTTGCCATGGCAACGCTGATTACAATGTTATCAGCTATTCATATTTTTCAGTATTTTTAGTTTTTTGATCTCGACTCGTGAAAGAAGGCATAGTCAGATTTTCTTAAACGGCTCGTTCTCGTGTAACACGCTTGTCTTTTGAAATATCTGACATTGTTAAATGTGTGTTTCAGAGGTCGGTGTCTATAAATGTCGTATCTCTGTCATATCTTGTAATTTCCCTGTGACATGCGGTGATTATGAGATATCATCTTCACCGACGACACCATCTGATCTCCTGCACATGTGTTTAGAGTGGGGTAACAGCTCCTGCAGTTGCAAACAGATGTGTGTTTGTGTGATAGCATGCGTCTGTGTTCATACGTGCCCTAAAATCTTTGTTATTGCAAGCCGTGGTACAAAGCAAAGGGCTCCGTTTATGGCACGCATTTACAATTCATCAAATAAATGGGATGCCTTCATGTGGCCTGGGCCCGGCTCTCAGGCAGAGCGGCGTAGTTTTCCACTGGAATAACAGCCGCTGAACAAGCAGCCCATTGTAGCCACAGCCAGCACCGGGACCCCCAAGGTGCGAATTAATGATTGACCCCTGATGTAATCAGGATAAATAGCTCCCCGTAAAAGAGAAAGAGATGGCGAGAGGAACAGAGAGAGAAAGAACAACACAAGGAGCCAGGGAGAGGAAGGCACTATCTGGCCCGGGTGTTTTTTAAGAAGCCCTCCGGGAGACGAACCTAACATCTCTTTCTGGGTCTTCTGAGACCCAGAGCTAACATACAGCTGTTTAAAAGCAGCTCAGTCGTCAGTTTTTAGACTCCTTGCCTCCTCCTCTTCGTCGTCTTCCTGGCCCCTTTCATTATTTTCCTGCTTACTTTTCTCATCTGTGACTTTTTTTTCAGCGCTGGTCGAACATGGTCAGCTTGTCTTACAGAGGACAGGAGAGAGAGAGAGAGAGAGAGAGAGAGAGAGCTTGTCTCACGTGGCGAGTAATCTTAAAACTTCCCCAGTTTTCTCTCCAAGCAACGTTTTTATGAATTAACAAAGTTACAACTGAGAGTTGAACTTGTTTAATATCACGCTGCATCTGCCATTTCTGCCTCGCTTTACTGCTCCGTGTGTCACAAAAGATGTTTTGTTCATTAAAATTAAGAGGTTTTTTTTTCCCCCCTCTTTCTCCTTGTTACTTAATTATTTGATGTAGCGATCTGTGCATTTTTTCTTTTCACACAGAGGCTCTTAAAGCCAAATGCTATTTAATAGATTTTCCGAGGCTGTCTTTCTGCTTGTCAAAATTGCTCTCAATGGGTCAAGTGCCAGTGAGAGTGGGGGAGTGAAGAGGGAGAGTGAGTGAAAAAAAAAAAAGTGTTTAACAGCCTGAAAACACTTTTGATTGTGCAGAGGGAGCAGCAGATAGGGCTGACTTATAAAACTTTAATTGATCTGTGAAAAGTGGAAGCTACTGCTGGCTCACATGTTCCAGTGCTTAATTGCACGCCTGGTCTGAGCCCCTATGAAACAGCGATCATTAAAAAATGGGTTCTGTTCCAGTCAAAATCACTGGATGACGCAGAATCAGTCATAAAAGGCTGGATTTTACTGCTGCAGCTTTATATGATAAGTTTCCCGGATCTGCGTGGACAAGGCAGCAGGTTTGCCAGGCGCTGAAAAGCCCTCGTCGCATGCTTTTGTAGTTTCACGTTTCACGTTTAAAACTTACATGTCAATTAATTTAACAGCCTTCACAGTCCGTCACTGGGCTGAAACCCAAATATTTATCAAGGAACAAAAAAAATGATGCACCGTAGGATGAATGTGCCCTTGTACAATTTCAGTTATGACTCTTCCCACTCTGGTTTGTCTTGATTAGCTCGTTCAATCTTTCTACAATTTACAAGCTTCAGATTACCTTCTCACCTTATTAAGCATGTACAGAGAAGTTGTTTAGAAATGAGTACACTCCTTAAACAGAAAGAAAAGATATGCATCCCTGTTTCAGTTTAACTTATTAATGATGTGTACTTCAGACGTCACGTTTTATTTAAATTCAACCCACAAACTTTGGTTGTGACCTAATAAACTTTCATGTACCAACATGCATATTTCTAAAAGATGTCATGTCGCAGCTCCAGCTAAGACCTGGGAAGCGGTGGCAGGCTTGGCAGCAGGCGAGATGGAAGCTAACTGAGGGAGAGAGCTTGATTGAAACCACTCCTGCTGTAATTTTGGGCCTAGTTAGCCTGCTGATTGCCAGTCCCTGTGTTTAGATAGTAAAACTGCAGTGGTGCTTTGACTAAAGACACCAGGATCTGTCCAGGGAGGAAAAGAAAGAGACTCACATAGATATACTGATACATACACACACACACAAATATGTACAGACTCAGGCTGGGTATTGAACTGCTATAGTTATGGTACTGGCACCAAATACTGAAAACTGTCAAGTTCAGCATCAAGTTTGTATCAAATGTCTGGTCAGATTTGTGATCTTCGTTATTTTTTGATCACCTTATTACAGATTAAAACCCTATTTTTTTTTATTAAGTTCTCGTACGGCTGCTTGTGTTTGACGTCTTTGTAAAAATGCATTCGTGGAAAATCTTGTCTGTATCAGTCAAAATAAGTTGCTCAAAAAAGTACTTGTGAAGCGGCTCACCAAGATGCATTTGCACATTTGTAAACCTTCACTGTCCACAACAAAACCTCAATAACACATGGTGGTGGGATCCTGGAGCGCTGGCACAATCATACTGTCAATCTCTGGACGTGACAATAATGATAAGTGACGAGGCTAACCAGGTCAGCGATAGACACGGCCATTATTTGTAAGATGAGTCCTGGCAGAAAACAGTGACTGCGAAGGAACTGAGAGCTTTTCCCATCAAGAACTTGGCGTACCCCAAGCTTCGTCCCTTCATCTGTCTGGCTTTCTCACATACAGTGTATCGCAAATCTGTCAGCTCAGCATCTTGTGACTAAAGGCGATGAGATGAATGGATGTTCTTCTCTGAGGACCCCCAACTTGTGCGGTTTTCTGACAGTTTTGAGGTTTGGAGATTGAAGTGATATGTTTTTTTTGTAGTTCAGGGTCAAGAAGTCATTGGATGCGTAGTATCTACTGAAGATGGAGATATGATTTAGGCCATGCGCTGACCGCCAATAGATGTGGGCAAAAACATGCAGCCTGTTCATTCATTTGAACAGAGCCAGTCCGTTGACGCAGCAGGGCTCTGGCAAAACCACACCATTGTAAGCAAAGTTTAACCTGGTTAAAATCTTGCTGCGGGGCAACATCTTTGCCAAGGTACTGCATCAATAGCATTTCTATTGTTTACCTCACAATCACATCGTGATCATCACTCTCCAGGGTTGTAAAATTCTTTCTTTAAGTATTACAAACTGTTTTGGCGTCTGATAAGACTTTAAACTTGAACTCAAGCCCGACTCCCTGGATCACTGTCCTTAGACTATGTCATCGTCTTATCAGTACCTAAAACAACCAACCCTAAATGCAACCTTGCGTGCTGTTTCAGCCCTGCTTACAATGTTTCCATCCCTGTATAAGTTCTGAAAGTATAAACCTGACCGGGTAAAACAGAGGTTTTTCTTTTTTCCTAATGCACTGATGTTTTTTGTCTCACAGATGACAGTGAGCCGGTGGACAGCATGTACGACACAGAGGCCGACCTCCCTGGTTTAGCTGTCAGCGGCGGAGGTGGTGCCGACAGCCCAGAAGATGACGCCGAAGATGGCATCATCAACATGTCCCCCCTGCCCTCACCAACCCCTTCCCATCCGAACAACAACCACCACCACCTGCTGCACCCCCACATCTACGCTAGCCACCACCACCACCTTCACAACAACAGCAACAGCAGCAGCAATGACCAGGACTTCACCACACCTAAGGAGGGCTCGCCCTACGAGGCACCTGTCTACATTCCAGATGACATTCCCATTCCCAGCGACCTGGAGCTGCGGGAGTCCTCGGTGCCCGGTGCCGGCCTGGGCGTTTGGGCCAAGACCCACATAAGCGCTGGTGAGAGGTTTGGTCTGCACAGCACGCTGCATCATGGAGCCACAGGCAAAGACAGCTCTTTTGGATGGGAGGTAGGAACCAACTCCAGCTTCTCTGTACTTCTCTTTTCACTGAAACCATCTATCACTCCTGACCACTTAGATATTTTGTGGCACATATGTACAGTAAGATAAGAAATGAAAGAGTGAAAGACAAAATGAGACACTAAAGAAGGGAATGAATAAGCGGCTCCTCATTCGTGCATTCGCATATGTAGCCATCACTCTTAATTCCATTCCATTTGCATCCACTGTATGATTGGACCTGATTGTTGATCCTGCATGTGCACACAGATATACGCACACATATGAAACGCACCAGAATTCCAGCAGCGCAGCAATGTCAGATGGAAAAATCTGGCTGATTAGTGGAGGTATCAGCTTTTCTGGGCGTCGGTCCGAGCGAGCACACTCATTTGGTCACGCCACCCGATATGGAAATGGAAGAAGCATGCCTCAATGCGGTGGCGGCATATTGAACTATTAATTTTCATTTCAACATGACATTAGAGGATATTGAAGTTGCTTCAGTAAGCTCATTAGAAAAAAAAAGAAACTCCCAATCTCTGTCTCTCCCTCTGTCTCCCTTTCTCTCCTTCTCATATGGCTAATCAGAGATGAAATATACTGGCCTGCTTTTCATTTCACTGACTCCTTGACTCTTCACTGGTAGAGGGGCCGGTCATTCACCTAGTCTTATATTACATTTGTATGTAATAAGGAATAGAGACTTTGACATCTAGAAGTTAATCACTGGAACACCATGTTGGAAAGGGCATGATGTGGTGGAATCTCATGTACACAGTTGAGTTAATTAAATTGTAGATATGGCCCAAGAGGTCATGCAGTGATTCTGAGAGAATTGTTCACATCTTTTAATTGTAGTTTCTGCAACCCAGTCGTCAGAATAAATGCTGCCAATTTACATTTCTGACACTTTACATGTCTTTCTGATGCGACTTTATGCTTTTTTATGTTCAATTTGACATTTTATGTTGTGACAGTGCTGTTGATATGATCTGGTGAGGTTTACGCACGAAAAAGCACTTTGTTAGGGTTAGGAAAGGATCTTTCTTTGGCTTACTGGTATTGTCACCGCAAACACAGCTGGAAAGCAGCCCACCGTCTCATCAAAAGAACCCAGTGGTTTCACGCTTACGAATGGTGGAACATCATCTCAAACCCGCGGTTCTCTGGCTTGGCAGCCGTCAGCTGTCTCGCCACCACCGTCCCCTCCACTTTCCAACATTAAACGCAGCTCATATGCATGTAATGTGAACGTGATTTGAAACTTACCGTAAAACGTTGCAGAAACGTACAATACCAAGATTTTTTCTGGTGACTGGGTTGAGTTTCTGGTAAATTTGCAGCTACAAAGATGGTTAAAAACTGGGCATTTAAAAAAAGTATTTTGTGTTGAATGTTAGCACGTTGCCCACGTAAACTGATGAGGTGAAATGTTAAAGTTAACTTGTAGAGAAGGGAGCAGCTTATATTTTGGGGTATAGTCAGATAAGCAAGCACACAAACTTTATGGTAATGAAAACTTTCTGATTTTCGAAACATCCCAGATGCCTGACACTGAAGCGGTAGAGTTGTAGTAAAGCAACACTGAAATACTGGGAAAACATAATGGAGAGTATAAGTTTATAATAAAAGATGTTCACAATAGATATTAGAAGGTATATTGTGGCTCATTTTTATTCTGATTATTATAGCTCTGAAAAATTTGGCTTATATTGTGTTCATGAATCCTTCACTGGCCAGAGGGAATTAAAAAGAAATCGCTAAGCGTCCTTTAATAGGTTCCGTCTGATGAACTGGTGGTTTCCAACCAAAGCCTTCATTTCTTTTTTCACCCTATTTTCTTCTTAACAGTTGTAGGAGCAGGCGATTAGAGCACACAGGCACACGCTATGTGGCCGTGTGCCAGGCTGAACATTTTCCTTTTTAAAAGTTCATATTATGGCTAGCCATTTGGGGTGCAAAGGGCACCTCTCCAAAAGCTACACTCTCCCTGTAGCTCTCATGTTTTCTCTCAGTTTTCCTCCTCCTTCCTTTTTTCTCCCCAGACACCCGACTAATGCATATTCATCAGCTAGACTTTAGCTCTCTGGCTCGTAGGAAAAAAGGACACCTTCATCCTTAAAGAGTTACATTCACACATGTGCTCGAAGAAATGTCCCGGCATAAATACGCACACACCTCCCCGAAAAGGGAGGGACTCTGCATATTGTTGCACTTTTAAGATGACTAGTATTTTCAAGAAGGTTGAGTTTAATTACCAGTGACTTTGGCACATTTTTGGTCTTTCTACAACATTTTTTATTTTTTATTTGAAAGCAATGCTGTTTTTTTTTTTTAACAAGCATGCTAGCCTGAGGTCAATTTTGTTTCCCCTGAAAGTAGAATCTTTGGTATTTTGCCTCCCAACCTGTCAAAAAGCAAACGATTAATCTGTCTTTTCTTCCTCCTTCTCCTGAGTGGTCGTTCGAGGACTCACTCCAACTTGGGCTGTATTATTTTTTTAAGATATCCTGTCTGGTTTGGGGCTGGAAGCCTTCGGGGGCTCTCCTCTCCCAGACTCTTATCACAGATAGTCATAACAGTCAGCCTGTTGATAGTCATCAACAGACTCCCCTAGGAGTCTCATACACCCCTTTTTTCCCCCCTTTTCACCGTCCACCCCTCTACTCATCTACTGCCTCTGGTCTTAGACAAATAGACAGGCGAGGGAGCGACAGCAGTACGGCTGAGTGAAGAAAGATGTTAAAAGAAACGAGGGAGAAATGAGGATTAATGGGGATGATAGAGTAAGACAAGAACATGAAAAGAACCTATTTTTCAAAGCATCAGAAACAATTGAGTTCTTTTCATTTCTTTAAATGTGTGTGTGTGTGTTTCTCGATTCTGCTGCCAAAACAGTGGGATGTGTTATGAGAGATAATAAGTGAAGTCATCCGAGATCTCTGTGGTGTAAATGTGATCATATCTAACCAATGTTGTAGTTCAGGCCTTCTTCGTATGAAGACAGAATTGGATTAAGTGCTGAATTTAGTCATCAGAGTGATTAATTTAACTGTGCTTCCACTTTATAACACATTGCAGTATGCAGTCGTGCTATATGCTTGCAATTTGCTAAATGCTTCTGAGACTTAAACAGTTTTCTTCTTGATGACCATTTAAGTTGATTGAATTATCTTAAAATCAAAGGTTGTAGACCATACTGTACATGTAGCCCTGCAATCCTTCGAAACATGGAATAAACAAAATGGCAGTTACAAGATTTTAACTCACCAACAATGATATATGCCATCTGCAGTAGTACACTCAAATCCAAAACAGTTTAACTACATTGACTGCATTCTTGTGGATTTTTTTACGAAGACTGGCAATAACTCATTATGTTGGCTTTGCGAGCACCGCGGTCTACCAACGAAGCCAAACAGCTCTAACAATCACATGGCGGATGCTGTAGTGCTCTCTGGAGTGGAAGTGTAGATTGCCGTAGAGAAACAGAGGGAGTAATAGAAAGAGAGAGTGAAAGAGTAGGAGTGAGAGAAAGAATTAAGAGGAAAGCAGAGAGGAAGCCTACTATTGTCTGTCCTGGGGCACCAGGGACTGGAAGAGGTGTTAACTCAGACTCATTTCAGCGAGACGGACAGCTCAATCTAAGAGCTGCTCCGCTGCAGGCCATGGCCATTCTCTTCTGTCTCAGACTCCCTCTCTGGGCCAGCACCGAGTCATCCATTTAAAAACCATTATGCTCCCCCTTTAGCACAACATGATAGAACGCCAGGGCCCCAGGTCTACCGTACGTGTGTGTCTCTTTGGTTTTGTGTGTGTGTAGGGCTGCCAACCCCCTCAGGATAGGACCAAGCAGAGTGAGGCAAGGCCCTCAGAGAGTCCACTGTGGGGATCTACTGTCAGAGTGACTGCCGCTATTATCTGGCTGGTAGATTGACCTGACTTGCCTATTGATAGAGTCATGTCACAATACAATGGCTGGGAGGTATTGTGCTCTTCACTGACTGGCATTGAATGGACTCACTGATCTAACTCCCTTGGGTGTTCAGATGGCAGGAAAGAGTGCAACACATTTTTGGAGGAAGCAGCGCATGTTGAGAGGAAGAAACTACAAATTTACAGCCCGGATCTATGAGCGACATTAAATCCTTTAGACATTAACGACTTTGGTCTTTGATCTGATCTGGTCTGCATTCAGAGAATTTCTCAAGCAAACAAAAACGACATGGCCAAGCCTTTCTCGAAGCAATATCAATGGTGTTTACTCTCACTTCTTACCCTGTGACCACTGGGCGTGTCCTTGCACCTCTGAATCATTGCTTTTGAAACTCCTCTGGCACCTATTAGCTTTGCATTTTCTCACTATCTAGTGTTTCTCCAGCTCGAGTGTTTGCTATCTCACAAGGTTCTTGCTTGAAAGTCAAAGCACATGTTGCAGCACAATCTATTCAACTGTGAGAAGATGTGAAAATCATTTGCCTGTCAGTTGAGGACAGTTTACTGGCTAAGGAACTTATAATTACCCATCTTGGTGCTTTGCCATTTTCAATGTATAGAATGTAAATGGTACACAGCACGATCCCTTCAGGGTATCGCATATTTTGTGGCATAATGCGGGGGATATAAGAAGGACACATTGTGCATTTTGATTTTAGGGATGTGCAGTGATGTAGACCCTTTGGACAAGGTCAACACAAATGCTTTCACACACAAAAACAAGTACCATAGACCTCATGTCAGCCCCGCAGCCATATTTGTCCCTTTGCACCAGTGGACCTTGGGATGACTTTGTTGCCGGGAAAACTTCTTTTTCTCTGTCCCTCATTCTTTCTCTGTTTACTTTTTGTGGGGTGATTTTCCATATCAGTATCATTCATCCAGTGATGTGTGGAAAGAGGTGAAAAGTATGCTAGCTCTTCTGTTTACCCCGTTATTGACTTAGCGATAGGGTAAGACATCTGGCGGGCACTCTCGTGTCGCCAAGGTCCTACGTGACAGATATCATCCAGTCATGGCATCATGCGTCTCCCTCATCCTCCGTCAGGCAGCTTTATCTCCAGCTTGACTGCCCCCTTTTCACATTGACGCAGTACTCCTTTTGTTCTCCACCTAATTGTTGGGCTAAGCTAACGTCCTTGAATCCAAACTTTAGGGAGAAGAAGTCCTGGCGCACCCTGACACTTATCTGTCCTGACCCACCTCTCGCCTCCTAAAGTGTTTGCTCTCCTTTTGTGTTGTGCCTGAGGAGGGCGGATGGCCAAGTTCTTATGCTGCAAGATATCCCTATAGGGCATTCAAGGTGCAGCTTGGAACTTGTCTGATCTGTTTGCCTTCCACAGAAAGGTGTTCCTTATCTTGATGTTTGGGGCCTTAAGGTGACTGGTACCGAACTGATAGGGCGGAAAGTCCGTGGGACTGCCAGGAGACAGTAGTCATACCGAGTGAATGGATAGAACGAGATAGAGAGAGAAAGAGAGGGAGTGCAAGAACGAGTCGTTAGAGTCATTTCCTGCTTGATTTGACTAATGCCTTTCTAGTGTTCTCACAGTGACAGTCGTGTTCTGCCGCTTCAGATATGAGCCTCGGTTAAGGTTGGGGAAAGTGAGCATTCAGTAACCATAACACAGGAATCCATTTATTCATCAGTCAGACCTAACATTACCTCTAGTTAACTTGAACCCCTACTGTGTAGGCTATAGCATGAGTGATCTCTTCAAGTAAATGGAGTCATTATCATGTCTTTTAGTAATCAAATCAGGACCATGCTCTGATGAGCTTGGCCTTGAGCTGAGAGTACTTCTCCGTACAGCCTCAACAGGGAAAACAGCGGGCCTTCTAAGCTTTACCCCTTCGATCTAGTTTCACTGAAAACTAGAGGTGAATTGTATATGAAGGTCAGTTCATCTAAACTGCACACCAAAAAAACATTTTCCACTTTACCCTTACTATCTAGTTATGTAAACCTCATCTGCCACTGCTAAACTACAGAGATAGATTCCTTTATTGGTGCTAAAAACATTGAAAGTTTGGAGAGTTGCAGCATTTTTCAAAACCTGAAATTATCTGCATGGTTATCAACTGAGATTAAAACAAACCCATGTTTTTGTGATTCGGGTGAACAGTCCCTTTAAAATTTTGCACCCAATATTCACTCTTTTGACTTTATGTTTCACCAACAAGATCACAAGACAGAATTGAACGCTGCTTTAAGGGACAGACCGCAAGATACATGGACTCCTTTTAACTAAGGAGTCTTTTAAAAATTCTGAATATATATATATGTATAAAGATATATATATATTTACAACCAACAGAATATTTTGTCATGATCTGTTATATGAAGTTATGTGTAAACGTAAGGAGTTACTCTGGCACATGTGCATATAATCCCACATCATAATGAAAAGGATATCAAACCTGTGGTTTCTAATAACAGTATTGACCAACAGTGTGTGGTTTTCTGTCATCATTATTTGACTTTGACAGAAACCCCAAGTTTACACAGAGCAAAAACACCAGAGAGAGAGCGTAACACCACAAGTCTCGGGCCTGGGTGCTGTAATATCTTCCATTCACGTTCATTTTATGTAGGTTTTAAACATGCCATTAGCCAATTTAATCCAATTTTCCCAGCTTTCAGAGCACTCCAGTGGAACAGATTCCATCTAATATTAAACATATGGTCGTCGTCGCCCCTAGAAACACCACGGCAGTGCTGGATTTTTTTTAAGAGAGCTGTTAAAGACAAGCCTCCTGTGTCCCAGTGAAAACCATTGTCAATTATCTTCAATGAACACGGTAATTGATAACGAGGAAGCAGGGCAGCAAATTAAATGTCAGGTTTGATTAGAAGCCTGATACCTTATCATTTGTTCATAACTCGTTACCAACATCTGTTAATTAGTTAATAAATTAATCTGCGGGGCTCAAATGAAAGGTGCGAAGGCTCCCGAGGAAGTACATGGGGCAAAGTCATCCATCTTTGAAGAGAGTGGAACTCGACAAATATTGTCTCTGGGATTTGGGCTGTTATTACTTGGTCATTGGTTTCAGACCTCAGCCACTCCAGCCAAGCATTCTCAATGGGACCTCTTGTTTGCCTGAATAACCCCCCCACAGTCTCCTCACGCATCTCCACCACAATGCTATCCTTTATTGCATGAGGTTTCTCTTAGCTGAGGTGCTTTAAACATTAATTTAAAAAACATCACATTGGCCCATCAGTCCTCTGTGGTGAAGCACAGGTAACTCCCCTCTCCCCCTCGTTTTCACTATGTGTCCACAAAAACCCCATCGTTCATCATTGCCCTGATGAATAGTCCCATCAGTTTGCGCCTCAGGGCAGTAGCAGACAATGACACTGCTCTTTGCCACAGTGGAAGAGGATGACATTTGTCAAATGCTGTTTATATTGGTGATTAGATTTATGCTGTTATGTAGACATAGCCTTTTCTGCCATCCAAGTTTGTGTTGCTAAGCTGATATTTATAAATTAATCATGAAGCAAGGCTCATCTCATGTCAGCTTTCACTTGTTCACTTGTCATATTTCGTTATATTCGTGTGTCTATAATTGTATAGGTTTGAGCCCTCCAATGCAAGATCTTTGTTAGTCACAGTTCGCTCACTGTTTCTTCTATTTTCACTCACTTTCCCTTTCTCCCTCACTTTAAATCTCAATCCCTTGCGCTGCTTAACATTTGTGTGACTCAAGCAGGAGGTGGTGACCTATTAATCAGGTTCCCGTGGCTGTTGTGATTGCCATTTTCCATAATCAGATACACAACACGGCCCAAAAGGCTTGGCTGTAGAAATACTTCTTTTCGTTAACTCCTTACAGTTCTTGTACTGTAGCACTCAATCCAAGAGAAGTAAGCTTGAGAGGAAACTGGAGCGCACGGCTGGGCCTTTTTAATTACTTTTTATTGGGTAAAGGACTAAAGTTTCGGCACAGTTTGCGTCTTCGTCAAACAGTCATGGTACAAACAGAGAGTATAAAGAGACCTTAAAAGCAATATGATTGGTAGATGGAGAGGGAGGACTCTCACTCACCAATCTAATATGAAAGTTGAAAATGAAAGTTCAAATCTTTGTTTTAAAAGCTTGATATTAATGTATTGTATGTTTGCGTTTGTATGTACTTTAATGGGGTTTAACACGAACATATACAGGCATATGAGGTCCAGAAAAACATAAAGAGACACAGGCAGGCAGGGAAAAGACATTCTCCCATGTTATTCTTTCCTCCACTCAGCCATTTAGAATAACAGAGTAGAGTGAGAAGCTAAGCGCGATGACGACATTAGATCTGAAAACAGTGTTGAATTGTTGAAGTGTCGAACACGCCGGGACGTCTTTACTTTGGAAAGTCTCGGAATTGCTTGAGTGATTTTCGCTCATTTTCTCCACCAGTGTCATTGGGAGTCTTGTCTGCATGAGACAACAAGGAGCTTATGACAGAGTCAAGATTTGTAGAGGTGTGTGTCATTGTGCACACAGACGCACATGTCCACATGTCTCTCTTTTAATCATCTTGGGCACTGCTCCAGCCTCCACATAATCCTAAATCTGTCACATTTCCCCAACTAAAACAAGCTCTCACCAAGAGTTTGGTGCAATATCTTAATTTAGTACAAGTGCTTGTGTCAAGATGACAAATAACAGTTAAAACAGATGTGTCCCAGACATTTCATAAATGAGATACCATTGACTCATTTAATGTGTTTGCATTGTTGTGCAAAGGTGGAGGTATAGAAACTGTGCATGCATTGAAACTCACTGAAAACATCTTCATTGGGATATTCATGTGCTATGTTTAAGGAAACTAAAAATGGCAGCATTAAAGTCTTCAAAAGATAATGAGACCTCAGACACCACATAAAATCATTCTTTAATAATATCTCCATTTTTTTTTTACTTTCCCAATACAGCTGTCACCAAGACTTTGCGGTCACTCTCGGTTAATACATGACTGTTTTAGGGACTTCTACAGTCAACACTTACTTCGCCTGAAAGTGAACGTCAAAATAAAGTTTGCCATATCAGGAATGGTGGGCAAATGCATAAATTGATAAAAAAACAAATCAATCACCATAGGCAACAACAACAACCTGACTATTAGTCTGGGTGTGCAGAGAGAAAGGGAAGGTGATAGAGGCTGACTTGATTCCTGCAAATCTTCTTAGTGGTCGAAGTGGCGCACTGCAAGCCTCTCAGTCATTCTGTCCTCTGTCATATGATTCTGCTCTGTGTCACTTCTTCTGGAGAGGAGGTGCCCTTACGTTGGTGCAGCTGGTACGCAGCGGTACCCAGCATGCCACCCGGTACCACCGGAAGGCTAGAAAAAAAGCAACAGAAAAATACTCTAGGTCTCTGAGACTCTTAGGCTTGAGCCATGTGATGCTGAAGTAATGCCAAACAACAGAACAAAAGCATTGTCACATTGCGTGAGAGTGTTATGCACATGATCCCCACACTTACCTCGATAATACTGGTGTTATCTTGTTATTGTATCTGTTGTATTGGTTGTTGGTCATTACGCGGAAATCTTGTCCTCGTTTTCCCTGTCGCCTCTGTACTTTATGTGTCATTATTAGTTGTTGACATCAAATACCGTACACTCTGGTTTTAAATGAGACTCCGTTGAAAAACTGTTATTTTATTGGTCCTCCGTGTTTCTGGTGACAAAGCCTGCTCCCCTCTACTGGCCGAGAGCTCACAATGCCACTTTCTGAACAAGTTCTAAGTGCTTTTAATGCCGTGTGGCCCACATTGTTTCAAGGGAGGGAGAGAGAGACAGAAAGAGAGAGAGGCAGATATCCTGTAGAAAGTGTCCGGTATAAGAGCACAGCAGTTCACACACACTCGAAGCATGGTGCCTACCAGATCACTCGAGCAGTACAAGTCAGCTTCTTTCCAACCATTCTTCTTCTTCATCTTCTGTGCAGTGGGGGATTGCAGTGACAGGACTCACCATCACTTTCTGTCTTTACACCGCTTTCCACATCATATTTTCTCTTTTAACCCCTGTTCTCACTCACATGCTCACACACACACACACACACACACACACACACACACACACACACACACACACACACACAGATCACAGTCTTGTTTCAAGCAGTAAAATGATGAATCAGTCTTGAGCATCCCTCACAGTTTTGTGTTCAGTTGCACACTCATATACAAACAGATTGATGTTTTTCATAATCCTTGCAGATAGCAGACTTTGATCTCTTTTACTGTCACGATGTACTGCCGAGTGCTGATGTGCTTTCATGACAAAAAAAGGGCATATGCTTTAATTATATCCAGATCACAGACTCAAACCTTTCCTTTTGTGATTCATTGATTTTTCAACCCCCCCTTCCAATCATATCTGCCCTTCCTCTCTATCCCTCCTTTCTCCTTTTTTCTTTTTGCTCCCCCTTCCTCTTCTCCTGGCCTCCGGGGTCCCAGTGCTTCTAATTCGGCCTTATCAGTGAAGTAATTTAGCTGCCACAGCTTGGGTTTCTGTTGCGCGGCGAGCGGCCCCATTGTCCTGCCCTGCTGTTGCTGAGATAAACCCTCAGATTGAACAAAGTCCGCGCTGACCTTTACAAACTCCCAAATCTCGCTGTGTACACCCCTCCAACAGAGATTCTCTCTTGCCTCAAGCTCTTTTCTTTTAGGGTGGGGGTGGGTGGGGGGGGCATTGGGGCACATCAAGTGGGAGGGAGAAGGCGGATGAGTGTGTGTGCATGAGTGAGAGTGTGTGGGGTCAGGGTGGATTGAGTGAGCGTGAGATGGACAGGGGAGAGGGATTAAGATGGCTGACTGAGCCTGTCTATATTTCCAATGGCACTTTGCTCTGAGAGGGAGGCCGAGGAGGAAAAAGTGCACTGCAAGCAAAGCATTCAAGTGTGCATTTTTCTGTCTCCTTCAGACTGCTGGAGAAGGCTTGTTGTGTGCCACATTCTCTGACCTTCCTGCCTCCAACCAGAAATATGATTTCTTTGCCGTTAAAGTAAAAGAGAGCTTGTGTCTTAGTTCCTCGTACTTGCTGTTGATGTCCCTGAAATGGCTCATTGAGAGAATCCTGACAAAAGCTCCGTCGAACCCCTCGTCTTACCTCCATTGTTATCTATCATGTCCTTCATTCCTTGGCAGAAGGCCCAATAGGAGTCTGTCGGGATTGTTGCTTTGACACACAGTGAAACGGCTAGAGAGGAACGGTTGAAGCCAAGTGGCTGGGGGGTTGGTTGGGGTGGGGGTCGACGCTGTGCTGGGGAGGTTTGGGGCACAATGCAACAGGAGTACCCTCTCCATTGTGAACCACTGTCATCCTTCAGAAGCCACTCGACTGGCTCTCCACGCCGCAAATCCTCTCTGCTCTCTATTCTAGCCGTCTGTCGGTCAGGCAGGGAACCTCATCAAAAGGTCTCGGAGTTGGGGATTGAGACAGAGTGGCTGGAGGGAGGCAGGATGCTGGAGAAGAGGGGAGGAAAGATGTGTAGAGTTGAGGTGGTGGGAGGCGAAGGACAAGGCCATAACTCGCCCCTTAATCCAGGTGCGGGCTTTAGAGTTAGGGATGGATTGGAGAGAATCTGCACGACTCAGTCCGGTGGTCAGGGTGGCCCTGTGTTCATCCCTCCATCCATCCCTCCTCCTTTCCACCTCCCCCCCGCCCACCACCACCTGCCTGCAAGCCACCACCAGTGTTCCCAGGGAGATGAGCGCCACGGAGAAGAAGGCCCACAAGGGATTAACTTTTCACATGGCTGGGAGTCCTCGTCTCAAAAGACCTGACAACCCCAGACGGCTTGATTAAAAAAGAAAAGAAGAGAAGAGAAGAGGAAAGGAGGGAGGGAGGGCACAGGAGGAGGAGAAGAGGGGGAATTCTTCACATGATGGCCCTGAGAGAGGGATTTTGGATATTGGGTGTCTTTTTTTTCCCTTCGTCCAAAGCCCCCATGTCTTGGTTGAGAATGAGCAAATTGTTCCTCCTGTTCTCTCGGCAGTCCCTGTGTTGCCCGGCCTAAAGATGTGGGTGGGCACCAGCACACATTGTTGACTCCTCAACAGGAAACCTTGAGATGTCCTCTGGTTTCAAAAGAAAAAAATATAATGGTTGAAGTGGTGGCTTTTGATTCCACGTTTCATCTGATTTTCAGCCATCGGATGCCAGATCCATCAACCATAAACCAGAATATTCAGTCACTGATTCCAATTTTCGACAGTGTTATGATTATATCAAGATGTATTATTTAGTCATTAATGTACTATCAAAAGCCCTCTGTTGTCCTGTGTATGTCAGCATTGCATTACAGTCAAGGAAGACATTGGCAGAGAGAGTCGGCGAACCGTTGCCGGCTTAAAGTTCTAGTGTTCAAGTGGCAAGGCGCCCTATTTCCCCTCACTCTATCCCAGATAAATTGGGCCTCTCAGGTTTGTCTGTGAGAAAGAGAGGACAAAAATCAAAACAAACGCTCCCACTGAAGTGAAGATGGGAGAAGGGGTTGGCTTTCCTCTCTGGCTAGCGGATCAGCAACTCAACCTAGCGGGACAGCGGGCCACTTAATACCTCCCATCTTGTCCAGGTAACAGAGTGGCCCGACAGGGGGGTCAGGGAAGGTAGCAGGGTATCGTCTTACAGATCACCACTCACCCTCTGGCTTCCTCCGCATGGCTCACTTACCCTCTTCTCATCTCCGCTGCTGCTCGCCCTCTCTTCCCACACCCCTCAGATAGGATACAAACATCCATTGAGAACGTTTTAGTGGATGTTTACACCCGATAGAGTTAATCTTCATTGATTTTCATGGGGATTTTTGCTTCATAGCTAATAACTGGGCTTCTGGGAGTTACCGGAGAAAGATCAGTACAGGCACATAGAAGTGCATGTTTGGTTGACAACTACAGCTGAAAAAGGAAATAACCAAGTGTAAATGCAAACGGACGTTTTCGTCATCTAAAAGTCATCTGAAAAGCACTTTGTCTCTTTAGAAACTTCTGCTGTCAACACTACTAGCAGTACAAAGGACACAAAATTCCATATCCAAAGGGTGACTAACAGTCAATTAACCCTAATATCAGCCCAGATTTCTCATTAATCATGCTGTTTACCTGCCATACGGCCCCAGACTCCAAGGAGGCTCTGAACCTATTTGCTGTGCACTTGACCTTGCTGATGGACTCAGGGGAACGCAGGAGTAGATTTCTGTCCTCCAGGATGTTACGGGCCTTCTTCCTGGTCTGCTGGATGAATAGATGAACTCTCAGATAGATGAACAGAGCTCCAGTTATCTTATAATGACCCACAGGTGGTTTGTGTTTTTCACTTTAAGAAAATCTACATACAGAATAAACAAGAAGCACAATACACCGTAGACGTTCAGTGGAGGATAAGAAACAGTATGAAACTCAGATGATACAATGTCTTGCTGCTTGCATAGCCATCAGTGCAAAGTAGTGCAGAAAGACTTAGCTGATTAATTCTTTTCAGTGATTGATTAAAAATCAGTTTACAATTCTGATGATAGATTCATCCTTTCAGTAGTATATATCTTAAAAACAACATTCAGTGATTCCAGCTGCTCAAATGTTGATATTAGCTGCTTATAGATGTAAATGATTGTACACTGAAGATGTGTGGCTGTGATAACAATTTAATGATGTCACCTCGTGCTCTGGATAATCATGAAAACAGTATTTTCTTTGGACATGAATGGTAAGATGACTGCACTTGTGTTGTGTTTTTCTATGTTAACAGTGTGCAAATTGTAAGAAAGCACTTTACAAACTTCCCTTTATTCTCCCATATTCACACACCCATTCACACCATGGCACCCATGCAGCTTGGGATTTAGTGTATTGATCGAGGAGACTTCAGTATGATGACAGAATGAGCAGGTGATTTAATTGCCAACCCAATAAGAAGATAACCTGCTCTACCTCCTGAGCCACTGCCATCCAACAAATTATCAATAAATTGAGAAAAGAAGGGACAGATTAACTGATGATAAAAATAATAGCTGTAGTGTCAAGACAAAAAGTTGTAGGAGATGAAGGAAACCCATATTACAGAGCCTCAGACTAATTTTTTTGCTCTCGTTGCACTGGTGTGCCTAACTTTTCCATTCAGTTGCGCCCGATTATACATTTTAATTTAATTTCTTAGGAGAAATTAAAGAAATGTAAATAGCAATCTTGCCATGAACTGTAAAAAATAATCTACAAAAAACATCTTCTACTGGTATCTTCAGATAAAGAATCACACAAACCGCGTTGTTGTTTGAGATGTTTGTGTCTGTATATAACTTGTCCGATACCTTTAGTCTAATCCATAAAGCCGGGTTGCAAAAGTTGTGGTAAAAATGTAAAAGCACACATACTGTAGTTTTTGCAGCGTGGACAGTCGACTTGCACATTGTATTAATGTGACAGAAATAACAAAAAGTATGTAAAGTATGTGATCTCTAATAATAATCCACTCAAAGCCTGGACCCCTGCTGTTCCTGAAATGACAAAAGTGACAGAACTGATATGATACACTGACTCATATTCTTCTGACCCTCGCTCTAAATCACTATCCAATCAGTATTTCTTTGTCTGAGCGCTCCTTCCCTGCAAGCACAGCTATCATTAAGTGACTCATTTAGGCCATCACAGGTAGGCCCACATCATAGCCCGCTGGTGGCTTTTAATGGGGAATGGAGTTCTTTCTACTGTAATGCATGCTGAAGTAGTCGGGGCTATTGTGACCCCTATAGTTTGGCACTGCATTAGTGCCAGAAGACCCAGCAGTGGGCCTTTAACCTGGGGACGACAGGGCCATGATTATGTTCACCGCAGGGTAGGCTTGGCCAGAGGACGCTCAACTCCGCACACAAAGGGGACATGCATACAATGACATATGTTGACACAGGGGCAATTATAGGCTTATATTTTCCACAAGTTACATTTTCAGTCATTTTCTGTTGCAGACAAGTTTCAGTTTTCAGAGAGAAATATTAGATTGAATTCAGTTTATTTCAACAAAGTTCTATTTTTGTTGTCATTTAATGAAACGGTCTCTCCAAATATCAAAAGAGAACTAGTGTCATGTTGATGTGTCCACCTTTTATAGTTACATAATAAAATTGAACTGTTGTTCTGTTTAAAAGATCATTTCACCCAAATGACAAAAAGACAAATATTGAGAGGTATCATTTCAACAGAATCTCTTTCTAGAAAATAGTCTTTAGGGACTGTATTCTCAGTATAAAATGGTTCTAATAAAAACTGCAAGAACTGCAGGATGTTGCTTTTGGGAAGAGGTGTTGCTGATTTTTAAATGGCACTTTTTAATTAATCTCAGCAGACAAAATTCCATTGGACTGGAGGCAGATATCCCTTAAAGGGATACCTTAAATACGATCAGATACTGAATACCACTAGAGGTGTGAAAATATGTTTTCTTTTCTTCTTTTGGAGCAGTCTAAGCCACCCTTTAACACTTCAATTGATTTTAATAGTTGAACATGCATAAGCTAGTACATAGGCGCACGCACACACACACACACGCACGCACACACACACACACACACACACACACACACGTACACACACACAGACACATAAAATGTCAGGCTCGCACAAAGTAGGCACACTTACTCTGCCTGTCCCATTTCCCTCCTCGCCACTATATCAGCTCTACAGTTACTGTGTTTACTGTCTCCATTCACTTACTGACTCTTTCTCTCAATGTCTCTTTTACACACACACACACACACACACACACACACACACACAGGATCCAGTCCTATTTCAAGATAATTCTCTCTCCTCTCGCTCCTCTTGTCTCAGTATCCTGAGCCACTAGACACTGAATGGACCACAGGGAAAGCCGATCTCGCAGACACATATTCACACACACGCACACACGCAAATCTGCGTGTGGTCCCACCATTTCAGTCCTCACCGTGTTTTCTAATGCTTCATCAGGTCCGAAGGTCAGGGTCTTGGACTTAAGACTAATCTTTTAAATTCCTCACTGTTTCAGACCCTTTTGTCTCATCAGAAGTTTCTTGCCCACCTTTATCGCTCTCACTTCTACTGTTTCTTTTGTTTGCAAGATTTCACCTCTGTGTGACTACAAAGGGCTTGGTTGTTTTCTTTCCCATCTTTCTCTCTGTGTCTCTCCTTCTCTTTCTATTTCCTCCCTTCTCCTCCTATTCCCCCCTTTGCATAATTCAAATCAGAATCCCCATGTGAGCACCTTGCTCTTGACCTAGCTTAGAAGGCTCCTGATTGCTTTAATGGCAGTCCTTGGACCTGGAAGGTGGGCGTCTTTAAGGAACTCTGGTGAGAACGGTGCGTGTGTGTATGTGTGTGTGCATTGTATGTACAACCGAAGGGTGGTTGATTAGAACTGACCTCAAGAGTGCCAGGAGAAAAAGAAGTACAAATATGCAAAGTGGACGTGTGCGCCTGCATAATTGGGGCAGAGAGGAGTGCAGTGAGGTCAAGTAGAACAAATGGTCAGCCGAGTGAACTCCAAGTCTATAAAAAAACACAAACACTCACCACATATATATGTATGTTTAGGGAGCACTGGTCACTTTGAGGTTAGAGAAGTGAGGCTGTGATGGAAAAAGTTGCCAGTTCTACTCCACAGTCAGGGATGACCGACAGTAGAGGCCTGAGGTCTGTAGTGGGACGCTCCCAGATGGAAATGAGCGTAGGCGCGTGAAGCATAACATTGCTGAGAAAAAGGTTTGTGTGCTCTGTCGGCTTACCCTTGGCAAGTAAGATTTAAATTATCAGTTGGCATACAAAGAAGTCCGAATGCAAGGCGGTGTGTTTTGCCAAAGAGGCACAAATGTGCCCAAGGCTAAGCCCTTCAACAGCGGGATTGCCCTAGCATTAGCCAAAGTCAGGGGCTCCAAAGTAAGGCCAGCTAAGGTTGGGGTGAGGCCTGGCAAACCCAAAGATTGAGTCTGAATTAGGCCCACCATTCAAAGCCCCTGAAAGGAGTTCCTGAGCCTCCTATTCTCCACCAGCAAATTGGGAGGAAATCTGGCTATTGTGCAGAGTTTTGAAGAGGCTGGTGGTGGGGAGGGTGGTGCACACTGTGCTTACCTATAGATGAGAGTGGAGACAAAGGATCCTGGGACATCCAGGAGAGGCTTTGAAAATCCCTCTTGGCTGGAGACGGAGGCGGCCTGGAGTAGGTCCTGGTGTAGAAAAGGTCAACAGTGCTCAGTCAGAATAGACACCGAGTGGAAGAGGATTTAACTTGAAATTTGCAAGGATGAGAAAGACAGGGGAAATTAGAATTAGATTGGAAAATTAGATTTCCATCACTTCAGAGAAAAGGGACCTGAAACTCAAACACAAAATTATCAAAGGCTTTACAAAGAGTTCATTAGTTATGGTACTTTAACATATGTTGAAGTAGTTTTATAGCGACTTCATGCCGAAACCTGTATTTTTAGAATCAAATATTCACTAATTCTTGAAATGTGGCTGGTGAGAGTTGGCAGTTCCATCCTGCTTAAATTACCTTCACCTACAATTGACCAGAAGAATGAAGATAAAATGCTAAAGTGGGCCACCAAATATACTTTGGCGGCTGTTAATATACCTTTAAGTACAATATATGTCCCCCAAGGGGAACACAACCACTGCACGTCATCGAGATAAATAAACATGCAGCATATGTGATCATAATAATGTTCCACTGAGATTTAAAAACAACAACAAAAAAAACACAACGAACACCACTACTGCTGCTTGTCGCTGAATCGGTGCAAGGCCATGACACGTCAAGTGGCAGAGTTCAGACTACTGCTGTTTTCACTTTTCGTGGAGCAGCTGAGCTTCTCAAGTGTGTGTGACAAACAGACAACAAAGAAACTCCTAACGACGATGATGATGATGACAGTCTTTTAAGAGCAGTTTGATGGATGAGGATTGATGTGACCTGCGTTGAATTGTGTGCGCCTACATGCGTTTCTGTGTATGAGAGAAGACAGACAATCCCTCCGGCTAAAAAGTCAGGGTATCACCAGGCACACACACACACACACACACACACACACACACACACACACACACACAAACATACACTTTTTGACGGGCGGTGTTACACTGCAGCTACCCTCTTCCTGATCAGCAGTGCAGCCTGGGGCTCTTCCGGAGTCTCTCGCCCCTACGAGAGTCCAACTCCCCCCCCCATGTCTGGTCTACTATACCAATGCCACCCCTCTCCTCTTATTTTCTCTCTCTCTCTCTCTGTCTTTCTCTCCCTCATTAATCAATGTCAAGCCGTCCAACAACAAGGCCGGCATTCTTTCCCCGCCTGCCTCCTCGGTTCCTCGTATATGTCATTGTGCCCTGACCCTCCCCCTCCACCAACTCAGCGGCCACCATCGTCCTTTCACATGGCCGCAGAGCTCAAACCCAGGCCCACACTGTCAACTTGAAAGGTTGTTCACAGGCAGCGTGAGGAAGAGAGAGAAGTGAGGAGGAGGAGGAGGAGGAGGAGGAGGAGGAGGCATTTCTCTCACTTCTATCTTTTCTTCCTCCCTTTCCCTGCCTTCCTCCGGCCAGGGGGAAGAAAGGGATTCCATAGTCGTTTACATAATTCATGGGACACACAGGAGAAAACGGGCCATTGAGCGGTAAAAAAAAGTTTGGATGGAGCACTCATGGGGGGCGGAGGGATATGTATGCCAGTCTTTGTGCCCCCGGACCCATCTTCCCCGCTTCTCTCCATTCATCACCGCTCCCCACACACACAGTCATTGTCCCATGTTCGTCATTAACCTCTGGTACAAGTCGACCGCCTCTCTTCCTATCAAGACGTGTCTCCATGGGAAAGAAATCATTTCATCCTGTCTGGGAAATAGATGTTTCACGGCCCCTTTTTTTTCCGCTGATGTGGACTTTTTGATGGACACCGCCGAGGCAAAAGTCATTAACCTGAACGCACCGTAGCCATCGTGACAGAGAGAACGAGAGGCAGGGCTTTGCTTAGATGAAATTACATTTGATTATGGCGAGGTGATGCTGACGTTAGCCGTAAGGACGCATGTTCACGCATGCAAGACACTCACAAACACAAAAAAATCAGCACCTCCAGCACTTCTAAACATCCCAGAGGCTTGTCAGTTTACCATTACTCATGGCCGCATTATCTCTTTTTTCCATACTTTACATCCACTAGTAACCTGAAATCACAGACCATCCTATCACTAATACCCTGTTTAAATGTTTAAAACTTAAACTGTCCGCGTTTACATTGAATAATGAGACCACTTCTCGCATGAGCTCCTCGGCCAGCCTTTTGTTTACAAAGAAGCAGATTGTCTTCAAATCAGCACTCATTTATGGAGGGGGGGATCCATTCTCTCTCCGGGTCCTCCTTCCCTGAGCATCTGTATGTATTTGTTGTACTAATGAACGGAACAAAAGTTTCCGGGGGCCCTGTTGGGGGGGGGGCAGTTTGCGAGGGAGAAGCTAAAGTGGGCTCCACTGAGTGGTCAGTCGCCATGAGGGTTGACAGTGAGAGAACACAAGACGTCGAGAGCGATGGAGACTTGACCCCGCAACCTCTTCCCTCCTTTCTCTTGCCTTTTCCTCTGACCCCTCTCTGTAGATGATAGATGACCCTCCCTCTCATTCATGTCAAAAGCCCCCCCCCCACCCCCAGACCTCCAAAGTCACTTGCTTATTGTACACACACGCACGCCACGTACACACACCACCGTCCAGTCAATCTCCTCGTCAGCCCAAAGACAATCAGTCTTTTTCATCTGTGCCAGTGGTTACCGAGACGCCAACCTCTCAACCTGCAGACTTGTCACGGACACGCACATTCACTATCACTCCCACTGAGACCTTTACCTCCAGGCAGCAGGTATGGATTCGTAAAGAGTCAGAGACGAATGAATGGATGGATAGACGGATCGGGAGAAGGGAGGTGGAGAACGAGGAGTGCAGAATGGACACTGGGCAGTAAATTACTTTGCCAATCAATCTTCCCCCTGGGTACGCTTGATGAAAGCTGTCCAAACTTTCCCCCACTACTTTAAGTAACCCTCCTACAGTTTGTCAGCAGAGGGCTGGGAAACGGGGTGGACAAACAAGTCGCAAGATTAAATGTTGCTGGGAGGAGAGGAGGGCTGTAGGAAGCGGGGAGAGAAATTGGGAGGTCAAGTTCGGGAGAAGAAGTGTGTGTGTGTGTGTGTGTGTGCTGCGGGGATGGAAAAGGGCACTCATACACTGTAAAAAAAAAAAAAAACTGTTAGGGAAGGTTTGCACTGAGGAATGCATCGTATTTCTTCTCACTTTAGGTTCAGTGGCTTCTGACACACAGACAACGAGGCTCTTGGGTGGCATGACAGGGTGACGTGCTGTGACTTTAAACATGTGACACCTCCCAATTACAGGGCAGCACAGCCACCGCGGACATGCACAGAGGCTCCTCAATTAATTTCTTTAAATTTTCCCTTTTTTAGCAGCGGAGGCAACAAGTGTAGATCTCGCTGACCGCTCAGCGTGAATAATACGCACAAACACACACACACACACACACACACACAGCCACTTGCGCCCGTTTCTCTTTTTACACTTGTTTTCTGGCAAGTTTGGGAGCGTCTCTGCCCAGAACTTTGAAGGGAGAGTGAGGACTGTTGGGAATGTTAATTTGGTAATTTGTTGTTTTATATAAGCAGGGGAGGGATGGCGGTGATGGTGGTGGTGCAGCAGCGAGGGGAAGCACACACAGTCTGTGTGTTTTGGTTTGTTGGGGTGGTGCTGGGGGGTTGCGGTGGAAGGAGAGGGTAATGCTGGGTGACAAGGTCCAGCTCAGTGATGCAGATGACTCCCAACCAAGTTATTTTTCTACGAGAGAATCGGACAAAAATACCATGACGGTCGGAGAGCAAGAAGTGCCCCATGACCATAGAAGGTATTAAGATGTCTCTGATACATAGCTGCCCTCCTTCTCCTCCTCCTCCTCCTCCTCCTGTTCCCCATGTCTCCTGCTCTCAGTCACTCTCTCTCACTTCCAAATCTGGGATGGTGGCCAAGTGCCACCAAGGACACTAAGGCTAATAAATCATCCTCATTTCAACATCTGCCCAGTCCCAAAGGGCTGCCCACCACCACCACCACCCCACCCCTTGTGAAGATGGGTCCTTGGCTTTATTCCTCTTTCAGCATCCCTCCATACTCCCCCACTGACACCCCCTCCCTGACTGACAAAACATCTATTGTCCCATGCCCAAGTGAAGAAGAGACCCTCTTTTCCCCTCTTTGACAAAAGCCGTCTGAAGCCAAGATGGGGACTGCCAGCCGAGATGCCTGGGACCCGGCAGGGGTGCCCCCGTCTCCCCCCTTCCACTTTTCTCCCGCCTTCTGGTTCATCCATCCCTCGCTTTCGCTCTCTTTTTTACTTTAATACTCCCCTCCTGTGGGGGTCACTCACTCAGCTCGCCCCCGCCCTTTTCATAGTGGCGAACTCTCAGCCTTGCATAAAGACATCAAGTGACAGCAGTGAGAGAAAACAGCCAGATTTGGCAGAAAGAGATATTCGACATGGCTGTCAGTGGCCATTCTGCATGCCTTTTGTTCCCTCGGGTGTAGTTGAAATAGATAAATAAACAGCCATAGGCTGAAAAGCCGGGATCAGAAGCTTGTCGTTTTTATTCATATTGAGCGGAGAAGAAAAAGAGGCAAAAACCTGCTGCTGCCAATTAAGAAGAATGAGACAAAACTCAATTCACAGTGTTTAGGTTTGTTTTCATGGCCGAAGCTAAAACCAGGCTATTCAGTGGCTTTCTGTGGTTTGCTCTAAAGATGGCAGTAGGTCTTTAGCATTGTGGGTGTCTCCATGTGGCAGAGAAGATCTGGGAAGTTGTCTCTGGACTCATCAGTTAAGAAGCACTCTCTCCACGGTTACTCAGGAGGCTTCATTTACTGTGAATGCACGGCCCTTTTTCCCAGCACCTCAAACTCACCCCCAACAACGGGGAGTACCGCCCATAACTGTGCACGGGCCAGCCTCCGGCCACATTCACAGGACCGTCTGCTTAGAAAGAACAAAGTCACACCACTTTGACTTGTCAAGATACTTTGAAGATGATGCTTGGCAGGAAATTTAACATTGTAGGAAAGTGCTTGTATGAGGTTTTTTGTTAAAAGTTCAACGGAAAAAGTTTTTTCTTTGGAAGACAAAGCAGATAAAGCCAATAACATGTTTCACTACATAAATTGCAAGAAAGTCGCTAGTTTTTTTTAAAGTTTTTACTACCATTGTGATATGATTCACAAAGTAAATTTTCACTGAAAAAAACAAAACTATTAAAATCATAATGATTTGACATTTGGTGGGGTCTGTACCAAACAAACACGTTTGCCGTCATCTGGCAAAATAGGTTTATAGGCCACACATTTGACCTTTGTCACCAAAAAATCGCAGCTTCTGTGATTTGAATATTGCACTTGGCCATATTGCGATTTTGATAATACTTTGATTAACTGCGCAGCCCTAATTTACAACTCATTACTGATGGGTTGAGAAAGTGGTGTTCATAATTATCACACCAAGAAATGCTACGTTGTTTAACAATATTTTGTCTCCACTTTTCAGTGTTCACTGGCAGGCCTAAAACCTTAACTTTATGCAAATATTTTCATTTTGCAGAAACTAGTCAAGCAGGGAGGAACATTTACCAACAAGGCCCTGTGATGAATTAGTCAATTAGTGTTGGTGGCATTTTTGTTTCATATTTTATTCTGAATTATGTAGATGGAGGCACTGTAATTAATGCCTTTTTTTCTTTTTTCTGGTTGGGTCATTATGCATGGAAATGTATTTCCCTCTAATTCAGAGCTTTGAGTTTTTGCTCATTAAAAGTGGCAAGGGTTTCAGGATGGGAATACATCTCCACAAAGGGTTCTTGATAAAGATTGTTTACTGTGTTCCACTATCCATTTTTTACTAAATAGGCTTTGTTCCCGGCAATTTCCCTCAACATAGTGATGATCAGAGTAAATTTATATCAAATATCACCGAATGAAAATATTGAAAGAAAAAGAAATGTGTAATCTGATTTTCCGCTCCCAGGCAGACCGCATTCCTTCACAGCTCTTCTCTCCCCCTGCAAAACATTTAGATTTCCAATTAGCCCCCGAGAAGAATGGCTAATTTACCACAGCGAGCAGGCGCCTGATGTCTCAATCTGCCGGGTGTCAGCACTGTGAAAAGGAGTACTCTCATGTAGGCACACACACACACTTATAGAGACACACAGGCCCATAAAAGAAAAGCATGCTGCAGCGAGTGTGAGGGGTGAGAACAGATCAAATGCAGCATGGGGAGTAGAAGAAAAAGTTGAGTCATTTAAAAAAAAAAAAAGAAATTAATGCAAAACAAATAAAGGAAGCATAATTTAAAAAAAAAAAAAAAGAAGAAAATCAGTGAAGAGGGGTCTTATTGAGGCACTAGAGCGGCAGGACAGGCAGCAGTTCAGCAGTGGCCCCAGATTGACTCGTCTGTGAGTGTACAGCCAGCCAGCTCCTCCACACAACACCCACATTGTCCACTGTGCCAAGGAGCCGAAGCAGCGCTCCACTCCTCAGGGGGCTGCCTGAGACGAACACATTATAGATACATGTTAGCCTTGGCCCGACCTTCTGTACACTGTGTGGAGCACTCAGCGGAAAGGAGACAGAGGAAGGAGGGAGGAGATGAGAAATGAAATGCACATGGAAGTTATTGAAAGCTACAGAGAGGCTAAGCCTATCCGACAGCTTAACAGCCTCAAAAAAGTCTGTAAAAGAGAGCGCTCCTATCACTGTAACATCTACCGAATTAAAAAATGCTGTGAAACAAGATATACCGAGTCTACACAGCGGGGTGAGAAGGAGAGAAATAAAGGGAGCGAGATGCGATTTTTGTGAGACAAGATGTTTGCAAGAATCCGCTGCCTTCTTCAGCGAGCGGTTTTGGCCGCGGTTATCTGTCAGAATCAGCTCACTCGATCTTCCATCTTTTTCTTTGTGCCTCGCGAGGCCCCCCGCTTGTCCCGATGGTAAACCTCAAAGCTGCGGCGCTATCGTGCTGTGTAATGGTCACTCGCAAGCGGCCAAAGCTACCTCCCTCGGCCCTGATAGGGAGAGAGAGAGAGAGAGAGATTCCTGTCTGGCTCCCAAAACCCAAACAACATTAGTGGCACTGTCCTATTTCTTTCCCAGCCTGCTGTTAAACACACACAGCTCCCCGCAAAATGTTGTTGTTTCAGCTTCTATCTCTCCACTGTCATTAACCAGAGGCAGGCTGACTGACACTCCCCTCTCCGTCTATATGTCTGCAGCCAGTCCCTCATTCACTTAAGACCAATCAGCGGCCACAGTCTTTATCTTGCCCAGGGCTGCCCTGTGATAACACTGTTAACAACAGTAATGTGTGGCGCGAGGGAGCCACTGGAGCTGCCACTGTCAGGGTGAGTAAGTGAGGTCAAGGGCTTTTAACATCTGGTGACGTTGCGCCGAATCCACTCCAGCTCTGCTTTATGCTCGCAGTGTCTCCTCTCTCCCCGCTGCTCAAGCTCGCGGGTTCTCTAACTCTTTCCCCCGTTCCCCTCCGCTCTCCGATGTTAACAGCGTGGGGAGAGAGAAAGAAAAAACAAAACTTGACTGAGCTCAGCAGCACTGAAACGGGGCCTTCTCTCTCCCCACGTGCCGTAGGGAAAACGCTGGTGTTATTTTAGAAATCACACTGTTAAAGATTAATGCGGGCCTGGAGGAGTGTGTCATCGTTCCTTAACGACGGGGCTGAGACGCTGAATAAAGCCGGCACTGTGTTCTGTCCCACAGCCCAAGGACAGATAAGTTTCCTCTCACCGAGCTCGCCCCTCACCTTCCCTCCTCCTTTGTCCAATAACTCTCTCCCCAAGTCATCTGTTACAACTGCAGGGGCCAAAAAATGAGAAGAAATTAAACGCTCCAAAATCAATTTGTTTGGTCTTTTTTTAAATTCTCATTGACATAGACGAAGGCGTGGGCGAAGAATAGCTTACGTTCTGGCTCCGCAGATACAAAAACAACAAAAAAGGGTCAGGAGGGTGTTCACAAACATTTTCCATGCTGATTGCTCTAGTTAGATGACTAATGGAAAGTCCCGGCTGCAAGTTGTGACCATGCAACTCCCCCAATAAAGTCATCCGTCATCATCCCATGGACTGGCCAGACAGACAGCTATAAACCAGGGTTCAGAGACCACGACGGAGCATCCTATCTATATCATATCGTACCTTTGTCATTCTGACAGGCGGGATGATGATGATAGCTCTGCATTAAAAAATAAAACTGACACCAATGAAGATAAAAATGATAAGAGGTTTAACCGTTGATGATGCCGATGATAAAGAGCTGCACGTTTGATGAGTCTCAAGTCTGAGGTGCGCAAATGGGACTTAGTATCCCTTGCTGAAGGTTTCTGCTGATAACGGAAGCACTCGATAAGCCGGGGAACATCAATCTCAGTGACAGAGATAGTCTCTGTTTCACTAATAGGGTTGTAAAGGGCCTTCACCTTATATGGCCCAGCTAATAAACTCATTTGTGATGAGCCCGAAGGTCAACTGGACGGATATTCACATTCACCCACATATTAGGGGTGGGTTTCGTCTTTAATAAAAGTATAAAGTATTTGACGTATCTGTGATGGAGTGCTCAAAACTGTGATCTTTGGTATTGATGTGACCGTTCTGAGTTTATAGGTCATAAGGGAGATTGAACTTTGGATTGACATGAGGTATCTGTCAGATATTAAAATTCTACTTGGCACTGTCTTCGCACCACAAAGTCCACTCTTATGCACAGTCTTTCCATTCAGTGCCCCAGAACAACCAGCAGCATCGTATCATCGCTTTTGCAACATCATTACCGCGCAGCCTTTTGAAGTCTGTGACCATCCCTGAAATTATCACTGTCAGTAACACTTCAACTCATCTTGGGTTCTGATGGCAAAAACATCAGACAATGGCCTTTGTACAAGGGAGTGGGACTGCTACATTATCTCCACTCAATTATATCTTCTTTCGAAGAGTCCTCAAGGCCGAATCATAAAGACTGATGACAGTGGCTCCAAAAATTTAACTGCCGGTAGTTGACAAGATGTCTCAAAACCAGTTTTTCCCACCCGCTGCCGGTTTCATCCCAGACACACACACACACACACACACACACACACGTCTTTCAAGCAAGTGGAATAAACAGGACAATAGTGAATCATGCGATTACAATGTCCTGTAGCCATCTAATCAATTTCATTAGCTGCATAAATCATGACAGCTTGACATTTATTGTGGGGGTGATGGGTTGATCCTGTGGACTTGGAGACAGCTCGCGTGGTGATAAATGTTGCTATCTCTTGAGAGCGAGGATAAATATGGTGTGTGCTCGGAGAGACAGAGGGAGGGCTGGAGAGAAAGAAAAGACTGGACACAGAGCACGAGAGCCCCAAAGAGGCTGCTGTGCAGCAACAAATGTTAAACTGAGCGAATCAATGAGCGCAGAATGGTGGATGATCCATTTGCACAATGGGTTCGATCTATCATCTCTCATTGTAACCTTGGTGTTTCCAGTTGATGCATTTTTTCAGTTCTTTATGGTCCTTTTCATGTGGATTGTTGAGCGTGACAATGGTCAAAATTCTTTATTGTGATAAAACCTGTCAGCAAATTATCTAAAGATAGATGAGATTGCATTGTTCATTATTCAGCTGTTATAGTCCAAAAGACCGTGGAAGCTTTTATGCCATTATTTGGAATGTTTTTAATCGTTCATGTACTTAATGACTGGTGGAAGAACAGAATTTGAAAATAGCCAGTCATCATGATTTAGGGGCCATTATATGCATTTGGCAATGAAGTTTGTATTTTCTTTTTTCTTTGCCTAACCCCCGTGCAAAATATGTTCCTCACTGGCCACCATAGTCAAAGAAACCATTTGTAGCCATTATCTCCAGACGGTATCTTTTGGCAGTAGCAGCTGCCTTGAACTGCTCTCGCTTTTATATGTTTCCACCGTGTAAATAATCTGATTGGCCACCGAAAGAAATCCAAAGGATAAACAGTGCACTCGTTACAGTCCATTTGTTATACACAAATGCTTTTTGTGTTTTATCTCCTCATCAAACTCAAAATAATACACATGTTAATAGCGGCTATTAGAACTATTAAGCTGCCGTTATTATTGTTGGTATTTATATCGTGTACGTGCTTCAGTCAGCGGTAATTGCGTTTGAATTAAAACATCACAAAAAGTTTTTGATTTAAGTTTGATGATGGCTTTGTAGAATCAATCATTTGATACCGAAACACGGTCTTTATTCCTCTGGTGGACCAGTTTCGGTAGGAAGGACAGTGTCATGGCGAACAGATGCAGCTTTCTGTTTGTTGTGGTTAATCACACATATGTGTGTTTAAGTGTATTGGCGCAATAAAAAGCTACTAAAATCACAGGCTACCTATTTAACAAAGAGCGTCTTATGAAGACTAGGATCTGTTTACTCGTTCCTCAGCACACGCCACACCATTCACCTCTGTCCTACTGATGACCTAACATCTAAGCTCTGCGTCTTCCCTGGAAACACACCCGCACAAAAAGACCATTGAGAGAGCGAAGACAGGCCAAGGAGCTAAGTATGTAGATACTCGAAGCATACAGAAGACAGAGAACTTGTGGGCAGTGTTTGATAATTGATCTGAAGACCTGTTACTACTGTAATCATGTAATGGTTCTCGTATATATACAATTTGTCTGTTTGGCGCATCGCAACTATCCAAAGTACCCCGCTGCATACAAACAAGAACACACATACCCAGGAAATCCACGGTCAGGCCTTGTTTATTTATCTGCTGAAGCAATCTCATCAGAGAGTCACTTGGCGTGGCTTTGGCCTTCTCAAGCATCATCATCATCATCGTGTGTAGGGCTTGACCTCAGTGTAAACCCTTGGAGCCCTGAAGAAAGCCCTTGCTTGTCCTAGGCACCGACCCATATATACATGCACTTAGCCTCCAAGTCACTAGAGACTTTTCACTTCTATGCTTGGGCCCGCGCCCAAGCTCTGTGTGTGGCTACTACACATGAGTACAGATACAAAACAAATGTACTCTCTAAAACTCCAAATGTCTTTTTCTTTCTCCTCATTTTCTTCTATGTCTAGCCACTGTGAGCCAGCTTGTCCTTCCTGAACATATATTGGATTTGAAGAAACAGAGAGGAAGAGAGAGAGAGAGAGAGAGTAGAAATGAAAAGCTACTAAAACCCCTCTGTTTATGTTGAAATATGCAAACGGTATAAATATTTAGCCGGACCCCGATAAACGATATGCAATTTACTCGCCAGTTATCCGTCGTCACGTGACAATATCTCAGTGGCTGCCGTCCAGAAAAGCCTCCGGCGCGATGAGAGATCCCCTTCTCCGTGTTTCCGCGTCCTTTTCTACCTACCTAAAGGAATTCCTGGTTTGAATTAGGGATTCATATTGGCACTTGACAGAGGAACAGACAGTGTGGTCTGGTGTATGTTTCTAAATACACAAATTCAGTTTGCAAGGGGAAATGGAGATATGAAACATATGACATTGCTGAGCTGAAAAGCCAGTGTCAGATTTATGTAGTGCATAAATGTAAACATTCATATATGCATAGGCTGCGTAGGCATCTCGTTCAGCTGAGGTATGTGAAATGAAAAGTATCCGTGGCATGACCTTTGATTCGATCTATATGCCCTCAAGTCAAGACCCTAAATCTTACTCCCATAACCCCCTTGCTTGCTGAGAGGCAATACATGTCATGCGAAGAAGAGGAGATCATTAGAAATAAGGCAATATTATTTTTCTTCCTGCTGCCACGTATCGATAAACTGCAACCTTTATCAAAATGAAGAGGGAGGACGTGATATATCATTATCTGAAAGGCATGCCGCAGCAGCTGCCGATGCTGCGTAGGCAATCCTCTTAGGCCAAAAGGTAGGGTTATTTATTGGGCCTCAACCGTGTGGCTGTCACAGCATCTGCTGGCAGAAGATCTATTGGCGCACCCTTATTCACTTATGATTATTACTGATCATCTGCCCAAATGACTTATCAATAAAGCGGAGGCCAGGCAGATAATTTATCTGTATGGTTCTGTCGATATCAAGTTCAGAGTCAACGGCCTTAAAAGGATAAAGGGCCTTGGACGTCAGGTGATGGATGGTTGTACATGGCTGCCATGAAAATATGACCCTTTTTAATAAATTTGCAGAATCCTGCTCTCTTCCGCCTCCCTTTGCATTCCTCTAACTCTCTTTTTCATGAAAGTGTGCTTCAGTTCCAAGGTTTGTTTGCTGACTAAGTGCAAACGTCACCCTGAGACATCACCTTCTTACAGAGAAAAGACATCAAACGCCACAACTGTCAGTGCGTATGAAAACAAACATTTGAATCCCTCGTTTGTACCAAGTGTATGATGTGTGGCACCTAGGCCACACATGTCTAAGCAAGACCTGTGAATCATAAAGGACATTGAAATGATGAGACAAGCCTGTCTGAGGTCAACATAAACCCTGCCAGGATATTTCACTATGGCATTTTCTTCATAAATCACACAAAGACTCTTAGGACACACGGGGTCATTGCTCGTTCTGTAAATACCAGCCGTTTGTATTTGACAAGTGGCCGTGACTTTCCAGAGACGCACAATAGTTCTGAGTGTTTGCCTTCCAAATCTAACCTTTGTGCACTAAGCTCTATCTCACCAACAGTTCTTAGTTCCGTCACAGGCCGCACCCTGCATAGACCCATCTGGATGTAGGGTTGGGTAACAGTGTTGGCTTTAACCTGGTGTGATAAGTGTCAGGCTACCTCTCCTCTTTCTAATGGCATCACATGCATTCCTTTGGCATCAATTTCTTTGTCTTTTGCCAATGAGCTGTATAATTTTCTCACATTAAGCTTCACAGCAAAGTGGAGATAAGGGGCCGAACAGTGATTACATTCATAATTACCTTCTTTATCAGCTAAGACAGAGAAAGAGAGGGAAAGTTTAGTCCCAGCACTCCCCTTTATGTTTGTCTTGGCCAATGCAGCTCAAGTCTTCCGCTTATTAAAGTCATCATAAATATATTCTATCTGATGGACGCCCAACTTCCTGGTATTTAACAGTGCAAATTTCGACCCCGTTTCCTCCTCTCCTGCCATAGTCTCCCCACCTCCCTACTTAAGCCCTGCGAGCAACCTCATTGTTGAGGCATGTTTTTAAGAAGTCGTAGCTCTGGTCTTGTTTTGGGTCAGCTGTCAAGGCCCCTATCTCTGGGAAGTCCCGAAATAGCCCCATTTTACACCCTTTTAAAGGACATGCAAGAGAAAGGTCTTGGAACCACAACCAGGCACCGTCTTGACTTGATGCTAAGAAGCAGACCGAAGCAGACGCGTATCCTTAGTCAAACAATCTGGCAGATTCTGGCAGGAACGTGTAAAGGTTCTTTATCATAGAGTTCAAATGATAGCACCAGACCCCAGAGAAATAAACACTGGAGACTTGATATCCCCACTTCTTTTTCTTCCTTTTTTGGGGGCAGTCATGTCGTTGCATTGATTTTAAAGTGTTCCGATCAGATTTGCAAGTATCTGGGAGTCACAGGAGTCAGATCCATTTGTTGAGATCATGTTTGACATGATAGTTAGCTCCGATTTGAAAGGCTCCAGCAATGAGAAACAGTCTCGCCTTTCATTTTTCTCTTTTTTTTTCCCCCTGACACAAATACACTTTCTCTGCAGTTTATTATTCAACACGACCCACAGTGAAAGACTGCTTCCTCTCCCATCTTTACGTCAAAAAGATCAATAACCCGTCCGAGGCATCGCCACCACAATGAAGTCCTGTCAACGTGCCAAGAAGCTGCAAAAGTTCCCAATAAATGCGTAGCAAAACTTTCAATTTGTGGCTTTCTTGGTGTGGCTCTTGTAGCCAATGGGTTGTCAGTCAGGGCCCTGGTTCAAAAAGCCCTGAGGTTTGTTTGCTGCTGGTTCTTTTTGGAAACTTGTGGCTTTGTGACATCCGCAGCCATCCATTGGGCCGTGTTGCTGTATTGCCTCATATTATCCAGAGTTGAGGAGAATTGTTTTTGGCAACAGAACGCTAACATTTTCCTACGACGCAAAACCTCCAAGTGGGGCCCTCTTCTTCTCCTCCTGAGGATGGTGATGAGCAAGCTTTGTGAGGTCCTCTAGTTGCTATGGCTACTCACTCAGCCTTCCCATTGGTGAATTGTATGACTAGAATATCACTGCACGGGTCATTCTCTCAAGGTTTGACTTGAGCTGTACATGAAAAACCACATATGCTTTATGGGCTCTATACGGAAACCCCCCTCGGGGCATTTCTGCTGTTTTTTCACGTTAAATGAGTTCTGGAAATAAACTGAGCGGGATTTCGCTCCGTCATGTGTTTTAGGCTGTGACAGGTCTTGTAAAAACAATGAGGCAGTCAACTCACTGAGTGTCTCTCCCCACGTCGTGTTTTCTTTTGTCCGCTTGGTCATCGTGGCATGTCAGTACGCATGGTGCTAACGTGTTGTTGAAAAACTCCTGACTCTGTCCAATAACAAAAGCTGCGCTAAGAAACACTAATAATGGCGGGGCTTTCCCTCTCTCGCCTGGTGTGAAGGCACACAGCGCAGACATGGTGAGAGAGACACACACACACATACGCGAAACGCACACTTTTACGCATACCCCTAATGAGGGTCTGGACAGCTCTCGGTGGAAGGATTCTGCAGGTGGCTGCACTTTCATCAAGCCACGACTGGATTTGTTTATGTTTGAGGTCATATGGGCCAGAGAGAGGAGTTTGTGTGCCCAGACACACACTTACACACACTTTCTAATTACCCTCGCTTCGGTGTTTTCTCTTTTCCATAAGACATATTGACATGTCAGCGTTCAGCAGGCTAGATACAGAACAAATGGACAATTTTACCTCTCACTGTGTGTAGTGGAAAACCTATCCCTCTCAACATAGGCCAGTCTCTATTTGGACCTGTCTCACCGACCCAGAGTAAAAGTCACTTTGAGATGACGGTGACACGTGCAATAAATCATAGCACGGCCAGTCGGTGGCCAATCACATTTTCCTTCCCTAATTAATAGCTTATTTATTTGCTTGGCAGGTCCCGCTGCAAGGCTATTCTCTGTGCGTTTCTGTCTGTCTGGTGTGTGTGTGTCAGTGTCAGTGTATGTGTGTGTGTGTGTGTGTGTGTGCACAGTATACCAGTGTTGAAAGAGCAACTCCACCTGCCTTTGTGTTACAGTTATTATCATCGTTGCACAAGCCCTTGCTTTTCCCCGCTGGAAACCCTGTTTACCACCGATCTTTAAATGTTACTTTAAAAAAACAACAACAAAACCCGCACTGGCTAACTTTTTTCAACAGACAAACAATTTAGATTAGAATTACATAGAATTCAAAGCCAGGAAGGTTTATAATTAGCATTTTCCTGACAGTCAGCTCAGTGTTTCTGGACCCGAAGACTGAGGTTTGGACGGTAGAAAGCCCACAGCGGCCCGACCCCCCACCTGAAGCTGAAAGACATTAAGGCATCAGTAAAACCACTCATGTCTGCTTGCATGTCTTCTACAGTTTTAGGTTACTCTTGCACAATTTGATACACACACATATTTACACTTGGCATGCAGCTGAACAGAGCAGGGGGAAAGTCCAGAAATTGTCCTATAGTTGTTGAACGCCTGGTAGCATTTTAGACGGCCCAGCCAAGCTGTTGGTTTTGTAAACTGTTGCAGCTGGTCTTGTGCATTACAAGAAAGGGGAAGTCCTCTCTCTCTCACTCTTACTCACTCTTTCTCTCTCTCTCCCTCTTACTCTCTCGTTCTATTTCTTTATCTACTCTATCGCCATGTTTAAAGTTCACACGCATGTTTTTTTTTTTTTTTTTTAACTTATGGAGCAGACGCATTAATCCTAATTAATCTTTCCACAAAACAGTTCTCCTACTGTAAACCACACAGGGGTACACTGAAGAAAAACAATTTATAAGTAAGTCGAAAACAGAGAGAAATAAATCGGAGCGTTTGTTTTATTTTCAGGCTACATGAGCATTTTATAACCTTTCTCTTTTGTTCCCCCAAACCAGCGTTTGTGCATCCGTGGCTATTTTCGCAAAGAGCAAAAGCGCGTCTCTCAGTCTCAGAAACGCAATACATAAACATGCACGCCATCTTAACAGAGCTGCATAGAGGCCAGAGATCTTATCTACTGATGCATGAATCTCTGTGCCGCAGCTAAATAACAATTTTAAACCTAAACTGCAAAGAAATCAAAGAATCCTGCACACCTTACATCATTCATACTGACTGTAGTAACTACTCTTGTTCGCTCTTTACTTTCAGGAGTTTTTGATCGCCATGCATCCGTCGCAAACAAAACGTAACCACTGAGGAAAAGCGATAAACCAGACTCCTTAGCTTTGTTAGCGCGTTTGTTCATTCATCATGGACACACAACAGTTTTTGATGAAACTTTTATGCACCACATGACTTGTTTTGCACATCTACAAAACAGGGACTATAGCTGCAACGGTTAATCGATTAGTTGTCAACTTTTAAATTAATCGCCAACTATTTTGCCATTCAACTAATTGGTTTGCTTAATTTAGACATACTATGCTCATTTTCAGCTTCCGATTTTTGGGTGTACATGCTTTATTGCTGGAAAAACACATCAGTTTTCTCAAACTGTCCGGTGCTGCAGCTGTCTGAAACACTCTGTTTTAGCTCCTGTCTCTTTAAACCCCATTCCACGAGCCTATTCCTCATTCCAGCTTCTTAAATGTGAATATTTTTTCTGGTTTCTTTCTTCTCTATGACAGTAAACTGAATATCATTGGGTTGTGGAAAAAAAACAAGACACTTAAGACGTCACCTTCAGCTAAAACCTTGATTGACATTTTGTGACATTTTAAAGATTACAACTAATCAATTAATAGAGGAAATAAATGATAGATTTATCATCAATGAAAACAATCGTTACTTGCATCCCCTTACAGTTACAAGTCAAAACGATGTGACAAATTGCATCGGCCGTGAGGGGGAGACTGCAGCTCCCGGGGGATGACATGTTTACCGTTGCGTTGTTTGAAACTGATTTCAGAAACAGGATGCTTCTGTAAAGGTTTAGATGATGTGTAAGTAGCCTGAGAACACTGTCGTAAGTATCTGTGGCGTAATTGCTCCCATTTGGCGAGGCTGAGAAACAGATCCCCCGACAGCTTAATGTAGGAAACCACGGCGTACGGCACATGGGTGCACATCTGGCCCACTGTTTAGCGAGAGGGGAGAAAGAAGAATTGCGAGCGAGCTTCTATGCGCTACTTTGTTTCCATTCGTTGGAGAATTAATCGCCTTGCAGACAAACTTATGGACCTTTTATCTTGAGGTGCATACGAGTGCCCACATCCATAAGCTCATAGGCACAATTCATCATCACTTCCCGTGAATTGAGGCCTTGTATTGGAAGGGTGCATAAAAGAAGTTGCTGTGCGCCAGAACTCAAAGAAAAGCGCCACAGTCTTCCACGGCAGATTCCACAGCAGATAAATGTCTCTTTCCCAATCGCGGTGGGCCACACCGGTTTAGGAAATACAAACTTTAATATGTCAGCTCTAATATAAAGGCAGCCAGTCTTGTCACAACACCCAAACAACACAGCTACTGTTAAAGGGCAGATGGGGAGGATAGGGCGCAGGAAAAGGGAGGCTCAGATACGCCGTGTGTCTGTGCTTGAGGAAGTTTTATAGGCCTAATTTCACTTCAGCTCAGTAAAGTGCCACGCTGATCTCCCCACCCCACCTAAAACGGCTCTGAAAACAGTCTGCATCTCTTCTTTGATGCTTGCCTGCCATCAATGGGCTTCAGAGAGGGAGAGAAAGACGGGGAGAGACTCTGGGTTGCCATTATATGTGAAATGCCCCCTCGTCGCAGCAGAGCAGCTCCATCTCTTCATCATTCCCCGACTTCCTTCATTTCCTCTGGCAGACACTGGGAGCATTCTACCACCCATCTGCCCCCAGTAAATATTGCTTGAAGGCTTAATTATACACACACACACACACACACACAGACACACACTCACACAGACACACAAACACAGTCTCAGCAAAATTTCCTGCAACGCTGAAGCGGAGAATTAACGTCAAATCTGTGGGGCATTCATTCATCAGAGTGGGTGTGTGTGTTGTGTTATGTTATGTTTGCCTCCGTGTGTGTGTGTGCGTGTGTTTTTGTGACCTCTCAGACCATTATGATATCCCTCCGGTCACATTTGTAGCCCAGAGGGTCTGTGTGATGAACTGTGAAACACCCTGTGCTCATGTCGTCAAGCAGCCACGGCCACAACCCATGGCCGTATTCTCTTTTAATGCTCTAATAAACAGATATTTGGATAGCGGTGTGGATTTTGGTACCACGAAGCACTTTGCAAATACATATCTTTTTGTTTTTCTTAGCAGATGATGAACGACCATGAAGACGCCTCCCCTGACAGCTGCATCAAAAAGGTAGGATTGTTATATCTGTACAAATTTACGACCCGTGTCTCTGTCCCTCTCCCCTGCACGACAACTGTCCTGCTGGGTTTACCTACACATCATAAGTATCAAAGTCACTGTGAGAGTAAAGTTTATAGCACAAAAAGTTAGGTCTCATTTTCTATATTTGTACTGGCAGCTCCTGCCATTTAACCTGGTACACAATTATGCAAATGTTCCATGTTGGACTGAGATTTTGGCTTTAAAGGTTCGTACCAAACTCGAGACTTCAAATCTTTAATAGGTTATAGTTCTCATAATATTTGTGATTGTTTTGTTTTGTGTGGCTCTGTGTGTGTGTGTGTGTGTGATGGTGGTTTTAAGTGTATGAATTTTCTTGTTGTGATCTCTTGTATACAAATTTGTTCTCGTGTGTCTTTTCAATAAGGATTATCAAATGTTGCACACACATGCTCCTCGGACGGCCCCTCTTCCCAAGTTGGGCAGTTGTTCTTCCGACTTCTGTGTGTTCATGTGCGTCATGTCAGAATGTGGGAGCGCCGCGGACGCCAAAAAGAAGTCGTTTTGCGTTTTATCGCTCAGAGCGTTTAAACATCACAGCTGTTTACGGTATTGGAGCGACAAGGAAGCGCAAAGGAAACAATACAGTGACTGTACAATACATGACTATGGTAAAAGTTTCTTAACATCCACCCAATGTTTGGTTTCATCAGCCATGTTTTAGCATCTTATGATGCCAACTCAGCAACTCGTGTACCATAATGTTCTCCGACTTTCCAAGTTGTTCACATTAATTTTCCGGCACCACATGAATACATAGTAACTAACTAAAACAGCTGCTTGTTGTACAACAAACATAATCTGCATGCTTTGATTGAGTATCTACATTAATATAATTGAATATTCTTATTAGCATAAAGTTTGCTGAGCTTTCTACAAAACATACAATACAAGTGATGAAGACCATAGATTAAAGGCTTGAACAAATAAATCAGCTTTTTAACACTGGATTCACCGCCAAGTGTGCGAACTTCACATGATCTGAATGAGCTGAATCACCACACAACCACACACACACACACACACACACACACACACTGTGGCCGATACGTCCCATTGACCAGTCACTGACCACTTTATGAGGTGATAAATTTATTGAGGAGGCTGGGCAGTTTGTTTTTACGGCCAGTGTCGCCGGGTCAAGACAGGACAGCGAGAGAGTTCATGTCCATCTAATGGTCCATGAAAGAACAATGGCTGCAGCAGAGTGGGCACTCTTTGTGAAAATGACCGAAGCCACGCAGACGTAGCTCCGACTCAAGTCAATGGCAGGGCTGCTGAAACCTAAATCAATGGCTGAAAATGGGACAGTCGTAAATTATGTGCGTTTTTTTTAATCAGATTTGAGTTTCAGAGGAAACCAAACACCATTATTGGCACTGTCTTGAAAAATGTGATTGTTTTTCTTTTTTTTTTTTTTACTTCAAAATTGATTAGCTGAGTTTGCAGTACAATAAGCATCAGTGTGAGATGATTGAAAAAGGAGTTTTAAATGCAAGCATTTCTTTACATTTCTTATGTGGACTTAAGATTACGATTAATGGTGGTCGACAGAACAGAGCTAAAAACATTAATTATGTCACGTTTTTACTTTGGATTTTGTCTCCTTTGAGCTTCTTATCTTACATGACAGGAAGGACAAAACATCAGGAGCAGAACTAATGGTAACTTTCAATGTGAAATCCAGCTCCCCTTAATAAAATCAGTGTGTGAGTGGGGAGAGCGTGTGTGTGCAGAGACACTTCAACCTTCACAAGACGTATTTCACCTCAAATCTCTTTTGGCGTAATTTACAATTATGGCCAATTTGGTCCTTAGAAAAACAAAATCACTTAAATTTCCTCATTTGCATTTCAGGTCAAGGGTCTCGTTGCCGTACCGTCTATAAACAGGCAGGCATGCAAATCGCCGACTGCTCGGTTGATTTGAGATCCTACATTAGTCAATGAGCTTATTTTAAGAGTTGACCGCAGGTGGTTTGGGCTGGGCCCTGTTCCCCACATGTTCGTACAATGTGGAAAAACCTACACGGTTTTATAAACTACCTAACCACCTTCCATATGAGAGTGGTCCGTGCACTCGCTCATGCACGCGCACACATTTTCACACTCGCAAGTGCAGAAAACACGCATACACACATCCCCGATGGAAGCATGGTAGAAGCTGTGATACACACATCCACACAGATGACAGAACCCAGATATACAGTACACTTACCTACAGTACATAAAATACACACACATGCACGCGCACACACACACACACACACACACAGAGGCCACATCTCATTATGCAGAGTGTGAGTTGCGGTGGGCCCTCATCGGGTGGTGGCAGACCACATGCCTGTTATGAATATGAATGAAATTATGCATGAGCCTTTCCTTATGACATGACTCATTCATCCACATCGTGCAGTCGCATGCACGCACACACACACACACACACACACACACACACAGACACAAACACAGGGCATGGGCGCACACATAAACACACATAGGCACGTAAACATTGACTTCTCCTGCCTCCACTGTGTCATTACCATCGCTATGCTTGATTAAGGCAGAATGTTAATTGAGTTGTAGCTTGTGAATAAACTAGTTCACTGCTGAAAGGTGTGTGTGTGTGTGTGTGTGTGTGTGTGACTGTGTCTCTTATTGCTGTGCTTTACATTAACAGTAAAACAGATCTGTTGTTTTGTTAATATATGTTATAGTTTATATAGAGAGAAATATCTACATGCAAAAACCTGATTTAGCCGATGTAAACTTTATTTTGCCACTTTTTTTAGTCACAGATTAGTTTGATAAAGGAAGGCTGCATGAAACAGGCTGAGTGGGCTGATGGATATCAGCACCTGCCCCACAAATCAAGTATTGGTCGGCCTCTAGAAACTACTACCAATATATCAAATAGGGTAGTCATTCTATAACAATTTTGTATAATAATATAATATAAATGTCTTCAAAACCGGTCAAAAACAGGTTAGAAAGTGAGTCACAAAAGTCGGCAAATTAAAGGTCCAGGCCAAGACAGCGGCATAAAAAGCTTTGCATGGAGGAACTGGAAGTTGGAACTGGAAGTGACTGACTGACTGATGAATTTAGCAGTGTTCAGTAACAGAACATGTGCATTCAGTGATCAAATAGTCCTTGATCCTAATTTCATAATCTTAGATACTTATCCAGTAATCAAGTTTAAGGTGTCTCTGTAACTCCACCAGGATGTGGGGGCAAAAACTTTTCAAGCACTTTCGCCAAAGTGTTCAAGGAATGACATACATCATTTGTCTGAAGTTGCAGCTGCTGATAATTTTATAAAAAAAGAAGAAGATAAAAGAAGTTATGATAACTTCACAGTGATATTAAACTTATTAACATCTGTTCACACTTTCCACGCGTTAACACACTCAAACTGACCACCAGCACGGGCTCATTCCACGCTGCTGAGTGAGTGTGAGGAGTGGGGGGCACTAGTAGAGTCCGGGTTAAGGCGAGGGATAAAACGGAAGCAAAGATGTTATTGTAGCTTCACAAGCCCACTTACTGAAAGCTGCCCAGAGCTTACAGCTATGTGTGTGTATGTGTGTGTGTGTGAGTGTGAGTGTGCGAGGTTTAAGGCTTTGGATTCATATCCTGCGCTTGCTCAGACGTGGATCGAGCCATATTGGCTTACACGCATGCATCTTCACATCCCACCCACGGACAGAAAATAAAAAAAGATGTGTTATCTGAATCCCCTCTCTGCTCACTTCGTCCACCGTCTTTCCCCCTCTCTCTCTCTCTGAGCAGACAGCATGGTGTTGTTGGAGCTATAGATTGCTATCAGTGGCTATTTTGCGATAGGATCGGGGATTGTTTGGTTTGGTCTGGCCCAGCCATACAAAATAGGACTATCTGTCTGTTTAGCTGTCTAGGCCCTGCTTACGTATATTCTCATCCACGCACTGAATATACACTTAAGTCTGTGTGGAAGTTAATGGGGTATCGGAGGACTTGTGGGTTTTTTTTGGAATCTTTGGATTTAAAAGTGGTTACCAGATAGGGAGCAGGGTTAGAAAAGGGGGGACTGTGCTCTGTTGCATGTGTAGTGTGTGTGTGTGTGTGTGTGTGTGTGTGTTAATCCTCATCTTCAGAGGAGCGCCGCTGTCCATCCCGACGTGTGTAAACACTCCAGCAGATCAGATGGCAGATAATGACTTCCAGATAGACACCCTCCATTCAACCAGCAGAGAAAATCAATGAGCACTGATTGCTTTTTTCCCAAGACGATCATCTCCCCCCGAAGGCTACTATCTATCTCTCTCTCCTTTTCTATCTCTCTCTCTCTCAATTTCTCTGTCTCTCTGTCTCTCTCCAATCCCCATTCATTCACCTCTCAATACCACTGAGATTGAATCAATTCACGCCGCTATTCACGGGGGATTTACCGCGAAAAAAATACAGCGGAATACCTCTTTAAGTCCGTGTCAGTCTGCCTCTCTTATTTGTGTGTGTGTGTTAACATATTTCTGATTTCCAGATAGCGATACATGTCTTTCTTTCTGTGCTCGACAGCGATGTTCTTCCATGCTCCTTTAGTCGGACTTTAGTACGAGTTGTTCTTCCATTAGCGTGCGCTAAATGTGTGTTTTTACATGCAGCTTTATTTGTAAATGGGAAAATGAGAGGGGTTGATCTGAACTCTGACCTATAAGTAGATTTTTCCCACTCCACGTTGAAAGACTAGGGCACCAAATGGGGGTCAGCTGTCGTGACTCTACGTGTGTGTGTGTTTGTACGCACGCAGTTGTGTGTGTGTGTGTGTGTGTGTGAATATCCTTTTTTTTCCAATATCAAGCTGGGGAATTGAGTCTCTAAATACGCTAGCTAAATGACCCTAAATGTATGAGGGCTATTATGTGGACAGAGGGAGGCTCATGGGTCACAGAAGTGATCCAATGCTCCGGGCCATAGTTTACCCCCTGCCAACAGCACCACGCTCTCCCGTCCCTCCCCCCCCCTGCTTAAATAGGCCCATGATTGATTGATAATTATGATAATTTGTTTGAAATGATTATCTGGATATTATAATCACTGCCACCCCGGTGCGCCACGGGGGCAAGTCATTTTTCATAAAGTGAACGTCACGAATGCCCCCTGGTTACAGGGTGGCTCTGTGTGCGCGTGTGTATGTGTGTGCGCGCATGTGTGTGTTTATCTGTTTGTGGGGGTGTGAGTGCCCAGGGCTCGGCAGTGGGCTCCCCAGGGCCATGACTTGACTGTGGAGTGATGAGCCAAAAGAGCAGGAAATAGCCTGAACACACACACACACACACACACACACACACACACTTAGACATAAACACAAAGCCTATACTGCCAGTCTAGAAAGTTGGATTTTACCAAAAATATCCCTGTGAGTTCCACAACAAAACAAAACCACCAGACCACACCGTGCTTATTTTTGTAGACTAATCCTCCATCTTTGGTTTTAGCACGGTGCAGTAATAACTGACATCAGAGTGCATCATGGGGAGGCTCTTTTGGGATGGCCTTTTAACAACCAAGGGCAGATGTCGGTTATTGTTGAACATGGATTTGTTTAAAGCAATACTATGTTATTTATTTTGCCTTAAAGTAACGGCTTCAAATCATTTTGACGTTCCAGTGTCTTGTTTTAGGATGAACGGTGTTTCTATCTCAGCCTGTCAGGTATCTTTGAGTGTGTAAGAAAGGGGACTGTTGTGCCTTGGTGGAGGTAAATTGAATATCATGTGGATCTCCGACTGTTATTCAGATGAAGTTACCAATTTGAAGACGTCAACTTGGGTTTTCAGACATTCCATAGACGGACAGACAGACAGACAGACAGACAGACAGACAGACAGATAGATAGATAGATAGATAGATAGATAGATAGATAGATAGATAGATAGATAGATAGATAGATAGATAGATAGATAGATAGATAGACAAACATACAGACGGACCAGTTTGTCTACCCACGGTGAGACAACTTTACTGGTATGAATTACTTCATGTCTGCTCGTGAAAACTTCCAAAATGTTCCATGATCAGGAAGTTCCAAGAAAACATCTTCTTGTCATTCTCAGGCAGTGAGCAAACACACCGTAGCTCCAATCATCCCGTCTTCTCTGTCATCTGAAGGAAAAGAAGGGGAGGAGTGTCAGTCCGTGTGTGTGTGTATGTTGGGTGTGGTGGTGGTGGGGGGGGTGCAGGAATAATATTTGCGGTTTTCACTTTGCCCCGAGATGACTTAATGATGATATGGGTCCCTTTCTTCTGCTGGGCAGGGTTACGTTTTAATGGGCCCTGAGTGACATGTTTTCATTTGGCTCCGTAACCTGCCCCCCCCGTCCCATCAAGCACCACCACCGGCACCACCATCACCACCTTCGTCCCCACCCCCCCTTCAAAATATACACTGCCAAATCCTGCGCTGTGTTGGGTCAGACAAAGAAAAAAAAAAAAGTGGTTTGAAACCGGAGGCAGTCAGCACTGAGCCTCCATACAGTGTTTGTGCGGTGGGTTACAGAGGGACGGGGAGCAGTCCGACGCAGACAGACAGACAAATATGCAGAGATTTAGCTCACATGGTGGAAATCATGTATGTTGTGGAATGTTTGGATCCCAAGACAGGATAATCTTTCAAAGCATACCTCCTAACATCATCCTGTTAAATTCTGACTGACCTCAGCTGAAGGACTGCTAAAACACACACCGCAAGTTTGGAAGGAGGCTCTCAAAGTTCGTGGCGTGCTCCACAGCAGCGCATGGATCAATATCACCGGCAACAAAGATCCATGTCTAACCAGAGCGATGCTCTGCTGTTGATCTGCCTGTTCAAGATGGTAAATCGTCTGCTGTCTGAGGTACTAACCACTCCACGCAACTCCAAGTCCTTCCCCCTGCTGTCTCACTCACTTCTAAAAGTTAAAGCGACAAGTGACCAAAATTGAACGCACTGTTACCTCAGATTAAATTACCGATTTCCCTGCTTTTGAATATTTTTGGGAACATTTAGGGTAATGTGAGTACGCATTTCAACAAAATGACAAAGATCTAGTCATTTTTAGACCTTTTAATGCAGTAACGTCACATACCTCTATGTGAAATCAAAATTGTGTTGGCCTTCATGCTCCATGCCCTCAGAAATGTGACCGGTCGCAGGCCAAGTGGCCTTCCTTCTAAAATTACTCAACATAGCTAAATACACGCCTTTTTGTGTAATGTAATTACCTCCTTTTAACTCGAAAACTCAGCCAGAGGTTTCATAATGAGTCATGTAACAATATATAATTGATTATGTACAGATTATGCTTAAGGAATGGTTGGAGATGTTTCTAGTAGTATTTTAACAAGTTACAATTTTTGAGCCAACTTTCAGACTTCCAAGTAGAAAGTATTTGGAACTCAAAGGTTAGGTTTTTGGAGGAATATTTCTTTAATGTGTCCATACTCCCTGATTGCATTAAAAGATTTATCTGTCCTGACTTTGTCAGCCAATAGCGTTGATCTCTGTAAGGTCACATGGTCCGGACAAAGTCAGGGTTGTTGGAGAGGAGGTGGGGAGTAGGAGGAGAGGTGAAGACAGAGAGAAATGGTCTTTCTCTCCCTCTGTCTGTCTCGTCTGTGGGAACTGTCCCAGATATGGTTACTGCAGAATGCTGTCATTATGCCTTGTGAGGAGCATTCACTCAAAGGCCACCGCTGTGTGTCTCTGTGTTCATATATGTGTGTGTGACTGTGAGCGGCCACTTTTAACTTGCAGTGGCACTTTTAACTTGTGTGTGTGTGTCGTCCAGTGTGTGTGTGCATGTGTGGGCCCTGACTGACGCATCTCTGTTGTTATCGCCGATCGAAAAGCCGACGTCACAATGGAGTGAAGCGCTGGGAGAGGAATTCAAGTGGGAACGAGGGAAAGAAAGAGTGGAACAGATAGAGAGAGACAGAACGAGGGGGTGGAGGAGAAGCACGAGGTGATCGGAGGCACTTTCACATCAGCTGGCTCCCTGACCTCTCTCTCTCTCTATCCCTCTCTCTCTGTCCCTCTCTCTCTATCACTCTCTCTCTCTCTCTCTCTTTCTCTCTCTCCCTGTCTTTCTTTTCTTGCGCCTTTGACTCTCTGTCCTTCCCTCATTCCCTCTCTCTCGGTCTTTGTCTCTCTCCGTAATCTCCCATTCCCACCACATTCTCCGGGGTCACCCAACAAAAGGGGCAGGGCGATGGTCTTGACAGTTGCGGGGGCTGTCATATGAGTTTCCTCGCACACATTCATACACTCACACACATTCGTTTTGGCACATTTGTTTTTTCTTTTACTATCTGTATGAGGACATTCTGCCGCTCCCTAATCATCACCCTCTCCAATAAAGAGTTCCCCTCTGAAACACTTTAAACGGAATACATTTTGACATATCGGGTCATTTTTTTTCTCTGTTCCTGTGGATAGCCTGTCAAACACAGGCTGCGATGAAGTAACACCATAGTTTTATAAATGTTTCGCAACTGGAGAGGTGTTTTACAGCAGAAACAGTCCAGACAGGGTGATGTCTGGGCTCACCTTTTTTTTTTTTGGTTTGTACTCAGCAATCAAATCCATTGCAGAAAAGGGGAACACATGTAGCATTAATAAACCACGATACAAGGCAGCCAGAAAGTTAATTTTACACTTTTATGTCACAAACTAGTGTAAATTTTCATACGATTCAAAACTCATACAATTTCCTAACCTTAATCCTGACGCCTTGGTGAATGAATGGACATTTTGAAAAAGCATAAATATTTCTCCTATTAAATACAAAACTTGACATCTCGATCCACTTGTTGGTAAGAAATGTCGAAACTTCCGAGGATCCGTGACGTCCTAATGCTCATGGGCTTACAAAGCGACACAAAAGACACGCACATGCACTCTGTCCTGTCTGTCAAGAAAGCAGCGAGTCCATTAAGGCAGATAGAGTGAATGCACAGGGCCGGCTGGTCAAGCATTGGTGATAATAACACGACGACCCGCATGCCGTTGCCACGGAGACCCGGGAGCCAGGGGGAGGCGGAGAACAGAGAGTTGTGTGGTCCTGCTTGTCAGAAATATTTTCACGTGTCAGACGAGGGAGATAAAGGTTCATCTGTGCGTGAGAACGGCTGGGTGCGTTTGAGGCTCCGCATCACAAGGGGGAGTGTTTTCTTTTGTGTCCCAAAAGTCCTCAGTCACACTGTATTGCAAACAAATCAACCTCAGCTGTTGCAGCGAACAAGATCTTGGACGGAATCTTATATGAATATTGTCGGATCATCAGCTCAGAATATCTCACAGAATACCTTAGCATTTGAGGGAAGAAAATGGCTGCTTTTTACACACCACATCTTGGTCTCTGCCACTATTTTTCACAACACTTCATTAATCAACCCCAATAGGAGAAAGACCAAAACCGCCAGAGAAACAGAGTCGGCACAAGAGATGGTGAGCTGTTGACACGCCAGAACCGCTATAGATAGACAGGCAAAAGATGGAGTTCGGGATAGAGAGTGAGCGTCAGTAAAGATGGAAACCCTCAGAGGGCAAGAGACAGCCGGAGGCAGGGGGATGGGGGGGGGCACGACGGGGAGGAATGCCAGAATGCCCAAGAGAGGCAAGAACTGCCAGGCTAGTCGCAGACACAGTCCGTCTGGGGAAGAGAGACAGAGAGTGGGGGTGAGAGGCTGGCCCCGCCAACACAAGGTCATGTGAAAAAAGATCCCCGTTTCTCCACCCACCCACCTACCCATCCATCCATCCATCCATCCATCCATCCATCTATCCATCCCTGTGTCTGCAATCACTCTGCCCCCTTGAATATTTTACGTAGACAAAACATTCAAAAATTGTTCTGGAAAGAAAGACGAGTAGAGAAGAGGAGGAGAGAGGAGAGGAGAGGAGAGGAGGGACTGGATGAGGAGATGGCGGGAGACAGTGGAAGTGTGTCTGGGCGTAACAGGTCTTAGGGGAGCTTTTAGCCATGGAGTGGTAAGTGAAGCGCGCCGTGTGTTCAGGCAGCTCTGGTTAACTGTCATCGCACTTCGAAGGAGAGCCTCAGAGACACACAATCACATACGCACGTGTGTGTATATATATCTGCTAATGTGTTTTAGTGTTTGTTGGGCCAGAACATGTACAGCTTTCTTTATCAGCTACAGTGGCTAGAGGGTTTTAAAATCCAGGACCTGCTTTCACTAAAATCACACATGAGTAGATTTTTTATAACAGGGCAAATTAAAATCAGAGAAAAAAAAAACATACTTAGTTTCTCATACAGTGAGATCCACGACCCTTAAGTTGTTCTTAAAGAGAACACACACAACTCTTTACCTTAAGGAAGAGTAGCTGCTGCTCTGATAACAGCTAATGCAATAATAATAAAATAATAATAAAAAGCAGCTCATTCCTTAGGACTTAAAGCTGAATTAATATATATTTTATTTGGTTAACCTTGAATTGAAAGATGTGTAATGTGGAAGTGGTTACTTGAAGCGATAACTATCAGCCAACTCTACGACTCTATGGGTTGTTGAGGATAAGGATGGGAATAGAGAACCGGTTTGAATAAAAGGTAAATATCCTAAAGTTCTAACATTAGCGCTGTGTGGGTAAGCTCAGCACTATGTTTTCACACAGGAAACCAATCAGGAATTATTAAGAGAATCGATAAAGAATAAGCAGAATGGATAATGGCATTGGTATAAATAAAATCTCATCAATTCCTATCCCTTTTTTTTATCCCTCTTTTGATTTTAGACAAATCCTATACAATGCGGGCTCATAGCTCGCCAATACTCCGGCCGGCACAGTGGTTTACTTTAGTGACTGCATGTGGCTCGATGAAAGTTGAACATCTAGCAGTTTGTTTGTTTGTTTCCAGGATTTTGGAGGTAAAAAGCACAGTGAATACTGAGTTTTGGCAGAAATGTGGTATGATAATGAAGCTACATATCTATTAGATGTGTAGGTAAACAACAAAAGTTAAAAGCTGTTAAAAGCTGCAACAGCTGATAAAAAGTACTGCTGATATATAGTGCTGATATATTATTACTGTTAAAAGCTGCGACGGCTTTTAACAGTAATAATATATCAGCACTATATATCAGCAGTACTTTTTCTCTCAGTCTGTAACTGCTACAGTATGTGTTGGTCTCTTTCTGTTAATACAATTCTGGCTGCTCTTAACTTGGCTCTGTTCTCACAATACATCTGGATTTACGTAATTGTCATGATCCCACGCAAGTCAGAGGAAAGGGGCATGAAAATGTGCATTTGAAACAGAGCTAAAATAAATTCAGCCACTCTTATCCTAATAGATGTTTTTGTTGTCCCTAGTTTGCACTTTGTGGCTGCTTGAAGGCAGAACAGTGTTTCATATAACAGTTTTTGTTTCACTGAATTTTTCTATGCAGGTCTGTGGCTGCCGTGATGCTTCAAGAGGCGATCGCTAGCTTGTAATTCAATCGGCGTGTTGTTGATGACAGCCTGTTTTTGTTCCCCTGCCGGTTCAGAGATTTTGGACATAAAAAAATGTTGGCTTATATGGTTCCTCAAACAATGAGTCACAGCATTTGTTTTTTCTATAGTTGGCGGTATCAGTACCTGTTGCTGCAAATTAGGATAATCCAGCCTCAAACACATTCTGAAAACCAGGGTTTCTGTCCTCTCTATCCCTACTTTATCCTTTATCCTCACTTCCTTCCCTCTCCCCCTCCTTCCATCCCTCTCTCCTCCCCTCCGATCTCGGCTGAACAGTATGGTCTTTGACTGAGTCTTAATCTTCATTACAGGGCATTAGTCCACTGGGGAGGCCCTGTCTCGTCTCCCCACAGCGCAGCCTGGCACTGTCCCGCAAGGGACGTCCCGCAACGGCACAGCGCAGACACCCTGCCAACCCCCGTCGCCCCCCCTCTACCCCCACCAGCTTCACCTTGGTCACCCCTTCGCTCAAATGAACTGTTAAATAAACGGCAGGCCCTAATCCACGTGAAGGAGCGGGGGTGGAAGCGGTGGAGTAGGTGGCGAGGCTGGTCAGGAGAAACAATAGAGCCGGCCCCGGACCCCTCCATTTAAAGCAACCATCAATCATGCTCACCATGAGATTTCACTTTCTTTCTTTTTTTGACGTAGATTTTATCATTAATGACTAAATCTCAGGGAATCGGAGCGACAGTAATCTGAGGCATGTGGCTTAGCGCTCATATGCAGTCCGTGAGCATGGCCTAGTGTCTGATGATGCACACGTGTGTGTGTGTGTGTGTGTTCTCTTGAAAGGAAAATGCCATACAGAAAAATGTGTATGTAGGTCTAGCCTCACTTTTCTGCACGTGGCCTTTAATTGTGTGTGGCTTACCCATTAGAAAAAATCCCTCTCCTACTCTCCTGTCCTTCTCACAGGTGGAAGTATATCTTCTTAACAAATGCAGTGTATCATTCCTCCGCTGAGCTCGCTAACAAGGACAGTGGACTTGCTGTGAATTAGATAATTAAAGAGGATGGCTAATTGAGTAAACAAGCATCGGGGCTGTCACCCCTAATTAAGTGATTACAAGGAAGAGCACACTCAGCCGGCGCGGCGCTAATTAACACGTACACAAACACACACACAGACACGTGTGAGGACATGGAGAATTATCTGTTAGAGAAACAATGATTAGGCCAAGTGGGGGATCCCAGGAGAGGCCGGCACTGAGAGGGGATCCCACACACACACACACACACACACACACATACACAGAGCATCATCCCGAGAGAGGGGTTTTCTCTGTCCTAGTACTAATTCATAGTGGATAATCCTTTTATTCAGCGAGCAACTTTGAAAGTGATGTGAACACTGCAGTCGGAGAGAGTGACCTGCACTCTGCTGATACAATCCCTCACAGACAATGCCTGCGGCCCGGGCCCTGAAGGAGGAGACGACAACACCAAGATGTAAGGCGAAGGCTCAATTTAAATGCAATTACACCTCCTTTCTTTCTCGCTGGTGATTATTGTCTGAAGCATTAGACTTCCACGGAAAGATTCTGTACCCAAACATAATAATCCAATCAAATATTTGTATATATTTACATATTTTGTTGTGCTTCTTCACTCCGCTACGTTCACACCGAATCCCATTTCGTTTTTCCACACTCCATGGGAATACACTTGGAGTCAACCCGGCACTAATCTCAGCTGTGACATTTCAGATCGAGATGCTCATATGAGGATATTATCATAGAGAGTGTTTCCCTGGGGAGAATTATCCAGAACATTAACCAGGGAGTCAAAGTGATTATTTTGCCCCAACTCTCCTTTGGGAATATAATAGCATGTATATGACATGATTTATTCTAATATAAACTATATCTAGTCAAATATTTATTTGGATGTTGATGGATTTGCTCAGTGAAAAAAACAGATTCTGCGGTGAAAATGCAAAGAAGGTCGCTCCGCAACCGAAACTGCGCCAAATACGAAATCTTCGGGCACAAAAGCAAGATTTAATTTCACACAAAAAGAGATTATTACATGTTTTCATAACTCATTTTCAATCAGCTGTTTATCCTTAATGCACCGGGTCAGATGTAATATTTTTCCGGAGTGTACAGGATTTTCACAGCAGAGCATATAAGCAGATCAGCTCGGCTTTAAATCCACTTACAATGAAAAAAAAAAAATGCATTAATTAAGAATCGCTCCGGGTATGAAGTCTAATTATTTTCGGAGCAGAAAAGATTTTCCACATTGGTTCGGATAACTGCGGTGTGGTGTTATCTGCTAACAACAAGGCCGGCCTTTCTCCTCCCCTACCGGCACCATTGTGAGGCTGATTTAAGATCCCCAGCTAATGGGCATACCTGCCTGACAAACATGACTTCTTAGCAGGTGACTCCTGTCAAGTTTGTCTGAAATAACAGGTAAATGAATTAGCAATAAAATGGACTTAGGGGTAACAGGCAGGGGTGCCCATTATTACCGCTCCTAATCACTAAAGAGATGCCATTCACTTGCCTTAAGAAGGCAGCATTTTTCACCGCTTGCTGGCCACCGGCCCCCTCAGAGCCACAACACATTTCTAATGGAAGGCTCTCTGCTTGAGCTCCAACCTCCCGAAAGCCCCCAACCATTTCTTTCTTTCGCTCTCTTTTCTCTCCTACACTCACACCCCACACCCCCCACCCCCCTTTCTCTCCTGTAAGATTATCAGTTTTGATTACCGCCGGCAACAGGCTCTTACCAGCGGTCGGAAGCGGCGTCTCACAGACCTGAAAGGCCCTCAGCAGGTTGCAAGAAGCTTTTGAAATTATGGGGCTGGGCTCAGAGGGAAAGTGCTCTGCGTGCTGCTTCGCGGCCATTTAATCAACTCCTGACTTTTGATAGTCAAATAATGGCTAATTACTGTAGCACCTGCCCACAGGGTTAAAGGGTGGAACAGATTTAATGAGAGAAAGAGAGGAAAGAGACAAGAAAATGAAAGAGAGTGAGGAGTAAAGAAAGAAGGAGAAACGTGTATTATTATCTTTATGTCTTGCTGATTGGGTGCAATGAATCGCTGAACCCGGGGATGCTCTTATGTGCCGCCGCCACCCTCTCACAATTAGGAGTTGTTTTTCTCACATGCGGCACATGATTGACAAGGGTGGTGTGGCGCGAGGGGAGAAGAATGTGAGGCAGTAAGAAGTACGGTTGACGTTGATTGACAGTTTGCTTTTGTGTAAATACGGAGAAACACACAAATATGAAAAGATGCTTAGGTGAGCCTCAGTTTTTTGAGGGTTGTGATAAGTGCTGTGTTTCGGTTCAGCTAACATAAATGTTTTTGGGGGTCTTAAAAGATGACAAATAATCTCTAGAAACTGAAAAAGCAAAGTGCTACAAGCTTCTATAGGGCAGTTGGCAAAATAAAAAAAAATATATGTACTAGAATTTTTCATAAATTGACAGAATAAATTTCTAATTTATAACTAAATTAAAAAGCTTCCCATGTCACTCCTTCCTCAAACAGTTAGTCCATATCAGTCCCCCCCCTCCACATCTCCCGGGAGGCAGTTAGAGAGATAATGAGTGAAGAAGAATGGGGCTATTAACGGGACAATTTGATGGTTCACACACCGTGTCTCGGCGTCCTGAAACAAGATGTGCTTGATAGAGCACACCCAAACACCTCTCTGAACCCACACACACACACACACACACACACACACCACATACGCATGGCCCAGCTGGGGTGACAGATCAAAGCATATTAAAAATGACCTATGTGTCAGTGCATTGATCTAAGACCAGGTGGCACCCATACATGCAGGCTGAGCTGCTTGTTTGCTTTTTTACCCCCTCCCTCCCTCTCTCTCTCTCTCTCTCTCTCCCTCTCTCTCTCTCTCTCTCTTCCTCCTTTCTTGTGACCAGCGACAACTTAGTCCAGGCGCTCTATTGTTCAGGCACAAAGGCTATGTAAAGACACGTCAGCGATTACAAAGCTGCAACGGCACAGCTCAATTACTCAAACGTTGCTGTGTACCGCGTTGGGATACATGTGTTCGTAGGTGAGTGTGTGTGTGTGTGTGTGCGCTCGAAGAACAAGTCTGTGTACTCACTGTGCGCGTAGCCCCTGTGAGATATTAACAGGGTTGTGGCTGTGTCAGCAGCGCCGCACTGTGTTTCTACTCCTTCATGTTCCATTTATTTGACCCCTGACCCTCAAGCACACAGCAGCTTCACGTCACACCTCTGCACCGTCATACACACAAACACACACACACACACACACAAACACACACGTCTTCACATACAACAGAGTAATCCATTTCTCTCCCTCTCTCCCTCTCTCTCTCTCACCCTCTCCCTCTTCGTGCTATCACAAACCATATTTGCCCCATCCAATCAGTTTGATTAATCATGCGCCGGAGCACGGTCTTGCAATCAGATGACCAGAGCATTGGACCCCTCTCCACACACAAACACACGCACACACACACACACACACTAATGCTTGTGGGGAGGGATTTCCCCATAGACATCCTCAGTGTGACAGCACCATAAACTGGCCATTTATCAAAGTGTCCCCCCAGTACACGCACATACAAAGGTGTGCGCGCGCACACACACACACACACACACACACACACACACACACACACACACACACATACACATACACGCTCACGTAAAAGAGGAATTGTGCCAGAGTATTGTCTAAGAGGTACATTGGTAGTAGTACATTTTTTGAGTCTTCCTCACATTTTTCCGCTAGTTGACCATGAAGCTAAGATGAGTCATCACTTATTGAGATTACCTCTGTTACTTCTGTTGTCGACATAAATGTTTGTAAAAAAAACTTTCAAGAAAAATAATATATTATATAAAAATGATATATTTTCTAAATTTAGCTTGGAGAGGAGTTTTGTCTCTACTCCTCTCTCTATTGTGTTAATGACTTCAAGCACACTGCCCAGTCCCTGGTGAGGAAGTGGTAAGTGGCAAGCGTGTCTCACATTTTCTGATTTTTTAATCATTATGATGAAACGATGCAACTCAGAATATCCATGTATCTAATCTGTGAGGGCAATCTGTTATTCATGGCCACAGTAAAACGTACGTGGCGGTGCTTACTTGTCTGTGTGTCCGTGCGCCCGTTGGCCTTTAGTAGTAGCCGCATAATTCTGAGGCTTGAGTAATGCAGAGCCCCTGCTGTTCTTTATGGTGCATGGGTCAATAGTAATAATAAAAGAGATATTCATAGACATGTGTGTGTGTGGGGGGGCTCCCACTCCATATCAGCTGAAGATTTAAAAGCCCTGTTTTTTTTTTTTTCCCTATACACACTCTCTCCTATTCTTTGTATCTCTCTCTTTTTATGTCTCCATCGTTCTCACCATCAATCTTACAGCCTGTTAGGAGAGAGTGGAGGCAGCAGGGGAAACAAAAAGCTCTCAAATGTCCTGGCCACAAAACCATTGTGACTAGTCCTTCTTTGGATCAACATCCTATTGATTTCTACACACATGCATATTCGCTTTTTATGCATTTGGAACATTCTTTTCAGCGAGTCCCCTCTCAGTAGCTAAGCACATAGTACAGCGTCACATTTTCTCCACAGTGAATAAATCTCTGTCTTTATAGTTTCAGCGTCTGTCCCAGTCAGCCATACCAGCCATGCAGGCGGGTTTGCAGCAGCTCATTGAAGCCTTTTTTTATTGCTGGCCTATGTTCCAGAGGGCACTCTGTGTCAGTAATCAGGATATGGGGGTTATCCTGGCTGACCTATGTATTGAGCCTGCTAGCGCAACCATTTCCACTGCTAACACAAGTTAAAAGCTCTGACTCTCACTGAGAGCCACTGGACTGCTGCCCGTAAATGACATGGCAGGCAAGGGATGAACTGGCATCCTGCCTCACCTGGCATCAAACGTCTGAGCAAATATTTTTAGAAATTTTAAAGAGGTAACGTCAACATAATAAGTGCGCTTCGAAAAGTTTTTTTTAAAGGGTTACTTCACCCAGTTTCCAAAAAAGGTATTATCAGAAACATCTTTGCTCAGACTCAACATCGTCAACAGTTTTCATAGAGAACATTTATTTTTTTTCTCTAGTTCTAGTTCAAGAATAACAGGGACAATAATACAAGAAATAGACATTGCTGAGGATTTTTTTTAATATGTCATGTTCACAGCTGTGATCATCGCAAGTTAATGGTTGGTTACAGATATTCCAAAACCTGAAAAAATAAAACCCCAACTATCTGCTACCAATTAGATACCACTAGTGGTAAGTGAGACTTTTTTTTTGTTCTCATTTGGGTGAACTGACCCTTTAACATTCAGTTTATTGTATATATCAACTTGTAACCTAACCTTTGACCTTGGTGCCACTACTGGAGAGCTTTCCAAACTGTCCATCAGTGTTATCCAAGCAGCAAAAGTCAAGACAGCTGCTGAGAGAGAGAACAAGATGGCAGCTGATTGTTTTCCAAAGGAATTAGCTTGGCCTGACCCTCTTGAGCCGAGCCATCTTTTGAATGGCTGACACTTTATTTGTTTTGTCCCTATAACAACAGAATCTCTCAAGCGCCCGAGCACCCGCTCGCCCTGGTATTGTCACAAATAACTTTTCCTCTCCTTGTCTCTGTGGCGTGGAAAAAAAGCCCCAGGCTTTTTACACAATCACAGGAGGCAATGCTGAGGTATGTGTGCTGTGATAAGACAGAGCGATGGGAGACAGATATGGGAAGGGCAGCGTGGTCACGCACTCATACACATAGAAACACACACACACACACACTGGCACAGCTTGTGCCCAGGGAGCGGATTCAGATACAACATTATGCTTAGTAAGTTATTAGTGCTGAAAAAGATTACACAAACCGGGATATTTACTATTAATGTTTGAACGTTTGATCAATGATAATGAGTGCCTGCGGAGACAAAGGGTTCATACACAACTTTCTCTTGTCACAGTGTGTGTGTGTGTGTGTGTGTGTGTGTGTTTCCCATGTGTGGATGCAGAGGCATTACTTGAATGTCCAGCTGTGTGCAGGCGCCCCCTATTGCTTATTACCTTTCACTTTCCTGCAGAAAGCAAACAAGTCGAAAGTAACACACGCACAGGGACATAAACACGTAAATGCATACACATTATCATACACACATGTCAGATCATGCTGTCGTCAAACCCGCCACAGTTGATCAGCTTTATCAGAATCAGACTTTTTGTTGAAACAAAGGTGCTTAGCTTGCGTGATCTCGTAATAGCTGCACACCTCACTTCCCTTTCCAGCAGCACACACACGCACACACACACACACACACATAATTCTCACCCATCAATCCCAGCATGACCCCGTTTCAAATTCATTAACAAGGCTTCAAAACTTGCAGACACAGCAATCACCCCAAGCAAAATAAATTCCTGCGCCGGAGGAAAGAGAGATCCTGTGTGTTTGTGTGTGTGTGTGTGTGTGCGCGCGTGCGTGTGTGTGTATGTGTGAAAATTATAGCGTTGCTGTGTCGTCCACTGCTGAGTAGAGCGAGGAATCTGTTTGGACAACTGCTGAATGTTTTGGTTCCCCCACAGCGCCTTGGAAAAGCCAGGCAGCCGCTGTATCTTTTACAAATTAGCCCGCGTCGTCTACCAAGCACTTTCTCTTATCCCCGGGCCTAAGCCCTGTCTGACCACCGCGGGGCAACCCCGGGTGTGTTTAGGGTAGGTGGGGTTACGAGGAGAGGAGCAGGAGCAGGAGCAGAGAAACGAAGCAAGATAATGGACATGATGGTGTTTAATAGCTTTCATGTGTCATCTATGTTTCATGAGCACGATGACTGCATGTCACATTCTGATAAAGACACTGACAATACAAACTTGAATTATGAATCTTGATTAGTTTATGTTTCATAGCAATAGTTGTCACAGGAAAAGTCTAGCCGAGCACAGGAGGAAATGGATTAAATACGTTTGAATGGCGCAGCGAAGATAATTATAAAAGCAGGGCCTAATGTGTCACCACAGATGAAACTACAGCATCAGGGCTTTGACGCAGTGTGAAGTTCTTTCCATCTGCTGTCAGTTGTAAATATCCATCTGTGTCTGGTTAGCAGCGCTGCTAAAGGCTACAGTAGGCCAAGGTGGGAGATATTTGATGGAGGAGGTCAAAGCTAGTCATGTGACGAGTGGAGCTGCTACACGGAGCGATGTTTTTACTACTGATTTATGATGTAAAAGCGTTTAGGCCGGGGCAGAGCGAACCCATGTGTGAGTCAAATAGTCGATTTGATAGTAACGTGTGCAGAGAAGGTAGGGGTGTGTGTGCAGTGAGAGGTGTAACTGTCTTACTGCTAATTCTTCACAATCAAACACACAAAAACTTTGATTCACCCAAAAGCAGCCAAAAATGTAACTCACTTTCTCCTTTCTTGTGTTTTTTAAAAAAAACTTGTGTCTCCTCTCCTGATGTAGCGTGTCATATACTATTAGGTGGTCCAGAGTTGAGGAGGAAATCCTCTGGGCCAAGTCAAGTCGCTGCTCAACAGTTTGGCCATTGTTCACCGTCTCAGACACCAACACCCCCTCTCAAAAGAGAGAGAGAGAGAGAGAGAAAAAAAAAAAGTGAACCCATCAGGCAGCCGCTCTCTGAAACTCACAGCATGCCACATGGGGCGAAAAGAGTAGAAAGGTGTGTGTGTGTGTGTCTTTGAGATACAGAGACATGCAACTATAGTATTTGAGCCTAAGATATTGTAGTTAGTCGGCTTCATGATGGATATGAAGTGTTTGTGTTTCTGTGCTTGTTGTGGTTCGTAAGTCTGAAGTGATTATGAGTGGTTGTTGTTTTGTTTTTTTAAATCTGTATTTGAGATCTGTGAAGATGCCACCAATATAGCTAGTCTTGTTTTACTGACTACTGTGGATACACATCATGTTGTACCAATGAATGCATTGGAAACAGGTATGACGTTCTTAAAGCTTAGCTATAAAACCATAAATCCACAAAGGTGCATCCATATAAGAAGCAGAGACAGCAGCTCTGTCATCATTTGTAAATATATATTTAAAGAGGTTACAGTGCAACAGTCCATTCTCGCCCATACGTGGCTAACCTTCGCTCCTTATCAGTATGACATTTATTAAAATGAAAATGTCACATAGTTTCAGGAGGAGGAGGCGGAGGAGGACGATGACGACGACATTATGAAAAATCCAATTAGTTTTGCTTTCACTAAATGATAATGTCAGCAGCTTTCATGTAAATGTATGCATTACACAATCACAGCAGAGATGAAAGTAAGCACTTTTTCACGCACTTAGATGATGGATCACTGCGAAAATGTGACAGCACTTAATGTAACCTCCCCCTCTGTGGCGGTTGTGCTAATCATCGGATGTCTTCTTTGATTGGGAAGAACACCTTCATGAATCCATTAGTCGCCGCTGCGCGAAGAATGTCATTCATGGTTTAAATGTGAACAAATTCAAACTGCATGATTGTTGACAACTGTTAAATACCGTCGTACAACCCGGCTCCTGTTGCCATGATTGTAGTCAGAGATGAGCCCTCATAACTAACTCAAGCTTTCCTGTAATTGTAACCAGCAGCAACATGAAAATAACATAAACCAGAAGGAGGATAGCGTCTGGTCTGTATTCATCCACTTTATTTTAAAGGGTCCTGATGAGTAGTTGTCAGCTACCCTCTTTGCCAACACACAGCCCATGTGCTGCCGGCTGTTATCATGGGCACCGAGTGAATATTTGTGGTAACCGCTGTTGCCCTTAAAAACCGACGCCAGCTTTTTAACTGTTATTAAATGCTATGAAGTGGTACAAACTGGGATTTATCCCCCTTTTTTAACACAGATAAAATAATTCTTCCATGAAGACGGTTAAAGTCTTTTCTCCACTAATTCCACTGACAGAATCCACTTTTTTTCTTAACCAATTTTGAAGAAACTGCCACTCTTATTTGCCGAAAAAAAAGAGTAAGATGAGGTGAGAAATAATAGGAAGACCAAAAACTTTTTTCATGGGCCGTACGGGTGACCAGCCAGCATGTCATGTGACACACACACACACACACACAGACACACTACTGAAAACAACTGCGCACATATACACGTGCACTAAGACTGATACAAACACATGCATACACATGCACACATCCACAGAGCTAGACACCCGGGGGGGAATGTTCTCTTACGGTGGTGCTAGTAATTGAATCAAGCCAAAACTGAACGCTGCTCCGTTCGCCCGGCCGCCCTCGCCGCTGCCTTAAAAAGGTAAGCCTTGTGGCTGATGGGAAGCAGATGTGGACTGAGCCCCGCATGGTAAAGGTGCAGAGTCAGAGCCCCACATCCACCCCTGGCCAGGAATATATCTTCATTAAAGAGAATAAGGGTGTCCACTTACATCTGCTACAGCACATCAAATCACACTCATCTGTGTGCGTGTCTGTCTGTCTGTGTGTGTGTGTGGGTGTATTCAAAGGAGAGCAAAAGGGTGAATGATAACGTTGTGTGTGTGTGTGTGTGTGTGTGTGTGTGTGTGTGTGTGTGTGTGTGTGGACCCCTGGGATGTGACTGACACCTCTTCCTATCACTAGACCCTGACAGCTCCACACGTCTGGCTCCAATATCCCCCACTGTTTCTACAGAAACACCATCCCATACAACCATCCGTCGCGTAATGATACTTGTTAGCGTGTGTTTATGTATGTGTGCGTGTGTGTGTGTGAGCGTCTGTCCGTGTGTGTAACTGCCTCAGCTTCAGCAGTAAGATTGAGTTGCAAAAACATGATTGGCAACCTCGGGCTTTACGACACAGACAGGAAGTTGAGAGTTGAAGACCTGGGCGATACATCTGTCTTCATTACCTAAATCGGAAGATAAAACTTGAACTGAACTTTTAGTGAAACCATAAAAACTATTCTTTAACTCAGATATGACACATCTGCTCGATCTCCGCCGGTACAACTCAACAGACGCTTCAATGTAGAGCGTAATTCACATCATAAGGAATATTGCTTCATAACATCTAAATGAAAATAAACAATTGCTCTGCTTTCTTTTCTTATATTTGTATGGTATTCAATAAAAAAAAAGATGATTTCATAAATTACCAAATAACCACCACCTATAAAACACAATCACCTCTTTGCACCACAAGCTCCGGCTCAGGCTCTGTCACCAGCAGCAGCACTTCTTCCTAATTATGCTTTTTTACTAGGCATTTTCTATTTCGGACCATTATACGATACATATGTAATTATGGTCTAAAACACTGTATGTTAGGCCTAAATCTGGCTTGTCTCTTCAAAACCTCTGGATCGCTTTCCGAAACCTTACATTGCTGTAATTCTCTCCAGCTGTATCATAAAACATATGGAGGACGGGAGGCGTCGGGGATGGATGGCGTTCAAAGCCGACATGACCGAGATAGAGATATTTACTCTCTCCGTGCCCACATGAATGTAGCACAAGGCTACAACTGAGGTTGTTTTTGACGTTGTGTAACAGCATAATGTTAAAACCTTTATTTTGAAATCCGCACATGATTTGGATGTCCAAAATGCTTTACGTTTTAGTTGCAGGTCAACTTGAATTCATCGTGCAGTGAACCAGGAGTCATTCTTTTTCCCATTCCTATTTCCCTTGGTGTGGACATGATTTAACCTTCATGAAATATCCCTCCTTAGTCTCCTTTTCGCCCTGTCTAGCCAGTCTTTGTCTCTTGCCATCTACACTCTGATTGGATCCAGCAGACACAACACAAACTTCAGGACTTTCCTTCTCTCCCCTCCCTTCCCTCGATCACCCCCGCCCCTCCACTTCTACCTCAGAGGATTTGGCAGCTGCTGTGAGCTAAAAGAGGAGAGGAGTGTAGAGCGTACACTGCTGCCTGTCAGTCTCATCAGTTTTGTGGAAAAGCGAGGGGGAGAAGGAGATGTTGGGAGGAGAAAGGAAGGAAAGGAGGTTTTTGTTTTCACTGCAGCCCTGTAAAAACCTGGTTAGATCACAAAGGAATTCTCCCTCCTGTCACTGAAAAGACTTTTAATATGTATTTTACTTGTTTTAATGTGAGTTGACAGTTCGTGTGTGTCATAGGTGAAGCTGTGAATCCTATTCGAAACCAGTGAAGTCCTGAATTGCCATTTCATTTGCACTTCATTCCTCAGTCTGACACTGAGTCCATGTGTGGGAGGAGGGGTTGTTCCACACTGAACAGATCAGTGGTGACTAACGTTTTCATCCCGTTCTCAGCTGACACAGAAGCTGCAGTGCCGGTTGCTCGGTGAATTAACATCTGTCGTTTTGATCAAAGATCAGGCTAGTTAAAAATCTTTTACTTGTGTAGCTTGACTTCAGACAACCTGTAAAGTTGTGTCAGTGACAACCTTTACATGCCCTTATCCTGCAAAAGACAATAATTACATGGCAAATGAAAAGGACTATTCCGCCGATATTCTTTTTTTAAAAAGGTCGGCGTTGCAATATTTGCGCATATCCATATATCCGTTATATCCAAGCATTTCATAAGTTTTAAAAGAACCGAAATTCAGACGCATAATCCAAATGGGCTTTTTGCGTGTTCAAAAATAGTTCCAAACACCGGAATGATATCAGCATATCCCACGTGTCTTAATAACAGAATGCTACATTCAGAATAAGGCCTAATCCTGAATATCCAAACGCAGTATGCTGTTTACATGACCTGGCTTTTGGCTCTGGAACAGGAAGATGTCAGCAACACTCCTAAACCCCCCCTGTAAAGCTGTGTTTGGCTCAGCTGTTTTGCCGACTTTGGAAACAGCCATGAATGAGCAAAACATAGATCTGGTCTGGACTATTCTGGTCTGTTCAAAAGACATGCCAGCGTTTTAAAGATGCTTAGCCATCACATTTCTTAACAATCCCGGTATTCTTAGTTCCTCAAAAACTACCTTGTGGATTCTCAGATTATTTCACAGAAAAAAGCGCCCTTCATTATTCAAGCAGAGCACGTGCAGACGGACAGAGAGTGGGACACAAAGATGACAGACAAGACATACAGTGCAGGTGTAGCAGCGACGGATGAGGAGTGAAGTTTTGAAGACAAGCGAGAGGGAGAGGCGGGGAAGGAAAACAAAGACCGGGCCAGGAGACAGAACGTTTGAGAGCCAAAAACAAGGAAGGAAGGAGACGAGGAGATGCAGAGGCAGCGCAAGAGGAGACGTCCCGGGAGAGATGAGGGTAGGGTGAGTTAGCGAGTGAGTAGCCCAATGACAGACAGACTGAACCGGAGATGAGTGGGGAAATCCCCTCTGTGCACACATTCAATAAAATCACCCAGCTGCACTGTGTGTGTGTGTGTGTGTGTGTGTGTGTGTGTGTGTGTGTGTGTGTGTGTGTGTGCGTGTGTGTGTGTGCACATTGTAATTGAGACAGTCAGAGGGGTGTATTCAGTTTATACAGTGTATTCCACCCCGAGGACTCCCTGTCTATATTATGTCATCCAAAAGCACTTATACAGACCTTCTGCTGGAACACACACACACTCTCTCACACACACACACACACACACACAGACACACACCCACACACACAGAGGACTTAATATATTCAGAGCCATATAGGCCTCCCACTCTGTCAGATGGCCGGGAGCAGTTCTGTTCGTTGGGATGTGTTCTGGCTGGGGCTTCCTGCCTGATTTTGTCTTAATGTTGTTCCACACTGTAACTGATGGCCTTAACACACATGTGGTTTTTACGTCTCGCACACAGACACACTCGCATCCTAGCTTACACACCTAACCTCCTAGGATTGCACAGCAGATGTCCAAAGGCGCTGCAATATTCGAGAAGTGTAATTTACAAGTGCATTTGTTCATCCTTTCTTTTCTCTCCATTGACAATTTTCTGGCTGAAAATCATTGAAGAAACTTTCACATGGAAAGTGCACGGAGCTTGGATTGTAGAAATATGTGGAGCTAGCAAGTGAGACACCTTTACAGGCAGTGGTGGACTCAGGATGTTTGAGGTAGAGGGGACTTTATCATGTTTTATCTACTGTAGGGGCTTCCGAGAGGGCACTTTCATGCTGTTTTCTCCAACATGGGGAAACCCAAACGGTAGTGCAAAGGTGACCACCAAGGTGGCCAATATTTTTAACTAGAGCTGAAAAACTTGACAGTATTATAAGTGTCATCTGTGAATGTCATCATTCTTAAGAGTTAAGAGCAGAGAGTTATGTGAAAGCACAGACTTGAAACAATAAGAGCCATGAATCAAATCTTTACAAAGGGAACATATATGAGTGGGGAAGACAGTAGACCTGGACGGAGAGGGAGGACCCGAGGGAGAAAGCATCCATGGCTTATTGTGTCAGCCTCCCACAGTGCAGCAAAGGACTAAATATGACACCTCTTCACCCTGACCCTGTCTTACAAGTGAAGAGTAAGAGAGAGAGAAAAAAAAGGCAGAAAAGAGAGAGAATGCTTGGTAGTGACCCGCCTCGACCCTGCCAGCTCTTCCTGACCTCCCTTGTAGCCCCATGCCGCTTAATTCTCCCTAATTACATTCCTCACTGACAGAAAGTTGGCCCCTGACCACCCCCATAAAAAGGCCCAGGTAGCGAAACCCACCATAGCACGGCTGGAGCACAGGGAGGATCCAGCCACTGTAGAGGTGAAGGCAGGAGGGGGGGATAACCGGTGATGACAAATTAATTAATGCAAGTGGAAGAGAAAACACACACACGGACACACACACACACTCACACACACCGATTCTTGTGTGTGTAGCTACTGTGCATGTGGTCTGACTTACCTCGTCTGGTGTATCCAGTGAGCTCCGTAGCATGTTGATATGACAGGCAGTGATGGACGGTGTTTAGTGTTGGACTCAGCAGTAAGTGGGGGCAAACCTGTTCCGCATTCACCTTTGAGAGACTGCAGCGTGTGTGAGTCTGTGTGAGATCCCGAGGAAAGAAAGTGAACACTACTGTAACATTACTGAATATTGGAAGCGGTGTGAATAAGCTACACTTAAACTCTCTTAAAGCAGGAGTTTATTTCTGAATCGCAAAAAGTGGGAAATAAGACATTTTGTCATGTCATGTGCCGCATATGATATAGAAGTTGTGCTCTCTGGCTCTTGGCCGTTATCAGGCGGTGCAGTCTCTGGCCTGTGTTTGGTTCAGCTGCATGGGATAGGGTTACAGGAGTTTGCCTGCATTTGTCTTTACAATGTAATTAAGGGATTTTTGGGCCCTACGGCCTCTGAATGACAAACTCCTCTTGCTCAGAGAGCTGGACGTTTGATAGGAAATCTATTAGGAGATCAATTGTAGTAAGTTAATACATTTTGTAGCCACCTTACAGGTTGTTGCTTTTGAAAGAACTCGGATTATCCTGTTTTTTTTTCTCTCTGTGTGTTTATCAGAGGGACGCTGCTGTTTCCAACCCAGGTGAACTGTAATATTAGAATTGCACTTTGCACACGGCGGGCCACACAAATGTATCTCAGACTATTAACCAAAGTTCAAATGTCCCCTCTGAAAGAGTGGATTGTGACAGGTAACTTGTGTGCGTCCCTCCTGGTAATTATGGAAGCTCTGCTCAATACAACAGTGCTGGCCTGCATTTGATATTCCATAAACATAATGGTCTCATGTGACTGTGCGTAGATAAATATCATGGACTTAGCCCGAGGCAGAGAAAAGGGGGGGACGTTCCATTTTTTTTATATCACATAATACAGCTCTTGTGTTCCCACAGAATACAAGGGGGCCTTCTCTTGGCCCCCTCTGCTAAATCCCTCAGCTATCTTTCAAACAGTGATAGTTACGGAAATTAGCGGCGCAGAAATCCATAAGCGTCCATCATCGGGGGGCTTATTAGTGTCTTTGTGAGGTTATGAGGGGAGGACAGAAGGGCCGGAGCTCCACGGGGGCTCTGCTGAGACGCTACCCTCTCATAACACACACACACACACACACACACACACACACACGGGCAAGGACACGTGCATTCAAAGGGACACACACGGTCGTACCCATACGAGTATATGCAAACACACACATGCATGCATACGTCCAGATGGAGCTTAAAATATCTCACTTTTTTGAACTTCTGCTCCAAGGGGACCTCAGAAAGCCAGACTTTTCTGCCACCGGGAGGAGTGTGTCTGACTTTATGTATCAATGTATTGCACATGAAAGCATTGCCAAATTATCAGTATGATCAGTATTGTTGAAATGACAACTGACAATTTAAAATTGCACTTATAGAGGAAAATATCTCCACTTATATCGCAAAAATCACAAGTTAACTCGCCCCAGTCAAGACTTTGTATCAGTGCAGTTGAATGTATAATATCCCCATTATCAGTGAAGATGTCATCTGATCTTTTTTTAGCATTTATATTCTTACAACTGCACGTTAGTTTAATACATTTGGTTTCCATTAGTTCTGCTCATTAACATGTGTTCCTTCTGCCTCGTTATGATGATCTCATGTTATGAGAAACAATACAAGAAGTAAATTATGGGCTGTGCGTACAGAGCAAATTAAACTGGGAGGAAGAAACAGGCGCCATGAGACAAATAACATTACTTACTTTTCAAAATCTGCAAACCGTTGCTTATCTCGAGGCGAAAGCGCGCTCTGACGCAAGCACACACACTCAGAGATTCACAAGCCCAGCAGAATTTCCATGCTATAGAACTTCCCAATATCCCCCCCTTCATCTTGTTTCAGTTTATGTTGCGTGCATGCGTGTGTATTCGGTTGTGTGCGTGTGCGTGTGTGGTTGTTTGTTGGGGCAGTGGGGGGATAATAAATGGCGGCAGACATGGACATCGATTTCGGTAATAACACGGAGAGCAGAGCAGAGGCAGTGGCAGACGTCAGCCTGAGGTCCATCCATCTATGAAACAGGACATGCCAGTAATAGGAAAACACCACACACCGTTATGGCCAGGGGCAAAGCACACAGGCAACTTATCACAGCACTGAACTTTGATGCTTCGCCGCGCGCAGGGGAGAAAATATATATAATTCCATTATTTCTTCACAGATGATGAGACACAGGCTGTGTGTGCGTTTGTGTCAGGCTGTGTGTGTGTGTGAGTGTGTTTGGTATGGGGGGATGCTGTACCTTTGTGAACCAAAAGGAATCTCACACACACACACACACACACGCACGCACAAAGGAATATGCTGTTTCTGCTGACTTGGGAAATACACGTCTTTATTTATTGAATTATTATAATTCCTTTTTTCCCCAAGAAAGGTGTGCTCTCTTGGGGCATGGCCAATTGATTGGTATGAGTGTTTGAGCATCTGCGAGCTGAAGTATACCTTATACCTCTTTGTAATAGCAACCTTAATGCACGTGTCATGTTGCTAGATTGTGCATTTATTTTCAGCCTTGTTGAATAAATCAGAACAAACCGCCTTCATCCAAAGATGAGAGCAGAAAGCTTTGAGCACACCAGGCATACTGCTGGGTACCGAGCAGACTTTGTGGGAAGAGCGCGTCTCACTGCTCCATAAAGTAGAACTTGGTTGAACCTCAAACACAGAGCTTTAGTGTGCCTGTCGACCGGGGGCGGGTTGGAAGGCCCTCTGTCCAAAACAATATTCCTGCTACTAAACTTAGAAGACTTATTATTCTTTCTCATTTTTTTCCTTTCCTTCAGTGTGTTGTATAGGTTCTTGTGCATGTTAAAGTTAAAAAGTCAAAGTCTGCCCCAACGGAAGCTCCTCTCTCCCACAGAAAACACTGCTCCTGAAACGCCTCGTCAGAAGTCCCAACTTTAATTCGTTGACTTTGTGACATCACACTACCATATCAAACATTCGCATAATTCATGCCTAGCGGCTTTTCCTACGTTTGATCCTGAAGAATTAAATAGCACAGCTGCTCTGTTGCTGGGTCAGGCATGTGTGAGCCGACCAATCAGAGCAGACTGGGTATTCAGGAGGGGGGACCTTAAAGAGACAGGAGCTAGAACAGATTGTTTCAGACTGAGGGGGGAAACTGATGTGATTTTTGAGCATTAAAGTTAACATATATTAGTAGTATTCACACAAAATAAAATTATGAATCTGAAAAGGAGAATTATGTTTCATTTAATCAAAACCTGACACCTGACACAATAATATCTTTTTCTATGGATTCTATTTGCACGACATCATTTCAGTCAACACATGAGAGGCAGCCAGGTGATAATAAGAGAAAACAAATCTGTAGCAAATGTAGTATTGTCCGAACATGAGCGTTCCCTGGTGGTTCAGTGGTTCATAATATTTTACTTGCACTTAATAACAGACAAGTAGGCTAATTCGCAGGCTGTCAAGTGCCTTAAAGAATGAATGCATGCTTATGGTTCAAATAAAAAGATCCATCTAGAGTATTGCTTTCATACCAAATCCTGTCCACAATTTAATGCAACCAGTAAAACAATATTTCCATCTTAAATGGACTTTCGCCAAGTCAACATGTTTGGTAACCACAACCACACACAAGTATATAGTTAAATAAAATTGAGTTTGATTTACCGAGCAGACTTTGCACTTGAAAATGGCCGCGTTTACACAGACTTTGCACCTAGTTATATGCATGTAGCTATGCTGTTCTATTATTAAAGTAATAAAATCCAAACAAGCACAGTCTCCATTCATTATAAAGCAAGAAGTTGTGTTACTTTTGGTTGGCAGCTTGTGTCCTTTGTACTATTTGAAAGGGTTGTTAAAAGTGACTGTGCGTTTGGCACCGTTTGGCAGTGTGTCGACCTCCATTTCACGCCAGGAAAGAAAAATAACATCATTACAATTCTTGTCTTTTCCCAGCTCTGGGCTTTCCTAATGGCAAAAACGACATCTTAAAACATTTCACTGGATTGAAGAGAATGAATCATCACAGCTTTGGGATAATGTTGGATAATACTGTGGTGATTATGGATGTTTTCGCTGAAAACACACACATTTATGCAGATGATTGGAGCAAAAGTGTGTGATTAATTTTAACAGGCACAGCTATTGTTTTCAGCCCTCTTCACTTACCGTTCACACACATGCACACATGGGATGATAGAGGGTTCATCTAATGTTCTCCCTGATAGCCT